>OY292333.1:4729757-7682518 GCA_958496145.1 Heliothis peltigera
AAAAAATCAAAGGACAGAGATGAAAGTGTGTCAAATACCCCAGCATCATCAAAACACATTGTTATGATAGATGACTTATTAGAATCTCCTGGTCGAAGTATGAGACCTGATAAAATTGTAATTATCCTTAGAGGTGAGTTTGATAATTATAATCCTTTAATATGTATATTATTATTTGTACAAAGAATTATGTCTGAAAACTTCAGGCCTTGATGCTGTCTCAGAATGTATCTTGGTAACTGTATCACGTATCTTATTATCTCTTAGGTCCACCTGGGAGTGGAAAATCATATCTGGCTAAATTGATCAGAGATAGAGAAGCAGAATATGGCGGTACTGTCCGGATCATGTCTATTGATGACTACTTCATGCAAGAGGGAGAAGTAGAAGAAAGAGACCCATCCACTGGTAAAATGGTGAGTTGATAATTAATAATCACATTATAGACTATTTTTTTATAATATAATATTAATTAAAACCGTACCTATCTATTCACGTTTCAGGTTAAGAAACCAACACTAAAATATGAATATGATGAAAGCTCTGAAGAATCATATCTGAATTCCTTAAAGAGAGCATTCAAGAGGAGTTTAACTGATGGTTACTTCACGTTTCTGATTTATGATGCAGTGAATGATCAATTAAAGTCTTATGCAGATATATGGAATTTTGCTAGACAGAATGGTTTCCAAGTATGTAGAATGATATTAATAAAATGAAAAAAAAATATGTCCAAACAACATTTTGGTAACAGCAATGAAATTATTTTCCGTAGGTGTACATTTGTACAATGGAACTAGATCCACAAGTGTGTTTTAAGAGAAATATTCACAATAGGAAATTGGAAGATATTGAAGTGCTTTGTGCTCGATTCTTTCCTACGCCGTCACATCACATACAACTGGACGCGACAACTTTGCTGCAGAACGCAGCCATTACTGAAGTTCAGATGGAGGATGCGGATGATGAAGTCATAATGGAGGATGCACAGGAACCTGAGGTGAGGCCTCATTACCAAGCTCCAACCAACTACGGTGTTTAATCCTCCTGATGAACTACAACACAACCTACCATTGTGTGTTCTATGTTATTCTACAATTTAAGTATTTATTTATACCTACTTTTCTAATGGAATGTCCAATTTGTGTTCATTTGGTTAGGGTAGGATTAATAAGTTTTATTTCAGCATTGTAACTAAACTCGTAAGGTGCTGCCCCATCACAGGTTGAAAGCGTATTTACATCCAAGTGGGAGAAAATGGACGACGCCGCGCAATTAGGTAGGTTATTGGTTGAATATATTGCCGTTACTCTTAGTTTAAGTTGCATTGTAAATTCTATTGGTTAGGATTATTTTACTAACCCGGAACACCTTATACAGTTATTAATCGGAGGCTGTATTAGAGATTGCCTTTATAATGGGACTAAAAATATTTGTGTGTTGTTTCAGCTCGCCTCGACGGCACCAGCAGGCCCCTCCGGCCATCGCAACTCTCAATGGAAGACTACCTACAGTTAGACGACTGGACCCCTAACACAGCGAAGCCGGGAAAGAAATCTGTAAGTATAACTACTTATTTAAATTGTACATTAGTGACTATAATTTTATTAAAAATACGGGCTTTAAATATGAACTTTTTTATCATCCGCTCTAACTAAGCTAAATATGGTTTTGTTAGAAGTGGGTTAATATGTGTCATTACACAGGTAAATTTCGAACTCGCGATTCTTTTGAGAACATGGTTTAATATTTGGGACTTACTTGCGATATGGTTGTGGAAATGTGCTGGGCGTCTTACGTCCGATTTCCGATAAAACACGAATGGATCTACTTAACCAATGTTACATAGCTGCCAAAAGGTATGCGGCGTGAATTATTATTACGAACTTTATTTAGAAACATGAGCGTGATTCTGCAATGGATTTTAATTGGATTAAGTTATTACCTACATTCACCGCTTGGTGATTTTCAATTTTTTACGGATCGACTTATCTTTCTACAATTTTACAACCATATCTCTACTCTAAATTCGGGTGAACTTATGACTTTTCGATTGAATGCCCATTGGTGGTGTTCATATCCGAAATTTTACAACAAAAAAAAAATATTTTTCAAAGGTGTACATTGCATAAAGAAGTAAACGTTTTGAAGCATTGTCACAAACAAAACCTTCGTTTCTATAATTTTGTCCAAAATATGAATAAGTGAACGATTTAATTGGGAAGGTGAGTTACTTTTTAAGTGTATGTCAAACGTGTCACGGAGTGTTTTCATCATGTAATAATTAAAACAGGTACGATGGGCGGACATTGAAGAAAGAAAGCAACAAGAGAAGATGCGCGCTGTTGGATTTGTAGTAGGCCAGACTGACTGGAATCGAATGACGGACCCTACCATGGGTTCTAGTGCTCTTACTCAAACTAAATACATAGAACGTGTGAGACGCAATTAGAACATTATTTTCAGAAGCTGTTATCACCTGACAAAGTAACTGTTTCAATCTTTAAGTATGTATTACAATAATTATAAAATGAAATCGATGTTTGAGCATTTGAAAACCAAATAAAAATAGTTATTTAATTATAAGTATGTAAAAACTTCCATAGTAATTTCATGAATTGAGAAGTCAAAAATAGAAATTATTATTTTTATAAATATATGCAGAATTATGTATTTCATGTTTTTAAACGATGAACTTACTACTTATTATTATAACTACTACTATTTTGTGCTATTATGATGGTGAGGAAAAACAGAATTTCGGCAAGCACAGAGTAAGGTGCACGCAACGATTATAGCAAGGCTTTTTTGCGCAATAGGGTTAGTTGCATGTGTTTGACTTTGTACGGTATTTTATACAAAACAAAAACACTCAAAAGAATATATTTTCTGAACAGCATCATCATTTGTTGCTAAATGAAGTAGTAAACATTCTAATATTTATTATAATGAGGAAGATACCTTGCTATCTTAGCTGCACATGTGCAACCCAATAGCGATGACATCACAATTTACTATGTGCGTCTCTTTCCTATTTTGTCAGTTATCCTTTCTACTGGATTTGAAAGGTTTTAAACGAAGAAAAGTAATTTATTAGGTGATTTAACAAATTCTATTTTTGATTTAGTATACCTCTAGAAATGTTTATAAGTAAATAAAAGAATGGCACCAGTCAGCTACCCTACCCCTATACGCTCGTGTAAGACAGCTTGCCCTAAAGATTATATTAATTCATTATTTTATACATTAAATGTATGTGGTCTCTGGGCAAGCGCCAATAGGAAGTGTTATTAATCTGTCAAATTTCCTTAATAGATTTTCAACTTTATCGCTGAAAACTATGGTTTAAAATTAATTGGGAAAATTTGACAGTTTCGTACACAATATTTTCTATCACTTGACTAATTCTGTGAATTACTGTTGCGTCATACATAACTTTGTCGATAATAAGATCGCTGTCTTTGTTCATGTATTTTAATTAGACATATTATGCGAATATGTTTTAAGGAATAATTAAAGTTCACCATAGTGTGTGAATGATCGTAATAGGCATAGCTCGTGGCAAATAATAGCCTGTAGTCATATGTTACTTTTAATACTTAAGGAGCTTACAACTCTTGGGCATAATTGGGGTACTTTTTGTTATTAATTGAAACTAGATTTTGAGATTTCAATTAATAATAAATTTAATTCATTTTATCAAAACTGAAAAGTATGTACATTTTGAAATAATACTTCGTAATAAATCTTAGTTAAAATAATTTGTGTATATTTTATTTAACAAAATTTTAAAATAAAGTGTTTATTCATTTATTCTTCACCCATTGCGCTATAAAAGCCAGCAAAATAAGAACTGCGATTTGGATAATTTTTGTACACATAATTGTTCTTTGTATCTTCTAATTTTGTATCTTCAGCGTTTTTAATCTTGGTTAATTGCTGTTTATTCGAAGGAACATTATTGTTGTATGGATTTTTTTCACTGTTCTTTTCGTTTATTTTGTTTTGCTTTCTGGTATCCATTCGGTCTGTTTCGGACGTTTCTGTCATACCGGTTTTATCAATTTTATTATTAAAAGAAGCTGATTTTGTTATTGTGTCATCGCCATCTCTTCCGGCCGTCATAATCATTACGGGTGGTGTACTCATTTCTGTCATATGATCTTTAATGCATTGCTGCAAGATATGAAGAAAAAACAAGAATGCTAACAGCGTGAGCGCAGACATTGACGCGCCACTCTTGTGACCTCCTCCATAGTTATTGCTGAAATAAAAATACATATTGTGAAGTTTTATGATAAACACCGAAATTAATATTATAAAAGCTCATTATGATGAAATTAAAAAAAAAATGATTAAAAAAAAAATCACGCGTACGATTTACACGATTCGAAAAATGACGTCGAAGGGTGTTGAACCACCGAGCTATCTGTGTAACTGGCCAAAAAAGGAAGTAAAGTTTGACAGCCATATCGGTCAGTATTACCAAATTTAGTAAAATTAACCAGTCGAAATTAAAATGAAGATGTTAAAAATATTTTTACCTAAAACTTAACGAGTCTAATAATAATCACTTTTTAGTTATTGTACTTTTAAGTTTAACCCTTGTGTTAACCAACTTCCCCAGTGACATCTCGGTGATTAGACGACCGAAAAAAAATACAACATTATTTTTTGATTTTGCAAAAAAGTTAACAAAATCTTCGCAGTTGCTCGATCTATCGTTCACCAATCTGCAACCACTACTTAGTGGAAGCTCTCATGGGTTTTCTTATGAAAAAGGTCGGAAAATGAAGTACTTACTAACTTAATTAGAAAAATAACTTACTGTTTCGCAACAGCCCCATGTGCAGGAGCAGATGGCTCGTATGCATAATACACGTGGTGGTCGTGAACTGGTATGTCTGAATATCTATATCAGAAAATAAAACAAGATGTAAATAAAAAAAAGAGGTACCCTATGCTTTGGATGTTTATGGCAGCGACATTTTTATCAGCATTTTTAATAATATGATGACACACATGATATTTATTGTTGTTTAAATAAGATTAATTGATTTCTTTACCTACTTTAAATAGATTATTTAGAATAAAACGTTTGTCTAGTTCATCCGCAGATACACGCGAATTTAAGGGGCATAAATATTTTCATACCCAACTGACAGCCTTGGCATACATATGCGTTAATAATGTTACGGGTTTTTTTAATTTATATTTTGTGTTTTCTTGGAGGATTCAAATATTTGTTTTATATACGTTTTCCCATTACTGTTACGCCATCGTAATTCCATGCTAAAGCACTATCACTCACCTGTCAGTCAGTTGCTTTGTGCCAAGTCCCACTTGGGACAGAAGATTTTCCAACGTCATCTCACTATAACACAGTGTCAACGAATGTCAAGGTTTAACTGACTGATGATGGCGGGATGTGCAGGCACCCATGAGTACATAATACGCTCTACTTACTTTGTGTAGCAGCTGTCTCTTATGTGAAGTTATTATAGCGGTATTTCCAAGTTATTTTCTAGAAATCGCGCTTTTCTATGTCGAGAGATACGCATTTTTAGAGGCAGATATGGTTAAAAGAAAATCCAGAAATAATAATATTTTTTTTATTAATTTACAATCACAAGCACACAAGGACGTCCTCAATCACACAGTCGCACAAAATATACATATATACTAACTATTAAGTGATATAAATATTAATTTATATCACATATAACTTTTTACATCAGTCGTCAATTATCGAGAAACTGGCGGAATATTCCATCGTTTATACAATAAACAATGTGCCAATTACACAACATTTTACAATACTCACTTCTAAGGGTTTCATGGAATGTATAACAATGTGGGACAAATTTACCGTTTACTCATTTACATCTAAAATAAATTAAATAAATAAATAATTTAATAAATTATTTAAACACTATGCTTGACGCTGTTTTAATAAGAGCGATGGGATAACTCGAGCAAAATATGCCAACGTAATTAATTGCGTCAGTTGTTTACATAATACTTCAATGTACCCACCGAAATTAAAACAAATCTTATTTTGACTATTTAACAATCCTTCAATTATCTGCGGAAACGGAGATTAAGAAATGCCAATCCCAAGATATAAAACTTTGGAAACGATAAGCTACTTATTAGATTTGTTATCACTAATTCTGAAGTCGCTCAAGATGTTTTGGCGGATTTTTTGTTGGCATTAAACTTCATTGCACTGAAGATACATTTGGCGACAGTCAACGCCTGAACGGCCCCGACGACCAGCTTCATAGAAGTCGTCGAAAGTGCCTCCGGATTGCCTCTCCAAAACGAAACTTGCAGCGTAGCTGTGAAAATCAAATATTTTAATTGGTATTTTTATAACGCTTTGGTGGTAATACATGTGTACCTAATTAAATTAGATGTAGGGTAACTGAATTTTTCAATTGTAAAAGTATTGGAAAATATTTGACCAATGCAATTCCTCACACGAGGTTTTTTCGAGTTAGATCAAGATTGGATAAAGTATAATGTGTATCCTTTTATGTATGTAAATAATTTAGTTGGCTGATAAAATTCAGGAAATTCAGGAAAATGAATTGGTCTCATTTGCAAGGACTTCACAGGTCTCATTTGCAAGGACTTCACACCAAAAACCAGGTAACCTTATAAGATGGTAGCTTGCGTTAGTTGTCAGCGTGAATAGTCGTACCGATTGAAAATAACAAACCAAGAGAAAGAAATACTTACGTTCCGAATTGACAGAACACACTCTTGGGACCGATGTCATCAGAACACTCTGTGTTAGCATCGCAAACGTATTTCTGCAGACACTTGTCATCATTGGTACCGAATGACCTTACGTAGGTTTTGAACATGGCAATGCCGGCAAGCGCAGCGTCACTGACTGAATCTTTGCGGCCCATTGATCTCGCTGCCAATGACCTATGAGAGAATGAAGTCTTCAAAGCGTCCAGAAGATTAACGACGATGTTGATGAACTGCAAGAAAAAACGGCCATTTATAACTTGATGTTTGGATCATAAAAGCCTGGAAAGGAATCACATAATATTCCGAAGCTAAATTGTTTTAAAATAAAACTCCTTTGCATTCGTTGTCACTACAGATAACTAATTGCAAAAAGGGAGAAGGAAGGATGGGTAGCGTACCTCTCCAGCCTGCTTTGCCATGGAGGCGACCTGGTCGGGATCTTTTGCACCGAGCACCGTCGACAGAACCGCAGCCAATATACCCTGAAGCAAGCGAGAAGCAACACCGTCTCCGTAACCAAATTTTACTATTTACATTCCGAAGATAGGAAAGACCTCAAGGAAAAATTTAATATGAATTTTGTTTATTAAAAATATAATAGAAGTGGATGCAAAAGTGATTTCTCTGAGGTGATCCCTGAACGTGAAGGTACTAGTTATTTGTAGTGAATTAAGGATTCTATGCTACTTGACAAATGATGCCTACTACAGGTGAGGGTCAAATTACGTGGTGCTTTTTACATTATTGGAGTGATTGTAATTAAACTTCTAAATAAATGTCAATCAGTATCTACAAAAAAACTATGTTAGTGTATCAGTAGGTATGGATAAATAAATTATATTTGCATTTTGTTTCTTTTGTACATTGACGGTATCTTCAAAACCTGAAGCTTTTGTGGTGGATATGGGATTTTATGATTTTTCATGTTGGAAGGATTTTTACCGAAGTAGTTTATAGTATAATTGTATGTACCTGCATTGGAGAAGAGCCGTTGTCTACTTTGTCAATGCCATCGCTTGATGCTCCTCCTCCAAGAATTGCAGTAAGGATTTTAAGACCCATTGATAGTAAGTTGGCCCAAGGAGATGGCGACACTGAATCGGTGTCGATGCTGTCGCTCTTGTTAGGTCCTGTGGTGCCCGGGTTGAAAATCATTTGCATAAGCATTCCTGGAATAGTTAAGTCAATCTTATTTTAATACATCTCACTTAAGACCAAATATATTCGGTCACAGTTCTGCAGAGTAATATGGTCCCTAATATTTGTTATTGTATTTGCCACTTACCAAGCATGTTAGACCAGGAGAAGCCGCCGTCGGAGATAGAGTTGGTCTGAATTTCATCAATGTCGTCCAAAGCAACTTTCTTCAGAGCGTTGGACTTCTCAGCGAATTTACGTTCTTCTGCCTGTACTTGCTGGGGCATCGGTAACGAGTTGCTGTAATATTGGGGATTGTGTGTCCGAACGCTACTCGTAGCCTGAAAATTTGAATGGTGAGTGAAATAAGCGTTAAGTTAAAATTATAGTTTTGAATATTTGGGTGAGTTTTGCTTTCATTAAAGTGGACAAGAGTAAGTATTCAATATTTTGGTAAGTACAGATAAACCATACCTGTGATATAAGAGGGACTTGCTGAGGATAGGCCAGCGTATGGAGAATGGCCGATGAACTTATAAGCGCCAGCAGCGCCCATCCCGTTACTGTGTGATGCATCTGTTGACAAAGAAAAATCTAGTAAGTAATGTTATCTACTATACGTTACTTGAACCTTAATTCTTTACGCGTAATTGTTTCAAAATAAACCTCGTTGAGAATTAATTTAATTGTGCTCTCGCGCAATGGACGTCGATTAGAAAGTGTTCTGATGAGTGATTCGCGCGAATTGATTGCTGCTTTTAAACTTGCTTAGAAAGTAGCCCCTAACGTCGCCTTCTCTGTATTTTTACGAGGATGCCTGCGTCATTAATTAGAGGACGTATACCTTTTATCTTTTTTTAAATAAATTTATTAATCATCATGTTAAATTTCAATAATTTTTTGGGTAGACTGAATACTACCTAAATAAAAGTTATTTATTATTGTTGCATAACAGTGTTACACAATTTACACGAGTCTAAAAAAGCTTTTTGCGATACGGTTTTGTAACTGAAATGAAAAGGTTTGATATAATTTGAAATTAATTTCATCATTGTAGGCAGCTGTACGTAAAGATATTAGGGCTAGACGACTAGTCCAAGCCAGCTATCCGGCGTAGAAGTGTGTTACCCGCATGTCCGACAGCCCTCGAATGCAGGTGACCCGGTCTTTGTAACTGTTCTTTAGATGTCACCTCTTACCATGGGTAGTATGGGTACCCACCTACATAATAAGGTGCTAGTTATATAAATTGTCGTAAATTTTAACAGTTCACTAGGCACGGTATGTGAAACAGTCTACTTTCTTTGACCGATAAAAGCATTAGCACCTGTTAACTTCCGGCGTCACTTGACAAAAATTATGTCAGGGCTTACGGCCATAAAATAAAAACTAAAATAGTTTCATGTTTTTATAAGAGATTATTTTAGTTCTGAGTATATCGCCTACCAGTCGAAGAAACAAGTAACATACGTAGCTATATCGTGGTAAAATAGTGATGCGCGGGCGCACCGGTCGCCGGTGACAGCGGGTGCGTCGAGATTCTCTCTGGAGAAATTTGCTGTCGCAAGACTTGCACCGTCATCACTTATGTTTTATGTATGCTTTGTTGCCGCTATTTACTGGTAAACCGCAACATACATGATACTATTTATGTAATGACAACGTCCAGACGTCGCGTCGTCAATAGTTCCCATAAGCAGCAAGTTAAAACGGTACAAATCCGTTTTCAAAACTTTTGTCGGGAAAGTTTATTTGTGAAATTAATGATACTTAGAAAAAGCTTTCGTTTTCGTAGCGCTTTGTTTATTGTTTTGGCATTTATATCAGTTCCATTAAATTATTGATCGTTTTTAAGGCGACTTGACCCCTTAACCCAGTAACCCTGGGCTGGCGCAGGTTACTGAACTTAGCTTTGCAACGCACGAGAAACTAAGCCTCACTTTCGATCGTCGCGGATCTTCACGCTTGGACCGACCTACATTTGCATAAACTAATGAAGATAATAACTCGTAGACAAATAATAGTAGATAGGTACCTGTTTACCTGCTGCTATACTTGCTTCGTAACATATAGTCAATATTATAGTTTCGTGACGAATTTTAATTACTGAGCTTTAGTTAAAATAGTGTTTTATTTTTTATTGTTCTTTTCAATGCAAAGTTATGAGTGATTTTAATATTTTAAAATTTATGCTATGATAAGTAGCCCGACCTACCAGTTGCCGTGTGCAAACAAGTTGTTGGACAAATATTATATTTAAATATAAAATATATATAAATATTTTATTGGATATCAAGTAAATTATATTGTCTAGTAACGCAGAACGGCTGCCGCAAGGCGCGGCAAACATGGCGATGGGTGAAAGCAACGCGGTCCGGTCGCGTGTGTGCCACTGCCGTGCAAGGTTAACGTTTTTCTAATTTCGGAGCGAGGACTCAGACCTGCTATTACGTTGTGACCAACTGGCTCCCAACTTTCATCGGAAATTCACCGTGGAAAAATGAGAATCGCAAATTTCACCAGCCGTTTGGCAATTTTCCTCTTGTGCGTGCCGCGACGTCGTCGACATTACTGAGATTTTCTTTTATGAAACGTTCGTGCGAGTATTGTTTGATGGAGTAAGCGAAAGACTTGCATGTACTGTTACTACTTGCTTTGTTTTCCTGTTTCTTGTCCTAAGCTTTTATTTAAAGCAAGAAAGTTTAAAACAACTTCTCTTATCCTATTTTTCATCTCGAATGTTTTTTCGGCTTTTTCGCTCAGTGACCGCTGGCGTGCAATCCGCTTTCTAAAACCGTCCGTAAGTCCGTGCGTGTTCTGTTCGCGGATATGAGCATGGACTGAAATGTATTCAGTTGTAATAAATATGAATAAATACATTATACCGTAGAAACTAGGTTTCTGTCTGTATCTTGAAATTTATATAATTGTTACGTTACATTACCTATTAGAATTTTATTTCGGTTATATCATTTTGCATTAAAACGGGATTACGGAATGTTACACCCTGCATGGCAATTGTCTTGCTATTAGGAAGATATCTGTAGGATTGAAGATC
Organism: Heliothis peltigera; assembly: GCA_958496145.1. Lineage (NCBI taxonomy): Eukaryota > Metazoa > Arthropoda > Insecta > Lepidoptera > Noctuidae > Heliothis > Heliothis peltigera. Next base: position 4,740,718 of record OY292333.1, read on the forward strand.
AAGTTCAATGTGTAACTTATTTGACAACCCCATTTTGTTATTCTATCTAAATAGTTAAGTGTTATCTCAAGGATAATCCTCAAACTAGCCTATACGTCTATATTTAGACAGATACGTTTTATGCCCGTTTCACCAACTAACGTTACACTTGATATGATAGAATCGCATCATCGATTCTCGCGATTGATTACTTCTAGCTGTAATGATAAAGTACCAGTGATGTTCCACAAAGTGATCCGTAGGCGCGTTACACACCGTTACCGAGTTCTCGATGCGGATCAATCGTACGGTACACCTGATTCAAGATGCACATGTTCAATTTGGGTCGACGCCTACTTTGAGTCTTCAATCGTGTCAATCACCGTTTCACATTTAAATTATTATGTTCAGCATTGTATTGTGCCGGATTTCTTAACTACAAGCGAATCATTTTGTTTTCTACTCACGTGGTAAATCTTGAACTGTATGTCTCATTTGAGTTCCTATCTAAACTGATACTAAAAATAATGATTATGCCCAAACAATTCGAAGAATTTTATAAGAACAAAAAATAATGAGTGAAAGAAATTTCTCCGTACCTACATCCGAAAGGGACCGCCGAGGGCCGCAGGCGAAGTGTCAGTAGGTACATAATTTACGTTTTAAAATCTTTTCGATTACTCAACGTTGCCGGTGAATGACGAGATTGCCTCTCACGTCCGCCGAAACAACTTTCACTTTAAAGTTTTTTGGACATGAGTGTATCGAGCATTTCGGAAGTCTCGCCACAAGACGTCGACAACGAAGATTTATCATCGTGATTAGGAAATTGTTTCTAGCTTTTTCAGTATATGTCTGTTAGGTAACGATACTAACAAATATTATGTCAATAATGGAATTCCATTTATTGATTTATTTTAAATATTTTGTTAGTTTTCCACGTGAATTTCTTTTTTAAATTTAAGGCATCTTGTAGAGCAAACCATCGAAAGTAATATTGGCTCGGGTAACGGAGAGTGGTAACCTTTTTGGTAAATAGATATCAACAGGAAACGATATTTGAATGATGACATAACGTTGGTTAATTTGAAGGAATACAGTATTACGTTCTAGTAAGTACTCGTGTTTATGTTAGATCGAGAAACGCGGCGATGGGACCGGGCAGCCGGCACGCAAGCGGATTATTGGCCATTCCGATCGCAGCAGCTTTCCTCGCCACTTTCAACACGCGCCCGCGCACGTTTCAAGACTTTTAATTACTTAAGAACCTGTCACAAGTATCATAACACTCGTCAAGCATCAAGATCTCATCTTTTGTTTACAAACTTTTATGGACGGTAGAGAAATTTTGTTGGTGTAATATTTTCTGTTAAAATAAAAAAAATGAAAAACTCCTTTTTAATGAAAATGCGAATGTCTGTGCAATATGATTTAAATAGAAAACGTACCCCTGCTTGTCTTCGATGAACTTGAATCTTGAGCAGAATAAATGGATTGATTCGCTCTATTTGAAGAATAGAGCAATTAAACGAGCCACCGGATGAGAATTTAAAACTGATTATCATTAGTAACGCGACTATCTATCGTAAATCCAACATGTTATGAGCAAAAAATACCGTTACAGGCACGTTGGAAAATCTCTTTGTAAAACGATATTTTTCAATGCGCCTCGCATCATTGTTACGTCAAATTAGCTGCTCAAGAATGTTTTGTCTCTCTGTATTCTTTAGATTCTCCGCGACGAATTCAGGGTTGGAACGCATTATGTGAACAATTTCACATTTTAGAAAGCGAAGGTTTATATTTACATGACTAAAGCGGACAGTGAAAATCATATGCCGTGTGGAAGTTCATAATAAGTGTGAAATGTTCGTGACTGATAGATTCATTGTTCCATCATTTGTTAATTGATTTGGAAGGTGTTGCGTTTGTGTTTTGTTTTAAGTTCAAATTGAAGTGGTTTATGTAATCTATGAAGGTATAATGGTCCTGAAAAAGGGTGAAATCGCTTATGTCCGATTGTTTGAAGTGATAGCTTTTAAGGAGAAGTACTTTCTTATCTTAAGCCAAGATTTGTTAAATTGACAATATATAGTTATTTCTATAAATCAACGGGTTTTAGTACTTATAGTCAAGGCTTTAAAATCATCAGTTATTAGTTATATTATCTAACAAATAAAGAAAAGAAAACAAACAACTGAATTCTGAAGGTTCTCACCTCCTCCTCTTTTGGAAGTCGCTTGATTATAGTAAACTTCTATTTACTAAATAGCTAATATTAAAATTATCTTATATAATTATCATAATCACAAATTATATTGATATTCTTTTCATCCTATGCTTTTGGATGCGGTTGAAAAATAAGCGTGTATTTAAATTAAATTATTTATGCAATTATGAATTAAAAATATAACGAGTCTTCATTATCATAACATTAATATATCTATAAAGCAAAAAAAAAAATCTTTCACAGCAATTTTGATACAATATTAATTTGTTTATTCACTAAGCACAGCTCTTATGTTTTGATACTGCGATCACTCAATTGATTTAATCTTTTTATAATAAGATAAACAAACATTTTGTATCACCAAAATCACTTGTGAAACACCTTATCTATTCTATCACGTGGTCACTTGCAAACATCAGCGTCCTCCAACTTTCACACGATTCCAGACACCAACACTTAATTATTTCCACTATGTCCTAAGGGACTCTTAAAACCTTACCTTATCTCGTTCTGGGGGGTATATCACTAACACTGAATCACGTTATCTTCCACGAGGTAGCTATATCGTCACCGGTGAAAGTGCGTGTTGCCTGTGCGAGAGTTTAACTTGCAATGAGTGTTGCGCCTTGAACTTCACTATATATATATGATGACCCAGTTATGGTGGCAGCGGCTAACTGTGCTAGTCGGCCCGCTTGTCCGTGTGTCCAACCTGTTCCCATCCCATTGCACGCACCGTTCCCGACTGGACCTTGTCAAGGACATTCGGTTACCGAACCTACAACACCTTGCCGGCATTCAATGTTTGACATTCCTTAGTGCAACGGACATGTTAATTATCTAACGACCGCAGGAACTTACTTGAAAAATGGATAAGCAAGAGCGTACTTATTCCATACTTGGATGATATTGGGGCTAAACATTACTTTTGAATTGTTCCAGGTACTGTGTTGGATTACAAAGCGGAGGCGGATTTTGGTCAGGTAAAATGCACTGGAGGGTAAGTTCCGTATTCAAACTTGAGAACTTGAGCAAAATCTATGGTCAGGAACCTAGAAAATCACAGCAAGGCCTATCTGTCGATGCTTGGGTGGTCTGCGTAGCAAAAAGGCTAACAGCACAATCACACTTTATGTGTGAGCTAGCTTAATGTTGGTAAACACGGTCCAATACTTAATTAAATTATTGGAAAATACCGTTTAATTTATGATCCGTCGATTATTACAGATTATTGCTATAGCTTACAAGAAGAATCCTATACGCAGCACATTCCCACAGAAAGGTACTTTGGTACAGGTCAAAGTTGTTTTTTGTTTATTCCATTACAATTTTACTTGTATTATCTTATTTCATCTAACGCACTCCAATTGATTGAACAACCAGTCGTTCCACATATCCTTCTTGCTTTTCATCGACACATGTCAATACTGAACATCGAGCATGTGCTACAAATTCTCTTAAGTGCTCAATCCTCAATCGATCACATAAAATTAGGTCCAATGTCGCGTATTTCCCATCCGCTTTGTCCCATCAGTTACCTTTCCCAGTAAAGTTGATGTGTCTCGTGGAAACTGAAGCGAATAACGCCTCGTCTCAATGGGCTACATTCTCTAGCTTCTCACGCTTGTCTTAAGTACTTAATGACACCGCGATCACTTAATTGCTTGGGTCTAGAAAAGGTATGTTTAATTTGATTTTCTTTCAATGAATGCTGGATTGAACTTTTGATTGGTTTATTGAGTTATTCTGTAAAGAGTTTGTTCGAAAGGCTCCAGAAAGAGTGGTGGGTTATAGTCTAAAAAGTCTGATACTGATCATCTGATGATTTCAAATATCCAAATAAAGGCGCTGTGAATGTGTCCTTTATTCAGCAAATAATTTTTAGGTTACGATGGCTTATGGCCGCCTGGACCGTCCAGTGGTAGTCCACGGATGCACGTTGCGTTATCATCACCGATAGGTAAACTTCGTACCGTTAACCAAAGGACCTCGCGTCGTCAACGAGTGAACGGACCGTGGTCAACGAATTTTTAAGTAGATGTCGTGTTAATTTATTCGTGGGCAATGCACAGTCCACACAAGGCATGGATGCGAGCAGCGAGTTGTAACCGAGTGGTCCACTCACTGTCCACCTGAGGAGAGCTTGCGACCGACGCGATCCGCTACGGAGTTGATGTAGTGATCACGCAGTCAGACAAGTCCATACAAAGAATAGTAGCCGAAGCAGGCGAGGCTCGTAGAGTGCCGTGCGCCGGGAGCCTTTAATGACCTTTTAGCCCCTTTTTCTTCCCTTTAACATTTTCATTGATATATTGGCTTCGTTTTGCTAAGGGACGGTAGTAGCTGATATTAGATATTAAGCCTCATAGAATACGCGTCAAAAGTTACCGTCCGTAAGCAAAATTAATCGTTTCTTAATTACAGGAACCGGGCATTAGAGTGCTCGCTGGTCCTCCATCCCATTTGATCCTAAATTTATAACGTTATAAACATTATCTTATAATAGACTGGAGTGCACTGTTATTATGATAATGTATTGATACTGAGTATTTTCAGGTACTCTTTCGTGGTCTTCTGATGTCCTTCTGGAATTTGTAAGTAGTTTCTCAAACCTTTGTTTAGCCATAATATAAATATAAACGAATCGCGATTACATTAGATCAAATATTTTTCTTAAGGTCACTATTTATTCTAAATATCGTTTGATTGGCTCGGGATAATCTAAAACAGAGTTGCTTACCGCTATTCATTAGAATAAATGTTTATCGACCCACGGATTGATAATATCTACGTCATGAGATGCAATAAATTCAAATGATCTCTATATTACAATGACGCTGTCATTATTCAATTACGTATTATATCATAGAATTAAATATTGTTGGATGAAGGTTTATTGATAAAGAAATTGGGGTTTTCATTCAAGAGATTAAATAAATATTGCTTGTTTAATTAGGAAGCAACAATTAATGACGCGCGGAATGAGCTTAACATCCGTTCGCTACGGTGCATTTCATGTGAATCTATGTTGGTCCGTTTGTGGAATAGTGGGCCAACGGCTTGTGCTTGTGTGTATGGCATTTATTTTTACTTTGAATAATAAATAAATCTTCTGAATTATATTTGGTTTCAATTACCTTTAAAAACTTGACCTGCCCTGTGATTATACTCGTGGTGCGGTATTGGTAAATTGGGAGAATATTTGAACATTTCCTCTGGTACCTGCTCATCATATCTGAGAGTGTAGGTACTTAGTACCCATGTCTGACAATGGGTATGTCAGATAGGGAGAAAAAGTTGATCCTACAGTGGAAATTGTCATTTAGGGTAACCCGGTCAGGTGGCAATAGTAATATTTGTACGTTATATTCCACGGACTATACCGACTGGAATAAATTGTGGAACGCTGAGATAATGTAATGAAATAATTCTGAAATGATGAAAAACCTTAAGTTGCTGCGTACATTGTTTTGAATTATTAATATACTTATTCTTGTTTCATTAATTAACTGGCCCAACGAATGAAAGTTGGATTGCAAGTTGGAAAAGCAAGAATTTACTTTCGCTAGCTTCTTTACCAAAAAGAGGTTACCAACAGATAAATTTACTGAAGTCAATAAAATTGAATGTTCTCGTTATTGAGGGTTTAATGTGTCGCTTAAAATCGAAAAGAAATTAAATAATGAAAGTTGGAATACGAGGAAAAAATAAAGATTTACTTTCATTAGCTTCCTCGAAGTTACTCAATGTAGGGGGTCGCAGAATCGTTCATAATGTGCGGAGGACTCGAGCTTCAGAGCAGTGACCTGCCGCTGACTCATTTTATCGCATTTCACTTTCTTATTCGGAAAACCCCACTTATCTAAACGAACATTCTACACTAGCATATCCTCCCGGACTAGACTTGTGGCAGCATAATCCCATGATGGAACAACATCCATCCTCAATTGAGAATTAAAATAATACTTTAATCTCACGACTTAATCGTGGAATGACTTTCTCGATGCATAGAAAGTGACCTCGGAGTAAGTAGAGGGTTAAATATAAAACGTAAACTGAGTACAATTTGTACAAATATGAGAATCGAAAACTATCTTAGATAAATCTTTTGAAGTAGCTAGTTAGCTTATTTATTTACTTCTTGAAAAAGTCTTAAATGATTTTATTTTCAGATTGAAATGGGCTTTCGTGTTTCGAGATAAGGGTTGAATTCAACGCAATTACATGCAAACGTATAAAGAACAATAGTGAGTGAAGTATCTTAAATTTCCAGTCTATTTTATGGGGTGTATCTAGTACCTAGAATGTCTCAGAGTCGGCCTGTGTACCTAATTGTTGCACTGAGGGCAGATAATGTCTTATTACATTGATTCATGAAGTACCTTCTGCTAAGTGGAGTGGGGTCCTGATAATGGACTGCATCTAGATCTGCAAAGGAATAGAAGTTCCTATGAAGTATGTTTTGTAGGTATGCATTGACTGAAAATGGGACGGAAGAACATTAATATAATAAGCACCTTCATAACATCAACAACATAGTACAGAAGCATTAGATAGCTGCGTGTCCGGTAATATTTGTCAATTTGCATGTAGCTGCCACCATTTGAGGGTAACTGTAAAGTTGGAATGTGAGCTCGACTTGCCTACCTACTTCTCTCATCTACTGATCTAAATATGAGGAGCAGTTTCGATAATCATCGGACTTGAATGTGCATAATCTGGTTAATGTCTGCTGACGTCGTAGCACTTGATGTAGGTTTGATATCAGTCATTATTAATCAGTTTGTCTATGCATCATTTCGTGATCAGTTTATATTAAATCCTTAAAGTTGAGAGGCCAGTTGGTTGGTTCATGCATGTATTCTAGAGTCGCGAGTCCGAAGCGCAAAAGCCTTTTATTAAGGTACACTGCTAAGTGTATAGTTTCAATAATTACCAATACGATAAGGTAGCAACGGATTCTTATAGTATGCTTACATTTTGATAGTAGATAACACTTTAGTTCAAGAACAGAGTAATCTATCAAGTACAAAGGTATTTTATGAAGTAAGTACTCATACTTAGTACTTATCCAAGTACCTATGTCTGAGTGGATTAGGCCCCTTTGATTGACGAGAAAGCAATCATAATATCAACGTATTCTTCAAACATAATATAGATGATCACTTTTAGTGCCTATTCACCGAAGACGGAACTTGGGAACTGGGACACCATCATCTTGTCCCCATAGTGGTTTTATATGAACCGCAGGGGGCGGGCCCGGTACCAGAGTACTCATCGCGAAGGTATGGGGTCAAATGCGCTTGAAAGTTGCTATTTCGGTAACACGATAATCGCAGCTCGTTGATAATACCTGTTTGAATGAGCTGCATAATTGGTCGACCGCAGAGTTGTAAGTGTACCGCCAAGAAACAAAAAAAGGTAAATGTTATCTCTTACAATATGATAACAAGGAGGGAGATGGGTTGAACTTTATAAACATCTAATACCAACCTACTTGGAGAACGAATCTGGTATGTAGGTATTTAATTTGTTTGAGTAAAATCATCTGCCTAGCCTTTTCCCAAACTATGTTGGTTTCGGCTTCCAGTCTTAACCAGATGCAACTGAGTACCAGTTTTACTCGTAATAGTAATAATTAGTTTGAGAAAAATAATCGTATTTAATTATTTTCTGAACATGAAACTAGAAAGTGTGTTTCTCTGATAAACTGGTGACCTGACCTCAAAGGTGCTTGTTGTTCTGTTAAAATATCACAATTCATGGTGTAGTGAGAATTACTTTGCCAGTCTCCTAATTTAACGTGCAAAGAGAATGCAGCCAGCTAGTCGCTATTTCTGACCGAATATTATATCTAGGACTTGTGTCAGTCAATTTCACTTCCTAGTTCCGACGCCTTATAATTTGAAACTAATTGGATATTTTGAGAATAGAGAGTTTAAACTACATATTAGTTTTTTTGTGAAGTATCTAGTAATTGACGAAATTGCATTTGTTTTTACATAAAGTCAAGACGCATTACACAGAAATTGTTAGTTTCGAATATTAGAAGGGAAAAATGATGATAGGCGTATAACTCCAAATAAAGATGTGTTCAAGGTAAATAAATAATACGATATGTAAACATGGCGCGCAGTGGGCCAGTAGGGCATCAGCGAAATGGTAGCTTTCGTTCTTACTGCCAATGACAGACTATTATCAAGGCAAGGCAGCGTGACCTAGAAGGATACGCCGCATTCCGACCGTGTTAGTGGTGGCGTGCGTGTCACCATGACTATCTGTAGGTTAAACTGGTCACTAAAACAAGTGTACGTTTTGATGAATAATTGGGCTCTGTTACCGAAAAAAAGTTATAAAGATTTTTTTTCGTATTTATTTTTTTCACATATTTATGTATTTTTTAATATTTTGTATAAAAAGAGATTTTTGATTAAATAATAGAGATTAAATAGTGAAAAAACAAATGTTCTTGGGTTAGCCACTTGAATTTTGTATCACAAAAATTACAGTAATTAATAGTCGATAGTTGCCCGAATTGACGGAGAAAATAAACGTGATGTTATTTTGTAGTTTTTAAAGGGATCACAAAGATAATTTCATTATAACAACAACTAAGCTTAATTATCGTCGTGGTTCCAAAAGCCATAAATAATGACTCTAAACACGTTTGCTTCATACACGATAATGTCTAGCTTACAAAGCGCTCATCATAGAGAATCTTATAATAATACATGTATATTATATTGAATGGAGATATTGCGGTAGATATATAAGTATGATATTTTCACTCGGCATTAACAATGGCTCGGCTTTGATACAAATAACAAGTTGGCAATGTCACAGTCATAGAAAGTGAAGACTGCCCCAATGTGAAGCAGAACGGATCGCTAGTACGAAACAACAATGGGTTACGATTACGATTGTAGTGTGGTCCGCCCCTAATTATAAATTGGCGCCTCCACACGCCTTGTGTGTAATCGTGCGTTTTTTGACGAAGAACACTTTCATCTCAAGCTAATCTTCGAGATCACGATGTTTCTTATTATTTTTATTCGACCGTTCCAAAGTCTAATGTCCATTTTGTTTATTTACCTACTGCCGTATTTCTCAGTAATCTGTCTGGTAAATATTTTTTTAGTTTAGGTAACAATTTAAAATATACGAAAAAAGAGAAAGTGCTTTTTGAATATTCATGTTGCACGGCTGAAATCTAGATCCTACATGAGTCTGCATTTTTTTACGTCTAGGCTTACGATGGTTTGATGACAAAGACGTGTCGTGGCTCGTGTGATAAGTGTGAACAGGCGATGAAAACAAAAATGATTCCTAGAATTTAGGTTATTTGTTGGAACCTTAGAGACATGCCGACAAGTATAGTTTAACGGCAGGAAACATTACCTACCTAAGTTAGTATTAAGATCCATAATTAACAGATATTTAATCACCGTATGATTAAGCATTTATAACATGTACTTACCAGTAAAGAAAACTTTAATTTCCTTTTACTTGCCCTGTCCAACATAATAAATAGAAAGTTATTATTAATGAGTTTTTAAGTTGTTGTAATAATGTTTATTTTCCTTTCCCTTGTAATAAGGGCTACTGGCAATAGACACAGTTACTTTATCTACCTAACAGCAATCACAGTACATCTAAGAACATACATGGGTTGGTCCTGTTATCAATACGGGACAAGGTTACGACCGACCAAATCATTAGCAAAGTTAAGGACTTCTTTTAATATAAATTAGGTCATGGTTGTCTGATGAAGTGACTAAACAGTCCTTCTGCCGATAACATCTGTTTGCTTTCGATTACAATGTGCAGTTTACATAAAATCCTCTTTAGCTCCAGCCTTTGCACAACCTCCAACAAATGCATACTTAAGTTATGTAATAGTCGGGTCTGTGGGCGGTGAGTTTGGGTAGCTCATTGTCCGTACATCGAAGGACGACGGGCCCGTGTCGGTGGCGCGTACTGTTCCACGCGCTCCTGGTAGCAACACAGGAGACCACTTTTAGGGCCCGCCTGCCAGCCAGGTCTGCCTTTACCGCGGGTTATTCGTAAGAGATATCGTGGCCCTGGCACACAGGGACCTCCTGAAGGAACATAATGGGTTTTAGTCAGTAAGAGTCTGACACTCCCAGCTCTCTCCACTCTAGCTACACGAGCAGCACAAGCTACTCCAGCTGCATCATCAGCGGGAGGGGTCATTTGATGATATCCCACGAATAAAAAGTTATGTAATGGTAGTTATTAAGCATGTTCTGTCTAACATTCAGCTCTAGTTCAGTAACAATAGGAATGAGTAATTACATAAGTTTCATGCTCATTTCAGTATGTAAGTATATTTTTTTGAGGCGGCAAATACTTGCACGTACAAAGCGTAAACATAACTTTTACCTATTATGTTAGATACCTACTTAATAAATATGTCATAGAGTAATTTAGAAAACAAAAAGGTTTTATTTAATCTCGTGAAGACGATAATTCTTCTCGTTTCTCTTCATCAATCAAAGTTGAATGGATGCCGCGACTCCCATGGTTCACGAAAGATTTAAGAGTACGATATGAAATTGCTCATTCATTAAAACAAATTAAGTTGCAATAAAAAAATAACTGAGAAAGTTTCCAGTATAACGATGGAACTAATAATTTTAAAATATTAATACGCCACAGACGCACATCAAGCCACCCGAAACTGTCAAATTTTCCCAATCAACTTTGAACCATATGCTTTTGCGATAAAGTTGAGAGTTTATGTAGGAAATTTGACAGATTGTACTAGCTTGATATGCTGACGTCTGTACCTTCATTATGTTATGCTCATTAATTGATATTAAGATATTTTTTTTGCCGTGTAGTTTAATATTCTGAATAAATATGCCGATGTATCTTGGACACTCAGAAATGTTAGCTACGTATTCAAATAACATGTATGTAGAACAACAATTTCTTGAAATTACCAATTTAAATAGCAAACAACTGGACTAATTTTCGTTAACATTATGTTACATTTAAAACAATTACACTTTGTGTAGTTTCCCTCCGCAGGTGAACGTCTGTAGTCTCTTACTTTTTGTCTTAAAACATAATTTGGGCGCTTTTTACTGACGCTTGCGCACGTCCCCACCATCTCACTTTCTCTGGCGACTCGCTTTGACAAACCATAAAATATATTTGTACAAGTTACAACTAGTGAGAAATGATTGACCCCGTTTAACACCGCGCCGAGTCCCATGCCCGTAACGCACTGGTCATCAACTAATTCTGTATACCTACATACTTATTCGAATGTTTTTGTCATCAACATTGTACGTACATCTATATGTCTAAACATATAATAAAATCGTAAAAAATTTTAAACTACATCGAATATTTTTTTAAAAGAATAATTGGGGCTTGATCTACAATCGATATCGAAGTCAAAAATATAATTTTTAGAATTTTTGTCTGTAAGTACGGCTTGGATTTGCTTCAAATTTTGCATGAATATAACTAAGAGGTTGGGTCAACATATAGGCTTTATGTTATCACGCTATCAAGTCTGAGGGAGGGGGTGAATGTTTAATCACCTAATGCCCACGCGGACGATGTCGCGGGCAACAGCTAGTTACTTATTATACAAAGAAATTATTTGACGCACATAAAAGTGATGGCCAGTGATAATTTTGTTCTCTTTTTTCAAATCTAGAATGTATAACCATCAAAAAAGTATGTAATGAATGCCACGCGAATAATATCAATAAATTAAGCGTGCATTATGAAAGAAAAGACACACGTTTTTCCTTAACGCTTTCTACAACATCGGAAAACAGGAAAACACACGGAAATACGCGGAGAGAATTGCTTTATAGCATTTTATATAAATGTCGGCATTTAAATGCGTTGGAAACTGTGACTCGAACATCATCATTAATTTGATGCCAAAACGGAATTAAATTGTCGTTAAATTCATATAAAGGCGCGTGCGTCCAATCGCGAATGCTGTTTATGTTTATTTATTTATTGTTGCTGAAGAAGTGACTATTTCATGAACGTAAAAAAGATTGAAATGCAAGTAGTGGTGGGGCATTCTGTGCGGGGGGGAGGGGGGGGGGTAACGTAACACATAGCAGTAACTGAATAAAACAATTTTGTTCGTAGATTTACGAATTTTTGGGGTTTGGTCTATACTGTCTTTTATTTTGACGTTCGAAAAGTGCTGATTTATCAGCCTTATTTGATAAATTATTTTTGTTACTTATTATATCAAGCTAACGCCAGTCTAACCCCGTGGCCCGATTAACTGGGTTGAGGAGGCCAGATAGGCAGTCGCTTTTTGTAAAACACGGGTACTCAGCTGAATCGGGTTAGACTGGAAGCCGACCCCAACATAGTTGGGAAAAGGCTCGGGAGATGACAGTCTAGCGAAGCAAAGTGAACTGTCATTCTTTTGTGAAAGATCATTCAATGCACATTAGCCTCTATTTTATTGATGACTTACAATGATGTGAACTGAATAAACCATAGCATTGTACACAATGTTTTTGTTGAACTTGCGTGAGCATTTAGCCATGTATATGCCAAAGGTATTGTATTCAAACAGACACATCAGAACATAGACTACAATAGCGTTAGGTCTCACTTGGTCCAAACTTTCTTCATGTAGGTAGCTAAATAGTTACGTAAGACCGCTCACTGGCGGTCATCGATCTCCTAGATATTATCTAATTGTGACGTAATCGTTATTATGAAACGGATAATTTAAATATTGACATTCGCCGATTGGTTCGCACGGTGTTAGACGCACGCGTTTTATGTTTGTGCCTGCGTGCGAATTTTGAGTGTATTTTTTTTTCGTTTTTTAGTATTTGGCCAAGAAAGGCTTTCTTCCTGTCAACCTATTGATCGTTTTACTTCAACGTATTTATAATATTGTTGAATAGCAATACTTAAGAGATCAAGCTACAGCAACTAAAACGTCGATCGTAATCTAAATATGTCGAACAATATCATACAGATCATACATCGTAGTTGAATATTAAATGTGTTTATCTTCAAATTAAATCTCACAATCAACTTTCAAGTCTTAATAAAAAGTAAATAATAACGCTCTTTTGAAAGTATGTTTCAGTTTGGACTGATCTCAAATAAAGGAAGATTTAATTAATTATGAACGTTATTATATATTCCACTTCCTTTTATATTATATAATTAAATAATTAGGTAATTATTTACTTAGATAATATGAAAAGAACATTAAGTAATTATTTACTTTATTTACTTAGATAATAATGAAAATAATATTTGAACTAATAACAAAAAAAAATAACAGCGCGTTGAAGTCTTTTGTATGAGTTGTAAAGCAAGGCTGAATGGCATTGAATTTCTTGAAAGATGTATCACGTTATTGGTGCGGTATATTGACATACACAACTATACTCGGTCTGTTTACGTAAATAGAGTATTCGGAGGCATCATTAAGTGTTAGTACTGCTACTTATTTTTCAAGATAGGGTGAGATGCAGCCGTAAGGTCAGTGACACAACGGGCCTAACAGTCCGTTAACGTATTTTGTTAGCTACTTTTTATTTTAATGTGTAACAGACTAATTTTGCAAAAACCCAAATGATTATTTTATTAATATATATTTTTAATCACAATTCGTTCTAACTCTTTAGTCATAAAGCTATCTACTGAAATATAAATATGATGACGTGAGTCGCAGTCGCATTATGTCATTTGCGACTGTTCGACTTTTGAAACGTATTATAATAATATTCCAATAAACTTAATTTTATTTTATGTTCACTAAGAAGCATTTCAATTTTATTTTACGTTCATACTTTTTAGATGTAAGGAAACAGGAAATGTAATGTAACAGTTAGGCAGTAGGTATGAACGGTTGCGTCTACGCATCCACGCAATATTGCCATCTTTTGATTCCGGAAGTTATTACTTTATTACTTTTGTAATTATGTTAGTGTGTTCTCGGCAATTATAATAGGTAATAAAGACAATTGCTATATAAAATACCATGCAAGGTAATTTTACTCTCGATAGCAATCGATAAATACGTTTGAACCTTAGACATTCATTATACCAGCCAGTCACATTCCACATCACTGAAAAAAAAGTTCGGTGCTCAAAAGATAATTCAAATTCAACTTTGGAAAAAGAACATTCCAAATTCGAACGCACCATTCATCCGTATGAAATTGATCAATTACCGGCAATAAACAAACACGTGTGCATTACGTCACAAGGATTTAATTACGACTATTAACTACACTGCAGTGTACCGTGCGAGCGAATTGGGCAGCGGGGTCAACGACCGCGTTCACTTTCTCTCAGTGACCGCTGCCTTGTACATGACATATACTTGTATTCACGGATTTAATGCTTAAGCTTTATTCATTAAGGGAATTTGTGTTAAGTAATCCTTGGTATGTCGTATAGATATAAAGGTTTATGCTCGCTTACAAAAAGACTAGAAACGATATAGTTTTTCGACAGAAGCCTCATACAAAAAAGTATAAAGTTACTACTTACTTAAGCAATTGAATCAAAATCATTTCTTAAAATTAGGCTGATAAATCATCATTTTTCGAGCGTCAAAAACCAAAAGACAGCCCCCAAAACGCCCACCGTTCACCATTTCCTACATGTTTTCGCTTCGAATCGGTTCTTGTCTATACATAGGTTTCAGTGTGTGAAAATAGTTTAGTTGAAAAAATGGCGAGGAATGTTTCTGGGTAGGTAATCTTTGTATTTTGAGGCGCTAAATAGAAGAAGTGTTTAGTTATTTATTAATGACTATCTTCCGTCAGCGGTCTCACATGTGTCCTGTGGGATCTATTCCGCGCACCCAGATAAAAAGTGAGTTACCTAACACTGAAAGTATTTTCAAATAAGTCCAGTATTTCCTTTGATAAGAGCGTTCAAGTGAACAAAAAACCCCTAAGCTTTAAGTATATCTAACTTACATATGTAAGTGAATATTAGTATTTTATAGTATCAGTCAGTCCGATTCTTGACCAATGTCATCGTATTCTGTACAAGGGTTGTATGTTTACCCAAATAATAGACTCAAATAAAGACATCATCATCATCACATCCCTTTTATCGTCCCACTGCTGGGCACAGGCTTCCTCTCCCATGGAGAGGGATTGAGCGTTAATCACCACGCTTGCTCAATGCGGGTTGGTGATATCAGACTTTATAGTCCAGGTTTCCTCGAGATGTTTTCTTTCACCTTTAATCAGTCATATCCAAGATAAACTTAGAAAGTACGTATAACTTAGAAAAGTTACATTGGTGCTTGCCTGACCTGGAATCGAACCCGCACCCTCATACTCGAAAGGCTGGTGCTTTAACCACTACCACCACGACTACAGTAGTAATGACATATCTTCAGACAAACTGACAGGTACATGTCATTTATTCACCATTGTCTGTAAGCCAGTTACGTTAGCTTACTGTTTTTATAGCTCATGTTTTACTTTGAATGTGTGAGTACTACCTTCTGAAAGTAGCACTATAACAGTTTAGAGAATATTTGTCTTGGTTTCTCTAGTTTAACGCCTGCGACCATTTAGCGTTTTGCTAATAACCTTAACAATACTTACCAAGACCTTCAGTTCACGTTCAATAACAGCCAGTGTTAGCATCGTGCGATGTTATACACGGCAACGTTTTCTCTGACTTAGTTCGCTATATTTGTCCTTATTCTGTGTAGGATATCGAAAATGGCTCATAAATCATAACAAGTATGAATTTTCTATCTCTGGATAGTAAAATAATGACTAAATTGTGTCTTTAAGAGCCATCATCTGCCTAGGTTTTTCTGGTATTTTGGGGTCGACTTCCAGTCCAATCGGATGCATTTGAGTACCAGTGTTTTACATGGAGCGACTGCTTATCTGACTTCCTCAACTCAGTTATGTATCTGGGCAATCCAAAATCCCTAACAGATGTCAGAATTTCTGGCTTCTGATTACCCGTTACGACTGCAAAAGATGTGGAAATGACAACCAAGAGCCTATTTAACGGAGAAACTCCTCATGATAAGAATTTTCCTTAACCTTATGATCGATCGACACGTGCGGCTATTGTTTAGCCCTGACCTACACGATTGCTTTATGATCCTATGGAAAGGAAATTTCAACTTATCTTGAACTAAGCATTACCTTTTCTTCATCCGGACCATCTATATAGATGTATATAAAACAAAGTCGGGTTTGTTACAACACTTATAACTCGAGATCTGCTGAACCAATTTTTATGGTTATTGATTCGTTGGATTTCTCTCCGCCCCGAATAGCAGAGTAGCCGAATAGTAGAGTAGGGTAGAGTAGGGAAGAACGGGAGCGAAGCTGCGCGGGCAAAAGCTAGTATAATATGAATGCTGAATCTTTTCATACTCAACTCTTTCTAAGAATTCTTCATTCAGGATGTCGTGTTGGTCATAAACAGCTCTGATGTAAGCCTTACTCATATTGGCCTGCTTTATTTTTATAATTTTTTACTAAAGTGTAATAAGTTTCTTATTATGTAACTCCTCAATGAAGAAGCTTTAGTGGAAACAGAATTCAATGACTCATACATGCTTGTTTTTAAGATCCAAGACATGTAACCATTTCAAAAAGGATATGTCCCAGTAATCAAAGAGGTTCTAAGAAGTAGTTGTAAGTGTTCTCTTAGGTTTTTTAACTCACGTAACAAGTGCTGCGTCAGTGTCTAAATTAGTTGCCTAAACTAAGATGTGGTTTACGCCGCGCAGTCTGTAACAGCAGACATCTTACATAATCGAAATCAAAAATAGCACATATATAACTGAATGTGTTGTTTAAACGGCCAACGACCTTCTATTGCGTAATATTTGCTGGAAAGTGCTGGCTGCGCCTAGCAAGAGATTCTTGTCACGTCAGTTAGTATGGCAAATAAAATATATGAAAGCCCCCATCATTTTGAGTACAGTGATATAACACCTACTTACCTACTTTGCTATGGTGCTATTCAAAATATTTGTACGTGCGTTAAATTTTTGGGGCTTTTGCGCAGGCGCGAGCTATCCGTGGATGGGTAAACTTCTTGTCATGACGAGTTTTTTCGTGTTTCGGACAGCACGTTAAATTATGTCCTGGCTATAATTAGAACACCTTTGACAGTAGTTCTGGGTAGTCATAAGCCAGAAAGTCTGACAACCAAGGGATATTAGGTTGCCCAAGTATGTAAATGGATTGAGGCAGAGAGAGATAGGCACCGGTTCATTTAAAACACTGGTACACAGCTGCATCTTCTTAGACTGGAAGTCGACCCCAATATATTAAGGAAAAGGCTAGATGCTGTAGTAGAGTTTTCTGAATATAATCTCAAAATTTATAGATAAAAGCAACCTCATTCCAAAATATTTTATCCAAAAGTATTAAAATGCATATCGATAGAACTAACAAAATACAAATGCTTAGTTAAACTAAAATCTGAAACCAAATAAATTTGCGCTGCTTTTGCGCAACATTTTCATTCATTCAGATTACAACCTTTGTGTTGTTGTTCACAGATGTCGTTTCGTGCGTTAATTTCTTCCGCAGTTGGCAGATGGCGGTACATGGCAGCCGAACCGCGAAGTTCTTTCGAAAATTTGTCATCTTTCAAGCCCTCTTCTTTTCCGAAAACAGTTTTCTGCATTTTGGAAATAAATGGAGTTACTTTGCAGACCAAGAGTCTAATGCAGCTTGTTTCTTCCTCTGTGCCTTGATCTTGAATTAATTCATCAATCGTATCAGGCAAGGATTCGTTTTTAGCGGCGGCGATTAGGTCCTGAAGACTCCTCGAGTTCTTGTTGAGGATCCAAGTAGTGGGGTCCTCAGATCGATAGGGCTTTTGTGGCCTTCTTGGTCCTGAGAGGAACGTAGAAATCTGAAATAACAAAAAAAAATTCAAATTGCTTAAGATAAGCTCCGGTTCATCTCTAGTTAAGACGCTCGCTAGCATATAATGTTTAAGTCGTAAGAGAATCACAAAGCATTTGCGTCTGTTGAACTTAAAAGAATCTCAAACCGTTATAATAGTCTAACAATATCTTATGGATAGCGTATTGTTACTCACCATTTGTGCCACAAACACTAGCGCGTTGACAGCCACAGCGCTTATTTGGTTCGGCTGCAGTCCAAACAGTCGTACTATCTGACGCAAAGGTGTCAAGGGACTCTGCGTTTCATTGACGTCATAATCCGGGCGTTTGTCTTGGGTGTATGCTTCGCTTTCACTGCTTGTGGAAGATTCCTCGCTGTGCAGATCGTTTTGAGGCCATCTCCGGTTGGAAGTTGCAGGTTTGTTAGCAGTTTGGAATGCTCTGACTACGAACTCTGCTACCTTTAGTGCCACTGACTCGGAACCTGGAATTTGAACATTCTACGGCTAAAGCAACTTTATTTGGAACTGGAAATACCTATCAGTACCTATTCCTATTGTCTGTTGTACGCTTAGTGAAATGATAAGTCCATCGGTGCAGTTTATTTATCTTGAACTGCCGGCTGCATATCATCAGCGGGCTACTTTCACTCTATTATTTCTGGAATAGGTAACTTAGTTTAAGAATTTGAGGGATTATTTGGGTGGCTTTAGTTTGACCGACTTTTGATAAACCGATTTAAGGTCAGAAAATAAATAAAACCTTTATTTACAAAATTCATCTCTTTTTTCACAATATCACAGTTTTCGTGTAGATGAAAATTTCATAGATAGTCTAACATACCAAGTAAATTCTGAGCAAATTTCATCCCGCTGCTCAATCGGTCCATAAATCCATCATTTCTGTATGGTTCACTAGCACAAACCACTTGGAAAGTAATGAGCAGCGCGCAAAGGACACGTGGCGCCATCTTGAAGTCGCACTGAGAACTAGATGGATACACTACAGGGGAGCTTGCTCCATGCTTCGGTTCGTACTGTAATGGGTGCGCAGGCGCAATTGTCGTACTAGAGCATAACATTTTATAATAATTGTGTCTTTGAGCATATATAGGGTGTTTTCAACAGAAGTGAGCATATTAGTAGAGATTTTTTATTATTATCAAGGCGTTTTCGCTAGTTAGTACCGCAAAGTAAGATTTTTTCATTTGTATGTGTTCTAATAGATGGCGCTACTGACACATCTCCAAAAAATAATGCAGCACGTAATAACATCTTACAGCATTGATGAGATGAATTTCTGTACTGATTATGAATTTAGGAGGAAAAAAAAAACACTTATTTAGTAACGAACGGAATTCTTACGGTCAATTATAAAGTAGATTTATTTTACATACGATCCACGTTGATTCATACGGATAAACTAAGCAAGACAAAGAAGGTTATACCAATCCAAGAACCGATCGCAACAAACTTTGCTTAACCTTATGATCGATCGATCCGTGCGGCTGTTACTTAGCCAATAAATGAGGTAGCTACCTAAACGATATTTTTAAGTTAGTCCAATAAACACCTATTACCATAACTAATTCGAATTAATGTTTGCTTTTTTCATAGTAAACGGCCTGAAATGGTCTTAAACTTTAGAATTAAAGATAAGAAATCTGAAGATGAATACAAATTTTTCATTTGTGTGGGTAAAGTAGTTCTCACAACACGCAAGTGAAATTGCGGAAAATAGCTAGTAGGTATGTCTTAGAGCGTTGAATGCGCACCCTATACATAAATTTCGCGACACAGCGACACGTTGACAGACTGAAGACAATAGAAACGGAAATGTAGGCTATGGAAGAGAACAAAGCTTTCTTATTTGTTACAAAATATGAAATAAGAATACGCTAAAATGTGCAATTAGGGAACTTTGTGTAAAAAGGAAAAAAAACTATGCTACTTCAATGTAACTACGTACTAATGCCTGACAAATTATTGGATGGTTCTTACATTTTAGTGCAATAAAATTTTATTTTGATATTAATGGTTATCCAAATTAAGGGAGGGCACGAGACCCTGAAAGATGTCATACGTATCTTTTACAGCATCATCAAGGTATTTTTTACGTTTTGCACTGCGAATGTCTTCTAAATCCATTAGATAAGATTAGATAACTTCTATTCTTAATGTGGCGATGGACGACCGAGCCTGGGTCCAGGCTTCTCTTCCCATCCGTATGGGAGGACTTGGCGTCCGCAAAATTTCTAGTATAAGTTTACCGGCCTTTATATCCTCCGTTCATGGTACCAAACAATTGACCAGGAAAATCTTACCTTCCACACTGGTCAACTGTGAGGTACCATGCTTGACTGATGCTATAGAGGCCTGGAAAATCACCTGCCCGAATACTGACCCACCCGTTAATCCTTCCTCCCAGAGACAGTGGGATGAGCCGCTCTGCAGAGTTATTCGGAATGAATTAATCAATACTGCCAATTCTTCTGCTGAGCGAGCGCGCCTGCTGGCTGTGGGGGAATGGGAGTCGGGTCTTTGGCTTCATGCACTTCCGTCATCAAACATTGGCACCATGTTTGATGACACCACTTTCAGGCTCGCCGTGTGCCTGCGTCTGGGTGCCCCTTGCTGCTCTCCTCATCGCTGCCCCTGTGGTGAAGCTGTCAGCGGCCTCGGGCACCACGGCCTGTCGTGCAGCCGAAGCGCGGGCCGCATAGCACGTCATGCGAACATCAATGACATCATCCGTCGTGCTCTTGTTGCCGTCGGCATACCAGCCGTATTAGAACCAAATGGCTTGGTACGCGACGATGGTAAGAGACCAGACGGTATGTCATTATTTCCATGGAAGATGGGTAGGTCTTTAGTGTGGGACGCAACCTGCGCCGACACTCTGGCGCCATCTCACCTTTCTGGAACGGCGTGTTATGCTGGCTCTGCCGCATCGGAGGCAGAGAACCTCAAACGGCGCAAATATAGCAGCCTTATAGGCAACTATACTTTTGAGCCGTTTGGGGTTGAAACCCTCGGGCCGTGGGGTCCGAGTGCACACCTCCTTTTCAAGGACATATCGAAGAGACTCGCTGACACTTCCCGTGACCCAAAGGCTGGCTTTTATTTCGGTCAACGGATAAGCATTGCCATCCAACGTGGCAATGCCGCCAGCCTATTGGGTACACTCCCAGCGAGCAGCGATGAGGAGGAATTTTTTGACGCCATTTTTTAATTATATATATGTATATATTTTTTATGTAAATATTTAAATTTTGTTGTGTAAATAAAGTGTAAATATTAAAATAATCTCTGAAATAAAGCCAACTTAGGCGTAAAAAAAAAAAAAAAAATTAGATAAGATTTTAAGTAAATTTTCCATTCATTTTATTTTTCTTTTTTTATTATCATTTATTATTTTGTGAATGCTGGCTTACCAGTAATTGGCGACTGTGTTAGTTTAAGGCACAAAAAACACATAGCTTTACTATATACACAGAAGCAGTTGGTAGACTCTAATAAACAAATAAATAACAAAACTTTAAAAGTAGCTTACTTAGTTCGGAGATGAAAATGTAGCACTGTTCCATTTATCATGACCGCTAGGCGATTGTCGCGCTTAGCGGACCATAATGATCACCTCACCCAGCGTTATGCACAACTTTATTTCAACACCTGACATCCCATGAGTAACAGTCTCCCATCATGTTCACACTTTTCATCCTATGTTCCATATTCAAAATCTCATCTGGTGACGTCACATCGAACGACGTCGCATTTCTGAACGATCTGCCTTTAGACAAACTTTTACGGCTAAAGTCTTCACTCCAAGACCTAGTGACTGCAGAATACGAGAATGTCACAACGACCACACCATACATACAAAGGTTCGGTGCTGAAGCCATGGCCATCCAAGCACCGCCCGTCAAGCGAGGTGACTACGAAGAAGGATTGTACAAGAAAGAGAGTTACAGCAAGATAAGCAACATATTCTCTATGTCTGTCACTACTCTCGCGTTTCTGGCGTTTGGCGGATATTTGTTGTGCCTGATAGTTCAAGCTGTGAAAGCGAAGCAGACGTACAATGCTGCAATACCTACGACGCAACCGACTACATTCTTTGTGAGTGCAGGGATTAAGAAGAGGCCTCAGAATCAGTTCTCAGCTTATGGTCGGAGGAGGAGGGACAACAGATTCAGGAGAAGTTTGAGAATGGTGGATCTACCTCCGGAACAGCTGTTTGAAGCGTTGTTGCAAGTATGTGAGGGTTACGCGAAGTGGTCGGAGAGAAAAAGGGACATTGGGGATTTTTAAAACTCATTAGTTTTGTGAAGTGTGTACCTACTAGACCTCTAAGTGCATTTTTACTTTTTATACGGAATTTGGTGCGACCAGAATACGTTATATTAATGAGTATAAAAACTATCTGAGCAGGTGGTACAACATAAGTAGAAATGTACATCGAGAGTGATATATTCTAATAGTCTTCAGTTTTCCAGGTATATTTAAGCGTTAAATGTTATTTATGCATTCCATCTTAATAAGAATCAGCACATAAAGACTATGAAGATATTATTATTTTTCACTAAAAGCCGAGCGCACAAAACGCTGTTTACATTAAAAGCAGGAAGCCAGATTGCCCAGCAATATACCTACAATCTGTAAACGTTTTCAAACTGTCAAATAATCACGCTAACACCTAATAATAGCTGCATCTTCGCTTTAAAGATCCTATTGTACATTCCTCTTAAGTGAAGATTCGCTCTAGAACAGGTTAGTAAAAACTCGACTCAATTGTGTTGGTTGAGAGTCTATATTTGAATACGTCGACAGAGTTTTTTATGATATTATAGTTTGTAGCGAGTGTTCGGTTTTGTTTGTAAGAGCTGGTAATGAGGGGGCTGTGTTCGGTCTGTCATCGCGCTCGCTCTAGTGTTTACAGGCCGGTGCCCACATACACGGTTAGTGACGCGAAATAGCCGTGTAACGTGGCTTATAAAAATAAATTTTTAATTTAACTACCACCTATAAAAACTGTTTGTAATTTAAAATAACTCTGTTTTATACTCATTAAGATTGTTGAAAATTTTCTTTGTTAAATTCTAACTTAAACGTTTAAACATAATAATTAATGTTTGAAACTTAAACAAATTAAAAAGCATATCTACCTACTCGTTTTTTTATCCGGTGTACCATTGAATATTTACCAGTTCCAACTGATACAGGATTAGATCGACATCCGAGAACATACTGTAATTTTAGGAAACTTTAAACAATTATTATAAGTAATAAATACATAAAATAAAAATAATATAATATTTAAAATCTAATAGATACATAAAAAATGTATGTCTTTAAACTGTAACACAACGTTAAACCGAGTTCAAACGAAAGTGGTGCAATCGGATTGGTTCCCAGGCAACTCGGAGATAAAGACTCTTACACACCACATGCCACCGACGACGCGACGTGTAAACAAGCTCACTTCTGTATCTTAGATAATTATCTTTTAAAATGTCGCTACTGTATTGCTCTTTTACTGCATTTTATTTTAGTGTAACTAATAAAAATACATTGATCAAATAAAATGTGATTAGGCTTGTAGCAATGATAGTCATTTGTTTGTCTTTAGTAGTCGTTACGGGTAGTCAGACGCCAGAAAGTCTGACAACCTGTCACACCCAGTAGTATCGGGTTGCCTAGGTAACTGGGTTGTTCAGATAGGTAATCGCTTTATGCATAATACTGGTACTTAGTTGCACCTTCTGAAAGTCGAAGCCAACCCCAACATTATTATGGAATAGGCTACTAAAGTACCTACTGTCTAATTCAAAATATTGTTATCAATTTTGATACCTTGTATTTCATTTTTACGCGCAATAATAAGAAAATAACATTAAGAAAAAAATAAAATTTAGAATTAAAAGCAGTTTGTAAGTGTCCATTAATTTTAACGGAATAGTGTAGGTACCCGAGAGTTGTTATTGCAGATAATAAAATAAGAGTGTACGTTTATTACGCGTTAGGTTACTGCCTACGTTTTCCGGTCTAAAAAGGATTTAGTGAAATTCAGTATCACAATAGGCCAAGACGATGGAATCCGTGGGATATTATATTTCGTATATTATATACGTATTATTTTTTATAAACTGATTCAAGAGGAAGATTTATATGTGTAATACATGCATAATATTGTAGAGAAACACTGATAAATTTTGAGATTTTTGATGTGATGTCGTAAATAAGTTGCTGGGGAGTTTGTTCAACCACTTCTTCTTCCCAAAGATAATACATATGTAGGAAGTGGTGAAGGGCGAGCGTTTTGGGGGCTGTCTTTTGTAAAATTGACCTTTAAAAAGTGCTGATTTTCAGCGTACTTTAGATAAATGACTTTTTATCTTTTATCTAATAAAAGTTTTTTTACGCTAGCTGAACCCCACGAGATGAATCAAAATAATATACCACCTACTGTATATTTTACCAGTAGTACGACACGTTTTGATATCCTATATTATTTTTCAAAAGTAACATGAAAATAATCATATTTAAGCCCAATTAGTAAAGCGACGTGGGCCATGCACGCTTGCTAATATTTGCCCAGTACAAAATACTTAGTTATTTATAAGAGGTGATTGCTATAAACACGTATGACTTACAGTAAAGTCCAGACTCTGAGCTCAAAGCTGTTAAATAAAATGCTCAATAAGATTTTGCAGAACCACTAATCACTAGACCAATGAGTCAGTACTATCTATTCTGTCATTGTTTTTTCAGGCTTCAGTATTCCGGTGTGATAAAGTAATTCCTGCCAATCTTAATATATCAATGGCTAGAACTTGGCGTACCTCTTTCCAATGAATTCAATGCTGAGTCATTGCGCACACACTTTCGGAGAATGAAGCTATTTTATCTATTAGCAAAAATTCAGGAATTGATAAGGAAAAGGCTTTGGAAAAATATTTAGTTTTCCCATAGTTGGTATTTCATAGAAAAACTATATTACATCGGTAGGTACAAGCTTATAATGTAAATTTATAATAGTGTTGTATGTGCGCCAAATGCTACGATTGTCAATTACAATTACAAATATGACACTAATCACTCAATATACTTAGTCAGCTAGGTATCAATTTATCTTAATACGACCATGTTTTATTCATTATACAGATCATAAAATTAATACCTACTCAAAAGAATCACAATAGTATAATGTTTACTAAATCGATGGTGGATTGAATAATTTAACATTTTATTTTAATGGCTCGATTTATTCGTGCTAATATGACTCGAATAATCGAGTGTGTTAAGGTCAAAGGTTTACGACTGAGGACCCTTCTAAACTAAATTGAATTCGACTCGGAATCGCATCGTAAAAGATCTCATCGCAAGACTTTACAATCGATTCGAATGTTATGGGACATTCAACAAAGAGCTTTAAAATAAAATATAAGTAAGGAGGCAACTGCACCTCGCGCTTTGTCACCAGTCATGTTGTCATTAGTAAGTAGGTACCTATAGCATACTTTAATCACGAGTTTCCATGTTAGAATAGTCCGAATCAATATATCTGTTGATAGCTCAAATTACAAAAAAGAAAAATACATTATTAAGTAAGAAGTTCTCTAACTTTAGGCTCTAAATAGAAAATCTTTGTAAGTAAGGTATGCAAGGTATTTTTACCGCACAAATTGGGATACTTGTACCTATGAGAGAATTTGTGTAAAGAATTCTAAAGATATAAATATAATTTCTTTTGTAAGTAACCGCGAAATTGACGTGTTTCAAAAACCTCTCAAGTAGTTCGATTCTAAAACAAGCGAATAACCCTTTGAAATTTTTGCCTAGGACACCAATGACTAAGTAAAGGTGAAGGGCTTTCCTTCACCTTGATCATGAGGGAATCATGAGGGAAACTGGACTTTAAAGTCTTAAATCGCCACATTGAGCATGCGTGGTGATTAACGTTCCTTCCTTCTCCATATAAGAAAAGGCATGTGCCCCCGCAATGGCACAATAAAAAAAAGGATGATGACGAAGTAACCGAGTTTGGTGTTTAGTAATGATTCAGCTTTAAGTGCTTAGTAATAAGGCTTTAAATGACTATACAGACAAAACTGTGTTGCTGGGGAGATTGTTCCACCATTTCTGATTCCCGGCTTTTGGGTATGTCTTTGTAAAATTGACCTTCAGAATTTTCAGTCTACTTTGAAGATGACTTTTTATCTTATCATTAAATCCTTTTTAAGGGTTTTAATAATAACTCAATCTCAATCAATCAAATGTTACATCTTTTTAACCGACTTCATTTAGTTAAAAGAATTATTAAAGCTTCAAAGCCTACCTGATCTTGAAAACGTAACACTATAAAACTTCAATATTAGCTGCATACTTATAAAACTCTTCAAATTGGTATAAAAAAAGAAAATGTATATTTCGAGAATTCTTAAATGTTGACATAAAATTTTCAGTAAACATATTTCCATATGAACACAAAATTAGATATGAGTGTACAGGAACGACGCGCCTTAAGGACGCATTTTGTAATCTATTGGCTATTACATAAAAGCAACTTAACGACTACGTTTATGTTATCTGCCACCCACCTCAGGTTCAGGAATGTGTCACCAATCAATAATACTTAACTTTATAGTTAGCGGCGCCTTTGATTTGCATTTATTGTTAATTGTCAAGCTAATCTAATCAAGGCAGAAACAGGGCTAATAGTCTTCTATACAGTCATAAATTGGTCGATCAAGAAATCAATCAAGTTAGTTTCGCAAATCATAAACCTATTTCCCGAGTTATACGAGACAATGGAACAGGTTTACTGAACCTAATACACGCCAAGCACCTTTTTATAAAAGAAATATCAATAATGATTGACTACCACGAAGGCAGCATAATTATCCTGGAAAGGAACTATCCACGTCCACTTAGTATTTTGCGACATTCAATTATCTCCTTACTACTTAAGTCGACTTAAGTCGAAAGTAGAAATAGAAAAAAAAATCTAGCCAAGTGGTTTAAGCACCAGCCTCTCAAGTATGAGTGTGCGAGCTCGATTCCAAGTCAAGCAAGTACCAATGCAACTTTTCTATGTAAATGAAGGAAAACGTCCCGAGGAAACCTAGAGTTACCAACCCGCATTGTAGAAGTGTAGTGATTAACGCTCAATCCTTCTCTGTGTGAGAGGAGTTCTTTGCCCAGGATTGGGACTATAAAAACGCTGAGGATAATGATTATAATGAAAATTTCTGCTAGGAAGTAGAAAATTTCAATGGATGCGATACAAAGTAAGAATAAAATAAGGAAGAATGCTTTATGTCGCGCCATACATGAAATTGCTACGTATTTAATTTACATACCTTTCATCAATACTAAAAACAAATGTTTCACACAACAGTTGCAGCAACCATATGGCTACTAATTTCAACAGCACAAATAAATTGCTACAAACGGCAACGACTAACACCGGCAAATAAACACCTAGAAATGGGCAATAACAAGCTCCTATCTCATCTACATCATAATAAGGAATTATACAGATTTGCAATTACTTCGTTACAGCTCTCAATGAGATAACTCAGGCACTCTAAAATCATTCATTACCACACATCGGCGTCACTCGCTGATAAGTAAGATCTACTGAGCAGTTGGCTCAGTAACTAGTTTCATAAGTACTGCTAGTCTGTATGTACTGCTATAGTAAAAGATCGTAACGTCGTGCCTAGGTGCAGTCGTAACTAGTCGATAACGATATTGCTCAGACATCGTTGTATCGCCATGAAAACTTGAAGCGATATATCTAACAAGTATCTATTTAAATGGGACTTGGATAGAATTCTTCGGTTATTGCTACTTGAATGTTTAGTATTTATTCATTTATTTATTGAGCAATTTTTACGCGTTTGAGAATTTCCCCACATTAGTATGTCCAGGTATCTAAGTTGAGATTCACTCCCATTTGTCACATTCCATTAGATTTTACTGGAGGCCGTCCTATTCAACATGTCAGTGTTAAAACCAATAATGAAAAGTTGATTTAGTTGTTATTAAGTTTACTACTAAGTATTAAAAATATACTTGACAGTTTACATTAAACTGTGGGAAAAATCAGAGTAGCTTCGGCGGCCACCTAATTCCCATTTAACACAGATCGCTAATTAGATAATATATGCAAAAACTAGTAATTCAAAGAATCAATCTTTTTATAGATATGCAAATACATACCAGCAGAGCGTCATATAATACGCCAATCGGACTATGAATTATTATTATGAACGCAGGCCCAACAAATTACCATTCAAAATGGCACGATGTTCATACAGTGAACGCATACTGGCACAGATAGTGACTAGTTGCAACACTCATGTATGGCCACATGCCCACTTAGGCATTACATTAAGAAACTAACAATAAATATCTCAGGCAACAAAATACATCGCGCACTCTGTTGACAAATCCTGCAATAAAATATAAGCATTTACAATAAAATTAATTATTATTTACACGGTGCGGTGGGCGCGAGAATTGAAGTTGGAACACAGTGGATAAGCCAGTGGATATTTTTGGTATATGAACGATGTACGTGTTTATTGAGATTTCGAGGCGCATTCGCTAACTCCTCGTAAAATGATCGAAATATGTAAGCTTATCAATTGTTACACTAATGTATTCGATAAATTGATATGGATAACGAACCTTGATCTGAATATGAATGTCGAATATAATTATAACTAATGACGAAAATGCTATTTATGACATCAAATTTTACATTAACGTGTCCTTCTATAGTTTATTGCCGGACGAGTTTGGATATTATTCTAATTGTAATAGAGAGTATTGAGTTAGGTTCTATAACATTTAAAATGACATTATAAGTATAACAAAGTCAATTCTGAAGATTGAATTATTACCAAAAATTTAGTACTACACAACATAGATTTAAGTTTAGCTTATACAAAAAAAAAAAAACACTAAAAATTACAAACATACGGTCACTCAGTCAGGTCCACACTAAGCTTGCCACCAGTTCCGCCATGCTGGAGGTCCGGGGACCCCGCGGCGCCTTGCTTTATCGCACGCTGCGCCCGCGCCGGACACCTCACGTCCCCCTCTTTACCGTGTAGGGTCACCATCTTATCCACAACATTCGTACACGCCTACGAAGCGATATTGAGGAAGTGCTGACCGTTTTGTAAAGCCGTTTTTGGTGATGGTCTATAGGACCCAGTAAGGAGATTATGTCCAAAGTGTGTGTCTATGAAAATTTAGAAAAGTTGTAGTCAAGTTCAAATTTTGGTAGAAGTATGGGAAGACGGGTTTGATTTGGGTTGAAACTTGAAAGATTCTTAATTTTTGAGGTCACATTTGATTAAGTAGAGCTACATACGCCATCAAATCAACCTGCCGTAATCTGTGAAATTTCTTTAATAGATTTTCGACCTTATCACAATATTCAATTGGTAATTTTTGACAGATTTAGGTAGGTTAGCCTGGTGGCGTTTGTACCTTCTGTTTATAACAAATTTATCTCAGCTAATCACAAAACCTACAACACTACATCAATCCATTACATTCATTGATTACAACCCTAAAGACCTGCCATGTTTCAAAAAATAAAAGCAACCATTCATGTCAAAACGAAAAGCCATAACAAGCAATCTTTTTAAAAAGTAATTCATCTAGCTAATAAGCAATTAAAATTCAAAAACAGGCGTTACAAGAGTATCGATCATGTCCCATTGAGCCGTTACTAAATTATTTTTATGTTGACCGCTTCCTGAGAAATTGACACGAGATACGGGAATACCGTGCCCGCGCACACGCAATAAACAAATTACGATTCTGTCAGAGCACTACCTACTAATTGTCAATTTAGTTTGCATAACAGTATGACCAGCTATTGCAATGTAGGAGCTGCGATAAGGGTCGGTCTGTACACTAAGAGAGAAAGGCTTTTTTAAATAACGGATTAATAAAAACATAGTAAAGGTCATCACGCATGTTTAAAAAAATAATTAGTATCCAAGCTCATAAAACGAAGGTGTTAATTATAAAATAGTGAACAAATAAAAAAAAAAACGTTCCGATTAACGCTACTACAAATGAGAAACTATTCCGTTGATCTCGTGCAACATGGGAGCATTTTCTCATTAATTAATTAAATACACAGTACGAAATTGAGTGCACCGTACAAACCGCTACCCGGGTGTTTTACGAGCGTCCCGCGGCAATCATAATTCGTCTCTGGGCCTCCGCCGGCCTCGCAGGCGTCTCTACGGACTTTTATTGTGATTTACACTCCAACAACCTTTGTTACTCCTTGTGCACCTTTTTTGCAATGTGCACGATCTGAATTTACGCGGGTAAATGCCGATTCCGTGGATTGTGATCCGATAGCAAAGAGGCTAGGCTAATTTTGACGGGTTGAGTTATTTTAGGCAGGGATATTGGCGAAATTAGTTTGGAAAAGTTTGTTTTTTTTGCTCGAGCCTACAGGCATCATTTTATAAGATATACCTACATTACAATGATCAGTCAAGTTTTAACGATTAGCATACATTAGAACTTGTAGGCTCATGAGAAAACAAGGCTAGTGAAATTGCTAGTGAACATATTAGAATCTAATCATTCATAGTATTTGCTTTACTAGAAATTTAATTTAAAGACATCATTTTAATTATATACCATACTAGCGACCCCCCCGGCTTCGCACGGGTGCAATGCTGATACTAAAATTATACATATAAACCTTCCTCTTGAATCACTCTATCTATTAAAAAAAACCGCATCAAAATCCGTTGCGTAGTTTCAAAGATTTAAGCATAGGTACAAAGGGACATAGGGACAAAGAAAGCGACTTTGTTTTATACTATGTAGTGATTCTTATTTTACTACTTAGATTACTTATCAAAATCCTGAGCGTTGGAATCTCGGTAATAATTGATCATTTGAGGTCATCAAAATTAGTTAATAGGAATCGAAGGCCTCAATAAAATTAATAGCAAGTATAAAACGAACAAAAAATTCAAGATGGATGTCGAAATTTGAAATCTCTATCCGTATGCTTTGGTATGCTCAGCATAGCAATAAAAATACAATTTCCTTTTCCCACTTAGTTAATGTGGTATCTATTCCAACGTCTATTAATAATATTTTATTGATTGGAGTTAATGATTTTGTGCATTTATTGCTATAAAAAATTCATTGAATACATATATATCGAGCTAATTTTCAATATTAATAGCCTATTAATATTGAATTTCATATAGAATATTGTATTAAAATGCGATTATGCAAATATTATTAGTTCTTAATAAACAGTTTATACATTTGATGGGCGCGCCACACGAGAGCGGGCGATAGCCGCTGCGCGCGGGCCCGCCCGCTCCTAATTACAATAAATACAACAACACATTAGAATCGATCACATCGGAAAGTTATTCGTGTTATTTATCGGAACTAATAAAAGTGATATACGGTTATCGGCTTTTATATATTTTTAGGGTTCTCCCGTTAACTTGATCGAGAAAATTTTAGTTTTAGAAAAGTATAGTTAAATCATATAAGTATTCCTTAAGATAGCAAAGCAAATAACATATAATTAAAAAAATAAATAACATCACACGGTTCTCTCTTGTGATATCTTAAATCATGCGAATAAAATATGTAAAACAAATAAATGCCACCTGGGTGTTCCGAAAATTAATTACTTAGTAAACTTAATATCGCTAAGCAATAAAATGGTCTAAACTGGTTATAACCCAGTAGTTTGCCATTTTGAGTTTATGAAGATTTAGAAACAAGTCTGCTCTGCGCTCCCGTCACGAAAACAAAGATTGAATCAAAGTTTAGAGAGTTTTCTATTCAAATTAAATTACTTTACAAAATTTAAGGCATATGAATATGATTTTAACCTTAGTGGACCAAGATATTATGCTTAGCATCAATGTTAAATTTAAATTTTATTTTCTTACCAATGATTACGTTCGTAATTAAGAATAGACCTTTAGAACCTAAAAGTTGTAACACTATCAGCCTTCTATCTCCGATCCTCTTTTTACTATGCAATCCAAATATTAAAGAAATTATTATTTTAAAACTTATTCATTCATGATTTTCCACAAACTAGTACAGTTTCAGTGAGAAGGTAAACTGGAAGTATAATCACGAAAACACATGTTGATTATTAAAAACATTTTTCTATAAAAAAAAATATCCTTAAAAAACCATGCTATCGAAATCAATAAACACAAAACTGTGAATACTGAACCAATTAGCTTGGAATAATGTTTTGTCAGGTTTGTTTTATTACAAGCAGGAACAGATATTTAAGGCGGTTGTTATGGGATCCGTGGCGAGTCTCACACGACGCGGTATTATTTATTACATTTATTGAGCGCGAGCTTATGTGTCGATATAAAGCATTTCCCCGGGCGACATCCAAGTACACCGGCCACTTGGGGGTGTATTCTCATGACATGACTGCGTATTTTTAGTTGTACGATATTTTTGAACACATTTTTTAAATTACGAATGACAAAACAAAACAACATCTAGCGGGACTTTTCGGGTAATATTTTTCTAAATAGGCGTAGGTATAGTTATGACTTGTGACATTTAAAAAAAACTATCGACATTATAAAATATTGATCCTACCATCGTTTATTAAAAAATAGAATATACAGCGACATACATACATAGGTGATTCGCAGCAGGAAACCAATGATTAATATTATTGACTTCTAATTACATAATTGTTGGAAGCATAAAATTTTATCGATTTTAATATCACTTTGAAAAACAAGTTTTTAGGTATTTGAATAACATTTTAGAATTCCTCAAGATAATTACGTTAGTGGATAGTTAATTGCAGAATCCATAGGTACTTTAGAATTAGATTTGTTAGTACCAAATAAGTTATAGCAGATTACATTAAATTTAAAACAAATTGACAAATGAAAGTGCTATTAGTGTGGTCAGTAAAAATCGGAATAGCATTTTAAAAATCTATTATAATCAGGCATCTTGTCCTACTTATAACTATCCGACTTGCTAAAATAACGACTTTTTAATCTACCCAAATAAATTGCTTACTTACCTTTACAACAATCGACACTCGTAAATAATATGAAAATACCCCCCCGCGATCTGAGTCTCGTTCGGCAGACTTATGAGGATAATTCAAGTCAACAATACACTTTATTAACAGTTAGTTATGCGCTCCGTGATGATATCGCGCCTACAATTAAATATTAATATGTGTTCGAAAGGTCGTGGGCGATCCAGCGAGATTTATCAGCTGTTTATGTCTCCCCTACTTGGTAACAATATGTGTCATAGGTGAGGCTGGATTTATGGAGACTGTTTGATGAACTGCTACTTGGCTTAGTGGGTATGATGCATCAGCATGATTTTAAGTTGTATTTAGCGAGAAGGATGACTACGGAAATAATAATACGGAGTTAATATCTAACTCAAAATGACGTATTTTGCTTGCAGTACAGGGATGTATACAAGGTCTTTCAGCGGATCCAATCATCTCCCGAGCCTTTTCCCAACTACATATGTTGGGGTCGGCTTCCAATCTAACCGGATTTAACTGAGTACCAGTGTTTTACAAGGAGCGACTGTATATCTGACCTCCTCAACCCAGTTAACCGGGCAAGGATGATTGCCAAGGATGTTCAATGACAGTTCAATTTCAGCGGATTCAATATTAAAAAATAATATTTCATAGATGAGCTGATCCGAACGGAAGAACCATATTCGTAGATACCTACCTATGTTGGTACGGTGATGAATCATGGTGATGATAATAGGGACTTAAACGCCCATAATCCTCCAAATTCTTAAAAGTATAGTCGTAGTTGCGCATGAATAGCATTTTCTAATTGGAAATGAATATTCAGTGGGATGATAGATAATACAGCCTACGTAACATCAAACACGGAGACAGAATTATGCACAATTTATATCTCTTCAAACAATACTGTCTGCCCTTTGAATTTACGATTGAACATAAGCTACAACCAAACCCGACGGCTAGGTTCTACAGCCCAAGCTGCGAATATTCTGATCTTTGAATTTCGCAAAACATTATTGATAATCGCTTTTATTTCAATGTATAATGATTTTTTGAAGTTCCATTCAGATAAAAAGTCGTGATTGCCTAGTGGTTCAAGTATGAGGCGCAATGTAACTTTTCTAAGTTATGTACTTTCTAAGTTTACCTTGGACACCAATGACTGATTAAAGGTGAAGGAAAACATCTCGAGGAAACCAGGAGCGTAAAGTCTGAAATCACTTACCCGCATTGGGCAGACGTGGTGATTAATTTATCTAGGTCGATTATCAAAATTCATAAAAAGAACGTTTCGTTTTTATACAGGATTTAGTGCGCCAATCATAACAATATAGCATTCAGTGTTAAGAGAAAGCTCGCGTGCAAGGAAGGTGCCTATATCGTAAGGTCGAATGAAAAAACGGAATTGATAGCCTTCTCCCGTACGTAAACATGTCGACGTGCGCTCTCGTAAAGTGTAAGGGGATATTTTTAACGGCGTCGATATTTAATATTTATTGCGACACAGACACCCAATATGAAACAGCGATTTGTATAAATAATTATCTAATATCAATATTTTTGATAATCTCCGAACATTCTGGTTTGGTGGCTAATATTCATATTAATGCTATTAGCTTTAATTTTAGTTTTTTGAACGTGGTTGCTGCTCGTAGTTGGGAAGCATGCATTATGATTTTAAAATGAATTTCTGTATTTTTTTATTTGACTTTGCTAAGCTAAACGAAACTGTCAAATTTTTCCCAATCAACTTTGAACCTTCAGCGGTGAAGTTGAAAATCTATTCAGGAAATTTGACAGATTGTAGTAACTTGATGTGCTGGCGTCTGTACCTATCACGAATTTTCCATTCGCTCCCATGTAAAGAACGGTTACTCTGAAATTTATATCAGCTGCAATATCCATTTATTTACTTAAGGATAAGGAATACGGTAGCCGTTCTGCGTAAAACCATAAACTTTGGATGTCACGGATCGTGCATTCAACTTGCTAATAAGAACACGAGTTCTCAGCAATTATAACATGTTTAAACTTGTAAATTAATAATGAAACATCTATAATAAATGATAGCAGCTTCATTAATTACGATTGAGGATAAGATATGCTTCTGGTCACTTAATTTTCCACTTTATATTTAAAACTAAACGTACCTTGAATGAAAATTGATTGTAAGGTGTATGAAATCCATATGAGGATAAAATATAAGTGGAAAAAAAATAAAATATTTTATTTCATCCACTTATGTGTATTATGTATGACACTACAATTTTAGGAATTACTATCTAAGGAAATTTTTGCTTGATAAGTAGTTCCGTATGGTTAACTGGGTTGAGAAGGTCAGATATTCAGTCGCTCCTTGTAAAACATTGGTACCTACTCAGCCGAATCCGGTTAGAATGGAAGCTGACCCCAACATAGTTGGGCAATGGCTCGGGAGATGATAATGATGAGGTAGTTGCTCATTAAAAGTTACAATACTATAGAGTATAAAATATGAGTGATTTTGTACTAAATGCGTTCTTCAAC
Organism: Heliothis peltigera; assembly: GCA_958496145.1. NCBI lineage: Eukaryota > Metazoa > Arthropoda > Insecta > Lepidoptera > Noctuidae > Heliothis > Heliothis peltigera. Next base: position 4,776,435 of record OY292333.1, read on the forward strand.
CGTTTATCCAATTTTGATAAATCTGATTTGCAACGATCTAATTAGCATAATAGAAATTCCTATTTTAAATGGTATTGGAAATCATGCTATTACAATACACACCTAGGATTTTTAGTGTACTGTTTTTAAAATAAAAGCAAATAATTTCCTTATTTCCAAGTTTATAAATAAACCTTACGTTGATCGCAGTAAGCGGCTCAACACACAGATCCTGGAATACACCAAAATATAAAAACATAAATGTGGGCGCATGTATATTTATTCAGCAGGAGGATCATAAAAGTCATTACCACGATAATCACGCATCTCGATAATATAACAATCACAAACCTATAAATAAAGGATACAATGAATGGACATCGCTCTCCGAAGGATGCTGGATGCTGTGTTTGTTGACTCACTTATTTGGAATCCGATGGCCTAATTGTTCGACTACCTATCCATCGTAACTTGCTATAGACATTTATGTCGACTAAACTATCTCACAAACAAGAGCAGACTTAATAAATCTCCCCAAGATGTGATTTCCGGAAAGTGATTGAATTAGAATGGCGCTCCTATAAGGAAGTCGTTCGGAACACCCGTCACCGCGATCCCCATTTGATTCCAGGACTATCATGTTTTTTAATCGAACTTACGATAAACAAGCGAGGCGCCACTGAGTTACACTATTAAACTTGATTTAGTATCAACTTTATTTGTGCTAAGGGTTGTATAGTTTGTAAACATGATATAAATATCATTCAAACGGACACTTACACAATTTCATAGCGGTTTAGATTACATAAAATCGTGCCCATAACTGTGGGTGGTCGCTAATGTTATTGTTATATTAAAATTACTTGTGTATAATCGCTATCACATGTTACGGTTATCTGTTTATTGTTTTAGAATGCTGGTCTACTGAGATTCCTAAACAAAATTAAATAATTAATGATGCTCAATTTATCACATATTGATGTCAAAATTTCATGATGTCAAATCAAAACTTCTTACAATCCCGTTTTTTCTGAAGTGAAAATAAATATGCTTCAGTGCAGGAGAAAGTATAAACGTACTTCTTTCTTTCCTCGTGGAATTTCCTTTGTATATCTTCTAATCTCTAGCTCTACAAGCTAAATATTTCCCAAATATCATAAAAATGTTATACTGCGGCAGCATCCTGAAAGATTGGTGTAAACTGTTAAGTTATTAGTTCCAGACCACGAAATATGGAGCAAAATGTAATTTATCGATCTAATGTAGGCGAAGAACAGAGAAAATGCGGTAAAAAATGTAGTTGTCTGCGTGCATCGTATAAAACTGAAGCTTAAAAAAAGTTAAGCAAGAAAGATTAGCGGGAATTTGCAAATTATCGGATATCATAAAATATATCATGATTGGTAAATAAACCATTGCGTATGATTTAGCGCTCCCCAGCCGTTCGTATAATTCACACGTGTGCCAAGTAATACGTTCTCGCGCCAATCTTTTGATCCTATTGGCGTTGCGTTTGCCAACCGCGGGCGACTGACACCAATCTTGTTCGCCTTTAAACTATATTGCTGATTTATGGTCAGCCAATATCGACCATGAAATCCTTGCAGCGCTAATGCGAACGCAGCCTTTTAGTATAACATTTTATTGCTGAGTAATTCTCGTAATGATAATTTGAACGTATTGTCTCGTTTATTTTTGTAGCTGCTTATCATGGCGCAATTACTATGCTGATGTAGCTATATAATTATTCTGTTTTGAGTTGAAAAAACTAAAGGGGAAAAAGCCTGACTAATGTATCATTCTTGGAGGTTTAGCTGCCTAAAACATTGCCTCATAACGGAAAAATCCTGAATGGTTTCCCCCACCGCATGCCACTGGCGATGGGAGTATTTTAAATAAAACTGTCGATTACGTCCGCATCTGGCAGAGCGCGCTATAATTAGCAGCTAGGCATAGCTACTTACATGCATAATAATTTCGTTGGCCACAGATCATTGATACTTATCGAGTAAACAATGTGCGCGCGCGCAGCGAGCCGATGCTCTGTAATGATGGGATCTATATCTGTTGCCGCGGATGTAGCACAGGTGTGCTCTGACAAGCAAAATAAACTCAACCGTAATCGATTTGAGCGTTTTAGAGCTAACAGTTGTTCTTATATCGATTGATTCTGTATTATGTTTAGGTAAGTGGGTATAATCGAGTGTGGTCCAAATATTCAGTTTTATTCTTGGATCTGTTTTGTGTACTGCAACCCACATTCTTATTTGTATGTGCGGTTGAAAGCGTAAGGTTTTATTAAGATTCCATTTGAAATTCCTAAGATTTAACTACCTGGCAACTATTCAGAAACTGAAAGATTTTCTATTCTAAATGCTTAACAATTTAAAAACATCTTTTATCCTTGTACTTCTTTTAAAGTACCTATGTATAATTTTTTGCATTTAAATGCTAATCAAGTAGGTTTTACTTGTTCTAGAAGACGAATATAGCAGTTTCCCAACTTAAACTTCAGACTTCAGCCTACAGGCTGAAAGCTAAAATAATGCTTTAATTTACAGGTTAAGATTATTCATAGACACTAACTATTATTTTATCAGAACCTATCTACGGTTTTAATTGAATAAAAAAAATAACATCAAGTAGGGATCAACTTCAAAAAATATTGAAAAGGGAAAAGTAGATTAATTTACATTTGAAATGGCTCTAGAAGTTGCTGCTGCTTATTTGGTCACCAAACGGCGAATCCACCTTTTTAATATTAAAAAAGTATTCTAACAAATCGGTCCATTGAGAAATCGAGTTATTAAGAGGAAAAAAAAATATATATTCGTGACAAAATGACCTATTTTTTTAAGTGGGCAAGAAAGTGTTTTTTTATTCTCAAATTATGAAAATCGAAAGAACTGTGTATGTATGCTTTTTGCGTTTAGACGAATTTGGTTGTGTAGGTACCTATTTTAATCGCGTTTTGCTCCTTATAAACTCTCTGAACGGACATTCACGCGGTTTTTAGCCCCTGGCTGGAGGCCCAAATTTTGTTTACGTTCCCCACAGGAAAGTCCGGTTAAGCAGTACACGGCCTCCTAGGCTGATCTGCGAGAACCCATATCAGAAAAAAATGAAAAAATAAAATATTACAAAGAACAGAAAATTTTGCTTCAATATAATAATTTGGCCACCCTCTGTATTGTCACTAGACTACTGATAAACTTACATACTTTTCTCTTGTAAAAATGTCCATTCGTGTTCCCACTTCAAGTGGATTCGGGTCTCGTTACACATCTGCGCCAGAGAGTTCTCTTATGGATTGTGTTCATAAATCCAATCGCACTTGTAAATCCTATGATTTTTTTGGCCAGGTGTGGAGTGGTTGGTCACGTCGTTGGGATATTTAACCTTTTGACCGCCACCGTCACGTGATTGATATATACCGCCAATTGATATATGATATAATAGATTCCGAACTCACAAGTAGGTATATTGCAGGTATTTATGGATGAATTCTTAGCTTGGCGCTGAAGGAACGTCTTTTTTTTGACGTGGCGGTCAAAAAGTTAAGGTCAGGCTAGTTAGTGGAAATTGATAGGCTTCCTTGCTAAAGCCAAAGTCACAATTTCTACAATTAAATTAGAAGTCGGATTGTGACAAGAAACAGTGTAGAGAGCCTCTATAGATTGGTGAACCTCGATAGCAATAGGTAAAAAAGATGTAGTCAACAACAATAGGGACAGGTACCCGTACTTAATCGTTTAAAATATCTGTAGAATTAAGCTTAACTTTGGACGAGATCCTATAAATTGACAAATGACGCAAGTTTCTTAGCAATAAAATTAAATCTAAAGTACAAAGTCATATAAAACACATTAAAGAGACATTTTATTGTAAACAAGTGCAGTTGTTGGGTACCATCACGATCAGTCAATGCTGGCTCACTCCATAACGCGGACGCACCGCCCAATAGCTAGCGACCAATCGGAACGCTCCATTAGCATCGGCACGCCCCTAGCTGCGCTTGCGCCGATAACAGAGGCGCGACGCTTGTCAGTTTTTCAGTTGCTTTCATAACAGGAGGTTCGTTTGTGAAGCTAAGTGAGGATGACTTCGTTGAACAGTGACGTTACTTCTGTGACTAAACTAAAGTTTAGTGTGGACAGTATTTTGGGGAATAATGATTCTCATCAGTCGAGTGGTGTGACAGACGTGCCTCGGAGTCAGGAGCCTCCGTGCGCGGGATGCGTGGCGGCGTTGTACCGCTGCTGCAGGGACGAACCTCCCCTGCTGCAGCTGCCGTTGCCGCTTCCATACTCCCATTTACATCCAGCATTGAGACCTACCACTGGTGCGTTAGTGTTTTGTTTATTTTTGTGCTGTTTGTTGACTGAAAATTGAGTAGGTAAAGCTTTAAAGCTCTGTTAATACCTATACTCTTATAAACCGTTGATGGTTGGTTGAAGAATGTAGATGACTTTTTGACCCGGCAGATATTTTATTTTTGTTAATGTTTATGGAAGTTATAGTTACGTTAATTTTTTAATAAAGATTTCAGCATGCATTAAGCTAGAAGAATTTGTATATTAATAATTAATTTCTTCTTGAGACCTTATGTATAAACTACTGACTATTCTCTCGTTTATGCATAATGTTTTTTTTTATGAAATTGAATATTAATTCCAATTTTTACATAAAGTGCATACTTTGTTACCTGTATATTTCCAAAAAAGATGAAAATATATATAAATCAGTTACACGAGAATAAAATGAAATGGATGATCTATTAAATATTTTATGTCTCTCATATTGCCTTTTTTAATCAATGGGTTTTTATTACATTCATCATCATAGTCGACAGAAAAGGTTACATTTATAATATATTTTCATAAGGAATGACTACCTAAATATTATTGTTTTGTTTGGCCAATTTTGTCCCACTGCTGGGCAAAGGCCTCCCCCTAAGTCTTCCACCTATATCTATCTGAAGCGTGCTGCGGCCAATCAGCGAGGAAAGTGTATAAATCGTCTCACCAGCGTTCGAAACAAAATAAATACTAATAAATAAAAAATATATATTTGCCCCGTTTATGTCTTTTGCTCTATTATAAGCTTTCCATAGTAAATTGTTAAAAATATAAATTCACTGATCTTAGGTATAAAATATAAGCATTATATTGGGTGCTTACAGGCAATAGTTTTTCCTTTACCTACATGTTTGGGTTAATGTAGAGAGCTTTAAAAGAATCTGAAAACTGTAAAAAATTTAAATTCACTGATCTTAGGTATAAATATGCATTAATTTGGGTGATTACAGGCAAGATATGTGTCCTTTATGTCTAAGGGTTTAATATAGGGAGCTATAAAAAAATCTGTAATCTGTATTTTCCCTTGCCAATAGTTACTCGTAGTTCCCGTTTATGTCTTTTGCTCTTAAAATTATTTTCATTCTAAGTTATTTGATTAATGCCAAAGTAACTCTGTCTGTCTGTCGTGATTGTACTGCAGAAACGGTTTAAATGAAATACAGAATGTCTAGAGCATGAGATATGTAGGTCATAGGTAACATTTATCGGGGCACAGGAAGAAGTTCTATCGGGACTACCGTGGGTGAAACTGTCGGGAAGGGTTAGTCAATAACTAGTTAATAGTTAACTTAAATTTAATAACCGTTACTCCCTGAAGGAGACCACAAGATTAAGGGCCAATTTCACCGGTTACGAATAGCCACTATCTACCAGATAAATTAAAAAATGGAACAGAATTTGTATGAAATTATCTGCAAGATAAACTATCTAGAACTTATCAGCAACCGGTGAAACTGGCCCTAAGTGTTCCATCGAAGTGATTTACCTAATTTTTAAGTTTCCATAATGTGTATGTGTGTCTGTGTGTGTACCCTAGTGCCCAAAGATTGTTTATTAGAAAATAAAATAATATTTCATTCATTATTCTTATTAGTTCGTACATCTCAAGGATTAAAACATTAACCATTATATAATAATTTTCTGATACTCATTGCACTTAAATTACCTCAGTACTTTATAGCATCAATCAATTATATATCAATATACGAACCGATTACAGATCATTAATTACAGATTAATCAGTTAATTACTGATATTATCTTCATCCCTGATTGCGGCCGTCGCTTTTTAACAGAAGTATTTTTTTCCTTCAGAATTCCAGAAATAAAGGAATTTACTAATAAAATATAAAAAAAAGGTTGGGTTAATTCATCACATAGTTCAAAGGTTCTTACTAAAAAGCTTGTCATCATGAAAAAAAAAATACATACTTACTTACATATTTTTTTCATATAAAGTACACATTGTTTTGTAATTTGATCGAACCAGATAGCAGAAATACCTTGAGCGTACAATAAAAAGAAAATAACCTCAATAAAACTATATGATTTTTTAATTCTCAAGTAAATAAAATATATATTTCTTGATACGCCTGATGTTTTAAATAACAAAAAAAAAACATTGAACACACCCATAGAAATACCCATACAAACATGTTATTTAACAAACCTAATTTGTTTCTAGTCTACCGCCTCCCCCTCCCATCATCATCGCCGCCGCAGCCGTCCTCAGCTCCCCGGTGCGACGTGACGTCCAGCGGCAAGAGGAAGCGCTCGTGGTCCCGCGCGGTCTTCAGCAACCTCCAGCGTAAGGGATTGGAGCGACGGTTCCAAATACAGAAGTATATCACGAAGCCCGACAGGCGACAACTGGCCGCTACATTAGGACTCACAGATGCTCAAGTACGTTTAATTTTTTTTTTCACAATTTATAGCTAAAAGCATTTTTTTTTCAAGGCTCCTTAAAAGGTTGCTTCATGCCTACCTTTTCAATTTTATTTTTTCAATCCTTATCCTTACTTTATGTGAAAGTAACTCTGCCTGTCTATTTGTCGGGCTTTCGCGCCATACTTAATAACGCGTTACTTAATAACTAATTAATATTTAGTTAACTTCAATTGAATTACCTTTGCTTAGTTAGTGCTGATTAGTTTACCAAAATCCGCTAGTTATAGAAAAAGAAAAATACACTTTATTATTTTACTTTTTTTATTTTTCAAAAAGTAAAAGTGTTGTTTGACTCTTTTGTGATACCTACGTGCGAGCTTAGGCTTATTGCATAAAAAAGTGCTGAACCTACTAACTTATCTCAAAGAGGTAATTCTCAAACATACCGAACTCCTTGTTTAACATGACACTGGCTTGTATTGCTAAAAAAATTTGAATGCACCATAAAATCTAAAAAAGTATATGTAGAAAAATAAACTTTAATGGCATCCTTCACAAATTTTGATGAATATCGGCCAGTGAAGAATGTTTTCTACGATTTTATAATTAAAACTGTACCAATTTTATAATAACACGAAAATTAATTATATTATATTCAGTTACTTAGAACATGGTTTTAAAAGTAAAAACTACTTTTCTAAGCTAGATAAAAGTATTTGAAACATGACTATTTACTGTTACCTATACCTTAAAAAATATTTATTACGGTGATGACAAAGTTTAAATATCCATCTACGATCTCTAATAATGTAGGTTAGGGTGCTGTCTGCACCGCAATGTGAGATATTTCTGTTGTTTTAACGTTTACAAATGATTCATAGTCAAAATGGGTAATTATTTCAGTCTTAAAACATTGTCATTTTTCATAGTATTGGCGATATTGACCATTATGTAGGTACTATGATATTTACTAGAGTGCCTCGACGGTTTGACCTCGGAAAAGTATAAAATAATATTTTTGGTTGACTAGCAGGATTTATTTTTATTTATGCCTCAATATGCAAAGTTTTCCAAAACATTTTTGTGTTTTCTATTTAATTAGCAACAAAATTACATACCTACACCAATAAAAGTGTGATTGGTAGGTACTTGATTACAATATAATACCTATTTTTAGGAGTTAATAGTATTTAAGGGGTAATTTGCATCACTTTACCGGGAAAAATCATGTGCCTGAAAGTTACCATTCGGTATTGATATAATTTAAAGTTTAGTTTATGTCTGTTATTGCGTAGGTGAAATGTGTAGAATTTCCATGATGTGGTTAGAAAACATCTGAATTCGGTTCTGATTTTGCGACAATGTATCGCCATGGGCTAAGCGTTTTGTTAGCGCCTACTTAGAGTTGATTAAACATCACGAAAATGTAAACTTAATTCGATTATCGTCTAAGATAAAATCGGTGTGACATCTGAAATATTTGCGAATCTGATATACATGAAAAACCAGCACATATACCTACTCGTGTAAGGAGGTCCAAAAAACTTTTTGACGTACCTAGGTAGGTTTTATAGAAGCCGTCGGCCGACGTATCTACTGTAGCTCGGTGCCGTCTAATTCAAGGATTGCTAGTAGGCCCAGTGGACAGAGTCCTATCAATTGAAATGCTAGCATGTGTTACCTACCCAAAATATTACAGCATGAAAACAGTGTTTTTAATCTAAGTAGGTACCTAAAGTAATATAGGTAGGTCCTTCTTCTTCTAGTAACTTTCCATTTCTGAGGGTAGGCCAGCGAATTTATTCCTATCTTGTGCCAAACGAAGCAGGTCTTCGACGCTGGCAATCCACAAGTCCACTCTCGGATGTTCCGTAGGCAAGATTTCTTGCTCCTTCCAACATCTTTTCCGCTTATTTTGACCATCTGTGTTAGGGGTACAGATGCTAAGTAAAAGGTTCGGGATGTTGTAGGGTCGTTGGAACTATATAGGTATTGTACTGATTACGAAAAATCTTTCGGCAATTTACGAAGCTATGTTAAATGTGAGTGACATAGATTCTATTCGAGCACGGGAGATACCGGAGTACTTAGTTATATAGACGACGCGGTTGCAACCGTTTAAAACACCTATTTATAGGTACCATCATCCTGAATTTAATTATTGTTCACAGGTAAAAGTGTGGTTTCAAAACCGTCGCATGAAATGGCGGCACACAAAAGAAGGTCGAGGTGGTATAGCTGGCGCCACAGGCATACCGGGACGAGATCCAGATTCCACCAATGATGATAACGAAGACATTGACGTGGACACACTCAGTGATTAAACTGGTGGGACTAAGAACTGAAGAGTTTTAATTGGAAATATTTTATGAATCTATGAGATTTCTGTCCCTACTTCTGCAAAGCAGCATAGCTGCATGGCCTTGGTAAGAGTGAAAATTATCTTTACAAGGGGAACATTTCCTTACAAGATATTATGAAGGTTTGAAAACGTATGTTATGCGAGTAAGGGTGGTTTTCGTGCGATGTGCCATGGTAGATTCAGTCGTAAGTTTCATGGACTGGGCGCGACTGGTGTGCGCGGTGGCGGTCAACGATATTTTGGCGCGGTTACTAAAAGATGTCAGTCGGTCATTAAAGAATTTAGTTTTATCAATTTAACGTTTCTCGACTGTTTTTTACGATACAAAATTAGTAATTGTAACGTTCCTTTCTTTATAATTATGTATTCTTACATAAGATACTCTATTTTAAACATCACAATATTTATAAGGCACTTTATGAATTAAGTACAATCAACAGTAAAACCTATAGATACTCATATGGAAATGATTTATAGCCGATAAATAGATAATAATAATTGCACATGTAAATACATGACAAACTGTAAGATTATTATGTTATCAGTTTCTTATATTATACCTAGAATTTATTCTAATTCTTGTATTAGAATTTAAATAATTTATTTTTATACAAATATCAAAAAAGAATACGTATCTAAGGAATAAATAAATAATTTATTCTACTTTTTGTTTTATTTACTACGACTATGGTAGCTTAATGTTTAGTACTTCCTCGGAACAATATTCTTAGGGCCAGTTTCACAATGTCCGAATAGCCACTATCTAGGTACCAGACAAATTAAAAAATGGAACAGAATTTGCATGAAATTATCTACGGATTCGTTTGACGCAATGTTACCAAGCATGGAAGCATTGAAAAGGGAAGTATGGTTATCACGTGAAGTTACTTAAAAGAGCTGCAGAATGCGAGCTTCGTATAGCCCTGGGAGTGACGTCACCATTCAAATAAAATAACACAATAGTGCAATACATCATTTTATTCAAGTAAAATCAATATACAAGTAGGAAGAGCTGCTACACAAATTAGATAGTTAATAAAATACGTGTACAGTTCATTTTGGTACATAAATATAGGGACAGAGACAAAAAATATAATTCATAGGCCATCGAACGAGTTTAATAGTTATTATTTGAATTAAAATAAAAAAAAAGAATAAAAAAAGTAAATTTATTGCAAAAAAGTTGCTATAGATACTTGACTTATTAATTTAGAGTGTAACAAAAATCCATAAAAACAAATGGTACGAATCTTACGAACTTAACTAAGATATGTTGCAATTAAATGTCTACATAACATCCTACACAGCTAACATTTGAATACCTACATACATTCTACCTATTTTGGCATTGACTCATTGGAATACCGTCTATCTAATAATCTACAAGTTTGACTTTGCTCCTTGCATAGGCATCCGATGATTCTTTATCATAATCCTGTGAAGGACTGCTACTGTGTTCGCTGCGCCTAAACCCGTGGCCTTTGTACCCTCCCCTATGTCCGTACGGCCTCCTCCTCCCGGGAGGATAGCTTTCCTCCTTCCACCTTCCTTCGCCGCTATAACTCTGATTGTCATAGCGATTATAGCTGTCATATCTAGGCCCTTGCCCTTGTTCGCGATTTTGATACTTATCGTATCTATTTGAGTAGTGTGGGGGCCTGTCATCATCATTTCTTCTGTCTTCCTTAGCGTCTGGTTCTTGGTACCGTCTCCTATCTGTGTAGTGTGAATTTTCTCCGTATTCCGATGGTCTAGATCTCTGCGAAGTAGACGTGGTCTCCCTGGAAGTTTCCCACACTGGTATGCGAGGTGGTGGCGAAACGCTCCGTGATTTACTTTTGTCATCTCTTTTCTTATCGTTTGACAGGGATTCCCTATATAGAAAAAAAATACTCGTATAAGACGTAGTTTATTTTTAAATAAAATTGCATTAAGTTTGTATTTATAAATGACAAATATTACCTCGAAGACGAACGACTGCGACTTCTATCGGAATCATCTTCGCTTGATCTTCTATTCTGTTGGTGTCGCATTTCACGTTGCCTGTAACAAAAACTCCTTATTCTAAGTATACACAGAAGAATAGCAGATCAACATAAAATATTTGACGAACCCAGATGCAGCTTACGTCAAATAAGCTAAGTTTCATTCTATATGTTAAAATGTATTTGTGTAAAATAACGATTAATAGACGTTAAGGTTATAAAGATGTGTGGACCGTGCTTGTTGAACATGTAAATACAGACTTGCGCCTCAGTTTGATGGCGAGTTCCCTCATCTCCTCGTCGCGTCGCGCTTGCCGCCGACTCTCGCGTTCCTGTCGTTCAGCCTCAGCCCGCTTATCCGCGCGAACTATACGGCAACAATAAACAAATTAATATTACGACCACGAAACATTATTTTACCATGATTTATTTATCGTCTGCTTTATCGCTAGACAGTCCAATATATTAGATAAAATATTCATAAGCTTTTTAAATATGTGCATATTAAAAGATTTATACAATTTCAATGTACAATTTATGGATGTTTTAAACGATTGCTAAGCTCATATAAAACTCACGCTGCCTTGATAATTGTGCCTGCATTTTCCTCTTGAGTTTTTCCTTCAGTGAAAGCGTTTCACGCGACGGACCCTGCAAAATACATCATGTTAATTTGGCGATCGTTTATGGAAGAATCAACTCTTTTCTGAGATTGATTCTCGTAAAATTAACGGAAACAAAACGTCCTGTATTTCAGATGAAAATAACGGGGATTTCAAAAAGAACCAATTATATTACAGCAGTGTTCTGTTTGATTGTGACTGATATGATACAAAAAAATTATATGCCGACTAGGGAATGTTTGTGTTGTGAACGAGTTATTATGTATTTTTTGCGAAAAAAAAAGTAGACTGAATTCAACAGAAATCTAAGTCATTGTGAGAGTAGAATATATAATCAGTTGTGTCTATCGATCAGTAGTGAATTTGGATCCGAACGTGACCTTATAAGCGAATACGTTCTACTAAAGACGACCTGAACGTAAAGCTACGTACAGACTAGGCGTTCCAATAGACGTAGTCAGTTATGCGTGTACAAATTTTACGCGGACTTATTGAATTACCGTTCGCCGTGTATGCATAACCAACTACGCGTAGTATAAACGCCTACTATGTACGCAGCTTAACAATAAATGTGCGCTGCCAACTAGCTTCGTAATTTCTTGTTTGGATCGTTATGTAAAACGATGTAAAATGATTAAAAACTATCCTTTGTGACGCAGATATTATGGGGAAACTCTAGGGTGAACTTGCTAGCAATATACAAAAACAATATTAAGTGTACAATATGTACAACAATATTAAGTACAATATTAATAACTTAAGCATTAGTTCAAATGATTACGATAAATTTATTTTTATAATAGGTTTCCAAATTGTTATTGGTTTGCAACATAATATTTTTTTAAAATTGTATCGAAATTAAGTCCAGGAATCCAAGAAACCAACCGACACTTAGGGGAACACAATACAGTAGTAATGTTTCGAGAAAGTTCCGCACAATAAAATGAGAACAAGATATTCATCCATCACAGTTTAATGTTACACTTAGACACGGCAGGTAAGACAATAGGTTGATAGTCAAGCAACAATCATCTCAAATAAACTGGGACAAGACAACGCCACGGGTTCAAATAAACAACCAGGAATTTAGCAGGTTCTGTCAACTTTCATGTGGTCAATTAATTTCGCATCACAGATAGTAAAAAGCGAAATAATCTGCTGTTGAACAAACTACGGCCAGTAATGTCGTAAGGTGCTAAAATGAAAGCAGAACAAATGTATAAAAGCAAATGATTCTTACTGACTTTGGAGCTGGATCCAGACAATCGTAACTGATTCTGGTTTGTATTGGATTTATTGCCCACCGCCATTCTGGAATGTGAACAAATTGCATGTTTCAGTGTTGTGCTAAGGACTATAAACTTGGTGAATGTAATCCAAACTCGTCAAATTCATTAAAATAAATATAGAAGAGTTTTTGTATTTATATGTTTACATAAAAAATATATATTACAATAAAAACAATGCAATAACATAAAATTCTAATAAATTAATTTATAACTTTGACAGATACTGTCGTTTGATTCTACTTAATCTTTCAAGAATCTTCCACTACAGCCCTACAGCCCTTCACACCACAGCCCTAAGCTGTACACCCTCTCAAGCGAAATATTTAGACCAGACATCCTATCCTGTTTGACGAGTCATTAAGATATATGATATTAGGATAGATAATGCATAGACTAAAGATTGAAAAAAGTTATTAAGACCTCGATGCCACATAATTACTAATGGTAACAAATACAAAAAAATATTGTTGTTCTTGCTTAATAAATATTCAAATTCCAATCAATAATTTGCTAGACATAATGATTGTTTATAACTAGCGCAATTTTGGATTGTCACGCAATGTTGGAGTGACACGAAATAAAGCCGTTAACATTATTTTTCATTTTAATGAAACCAAAAGCCCTTGTCTGTTCTGCTGCACTTGCGAACTATAGGTAAGGACACAATGTTGGTATTTCGAAAAACAGAACATGCATAAGTAAAAATAGCTTTCTCTGAAGTTGGTCCCTACACACTAGTGCCTACCTAGTGCCGCGTCACCCAAAATGGTCAAAAAGCACTACAACGCCCTTATAATGGCTGACTTCAGACGGGTATAGTTATTTTGCGTGAATTGTGTGTGCAGATTTTTGTAAGGTTCATATTGGGTGCCCCCTAAACAGCAAACCAACTGGAATTCGCAACTTAACCAGGTTGTGTCAAAAATGACCTACAAATATTCTATCCTTAATAATCAATAATAATATTTTGGAATCTTATATTAGAGATAGTTGTTGAAAATTACAGGTACAATAATGAATGTTGCCAATACAATTTGTTTTACTTAAATTGATTTTCGAATTGGTTGCGAATTTCTACCAGAGTGTGTACTACGATCGCTTTCATATGCTTCGCATGGATCGACTAATACTCACTTGTTTTTCGCGTCGTCATCAGTTTCACTGGAATCGGAGTCTATGGACAGTTCACTAGAGGACTGGTCCTCTTTGCGCCGCCCGTAGTATCGCGGTACAGCCGGCTTGCTCTGCGCACTCTTATCTCCACTGTAACACAACACCAACATTACTTACAATCGATATTAATCGTAAGTACCAATCTAGAAATACAACTATCGAAAATAACGGCTCCTTCATCTGACTCACCTCACCAATCAAATACATTTAACTTGAAAATAAGCTTACCTTTCAAACGACATCGACCTGGAGTTAATATGCTTGGCATAGCCACTAGCATGACTGGAAAATACAAAAAGAATTAGTTTCTACCTAAATACGACTAAACCATTGAAGATTGAGTAATAGGTGTGAAATACAAACTTTGCCGGGCTTCGAGAATATCTGTTTCTACGATTACGTGATCTGGACCTTGACCTTGTCCTTCTGTAGGGGCTGTAAGACCTTGAGCGAGACCTCGAAGACAGGGATCGAGATCGCGATGATTTGGAACGGGACTTCCTCCAAGAACGCGACCTTGACCGCGACCTCGACCGGGATCGAGATCGCGAGAATGACCTCGACCTTGAGTTAGGCCCCCTCGGCCCTATTTGACGGAAGCGGCGATCATGAGGTGATGTTGGTCTACAAATAAATTTATGAAATATTTATAAATAAGAAATTAAGACTTTTCATTTAATATTTATCATATCAGATAGCGAGAGTGAGATTCATACCGGCCGCGAGGTTTACGTGCTACATCAGCGTATAACATCTTCAGATTTTGTTTAACTTTATCTGCATACAATGGTTTGGCCACCGTTGCTGTGGACAAAAAAACAGTTATTAACCTCTTGAAGCTATAAGTAAGTATGGTATAGTCTTTAGGACATCGTATGGAAGCAAAGGGTTTCTCAACTGTATGTCTATTGATATATCGACGAAAGCTTTAGACGAAGACTTCAAAATTTAAAAGGCTACAGTCTAACCCTCACCCTTACCCCCAGTCAGTCTACAGATGTAAAGCAATAGTTCTATACTCACGTGGCTTCTCTTCCTCCTCCCCTCCAAAAGACGTGATGAACTGTATGTTCCCCCCCGCGTCTGGCGAGGGGCTGCGGCTGGGGTCGGGCGGGGGCGAGCGCGCGGGCCGCGCGGCGGGCGCCGCGTAGCTGGGCGGGCTCACCACGCGCGTCGCCAGCTTCTTGTCGCTGCAAGTGTTAGCTTGTTAGTGCGCCGCGCGAAGAATGGCAACACAATAAAAAGGAGAGGGCCTTACTTGCGTGCCTCTACAGTATAACTTCTTGCGTCAGCGTGAAATTTGAATTTTACTTTATTATATTTCTCCATTATTTATTGTAACAGAATTATTTTAATACTATGATGGCACGTTTCTTGGATATTATGTTATTGATATTTTCGTTCCACGAGGTTGCACAGTTAGAAAAAATATATTTACTATGCTTTGTTCAACTTTAAAAGCAAATAGGTACTTTTTGATGTGCATTATAAAGGGAAAAATAATCTCAAGGACATTTTAAAACCATCTCTATCAAGAATAATAATTAATAATTTCTATTTGGAATTGTTGTTACTATTTTTTTTTAGATTTCCTTAGGAGTTAGAGCAATACTGAACTGCAGACGGAAAGAGTATTAACGTTAATCTAAAAAAAACACGCTAAGGCCAAAAAATGCCTACTCACCGATGTGCCCGCCTCTCTCTCCTACTCTTTCTGCCAGAGAACATAGCCTTCTCCTTCTCTTCCCGCAACAGCTGCTTCTGATGTTCCGCGTCATCTGCGTCGCCCGTCAAGAACGAGAACAGATCGCAGCCCGCCATCCCGAACTGCGGCCCCACGCCGTTCAACTCGTGAGCCTGGACTCAACAAAATGTAACGTAAGCAAGGATTTTTTTATTATTTCGTCACAGGTAGATATTTAGGTAGTTCGTGCCAAAGTTTATGGCCCCTAGGAATATCGCGCGAGATGCTGCAGGGATACTATTTGGTACCTCAAAAGTGAGTAAGTGGGTGGCGAAGTAGCGCGAGGGTCAGTTGCGAGCCGCCGTTAAGTTTAGTGAGGTATCTTTTAGGTTTAGTGGGCAGTCTTTTACGATGGTTACGCATGCGACTCAAGTGAACTGCTCTGGATAAGAAGTCCGATTTACCTACCTTTGTCTTTCGTACAAAACGGACCGACTGATTTAATGTGGAAGTGCAACAAACGGACTCACTTTAGCGTTCTCATTAGTGTTTATACATATGGGTAGAATAAAAAATCTACAAAAATGATAATGTCAATTATAAATTTTAATAAATGACCTATTGAATAACATAACATCTTACATGCACATATACAATGACTTACAAAAACATTTGTTAAAGTAGGTCAAGTGGATTGTCATGATACATTAGCGAAATTCAAGACATTTACATTCCACTCTTGTGCCAATTAGGTTGGTCTTATTTAAATGCGGTATTTGTTCATACTACAAACACTCATTCTGCTTCAGACCTATTCAATATTCATATATAGAGAAAACCACCACCATCCTTTATTTTTGTCAAATAAATATTTTGATACAGATTTTTTTTTATATAAAAAAAAACAGTCATGCATTTTTATGACAGTTTGAAAAAGGAATGGTTATTTTAGTTATGTACTTATAAAAGAACGCTTGGTTAATCTTGAACAATAGCCTAGCGGATTATTCATAGTGAATACACAATAGGACCTACTGGTGCCTTTGCAGTGACCTTTTACACCTGATAAGAATTTCTATTCTATAGAAAAGATTGAAGAATTGTTTACTGTGTTATTATAGACTAGTTT
This sequence comes from Heliothis peltigera, assembly GCA_958496145.1. NCBI lineage: Eukaryota > Metazoa > Arthropoda > Insecta > Lepidoptera > Noctuidae > Heliothis > Heliothis peltigera. The sequence goes on from OY292333.1 coordinate 4,793,404, forward strand.
CTGCTCACGGCTTTATACGGCTACAAACATTAATTTTCATTCAAATTCATCTACATCCATTCCCACATACATCCTTGCAAGCTTTCCCATTTATAATATTAGTAGGATTTCAGTGTTATGATAGATCATTTAAGACAGATGCCCAAAAAAAATGTCCTTAACATATATGAAATAAATAGGAAGTAATACACATTGCCTTCCCACACATGTCTTTTTAAATTACTCTAAATCTACTGTTTATTGTCCCACTAAGGAGACAGATCAGTGTTAATGATATAAAAAAAGATAAATGATGAAAAAAGATGGTAAAATTAAAATGGTAATCTTGTATCAATTGAACTCACCTGTGAAGCCTCCATTTTGTTCACATCAATGCTCAAGTCGACATCAATAATTTCCAGATCTGAATCATCGTCCGAATCTTTCTGTTCCACTTTTTTAGTCTCTGGTCCTGTAATTTAACACTGCATGCCATAAGAATACCCAGAAAAGACCGTAGAGTATACTACCCCGTGACCAGACATAAGTAGCCGTCAAGCATCACAGCACATTGAGGTATAACAGTAAAGCTGAATCTACCGTTTGAACCGGATGGTTGTGCTCCCGGATCATTATAATTGTATCCTATAGCAGCACCGGTTCCCTTCTTTTCGTGCAGCTTTTCTTTTTGTAATTCTTTTTCTTCTATAGTAACTCCAAACTGTTCTTCTATGGCCAGTTGTTGCAGGAACTTGTCTTCACCTGGAAAGAAAAACAAAATTCAAATATTTTCATATATAGATCTGTTAACATTAACAATGGGCAATGGAACATTGATTATACAGCCTTGGCCCAAAGTATTGAGCACCTTACAAATTTCGCTCATTCACGGAAATTATGGGAGTAAACCAAATCTATTGTTGAAGAATTCTTTTGTCGGCCATCTACAAAGGTTTAAACATGTATATTAATGAGTTGGAAATTAACAAATATTAAGTATATTATAACTTACTTATTCCAAGAAAGACATTCTGAGCAAGGATCCTGTATCTCTCATAGTTGCACTGTCTTTCTTCTGGACTGAGTTCTTCAGGTGGTATATCAGGGTTCCTCACTTCTGGTATGTAGTCCAAGTGGGCACGGACATCAAATCGGTCTATCATGTTGTTTGTGTCTCCTTGCCATGGCATCCTATAAAAAATGTACAACATATTACAGACATGTACTATACCTATGTTACAAGTCAACAATTTTGACTGTTATCAGCAATATCCTCATTTCATCAACTATATTTCATACAATACTCAATACAATAGGTGTTGAAGCGGTCAGATAAGCGATAATTTCATAGAAAACAGTTGATCTGTAGTCGGTACATTAAATTCAAATTATAAATAGTTAATTAAAAGTGTAGATGCATTGAAGGATTTCTTATTAAAAAAAATAACTAACATGATAGCAGGGCCTTCTCCTGCAGCAGCAATTGCCGGGTCCAAGTGTACTTTGCATGGTCGTCCGTGCAGCTGCAAGAACTGAGTCGGCTCCGCTTTCTAAAACAATGCCCATAATAAAATAGCATGTGATTTTATATCACTAGCAAATAAAACATGTAATTGTGTATAATAATGAAATTAGTAAGAGCAAAATAAGTAAAAAACAAACGATTGGCTCACAATCTTTTCGTAAAAATCCTTTCGGCGCTCCGCCCTTCGCCGATAGTCAACAATCATCCCTCGGATCATTCGCTCTTGTTTCCTCGCTTCGTGCCACATTGTATTGCCTTATTATAGAGCACTTATACATTAAGATGAACCTAAACTATAATCCTCCTTCACGTAATATCAAAAAGGGCGTCTTTATTGTAATAATTTCAGAACAAATGCGCTGAATCGTCAACGAAAGAAATATTTTTATCTTATGGACGCCATTTTGATATTTCGTTCGAATAGTGATGCTGAACGAAGTAAGATGCCAAAAGTCGTTAGTAATTTTAGTCGATTATCAGAAAAAAACTAAAAAGTGTAATAGCGGTCCATCACATTGGTATTTTTATATGAAACCATCAATTTATATAATCCTTGAAAAAGGCCTTTAGCTTCTTACATTTAGGAATTTTACTTATTTTCGTTTTATTTGTTGCTTTAATAAAAAACACATAGTTTTCAGATATTTTAATTCACTGTATACAAGTATAATTCACTATAATCTTCAACATCAAAAAATATTTCATTTTCTAATTGATTAGGTTTACAAACACTTAACCAGTTCATAAATTCTTCAAAGATATCTAGATTTACTAAAGTGTCAGTCATACTCCTGTTGCAGACTAGATAGCTCCCCTTTTTGATGTATTTTTTAAAGAAATGCCACATTTGTATATGCTTTTCATTATCAACAAAGAACTCCAATATGTTTATAACTATGATGTCAGAATTTGCAACCAGATCACTCCTCTCCATTACATCAGAATGGACAACTCTTATCCTATTAACATCCATAGTGTACTGCTCTATAATCCTCTTTTGAACATCACAACATTCTTCATTCATTTCTATACCCACAATTGTGCCTGCATTTGAAAAATAATATGCCTGAAAATGAAAAGAATGAATTTTACTGGCCGTCTACCATAAGTTATTTACTCTTTAAATAAATAAATTCATACTTACACCATAAAGGACTGCCCCTAATCGAGAGCCAACATCCAAAATCTGTTTTTCTTCCAAATCACTTGGTAGTAATACTTTGAATATATACTGAAGTGCTTTACAAGACATCGAGTGAGAAATGTATATCAACTCCTGAAACCATAACATAGTTTTAAAAGTTATACATAGAAAGTAAGCAAAACCAAATAATATGCACTTAATTTTTTTTTATTTTCAAGAACTTAATTTGTATTGTTAAAAAAAAAATTAGAATAATTACCTGAATATTTCGAGAATTACAGTCAGTACAATAATGTTTTTTTAATTTGCCTTTCTTAACAAGTTTATCAACAGCGTCATCATCATATAGAAACTCGTCCACATGGCAGGTATTTATCTTATTGCAATCAGCTTGGTCCCCAATAGTAGGAGGCTTTATAGTTTCTGATGGCAACTCTGCTTCAAAAGGCACAATTTTCTTTATGGAGTTTCCAATGTTTATCAGTGTTTTCTCTGTATTTTGCAGAGCTTTGATACGTTCTAGATCTGTAAAAAATAATCACATGTCTCATTTGCACAACAGACTACTCACCCTGATTTCAGAATTTAGCATGTACACAAACCTTTTCTGAATGAATGATTACATATCCATTGCTCGATGCTATCAATTTCGTCTTCATCTAATTCGGAAAACAATTCCAACATGCGGTGTTTTGCGTTAACTAAACTATCTTCAGACATGTTTGTGTTTCTTGTTAGGTTATATAAACAATAATAAAAAAAAGCTTAGTATAGATCTTTCACTAGATTGACACCAAAAATCCTTATGAAACTGTTTGAATTAACACTCAAATAGCCAACTAATTCCTATAATACAAAACCGTGTAAATCACAGCAAGGAACAATATTTTTATATTATTCTGACATATGACAGATCATAGAGTGCGCCACCACAAAAAATAAAATAATCCACAGACTACTTAGAGATACTACGTATCAGACTGCCAACTGCCGAACAAAAATTCTCACCACAGATTTCGTCGATTTACTATGATAGCTGACGTTTCTTTTTTTTTTAAAAGCTGGTACTGTGGCAAAGGCATCAATAGGATGCAGTATGAAAAACCCCGCCTGATACTATTTTCGTTTTTTTTTATTGCTTATTGATTTTGGGAAGAAATAATTAAAACAAAGACTTATTAAATATTTTTTATTCATGAAAATTCTTTACATATTGAAATATTTACAATTCTCTACAGACTTAATAATATAAATAGGGAATAATAAAAAATTTAGGGATTTTAATTTTTCCAACGCTTGCATCTCAGACAAATAGACATTTCTTAAAAACGTGCCCTTTAAAATTATATTGAACTAATTCTTTATACTGGTCGACAGCGTTCTTGCCACCAAAGTGAAATATATAATTTCTTGTAGAATATTTCACATTGAATTGCAGTCCAGAATTCAAAATTGCTCTAGCACGTCGGGATCCGGATATATAACAATCTTAAGAGCGCATATTTTAGGTGCAAAAAAGGCACTTGGAAAGTTTCCAAATACGTTTTTTACATATAAAACTATATATTCGGTGTTACGATATTAATAATTGCATTCTCTATTAACTTTCTTAGTGCACTACAGAGCATTATTTTATGTTTTCATAAAATAAAATTGAGAAATTAATTAAAACATGTAAATATTTGACAGCTATTTGCAACGTTGCCAGCTTTTCAAACACGCGCCCTTAAAGTGCAAAAACTAAGGACATTATTACATTTCCTCATATATAACTTAATCATCATATAGTACAGACGGCTACACATCAAGCCATACGAAACAGTTTATCTTGGATTCGCTTTATTTATATGGTCTTTCTACAGATTAAAGGGTCAGCTTATACTATTTTTGTATAGCTTGATGTGAGCCGTGTGTACTATTCTTCCGAATTCACACCAATTTAGGATTGTCATGATATATTTTTTTAGCTAAGCCGTAGTTCAAGCTTCCTTATTAAGAAAGAAGATTTGTATTGATATAAATTAAAGGGGGTTTGAATAGAGAAAAGTAGTACTAAATGATGCTTTAGTTAAATATGACGAAAAAAAAAATAGCTGTCCTTATAAAATGACTTCAAATATCGTTAATAAAACGCGTTTTCAGCATTTTCATATTGGTATATCTCCAAATCCCGATATGCTAGAGCAAGTTTGTGTTCCAAGCTTCGATTCAGTGTCAAATATAATGCAATAAATTATATTTGTTACAAATCTTTGTTACAAAAAAGAAGGCAAGTTTCGTTGACAACATTGCAACTAAATAAATGAAATGAGTTAAGACAGCGTTTGGTACATAAATGGTGTTTTCAGGATATTTCCTCACTTATTTTTTCATAGGATAGCAGCTCCATTGAGACTGTCAAATAGTGAGGTCAAAAAATAAAACCGTCTCGGCTATGTTTTGCAGTGTGCTACTCCCTGGTCTTCCATCTGCATAATGAGCTGGAAAAGAGAAAAGTAGTTTAAGTTTTACAAAATATTACGGTCATCGAAGAGATTCATTCACCATATCTGCTTATTACCAGAGAGACCGATCGCATGATTGGAACAGAAAAAAAATGGAAGCGATTCATGAGTGTTGTTTATGCGATAATAAATTAGTTTACTGTAAATTAGCCAAAACAGGATAATTGGTATTGCTAACTCTAGGGTTTGTAGTAAAAAAAACATTCGGAGGATAAGGTAGCTTTACTAGACCTAAAGAGCTAATAGCCTTCCCCGATAAATGGGCTGTCTAACACTGACAGAAATTTTCAAATTGAGCCAGTAGTTCCTGAGCATTCTAGCAAACACACATACATAAAAACTCTTGAGCTTTATATTATTCTATAATATATTATGCTTTCTTTAATACATACCATATAATATAATGGTAATGTAACTCTACAACAATTTCTTAATGTATTGATTGTATCGTAATTTAAGTAAATAAAACTATTACCATGCAGGCGAAAACAAATGCTAAATGATACTATGCAAAACATTCCTTTTATATATTGGTACCAGGAAATAATCATAATGCCTGCAGCAAGTTACAAGTAAAGATATTATTAACAGACAAAGAAAATCTAAATTACCTGACTAATGAACAGTTAGTGGATTTAGCGTACTTTTGGTAATGTTTTGAGGACACAGCTGCTAGCCGCAGTGACATCTGAAATAGACAAAATCAAAGTAAAAAAAAAATTTAAGAGATAACATTTCATTTTGCATATTTGACATAATCTAAGAAATTTGCAATACCTGAAATTTGACTAGATAGTGGGTATTGTGGTGGGTATTGCCGAGGAAATCCAGTGGCGCAAGAAGCAATGGCTTGAATCTATAAAACAAAACAGGAAATTATTGTAATTCTAACAAATTATACATAATTTAATTATGGTAATAACACAAAATTATGCCAATACCTTTCAGTGGTTCTACGGAGTATGTGTGGTCAATGTGTCTTTTATGGTAGAATGAATTCTCAGCCAGAGGAGACACATTTTCTGAAATCAGATAATTTCCATTATCATTTTAATTATGCAATTGCGAATCCAATACTCTGAAGAGAGGTATGCAAGAAGCAAAAAGTATAGAGAAACAAGACATATCATCATTATATATACCGGTGTGATGCCGAGTTGGTACTCCACACAAAATCTCATCTTCATTAAATAGAGATGGATAGGCACTGCACAAAGAGACGTGATTTAGACGCAATGAATTTCTTTTCAAAGTGCTTTTGAATAACAAAATGCTTCGAAAGTTGTTCAGGTGATAATGATTGCAGATCATCACGGTTTAGACACTTTTACCACACAACTAGTCTTTTCTCGTTAAAATCTAAAATAGCGTCCTGTCGCAAAGTTTTGCAAACACGGCACTCGTAATACATTTTGCAAGTAGCAAAAGTAATCGTAAATATCGTAGATTTATTACAAATAGAGCGGAAAGGATAAACACAAAGACTTCAATCCATCTTCAATCGATCAAAACCACAGAGTACGTTTTTTTTTTTTTTTTTTTTTTTAATGGCAATCTGCCGAAGACTACGGCAATATTATATAATCAAAACTGTCAATCGTCTGTAATGTCAAAAATGACAAATTATAAAAAAAAGCAAATGGCGGCCTACCTGCTCTTGCGGCGGCCAATCACGGCCAAGCAGAAACGTCAGGCATCTGTCAGTCATCATGGTAAATACGATGAGCGTTTCGATATATGAAGATTATCAGCCGTGAAATAATCCCTGTGCTGTGCCAACGTTAGTAATATTAAGTCCATGGTGCCAACCACAAGATGTAATGTCAAGTGTGGTCTTCTTGACAAATGGTTTGACAATTTGTAGATTGACGTAGTTGACACTATCCTAATATAATCTGTGCGAGTGTGCTTGACTGACTGCTTGTCTGTTTGTCGATCGCACCGTGTTATTCGTGCCGTGTATTTATTAATTTAATAGTGATTTTTCTTCTTTATATTATTCTGTAAAAGATATCGTGAATTATGATTTGCTGCGTATTAAACTCAAGATTACATTTTGAGTTCTCGCTTATCAATTGAGTTTATATTATATGTAAAATAAATATTTAGAACAGTGTTGTATTCTGCGGTTACTGCTTAAAGTTTTAGTTCAAACAACAGTGTAATTTAAGATAAAGTACTATTTAAATAATCATTAAAATGGAAAGGCTAACTCACAATAAAACAATTGGATTGTGGATGTCCAACAAGAAAAGCCAGAAGCTTAATTGGAAAGAATTTATAAAGGCGTGTGCCTCTCATGGATACAATCTAGTCAGAGTGAGTAATATCTGTATAAATTAGGTAATTTGTAAGATATATTTGTGGTTAAGAGACATTGACTCACTATTGGTAAATTGCATTAACATAAATGTTCTAGAATATGTATGTGCATACAAAACCTGAACAAATATTATTAACTTAGTTAGATCAAAGTGGGCTAACCGAAGTAATGAAATATTTTTCATTATTTTGGAACAAAGTTTTTGAATATGATAATTTATTTTAGCTCTATGCTATTTTATTTCACACAGAAACAATACAATTTTTTGTATTTTATTGATATATCAACATGTTCTGACAATTTGTTTTTCAGTTGGACTTGGACAGGTCATTGGAAGAACAGGGACCAATTAATGTGTTCCTTCATAAATTAACAGATGTCATAGCTGCAGCTGATCAAGGGGACCCAAAGGTAACATTCACATAATATATTGTATTTAGCTATATCTATTAGTTAAATTAATAGTATTTAGTTATTTTATTACAAAGTTTTTGTTCAACACATTAAAAATTGTATTTTATTAATATTTAATGGCACACCAGTCTTTGTTATAGGTATTAGCTATAATCAAGTTTATTTCTAAAATTGTATTTGGAACCTATTAAGTAAATTAAATGAGAAGGATGAGGTCACCACTTCATTAGCATTTTAATGGATTATCTTAAGAAATTTGTGACTAATACTGAAAGAAAATGAGTCATGCAAAGATTTCTTTAAGTTTATATAGATACCTCAAAAAGTTTGTTTTTGAATCAATAAATTGGTTAAAGGACTTTTAAATGGGTAGAATTGAATGTCCCTAACATTCTATTATTATTTTATTCTCCTTACTATGAAAAAGTTAGACAGATGTCTAACACAATGTGTTTAAAATAATTTTTCTTTAAACACGCATCAAATATCTGTCTATCTAACTTTTTTGCAGTATGGCCCTATGAGTTAAGGGCTATTCTTTGTATCTTTTAATATCTTATCTATATTTATGATTTGAAATTGTTTCATGGTCAGTGTCCTTTATTAGTCAACGGTGACCTTACTGCACTGCATCAGCAAAAACAAGCAGTTTACAATTGGTTTCCCTTGAATGAATAACACTTGGAAACAAAAACTAGGCTAACAATCCATGTTTTTTCAAATTGTATTACTTGTTTGGAAGGACAAATAGTTTTTTAATTATAATTGGTACTAGTATTCTAAGTGCGGTTTTTACTGTAAATGCTTGTAATCATTGCGATGGAAAATCAATAAATTGATAATAAAATACATTTATCACATCTATATTTCCTGGAAGTATTTTAGTTAATTAGTTTTTAGATTTATTATTTAATTGCCTCATTTATGCTTACAAGTGCCAAGTATCATTAAGTCTCTATGTCTATTTAAAAACCCACTTATCATTTGTAGTGGTTGATAGCAAAATGATAGTCATTTGTCAGTGATAGGTTCGACCATTAATTGCTTTGTCAATCTTTTGTTATCAGGCGTCAATAACGATTAGTCGAGTGGAGCAGTACTTGTCAAATCATCCAAATATAACAGTTATTGATCCATTGGACAATGTGCGGATTCTTCTTAATAGGTAAGAATGTAATTGAAGTTGTATTTTTTTCTTTGTATGCACAAGCATATTGTTTGGCATACAGCTGTAGAGTTTTGTAAAAGATATGGATAGTTTAGTATAAGATAATCTAAACAGTTGAAATAAGTCAATGTTTGCATTACACAACACAAGGTTGTTAGAGTAATTAAAATCTTAAGAAAGACATGAAAATCGTGCAAACAGTATAAATTTCAATGAAGTAGCTAACTTGTAAACAATTATTATCCTAACTTGCTATATATTTATACTCTTTTATAATTTCTAGGTACTGTTACTACTCAATACTACAAGATGAACCATCGCTTCACCAGCAGGGTATATTCACTCCATCGTTTGCAGAGTTCACTACTTCCAACATAGAAATGAACATAGAGATTATGAGGCAGAGAGGGGTTAAGTTCCCTGTTATTTGCAAGCCTACTATTGCCCACGGGTCCAAGTCTGCACATGATATGATTGTTATATTCAATGAGAAGGGCTTGTATGTGTGCAAGCCGCCCTGTGTAGTGCAGAGCTTTGTCAACCATAATGCAGTACTACACAAAGTATTCTTAATAGGAGATAGGTAGGTATTATTTATTATCATATCTATACATAAAATAAAATCGTAGAGAATTCAAAACTGTACGTAGAATATTTTTTTTTAAAGAATAATTGGGGCGTGATCTACAATCGAGAGCGAAGCCAAAAATATAGTTTTTAGAATTTTTGTCTGTTTGTCTGTATGTATGTCCGGGATAATCTCAAAAAGTACTGCATGGGTTTGCTTCAAATTCGGCATGAATATAACTAAGAGGTCGGGTCATACATATTATCACGCTAGCACTACGGGGGGGGGGGGGAGGTGAATGTTTAATCCTAATGCCCACGCGGACGATGTCGCGGGCACCAGCTAGTCACTATATATACTTAAATGTACTATTTATAAAATCAATTTTGTACTGTTTCTAATTACTGTAGGCATTAATCTGTCAAGTATGTTTGAAAATGTTTTAAATTCAATTTCAGATATCACATTTGCGAGCGTCCGAGCCTGAAAAACTTCTATGCCTCAGAGGATTTAGAGCCAATATATTACAGCACTGGTGAAGTCTGTAAAGCGGATAGTCAGTCCACGCTGTCAATACTAGACCCGCACGATAAGGCTGATATCACTCTCACCCTGAATGAAGACAAAATTAAAACTATCATAAGGATACTAAGAAAGAGGATTGGCCTACTGTTAGCTGGCTTCGACGTCGTCATAGACAATGTCACTGGCGGTCATGCGGTCATTGACATTAACGTCTATCCAAGCTACGATAATTTCCCCAACTTCTTTGAACACCTCTTAGATTCTATAGAGGAGGCTGAGAGTAGGAATATAAACAAAGTATGTAACAATGGAGATTGTAACGGAGTTTACGAGGACGAATACCTAGGACATAAGGTAAATGGCTTAATAAATGTTGGAATGGATCCAATTAAATTTGGTGTAACTGGTATGAATATTAATTGAATGATTATCAATGTGTTGTATACAAATGTGTATTTATAACTTTGTTATTGATTAGAAATGATTGCTTCTATGAGTCATGTATTCGTAAAAATATTGTTATTTCATTTGTTTTAATGTTATGATGGAAATATTTATTTTTGTACACAAGTAATATCAAAAACGCACGCTTTACTACGTTATTATTTGCTATGTATGTATTATAATTATAAAATTATACACATTTGTCTTTTAGCATATAAGAGAGTATTGTATTGCGAGGTATAATTACTTCATTAAACTAAGATGCAAAAAGTATCATGTCCCCATCAGGTGAATCGATGGAGAAGGATTATAAATATATATGTTGAACATACTTCTTTATTCTGAATGTTCCACAAAATAAATTTTGTTAGACTGCATAAGCACTATATAGGGTGTTACAAAACTAGTGCACACTATTTTTACAGGTCATTTAGCACATGCTAAGGATCATGTTTACCACAAAAAAAGTTGAATTGCCAAAGGGTTAAAGACCGGCGTTATATGTACAATTTGGCGACTGAGATGATAAATTTAGTAAAAAATGTTATTATTTTCATAACTTTTTTTGTGATAAACATGATCCTTAGCATGTACTAAATGACCTGTAAAAATAGTGTGCACTAGTTTTGTTACATACACCTTATAAAAATATTGTGTGATTAAAAGTAGTCTGTCGAGTAAATGTGATTATTTATTATTCATATACAATTAAGTTAAAATTTCATTAGTATAAAAGTATTTTTCAATTGAAAAAATATTTTGTGAATGCATTTAAGCGATAGACTACGAGAATGTTCACATCCACAATATTCATCAATCAATGTGTTGGTGGTGTTGTTTACGTTCTGAAATGACTATAGATGGCAATAATTTGTACAGACGTCAGCACATCAACCTACCCCAACTTTTAAAATTTCTTAACATATATTCAACCTTATCAAAATACGGGAAGGTTAATATTCGATTGGTAAAATTTGGCAGACTCGGGCAGGTTGTCCTGCTGGCGTCTGCACCTAACAAGGTCAATTGAGTTTACTTTTGACAAATTGTTCATGTCAAACTAAAATAATGTTATTGGAATGTTTAGAAAATTTCCTAATGGTCATAAGATGTAATATACCGATATTTTGTGTGGGTAGAAATATTGTCATTGACTCACACTAGTTCTAGAGATGTCCAATATAAAGTATACACATATATTAAGATGTTAAACAGTTTTTGACTCTATTTATACTCCAATAACTAGTTACTTCGGAGTTTGTGATTCTAACGTCTTCATTGTAAAAAAATAATGTAAATATTATGTACAGGATGATTATCCAACTATATATTACTCTATATGTTTCCACTTTTAGTGCCTAAATAAACACAAAAAAATATAATCTGAATGTGTTCTATATACACTTTACATAATGTGATGTTTCGGATTCCATTACATATTGGCATTTCTGATTGCATTCCATAATCAGTTGTAATATTAAATTTCATTTTATGTGTGATTCATGAAATATAACAGCAATATTTCTCAATTGTTTTAACACGTATTACTGAAATTTTCATGTAGTAATTATATAGGCCTTACTATAAAAAAGTTAGACAGACGTTTGACACGAGTTTAAAGAAAAAAATGTATGCAAAATAAATTTACGTGTCGAACGTCTGTCTAAGTTTTTTGTTGTAAGGCCCATAGTGTCTAATTACATTTTGTAACATTTATAGTATAAGAGATAACCAGAAAGAGACCAGAATAATTTATACATAATTTGCTTTATGATATATCAAATTATTGTATACCCACGGTTCAAGAGCGGGCTTAAGACTGATATAGTCATTTAAATAACCAACTAGGTATTATATCGCACAGACGCTTAAAAATGGAATTGAGAATTTCAAATAGAACTTAGAAGAAAATATGTATCTCCATGTTTTTTAAGGTTGCTGAATTTTGTGATTTAAATAGTTTTAGAATCGAATATGAAATGTAATGCACAGTAATATGTGTTAGGTCAGAATAAATTTCGCTACTTCTAGTCTAGTATAAAGTAAACTATATGTGGTTTAAAGAGTAAATGTCTGCATGTTTGCAAGCTCATTAATTTTTAAGTAATGTGAAAATTAAGATTCTTCTTATATTTCATTCTAAAATAATCTTGGCGGGAGTTCAAATACTTATTTTATATTATACACATGAACTGCGCGCATAATTCCTCTGAATAAAGTATTTGCTTTCAGAATTTTATGTAGACATAATTCTTTGAATAGAATACGCTAATTGGTTAAGGAATAATTATCGATTGTGATTGTTACTGAATTGAATAGTTCCTCGTTTTGAAATGCTTATCTTTTTTGAAGAGATTAGGCATGTGTGAAAAATATTGATTATTGTTAAAATCATTTTACGCATTGTAGCAGCAATTTATTTTTACACGTTAGTAGAGTACTTCACTTTTTTAAGTAAATTGAAGTCCCGAGCTGTCTCTATTAAGTGAGGTTACTTACCATCGGATATTTTTTGGCCTATGATAACAAAGAGTTTCTAAAAATTTAAAATTGTTATTCACTATTAAATAAAAATTCATACTCTTTAATTAGTATGCTAGATATATTTTTCTTTGGATTATCGTGTATACCATTCCAGAAATCAAGTTTGTCAAATGTATTATTTTGATGGAGACTGATTGATAAATTTATGTTATGAATAATATTGTTGTATCATCCTATTTTTTAGCTCGAAAAATAGCAAGACCTGCATTTAGTATACCTACAGTAAATATAAAAAGTCGGGGTGCTCTTCCAATTGTATGAAAAAAAAACAAGGTAAAATCAACTCAAATATCATGTTTTTGTAGCAGTTGAGATGAATCAAGTCTGAATAATTTTCATATATGTATTGTATTGTAATAATGCTATGTAATGCAGGCCTTATTATTTTTGCACGTATTACTCGTATCTGTCTGTAGATAGACTAGACTAGCTCTTCGATTTACTGGAAACTAAAATATGTAAAGCCTCTTAATTTTAGTATTCTTTTATTTTTAACCAGTCCAATTGAATAGAAACTGATCAGTTTTTTGTGATGATTTCAAAAAAGGGAGCAAGTTAGGACAAAAAACCCTTTTTTTTTGTCGTGGAAAGTAAGTAAATAATCTGCGGAGGTTGACCTCATGATGGGAGATTTTAATTGGTGCTTTCAAGATTTTTTCCACTAGCTTGCAAAATTAAGTAGTAGTAGGTAATTTAAATAGGATTGGTACGAAAATAGGTCCTTGATGTACTCCTGAGAGAAAAGTCACATCTTATGATAGTTAATCTTTTCGAATTCTCCGCCCTTGTTAATTCGAGCTTAGCAATTACTGTAGAAAGGTGTACTGGTTTCCAAAAGTCCGGTTCTACTGACACTACTAATCCAAAACGTCTTTTGATGTTATCAAAAGCCTTACTCAAATCTCCCAAAAATCGTAATCGTTAATATTCTGCTATTGTCACTTCGTCTAGTCGTAAAAGGTAGTCGGACCACAACCTTTATTGCTTCGCTAACAGGAATATATTCCTGTCATCATTATGCTTATGTATTTAAATGGTCCTATAGGTTACCGATATTTATCTAGTAAGTGCCAGTAAGGAAAACCAGTACCATAAGTTGTTTTCTTAGAGAGCAACGGGTCAATGGCAAATACTTGTTTATATGTATTAATAAAAGGCGTAACCCGAGCCCTAAGCTTCTCTCCTACACGTTTTATGAAGTTGATTACTTAGTGAAAGTCGAAGTGCTTGGCTATGTACTTAGGTAGCACCGACGAATGGGTATAATTAGGAGGTGAAAGTTTACTGCAAAGCCTATTCCCTTTGCATTGCGAAACAAAGGAGAACATTTAGAGATGAACTCACCAGCTTTCTTATTGCAGATAAAAGAATACTAAACGTTAAGAAGGCTACTGAATCCCGAGATCTTCCAATGTAATAAACCGTACTTTGTATCAAATATTCATAGCAATACGTACTACATAATATAAACCTGATGCCAATATTAACGCTGTTTTAAATCAATCTGTCATAAAATATGGGACTTAATAACACCGTTTCTTAGTTAATATCCCACGTAAGAGCACAGTAACGGTCGTGTTCGGGTAACGTTACCATATAGGCGGTAATTGTTAATTCGACACAGTTCTGTGCATAAATCACATCTAGTTGCAGCCAGAGAGGCGAATCTGTACAATTTATTATACATTACCGTACGCAATCCCCGGCCCGTGTAGCTACACACCGCTCGTCGCATTCAAAACACAGGAAGCGATTCTAGATCGCAAATTCAATGTCATTAGTGTCCGTTACGAAACATTTCAAACTACTCGATAGACTGGGTAATATCCTCTGAGTATTTGTTATACTCTTAAACATTTGAATATAGTTAACGTAATAGTTGCTTATGAAAATTTCACTATTTAATGGCGTGTAATATTATGAAGTGTTATTTCCTTCGGTTTGAGTAAATAATGATCTTAACTAGCTTTTTCACTGTTTCGGAACTTATTTTATGGAATTATTTATGAATGGTTTAGTAATTGTCTTTTCAGATGAACATAGAAATCTGTATCAAAAACATACCTACATCTTTATAAATAGAGAATTAGGAGCACTATCATTTTGCATCATGAAAATGTATCAGACGTAGCCGGTACAATGGTAAAAAGGTTGTTAGCGAAAAATTTAAGGCTTCAGCCTTGTAATTGCAGCGTTGTTTTGAATTGCGATTCAGTCAGCTGTCGGCACATGCGGACAAAGCACGCGCGTCGTGCGCGCAGGCCGCTTCGCCTCCGTCGCGCTTTTCGCGCGTATCCAAATAATTCCGAGCGAATTTAACGTCGGCCCATTTGTTTAATTTTACGCAATAAATATCGTATTTTGTGAGATTACTGTTAATTGTGTTTTTGTGTGCTTTTATCAAAATAGTGAATAGTTTGCGAGTGTTGCGCGATTAAGATCTGATCAATCACTGCATTGTGTGGTATCGCATTGTGTTGCTAACTACCCGCCAATCTGTCAGTCGATCGACCTAAGTGATGCGTGTAATCGAAAGCACTAATTAACGAATCTGTGTCAAAGGTGTTGTTGTGTGGATGAAACGGAAGTGTTTGGACGTTAGAACTTGTTCTATCGGACGGAGGTAAGTCGGGCATCGTGTTATTGATTGGACATAATAAATGACTACGTTTAACTATCAGAAACGTGTTGGTCGCATAATACGTTCACAAACAAGTTATCTAACATTTAATTTAAATTTCGGATAGGGTTAAGAAAATGTTTTACATAATTTCAATGCTATTTCTGATATTTTAGCCAAATTTATTTTAGTATAAAGAATAATAAAAACGTAAACCGATATATTCTATAGTAACATTATAAGATATAGATAATTTTGAAAAAAAAAAACTCACTAACGGGAAGCTACACTTACTCGGTGAGATATGCTATATTTTAAGTTCCCCGGGACGCCGGTGATACTGCAAGAAAATC
Source organism: Heliothis peltigera (assembly GCA_958496145.1). Classification (NCBI taxonomy): domain Eukaryota; kingdom Metazoa; phylum Arthropoda; class Insecta; order Lepidoptera; family Noctuidae; genus Heliothis; species Heliothis peltigera. The sequence goes on from OY292333.1 coordinate 4,809,515, forward strand.
TACCACGTTTATAACGATAACTTTTTCAGTTCTTGTCTGCTTCTAAAAAAGTACTGGCGCACCATGCCAAAATTAATAGAAAATTAATATTTGCAATAAAATTATTATTATCTACTGTTATATTTCAATTTATAGCAATTTTTAACTGAGGGCCACCCAGAGAATACTCTGGTTCCGATTCTTAATTCAAGCATAATGCTTATCTAATCATCTTAGGGTTTCTTGATTATTTCAAGAAGAAATTCTCAATTGCAGTAGCAGAGTTAGATATGCATTATAGATAATTGTTTTTTCTCTATAAATTCCAGGGATGTTGTTATTTGTTCCAGCAAGTAAGAATTTCTGAATATTTTTAGAAGAAAATTCTCAAAATTTCACTTAGATTTATTAATGTAACGACCAGGATTTTCAGTAGTAGGCAACTGTTTAATTAAGCCATTTTCTCCCAAGGACGCTAGGGAACAGACACTAATTATCTTTTTCAGTATATGCCGAAGGCGTACCTTCGTGCTAAGATAAGCTCGAGAAAATGTTTAGAATACGAAACTGTAATAACTAGACGTTCTCACCTACTGTTACGATTCTCATAGGATAATATTTTCTGGGCTAATTAAAATTAAATGTTTACTTGATTCCGAGCATATCTTCATGAAGAGTACTTACTGATAAGTCAGGTAATCTTGTTTTTAATGTCCTTGTGGCTACTGCGAAGTATAATCGCGTCATGGTGTTGACGATTGTCACTGCTTTAGCATTGACGGTTTTCTGTTTCCGAGTCACCGTCAACTTGCAGAACTAATTCCGAATTGGTCCCGCCCGAGTTCCCGCGACCTTCGACTACGTATCGTTGCAGATCGAATCGTCTTGTGGTAACTGTAAAACTAGTTTGGCTGTCGAGCGTTTCTGTAATAGTGTCGGATGCGTTCTGCACACGTTGTAGTTTTTCTTTGCTTTCTTCCAAGGTGAGGATGGTCATTGAGTGTTTTTGAAAATGGATCAATTTTTTATCAGCCGTCTTCATTTACCATTGTATAATTTTTATAAAAGTAATTTGCGACGTGTGAATACTTCGGGAAAAAGTAGGTTCCATTTTCAACATTACGGGCATTTATTGTAAGGGCATTACGCAGGAGGAAAATATTATTCTGCCAAGGGTAGGGAGGTCGAAGTAGATCTTCTTAAATACTGAGTTATAGGAATTCCGATCACATACTTTATAGGTACTGCGAAATGACCCCATGTGTCTATATAAATATTATGAAAACATGATGATTCTGGCGCTATTAAAACTAAGGAAACATGTTCAGGACCGATTGATGGGTAAACAACTATAGCCAAAGTAAAAAATGATATCACCAATCTTTTCCAATCCTAGGATAAATATTGAGACCCACTCGAGTCGGTGGCAGAAAACACGCGAAAGATCAACGAACTGTGAAGTTATTTTGTAGGTGTACTTACTTGTGCACATTATTCTGTCGTCGTTGCGGTGTCGGGTGCGATGAACCAATATCATTTGGTATCGGCAACTACGGCGCATAAATCTGTCCCATTGCGAATGCAACGCATGGGAATTTTCTAATAAGCAGCACGTTTCTGACTTTAGTTGCATGGTCAGAGCAAGTATCTTCAGACACTTTTAAATCGATTGTTTATGCAAGTTAGCGAGGAAGTGCGAGCGATAATATGCATGCAGTTTCTCCGAACATTTTATGTTCTCTTACAAATGTCGATATCAGAAATATGTATTGGGTTTTGTACTTTTATAACACGAATTCATATTGGGGAACTAAGTGTGATTTCCTACATACGACATGATTTTACGTTATGAATGATTGTAAAAATATGATAATTTATCCAGTGTAACAGTCGGGTAGATCTCAACATGATTTTCATAAATAAATAAAATATTGCTAGTAACAAGGTGTCGCGTGGGCGTTTTAATGGTGTAGACTTCGTGTCTCAGAGGCGCCTTTCAGGTTGGTTCTTTAGCAAACTTTGAGGTTCTTGTGACGTAAGAGATACGAGTACTATTGACATTGACTCGACGGTAGCACGGAGGTGACGAACCGTTTAGAGACAGACAGACATAGGTATATTTTCCACTGTTGAGGAGTGTAGTGAATATGGAGGTATTACGTTATTTGTTCATGCGAGCAAGTCCGATACACATCTGTATCGTGCACAATACTCACGTCTTTTCCTGTACTTCCGCATTTCGTTAATTGAACATTATTGATTTGGTGTAGATTTTTGATCAAAGTATGATTCATATAGAGTTGAATGTACTGTGTGCTTTTAATATTCTGCATGTTATTATCGTCAGCAATATACCATTTAAAATTATACGGTTATTACGCTTTTTACTGATTTTTCACGCTCAGTGACGATGATGTATGTAAAACTATATTATACCTATTTGATGGGTATTCCACTGTAAGTGTCGACAAGGCTGTAGGAGGGTCAAGGTTATTTGGACGTACAAATAGTACATCATTCTTTTGACACGAGATGGACGCATGTCAGAAACTCAAAACCCTTGTGAGGCACGTGCATGACACTATAGTAACATACATATGTACGTAGGTATGCTATAGAACGTTAGTGTGGCTGAATCATCAAGCATTTCTCCATTTAAATTTTGATTGATATGAATATTTTGTATGAAGAAAGATTGATGAAAATAATAATCACTTCATAATTTTTATTTCAATTATAAGAACTTAGAATCACTTGCATAGCTGTGACTAGATACTATGAATCAGATCGAAGACGGATCAAGACTGAATAATAAAAAAATATATTTTTTATTAATTTATTTCACACATACCTATTATATTATTCTATTTTTAGATATTTAATTTAAAAGAACAAGGTACATTAATGTTAAAGGTCTAAGAAATATGTCCTATTTAACTTTATCGTGCAGTTCTCGATATGGGACATAAAGTTCAGTTCAATATCGAAGTCAGTTTTGAAACTCTGTCGTAAGTGGCATGAGAGTTGTTAAATGACGCTCAGCTTCTGTTTGGCCCTATTCTGTTCAGCTCTGACTTCCAACTCAAAACTTGGCACAATAATTGCGTCAACTTTTGTCTTATGTTTGTATTATTTAAAGCTTATTGGTGCTATCGACGGTTTTTGGCACAGGGTGAAAAGACAATCACAATAAAAGGGGCATATTGCGTCCTAGAATAGCAAATAAAGCGAAGAAGGTGTTTTCAATGCAATTTTCAGTAAATTTTCAAGTAACATGATAGGTATGTTGTTGTATTGAAAGATATTGATTGTTTGATTTCAATTCCTTATACTAAAATTAGGAAGGTTCTAAGGAAGTTTCTGAATCACAAATAGGAATACGCTAGAGCTTCTATCAATAGGTAGATGGAATTTTCACAAGTTGAACGTACTTCCCATATTACACGTGTCTTATGATTACTTCGGACAGCTACTTACTTAATGGCGATAGAGTCGCCTAGTCTCTGTGTAACAAATACATGTATGTTAGTCAGTGTGTAGGTAGTTCGGTACATGTAGATTACCGTTCACGAGGGCGCCATACCTATCTGGAGCTCGCGCCTCCGCCCGCGGCCAATTGAGAAATGTTTGAACAATATCTAGGTTTTGCGCCGCAATGTTGTAGTTTAAATATTAAAATGGCCTCTGTTTATTATATGCTGGTTTTGAAATAGCTAATGGGTGATAGCTAATAGGATATTCAATTAGTAATGAATTTGACAACTAGTCAAATTCATTACTTTTATTGAACTGTCAAAAACTGTTACTCATATCTCATAGGGATGACGTCGGCACGTCACAGTTTTTTCATATTTATATTGTTTATTTTATTTACTTTAATTTTCAATTAAAAGTTAAGAGACAATAAATGAAAGTGACATTATTTTAAGATGGTTTTCCTAATTAATATCAAAGGATTTCATTTTAGACCGAGTCAACTACCCAATAAGTACAGAAATTATAACGAAAATGTTCCTAGGTGGAAAAAACAACACTTCAAATTGTAGAAGAAAAATTGGAAACATAATATTCTGACTGTGATGTTAGATGTTAGTTTAAAATCTCAATTAAAAAGTAGTGAAAATCGAGCTGGATGCGAGAAGCCGAAAATCGATCTCAGTGGCGTGCACTTGGAGAGGCCTATGTCCAGCAGTGGACTCCGATAGGCTGATGATGATGATGATGAAAATCTGATTAATCAAAAGGATTAGAATTGTCAAAATATATGTGGTCTAATGAAAAGGTAATGAATGTTGAGTGTTGCGACTTCATGTATAATTTAACATTCAAAGAAAAATAGCACGAGTTTCGGAACGGACACGTTCTTAGTATTTATCACAGTCGGTCGTACTCGGTTTTCTTAGGTGATCGTAATTTATCACAATCTGAAGCAAGGATGAAAAGATCACGTTTAGCCCGATGATTACGGCGTGTACAGCTAAGAATAATTTGCAATCGTTAACAATAATATGAGACGCTGACTGCTGACTCGATTTCACGCCCTTACAAGAACTATAATCATAGTTAAGTAGTTAAGCTAACTTATGTTAGCTGTTAAGCTACCCGAAAATGTAAAATTTTCCCAATCAACATTGAACCATATGGTTGAACGATTAAGTTGAAAATGTATTAAGGAAATTTTACAGACTGTAGCTTGATGGGCTGGCATCTGTACATAATTGAATAAAATTGTAATCAAGGTAATAATTAGGTAGGACGATATTACCTTCCTAAGAAATCTTAAGAGTAAGAAGGCATAGGCGGCTACTATATTTGAATGTTAGAGCTCAGGCATATGTGGAAATATCAAAGTATCTATCTATTGCTTTATCAAACGATCTTATTAGAAGGCTAAAGGGAAACGAGATAAGAATCATACATAGGCATACTCATTATGTTTACTCTTCATGATATTCCTGAAGCAGGACCAACATTTCTGCCGGGTAAGTAATCCTCAGTAATTTATTCGAGACATCCCCCGGCAATTATGCTGTAATATTTAGATGTGCTTTAGGGTTCCGCGTGATCAAAGGAGGAATTATAAAATATTGTTCATAATTATTTACGCCTCTAATTTTAAATGAAGCATATTTTTGCCATTTATTCTTGTATTGGCAAAGGCATTGTAGCTATGTAGATCGAATGTTCTTTATTATTGAATTCAGACACTATATGTATAAACAATCACTAAAGCTAAAATTATATAAATTAAAAAATCTTAACGAAATTTCAAATCGATATAGCACCTTCTTAGTTGTTTGTACGCCGAAATCAAAATGTTTGTACGTCGCGCTTATTGTTCGCGCGATCGATTCGCGCTTGTCCATTTTTTGTGCATAAAGTACGCCTCGCAGTGGCGCGGTTGACCGACGTCAGCCGTTGATTGTTTTTCTCCATTTAGCCATCGATGGCAGCCGCTGCAGAACCAGCCAGTGCACCTGCCGTGTCAGCGCCTGGGAATAATTTTACGCTTAATGAGTAGTCGATGAACGCATCCAATTATATACCATTGCTACTGCTGTGATGTAATTACTGTGCTTCATTGTTGTATTACGATTTTATTGAGCAAGTTTTATCTTAACGCACGCGATTCATCCAGTATGTATGTAAATAATTTTGTACTGCATTTTGTTATTGTTGTGTAAATAATACTGGAAAGCGTTGATAAGTCTAGCCAGCTCGGTGTTCGGAGCGCGTTCCGAGATCACTCACCTTTTACCTAGTTACCTACCTACTCGCATTTCATGTATTGTGGTGCGCGGGCGCAGGCAAGAGCGGAACTTCCGATATCCATGTCTTTCAACAGATTGGCGTTTGAAACACAATGGATATAAAATCGTGTCATAGGTACGTCATTTTGGGGGAATCGTTGTTTCAGATCCACGAGCTAAATCTGATAAACTAAATTACCTATACGTATATGTACTTACATTATTCCACGTATTGTTCCATATTTTCTTTTTAATCCGAGGCACTTTATGTAAACGGTTGATAATAAGCAACAAGTGTAAAAACTCCTCTTAAAAAAAATACATCGCTCTTCAAACATATTATTACAAAACAAAAGAGTTCCTATGTAATATTGGTGTAGGTAAACATAGTGAGTAAGGCTTGAGTAAAGACGGTGATAGCTAAGTACTAAGTAATTAGTATATCAACTACGAGAGCCCATGACACGCGAAGCCTTCACTCCACTCGAGTCAATGCCTCCTAGACATACTGCCTACGCGCCGGGGAAATTATTTTGAATCGTGTAGCTAGAATAATACTACTAAACGAACCCATTATGTATTCATTTTATTGTTTTCTGTATACGTAACAAGAAGTTTCTGAATTTGAATTTGTAGTTACTTAATCATACCTCATTCCTACTTGCATGAGAGCAAAAGTACCTAAATAATTGGTTAATATTTTTATTACTTGGAACTGATTTGGTTTCGAGTTATATCTGAAAATAAGTTCGCTATGGCAATGCGCTCACATACTCTAGGAAGATTATGGAACATAAAATCACCTTTATCCATCCTTTTGAGGAACGCAATCGTGTTGTGACGAGTATGCAATTCTTGAAATGATTTCGCCGATCGTGTCGGCTCTACGGCCGACAAAGCTTTGAACAACGCGTCAAATTTACATTCATCGCTCCAAGTCAGCATTGCCCTTAAGAAGTGAAAGTATGCGACCGCTACGGGCGAGCCGATACCATCTCCCCTCATTAACGTCCTCACGCTCCATCTAATGAGCATCGCGACACTTCGCCGCGAAACGCCCATTGTTGCACTTTGCCTCACTTGAGGGTTTAATTACGTGAACCGATGACCTCCGAGCCACACTGATGCTATTGTGACACTTTAGTGCTTTCAAACCACTATACGGAGAGACAGGAAATTCGCAATTTAAAACTCTTTTTAGATAGCAATTGAGTTGCAAACTATTTTAGACATTTGTGCTGAATAATTCGCGAAAATGATGTGTCTCTTTCATTATTGTGAAGTTCGTTGCCCTTTAGTTGTTTATAGGCATTCGTTGCATAAGACCTCGTAACATTAACTAGCTTTTCAACAATAAGATGATACTTCCATTAAGTATCTTAATAAAATCCGCCATCTTTATTCATGACTATGGCGCATGTTCACGAATACTTAGCTATACGGACGCTTGATACTTCAGTCATAAAAATTCTATTTTCAGGCCGGGTGAGTGCTAGTTGCTGGTCGACAATGCATGCATGCACATGACGAATGCCATATAATATTTATGTATTCTTGAGCGCAGATCGTGCTGAACATATAGTTGTTAATGTTTTACTCAATTTCCTGGTCGAGATTTTCTGTGCTTCCGGTGTTTTGGCGTTCCTGTCGACATAACACGAGTCTTTATTTATGTCTTGTTATATCACTGGTTTTATGTATCGTTTGTTGATTCCTTTTAAATAGGTAGACATGTTTAATGTTTCTTAGTTGCTGTCTGTATATTTCTCAAGAAATCATCGTCCAGTATCTATAAAGTTTTACTATAATTCAAATATCGAATGAACTGTAAATTCGCACAAATGAAGACATCGTTTGTCGAGGTGTTCCAAATTCGAATTTAATAACTCTTGTTGCATTACTTTTAATGGTAGCAATATCAATAACAAATAGGGATAGTTTGAATATCTCCTTTATTTTTTGTTCGAGCATCGCGTGCTCTTTTCAACAGCTGTATACCGTTGTTTTATTAATTATTAACTGTAACTCGAGTAGTTTAGAGGTCAATGACTTGAGCTTGTGTACCTAGCCATTATATTTTTAAGTGTAACCAATTGATTTAGCAAAGCTGCCATTACTAACATCGTTAAGTATAATAAGGGAGTATGTATAGTGTTATTTTATTAATCTCAACACGTACTTATACTAAACGTTTGAATCGTTATCTCTTAACTCTATAGGATTTTAATAGATTTATGTTCTGAAATAATTGACATGAACAACCAATATCAGAGTGTTGTGTACATAAGTAAAATTATAAGTTATAACCATCGAAGTTTTATTATCGTTGGAACGTGTGCGCTAATTGCCAATATTGTACGAACGATAAAAGTGGTTTCGAGATAATTAAAACACAAGAATTGCTTTTGGAACTCTGGGCCGGGCATTATTCTTAAAGACTTTAAGATAGGCATATTATTGCCCACACTCACTATCACCATCAGCCTTTTGTATCATCCCACTACTGCACACAGTCCTCCACTCACACAGAAGGGAGTGAGCGTTAATCACTACGCTTGTTCAAAGCGGATTGGTGATTTCAGACTTCATAGTACATGTTTCCCCGAGATGTTTTCTGAGAAAAGTTGCATTGGTGCTTGCCTGACCTGGAATTGAACCTGCTCCCTCATACTTGAGAGGTGCTTTGACTACTAAGCAACCACGACTGTTATCATCTGCATAGCTTTTATTACGTTTCTTATATTGACCGCGATGTCGCCCTTACAGTATAAGATAGTCTATCTGTCTATCTTCCCCAGTTAACCTTATATATACTGATATATAAGGTTAACTGGTTAACACGATATTCTGGTTGAGGTTGTTTGTATCATTTCCAGGCTCCTAAATCCGTAATAACTTCATCTCAGGTTAAGGTATCTTTCCATATGAAAGACTCATTCAAAAACAGTTTCAAATAATAAGTTTACCCAATAGACTGTTCTGTGTAATAGTGCGTGAATAACATATGTGTACAGACATTATTTACGTAATTACATTGCTACCTTATGTGCAGGGGCTATTGTTTATAAGAGGGGAAAGTAATGACCTACCATTTTATGCTAAAACATTAAGTTAGGATCGAATAATTCTGCAATAAGGCTACTATGAGTTTGTTTAACTTCTTTACTCAATAATGTAAAATTGAAACTAAGATATATATGTACATTTACCTGTCTGGGCTGCGGGTTATTCGTAAGAGTTACCGCGGCCCTGGCACACAGGGACCTCCAGAAGGAACATAGTGGGTTTTAGTCAGTAAGAGTCTAAAACTGCCTCCAGCTGCACCCTCAGCTGGAGGGGTCTTTTGATGATCTCCCACAAAAAAGAAGATATAAAGTAGGTACCTATATTTACATAAATGAAGCTAAATTCGCCATCCGAAGTACTTCCCGCATCTGGATAAAAATTAGCCTACGTCCCTTCTCAGACTCTAGACTATACCTCTTCTAACCTCTTTTTATTATTTTTAAATTGGTCCAGTAGTTTTGGCGTGAAAGCGTGACAGACAAATAGACAATAGTTTAACATTTATAATATTAGTAAGGATGATTAGGTGATGGGAAATTAAAAACATACCTATATACGAGTATACAAGATGTATAAATAAAGCTAAATTATTTTGTTCCATAACTATGTTGCATTTAAGTAGGTTATAAAAATAAATGTATGCAATACAAGATTTATATCCATGTCGAGTTGGGAATGAAAGGGAATATAGATTGTATCAGCTGTTTATAATGCCAGCTGTGGGAAACGGGTTACAGTTGTAAACGATGGGCTTGTAATCTATAACTTGCATACTTCTGCCGATGAATAAATATCGAGAGTTGCATTAATCGGTATAGATTTAAATCGATAGCGGCATTAGTATCGAGTACATCTTGCGTACCTTTGCAGGTTAGGTCCTGTGACTTCTGAAGAGCCGATTTCTTCTACTATTGAGTTATTTGTAGTATACATGAATATAAAAGACAAAATCACGATATAATCAAACTGAAAGAGACCGCCAGAGCTAAGTATTAATAATTCATATTAATTTTATCTTAACCTATGCCTAAACAGGCCTTGATTATTGTATGCCTAAATGGGCTGATTGATGTACTGTACCTATTATATTATAACACCTGTATTTACTCAATCACAGCAATAAAGATTACTTTACTTTTTACTTTACATAAAAAATGTGACCGATTTTAAATTTAGCAATTGTACATTAACAGATTCCTAGCAAAGAAGCAAAAGAACGCAATAAAATTTAATGAAAAACCCTTAAAAACACAATAAATAGTATGTATTTCCAAAGAAAATCACTCACTTGCATACACATTCTCGGCTATAAATCGAAGAGAAACGCACGACTTTCAATTTTTTTTGAGTCGTTAATTAAATGCTTTACTGAAAGATTTATTTCCCCATTGACCCACAAATAAAAGAGAACATGAATTGTGTCTGTTGTTTGTATTGTCAACGTTGGGAAATGGATTACCTACTGTGTAGCTCGTAAGAGATCGATGAGACTTACTAGTGCACTACTGCAATTTATTTTAACTCCACCCATTTACGTTGGACACGGAACATACATATTAGGTTTTACCTAAAAACGTAAACAGCGGAGTTAGCCAAGATATCTTTCTACAATAGTTAACGCTAATAGAAACGAAAAACATGTATGGAATTGGCATTACAAATAACGTTACGAACACGTGACTTATCGATAAGAACTATCATTTCTATACATTTTTTTCGTTTCTACTAAGCTTTAACGACAGTAGAAAGACCTCATGGCTAACCCCGCAGATTCTCCAATGATGGGTATGGTGTGTGCTATAATTTTCTTAAAAAACGAATTTTGTATCGCTGACACACAAGCTTCTTGATTTAGTGCTACGGATTATTATAGGTCATTTCATATTCAACTAGCTTCTGTCAGCAGCCTCACCCGTATCTCGTAGGCACTACTTACTTCATGCACCTTGATAAAAATAATTGACATAGTTTTACAAAACGGGCCAGTAACTCTTAAGAAAAGTGCGTTTAAGCAAACAACTCTCCATATCATATAACATACAGTTTAGCTTCGTAATATCGTATAGACTAAATTGTTATTTTTTTAAGTTGTTTTTTAATTGGGCATCAATAGTGATACTTACCATGATTTTTTAAAATAAGAATTTTGATAAGATGTTGTTCTTAAGAAAGCTTAAGCTTTATTACGAAAGATGTATTCGTGTTTACCAAACAACATCATCACTACCACAAAGTACGAAGTAACTATCTCATCAAGCTTTCTCTACTCCTGATAGTTTAAATCTAAATCAAATGTACACATTACAACATCGGTAAACAATAGTGTTCATTCTATTGTCACAGAGTGCGTGGGTTTGACTAATGAACCATGTTGACTTACCATAAGTTGCAACTACGCGTTCATTTTTGTTACGTACAATAATGTACATGTGGCCTGGTCTGTCGTGAATTATGGTATGACGAACGTGGTTATCAAATTGAGGCTAGCTTGCTTTTATTGATTGAATGTCGATGTTGTTGCGAGCGAAAGCAAAGGTTGTATTGGGTAACATGAAATAGTGAACTTGCAATGTTTTTTTTTATATTATTTTTTTCTCAATGCGGCCAGCTGCAATAAGTTCTGGTAAATAAATGATTAGATAATTTTTACATTATTTATGTCAATATAGTAAAGATCAGTATTTATTGTCTTAAGTTAATAATTTTCCATGTTCAGAGAAACATAGGAACTCGTAGTAGTAACTTCTACCCACGTCGACCTACAACTTGTGATTCAGATAAATTTGATTCCAGAGATACGGAAATGTCATGGGCTTCGTTTACTTAGCGAAATGTTTTTGTAGTACCCCTTCCCCTATAGGAATGTAAAGAGACATTAAAGGTAAGAACCTATTGAGAAAAGCAATCTCAGTTCACGATGCACCTTCCTGCATTTTGAATGAACTCTGAAACTTTAGAACGCGAAGTTCAATAATGGTCTTATAGTTTGGTGCGCTTTTAACAAATACTTTGGAATAATAATGAAAGCTCAATATTATTTTGTAAATGAAAAAAGGTCATAATTTATTACCTACATCTGTAGAATGGGCATGGAAAGTACCTACTTTTATGGAAGCTTTACAAAAACAAAACACTCCTTCTGTCACAGTCACGAAATTACAGTATAGTATAATAGCTACTTATTTGCAGCATTGAGATTTAAATATTCTTAATTAAAAAATAAGAAACATGTATTTAAAGTTGTGAGAAGGCTTTTCCAGTGCATCAAAACCTATCTGTTTGTGAAAGGAAATGAGTTTTCCTTCAGTTCTTCTCGTGGCGGCGCGCAGTCAAAAGGAAAAGTTATGCATTTGACATTCTAAGAAATGGATGTTCATTTATGATGAATGAAAAAGCGACATGAGAAAATAATGATGGCTATGTTACTGGAAATTAATACACAACATATTTCCACCTTATTATAAAACGTAGTCTTAAAAAGGTAACAGCTTTAGTACTATGTTTAAGCCACCATCTTGAACCAAGCGAATGGTCCATACCTGGCACTAAACCTGGTCATTTTTAAATATAAGGATGCTAAGGCAGATAAGATTAGAGATTGATTAGATTTTATGCATTAATTCTTAGAGCATTTTTATAAAAGCTTGTATAAAATTTCACCCTTATTTCATTTTCTGATTGATAATTTTATACTTCTAATTGATTCCAATCACCAGCAGTTCATTCGAGTATTACAGAAATTATTAACCCGTAGACCAGACAGATCGTAAAACAAGCGGAGCTTAATTACCTAGAGTAGCTACAGACATGTAACATGTTTATCGATGATTCACAAACGCCTAATAAAAACAAAAACCTACTTACATATATCTCAACAAATGAGTTCGTACTAAAGTTTACGACTCGTTCGGAAATCGACAGGTTATGATCAAATATTGCGCTTGCGCGTTCGAACGTTGCAGTTAATCATAATCGTAATGATGCGCGTACACGAGTAGGTAGAGAGGTAGGAACTGGTTCTATAAGAATTGTAGTCGAAGGGTCTGCCGTAGTGGGATGGTGTTCAACCGGAACTATCGATAGTTGTTCGACACAGTTCGTCACATCATTATTTCCAATTTACTTTTTTTATTTTCGAGTTCCATATTATTGGAAGCCTCTACTTGTACTTAGCTTCGATGTCGTACTTGGCTGATACAGTAGAGTACAATATCTTGAAATAAAGTACAGATACCAGCAGGTCAACCTACCAGAAACTCTAAAAAAAAACAAATAAATATTAATCTTCCGTTATTGAGATAAGTTTGGAAATCTATTAAAGAAATTTGACAGATTGATCCTAGGAAGGTTGATGTGCTGGCGTCTGTACAATTATTTGAAGTAAGTGCTACCTAAGCTTCTCAAAGTCTATTTCTTAAAGTCATGTGAAAATGAAAATCGTCTCTATTGTTTCAAATAGATATAGTTCGAATGAACAACAAAGCGAAAAGAATAAAGCTGTGACCTTAATCGAGTTCTGCATAACGCACACGTTTAAGTTTCCATATCTATGGACTTGATATTGAAGGCAGAACAATAACCTCCCACGGAACTAGTGACTCGCAAATCGTAGGCGGTTGATGGACTTGAATCGTTCTTCTACGCGTTCATTCATAACACAGATGTAAGGCGGACTGGATAGGCAGGAATGCAATTAAAAATGTTTTTTCATTTTATTTTTATATGACGTTCCTTTTGCATTGGAGGCAGAATTTCTTATGACAAATTGTTAGATTTTGAAGAGCCTCTTGCTGAAGGTCAATTGATTTAAATAATTCATTCATATGTATTGCACAACTGATTATAAAATAATCCTCATTTTAATGCGTGTCTGACCTTACGAATGTATAAATCACGTATGCATCAATGAATATACGTAAATAGTAGAATATACGAATAAAGTAATCTAGTACACTAAAATTGCTTTGGATAAAACTAAAGCAGGTCGCGTGTGGCAAAAGTTATAACTTCTTTTAAAAAGTTCATCGCAAAGAAGATTGAACTCGTATTTATCAACAAGTAAAGATGTGACATTCTATTATCTCGGGGGCGACTCTCGAAGTTGTTTTAAAATTGAGAATTTTTCCTCACTGTTCAACTCTATCCAATTCTACGGAAGCAGCTGCCAATACAGTGATACACTTCCAAATCATACAAAAATATAGAATAAATTAATTTATGAATATTTTATACGAAATTTCTTTTTACTATAACTTTTAGTATACTTAATAAATATAATGGTTTCAAATCAAATAAAATAAATAGCAGAAATTTACAATACATAATGTGCCTGAACGAACTAAACCTTAATATTATTTAGTTTCATGCAAATTGCGAATAGCATACCAAGAATTATGTGTGTACATACTTATTGTAAGAATATAATGCGAACTCGAGAAACTTTGTCCAGTGTCGGAATATATTACAATAAATATTTGAGTCGACAATGAAACTTAACCGAGAGGCACTAAACATTGCTATGGGAAACAGTATAGTGACTAGGAAACCATATATCAGCAGAGATCGTAAACTTAACCCATGGCGAGTAGTGAAATCGACATTCTAAGCTGCCCATATAATTGGAATTTCCGAAAAAGGAATGTTAAAAGACGGTTCGCATATAATTATTGGATGGCAGACATAGCTTATTGATTTGTGTACTTAAACGTTATTTATTAGTTATAAACATTATACTGCTGTTTCTCTGAAGACACTCTTAAATTACGGATGCACAGCTAGTGTCTTAATTAGTAGGCATATGTCTCGGGAATACAAAATTAAGTGCCAGTTAGTACCTACCGAATAAATTCAAAAATGGAACAGAATTTGTATAAAATTATGAAATTTTAGCACATAGCTCATAATAAAGGTAAAATTTTGAACATTTGTATAAGTGATGAATGCCATACCAAAAAGAGTTAACTAGCCAACACTGTTAGCCAACATTTGCTTAAGCAAAGTGGCCAACATAACATCTGTATCCACATTCTTCAACTAAAACTAGGTAAGTTGTCAGTTACAAGAATTCTATTGTAATTGTTAGACAAACATATCTCAGTTTTGTTACTTGAATAATGGAAACAAAATAGTTCCATACTCGTAGATACAATTAGCTCTGTATCTCATATGGATTTATGTGATGCCGTTTGCTATGCAAATTAATCCCGGTATCGTCGATCGGTGACAGATGTTGATTTGAGTGCGTCTGAATAATAGCTGGCGGGTTACGACACTGCTCTCACAGTGTTGGCCGCGTATTTGTCAAATATCCGTCAGATAGGTAAACCCGTATTACAATCGAATTTAACCGCGATTCTGTTTAACAACGATCCAGTGGTTTACTCAATAGGGGTACATGTATAATCTCGTCAATAAGAATGAAATATCATCAGTAATTATATTAAAACGAGCAAATTCAGTAAAAAAAACTTTTTATTTCAGACAATTTAAAATTTTTTGCCCATAATATACATTGTCAATTATAAACACAAATTAATTTAAATATTTTTAAATATTTGCCACAAACTGGAGACCCGTGCACAACCATATGCGCTCTTGGAAAAATCCAGTGCCCTTGAAAAAAGTAGGTAAGAAAAAAAGAATTTGCAAGATTTTGAATACTCTCTGTAAGAAAACAAGTAAGTAGTATTACACTATGGCTATTCACAGATATATCTTAGGTTCGTAAGAAATATTCCTGAATTTCAATAAATTACTACCTGTAACAACTGACTTAATAAGGCGATAGAATATAAATAAACTATTCTTTAAGTCCGCCAGCCGCGTGATTTTTCGTTAATTTTATGATAGGTACCATTACCATAAAACTTCCGATTTTATGGCTAGAAAAATCATGCATTTTGCTACCGTTTGCTAATTGAATTATGGTGTGTCTAATGCTCTTCCTTATTTAGCATGGCTTCTGAACAATAGAACCCACATTTAGTTCGCAGTAATAAAGTCAATGACTTCGTGAATAGGTAGTATTTCCGAGATGTTTCTGAAAGTTTAAGGTTATCTTTTTCTTTAGCATTAGTCTATGTACATAATATGTATGAATTTGCGCATCCAAATTCCATTGTTTTTACTTACTGCAGATTTCAATATCCTATCAGTCTCTTGATTTGCCTACTAGCTCACCTACTAGGGATAGAATTTTGAAATTAGAATTAGACCCATAAGTTATGTCAAATTGCAATCCGCCTTTAGATGTCTCGTTGTGTGCAGCATTTAATAGAAATGTCACATCCAATTACGATGTAAGCAGTACATCATTAAAACGATAAAGATGATTAATTCTCCATAAATTGAATACACAAACCACTAGTAAACGAACCGTTGTCGTTTCAATGACACAATCATGTTAGCTTTAAACTTAGACAATACGATTAAGTTTGTGACGTGAAGTAAGTTTTAAGTTACAAACACTAGAGTAACTTGCTCATGTTAACTTGAATATATACTGGCTGATTGGCTCCCTATTACGAGTCGCAGAGAACTCTTTAAATATAAGTGCCATATCTAAATACTAAGGGCCTTACTACAAAAAAGTTAGACAGACGTTTGACACGACTTTAAAGGAACGTGTCAAAGGTCTGTCTAACTTTTTTGTAGTAAGGCCCTAACACTTACAGTGGATATTACAATAGCCCGTCGAATGTAGCTGACTGAGTTGCGCTGCTTTTCGAGAAAATCTAATACCGATTAATGTATTTTATTTCTAAATCTCGACGCAAAAAATAGTGTTTTACTGTATGTCAATCTATGGCACCGTCAATCTTAAACAGATGAACCAATTTGGATGCGTACGCGTGTGGAACTAAAAGTTTATTTTAGTTGAAAGCTGTTTCTCAAGTAGTGTTTCTTACGTTTCATTAAATAATCCGTTTTAAATTTTAGTTTTTTAATCTAAATTAATCATTAACTTTCGCTCTTCAAAACAGGTGTAATTCATTTGCCCATGAAAATTAAACATTTAGTGTATTAAAAAATAGAAGTAAAACATACCCCTTTTTTTCAAACTACTGTGAGAGTTATTAGTAAGGAAGCCTATTTTCCCCTTCCGTCAATGCGTGAAGACATTATTATGTTTTCCTTCTGATGTCAAGGGGCAAGAGTGGCCGGGTTACATGTTACACCAGACAGACGGATTATTTCATATCATGTACCTTTCTTTAAGGGCTTCAGCGGGGCTTCATAAACTCGAAGCGTTAGGGGCGACCATTTCTTTTAAAAACATCGTATTGATGTATCTTTTTTTTGTTGAATAAATTTTAATCGATCCATTATTTTAATGGCCAAATTCCAGTTAAGATACTCCTTCCAGAGATTAAAAAAACTTACTTCTTAGTATTAGTAGTATTAGTGTTGTAAATGTCGCTTTTCGTGCTGTGACCGTGTAGTAGGGGCCTCTTTCCGAGTAACTCTATCGATAAATATATTTCTTCATAAAGTAAAAGTGAACTTTATCTTTTTTAATGTTATCTATGTTACATTTTTTTTTTGTAGTCATTCACAGAAAATAAGTTGTTACGACATTCTTTTAAAGGTTTAATACTGAACATTATCTAAGTGGCACTTTATTACATTGCCAGAGATTACTACAAAGTAAGTGACTAATAAAAATACATTTATACGGCTTTCAAGCTCAAAAAAAACTTGCAATATAATAAAAGGAGCAGATTCACTTTAAAGGAATTCGATTCGGTCAGTAATTTTATATTAAATCTGACATACTCTTTTATCTTATTTATGTGTGGGTAATTTGTTTAATGTTCTTGAATAAGCTCTTGTGCAGTAAACATATTAATATACAAGTCTGTAATGAATACCAATTAGTTGTCTCAAGCTTGAATGTATGACAATCATAATTTCTTTAATATTATCGACCACGTAATAAAACATCTAACTAAATGTCAATATATTCGTCAGCACCGAAACCTACCTAGCTAACCGAGCCATAATGTTTTACGATTCGAACATTCCCTGTAAAGTCTACAAATAACATCTCATACATTTGTACGAGTGACTGGCCATAAATTATGACAGCTAAGTAAATCCTTAGGCCATGCAAGCTAGCCATCGTTCACGTGCCTATGGAATAAAGAGGCATTGCAATAGCAATTTGTCTGGTACGTGAGGCCACGCACAATCAATTTCCCGGCACGCGCCTATCAACCGTTCATAATAAAATGCTCGAATGAGAACAACCACGTTTTCATCGTACGTAAGTTGGAACGTATAGTTGCTAATACTTGGTACTGTTACAATGGTAGCAAATAGTTGGAAATGTGTTAAATCGTCTACAGATTAGCGTCGTTTAGATACGTTGCACAAAGCACATGTACAAGTTCTATCTTGTTAGAATTGGCGCTATTGTAAAGCTGTACAGTTTCGAGGACTGTTTAGTTATATTAATCAGTTCATGAGAAATATTAATATCTACTTCTGTAGATAGTGCAAACGAAGCTAGTATGACTGTGTAACGTGACAATGGGAGGACTACACAAAAACAAATGCCGAAACAAATAAAAAAAATCAGTGGGTCTTCGGTGAGCCTATAAAAACCCACGTAACATACAATATTAGCTTCCGCATCTCAAGTGTATGAGTCAAGAGAAATGTATACCGCGATTGAACCGCGGTACTATAGCATATAATAGTATAGGATGTCGCATCTGAATAGATCAAAGTGAAATTGAGGGCACGCGGAGGCGTTTCCGCGCTGTCTTATATTTCCTGTGAGGAGATAAATTTCCATTCAAAAGCCAGCACCACTATTGCACTACAGAATGCATTAAATGCTCTAGATATACCTATGGATGCATTGCTAATGTGAAGTATACACCGTGACTTTTTAGGGGTCTTACAGAGCCAGCCCAATTCAATTATACAATGAGTAGTAAACGTTCATACTAAAACAAATATGAATTTATTAGATTTCAATAATTGAAAAATAAAAATATTATTAATTATTATGACGCAAGACGTGGTAAGAAAGACCCTGGTCTCATAGAAAATGGCGATGGAATGAATATCAAAATAAAAAAAATATGTCTAGGGATTAAAAATTCCTCCGTCCTTTTTTTGAAGTCGTTAAAAATATGTATGCATAAATTGTCATTCTTCTGCAATCTGTAAACTATCGAAAATCCGTTAAGGTTTAAATAAAACATCATGAAAGACAATTGATTTTCCTATTCGTATTTTCAAAATATGAATCTTGCATTGTACACGTGCCTCTACAATAATGACGAATCGACTTAATATTCTGATAGACTTCGATATTCTGCATACATTTGTCACAAGAATGCCAGAAATAATGTCTAGACTAGACTGTTTGATTTAGCATTGTAACTTTATACCATTTAAACGGCAGTTAGGAAAAGCCTCCGGCGTCATGGTTACAGTCTCATATAATATAGCATACATTTTGGGACAGACGCCAGGACATGAAGCTACTACAATCTGTCAAATTTCTTTAATAGATTTTCAACTTTATCGCTGAAGCATATGGTTCAAAGTTGATTTGGGAAAATTTTACAGTTTCGAGTGGCTTAATGCGCCGGTTTATTAGAGAGATATTAACCCCGATACCAAGTTCTACGATCGTACAAAAGTCAAGTTCATTACGCAACTTCGTGCGTAAGTATTTTAATTTGGAAGTACGAGTAACAGAGTTCTTATTACGATTGCATTATTACAAGCCATATTGTTTGCAGAAGAATTGAAAACGTGAGTTGACAGTACAATGGAGTGGTTTGAGAGAGATAAGACTACCTTCTACCTCAATAAGGTAGCATTGCAATAGGCGTTGCAGTTTAAGGCAATTTCTCTTTCGAAATGAAACTGCACGAAATTATCAACAAGGCTGACGAAGTGGCTGAATTGGTGGATATGTAATAGGTACATAAACATGCACATCAAGCTACCAAGAACTATCAATTTTTCCCAATCTTTGAACCATACTATGCCTCAGCGATAAAGGTGAAAAAATCTAGCAAGTTTGTGACGTGTCTTGCATCGCAGGAGCGTAAGGAATAACAGATTAAGGAAGGACGTATTGTAGTAGCTTGATGTGCTGGCGTCTGTATGTTAAGTTCACACTCATTATAACAGAAGTTAAAACAGTATACGACCTCATCTCGTTTTTTTATAAAAAAATGTGTTGACGCGTAAAAGTGTTGATTTCAACCTATTTGAAAAATAAATATTATTTATAAAGGTCATATGTTTATTAAAAACCTGAGGAATATTTTTTTGAGTGTAATAGAATCAATTCTCTGCAGCAATCTATATTGGCTATCAATATATAGAAGTGAAATTACAAAAGTATAAAACGTACTAGTAAGTGCGTCAAGCGACAATTTAAAGGTACAATCACATACAATTAAATGAACACGAATGCGATGATCGTATCAGTCAGACGGCATTAAAAGATTCAGTATTTCAACAGTATAATGTTACATTACACACGTTATCTTACTACGAAATAAATTAAGCATGCTCTCTGTCCATTACCGACTATGTAAGTAGCATTATCTTAATGTAAGTGCCACTTTGGTATCATAGCTACTATCATAGTTATCAAAATGCTGTAAAATTAACGTTTAATGATCGGTCTAGAAGCATTCATTCTACCAGGCTTACTGTTCGTAAAATATTATTATGATTGTCGCTGACATCAAATAAATCCATTAAAGAGTTGTAACTTGAAAGGGCTGGTATTTAACATAAAGCACACAGGATTATGGCCTTTGCTGAGGTTTATTAGAAAATTATAGTTATGTTTGCTAGCTTCCAGGTATAACATTAATTAAGTTTACTTATAATATCAATTTTTATTACGTTGCTCGTTGCTTACGGTGACGTCAGGCGCAACGACAAGCATCAAAAAGATGCATTTCAAAACATTTTATTGAAGACGCTCAGTGGAGTAGCATAGACATACGTCTGTGGACTGTATGCATGTGTGTTAATACTCTCTGGTGATTCTTCAATCAGCATGTTCGTGAGAAGATCGCCTTAAGCTTCGTTCACAGCTACCAGCACGTAGCGTGCCCAGCAGGTAACGCGGCAGTAACTCCCAGAAAACAGTTTTCACTTATGGGTACCAACAATGGCGAATCCGACATGTACAGACACAGTCATGCAAAATTGTAGAAAATAGGTACGTAATCAAACATCTGTTAGAGTTTGACTGAATGTTAAAGATCCAGTCTACGTATTCAACGTAGAATATTCTTTGGCGGTATTAATTTCTCAGTATAGATATTCTAGATATGAACGAACCTTTATTGTAACTATTGCTCATCAATCATCAAAGCTTGACGTGTACTTCTGTCCAAGAAAGTAATAAGCAAAGTTATTATATGAGCAAATAAGTTACTAATCATCATCACATAATCTCCACCCAATTTCCATGACGTGTAATTTTCTACAGCCTACCTAAAAAGTAAAGCCGCCGTCACTATACTACCATGGTATTATCGATGTACGAACTGACTAACAAACGCAATTACGGGGCCCTAAAAATAATTGTGCACAGCACGTAAAATAGCTCCGTCGGACATTCACATCTCGCACAAAAGAGCTGTTAGAAATCGGCTTTTCATCGGAGGTCGACGACCCGCGACTGTTCAGGATATGCACATAGACAAAACGTAGCGTGACAAAGCCTGGCGTATCTCCGTCGCGTCGAGCCGCTAAATACTACGCACTCTTTTTACAGTGTCGACTTACGTGTGTCGTATGACAAAACCGCAGCCGGTGTCGGGGCTCGCAGTGATGCGACGAATGCGGTATCGATGTCACATCGCAAAATGTCACGCTCCATAATACAGTTTCCATCTCATTGCGCTACGTTGTTACCGATATTATTCTTTTGACACTGTTGATGCTCTTATGTTAGTACGTTTTTTACCTTCGTCTGCGTTCGCAAAAGGTGCTTACATTTAAGTGCGTCTGAAAGTTTTTTCGCGTCTGCAAATAAAATGGCAACTTTGTGCATGTTAAAAATATAACCTGACACCGAGGAAAGTCTTAGATTTCAAGTGTTTTGCGTCACTATAACATGATGTAATATCAAATCAGTTTGTATTTGAAGTAGAACAACAAGTTTAAACAAAGTTTAGTAACAAGATTAACCACCCATCAGAACAATCCGTTCACTAAAGAACTTTATTAATACTTGCTATATTTCACTTACCTGTGTGCTTCGCATAGTATATTAAGATGTTTCCATGTTAATAAGGAATGCACGTACATTGAAGTTGTCAATCTTACTATCTTAGCGGAGCGTGGTTTATTCATGGAAGATTATTCTGAAAATATTCGAAGCCATACCTAACTAAATATTTGGAGGCTAAATAAAATTGATAATCATGAATAGGATTTTAATGGTGGATATACAAACAAAACATGAATAAACATGGGTTAGGCAACAAATACAGGATCCATTTTTGAGAGTATGTTTTAATCCGGAAATGAAAAATGTGAAAAGTGTGGCATCGCTAATCCGGGTTTACGCATGTTAAAACTCCAACTTTTTACGTCCGACGTTAGAAGTGAATGTTTGACAATGTAAAAAATATATTCTAGAAAAAAATATTTTAAATTCAGTGAGAGTAGATTTTATATTTTTAAATGAATTCAAAGTTCCCGTTTTCCCGTAACATCGGAGCACCAATCGAAGTAGGAAATAATAAGTTAAGAAAAGTTTCACAATACATTCTGGGCCATAATAGGCCTGTTGTAGCCTACGATTAACCATTTATCGATTTATTGAAAGAAAACTTTCAAATTTTATTACTTCTGGTAAGTCCGCGGTTAGTCTGAAAGTGTTGAAGTAACTAGACCGTAGCCGCTTATGTCACTTGATCCTAAGCTTACTAAGGCTTAGCATCGAAGTGCCACTACCGATATCCAAATCCGGAAATGTTAATCGCCGACTATCGCACCTCATAAATCTATGCGATTATTTTGTCTGTTTTAATTGATCGCGTTCTATCTATACTATGTCTATTGCAGTAATAGGTGATCGAAGCGGAAAACTACTTTTATCATAGTCAATAACATGGCCCTCAGTCAAAATAAATAACAATTTGATCTAGCAGAACATCGTGACATTTCCCACATATCGATGAATCAATGCAATTATGAAACCTCTCGATTACAGTGTAGGTTAAGTCTAATGGAATGTGAAATCGGGTGAGTCTGTCAATACTTATTAGAGATGCTCTCAGTTTCAGTTAATACGTTCTCGTGAAATACATGTAGGTACCATGAATATCCACTATTAGAATGGATAGGTAATGTTGATTTATATATCTATGTGGTGTGACTAGTCCATGTATGAAGTTGTATGCACAAAAGCAGCTTATTCAAATGGCTAATAACATCATTAGGATTAATTTAATACACAGAACAGGTATATGGCATAATGAATACCACTTGTTTTATCAATGAGCTCCAAACATCAGCCACTATATATCTGTGTGATATGGGAAATAATCATTTAAACAATTTCGTAAAAAAAAATATTATTCGATAACGAATATTGTATCAGAATAGGTGTGCAATTTCTTGGTAACATACTATACACCGCAAGTTCGGGACCCTGAACAAGCTAACTTGTAGTGGCACATCTCAAGTGTCACGTTCATACGATTCGGAACTATAAGTTGAGGTTCTTTAAGTTTAGTTTTGTATAGTTTGGTTCGAAAACGATGTTTGTATAATATTCTCTGTTTGACTTTACGGCTGTCACACACGAAGTTTCGACATTGTTAGTGGTCGTCGATTTTATTTGTGTGCGTATCATATTAATTGGTTCTGTCGACCGCTGACGAATTGCTAAGAATAACAAAGAAATCTGCAGCGATCCTTGACCAATTGAAACAGGAAAATTTTGATAAGAGGTAAGCAAAATACACCCATGATTGACCAGCAGAAGTGTTTTAACAGAATTATAAGATTTTTTACGCCATCGCACAAAAATAGCCATCGAGACTGCGGATTGCGTTAAAATGTTTATAAAAACGGTTGAGCTGGCATTTTAAAACAGTTGAAATCTTTAATAGTCCCATTGTTGTTGGCCAAGTTTTTTTCAGTAAAGTCTCACGATAATATTTTTATATTCAGATTACGAGCACTAAGTGGCTCGCCTTGATGATGCTACTTAAATAGTAATTACGAGTGTTTTTACGTATTTTGTAATGTTGCAAACCACAGCACTGCTCGTACCGGCGGTAATCTGATATTGGCGGGTTCGGCTGTAAGAGACACTGGCCATCGATCTACTGGCCTCCTTGACTACCCGCCGTTCGGGTTTACTTCATTTCAACAAGTTTTTATTTATATTGACAAATCATGTTTTATGTGCCTGACAAAGCCGGTCTATAATTTTGCAATGAAAGTAATTTAACACTGTCAATGATTTAATTTACGCCTACAGAGCAGTTAATTTGAAACGATTCCGTAACATTGATAGATTAGATACAATGATTTCGATCTATTCGCTCGTGAATCTCAACATGAGCTTAGCGCTTTTTTTAATAGTCTGCCATTCACTTTTAGGCATTACTTAAATCTTAATATACATATAAATCACGTATCACGTTGTTTGTGCGCGATGGACTTCTAAACTACTAAACCGCTTTTAATTGATTCAACATGAAAGAAGTATAGCTTAAATCTCAATTTATAGTCGTAATACAATTTACCAACAAATTCTTTATCTATTATAACAAAATTCTTAGCCACAGCAACACAAGCCCAGGTCCTCTGATAAGAAATAAATATCCTAAATATTGTAAAACAAAAACAAACACAAGCTCTAGGTCCTCAGTTCTATTAATATATAATACTTACGTTCCCATTCATGTGTTTGCAGTCTCATTATGCGCTGGTGTCCTAACATTACATACGTGTAACGGGTTCGCGACGCCCGCCATCTGAGATAAATGGAAACAAAACGTGTGACGCGGATAAACTGAGAATCCGCTCCATTGTTCTACAAGGGAGACAAGTGATACTTATGTAGATATAGGACATAGTACAGGCTGAAAAACTTTAACTAACCTTGCGATTCGATTTTGATGTTAGACATTATGAAACACGTGTGAAATGTCTGACTAACTTTTTTGTAATAAAGCCCTATGTACCTATCTCTCTCTGTTAAATTACTCTAAAATTCATCATCTCCCGAGCCTTTTCCCAACTATGTTGGGGTCGGCTTCCAGTCTAACCGGTTTCGGCTGAATACCAGTGTTTTTACGAGGAGCGACTGCCTATCTGACCTCCTCAACCCAGTTACCTGGGCAACCTAATACCCCTTGGTTAGACTGGCGTTAGACTTACTAGCTTCTGACTACCCGTAACGACTGCCAAGGATGTTCAATGACAGCCGGGACCTACAGTTTAACGTGCCATCCGAAACACAGTCATTGGTGTCCAAGATATACTCAGAAAGTACATACAAACTTAGAAAAGTTGCATTGGTACTTGCCCGACCTGGAATCGAACCCACGCCCTCACACTTGAGAGGTTGGCTCTTTAACCACTAGGCCACCACGACTTTTTTTAAATTACTCTAAAATTAATGCGAAATATCAGAGTCATACTATTACAACGCTAATACTATGTACATATCGCACTCTGAGCCACAAGATACAAGGTGTGCTTAGTTTTTAGCCTAACTTCAATGTAAGCATAATGTAAAGTTACTTTTTTTATTTGATCTTTTAATTATTTTTTGTACTTGACAGATTCTCATGATTTTTAGAATGCAAATACAAAATTAATAAATTTAATATAAGTATTAGATCCTAATTCAATTGTTGAAAATATTTTGCGGGTTAAAGGTTTTAGCTATTTTAATTTTCACCTCTGATTATTTTCTAAAACATATCGGTAGGTGTAAAAGTCACTAGAGTATGGGGTCGCTACCGAGGTGGTCAACTAAACGGAATGATATAGTGAATAATGGGAGCTGTCAAGGCTGTGACGTCACTCATTCACAGCGGTTCACACACCAGTCAAGCAACGTTTGTCATAAATATCCTCGTTTGTTGGAAACATTTTCGGGAGCGTAGAACGTCCTATAGATTTTGACCTTATGTGATTGTTCACGTCTGTAGAAGGATTTCATTCATTGTTTGTGTTATTTTGTAGGAGATTCTCGAAAAATATCTTAATTATTATTGCGTTCTATAAAAATAATAATTTGTAATTGAACCGCATAGATGACAATTAAAAATATAACATCATACAACTAACAAAATTTCAATTCAATTTCCTTGCGTATCCAAGTAATTAATCATTTACGCTTTGCCGTTTTGTAATGTAAGTAGAATGTCAGATTAATATAACTACATACATATATAGCTCAGATGCGGGTTAGCCGGGATGGTGCGCAGACCTAGATATTACAAATGTCACATTAGTGCAATGTGCATACATGACGCGCCCGCATACTCGGCCTCTGCGGCGCGTAACTTAGCCTAGCTTAGCTTACCTACATAGAATCCACAGGAACAATGTCGTTTAAGCATTCACCACAAATCTTGATTAATAGTTAAACATAATTCCGTAACATTCGGTGATAATAGATCTGAGAAAAAAGCATATTCAATTAATTTTAATTAACCCATTGTATAATAAAGTAATGAATCAGTAACTGTGTGAAACGCGTTACATATCTGCCTATTAATTTTTAATTTGCTGTTGTTAGTTATACAACTTTATGGCTTTCTCCGTTATTTATGCACGTGTGAAATAGGAATTTTAAATAACAGCTGTATTGTTATGTCATCATCGGAGAGACGTATTGGTGGCTAACAAATGGACATCAATTTCGATTGTGTAAAAGTAGCGGCTTGCTATTATACGTGTTTTGGTTTTGACCTGTAAATATTTAAGGTTTCTTTGTGAGAAAGTGTGTTACTTATTCCTACATTAATGGAGTTTCACAGGAAACTTAAATGAAGATGGAAATTTCTCCAATATATAAACTAACCAAATTTTGTTTTAACGAAATTTTGCAGGCTAGCTAGCGTGTTAGTGTCAAACCCACGCTTACATGATACAAAGTTCACTGAAATTCATTTACATTGCAAGCGTCCGCGTTATTCCCAGATGCAGACAGAAAAGAGAAATGTGGAACAAGACTGATTAGAAGAAAATATAGGGAAATATCAATGCAATTTAGAATATGTTCTAAGTTATAAATATCAGTCACGAATGGGTGTTGCACGCACACACGACTTCACAAAGGGCCCTTCATGGAGTCCTCGCGTGGCTATAATTTGGCTGTTGACAGATTTACAAGCTCCATCTCTCAAGTCGAAGTCGAACGTATCGAATGCGGTCGCCGTCACACGAATAGAGTTACTGGATGGGCTTCAGGTTTTACGAGAAGCGTGACCGAAGTGAAGACCTCGTTGATCGTGTTGATAACATTCGTAAATTATAAGATAATCAATGTTTTAAATCAAAACACTTAGACAGTGGTGTTAGATGATGTTCAATAGAAACTGATTTGGAAAAGAAAATAACTGCATGTAAAAATAATTACATATATTTTTTTGCGGCACGGTAAATAGTTGATAATACAACCTACAAAGAGAACATAGGTTCATTATTCAGGTTCATTAATTCCTTCAATGAGGGCCAAATTCAATTTTTACTTGGTTAAAACATTGCGAAATACGAAGTAAAGCTGCGTAGTAGAGAATTTCATTCTTTAAAAGTCTACTGCGTAATTAAAAGGACAAACAAGCTTGAGCGTCGTAAATATACGAGTACATCGCATGCACTATAGGTACCTACTTTATTTGAACTGGCCAAGTTTTATCGCACGTTTCAAGTTGAAATCGATGTCGTTCTAAACTCGTCAATCGCATTCGACACTACGGAGCGAAGCGTGGCTATCGACAGGCCACGATCGATTGCCCCTTAATTATGTGTCGATAGCATACCTACCGATTGATACCCATCGATCATCACTATCTGTGCGATTGATTCTTATTTTAAATCAATTCACGCCTGCATTGACGCTCGTGACGTCATGATGCACGTTCCTAAGTCCGTAGCTCACTGCCCTTTCTAGTGTAAATTTGATTTCTATATTTATGGTGTACCCGACTGAAGTAATCACCGCAAATGGTAGAGATCTCGAAGTCTGATAAAATGCAGTAATGTGAAAATATTATCTAGTATACACCATAAAATCTCCTTTCGAAATCTTCGGCTGCCGACTGCTTCATCGATCAGGTTTTTATAGCGTCACCTAAGGGCACAGTGTCACGATTTATTAAAGTAATTGGTGACTATTATAATAAATTATACGCCGCAAAATGATTGAAATATAGGACATGTTTATGAAACGCAATTTAACATTTATGTACATATTGATGGAGTTAATTATCGATGTTCGGTTATTAGCATTATGCAATTAACACGGAAATCTAAATATCAAATTTGAATACGTATTGGTAATTGAATGTAGGTTCCAAAAGTATTTGATGAGAATTGTATTGCGAATAAATCAATATTATTTGAGGTTGGGTTATTCTGTACTATACACCACACATGCCTTATTTCATCCATTGTAACTGCGTTATAATGATCTAGGAAGGCTTTTCAAAGGCAGGAAAACACGCGATATTCTTATGATGTTTATGTATAAATCCCATGCGATTTGCATTATGCATGCGGGGGTATGTTGAGTCCATCCCATGACATAATTAACGACCACCAGATGGCTGCCATTCATGGTGTATCATCCATTAACTTGCTTTTGATATATACCTAGAGTTGAAAAATAAGGATGAAAGCCTACAAAATATTTAGGATCTACCTATAGCGAATTTTATGTCCTTGTTGATACATATCTTCAATGTCTGATCGCCTGCTTAAAATTGCTGAGTATTGGTTAAACTACAGCTGCCGGTGCCACCTATTGTGTGCACTCCTGCCTCTTAAACACAGTTTAAGAACATTCGACAATCTACAAATTATCTTAGAATAAAAAGTAGAGTTTTCTATGCGATTCTCTTATTTGGTCTACGGCCTTACAAGGTCGTGGTAACATAAACCACCAACTTCTATGACTCGTTATATGGATGAACAAAATACCTACGTAATAAAACGTCCAAGACAAAAACACCTTTAGGCGTACCTAAATTTTAATGTTAGCCTCAAAACACGACGTAATTTCGCTAAAATAAAGCCATGAAAGCCGTAATGTAGCCATAAAACGTATTTTCATGTAACAATGCTTATAATATTCAGAGGAGAAAACCACATAAGTGCCGACTCAGTGGTTTTCGATTGGATTCCAATAAATGGACGAACATTATATTAATTTTATAATATAATGGACACAAAAGACTTATATTATACGTACGTTTATAACTAATGGAGTTAATTCAGTTCTAAAATGCCGTTAATATAAATCCGCTACTGCGCATTTCACGCCGATTTTGCGCACAATTTTATTTTACTGTGAAAGAAATCTAGACGACAACATAATGAGGTATGGCAAGAGTGTAGGTTGCTTGATACACTTGTTAAATTACTCGGTAATATACGTAAATTGCTCTTAATAGGAACATTGTCAGACCACAGATGACTAAATCGTTACTATATTTTATAAAACGTTATTTAATGAATGTCGCGGCTAGTCTTTATTAAGCGAAAGAGTTAAAAAAAATTAAACTAAGCACAAAAAAATTGTGAATAACAAACATGCTTGTCAAGAGTTAGCATAGGTGTAGATATTGAATTGAATCTTTGTATGTACGCCAGCACACCAACCTACCTCAATCTGTCAAATCTATAACAGATTTTCAACCTTATCACAATACTGGAAGGTTAATGTTCTATTGGTAAAATTTTATAGAATCGGGTAGATTGACCTATTGGCTTCTATACATTTTTGACAAACGAAAAGCTAATGTAGAGTGGACCCTTTGATGAACCTACCTTTTTCGTTGAACTCGCTACCATGTTTACCAATTCTTTGCGGACCGCTATGATTGAGTGCAAATTGTTACGCGCTGGTGGTTCCAATCAGGTTTGTTTGATTATTATTTCAGAAAAGTTTTTTGAAGCTACCTTCCTGCGGTCAACCGGCGACATCGATGTTCCAAGCGCTTCATAGACATGTAATGATTTTCTAACTTTATTTTTTATTGCAAAGCCCAAAAGATATCTACATACTTGAACCAGAATCAAAATGCCGATCGCTATCAAAGCTTTTTGTCTTCCGCATATCATCAATTAAAATGTTTACACGTGGCTAAATGACGCAAGGCGGATTCTTTAGAACCGGTCCCTACAATGGGTTTGTGGGAGAGTGAAGTTCGGGTAGCGCCACCAATTTACTTTGACCTTTCTTGACTTCTCCAATGTTAAGCATTTAGTAATCGAAGCGTTTTATTACTACTTACGAGGGGTCAACTCTTGATGGTTATGGTGTGTGTAATGATCTTGTCTTCAAGGCGACATCTCGTTTCGAATACAATAAAATTAATAATGTGAGTTTTTGTGTTCCATTCAAGGATTCTGAACAATCATCGCTTTGTGGGGCTCGAGAGTGATCGATATGTACTGAGAATTGCTTGTCAGTTTTGCTATAGAGCGAATTCGACGATGGTGCCAGTTGAGAACGACTTGAGAAATTGCTTTTGCGACGTCCCCGAGTTCTTTGAGTAATTTAGATAAAATCTTTTCACATCAATTTGTGGGTTGTTTACCTGATTGATGTGAAGTCTGATTTTAAATAATGTTCTTTGTTCTTGTTTTTATCTTTCAAATATTGTTAGTCATGTAGAGTGCCTTGAACTCATAGTTTTTGCCTTCATTTGCCAGTGCGATGGCCTTGGGCAAGACTTTGAATATTTCCTCAATTAGCAATACGAGCTACCCTGCTGTTTACTCATACATCCTTCAGTATTTGTTGAAAATATTAAGTGCTGCTTTTGAATGAAACAAATACCTATATGATGACATGTAACACAAAACGCATTTTTTTATGTTCATGGGTAACTTTGACATTGTTGCATGGCATAATTTTGCAAAAAACTGAATAAATAAAATTAGGCTCACCTACTAACAGAGTAAAAAATGCTCCAAATTAAAAGAAATATCGACGCGTTTCCTTCCTTTTATACGTCCACTGAAAATGGAAGGAAACTCAAAAAATTCAAATTTACAAAGCAAAAGCGTAAAATATATGCTGCATGAATTTACCCTCAGTGCAACTAAAAGTGTAATGGGAATAGTCCAAAATAGCTTCAAAATGTAATGTTCAGACGAAATGTGGTATTTTTTTTTTCATATCTTAACCCACATTGTGCTCTCAAAGGTTAGCAGAGCATTTATTTCTATTGTTAGCGTGGTACACTAAGATAATATCCTCATATCATTCAAGTATTTAGAGCGTTACATCACGCCCGTTTTCTCAAAGGATCGAACCCGGAATCGAATTAAATTTCTTGCCGAAGCCACAAATCGAATTATTTAACCATTATTTAGGAATTACATAGTGACATGTTTTCCTCTGACTGACTTTTATGTACTACTGAATTAATTCAGTTTCTGGTGGTAGTTTTAGTGGTAAGTTATAACTAGCATATTTGTAGACTTACGAGAAAAGTGTCTTGTCTATGTATCATCATCATCCTCCTGTCCTTATCCCAAGTTTTATTTGGGGTCGGCGCAGCATGTTTTTGTCTTCCACGCTCTTCTATCTGCCGTCATCTCACAAGTTACATTCTTTCTAGCCATATCAACCTTCACACAATCCATCCATCGTTTCTTTGGTCGTCCCCTTCCTCTATGTCCATCCACATTCATGTTCAAGACCTTCCTCACAACATGATCCTCATTCCTCCGCATTACATGCCCATACCATACTAGCCGGTTTCCACGTAGTTTTCCGGTTACCGGTGCCACTTTTAAACTTCCTCTTATATACTCATTTCTTACTCTATCCATTCGCGTTACCCAACACATTCCTCTTAACATTCTCATCTCTGCTGCATGCAGTTGTCTTTCATTCAACTCTTTTGTGGGCCAGCACTCTGAACCATACAGGACAGCAGGTCTGACCATAGTCTTATAGATCTTTCCCTTAAGTTTAAGGGGAATACGTGGGTCGCATTGTCTTTATTTTTTTGTCTTTTTTTTTTGTTGTACTTGTTGTACAAATTGTCTTGTCTATGTATGTTCACCTTTTATTTAACATTTTACTTTTATGTGATAGCGACGTGTATCTAAAAATTAATTAATTGTAAATAAAAATAATTAAACTGAATGACCATTAATTATCCCAATTGTTCTTAAATATTTAATTACCAAAAAACTCGCACGATAACACATAATATTACGTTATTTGAGAACTCTTTGTGTACAAAAAAGTTGCCTTTGCCTTATCTACAGCCTTGAACATAATAACACAGTACGTGGCATTGAAAATATTATAAGATGTACGTCTTTGTATGTCTGAGAATATTTTCGGCACGAAACTTTGTATTGAAGTTAATAGCGAAGACGTAACGATGTAGAATTATGTATGTAATATTTAGTAGTTATTATTATTGTATAACTACTAGGGAATGCAATCCCGGGTCGATCTTCAAGCGGGATTAAGAATTACGATTTCGCAAGGTCTTGTTTAGTTTTCAAAAATCGTGTAGAAAATTGCTTTTTTCAGAAGTTTAATTGTGATAAGACGTTATTTTATGGAAAGGTTTTCACTGTGTGTAACTATTTAACCAATTATTCTGATAAATAAAAAATAATATTTTTTTTGGTAATTTTAATCCAATGCAAGCCATCTCAGTGATGAATAAAGAGCATTAATTTTCATAATTACGGCTACCCATCTTATCTATTTATTTAGGAGTGATTTTGTAAACAAGTAATTTTATGAGTCACACTCCTAAGCCAAAGAATTGATGAATGAAAGAGAATTGCATGCAGCTCAGATAAAAACGTTAAGGGGAATGTGTGCTGTGACCAGAATGGATAGAGTAAGGAATAAATAAGGATAGTTTGAAAGTGTCGCCAGTAACCGTAAAACTATGTGGAAACGAGCTATCATGGTATGGGCATGTGCTGCAAAGGAATGAAGATCATGTTGTTAGAGAGGTTTTGGGCATAAATTGCATAGATTAGAGGAAGGGGACTATGCCGACCGCAAATGAAACTGGGATATGCAGGTGTATGATGATTTGTAAAGAGGTATCTTTTTAAGAAGCAAAGAGTATCGACAGAGAGCGAGATAAACGGTATTTTTAATGTCAGGCGCTATGTACCTACACAGGAGCTAAAAATGTTCGCGAAAAATTAAGTGTAAAAGTGTAAGCGAAAAAAAAACCCTCCCTCCTCCACACTACTACAGATCCATCTCTTTTTTGATGTCGTCAATCTCGTACGAGATTTCTTCAAATTATCTTTCGGGATCGACCTCAAAAAAGGCTCGAGATAGAGGAGAGATCAGGATTGCATGAATAAATAATAACTATTAAGATATTTTACCATTTGAATGACAAAATATGTCTGTTTTTATTTCTGCATAAAATGTGCAAAAATCCAGTTTCTATAGATATTCTTTTACTAGAATCATCTTACACGTAATGAAATAATGTTGAATATTTATTTATGTAGGGCAGACAGTAGCTGTTAGCTACCAATGTTGCTATTACAGCAAAAAGTTTTGTCATCAAACCAATATGCTGATTTCTCCACCTGACCGTGTCAAAAACACGTGTACCATATATTTATGAGCTGTCTTGTTACTAAAAATAATTACTAAATTATGCAGATACGACTCAGAATCGAATATCGCAAGATACTTAATCAACCGCTTGTCAGTCAATTAAAATTGTTATATAAGCTATTTGTCGTACAAGTGGACTAGTTTGCGAGTATCTATGTTCAAATGACATGTGGACTGGTTACCGTACTGTAGCTAGAAATATTTTAAATCTCCGCCATAAAACTGAAGCTAAATAAAACGACTTTTGCAGTCTTTTGATCTCGCATCAAAAGAAATTATGAGTCAGTTGTTTACTAATTTCGTGAACGAAAATAACTCGACAAGTTTCAAAACTGCATTCACCCCATGGAGCCGCATTGCAATTTCATTGCAATTGAACCCTTTAAAAACATGTAAAGTCCGATACTATTATCCTGTTTATCGATTGGCGGTGTTCCCACGGGCGTCCTGCCCGACGGACGGATTGACAGTATGATTGGGCGTAAGTATCGGAGATCCCGCGCCTCTGCTGCACATGCTAAATGCCGTTTCCACCAATTACATTTGGCATTCACTCACGAACTTACCCCGGACAGCCGATGACCGTGAACTACAGGGTTAAAGAAAAAAGTTCAAAAACATCGCTGCACGATTTAAAGGGTTTTGAAGTTGTCTGTCAACAGTCGAGCTCAGTGAGATGAATGTGAAAGGTCATGTCTTGCGGTAATGCAGTACTTATTTATTTATTTTTTCTCGATGAATGATTATACTGGAATTACCAAGAGTAGCAAGATATGTTGTACTTACGAAAACTACTTCAAAGAAAACGCTGGTCATATCTACGATTTTCATTTGTAATCCATTAGAACGGCAAACAGTGCTACTCGAGCGAATGAAACATATGTATAATAAGTACTGTATTGTACAGCTCAGTGTGTAAGTACATCGAAGCTCAGCGGTAGCTACAAGTAAACATGACTTTTTTCCTACGAGAGGCGTGTGCAACAAAAACACCTATTACAAGGTCTGTTTACGACATGAACGCACCGGTGGTAAGTGCGAACCGTCCAACCCGATTCCAATAAAAAAGCGACGCCTTCATGGCCGCAATTTAAATTCGTCGTTCTTAAAGTATCTGCGATACTTGGCGATACAAAGGATACTTGAATCACCGACAAGGAGCCATTTTGTGACGTTAATCCCTATTCGTGTAACGATAATGTCCCGTTTACAGGGTGGTCTGTTGATGAGTGGTAGGATTACTCGCGCCCGGAACTAGGGATTATCGGCTATTGGGAAACGTGATTTAATGACAATAATGATAAGCAGATAATGGGTATCTATAAAATATGGCTGGTGAAAGATAGCTCCTGGTTTTATCGTAATTGGTTTTCTGAATATATATATATATATTTTTGAGTTTCATGTCAAAAATGTTCCAAATCCGGTAGAAATACTCAGTTGCAAAAGGTTTGAATTGTTATCCATTATTATATAATTGCTTAAAAAAATTTCAACCCGTAGATAGTAAAGCAGGTGAAACACATGAAAAATTTAAACCATTTAAATGTTGAAACGGTTAGTATCTATGTTTCAGACTCAATGAAGTTTTATTGTAGCATCTGCAAAATGGTACGTTTAAACAGCAATTTTGGTGCTCTACTATATCTGGTACCGATTTCTACTTTTGATAATTACAGCGAAGATGAGTCACGACCCAAATAATTGAAATAAAATATCGGATGCCACAAGAACGGTACTTCCGAACTGTTAGAAAGAGGGCTAAGCTTTCCATCGAGGGACCCACCCTCGATTGTGTTGGTTTATTTCATTGTATGCAAATTGTTCTACCGCGCCCGCTCGCTACCAAATATTTCACGCTGACGGCGGCCTGCGAGCGACGCGTGGGACGCCCAAATTACGCGACCCCACAACTATCGAACGGTCCCATAAGCATTCCAGAAACCGCGCGACCACCAATTTGTCCCTTCCGTGCCAGTGATTTTGTCATTCCCATAGGCATCGCGCTAATAAAGAGCCGCCGGCCACTGCGACCGGTTCTGTGGAAATAGATTTCCTCTATAAGGGATTGAATCTCGGTGTCCTACTGAATATTGGAGATATCTAATTAATTTTATCTATACCGCAGACCCACAGCTATGGGTTCAGATTTTGCAATATTGCTCCTTCGAAACTATCTACTGGAATTTCAGACTTTGTGTCTTAATCGAGCCAGCGAAGTTCTTCTTACGGAAACGCTATCTCGATTCCAATTACAGAATGAATAACTTGGAGCTTTTCTACCATAACTGTGAATGGAAGGTGCCGTATATTTGTATTGTAATGTTATTGTGTTGCTTTCGCACCACGGCTTCGCTCCGGTACAGCAAAAGACAAATTGGCCGTCAGAAATTCCTAACGTCATTGCTATTCAGATGTTGAATGTAATTTGTATCGTCACCGTCACGTCGCCGGTGCGGCGCCGCTGCTAACCGGAGCGCCCGCTATACCTCACTCGCGCCACGTTTCTACACAATTCACAACTATAGCTACTTAACACCTCACACCTTTCCATTCAACGTTCTGACAATAAACAAATATGCGTGCCGTATGCGCTGCTTCTTGTTGTTTTGTCCAAACATAATTACGACATGACGTGTAGATGTGACCCAAAAATCATTAAGTGTGGGTTAAAAATTCTGTGGTTGATAGAAAAAGAAAACAAAGTACAAACGTTGATACAATTTTTTGCATACGCAGATTATAGTGGAGATGACTTCGTGCAGCGTATGTGACTCGATACTAGGTATAGTAAAAGCTTTAGCAATGATGATAAAAATGAGACACCAAAGCGCATATCAAAACATTGTCATTTTGTTGAACAGCAAGCATGCATTCGGAATGAGACTGGATCTCGTAGTGTATCCGACGCCCTTCCTGCTGTCATTACTGCACTTTCATTATGACAACTATTGGTACTTTTGAACACGCCTACATCAGACCACTACTTACATAGTTCTGTTATGCCGACTTGTCTTTAGAGTTGAAATCTTAATAACGCGTTTTATGTCACACCCACACGTTCATACGGCGCGTTTGCGGTTTGAATGTATGAATATTTAGCACGCGAGATATGTTCCTTGAATTCTTATGTGCACTGAAATGTCTTGAAGTAATACGAACTTTACACTTGAAATGAGTTTGGATATTCAGTGTTTTAACCGTTAGTAAAATACCTTAAATTACTAATTAAATTTATTAGTGCAACAGAAGTGTATAAAATAGAAAGGCGATTGAGAATAAAAAATTTAATTATAAAACTTTTATATTTTCTTAAGACGTTAAAAAGGTGAGGCATGTAGATGAATGTGCGATAAACTAGTTACGATTTTAATACGGTTATTGTTCAGGGGCTAGGTTGGGGACAAACAATGACTCGACTCGACCCACGCCCGACTTGCGACCAGGCGAATATGATTCAAACAGGAGAGATGTAACACTAGATGATGAATTAAATCGTGTTATTTCTAGCAACATAGTGTAAAATGTCAAAGAAAGAAAAATAATCATAGCTTTCGTTGGAGAATATAAAATTTTTAGCTTATTGTTCCTCTAAAAATGAGATCAGTGAAATCTGCACGTAAATAAACAATTTGAATTTAGGAATTCCTCAAGGAACAATATTAGGTCCGACGCGAAGAAACAGTTAAGTATAATTTCTAAAACAGTGCATAGGTAATGACAGTAGTCGACATTAACTAGGTGTAGTATGTACAAGGAAAGAAAGTAGTCCAACGGTAGCCAGCTTCCTATGATTATAGATCAAGATCGGGCCATACAACCGGTTGCGCACCACAGCCACGCCACACATAACTTATAATTTGCTTAAGCATTTGCGTTTACGTCTTTATCCTTCGCTATCGGAAATTTGTAATTTTAACTAGGTATATTTTTTTAGAAAATGTCTCTATTTTTTAACAGAACATGATTTATGTAATTTTGCCAAAGTATCGTAAAAAGTGCTTTAGGTCGTTGAAACGCTAAGAATTTATGCTGATTATGTTTAAGTCATGAAAGTTGACTTTATTGATTTCAGTTACAGTGTTATTCATTCACAAAAGGAAATCCATGTTATTTAAACGTGTGCATTCACATACGTTCGTGTATTAATATTTTACATAACTCAGTTTAATCTATCAAATGACATAAGTATTAAGTTTAATTAGGCGTGCGTGTGGTAAACCTCACAACCTTGTAATACCTTCTAGAGTTCTTCTCATTGTTTATGGTAACGGTATCTTCTTTTGTTTCAGGCTTAGCGGTCACTAAAGGGGGAAACACACATGTCCCCCAAAAATGATTCCGGTGAGTACCTATGTAACATTATCGAGGTTAAATGTGTCATTCGGAATCGGAATAAGTAATCATGACTTGAGTCGGTTTTCTTATACTTACATGGGATCATCATCTGTCAACCAAGAAGTAGGGGGTGGGGGGTTTAATTCAATATTTAAAACCTACACAGGCAACACCGTATACAAAAGCGAGTGCTAACATATAATGAGAAATTTGCTTAACGCCAGTCACCCCTTAGAAATAATTACGCCAGCATCTGCCTCGGGCAGCTGGCAGAGTTATTGCTATCGTAATAAAGGAAGCTAGCGCTTATTGAATGCCGACAGACTAGCAGGGAAGTTTTTCTGCGTATTTAGTACTTCGCAGTCACTATTTAGTAGTTCGCCTTGTAAGGATAGGTATAAAAATAGGTGTTTAATTAGTGTCAATTTTATATTATAATGAAATTTAAATAAATATTTTGTAATATTTTTATAATATTCAGGAAGTTGAAAATGATTTATTTTTAATTTGGGTTATTAAAATTATTATGCTGGCAACTGGAACTTGAAAAAAAAAGGAATAATGATGGACAGGCGGGGGCTTTTGTTTTTTGGCTTTGAAGGAGTTGCATGTTTTTTTCTGTATTGTTTAAAAGTTAATTATAAGCTTTGTAAAAGAGTAAATTGCTAATTACATAATACATAAAACACGTTCCTGGTGGTTTTATTACATTTCAGAAGTGGTAAGTGCCTACAAAATTGTATTTTGTTTTCTTGCGAAAAGAAAAATTATAAATTGTCAGTCAGAGGAATTGTCAAGAGTAAAGTCTTAAATACATTTTTAAATAACGTTTTTTTTTAACTATTTTTCGCCTAAGGGCTATAGTTCTTGATATAGGTAGGTTACAAAATCTTGTTTTTGCACTAGAGTCATGTTATTAGTAATGCGGTTCGAAAATTGTTTGAACAATTTCATTGTCGTCTTGTTTCGAGTTCCAGAACAATGGAGCGATCGTGTTCTCGGCGCTTGGAGACTCCTTCAGGTGACATGGGTTCGCGAGGGCGCGACTATGAAGAAATTCGACGAAGTCGCAGCCGCATTTGTCGCGACAGTCCACCGGAGTACCGTCGAAGCCGCCCTAACGAGAACCGAAGTTCACGCGACGATGACAGACTGCGTGCTCTGGAACGAGAAATGAACGCGGAACGTAGAAGACTTCAAGAATTGCAAGACGATCTTGATAAGGAGCGTACACGGCTGCGAAAAACTGCGAAAAACTATGTGCACCATACGGAACCGGAGGATACCACAAATCAGTTGGAAAATCGCTCTCGTAGGCGACCGCGCAGTCCGAGTGAAAATAACGAAGTACCCGAGCCCCGCAAATCCCGAACCGAGCGAAATTCTAGGGTAGGTAGAACTGTAAGTCCTTCATTTACCACAAAAGATCTTATCGGTATTCTGAGTACCATTAAAAATTTACCGCTCCAGTCGTCGGGTACATCCGTCAACTATACTTCTAACAATCATAAGAATATTTTGCCTGATTTTGATCCATCTGTAAAAAGCCAACGTACCGATGTATGGTTAAATAAAGTCAACGAGTGTGCCAAAGTTTACGGCTGGGACGATAAGACCACAATCCATTTCGCAATGCAGAAGCTCCAGGGTTTGGCCAAAACCTGGTATGAAAGTTTGCCGTCAATTTTGTTTAGTTGGGCCGAGTGGCAAATTAAATTAACGAAAGCGTTCCCGTGTGAAGATAATTATGGCCAAATCCTGGAGGATATGCTGAAAAGGAAAAGTAGCCATACAGAACCAATTGAAGTATACTTTTACGAAAAACTGGCTTTGTTGAACCAATGCAACATAGAAGGAAAACATGCTGTTGACTGTATTATACACGGGCTAACTGATAGAACAATGAAATCTAGTGCTGTCTCTTTACGCTGTTCTCAACCGGAGGAACTTCTACAGTTTTTAATGAGCAACAAAGACTCAACTCAATTTCATGAATTTGATAGAACCCTTTCTAAAACTGAGTACGGAACTGACAACACAAGTAATAACAGTAACCCTGCTACAGCTAAAATACTACCCTCAAATAACAATATTTATTGTTACAACTGTAAAGAAAAGGGGCATCCGTTTTTGAAATGCCCTAAGCCCATTTTGAAGTGTGCCAATTGTAACAAAATGGGTCACAAAACCGAAAATTGTTTTAGTAATTCAAAAGATAAGAAAATTGATACTGTTTAAAAGACATTTTGTATATGAAATACAAACCCTAACTCAAAGTTCTAGGTCACGCACGTTACAGTTAGGTGACACGGAGTTGAATAGGATACGTAACGTTTTAGAGTCAGGTAGAGATGAGAATGGATTAAAATATATAACAGACAGTTAAATTATTAAAGACAAGAAACTCGCGAGAGTTTATGCTGAAGGCGAACTTGTTAAAATCACAAAGATTGTTTTCACAAATGACGGTGAAATTAAAAAGTTACAACCCGCTTACATAGGTCCTTATCGTGTTGTTTCAATACTAGGAAATGATAGATATAGGTTAGCTGCCATTCCCGGTTTTACAGGAACTAAGAACAAGCGACATACTACGGTTGTCGCTGATGAAAGTGATACTAATGAATGTCATAATAATGATTAATAATTAATGTACATTTATGTACTTGTATTTGTATGTATTGTTTCTCTAAGATGTAATACTAGACGCGTAAATATTATTGTTATTTTAAGTAGTATTTTTATTGGTTTTATTTGATTGATCTTATTACTGTAAATTGGTTTCCGATAGAACAGTGAGAATGGATGGGTTCACTGTACTATCGAATATAAGTTTGGTCCCGAGAATGGATGGGTTCGTGACCAAATGTGGTAATGTTTCTATTCGCAAGAATGGATGGGTTTGCGAATAGAAATACTGTGTAGACAGAACGGCGAGAATGGATGGGTTCGCCGTACTGTTAATTATGGATAGGTTGGTCACGAGAATGGATGGGTTCGTGACCAAATGTAGCTATGTTCTGTCCGCAAGAATGGATGGGTTTGCAAACAGAACATTCGTGTAATTTAAAGTATTATATTATGCTCTTCAAGAATTGTTGTGTTCGAAAAGTAACCGATTAGAAATGGTTGTTTTATTGATAATATTGCTTGTGTTATGGTATATACATATGTACTTAACATTAGATTAGAATTTAATGAGATGATTGGAGATATTTAATTTCCTATAAGTTTTTTTTTTTTTTTTTTTTTTGGTTAGTGTCTCCATTCCTTAGTGCATGAGGACATGCACCATGTCAGGATGGGCGAATGTAAGGATAGGTATAAAAATAGGTGTTTAATTAGTGTCAATTTTATATTATAATGAAATTTAAATAAATATTTTGTAATATTTTTATAATATTCAGGAAGTTGAAAATGATTTATTTTTAATTTGGGTTATTAAAATTATTATGCTGGCAACTGGAACTTGAAAAAAAAAGGAATAATGATGGACAGGCGGGGGCTTTTGTTTTTTGGCTTTGAAGGAGTTGCATGTTTTTTTCTGTATTGTTTAAAAGTTAATTATAAGCTTTGTAAAAGAGTAAATTGCTAATTACATAATACATAAAACACGTTCCTGGTGGTTTTATTACAGCCTGAATTCATAAGGGGGCCTTCGTTAAGGTAAAGTTTTTCTGAATATGCTTTGTCGTTATTTAGTTCGTATCGAGGAACTTCAGCTGTTAGTTGCTTCTGTGGTGTTTGAGCTTATTCTGAAATATTTCTAAACAGTAAGTAGTAGTAAAAGTCATTTAGACTAAGATTGCGTCAAAAAAATATTATTTTTTTGGCAGTTGATGAGAACGAAGATAAGTTTTCTTAAGAGGCAATTAGTTTCTTATTTTTATTATTGGCTTAGAATGATGGATAGATGAACAGTTGTACATGTATGACAGTGATTAGGTGAAACTTTACATAATATGGGAGTTTCCATCGTTGTGTTGGCCGACATTATTTATTGATGTTTTAAGACAATGAACGGACGGATTTATGTGACTATCGAACGGTGACGGCTTGTGACGGTTCGTAAAGTATTTGTTCTAGCTTCTATAAAACATTATCAGAATATTTATGACTGTCTCATTGTTTCGGTGATAGCATGTAGTGCGTCTGCTGATTAAACTTGACGTCATGCAATAATAGCAGGATATAATATTTAAACAGCCTTTCTTCTGGTGTTACCACCTTCTAGGACAGAAGCATTCTTGACTGAAAAAACGTTTAGTGCCTTTTTATATTTTTTTATTTTTTTTTCGTGGGAAATCATCAAATGACCCCTCCCGCTGAGGGTGCAGCTGGAGGGAGTGTCAGACTCTTACTGACTAAAACCCACTATGTTCCTTCTGGAGGTCCCTGAGTGCCAGGGCCACGGTATCTCTTACGAGCAACCCGCAGCCCAAAACGTTTAGTGCCTCAACTGTAGCTTTTGACATAAATAAAAAGCGCGGTCGGTTTGTGGA
The DNA here is from genome assembly GCA_958496145.1 of Heliothis peltigera. NCBI lineage: Eukaryota > Metazoa > Arthropoda > Insecta > Lepidoptera > Noctuidae > Heliothis > Heliothis peltigera. The sequence goes on from OY292333.1 coordinate 4,851,976, forward strand.
TGGGTGACTGTCTTGTTATGAAGAGTTTCTCTATGTTTCGGAAGGCACATAAATTGGTGGGTCTCGGCTATGATTTGTATATCTTTGGCAGTCGTACGGGTATAGAAGCCAGAAAGTCTGACAGTCCTTACTAAGGGGTATCGGGTTACTGGTAACTGTGCTGAGAAACTCGGATAGGCAGTCGCTTCTTAAAAAACACTAGTACCCAGCTGCATCTTATTAGACTGGAAGCTGACCCCAACATAGCTTGGAATAAAGCTAGACAGATGATATATAGACAACATTTTATTAACATACTGTATTCAAGTTGAGGCGTGGATCAGGAAGAGTTGGGAGTGTATCGTACATGCCACCATGCCCATTGGCACTTCGCCTCAAGAATTAGTAGTTTATAGACATTTGATCGTCGTTTTATTGCGCGTTTCACTGCTTTCGCTTGAAATGTTCGTGGGTTATTTGCCCAAAGCCTTATTTTTATAGGCATTTTGGGTTATCTACAACCCACATTCACCACCTACCTGGTTGGGCTGGTCTTAACATGTCTGTTTGTAACGGAAACATAAACTACGAAGCTATCTTCCATTGTTTGAAATCTTAAGGCACGACTCACATTGGAATGTTCAAATTGTGAATATTGATTAATGGTAGGAAGCTATGTGTAATATTTATTACCGATATTTCTTCCACGTGGTATTATATTCTTAAGAAAAATCTCATCAAGCAGTTCGTCCAATTATTGCACCATATTGCGTCCTAACTAATATGGATGATGTAGTATGACGGCTAACAGAGACGAATAGAAGCGGAAAACATATTGCGCCGACCCCAAATATAATTGGGAGGTTAGGCAGAAGAAGAAGACAAAATTGCGGCCTGAATAATATTCAAATACAATAACTGTTTCCAATAAATAAATAAATAGATCGTTTATGGTTCTGCATTTGGTTCATAAATTATACATCATCAGTTTGCTAAATAGTATGTCCTATAAACTTTATTACGAACTTATGCTTAAAGCTGCTAAAGTCATTTTAGAATATAAGACATATTAATATCTCAGTTCCTCTTTTAATATGAGTCACCGTTCTATTTAATCCCCACTGGCCTTTGGGAGGGTCCTTGCGCAAATTTATAAAAAAAAATACAACGGTTAAGCTGACTGCAAAGGCCATAGGAAGCCTTGGGTTATAGTATAATGCATTTTTTTATAATCCTTAGTGCACCTTTTACGAAGCCCTTTGTTCTAAGTAAGTACAATTTTAGATGTATAATTTCAGGTAATTAGTAGTTCATACTGACGTGTGTACATTATACAGTGTTAATATTGATGTTAGAGTGCTTGGAATTCCATAATTAGATAGATCGATCGCTAGAACCCGTTTAAAGGAGGTTGTAGGTTTCTTCACATTTTACTTTAAATTATAGCTAGATTAAACCCGCGATGCAAACTTGGAACGATTTGCCAATGTAGTTCTGTGTATGTGTGTTTTTTTCTAATAATATATGTGATTGTGTCACCATTACATACATTAAAGTTGTCTCAAAAGGGCTTCAGCGTGTTGGCTTCGGCCTCATGTTCGCCTTCTAAAAATCCGGGACTCTGTAGTCCCGTGGTCTAGTAGAGTCATACAAAATACTAAAAATAATATTTATTTTACAACCAATACTGTGCTGACATTGGGTTGTATTTACTACATGTAACTATTAAAGATATTACGAATAAACAGTGCATAAAATTTCCATTAGCATGCAACATTGTCGTGGAGGATCGTAAATGAAATGTTAGAACGTGGTTAGAAGGCTTTACCTGTAAACTATGCATAAAATATGCACAACTGAAGTCTGTGTATTTTATCATAACTTTAACTTCGTAGGTGTACGTACAAATAGGAACACTGAATTGCACAAATGTTTGGAACAACAATACATGTTAAAACTTACGTTTATTTAGCTTAAAACACATGCACATCTGCTACAATCTGTCAATTTTCCTTAATAGATTTTCAACTTTATCGCTGAACAATATGGTTCAAAGTCGATTGCGGAATTCTGTCAGTTTTGGGCAGCTTGATGTGCTGTATCTACATGAATAATAATAAACATTAGTTCCTAAGTACGCTCGTTTCCTCGTTCCTATTTCATACGTTTGCGTTGTAACCAAATGTTTAACTTTGGGAATTCTTAATTGCTCAAGTACACAAGTTGAGGACGCGCATCCTACGCGCGTCCTCAACTTGTACACTCGAGTGCATAAGCATTTACTCCAATTACTGTCACCAACTTTGGTAGGACATTAGGCATAGTGCACACTATAAAATTACTTCTAACAAGAAGTAGAAAATTTATTAAACACAATTATAATTTATTATTGTCGAGGAAACCTGGACTATAAAGTCTGAAATCACCAAACCCGCATTGAGCAAGCGTGGTGATTAACGCTCACTCCCTCTCTGTGTTAGAGGAGGCCTGTGCCCAGCAGTGAGACGACCAAAAGGATGATGATGATGATTTTAGAATAACCGGAACTTCATCATCTTAAAAGATTGTAGACTCACAATATTGCGACCTTTACACTTAAATGCGAATTAGAGTTTGTTTATTTGTTTGTTACGTCAAAATAATAGAAATTACTTATGTAATGTTATATCGATAAAATCTTAGAACACGAGTAAACCCGCGAGAAACTGCTAGTTTCCGATAAATGTTTAACTAAGAGTCTCTACTCTAACTACTCAAGAAGGATGTGAGTACTCAACTTGTACACTGGAGTGCATAAATATTTACTCGAATTACTGTGGCCAACTTTGGAAGCATACCCCAAGTTGTGGGTAAATTTTCTGTCACTTAAATTATTGGTGACGTTGCACTTACATATAAGGTTAGGTGTTCCAATAATGTGATTTTCCGTTAGTTTACGTGCAGGTGGCGCTGCTGGGTTGTTCGCAACTCGTTAGCGGTGCCTCCATATCGCGCGCGCCTTGTAAATTGCCCGTCCTCCTTAGTTTCCTTCAATTTTACTTCTCATGTATAAAATTTCTTGTGATAGAACTTAGAAGGCTTTACTGAATATTTATTGCTTGTTAAAGTTGTATTTGGATTTTAACAAGGAAAGTAGGGTTTAAATATCAATTCAATTCTAAAAGTCTACATCTAAAGCACTGGAGCCGAACAAGGTACCTACTCCTACCTATTAAAAACATGTTTGTGAATTAATGTTAGAAAATAATATCTAGTTTTAATTCCGCGAGACAAAAATCCAGCATTGGGTGCAGGATGCACATGCAATACCGCCCTCCCGCCCACTTACACAAGCACAAGCAAGGAAGGGAAGATACCACCCTCCCTCCCTCATGCACCTGGACACGGAGAAATGGCAGCAAGCCCTGCAACCAAGCCGACTCGACACGTGTTTCGCCCCTCCCCGGGGCATCTTCAGGAGGTGTTGAGGGAGGGGCGAAACACGTGTCGAGTCGGCTTGGTTGCAGGGCTTGCTGCCATTTCTCCGTGTCCAGGTGCATGAGGGAGGGAGGGTGGTATCTTCCCTTCCTTGCTTGTGCTTGTGTAAGTGGGCGGGAGGGCGGTATTGCATGTGCATCCTGCACCCAATGCTGGATTTTTGTCTCGCGGAATTAAAACTAGATATTATTTTCTAACATTAATTGTAATGGATTTCCGCAAAGTAACGCCTGATTCAATAAGCTATCATGTTTGTGAAAACAACAGGACTTTCAGTAATTGATACAAAGTTTATTACATAAATACACAGCGGCCGCCACAGAAACTTATTTTTATTAATATTTCAACATTTATTGCGTTTAATAACGTGCACGGATCATAATTGGTTCTTGTAACCCTAACATTAACATCGTTAAACTACAATGGACCAGCTCGTTGCTCAATTTACACAAACTGATAAAATAAATAAGGAACTTTAGAAATAGGAGTGTTTATTTTTACTAAAGTTTTTACTTTTACTTTACTTTATATGTTAGAAATAATCTAGGTATTCTATTAAAAATTAATCCCTATTTCCGTTGGTCACGCCACACGTGTCAACGGTTGCATTGATTTAAATAAAATTTAGTAGACACATAGTCTACAATCAGAGAAAGGACATAGGCTATACATATTTTTTGACCGGGTGTGGGAAGTGTTTTTGAAGTGTGGAACCGCAGGGAAAAGCTAGTAAACAAAATGAATGATAATAGTATGTTAGAAAAAGTCCATTTATTTTTTTTATTCAGTTTAGAACTGTCGACAATATTGTCCTGACAAAATATATGGTTTGATTACTTGCCGACAGTGATACATGTTAGAAAAACCAAACCACAAAACTTTCAGGAATTCAAATGTGAACTACGGAACGAACCAGATAACATGCCTGAAACTAGAAATAGCCGGACTTTTCCACGAAAAAGTTTTAATTTTCCGGAATGACTGCATTTTTCCGGTCATTTGGTATATATTCAAAGCGTAGTATGATGAATAAATGTATCTACTTTAAACTAGATTTTATAAAAGTTAAGTTATTTAACTAACAAATGTTATTTAACTATTTTGTACGTAACTTGTAGAAATGAAGGTACCTATTACCAATTTTTTTCCTGCTAAAGATGGAGAGAGATAAGGTTATGATGGAACTGACGTAACCATTGTTGAAAGCATTGCTGGTTGAAAGTTCCTTAAAAAAATAAAAGAGAATATTGGAGGGTTTATCTTTTTTTCCAAGAACCTAGTAAAAACAGACAGATACATGGTAGTATACGAAAATTCTTCACGGTATTTACGTTGACTTAGTTCTATATAAAGAGGCAACGAAAGAAAACTAGACATGGGTCAATTCAATTTCTCCACTGTACGTTAAAAAAATTCGACCAGCGCGTTCCAATTTCGATAACTCAAATGGAGCTTTCCGAAAAACATTTTGCTCTGGAATATTGTGATTTTAGGTATTCGTTAAAGTCACTTCAAATGGCACTACTTCTGTTTATGAAAAGAGGAAGTTTGAATAGCATGAAAAGCTGTTGAAAGCAATCACTGAAGCAACTTCGTGCTGTTAGCAAAACTCGATTGTGAAGGTTTTGACTTTCTGCACTTTTCATTCAAGAATTAAAGTTCGGAGCGTATTTTTTTTGTTATGTGTATATTTTAATTATAATTCGTAATATAATAAATGTAACATTGTCATCATTAAATAGGTAGTGTATAGATTAATAATTATTTATTTAGATTTTTTTCTAATGAATTTCCTAAGACGTGCCTCAAGTCTTAAAACTGCCATTATCAAGTGCTGAACCTTTAAACGTCATTCCATTGAAGATTCTCTTATGTGTAATCGCATCGTCCGTGGCTTGGAAAGTGAGCGCGGTGCTAATTAGAAAAAATCTCACAAATTATCGTCGGAATGTAAATGAGCTGCTTCCTCATGTTCTTGGGGCCCATCACATGGATAATATGCTTCCTCAAATAGGAAATGCATCTTACTTCAATAGACAACTGCTCGTTATTTAGAGAATTCACATAGTAAATTGTTGTTACATAAATATTATTGCAACTTTATTCTCGAAAAATATAACGCGAGGTAAACGGTTGTAATTTTTTTTTCATGTAAAAAACTTGAGTTCGGGGTTCTTGGCTGTCTCTAATGTTACGTAAATGATCCTAATACTTTTGTACTAATGAAGTACTTAGCGTACAAGTCACTAATTACTAAGTACTATAGGGTATATCCTTAATGGTTTCAGAAGATTAAGTAATTTTGTCAGAATTTGCGTCTTTCTATCAGCAGGACCTTTAGTAAGCCGTCGTACTGTTATTTTAATTGACTTTTTCTTTACTAATATCGAGGAAAGATTAAAATTTGACTATTTCTTTATTTGTTTGTAATAAATAGGCTCCGAAACTACTTAAAATCTTTAACTGTTGGGAAGCTACACTATCCCTGTTGAACATTATGTTTTATCTGGGAACGGGAAGAAGAGCCTCGGGGACTGCTAGTTCTGTTATTTATTAAATTTCATGACCTTTGCGTAGAATTTGCAATTGCAGTAGAATGATTGTAACAATAACAAATTTGTACTTTTACAAGCAATTCTTATTGATTTTATTACGATTACGGCTCTGAATTTGGACCTATACTTTCAGGCACACGAATAATACTGAATATTCAAATAAAGAGTCCTTGTTTTAGCACAAAGACTTCCCAACGTGCAGATATTAAGTCCTCGCGGTCGTAAGCTACTGTAATATTTCAGGGTTGGCCGCTAACTGGTATAAAAATTCAGTGCGAAGTGGGACAGCGGGATATATCAGAATTGCAAATTCGAATTCTAAGGAAACCTGAACAGTTTACTGCAGCGACAGAGCGTGTAGAAAATTGTAAGCACTTTTATACGGCCATAACGGTTCCAAGTAGTTTTACAAAGGGATAACATTTTTATCAATTGCATTTGAACAGTGCCCTTGGAAACACATATGCTAGGTATTCTTTCTAAAACCATCATTAGCAGGTATCTGACGGAATGGTACAAAAAATAATTTATAAGTCTCAGCTAATCAAAGACAGAAAAATATTTTCAATCTTAATCAACTATGAGCCATTTCATAGAATGTTGAAAATATTGGACAAGACACACATGTTCCATAAAATTTCTAACATACATAACACACTGGTATTTATTTAATACAGCTCACAGTAACTGTTTCTCAATAAACACTGAATTCATTATAACCACACAAGTCTTGCACTTACATTCTGAGAATTCCAAGTGCGTTTTAGACTGAATACGATCAAATTAGCCAATGAATGGGTGCTGGACAAATTGTGTTCGGAATAAGGACAGTGTTGCCTTTTAGGCGAACTTGCATCTGATAAAGGTTTTATGGTTAGAATGTGAATTATCACGCACATTACTCTCCGCCTATTGTTTTGGATTACAGTTAGGTGTTAAATTTCCCATTGTGAAGCTAATTATCATTTTAAATGCCTATAGTTTAAAATTAAGCCTTTAGAATTTTGTGTCCAAGTCTTTAGTAATATCATGAAAGTGAAGTGTTTGTTTATCTTAAGTTTCCTTCAAGATGTTTTTCTTTACCTTCCATCCTTGGAATCCAAGATATACTTAAAATGTTAATATTACTTAGAAAACTCGCATGGATCTTGAATGATCCGGAATTGAACCCGCACACTCGTACTTGAAAGGCTGGTGTTCTGGTCACTAGACCTACACGACTTTTATTGTTTTGTTCTGTTTAATTGACCATATGTAGTCGTTACAAGCCTATTCTCACACATAAAAGTGCTTTTAAAACAGCGGCAACTGGTGTATAAATCTTAATTGTTGGCCATTTCACTGTGTATGTTTCACAAGGAAGTTTCCGATAACCTTTATAGAGTTGTTTTACTGAGATCGAGTTCTGCTTATTTGGAATATTCCTTAATTTTGATTTAATTTTTAATCCTTCTTGATTTTGGCTGAGATAACTATAAATCAGAAGGGCTATCAAAACTTCATGTTTTCGAAAGTGTTCAATTAAAAACGAGTAATTAATATTTTTCCAATCACTGTTCACCTTGGACAGTAACGGGAAACTGTCTCCATATCGGTTCTGCTGCACGGCACTATAGGTAATATAACAATGGATTGGCGATGCCTTTGGTATTGGGACCAATCACTTACACTATACCAGATAGCTATTGCCATTGCCCCTTCATATATCGATAGCTATCCTGTTTCTAACTAAATTACTTCTAGTCTTGTAGCAAAAAAATGCTGCTATTCTGGTGTAGTAGTAGTAGTAGTAACTTCGTATGATAAATCATATCAACTGTCGGTAAAATTCCGATGTGGACCTAAACTGTACGCATTCACATTTACCTCTTGGTGAAAAATTGAAATCGCTGTCGAAGTCCCTTGAGCACTTTTCTAGTTTATTAGTTTCTTTCCGTGTAACATCATCAAATTACCCCTTCCGCATAGAGTGCAGCTGGAGGGAGTGTCAGACTCTTACTGACTAAAACCCACTATTTTCCTTCTGGAGATCCCTATGTTCCAGGGCCTCATTAACTCTTACGAACAACCCAGGCAGAGTTTATAAGTCTGTGATAAACATAGAACGCTGTTTTAAAATTATGCTTTACCATCTTTATCGTATGTTACAGATGATAGTGCGAGTGTGGTGCGAGAGCGGCGCCGGCTGGGCGCCGACTCACGTGCCGGTGACGCCGCACACGAGCTGTCGCGATGTGCTCGACTGCTGCCGAGAGCCGGGGGACGAACCCTGCTTGCTGTTCAGCGTGCACCCCACACATGGAGGTAGATATTGTTTGCTTATCGTTATTGAAGTTGAGATTCATCTTCTTGGTAGTGAGCACCAGTGTTTAACACTCCATGTCACTCCTCAACCCAGTTACCTATGCAACCCGATACCCCTTGATAAGGCTGATTGTCTGCCAAAGATACATAGCTTGGGAAAGAGCTAGGCAGAAAAATAAAGTAATTTTAGATAATCTAGATTTATAAAATCTCATAGATAATAGCAGCGATTGATCGTATCCCTTGAGTATCGGACTAGAATCACATTTACCTAACATAAAAGTTGCCAGTGGATAATCTAAAAGTTAGATTAGTTAACTTTTATTAGATTAACCCACACTAAAAAGATTGCGGTGGTGCTGAATAATGTGTAATTTTGTAGAACTTTTTTTAACAATGAACGTGCAAAATCAAATTATTATTAATTCTCAAAAGAGCATGTAGCAGTTTTCCCCATTCGAATATTTTTCCTTCATATCACACACATCGATATCTTTCAACAGATTCAGTAAGCTCCTAGCTATTGCTATAACTATGTCTTATCCGAGTACGGCAAGGAGTTTCCGGGTACGCGGGAGAAACAGTGAGAAACTGCTAGTATATATAAGTAGTATAGTATAATGGAGTATCATGTACAGATGGTTACCATCGTTGGTTTTGATGCTCGTTAGCCAGACATCAGTCAGAGTGGCTGCAAACGACGTGCACTAAATCCCATGTTCGTGACAGAGATAATTGAGATGAGCAATCTTGATTATGTACCTCATCAGTTATTGTGATATGTATAATTATGAGCTCAAATGCGAAGCAGTTTTGCAATGTACACATCATGTCTTTGGAGTAGGTATATCGGCACGATGTTATAATGAAAACAGCAATCATGAACCATTATACAAAGTCGTTTTTATAAATCATAGATTTTCGCAAATTATTAGGTAGCGTGTTAGACTAATCATAATGTTTTTGGAGAAAGTGCGAAAAAGTCGCAAGACAAGGCCATGTTAGTACTTCCTACATCAATAGCACAGAAGTTCTCTTTCCTCTCCTCATATAGTCGTATCCAGTGTTAAAGCATCTAATATCCCTTGACCCGTTCAAAGAAAAACGCGTAACGTCCTGTTAAGTTCGCGGTATCTGGAAATCGAACCGCGGCCGGTACGCCTTGCGATGCGGCTCGACAAAAACGTCCCGCCCCGTTACTCCGAGATGTCACTTTAATTCGCCTTAACAGTACTTGATGGGCCTCTAACCCTGTCACGACGACGTGGGATACCGGCCTAGTTGGCCTAGTTAGTTGGATGGAGGAGGCTTCTGAGGATGTCACAATTTTTATGAGAATTTGATCACAACTCAACAAGTATGAATTTACAGTGAAAATTACACGTGAATGTATAGATGATATTCTGGATTTTATCAGCCTGGAATCCAATGGTGCTCAGTCAATAGTACGAGTTCCACTTCCACTCGAAGCGTATCTTATTCTAACGCGATAAAATATTCATAATATTATTGGAAAAAAGTATTTTATGTCCTTATCTCGCAACATATTATGTCACTAGCTTCCGCCAGTGGTCTCACCCGCCTTCCGAGGCAACTACTTCGCGTATCCATATAAAAAGTATAGCCTATAGCTTTCCTAGATAAATAAATGGGTTATATAATACTAAAAAAAAAATATTGAAAATGGTAGATAAGCTCCTGAGCTTAGAGCGTTCAAGAAAATAAATAAGCATACAAACTCCTCGTATAGATTATGTTTCATTATGCTAAATGCACAATTAATTACGATCGGCAATATTTTTGTATTGAGTTAGTTTGCCTGTTCATCCAAACATTTTACAGTAATTAATGATTGACATAAACGATAACAAGACATGCTCGAATAAGTTATCTTGAAAATCTAACGCCACTCTCAATTACGTCGAAACATTTCTAGTTTTTATGTATTCAGTCGCATTATTTCCGTGTTACAACATTTGCATATTATATCACCGTTACTATGTCACCGCGTGGAGAATCGATGATCGCACATCTCGGAAGAAAAGGTTTCTCGATTTACGTCAATGCAAAAACTCGAGTCGGCAGTAATTGCATCCCGATCGGCCAGTCCGTGGGAAAGATATGCCCGAATGTCATATTCACTCAGCAAGCGCGCCTCTTAAAATCGTTTTGACCTTAGGATAAATGATAAATACTTACACAGGCATTATTTATTTATTTTTAGACCGTTTCTCTTTATTGACGTAGAAATAATAGCTGACGGAAAAGTATAGGTTTAATCGACGTAACTCGTAATTTAGTTTATAGTGCGTAGTAATTTTCTTAATGGAGTACATTACTGTAGCTAAGTAATTTATTAATTTCGTAATATTTCCATAATGTACAGTGTTTATGAAAAACTACTGAGGTAGTCGTTCACGGTGCTTTGTGCCGGAATTAAAAACCCATAATCACACTGTTAAAATTGAGAACGCAACATTCAAATAATAATCATAATAAGTATGATAAATTCCCCACTCCTGGTTTTAAAATTGCCAAATTAATTGACAGTGAAGATTCGACGATACCTCACAAGTTCGTATGTGAATTTGGACAGTGAAAGTGTACTTTAGCATAATTATCCGTTCAGATTTTATCGCGGAACAGGCTCCGTGTACAATGGGCCTCATAAATATTTACTCGTCGTGCCCATGTACAGAGTAATGGTGCAAAGAGCCGCCTTATTATGCGACGCACAGTGTACTGGAAGTACCCATGTCGCCACCTCCCTAACCTCTGTGAACTAGTAACTTAGGCTTTCCGCAAACGACGGACAGCACCAGACGAAGTTTTTGATCCGCGGATATAGACCAGAGTCGAAGACTTTAAATGTGCATTATGTCGCCAACCTTCGGTCTATCGTCAGTAAGCGGCATAAAGGTAAGTTTTGTATAGAATAAGTAAACGACGGATGTCTTGGAACTTTTATTGACATAGATAAGGTGTTAAGCCCGTATTAGGATACTACGATTACGTAAACGATATGGATGGATGGCTCGGTTTTTTTAACTCGTTTTATGGCGTCTATTTATGTTTGTTTTTTGTTTAGAAGTCATATAAGTACGTAAACACTATGTCTAATGAGCCATGACTATAATGAACGTGTGATACTTTTGTGCAGCTGTCGCAATCATCGATCTCATTGTAGTTTTAAACATTGTTATACTCATGATATGCATCTCACCACGTAGGCATGGCTTAGCTACGAAATGCATGTTAATGTTGTTGTTCATCAGCGAAACATACATTCGCAAATTGCTACATAACAACTATAATTTGATATAATGAACTCGCATTCAAAGAATCACCAAGATAAGGTTAGCACGCGACGGAATAAAGGGGTGACCTAACACAATGTGTGAGAACGATTTTACGTTGACCTGCTCGTTAGCTTTCTTTTGTTTTGACATCTGGCCTCATTTTCTTCCTTAATTGCAATTTTCATTGTTACTGTAGTGACTTAAATGTTAACGCATACAGTAATATTATAAAGCTCCTTCGTTATAGATTGACGCAATCATTCTGTTGAGCTAATTATTGCTTGCGAAATTTTCGTAGGCGCATGCAAAGAAAAATTCTTAGTAGTTGTTTCTGGTTTTCAATTTTGTTAGAGTGTGTTATGCACTTTTTGATAAAACTTTATTGCGTTGTAAAACTATTTTGCATTTTGAGTTGTATGCGCTGCAAAAGTATGTAAGTAAAATGAATTACTGTTGATGCGATAATCGATTATGATAAATTGTAGGTACTTACAACGATAATACCTAAAATCAGGAAAACTACAAATATTTTTTTAACATTTATTCACGAAGATAGTAGGAATGCGATTGATACATAAGCACTTACATAGTCAGTACTTCATACGCTCAGCAAATTTTATGAGACATTTTAATAGAAAAAATTCCCACTGTGCCCTCCGTTTATTGTTATTTGGTTAGGTACGCTTTTATTACATGATAATAAAACGTTTATGATGATGACAGGAATTACGGAGATCGGTTAAGGAATACACCTGTAAATACAACATGCATGAGGAGGGGCTTTTAGTTGGCATTCATCAATTAAAAATTATCATTTTAAGTATTGTTTGTGTTTATAAGTGTTTTATTATTTACTTGATTCTTTTGTTTTTTTCGCATAGAGACTTTGATGGGGTTACTTTATTTAATATTTAGATGCCTAAGAGTGAAACCCGGATATATTATCTAATAATTGAAAGAAAAATTCCGTCTCCAAGGCTCCTCCTACATCAACGCAAAGTATTATCTCAATCGGTCTAGTGGTTGAGCGTGAAAGCGAAATAAACAAACTCACTTTAGCATCCATACTAACTATGTATACTAATAATTAAAAAAAAGCTGAAGAGTTTTTGGTCATCTTGTTGAAGTCTCAGAATCTGCTGGGCCATGAAGCGGTTGACACTTCTTGTGGATGTTAGTCATACATAATAATTTATTTTTTTAAGTATAGCCGTTCTATACAAAAAATATAGGAAATAGAATATAAAGAGATAGATATAATATATAAATCTAAATATAAAATAATATAAAATTCTCACACATTCACACAACTTCATCTAGCCCCAAACTAAGCAGAGCTTGTACTATAGGTACTCGACAACTAACTAATAAACATACTTATATACTTTTCTGTTGTAAATACATACATACATAGATAGAGACAGACAGCCAATTACATTAATTATCATGGATAGCAATAGAGTGACACAGCTAATCAGCTGATTTATCATGATATTCAAATCTTTATAAATATAAAGATGATACTACAGTTTAAGTATACAATATTTGATTCTTTTTTTTATGTTGCCTTTCAATGGAAAAAATAATTGTGAAATAAATCATAATGAATGATCTCCCCACTGACCGATCACAATCGCTCACGCTACTTTGACCAATCTTCTGTAATAACACGCAACACGTTAATTATTTTAAAAACTGCTTGATATAATATTGCTATGCTTGAAAATATTATATAATAATTTATAATATTTACTTTATTTTATTAATTTCGACAACCCCGTTGGCTAAATGGTAACTACGCCGGACTGCCGAGCTGAGGTACCCGTGTTCGATTCCCGATACATTTGTGTGATGAGCATGCTTGTTGACTGTGGTCTGGATGTATTTATAAATAAATATATATGTGTAATGCAGCACCCATACCAAGCTAATCTTACCTTACAAGCTTACCTTAGCGCTAACCGAATGTGTGTCAAAAAGGAGTCCCGATATTATAGAAATGAACAGTTCTGTACACGACTGAAGCTTTTCGACCCTGATCAAATAGAAAAAAACGGGAAGGTTATGATGAAATTAGTAGCGATTGAATGTAAAATTTTATGGTTGACCCCCCTAGAAAGCTGGCTACAAGCGAGGCACTTTGTCCCGTCTCCACAACATAGCGGCTTCACTAATATTTCATGGTTGTTCATAAATTATCTTATAACTTGGGGGCTCTAGCAATTGGTTTAGTCTGAGCTCAGCCCGTCTCCGCTCTTGTTCAAACAATCAAGAACTGCCGGCCGCTTTGTTTAATGGAGAGAACAATGAGTAGTTACATCTCGAACAACTTCGTTATATAAATCAGTATTGGCTTTTGATGGAGGGGATCGGTAGGAAACGGACTATATTTTTTTAGTTCTTTGAATTCATTATGAGTAGTACTTAATTAAGTCGACGTTCTAGATAGGTACAGACGCCAGCACATCAGAAGAAAGCAACCCGAAACTGTCAAATTTTCCCAATCAACTGTAAACCATATGCTTCAGCGATAAAGTTGAAATTCTATTATGGAAATTTTACAGATTGTAGTAGCTTGATGTGCTGGCATCCGTACCTACTAAGCTTAATCAAAAAAAAATTAAGCTAGTTTCTTTTTTATTTTAAAAGACAAACATAAGTGTCTAAGAGTCTGTACAACGTTTATCCAAAATCCATTTAATAGTTATTAGCATAAACAAATGAGAAAAACAGAGAAATTCTTTAAGCCTTATTTAGTCCCTATTAAACTCAGCAATCGGATCTGACAATCGGAAAGCTAAACAGAAATACAAGGTGAGCCTTAAATGGAAGATCGTAACTTCGGAAGGCGCCTTCGAGTAAGTAAATTAAAGAGAAAAATATGAACACCTGTTTCCAAAGGAAATTCTTGGAGGTATTCAATAAAACTGAGGTATGTCAGCGCGCCAGCTGAGAGTTTGCGAAGTGTGCAAACAGTTTTTTATTCTACTAGATATCATTTTCCAAAAACTTATTGTAATATTTTGGTACCCTTAGGGCTTGCCACCTACGAATAAGTTCCAGTTAGTTTTTTTGGTAAATAATTCCATACAAATTCCATTCCATTTTTGAATTTATTCAGTAGATAGTGGCTATTCGGACAGTGTGCAACTAGCCCTTAAAGTTATATTTTCTTTTAGAAGGTGGCCAGTTTACTATCTACTAGATAAATTAAAAAATGGAACAGAATTTGTATGAAATTATCTACCAGATACACTATCTGGAACTTATCCGTAACCAGTGAATTTCACTGATTACGGATACGGACTTCTTAAATATTTTAACATTTAAAGAACAGTAAAGTTAGACAACATCATAAAATCGATCCTAAAGATATATTTTCTGTCAAGTTCTTCTTCAAACGCGTATTATATTTGCCGTGAATAATATAATTATTATCATATTTAGGTAACTGAGGTCGGTTTTAATCAAACATTCAGGCGGAGAATCTGTTTTGTGTGCCGACGTAGCCTCTTGAGACGTAAATGAGTTCAATTCAAACTCTGAAAATAATCTTTACCTATTTTTTCTTTGGAGATTTAAAAAGTCAGACAATCCTTATTGTCGTAATGAAAGAGACTCGTTTGAGTGATATTCTTTTAAATTACCTGGCCATTTAACTTGGAGATGTTGTTTCTGTAATTATTAAGATATTCTCCAGCTATATTTTTCTTATTTCGACGCCTTAGAGTGAAAACCTCGTAAGTGTAAAATATGTGACTTTTCTGGAGGACTTTTCAAGGACGTGTTTCGGGATGTCATCTTCCTAGAAAAGAAATAAAATAAATTTTGGCAATAATGCTTATCCGAGGTTTTTACTCTAAGACGACGTTTTATTCTATATTTTATCTAAGGTACGGTATGTTAATATTGGTGTTTGTTTACAGTGCACGTGTTACGAGATACCGAGTTACCTCTGGAAGTTGCATCAGCTTTAGGACCCGAAGTACAATTTGTATTGAAATACATCGACGGTGAGTACACATTGTATACAATATCAATAAATTATTATTATGACGAAAATGTATTATATGTACCTACGTACAGACGCCTTCACATCATCATCACCATCATCCTCCCCCTTATCCCAAGTTTTATTTGGGGTCGGCGCAGCATGTTTTTGTCTTCCACGCTCTTCTATCTGCCGTCATCTCACAGGTTACATTCTTCCTAGCCATATCAACCTTCACACAATCCATCCATCGTTTCTTTGGTAGTCCCCTTCCTCTATATCCATCCATATTCATGTTCAAGACCTTCCTCACATCAGCCTCCCACAATCTGTGAAATTTCTTTAATAGATTTTCAAGCTTATCACAATACCGATAGGTTAATATTCGATTAGCAAAATTTCACAGATTCGGATAGGTTGACTGTCTGTACTTCGCAAAACTTCAGTCATCAAAAAATAATGAAATCAAAACAGCGTTGTTTAAGACATATTCAGAAAGAAGACACAATTTTTTTATGAATACCGTCAGTTACCTACATGTGATGTCTATGTTGGATCGGTAAATTATTATTTGCCGTGCAAACTTAACAACGAAAAGAATAATCAAAACAGTATAAATTAGAAGATGTATAGCAAATTTCCACTATAAGAAAACTCGGCAACACAGTTCGACACGGAAACTGAAACAGCCGTTCAGACCGCGAGACCGATGAGAGAGTTAAGCAACAAACATTTGCAAAGTATTTAATTAAGCGACAATGTAAGCAGCATTGGGTCGTGAGCGTTTGTTTATCGGGAGTTGTGCTCGTAATTACTAGTTCACCTTATAGACGACACCATAAAACTGTCGGGCTGGGAGTGCCAATCGAATTATCAGTTTCGTGCTGTGAACATTTCATTAGCGAGTGGCGGGACGAGCAGATAACTGTCGCCTTTACTTTGCGTGAATATACTGTTAGTTTTAAACTGAGTTAGCTATTCAAGTAATGCTCGTTTTGAAAGTATCTTGCCAATTAAGGGTGAAAATCTTAGATACAGCTTGGCACCTTTAAAAAACAACTTAAGCTCGGCGTAGCTGGATTATTCGTTAAGTTATTATTAAATGTAAGGAAGTAATACTAGTTATTTTCTTAAGTACTTATAAAATACTTATATTAATACTATTCTTAAATACCTACTTATATTTAAGTAATTATTTTCTTAAATGAAAGGAAACATATTTAGATTCAATTCCGCGAGAAAAAATACTGCCTTGAATGCAGGACGCAATGCCACCGTCCTTATGCATATGGGACAGCGTCAGATTCCATAACTTACTTGCCTTCTGGTTACTCTTATAATCACTACTTACTTACAAGTTACGATATACATACGTAGAAGTTCTTCTATATAAACTTAAATCAATCGCCGCGATATCAAAAAAAGTTACGTATGAAACTACATATACAAACTTGGAACCTTCCTCCCTCATCTCAACAACATATAAAAGTAATCCATCTGCTAATAGCGCCGCCAACACCTCACGGCTCAAGATTATTGTCACTTTCGTCATCCGATATTTCTTATAAGAGCTTTCGGAATTGCTTTCTTATTTTTGCTTGATTTGCTCTTTGACTGATGGACGTATAAAGATTAATGGGGGAAAACACTCCTCTCAAATTGGACTTCGCGAGAACAGAATATTAGTTTTTCTCCCAGTGTCGCCTGTCACCCAGCAGCCCTGACGGACCTAATTACAATATTTATTCATGAGACGACAGTCTTATTTGAAAACAATGAATACTAAGTGAATTTATGTTCGGGAGAGGACATGAATTTCGACCGGACGTTATTTGTAGTTTCAATGCGTTCAAATAACTGGTTCAACGGTTCCTTTATTTTACATAGCATTATTGAGCGAATCGATATATTTATACATGTTTGGCTGTCCTTACGGGTAGTCAGTCGCCAGAAAGTCTGACATCTAGCCTTACCAAGGGGTATTAGGTTGCCCAGGTAACTAGGTTTAGGAGGTCAGAAAGGCAGTCGCTCCATGATATGATCCAGTGGGAACGACTTCACGCATCTAGACAAAGAGTAGTCATAGATTTCCTCGATAAATGGACTAACACGAAATATTTTTTGAATCGGACCATCCGTTTCTGAGATGAGTTCAAATAAACGGACTCAGCTGTATAATATAAGTATTGCCAATAATAGCTTTAAGATTGTTTTTTATTCATGCAATTAACTTATTTACTTTAGAAGAACAAATCTTATCGGCTTTGTTTTGCTTGACATAGGTAAATGAGACGGTAGACAAGCTGTCTCTGCCCGCAGAAGGGCTAAACCTCATTTAATTCAAGACGTACGCTTTATTTTTTTGATACAGAAATCTCACTCAAATTAATTAATTGTACTCAACATTTTGCCAATTTCCACAAAATATATATTATATTTCGTAGAGCATTTATTGTCATTCGTCCAATTAATTGTAGAAATCTCCAAAGTGGTTTATTTACATAACATTCGGTGTTCTGGAATTCGCAGCATTTTTATTTACGTTCGCGGGAGAGGATTGATGGTTTGTCTAGTAGATTTTTAGTTGAATTTTTCGACCGTTTTAGATGATCGAAGGAATTCGAATAAAAGAAACTAAGTATCAAAAACTCTCAAGAATTAATTCCCTTTCATATATATTTTCTTGTATGTTTTGATCCGTGGATTGCCTTTGAATTAATATCTATCTCACATATTTTTTTGAACTCGTCAAAAACTTGTTTATGAATGGTATTTGGGTATTATTAGTCGGTCTAAAACGAATACGCTGTCAACGCATCACATTGATAGATTTTTTAGTCCCGTCTAGTTTATCGACCTAGAAGCATTTAAATAGTCTTTAACCTTAATAAATAACACTAATTGCATACTAGTCGGATCATTACCGTAGCGGAGAACTGATAAAATAGCACCGAACAAAATACTACGTTATCATTAAACCACAATCAAGAAAGCACGCACACATCGTCTTAACGACACACGCACACATGCGCGCGATTCACCTGTTGCTATGGTTGTATTGAGAGGCTTTGCGCAGGCGCAGGTTGTAAGTTCTCCCACTATACTGCCATAGTAGTATCGCCGTCCCCGTCTCATTGGTCCGCTGAGAAAGAGATGGAGCGTTGAACTTTTCAGTGTCGGTAAAGCAGCGCTGCCTGTTTGACCGACCGCCGACTGGATCAACGGTCTTTCTCGCGTAGCGGACCTAACTTAGTTTTAAGTTAACGTTGTAACGCAGCGTTTGTTTTATTCGATTTAACGGTCGGTTTTCAGCAATGTTGTGTTCAACACGTCACAATTTGAATTAGAGAACCGTTTGTGTGGTTTTTGTGACGACAAATGTGCATTTTATGTGTTGGCTATGAAAGTCTGTTGTGATACAGCCTTCGTTCGGTGAATGCTTAAATCACGCCATGTACCCCAGTGCTATGTAGGTTCGTTAAAAGTGCCAGTGCGAAGTTAAATTTCGAATTTGTGGTGCAGATAAAAAAAAGGTTCTAACACGTTATACTTTGTGCGACTGTGTTCAGTGGATAAGTGCAACTGATAAAGGATTGGGAGATAAACTTCAGACTAAAACAGGGTATGTACGTGTGTACTTTAGTACAATACTTTCTATATCGATTTGTATCTATCCAGTAACGGTATCGGTAGTCGAAAACACCTTTATATGGTAGGTGTTTGATTTCATGAAGATGTCGGATCTATTATCACCAAGTTCCCATAATATACGAATCAAAAATCGAATTCCCCAAAAATCGATTTTCGTGCAATAGAAATTATTAATTACTGTTTTTATTTAGCCAAGCTATAAGGTTATTATTAAAAGTTTCGATAGTAGCAGTTTACAGCGGCGCGCCAACTCGTGTGGTCAGGATTCGAACCTTGACACCGGTATTTACTATCGTGGTCAGTCCAGTCTGGTTGTTTATCATAAAATGTGGGGTCAGCAGGAAAATTTTATAAAAAAATCTCTTAATATTAATGTAAGATTTATTTCTTTATGAAAGTTTTTTATTTAACTTATGCTATGAAAATCACACTGACGTTATCATTTTTTGTTTTGTCATTCCTAACGCTGTATTCTACCTCCTATTTCTAATAAAGTATTAAAACATAAATCATAATAATATCACGAAATTTGAATCACATTCTAATCATTAATACCAAGTAGGTATCAAATTCAGGGCCAACAAGAATATTACCACGAATTTATAGGATGTTATTCAATAGCATCCGATCGGCTTATTAAACCGGTAAATATCTTCAAATAACAAGTTACGTGCATACACGTTAACCGACGAAATACCTGTAACTCATTCATTAACAACAACACTGGCCGGTATTCAGGTAAACGCCACAGAAAGACATTCTCATCTCTAAACATAAGTACTTCTTGTGCCTTTGATAATAATAATCAAATGGAGTCAAATATCATACTATTTATCCTTGGATTTTTGACTATGTCAAAAGAAAGACTAAAAGCCTTACTACAAAAAACTTAGACGTTTGACACGTGTTTAAAGAAAAATTTGTATGCAAAATTATTTTAAAGACGTGTCGAAAGTCTGTTTAACTTTTTTATAGTAAGGCCTATAATAAAGTTTATATTTTTATAAAGTTTATATTGGCAACACTGATAATTTAAAAGTATGGATAGGTACTAATTTTTGATGGGTTATTTTAATTTGTTATATTTTTGTTTAGTTTGTAAATACGTATAAATGGAAACTTGCATACTTTTGATATAAGCAGAGACTCCTACCTAACTACTCGATATGAAACTTAGCCCAAAAAAATCGAATGTCTTGAACACTTAATCGCAAATAAAATAAGCAATAAAAAACATTAAAACTCTTTAGTATTTACACTACTACAACCTATTAAGAACTATGAAGTACGTAAGTATAGTGGAAAAATGCAAAAGATGCGTGCCAAGCGAGACTGCCTTTAAAAGAACATCAACGCGCCGCATACTTAAGGAGTTGTATAGGAACATAAGCCTCTGGTCCTGCATGCTAATGCACAATATTCAAATAAATATTACAGTTTAATGTATAGAAAATCAATCATGTTGTTATTATAGGTCCTACTCGTAGATAGTGTTGTACCAGAGTCGATGAAAGAAGATTATGAATGGACTGCGATATCCGTCGATACTTATGAACTTTGACGTAATTTTATGGACCTAGTTTTCAATAAGTCAAAAAGGTATGATATAGGATAAAAAATAAACAATGACAAATATTCAACAAATCAGTTTATTTAATTTAGTATTCCACTAACAATAATCCGAAAGACACACGAGAAATAAGAGATTTTCTACAATTCATTTACCTCCAAATCGTTTAAAGTACCCAACAATACTGTGGCGTGAATCGATACCTACAATCGGCGAGGGGCTCAGCATTGATGTCGCTATAAACAAAATAGTACCGCTACACGCGTCTTCCGTAAACATTCCACGATATCCTTTTGAAATCAACACTAGTTGAACTCGCTAACAATTAACCGTAAACTCAACTCGTACATACAGTGTCAACCTCGCAAAATATTTGACAACAAACATCACCAATTCGCTTAGATTTTAGAACAACATCTGCCCCGCCCCTTTAAAGGAAACACGACCTTTAGTTCTATAAATTAGGGTATATTTTCGATTGTGTTAGTGGTGAGATTCATAAAACTTCATGGGTGACAACACAGCGCATTCCACAGATGCCTTTAATTAGAGGCAGGTAAAGTCGGGCGGCGCGATTGAGTTCCGACAGGGCATTTATGTCTTAACTTATACGGCTTGCCAACTGATTCTTGGTAATAAATACAAACTAAATACATACGACGACGGATTAGTACAATTATATAATGAATTTAAAATAATTTTAGAAAAGTATAAACGAAAGTGTTAGGGCCAGTTTCACCGGTTGCTTATAAGTTCCAGATAGTTCATCTGGCAGATAATTTCATCCAAATTCTGTTCCATTTTTTTATTAATCTGGTAGATAGTGGCTATCCGTTACCTCTGAAACTGGCCCTTAGAGTTATAAGTGTTTTGGATAATAATCTTTTAGCTTATGACTTAAAACAAATACATAAATACGATTTTGACTATCTGTATTTATTGAGATGCTTTATTCTATTCTACCCATAGATGTTTTTATTAATAAAAGTTCTGAATTAAATATTCTAGTCGTGCGCAACATAATTAATAAAATTTTATTAACAAAATTGCCTTTTACTTCGTGATAAATTGTTACATTTATTTTAATGTGCATAGATAATACATAATTAAAAATAATTAAAATTATATAGACTTCCTTATATGTTTCTAAGTTTGAGTCAGCTGAATATATTAACATGGAATTTCATTAACATATCTAAATCTAGTAAATAAAGTAGAAAAAAATATGTAAAAGTAATATTTTATATTCACAAATGTTACGTATAAATCTTGAACAAAAGCTCTCGTTAGAGCGGAAGGAAGCGATTAATTATTCAGTTCAGAGAAAACTATATTTAAATTGTCTATTGTGTCGTCTATTTGTTCATGAATACAAAGGCGTGTTCAAGTATTTACAGTAAAACACCACGTTAAAATAAGTAAGTAAATATCTCTTGCGAACGAATGCTAAGAATACTTTACTTTCCATATGTAGACGACTAAGGGCCAGTTCCACAGGTTGCTGATAAGTTCCAGATAGTTTATCTGACAGATAATTTCATAAAAATTCTGTTCCATTTTTTAATTTATCTGGCTTTAAGTAATTCTTCTCATAGTTAATCTTCACGAAAACACGCCACGAATATTATAGTAAATTTTAATCTAATGTATTCTAACACAGCTTGTGGCAGGATATTTCAAAAACAAGTCGTGGATATAAGATAGCTACACTTTATTGCCTCCTTCACAAATCGCTTGATACGCAATATAATTATATTCATTTGGTCACCGATCTCTTTTGATAAATAACATGTTTATTAACTGCGGACGTGAATAATAATGGTTGATATTTGTAACCAGTAACGAATGTGTAATTTGTACGTACCCTTATTACTTATAGATTATAGCCTTTATTAGAAAGTTAATAAAGTCCCGATATTGATTGTTAATGAAAGCTATTTCGAAGTTTCTGAAGCACTTATGGCGAAGGAAAGCGAGTAAAGATTGAGGAAACAGGAAAAGGGCGTCGCAGTGTTGGCACATCGACCGCGTAACCCTCGCAGCGACGTCGCGCATCAGATGTTCTCACGACGCACCGCCATCGCGGGCCCCAAGAGGAATCTCGTGAAAGTTGGCCAACACTCGCTCAAGATCAAGTGGATGGGTCGGCGGAACCAGTTTTGTGAATCGGCAAGTGTAGGCAACGATGAGTTAGGAATCTACGGCGAAACCGGCCCGACAACAGGTCCGAGGAAATAGATCATTAATAAATAAACCAAACTAGAAAACGACATTTAAATGTTCGCCCGTGATAAAAGCACGATGGGGACAGTTATGGCGAACGTAAATTTTATTATTTAAATGTCAAACTGTTAGTACGGAATTACAGATTTAAATGGAGAATAGTAAAATGTCAAGATTATTATAGTTTTTAGTTGAATGCTCAGGCGCAACGTGTCGCGGTTCACGTTCGTAGCGCGTGTATTTAGCCTCTCGCGGTCAACGCCGAACAACGAACTGATACTCGTAATCATGCGAATGTTGAAATTTATTACAATAGCTCCCATAATACATAACAATAACAAAGAATACGTAACCGTTCCGCTGTACTTCGCCTCGGCTTAATTACAGTTCAATAATTAGTTCTGGCACAAATGCTGCGTTAAACACACCATATCCGTAGCCGTGAACAACTGAACACTTTATGTGACCTATTCAAATGAATGGAGAAAAAATCTCCCATGCGATTCCTCTCACGTGCCATTGTGAATTGTTCCAGCTATCTAAATGCCGGCGTTTAATTGTTGCGGACTCATTGTCGCTGTTATCTTAAATCTCACGGCGGTGGTGGTACAGTCAAAGACTGAATCCTTAGATTAAGTAACATTTGTTTTGTGTGAAATAGCTGTCAGATTAGGCACTGCAAGAACACCTTTTAGCCTTCAGACTCATACGTTACTCGTATATTGTTCTGTGTTTGATTGTATCTCATGACACTAGTCTAGGCCATTATCACGAAAGCTTGCAAGGAAGTCTTAGAAGCAAATAAACTTAGATTGTATTAAAAGAGGAAAAAGATTAGCTACCTAATGAGCGAGCAAATCCTATAAACGTGCTAAAGTAAATGTTAGTCTTTAAATGTAGGAGTATCCTCTTTTCTCTTGAATAAGAACGACCTTTTCATGGTATTACATCATGAATTACAAATGCTACCACATTATTGTATATTTATACAGAACTCGTATTATCAGCGTTCTCATTGCCATCCACCCAAAAAAACCGTCCGACATACTTAGCATTGAAAAGCTAGGAAGTTGTTGATACGTTATAGCTTATAAGCAGCAGGTAATACTTGATAACATTAGCTATGTGTGAACTAAATACTATTTAGTGTTTGAGCAGTTGAGCTTGCTACTTGGCCGGTCTTAGTTGAGTAAATAAAGGTGCAAATGGTTACCGGCCCAGCTTATCTCACAAATATTTACATTTAAATAGCTATTGGTTACCGTTCGCCATCGATCTTATCGCGGTGTCTAATTATATTGAGCAATGTGGGAGTAGAAACTATTCCATTGATTAACGCTTAATGCCAAACTTTAGCGATTATTCTGAGAGTTATTTCGTGTAATGGCAATTGTTTGAAATATCGGAGATCGTGACACGGATAAAAATTTCAATGGACGATTGATAAGTTAGATAAAAATTGTTTTATAACTTCTTGAAAGACTTAAAGAATTCAGTTTCTAATATCAACAAAAGATCATAAAATGCTTTGTATCGAAATGCCAGGAGAGCTTAACATTTTACAACTAAAGAATTTACGAGACGGGAAGTTTCTCCTAATAAAATGGTGATGATGAGTTTTAATCTATAATATACATGGGTTCGTCCTCATTTACCATAAGGCACCCCATAAATTCAGATCGGTAGTACGCAGTAATACTAACCGATATTTCTTAAGCGGCTTAAACATCGAGTACCAAGCCTTGTCTCAAAGCTGACTTCTTCAAACCTGTTTTCAAGTGGATCAAGTGGTCCCATAAAATTAATAAGGTCATACATTCACCATCATAAATTTTATACAACACCCTATTATGGGCTGTTGGGGGATCACCATGGGATACGTGTTTAGTGTTAAGCCCGGAGGAGGAATTTTAACTAGGGAGGTAGGCCAAGTATGTTGTCCTGGAACGGATGTGCTGGTAAAAGCTTTCATAGTAGGCCAGTTCCTAGTTCGATTTCACTATGTATGTCTCTGGGTCGGCCAA
Source organism: Heliothis peltigera (assembly GCA_958496145.1). NCBI lineage: Eukaryota > Metazoa > Arthropoda > Insecta > Lepidoptera > Noctuidae > Heliothis > Heliothis peltigera. The sequence continues at coordinate 4,877,049 of OY292333.1, forward strand.
TCATTGGCACGAATGTGTCGAATAGTATAAAAACCTTCAAAGTTAGAATTGATATCTTCTAAAATCTCGAACAAACTTTAAATAATAAAACGTCGAAGAATAATATTCTTACTCGAAAGATGCCTCAACTAAAGGCGATAAATAAAACTGATATCCGATTTAAAAAGTTTGATATCTGACATTGATAGCCATTTAAATGGCCTAAGCTTTCTTTGAGAGTTATTTACATATTTTCTTATCGCACTGTGACAGATATGGAATATTTAATCGACTTGCCTCTACGTAATGTATGTTTACATTGATGACTGAAGTCGTTAGTTTAAAGTAGCGGCGAGTACGGCGCGGCCGCATTCTTTAGATATTGACATTTCATTATGTCGGAGATGATAACCTACCTGTGGTTAGAACACATTTAATTGTTTTAAGTTGTTCTGATCGTGTCAAAGTAAAAGCCGCACGGGTCGATCGATCGTAAGGTTAAGCAATGGTTGGCGCGATCGGTCCATGGATCGATGAACATCTTGTTATTACGAGTTTCTCCGTTTTTTGGAAGCCAAGTTAAATTGGTTGATCCTGGCTGTCATTTGTACATCTTTGGCAGTCGTTACGGGTAGTCAGAAGGCAGAAAGTCTGACAACCAGTCTTACCATGGGGTATTAGGTTGCACAGTTACCTGGCTGTGATTCATCGCCTTGCTATATTCACTTTTGCCACTTAATAATATCCTGTATTATCCCATTTAATGGTAATCAGACGATTAAATGTTAATCGACCTGGCTGAAAGGTGTATTAGGTTTATTTAAAATAACTATCAATTAAGTTCTGTCATCAAACTATAGGGTTCCGTTAAGAAGTTGTCGAGCAAGTAACATTTGATCGTCAAAGGTGGCACTAACAGTTTGTCAAGACGCGTGCCAGTGACAAACACCTGCATTTTTTTGAACAACAGCTGTTGGGGTGAGCAGTGTTCGCACGTGCCAAATCGATGTATGTAATATAGAGGGGTAATTGTGTGTTTAGGGCTGTGGGTTCTTTGTATGGTTAGCTGTAATTACTTTTATACTTATTGATACATACGCCAGGAAGTCAACCTACTCGAATATGACAAATTTTACCAATCGAATATTAACCTTCCGGTATTGTGATAAGGTTGAAAGTCTATTTAAGAAATTTTTCAGATTGAGGTAGGTTGATGCCCTAACTTTAAAAAGTTGTAATCGGTAAGATTGGTTTCTTGGTATGAGGTGTTTTTCAACTAAACTGCTAGGCAGACTAAGAACCTCTTCAATGCTAAGAAGTTATAGCATGTGTCTGTTACTTTTACGACTATCATTCTGTATGTCACGTGCTTATTGTCTGGAAACTATTTTATTCCCTTCATTATTATTCCACTTATATCTTAACAGCACATAAAATATATGTTCTTTCTGAAATTCTATAATATTATCTGTCTATCTGATAAACATACGTGTAGCTTAGTCACGAACGCTTCTCATAAAACTCACAGCTCCATTTGCAGCAGGCGATAGAATACCAAGTGTCATGTCGACAAAAACATGCGCTGCGTTTTGTACTCGCGCGTATATACTGAATACTTAATATATGCGGAGTTTTATAGAAATATGATATAGGTATCCTAAGATAGGTAGTGGTAAGGAGTATTTTATAATTAATTGACGTTTATTCTAAACACCTGTGTGGAAAACGAGTAACAAATTATGTTTACCGAATTTGTAATTTTTTTGATTCCTCATTATTATTGTGTACAGGTCAACTTACCCGAAGCTGTCACATTTTACCAATCAAACCTTCCGGTTTTGCGTGAGGTTGAAAATCTATTAAAATTTTGTTTGGAAGGTACGGACGCCAGCAAATTAAACTACTACAATCTCAAGGTACCATGAGGCTACTAAGCTAGTCATACAGGACGTTTCACTCCAGAAAATAATTGCGGGACGGTTCAAGTTTTCGTATATATTTTTTTATCAGTTAATTAAACATTGAGACCCTCCCAAATTACCGCATTACACCCGAACGGCAAACAATCCTTAGTACGGCAGTGACGTAGTTAAGTTTGTTTGCACCTGCACGGTCACAGACTGTATAACGTCGAACATCGATATTTCGGTCGCGTGCGAACCCGTACGTGACTCATGCACTCTGTGACGTCTGTTACCCTCCGCTTTGGCGCCGCAATACACTTTATAGTGAGTTCATTATATTACACACCTGTGTTAATTGTACCACTGTGTGTACTATTTTGTGGTTACATTATCCAGTATTGAGTATAGCTGGAAAAGCATTGCTTTATTTAAAGCGCTTTTATTGAAGAGTAGTTTAGGCAGAATGCAAGCAGCTTATAATTTTTGGCCTCATTCGATAACGTTAAGTATTTTGATATCTATTACATAAAATATAAAGACGTTAGGGAAGATTGATTAATTGCATATTTGAGATATTATAAATGCGCAAGTAACTCTGTCTATCTGTCATGCCTTCACGCCTGTGCCGATTGAAATAAAATTTGGTGGACTTATTAATTAAAATCTGAGATAGGACACTTTTCTCAATTAAACACTCCTTAAGGAAACATATTTATTTTATCGAATGATCATAAATGTTATTGGTAAGTTACAACAATTACCAAAAACGATAATATCTGTGTTTTTAGCTTTTACTATGTGTGTCTGTAAGTCCTAGAACGGGAGAGCTCTGGCTACCTAATTAGTAGCATGTCTTACGACTTGCTTTATTATTTATTTGTAGCAATACGTTACGTAGACAGCGAGTACTTAGGAGTAACATATATTTACACAAACGCTGGAAGATTTGTTTTGTCTAAGTGAAAAAGCACCGTTTGTTAATGTTGGCTCTGTATTCAGAAAATTTGGATAAAGTGCCTGGTAAATTGCTTCCCTACTTGTATTCAATACCATACAAAAAATGCAGGGTGTGACTTGAAGCATGAATAAATGGAATAAAGGCATAGACTGGTCATTTGCCAACCATACCAAAAAGTATGTAGTGGAATACGTTCTAAAATATTCCCCACTGTAAATGAAAGTCTCCAATTTTAAAATCATATAAAAATACCGCATTTATTTATTGCTAAAAAGAATCTCTAAAAATTGGACACGTAATTCGTAGTAAATTTTTGCTAAAGTACGTTTTTCTCATTATGATCTGCCGAAGTTATATATCATTATTACCTAATCATTTTTTTTGTAGATTTTTTTAATTAATGACATTTCGTTTTCTTTCTTTGTAAAATTGCCAAATTAAAGGTGAACTTTTCTACATCATCCCGAATAAGTATTTTTTTAATGAATGTATGTATAATGTTATGTTAACCAGGGACGCACGTGCATGTCGTAATCTTATGTAGGCAGTATTTGAAATAGTAGCTTATCTCCAGATAAGGATTTATTGCCGTCTACGTATTGTATAGCGATTACATTAGAATTTTTATGCCACGGCAACGTCGCCGGGAAGAAAAATGGTTAACCCGAATATTAAATCAGGCATTTTCTATATATTTACTTGATATTAGAATTTCAAATAACGTCAGAATCACTTTAATGTTGTAATATTGTGTTTTGAAGAGCGCGCGACGGGCGCCCGTGCCGTGATGAATTTCTTCAAAAGGAATCATTATATTTTATGCTACAATAAAATTTAACATACTTGTGACTGTCAAGAGAATTTCAAGACGTCATTGTACGAATGAGGAGTACATGTGCTACGCCGGTCGAAGCAAAGGTCAGACGTGTTGTATTGGGTGCTTGAAATGTTAAGTATGACATGAGAATTGACGTATAACAACAACGATACTATTGTGCGCATGACTGATTGCAACGTGAGACGTTCCCTATTCGTGAAAGAAATTGCAAAATTTTCGAGGAAACAGCAGAAATACCACCCTCCGCGGATTGAGCAAGCGAAATTCCAACAAAAACGATTTTATGCAATTACGCTTAAGTTGTCCGGAGAGTTATTACTAAACCGAGAGCGCGGTCACGCCGCCGTAATGTTCGGCGGGATCGCTCGTGCGAGTCACGAGCCTCTCACAGCCTTATTCAGCAACAGAATCCAGCCTTTTACCGTCTTTATGCCCTTTATAAAGGTTATTTTTTACGAACACAAAAAACACGGTCGAGATATTTGCGCGTAATTTTGACTAGTTCGTTCCATGTTCGATATTTTTCTACCAATTTGGGATTAAATCAAACATACTGGTCAAAATAAGCCGTAGGCATATAATGGTTTTAAATAAAAAAATAATAAAACAACGAAAAGAAAAAATCACTCGATTTTTTTCTGAAAAGTATTGATATCGACGTTCGGAAAGGGATCACGTCTAGCCAATACAAATACGTCTTCACAATAACAGTAATAGTTAGTTACAAAACAAATCTGGGCAGCGGTTCGTCCCGACGTCTGTCGCATGCCTTCACGTCGGAGCCGCTTTATAAGAGCAACCACACTCGCTCAGCTACATTATTAAATAGGTAGTTGCTCATGCACCTAGTATGTGATGAAATGTTTCTTGTCGGCTTCTTGTACAAGGACCACTCAAAGCGGGAATTTAAAATGTAGCCTGGCGTATGGAGTATAAATGAGGTTGGGCTTTTGTTCAACCAATGTTTGCTGCACTTTGATTAAATTTACTGAAGTTGTAAGTTCTTCATCGTGAATGAAACATGCAACTCTTCACTTGCCTAAGTAAATGCTTTTTTAAATATCATTAATAGCTATGTCAAGTTCAGCGTTTATTCATTCACGTGGAAGGGATATTTTGTTATCGTTGCAAACCTCCTGTTAGATAAAAATAGATAACCTCACCTTCCGTAAACAGACATGCTAAAATAAATCTGTTTTGATAACAAAGCAGCCTACATATTCTTCATAAACACAACTTACATTTGTAAAGTTGTTTAAAGAGCCCACCTTAAGTGAGTGCAAAATTCCCTTTGTTCGTCTGAAAAAGGAAATGGCCGGCCTACGCTCCGAAAATGTGTTTTTCAGAGGGATAAACACGCATTACCATAGTCAGCTTTTATCATAATCTTGAAAGGAATTTATCAAACTTATCACAAACACTTTTATTATAGGAAATGCGACCTTAACGTAGGTCCTATACATATATGAGATTATTTCTTCTCTCTGAATCCTTCTTTGATATTTATAGTAATAATATTATTTCTTGCAAATACGGTACAAGGTTTACATGTATATGATATAAATATGGTTATGGTTGAGTCTAATGCGACAGGGTGCGACGTATTTGGCCATAGCATGCAACGGTACCAGGCTCCGATATTACCTTGGCCATAACTACGACGATATAGAAAACCCCTGCGGTAAAAAAGCTTTCATTTAACTTTTGAACCCTCCAGCGACGTTACCTGAATGGGCAGTTTTAATAAGCAATACGGCCATAATTAAGTATTTTAATAAAATCCGTTTTATGGAGCAATATTAAGTTTACGTTCATAAAATATGCAGACGGCAGAAAGTGTTGTAACAATACATTTTATTTATATTCCAAGTAGGATATGCAATAAACGTCGGCACTAAAGCACTTTGTAAGTCGTGGGAGTCGTGTAACTATGTTGATGCAGAATTCATCTTCATTACAGCGCCGGTGCGCTGACGTTCAAATGAGATAAGTTCTAGTATGCCATGCGCACCAATGTTCCTTAACGCGACTTAAATAGGCTTTCACTTTAGTTTCCTGTGGCGAAAGTATAGATGAATCTCGTGGGATACAGCACGCCGATTAGGTAAAGATTGCTTCGCTGATGTAATCTTTTGTGACGCCAAATTGATTATTATCGTTGATAAGATTCTGTTGAGAGCCATTCTGTATGCCTTGAGAAAATACGGATTCGATTTGTTTTAATCATTCGCCATATGTCACGGTTTCGCTAATAACGTTAAATGCAGTGGGAAGTTGCTGTTTGATCGATTAAGATTTTTATGTCCTCATGAATATTTAAAAGATTAATAATGAATTTCATTTACAATAAATGATTTTATTTAAAGATTAAGATGGCTAATTGTAATAGTTGGATAACATAATCACGCAAAAATTATGCATGCATTTGCTATCTAGCTATGTTGAAAAATTGTGTAACTAAAAAATAAATTGGACAGAAAGTGACTTAAGTAGCTTAAATATAGCTAAATTAAATGCATGAATTAATGACGTTATGACAAGATGAACTGAGCATCGCCTTTACCATTTAGAAATAAATTTAAATAAATAAAAAATACTCTTACTACTCATATTATAAATGCAACATTTTGTAAGTTTTGTATCTACGGATGTTTGTTTTTAAATCATGGTTAAACTACTGAAGATAATGCGCTGAAATTTGGCACGCTTCGTGGTACCATTTATGCGGGTGTGGGGAGTATTTTCTTTGGGATTCGGGCGAAACCGCAGGCGGATGCTAGTCTATCACATATTTATAATGACGATTTTCGATTCGATAGTTACCGTAAACGGTAACTTAGTTGACCATTCATTTCAAAACCGTTGTGCTCAGTTCTTGAAACCACATGCTGCGGTGTCGCTGTATCAATCTACCGTTGTTTCTAAGCCATCACTTATCCATCCCATTGTTTTAATTGTACTTCATGGTTGTGAGGCAACGTAGCGTGGCTTATGTTTTCGAGTGTTCACATTGATGCGCTGATACTGGCATATACAGAAAATACAACAGCAATTTTTTCGTCCCACTGCTTAAGAAGACAGAAATGGTTTGTTCGGGTGTTTTGAGAGCTTTATGTTATTAGTCCAAGTCTCCTCTCAATGTTCGCTTTCACTGTTATTCAATGGGTTGGTTCATAATCCGAACACTCCTATTTGCGGGATTGGCTTATTAACTTCAGAGCCACCACGACTTTATTTTGTCTTGTATGTACCGGCTATTTCAAATTCCATTAAAACCGGTCCTGTGAACTTTGTAATACATCAAACAAAGTAACTTTAGCATTTAAAAAAATATTTGTACAGCTTTTATATAAAGAACCCTGTTGATTCCTTAAATTTGATCTCTCGTAAGACGACAAGAATGATGACGTTTCTGCTTTCATTTATCATCCCCCGTTTATCCGCGGCTGGGGGAGCAAAATTGAAACTTTGCCATTTTTAAGCCGGTCCCCGGAGTTCAGAATCCACCCTTACGCAGTGTATAAAAGTGAAAATTGTATCACGCAGCGATTTTTATATCTTGCCTGGAATTTTGGCGGGCGCCTCTAATTTGGTGTTAAAAAGTTTGTTCGCTCCAATTTTTTGGGAAAGGATGTGGCTTTTTATTATAAGTTGATTTTGTTGTATGTAACTTTGAGTATACGATATAATATTTGGGTTTTAAAATATCAATAGAAATATATATACCTATTTATTCAGGCTTTTGTTAAAAAAAATATTCAAATGTCCATTGAACACAGGGAACTCATTCAATAATGTATGGACTCAGCGATGGCTGGAAGATTTACCAAACGTTAATGAAACTCGTAAAATATGGAATGTATGTAGGTGTATTGTTCCACTGGACCGGAAGTGCGCCTCGTGGCGTCGAGGGACTCGATGACGTCATATTAATATCCGTTATAGCGGCACCCGGTTTCCGTTTTCCGGTTTTGTTGCATTTCGCTGAGCAGTGTAATCACCGACGAGAGATTTTGACGCTTTCGGACAGTTTTTAACATTAATTTTTAACTTGCTTATGTAAGTAAAGTTAACGTTTGGTTTTCGGGGTTTTATTATCGAGCAGGTGTGATGCATGAAAGTTGAAAATGAAAGTTGGCTTTCTAGATTCTGTTGTGTGTAATTATAACAGTTAACGTGTGTGATTGTTATAGTAACGACGTAAAGTACTGTAAGCGTTCGGTTCACGTGCTCTGTTAGCTCACTATTTCAAACGGTACTACGAGTAATTATAGACATATGTTCTGTATTCGAACTTGATACAAAGGTCACCTGAACCCTCGTGTTAAATGTTATCAGGCCATTTACCTTTTCGTCAGTAAAATGCACACGAGCGGAAATGTTTCACTTCATTTGAATAATTATTTATTGATAAACTGTGGCAGCTATAATAAGACTGTGAATTAGAATTGATATGAAAATGAAAATTTTATGAATTTCTTTTGCTGGAGGTGCCTTTTATAAATATAGAACGTGACCTTTAAATTTTCTATCCTTATTTTTGTTGGTTTTTAATAATTATATCCTCGTATATAATACAGATGTAAATATTTTGTTTATTATTTTTGAAAGGTTAAGGGCCAGTGTCACAGGCTACGGATAGCCACTACGTACCAGATAAATATAAAAATGGAACAGAATTTGTATGAAATTATCTGCCAGATAAACTATCTAGAACCGGTGAAATTGGCTTTAAGTAAGCTATCAGTTATTCAATAAACATTGCCCGTTGGAATATTTTTTCTTATCCGCGTCACACAGAACTTTATGTTTAAATAAAAAAAATGGATAAAAAACGGATATCTCGTCGCAATTAATAATCCTTTCCAGTAAAACGAAATGGAAATAAAGAATGCAGTAAGCTCGATCCAGCAACATGTATTGAAAAATTCATTTTAATTTAAAATAATCAAACGAGCATGATTGCTTTATAAGTTCTGTATACAAAGTCAGTACGGACGGACAGATTTTTATTTTACACCTGCAAATAAATAAATTTAATTTGTGACGCAAAATATTGGCTCGGAGTGGATGAGCACAGGTCACGGTATTTTATTCAACTTGACGTCATTTGCATGCTAAATCGGACGAATAGTGTAGAATCGACGCCAGCACATCGAGCTACTATCGTCAGTCAAATTTTCTTAAAACATTGTCAACTTCACCGCTTAAGCATATGGTTCAAAGTTGATTGGGAAAATTTGACAGTTTTGGTAGCTTGATGTACTAGCGTATGTATCTACTCTAATATGCACTGCTTGCATATTAATTTGATTGAATCAGATATCTCATATCTACGTTAAGGTGGTGATAATGAATACATTTGGACATTATCGTAGTTGTGTAAGGGTCAGTCTCAGATTGTTTCCAGTTGACCTATTTATTGTTTTATATGTGATATTTTTCTAATTCAAAAAATGATGTAATGAACCCAAAACTGAAACGAAGTATGAATTTTCTTTCGTAGACACTTATGTTACTTAAAGCAGGTTCTAGACGAATGTAACCCGTTGTACTGTCAGAGGTAACCTTGATAAGAACTTGGATTCTATCAGCGCATTTTGTTTCAAGTACCTACCTATCTTCTGTCTAGGTAGAAGGATGTTGAAAACCAAGTCCACGTCTAATGGAACATGATTATATTCGTCTTTTTTTTTTGGCCTGTGCTGTCCCACTGCTGGGCAAAGGCCTCCCCAATTTGTTTCCACTCCTCCCGATCTTCAGCGTATGCCTACCAATCACGCTGGTAGTTGTCGAGGTCGAATCGCCATCTCTTCTGTCTGAGGCCTACCAAGTTTGCGTTGGCCGTCTTGAGATATCCACCGGGAGACGATATCGGCCCAGCTCTTCGAAAGCTTTAGGCTGACTCATTTGTTATACATTTAAGAATGGTGAAAGCTAGACAATGGAGGCTTAGCTTCAGTTATCAAGCAATAAAGTGTCATACATAAAAAGGCTTTCAGCTACAACGAAATGCACTCGCATACGCCCGTATTCTGGGTATTCCACTTTTAAATATTTTTATTAGATAAGGCGAAGACAAAAGAGGTTAGCATGTGGTACGGCGTTATCATTGCATAACTCCTGCGCTGACGTCATTGTCTGTACCTCTGTGTAAGTTATGCTCAGTTCTGAAAATGAGTCACTTCCACGTTTTAAACGATACTAACCGTAGGCCCTTTATTGAGGTGTCTTAAGTAACTTCATTTAGGTAACTACGTGAAAAAAATATATAGTTAGCCTTCTTTTGGGCTGTTCTTACATAATTTAGTTTAAGTTCATTACGAATGAATAAACTAGAAATGGTTCTAATCAAGTTTAGGTAGGTAATACTTAATTAAGCTTTAAAATAGGAATCTAAAAGAATTAGTTTGAAAATGGAAAGTGAATTCTTTTAACACTTTCTCGGAGTTTTATTTAGCTTACGTAAAAGTCGGAAAGATGTTAAACAATTTTTAACATAAAATATCACTTGACACTATCCAGATACATAATAAAAGAGACAGAGATATGCCAGTATAATAAGTAATTTAGTAAGTAGTGATGCTGTTACCTGTCAGTCAGCCTCTCAGCAACGATTGTGACAAGTTTGTGGGCGGATTTTAGAAAGTATGTCTAAATTTATGGATGAGCTCCGCCCTTAACTACCTATTGTGTCTGGTTTGGAACAATAGCGCTCTAGTGTCACCTATGGTTATTTTAATTTCCCGTGGTGACCTTAAATTTTCCTCTAGTTGGCTTCGTAAGTGCCCCGTATAATGATAGTGGCTTGAATAAATATTGTTACGGAAAAAGTCGGTCGTTTGAGGAAAATTACTGCTTGAACACATGTTGACAGCAACACGACGATTACGAGTTTTATATCGGTGCCTTATTTTGTGAGGTTATGAAAAAAAAAGAAGGATGAATTAGGAAATTCCATCTATTTACGAAGATATACAAAAATACACGAAATAAATAATAATAAATGACGAGGAAAACATACGTCCCATACAAAACTTGAGAAAAACTTTACGATTAAATTTTTGCATTAACTAAAACCCCAGTGGTCCTTAAAAAATAATTGCAAAAGTTGAAGCAACGTAGGTCACATCTAGTGTCAGAGAGACTCGGCGGAGCTTATGTTGTCGCTTCCTGGGACGTATAAAGCCCCATGTCACGAACAAGTCTAGAGTCCGGGGTATTACACGATAGAGTGCACTGCCGACAACGTCCGTCGTGAACGTATTAATGCTGAGCTCATTAATGCACTACCTTATTACGCTTTGACACTTTTGAGGTTTTCATTTGACTCTCTCAATGTTTTTTTTTTTCTAGATTAACCGCTAATGTAACCTTATTTCAAATTGGAGACATACATTCTAATTCAAGTGAGAAATTAGTGCATGATATTGCCTGTTGTTTGAAAAAAGCTACTAATACTTGTAGGCTGGGAGATGTTTTTGCCAACAGTGTTATTGCAGCACCGGTGTAGGAAAAAAATAAAGTGCCCGTTCAGTTATTGGCTATTCTTTCCTCATCTCCCTGACAACATATGGATATTTTTCTAATCTTCTACCAAAAACAGGCTTTTTGTACACACACTTCCAAATAAGTCTCCTCATAAATGCATATTACATCGGCGAACTGCAGCCTTAGCTAATTTTATGCCATCATTATCGTGCACCGTCAACGTCGCTATGAATAGAAAGTAGGCGTGCGTGCGTGTTGCATGCCGCGGTCACAATTATTGCTTGTGTCATACGTTCGCTGATTGAAATGATCATGCTTAATTATAGAGCATAACATTACCATGTGTGTTTCGGGCACGTTATTATTTATTGATTGATTGCTGTTTGTTTTCAAGATGGAGAGAAACGTGATAACAGTTGCTTAATATCTTCAGAATGCTATCGATAGAGCTAAAGAGTTTGATCATAACTATTAACACAACACTTTCTTTTTATCGACACGCATTAACGTCATAACTATACAAGTCACGTTTTAATTAAATTTTATTAGCTATGGACTAACGGCCGGGCCACCAATAGTCAATATCTAAACAGATAGAATACGCATAGTCCCGTCCACATAGCATCCTATGTTAAATTGATACTAAACACACAAGTACAACCTTGATAGCCGACATGGGATAGGATTGCGTGCGTAGATTGACCTTTGTGGATTGCTAAATTGTCGGGAACTGGTTTTGTAGCGCTATACCCAACGTTCAATAAAACGTAAACAAACGGAACATACGCACAAAATGGCCGCCTAGAGGCCTCGCACTGTAACCACACATTCCTTGAGAGCTTTAAAAAAGTTTATTGGTTCGATAGAGCGGTGCTCGAAATTTGAAATGAATTCGACCCCGATCTATTATTCTGTTAAACCATATGTTGCTGTAAGACAATATAGGGTGATTCTGATACTTTTATGAAGCCATATTTGCTAAATTGATATAGTTTGTATTATAAGGTTCATAGTCAAAGTATCGATGAGAAAAGGCTGACAGATAAAACCAATTGGAACTGAAGTGCCAATAGCGTTCCGATTTTCCGTATGTTCGGGTTTCATCATATTCCGAATTCAAGTTGAAATACATACATGCATCGATATAGAACGATTGCCCTTATTGTTTTACCTTTTATTGGGGTGCAACGAATCGATATTAAAATGTCAATGGAATCGATTAAATTAGACGAGGGCCAAGCTGTCGTCAGGTATCGTTGTTTCTTTTTGTCGATCAAACATTTTTTGGAATTTCAATAGGAATATAAAACGGTAAAAAAGGTGTAGGATCGATTGAAATTGATGAAGTCAATTGAATCATCATCTCCCGAGCCTTTTCCCAACTATGTTGGGGTCGGCTTCCAGTCTAACCGGTTTCGGCTGAATACCAGTGTTTTACAAGGAGCGACTGCCTATCTGACCTCCTCAACCCAAGTTACCTGGGCAACCCAATAGCCCTTGGTTAGACTGGCGTCAGACTTACTGGCTTCTGACTACCCTTAACGACTGCCAAGGATGTTCAATGACAGCCGGGACCTACAGTTTAACGTGCCATCCGAAACACAGTCATGGGTGTCCAAGATATACTCAGAAAGTACATACAAACTTAGAAAAGTTGCATTGGTACTTGCCCGACCTGGAATCGAACCCACGATGAAGTCAATTGAATGAATGTATAAAATAATCACCTACTCTTTGCATAGAGCGTGACTAATGAAGCAGGTTGATTAACATAATTCCCAGGAAGATATTTAGGATATGCTCGGCAGGAACTCGTAATGTTTTAATCAACATCAAAATGAAGGTCAAATAATAATGAAGTCTCTAATATCATAAGACTTAATACCGATCCATAAAAAATGCGTTATAAACAAGAGACCGTGTTTATTTAATTTGGACTGTACGACATCGTTGCAATATTTGTCTGATGAATGATTTTTCCTACTTAGTTAAAACATAAATTCTCTTATTATAATTATAAAAGGGGATGTAAAGCCCCTTATTATAAAACAAGGTTTTAAAAATTACTGGGTATAATGCTAGGTTTACGCCATTAACTTTTTTTGAGATGGTGTTTTAAATCTAGAACTAACACCAGTACTTTTTTAAGACTGCGTCTTATAATAAGGAAAAAGGTCCAACCGTAGTGTGTGGTTACTTCTGATAAGCAAACATGTCTGACACTTCATCTTCATGTGTAATCACTGCACCTCAACCGTGGGTCGGTACACAGATACACTGATTGTATTGAAACGTCCGAGTAGCCAAGGATTGCAGTACACTCATTGTTCGAGAGCAGTAAACGAAACACTTAGAATGTTAATTGCACATCGCCGTATCGGATTACTGAGACGTCTTTGTTTGTCAAGCACGAACCGTAAACGACGAACGGGATTGTTACCACTGTTTGTTCGGGATCAGGTAAATTATTACTAAGGTTACTAAGGTCGTATATTCTGTCTCGATTCATACACTCAGCGCTTTTTAACAACATTTACTTGTCGTTAACATGGGCGAGTTTATGTTTTTATAATCCTTTTTGCAGTCAGCCGTTTCTTGCTAATTCTAATTTACATTCTGGTTTGAATATTAGACCGACCGACGGTGGCTAAAAGTAGGCTTTTAGCTAATCTGTAGCGGGCGTGAAATGTGAGGTTTCGTTACTATTTGGACAGCCGACACCTAGGTAGGGAATTAAAATTAGGACTCAACTTAGCTCAGCCAGCGAGTTGAGACCTACTTTATAGCACACATTGAGCGTGAATAATATAAAAGTTAAAAAGATGTACATTGCAGTATTTCTGCTACTAAAAGATGCAGTTTCTTGAAGAATTTCATTAACTTATTTATAACTTTACGCTTGGTTTCCCTCAGGGGTAACTGGAAAGCGACACCAACATTAATTGCGTTGGCGCAAAACTGGTACTTGAGTGCCAAATTACAGACCAAAAAATCTGCTAGAAGCGGTACTCACTGTGCTCTCGTAAAATTCTTATCCTATATTATACATGCGAAAGTTTGTAAGGATGAATGTATGTAACGCTTCGGCGCTGAAATTACAGAACGGATTTAGATGAAACTTGCTTACGTGTTAGAACGTATGTAAGTTCGAGATCGAGACGCGAGTGAAGTCGCAGGCAGAAGCTAGTCGTAAATATTTCGTTTAAAAAGTATTCTGCATGAGTTGATATGGAATACCTAATATGAAAATTCCAGTGGCGAGGTAGTGGGTAGGTATTAAAAACACAATGGTCCACACGGCCTCTCGAGCTTCATCTCAACGTGCTCGCCTCGAGGGCACTTGCCGGGTCGAGTCGGGACTGGAGAGTAATCGCGCCGTGTCTTCACCCTGTTACCTTATTGCGTAAAGGCGGCCTGTATAAACCCATACATATGTTAAAAAAAATATTATTCTGCGGTTTTGTGCACAATTGTATTAGATATTAGTGTAGTTTGTGATAACAGACCTCATTTAGCCAACTAAATATCAATAAATATCCCATAATTACAGTTGAAAATTCAAGTGTAGATTAGATTTTTGGTATAGGTACTTTACTTTTAATTTTTTGGATTGCATTTGAGTGAAATGATAGATCGAACCAAGAAAAAAGATTGCGGGATGGCTAAAAACAGGTTATATTACACTACTTTTACGGCTAAGGACTTTAATGGTATGCAAAGACGGGAAACACCTGGCTACTGCATCATGGCTTTGCTTTATTCTTATAGTCGAACTAATGCGAACGATGTAATAGGTACGAAATTTTTAATCTTAAAGTACAGACCTCAGCACATCTGTCAATTTTCCTTAATAAATTTTCAACTTTATAGCTGAATCATATAGTTCAAAGTTGATTGGGAAAATTTATCAGTTTTGCCTGTACCTCGGCAACTGTGGTATACTTATAAAGTATCAGTCTTCAATGCAAACAGAGGTAACCTGACCATGCGTTATCCCATACGAAGTTATTCGTTTATTTTTCATTATTTGTAAAACTGCACGCAATAGTGGGCATAATTTTACCGAAATAAAATATCGAAAAGAATCCCTTGTTCATAGATAATTTTAAGTTTTAATCAGCAAAGCAGAGCAGTGAGTTTTTATGAGATATCATCCTTGTAGTAGGCGTAGACAGAGACTTATTTGAAATATTTTATGAGATCTTTACCATTATACCTTAAATAACTTAAGCTAGTAAACAGTTTTTATGTATATTTCCGCATATCTTTTGTTCGACTAAATATTCAGGTGTTTGTTCAGTGGCGTAAGATCGAGCTTAAATGGTAATACCAGATTTGGTACAAGTATTGTAGACAACGCTAAACTAATACAAATGGCTTTATTTAAGCCTGTCTATTATATTTATCTCGGTGATTATGAGTCTGTTTTATGTACAGAAGCCAGCACGTCAAGCTACTACAAACTATTGCCTTTATCGATTTTCAACTTTATCGCTGAAGCACGTTGTCACAAGTCCAAGTTGATTAGGAAAATTTGACAGTTTAGGGTAGCTTGATGTGCTGGCGTCTGCACAAATAGTGGTAAAAGAACGGATTCTAAGTTACTACTTAGTTTAAATTGGGATACAATTAAAGGTTTTTGTTAAAAAAATACATTGCCTTTATAAAAATTATTAAGCGCATTTCATCATATTTCAGTGTGAGTACTTGTTTAGTAACTTATGTAGAATGTATGCACGGTAAATGTATGTATGTTTTTGTACCACGAATTCGTGTGAACTGGGAACATGAAATTGAAAATTCCATTACCTTCATGAAGGTACATGATACAAAACGTGACGTGTTTTTGTTTTGATGGTTATTACTTATTACGTGACACCGAACTGAGTTTTTTTTTATAGCACGTGGATTCATTTGCCGAGGAAGCTTATTTTAATTAAATTTTTGCTACACCTCGAGTTTATTATAAAAGGAAAAAAAATGGAACGGCAAGTAGCTAATAAATCTTAATTGTGTGAAATAATTTCATTTTGGGATCGTAACTTATATTCTATTTAAATCATCACGGCATTAGATAGATAAATTCAAGGAATATCTGGAATCCTGGGTACCTCAGACAGGGGCCTCAAGAAGGATCATACCGGGTTTTAGTCAGTAAGAATCTGACACTTTCTCCAGTTGCGCCCTCAGTGGGTGCGATCATTAGATGATTTTCAACGAAAGAAAAGGAATATCTGTTTTATAGTTTGCTTTCTGTAGACAATATTTCAAGGATTCAGTCGGGTAGGAATTGGTCAAATAAACTTCGTTTTGGAAAATGTATGCCACAGAACCAATTGCCACAAAATTATCACGTGGGTGTGCCGTTCAATAAGAGAGCGCGTGTGGTGAATTTTCCGGGTGTTCATGATTTTTCCTATTCAAACTCAAATATTTACTTTGAAACACAAATATTACGATACATATAATAAAATATCTGCTAATAAGGAAGGAAGTCACATAAAGCCTTAACATAGCTACATATTCTCATTTTGTTTTACCGACTGTACTTATTCACATTCTTCTATGAAGGCATGTTTACCAATCAGTTGATACAATTTGTATTTGTCCAAACAATCATCTCGGACTATTCCGTCTGTTGTTACAGATAGATAATGACAGTACAGATAGCTGATAGCTAACCAGTCGCTATACCGACTTGTTGGCTCGTGACTAGACGATTTAGTTTCTATAGGAAAGTTATTACTGGCATATTTATTTGAATACGTGGGTGCTTGCACAACAGTCGCCATTATACATCGTACAGGGTGGGCCCGCCGATTGCTGGCGGGATTGGTGACCAAAATAAACTTATTTGCATATGATATATCGGCTGCTACTAGATAAAGTGTTTGTAGTTACTTATTCTGTTCGAATTATTTCTTAGAATATAATCTTTGTGCGTTTCTAGTATTATGTATAAAACTGAATTCTATAATGCGCGTTAGTAATTCTACTCTATAATTTAATAGACCCGTTAGCTCTCGTTACATGTCATTGTTCAAACGTCCGCGTATTAATTATGTCACTGTAATTAGTATTTGCTTCGGCTAGTAACTAGTACCTTTACCCTACCTTGTCTGTACATATATATGTATTATAATAGTCATGATTCAGAGAGCAATAAACTTTAGATTATGATTCATCTAGGTGATACAGGAATGTTTGTGATCTGATCGCAATTCGGATAAGCTCGGGAAACCTCGGGTATTCTCGGGTCTGTTGATAGGGATTTGACAGGGAATTTAATCTTGTTCGATGTTGATTAGCTGCGCTTGCGGTTTAACTGCAATAGACTTGAATGTCTAGCTGCAGCTGGATATT
Organism: Heliothis peltigera; assembly: GCA_958496145.1. NCBI lineage: Eukaryota > Metazoa > Arthropoda > Insecta > Lepidoptera > Noctuidae > Heliothis > Heliothis peltigera. The sequence goes on from OY292333.1 coordinate 4,894,582, forward strand.
AGAAGATATTGATTGATCTAATTAAGCCTATATCTAGCAATATTAGTCGAGCACTTAGAAATAATTGTAATGTGTGGCAAGAGTCGGAGAGAGATAGAATGTTGTTGGCCCAGCCAGCTAAGTAATTAATATAATTGAAAAACACGAGATTTGTATCAAACACGAATACATAAGCCAATTATATTTGTAGGTTTCGATAACTTTGTTAGGCAACTGTAGCGGAATAAGTAATTAAAAGCAAAAAGTTATCAGCAGGCTTTATTGGGCCATCAGCGGGCTAACATTGAACAAAATAAATACAATCTCAACTTCGTAAATCAGACGATTTCGTCGGGAAGCGAGATTGTTTATTTTTCCGGCGATTCGATATTTAATCATAATTTTAATTTAAGGCTTTTTATTTGTAAAAATAAGCCAGCCTTTACCTTTAGAAGCGTGTTTTGAAAATAAACGTCATAGAATTTATTCATTTCATAAGTTTGAAATCCTGCAACATTCCTGATAACTATTAATACAACATGATAAATAGTAATCAGTTATCTCTTAGACGGTACTTGCTGGTATTTATATCGAAGGGAAGTAATGATGTAGAGAAAAAATATTGCATCCTGCAGTATTGTTGTATGCAGCCGAAGTAATGACAGGAAACATCATTGTTTTATATCACCATTATCATAAACTGAGACTTTCGAATAACCGTTAAATGTACAGTGGGCAACAAAAGTTGGTTAACATTGCTTTACTTTTACATAACAACATAATATACATATATGCGGGAGTAGTGATCTGGATATTTTACAAATGTGTTTTAATGCGTAATTACAAATGTATACATAATTGTATTTTGAAACTGCTCAATTTTTACTTTCAAATGTTACCTCGATGTCTGTTTTTTTTACAAGTTAAAAATAGGACTTACGTGGGCGACCAAGCTTCAGAGCTTTATGGTACATGTAGTTAAATCTGACAAGTTTTGTAGTATACACATTTTGTACTTGTAGGTAGAACGTACAGTTGATTTTATGATGCAAGTTCTAACCAACTGGTTTTAACTGACAGATGTATTAGAAATTTTCTTATACAAACATTTCTGTATAAAACATTATGTTTCTATATCTCTAGGTATTTGAATGGTATTACAATGACCAGTTCAATATACACATGGTTATCGTTACAAGAGAAAGGCTTCCGGCGTTTCTGTAACTGGTTTGAGTGCATTGTCTCGCTCTAGCATTCCTGGCGCAAAAGACAGGGCGGGGCGCGCGCGCATTGCAGTTTATACAGCAAGAAAATGGCTCCAGAAGTCTAACTCATAAAGAAAATACAGACAGATAGGAATGGCTATATGACTGAATTTAATTCGATAAGGAAATCAATGTACTGACATTGTTCAGAGAGTCTTCATCAAATACATCATGACCGTCTGTTATTTTGTCCAAGTTAATAAAAACAATGGAACAAATTACTATTTTGACATATTGCATTGTAACAATTTAATTTACCATATTTGCAGCTTTACGTCAACTTCTTTCAATCGGATATACATATAATATATGAAGACAGATAGAGAAAGGTAACAATTTTAAATTATTTAACCATTTCATATTTTTTTATTTATTTTACTATTTAGACCCAAAAGTACAAACTTTACGAAGGGATAGTAGTCCTTCTGCACTATATTGTGTAGTGCTAGCACTGTATATTCAATAAGGTGCAAGGTCGCCGGCGAGACTCGCCGTGGTTGAGTCAAGGCCAGGGGACCTTTACGAGTGTACCAAGCTATGGGGTATAACGGGCACTGGCAGGGATGAAAGCTCTATACAGATAGACGTTTATATTAATTCTTTTAAAATGGAACGTACCTGGTGACGTCTTTAATGAAACTTAACAAATCCAAATTCAAATTTCCTTGGAATGTAAGCATTACAGCATTTGTTTTACACAATGGTTCGTTTTTTGTTGGGTATTTGGTCAAAATGATTAATCAAATATCACATCGCATTAAAAGGACAAAGACCTCAAGCTTTGATTCCGTTCATTCAGCCGTCTGACGTCATCTCCCGTCTTAGTTGTGAGAAACAAATGTTTGTATATTCAACACCTGGTTACGAAAGTGTTAGTTTTATTATATCTCTAAACGATAAGGATGTCTCTTAATTCCTCAGATATTATTTTATATATTTTGCTGATTGTCTTCTTTAAGATATTTAGGAAGATACTTTAATAATACATTTCTTCTAACGTAACAGATAATGAAGCAAATACTCCGCTGACTAGATCTAAAGTGAATATTTAACATGTCGCAAATTATCCTGAAGGAAACTTTTGAGTACGTTCTTTGTACCTCATCTATAGATACTGCAAGCTCCGACAAAAGTTCTGCGAAGCATGCATTTGTGAAGATGGTGTGGTGAACTACTTTGCATCAGACTGCCAAGGCGAGGCTCAATTTGCAAGGCACTTTTCCTTTTGCACAATTTAATTGCTGTTTGTCTCTCTTCACTTCTGAAGTAGAATTCTATTAAAGTGCCATTTTAACTTTCATGAATGCGCCAAATAAAACTGGTCACGAAAATTCGCAAAATAACGTGCCATCTTTCTTGTCAATCGTTAATAATGATTTCTTATAATTAAAAGGATCCTTTGAAGTGTACCTTTACCATTTGACGTCAAATATTAATTTCTTGACTAGCAACAGTAAAGGATCAAACCTTCAATGTTGCTTTGATGTTCCCTTATTATATTTAAGGACGACAAAAGACGCCGGGAGATCGTTTTATCCACCTCGGGGTTGACCAACTTACCTTTATTTTTTATTTATAACAAAACATAAGCGATGTTTTATCGCGTCTATTCACCGTTACCAATTTGGACATTTCGCTGAGATGTGCAGATAAAGTTATTTATAGGTCGTGAGTAACACATTTCTATGGTACACAATAGCTTCAGTATTCATGAATTCCCACAGAACAAAAGGACGGACCAGAAGTTTTTGCCTCGAAGAGGATAGTGACGGACGTCAACCAATGCCCCCTTTGGCAGGTTTCCATATACGGCGCGTCTGGTCTAGCTGGCACGCTGATTGCATAGAATGGCTTTCAGAGTACGTTTCGTTTACCTGTACCTACCCCCTACCGTGAGAGCAACGTACTTTATGACTTCTGACTTCCACAGCATAGTTTTAAACACCATACAGGCTATTTACTACTTCTAATTATCTTTTATTGCAACATTAGATACAAGTTTGCACATAAAATTAGAAGCAGATACATATCTAATCGGTCTTAGTTTTAAATCCAGCCTAGATAACATTTATCGTAATCGGGTTCAAATTAAGTGCCTACGTTATAGAATAATCTAGAACTGATCTGAGCGGCAGAAAAGAAGTTTGTATCTACCTAACAGCTGCACAGGGCGATTGATCATAAGGTTAAGTGTCGCTTGGCGTTATAACTAGGTATATTAATTAATTCGGATCTGAATCTATTATTAGCCAAAGAAACAGCAAAAGAGGGAAACGCCTCGGAAATCTACAACACTAAAATAGAGGCATAAGCTTTAATCGCAAATAAATATTGGACCAAAAGAAGCAAGAATGTGGATACATTCAATCGAACTTTGCCAATCAGCGGCTGGTAACAAGACAGGGAATCGTTAAGCGCAGCTTCGTTTACACAATACACAGCGGGTTTAGTTCGCTGTTTACTATCCATATTACTTTGTTCTAGTTCACTAGCGTTCTGGCATCTTTTATTGTAGCTCACTAAGCTTGACGAATACGTAGTATAGAACCTACTTTTACTATCAAATGAAAGACATTTTTGACTGTAGGTCTTTTAAAAGTTTCGCCTTTGAGTATGTATTTTTCTTCTGAATTTTGAATTAGACACGGTAATGTTGATGTCCCATTGAAGTTGTAAAGACAACCTACGAGGTACTTCACTGTTTTTTTATAAACTTATAGAATTACAAGTTAATAATGCATGTATGACAATTATTGACCCTTTGGTTCTCCATGCAGGCTTTCAGCTATCATAAAGTAACACGTCCATTGTAGTAGTGAGTGATTCAAACGAGGCATGGGTGTTCAGGTCCCGCAATAGATTGCTTCCCGGCCCGGGGCGCTAGTTCCGCGGTCTCAGCCTTTGGTAGGTGCCTTTGGGGAACAGTGCTGATGTGCAGAATCGAAATGTTTCTTTTGATTCGACGCCAAACAGCTTGTGTAGGCAGACACTTATCGGTAACAGGGAAAATGTGAACGAATTTGATTCCGGTTTATTTTGCATAAACGACGGATGTGAGGCACGGTAAAAGGCAATTTAGAGGAATTTTATTTCGTATTTAAAAACCAAAACAGAATTAAGAAAATACAAGTGCTTATCTAAACTTGTTTCTATCTTCCGTTTACCGTATAGTTCATTAACACCCCTATCAGGCGCTTTGCAAATCTCCACTAGAATAACTGGAATCTGTTTGCAACCTACAATGTAATACAAACTTAGCTTCTTGTAAAAGATAACAGCAACTTGCAATCTTTAAAGACTATAATTCATCTTGAGAATCAGTTTCATTGCAGGCGATTAAGGTAACCGCTAATGTTTGGTTGCAAACATTTGCGCAATAATCCAGTAATTCCAGTATGTATCTGCGAAATGGTGGTGCGTTCGTCGTTGTCTTGGATGTTCACCGCGCGCACGCCTACTAACATCGCTCTAGGGACCTATGATTCAGTACTAAAGGGTGCCATTACGGGTTTGGTCTAACGCAACAGGCTTTAGCGGGCAAACGTCACAAAAACTATACAAGATCATTTCGATAGGCAGTGAATTAATTGAATCAGGTACCAATCAATGTACAAGAATCTTAATGGTGTTATTGTAATCAATAGTCTCTGTTTTAAATACAAAACTATTAATCATTAAACCAGTCTTAATAAAGCAAAAGGAAATGGTACGTGAGGCTGTATTCAGATGGCTATAGTGAAAAAATTCCGTCTGCCCGTAACTCATGATTTAATCCAATGTTCAACTGGCAGACGGCTAGGGAGGGGGTGCCGTACAAAAACTCAGAGAGTACGCCGTTTAATCACCAACTCCATATTTATGAAGCTGCGGAGCAAGATCGGCGGCATTCTTAGAGCCAGCCTGACCAAGCGACTGACTCTATGGGTGCTTGGAAAACTGAGATTACTAGAGACTTTTTATGATATTATATTCAGTATGTGCTCGCATGCTTTGTAATTATAAGGACATTTTTATGACGTTTTCTAGTAAGCCAGTATAAATAACATTTAATTTTGCTAATATTTCTTGAAATCAAGTTTGTTGAGTGAGATAAAATGACGGGGTACCTAGAACGTTTCTTCATACGCGCGGCATTATTTAACATCGATCAAATTACCTGTAAATTAAACTAAGAATCATTAGATCCACTTCGTATAATGTTCCAGCTTGAACCAGTTGACGTGATTACGTAGAAAAAACCAGTCACACGAGTAGGTAATTGTACAAAAAAAATCAGAGACATTTATCTAGTGATGGGAACCAATCGATATAAATTAAGCTGTGATTGACTCATTAACGGTCGAATATCGAGCAAGCAACGTGACATCCGTGTAAAGTACACATTATTATGTAAATAATGTTCTTCGGAATGTTGTGTTCGAAATGTAAAAAGTACCTACCATCCACGAATTGAAACTATAAATGAACATAAATATCTAATCAATTACGGATTGGGTACAAAATGCAGGTTCTTTATATTTCTCTTTATAAGTATTTGCATTCATCTACAACTCACACCTAACTAGCTGTAGTTACAAATTCTATCTCAAAATACGTACATACGCAAGTAGTTTCGCTATCGTACGACCATCTTTTAAAATAAATGAATATCGGTTTATAATACATTAGAGGCTATCGGTCTCAATGTCGCTTCGTTTCAAACAAATGTCATCGATTAAGCCTATTAGCCATGTAATCTGTGATTAAAGCCCAAGGCGTGGGTGGGCGGAATTCCTGGAGCAAGTCCGAAGCCTTATTTATGAGAATATTATTATGATAGAGTTATTTTGTATTTTGATTATACATATAAAAGGTTTTAATTTAGGTTTAAGCATGCCAAGATTCTTAGGATTATGGCCAGTGATAAAAGTATTATATAACTTTCAGATACTTTTGTTTTTATATCGTGGACATGTTCTTTGAGTTGAATATAGAAAAATCGAAAGCAATTTAATGCATATGATAAGAATGTACTTAAAAAATTGATACTTGTAAATAAATAGTTAAAATTACAAGGACGCCTTCTCTCACAATAAGGCACAGCTATATATTATAGTCTATCGAGCATGGAAGCTTTATTTGGATTTTTAATTAACTACAATGATTTAACCCTAGCCTGAAAAAGCAACTACCTAAAGTAAGAAAAAACATCAAATAAACTTTGTTATTAAATTCTGATTAGAGCAAAAGACAACAATTTTTTTTTACCCTTATGCGATCTATGGTTCAATAGCAAGAAAACTTAATGAAAAAAAATATTTTTTTCATATATTTTTCGAAGTTTAAAACATATGTATTTTAACGCTGTTTCTTCAAGAAATCTGTATATGGCCTTCAAAGCTCCAACAATGATCAGCGAGGCGTTCTCTTACCGCATAAAGGAATAATTATTCCGACCTATGGCTCCTGGCTCCCCGGGCTAGTATACAACTGTACCCTTATGGCCAATAAAGGAAGCCGTGTATACTAAGCTTTATTAATTGGGCAATATGTTATATAGTGAATAAAACAGATTGTCGGTGTGCGTGTAAGCTTCTATGGTGGTACATTGTTGAGCAGTTTCATTGTGTGCTATTAATTATGTTCCAGTCTATTCTACCATAGGTGCTAATAAAATCACGTGTTCTGCAAATGCCAATACCTCTTAACTGTAGATATACATGTGGTGGTTTAGAGGGCAAAGTCGTCGGGTAGTCGGGTAAAGTATGAGTGCGTGGGTTCGATTCCAGGTCAGGCAAGAACCAACGCAACTTTTCTAAGTTTGTATGTGTTTTCTAAGTATATCTAAGACACCAATGACTGTGTTTCGGATGACACGTTAAACTGTAGGTTCCGGCCGTCATTGAACATCCTTGGCAATCGTTACAGGTAGTCAGAAGCCAGTAAGTCTGACGTCAGTCTAACCAAGGGGTATTGGGTTATCCGGGTAACTTGGTTGAGGAGGTTAGATAGGCAGTCGCTCCTTGTAAAACACTGTTACTCAGCTGAATCCGGTTAGACTGGAAGCCGACCCCAACATAGTTGGGAAAAGGCTCGGAAGATGATAATGAATTATGATAAAATAGGTACTCCACATGAGGTAATAGAATGGCTAGATTTGATAAGAACATTCATAGTTCCTATTAAAATAGTTCCTACAATATCTACTAGGACCGTCCATAACAATTACATTCATACCCACATATTATTCAAGTCTGGGAACTTTAGATACAGTTTTACGACCGCAAATAAACCAACGGCTGCCATTTTAATTAAAACTTACGTCACTTCACAATTTTAGGACCTCTCGAATTTTCTGACCACCTTGTAGATGTAAGAAAGTTAAGAGGATTCAGGATTCAGGAGGATCATCATCATCAGCTACTCATTACATAATTTTGTATCGTCCCACTGCTGGGCACAGGCCTCCTCTCATATTGAGAAGGATTGAGCGTTAATCACCACGCTTGCTCAATGCGGGTTGGTGATTTCAGACTTTACAGTTCAGGTTTCCTCGAGATGTTTTCCTTCACCTTGTATCCAAGATTACTTAGAAAGTATATATATATAACTAAGAAAAGTTACATTTGTATTTGCCTGACCTGGAATCGAACCCGCGCACTTATAGGTACTTGAGAGGCTGGTGCTTTAACCATTAGGCTACCACGACTTTTCTTTAAAACTTAATTAAAAACATATAACAAAGATTCCTGAACATTCTACCGGATTCACAATGTTTTTACACAGAGTTGGCTAACAACATAAAAAATGCAAAAAGTCTCTACGTGTAAATACAGGTTTTACGTGTATTCCTCCTTTTTGGTAGGGGAGGATGTACACGTTTCGTTTTGTTACGTCACCCGCGTAGCTAACACGTGGATAAGATTTTTCAGGCTAGAATTATTATATTTTTCTGACGGTACTTTATTATTTTTGTGTTTGAAATAACTTCACCTCGGAGAGGTAAAGCAGATGCTTACGTTAGTGCAACTATGTTTTGAAGAGTGTTTTAAGTTTGTAAGTAGCAATGCTTGCTCGAACAGAACTCAGCAACATCGAAGGGGCCCCTTAGGGCCAAGGTCTGCCAGGGTTACGGGTTGTTTTCGCGGGGTCAAGAGGTACCGTGGCCCTGGCACGCACCTAAGAAGGAACATAGTGGGTTTTAGTCAGTAAGAGTCTGACACTCCCTCCAAGTACACCCTCAGCGGGAGGGGTCATTTGATGATTTTTATAAAAAATATTTGTAGTGCTCTTTTTTTCCGATAATTTAGTTCTTTATAGTGCATTAAAGTGTTTGACTTATCTTTATATTTTCTTACTTTGATGCAAGACGGGAGTGCGCAAGTTTCCCTAATTGGAGGAAAGTGCTTCCCGTTATTAATTTCTGCTGTAACCATTTTCTAGCTTATTTATATCAAAGAAATTAATCATGCTCCGATTCATCAATGAGACTTTGAAATATATTATTCATTTGTAAGGCAATAAAATAACAATAATTAAATCATTTGGTTTCGAAATAAAAAGGGGGAACTCTGAATTAAATTTTCATTATAATAGCAACCCTTAATAAAGACTACGTATACTCGTATAATTATTCATTTACTCATATTTTTTTTTCAATATAATATAAAAAAAATATATATATGAAAATAGTGTCCCAACGGCATGGCATCGGGAATATAGTTCAAGCGACCGGCGCGGTCAATGTTCCACACATACAAAATTATTAGTAATTATTTTATGTTAGTGTTAAAAGTAGACTAAATTAAGAGCTCCTTTCGAAAATATTTTACAGGTGTAAAGATAAAATATAATCTTGACTCACGTGCAACTTCTATAAACAATAACCTCTTTGTCAAACGACGTAGGTAAACTCACTAGCGTTGTAAGAAACGAGCTCATTATTCTCGCCTAACTGTGGGATAGGAATGGCATTTGAGGTGCTAATTGGAAAATAGTACTCTGTTGTATTCGATATTCTTCTTCGTAATTTTATACTCGACGTGTTTCAATTCACTTCATACCAAGAGATTTCGAAATCTTGTGAACGAGGTATTACCTACCTTTAATCCATTTAAGCATACACAGTGTGTAGGCAATATGGCTCCAAAGCCAAATTAATGTTTCTCCTCAGTGCGCTGCAACACCTAGTTCAGTAATTTGCAGCTATAATTACGTACGAACACGACACAATACCTCTTACTATTTAAATAATTATATGAAAACAACTAAAAGTATCACTCGAAATGTAATACATTTCCAAAAGATTCAAACCATATTTATTTGAACCAGTTTTCTGCTCCAAATACTTATTTATACGGACACTTATGGAAGCAAGTGGGGACGCGACGAGACGAAATCTTGGCTTCTTCGCGAACGTCGACGGTAACCTCACCTCTTTCGCTTCGACAAACACGAGTTGCGTTGAGAAATTCATGTGATTAAAAATGGAATTTCTTAAAAGGTGAATCGTTGTCTCTCCCGTAAAGGTAAAGACATTTTTAAATATTTTTTTTTAGTTTTTAACAAATACCTTTAATTTAAGGATATTTGTAACCTTATTTTTTTACTCTAAAATTTCGCGATAGAGCTAAATTCTACAAATGAAATTAAAATAGCATTAACCAACAACTTACTTAACTTCAAAACGAATTAACACGGTTAATACGTGAAATAAGTTAATGCATGATTTACGCTGCAAACGTTCACAAAATTTCTCTAAAAGCTTAAGTAATATTTGAGCACAAATTTTCGCCAAAGTACCTACTAATTGGTTGCATCGTGTCCGGAACATGACGAATGGCATCGCAATAGGTAATTACCGTCAATATTGACACGCCACTTACACGGCCCATTAAAATCGTAAATACTTGTTTATATTTCGTAAAGCTAATGAATACCTTCGAAGCTTTGCATATGAGAGAATTAATTCAATTTTATTTGAAGCGTAAAAATATAGTAAGAGTCGAATTGCGATACTTCAGTCCAGCTCTTCCGTTTATTATGCGCTAAAATTGCTGACTGGAGATTATTGTTATTTTATGTGAAAACTTAAATTCTGTTATTCATCTGTTGAATATAATCCCAGCAGATACTACTACACTAAGAAGGGGAGAACACAATTAATGGATTAAATTCAATGCATCAAAATTTTGCCGAAATACGGATTTTATGTAGATTTCTACTGAACACGGTAGTTTCAGAATTCCGGCTGCATTATAATTAATAGACATTGCAATAAAATATAGCAATACTAATTTATGCTCTTAGAATGGCGCTTTGTTATTTTATGATCTAAGTTATTATAGCGGAATCTACTGTATTGAGATTTGCCGAGATTGGATTAAAGCTATTTCAATCAATATTGCGGAGCCCGAGAAACTAAATCACTGCCCAGATAGTGTAGGTACATACAGTGCTATGATTAATTGTACGGTACGTCCAGTAACATTGATTGATGAGCGAGTTATGACACAATTCCGCCCCATAATAGTCTAGCTTTGACGGATGCTAAAAGTAGAAAACAATAGTGGTTTACGTAACAGAAAGTCATCGGTCACGGCGTGAAACGTGACCGGGCGTCTCGCTAAAAGCGGTAGCCGCTTTTTAATTGACGGCGAAAGTTTGAAAGCGGTTCCCATCGTCAGTTGCATAAACTATACCCGTTTTATACGTCGTGCCACTTCGGGAGGACCGACGGCACATCTTTGACCCCTGATTTGTGTTGTCCCTATAACTCAACGAAAAGAATCGTACAATGTTTCCGCTTAGTGACATAATGTTCCTGAGACCGGACGGGTTTACGATTTACTTAACTGTTATAAAATTTCTATAGAACTTCCTTCAATAGAATTTCTGCTTTATTCACCAGTAGTAGGGTAAGAGTTTCATTGATGGTTGTTGGTGTCTGTTAAATAATTATAATATAATTTGCGTGATCACACAACCGGGTGTTATTCCTGTGGTGAGACTAACCATGAAGTAGTGAGATTAGTATCTGTATGCTGGGAGAGGACGTGCGATGAATAAAATGCTTTTATGGTCCCATCGGTACTATAATCACTCAGCAATTTATAACTGGCCGTACGCCATTAAAAGCGGTACTTATAGGCCGGTTATAGGAAACAGGAGGTGAGACGAAGCAAATATTAACTAACATTATTAACTAATCGTCCATTTTTAGTGTCGTATTTCATTTAATAGGTATGTATCCTTAACTACCGGTCGCATATTACAATTACATAACACGGGGAAAAGTTGAGATGGATTATTTCAAGGAGTCAATAGTCCAATTTAAATTAAGTTTCAAGTCACAGTTAATGGAGGTCTGTAAAGGAGCTGTTCTTCAAAAAGGACCATTCGGATCCCATACGCATACAAATACATGTTACGTTAGTGATCCTAATACCTACGCTTGAAATTGATTCAAAACCCTCCACAAATATTAGGATTTACCCGTGGGAAACAATCCGAGGTTCACAGTTTATTGTATACCATTGAGTTGATATTCTGACTTACGCAAGCATAATTTTATATTGTTACGGTTGTTTGCAGAACAAAATTTAAATCATGTATTTCATACAATTTACGTACTGTTCTGTGCGCTCCACATTCTCGCAAAATACAGCTTTGCTAACAGCAACTTTATTTATCGACACATCGTAGTTACGGATTGTTTTTTGTTTTACCATATATCAGCTAATCTCTATTTTGATGCACGTCCGTTTTGAAACAGCATTGATATCGCAATATCATTTATATTCTGTTTGTCATAGAGGCGATATTGAAATGCAGCGTCAGATTCAATCGTGGATGGATCAGACCATATTGTACAGTGATGGCATTATGCCTGCTGTGCCAATAAGCGAGACAATCTGATATGACATTTGTGTAGGCTTTGCACAATTGTACGTGTCGCTCTAGACTTGGCTATATTTCACTTTGTTCCTAGCGCACACTGGAGTGGACTTGTTCAAACACTATTGTCATTTATCTGGAGTCGTGGTTACGTTATCGCTATTGATTTGTAATTGTCGCGCTAGGTTTGTTATTTAAGGGCTTTAGTCTGAGACATTCATTAATCTTATTTTCAGTTCTAAGGATGGAAAAGTTTTGTTCAATTCCTAATATTTTGCGCCTAAGAATTGTTACGTAGAACGTTGCATGTAACATAATTACCCATTATTCGATAGACATTCTGTAACAGCAAGCTGGAGTAACGTTAGCACACTGATATAAATCCAGCAAGGCATTCTGACTCCTGTCGGATCGGCTAACTGAACGGGCGGTGCTATCCTTGCCATTCCGTTATCTGTCTGAGAGTCCGGAGATAATCGGGTTACTGTGGTATTTGTACGCAATTGAATACCCATCTGGCACGTTATTCTACGTACATATACTATATATACGCTAAGTCTCAATAGGAAGATTTCGGAGTTTAAATGTTTTAGGTCAATAATGCAATAGAAAATTCTACTCCGAAACGCGATGATATTTATAAATCTATAATTTGTATTTAAAGAAAGCTAGGTTTTTGCATTACGATTTATGTATTATATATCTTGTACTGAGTTTTTCTGCTAATCAGTCATGTTATAGGGAAAGTACCCAAAAATACTTTTATTTAATATTCAATTAAGTATGTAGTAACAAAATATTAAAGAGTTTCTAGGAACATTTTTATTACAATAAATAATCAATATATATACTGCTGTACACTAATTACGCATATTAAAATTCGAACTACAAAATACATTCAGTCGCTGAAGAGCTTCATCTTTTTTTAAATTAATTCAACATAAAATACATATTTAAAGCTACACTATCGTGTTATGCAAGAATGTAATATTGAAAACACAATTTTACCAGAGAAAGGTAATAAAAATCTACGACACAATAAGTTACGCCATTCATTTCAATTTTATTCGATAGTAAATCCGTAGGAAAAGGTATTGTAATATATTAATAATACATATCTAATATTTTTTGTAGTAATATATCATTCCTGTTATTAATCTTCATCCTTCATTGGAGCTTCGTATAATAGAGAAGAGGGAATATTCTAGAAACATAGAAACAAAAGCTAAATGCCTGCTATTTGGTAGTTCGAAACATCGTGCAGTGAACTCGCCTGGACACCTGGTTTAGTGTGTCAAAGGGTTAAAATTTAGAACATGATAGGTGAGTGAGTTGCTGACTCGTATGTGAGTGCCGAATAAACTAATGTATTGTTAGAATATGTTCAATTGTTCTGTAGGAACAACATTTCGGTATTATTTATTAATCAGTGTAATAACGTGATAATGTCAAAAAAAGTTGAGGTGGCCTAGTGGTTAAAGCACCTGCCTCTCAAGTATAAATGTGCGGGTTCGATTCCAGGTTGATGATCCAGAAAATTTGAAACACGGAAAAATCGATCCGAATACGTAATATTGACATAAATATAAAATTGTCACGTCTAAAAACAGATGAAAGCATTGAGAATACCTAGTTATTGAATTAAAAAGTAATACGCTCAATATAAACCCTGCTGTAATAATTTGTTAATACACAAAGGGGCTGATTGAGCCTGTGTATGACGCAATCAATGTCGCTTCAGGGCGATGAATCGAAACAAATTAACCTCCGCTTGTTGGTGACATTAACTTTAATTTGGACAAAACTAATTTATTTGGATTTGTGTTTCCTAGTATCCTTTGTACCTAAGTGTACAAAGGTAAAGGTACCTAAGTGTACCTTGTACCTTTGTACCTGTGCAATGCAAAAAGTTCATAATTTTCTGCTTCAATAACAACTTCTACATATAATTCCAATGAGTTAAAAAAAATATGATTTAAATATTTCTCTTAATCCACATTAACCTCCCATAATATATTTCAATAATCACTTCTTAAATTTGTATTTTTAAGATGATTAAAATCAATGAGATAAGCTTATGATTTTTCAAGACTTCATTTCAATTCTACAGTACCTACACTTTTTTGTACTCATATAAATACAAAATTAGATGCATATTAAAATCCGACGTAGCTAGAGGATTACGTTAGTAATCAAGAATTTAATATTTTTCATGATTCGTCGAGAGCAAATTCATGTCTCCGGAGATGGACGAACCTCGAGGCTAAGTAGCGCAAATTATGGCGTAGATTTCATATTAGAACTGGTATTTAATTATTGAATTAGTTTTCTATCTTCTGCAGCTACGTGACGTCCTATTTATTTCACGCAAAACGTCTGAATAAACGTTTTGAGACGATACTTGTCTTGAATTATTACGCTCATATGATAGATACTGTAAAAGATATCTCTATGAGGGTTTACTAAATATTTGTTATTTACATAAAGTAGAGCAACACCTATCTAAGTAAACGTTTGTGTATAGTAAAACTTATGCAAATGTCTAGCATTAATTTAAATGTGATCCTTAATTAAGTATGACGTTTAGAATTAAGATTTCTTGTTAGGTATAAATAATAATAATAATAATGGCCCGCAGGGCATCTGAGGCGGATGTCGGGGAGTAGCGACCCCGCGGGTACCGAGTGCTCCAGGGAGAGGATACTGTCCCTCACCTCCGGCTTGCCGGAGTGAACCCTGACGGGGGATAGGTCTCCCGCCTCTGGCTTGCCTTCATTGGCCGTCCAGAGTGGAGTCGCTAGAGCAATGCTCGGAGGGTGAATGCCTCGGGTAAGTGGCGAGTGGGCACAGAGATGCTGGACCCTGGCTTGATGCCGGTTTTAAGGCGCGTGATCTGGGTAGAAAGCCGGCCGGGGCAACCTCACCCTTCAGCCGCTCACGTCCCCGTTGCCCCCTTGTTGCGACTTAGCGACTAGTTCCCGGGGGCCCGGTAAGTGAGCTGGCGAGTCTCCTCCTGCCATTTTTACATGTATTTATTACATTGTTATCGGCAGGGGTCATAGTCCCCATAGTTTTCCCTTCCCTAGTCCACTAGCATCCCATCACAATAACCCAAGTAGATTTTCTTCCATACTTAGCAATAGTTTAGCACAAACCGGGGGTTGTCCTTGGGTACATTTCTATAGTGTATACAGGGATAATCGTCGGTTTTGTGTCACCATCACATATATTAAAGTTGTCTCAAAAGGGCTTCAGCGTGTTGGCTTCGGCCCCACGTTCGCCTTCTAAAAATCCGGGACTCTGTAGTCCCGTGGTCTAGTAGAGACATACAAAATAATAATGATATTCATATAAAACGTTTAAAAATGTGCTACAGTTCAGTGAATCACACATGCAGCTGTGGAATATAGGTACCTAAGCAGTTAAATCAATTTATGGCTGGCATAAATTCTAAATATTTGATAGAGATTTCTCTCTGTAGGTAAATTGATTATGATCTATCTTAAAGAAAATATGCGTGCAAATTACACAACACCGAACGGATACACCACCAAGCCATAATTTGGTGTAGTTAATTATTAATTCTGGTTCCGCGAGCTTATTACGTCCATAGTTTATCACGAACCACCAGAGCTCAAGCGGCACTCATTGTTCCACCAAATTGTATTACACTAATTTGCGCGCTCCGTGCCTTATTGTAGCTCTCCGGAATTAATTAACGTACGATTTTTGACGTTTCAATTAAATGTTGTAGGCGAGCATTCGTATATAATTGCATCAACAGTTTTCACATTCGCACTTTCCTCCGTGTCAGCTTTTCTGCTTTATAAAGTATTCAATGCTATGGGCGCGTTAATGTATTTTACATGAACAAAATGTCCCGTGTCAGGTAAAAGAAAAACTGGAGTGTTCTCATGTCATGCAAAACATGGCACTTTGCTGAAAAGTATGTCAATGGCGTTGGTTCGCAAGCAAGCTCCAAAGGGTAACGTTCTTTGATGGTAATTAAACACCATCCCCACGATTTTTTTACTAGCGTAAATTTTCTTTAAAAAGTGAATCGTAAACTAATAAAATCGTAATCGTGACGAGAATTTTTTTACAACAGATATTTACTAGATTTTTATTTATCATAGAAAGTATATAATAATATCACATTTTGAGGAGCTTTTACGTTTAGTAATGTTTAAGGCGGGTGCTTTAGGTAACTATCGATAGTCAGTGATACGTATTTGCCAATGAAAATTTAAGTAAAACCAAAATGGATGTTTAATATGAATCGGTCCGTATACAGCGTGACATACAATTTTGATATTTTAAATTGAATATTAATTAAACACTTAACTTTACTTTACAATTAACCACAGAACAGCGGTTATTAAACGCATGACCTCACATTGACTTACTGAGTGTTTGTATAAATAATACTTATTTAAAAGGAATTTACTTTTCATAACATCGCAAAATTACTTGTTTCATAAATTATTTAATAATGTGTGAAAATGCTGACGACATGCTTTTAATTTGACGCTAAATGAAAATTCTTTGGGCTGGTATTCGGAGGTAGTTAGCTTCAAAGGAAATATATATTTCGCATATAAAAATGCTAATATTTAAATAATATAAAAGTAAAAATAATATAAATTCATGTCCTGAAAAATATATTTCGATCGATCAACGATTCTTAAGTATTGGTTGTGTTAATATAATATTGTTGTTGATTTGTTACAGAAGCGGGGAGCACGGATAAGAGCAATGGTATGAAGGAACCGGGATCACCCGAGGAACTGGTAAGTGTTTCACTATAGCCAGAACATTCAATTGCTCAGATCGTTATAATGTTCCAGAAGTTTCTTTAAACATGTTGCTATACTTCTATTGTCAACGTCGTATATCCTAATCATATTTCGTCTTTTGTTTTGGTCTAATACTATTCTAAGTTCTTCTGTCTCGATTGATATCTTATGTGAATAACACTTTAAAGGTTATACTGTTACACGAAAACGGATCAGATCCCCGCAAAGAGATCTAAAGGTATTCGAAATCACGCGATCCGGACTTTATGCGATTCGTTTGACGATCTTATTTGGAGGCGCGCGATCGCCTTGAAGTTTTATTCTTTATACAAACGTTTAAGCCTTTGATATCGTTAAGGCGCCTTCAAATTAGCTGTAAAGTGCGCGAAGCCCCCGCGTTGCTTTGTTAATCCATATAAATAAAAATGCATGCGGCCGCAACGTTGCTGCAGCCCTACAAATGCGATGTCCTTTGCGGTTAATTTAAACATTGCTCATTGCGATTGCAGCGCGAAGGCAGCGCGGCTTTTTGTGGCTAATGTATAGGTGCCCTAATATTTGGTCGTACCAAGGTGATGTACATTTTATTGGAAGACTGAAAGAACGGTTGAGGTCATTATTCTTATTCATTGGGGTGTAATAATGTGAAAATTAAATATTAAATACGCAACGCGTATAAGCAAATGTTATCAAACTTTTATATATCTATCATAGTTATAAAAAATCTAAATTTGGCCACATATAAATCATTACTGCATAAAAACTCATCGTACGTACCAGGTCATCTTCCATTTGTACATATAGGTACCTACAGCTATATTTCTCCAGTTTATCAGCCATTAGCGACTATCACATGTGCCAATCAAAGTCGCGCGTTTCGATTACGATTCGGACGTTAGGGTCGTATTCAACAGATGACCTGTCGAACTGTCGATGATAGATTGCTCTCGGTCCTTTGCGATTGTTCGCTTCACGTTTAATTGCTCCTGGTTAATTGTCGTGGCTAGGTAGAAAGGGTGGGGTCCTTTATGTCAGCCAATAGGAGGCTTTAATTATCATGAAATATTGCGCGGTTGATTTGATTGCTTCGATAAATAGCTCATCGCTTTATATTCAGAGTATTATGCATTCCGGTTTATCTGGAATCTCTATTGTAGCCTACGGCCGAATTTAGTGAAGCTAATACAATATTTCGGAAGAACCGCTTTGTAAAACAAAATGACGAATTAGATACTTAAGGAAAACTGAGAAATCTGATTAAGTAGTTACCCTAATTTCTGAAAAGCTACGCGATAACAAAAGCCAAAACGCATCTATTTAAATATATTTCTCAAAAAAAAACGGCAGTTGGAGGAAAGCCAAGTCTGTTGTGGTGCGCGACACGATTATAAATAAACAGAACGATAGCACTCATTTGTTATTATTTTAAAGATTTTACGAGATATATTATATGGTGAAATTCTATTTTGTTGACACATTTACATTTCAAGCATGTAAAATAATGTCAACTTTGAGAAATTAGAAGGAAGGTATTCCTTTAATCAATAATTATGCAACCACATAAAGACTATAATAATATCAATCTAGTGATATTCTTCAATATACTTCATAGCAGATCTCCTATACACGATTTAAACCATATAATACTGTATTATCCCACTAACACGCAATCTTGAATGTGAGTCCCGTATAATCCGCATAAAGCCCATTTTAGTTCTGTGCCCAGTCCGATCATTGTCAAAGCGATCGCGATCCGATTGCGATTCGATGAGATATACGTAATCTGCTGTCCATCACTCGGGGTATGCTCCCGGATATTCAAAGCTGGTTAGTAAATATCTTCGTTGGCTGTAGCTATGTATGAAATGTTACAATATACAAGATATAAGTAAGCGTAAATAATATATTTCCAAGGGCGTTTTAATTTTACTTGTCTATATTTTTTTTTAAACATTCTAGTTGGATTTTTTTAAATAAATTTCCATCTCATCTCTTCATGAAAGTATTGTTCAATTGAAACCGTATTAAAAATGTTGTATGGTCATTAGGACGAATAGCTTTTTGATTTAATAAAAGAAGAATCTAAGCGGAAAGTTTTGGATTGGAATCACCGAGCTTCAAGTTGATTTGTTAGAAATATGAGATCGTATAAAAGCAACAGAAGGATTATGGGGACATTTATATTTTTCTTAGGCCTGTCTGGTTGTTAGGCAACGTTAATTGGTATACAAGAAGTAGATTCTGCTTTAAAAACAGAGAAAACGACAGTTAAACTCCTAGACACTTAATCGGTTCGACTTACGCACCTAGATATGCCTACATTTCAGGCTTCAAAAGCTTTACTCAATCATATAAAATTTCGCTGCATAAACACTCATATATGTAGTTACATGTATTACAAGAAGCGTTTACACATGTTCAAAAAGAATTGAATGACAGATAACAAGGTCGTCACCATGAAAATATGTATTATGCCACTTTAGACCTTATTGTATCTGAATGCCGGTGAAAAATAAGCGTTTGGTTAAATACGATTGCTGAAATAAATACAAAAGCTGGTAGCAGGTACCTAAGTAGATGCAGTCTGCATTAAATAAGTTGCCATTAATCAAAACTATGCTATGTAACTGTATAATATATAACAGGCATTAACTAGAGCACTGGTGATTGCTAATTGCCAACTTGCTTTACTTAAGACTAGTTATGAGAACGATATTATTTATCAAAATAGGTAAAATAACTGATTTTCTTAAACACCCGTAAAAAAGTGTGAATCACACGCGCTCACAAAATACGCGCAAAATATTTACTCTTATTTTTATTTCTTTACGACATACTTAAGATTTAGGTCAATTACAGCTGGTCAACAAGATGGTGCATTGGGGTTAACCCATTTGCGGCGCGGTCCTGCCCGGGCTGCCGCGCGCCCGCAAATAGGCTTTCCAGTCGTAACGGACTGACCGGCACCATTCGCGTCACACGAGACGAGCGACGATCTTAGATTTTAACCTCGATTACTTAATTGAAGATAAAGATTTTATATCATAACTGATATTTCAATGATGGCTCCTGGTGAGCAAATTATGAAATTTTTGTTTTTGTGACTCAAATTTTGGAACAAATCTTCAATGTGCTATTAAGAAATGGCAGAAAGAAAATTTTGAATTATTACTTCAGCTCAAAGCTATCATTTTCTAAGTTCACACATATCGTGCTAAAGATTCATATAAACTTACTAGACAAACATTTCTCGTCAAACACGTAGTAATCATTTGTTCAACTTCTAACCGTTGTGATCAACTCCTACGCGACTCCCTGCGTTTGTTCCACAAGTCCATTTAAATACGCCAACATTTGATTGCGTTAACAGGATCGGCGTGTCGTCCAACCGGATCACAGCTTTTACGTGGCTTTGACTACGCTTGTGTACACTCGACAGACGAAGGGTTATTATGTAATAGTTGTCACTTGTCAGTTGTGCGACCGATTGCGTCGCTGATGAAGATAAGTGGATCAATCAACTTGATGTATGAACTGAGTTAATAAGTTTTATGTTTAATCATTTATTTAATCTGGCAAAGACCTGTTGCAATCAATTAAAAGTCATTTAAGTTTAATACACTGGAGGTTCGGAAAAGTAATTACGAAATTCGGACTTAATTTGATTAATGTTTTTTGGGATTCAATTTTCGGGTTGCAGTCGTCAGTTATAAGCGTGTGGAAGTTTATGTATGCGGGCATTGATTGTCATTGGGCTGCCGCCCGACCGTGGTCAGACATGCCGGAGGCTTGAAAAAAATCCCAGCATTTCGTTCCCGAACGAATGTCAATCCCATTGTGAAATAGGATAGGTACGTACATAGTTTGGATTAAAACTGTTCAATATACGTTCCCTGGGCTAAAGCACTGATCCGGCTTTCACGATTTTATCACAACAACATATCAAGTATATATATCAAACTTATTTTTGTTACTTTTTTGTGCTAAATCGGTCCGCGATAAACGCATCAATAAATATGACTCGTTGATGGACGGACTGTATGGATTATCGTTTTATCTTCACTTTCCAAACATAAACACACTGTATCATTGGAATGTTTTTGATAAAGATGGATATTAGCTTTATGGACTCCAAGTTTATATAAGGCTATAGCGGGCTAAACGTAGCAAAATCCTGCTTGGTTGAAATTGATGCTAATCCAACGATAAACTTTTATCTTATTTTAAATCTGTACCTTGAACCAGCCACGTTGTCTTTGGATTAAACGAACAACAGTTACAACTTTAACATTTTGGGTCACGATGCGCAATGCCCAAATATTTGTGGCACAAATAATACAGAATTCAATCAATCATACCGTTCACAAAAGAAAATTATTGTTAAAAATACCATAACATCCGTTAATTGTGACAGCGTAGGTTGGAACGACACTCATAACGGGTCGAGTGCACCGTTGCCAATCGGCCGCTCCCCGCATGCATATGCAAGTGGCAATTTACGAGCCATGTCTCGGTGTCCATCAATAAAGAGCTGATATCAACCGCAATCACCGACAATTGCACTTTACTGATACATTCCTTTATTTAAGACGGTTCGATTAATGGAGACGTGCATATGATGAAGTTCTAATGATTGCTTTTTATAGCTCTTGTACAGAATAAATGGCATTTAGGTTGCAACTTAACAATGATACCGCTAAGCACTTTAGAGAAGTCATTAAACTGTATGAGGCGCCAAGATGTTGATGTGCGTGCATAATTTAAAAGAACACGTCACTAGTTGTATTTTATTTCACACAACTGCAGTTCTCTTGCCAAAGTTGACTTCATGTAATACAATCTGTTAAATCGCGCAAACATCCACGCATTTCCGTCTAACACTGTCCACCTACAAAAATCTTGTTACGAACAACTTTTTGCCGGTGAACGGCTTCCCTGACTGATGAATGGGACAGCCCATCAATAGCAGATCACTTGGATGCTTCATAAATATGTACACGCCAGTGTGACGTCAGTTTTTATGAGCTCAAAAGACCCGCTCACGTTTGATTGATGATCGGGAACCCGACGAGTGGTTTATTGATTCACATGATTTGAGTGTTATGTGTGTTGTTAATAGCGGTATTAGGTGAAACTTCGGTGTGGTCGTAATTGGCAATTGGTTTGTTTTTATTGCAGATAAAGGAAAAAGTGGGGATCACAACGTGTCGTGTGAAAGGAAGGTTTCGTGTTCAACTGGTTGCGTGTCCAGACGGGACGTTTAAGTATTTGGCAAGCCGACCTAATTTCTAACAGCTACTGTCTGGAAGCTGATGGGCGAACATTCAAATTGGATACTCGATTAGAAAACTCACGCGATCCTCGCATTTAGTGAATGGTTTTATTCTATTTGGCTCCTATTAGTTCCTGCAAAGATTATTGAGTTATCTTCAAAATAACCAGAATATTGCAACGGTTATCTATTATATTTGAAAATTATTCTATAAAACTGGTAATATTTTTCCAAAACTAGCATGATCTAGCCTTTGATCTATCTAATGATTAATAACCTCATCCCAAAATCTTGATTCCCCTAAACAATCTTCACCCAAATTAATTTCGGTGAACTATGGCCGTACTTCATAATTGTATAGGTAAGCAATGTTCGATAACAAATAATGAGTTCGTTATTTCAATTAAACTAGAACAAGTGCCTATAAAATCTAGAAATAGTTTAGTCTGGAGTTAATCAAAGACTGGTAAAACGATCGAATCGATAAACATAATACCGTAACAACCAATAGAAATGCATCACTATTGGAAGCCAATCTGATTACAATTATGTAGAGCAATAATAAATAATGCATGCAAATGCATTCCATATATTTTATTTACAGAATGCTAAAAGGCCAGCTACTGTTTGAATGCATGTATTCTCTTTTCATAATGCTGTATCAGATTGTTGGCATTTTTTCTGTTGTTTCATGTTTATTTTCACACTTTGTCAGCTGAGGGGACATGATGATGCTGTTAGATAGTAGATTGGTTAGAGCTTTGCAGTAACGTCATGGTCCGCAACAGGTCTGTTTTTTCGCGGGATATCATCAGGTGACCCCTCCCGCTGTGCTGTGTAGCTGGATCGAGTATCAGACTCTTGCTGACTAAAACCGACTATGTTCCTTCTGGAGGTCTCTGTGTCTCTGGGTCACGGTAACTCCTGCAAAGAACAAGCAGCGTCCGCAATACATCTTGAAACGTGTTTTATCACGAATGTTTGTTTGCGTTTGTATAGGTTCAACAAAGTAATTCCCATATAAAATATTACATTGCAAAAGTTTCAATGACTAACCAGTCGCCGACCGATACTCCTATGTTTTTGTTGAGATGAAAGTTTGTAAACATTGTGTGATTCTGTTAGTTCTCCAAATAAAAAAAGCTATTCTGCATTAATGGTACACTTTGCACGTAATATATCATGTAAATCCGGTATAAGCTTATTTATATATCTCCGCAACATGTGTGCGCGCTCGCCGCAGCCGGGATTTCGTTAGCGTTGTCACCACAAACATTTGAACAGGCGAAGGGGAAACAGAAATCCCTCCCTTTGAGACAACCGTGTAAAAAAAACAATTACCTGCCTGATATACAGCCTCATTGGCCTACTTAGAACGACTTTCCTAGATTCGATCCAAGAATTGTACGACGTTGTAATTACTGATTTTCCTTGATTACAGTTCGCAGTTTAAGCCCATGCGAGATACCAGTAATAATTTAATACTAGAGCGCTGTGTATGTATGGCCTATGAATACCTACTCCCGCCACAGCTTTAGGTGTTAAATGTGTAAAAGTATAAACATGAACCTTCTACGTAGGACCGTCGAACAGTCTATTCAGATCAAGGTTCATTACCCACTTCGCGAGCCTCTTCGCGAGTATGAAATTTCAATAATGGATCCTCCATTATTATTTATTTTGTGAACCATTTTATTTTATGCTCGAGTCAAGAGTGCTACGGTAGTTAATAATTTACTCCGTTAGCGGATAATGCTTTGGACATATTGGCGGATTTGACCTGTCATGAAGATAAATTGATTAATATTAAATTAGCAATCTCATTAGTCAGGTCAAAACAATTAGATATTATAGACCCCAAGCTCATAGATTGAAAGGAAAAACTGAAATATCATTGATAATACAATTTACGAAAGTTGAAATAAAATTGATATCCCGAAGTGGAAATTGAAAGATCAAAGTATATATTGAAAGAATATTGTGAGCCATGTTATCGTAGCATTTGTCGATGAAAAAATCCTTGTCAGTGATGTAGACATGTAATATTTGAGAAGTGGAGCGCTACTGAATGTTTGATATCGGGCACTCGAAGTTTTCGTGCGCGATATTCACAATATTTCGTTCGGTGCGAATGTGGTCCTGGCACGGGATCAAGACGACGGACGACGCAAGGTCGCGGTTACTAGCTAATAAAATTTACACAGATCACAGACTTCATCATACTGCGGTTTAATAAACAAAAACAATGTCTATGTCCAAGGTTGTCTGCATGTTTTATGGCGACGGAAAAGTCGGGAAGATCGTTCGAAAGTCAGCGTTTAGAAGGTCAGTGAACATTGCGTGCCAGTATTGAACAAAATGAAAACTGGGATCATTATTCCCATTAGAGAAGCTTCTAAATTATTACAACACAAATTCAAGAAGAGACAAGAAAAATTGCTATAATAACTCTAATAGCAAAAAACTAAGATTGGTGAGTCATCACGGATGTCACCGGGAGAAAACGGGAAAATACGCAATGTTATTAAACCCACTTCATTTCAAAATTAGAACGTTCAGTCTCGATTCATCCCGCGCGGCGCGTGCGCCGACTTGCGGTCCGTTGACGTTTGAATCGGAAACTATCATTCAAGAAATTATTATTATAATTAGGGAATAAATGAAACGAATGTGACAAGTTTAACCGTTGATCATTATCACGTAAGATTCATACAAATAATTTTATTTTGTGACGATATTGACGTTCCGTGAACATTGTAAAAGTGGTTTCGATTAAAAAATGTGTTTGACAATTTAAATGTTTATTTGTAGGTAACAAAAAACTTTTTTTACGATTATTTTTATTTAAATGGTGTAAAATTTCTACTTTCTCTTAAATGCTTCGGCGATTTTTATTTTTAACCCTTATTTTATGAGAGAGAAATGTTGACTTAAGTGGTCCTCCCTTGAGAGGGGAAAAAGTAAACCTTTTGAAACTTTAAGGCGATCGTCTTTACGTTAGCATCACACCAACCCTTACGCTAAAAAGAGCCTTTCATCATTTGAATAGTGTGTTCTATATACGAGTAAATAATTTTGGTTTTCTTTTTTATAAGTTTTTTAAAGTGATGGGTACCATGAAAATTTAAGCCAGTATTAATTTATCAAAATTAAAATATCAATAATCATTCTCTTTACGTTGTAATGCCAATAACAATGATTGGGACTAGTTGTAAACCAAACGCTATATTGGCAGTATTTACTAAACAACATATCTAACACACAATTGGCTATTGTCATCATTAATTGTAATAATATGGCCTAATATGTACTGTGGTGTTTTGAATATCAGCTCATTGTGAACTTTGACAATCTGTAACCATCTGCGAAGATATAGGTATTTGTTGTTGTTATTTTAAAATAGGTAATTAAATCTAAAAAGAATAAAGACTGGTGATATTTATCCATAACGTTCGTGTCAATAATAGTTTTACTAAGCATTTTTAGCATCGACATCAATGAAGAAGGCATATTCAATATATTTCAAAAATAAAAATATTTTTATCCGATCAATTAATCATTTGGATAAGAAATTTTAAAACTGTTTTTGAAAACTTCTTTTAACATCTTAATTGAAATTCCAAAAAAATAACGAGGTACTGAAATATGGCGCTAGACATCCAGATGAACACTTGAAATATCGAAGCAGTGCGGACGTGTCGAGCGCCAATCATTCTCCGAGCACTGCACGTCAAACATCGTGCTAGATAGTTCCAGCGAAACTGGCTATAAGTGATGATATCCCTCTTTTAGTGCATGTAGTGTCTCCTAAATAGATGGTCGGGAGCGATGACACCGCACCGCGAGTGCCGACCATAGTTTTGTTGCACGACATTTACGTTTTTGGTTGTCCTGCCTGGACTGCGTCTGATTTATTTCAGACGCCTTCATAAATGGCAACGGGTACAAATTTGCACAAAGCACACGAGTTGATTTCAAAATGAACATCGCAGTAACGTGTCCGGGCGCGAGGAGTCTTTTAAACACGAGACTTGAAACGTACGTGTTAGTTATATTTCACGTTTTTATTGCAAACGTAAGAAAGCACGTGTGAAGCTAACAACACCGTTTTAAAGTAAACAAAATTATGTTTTAACGGGTGGGAAAATTAAATATAAACCATTTCCATAAGGCTGAATACAGATTATATAAGATTAGAGGTAGAAACATGCGCGAGCTCCCTCCGTGACCCTTATCACCTACCTTTCACCACCTGCGGACAGCCGCCGCTACAATTACAACGGAATTCTCATTTTTAAAACGTCAAAACATTTCCAAATCGTATTCTTTAGCAGTGAACAACCTAAACATAATTTGCTGTGCCCATTTGCGTATGACACCCGTGGGCAATGAACGTAATAAAAAATATACGTAACATTATTTTTCGTACATAATCCATTTTTAATTTTGCTGGCTAGTACCTATTAGAATTTTATTTACATTGTATGCTTTGTTTGTATAAATGCGGAGTTACCAATATTTTTTTTTTCCTGGCGCCATAAGGATCAATTTTCATGGCCCCACGCGTATGCGTGCAGCGGTCAGATGATTGCAGATTGAAATCAGATACTGAATACACCCACTCGTCGACAGACGCAATTCATTATTCTACTTTTACTGTCGCATTGAAAGTTAAACATACATATTTATGTCCCGTGAATAATAAACAAAGTTATTCAATCAGTGCAAACATAACTCTGGAAACAATGGAGTGCGGTCGTCTCAACAACGGGTTGAGGTGGAGCGCATACTCTTCCGCGTCATCAGACGCAAACATGCCGCCCGTAGTGATTGAAGACTCGTACGGAGACGACCAGTGCCCGGTCAATGATAATTATCTAATAACTTTCCCGGAAGACGATAGCGAGTGTGAATCAGCCCACGCCATCAAAAAGCGGATTTCCGAAGAAATAGATATCTTAAATGAAGATCCTAAACTCCTTAATCGTTGTTACGAAAACCCTCTTTTCATCCCAGCCAGCGAAGTTTTAAAAGACGAGATAAGTGACGACGGGGACAGTGAGGAACTAATGAAGAGTGAGGCAAAAAAGTTTGAGGATTATAAGTTTTGTGAGGCAGTTAACGACTTCGATATCGAGTTGGAAGCAGGGGAGGCGGTGCCTATAGTGTACCTGTCGACGACGCGGGCCGCGCGGCTCCAGAGGGCACTGCGTCTCGGTGGATACAAAAAGGTGGGTCTCTTTATTAATATCGCCACCGCTCCTTTATGAAAATATTTTTGACGTTTTTCTCATTGTGCTCGAATTTATTGAAGTCAAAGTTTGTGACAGCTAATTAACATTTAATTTTCTTTTCCGTCGCAACGCTCGTTTTGATGTGTCCGATGATATATTTTTTGTCTGTGTCGACGGGATTAAATTGAAATGTCACAAAAGTAACGCGTGGTGGCGAAACAGCGTGAAAAGTTTTCAATTTACGCCATATTGTTCCTAGGTAGCTACGTAATCCGTTGTGTCCTCGTCTAGCTTGTTAATTATTGTTGTTAATATTTCATGTATTATCTGGGTTAGAGTAGTTAGTGCGGCTGGATGGTACACTTTGATCCGCTGTTCGAATATGTTTACATAATATAGCTCTATTAGTGCGCTCATTGGTAGTCGCTATATTCGGGGAAGAATGTGTTCTCAATTTACTCATGGTAATGAAGTTTAATTTGAGTGCTAATGTGAAGAGTAATTACTCTCTGCCTGAGCACTCAGTGTATGAGTGAGATAAAGTTCATGTTTAAACTTACATATTGGGGTAGTGCAGTGACCTAGTGTAGTGTGTTTCTCTGAAATGAATCTCGTAGGTCCGTGCTCGGCCATAACTGAGTTTGTCCTTGATATTTGCTTTCAGACTCTGTTTTTAAATTTCGTTTTAACTAAAAGCTCTCCTTAGCAGTTGGGTAGCAGCTTGTAAAATAAAAGAACTGCTGTTAAACTGGCTTTTAGGGAATAATTACAATGTAGTATCTATCTGGACAACCTTCACATAAAGTTTAGGCTCACAGTAAGCTATTTATTAGCTTATGTTATGGGTGCAAATCCAATTCATACGCTACACATACTTCACATTATATATATTTGTAAAATACACCATTATAAAAATTTTAAAAAATATCTAATAAACTAATCGAACAAGCTTTAACTAACTTAACTAATTAATAAATCGGAACTTAGTTAACGTGCTTAAACTAAAAAGGGCATCAAAAAATTGTCCTTATCACTGTCAACAAGTATTGTTTAAATAAAATAAAAAAATAAGCCCTTGGGTCAAGGGAAGTGTCAACCAGGAGCTTGGATATATTTTCTGTATATTTTTTTAAAATAAAACATAGTAATATTACACCCATACCACAGCCGACAATCGCACAAATGTTAACCGTACCCGGAAATCGAACCCGGGACTCTCAGTTCGGCAGTCTGGCATGGTTTCATTTCGGCAACGAGGTCGTCATTTAATATTCATTTATTAAAATACACAAATTTAGCAATTTGCGTTCAATAACATAGTAGGTTAATGCATACAAAATGGCTCCTATAAATAATAAACAATATTTTCAAATAAAACAATTTCCATTTATTTACAAAGGTACTTGTTTTCATATTATTTACCTTTAAACCTTATTGCAGGTTTTTTTTTTTAATTAATTCGGAGTTTTGTAGTGTGAATTGTATTTAAAATTCGAATTTCATATTGGGCAAATAAAACTCCGCAGTAGGTCGCGCGTGAACACTCGATGCGGACGCACGCCACGAATTCACGGTATGCTGTACGATTTTAATTAGTACTGTCAGAACCTTTGCATTCTACCTACAGCATTATTCGTGTAATTTTGTATTTCATCCTACCTCCCACCCCTAAAGGGGGTAAGCTTAAACGTAGGTGCTTTGTAGCACCAAATTTTGGGAATAATTAAACTGGAGCGTACCGATTTTTAGTTTATTTCATTGCAATTTTAAATTTACTACAGCTATAGCTTAATATAATGTTTTTCCCAAACCTTGCAGTTGTTGTATTTTGTGTACCCACACATGCATACATTTCACTGTATAAAATTAAAATTCAAAGTTATTAACATATTTATTTTCGAGTAAAACCTCTCATTTATATACGAGTCACAAGAAAACGAGAACAATGTAGACGAGATTGGATCGAAATCAAATAAGCCTTTTATAGTATCAACCCGAGTCTTTAACATTCATTCGGTTCGTCCGGAACGCTCTCGGTCTGCTCCCTTCTATCCAATATCCAGCGTTCAGCTCTTAAAATCCCAGTAATCCTGTTTCAAAAGAAAGATGGTATAAAAACGTGGATGGGATGGAAGGAGTTGTGTACTTAACTAGCCGATGAGAACTAAAACGAGAATGACTGGAATCGTCCCGTCTGGTGCTAATAAATCGCAATCATCTTATCGGAGACAAACATAAATAGTTCTCAATTCTGTGTTTTTGTTGCCTCCGTCGTCGGTCTCCATTGGCGGCTTAATTACTTTAGATGAACGCTCATTACGCAATAGCGAAAAGATAATGTTACGTGCATTGTCGCAATGTTATTTTATACCAGCTACGCGTTGTATGTACCTAGAAGTGGAACTTGGTTGAAAAATATAATAACTGGTTTAAATTTAAAGTTCATAAAAAAACGCTCATTTTAAAGTCTAACTTTATAAATGCAGCTCACTTTAGCAAAGCGCTCTTCACCGTAATGGTTATACATTTAAACTTGCCTCATTATATGAATGGTCCGTTTACCGCCTTCAGAAAATTATAAATCATTTGCTAAAGATTTTAATTAATTCAGACGAGGCTTCAAAACCAAGGCTCGTTACGAAGGTTAAATTAATTTTCCAAACTATCGACGATAAATTAAACGACGATGAAACTTAATTTCTGATAAATTGTTCACAAACAACTAATAGTAATTTGGCATGACAAACATAAGATGTTGAGGTCAGAAAATACTTCAAACGAAAACGAGATTAGACCGATTGTCGTGAGATCTCGAGTCCATTTGTGTTCAAAGTATCATTGATGGGGTATCCGTAGATACGAGAGGTGCTCGAGGTCAAGTGATTTATGAAGAAAAGAAGGAAAGATTTCTGCGAGAAATGTGTAAGCGTCGCTGTCATGGTATCTTCATGGGGCACTAAGCCATTGTATAAATTAAACATGTCCACGGAACGGAATACCTACAGGTTTTTTCTAAAAAAAACTTTGATCAAGTACAAAACAGAAACAAAGAGAGAGAGTTTCTTCGTTCCGCAAACAATATAATTTGCAAACTTTAACTTTGAGTTTGTTGTTGTTCTTGAATTCATGATTTATGCGAATACGATATCATCTCAAGCCTTAGAGGTAAATAAATCTATGTTTAGGTTCATAGTCCTACGAAAAATTATATTCCAGTTGAAAGGTAAATTATTTGTGTTCAACCTGCTCGGTATCTTGAGTTCTGAGATTATTGATGTGCAGTGTCCGAAGTTGGTCAGTAGATTAATAGTCACTTCTGATAGATTTCCGTACTCTATACTTGATCACATAACTGTTAAAGCCGTTTACTTACATATTGGCTTACTATTGTATTTGTCACGTAATAAACATAATTTCCAGATCACTAAGTAAATATAAAAGAAGTATTATTTTTATTTGCGTTGTAACATTTAACAGTTTACGTTTGGCAGCAATGTTTTATGTTCAAAAACATTCCAACTTTAATACTCTAGAAGTTAAATACAAGCGAAACTCAGTAGAAGTTATGTGTATGTATTTTGTACATTATTAACATGGGTAATGATATATAGATAAACAAAACAACGTTCGAAAAAATATAATTAATACATTTTCACAAAATTGTCCATATTACCTCAGAAACGTTCTTGTCTTGGAACTTTAACAGTCACATTCTAAAAAATAATAATGAATGAATACTTGGTACTTTACGTACTATGAATTTAGACTACAGATTTCCTCTAGTAGTTGTTCACTCCATTGTAGTCCAAAAGGCAGAAATATTGCAAGGGACACCTACGCAAGGCACGGCTATCAGCGGTTCCCACACCATGTAGCGTGTGAGTTACCAACATTGTTGAACGAATTTCAAAGGCATCACAGCTCGTTTGGTGGTAGAAAAGCCGCACTACAGTTAATCCCCATTCATATAACCCGAGCCTCCTTTCACGGCTTTAATATGACGTCCGTGGAAGTCGGCGGATGTTTTGATTAAACGAATATAAGATGCCTTGCAAGCGTAATACACCCCTTGATTCTTGAACCAAGATTCATAAATCTTGCTGCTTTATGTTTTAAAACGCGCTCATGCTGTGGCAGGCTGGGTGTATATTTATCTTTGAAATCATATAATAATCATATAATATTAAGCACGGTGTCAGAAGTACTTTCCCTAGCAAGAAACTAGTTATTTTCAAAGTTGTTTAAAAACGTCAATATAATTTCCGTAAAGATGCTCTGAGGGTTAACAAACTTACCAGCTATTTCATCTTTTGTAAAAGTTATCAAAGGAATACTGGCAATGTCTACGTCAGTTTGAGCAGGAAGTTCGTATTTTACTATGTGAACCACTGATAGGCCTGTCAAAATAGCGAACGTTATTTTAAATGGTTTTTGGGACTCGAACACAGTGTTTTGTTTTTTTGTTCTTGTCAATCTGGGACTAAAAATACATTGAGTTATATCTAAATTTAGAGTAGTCCGTATAATGTCATCAAAAAAGATCGCTGGTTTTGTCTTATTTTATGTGATATTGAATCTGAGTAAGTTACAAAGCCGAATCCATCAGAAATCATAAAAAGAACATTAACTTATATGTATTTCACGGAAGACGATTGCACTTAACGGGAATGCTACATAATATTTCTGTTGCAACCGCCTTTAGAAGTCATCTTAGAAAGATTGTGATGGCCACAGCTTTTAGCAAAGTAATGTCTAGTGTCATCTTAGCGTCTTCGTATGTACCTAGAGTGGTCCGTGATTAATATTGGAAGACTGGGGTACTTTAGAGTACCTTATATATTAACAAAATCATATTGCGTGTAGGTAATACTTATTCTGTCTTATTAAAAGCTTTGCAGCCATTCTTGATTCCTCATTACGGGAGGAGACGTGAATTAATACAAAATGTATTTTTAATTTATTTCCAACTTGCATAACTTATTCGGTAAATAGTTTTTTTTTGTTGTTAAAATTGTAGCTATTTCTTACTGTTAGTGACCCTAATTTGTTTTAGCGTAACGACCTCCACTCTCGTTGTGTTCTGTTAATCTTGTATAAAAAGAAACAATTTCTGCACAGAAAACATCTTTAAGACATTGTCAACTCAACTCTTTTTATAGATTGATTTACAATATGCATCGATGATTACATAATCTTCTACAGATTCATATCGATTAGGTTGCATACTGCAAATAGATATTTCTCTAACTAAATGTACTTGGTAACTATTGACATATATTCATGTTAACTAGAAACTACGTAACCGGGTTCAATGACCCCATCCAATTTAAAGGTAAGACGGCTGTCTATGTCAGTCAGCCCGCAGATGTACTTCGTAGATTTTTTTCTACATACTGGCAGACGGTTGGCTCCGTTCCACACGGGAAGTGTCCTCGCATTCCGGAGCAAGTCGCGCGAATATGGAGTTGCTTAACGTTTTTTATTTCCCACAAATATGGGAGATTAATGAAGTTTTTGAGGCCACGGTGGTTTTATCAATGGTTTTTTTATTCGAAACTGGTTATGGAGCGTCTTCATTGCTAATTGTTTATTCGTTTGATGGCTGGCATACTTTTTGACTACCGACATTCTGGTTTGATTGAGCATAGAAATATTTATAATAATGCTATTAATTTAAGTAAAAATAGACAGTTTCAAAGTATATATTTACCAGTAAGTTACCATAATTATAAAAAAAATACAATAACATAAAAATATCAGTGTCTCAATTTCCCAGATAGGTGGCGAACATTTTCACCTGAACTGTAGAAATTTGATTTGGTTCTCGTGTAATTTCCAAAGTTCACCCTGGCACCCCAACAATATAGGGTGCAGTCGATCCAGGGCAATTTCCTCGCCGCCGGCATCGATGCGGTGCGAGACATTACGACACCCAACGGAAAATAGAATTCAGTTAGCGTTTCCTTCTCAAACACTTTAATTTAAACTTACAAGTAGAGATTACTTGAGTAAGCCTCTTTAAGCCTGTAACAGCGTTTGTAAATTGATAGATTACTTTAATTTTGATACTCGTAATTATTGTTTGGCAAGTTAATTTGGTATTATAGTTAAAACTTAATTTTGTCAATTTGGGTTACGTATTGGAGTTGAATAATTACGTAGTATTGTTAAATGAATTTTGTATTAAATATTTCCCAGTACATAAATGGGGTTTCCTGTAGATATAAATGTACATGCTTATTTATACAGGCAAAATATCATAACTACCTATCCAACGTATTTTCAAACAAAATGTAAAATACGTATTGCCAAGAGTGAGTTTGCCACACAATAGTTCACCGCAGCCTCATTGCTCCTCACGATTTTCCGTTCACTCATTCAGACACAGCTGTTGTCTAGCCCGACTTTATACAACATTATGACGTCACCCTGTGTACCTAAGTATTTCAATCGGGTTGTATTGCGTCAATTGGTTCAAGAGAGAAAATTGCAAGGCTTCAACTAACTGCAGATTTGTACTTGTTGCAATTTTCAAGAGAACATAAGTGGGTTGTAGTACTGAAAATGGAAACTGCAATTTTATTTTGACTGCACTTGTGGAAAATATTTCGGTGCTAATTTAAAATGAACGACAAACAATTAAAAACTTTAAAAGTACTCTCGTTTTAATGTAACTCTTTCAGTATGAAACTAAATTCTTCATTGCGTAATGATAGCGAATTCTATTTTTTATCATAATTCATAACTGCCAATATTCCTTAGCCCAAACCATAAATAACTCGATGGCTTATCGAATAGTTAGAAGGAATAACAATGGAATGATTTATCGAGCCTATCCACTTCAACCATCAATATAAAAACAGCATAAGAAGCGGATACGTTACGTGAATGAATATATCGCTCCATAGCATGACACACGAGTACACTAAAAACTTTATGATGAAGACAAAGTATTCGCAGTGTGAGTTGAATATTCAACTTTTATACTACATTTACTGAAACGAAAATACTCCCGCGCCAGGGCGCCAAAACTTTATCCAAGTATTTTAATCTGTGGCGCGCAAGCCAAGTCACTATTAACACAAAAGTGATATTTCGTCTTCAGTTTATTCGTCGCGACGTTTAATTAGTAAGCATTAAAAAGGGAAGTTTGTTGTTTGATTATTAACATTTTATTATACAAAAAGAGACAACGTAATTAGACAAGTTCAAGACAAGCGACGTGGAAGCTGCGCGAAGCAAAATGTCTTGTTAGCAAAAGCCGATTTGTAAGCCAATCTCATTACTATACAACTCGTAGATTTAGTCGAATTATTTAGACGTTGGGAGAAAATAAATGAAGATCCCTAGAATAATTACCAACCGCGACCAAAGATGGGCAATAATATTATGCAGGCAAAGTATTTCTCCTGGCTTTGTTATCTGAATAAAATTGTAATGTTCTGTCGAGAGTATCGGCGCAAATGTCAAGAATAAAATGCTTTGTAAATTGCACGGTGCAACACTGTAGCTAATGGTTCCTTCATATCCCAAATTATACATCAAAGAACAAAGGCAAGAAAACAAGACATACAGGCAGGCATTCTATTTTCAATTTAAAGCTGTCTAGGCACAAAACGTAACTAACAATGTGCATGTGTGTAGAATGCAGCATTTTTGTCATAACAACGCGCCACTTGGGAACAAAAGGGTCGCCCACGTGGATCAGCGCCTAATTGGACTCCACAGAGGTGAGATACACGTGTTGTTTGTCTTTGTCTACATGTTACGTAAGTGTAAATTAATATTGTTCTGCGGTTAAAGTGAATGTTCCAGTGAGCCGGTGTAAGGGTGTTATATCAATGACCTTTGTTTCTATTGTCTATTATATGGGTTATAATATACCATTAGAACCTGTTCTAGAACACATATGACTCCAGGAATACCAATAAACTCATAATAATGGACAATACGCCCGCAGGGCATCTGAGGCGGATGTCGGGGAGTAGCGACCCCGCGGGTACCGAGTGCTCCAGGGAGAGGATACTGTCCCTCACCTCCGGCTTGCCGGAGTGAACCCTGAGGGGGGACAGGTCTCCCGCCTCTGGCTTGCCTTCATTGGCCGTCCAGAGTGGAGTCGCTAGAGCAATGCTCGGAGGGTGAATGCCTCGGGTAAGTGGCGAGTGGGCACAGAGATGCTGGACCCTGGCTTGATGCCGGTTTTAAGGCGCGTGATCTGGGTAGAAAGCCGGCCGGGGCAACCTCACCCTTCAGCCGCTCACGTCCCCGTTGCCCCCTTGTTGCGATTTAGCGACTAGTTCCCGGGGGCCCGGTAAGTGAGCTGGCGAGTCTCCTCCTGCCATTTTTACATGTATTTATTACATTGTTATCGGCAGGGGTCATAGTCCCCATAGTTTTCCCTTCCCTACTCCACTAGCATCCCATCACAATAACCCAAGTAGATTTTCTTCCATACTTAGCAATAGTTTAGCACAAACCGGGGGTTGTCCTTGTGTACATTTCCATAGTGTATACAGGGACAATCGTCGGTTTTGTGTCACCATTACATATATTAAAGTTGTCTCAAAAGGGCTTCAGCGTGTTGGCTTCGGCCCCACGTTCGCCTTCTAAAAATCCGGGACTCTGTAGTCCCGTGGTCTAGTAGAGACAATACTAGGGAAGCTTTTCCTCTGCAGTGGAACACAATGAGTTGAAAATACTGATAAATGATTCCCAAATTAAAATAGAACTCTTGTGATCTACCGTTTTTATCTCTATACTGAATATATTTTGTTACAAAACCCTTTCTGCTGACTGACTCAGATCTCTTCACTAGAGACGTATCTATTCAGAGTTTCTTTAGACCGTTGAGAAAGTACCCATCCGTAAGTTACAAACCTACGACAAAGCTCAGTGAGTCATTGTGCGTGGGAATATTCCAGTAATCCTTTAGAATTCTCGATCTATACTTCACGAGCTGTTTTCCGCAATTTTGCTTGCGTTCTTGGAAACTTTAAATACCGAATAAGTACACTATAACGCTCTGTGTATCTTCTATTCCAAATGCCATTTCAAACGTATCAGTAACAGTAATAAAAGTGGTACAAACGAACTTACTAAAAATATTATTTAATTGTTACTGCGCTTTCACAATAGCGGATTTTGTCGCACGTAAACGCTTGAAGTTTCTACGTGCGACATTTATGCGCGGAAAAAAACTTGCTGCGTGTTTGCAGGTTGCTTGTATGAAGAAGGTTGAGCGTTTTGGAGTCTTTTATAATTTTTGACGTTCAGAAAGTGGTGTTTTGCAGCCAAGTTTGATTTAATGAGTAATTGTCAATTGTTTGTTGTCGCTCGTATATGCATGACAACCGCCCGTACGAACCGAGCGCTGCCACGCGGTATATCCGCTAGTGTGAAAGCGCTCTTCAAACGACCCAAATACAGTTTTTCCTTTAACGTTCTATTGGTCATGACATGACAAAATGTATGTATGCCGAAGACTAATGATGGCGGTAGGTAGTCGTCATTATAATTCCGGATATTGCTAAGGTGTCGGCTCCGGCTATTGGGGCCGGAAACTGCCGCTTTTCTGTGGACATGTTGATTAGATTTGACCTCAATACATTTTCTATTGCAATTCTGCGAAGAGTTCGCTTGAGAACTAATTTTAGTTTGTGTTAAATATCCAGTCGTATAAATATACAAACAAATGGAAATTTCTTCCGTGTTATATTAAAGTCGTCTGCTTTTGAGTGAATGTTATGAATATACCTATATAATATTCAGGTACCTACTCTTACTATGAGAAATGTATATTTGGAAGTAAAATGGCGTTGTTCAGTTAAAAGGCTAGCTGTTAGATTGAATGGCTAATTTAACCAGTTGGCTGCAACATATTCATATTCGTACAACTAATAACATCAACTTTCAGCTCGTATATTTCCTCCTTATATTAACCCACTAACTTTGTACAAATAGTTCTTTGAAAACTTACTCTAACAAGGCGCTCCTAATAAGATGCCATCTATACAAATGAATTCTTGATGTTATTACTTACATTAAAGTGTACTAACTTTTCCTCTATGAAACTTAATTGGGAACAGAGTTCCTTTTCTTATTATTTGTCAAAATGCCCTGTTTATATTCATTGCTGGCAATATTCCTATTTCCCGAAATGTAATTATTACGATTGGCAACAATTTCATAAGCACCTTTTTCGTTAAGTTTATTTTTCATTTGTCCAGACAGAGGAGCGATATTCCACGAATTTTGTTTTAATTTCGTTCTTGGCATAATTTCAAAAGATTGTAGGTATTGGCAAAATACCTGCTATTGAACTTTATTTAATCTCTGTTGATATTGGCAATAAGGCCGAAATTATTAGTCTGTAATGAGAAATCCAATTAGCTATTCTCTCACTTACTTATATTATGTATCTTTAGCGACTGAAGGTATAAAGCTGAAGAATTTGAATATCCTGGACCTCTTATCTTGGATTTATTTTAATTAATTTTGAAAATTATTTTCCTAATTAAAACCTTCGTCATCTTCAGGCGATAAAATATCTAGCTGTTATAATATTTAAATTAATTAAAACTGGTCGTTTTGGATGTATAGCGAATATGTCGTTCGTTCCTGCATAGTTCAAATATATGTGCATTTCTGCAAGTCAAAATCAGTTATAGGGTTCTCATAAGTTCCTACAAAGACAGTGTGACCGCCACTCCGCCTGTCAATAATGACTTCAGCAGTAATATCCGAACAAATCTTGGTAGCGGCATTTAGCGGATACCCATATTCAGTACGTCGTACCTACTAGCTGATGTAAATGTGATACGCAAACGACGAAATTCTATTAGAGTGGCGGACACCGCAGCCAAGTCCTTAAATAACTCGATATAAATTTAGTACGAGGTATATTTACCTGAGCTCTGTTCGCCAAGAAGAAATTTAAAAAGATAATTTATCCAAATATACATATGTGTACGTTCATATGTGTATTAAGAAGAACAATCTTGGAAGGCTATTGTGTTGAATGCCAATGAAATTTAGGTTAACCCGCACTTTTAGGGTATTCTGTAACCGTTTTTCGCGTAGCCGGTGTTCGAGTTCAAGATTGAACGGATTTCATAAAAGTTAGAATAACAAGAGATTCGCTTAACCACCAACCGCAGCGGAGCACGGTATCGTGTGTGAATCACGTACAAGTGTTATTTCTGGTTTGAATCGCTATAAAATTCATCATCATCATCACAGTCTATTTATCGTCCCACTGCTGAGCACAGGCCTCCTCTCCCAAGGAGAAGGATCGAGCATTAATCACCAAGCCTGCTCAATGCGGGTTGGTGATTTCAGACATTATAGTCCAGGTTTCCTCGAGATGTTTTCCTTCGCCTTTAATCAGTCATTGGTGTCCTAGATGAACTTAGAAAGTACGTTGAACTTAGAAAAGTTATATTGGTACTAACTGTCTGACCTGGAATCGAACCCGCACCCTCATACTCGAAAGGTTGATGCTTGATCCACAAGGCCACCATGACTTTTTGCTATAAAATTAATTTCTATTAAATTTTCGGATTATCATTTCAAAGTTTAGACCGCCTAGTGCTACAATACAGACAGAAACTTGATCTATCTTTGCAAACGTCAGACGGACTGGCGTTCTATCTTGATGAAGTTCTGTCCCTCAACACAGTAATAAGTTTGAGATAGCTTTGTGAAAGTTGCCAGTTATCTTACCAGTTACTGTCTTTGTCCAGTCTTTTCGAACTGAACACTTGCGATATCTATTGATAGCTTGTCTAGTTTGGGAGATAAAGTCAGTTTTGACAAGGTGTATTGATAACGCTGACATAATAGTCTTTCAAAACCTTTTTTATAAAAGTAAAAGCTTTCATCGAAAGCCTTTTTAATGTTTCGCTGCAAGATACAGACCTCTTCTCATACAGTGAAGGCATGTGCATTAATCACCACGCTTGCTCAAGGCCGATTAGGGATTTCCTCAAGATGCTCTCCTTCACCTTCGTACATAGAAAGTACGTGTAGTACTGTTTCTCGCCTAGCCTGGAATCGAACCTGTACACTCGTACTTGAGAGGCTGGTGCTTTTGGCTGGTGGCTTAGTGCCACCATAACTTAAAAAACTTTATGCCTGTTAATGTGTTAATTTATGTAACAGTTTCAATGGCTTTGTTTATTTATGTTCTAAATTTAATTATCCATGCACACTATTTCTAAATGTATATCATACTCGCATATATCTAAATAGGTAGGTACTTATTGCGTTAATCTCGATGTTAATCTACTTTCGATATGGGCTCCCTAAACACCATCCATCAATGACAGTGGAAAAAAATTAGCGCCCTAACAAAAGGACGACACTTGCTTTATATGCAGAATGTAATAACGTCACAAAATATTCAGATAATTTGATAAAGATTGCCTCAGTGGGTATAATATCTGAGGTTCAGAAGAGATATCGTAGGATAAGCTCGTATTCTAAGAAGCGTGTGTTGAAAAATATACTGTAAACATAGGTTCAAGACTCACACAGTTCGTTTCCTGGAATATATACCTCCAGATAAAAAAAATATTATCATAACTCAAGAAAAGCCGGAATAATATTTTCATTTTAATAAAATGACACAGAAGACATAAAGAATTTTAAACCGTGTTTATAATTTTATTATACGCGCCATCTTCGGCGTAAGCTCGCACCGGATAGCCTCGGGGTATAAAGTTGAAATTAATTACTTTTTAAATGGATATAAGTCCTAATTCAGCGGAAATTCCAAACGATATCGCTGTATTTCTATTACGAACCAAGAAATAGGATTATTTACCTAAGTAAAAATAATGATAGCTCCTTCGAAATTAGATTTATGTTCTAAGAAGCATAGTAGCAGTAATAAAATCTAAAACAGCCAGTGATAAACTTCGATCAAAGCGATTTGACCACCTGTAACAATTTATTAGGCGTGGATGTGACAATTTTAGAACTCTCTTCAAGATGGCCTAGATTCGATGTTTTCCTGGTACCAATAGTCGATAGCTAAGCGTTCTAAACATAGTCAAGCGACAAAATACTTCCATTAACCTTTTTTTTTCATAAATAGAGTTAGTTTTCTGGCAAAGGTATTCTATAGCCAGCCTATGGTGGCTTACTGTTCAATTTCTCACTCAATGCTCGTAACGAGGTCGGCCACTACTCCCTAAGGTCTTAGCGAGCTTTCGACCATGAAACAAGTTACCCTAGCGATTTTTCATACCGTTGCTGGTCCGTTGGCCGTCTAGTGAAATTTACTGGATGTCGTTTTAAGTAGAAGCTTGCCCTGATTTAAATTGTATGAAAAATGCTTCAATTTCGTTCTGAGACTTTTATTATTACTAGGTAGATTGTTCTCGGCAAAATGTGTAAAGAATATGATGATATATTTTTTTGCTACTTAAGCAGATTATTCAAAAATAAAATAACACCCACTACTCAATTTTTGGTACGTTAAAAATTTTGTTAAGTACCTAAAGATTAATTCATTTATAAACACGACTTCGCCATTCTGTAATAATTATTTGCTGCTCTAAAAATGTTAATGGCTTTAATTTAATTAAATGTGTCTATATGGCGGAAACATTCACTTTCTAAGGCTATTATGAACGTTGAACGTAGCAGTATAAAAACGAAATTATTGTTTTTTATTAGACTAAAGAAAGTTGTTTTGTTAATTATTTTATCTACATAGCATTCTCTTATATTCATCATCTATCATTCTCCAGCTATGTTGGAGTCGGCTTCTAGCCTCATCGGATATAACTGAGTACTTTCGCATGGAGCGACTATCCTATACCTATCTGACCTTCTCAATCCAGTTTGTACTTTATTTTCATAACCTGATAACCCTTGGCAAGGGTAGTTATCAGACTTTCTAGCTTTTGACTACCCATAACGATTGCCAAAGATGTTGAAATAACTTAGAGAGCCCACCAATTTAAAATACTTTCCAAAACACTAAGGAAGTTATGCACCCAGTTACGGACCAACCGAGCCAAGTGTTGCTTAACCTAATGCCTGACTGGGTGCGGCCATTCAGACGATACCGATAAACGTCAACCATACACAAGTGTAACACGTGTCACTAGGTACCTTCTACATTTTGATTATAATTCAGTTATATTGCAATAATAATCCCACTAGCTAGCGCCTAGACTAGCAACTCCTCCGCTGACGTCTACTAACAAAGGGAATACACAACGCTGTAATCAATCACCTTATTATTTGTAATCACTGAAAATACTCGCACATAAGTTTCTCTTTTTCCAGAGAAACGCGTTAGACAATTAAATATCCACTAATGGCTCACAACATCAATCTAATCTTCCCCGTTTTCTTTCTCCCCCAATTATCATTTTTTCTTTTGACGTCACAGCTAACGAACCGCGGTCGAGAACAAACTAATTAATTTTTACTCATTTACAAGTCGTTTACTTTAAGTGTTCTTTGAATGGCATTGAAAAATTATGCGACCGTTTTTCTCGCTTGTACAAGATAATTGTGATCCGTGATAATTGTTCTAATTAGTACATTTTTTGTTACAGGTACGTAATTAAAGGTGCTATGAAACTGATTCAACCACAAGACTACATTCATTACATGAAATTTGAAGGTAATTTATATATCTGTGGCTGTCACTTTATTATATAAGTAAGTTGACATTGTTTTCGTTGGTACTAGCATATTCTTTGGTTTAATACCACAATGAATAAATAAATATTTAACAAACACTGGCCATTTTCTCAGACGCGACATTTTAGTACTTAACAAAGTTAAGTCGTATCAATTTGTTTAATTATTGTATTCGTTTAAAACAAAGTTCATTTGCCTCAGTAAACTGAGGAGCCAGAATATCTGAGTAACTCCATTAGAGCCACGCTAAGCAACGACTCGGTTGCAAGATGGAACCGCTTCGCCAACTTTGCTACTTCGACTTAACTTACAACGATCTATGTGAATTAGAATGGGCTATAGTTATGCTTCAAGCATTATCGTCAGTTAATCCTTTGGGGACCTAAAGGTAACCTACCTGGAATCGCACCAAAAAGGTGGCTGACCCAGCATAAAGTACTACACGAGGGACGTTTAGTTAATTGGGTAGCGTTCAATCGCAGCAATTTGTGAAAGTGTACAGTTGACGTAGCTAAGTAAGTTTGCATGTGATGACAGGCACACGCTTGACGTGGAGTCGAAGTTTGAATACAGTAAGTTATAACAGTTATTAGTTGAAATGGAATTGCATTCGAATGTTCGCGTTGTGTACTAGTGACCTATATTCTTGTACATAGGTTCAATTACTTTATTTGACGGTATATTAACAAATCTGTGTTAATATTTAAGTTAGAACATTCAAAGTATTTCCTATATTCAAATACCCGTATTTACTAAAGCAACTTAAGACACCGTCTAATTTGTAAGGTGATAAACCCTTAATTGTTATAACAACTTGTGTAAACGCGCAGCTGTGTTATATCAAGATTTTATTAAGCTCATAGTGTGCTGCAGAAACTTTAATGTGCTAATTAAGGCAACTAATGTATTAAATGAGCCGTCGCCATCTTAAATTCACGGTGACTGACTTTTAATTGTAATAAAGCGCGCGCTTCATTCGTTGCTCGGCAAAGTTTCACGGCGAGACGTTTAAGCTCATACGTCTTAGTTCGCACGTATTGAGACAACTCGATTATGTGTTAAATGTGAAGTTGTAGGGATGACTCGGAAGTTAAGTAGCTCGGAATCTTACTTGACACCTTCCCCCTTATTATAAAACGTGGTCTTAAAAAGAAGGCACCGGCTTTAGTACTAGATTTAGACGATTAACTTTGTTACATAAGATGGTAGCACTAAAGGTAGTATTTTTTTCAGACCACGTTTCACAATAACGGAGCTTACGTTTTGAATGTTTTGCCCCCTTAATATAAAAAAAGCTTAATTTTTATGATTGAATAATTAAAGTAGGATAAAAGGCAGGCATCAAACTTTCGCAAATTTATTTTAAAACTTAATTAAGTTCTGGTACCGTTACAGGGGAAAATATCTAGAGCGCTACGACATGGATGTGACACCCAAAAATGTACCAAAAATTTCATTCCACATATGACCGCTCCTGGATTCCGCAAGCTCCCCACAATGTTGAACAATTTCGAAGTAAAAATTCTATGCAAAACGGACTCAATACAGACATTTTCATATTTTTCCCTCAAGCAAGTTTGACAATTGAGTTACAGTTTGCGATTGTTATTTTTATGTCATTTG
This sequence comes from Heliothis peltigera, assembly GCA_958496145.1. Lineage (NCBI taxonomy): Eukaryota > Metazoa > Arthropoda > Insecta > Lepidoptera > Noctuidae > Heliothis > Heliothis peltigera. The sequence goes on from OY292333.1 coordinate 4,938,287, forward strand.
TTCGTAAACAGTGCATGTTTTCCAAGTTTTATTCTAAGTGGGTCAACATTACCATATTATTTTGCGTGATGGTAATGTAGTACGAATGTGTGTATTTAAAGCTGTTTGTGTCGCGGATTCCGAGAACTGTGAGCCGGAATTACTAAACAATAAAGAATAATAATAACTACCATATTTCAGAATTCGGAATATATTTGATTATATGCGTACGTAAAATATGTTTTTCTTGGAGATTAAAAAATGATTTTCTTTTGTTTATTTTAAAAGTTTTCGAATATTTGAATAATTAAAGAGCATTAAAGTCATTCGGCCACCCAATCGCTGTCTATATCACAATAGGGTCACCTAAACTGTAGGCCCGCTCTCCCCCACTTACGTTAATCTATTCTAGCGCAGATATATTTAATCCTTTACAGAGTGTCGTTATACCAGGAATTACTCGGGATTTTGTTAATTTCGTCGTTCATTACGCCACGAAGATACACGTATTCGTGCGCTGTGTGAAGCCGAGATAGAGATTTAATTCACGCCTATGTTTACAATACGTTCTTTATTCATGTTGTGTGACGTCACTGTTAAGTGCTGGGCTATGTGATATTACGATGTATTTTGTTTTTATTTCACTAATGCAAAGTGTGTTTTATGAGGAACGTCGTTAGTTACGCTGATTTATTTTTGTAGCGTTTCCTAACTTGAACATGTGTATATACGCCAGCACATCAAGATACTACAATCTGACAAATTTTCTAAATAGATTTTCAACTTTATTACAGAAGTATATGGCTCAAAAGTGTGCATATTTCCTATGATAAAGTACGTAATAATGAGATTTTATTATTTCCTTATAGACGCCTGATATTCAAAACGTTTAATTACTTTATGTATCTAGACAAAAAATAACACGTTAGAATGTGTATCGTGATAGTTATCATTGCTTTACCACGTCCCGGTAGTATGTTAGCGGAAAACATTTTTGCAAATAAATTGAAAATATTTTTTATAGATCATGCAATAACATAAAAAAATATTCAACAGCTCGCCGAGAACGATCAATCAATGATCGCGCGAGAGCCATTCATTCGAATGATATTCTATTTATTGAGTGTTTTATTTATGGAAATAGGTATCGGCGGTATTGAATTGTTCAATCATAATAGACTGCCCAATATGCAAAATATAAATCTACTATTTTTAAGCGAGTTGTGAGTTGTTTTCTATGACTTTGTAATGTCAAAAAATGAAAATACCTGAGCGGTTGTTCTTAACTTGAAAAAATACCTATATAACCATTAAAACTTTTTCGAACAGTGTTCGAAATATCTGTTAAATTTTTGTAAAACCGATTCTACAAACCATGCAGACAGAATTGTGTTGCTGGGGAGTTTGTTCCATAATTTCTTCTTCCCAGCGATAACACATAGGAAGTGGTGTCTTTTGTAAAATTGATCTTCAAAAGTGCTTTCAATCCTTTCAATAAATGACTTTTTATCTTTATCTCATCTTAATTCGTTACAATTTAGTCTAGATGTAGACCAGACTAAACGTAGGTAGACTTGTTTTCTATGAATGGACGCGAAAACCAAACTAAATCAATAAAGGTCTGAAAAAAAAAATAACCTAACTCTGGATAAAATATGTCTATTTCATACACAACCTTAAACGTATCCATCGCCAAAATGTTCGCGATATCGACAAAGGGTTATTAAGGTAGTCGACGTTCGATTTACGTCAACCGTCATCTGTCTAAACGAGATGTGTTTGTAGTCAAACACACGGCGATCAATCGCTCTCACCCGCGGTTTGATGTGGCGTGTAAATCACGCGTATCATGGGCACACTGTAAAGGAAACAAGTATATTTGGAGCATTGGAACTGTGACAACCGATAATACCTTTTTCTTTTGATAAAAATTGTATCGTTGCCGCTTGGTTACGTCGCTTTTTCAAGATTGGAACAGTGAAACGTGAGTGAGTAGCAACACAAATAATGAAATAGTATCGTTTTTTGTATTATTTGGCTCTGGAAATGTTGAATATCTTTGGCTCAAAGCTCAATTAAACTAAGCAGGTCTCTTAGTAGGTACGTCAAAAAGAAATACGCCTTTTGAGCAGTTGCTACAACCAACTAACTTGGATCACTAGTTTTATAAATAGACTAGAAGTACGTATATGTATACAACATACTTTGTTTTTGACAGTGAAAGTAACACACTACACTACAAACTAGTACTTAAAAATGATCTACCCATCAAATTATTGAATTCACAAGCCCGAGGCAACACAAAAGCGATGGACAATCTACACAATTACGATGACTATTAATTTAATAACAGTCAATATCACCAATAATTAAATCTCAATACTACAAAGGGTTGCTAATAACACAAGTTCTCCAATAAACGTTAATTAATTAAATTCATAATACGGCTTAATTAAATTGCTAATTCGTCAGAGTGGGTAAATTTCCTTGTGATATCCTATGGTACTTTAAGAATGTTCGTGAATAGGGTGTAATATTAGTTACTGCCTCGTTGGTCTAGTGGTCGCAAGGCGCGACTACTGTGCACGGGGTTTCGGGTTCAAATCCCGGGTCGGGCCGAAATCGCTTTGTGGGGTTTGAGAAACTTTCATAAAGCAGCCTCGAGTCTGAAAGTTAGTGATTGATTCACCCGTGCATCGGAGAGCACGTAAATGTCGGTTCTGCGCCTGATCTCTCTCCGGTCGTTGCGGTTTGCTGTCCCATCGGATTATGAGAGTGAGGGAATAGAGAGTGCACCTGTGTCTGCGCGAATGCTTGTACACCATAATATGTCCTGCGCAGCTGGCAGATCTCCATAAAAGAGAACGGCCGCCGTAGCCGACAATCGGCCTGGATACCATCACATATTAGTTACTTAGTTACATTAAAAAGATAATTTCTTGCGTAAACTTTGATGATATACCGAACTTGAAGTTTTAAACCATTAAATTATAACACGGAAACACAAATATAAAATATTCGTGTCAAATATTATATTCAAAGGTAACTCTAGCAATGAGTCATCATCCGCCTGGCCCTTCCCAACTAGGTTAGGGTCGGCGTCCAGTCTAAACAAATACAACTGAATATCAATAATATACATGGCGCGGTGACCTCCACAATACTAGTAATAGCTGTTACCAGTATTTATGTTCTTACAAACTGTTAAGAATTTCCAGTTTCTGACTACCAGCTTTCATTTCCATAATTATTTCAACGACAACAGGCACATATTGACAAAACAACACCTATCAATTTAATGATCGCAGCATAAACGTGCTTGCCCCCTCAGGTCGATCACCAAGCATGACTGTTACTTAGCTACCCATCTAAGTTATAAGCAATGAGACTCTCTTGTTCATAACATCACTTAACCTAATTCACTGCAACTTCGCTCTAAACTAGTTTCCCCTGAAAACGACAACTTAGATAGTGTCATTTACGGTATATCCTTTAGGGAATATGACGGAGTGCGATTTCAGACATCTAAATTAGTAGGTCCCACTGCAGGAAGCTTTATGACTGGGTCGGCCTTCGCCCCGGAACTATGTCGAAACTATCTCCACGTTAATGTACCCACGTCGTGTGTGAATGAGATATTAATAGCTTAAGGATAGTTTGAGGATAATCATTTTAGAGGCGAATTTAATAATCTATGAGACAGTTCAGAATGCGAATGTAAAGGCAATTTATTACAGCGCAAAGATGTAGCTAATACAATCAAAGAAATAGTAACTGAAAGAATTCTTGAATACATAATGAATGAAACACTTTAAAATGAAATAACTGAACGTTAAAAAAGCTGTTCGTGTTATTAAATAACGAAGTTTTTCTACAAAAGCTTTCCGCCTTTTGCATGACACAAAAGTTTTGCTAACAAAAACTTTTGTCACGGGAATAATTGACTTTGGAAAGCCTGTAGTGCATTCTTGCTGAATCAACCGCCGATTTTACGAAAACATTTTTAAAGAAAAAATACGAGTAGGATTAAAAACAATCACCAACTTCGAATACTCAAGAGAAAATGTGATGATGTGTGTGCCAAAATATAAAACATTTGTCTGCTTTGAATAACGGCCCAGCCACAAATTTTCCTCATGCTGTCACTATCAGTTGCAATAAAGTTTACGTGGCGGCGCCGCGACCAGGAAAATGTCACTTTTCATTCACTGGCTTTTTCCGTCATACGTGGATAAAAACCAGAGATGTAGGGTAAAGATAGTAAACACATGTTCAATTAACATTGTCTATACACATTTGCGTATTGTGCAAACATAGGGTTGGCAGGTTACTCGCTTCCATTACAATCCATGGCACACCCACTTACGGGTCCCTGACATCCGACATCTATAAGTCAACTCATACATATTCGCAGGTTTTAATCGTGTTTACGCAAATGCTCGTTCTCGTTATGCATTTGTTCAAAAGTCCCGTTTGGGTTCATAATAAATGCTTTGATATAGTGCCCTTCCATATGAAGAAGAATGAGCTGTTATAAATATTGCTGGAAGTACGAGGAGCCGTGAAATAAATTTGTTTGGAAACGCGACACGTTCGCATATTTTGTGAATCCTCGCGTGTGAAGTTTTCTTAGAGTTATTCATATTTATGGCTCGAATTTTGCTTCTCGCCTTTGATCGTACTCGCGTTAAGAATGACTTTTATCAGAGCTGACTTCTAACTGCTATTGATATGTTTATTATTATTGTATAACATGAGTATAATGGATTCAGTGTTAAATGTCTTTATTTTTAACACATTTTATTAAAAAATGCTTATGTTACGGCTAATACCCGAAGTGCGGCTACACCTAGTTTTAGCCAGTTAGAACTAGGTGTAGCCACTTACTCTTGGTTAAACCTAGTATTAGCCGATTGTTTTCGGGTAAAACTAGTTCTATCCTTCATATTGCCGGCTACAACAAGGTCCAGCCATTCCCTGTTGGATAAAACACACCTAGTGGCTACACCTAGTTCTAACCGGCTAAAACTAGGTGTAGCCGCACTTCGGGTTTTAGCCGTAATACATACATAAAGTAAATACTACACCTGTTTCGTTAAAAGGAATGCAGGTGCGTTATTTTAACCAAATCATTAAAATATTTAAAACTGTAAGATTTATTTAACAATGAAATATCTTCAGATAAAACACGTCTGAGTGACACCTCCGTTTCTAAAGCACACACATCTGTTAATTAATTACTAATTTATTGTTGAACACGACGTTGATATATGGCAGCGAACAGAGAGAGCTAGCTACTCCGAGATAAATAGTAAAGGGTGCTCACGTTGCTCGTTATTTCAGCTATAAAACATTTTACTGCAGCTAGGTTACGCAATTATATGAGTGAAATTGTGTGCTTAGTAACAGTTAAAAATATATTGTGATATTTTGTCAATATAAACCGTGGTATAAGTGTGGTCAGATCACGGATGATGGGCTTACCAATTCTTTAATATGTTCAGCTTTATATCATACCAAAACGTATACATTATTTTTCACATAAAATCAATTGCTCGAAGTTGATCCTACGGTTGATCTCGAAAAATATAGACAAAACTTATCTAGTTATTTTCAAAATTTTCATTGCAAAATCTCTGCTTTTTACACTAATCTAGCACACTGTTGCATGAAATAGAAAGTGCCACTTTAAAATAAAATAAAATAGCAATTGTAATAGTCAACTGAATATAATAAACTGTAAGCAAATAAAAAAATGGACGGAAATATTATGCGAAAGGACGTTTTATGGGAAATTCGCGGGTCAGTTCAAAGGGACTGTTGATGGATATCTCTTTGATAAGCTAGTATTGCTATTGGCTTTTGGTATTGACGTTCTCTAGTGCAATTTTATGTTATGAATATTGTCTCTTTGTAAACGATTAACATTTTGGAGATTTCTTAATTTTCAATGTATTTTTAGATTTACTTTGAGAAATTTTAGTCATTGATTTCTAATAACCTAATACTAAACTACTTTTGCAGTACTGTCTAATTTAAATAAATTAACTTTAAATATTGTTTTCGCCGTATTAGTTGCCTTAAGTCAGTAACTAATAAAGACTTCGGACAGAAATTTTTCGATTCCCTGCCCAGAGACACCCACGCTAATGCTAGACTTCACATGAAGACTAATATGCAAAATTCAATATTAAGTCAATTTCTTACATATAAAAGCTAAAAATGTAGCCTGCCTAGTCTATTTCCGATCAATGGTTCCGAAACTGATCCATTAACACTTTTACCTTACTTTTGAATAGGCTCACTTAAGACCAATCCCACCATTACACGAGCATAGCTAACTTACTCCAAATTCTATTATACTAAAAACGTATTAAAACTTTATATTTTGTTGCCGAGAAAACCTACAAAAAGCTGCTTTATCAACTGATGGTAAAGTCTTGTTCTCTTTCTTCAACAGGATTTACTTGGAGCCAGCCTTAAGATGCGTGCGAGTTTGTTTTCGAAATAATATATCACACTTAGCTAAGATTACTCTAAGCCCCGTATAAGAAGATATATTGAAGGCTTAATCCAAGAGTTCAGGGTTATTTATTCTTTATTGGAGCATGTGCTAAAAGATTACCGGTAATGATGACATTTTTTACTTTATTAATTGGCGTAGCTGGTATTTTGTCTGGTGCCTTAGCGATTTATTCTGCATCGAAAATAATACTTATGTACAAGCTTGCGTACGAAATATACCTCAATAAAAAAAATATAACACAGCCACGACGTAGCTTTTATTACACGCGAAGCAAAAAGCGTTGACATCCGTTGTACGCCGTACCTAGCTCTATAATAGGAATGGGAAAAATACTTCGATATTACCCCTCAGATGAGAGCTTACTTCCATCAGGAAATGGTCATGCGACATCCTTTTGAGGTCGTGAGTACATCGCTTTCGTTACGTAAAAGGGAGACCTTCTATCCTTGTCTTATTCATATATGCAAATGTAACTTCGTCCTAATGTTGTGTGTTCGCAATCAGCTGCGTTCTATACAAATATTTATCGGCCCGAATATTTTCGGCGTTAACTAATATTGTTCGTAAATTCCTTCTATCCTTGTTGATCTGCGAATTTAAATGGCATCCCCAAAAAGACGTGGACGTAAAATTTTATTACGCATACATTCGGCTTTGGATCTTTGAAGAGAACATTTGTTTTTTTTTCAATGAACTCGTTTGAAAAGATGAACATTAACTTGGAATATTTACGGTTGCTCACAATCCGTTTAAAGATTCGCAATCATAGATATTTAGAAATGGTTTCTATTGTGGTTACTGTTTGTTGCAACTTACATGCATATGTTCATTAGTGAGGACATCGTTCAATAGATAAACACTCATTTGGCGTCGGATCTCAAGTTACATTACCTTCATCACTAATTCAAACACGTTGAGTTTGCTCCTAGATCGTGTTGCATCTAATCAGTACCCATCTCGCATATATTTCTGTATGTGTTTCGGATCTTTCATTAGTAGTAGGATAAGGTTCTTGCAACTAGGACTTTAAATTACGCTAAGTAGAGGGACCAGTCAGTCCTAGTCAGACCTAGTAGGTAGTTGTGAATGAGTTACTTTCTACACCAATATTTATAAGATCCATACGTTCTTTAGACAATTCACGCAATTGAAGAAAATAATTCGTAGAAATATTTAAAGATATATATTTATATTGTGCATGCACTGTATAATTATTCACATATGTGTGTTTTAATGTATTTCTTGTTGGCAACTTTAAACATGGCGCTTCGATAACAACCAAAATGGAGTTCTAATGACATTTTAATAGTGGTTCAGGAAGCACTAATACCTTGATAAATACCAGTTCGATACTCGTTCGGTCAAATTACGGATTTATTCCAATGGATACAAAACCGTACATTTATGCACATTAATGATTCACTTGTCCGGAATAAACGGCAACGAAGCGTTGAGGGTTTATTCCAAGAGTAAAATAAAAGAGATTTAAATGACGCGTATTCATGAAATATAGTATGTATTAAATAAATATCTGAAACATCCGACATGAGTTTTGTTAGAGTTGGTATGTTTTATTATCTCACACTTTATGTTCATAAAGCATACCGGAGTTGGAATAGGGACATTAAATTAACCGCAGTGGTGGATACCGACTGTTCAAGCGAGTCGGTCCGAGTCGGGCGAGTTTAATCCCACGAGAATGTACGTTTAATCTAAAATTTATTAATAACCATAATGTTTAGACTTCCTTTGTATTGATTTGGTATTTTTTTTTCAGTTTTAAGTTCGAAGTTAAAGATACTAAATTTATTAAAACTATCTATTCTTGTAAATAGGTACGTAAAAATATCACAAAATAAATTTTAAAATAGCGAGCGAAATTAATTTAAAATATCTATTGGATTGCTTGGCAGTGTTATTTTTAATTTCAGAATTATATTTTTTTAAAACAGATCCAGGGAATGAAAGCTCACAATGTTTTGTGTACCTACTGTACTCAAAAATAAATAATTAAAGGTAAACACGCAGACAAAAGTCGTCTAAAACACAAACTTCTTTTTAGCCACAAATAGAGGTGTATTTAACAAAATAAGCTGGACTGAATAGGCCGTCGGCTAAGCGTGCCTTTCAAAGAAACGAGGAAGTATAAATTAGGAGGGGGCGTGAAATTCCCCGGCTTGCTGTCAATCCATACAAAGACATGTATGACGGAATTAAAATTCCATCCAAATGGGCATTTAAACAGGCGTGGTGGCGGAGGTCGCTTGGTGTCTATGTGTGTGTTTCGCGTGTGTGCCTCTTGTTCTTTGTGAAGCTTTGTATTGGAAAAGCGATTTAAATTAAAGGTTTAGGGTGGATTAGAATTGTTTACGAGCAAGAACGTAAGAATTCTAAGGGTAGAATTTATCTTGCCTGTAATCCTTGAGATTCCTGCTGGAACCCCTTAAACGTTGTTATGCTAAGCCAGATTCTGATAGACCTACTTACTTATATCATTTTATATTTTACACATCTCTATTGTTTAAGAATTGCTATAAGGTTAAACAACGCTTGGCACGGTCGATTGGACCGAGCATGGGCGACCTAGGATCTAGTCAAGACGAGTTCCTTCGTCAGATCAGTAGTCACTCCATATAAAACAGTAGGTAGTACTCAGCTGCACCCGGACAAGACTGAAAGGCGACTCCAACATTGTTTGAAAAAAAAAGGTATTTTTCAAGAAATGGGTAAATCCATTTGAATACAAATAATATAAAATCATCCTTCTCTCATAAATATGGTTTAAAATATGCAACCTTTCAAATAACATCATCAAAGAATATCTAGTATTTTCCACAAGTGTCGGACACACGTTAGGGTAAAGTATTTATCGCCAGTTTACTTGGAGTCCTTTTAAGCCGGAGTGCATCGTGTTATCGACTCCTTTAAGTGGACTCGAAGACGTCTGCTTACCATAAAGTTGGTGATAAGGGATGTATGCCAAGGACCTATAGGAATGTAAGGAATTCATCGTCACATTCTTGTGATGTTTTCTTAAAAATAATGTTACTATTAACCGGTTTTTATCACACACGTTTTTGGTAAAACGATTTTATTTGACTCGACAATCTTCTCAGTCTGTAATTTTGAGAAGTAGTTTTATTATCCCCTTGGGTGATGTATATTACGGTTACTTGAACATAGGTGTAACTTTAGTTGGTAAAGTTTAAATTGGGCGTAGGTACCTGTAGGCACGTTTTACTTACTCAAACTTTTATGATGTAACCGTATCTCTTACCTGATTTTAGGTAAGTAATTTATTTTATATTTTGGACAAAAGAAGTGTGATTTACAATTATATCTAATTTTATTTCAAGGTATCAGTTAGTTGGTTCATAAAGGTAATCTCATCTTTCCGCCTCGACAAATCTTTCACGACGCAAAGCTACAGAAGTCGTGAGCGGAGCTGGTCATACATAACAGCACATAGGTCAATACGATTTGCTACAAATATAGGTTCCGTAGTTTTCGCACAAAGGGGATTCTGCGCCGCAAAGGAAATAAATCACTATGTGACTCTATGGGGGATATTCCTGTCGAGGGAATGCAGCTATCAAATAAGTCCCAATCAATGATAAAACGTTGACCTCTCGACCTGGAATAGAAGAAATATTTTGATGGAGGTGTTTTGGATATGCCCTCAGAGAATTCAAAAATATTTTGTTACGTTTTATGTCGGTATATTTCTCAGCCAAGGTAATCTTTGCTTTTTTTCTCAATGTGAACATATTTTTTGCTGACTAACGTCTACGCGGCTTGTGGAATTGTCAAATGTCTCAGCGCTTTCTAAGTGGTTGGATTGGGATAAAGTTACATAACAATAGCTATCTAGGGCGCTGGCCGCCAAATTCTTAAACCATTTTTTGCGCCTCCAAAATACCATCTTATTAACTTCAAAGCAAAAAATGGGTGAAGGAAACAGTTGTGGGTCATCGGAGGCGTGGCCAAGCTAATATGCGCTGTTGTGTGAGCTCTTTAGTCTTTGCCACCTAAAAAAAGATTCAGCGTGTCTTCAAACGTTATTATTAAGAAGATTGATGATACAAGCGGAACGAATTTGTAGATCAATTTACAAACATGGATAGATCAAATTTATGCGAAGAGTTTTATAAGCGGGTCAGGTTATGGTGGACATCGTTAACAGGCTTAATAAGGCATTTGCAAGCTGAGCCACACAAAAAGTATCAAAATACGACACGGGAAATTGTTGGCTTACCCATTAACACAACGGGGGTCAGAAAATTTAACTTTTATATTATAACTATGCATCTTTCTTTTGCATATTTGCATTTTTATTGAACTTGAAATGGTCAATTTGTAACCAATTTCGAAATGCCAATTCATCTTTAATTCTATTAGTATATATTTAATGTTATGCCTCTAGAAACTAAAAGCTCTAAAATCGCAAATACAGGATACCAAGGGTACCATGATTTATATTTGAATCTGTATAATTAAATACAGATGAAAACTTTTCGACCGTTTCATTTACATAATAGTAGTATAGACCTGCCCTGTATTTATTTCTGAGTTTAAAATAGAATTAAAAATAATTCTTTATTAAATATTTTAACCAAAACATAAATACAAGTTATAAAAGCAATCAGCTCTAATAAATCAAATAACCTTACCATCTCATAAAAGTAATTAAAATAAATCATATAATAATATACAGCAGTAATCTAAGCAAAACCTAAACCACCTTTACTTAAGCTACGTCAGCCGACCAGAATTACGGGCACCCTATCTACACCTATTCGTTATCAATTACGAGACGTAGCAGAGTAAAAGGTCCCATCGTAAATCGCGTGTGATATCCCCATGTTTGCAGGTCATTAGAGGACCGGCCTGATCTTTCCATTTTCACGACATCGCCTCTGACGCCCTTTTGACACCGACGAATTATCCCTTAGCGTGTCAACACGTCGTGTAAACATGGCATGCTTTATGTTTATGCTAATACTAGCTTCCGCCAGCGGTTTCACCCGCTTTCTGAGGGAAGTACTTTCCATACCCGGATAAAAAGTAGCCTATATGTTATTCTGATGTATAAGCTATATTGTGGTAAAGTTTCATTCAAATCCATTCAGTAGTTTTTACGTGAAAGAGTAACAAACATCCATACATCCATACATCCACACATCCATACATACAAACTTTCGCCTTTATAACAGTAGTAGGATTGAAAGGACTCGAGACGTTTACTTTACTTTAATCGGTGTTAAGACTTCTTAAGATGTTTTTAACTTTATTTACACTGTCAATACGGTAAATGAATCACAGGAATATAAGGAAACTAATTGATGTGATACTAAGATGTTAGGTAGGTATTCATAAAAAGAATTAGATATTTATCGGCTTTTATACAATGGCTTCATTTAATATGGCCTTTAGAAAATAGTTATTAATACAATTTTCCAAGAATGATAACAATCTGTTGATAGTATTAAAGTTTATCTTAGAAATCTAGAAGAAAAACACTTTGGTGGGATCTTTACCTAAATTAATTGCGTGTGTGGGTTTTTTCCCTGAAGCGGGGTCGTAATTGGTTGTTAATTAATGTTCGTAACTACTGTACAAGACGAATTAAATTGCTATAAAGAAACGTGTGTAAATAGATGACGTAGCTAGAAAGGGGGCAGAAGATGGGGGGTAACATTTAGGTACTTGTTAGCAACTTACATTGATGTTCTTATGTTTTGTTTATGTAAACTGTGTAGTCTTATAGTTTAACATAACACAATCAAAGTAACTTAGCCCAAAGGGAAACATTTCGGAAACAGTTAATCCGCGGACTAAAACTACAACACAACATATTTGCAAGCATGTTAGTCACTAGGAGGAGTTGCTTAGTAAACGATGCGAATTATATCAATGGAATCTGGTTATTTTCTCTTCATTATGAATTAGCACCGAATTGTTGAATGCAGTTAACCATCTACTCATCCCCAGTAAAATGTAGAAACTAGTAAGAAAGGCATCAAGAATGGAATCAAATGGTACGGCTATGTCTTCGTTTGCACTAAGTACGTAGTGAGAGTCTTTAAGCACCTAACATCCAAAGGATCTTACAATCGTTTGTATCCTACTGAGCAACTATTCCCAAGAGGGTCACGGTTTCAGTACTTATTTCGAACTGTGGGGTATAAACTCCACAAACCTAACCTTTTCTAAATACACTTTTACTTTCGTCAACCCTATCAATAGCAACATGAAGGGAGTAATATTTTATCATCTCTCTGATAGTTTCTTTACCTTAACTTTGATCGAGGAACTAAACCACAAAGTTTATTTTTTTTAAATATCTCACAAGTAAGCGTGCACAATTTTTATTAAAAAAAAAGGAGCTAGCTATTTGATAAGTTCGTAGCTAATTAGGGTTGGCCACGGCAACATCTTTGGCAGTCGTATGTTCGTAGCCAGATGCCAGAAAATCTGTCAACCAGTCCTAACAAAGGGTATCGGGTTGCCTGGATAATTGATTTGAGGAAGTAGCTCCATGTAAAACACTGGTGCATTCGGCAAGACTGGAAGCCAATCTTGTCGATAAAGGATGATGATGAAATGATTATTAAGAAAATTCATCAATTAAGTAAGTATACACTATGTGTCTGACGTCAAGCCACAAATACTAGCTCGGGCAATCCGGAGCTCGTATCCGTCACTATATAATATACCTTGAATTACTGCAGCCCACATTCTTGGCGACATGCCACGTGGTTCGCTGCGACATGAATACCTTACTTGTGACAAGCTTTCAAAGTATGAGGCAATTATAAATTCCAGTTAAGTTCACCTTTGACCTGCAGTGGATTTTTGGATTCAATAGTAGCATCTTAAGACAATTAAACTCTTCTGAAAATTATAAAATTACCGTTTCGTGCGGCGTCGAAAAGTTGTTCGCAATTTAATAAAATGAAATATCTCTAAATTCGTTAAAAAAAAAAAGTATAAGCTGACACTGTGACGCCAGTAATAAGATTTCATAACTTCGTAGAAATCCTTGAATATTATGTGAACAATAGAATTAAGTACATAATACATTACAATAATATGCAAGGCCTAAACATCTGATAAAACTCTTAACGTCAATTTTACAAATTATTACAAAGAACTTACCTTACACATTAACATTTTCATTTCAGACAATCGCATACAACAGATTCACAAAATTGAGATCTACGATGCAGCAGTCAACTGTTTAGTTTTAACTCACAAAAATCTTTTGTCGGAATTAATTACGCGAAATTACTTAATTCCAAGCGCCTTTTCAGATCTTTTATTTTGAGCTCGATAAAGAAAATGTTTTAGCATTTCTGGAAACGTTGGCGAGAACGTTTTGTTTTTTTAAATAAATCAGTAGGTGACGTTATCTTATTGCTTTATCTAAAACTTTCTTTAATGTTTGTGTCCATTATAATGTTCTTCGTTCTATCAGTAATATAATTATTTCTAAAGAATGATTTTTGCCAACTAAATTCCCATGCTAACAGAGGTGAAGCGAATCCTCTTACACAATCTGTCACATAAATATGTCACGGAAGGTCGCAAATTTACGACAGGTGCAAATAAAGAGATACCACAAATACCTCAATGAATAAAGGCAACATGCTTCTTTTTGGGCGGCGGACCGCGTCTTGGAGTGGCGGCCGACCAACTTCATAATAACATATTTTATGCATCGATAAAGCCCTTATCTGGAAGCGCCCTTTTCTCAATAGCACATTCTTGACCGTCTAAAAGATACAATGTCCGAAGTTATTTTAGTAAAATTAGACCTTCACGTTGTGAAGTTACGGTTGTTATTCGAATCGCTCTCTGTGGCGGAGGTATCTGATTTACGGCCAGGTGTGGGCTCTCCCCGCTCGCCACTCTTCCATTCAGAGCTTGCACAAAGTGGGACACCTTTAGATTGGCGGTCTCCGATGAATTCGCTCCATTTCAACGTCAACACACAGATTCGTAATTCTTTTTGTGGACAACGGTCAAGCGTGGTTACGATCTGTAATTTAAATTCATGCTTTTGTCTTGATATAAAATTCCAATAATACATTTTGAGTGATCGCATTACTTAATGACATTATTTATTGGTTACTTCGAATGTTACGATTATTCAAAGGTTGGTGTCATAACATTCGATGCTTTGACCAAACCATGCGTTTGCGTAAAAATGACAAACAAATTCCAACAAGTCTTCGCCGGTCTGTATTATTCAAACAGATATCAAAACTTCCTTTCGTTTCTCGTATCTCGCCGATTCAGCGTCATATGAATTCAGTATTCAGTGCGAAGTTGAGTGAACGCCTACAGCACTCGGACGAGCACCGGAGACTTTTATTGGAAATCGACGCTCTACGAAAATGCATTTTTAGAGGTAATACGAAAATGTTTTATTGTTAAAAATAGTTAATGCATTCGGTGAAAAAACCTTTTAGATAGACAAACGTATAGCGCCTGTATTTATTTTAACCAAAGCGATACTCGCATCCGCACACCGGAGTTAACTCTTCACCGCTAAAGTAAATATTTGATTCGAAATATTGGACACAAAGTCTCTATTTCTCGACCAAACTGTCAGCTGCAGCAACCACAAGTTGGAACATATTCGTGAACTTAGTAATAACATGTTGTGTTCAACGTCGGCTCAGTTATGATGAACAACGTTTAATTATCTCAGTGCCCCAACTCTAAATGCTTAGAACACGGAAGATAATTACGGGGGTGGCAGATAAATGAATTCCAACAAGTGCTACAGCACAATACAGGTAGCGCATTCCGGCTCGCGGCCTCGTTTACAGCCGTGCATAAACAAAGGCCCAAATCTAAGGCACAAGTAATTATGGAACGTGCAACACTTACATTCTTTACTGGATTTTTTTCCTTTTAATGTGTGCATTTTTTGGAATGAGGTGTTGGGGACGAGGGATGGGGGGTGCACACTAGCTTTCATTCTGTCGTCGTCCTCCGGCGTGTCCGTCTGCGTCAGTTCAGTAGCTTCGAGCCCTTGGTAAGGGGTGGTCGCGCGCTCTCCCGCGATGCCGCAATACGGCCTGTTTCGATATATCCGTGCATTTTAGTGAAGTTTTATTTTCGCAGACATTTTTATATTATTTGGATTATGCGTGCGTTTACAAATTGGCTGGAAACCTTGATGATTGTTTACAACGGGGACTTGTTTGACCTCGATTTACTTATTAATTTTACTTTGAAGAAGTTATTTATTGATAAAAGATTTTCATTAATAATCTTGTCAAATTAAATTTGTTTGGGTTCACTGGGTGGAATATTTAATTTGAACGATACGTTCTTTGTAAATAAAACAATTTTTAGCATAATGTAAATAGCCGAAACTTGTAAGTATATATTGTACACGTTAAGTCGTGTTTAGATCGTCATTTGCGCGTACCTGTGTTTTTTCACACGATGTGGACCTCGTTGGCTACAGCTGTTTTTTTCGTTTGAACCCTTGAGTTCAAGTTTCTGTGAAGTTGCGGCAGGTCAATGAGACACTCTCATCTTGTAGCCATGTGTTTCTACTTGAATAGTATAGTATTAGTAATTGAGTTCGTTTTAAAGGCGAATGACTTTTGAGGGAGGCCATATAATGCATAAGAGTACTGATTTACATTTATATTATGTTTATTATATAATGTTTATACAGCTTGCCAAAATAGTCTGTTTTCAATGTTACTGGAATTAACTTTTTTATAAAAAATCATTATATTTGTATATTAATTTATTTACAAAGTTTGTTAGTAAATTCCAATATGAACCCATATTTGCAAAATAAATGTCTTTGTCTATGAAAGGCATTTGTTTTAATGACCATATCTTATAAATTTAGAATTTCAGCTTTTAACTAGAATTCTACTCAATTTATTTATGATTCACGAGGTATTCCCACGGGTTCAAACCGGTTAGGTTTACATGAAGCAAATAAATCGTTCAGAAGTTATGCTTAAGCAACATACACTCGATAGTTTATTTGTGACCGCAATTCATTGCTGTGGTTAACATAAGGATTTCATATCACGTACCAAAGAAGTTTCTGGAAGGTTCAATGGCGCAGAAAATATTTGCTAAGTTCTTGAGGAGTTCGGAACTTAGAGGCGGAATAAGTACTAAATAGTTGTTTGGTTTCAAATTGGTGCTTTCAGGAAAACTTCTTTAATTGATGAAAAGTGATAAATGGTAAAGAATTAACTGATCCGACAGTTTAGTTTATAGCTGAAAAAATGGCTTTATATACTGAGTCAGGTATACCTAATAAGGGTATACCTAATGAAATACATATTTGTTAGTCTGACCGTTCATACTTTAACATTTTATATAATTTAAGAAAAAAACTTTGAGTGTCGAAAAAAATACATGGTCTATCGGATGTTTCAGTTACAGTCTTGAATGTCTATATAGAATTTATGTTCGTAAATAAGTTGAAAAAAGGAAATTAAAAAAGGCACTGAATACAATTCTTAGGGCTCAAGTATATGGTACATGGCAATACCCTTTTCTAAGAAAATAATATGATAAGAAAAGCTTGGCCAAGTTTGTAACTAGAAAAGCGGTATGCTCATTTCCAGCGAGAAATGTACCTATACTTGGACGATTTGCGTGGTAACATTCACAGCGCGTCTCCAATTTTGTAGTCTATATTTATTTTGAGAATACAAAATGTTTCTTTATTTGAATGTGACTATGAGAATCATATCGTGGCTTATAAAAATTTAGAGGTACAAATACAATTATTTACACTGCTACTTCAAGGAAAATTTAATAATTTTTATATTTTGTACAGTAATTTCATTTAAGAATAGAAATGGTGATTTTTTTATTGTGAAATCGTTGAAGCGCCTATTAAAAAAACATGAATAGGTCAACTTCACCTTAAATAAATTTATAAAAGAATTCCTATCCAAAAAAGTAACAACATCAGGCTAACTTTAACTCTGAATCCGTAACCGCAAATCGTTTACTCATAACTGCAGAAGACAGTTAAGTATCATTGGTCCCACATATCTTTTCCGTTCTCCCATAGGCTAACAAATTGTTCCAAATTAACTTCTAAACGTACCTGCAACTTTTTACCACGTTTCTTGGCTTTACAGTTGTCACGTAAAAGAGTCAGAAAAAAGTTTATACGTCCACAGTATATTTTTGGTACCATAATGCTTGGTTAATTTTATTTGATAGCGATGAAAATGCAAAATATTGACCCATAATTGGTGCGTATAACGTTCATAATAAGAAAAACCTTGGAAAAATAATAGAACTACAATTTTTTTTTTAATATTTGTATCTTATATTTAGATTACTTACTCTCGATGTAGGCGAGAAGTGAAAACACTTCACACTTTATAGAGGAAAACATCAATAAAGCTCATTAAACACAGTACCCGAGATCATAACTAACATGAAGCATTAGAATTATATCACTTAATAAGTCTAAACCGCCCCAAAGCATAACTTAAACTGCTGTAATCCCTTTATAGTCCATCTGATAAATAGCCCATGTTAAACTTAATTAACAAAACACAGTTTATTAATGTCCAACCATATCTTATTGGGCCTTGTGATTGCAATTTATTACTTCTATCATAGCTTGACTAGTTTCTGGTTACTAGTTTGAACTAACTGTAACTTAACCATGGATAATAGCTGTTAACATGGAGCTAGTGATCAACATTGATTGACTAACTGTGTTGAATTAATTACTTGAAGCGATTAATGATACCTATTGTGTGATTGTCGAGTGTTCTTGTAAGGCGAAATTGGGGACAAGCTTACTATGTCAGCAGAGTAATCGGGATTCCATTACGTAGACATCTGTTGTGTCTAAACTTAGATCTATTTCAGTTTTACCTTCAGAGCCTATTTAATCAGTCAGGCTTTCTGTGTTCTGACGTAGATATTTGGTGTAGCCTTACTTCTTCTGTTTCTTCATAGCACGAATGCGCTCATTATTTATTGTTATCGATAAATACATTGGCTCCTAAATCGTGGGTAAGTAAAATTCGCACGGATCGATGATAAGGTTAATCAACGCTTGGCGCGGTCGGTCCGTGGATGGGTGACCTTCTTGTCAGTCTCACCATCGGGTATCTTGTTGAGGAGGTCAGATAAGCAGTCGATTCATGTAGGTATAACACTGGTACTCAGCTGCATCCATTTAGATTAGGAGCTGCCCTCAACACAATTGAAAAAAGGCAAGGCATTGATATGAAAAAAAAAATAGTTCCAAACATTTTATGAACTTATTCTTAACTAAGATATAGTCGGAAACTCCCATCAATTAATATGGAGTAGCTTACTATGCGATCCCTAGCCCTTAACGATGTGTAAGTCAGTTGTTACTAAAGGCATTGGTCGACCATGCTGGGCTTAGGCAACGCATTATATTTTCATAGGCATTAAGCCTTCATACTACGTTTATATAACAATCTGTTATACATCTGACAGTGCTGTTAGCGCGTATAAATAAACAAACAGGGTGTTTTCATAAAGGATGCTCGTGTAAACATCTACAAACGTCTTTTCTAGATTTAATGTGCGGAACTTATTTATTTAGGATAGTGTTTGCTTACTGAAATGTGTCGCCTTGACCTAGCTTTGGGAAAATTGCGATTGTTGTATCAATACTGTAAGATATGAAATTTATTTTTTGAAGGCTTACAGCTAAAACACCAAATAGCAATAATAAAAAAAGCCAATAACAAGTCTTCACTTATATCGACATAAAATTTATCAATTTAGTAGTTCGAAGTAGTTATTATAATATATATACCTATAAATAACAAATATACATAATTAACAAAACCTGTCAGAGACTTAGCTATAATATATATTTCTGTGATATCACCATACGATACCGTAATACATATTATAGCTAAGTCTGTGACGGGCTTAAACAGTGGCGAAATCTTTTTCTCGTTGCTACCAATCGTAAGTGTACCCAGTAGGCTGGCAGCAATTCATAAAATTGATTTTCTAAACCAGTATACAAACCTTTCGTTGTTTAAGTAACATAAATTCAAATCATCTTTTACTAAGATATCTTTTACGCAATCTACTACGAGTTCTACTTAATAATTTTAGTAATCAAATAAAACTTATCAGTTTTTTATTAGAAATTGAATAATGTCTATGTAATTTAAAATTAAAATATTCCATGTTTAATATAACAAAATAAATTCTTTTCACAATAATCAAATCAGCGAAACACAAATAACTTTCATAAAAGACTTGTCAATAAAAATCACTGTCGACAATATGAAAGCATTTCAAAAGAGCGAGTAATATTCAAATTAACTATTTTCATTGGGACTCTGTATTTCAATGAAAGCGATATAAAATAAAACGGTTGAGTTAATTTTAGGCGGTATATTGAATCGTTAAAACATTTCGGAGCTGAATTATCATTATGCCAAATAGAATTGATATGCCAAAATAGGTCATATAGTCGTAGTTTGTATGAACGCTCTGACTTTACAAAGCTTCCATTAGAACCATAGAAAGCTCAATGCTGTCATTATCAATACACTAATAAATATTATTCGTGATTGGAAATTTAAAAGCAGATATAATAATAGCGAGGATTTGACGCAAAGAAATAATTACTAAGTGATGTAAGAACATACAAGAAACATACCTCCATGTACAGACGCCAGTACATCACGCTATCCGAAACTGTCAAATTATCCCAATCAACTTTGAACCATATGCTTCAGCGATAAAGTTGAAAATCTATTAGGCAAATCTGACAGATTGCAGTAGCTTCCTCTGTTAGCGTCTGTACTTTACGATACCCATATACTGGTAACAAAAAAATAGAGACATAAATGTACTACTTGTGCCTGAAACTGAAGCAGCTGAAATTTTTCTTACTGTAATATTTAGAACGCTTATTTCGGATTCAACTCGTATCTAGCTTGGAATAATAAAATTCTACACGTATACTTACATGTATCAATAATTCTGACTTCTGATCAACGATCCATAATCGTTATGATAGCGTACATTGTGAAAAATATATGTGTGATACTATTCACGATGTGGCTTTCCTAGGTATTGAAAATCGATATACTTTTCATACGTAACAACACTAGCACTGCCTAGCCTTGTCCCAAGCTATGTTGGGGACGGCTTCCAGTCTAACTGGATGCAGCTGAGTACCAGAGATTTACATGGAGCCTATCTGACCTCCTCAACCCAGTTACCTGGGCAACACGATACCCATTTGTAAGACTAGATGTCAGACTTCCTGGCTTCTGACTACCCGTAACGATAACCAAAGAAGCCGCGACCCACCAATTTAACGTGCCTTGACAACTTTCCGTGGGGTCAAAATAATAAACTTTAATTGTCAAAAATTTTCATTATATTCAATTAGGACTATGATAGGTTAATGATAATAGATCTTAAAAGGAACATTATATTATGTCTTAAGACGTAGGCTTACTATTAAATTCGCAGTCGTCTTATTCGCTAGACTACAAAGTATAATCCTATGTCTATCAAACTGAAAATCTGATGTAATCTACTTCTATGTAAACGTATGTATGTCTAAAATTTTAAACCCCACTTATACTTCAAGTACAAGCTCGGGTTAAAGTAATTATACTGAGTGTGAGATAACTACATATAATATCAGTAAGTACGTACTTCTCAAACCTATCTGTGAGGTAGACAATAAAATGCATAACAGCTATCATCTAAGTCAATATTTCCTGTAGTAAATAGTGCATGCTATTAATTAAGTCGTGGTGGCCTAGCGGTTAAAGAGCCAACCTCTCAAGTGTGAGGGCGTGGGTTCGATTCCAGGTCAGGCAAGTACCAATGCAACTTTTCTAAGTTTGTATGTACTTTCTAAGCATATCTTGGACACCAATGACTGTGTTTCGGATGGCACGTTAAACTGTAGGTCCCGGCTGTCATTGAACATCCTTGGCAGTCATTACGGGTTGTCAGAAGCAAGTAAGTCTGACGCCAGTTTAACCAAGGGGTATTGGGTTGCCCGGGTAACTGGGTTGAGGAGGTCAGATAGGCAGTTGCTCCTTGTAAAACACGGGTACTCAGCTGAACCCGGTTAGACTGGAAGCCGACCCCAACACAGTTGGGAAAAGGCTCGGGAGATGATGCTTGCTATTAATTTACGGACCTGAACACACATTAATAATAATTTTTCTAATTATGACAGCTGAATAGAGCCCAATATTACTTAAATTGTTGTTTCTAGGCGACTGTAACAAAGAAATAATGCCGTTAAGTATTTATTAGGATGAAAACGGTCATGAAGGTCTTAACTTTTTAATTACAGGACATAAAATGTCCACTATTGAAGACGCGCCTAACGAACGAACGAAACGGTCGGCGAAACAACATGTCTCTGCTATGTTATTTTCATTTAAAGTTTTATTATTCCGCTTAAGTTGAAATTGATTGTCAAGATGTTCAATTAAAGTACGTATTAATAAGTAGAAAATAGTTGTAATAACTGTTTGACGGTACATAATCTTTGCTCACACTTAACTTTTGGTACTCCGCTGTATGGTCATCAAGGCAAGAGCCAGCTCTTGCCAAATAAGTCCAGAATATGTATTAAGACGTTTATCTAATGAGATTTCACATGGTGCTCGATTTTATCACGCAATTAGCTCTTTACTTGACTATCTTTGTTATTTGTAAATTCATTTTAAGTATTAACACAAAGACATAAGAACACAAATAATAATAACCGACGGTATCCCAATGGCATCGGACTGCAATAAATTATTTTACATCAGTTCAACGTTTGGCCTTGATATTTCAGGCTAAAGTTAGACTAGATTTGATAAATAAATTAGATTGTTCTTTTGTCTTTGTCCTAAAGATCTGGTTGATAACCAGCCTGAACCTGAGGATACGAATGGAAAATCAAAAACGAACAATTGGGATCTTTATAAGCCAATAATAGCACCTGTTTGTTTATGTAAATATCTGAGTGCATAACATCATTGAATATGTAGACTACACTAGACATATAAAAGTAGAAAACAGGATAATACATTTTGTCTGTTAGAAACTTTCATGAAACTTTTCCGCGGTATTTACCCACAGTATAAGCTAAATGACTTTAGTTTGGGGTTGCTGAGACCTAAGATCAATAAAATTTTATTGGTACGCATAAGGTTCGCGTGACAACCCTGACCGTACCACAGGGTAGTAAGGACTTATGTACCCGTAGTTTAGGGTTATGTAATAAATGTTGTCTGTGCCCTACGGTTGGTTATATTTCGTAATTGACGTATCGCGGATAAATGGAAAAGAAAATATTCACGTTTATTTTCGCTCGCCCAACTACAAGCAAAATAAATGTTAACTGAAGCTATTTGTTTTTTCAATTAATTGTATCAGCACGATAAACATGATAGCCTGGCTAAAATGAAAAGCAGTATTTTCTTATATTTTTCGTCATTTGCTATGAAAAAGTATGCGGTATGTGATACCGCAAAAACTAAGACTTTTATAGTCCAGCTTGATTTATGGGGGCCCAGACAATATGTCATCCCCATTTTCCCCAAACCCCGTTGTCGTAAAGATAAAATGTTACCTTCTAAGAATTATATTATGTGCTAAATACCGGTTAATTGTGCCGTAAACTCGTCATAAATTTTGACTATGAAGAGCTTTTAAACTGTTTAATAAGACGATTTCATTTCGACGACGTCGATGTCTGTGCTAAGGTATAGTATAGTATAGTATGATAAATTCTAAGAAATGTATGCTATACTTAGCTGCTGTACATAGCTTCAGGCTGCAATGTTTTTTTGGGACTCTCGGTAAAGAGTACTGACGGGACTCGCACGATCAAAGTTTATCTTTGTTTTTGTTAAGTTTTACCTATGTAAGTACCTACGTAGACATTTAAGTTTTGTATTTATTATTTTTGAAAACCTTTCTATGTACCTAAAGCGTATCATAAAATCTATTAAGGAAAACAATCATTTAAGTCGTTACTAAAATTACGGAAAATTATTTAACCACATCAAAAACCAAGCGATAAAAATATCTCTATAAAAGTTCATCATTATTTACGGCGGAGGCGAAAATCGGTTAATTAATTAACGTGTGAACTGGACAGTTTATCGAACGTACGAGTAGGTACTCTCGATATTAACGCGGCTGCCGTCCAATACTGATTGCCAGATTTGGTTGACCCGGGAGGATAAACCGATGCGCCACCGCAAAGTGACTATGTAAACGTGCATTGAAAATGATCGTGTAACTGAATGACCTCCTGAGACTTTCCTGTACGAAGCTTTCATCATCATCAGCCTATCGCAGTCCACTGCTGGACATAGGCCTCTACAAGTGCACGCCACTGAGATCGATTTTCGGCTTCTCGCATCCAGCTCCTACGAAGCTTTACATAATGAGATTTGGTTGCCAGTTAGCTGTGAGAAAAGCCGATGTTAATCCTGAATTAAAACTTTTTGCTTTACTTATTTATAAGTGACTCGCTGCAGACGGTACACGTTGCATTTTTTTGAAAACTGAACTCGCGCGCGAGCATTTTCAAAGTTTTAACTTAAGCGGATGAATGCTAATGAATGGAAACATACAAAAACGTTAGTGTAATGTAACAATATATACGCGTACTAGTACTTTGAGGGCCAGTTTCACAGGTTGCTGATAAGTTCCAGATAGTTTATCTGGCAGATAATGTTATACAAATTCTGTTCCATTTTTGAATTTATCCGGCAGATAGTGGCTATCCGTAACCTGTGAAACCGTAAATATACAAGTTGCCATTTGAAATTAGGCATTTGTTTAAAACTACATAAATTAGATTTTGTCATTTGAAGTTGAAACATCTCTTCCCCTTAATTATTTAATTAAAGTAAAAATCTCTCTTACCTACAACATCAAATAAAAGAATCTTCATTATTATCCATAGCAATCCTTTACAGTTTAGAACCTGCGTCCAACATGTCTGTTCACATTCAGTCTACCAACAATTTATTTACGCAGCAAAACATCCGTCAGTGTTTCCATAAACTTCAAGTTAGCATTATTCCTTACGCTGACAGTTGCGTCGTTTTCCGTAAAGATATGGAAACAGTGTCCTATTACGTCCTATATGTGACGTGCCCCCGTAGGGAGACGTACAACCGATCTATTGGATTTACATAAAAGGTTCAATGAATTCGCAACAAGCTCATATTTGCGGTGGCACGTAGGTGCGTTCTGGCTTATCATTTTCTTATTACGTGTGTGCGGATATTTTCAATATCTATACTTTACATGGTTCACGACTTAGCCCGTACTAGTTTTGTTTTTATTTTTTGCCTCTGTCTCTCTGAAATTTTGCGGTCATGGTAGCTTGCATTTCCTGGTGCAATCTGCACATGTTGTATTGCTGTTGTGTCGTAGCTTACTAAGGATTTGCACATCGACTATTTAATCTAACATGGAAGAAAATTATAAATTATTGTCAGGCCTTTCTTTATTTTCACAACAAGAGCTTAGTAATAATTCGTTTATGTTTATTTACTTCAAAAAGTTTTTAATCAAACGCAAAGTGGAAAGAGGTGTTTAAATTAAAAATGTAAAATCTTGAATGCCGCAAATACTTAAATATTATAATCCTTCGCGGTTAGGTGCTCATTAAACTTTTCTCACTGGTTCCATTTTTGAATACCTAGTTTTAAATTAATTAAATCTCCTGTTTTTTTATCATTTTTTTTTAAATTTTGTGCGTATGCTCCTTTAATAGTCATCTTATTGTTCAATTCAATACACAAGTATTATGAGATGAAACGCGTGTCAGAAGCTGCTTTGTACCAGATCTTTCTCCTTTCTAATAGCCCTTCAACTTCTTTTCGTCCGTCCTTGAGACAAGATAATAAATCTTCAAGAGAAAAGAGTAAAAGGCATGGAACAAAAATGCGTCATGTAAACATTCAAACACTTTGGGGGTCCCGCCGTAAGCCAAGTAAAGGGGGGTATTAACTTAATGATCCCAACACATCCAACAGGTATGATCTCGGTACACCACGAACATTCCTTTAAATTTCCGATTTTTTTTTAAGTGTTGTCATTGAATGAGTTGCTGTAGTTGAATTAAAATGTTCAGTGTAATCTTTTACAGGTATTATATCTATGTATACTAATTAAATATTGTCATAAATAATGAAAGACGGCCGTGTTGCTAGGAAGTTTGTTCATCACCACATTTTCTTTCCAGACATAAAACTTGGAACCGGTAAAGGGTGAACGTTTCGGGGTGCCGTCGTTTTGTCGTATTTGTAATCTCGTCATTTTGTAAAATACAGCTAATGTTCGTAATTTCTTCCGCATTTTAAGCACGCAATTGCCCAAATAACATAAGCCGCAATATTCAGAAAGCCCGCAGCAGATGTCGCGTTTAACTTCATACATCCACATTAAAACTTCGCTACAACAGCTTTTGAAATCGCAACATGGCTAAGTCTTGCGACTTAAAGTTGCAAGTGTGCGCGAGCCTGCTTTTTAGGTCAGGATCAGACCATTCCAGTGTCGTCCATTGATCGCGTCAATGGATAAAAGTCATATGTTATATCGTTGTATACGTACATTAAATGAATGTTCGGATGAATGAATGCCCTTTCTCTGTTAGAAGTCGTAAACGGAGGGTGGAGTACAAACATTTGCTCTACTTTTGTAAAGTGATTTATTCTGAATGCCAATAGCGTATTGTTAAACCTCGTGTTTCATTCATGCTGTGCTGTTTTACATTTTAGAGTATGTTTGCGTGTGAGCATGGTCCTAACTTACTAAGTGAATATTTTCATAAAACTTGGCCGCGCTAAAATTAACTACATTATCTTCAGTCTAGATAGCTAAAAGTTATTTTACAAAGCTAAGGCAAAATCTCAAAGGTTTTCTTTATAAATTACATATTAAAATAGGCTTCTTTCAACCGAAAGGATTCAGGAACATTGTCAAAATTAAGCTGTAAATTTTGTTGTTGTTTACTATCAAAACGTGGAAAAGATTATATATTCGCTAAAGTAAATAAGAAAACAATATTTGCGGGAAATATTCCTATTTTTTGTAAAGAAAATAATGTTGTGTAGACGAACTTGACCGGCAGATAATTTTCGTGGACCGCGGCGTTATAACAATTTTTCCTTGAAGGTAACAAATGACAGATAGTGACAGTGAAATTTTATCAGTATCGATGTCTCATAAGCGGTAGAAGCGAGTCGTGCCCGCCGGAGCTGCGGGAGGCTCTATAAAAGTTAGCCTCTTTGGAAAAGGGCAGGGTTGAACGTATTGAGTTATAAAAATTCGTGACCTTTAACTTTAAGTAATTTTCTTGTACTTATGTTTGTGTTTCTCGCTCTTCTCGCATATTTTATTCTAATTAGGAAAACCAGGATGTTAACAGAAACAATTACATATATTTTTATG
Source organism: Heliothis peltigera (assembly GCA_958496145.1). NCBI lineage: Eukaryota > Metazoa > Arthropoda > Insecta > Lepidoptera > Noctuidae > Heliothis > Heliothis peltigera. The sequence continues at coordinate 4,965,261 of OY292333.1, forward strand.
ATATTTCTGTACGTACAGTTACGATAAATGTATTGAAAGTTTCATTGCCATTAGTGTCAATTAAAAAATCTAAAGAGTAGATTTTATAACCCTGCACTCCACAGTTTTCTTCGCAACGAACGAACGTTAACTATATTTTCCTTTCTCTTTCAAACTTTACTCTACAATAATTGTATTACTTACGTATAAAAGTTTGAAAGTGACTGGTATTATATAATTTTCCAGCAGCAAGCAACCTTTAAGTCTTTATAAGCGCCAATGGAGCAGAACATTGAAGCAAAGCTCGCTGAGCTAATTCCTGCTAAAGATGATATGACTTCAAACTTCTATAAAATATTTAACTCTGTGACCTACTAGTTCATATAATTGTTTGTAGATATTATTCAGGAGACTGGATAAACCTTTTAATAAAAAATAAATTAAAATGTAAAAGCTAATTATTGTAATCCGAAGTGAATTCATTCTATCAAACGAAATAAACATAAAAAAGTGGAAAAAGTCGTTAATCTAAGCATCCCGGACGTCAAGCCAAACAATGGGTACCCCTAAGTTCCGTATTTCTCTCAGGCAATCTCCGGTAGATAATCTTTATAAAATAAATCACGCTTCTTTAGACAATTCAGATTGGGGATAATTAATATTTTGTAATGAATCAAAGCAGCGTTCTGTTTTGTGCATTATTTAATAGGCTACATTTCGGCACAACCACAGCCCGTATGTAGGCAGTAAAAATTCAATTTAGATTTAAGGGAAATTACCTTAACGGATATCTTCCATCTGAATTGTTCGCGTAACTCAATTAGAGGTTTCAGCCGAAATTGATTTACGGCTGTTTAAAACTAAGCCCGTTTTCTATTAGATTATTTGGATTTAATAGTCTTTAGATTATACATCGACCCGGCCGCACTATGCAAACCGAATTATTTATCGAGACTATTAGGGAGACGTAAAGTTATCAATAGGTGTATGCTTCGCACAGTTGTCTAAAGGATAAGTAATTTATTGGCAATTGAGACTTGTTCATTGAAAGGGAATTGCCTTATATCTCACAATTATTTTGAATTGAGAATTATTTTATTTCTCTTGGTCTGGAATTTAATCTTATATCGCTATGTCAGAATGCTGAGCTATTGATATGTATAAGTGAACTGTGGTTCTGTTTACTGATTCTTGTGGGAGATGAAAATAAAGCATATCTTAAAAATTAGCTCCACTCGCGTCCTGGGGAGCTACTTGTAAATCGCTCGCCCGATATAAAAAAGCTTAGAGCCTTCCTAGATAACTGATCTATTCGAGACCGATAGATTTTTTCAAATCAATCCAGTATTTCCTGAGATAAGTGCGTTCAAACAAACACACTCTTTGCTAATACCTAAGATTAACATCCAGACAAAAACATATGTTCGTTTATTTTTATTTTGTTTATTCCTTTATTTCAGGTAGGTATCTAAGGCCTATAGAAAATACAATTTCAAGTTAAAAGTTATTTCAAGTATTGCTTTTTATCAAAATATTTCGTCATAATTTTTGCCCCAAAACTATCAACACAATTAAATAATGATTTGAAGTTTTCATCTTACAATTTAGTTTACAGATTAAAGCCATAAGTAATAAACCAATTACGTAGATGAGAGAGAACTTGGTGCGGATTTATCTCATTACAGTGGAAGTGGCTGGCGAGATTACAGTTTAATAATAAATTGCTATTGTTTCACATGAAGTTGGAACAATGAGGTTTTATTACTTGCCTATGGTAATATTAGGTGATACTACTATGTAGGTATGTAAGGTATAAGAGCAATGCTGTAAGTAATCGTAATTTTACTTCATTATTGCTATAGTTTTTTTTCGTATTTCAAAATATTATAAATATGAAGATAAATTTATCCTTATTGTAATACCTTATTTAATGCGGAAAACTCATTGCAACAAGGCTGATAAATAAGATATACCATTACTACCCTAGACCATCTTTTTCCTGTAGATATGTTCCTTTAGAGTAGATCTGGGATAAATCCCCTACTTGATATCAACAATTGCCATGTATGTAGGTCCTTAAGTTAATCATCTATGTTGAGTTATTATTAAATTTGCTTTCTCGACCTATCATTTACAGATTTTGCGGATTTTATCCCGCTTAGGCAATTAGCTCGATTTTTCTCTATTATTATTTCTAGGAACCCAAGGAATGGCGTAGTGACAGAATCTCAACGAAGCTAGACTTGTCAAAATTCACTGGTGTCGCCGGATTTTATTCACTTGAAAACTTTTTCAATCTGATTAATTTATGAAATATTCCAATTACGCTCATTCTCTGAAACAGTGTGATAAAAGTTTAAACTTGCGCAAGAAAATATTATGTTAAGATAAAGTTTTGGCTCGAACACATTATTTATGAAACTCAATTTTAGCTTCAAGATTTACGACACTGCTCTTAACTATATGTTTGGGCTAACATACTACATTTTTATAATATAAGAAGAATCACTGCTATCAAAAGTTTCAGACTTCGTTTACTAAGTTACCCAATGCAACAAAGATTGCTTTTGTCTCCGGGAACTAAAATATCACAGCTCAAGTATGGTTCGAGAAGTTCCCATTAATTACATCATCTAGTGTAAGGAAAATTGATAAATTAAACGTCCCTTCATAGAGGCAGGTTCTCATCGAGAGACTACTCAATGTGGGTGTGATAATTAAATCTGGCTCTAATTGAGCGGGGATCGATGGCTGTTCCCATGTTCATGAACATACTTCAGTGGCATTCACACTTCGAACTGTCCCTAGTGTCCCAGTGCGAAGTTATTTTTGATCACTACTTAAAAAACACCCATTCGAGAACATAATTAAATAGCTTTAACACAATTTCAACTTTTTAATTAATAATGAGAAGATCGTTTCTTCACATAAGTACCTCTTGGAACGTTGTAAATAACTGTATAATTAAACCTTCAATTAAAATTATCATTTTACTTAATTGGAATTTGAAATTACGCAAATGAACTTCAATGACACATAAAATCTGAAGAAATGTTCTCAAGAAGAAAGGATCGCTAGATTTATTCACACTGGTTGGTTTCTATAAAGCTGTATAAAAATACAACATTTCAACTACCCCGTATAACCAATTCTTGAACAGCTGTGTTTATAACGATACAATATTACAATGGAAGACACCAGGTTTTTCGCAAGTCACGGCTGTTATTTTTTATACAATGCTTAGATTTTTTTATGAAATTGAATTTACGGCGTCGCTAAGCTACAATTTGTTTATTTTCCAAAGACACCAAGAAAGTGAGAGAAAATTAGAATTTTGTACCGAACGCGGTACAACTGGAAATAAATTTTAAAAAAATTGCGTGAAATACTGCCACGCTTTTCCATGCAATAACTTTCAATTAACAGGCGTTGCGCCGTGGACTAACTTTTTTGTGATTGATGTCACAGCAAAAAAAAATATTCCAGCGAAGTTACAAGCAATTTCACTAACCATTGTGTGAGAAATTCTTCTTAATTTTCCGCTTGAGCGTTGGGTTGAATAATAACGCTGTTTTAATGGGCTTTTCCTGGTCCTTTATTTCAAGAGTGAAGTGTTTCTACGAGTGAATCAATGGGATTTTCGCGAATGGACTTTTAAATAGAACTTCCAACGCATTAGTAGTCCGCGTCTGAATAGTGGGAAACTAATGAGTTTTATTTAAAAATACATCGTATATTCTCCGAGAAGAATAAAGTGGGTAATTTCCTATTCGCGAAACTGAAACTCGTCTTGCTTCAAAATTAGTTGACACTGTATGAGAGGTGATAGGGGAGGATAGGAAGTTGAGGGTGGAGGCGGGAGAATTGCTTCACTTCTACTTCCGAGCCTACTTCCGATGTGGCAGTGTTGTGTGCCCTAAATGTGCGCACTTACTCTCGACAATATCTAACGTCAACCACGATTTTGGGAAGTTAACAATTCTTGGCTGCTTTTGTACTTACATATCGTAGGCATTTTATGTAGGTATATTATACATTTGAAATATTAACTTATAAAAAAGTTTTAAACTTTTAAATAAACTTTTCTTATTACGTGCTACAAAACACACTCACAAATGTAAGTTGTTTGTTTTAATTTTTTTTTACGGTTATTGAATTAAACACGTGACATTTGCAGATTCCTGGAACCGAAGCTTTTGCAAATGATTTAAGAGATAAATACGATAGTAAATATAAATAAGGCAAATATGATTAATGTATCTGCCTCAAAGGCCAGGAATTAATGAATAAATTCTCTTGTACTGATTACTTAAACATAAAAAAAAACTGCAAAAATTCTTAAAAAATAATAAAGATCTTCATAACCGACCCGGAATCATGACCTCTGAATGTATTACAAAATAAAGTTTCCTGTGTATTTTATTTGTGACAATTTCAACTCGTCGACTACCATTCAATATTTACACTGAAATGTACAAAATTAAAACCGTCGATGAATGTTCCGACGTAGCTCTGCTGCAATATGAATGCCTTATACTCGTGACGATTGTCAGCACTTTCAAATTAAATTTCTCAATATTGTGAAACCTGAAATTACATTTCTTGGTGACGTAGATATACAGAATAGTAGAATTTATCAAAATAAATATAGTCCGCTCTGCTTGAGACTTGGCTGGGGCACTGCCGTGCCCTCAGATTTTGGGAGTCATGTGACCAATTTAGTATACATATGTATATTATAAAACACAAAAACATCTGCTGCGATACTTTTTTGGTAAGGCTTGGTTGTTTTATTACCACCGTAAAAAACTATCGGTTTGAATAAGAAAGGCTCAATTTTTGGATCAAAAAAATGTATTTAAATAAACACGTAATCTGATGCAGAAAAAAAAGAATAAGCAAAAAATACGTGAAAACCGTTTACTTTCCCTAGTTCAGGCTAGATCAAATAAAGCAAAAATTCTTGAATGCCTACGTATCTAGCGATCTTCGTAGACTTAATATTAAGCATTCCGGCCACTAAAACCTGACCATACCTGGATATTTCGGCGAGGATAGAATTCTCTACGTGCAAATTTTGCATCGCACCATCTACTTACGTCACTCACTTGAATAGATAAGTTTTTCTATTTAAAGGCGGACTGGAATAGTAAAAAAATATGGTATAGTGCGCTTTCTTCCATTTAGTGATTAACAAAAAGAGGAAAACTGTTTTCATGTGCATTTATTTATCTTGTTTGTAAATGGACGGACCAAAATTACCTACGAGTATTACCTTATATAACCTTTCTGTTTGTATATACATTATCTGTGTATAAAAAACAATGAATATCCCGCTTTCGTATTATCTTTATCATTCACATCCAATAAAAATATTACGGATCATATTTTAATGGCTTTTCTGAAAAATATGAAGAATTTTATTACAATTCCATTTATTTTATACGCAAAGTTCATTTGGGGCGTAATAATGTATTCCCCATCTTTTTATAAAAGGTTTTTATGCTGAAACACGTCAGTTTATTTTGGAAAACGTTTACTAGGGCTGGTTAAATATGCCTGAGAGAATAAAAATAAAGTTCTAGTATTGACAACGGAAAGCATTCTGCTTACAAATCGATTGATTTGATATCGTAAATATACGTAGCGTTTCGTCTTGAGTTACTGTTCGTCATCGTATAGAAATGGGTCGTAATGAAATGATTGAGGGAGTCAGTTCAATTGTTGTTTCTTTTTTATACGGTTATTCAAAGTCTGAACATGGAGCAACGAAAACGCTTGACATGTAAATGATTCACTTTTATTACCCTTACCTGATTGATTATTCATATAATTATGCAAGCGGGCCGCGGTTTGGTGGACACTTTAGATATGAATACTTTTAGGAAAGATTGAAATATAACCGTTTAAAATGTAGCACATCAAGCTACTACAACCTGTCTAACTTCCCTGATAGATTTTCAACTTTATCGCTGAAACATACAGTTCAAAGTTGATTTTAAAAGTTACAGTTTAGGTAGCTTGATGTGCTGGCGTCTGTACGATAGGTTCCTTATTTAACAATAGTTTGATAAAGGTATCGATAAAATTGAAAAGGAGGGCGCAGCTATAGTAAAAAAGTAGTGTATCGAAACCGCAACAGATCTATTCCGCGATAAATACAACCCTTGGTGAGACATTGTGACATGCTCGAGCAGAAAATCCGATAACGTCAACTTTTCACTCGTGCCGTAAGTACGTATACGAGTATACGCGGAATAAAGCAGTAACTGGCTTTTGAACTTTTTCCTCCCCTGGGAAAGGATTTGGAGACAAAATGTTTGCGGTTCACTTTTGGTTTATTTTGTTCTATGAACTCTACAAATGACGTAGATGTAAAACCTATTTGACGTATATGACGTCTTAGTTTTATTTCGAGTCCTCAGTCCACAGATGAAACTCATTTGTCGTATTCCAAGTACACAATACGTTCATTTGGGTGATTTGTATGTGTTATCTACAGAAGCGAGGAAGTCAGTTGTAAGTGACGACACATCAACCATCCGAATGACGGCAATGATTACGCTATTCAGTTAGAAATAACATGTCTCCGCGGCGGGAAGGAAGTTTAATATATGCGTCATACGTGTGAGATGCATTAGGAGATATACTCGTACATATGTAACATTGAAGTAGACTTACAGAAATTTCTCACGTTCGTTTTTTAACTTTTGTGTAAAAAAACAATACAATATCCTGTCATATGGATGCACAGGTTTCCAGCCAATATCACGCTTACAATCTAATACATTTTAGTTAATGAGTGGTCAAAACATCACAATACACCAAATATGTGAGTGATAATAGTGATAAGTATAATAAATGAATATTGAAAATGTTAGCTTGTGTGTGTCAACCAACGGAGACGGCGTTATTATTTAAAGGAGGACCGCCGATTGCTATGGGGCCACTTGGTACACACAAAATTCGACATAACCCGGTTGATGCCATGAAAGCCATCAAACTGCTACCCACAGGTGCTCGCCGCTCCAGCGATGAGGGGAAAGACAGTTCTCCATCCCACAATTCATCACCCACCCTCATAAACTCAACTGGAAACTTACTGAATTTAAGAAAAATAGAACGAAAAGCTAAATCTACTAAAATCCTGGTTAACCCCGTGTGCTCCGACAGCATTGGCACGAGCGATGATAGCAATCGATCCAAAAACATCCACTCTAAGTGGAATGGAAAGAAAAAACGTCTCAAGTCTGAGAGTGTTGCCAAGAACCTCAAGAAAGACGAACGCAAACGTGATAAAAATGATCCAATTAGTAGAAGCGATGGTAAAGCAGATAAGAAATCGATATCTTGTTTCAAAATAAAAAGTTCCGAAGATAAATCACGCTCAGCCGAAGACCGAAAATCTGGTAAAGAGAACTGTACAAATGAAAATGCCAGTAATCTGATGAGTGCCGAGAAACCCGATATTATTAACCATTCCAGGAAAAATAGCAGAGAAATTTTAGTAGACGAAAGTACCATGACCGATCAGGCGATGTTAAGAAATGACCAATTGGATACGGGAAAGACTGATTCTACTATAGCAGTTAAGGAAATGAAGGTAAGTGAGCTGTCAGACTTGATAGCAAAAACTAAGTAATTTTCAGACTAAGTTAAACCCAAAGCAAAGTAGTGGAAAAGTAATTAAAATGCATTCTCAATGCTTCAAAAGCACGCTAGTAGAACTTGAAACACAATCATTCAGTTGTATATAGAATTGGGTTCATTTACCAGCATTTCGGTCGTCTCGACGTTTGGATCAATCTGTATGCTAATGACGGACTGGAACATTCTCGGTTTGCACTCATCTCTTCGCTCTTTCATTACTCCCTTCCTTTCAACGAGTAATGATGGTATTAACTTATCAGAACCACGATCTTGATCATGTTAATGCATAATTCCGTATTTTATAGTCATTTATTCTGATAGATAACAGTAGTTTTGAGACCATCATAAGTATGAAATTATTTTTTTTAATTACCAGCTATAATTCAAATATGAATAAGTCCTAACAAATACAGTCAGCAGAAATTAAAAGTTAATTAATTCAAGTGTTGGACAAAACTGAGTATTGCGATGCATTATTGGGATTATTTGCTGTGTGATTGTCCCATCTGTGTTTAATATCCGGTGGCAAAAGCCCGGATAATTTCATTGTGGCTTCGCTAAAACCTCATTGCAAATCGATTCTGTGTCGATTGCGGACCAAAAAAGGTTCTTTCAGCCGAATTTGCTTCATTGATATTCTGGCCCGTGCCGCGAATGATTTTAATATTGTCATTTGCATAAATATTAATATTAGATGCTTTACCTAAAAGCGTCAATGCTGAATTTGTAATAGGCACGTTTGGAAAATGTTCACAGCTAAATACATTTTGGTTATTTTATTTTATGTAATAAAAGGTTTTTTTAATAGTGAGAAGCATTGTTTTAGTTGTCTTTTTTTTCGGACAGTATTGAAGCAACAGATGTCTCGAGTCATTGAGAATGTTTCGCTAGGAGCTCGATTTATGGAAGTCTCGCAAATGATAGAGCCTCTTGTGTGTATCGGGCTGTGGCGACACATCCAACTGAAACATAGGCACCGAGCACTAAAGCACTATAACTCTACATACAGTCACGTACATAAACATGCAGATTTATGTTGATAATTCTGTGTTTGTATATTTCAAACACAGTGGCCAATTTAATATTTAAATTCAGTGCTAACATGCTAAATTAAATTATATATTTTTATTGAGTCCACACATTATGCTTGTAATTTTTTTTTTTTGCGAGCGTTATGTAATTTTAGTAATAAATTACATAAACTTGGTTAAGTAAAATTGGGTACGACATATCCTTAAATGAAAATCAGAACGCTTAATTACTTTAGCAAATTTTAATTCATCAAAAAGAATAGCTACGCAAAATTTGAACTTGAAAATAAATTAAATGTTTCCGTTTGTTTGTTTCAGGTAAGAGTTTAAATAATGGCACCCGAGTGTACGCGCCGTGTAAAAGGTATTTAATTAAGTAAAATCCGCTTCTCGCCTAACTGGGAACACGTAGACGTATGCTTATTATTATTATTTTGGATAATCTGTGAAGACGTTAGGTATACGTAATCATATAAGTAAATGCGTTACGGAATAATGAACTTTAACAACTGTGATATTTATCGGTTACAAAATAACGCATAATAAAAAACAAATCAAAATTCCTTCACTTCTATTCGCTTCCTCACACTTATTCTTATTTAAAGTTCTTGATAATATACCCTCAAAGTAATTAAAATAAACTTAGCAGGCGAAATACGTTAATTGAAATAACAAAGAAAAAAACAAGCCCCGCTTTTAAACAGAGCGTAATTTTCTAAGGAGTTATCAGGGCACTAAAGTTTTTGGGGTTAATTATTTTAGTACAAAAGCTAAATAAAGTACGGGTTCGTTCAAAGTATAAGCGTTGCAAAAATTCCCGGCATTCACACTAGGTGGGATAATGGAGTTAGCGTACGGCGAGTTTCATAAACTAAGTTTGCACCATAAAATGGCCACTATAACTATTTACACCTCTTTGTTGCGGTAAAATAGTTACGCATTTATAACTGGAATGACTATGCCTCGTTCGCTAATCTTTCTTTTTGTTTGTGTTGTTTTTGAATTAATTTTGCACAAAATTATTAAAAGTATGGCTGACTCTGTGGCTTGATTTGGGTTTAGACTACGGTAGGATAAGATGACTGATAGCATTGCTTCATTCTCGTGAAAAGATTCGTCCCTAGATGTTCTTAAATTCGTCTCAGTAAGTCGTAGTTTTGAGTGTATTTTACCCTCTAAAATTCAACACTATTCAAATACATGCATTTTTTAAACAGAAAATGTTTATGCTCAGCTCATGAAGTTGCTTTAGTTAGTCCCATTTACTCGCAAAGCTAGAAAGAAAAACACGATACAAATTATGAAAGCAAAAGAATGTATTACATTATCCTTACTTATTCATTGTTTGCGTTAAACTTCAAACATTTTATGGTGCGTTAAAGCTTTATGTAAGTTCTATAGAAATGGGGCGACATTGAGAACCTGTTACAATGAGCGTAGTCAAATGTAAAGAAAACGTACTCTTGATTTTTTGTTAAGTGTTTATTTATTTATAGTACTGGGAAGAGGGTCTTTTTGTAGAAAACGCGGAGTCACTTGTTTCTTTTTTTAAATGTGAAAAGAAAACAGGCCGTGATGAGCGGGAGTGTTGTTCAGGTTGTTAGTGGGTCGTGGCCTTGTCTATTTACAGTTGGTCAGAGGTTGCGCGGTGTGGACTTTTAGACGCGAAATGAATGGTCTACGACTAAGACGGATGCTCCATAAAGACATGTTTGGTTCTAAGTGGTTTCGTGTTTTGATACTTTTGACGAATGACTGCTTTTCACAGCTTTAAGAATGGGAAAAAACTTAACTTTTTGGCACTCATTTTCGCTTTTCTTAAACAGAATAAAGCAAAAATCGTTTATTAAAGAATATAAACCTTTTGTTGGGAGAATTAAAAAAAACACCGCCACTCGCCAACACCAACTCTCGCATTTTTATTAAGAAACCTGTAAAATGAAGCCTTTCTCTCTTGGAAATTTGTTTTTCAATTAAAACTTTATATTTGTTTGATAAATGAAGTATTTTTTTTTGCTTCTGAAGTTTACGCGATTCTTTTTAAAGTTTTGTAACCAGTGGCGCCTATTTCATGAGATTATTAGGTTCAATATTTCCGTTGCTATAATAATATAAAATTAGTATAATAATATAGGTCTACAATTTATAGTGACTACAGCAGTAAAATATTTTTGTTAATTAAATATAGATATTTAATAACAATTCCGTGAACAGAAGCGAAAATAAATAACTTCCTCGTTACAAAATATTTAATTTGATACAATTTCATGTGCCTATAGACGCCAGCACATCAAGCTACTCCAATCTGTCAAATTTCCTTAATTTATTTTCAACTTCATCGCTGAGGCATATGGTTCATAGTCAATTGGGAAAATTTGACACTTTCGGGTAGCTTGAGGTGCTGGCATCTGTATGTATGTACTAGCGCTGAATACATTTTTTCATTGCTTCTTGCACTGTATTGGCACAAAAATGCACTGCCTGTGGAGCACAACCGCAGCTCAGCAGTTCCAATTGCCTTGTCATAGTAATCGACAAGACAATTGACATAATAAGATTGTCCGCTTCCGTTCAATTTCCAGACAAACTTTAAACAAGACAGAAAATGTACGGCTCACAAATATTGGTTCTAACTTCTTGAATGGCGAACGTATAAATTAAACAACCCTATTCTCTATTTAGTACAATTAACAGGTCGATTTTGTTTGTTTGGGATGGTAACAAAAACGGCTTATCCGGGCGACGGGACTTGGCGACGCTTAGCATTCAATTGACCGTGTTTTCATTAACGTTTATGCTTCATTATATCTTATATTGTACCGGGACGAAAATAAATAGAGCTAAATAAAAAAAAGCAATTATAAAAAAAACAAAGCAGTATTTTTTAAAGTATATTAAACAGAACAAAATATATAAACAATTTATTCCGCCCAGTAGAAGTAGCTGTCTACGATTCATTTAATTTATTATCTTAGCCGTTGGATCGAAAAAGTTAATCTGCAAACATTATTAGCTGCTGCATCGCTCTTTAAGTACGTTCAACTCGCTGGGATGAAGTTAACTCGGCCACTCGAACTACGTTGTTAGTTAAGCACAAATTCGTTGGCCAGTTATGTACTGAAATATTACTTTAGCTTGCAGTCATTTCTGTTGCTGAATTTTTAAAGCCATTTAAAAAAAAAGACATCGAAAAAGAAATTTCAAAAACTGAATTAAAAGCAAAACTTTCACCTCGGGAATACGGGGGTATTCAAAGCATACCTGAAGGGTTAAAAACAGAAACCATCTAAAATAGCTGAACTGATTTTCATGAAACATGCATGAGAACCGCCCAATTTTCAACTTAAAATAACCATATCCAAATCGGTTCATCCATTTAAGAGATGCGGTGTCACAGTCATATATAGCGGTCATACTTATAACACACCTCTTTTTGGGGACTTACATGAACAGTCTCAGAAAATTTGAGTGCAGCAGCTTAGGTCTATTGTAATTTTTTAAATGATTAAACCGCTATAGGTTTCATCACAAAAATAGACGAATTTTTGGACTATATAATTTTTGCAACAACTGAAACTTGTTTCTAATTGCTGTCCATATAGCAACGATGTCAGAACGCCTAGATAACAGAGTACTGATACCTAGCCTGTATCTATCGAGTCCAGATACTGCATCACGACCTAACGAGTTACGAATAGGGCAAAATGAATTCATTTACATAATAATGTAAGTAAACAGAACCCTTTTATAGCAGCATTAGGTTGAAACCGCTGTATCAGTTTCGATTGACGCCCACAGAACAGATAGGATCAGTTTGATGAGGAAAACACACGGCAAAAAAGGAAATTAGTTTTGTAAGCGAATTTGAAAATGTGGAGGCGGAATACAGTGATATTTTGTGTTGTATTTTTGCTGATGAAGTGGCCAAATATATGTGGGATGATGTAAAAACACACGTCATGAAAATGTTTAATTTGTTCATTCAATTTAGGCATTTCATCTGCATTCATACGTTATAATTATAATGAATGGTAATCATTACGTACATATGGCAGTATTTAAAATAGGATCAGCAGCTTCGTAAAATTTCACCAGAGTTATTACAACTTTTTCTGCTCATCCAGAACTAAACTCAAACACTTAGTCAACCCTAACGTACAAGTTAATTCTATAAACCGGTGCAAAGACGAAAATAAACCCGACCCAGCATCCGAAACAAAATCACTATTTACGCTTATGTAGATAAGTGTTTATCTCTAACCATAAAGGCTAAAGGCGTATCCTGTAACGCTATGCCAAGAGTACCGACATTAACAGTTTCGCCAGTCTACTTACTTATTCACGGCATTAGGCCGCTTACAGATAGTCGGTACAATGTTACCGAAAATCACTTTCCGATGTCCGAACCCCACTTGCCGAACACAATCTAAACAAACGCGGTCAGAATGTTAAAAAAGAGAATTCTAAATTCAATCTGTGTAGCCACGGGCTTAGGTGAGTCCATACATAGTTTTGTTCACATATATTCTTGTTAGGTTAAGGGAATAGGTATATTTGCTTGGAAGCGATATTGCGGTGCATTAAGGAAGGAAGCGCGCTGTAAAGTTTACTCTGGCACATTAATCTAATTCCAGTGAATTGTGTGCTGTATTTTACAATAGCGTGGAAAAGCGTTTACCTGTAGGTATTATAGCTTATTGCTCGTTATCGCTAAAATGTCTTACGATATCACATGAACACAAAGTAACGTGAACGCCTTTTGCATCTGAGTACGGAAGGCAGTTATTAGGCACTAATATATAATGAGCATCTATAGCGGGTAATAAACATACATGTCTTATATCCAGAGTACAGAAGAAATCCGCTTTAAAGGTAGTATGTGATAATAATGAGCCGTCAAGATATACAAATAATTATTAGGATTAACACGCACGGCCCGTTTGTATAATAACAAGGAGATGCCGCGTCGAGTCCCTTTGCAAATAGGATTACGTGAGCCGAGAATTCGTATTATTCATTTCGTCACTGTGGAATGGAATGGTACGGGAGTGGTCACGAAGAATTATTGTTATAAAATGGATTATGATAATTTTCTTAGACATAATATTTTCTCGAGGGGTTTAGGGTAAAAATTCAAATATTTTTCATGTGTTCAACTGTCCCATGTTTCGTATTCATTTTAAGTTCGCTTTTAAGACAAAGATTGAAAATATAAAATGCTTTTAATACTAAGCCCGATCGATTTGTTCGCCTTCATGAACTTCAATAACACAAAGTTCTCAGCCGCTTTCAATAACTTCCATTGTAAACCAACGCTGTACTCCTAAATAAAGTGCAGTGGGTTCTGGGATCTTAGAACTAATTGTACCGAGATAAGCTACCAATAACTTCGTCGACTGCAGCTCTAGAATATATATATAACTGGGGTATAGACAGAGATATTCCTAGAACTAGTATGAACGTGTTCATCGTATTCAATGTATCTACCGAAAGGATTACGTCCAAACTAACATGTGCATGAGGGATTAACTTCTCAGAACCAATGGTTTTAATAGACGCTGACATAGGCCGATATGTATACTAGTATTATGAATCTGAAGAGTTCGTTTTTATGCTTGTTTGAATGCGCTAATCTCAGGAACGACTGGACCGATCTGAAAAATTATTTCGTTAGAGAGTCCATTTATTGAGGTATTCTTCCACTTCCTCCTTTCTTCCATCATTATAATTATGTTCAATTGCATACATGTGACTTTTTAATAATCTGTGGTATTATGACGAACCTTTGCTTTGGTGTTCCTTCTAACTTTGCAGGTACCTAATTATAATTACAATGTAAGGAGTTTTTTACAATGTCTGTCCGTTCGAACATAGACATATATCCCATTATGGATATGCCAGTATATTTACAAGTATACTTAATATAATACACAAATCCGATAAGTAATTTTAGAGCATTCAAAAAAGGCAAGGCTTTCATTGTTAGAAAAGCTGACGACGAAAAAATGTTTAACAGAATTTCTAACTGCACTTAGCTATCAAAGCGATGTAGTTAATAATGTTCCCGTTTACACGAAGCCTGTTTAATCTCCGAAACACGAACAACTTGTTGACCAGCTGGTAACCAGCAATATATCAAAAACGAACTTCCCCCTTGTTTTCCTAGGAAGAGCAAACTCGCTATTTCAGATAATTCCATTGCATTGAAATCGCCGAAGTTTTGGCCTGAACTTTAGGGATCATAAATAAACTGGTATAAACTGGATAAGAGTATCCTTAGAAGCTAGAATTAACTGCATTTTGTAATCTGTTTTTGGGAAACCAACTTAATGTTAGTTTAAATTTATTAGAACAGCTTAATATAACCAAATATAAATTGATTTAGTTTCCCATAGTTCCTTTAATTTTCACATAAATGCTAACCTTGTTTTAGTATGGACCGTAAAATTTTGTGTAGCTTGTATATAACACAGATATTGTTTACAAAAAACTTATTTCTCAGTCACCTGACTTTCTCAAAAAACTCCTGTCTTATAACATCCAACTCAGGGTAAGGGTTGAAGATGAGATATCGCCCACTGTCATACATATTGTAGCCGCACTATTTTCGGCATACGATCTACTTAGCGACCTGGAAGTTAATAATTTATCACTTTGTACCCGCTACACCCACGCGTGGTCTGAAATAGTTTTATGTTACATTATGTTATGCATTATGGTAGGTATGGTTTATATTTTCGTGGAATAAATGGAATCAAACCGAATATTGGAGACACTTTATCATTGGATGAAAAGAAATAAAGATACTTTTAATATTATAAATAATTTTTACAACAACGTGAAACCTCATATGTTTCACCGACGGATTAACTATGACTAATGATTCATTGAATCAGTCTCAAGACATGTTAATATGTGGATAGAAAACAAAAGAAATCGACAAACACGGACTTACTGAACCACCGCTTTATCTCGATAATATTTCTATCTGATCTAAGCTATATCAATAAATTATCATTCGTATACCTCGTAATTAAGTAAGATTTTATTGTGTCTAGCTTTCATCTAAGTATCCCTCATTTCTAATCATCAAGGATAAGCCAACATTTCATCCCTTTGTAAGACCATTCGTTGTAAAAAAATTCACACAGTGATGAAAAAAACGTGAACATTGTCACATGTATACGTCATAGGAAAGCATAATAAACATAGAACCCATACGAGTACGACTTGCCTTACCTTATTACGAACCTTTCAGCCTTCACAGCTTTACCGACCGCAAATTACAAAGCGGTACTTGAACTGCCGCTAAATCCTGAGATTGTAATGCGAACTGCTTCGTGGTACTTCGGAATACTTCGGCGTGCTTCGTCAGGTGGCTAATCCATAGTGAAGTAGGAGAAGTAGTTAAGTAAGCGCGCTATTTAAGGCTTTTGAATAAGGTTGAGTTTTAACGCTACTTTTTTTATTTTTTTCTTTTGAACCTCATTTTCAGAAAAATATTACTACAACTACTAACACTTAGGGTATCGGAATTATTTTTGCCTATTACTTGCCTATAAGCATTTGACTATGAGTAGGTATCTTGCTGTAGGATCACATTAATACTGGGCATAGATTTTAATTATAAATGAAATTTGGATAAACAAAAACGAGTCCGTGTTGTTCGGAGAAACACCTGTATTTTTGTGGTTACCAGCAAACGTACATAATGATATTCAATATTTGCCACTAATGGAAAAAGTTCTGAACCACATCGTTATTTTTAATGAAACCATTTTTTTTTTCTTTCTTTAAAATAGAAATGAAACTCCCTTCTGGGTATTTTTATCTACTCTTTCACCCAATGAAAAACCCTTGTAACTAGTGTATATACGGAGTGGTCAGCACATTGAAAGAAGTTAGGTACCTCAATAATTACAAGGTGTAAAATTTTATTAGAGCACTTTAGAAAAGGACGGCACTTACAAGAGAGCAGGACGGCATACTAATGTCCTTTTAGATAGATAAACACTTCATCGCCTTTTAACGGTTTACTTTATAGAATCTGTAGTTAATCGACTGTTTTATCGAGTGCAATAAATGCTTACTGCTTAAGGTAGTCTGAGATTGACCACTAATTGCAACCAACCAGTAACATTGAAGTTGAACGAATAAAATCTATTAATGTTCAGATACATACGTGATATTTTATTTTGTTGACATATTTAAATCAATATCATATAATGAAAATGACGAAATTTGTTTTTAACATGAACATCAATTATCCACAGAGTGCACAGATATTGAAAAAAATAAGTGTACAAATTGTAATTTATTACATAAATAATAAATACGAATCTTTTTCAGATATTTAACAAAATGGAGTTAACATGTATCCGAAATCGTCAATACAAATCGGGTAGTTCCAATTAATATGGGTTTTCAGGCAGTACTGAGAAGATTCAGATATAATTTTATGGGCAATATGCGTAATTTATAAGTATACAAGTATTATTAAGAAGATAAGGAAATCAGAAATTAGTCTATATCTAACATAACACATATGCGAAATACAGTATTTAGAAGAACATTGATTAATCACTAAATCTCATCAAGAAGAAAATAAAAAAATCAAAACCACAATCATAAACTTATCTCAAGATAAAATTCATTCGATAGTTGAGCTCAAACTTTGAGAATTCTTGTTAATCCAAACCATTATTTAAATCACAATAAATTAATCTCCTAAATTATTCTCTATCCAAAATTAATCTTCCCGGGGTAATTAATGGCCACTGTAAATATAAATTTAACCAATGCCATGTAACCAAAAACGAATGAAAGCTTCTAGAGATTAATACTAACGAGAATCTGAATCCAATTTTGTTGCTGCTCTCATAATAATCACAGGAAAAACTGCGGACATTCCGTAAAAGGTTTTTAAATTTCATTTTGTTTTGACTCGAATATTTTCGATCAACAAGTTCGAATAATTCCTATAATGTTTTATTGCTATTATACAAAGTACTGTGTACGGATAAACTTAAGCAATTTTCTTTTATCGAAAAAAGTTTTCGATGCTTATCAAGCAACTTTTATTTTGGTTGAGTAACTTCCCTACTTTTCGGTATAATCATTGAAGCAATTTTTCACGGCATGAATTTTGATGATTGAGCAATTATTGCTCTCTTTCTTTTTCCTCTTCATATCTTGTTGCGATATCGTTTAGATTTTATCGATATATGTGATTTTCGTCTTAAACTTCATATTCTTGGCCATAATCCATACGATCCTCTTGGTTATTGGCCTAGATATTAGCTTTCTCAAGGCGCTATTCGAATCCAGTTTATATAGCTTAGTTATGCTAAACACCAACTCGAACTGTATCCTATTTCGGCGAAAGTTTCTGTTGTTGTACGCTTAGAATAGCGAGTTTTCCAAATTCTCAACTTGTGAATACAGACGCCGTCTTTACGTCGGTTCCTAAGGGACTTATAGTATCTACGTGACTTGTTGACTTGTTAGTGTAGGTACAGATTCCTTTTATTTACAGCCCTGGGAAGAAGTATTAACTTCATTATAAAATTAGCCTTATTATGATCTTGACTATGTGTCATTTTGATCACATCCCTGCGGAGAAATAAATTTCTGCCTATTGACTAAATATTTTACCTACCTATATTGAAAATATCAATACAGGGTAGTTATTAAAATAAAATCTTAATAGGTATATATATAAACTAGGAAAATAGGTATTGGAAATTTTCATGTAACCTACTTCGATTTCATGGGCTGATAGGCAGGCAATCTATCAAAATACTATATTTGTCGAAAATGAAACAAGGGTCGAGGAAAAATTCATAAAATATTCATGTCTCCTTTCCCTGTTTGAATAATTAATCTTTCTTTTAATATACTTTTTTTTTGTTTTTTTTTGTTACACAGATTGTGGCAGAAATGTCTACTTTCATAAAATTTTGCTGATAATCAATTCTAATTTTAAACTCCAGACTACTGATAAATAATATCTTCCAGCTGAGCCTTAATAAATTGAGTAAGATGGTGTCTGAGGACAAGCAATTACTTACTGAAAAGATAGTAGATCTTAGCCATGACGAAGATAACGCAAAGGTAGAAGAAGTTTCAAACTTGCATCACTCCGACAACTTAATTTATTAAAACCACCGCCAGAGCTCGGCGGCTAAGATAACCGAGTTACATAACCTTGTTTAGTCTCGGAAAAACTAGTGTAGCATTCATTTGCGTTCAGAAATATTTATTGCATCGTTACCGCATAAAGTCGTCGTCCCATTAGTGCAGGAAATCTTATTCTAAACGAGAACGTTAATGAATTGGTAAAAAAGTAAGGCGCGTCATAAATTTGTTGGCAGTCATCCGGCGTATTAAGGTTTCCGTAATTGTAACCAACAAGGGCTTCGTAGGCTTTGTTCCACTCACTGGCGCAAACTGCTAGACGCAAGACGCGCTTTTATCGCAA
This sequence comes from Heliothis peltigera, assembly GCA_958496145.1. Taxonomy (NCBI): domain Eukaryota; kingdom Metazoa; phylum Arthropoda; class Insecta; order Lepidoptera; family Noctuidae; genus Heliothis; species Heliothis peltigera. The sequence continues at coordinate 4,984,401 of OY292333.1, forward strand.
TTTATTTTCTTGACAATAAAAGCGTTCTCATTATTCCCACAACGAATTGCGGTCACATAGTGGTCCGCCATACTGAGACGTATGTATCCGAGGCTAAGTGCAGAAAAGTGTCGGGATGCCTCAGTGCTCGCGGCCAAAGAATGTCCGCAATAGGGCTTTTAGATGTCGCTTTTTATTGAACGCTACTTGGCTTTCGCGATGGACCTTGTAAACTTTAGAAGTCTTATACTAAAAGAAAATTACATTCACTCCGTTGTGAGTTTGATGACATAGACGGGCGTTTTATGGAAGGTTCTTGGGCGGGTCGGGTCGCGATACAACTTGAAGCATACAATGCTTTATTTTTCACATGTTGCAAAGGCCGTGGAAGACAATAGAGCAAGTAATAACGTCAACCAGAAGAATGAGAGTGGAACAAAACAGGCTGAAGTGGCGAGCCAGGGACGCCCTATTGTTGCTTGAGATATTGCAGCACGAGCCACACATGTGCTATGTATGGTAAAGAATACGCCAGTAATTACTAAAACTGCAGGTTTACATTTTCCCTGTTTATCACTTTGGCATCGTAATTGGACTTGCCTTTATAACAATGTCATAGTTTACATCACTATCTATAGTTCATTTCACAGACATCGCAAAGACGTAATGAAAGTTTGCTTTCGTTCATAATTCTAAAATGTCTCAAAGAGGATGAATGGATTTGACATAATTTTAATTAGTGTTAAAAATTAACTATCCCTATTATATATTTGATATGCAGTAGATGTAGTTAAATTCCTTACAGTGACAACTTCATCAAGGTTTGACGTCTTCTACAAGCACATTAAAGAAACATAAATTCCGATTTCCATCCCGACCATTTCACCGAAGGACATTACATAAGTTCGTTCACCTCAGAACATATTTCTTGGAGTAGTAAGTTCGGGCCAGTGGTGCGAGTAAAGTTATGGGCCCAGCAAATGGCTCGGGACAATCTGAGGGGACTACAGATGTGAGCATTGGCACTCGCAATGATATTTTATCGCGACCATTGTTAATGATCAGTACTCTGTCTATAAATATGAACTCTATAGAGTAGTTTGTAAGATTCAACTTTATATTTTATTTAATATCTATTAAAACGGAGTTCAAAACTAAGGTATCAAAATTAATTATGAAACTTACAAACAAGCGGTGACAAAGTTCTTGTTCTGTGACAGCGATACCGTTTAATTCACTTTCGTTGGCTTATGTCACTCAGGGTCCTATAGGTAATACCTACATACTTTACGTATTAGAGAAACATAATTTTACTAGCTTTTACCAGCGGTTTCGCTTGCGTCCCATGGGAACTACTTCGTGCACCTGGGTAATAAGTAGCCTATAGCCTTCCTCAATTAATGGGCTATCTAACACTGAAATTATTTTTCAAATCGGATCAGAAATTCTTGAGATTAAAATGTCCTTGTAGACAAACAAACTCTTCAGCTTTATTATAATATTATAAAATACTATTAGTTAGAAGGTTATGGGTAGTCAGAAGCTAGTAAGTCTGACGCCAGTCTAACCAAGGGGTATTGGGCCCGGGTAACTGGGTTGAGAAGGTCAGATAGGCAGTCGCTCCTTGTAAAACACTGGTACACAGCTGAATCCGGTTAGACTGGGAGCCGACCCCAACATAGTTGGGAAAAAGGCTCGGGAGATGATGACTATTAGTAAGAAGGTATTTTTCTATAGTCGTATTTTTATTTAAACGATACAAAATGACGTTTACTGTGTTGTCAGTTTTTGATGAAATAAAAATAGTGTTGCGAAAAAGTGAATGAATGGAAAAGTTCCTGAATTAATTAAATTACTTAGATTGATTAGTGAATAATTAGAATGCCAACCTACTGATATCGGTAAGGGGTTCGCATTTTAGTGGTGCTTAGTACATACCAATGAGTTTTAGACGACTATATGTTTCTATAGTATTCTGAATACTACCTATATTGAATAAATTGTTTTCACAAAAAATAATGAAAACAATGCGAGGAAACTTGTAGGATTATCCTATTTTCAGTAAATCATGTAGTTGAAACAATAGATGTATAAAATATATCAATTATAGGTACTAGGAAGGTAATAAAAATAAAAAAACAAGGCTTATTACATAAATTATTTTTAATAAGCTGTGCTTTTTGATAAGCCGACCTAAAATGGATTGTAGTTACATATATACTACTAGTAACTTATATCAGAGCACTTTTCTACTATTTTATTGTATACATAATATTCTTTAAAAGTTTCAAATGTATAATTATGGTTCACTCATAGTTCATTCATCTGATTGAACGAAAACTGAATCCATCACTATTACTTTAAATGTGGCCACATTATTTTACAAAGTGACATTAGCTACTGTCATTTTGTATCGTTTAAATAAAAATACGACTATAAGCGTAAGCACGACTGCATAAAATTATAATATACAAAAAGCTCAGTATACTTTCCGACATTATCTTTATAAACAGTGTATTTCTGGACACGTAAACAAACGGGTCATGTCATGCCATTTATTTTAAGTACAACATACCATTTATGTGTCATCGCATTCCTTCCTTTTCGGCGACCAGCACTTGGATGAATTGGTGAAAATAAAACAAAAAAATATTTTTTTTGTCACTGCAAATAAACATTTGCTTCCCAGGAGTGTCGTAACTGGGTTCTAAATGCTTATTACCCGGAGGATGGTCAGCGTCCTGAACATACGTGCTGTCATTAATCCGATTGGGGAAATAATTATGGCGATGGTCCCTGGAGATGGTAGTATAGTGTGCAAGCTTAAGGTCAGTGGACGGCTTCCAACTGACACAGATTCTTGATCCTCTGGGGGTGACGTGACATGTGTTGGTCATTGTTATCTTGTGCCATGTCATTAGTTCAACATGACTTTATGCCGATTTATTATGTAAAACCAGCTTAATTGTTGGTTAGCTTTTTGCTATCATATATGTTTCTGAAGTAACTACGCGTGCAAATGAATAAAAAATATGCTCTACCAAATGTTATCTAAATTCGTACATTGTAGCAGATTTTCCCTGAAAACATAATAAATTGATAAATAAACAGATTTACATTCGCATTAGAAACTTTGCTATACATAGGTACTCGAATATGTATGTGTACTTGGATTCTATGCGATACGTAGGTAAATGATGAACGATTCGGTATGCAAGTGTGCGACATATGCAATATTGCCCCAGTCTCCTCGTTCATATTCCAAAACATTAAACGTGTATGTAAACATTCTCGTATTGATTTTTGTAGAAATAAAACAAGTTTATTATGCACGACAGGGATACAGGTGCGGTCGCTACAGTAAATCAATGTCGGCTCCATTTAACCGGTCTAAAACAATACCAATTCAATTACAACTTGTATTTTATGTTTGTGTGTACAAACAAAATGACTGCCAGCAATAAAAATCATAGAGTTTATCATTTTGCTGGAAGTGTCATTTGCAGGAAATATTGTTCCAAAATTAAACTGTTTTACTCGTACAAAATGACAAAAATAAGCAATTGTTTTCAGTAAACTCGACAGTTATGGAATATCTTTTTTTTATTTTTTTGAAAATACTGGCCATTGCAGTCAGTTGCATTATGAACTTTTTTACGTTTTGACTTTTATTTTTTTACGTTCATTCGTGCTCGCATATTGTTTGCTATAGGTAAAACAATAGAATATGAATGAGATGACCAAATGTTTTATTGTTACGCGATGCTGAATATTAAAATAATACACGCTCCAAAAAAAAAACTAATAGATTAGGTTACTATTAGGACTCTGCGAATCGACTTAAGATGCCTTTCACATAGGTATTCTGTTTAAGCAGGTCATTTATGCACTCATTACATACATGCTATTTTCCATAGGAAACACATTTAAATAGGTGTGTCACACAGGTGGGTGTTATCAAAAATAATTGGCAAGGCAATTACCGGCCAATAAAACTACAATAGATTGAAACTGATTCCATTCTTAATTACAAACACAAAATCGAATACTCACATGTACTAATTAATGACGTAGCACATTCGGTTTAATTAATCCCCGTATGTTTTGGTTTATTAGTGCACTAATTACTTCGGGCAACTTCATGAGTGGACATACATTATTTACGTATTTGGCTAATCGAAACTAATTCGATTCGCACGAAACCCTGAAAGGATTAACTAGCTTTGTTACTTGGAAATGACAGGGCTGATAACAGGCATCTGAATAAAACTGATGATGTTGATGTCCTACTAGACGTTTCCATCGACACCCTGGCATATTACTGGTAGTTTAGTTTCGATCATGTGCTTAAATATGACTAGCGAAACCAAACTTAGCCTTGAAGACGCGGTCACAAGTAGCGCAGTAAAGTTGTCCTTGCGCATTGTAGGTGTAGTTGTAGGATGGCTTGGGGCGGGATTTTCGGAGCTGGCTTTTGGCGTCCATGTTTTCAAGTCGCCGCTGTTATTTTTTATAGTCTTGCACCCTCTGATGAACGGATCTTCGCCACTCTGGTCTTTGAGTAGATTGCTGTTTCCAAGAGGTTGGTGTCTAAAACTATTATGTTATAGGGGCACAAAAATGGTAAAAATATTGTAGGTTACTTCACCGCACGCTAGGTTGACCTTTCGTGTTATGAGTTATAACCCCTATAAATGTCACCTTGACCAACATTTGAAGCAGGGTGTACTTGAATGGTCATTTAATTTTCCATGACGTGTGCGAGTACCACCGCCAAGTTTTGGCTCTGAGAAAATCTATGTTTTAAATGGAAATTCTTTATAACCACTCTTTTGATTGATAATTTAACCTCATTAGTGAACAAATGTAAGTACAAAGAAATTCCAATCCATTTCATTCTACTATTAGAACTTACTAGGTTCAAAATTAAAACTTTTCCCACAAAGAGGTTATATATCATTCTCATACTTCAAGACAATCTCTAAGCGACATTCTTTTATTTTTTTTGTGAAATTCTCTGTGATAACGAATTACTTAATTAATTGTCAAACAGTCTCTGTATATCTGTGTTTTAGTTACTCAGTTTATCACGTAAATCAAGTTAGCTCAATGTCAGGTGGTGTATGATTAATGACGCTCATGATTATCCAAGTTGCTCTATCGATCACACTCTGTACGTTTAGGTCAGTACATTGTGACAAAATTCAACCTCTGTATATAAATCTAATTTAATTAAGACAGGCCAGGCATAATCAAATTAAATTTATAAATAGACGCTGAATTATGACTGTCACAATTACCTACGCTGTTAGTCAAGAAGGTTGAAGAAAATTAATATTCAGAAATATTTTGCAAACTTGCAATGAGGAGGTCTATTTATGTGTGCCATACATTAAATTAATGTACCTAATTATAAATGCATTATGTTTTAGTCTTTACACATAAGAAATATACATTTAATTTTACGTGCAAATGGAAATTCGAATTTATAGTGCAATATTTGAATAAATAGCGTGTGCAAATTTTTGTTTTGATTTAGCTTGTAGAGAACTCAAATGCACTTAAATTCTATGTGTATCTATTATAAAGCTGAATAGTTTTTTTTTTGTTTGCTGGCACACGCTATTCTCAGGAACGACTGTTTTTGATGTGAAAAAATATTTTATTGTGTTATAGAGGGATAAATGTGGAAGAAATCACAGGCGGAATTTAGTGTTATATAAATTAACATGTTCCCAAAAGTAAATTAATTTTAGTTTCGTAGCTTTGACTTCGTAATTAAGACAGCAATTTGCAGCGTAATCATTTTAGGACAATTATTTCGTTGGAGTTAAAACAGAAACAACGAAGCTACGTAATAGTACATGTTGCATCCTTCAAATTATGTGCTCCTGGTACTCTGTCCTTGTTTCAGGAATCTAATAAATAATTTTGTTTTCTTAAAATATAGCGTTAGGCTGTTAAAACTTTAGCAATTTACCTATGTCGTAGTTAATATTTTGAAAATAACAAATGGTTATTACATAAATTAAAAATATATTTCGCTTGGAAGAAACACAAAAAAATAATCAATGTCAATAAATTATAAGTACTTTATTACTTTTTAGATTTAAAATTCCCCGTTCCCTTTATACAATTTAAATGTTAAATATAAGGTATCAGAGTGTGATATTCGAGATTTAGTTATTCGAGATCGCATGACTACGGCGTTACGTTTTTCGAGATGGCGTGCATTCGTTGTCAAATGTTTCGAGGTAGAGTGCATTCGTTGTTAAGACTTTCGAACTCGTAAACTTGCGGAGACATGACATTCGGTGTTATACTTTTCGAAGTCACGTATCACACTCGAGTTTTCTCAGTAAAGCCGGTTACCTACTTGCATGAGCAAAGGAAAGTTCACAGTCCATCATAGAGCTCTATTAACGGCATTAAAATGAATAACATGTATTATAGTACATGTTAAGCTGTAAAAGAGATTGTTAATGCTTTACCACTAGATAACTTACTCTATTGTAGGTATCTTTACACATATATTAATCCATTTTAGTCTACTATTATAGAATACAAGCTTGATTATCTATAGAATTTCGTAACTGACGGCATGAGTACCTTTTTTTGTAGGATATCACCAAATGACTTCTCCCGCGGAGAGTGCAGCTAGATGGAGTGATTCTTACTACTCAAACTCACAATGTTCTTTTTGGAGGTCCCCGATTGCCAGGGCAGACTCTTGCGATCAATCTCTAGTCACGGCATGAGTACCTATGTTCGTATACACATAGGGAGTAACCGTCTAGTAAGTTCCTCAGTCGAAACGAGTCAAGTTTTGGGAATGTTGGGAAACTTGGGGTATTTTTTTTTTTAAATAGAACGGTTTTTCTGTAGGTGATATAAATGGTTGACCTTTATACAAAGAAAAGTACCTATAGGTGAAGGAAATAACAAAATACTTATTCACGTAAACCTCTGAAAACTGTTTATGCAAAGTAATGTGGTCATACGTATATTACTCTGTAAAAAACTTCTAACTAAACATACGGGCGTGTTTCTGAACCTCACAAAGTCTTTGAACCTCATGTCACTAACAAACTGTATAATTAAAACGTACACAAGAGTTTTTGCATATTAGTAAGGGGTGGTGTGAAAATTAATTGATAAAGTTCCCGTCCTCACGTAGCGCTGCGCTATAAATATTAATCAGAATTTAATGTACGCACCTACTGAAACATAAAGCTATTTTGTACCAAGTTTTGTTAATAACATTAGCTGCTGCTATTATTTTATGTACCGTCGTCATTCGAAGGAATAAAACTGTAATGGAAAAGTTTATCTATGATAGACATTTAAACATTTTATTACTAGGCAAATTTGAAAATATGTTCGCCTTCCAAGGTTTCCTCAATCAATCTTATCAATATGCAATGCGACCCAACGCAGTGTAGCGTGTAGTTGCAAATGAAAAGGAAATCCCATATTGATACGAAATCCAAATCTAACAATATTCATTCATCTCCTTCAGAGCCAAGGGACTAGTCAGTAGATAGTCTATTATTCATCGCTCAATTCGCAATCCACGTAGCTTTGAAGAAACATTCTGCGTATATATTAGACCTCATAAATGAAATTCTCACATGAATGGACACGTTAAGCGGAAAAAAATGCGAACGTCATTCAAGGAAAAAGTTTTTACACGCTTCAGTGCCTGCTAAGTTGTTGCTATAAAATTCGATAGGAACTTTTTACGACTGACTTTGAATAGGAACGTGTTTTTTCTATCATTCGAAATGTTACAGTTGAATATTTGTGTATTTTTTTCACGGTCCGTGTAGAACAACAAATAAATTCATGAAACCAATGATCCTTGCCGAGTCCATATTGTGATTTATTAGTCGGATTGTGGTGCGAGTGTTGAGCTTCAGCGAAACGTAAGAAAGGGCCGAACCAAGAAAATTTCAGTGAGAATTTAAACTGTTTTCAATTTAATGGCATATTTGGTTATGTCTTCTAGGATAAACAAAGTATAAATTCTTTAGCAGATAACAAGAGAGATGTCTGCAATAATTGTAGTTAATGGCCGCATTTTTTCTTGCTGTAAACGATAATTTATTTTTATGCGACATTACATGGTCGTGTAATAACACTTCGCGCTAATATTTATTAGCTCAATTAAAGTTTACAGTTTGCGCCATTTTTTCCCGTCTAAGGGCGAACTCACACGGTTCTATGTATTATTCATTAGGTAGAAGGTTCTTTGCCTCCTCACTTACACGCTCGTCCATTCAATAGCTTTAATTACCTTCTGAACAGGGTTTTTTGTACGTTGATTTTAACTTTATTAAACTCTACGTTTAATTAGTCAACATGCATGTGATTTACGTAAATTAAATATTTGCTATTCAAAGTTGAAGTGCCATTAATCTATTTAAGTTTTTAGTTCGTGAGACGAAAGTTAGTGATAACTTATCTTTTGATAAGTAATTATTTTTTTTTCTGCTCCATGAAAGAAAAGACAATGAGAGTAGTTTTTTTTGTTTCATGGTGTCTGATATAGTACTCAAACTCCAGAAAGCTATAACATTCATGACGAATAAAAAGGCGTAATAAGTTGGTCTTTTACTTTAGCGTATTTTTCGTTTCTACCAAAAACTAATAATGAAGAGGATACAACACGTTGAAATTTTCTGTTACGTCACTTTCAGGCACTAATTTTACTTAAACGTGACGTCACAAGCGCCCACTCCCGAACTTCAATGCGTTATATCTTAGTATGTTTTTAATGCTTTACATTCTTGTTGGTATTTAATTGCATTTGGAAAAATAAATATGTAAAATACGTGCAAACCTTCACTAAGTTATAGTGGAGCGCAGCTGGTTGCCACAAGGGTCATTCCTAACTGAATTAGACTATGGAAAGCAGCGGTTTTGCTTTAAGCGAGTAATTAATTTGTGAGAGCTAGCATTGCCTTTCAAACGACACTCGTAATACAAGTAAAGCTGCATTTTTGAACTAGGTATATAACGCAGAGCCTAATTGGATTAATCCTTACTAGTGTTGTAAATTCTAAAATGTATTTGTTAAGTGCGTTTTACGGTAAAACGGTCGAAACTAAATTTTGGATCGCGATAGGAACTTCTTTCGAACAAGGTCAGGGATGTTGCTGAAACCACGAGAAATAAAGACCTTTTTGATAATAAATATTAATACGAACCTATTCTACTCATAACTCCATCGAAAATATGGCCCAACGTCCCAACGAACAGAGCTCAAAAGCGAGCAAACTCCTAACACGCAACACAGGGTTTGTAGAAACTGCTGTTATATCTCTCGATTAATCTCTATGCCTAACGAAAGCCTCTCTCGGCTAGGCTATGTTGTATACGCTGCATCAAAATCATTGGTCTTACCACGGTCAGTGAAACGATTGTTGAATCTATAAAACGTAAGTTAACAACTGCATGTTTTGAGGCGCCTAGTTTGGGCACAACTGAACAAAAAAAAATATATTCTATATTGCAGAATGTAGAGGAATTATTAATTATAACCTTAATTTTATATTTTTTATGTAACTGTGGTACAGACGCCAGCACATCGAACTACTACAATCAGTCAAATTTTCTTAATAGATTTCCAACTTTATCGCTGAAGCATATGGCTCAAAGCTGACTGGGAAAATTTGACAGTTTCGGGTAGCTCGATGTGCTGGTCCGTTTTTTTGTTATTATTATTTATTATCCATAGGAACTATTTGAAACAATTATTTGTTATATTTTATCACCTTTATATTTGCTCTGACACTGGTTTTCGCAACATTAAAATTTGCTTGCAGTACCCTGTTAGCATGTGGAATGTACATGCAATAATTTAATGCTTTAAGAAATAACAGACGTGTACTGAGTGGCGGATTTGCACGTAAATTGTTACTTGGTTAATGGCTTTACATAATTTATTCGCTAGTCAAATTATGCAAATTTCGCGATGTAGCATAGAATAAAATGTATGTTAGAAATTTAATGGTTAAGTAGTCATTTTATATTATGGGCTCACACTTAATAGATTTTCAACTTTAATGGTAAAGCATATGGTTCAAAATGGATTAAAAAATCTGACAGTTTTGTGTAGCTTCACATGGTATCGCCTGTATAGTTTTCTACGCTCTAGTATCAATTACGATTTGAAGAATATTTTATATATGAAGACGTTATCGTTACATTTAATACAAAATAATCAAAACAGAGTACCTAAGCCTCAACTAAATAAACGTTCTCCAAAATGGTTGTACAATTTAATATTTACATCGCAGGATTTCAAAGTTATGCTTTCTAAATACAGTTTCTGTTTGCACAGTCGTACTCCGTGTCCCAGTAGACGTCGGGATTATCTTTTACAGTCAGATTACGTTCTGACGTCATCCTTGTACAATGTTTAATATCAACTTTAAAATCCAGTAGCTCAAATTAACACACAAAGTTAAACAAATTAAGTTTCATGTCTCTGAACCGTTAATGAAGTCATAATCGTAATGAAAACGCACTCAAATATGTAGTTTCTCTGTTGATTTTGTATTTTATTGACATTTTACTGTTTGTACAGACGCCAGCATATCACGCTACCCGAAACTGTCAAATTTTCCCAATCAACTTTGAACTTTATGCGTCAGCGATAAGGTTGAAAATCCATTAGGGAAATTTGACAGATTGTTGTAGCCTGATGTGCTGGCGTCTGTACAAACAAGGTGTTAAGTGGAGAATAAAAAAAGCTATAAAAATTAAAACCACAAAGTACCTACCTTTATTTCAGACTTAAGATAGTTCACACTTTTTTTAGGAAAGGATAACATTATGATAATACCATTTTGTTTTCGTGTGAAGAGAACGAATTTTTATTGTGCCAGAAAATAAAATCAACGACCTGTCAAATCACATAAACAGCGTTACAATTTTTTTGCTCGCGACGACTAAAACGTTCCCTAACTTGATAAAAAAAGGAATTCAAATTGTTTGAAGTTGATCGTTATTTCATGCACGTGAACATGTTAATACGGTACAATGCGTACGTTTTCATTCAAAGCATACCTCGTGACTGTTCATTCATTTTATTTGAACCCGGAGAAAGAATCCATTCACGTAGCGGTAACTAGCCATTTGAGTAATATCTACCAATTCCAAAACTGCACAAAGTGAAAAGTTTCTACGAAAGATTGCACTTACTTGGACTTTGTAGAAGGATTTCTTTTCATCTTAATCTGTGTCCAAGCTAATACTCTCGTTGAGAAAAATCGCGGAGATTTAAAGCAGCTTTTATCACCTTATAATCTTGCGCACTAGAGTTTATGTAGCGGAAAATATTTTGAATATGCTTTCGAAGAATTATGACGTGAACGTTGCAAGGTAGAAAAAGGTTTTGTATTTTAATCTTACAGTGAAGCATAATTGATTAACTTGCGTTCCTACGATATTTCATAAAAATGTACCTTTACCGCGGTATATTCGGTTATAAATAAGATAGCTAAAGTAAATCCACAAGCCAAGCCTTTTGGCTGTGGCGTAATTCCCAACAGATTGTTAGGTATATGACGTGTTAAAGTGTTAAAACTAGATACTTATGGCCTCAATGTTCTTTTGAAGCAGAACATTATTGTTTATTTCATAATGTAAAAAATATTGTCTGATAGGATCGGAGACCGGCTTCTGACTATCCGTGACGACTGCCAAAGATAAACAAATTTAGCAAACACCTTCCGAAACACAGATAATCTCTTCGTGGCAATAAGGTCACCAATACACGGACTGATCAAGACAACAGCTAGAAAACCTTATGATCGTACTTAGGCCAGAATACAAAAGTTTTCAGTACCTCTCGTGGGTCTTCACATTACAACAGAAGCAATTATAGATGTCACTCAAAAATAACAAGTGTCGGATTGCAACAACAAAACCTATTGGTTGGCAACTATTAGAGATCCGTCAGTTAATACATTATTCATAGGTAAGGGAGCGCTCGCCGTCCACATTTTTACAATGGACCGACACAGAAATTCACTTACGTTTATATGCTACTAAACTATTCATCCATTATTATACGTAGGATTCGAGTTCTCTGTGTTAGGAGACCTAATATTTGTGTAACCTCTTTCTCGTAACGAGACCACAATGGGGGATAAATTTGATAGAGGTCTGTGCAAAATTCTCGAAAAATTTTTGAAATTTTTTATTGAATTATGTTTTTTTTTTGTTGGTTTTTAAACAAGTATATTGACTTCCCCACTACTGTCACAAAGACACTTAATTTTTTAATAAGATATTACCCTTTTTCGCCTTATTTTGACCAAAATATTAGAAAAAAAAACACCCTAATTCTCAATCAAAAAATGTTACGTAAGTCAAACATCAGCATTTTTAAGGCGATAATTTTTAAACAATACGCTTATAACAAGAACCACATTTCAATGCGAAAATTTCTAAAAGCAAACAACACAGGTTTTATTTGCTCTTTTTAAATATTACTTTGTATATTTTCACAATAGTCTCTTTACGTATAAACTAATATGGGAGAGAAATATTGTTGAGTGGTGCAATTAAATTAAAAGGCAACGGCTGGTAGTGTTTTTATTACCACAGACATACGACTATTTACGTTGTTTTGTTTTATAAGAATGTTCCATTTAGTTCTCTTATATAACGTTATAAATGTTAACGTGAAAATGAGACTAGCGTATATGAATTTTACCATTACTGTCATCAATTTAAAGGATAATTTAAGATTAATGAATGAATGTTAGGACTTACCTACAACTCGAATAACATTACTGAAAACAGAAAACAGAAAACAGAAATGGTGTTGATTTAGTTTCAAAAAATATTTACGGAGGGTCAAGTCAAATAACAACTTTGAATTAACTCATACAATTTTTTGTCAACCTCAATACTTATACAATAAAATATTTTCGAGATAAAATGAATAAAAAAGTCGGTAAAACTGTATTCAAAACCGGTTTCAAATAAAGCCAAAAACACTTTAAATAAAAATATCACGTCAACCTCATCAACCCTTCCCTTTCAGTCATTCCCAACTGTAAATAAAATAAAAATGAATGAAAGATAAATAAATTTTGACTTCATATTTTTATCGCGCTATCCCTCCATTCATCGCAAATTTCAATACAAGCGGAGGTCAGGGTTATAATACCCTTTCACAGCTTGACGGTAATACAATGTATCTTTCTGCCAATACATCAGAGCTCCGGCAGGGCCGGCTATCAACAAGTGTCAAGATATATATAAATCGTGCCCACAGATGCCCTTAAATTCCCCGAAACGCCGCGGCCGCAAGGGTCAAATGTATAACAATTATATATTTTCTCCGCAAAATACCACGATGAACGGTTAGATTCCGTGAATCATTGCGAGCAAGTTTTTGCTGTTTGTTCTAGTTGTTTACTAGAATAAAACTATAACGAAATAATAGTTAATCTAGATATACCTAACTGTCGAGATTAGAATTTATTAAGAATGTTTCTAACAATAATTTATTAGTATTCATTATGATCCTATCTCTAACTGAATCAATAGTGGTAAATGATACTGATAAATGATATTTATTTTGCAAATTAGTTGAAATGAACACTTTTACAGGTCAAACAATTTTTTTGCGGGATGATGCCGGTATTTTCTGACTACCTTGAGAAGAAACACCGTAACAAAGTCAAAGGTCATAGACACTTAAAGCCCAAACATTAATTACTTCGCCGTGGATGAGCAATGTACGGTCATTGAATTTAGTTTAGAAAAAAATTCGCTAGAAACACCAAGTAAAATGGCCAAGCTTCCCTAAATATCATGGTCGTACGTCGCACTGTAATTCTGTCGAAACGTATTTACCCACCCAAATGCTTACGACTTTAACGGCTATAAAGGTTCTATGATAAAAATAATAAATGCCAGATATACGAGCCGCGCCCCTTCACGGCGATACATTATACTGAGTTATGGAAAAGGGCGACCCCAACTGAATTATGAAGACAATTTCAAACAATCGTAGGCCACTAATGCGGTATTAAAAGCCAGCTCATTGGACCTCTCCACTCACTGGCCTACAGCTATCTGTAAAAGACACTCATATTTGAGCACTCTCACTAATCCTGACCGAGGGTGGAAGTAGTGGGAGGTGTACACAAAAATGCAATTACTGGATGTGAAACTATTTTTAGTTGGAGACTGGTTGTATCAAACCTATGTTCTATTCATTTCACAAAACACTATTCGGGCTTTTACCAGCAACAGAACTATTAATTTATTAATTAATTTATTTATTTATTAATATAAAAGAGATACATTAGTTATTTACATCAGTCTATTATTATTATATACGCGAAAGTTTGTAAGTATGGTTGGATGTTTGTTAGGTACTCTTTCACATAAAAACTACGGAATAATTTTACTTCATAAACATACCCACGCTAGTATTTTTATGGGTGCGGGAAGTTACTCCAACAATACAACGTAACATCGACCTCTATTATTATATAAAGAGGCACACAAAACCCAAGTTTCAAACTTAGCACGAAGCAGTCAATACAATTTCTGTTTATCGAAGTATTACGTCCGCCTGTCAAGTTCATAGCAATATAGTTATTCTATAGTGAACACCTTTCACAAATATTTCCATATTTTCTATTCATGACGTCATTGTTGTTCATATTTATCAAATGTCAAGGCTGTCTACTGAAATCGATAAGACCTTCATACCCATACTCCATACATTAACGAACGGGGAACTGTTCGGACTTTGAATATGTTATAAGTGGTCATCATAACAACTAATATTATTCGATTCGCTTTTCTCTCTTTGAATAATGTTTCTCCTCTCTTTCTGCCTTGGTTGGGTAAAACCATATACCATTTGTCACACTACTGAACCACGTTTAATTGAAGTGCGGTTCACTTAGTTCAAGTTAGTCGTATGGTGGCTTAAAATATTACGTAATTGTTACAAAGTGGGAATATGTTCTACAAGCATTGTTCCACGTACATTTTATTCGAGTCAGTCGCAATATGTAAGACTTGTAAGTGCATTATTTCGAACGACTTGCTACTTTATACCATCGTTGGTGCACCTGTACCCGTCGCTGGCAATTTCATCTTATACTCTGGGGATTTGCGCTGAATTGATTCTACGTGACGTCATTAGGAAAATTGTTTTATTTATAACAGGCACGCATTGCAATGAAAAAAAAAATATGTAACGTTTTTTCTAATAGAGTGACTTTGCTCGTAATATCACTCGCATTTTGATTATTCTTCTTCGCAAACCCTGGTAAAATGTAGCTTAAATAAGTCAATGTCAATGTAGCTTTGTAGTATTTTTATTGGTTAAGTAGTTTTTGAGTTCAGTCGTTAAATAAAACACTTAAAAATATCCTAAGATGCAACTTAAACAAACTCACTTATTTGCACTTACTTTAGTAAATTATTCATTTTGTTTTTCACCTATCATCAATAATATGTAAGAGCAAAGTTAGAAGTATTTGTCGATTCAGGTGCAAGATAAGTCGAACTGAAATGTATTCACACTACTCCCATGGGGTTTTGCTGTAGGCTGTACAAAATGAGGATGACACGAACTTCGATCTCTGTTTCTGTCTCAATCATTTTTTATAATATTTATTAGCTACCAGCTGTTGCCCGCGATGTCGTCCGCGTGGGCATTAGGTGATTAAACATCCCCTTCCCCCCCGTACATGATAGGGTGATAATATTTAGCCTATATGTTGACCCGACCTCTGAGTTACATTCAGGCCAAATTTGAAGGAAATCCATGCAATACTTTTTGAGATTATCCCGGACATACAATACAGACTAAACTATAGTTTTGGCTCCGATATCGATTGTAGATCACGTCCCAATTATCTTTAAAAAAATATTCAATGTTCAGTTTTGACTTTTCTACGATTTTATTATAGTATGTATAGATAAAAGTAGTAAGTTAGTAGGTGTATATACATATTATCTAAAAAAGAAATGCATCCCTTTTCAAAGAATGTATCGGACTCAAGAAAATTCTCTGAATCAATTGAAAGCCATGGTTTTCGCAATAAAATCTAATAATGTATGAACTAAACGACACACGGATGTTCTTATCTGCAAGGAAAATACTGGAAGGAAGCCCGTACACTAATAATAAATTCACTCTTAATGTGTTTCGAAGCGTTAGGTACCTAGATGTCAATGGACAGACGCCAGCACATCAAGCTACTACAATCAGACAAATTTTCAACTTTATCCCTGAAACATATGGTTCAAAGTTGATTGGGAAAATGTTGAAAGTTTCGGGTAGCTTGATGTGCTGGCGTCTGGACATTAAATATCGGCGTGGCGCATTAAACAGTGAGTTTTAGCGATGAACGATAAGGTGTGGTTGATTAACTTGTTATAACTATGGTCTATGTACAGGTTAATAGGTTTTCCTTGCTTCAGAGAGTATTTTCTACTATGTGGGTCTACCTTAATTAATGTTGCGATAACCTGGTCTCTGGTTATGAAAATTGGGAACGTTAATGTTTGGAATATGGTGGTAGTTATTCTTGTATGATTAAGTTTTGTAATTGTAATTAATTATCAAGTAACTAATGTGATTCATAGTATTTACTTTTGAAGACATTGCTAGACCTGAAAATAATAAATATTAAAAAGTCAATCATTCTTTTTTTGAATGGGAAATCATCAATTGACATCTCCCGTAGCTGCAGTGGAGCTGGAGCGAGTGTGATACTTTCACTGACTACAACCTACTACAATTTTATTCCTTCTGGAGCCTTCTTCTTTGCATACTGCCCTTTGTTTACGGGGCTGTAAGATATTTGTTATGAAAAATCACACAGCCCCGGCAAACCTCAGCCCTAAGGGGCCGTCTGCTCTAAGGGCCACTAAGAATTAAATAAATGAAAGTACACCATAGAAGCATTACACACATAATGAAGTAAAGCAATCAATTAACATTGTCATGACAATATAACTTTCAGAATGAGGTCGTTGTCCTAACGTATCTAGAAAGAAAAAGTTTCAATTGTGTATGTCTAAAAGAGAAATTGTCAAAGTTCTCCTTTTAATAATATCGAGGTGAACTTACAATGTCTTTTTCATGATAATAAAGTACGAATGAACCTTCTCGGGAGATTTCTTTCTTATTACGCGTTGTCATTGAACTGATCCTATGAAGATCACTATAAGTATTAAGAATTTTCTTTAAGCATTTTGATACATTTTGAGTTCCTATAATTATTTTTTTCTATGAAAATGAACATATATATATTATGTAATAAATTTTATTTAACAGTTTTCTCTAGTATCGTATTCAAAAACTTATTCTTTGATAGCAGTTAGACAAAATTATACAATACAATCACATAGTTACACTCAATTGTCTTTTGTTTTTAACTTAGTGTCTATTTTTTCTAAGTGTGCCGCCCGCATGCTCATTCTGTAGGTACCTACTTAGTCTGAAGTTAACTTGTTTTCACATAGTTTAAGTGAATTGTATATTCTTTTAATGAGAAATAAATATCTTAATCCAGGAAAATTACCCGACAATGTTTACCCCTACTACCATAATTATGGGTGCATTCATTCCCAAAAAACATAAAGTTATATAGATTCACTTGTATCAGTCGTAACCAGATTCCTCGCACATTTGATCCCGATGAGAGTTCCACATAAAAGCCGTGAAAGTCAATCCGTCGCAACCACGGAACAAAAGAGGTTTTTTTTTTGTTTCTCTGCAGTACACTTGCACTGCCATCCGGGTTGCTATAATTAAGACCTCTTTTGAAAAGTGATCGAGAGTTTTTCATTTCAGTTTCCGTAGTGCAAATAGTACAAAGAGATTGGAGAAAAGGATGTGCAGTATTGTCTTGCTGTATTATTCTTTATTAACGCTGTTAAAGACGTTTTAAACTGTAGCTACAGATGGCATCACATCAAGCTAATACAATGTGTCAAATTTCGTGAAAAAAAATTCAACTTTATCGCTGAAGTATACGGTTCGACGTTGATTGGGAACATTTGTTAGTTTCTTATATAGTAGTATAAGGTAGCTTGATGTGCTGTCGTCTGTACAATTAAACAAATCTTAACTGTTTATTGTATATTAAATAGTCAAGTACTTTTAAACTAAGCATTTATATACAAAAATCCTAAAGTCTTCTTAATTTTATATCACAAAGTAATGATTCCAATATTAATATAATATTAATATTTTTATAGATTTTGTAGGTATTCAAACATTTTTACTAACACAAATTACAGACTTATTAAAATAAATAATGATATACACACTAAACTTATAAAATAATTCTTATGGTATAACTTTTATTGTATACGAAGTTACAAAGGTATTAACACTGTCATATCTTGTCTGCAGTTGGGGGAAGGGGTGGAGCTGACTTTGGGCGAACTGCGCGCGATGGCGCTTCGCCAGCAGCAGCAGATCGACACGCAGCATCAGCTGCTCTGCGCCAAGGAGCAGCGACTGCGCTACCTTAAGCAGCAGGAGGCTAGACAACATCAGGTTAGTACGACACCAGATATTTTATACGGCAATACTAGTAGGTTTTATAAAAAAAATATATATTACGATTCTGAAGTAATATATTTTGTTCAGAAATCTTTCTAAAACTTCTGGCGTTTTGGGCATTCCTGCTTTATAAACTCCTCGATTTTATTTCCACTATTATATTTTTTTTATTTAGGTACAGACGCCAGCACATCAAGCTACTACAATTTGTTTAATTTCCTTAATAGATTTCCAACTTTATATCTTAAGCTTATGGTTCAAAGTTGGTTGGGAAAAATTGACAGTTTCGGGTAGCTTGATGTGCTCTGTACAACACCTTTTTGACCTCCTCCCTTGCTGACCTAAAACATCCTGTTAGATAAAGAAGATAAAGACAGAATTAAAGTTTTCTCTTCTAACATTCTTGAGCATTACAAGCACAAGTCCAATAAAATCTGTTTTAATTACAACAAGCTCACTTTCTTAGCATCATAAAGTAAACAGCAATTAGCTATGCAAACGTCATAATAGGAAAGCAAGGATGTCTCTAAATTCATTTATAATCAAAGGCATAAGGTTGAGCAGTAACTCAGTTGACTTCCCACGGGGCTATGTGATGTAAGTGTACTTAGTACTTACTAGCAAGCCTTTTACGATGCGATTCCCGGGAGTAATGATGTCGTTAAGGACATATATAAACCTGCGATATTAGAGAAACTTAACTACACAGTATAATAATAATCTGTGATGCATCTTGCAAAGATATGTTATAGAAATACTCAGGCGTTATCGATACCGACGATGGAACTGATAAACATACCTCTATATTTTTCTTTTTGTAAATACATACAATTTATACATGGGAACCGAACACCCAGACTAAGTCAAACATCCATGTTGATGCATACAAATGTATGCATCTTGCACTTATGCGGGAATCGAACCCGAGACCTCTAGCATGGCAGGCAGGTACACTAACTACTACGCCATCTAGTATTCTGATCTTATATTGATTTGCTGATAGATGCATTGGTTCATGGATGGGCAAGTCATGCGGAGGTCACGTTAGCCGGTGCGTTTATTAAATTTGCTGGCACAGAAGGTTATGTTAGCACAAATATGGCTTCTTGCGTATAAAATAGCCACTGAGATTTGCTTTATTCGCTTCAATTCTATGCTGCGCAGTAGTAAGTATAACTGATTTTATTCTCGTTTGAAGAAGTAGCCCAAAGTACGCTTTATTTAAAAGGGAACATAATACCGTTTTATAGTCATACATTTAAGACGACCAAACAAATTTACTTCTAAAAGGAATATCTATTTCTGTTGGGATATACTGGTAGATTCAATTTGTAAAAGTAAGACTGGGTTCTCGAGAAACTTAATAGTCTTCAGTCTCAACGGGAATCGTTAGATGGTCGAGACGTCAGCGAGCTCGGTAGTTTATTGAATAGATTACGAAATAGTGTCACAGAAATACACTTAGTTTCTTTTTTGCTGCTCGATTCACGACTGTTAAAAGCTACAGTATACTTTTTCATATTTTTTTACTAATTATATGGGCGAAAATTACATACATGCAGTACCTAGTAAAGACAAAGTAAAAACTAAAACGGCTACTAAGCGAAAAAAAAATATTTCATGTAATAACCCATTTCTGTGAACTCTGCGCTGGTAGTTTGTCACACATAGTAACACTTTCCCCTATAATATGGTGAAAGAAAACGTTCCTAACAACGCAATAAACTCCTTGCCTTCGAGGTCTCCGAACGTATATTCAATTAGGCTTCTCACTTTCACAGATTTTCTAAAACCCAAAAAATATCAAAGTATTATTCAGGATTAAACGAAAAAGATGAATACGCGTTGCGATTAATCAACCTCGCCGGATCAAAAGCCCTTTTTCTCTTTTATAAGTCGCAAAAATATCTAGTTTAGTCTACCTTTTGTACTTTCATTTCTTTTGGGTGTTATTCAGTCAAACGCTGACTTTGAAAATCATAAATCGCTTATTGTCTTTTTATTTTTCTTTTTGTTACGCACGACATCGGGAATTCGTGTTTCTTCTGTAACATTATTAAGCATGTGCGTATGATTTATTTAGCTTTCAGAAGTTTTTTCATGTCTTTTATTATGCCAGTTGAGTGAATTTACGAGGCTTAAGGAAAGTTTACTTGTCAAAAACTTGTAATATGTCTACTTGAGAATTTGAATAAATCATTTATGTATTCATATTGTATTTGTTATTTAAGCGTTTAGCAGTCAATTATAATTTGTTAAGATACAAGATACTTTATTTGTATAAACATGAGTGTACATAGAATTATGCAGGTTGTTAAAATACAATGACAATCCATCATGCTTGGCCTCTTAGGCGTACAAATATAAATTTAAAGTTATGAAAATTTAAGGGTTAAACATTTTACTTAAAATTAAATTAAAGATTTTTATTATAATAAATATGTAAGCTTTAGGCTACTATATTATAATCATTGATTATGAATTAGATGTTGATTTATGAATTAGATAAAAATGTAGTAAAACCAATAAATAGATCAGGAATGCCAATGATCGTTTATTTGCCATTATAAATACTAACGGAGATATGCTAAATACATATAAAATATTAAGTGCAGTCAACAAGGCTCAGCTGCGTATCGACAGGGTTTGCAAATAATTCATTCAGCGCGGAGTCCTCGACCCACTGGCGACCTCCGGGGGAATCTAATAAGCGAGTCTATTGTTTGCCTCAGATAAACATATAAATATCATACTTATACTCCTAATACCTAACTGGCAAATACACGAACGACCTTCACGATTTCAAGGAAATTAAGAGAGAATTAATAAAGCTCTAAACAGTGTGCGGTTTCTTGAGCGAAGTTTGGTGGAATATTTTATGTCTATGTGAAATTTGCGTTACCAGTAACTAGGTTCTATACCAGAGCCATTTATAAATTCCTCACAAACACTTAGATTTTAATGCTATGAATTTCCTAATTAAGTTTATATTAGAGTTTCTATGCGAATAGCGCTCATTGTCATTCATAAAGAATAACAATAAAATGGGCTCAGATTTCTTTCATAACTGGACTCAACAAAGAACGTCACGTATGAAAAAAGGAAGGTGTACATTTTTAAAAAGGGTTTCAGAAATCCGTAGTATAAAATAAAGGTTTTTAATGAAGTAAAAGGAACACAAAAAGCAAATGGAACGAAAAATCTTTGTTCTCAGTTACGGGTGTACGTCAAAGTTTTTGAATTGCTTTTGTGTAATCATAACTGTGTTATTTATAATTTAATTCTGACTGTTTTCGCTTCGTAATTGACTCCGGCAGTTTATCATTGAAGACGTAAGAATTGAATATCACTAAGTTAAAGTTTGGTTTGTTTATTTTACTGGCGAGATCTACAATCTTGTCGAATTGCTTAAGTGGTTTCTCATGGTCATGGGATTAGTACCAGTTATGTCGTGGGAATACAATTTATTTAGTATAATAATTAATTAAATAGCTATATACGTACCTCTGTTGAGTAGGTCAGATAGGCAGTCGCTCCCAGTCCTAGTCGGTCAGACTGGAAGCCGACCCAAACATATAGTTGGGAAAAGGCTTGGGAGATGATGATACGTACCTCTGTGAAAAAAATATGATAATTCAAGTAAGTCTTATAATACAAGTTTTTGATTAAAAAAAATGTCTTAGTAAGTATAAACGAAAATGTGATAAAGAAAAAGTCCTACCCGTTTTTTGAGAATTCTTTAATAATTTGATAAACCATCTTATCGTTTCAGCATATTTATTGTGGCATTAAAATCAACTCAGTTATCACGGATAAAGACGTCCCGGAATCTTCTAGAGAAATTGTGAACAGATAAGAGACCAAAAAAATTAAATTTTCCCCGTTCTTAATAAATCTCTCGGGGCGGGCCGGATGCGCGTTAGCCTAATGCGATATTTATCGCCGCCTTAAAAATAAACTCTTCTCACGCAATAAGTACGCCTATAAAATAAACAAAATTGCCCGCCGTTGAACCTTAACATACAGCCAATTTTATATTCATTATAATACTGCCTCTGAGTTTTATGCCTTCTTCATCGATTCACTTCACAAATATAGCAGCTTAGTATATCTACATTAATTACACAATATTTTTAAGGAGAACAACTGGGTGTTAGTATAAATCAAATGCGGTATTAAAATAAATTTCAAAACTTTTCCACACGCTCTGTACAGCCCTCGTTGACGGCCTGTATTCAATTTTAAAAATAGAATTTTATTCAAAACCGCATATTGAATAGGTTTTTGTAAAAGACTGTAAATATTTTATGCATTTGTTGATAGGTGGCGGTCGAAGGCGAGCGGCTACGGCGGCTACGCGAGCGCGTAGAGGCGCAAGAGTTGAAGCTACGCCGGTTACGAGCGCTACGGGGTCAGCTCGATAGAAACAAGCAAGCGAATATCGCACTAAGTAAGTACTAATATGGTTTATTTTACCTCAAAGTTTATTTTGGCACGGTACTTCTGACGATGCGTACGTATCTGGCAGTAATACCCACGTTACGACTAATGCTCGTAACAGCCGGTATTACGAAACGTATTTTGTACACAAATAATTCTTATGCAATATTATTGGTTCGGGAAAACTGTTCTGATTTTCCTCGTACTAAAGACCCTTTTTCTTGGGATTACGGCTCAGAACTTACAAATACGTAGAGTGGGGCCGCTTTTCGCTATGGTTACATAGTACTTAGCATTTTCGTTAAGTGGAAGTACTACATAAGTTTATATATCATATATATTTTTTCATTTTTTCATATTCAACACTTACCTGACTAAGGTAAGGCGACCTTGCCTTATTGATTTTATAGGCAATAACGTTCCAAAATTTTCAGAAGGAAAACATAATTCAACTCCACAGATCGTGTTTAAGGATCACAGTTAATTTTCCCTCGAACATCTCCGACAAATGTATGCTAATAATGAGGATTAATACGCGAGATAGTGTCAACAATCTAGCGCCATTTAATTACGAGCATTTGAACATCGCTATCTAGCAATATTGTCGCATTAACTAGTGTTTAAGCCTCATTAATAATGATCTCAGTATTTACGATTTAGTTACGATCTGTGTAATAGACAAGATTGATCTCAATTAATTGTTTAATTTTATACTAGTTTTCATTTTAATTTGATGATTAGGTACTCGTACAAAACTCGGTAAAACATGTCAGTTTTACTCGAATGTTTCGACATATTTTGAACTCCTTCATAGGTAACTCTAACATTTAAGATATAAATCCTTATTTTATCAAATTATTCAATTAAACTGTATTCGTTTATAGATACGTTTAAAACTTAGTTAATAATTAATATTAAAATTTCAAAGTACTAGACAAAATGTTTAAAAACACATACAAATAAATTGTTAGAATTTGCTGTTATTGTCATTAGTCCTACCAACTCCACACTAGTGTTCATACAATAAACGAATCAAATTCATTTTTAGATACGACTTTTTTTATTTATATGTATTTTTTATTTTTTTGTTTTCCCCGAAGCGTGTAAACGTTTTGCTCGGACACTTTGTTCTATAGACACAATGGTTTTTCATCGAAACAAGTTATGAACTCTTTGTTAGTCCAGTTTGTAACAGTAAAACATTGCAGTATTGTGAGAAGAGAAACAGGTTTACATAACGCTATACCGAATTTTAGTTCGAAAATTATTGTTATTAATAATTCTACCTCGTTCGCTGTACGGAACATTATTAATTTATAGCTGGTATTTTAGGAAAACTGCTAACTATTATTAATGAAAATGCAATAAGCAATGAGAATTTACAAAATAATATTCAATGAAAATATTTACATCGCACTAATCCTTTTGTAAAAAAACATACAGGCCGTATTTTATTCCGTAAAATAATTCATTCAAATTCCACTTAAAACATTTTCAACTTGGGACGAGGTCGTATCGATGCACTACGAACGTTCGTAAACTATAATCAATACCCGTTCATTCATTATGAGACGGACAACGACCACCGATGTTCCACCGAAGACTTGTTTGTTAGGGTTAACTAGAAAACTTCCACGCAAACTGTTCAACAATGTTCCATTAAAGGGTAGATTGTTACTGCATCAAATAAGAAAGGAATTAAAAACATCGTGATCGATGGAGAAAGCTAGAGTTTAAATGAGGAGATAAGTGAATTTGGATTAGTTGCAAACTTTTTTATGAGGTTAACCTTTTCAGATATTTAGGGCCAGTTTAACAAACACGAATAGCCACAATCTATCGAATAAATTCAAAAATGGAAAATAATTTGTATGAAATTATCTACCAAATAAACTAACTGAAACTTATTCGTAGCTGGTAAAACAGACCCTTAGAATTATTTAATGATTTTTAATTTTGAAAATGGAATAAGGTTCGGATTTTTTCTTATATTTACATAGCATTGACAAAACACTACTTTTTTCAATTAGATTTCTGTCTGACAGTTTAATTGAACATCGAAATGAGTTTCATGTAGCTTTTGAACAAAAAGAAGTTAAATGAAGCATGTTCCGTTTCCCATTTAATATGCATGTCTGCACTGTAATTTACATTTTGTAATAGGAATTCTTGCTACAAACAGCTTCACTTATTCTTTTAGGAATTAAAAAATCACTTGAGCTTCATATAATTATCTTAGTTTTGAAAAGATACTCTATTCTGCCAATGATGAGGAAAGTGAGAAACAGGTTGTGCTTGAGAAAAATGCAAAAGCGAAGGTGAACTGAAATATTGGGATTAGCAAGACGGCAGTGAATCAAACAAAAAAGATACACATTCCAATTCTGAAACTAGCTCCAAGTCAATACCTCACATTGCATGAATGAAGGTTAACTCCAAGTTATGTTACTGGAATACAAAAGTCGCTTTTAAGAACTATTAAACAGGGCCCAAAACATTCACACGACACTTTGTATTTATTACTGCTGATGAGAGATGGTGTATCCAACTCTCCATGACTACCTTACTAGCAATAACTACAGCATAGGTACATAAAATTTTACCTGAAGGGTGCCAGTAGACCATTCTAATCTTTATGAAAAGATCTTCGACTACTTACATATAGAACTTTTGTACTTAGCAACGTAATCGTAAGAGATCATCGCCATATGAAGGATAAAATATATTTAAAATAGTTACAAATTCACGTCCAACTAACTGAACCGGTGCAAATAGGTCACATTATTGGATCAAGAGCATTCTATTTGGAGTGCAGACGGGCACTCTGACATTGGACTTGCAGCATTGAATGAGATGATGCGCCTGCTATTTCGACTGCAACTTATTATTTATGGCAACACGAAAATATAGACTGTTGTTTGTTGTGATAGGCCGAAAATATTTTATCGAATACTTTACTTAAAGCTTTTTTAAAAGGCATCGTCAAATATTTAAATAAGGAAATGAGGCATAATTATGAAGAATGACAGGTATCCGTTGCCTCATCAATCATTATTTTTAATCAAAACTTTCGAAAAAAAGCTTAAAAAATTATTTTCAAAATAATTATAATATTCGATGTGGAATATAAATTAAACAAATGAGAACACTTGCAAAATTCGGATTTGCGAATACCGAATTAATGATCCCGCCATGCCGCATGGGAAAACGAAATAATTCAATGTTGGTAGGCCTTTATTTCCCCGTTTCAAAGAGGATTATCGGATAAATGGCATATTTTATTGATCATTTACCGTTAAAATACAATTGGTTGTATTCCTTACATGGGTGATTCGACATTTCATTGCAAACTTTTGAAATATTTTTTATTGAGGTGCGTTTATACAACTTGTTATGAATATATAATATTTCCTTTTGTCTCCAATTGTTTAAAAGCATGAAGTTTCTAAGGTAAAAAGGGATTATTTTTATCTATCGATAATTTTCATAAATATTCGAAGTAATTCTGATTAGTCTCGAACAAAACAATGTAAAAAAACTAATTTGAATGAATGGCACCACGCCTGGATTTGGTAAACGTAGCCGTTGCTAGGTGTGGCCTAATTGTCTACACGCGGCTCATTGCTAGTCTAATGAGGAAAACTTAATTTGGGTGTTTAACTTCATGGAAGGATAGGATTTATTCTAAAAATAAGTATAAAAACTCAAAATATTTAGTCTTTTTAGGGCCAGTTTCACCGGTTGCTGGTTCTAGATAGTTTATCTGGCAGATAATTTCATACAAATTCTGTTCCATTTTTTAATTTGTCTGGTAGATAGTGGCTATCCGTAACCTGTGAAACTGGCCCTTATTGTCCAAAAACATTTAATATCATTTTTAATTTTTATATAATCGATCGATGGTACGACTAATAAGTAATCAATAATGAATAGCTGACTCAGGTTAACTCACAAAAAACTACAACAGATTTATTTTACATAAAAAAAATGTTTCGTTAAAATGAAAAAAAAACAAACTTCAAATGACAATTCAATTTATTCAAAATAAATTGTTAAATCAAAACTGTTCCAACAAATACAATCAACCAGCAATAAAAAAAAAGTTGAACTCGATCATCACTAAAACAAACAAACCCAATTATCCGCAACGTGACGTCAACTGCATTCTGTTTTCAAAAATCATAACCGTTAATAGAAACGTCAATCCTTTCGTATCGCGGCTTCACAGTCGAAATGGGACTGTGGGAGTAGTCGTTTTATCGCTCAGTGACCAGGCGATGGGCCGATTGTACCCGTCTGAATCAACAGGGTTAACTCAACAGCTTTGTATTACGTAATGCGATCTTTGAGCGCTTATCTCTTAGTAGTTAAGATGAATGTATTCAGTTCACTAAGTTTCGAGTTTGGTTTAGCTGGTTGGGGTTATATTATGTATTAACTTCAAGAATGTAAATGAGAGAAAATCAATTTTTAGTACGTATTTAAAGTACGTATAGTAATTATGAGAAAATAAATAGATAAACTCATCCATTTCATCATCAGCCTTTTTATCGTCCCACTGCTGGGCAGAGGCCTCCTCTCTCACGGAGAAGGATTGAGCGTTAATCACCACGCTTGCTCAATGCGGGTTGGTGACTTCAGACTTCTTAGTCCAGGTCTCCTCGAGATGTTTTTTACTTCACCTTTAACTAGTCATTGATGTCAAAGATATACTTAGAAAATACATTTGACTTCAAAAAGTTACATTGGTACATGCCTCACCTGGAATTGAACCCGCGCACTCATACTTGAGAGGCTGGTGCTTTAACTACTAGGCCACCACGACTTATTTCCATTAATTCCAACTTTAAAATACTTTTAACTATCTCGTATTATTTATTATATGCCTATCACAGTATTCTTCTCATAAGCAAATCATAGATATTATCTGCGGGTAGGTATTTCATAAACGAGGCACTGGTAAATGTCACGGCCCGATGAATATCAATACATGCCTTCTTATTGGGTCGCCGTTTATAAGGTCTAAATGAATTTACTTTCCCTCCCCGATACTATTTGTTGGGAGGTTTGGAGAGTAAGTACAGACGCCAGTACATCAAGCGACTGTAAAATTTTCCCAATCAAGTTTGAACCATATGCTACAGCGATAAAGTTGAAAATCTATACGGGAAATTTCACTGATTGTAGTAGCTTTGTAGGTACTCTAAATGTCATTGTATCAAACTGATGAAAAAAAAATCAGCGATAAATAATATAACCATTTTTTTGGAGTTTTACAATGTATCCTTAAACCTATTTTATTATTACTCTAAAAAAATATTTTATTAAGAAACCCTAGTACCTAATGTAAAGTGTGTAATGAGTTTATTTCAAACACTTTAAATAAAATTCCACGTCGTAAAAATATAGCACATTATTTTAGTTTAAATTAAAAAGTCTATTACGTACACAACACTGTTTTAAAATAATAAGTGAAGAATTCAGGGAACTTTGAATTTGTAAAATCTTAAAACTTAAAAACGTAAAACCTTAATCTGTCAAATTACTTTAATTGTTTTTAAATCTTATCACAATACCACAAAGTTGATATTCGATTGGTTAAATTTGACCTGCTGACGTCTGCACATAAACAGTATCCAATTATGTGCTAAAAGCACACAAGAATTTCGCTTGAACTATCTACACAAAATACAAACATTCAACTCCATACATACATTTTATATCCTCATACTTACCAAGATAAACTGTTCGTCCCCTCTGCTTGAATATGCCGAGTACGCCCCGCTAGACATAATATTGATAATCCGGATGCTTACTCCGAGTGACGACAGACAATCGTAGAATGTTCTAGAACCATCCAGAATTCGATCGCCGTTAATTAAAAGCATTCCGAGTCAAAACTAGTTCGGTTCACTAAGTAATCATAACCGCACTGCACTGCGGTTGCACTTGTATGCCAATTAATGTTTCAGTAATTGGAATCAAACGTTTGTGCTATCTAAATATTATTAGGTCGTATTTGTACGACATTCTGCAGTTTTCAATTTAATATTTGAGTATTAAAGTTTATAACTTAGCCATTGAAGGTGAAGTGATCTTGTTCCAGTTTCCGTCATAATAAAAATACTCGCAAGCAGAAATAGATTTTATGTCGTACTGATATTAAAAAGATCATATACCTACCTACCATAAAATTGTGCCAATGCCGTACCCACACTGATATATTTTTTTTAAGCTCACCAAATTAATTAACCTAATTAAAGTACCTATTTCACTTTAAATTTAATTAAGCAGAATAAAATTGACAATGTTGTTCAAATACATATGTATATGTATTTATTCATATATTGTATTTAAGCCTACAAACAAGCTACCCAAAACTGTCAGATTTTCCCAATCATTTTTTAACCATATGCTTGACCGATAAAGTTGAAAATCTATTAGGGAGATTTGACAGATTATGCAGTAGCTTGATGTGCTGGCGTCTTTACATCGATGGGTAAAGCCTATCTTCAAATATTGAATGTATTACGGGTGAGATGGTGATGATGATCAAATACTGTGTGATACACTCGTAGTATAAATAAAATACTGAGCAATTTTACAAGTCAGCCCTTGAATTAAATCCAGACGAAAATTTCAACAAGAATCCATTATTAAAATTCAACTTACACTTCCTAATTACTAAGAATATCAACTTAAGAAATTGATTTTCTGTCAAAAGTGTTTTAGCATGACAAAGTTTAATTAAGTTTATTATTCGTACGCTTCAGTCCTTTTGCGTAAATAAGAAGACTCAATGTTCATCCTGATTTGTCAGGGCACACTATAAAGGCCCAGGTGTGTTTTATGCCCTCCGGGCCTAAATCACCCTTTGAATTTTTTAAATCAATTCAGCCAATACTGTTGCCCAAATTTACATATTTTAAAGCATCATACAGCCTTAAAATATCAATAATGGCAACACATTCAGTAAAAAGTTAATATCATTTTTTATTGGCCATAAATATTGCTATTTCTCAAATTCAGGAACCTTTTGCGACGTTTAAAATGTAATATAATATGTGTTTTATTGCTTAATTAAAACTGATTAATTTCTTGTTGGGACAGTCGTATTCCTAGAATAGTAAGTAAATTATAGACTTGGGCCCAAAATGGAGTTCGAATAAAGTAACTCTTTGAGTGGGTGAATTTATTGTTTCTATTTTCACTGTTTATCAACGTCATGAAAGTAATTAAATCTAGATAATTCATTGTATATTTAGAAAGATTCAATAAATATTCGAAAAATATAATTTCGAAAGATGTTTATGACAAAAATTATTATTATAGGTAACTATAGAGAAAATTGCATTCACTGACATAAGTAGCCTTTTGCAATTTAGAAGAACGTGAGTATATATTTTATTCGTACAATTTAATCATCAGCATACTAGCGTATACTATATTTTCAGGAGAATGCATATTTTTTAATCACCCTTCAGTTAGGTACTTTTATAATGGAACTCGATCGCACGGAACCTTACAACGACTTATCTTAAATTAAGTGAATAAATTTCATAAGCCTTTTAAGACAAACGAGTTCACTCCCAGTCTAGAGCTATAAAATAAAACAGGATTGAAAGTGCGAGCTCCTAAATAAATAACGTCAACATTTTATGGGCCATTGATTCACCAATCGTGCGTAAAATTTGTGTTGTAACCACAATTTTTGTTGTCCTCAAAATAGATAAAGTTCATATTAAGATCACTTGCACGGATATGTTGAGGGTGCGTCTGAATTTTTTCACGCTATAAATGTCGGCCGAGGCAATTTACTCCGCCTGTGCGTACCTCTAGTGACGTGATAGAGATAGATTGTGTTTTACGAGCGAAAATCAAGTGATTGAGTGCACGGTTTTCTTAAGAATTGGTTGCTTTTGGTTTATTTTATTTTTAGGGAAGAGGTCACGTGGTATTGTGAGTAGCAACCAAACCTCTGCAAACAAAAATGGAACACAAGATAAGAACGTTAAAATTTTTTAAACTAATAAAGAATTAGTATGATTAGTTTGTTGGAGGTACCATATTGCGCAATGCAATCATGCTGTAGATTACTTGTATAAGTTTAATCACGAGAAAACTGTTACGTTACAGACAATAAACTGTCTATCTTACAGTTTATGTGCAATTCGTTTATTGCATAGAGTTATTTAAGTACCATTAAAATTCTAAAACATATATAAATTAACTTTCAAACAGCGCGGTATTTCGTATCAATTCGCAACTCATTACAAAACCAAAACCAAATATCTCATTGGCGCTATGGATTAGCTTTAATCGCACTAAACATTATCGACAGCTACCGGCTACCTCTATTCAAACCACTCGATGAAACAGATACATTCGAACAATAAAGGCAATAATTATGCCTGACCTACGTACTTATCGATAAAAATGAATGAGTATCGAGTATTCGGCTATTTCTTCACGATTGCTAGATAACGCTGCCATTCGCACAGATTGTTCGATTGAGAGGGTTTATTCGAGTAGGCATCCCATTTTATCTCACATTCAAGTAAATATCCAATTACTTAGTGCGAGGTTTTCTAAGAAGATAAACGTCGTTAGGATGATAATAAAATGCTATCCGTTGAAGAAAACCAAAAGAGAAAGTGTTGATTTCCAGTTATTTATCGCGCCATATGAGCTGAAATTGTTAGGAAAAATTACAGGAGAAATAATATCTAAAGATATTTTATTTTACTAGTTGTTTTATAGGCAGTTAACTCAATAAATACATATCAGGTACAAAACACATACCAAGAAACAGGAAATATATGTTTAATTTATCATATTTCCACAAAATTCTGTCGAAGTAAAGATCCTTCAAAACGTTGTCATATTTTTTTTATAGTTCCATACCTCAAGAGAAATATATCGAACCCTTATAAGATCACTTTGTTGTCCGTCTGTCACGATCCTTCATTTCGGGAATGTGTGGAGGTATCGAGTTGCAATTTAAACGTATACTCAAATCTTCAGTTCCATAAAGTTGCGACTCGCATTTGTTTCGTTTTCTAATAAGGAAATCAGATTTCATTCCCTCATATTTGGACAAAGTTAAAGGTAAGTAGGTAAGTACTCGATGTAGATTATCACATACAATAATAGCCTATTGTACGTGTAACTTCGTTTTATTTATTACACTTTGACCATTGGGTTTTATCAGTCTCAGAACTGTCTGTTGTATACTGCCCCCAATTTAGTCAATAAGCGTGCTATGAAAACAAAATGATATACCTTTCTACTTGATTATTATGGGCTCATCAACTTGTATTTAATGGTGACATAACATAACGCCAAGCCTGTCAGCCAAGGTTTCGCACTTTCCTAAGATGGTTTTAAACTAATGGATAGTGGTTTCTAAATTTCATAATGAAATATGGTAATTTAAGAAGAATATAATTACAACAAAATCTTCGAAAATTATTCAGCAAATACAACTTTTGGACTAAATTTTGCGATAATTATGGAAAATATTGCGATAAAATCTACAAAAGGTTACTTTCAGGTGTATATTAAAAATTCATAAGTCGTTTAAGAACAAACTTTATTCATCGCCAATAATTTTTCATGTTATCAGTCTTGCGATGTCCATAAAAATGAAATATCGTGGCACAAAACCATTGCCTTTAGCGTGGGGCACTAATATCGCGTTGTACCAGTCTTCTAATGACACCGTCGCAGTGACGCATCGACTAAACTTAGAAAAATCAATACCAAACGTCACGTAAGTAACATGGAAACTAGCATTTGTTTTGAATATCATGTCGAAGAATTATAAAACAGTGAAGTAAGTAGAATACAACCTTCAGATCTTCAATGAAGAAATATTATTCAATTATTCATATATGCCAAACTCATTTTGCGAGTGTTAAGACACTTAGAAGTGGTTTTTTAGCTCTCGAAATAAATCTAGAAGATAAATGCTTTGTAATCGGCAAATTTTAATATCCTACGCTAATGTTTATTTACGAAACCATACATTAAAACTCGGTCGGCATATAAATGCGTGCAAAAAACGTACCCCATATTTACATGTTGCTATTTTTCATTCAACCTAATCGTTGTTAAAGTTGAAAGTTCCATTTGTTCCCGTCCCTAGACATCAGTCTGCGTCAGCAAGCAGGTTTTTGTGGTCGCACCTACATTAGCTCCGTGCCTACAAATGTGGGCTTTAGTGGGGTGGTCCAACACACTGTTGCGGCTAATCACTTTACAAGTTTCGCCTCATTAAGCTGATTGTGACCGCTCCAGTTCATAGTTCTGTATGTATGTAGGCAACTGAGCCACTACGCACGATTTTTTCCGAATCGACTTTATTCAAACTCGGAAAAATCCGTGCATTTCCTTTTGGTTCCTGTAACAAGCTCTTAACAAACATTTCCCTTTATTGCAGTAGGTAGCTCCTGAGTGATTTTTGAAAACCACTTGCCGCTCCACGCTAAAGAACACTTCTGTGTACGCAATGGAATAACATCAAAAACATTCTTACCACTCCTTACCTAGAAAGTTGAATGTCCAGTAAATAAATTATGAAAAAAATAATTAAGTGGCAGTTACTTAATCTTTAAAAGTAAAAAAAAAGAACAAATAAGCAAGAAACTCCAAGCGGAAGTCATTCGCTTACGAATGGTAAACTATTTCCAAAATCTGAGCACATTTATTCGGAGCCAGATAACGAGTGAAACAACCCTTTGCGCGTAAATTGTTCCTAAAGAAAAAAGGGGGAGAAAACGTTTTGGTGCATTAGATACTAAAGTAGAATACGTTCTTAGAGAGGCGTGTAGTTAAATCAATTTGGGCGGGTCGCACAGATCGCGAAACATGCGCTGCGTAGAAATATTTCTTTATTCAACGCCTGGCCTTGGACGCTTTTGTTTTCGATCGCGTTACTTTTACGAATTTGGCTTATTGAATTGTGTTTGTCCTTATTTGTAATGAGATATTTCTCGATCTATATCTTGTATTCGTCAGCTGCAGTTATGAGACTGATACTTTAGATAAGACGTTTTGCTCACTGGTTCAAAGTAAATTTTAGTCGTCACTATAATAACCTGCGAATAAACATTTGACACACTTTCACTAAAAATCATAAATAGGTAACCAAACCGACCAGAATAGGACAATATTTTGAACCGCTAAATCAATTTCCTCGAAGCTTTGTGAAAAATCCGGGAATATTCTATTGTACGAACATTGAAATTGCTAGTGTGGCCTCTGATAACATTATTTGCACTCTTTATTTCACGGTTGGGTACGGCCCTTTGACGGGGCAAATCAACCATTGATGTGTAGTGACGTGTTAAGCAAATCACTCATACGACTGACCACCATGGGATCCCATTTCGTACATGTTCGCTTTAAAGGGAACACTGTAACATATTGAACAAACCATTTTTTTCGAGTTTTCAGAATATATCAACAGCTTAAAGAATGTCCCATACTTTGCTGACTTTTTTCTGTCTCATAAATTGAGTACCTAATAGCTCGCAATAATTAACGTAGCTTAGCTAATTAGCTATTAGTTTTAAAAAACAACCCGGTGTTTAATTATATTCCGCCAGCGGGTTAACCTGCGTCCCGAAGAAACTTCTTTGCGCACTTGGATAAAAAAATGCCTAAGCCTTACTCGTTTTTTTCAAATCCATCAAGTAGTTCCTGAGATTAGGACGGTCAGGCAAACAAACGACCTCTTCTTTCTTTATAGTAAAAGTACAGATATAGACCATTATATTCAAAGTAGAGAAATATGTGTTACTTCTACCCATCATCTCCCGAGCCTTTTCCCAACTATGTTGGGGTCGGCTTCCAGTCTAACCGGATTCGGCTGAGTACCAGTGTTTTACAGGGACGAGCGCGACTGCCTATCTGACCTCCTCAACCCAGTTACCCGGGAAACCCAATAACCCCTTAGTTAGACTGACGTCAGACTTACTGGATTACCCGTAACGACTGCCAAGGATGTTCAATGACAGCCGGGACCTACAGTTTAACGTGCCATCCGAAACACAGTCATTGGTGTCCAAGATATACTTAGAAAGTACATACAAACTTAGAAAAGTTGCATTGGTACTTGCCCGACCTGGAATCGAACCCACACCCTCATACTTGAGAGATTGGCTCTTTAAACACTAGGCCACCACGCCTATTATTTATTATATTAGTATTACTTCTACCCATTCATATTATAATGCAAATTCGCATGAATAGTTTCAAAACAACCCCCACCTACTCTACTGGACAAGGATCACAATTTTAATGAAGTTGCTTGTTAGATCATGGATTACAACAATATTACCGTGTTTATCACAATAATCTAATTTAATCTTTTGAGCAAGCTGATCTAAGTTTAGCCTTAATATGTTCGTCGAGGAGAAGCCAGGCCATTGAATGGCTTGTTCAGAATCCATTCAGTGTGAAATTAATTAGCTTATATTCAAGTGCAGCGCTTAATTTGCATATTGGCTTGTAATCGTGTATGATATTAGGTATATATTAACATGATAGTGGGACACAAACAAGGGTCTACTTATAAACCTTCTCGAATAATGAGGTCATAATCACCATACATGTTGGCAAACCGGTACAGAAGCCAGCACATCAAGCTATCCGAAACTGTAAAAAATTCCTAATAAAAATCCAAAAAGATAAAAAGTTATTCAAAGTAGGCAGAAAATCTGCACTTTTTGAAGGTAAATTTTACAAAAGACAGCCTCCAAAAATGCCCGCCGTTCTGAATGAACTATGAACCATATGGTTCAAAATTAAAGTTGAAAATCTACAGGTTGTAGTAGCTTGATGTGCTGGCGTCTGTACCTACCATCGTATTGGAATGACTATAAACTACCATAGGAAACCGTTTCTATTTACCTAAATTGGTAAAAAAAAAATGCTTTTTGCCCTCGTTCTCAAAAGTTCAAAGTTTCTCTATAAAACTATATAACCTACAGCTAAAATATTTTTTTAACGTAATTTTGAGTAAATTTTCAACATATTAGGAACATTTAGGTATATCATACCTCTAAGGAATATATACCAAAAAATCGTGTCGTGTACCTACAAAAGAAGGGACTCTTCATACAGATAAAGCCCTCTTTATTGTCTTCTGTAATTGAAAGGTCGGAGGTATTTCCCTCTCCGAGCTTTTAAATATGTCTCAGCTGGGCCCGCGCTACGTAAAATAGCATTTTTGCCCCTCTATACATTAGAATTTCAGAATTGCCAACTTTATTTCGTTTATTTCAGTCCAAATTAGTTTTATTGTTGCCCTAATGGCAACTATTAAGCGAAGTCAATGTTTATTTGCGTATAAATTGAAGTGAACAATGCGTAAAGTTGAGCACTAAAATTTAGAGTTAGGGTTAAGAACTATTAGCTGACTTTGTGTTTCTTTTAGTTTGTTTTACGGAGTTTCTGGCTTGTTGCCAAGTACTAACGGTTTGCTTAAAGAGTTGGTAGTGTTCTCATCAGTAGGGTTGTTGGTTTTCCTTTCCATTGTTACAAGAAATCATTTTGTTCCTACCTACTTATCTACGATGTTCTTGGTAAATATTTTTTTAACCTACATCAATCTGTAAATTTTTTAAATAGATTTTCAACCTTATCACAATACTGGAAGGTTAAATACTCGATTGGAAAAATTTGACTGATTCGAGTAGGTTAACCTGATGGCGTCTGTACATACTGTGATATATTTTTACATACGCAATGAAAATCCCACACTTACATGGACAGGTACTGAACACTAAAAGGTCAAACCATTATAAAAGAATTGTTCATCTAAATTTTTACCGGCTCGCCGTCTCATATTACGGAAAATATTTCAAAACATTTTCACTAAGTAGGCTTACCTGGAAATGGCTCACAACCCCTGGTTTTACGCAAAACATTTGAACATTCGTATCCTCACCTATGTTACAGCATTTTTATTGTTTCAACGTGACAGGTGATAACCACATTGAAAGTCGACGTCACTAACTTTCAGCCATTTTATTGTTCCAATTTTTCTCTTATTCCAGCACATTTTTATAGACGATAAAAATAACGCTTACTTGGTCTAAGTGGGCACTTCTAGACAGATTCAGTAGCTATTGTATTAAACGATCTTAATATTCGCTTCGTTTACTTGACAAGTTAAAATAATACTAACTTCTGTGTTTTGTGATATCGTTTCTTTTGAAAGGTAACCGATATCTTCTTAGATAGGTATCGTTTTCGTCTTTGGCACAACGTTTCCGAGGAATAGAACAATAGTGTCAGCTGTTTTGTCTTATTTTAAACGTTATTCTTTGACGACGGTGGTAGGTGAATTTCCATCAGGAAACTTCATGGAATACTTACTTTTCTTCAAGTCATTTCCCGAGCCTTTTCCCAACTATGTTGCGATCGGCTTCCAGTCTAACGGGATTCAGCTAAGTACCAGTGTTTTACAAGGAGCGACTGCCTATCTGACCTCCTGAAACCAGTTACCCGGGCAACTCAATACCCCTTGGTTAGACTGGCGTCAGACTAACCCGTAACGACTGCCAAGGATGTTCAATGATAGCCCTACAGTTTAACGAGCCATCCGAAACACATCCGAAACAACTTACTTTTCTTTAAAGTTTAAAATAATCCGCCAAACACTGAATCGATGTATGACAAATAATTTGAACTATTACGTCATGGGCGCCATTATTAGGTATTATAATAACGTAGTTGGCGTACTTTGGCATCGCAATAGAAGATTCCACGAAACAGTTCATTTTCCTTACGTCTTTTTAGTCATAAAATTTAATATATTTGTCGTAATTAGGTATGTTACTAAGCTTAGACAACAATAGTGTATTTTTAATAATGAACATAAAATTAAAAATATTTATTTAGATCATCGATCACCAGTTTATCTAATTATATTATGAAGAATCTTTTTAATTCGGTTTTATTTTGTCTTACTTATTGGATCATTACCACGGAAGGTTAATAAAATTACTAAAAGCTACGTTCAATTTTTTCAACACTACAATATGGTCTATTTTGTTCCCAGCGAGCGACTTAGAGTCAATACGAGCGCTCTTCAATGAAAAGGAGAAGGAGCTATCAGTGGCAGTGGCCAAGGTGGAGGAGCTGACGAGGCAGCTTGAGGAGCTGAGGAGGGGGAGAGTGCAGCCCGCGCCCCCCTCCGCCCATGAGCTGGACAAACTGCGCCGGGAGTTAATGGTGAGTTCCGATGTAAGCTGGACGCTAGTCATTTTATTTTTATTTTGCTTTTCGATCCTGCTTTTGTTTCCACTTTGTTGTTTCATCGGCTTAGCAATTTCCCAATGATACTGGGGTAGGTAAACCTAGCCAAGTTAAATAACTTATAATTATAGACACGAAAAATTACAGGTCAGAATCTGACTTCTTATTATCCATAATCACTCTCAAAGAACACAATTATAGCCGGGGCATATGTAGGTATTGTATGAATGTGCTTTCCAAATTACAGCAAAACTTAGTTTGTGTTCCCAAAATGCAAGTTGCGTATTTTCACAGTATACAATGTATGCTGTGTCACTGTCTAGTACATAAATTATCTCTGTGTAAACACAACGATTCTCCGCGTTAGTGCGTAAAATGAGAATATGTCAACAAGCACACTTTCGCCTCAGCGCTTACCATCTGGTTAAACGGTAGTCCAGCATTGTAACGTTCCAACTGTTATAATGTCCCTTTAAGTAGGCCCATACTTATAGTTGCAGAAATTCCTATATCCTATTGACCAGAACATCGTGTTTCCCTTGTAACGTGGATGTTAACAGACACAAATCCCTGATGCACAAACACACAAAACCACAACTATCTGTGGATGTAGCAAATATTTGTTCTATGCTGGAAACGAACCCTCTACCCGCCCCGTAGCCAATCACTCAATCTCTACCACAGTTATACATATATAGAACAGAGTAGGTATATGTATATGTAAATTAACTATAGCTAATTAGATCTTCTATTTTTTTTGTCCTGAAGCAATATTTTAGAACAATATTTTAATGACAGGTCTACTTCGCTTTATTCCTTAATAAAATTAAACCTGGTGTGTTTACCATAATGTAATATTAAACAGGTGTAGAAACACCACGTCTGCTAAACTTCTTCAGTACGTTCAACTCAGTAACAACTCCAAACAATTTGGTCGCAAAATTATTAGAACATTGATCTATTTATAAGGCCTTTGTAAACTTGACTTATTGCTTCGCAGTCTTCGAAGGGTGGAGCCCAAAGTTCCGGCAGCGGTTTATTTTATCTTAATTAATAAACGCAGATAATAACCTCACGTCTTCATTTTAGAATTAAAAAGTTGTATACTCACCTTGAACTTTATTTGTATGGAGAAAACACATTTGTTAAAATGGTTAAGTGGCTGAAACTATAAAAATACTTAAGGCTCCCTTGTCACAAATCAGGCCCTTGTCAGTCACTGTCACCGAAGATCGATGATTTTTGGTAATTAGACCAATTTTCAAATGTCAGTAAGCCTGAGGTTTTGTATTATGGTTTCCCTGCCTCAAAAGGAAAAAATGGAGGCCGTTGGCTGTCTGCCCGTCTGTCACAACCACTTATTTCGGGAATATGTAATGTATATCGTATTCTGAAAATTACAACCCAATGTACATGGTTGTGAAAATATCAAACTTTTAGATTAGCGTCATGCTAACTAGCTTTCTTGTTATTACAAACTTGAAATTCTTTTTCTTCCTTGTGTGTTAGTTCCAACTAGTAACAAATTCTTCCCAATTTGTAGCGAGCAAAACGGTTCATTGCCGTCGGCGCTCAGGATATTTACTTAACAAATTCATATATGATGCGTTACTAAATAAATTATTTCTTTATTTTCAAGCAATATAAATGTCTTACCTTATTGAAGCTCTGTCACACAAAGGCGAGTGACAAAGCATTTTCTATGTACATTGATAGATTATAGTATCTTGGTGGACGTTATACGAATCAATCAATCTAGTACGAGAATAGAATAGAGGCCGACTTTTCAAAAAGGTTATGGTGATTGATTTACTGTTATTTTATTGACTAACCTTAATTTGATAATTCGACCTTATCTTAATCTTCTGTCACTCAGATTTGCTGAGAAACTTTGTTTCTACCAAAATAGTTCTAGTTTTTTTTTTTTAAATCATTAACAGTCATGTATGTGAGTAGAACAAGTGCACTAATAAGGTGGATCAATAAAAAAATCGTAAAGTTTTATTGTTTTCCAAATCTTTTCATTCTCTGTTTATTCCAAAACATGTCAAGGGAGAGTACGTATTTGATGGTCAATAACAGCGGCCTACCCTAACGATATAATAAAGGCGATGATCCCATTCACCTGGGAGATGCCTCGGATAGCTAACGAGCTCGCTAGCACGTGGGACACACTGTAATATTTGTAGAGAGAGTGCCGGCCAACTAGGTTGCGGGCATTCGGCCGCTTGAACCCGCATCTTGGACTTGATAGTTGGGTGGCTATTCTGTTCGTTTTTTGTTTACTTCTACCTTTTACTTTTTTTCTTAGTTAAGTATTTTTCAGTCGTTTTCTGAGGAATCAAATGTTAAACCTAAATTAGAATCGAATATTAATTTTACTGTACCTAAATAATTGTAGAAGCCCCAAGCGTAGACATGTGGTGGGTATTTGTTTCCTAATAAGAATAATACATACAAGTCTTAATCAAGTAACGAACGTTCTTTACTAGAATCAAAGTCGTTCTTTAATTGTATTTTTCTCTTATCTATCCTTATTTCGTTCAAGATTAAACTAGGGATTTTAAGGAAGGAAGAATTGTGAGACGTTATCTGAAGGAAATCCATGAGGAAATCTCTTAAAACAACTGTTCCTATGAAGAGATTTGAGAATAGGCCCTGTATATGACACGACATAAAACTCGCGCGACTGGCTCAGATGTATTGCCAAAGAAACAATATTGAATTCGACGAACTGGAATAATGAAACATGCGTCTAACAAGACTCATAGTCTCCGTATTTCAGGAGACGTTGTATAAAAACATCCGACGCCTTAGTGTATTACGAGTACGTAGCTAGAGAAATAATATAGTAAGTCGACGTTCTGTCGAGATAACAGGAAAAATAACAGGTAATATTGGTGAAAATATCTCCTTGCCTCGCTAGTTAATCTCGTGAACGGGTTCAATTGACAGTCGGTGCGGTGCGGCAGGTGTACAGATAGGGCAGACGGGCAAACCAATCCAAACGTGGAAAACAAAATTGAAACGTTTTGCGTGACATTGCACACTAGTCTATCTATCCTATTAGCTTTTATGTGAGTACTATGTGTATAAAGATGACACGCTAAACTCTAACCAATAATTAAGTCTGATGAAAACTATTATGAGTTAGAGAAATGTGTCCATAAATTGTACTAATCTGAACCCGTTTATTAGCAACACGCAATTATCTAAAGATATTTCACGATCTATCAACACAAACACGAAGTACCTACTAGTAAATTAATTAAGTAGACATATAAATAATGAGCGAAAATACTTTGACCGTGATACGAATTTATGATAGGAATAGAGTGTGAACGTTTATACAATACGTAATTAGGTAGCCGATACGTGTTTGGGATTCAGGGTTGTATTAGTTGCGTTACGATGTGAAGGATAAAAGGGTTTCGCTAAATTCGAGCAGTTGTTAGACTAATAAAAGAGACCTTTCCTTTAAGATTACATTTCAGTGCTCCTAAATGCTAAGCAGTTTGAGTGAATGAAAGTATTTAATGAATAATTCACTATGTAGCATGCAAACTATAGACTGATCAAATCCATCTCATTCTTCAATCCAGTTACAATATCCTAGTAAATTCTAGTTAGAGGAGATTAATTTCACTACACATGATATATTATTCCTCGGATGCACCTAGTACATCGGTG
This sequence comes from Heliothis peltigera, assembly GCA_958496145.1. Classification (NCBI taxonomy): domain Eukaryota; kingdom Metazoa; phylum Arthropoda; class Insecta; order Lepidoptera; family Noctuidae; genus Heliothis; species Heliothis peltigera. Next base: position 5,026,345 of record OY292333.1, read on the forward strand.
ATCCAACACGAGGCGTTCCGGATCACGTATGACTGCTAAAAGTTTTTCGATTACTGAAATCTATAGCGTATTGTCTAGTTTACCTATATAAAAATTTTTAATTGTTAGGTACTCTGTTCCAAAATAGAAAAATTAGATTGTATATGAAATTGTCTTCTTTATGAGTCATTGCTGATTACTACATGTAATCTTGAGCTGTCGACTGGTGGTTTTGAATAGAAGTTTCCAGAAAGCTTTTCTAGAACATTTAATTATGTAACTACATCCAATAAAAAGTTACCAACCCTGCAGGTTACTGCTAGTACAACTAGCCGACGTCACCGGACTAATTTCGCCAGTGTGTCTAATGCCAACATTTTGATTCAGTCCAATTTGACAATTTAGTTACCGACGCGGCATTCAACCGGCCGAGAGCTCACCCATTGACCTCAGAAATAAAAACTATAGTGTTGTGAATTATTGATGACATAGTGATCGTTTAAATTAAGTGTTGTGAAGTGACTGAAATAACGATAATACAACAAGTGGGTCGAGGACGAAAGGTCGGTATTAGAGTAAATCAAGTTAGTCTGCCAGTACCCGTTTCAATTTATATCGTTTATTTCGTAACTGGACCTTTTTCTGGCCTTTTCGAGTTCTTTTATATTTATGCAAGGTGGATCGGATTTCAATGAGAAGTTTCTTTGTGATAAATAGGTAATCTATGACTTACATAAATTATTTAGTAAGGATCGAGTTATATGTTCAGGTACAGGATCAATGCAGTAGGTACCTACCTATTTTATCTTCCTTTATTTTTAAAATGGTTTGCTTTAAAGATTATATGTAAAAACAGCACGGTAATATTGTCATTGATATTATCAAATGAGTACCTACATAAATAACTACACTTTCCAATACAACATAGAAATAACAATACAAACAATCATAAAACTATATTACGTACATTTACTCGATATCCCTTCGAAGTAATTACAACGGACTCCCCGAAGGCAGTATTCCTGCATCAGATTAATATCCTCACTTAGGATCTTAGCTGTTTAATTCGCTCGTTGTCTCAATTTACGTTGTCAATCTACCGAATTACCTGCTTGATGAGATTTCTAGCATTAACGCCAGCTACCTGGTAATACAGAATACGTTTCGAATTACGGGAATAAAGACAGAATGTAACTTAGTTATTTAAGCAAAAAATATAATCGAAAAGGAAAATCGTGTTCACATCTCTTCGTTGAGTCAATAGAGCTTGCGTCGTGAATCGACGGGATGACCGCTTTATTCTGTACTAGCGACCCGCCCCGGCTTCGCACGGGTGCAATGCTGATACTAAATACACTTCAGAAAAGCTCAAACTCAAAAATAACAGTACTTCTCCACTATTTAATGGATGTTATTATACATATAAACCTTCCTCTTGAATCAGTCTATCTATTAAAAAAAACCGCATCAAAATCCGTTGCGTAGTTTCAAAGATTTAAGCATACAAAGGGACATAGGGACAGAGTAAGCGACTTTGTTTTATACTATGTAGTGAAGTGAAGCGTAACCACTTCGTTTTTCAAATATTTATATAAATTGAATAGAAAATTGATATTTTTACAATAATTGCATAGTGTTTTGTTTTTTTTCTGTGTTGACAGTGCCTTGCTTTGTTTTCTTAAGTTCAATGTTTAAATAACTCATGATTTACAAGTTTTTGTAAGAATACTTTTTAATTGAAAAGGACATATGTACATATTTGTCCTTATAAAAATACCCTAAATGAATGTTACTATTTTATATTATACTAGGTTGACAAGAAAGATTAAAATCCTTTATTAACTTTTACATTGTTCCAAATTAAGGCTGCCAGTCTCGTAGAAATGTTGGATCAGATGTATTATTAGATCCCCGAGGAGAAGGATTCCCCTCAAATGAGACTTTAATTTTCATAAGTCATTCTATTTAAAGAACTGGAGGATGCTTTTATAATTAAGGCAGCCGATTTTTTACTCGTGTTTTATATTAAAAGTGAGGATTTAACAAGATGAGATAAGCTGGTATTGCATATTGGTAAAATAATAAGTCATATTTAAACACTTGATAACTTTTATCTTAAATTCGAAATACAAAATTATACTTTAAACACCTGTCACAGGTAGATGAGCATACTACCTACATTTCATCGTATAAAAAATACCCTTAAAAGCTGACAATGGATGGGTTAAGCGAACTATTAAAAAAGTATAGCATTGTGCATCAACTGTTTATGTTCCCACGCGACTCGTATCGATCGATATCGTCCAAGAATTATTAATGAGTATGTTGATACCTTGCTACCAGCTGTGAATAAAATACTAACATAATTACTTAGAAATTATTTACTAACAATTTTTATACAAATTGTCCCGGATATCAAATGAAAGGCAATCCATGAAGGAAATATGTAATATTATAGAAGAAAAATGTAACAGTATTTGTTTTAGATATTCACTCTTTCTTGGAAGTAAATTTTATGATTTTATATTTCTTTCTTTCAATAGGTCCTGGTCTATGTTAGAATTTCAAAGGTTTTCAAAAAAATTACAAATGTTCTGCCAATCGTGTCAATAACAGACAAGCCAATTTTGACTCCCAATTTTAGTGTTCCATGCTCACACGTGTTTTCCAATTTTAAATTTATTATTCCGCTTGTTCATAATTTGTCAAAAGCGCATGTATATCGGCTACCAAACTCATTTGGATTTTACTGTAGATACCTACTGAGCTCCTACCTATAAGTCGAAATATAATGACAAAATACCTATCGAAGACTAGAAGACTTGTATCTACTCAAATGATTTAATACCATTACCTACAGAGTCATACCCAAAACTTCAGTGCCTAATCAACCGCGAACTCAAAAAGCAATGTACAAAGATTAACAATAAAAGAAAAATAAAAGCGCTGGCTTTCTGCTCTTCCACGTAGTTTGCTTTTTTTCTTATCGTTAAACTCTTTATGAAACGAAAAATACAAATTGCTCTTAATGTTGACCAGAAAATCTATTGGCATGGAAAAAGTCATCCGCTTGGAACTGATTCAGCTCAAGAATGGATTCATGGGTAGATAAAGCACCCCTGCTTTATCTGCTATAATGTTTTGAGATTGATCTTTGTGTGAAAAAGATTACAGGCATTTGTTACATTTGTTCTTCTGATTAATCCCTGTAAGAGAAATGAAACAGAAAATAAAACTTATTGATGACATAATTTCTAAGCACCTCGGCAGTTTATCTATTTAGTTTCCTATGAAAATGAACAGACAACACTTGCTGCAATAAATGCTCGGATCATATTCAGGAAAATAGGTAACGTAACGTAAATCGTGCAATATAAATATACATAATTATTTTTATGCAACAGTTCATCGGTGCACAGCTATTTACAGAAGCTAATAGGTAATTATTTGAACTTCAATCGAAATCCTCCGTTTCCGAAAAGATATTGCCATAAGCCGGCTAGCTTCCCCAAGGGACCATTAACTGATGTGCAATTTACTGTCATTTGAAATAAATAGGTACGAGCGCTTTCTTTAAAATAAGTATTTTGTTATTAAAATTAAAATTGGAACGTTTTTAATCATCTAAAACCATTTTTAGTGACTGTGTATTTTTTGGAAAGTATAGACGCCAGCACATCAAGCTAACCGAAACTGCCAATTTTTTCCTATCAACTTTGAACCATAATGGTTCTTTATTCAAAGTTGCTTCAGCGATTAATGCTGAAAATGTATTAAGGAAATTTTGATGTATTGATGTAGCTTAATATGCTTGCATCTGTATATCAACTGTGGGTTGTTCGTAAGAGATACCGTGGCCCTGGCACACAGGGACCTCCAGAAGGAACATAGTAGGTTTTAGTCAGTAAGAGTCTAACACTCCCTCCAGCTGCACCCTCAGCGGGAGGGGTCATTTGATGATCTGTATATCAATATTTATTTTATATACTTACCATCTGTGAAGCTAATGTTGTGAACGATTAATTAATTTTTCATTGATAGATTCTACGTTTAGACCTGATGTCAACCCTAGGCAATTAAAAAGACATTCACCAATATAGGTACGGTTACTTCCGTGTACCTCATAGGTACACACACTAGATACACTAATGATAGGCTTTTGTACCTTCATCAAAGACCATTATGGTCATTCGTGTAAATCGCAAAGTAAACTGTGGGATAGTTAACAGTTGCATAGTGATTACTATTTGACTATTTGGTATACCAGGTAAAAACTAGTAACACTTTATACATTTTCAAATATGTACATAGGTACCTAAACAATGTCAGTTTACCTGAGTTTTCATTGCCCTGTATTTTCAATAGGACCCAGTATTATTATTGTTAGAACATTGTGAAATAATATCATGTAGGTACGCTTTGTTTTGCCACTTTTTATTTTTTAAGTGTATATTTTTATTTCTGCAAAAATAGTTTGATTTTGCACGTCCATGACCCAACCCAGTGCTGCCATTTTTAGTTTATTTATAATACCATCATTCATTCAACAATTTAAAATAAATAAACTCTGTATAGATAGACAAGTCATTTAACGTAGATCCAAGTCATTTAATTTTTCAACTTTTAATTTCAGTACCGCAACAAGCTGAACGAGCAACAGAACGGCAGACTGTCGGCGCAGCGGGCAGCCCTAGGCGCGCGGCAGGAGGAGATGCGCAGCATTGACCGCCGCGTTTCCGAACTGCAGGCGCGCCTACTGAGGAAGCGGGCCTTGAACAGGCAACTGGCAGCCGCACATCGACAGCCACAGCAACAAAGGTGGGTTTGAGTTACTTTAAAACTTTGCACCAAGACAAATAATAATTATTATCGATATCATTTTCTCCGTCGTCAATGACGGAAGCCATTCTTATTATTATTTTAATTTTTAGAGTCACGAATCCAACGCCTATGCAACAGTTACCCAGCTACTCTGCTGGTAACACTGGGGTAAATAGTCAACCAAAGAATCAACAAGCCCGCGGAAATGTTGCTGCTGTCGAGCCTTACAATCATGTACCCCATGCTCAAAGTGTTAGCCATAATGCCAATTTCCAGGTGAGTTACTCTAACAAACTGAAGTCACAGTTTGTTATTGAAAAAACTAAGTTGGTTTTGTTTGTATATTTTTTGTTCCAAATTGACGGTGCCAAAAAGCTGGGTCTCAAAGTCGTTAAATAAATAATGTCAATGTCAAATTCATCAAATTTCAAAACAAAAACAAACCAAACATGATTTGGCGGGAAGGAATTTAATTTAATCTCATTTTAGATGTTCAAAGTTTATCCATGATACAGTTAATATAAATTTAATAATAACTTTCAGGCAATGAAGCAGAATGTTATACAAAACAACGTGCCATTAAAACAACACACACAAAGCGACAACATTCAGAGTCATTTAACGCAGGAAGCGCATTATTTGCAACAAAAGCAAATGATTAATCCTCTTTTCAACGGCTACACTCATTCGCAAGGGCTACAAGATAATCAATATCAGGGGCAATATCCAAACAAGCATGAGAACTTTAGTCACGTTCAGCAAGGTATTGGCAATTTCGATCAGAAGTCTATGCTGGACCAAAACAAATATATGGACTACTTGAAACAACCGCAGTACAGTCCAAACAGCACGAGCAGTTCGAACAGTAATCAAACTAATAAAGATCTGAAAATAAACGAACAGGAATTCTTGCCAGAATTTGCTGCGAGCAAGTCGGATCCCAAGTATCAAACGTTGCCTTACAATACTAAATTTCCTCAAAGTACGAACGGGAAATTAAAACCTGAAGTCAATGGTAAGAACAACGAGAACCAAGACGCTAAAAATGCAATTAATGTTAATCACATGACTGTACATTCTACACCACTTTCGGTTGTGAACAAAAGTCTAGCGACACCTCTAAGTCAAACGGAAACTACATATCAGCAAGAAAATACATATCAGTTGCAAAAATCCGACTCATCTAGTAGATGTAATCAAGAAGGGAAGGAGAACCATGCATATCCACAGAATAGGCTAAGTCAGAGTAATAGTCAGAGCAATGAAGCTTCAAAAGGCAATGGCAAGGGCCAGCAGGTGCTGAAAGGCAGCTCACCTAGTCTGGGTTCCAGTACAACATCTGCTAGCAGTTCTATTGGATTTGGGGTGAGTTTCTACATAAATCTTAACTATCAACACTGTGGCTAACTCTTATTCTAAATTGTACACCAACTGATTGTTGTAAAATATACAGCCATAAAAGATTTGGTTGTTGTATTGTCAAAAATCTGGCAAACCGAAACAGTTGATATCATTAACCACCATTACTTACTATGTGTCCATACAAGGCTTATATTATGTTGCTGCACATCATTACATGTCACCTGTAAATATCATCATCATTCATTAATTCATTCCAGAAACCTGTATCGAGTGTAGCACCCACATCAGTTCAGGTCTCAAGCGGGAAACCGTCACCCATTTACCAGACATCCTCCACAAAGATCCAACCGGTCCAGCCACAGACCGTTCAGACCCAAAGCATCACTGTATCATCATCAAATCATGTAGCTAGTAATGTGGTGACCTCCCAACCCCAGATCGTTAGGAACACGGCATCAGGACTGTCTACAAGTACGGGGAGTTCCTTCGCCGGGCAGAATGCGTCGTCTCAGAGTATCCTGTTGTCACCCCCACAAAGTGCCAGCACGCCACTCTCGACACCTGATGTTAGCGGTACAGACAAATCTCCCAAACCAGCCTTACCTCCAAAACCAACAATCAAGGTATGTAGGTCATCGACACTGCTATTTGTATTAACAAACATATTTCAGTAGTATTTAATTATTGTCATGTATAAAAAGTGATACAAACTGCACAATATACATAAAAAGTCATACAAACTATTTAAAAATTTTAGCACATTTTAGAATGTTCTATGTAATTTCAGACACCGCCGAGACAGTCCGTGAACAATGATGTTGGCTTCAATCAGTCTGCTGATAACATCACTCCTATGCCCACCATTCCCTTGCCTTCAGACCTGTCAAACGACAGTGAACAACAAAGCCAGAAAGAATCAGTCAGTAGTACAAGTAGCAATGAAATGATCATTAAAGCACGCCCCTTAACTATAAGAAAACCACCGATGAGCGAACAGCCCAAACTTAGAAACGTTAGTAATTCAAAGAATGGAATAAGTGTCAGTATAAACCGGCGCATAGAAATGCCACCTGCATTTTTGTTCCCTGAAATGGATCACTTAGTTGATTCTATGCCTAATGAGAATGGCCTAAAGGATAAGAAGCAGAAAGATGAGGTAGACAGGGCATTGAATAACAATAACATATCAATAGGACAGGATGATAGTAAGGATATGGTTGTGTCAGATATAACGGAGCAGATTAGCTCGGTAGACTTGAACGGTCAGGATTCTCAGGGAACTGAGAATGTTCTGAGGCGGAAAAAGGGTAATTTGAAGCAAGGAGGCAAAGCTCCGCTAGCCAGGCGGGTTAGCTTCGATCCCCTCGCACTGCTGTTGGATGCTAGTTTAGAAGGCGAGTTGGAACTCGTTAAGAAAACGGCAACACAGGTATGTCTAATTCCCACCAAATAATTAAATAAAATAAATTACTTCTTTTGTAATATTATTTTTTCTTAAGTTGCTTCATATTTAAATAATTTTTCTCAAATTTCACTTTTAAATGTTCATAAGTTATATTTGGAAATAACTATCCGAACACACAACTTATTTCAGAAATAAATGTTATAATGTTGATTTCAGGTGCAGAATGCAAGCGCTGCAAATGACGAAGGGATTACTGCTTTACACAATGCAATTTGCGCTGGGCACTTCGAAATCGTTAAGTAAGTATTCAATTATAATTATCTCTCCTATATACATATATAAATATAGTATTATCTACAATAGATCACTGAATAAGTTCTTGTAGGCAATCCGCAAGTAAGAAAATATAATATAGGATGCTTCGTCCATTGTTAGACTATGAATTGATACTAGATAGTCAGACATAAGTCATTAATCACGCTAATTGATAACTAATTAAGTATTTATTGGTTCATTTTCAGATTCCTGGTAGAGTTAGGTTGCGACGTGAATGCGCAAGACTCAGACGGTTGGACGCCGCTGCACTGCGCTGCGTCCTGCAACAACCTGGCTATGGTGCGCTTCCTCGTCGATAATGGTCAGTATTTTCTTTTATTAACAGAAAGTTAATAAGTTAAAAATAATATGTTGTATAAAAATGTACTCGTCATCAGCGCAGACAGCCGACAATACATTTATTTATGAAATTTTAGAAAAACAGCATCAATAAATAAATATTAAAAAACCTTAATATAGCGCCATCTAACGAGTGTTGTTAAAACTTTCAGGCGCGTGTATATTCGCAACCACGCTGTCTGACCACGAGACGGCGGCCGAGAAGTGCGAAGAGGACGAGGAGGGGTTCGACGGATGTTCCGAGTATCTTTACAGTGAGTATCTAATGTTGCAGTTTTTGTTACTTCCGATAGATGGCATTTACGCAGTAAAATAATTATGCCACTAAAGTGTGAAAAGATAAATACAAATCATTCTTATTACGAGTTAATTACGAGATATTTTTTTTAATTTGCTTATTCAGCTGACCAATTATTTTCAAAATGCAGTTCAAAACATGGTCATATTATTTTTTCACATTTTTAGTATAAAAATTGATCCGCATTGGTCACAAAATAACGTATACTTAATTTTCCAATTCCAGGCGTACAAGAAAAACTAGGCATAATGAACAGCGGTCTAGTGTACGCCGTGTTCTCGTACAACGCGGCGCGCTCGGACGAGCTGTCGTTCGAGACGGGCGCGCGCCTGCACGTGCTGCGCAAGGGCGACGACAGCGAGCGCGAGTGGTGGTGGTGCCGCGACGAACTCGCCAGCGAGGGCTATGTGCCTAGGAACTTGCTTGGGGTATGTTTATTCAGGTCATACGTGTACCCAGCTAAATCCGGTTAGACTGAAAGCCGACCCCAATATAGCTGGGAAAAGGCACGGGAGATGATGATATAGGGCTTGTACCTACAGTCTTATTTGCGGGGTTAGCCGGTAAGGTAAACGCAGTAGAAACTTCGGTAAAACAAGTATGGAAGTTACATTTCTAAGCACGTCATGCGTTCATGACCGGTTGAATAGGAACTTATCGGTACCTTAGAACAGAAAGTCACTAATAGTGCATACAGCGCCATTTAACACTATATAAAATATACCAAAAAATACAAGCCTATACAAAGTTGCCGGTCTGAATCGATAAAAATGTTTTAAGGGTTTTTTAAAAGAAATGTATTAGAAGAATATACTTCCTAAGCCAGTATACTTTACATCGTAAAATATTGACTCAATACAGTTTAAAAATAAAAAAGAAAACAATTAATAATAATATTTTTGTGTGTTGTTTCAGTTATATCCACGAGTAACCACACAGCAAGATTAAGTCTTGAATTTATGACCTGATTAATTTGTAAATATCTATTAGTTACTTTTATTTTTTATGTATTTATATCACTGTAATCTAAAAGTAACGACGCTGTATACAATTTTATCAAATCTAATATTTTGTAAATATTTAACTGCGTAAGTCAAATGAATGAGATTATATTGTACATTTTATAAATATTTTGAGTCATCACTGATATTATTGGTCATAAAATTTGTATATCTTAGTTCTGCAAATGTTGTGAACTATTACTACACATAAACTGACAATACAAATAATTATGAAGAATTATTGGTGGCCTTTTATTTATCCTACTAGCTGTTAGCTGGGAACTATTTCGTACATCCAGTTGGATTAGCGTAGCTACATGGAGTGTGAACGACAGCAACGCCATCTGGAATACGCAATTCCATGCGCAACTGCACACAATTTAGACCCATCGACTAATATTGGTTTAGATTAGTGAAGAAAAACGGGAGTTTCGAATTTAACCGTCTAAGCGCCTCAAATTAGTTGAATAGTGCATATCTGTTACTTTTTCCGTGCAACACAATAACATTCAACTTCATAGATAAGTATTGAAATCTCAATCTCCCCCTCCCAAATCCTGTCCGGTTAAAAAGTTATGCAGGTAAGTGCAGTTAACTTTTTGACCGCCACATTCAAGTATAGACGACAAACTTTTAAACGTGTATAAAACTTATTAAAGAATAGGTACTTACTTTTTTATTTCTTTAGCTAATTAGGTTCCTCAACTCATTCTCATTTATATTACTTGCCCTTTTTTCTTTATATTTCACCTATATTTACATAAAATAACAAAAACTCATACCACAGATTACTGAATAGTTACTACCTAATACCAATTCTAAAGTTCGAAAAACATTGTGCCCTCCTCGCCAGTGACCATATCACGACAAGTAGTGTTGTAGCTAACAGGCAATTCGCATATCGACCTGAACAGTAAGCAACGTTTTAGTTAATTTCTCAAAGTATTCTACTAAATTTAAATATAATCGTAATATAGAAGGTTAATAAATGAGAAATCATGAGAGTTTTATAATACCGAACTATTTTTCTGCTCGTAAGATGTCTGCGTCAGTAGATTATTGATAAATCATAATATTCATAATAACTACAATGCACATCCATACCACGCTCTCTAATTGTCTGGGCAATCTGGTCAAATTTTGAAGCTGCCTGAAGTTTTTCTTACAATGGTGGCAAAAAAACGTATACCTATACTTATACCTTACCTACTTACCTATACTTCAGCTTAACCAAAATAGCAAAAATGGTAAGTGTGATCTTAAAAATAGGGGTTTAAGGAATATCGAACAATTCCGAGCCCTTTGTCTCCGAAGTCTGTTAAAAGAAAAATGTGTGGATGTACAGTCAGCTCCAAAAGTCGCTGAACAGAATCAATTTTGCAAAATTCCTGTTCACAATAAAACGCCATAAGTTATAGTCACAACTAGGAAACAAAATAGCCTGTACACCAGAAATTTACAAAAGTCGCTTAACACGACTATTTAAAAAGTATCTGTGCACTAGTAAATTCCAAAAGTCGCTGTACACCATCAATCCAAATGTCGCTGAACATCATTGTATCAAATCAAGTTAAGAACGCATATTTTCAACCGCAACCGACTTAAAAAAAAAGGAGGAGGTTCTCAATTCGGCTGTTTTTAGGGTTCCGTACCCAAAGGGTAAAACAGAACCCTATTGTTTTCTCTCCTCTGTCCGTCCGTCCGTCTGTCACCAGGCTGTATCTCATGAACCGTGATAGTTAGAGAGTTGAAATTTTCACAGATGATGTATTTCTGTTGCCGCTATAACAACAAATACTAAAAACTAGAATAAAATAAATATTTTGGGGGGCTCCCATACAACAAACGTGATTTTTTTGTTCATTTTTGCTCGATATCGATGACGGCAACAGGTAGATGCTTGAAATATTCACAGAATATGGAATGTATTACTTACTTTAAAAATAAGTAATTTTATTAAAATTAAATTAATATTTGAGGGGGGCTCCCATTAAACAGACATGACTTTTTGTCCGTTTTATAAATAATGGTACGGATACCCTTCGTGCGCGAGTCCGACTCGCACTTGGCCGGTTTTTAGTATTTTTTTTTTATCTTAAAAATAATGAATACTAATGAAATTATTGTCATAATAATATAAAAATACAAACAAATTGAAATCGACTGCAAGTCAATGCTATAAGATTTTAAAATCGCGATAACTGGTTGTGCCATGTGAACTTAAACAAAATACACGTAAATGACGTCACGCACGAAATGAAAGAGATAAAATGATGGATAAGAAAGAGATGAACACACCTATTCGAATTTTTAAACAAAAACAAAAGACACGTCAATGACGTCACGCGCGAAATGAAAGGGATAAATTGATGGATAAGAAAGAGATGTTAACCGCTATTCGAATGTTTAAACTAAAACAAAACACACGTCAATGACGTCACGCGCGATATAAAAGGGATAGATGATTGATAAGAAAGAGATAAAATACCCATTCGAATCATAAGAATATCATGGACTTACCATGATTCGAATATTTAATCTAAAACAAAACACACGTCAATGACGTCGCGCACGAAATGAAAGGGATAAATTAGTTAATAAGAAAGAGATGAAATCATATTATTCTGATGAAATCATTATATCCGAATTTTTAAACCAAAACAAACGACATACCAGTGACGTCACGCACGATATGAAAGGGACAGATTGATAGATAGAAAGCCCTATTCGAATGTTTAAACTAAAACAAAAGACACGTCAATGACGTCACGCGCGAAATGAAAAGAATAAAATAATTATTGATGGAAAAGAGATGAAAACACCAATAATTCGAATGTTTCAAGGTTTCAATCTTAGTAATTTCTCTAAGGTTTCAATTGTAACAAATCACACGTCAATGACGTCACGCACGAATTGAAAGGGATAGATTCAATAATTAGAAGGAGCAAAAGAAAATGAACTATTTTGTAAAATTTTCTGTAAATAATTTAAAATGAGCCGTTGTTTTTTTTATGTTTGTTACTCGATTTCTCCATTAAGGAGTTCCCTAAAATGTACTGCACATGCATCACGGACGTTGAAGTTAAGGTCGTTACCCATCTCGCTGTAAAGATCTTGTCAACACGAATAAAATAAGCCCAAGCACTAGATAGTTAATCGATACACATTCGACTGCACTGTACAAATCCACAATACACTGGCTAGCTGACACAGAGCATGCTGGGACAAGAAAAAAAAATGTCTAAGTATAGAGAATTAGAATTATTATATTACAGTTACAGTATAGTACAGTTAGAGTTTATTATCTTACAAACATATTTGTTTATGTAGGTTGAGAGAAGAAAAAAATAATCAAATGTAATATTGTAAAAATTTATTATAATCTAACTCATTCACATGTCTCCTTCATCAGAATCCTCTATGTCTGCCAAGGCCTGTTTGGCCAAGTTCTCTGCTTCGCTGGCCAGTTCCTTGGGCACAAGCTGGTGGCGTCCCTTGGTGTCCTTGGATACCCATGAGAGCTCTAACTCGAACTGCTTGTCTTTCAGTTCATCGTGCACAAGGTAGATACTAAAAATAATAAAAAAATAACAAAAATTAAATTGTGTTTCATTTTTCACACGTATGTTCTTTAGTTCTTATAGTATGTCTGAGTGAGAAGGAAAGTCCATAGCCAGTTTTCAGTGGAGTTTGGTTGGATAAAGTCAGCAGATCAGCTGCACAGTAAAAACATTGTTCCAGAAACATCTTTTGCGTAATGTAACCAGTAAAAAAATTGGCAGTAAATGCTGTAAACAGTTAAAAAATCAAAATTTTATAGTTTTGGTTCTTTTTGCTGTGTATTTTGGAATTGACTGCTAATTATGACGTCAAATTTTGACCTAGATTCCATGACTGCATTTGGTTATAGACCATTTTTAAAATGGAGTTCTAGCTGTCACTGGATTTTCATCAATAGGTATTTTTATTATAATTTGTTAACAATGTCGACAGAACCTTATACAGATCCATACTAAACAAGTAAACTAGTTCTTAAATAAAAAGCCAGTCTAATCTAACCTAACTTAACCAAATGAAGTACAGCATCTAAGCCCGTAATGAAACTGCCTTCGCCCTTTAGTCCAATTGGCTCTATTTCTATATTTCTATTGGTAATAAATGGTGTTATTTGATTGACTTACATCCTAGCAGCTTCCTTCACCAGTTCCTTGACAGTGAGGTCAGCCAGTTTCAGTTTTTCGATTTCAGTCTTGGCAGCCTGTTTAGCTTTGCCCACTGCACATCCAAAGTAAGACTGAAATAATAATATACAAATTATATGGTTGTTTATGCATTAACGCTCAATCCTTCTCTGTGTAAGAGGAGGCCCGTGCCCAGCAGTGGGACGATAAAAAGGCTGTGATGATTATGAATTCATAGTACAAATATGTACGACAAGAAATAATAGTGATTGCAGCATTTAAACAATTAAACTTTGTTTTATACACATAGTAAAAAGTAAAATGACTATACATATAAAAATGGGTGGGAAATCGGAGCATGTCCTGTTATAGGATACTTTTTATCTGGATGTGTAATATACGCTTCAGATGCTGAGGTGCGGTGAAGTAAGTGTTCTTCAAAATAAAAAAAAAGGTAAATAGAGTTTGTAAAAAAGCATACTTTCAGTAAATAACTTCTTACCTATATAATAAGATTTATGTCAATTAAAAAAATTAATAAGAGAAATTTAAACTGAATACTTACAAATGAGACTCCACTGGGATCAAGCATGTACATCTGGGGGCCTTCATAATCATTCCACGTTCCCATGACAACGGAACATCCATATGGACGGACAGCACTGTAGAGCGTGTATGCATGCATGTACATAGACACTCGCTCGTTTAAGTACTTCAGTGGTACTTGGGCACCATACTGAGATCTGTAGTTGGATGCTTCAGAACGAGCTGTTTCCACAATCTGTCTTGCATCAGAAATGAGACCCGCTACTGCCTGAAATTAAAAGTATTTAAATTATTATACAAAATAGAGATATTGTATATCGACGGTTGCAAGGCTAATTGATCTATGCAACATTTTGCTAAACTTGCAGGAAGATGGATCAAACGATAGAGAAAAATTGCTGATTCCGAATATGTATATAACTCAATATCGCAAAAAAAGCTTAGGCCAATTAGCTTTGCAACCATCAACATAGTGTAAGTATAGCAGAGCGAAAGAGCAACACAAAGTAAGATGAATAATAATTTTCAATTTATTTTACAGTAACTTGTATCTAGCAAATTCTGACACAGAAAATTTACTTAATACTGAAAAACCAGCACAACCACATTTTCAAAATGGTATAATTTTATAGCAGGTTAATAAATGTTACTGAGTATGCATTTTTTGAGGTTTTTATATGTAACATCAACTTTTTGGCATAGGCGTTCGGTATTTTGCAAAATGAGAATTAAAGATGCCATTGTAAGTTATGAGAAACAGTGACCATCAAGTAAATAGACCTAGAAAGACTTTTAAAAACTATAACCACGTAATTCAAGAAGCACATACCATGCCAACATGTTCATCAACATGGAATATTCTCTTGTTTGCACCAGGCTCGTACAGCTTTGAAGTGACGAGTTTTTCCACAGCGAACACGACACCATCCTTCCCTCGCAGACCTATCACTGTTCCAGAGTTTTCTACGGCTTTAGCTGCATACTCCACTTGGAATACACGACCGTCAGGTGAGAATTGTGAGGCAGAGAGATCGTACTGTAATTACACGAAAATTGCATGTCATTCCTATGCTAATCCTGCTGTTTAGCCACGTAAAATATTTTCCTACATCGTAAAACTAATGATTTAAACAGAAAAACATATATCGTTAAGAATAAGAGGAGGAAATAACACAATAAAACTTTGAAAATTTTACAAAAAGAAACTTATAACCTAAACACTAATCTGTATTTATACGGAAAGTACTTACACCTGTTCCAATAGAACTCATGTTTGTGATTGTTTATTCAACCAAATGATCAATAAAACCTCAATTTAGCAGTTTTACATTAATTTCAAGTAATATTTTTAGTTTGCGGCGGCGATGACAAGCAATTCAATCGTTTACTCTGTCATTGGTTAGTTTCCTATTACAAATTTTGATATTCATTCAACACGTTCCGATTCATCATTTTTCATATTTTTACAACGTTTAAATTAAAAGTAATAATTTATTTATTGCTCAAAAAATATAATATAGATGTTTCTTATTATTCATAATTTATAAAAGTTAATTTAAAAAAAGGAAAATCGTGGAAAATAGTGTCAAATAGTTTGCTGTTTTGATAAATTGCGTGTCCAGGAACGTTCTCACAAAAACACTCGTTAGCCAATGAAATATCGAATTTCTTGAAACGAGAACAAATTTTTATGTATTAACGAATTGCGAATAAGTTTAATTCGAAACCGCGACATTTTGTCGGGATAATTTTCAAGAAAAATAATACATTTTAATTTGTTTATTAAGAAATCTTGTATTACGCAATGTTGTTGTTGGTGGCCACACACGGTGGGAATTTTAGCTGTTTGAGCCCTCCCTAACAAAACATTCATTTACACTACACAGTCGTCGTTCTTACTATAAAATAGCACATTTCTACCAGTCAAGTTCCTCTTGATCCTTTAATATTGAATCAGCTTAAAAATGTTAAGTAAAAGCACAGATTTTATAATACTCTCGTACAGATACCCAATCCCATACATTGAAATGAGACTGTCCTAACTCGTCCAGTTCTTCGTACACATTAAATTTCCTATGACAACCCAACAGAGGGCGGTATGAGCGTAGCCTGGCAGGGCCCGCCACCACCGCCATCTATTGTCATTAGCGCATATGCGCTGATATGAGCGATCATACATAACAGACGTTGAGACGCAAGCACGCACACACACACACGCAAGCTGTATACTCCGTAGAATCAAGGTCATATCAACAGTACAAAATATTATTCCATTCCGCTCTTACTTTGCTGTAGTTGGTTACCTACAGCGGCAGCGTAGCGATAAACGAACATGCGGAAGGGCTGTGTTCACCTACAATATATTTATTTTAAACCTACTTGTGCATCTTTCTACATTTCTGATTGGAATATATTTTATTTATTTCACAAAGTAGTGTTCAATAAAATAACACGTTGTGGTCTATGGTCAGAAATTATACCTATACCTCCTAAACTTGGGTTATGAGCTTTTGCATTAAAATAACATAATAATTATAGGCTACTTGTTATCTTATTGCGGGGAGCAGTTCCGGGCGGAAGCTAGACCGCCGCGTCCCTTGGGAACTACTCCGCGCTACCGGATAAAAAGTATCTGATGATGGAGACTAAAAAACTAAAAAAAAACTAAACTACCTCGTGTTTGGGCTTGTTTTATTCATGTTGACAAGATGTTTGCAGCGAGATGGGTAACGATCTCAACTACAAAGTCTGTGATGCAGGTGCAGTACAGTTGAGGGAACTTCTTAATAGTTAATAGCAGCTGTTTGAGCTTATTTTATTAGTATTGATGAGGACTTTATTGTTGTAATCAGTTGCAGCCATAACCCATCTAACATGGGTTATGAGAGCTACTGAAAGCTCGATGCTGATGATAAGAATTGCTTCAATTTTTGACTAGGAAACTAAAAAGCAGAAAATAAAAAACGTTTTACAAAAAAATAGAAACCGACTTAGAAGTCAGTGACTAACTAAATAACAGCCTAGAGACACCAAAAATGTGAACTGTAAATAATTTATAATAGTTTTGACTACCAGATGGCGTGGTGGTTAATGAACCTGCCTGCCACGCTATAGGTCGCGGGTTCGATTCCCGCATAAGTCAAATATTTGTGTGCATGAACATGAGTGTTTGACTTAGTCTGGGTGTTTCTATATATATTATGTATGTATTTACAAAAGAAAAGTATATAAGTATGTTTATCAGTTGTCTAGTACCCATAGTACAAGCTCTGCTTAGTTTGGGATTAGATGACGTTGTGTGAATGTGTGAGGGATATTATATTATATATTTCACTCAATTATCGATTTAATAAGAAGTATTACAGAGGAAAACGAAAAAATTCACATTCTGGTCTTCTTAAAACTTTTATTTAAAATATTATAGGTACAGTATGTTTTCATTATTATAAATGACATAAATTGTGTGTGCGGGTGGGTAGGAAATGAATTATTTGTTTTTTAGAATTATAATTTTTGGTTTGGCATCAATCGACTTATTAAACAGTTGCTGCCTGAGGTACACACAGCCTTGTCACACTACTACACATACACAAATAATACTATGCATTGAATTGAGTACACTGCCACCTATCGTCCTGAGGTTGAAATAATACGCAAAATAGCTGACTGAATTTGTCTTCGACTTGTTCAACTTTAATAAAGAAACCCTTTTTAAATTTTTCTTTTATTCCGTGATTTATACGTGTAAATCGACGGAGTAGCATTAAATAAGTAAATATAAATAGGTAATAACATTAATAAGGCTACAAACTACATGTCCGAGCTTAAAAATCGTTGCTAATTTTGGAATCGCTCCCTGTGCTGCCATCTATTAATTTTTTTGATGCACTGCGAGTACGTTGTTCGGGATAGGACCACATGGTAAAAGTTACCTTTGCATGAAGTAGTGTAACTCTGAAACTTAAGATGGCGCTGTTATAAAGTTCCTTATTTGTAGTAACTTTTTTGTTTCTTTTAGCTTTTTTTATGGAAAGTCATCAAATTACCCGCCCCGTTAAGAATGCAGCTGTAGGGAGTATCAGACTTGACTGGCTGAAGCCTACCATGTTCCTTCTGGAAGTCTTTGTGTTAATTCTTTTACCTAAGATTAGAAACCAGAAGTTGTTGTCTTTTCTACAGCATATCTACAAAACAAAGATTAAAAAGAATCGATTATCATACATGATTTAGAATAGTAGCAAACAATAGTAGTTCATGCCTGCTCTATCGGCTTTCATGCTTTAAGGCGAGCGTGGAAGTAGCTTTGATAGCCAAACTGGGATATTAACAATTCAATTTATGAAATCAGTATGATTCCCAATATACTTTTAAAATGAAAATATCTGCAATATAACTGATTATAATAAGCTCAACAATAGAAAAATAATGACTTGGTAGTTGACTAGCTTACCCACCTGACTAGCACCCTTACCTAAAGGTACTTAAGTACCTACTTAGGGCAGTTAGCGCCTATTTTACAATGTAACTATCTGCCAGATAAATTCAAAAAGGGAACAAGATTTGTATGAAATAGGGAAGATGCAAATGTAATATTATTGAAAAATTTATTATTAAAATTTTAAAAAAGTATAAAAGAAAGACTACTGTAACGTTTTTATTTTACATAATGTTGATTTTTACGAATAATTAAAAATTAAAGTGACTTGAAACGAAACGTATTTCAAAACACCAATCAGCGTTCAGTGACGTCACTCCCGTTATGACAACTTATTTGAGGTTATAGATAGTTGTAAAGGTGAACATTAATGTAATTAGTTTGTGCGAAAATTAATTGTGTTTTTCAGATTAAAATGGAAGTTGGATTTATTGATTTTTTTTAGGTGATAAAGCTACAGTCTTTTGGGGTATTTCCATTTCTACTTGAGCTTGTTTCGATCGTTTCTGAGGATATATAGACACCTGTACACTCTTATCATTGGATATTTGAAAATTTTGAGAATCATGTGTTTCTGTGATTAATGAACACTCTAAAGATGAATCTGAAACATGAAAGAAATAATAATTCAGTTCTTCATCAGCAAGTACTATCTTAATAATATTACAAATGTGAAAGTTTAAATGTTTGTCTCTAGTATAATAAGGATAAATCTGAAGGAATGAATTAAATGCTCTCAAGAATTTCGCGTTTTTTTTTGGAGAATAATAATTATCCTTCCCATTCGCAGCTTGGAACCACTTTTTTCTTAGTTTTGGGTCAGAAGGTCCAGTCAAAACTTTGTTGAAGTAGATGGACACAAAACATGAGTTAACGCGGATTTTTTTCGGAGCATTGGTGGTATTGTTATGATCCCCTGATGTTGACGGATAATCCATTTTAAATTTTTACTGAAAAATATCTCGAAAGTCGAGAAAAATGCAAATGAATGAAAGCCGGCAACGAACAAGTACGACTAGTGTCAGACGCGAATGACGTCATCGGAACCGTAGGCCCGTTTTGGCGCGAAAATTTAAATTGTCAATTTAAAACTGCATTTTTTTACAATAAATTGCAGTGTTTAAATTTTTTTATATATTTGTGGTCTATTCTACATGGAATTCTTTAAAATAAAAACAAAAATAAAAATATAGCATCTTCCCTATTATCTACCAAATAAACTATCTGGAACTTATTCGAAGGTGGAAGAAACACCTGTTTCAACTTATACCTACTGTTACTTTCATTATATTATATTTATATTACCTACATTATAGTATTCTGTGTCAATATCTGGTTATGTATCTAATCCATGTACCCACATACAAACATTGAGCTAAGTATATTCTGAAACACTGCCGTTTCGCGAGGCAAGTAGTGGAATTACCATGTCAAAAGAATTTACGAGCGGGGCCCTGTTTACACGTTTTCGCCTGTCGCATCACATCGCCGAAAAATCTAAATATGTGAACTTTATTATAGAGGAATCCTTACTGCGACGCTCAAGTGTGGAGGAAAGTCTGTCGAGACGACATGGGAATTTCTAAAGTGAATAGTTCGAAACTTAGTTCTTACAGGACATCTGCCATGTACCTACTGCGATATCGGATGCATAGAAATAGGTGGGGAGGTAAGCAATATGGCGGATGAAAGCATATTGGACGTACCTAGTTAAATTGCAAATTATTTTGTTTCTGGGGGGTAGGTACCTATCATTTTTAACCGACTTAAAAAAAAGAGTGAACAGTAAAAAGAAACATTTCGATTTTTTAAAATTAAAAAACAACTCACCCTGTAAATAATCGTCAAACTTGATGATAACTATGGAGACGTAGGATCGTTTTGAACTTCTTAGGATTATGTGAGTGCAAATGTGGATATGTATTAAGTATAAAAGCAGTCTCCTGCACGTCATCATGATCAGAGAGAAAGCTGATAATATCCTCTTGATATAATCCCCGAGCCGTTTTTACGACACCCTTGAGTAGTGAGGGGCATTCTCCACAAAGAGACACACATATCAGCTCGGGTTCTTAAGAAATTGCACTTGATCGTGTTTATTTAATTTTCTATAGCAAGAACAACTACGTTTACTTACCTACCAATAACTTCGTAAAAAAATAGAGAGAGTATTAATTAATTATTGGTTACCTACCCATATCACTAAAAATCAATATAAAAATCGCATGATGTTTGGGAAACCATGAGACCCAAGTATGTAAAAATGATGTATGTTCTCAGGGGCAGAGAATCAACATAAAATAAAATATACACAGGTACAAAATATTAATCCTATCTTCGATGTTAATTATAGCCCCATTTAAAGCGACACCTACGTTATCAGTAAAACACAAAGGACAGGGGGGAGGGGCTAAGTTTAAATAGTAGCCACCCTTATATTAGGTGCGAATCTTTAGATCTTTAAACGGCAAATAGATACTCTGCCAAATCCATTCTTCAGCAACCACTCGGATTGTTTGTTTCAGCCACGATAATTGCCTACGTTCCTGCGTCTTCACTCCCACTATCTGCCATTGTGGTTCTCAAAGTTTCATACGCAAACCTCAGTTTGTGAAATAAGTTTCATGTTTCGTGGTTTAGAGCAAAGTAATACAATTTTGTGGTGCGAATGCAAACTAAAAATGAAGTCTAAAAGTGTATTAGACGGAGAATTTGTACACACATATATTATAAACAATCGGGACTTTATAGCGATAATACTTATAAAGTATGAAACTATTTTCTTTTCCTGGTGAATTGCACCGGCCGTGGTGATTGCTAACGGCATATCCTTGAAGCGTGGGGTTTTTATAACCCTTGCTTGGTCGTCACAATTTTCACTCCTTGAAATCACTTTGATGAAATCTTTCTCCCGGAGTTGTGTATCGTTTTTCATTACGTTAGACTTTTACATTAAGTTTCATTCTTTAAATACACGTCTTCGTTTTATGAGTTGTTAATTAGTGACTCGGTCCCCATACGCTTTAAAATATTTTACTTATTTCTTTGGTTTTCTTATTGATGCTGACTCTACGTGAGCTTCGTAGATGGGTACAATAAACTCGCATCGTGAGTGAACTGGAATTTTCTTAAAAAGTTTCGAAACTTTACTCTCTTACGAAAAGTAGAAATGTTTATAAATAAGCTCTCCAGTCATTAAGAAAAAGAAAAGTTTTAGCTCTTAGAAAGTTAAAAAAACAATTTGGGCGGTTGGAAAAGCAGTTACAAAAAGAGTAGTCAAAGTCAGAAGTTTGAGAACAGCTGTGCTATAGCGAAATGTAAGTAAACACAGCACCCTTGAAAGGGTTCGGGCGTTCCTTTGGAGTGGTGGAATAAAACAAAATGAGCTTTTCTATTGATCCACAAGGAGCGTGCAGTTTATGTTCAGTGAACCTGCGAATATGAATGAGCTAACAAGTAGGTGATGCAAACACAACAAGAATAGCTTTCTATTGTGTTTGAAACAAATACAAAAAGAAACCAAGAAATTTAGTCATGATATGAAAAAATCTGAAATTGGTAAGACATTTTTATCTTATTTGTAATTTAATTAAATTCATAGCTATTATACGATTACGAATAATTTCAAAGTACAAGGATTACCTTTTGAAATTCAACAAACCTTTTAACCGTCGACTCTCTTTTGTCATTTGGGCAAATATTTAAGTAAGCAAAGCGCGAGTATTTATAAAGACAAAAATTATGCGGAGTTAATGACTTGCCGGTACGTGGGTAGTCTGATACCCAGTTCTTAAATAATACCGTACATAATCGCCGCCGACATTTTTATGAATTTTATGAAGTCATTCCTTGCACCAAAGCTCTACAGTGTAAAGGCACCCATATAAACCATTGAGCGAAGAAAGCCTTCACATATCACAGTAGACGATATATTTATTGCTTTAATAATGTCGACCTGGGCATGACCGCGCCGAATTAAAAATCCTGTCGTACATGTTTTCTGTCGGACTGTGGGCCCGCATTAAGTAAATATTCCTGTAATTGCGTTGTCTAAAAAATGCGAAGATAAATTTTTTGGCCGCGAGCCGGGGCTGCATACGAAATGAGCCACACTGGGATTATTATTTGCGTAGCTGACATCCTAATTAACGTGACTTTTTTCTTTGTCTGCCTAGCGGAATTCTCCTCGTTCGGATAATGGACTAACAGAATGATGTAGGTAGCGAATAAATAACAAAAGGGCCCTTGCGGTAGGGCGCGGAAAAATATTATAATAAAAACTTCTCATTTTAAACTTAATTGCTCTTAGTACTTTTACTGTAGAATTTCAAAGAGGTGGAAGTGATAATTTTGAAACAAATTCAGAGCTCGTGGAACAATTAAACCGCTTGAATGTCAAATGGAAAAGCTGGACAAAGTTCGGGAGCAAAAGTCTTAGAATTTAAAGACAGACTTTCACTGGCTTCATTTACGTAGAACAGAAGCACGTTGAACTTTGTAGGTGAGATTATGAACACTAAGTAATATTATTATAGCTCTAGGTACCTGTATTTAAGTAGGACTAAACTTTGCAATAAAGGGTGATGTGTGTGAACAAAGGCTGCTTTATTTGAAATTGCTCTTTTATTAGTAAGTAGTTAAATGGACTATAAAGTTTTATTACAGGCATGCATTTGTTTTTAGGAAATAATACTCAGCACGCCATTCCACTTGCAAACTTCAGTAAGTAATTAACATCCTATATTTTAATCTCAATAATTTCAGGCACGAAATTTGCAGACTGGTAGGTTTAAATATTAACCAACACGTCTGCTTCATTTAAAATTTAATTTCGTACACCTATATTATTACCATACCATACCAGTACCTGTTAAGATAATTTAACAGGTACTTACATAACGTTGAGACTCGTTTCTAGAAAGTTCTGGAGTTTTACTATAAATTCGTGATAGGAGGAAAACTCACGAAGATACTTTCATTGATTTCCACAATCGTAACTTCGTTTCTTTTTTCATGGTACATCTGTTACAAATTGTTACATGACCTTTTGAAAAGAAATATGAAGATGAATAAATCAGATAACCACCTATTGGATAAAAAAATCAGAATCCATACATAGTTATGATGATTTTATTTTTATGTTTATTACACAATTTGTTTCATTGTATCTAAAAAAATCAGTTCATTATGTAAACGCAGAAATGTTCTCACTTCTAAAGTATCGGCCGTCCAATTTGTGGCGCCCCGTCAACACGTATTGTCGTAAAAGGAGCTAAGCAAACGAAGGAGCAGCCATCGCCTTTATTATATTTCTGCGGCAATATTTTGTCGGCATCACGACGTATATTAACGAGTTCGTGTAACGCCCCGCCGAGTAAACAGATTGCTAATATATCTGCGGACAATTCACCGATGTATTGTCGGAGCGAGCGAGGGTTTTGAACGGAGCTAACAGTCCCTGAGGATACCGAGGTCTCAGAGGGTCTGATTAAATTTCTAAATGTTTTGTTCTACTATTAGATAGGTACGCTTAGGTAAGTAATACCCAGCTATATAACTATAATCTAAAGGTCATTGTCTACCTTTATTGGAAAACCTTCAATGTTTGAATGTAGTCCGATGACCTTGTCAAGTCAATATGACAAGGTCATGAATACAGACACTACAAATAGCTTGTGCCCCACAAACCTCATGCCAAAATATTTGTCACCAATATCCGGAAGATACCGTATCCACTCTGTATAGATAACTGGGGAAAATATATTACTGTATCCCCAAGGGGGAAGTGCGGCAATAAATTACCAATCAGGTGGTGTTACAATGGCGTGCACTCGCAGTCAGCCTAAACTTGGTTGAGTATGAGCCAAGTTGTACCTACTATGAAATATTCTGTTGGTTCCATTTATCCGCTCTTATGTAAAGTGCACTTACTTGCACAAATTTGAACCAGGGAAACCATTACAGAGACGCGCGGACGATTTCGTCCCGTTCAGCTGGAAAAGTGCTATGGAATCGTAATGGTGTTGCGAATAATGGCATTTGAATTTTGCTTGAGTAAACATGAAGTGGAAGAGATTTAATTTTGTTTGAACGATTCAGCTGGCAAATGCGCTGACAATGAGACGAGTTGGGGATTAACGTTCATTGTTCTTTTGAGTTTAACGCCACATGCTCATATGAATTATGGTGATTGTTTTTTTAAATTATTCTGCGATAGATACTTATTTTGGAAGATATAAAATATAGGGCCATTTATTTTGATTCCTCAGTGAATATTTTGTTGCACACCCTCGCTAGTCAAATGGGCGTTTTCAAAAAGGTAACGGCTATACTAAAAATAAAGTATCCACCAGAGATTATTTTAAAGCGAATTTCCATACCCAAAAAATTCGTCGTTATGTGGAACGTCCAATTGAATTTGGACCTCACTCGAAAGCTACTTTCATAAAATTTTATATGAAAACTTCACATACATTATGGACAAAAGAGGGCATTAAGGATAATCTATGTGTCGTGAAAACCGAACTTTTCTTTTCATTACCTCTTTATACTGAAGCGAAATGAGGCAATTTTAGTTCCAGCTATTCTAAGTTTTATTTCAGCAATAAAATTCATACGATATTAATACGTACCCTGATCATCATTATTATAAAGTAACATGAGAAAATTGTTGGCAGTCAAAAATAACTTAAATATTATTAGATTTTGGGTGCAATACATTATTTTTTAAAAGGCTAAAAAATTGTTCACACAAAAATATAAAAATGTTTACCTTAAGATATTGCATTGAAGGAATTTAAATAAGATCCACACATTCTTTTTATTTGACTGATATAGTCGAGATACGGACCATTCAATTGTTTTTCTGTAAAACAAAACGTCGGATTCAATTCTGCTCTTGAAATATACTTTAGAAAATCCTTTATCAAATACGTTAGCTTATTGAATCTATATGATGTGATCGTCTACCTATGACTTAGCTTGCGTTACCAAATGGACATGGATAAAAGATTTTAGTAATATATTTAAGGGATTCGACGCATTCACGCATAATTCAACTTGTAACGCAATAAAATATCCATTAATTTTGAAGATGGCCATTTTCCGGTGGGCTGAGCACAAGACGTTAGATTCCGAGGGCAACTTTTCACTTGGAAAGGTAAATTTCGCGTCTTCATCTTACTTTCGTTTAAGTTACTTTACCTTGAGAAAAATTGGATAGAAGTCAACTTTTGAGGAAAGTCGTTCTATTATTGTTGCTTCAAAGTCTGAAATATAGAGAGGAATTTATGTGGATTTAAGTAGCTATTTTTGTTATCAAGTTTTAGTAGAGTTATACTGAACCTAAAGCGTTGTGATTTCGGGTAAACAAACAATAAAACCTCTTTCCTTAATCAAAGAGGGTGTCAAAACAAAAGAATAACTTCACACTCAATTCTCTAAGACAAAATTTTTATTCCTCATATACATTTCGCGCGGTATAACGACCTGAATGTAAATAATGCTGTATAAGTTATTACAATGTTATGTTCTAAATGATATATAGAAGGAAATACTTAAGAAGAGTACTTTTGGAGAAAACTAATATCAGTGTTTGCCAAGCAGTTCGCATTTAGAGAATTGGGGTGACAGCAAGACAATTTAACTAATAGAGCAGACAGAACGTACCTAATATTTGGGATAGGATTAGCTTACATACAAATATTGCTGCGCAGAAAGAAATATGAAATATTTGTTGACTTATAATATTAGCCTCTCTAAGTCAAGATATACATACGAGGTCAAAAGTACTGCAACTGTAAACATAGGTAATAAAGAAATAACTGGGATTGGAAATAGAAAAATACTCAGCGGAAGAAATCACGTAGTAGAGCAAAATGCAAAGACTATTCTACAAGGACTATTTTAAAATGTGCAAATATAATCTCCAATAAAAGAACGGCAGTAATCAAACTAACTCCTACCAATGATATACCTAGTTAACTAAATTACAAAACATATCGAAGCTATTGTCCTAGTGTAGAAATCAATGCTCTATTTCTAATCGCATCCAACAAGACGTTCGATCGAAATTCAAAATTACCGCCGATCTCGACAGGGAGTCTTACAACGGTCGCACAATACCCGCTTATCAGGACGACGCAACGTTATTAAATAAACAGGCAACTCGTATCGTACGATGTCTAACTAAGAGCATTTAACTTACCGGATCCGTCATGAATCCGTCACAAATCTCTATGAGAGAAAGCCAATAAGCGTGGAGGTGTTTTCAATGTTATCGTTAAGCAGTTCAATTGACAAAGAAAAGCATAAACTTGACGCACACATGTACATACGAGTATATGCGACACTATCGTTCTTTTGGCAAAGGGAAAGGCACGACGATGGCGTCTCCCGTTTGTTAAATTCTCTAAAATGTCTAAGGACGAAGTAGACAGAAGGATCGCTATAGTATTGAAATTTCGTCGATAGGTGCAGATGTTGCGAGGATTTGCACGTGTTGTCATTCTATCATATTGTACCGAACTCATTGTATTGATTGATTCAAGTGTCATATTTATGACTGTTGATGTTTTTCCAGCTGTCAGTATTAGCGAATATTGGAGAATTTGATTTTTAATTTCTATTGTCAGATTTAGTACCTTGAACGTCTTGGTACTGTTAGATTTGGGTTTTGAATTTGATAAACGAGTAAATTTTCAAGGATTTAAAATGTACTAACACTAATTTTAAAACACTACATTGATGTTTGAGGATAATAAAAATACTAATGAGGTTTACCAGTTCTTACAGTAGTAAATTCGCCTGACACAGGCAGATTGTAGAATCTCAAGTTATGTGAAATGCACAGTCGACGAGGATGGAACGGGGTTTTTCAAAGAGACGAATCCGGAACGATTCAATCTTTAGCTTCATTTAAACGAAAGGCAGAGCATTGAACTATGAGAAAACGCCTCAATAGTGGCAAATGAGGCACGCTCACCGCTTGCAGTTTTAAGAAAATTTCTTTAAAGAAGCCTTAATTCAACGTCTTTAGAAAATGCACCCGGATTTACTTTTAATGAGTTTCGAGAGTGCAACTTGGGGTTTACTTTCCGAATGAATGGCGGATCAGCCTCTTGGGAATCTATTGCAAATCCTTATTTATTAATTTCATCCAGTGTAAAGGCATGTCTTGACTGTAGCTTAAATATTAAATAGAGTGTATCTAAACTTTCGCGATAATTACACATTTTAAACAAAACACACAGGTCTTACTCGCGATTAAAAAATATTATAAAGATTCTAGGTCCTAATTTTTCGCGGCACTGTCATGTTGTTCTTATGGATCGGATTCCTAATGCAATTTGGTAGGAATGGTCTGTATGCATGCCTTAAGATGTTGTTGTGCATGACAATTTCAAGATTGATTGACAGAAATCATCACGCTTGATGTACGAATACGTGCGAGCAGAATGGTCTCATAAATCTTAGTACCGCTAGGGCTTACATGGCGCTGTTTGTGAAATAAAAACAAGTGTATCGTGCATGACTTTAACTACTTTAAAGAAATAATAAACTCCGTTATTTATGAGTGCATTAAGTAAAAATGAATACACATGTTCTCAACATTTCAAAACTTTCTTATTTTGGGAGTTTGGTGCAAAAAATGTTTTTTGGCAATAAATCTTGCTTAAGCGCCAGTAAAGTGCATTAGATGTTATGAGCGGGGTAAATAGCAACAGATAAGGCGAAGTTTTCTCATAAACAACATTTACTTGCTAAACCCTCCCGAGGCTTCTAGTACACCTGTTTTTTTTAAATAAGAGTATTTGGAAAAAATATTCAAGTATATTTCAAAAACTGAGTCACATTAGCCTATAAAATGTCCACGGCTGAGCACAAACCGCCCACAAAGACAGCGATATCCGCTCCGATCAGAGAGCAAAACGGATCATACGAGAAATATCACGTGGCACTTGCAAATGTGCCGTATAAATCTTACAATATCGACGCCTTGCCTCGATAATGCATCAATATTATAAGTCAAACTCCTACAGGCATGTGAGACAAGTTTAAGCATCCAGGGGTTAAGCGTTGACGTCAATGTCAATTGAGCAGCACCGGTGATGGATGGAACTCTCAGGGGTTGAGTTCAACCCTTCGAATTACTTAATACCCTAAAGAACGCACGCGTTTTTTTTTTAAAAAATTCTTGTACCGTATTAAAAAAAAGACGACTTCTATAAAATTGCAATTCATCAATTTCGTAGAAGAGTTTTATTTTGATTAAATACGTCCAACATTGTGATCTAAAATGAATAGCTTTCAATTATTTAATGAAGTATGTCTTTCTGTAATGGAGAATGTCTTTAAGAATTTCCTAAGGTAAAAACCAAACGAAATATCGATCTCAAGTCATGCTCCTAATCAGGTCGCGACTGAACCCGTGACTCCATTAGCTAGTTATCTCGTTACCTGTCACAACTCAATCTTCGTGTGTACACAATGCCATAATTGAGTTAGTAGAATTAACCCTACGAGCCAGCAAGGTGACTTGTATGGCCCACGCTAATTGTACCTACATATGTTGAAAGGGATGTTTCCAGTAAGACAAATGACGTCAGTCTCTATAATAATAGAGAAGTGTGTGCTATACTAGAGGTAAACTCATATGTAAGCTGGTAGGGTAACAAGAAAATATATTCACATGACAAGGATCGTAACGCTGAACAAACCTGTGAAAATAAACTGGAAAAAAAGGTTCGTTCTACAAAACACAGTACAAATATAAAAACAATAAGCACACGACGAGCATATAAATACATTGTGTTAACTAACAGCTTGTTGGTATTTCAGACGATGTTCGCAAACGTGCCATCTGATCCCGAGTCTGTGCGTGCTATCGACCTTGTACGAGGAGCATTTTAGTGTTGGCTACAATCTTTTATAGTGTATCATTGTCTCCGCTTTTATCGTCTAGAACACTGATGCTACATTTGATTTTGTTTTCAGTAGCAGAATAGTTTGTTTCCATACAATAACTCCGACTGTCTACGTCAATATTATCAGCATTGTCATTCATCTCCTCTCAATCACGTTATAGCAGTTCCTAGATTCGGAACCTGTATTTCAATCAAATGCCATTACTAATTACGTGTAATGGCGTTTCGGATAATATTGATACAAACACATTTACAGTTCGGGTGTTAACGCCCATATTGCTAATTGTATCGACGCCAAATATTTGCTGATTTGCATTACAAGGAGTTATGTTGAGGATTAATAATATAAATAACAGTAACTAATTGCAAATTTCGTATCCAACAATAAAACTGACTTCAGATATACATAAAAAAAGGTTTGTTTAAATAAGATACCTTTGAAAGTAGCAATTTCGGCAAGATAAACATGGAACAGAAACAATGTTGCCCCAACTTACAAAATTAATGCACTCCACCACACACTGCCTTTGAATTGTAAGTCGAAGAAAGCCAACACTATGCCATTCTTATTCTACCATCGTACTAAAACTAGCGTCGGCAAGTTAATATTGGCTGAACCTTGTCTCGTTTCTACCCTGCGCCACCCCTCAGCCGGCATGTGAGGATACGTGAACGTTTGTTGTATCTTAGAAACGAAAGCAGAATGTTTAAAATCAATGGTATAGGCACGAACTGGCAGGCCTTTTAGACAGTACATTTCGTAAAAAAAAATTGCCCATAACTATTTTATTTTTAGAATTGACATTGGTGATTTCAAATATGATTTCGACCAAGCCAAAAAACTTTTAGAACAAGGTAGAGGCCGATCTTTAAGAAATTTCTGTCAAAGAAAACTTTTTATACCATCGTCTCGGCTAAAAGTTGGTAAGACCGTTCGCCATTAGAGGCTACCCAACCATGTGCGTTACAGGAAAAACTTGCTCGCTAATGCCTAAGTTTCTGAAAAGCTTCAAATACAATTTCGGGCGCTCTTTAATGCTCGCTTAGTATGGCATTATCTTTACAATTTTAGTTCTCCGACTGGCGAAAGTAAATTCCTCTTTATGGTCTACTTGTTCCGAGACACTCGTTAAAAATTTAGAGAGGATTCTCATTTGACAAATGTTGTCATAAAAAGTTTAGTAGTCTAGACTTTATTACTTGTTCCTGAACAGTTGGGAATGATACCCTTCAGCTCCTTTTACTTAGACGTTGGCCCCGGCTAATTACAAATTATAGCCCTTTTATTTTTGGAATGAAAACGTTCCATTTTACAGGAATACTAAAGTGAATGCTATCTTAGTAAACAGTTATTGCATATCTTCTGCAAAATTGTATTTTACTGCACATAAATGAACTTAAATCTTAATTGTTATAATATCACTGCACTCTCATGCGGCTAAGTCATTAAACTACTGCGAAAGTAGGTACAACTGAAACTTGATGAAACTTGAAAGGAGGTCACACTTCAGTGTTAAAGCCTGGTTATAAAAGTGGCTTTTCACTTTAACAAGATTGATAAAATTTATAAAAAAATATTGGCTCTCATTTCCACTACGTATCACTTAATAAAAATCCTAATAATACTTTTAAAAACTTATGTATTTACAAGTATAAAAAAGTGCGACTCCATTCAATGCTATCAGTCAACATGAGTCTAAACTTAGCAAGAAGTGTATTTCAAGTAACTTGTCTCTGATTTCGTTGTACATCCCCGGGGTTGATTGGAACTGAGGTTAACTATCTGATATTATTGAAAAAAAAAACCATTTATTTCAACAACCAATCACGATTGAGTTTAAATATGTTTGTGTGCGTTAAATGGAAATTATTTATTACAAGTGTTTAGAGAAGTGCAGTTACGATTGAATAACAACAAAAATACAGTATGTAATCAGTATATATCATACTCATATATTATATAGGTAGATATTAAGAAAAAAGTCTACGACTCATGCCGGTAAAAAGGGACTCAGTCTGGCAGTGAAATTTATTTCAAGTCACCTGTATTCAAGTACCCATTTAAAACGGTCTTTATTTCAACCTGTGGGAAAGGACCCAGTTATGTACTCATTCCTATCTCATTTAAATAAGTATAGGGAAAACGTAATCGAACCCTTAAACAGGATTTATGAAGCAAATATATAAAATGGGGTAGCACAATTTAATACGGGAAGTTTACCTAAATCGTCGTTGTTGAGTAAATCGAAATTGCTTCTCTTGCCGAATGTAATTGCTTTCCTTCAATGTAGCAATCCAATTATTTTTCTAAACCTTGAAAAGATTTACCCAAGTAATATCGACCAAAGTTTCCCTTCTTATCGGAAAACGATATTGGATGTATATGAAGCTTGGCCAACCATACCTCTAGTGTAGCTACTACAAAGGTTTAACAATCGCTACACAATACAAATAAATTATTGTTGCTTATTAAATTGGCATATAAAACCCTGTTGCCGACGCTTGTACGAACACTTCAAGAAAACATTGGCTATTGTCACGTGAAACGTCCTTGCTAACATTTTGGTTGCAGCTGTAAATAACGGAAACGTTGGCGTGAAAATATTTTCCGCAGTACCTATAAAATATTTTTGCCGTCCCTACTACTGGGAGTTATAATTACATTTTTTACGGTCCAACTCTTTGCATTGTGAGCGATATGATCGTTAGAAATGTCGCCAGCCAGCTTGACCTACTTGTGGCTTGTTAGCACTTCCAGGTAAATGAAAAAGTTATTGGTTTTCATTCCCGGAATAACTTTAGGGAATGTGATCAGTATTCTAGGCGGATGCGAATTGTAACTTTGACCACAAACTTCTGTAGATTCGGAACGTTTGTTTCCCCAAATACAGTGTGGCTAATTTGAATAGGACCCGCGGACTGCGTCAAAGTTTAATCTTCGTCCTAATATTGATCCAGAAGGAGTGAAGTTTTTACATTTCTAACGAACCATGAAAGCGTTTGGGGAGCACTGAATCAACCCCGCTGTAAGCGATGACTAGTTGCTCAAGAATGATAAAGCAATTTGTTTCGGAGCTAATGAGAATTCCGGATCAAATATTCTATTGGTTTAGTTATTTTGATAATATTTTATTTTGGTAAAAGTTATATTTTGATGTAAGGGACAAAGTTAAATACGAAAGGGGTCAAGGCTGATCGTAAGATTTTTACGTATTTTCTTAACGAACGGGTACAGCAAAAACGGCTTAAAATTTTTATTCAAAGTTTAGTTAGTAAATACAAAGATCACTATTAAAACAACAAATCTTCAAGAAACAGAAATAGCTAAAGTATATTTACGAAGTTCAGTATGTCGGTTTTATGGCTAGGTATCTAGAACTTTTGGCGACAAAACGAGAAAATGTCACGACTAGAAGAAAAATGTGTTTGAACAATTCGGTGTTGCTACACTATGTACATAGTGGATGAAATTCAGGGAACTTGGGAAATAAAGGGGCTGCTTGGCGAGACAAAGGTAGAGCTTATTGCAAATTCCTACGCTCACCTTGCGTTGCTATTAAACCTCCTTTGCGATACTGCAATATAATGTTTGTAAATCTCTTCAGTACCGACAGCGAGGAGAGGCGCACGTACGTTTGTCTAATCAATCTTCTGTGTCTTGCGAAGCCGTTACTTTGTATTATGTTATTATTTTATAAGATATAATGAAAGTGGCCACAGGCTACGATAGCCTCTCAAAATAAATCTTCTTTGTTATATCGGCTTACTTTATTTAATTCTGTAAAACAATACCGTTTGGAACAAAAGAAACAATCTAGGATTAAATTATATTAGATATTACGTAACAAATATATTATGTTTGTTATTATAATGATGTGAAATTATGGTTAATTACTGACATAGTTGTTAATTTAATAACATTACTGGTCACTATATTAAATATAATTAGTACATAATGTAATGGCGTCCTATCTGTAATTCGGTCATGGCGGCTGTTCTCTAATTACCTACACATACAAGCATGCACAAGCGTTGGTCCAGACACAGGTGCACTCTCAATTCCCTCACTCACTCTCATGGTCCGATTGGAAGGCAATTCGACTCATCGACCAACGCTGACATGCTCTCCGAGGTACGGGTCTATCACCATCAGCATCCAGACTACGAGCTTTTTGCCGAGTTTCTTAAAATCTACGAACCGATTTTGGCTTGATCTGGGATTCGAACCCGGAACCCCGTGCACAGCAATTGCTCTTAGCGACCACAAGTTAATATGTACGGCGCCATCTCATTTAGATAAAGCACAATAATAGTCTGTGAATTAATATTGAAGTTAAATACAAAATACTGAATCAATATACCTCACCTGCGCACGGTCGTATTGGTTCAACAGATAATTCCAGTGATACGCTTGAAAAGCCTTTCATGTGCTCTTTAAATGAAAAATAAACTGGCTCTAAACCTTTTCATCGTAGGCCAGTCAAAGTTAACGTCACTGGGCCTGCACGGAGCGCCATTTCGTGCCATAAAAATATTCATACGAAGTATGGAAAAATTCCTGCAATCAGTGAAAGCGGCCCCCTGAGGCATATTGTGATACAGAGTTTTCATTAAACACAGAGCTCGGTTTTTGTCCAAAAAAATGCCTACACAGCCGGAGGCGTCTCCCTCGCATATAAGGAATGTTGTCTCTGGGAAATTAGTTCATAAAATTTCGCCCAACTCACACAAATAAGCTACTCTTCTCTACAATCTATGATTATGTTTTCTCTTGTTTTTGTTTATCTCGACGTAAAAAATAAATTAGAAAATATTATGACCTTGTGACATTTTCGTCCTTTTTTGTTGAAGATGAAGAATTATTATATTTAACAAGTCAACCGTTGCTTTACACTGAGTCATATTTCTCTTAGGGAAACCTAATGTTTTATATTTTTTGTCTTCTATTCATAGTAGGCGGGCTTATTGGCACTGGATACTGGCAAAATAATTTTATTTTCAGAACACAAGCATTAGCTATAATATCTGTCGATATTGCCACAAGCTTAGGAATAACAAAAACATTATTAATAACGCCCCGACGCCTTTTTATTACATTTCAATAACTGTGTAACACGTTATTTGAACAGGGGCAACTATGGGCCAATATAGGGCGGTATTACGTACAAATAACTGGGGACACTTACGAAAATTGCTTATATAGAAAACTAATATCAGTGTTTGCCAGCCGTTCGCGTATGTTATGATGTAAGTTAAAAGTAAATGGGGGAATTGGATCCACGCTGATTCTGTTACAGTATTTTTGAAAGTAACGTACGAGTTTTGTATCAATTTTGACTTAGTCCACTAGTGGTTTGAAGTTTGTAGCTGTAGTTGATTTTAGATTTTGGAGTCAAGATTAATAGGACGTGAGAAATATTTTCGTGCTAGTGGAAATGACTTCACGTAGTTATCCATTGTTAACCTTCATAGATATAAAGTATAAGGGTGTTACCGGACCTATCGATCGACCGTCAATGGACTCGTTCTATCGATGGGAGGATGGATTGGATGGATGCTATTAGTATGGTGGAAACTATCGATCGACCATTCCATTTTAGCATCGATTCGTGGCATCTATCGACAGTCGATCGACTGGTGTGGTAACAACCTAAGACGAATTAATTAAATCCTTTGAAATATTAGAACCATAATATTGTCATCAAACAGTGTTTTAGTTTGAAAAAATGCATATCGCATAATAAACGCGATTTAGGTGTAAATTTTATTTTTGTTGTTTTGGCACGAATCTATTTTATGTACCTA
Organism: Heliothis peltigera; assembly: GCA_958496145.1. Classification (NCBI taxonomy): domain Eukaryota; kingdom Metazoa; phylum Arthropoda; class Insecta; order Lepidoptera; family Noctuidae; genus Heliothis; species Heliothis peltigera. The sequence continues at coordinate 5,061,778 of OY292333.1, forward strand.
CGATTAAAAGAAATTGTTTCTTCAGTATTTTAAAAGAAAAAATATCGAAATTGGAACTTTTTATAACGAACAAAAATAAAATAGGTATTTTATTTCTATTCGGCCAGGATTTTGCAATGCAAAGATGCATCACAATGCATATTCAACATACATTTCAGTGAAGTGACTTATTCCGGTCATCGGTCAAAATGGATTTAGCTGGTCCAAGGAATCTGACTGTATCCGCTTTGAATGTAACGTAAATTTGCTATTGAATGTTGACCTTCAAAAACACGATATAGTGGAATTAGTATATTATGAAAAAAATAAGGAAGTTTTACTTTAGAATATTTCATTCGTAAACCAAAAGAACTTCAAACAATCAATACTCTTAATCTGGTTATATAAATGCGACAGTAACTCTGTATGTCTGGCTTTTACCCCAAAACTACTGAACGGATTTAAATAAAAAATGGTCAACACATAGTCTAGAACCTGAGAAAGGACATACTTTTCATTCGGGTGTGTCAAGTAGTTCCCTCGGGAGGCAGTCGGAACCGCGGTGAACAGCTAGTAAATAATAATCTTTATAAATAATGAATAAACTTTATAATCATTTATAACTTTATAGTCGTGGTGGCCTAGTGGATAAATCACCAGCCTCTCAATCGTATGAGTGAGCGGGTTCGATTCCTGGTCAGGCAAGTACCGATGCAACTTTTCTAATTTATATGTACTTTATAAGTTAATATCTTGGGACATCAATGATTGATTAAAGTTTCGGGGATACCTGGACTATAAAGTCTGAAATCACCAACTCGCGTGGAAATTAACGCTTAATCCTTCTCTTTATGAGAGGAGGCCTGTACCCAGCAGTGAAACGATAAAAAAGGCTGATGATGATGATGTTGATGAAACTTTATAATTATGCTCTATAAATTTTGAATGATTGACAGATATAGAATGATTAATGAATTATTTATCAAGTATTAACATTATTTTCTTACATTCCCGTTCATGCGTAAGATTCGTTACTAATTTTCTCCATAAATACAAAAGCGATGCAGCTTCAAAGGGAATTATGGAAGAAGTTCGCAACTTAAAGTTCATCAGTTTGTTGTGCAAGTTTCTTAGATACTGTGTCCGTTGTTAGCTTACGTAAGGAATTATAAAGATATTAATTTAGTTTCCTTTAATCACTTATTTAGCTTAGCACTTTGTTTTTGGGATAATTATTGTACACGTTGAAAGTCTAGTTGGCACAATATAGTATGTACACGGCACGGTCGAAATTTGTGCGATGTGTCTCATCGCATAAATTACGACCGTGCCGGGAATAGACCCGGGACCTTCAGCTCGGCAGTCCGGAGTGGTAACCATTGGGCCATCGGGGTCGTCTTTATACATACTATTGTAGATAACTTAAACTTATTAGGTTTAGAAATAAGAACTTGCCTACAACTTAAACATCATTGCATTCAAATGTATTGTTTCTATTAAAAAGGATTAATGGCGACGGTAAAAGAATAAAGACATTACCCTAGTAGGTATGTCCAAAACAAATGAATACTATTTAAGTCGCGTTTTAATATGAATATATTGCAAAATAGATGAATGGTTAATTTATTTATTATTAAATAGAACGGCCGAAGCCAATTACACTATTTAGGGCCAGTTTCACAGGTTACGGACAGCCTGACTATGATCCTCTCGAGCCTTTTTCCCAACTACATATGTTGGGGTCGGCTTCCAGTCTAACCGGAATCAGCTGAGTACCATTGTTTTACAAGGAGCGACTGCCTATCTGTCCTCCTCAACCCAGTTACCATAACATAACCATACCATTAACAATCAGTTTTTCGTTACGGATAGCCTGACTATCTACTAAATAACATCAAAAATAATGGAAAATTTGTATGAAATTATCTAACTAGATAAACTATCTGGAACTTATCTGTAACCGGTGAAACAGGCCCTTAATATTTAAAATTTAAACTACTAATTTTAACACAGTCAAGCATTCTCCTCGTTTCATTTTCATTCATTCCATTTCCATTTATTCTGACATTATCATCTGCAAACACATTAATAATTCGGATCATATCGATTTTTTCTCGATATTAAATTCTAATATCCACTATCCAGCTGTTTGCCACATGTCGACACAGCATCAATAAAATTCCTTCCAATAAAGTTTCTTTTGTGTTCGTGTTACGTCTAGCCTACATTAGAGTAGGTACTCGCGATAAGGTAATACGATTTGACGATTCTTCTGTCTTTAATAAAAGTTTACACGTCTAAGAACGAGAATATCACGTGAGTAAAAACTATTTAATTCTTAGTACAGACAGACGTCAGTGCATTCGGCAACAACAATTGGTAAATTTCCTTCTTAGGTTTTCAACTTTATTGCTCAAGTATATGGTTTATAATTGATTGGGAAAATTTTACAGTTTTTGGGTAGCTTTTTGGCTGGCGTGTGTACCCATAATATGTATTTAAAAATAGAATACTTTTTAATAAGCGAGATGATAAATACTATACATGTAACTTGATTATGGTTTTCCATGAAACTTCAGTATCTTCAGTAAGTTCTTCGTTAAAAAACAGCCAGGCCTGTAACATGGTAATAACTATGAATGTATGGGTTTACAAATCGTGAGCTTTATTCGCTTCCCAACTGAAGTAAAACAAACTCCAATGTGTACCTTGCCTTAGAATAAGTTAATCATAATGCACATTGTTCGCAAAATAAGTCTGCGGGTACAGACGCCAGCACATTAAGGTACTACAATCTGTCGAATTTCCTTAACAGATTTTCAACTTTATCACTGAATCATATGGTTCAAAATTGATTGGGAAAATTTGCCAGTTTCGGGTAGCTTGATGTGCTGGCGTCTGTACGTTGTTTTTTTTTTCATTATCTCTTAACAACGAAGATTAGGTACATAAAAAATTAAGAACTACGACGTTCAATTCCTGCTCCCCTAAAAAAAATTTAAGAATTTAAATGACAAACAGCGTTGCCCCCGTTTTAGCTAATAGAAGCGATTCTATCCGAGGAGGGCTCGTATTTTTTTCTTTAAAACTATGTAGTTAGTTACTTACGTATCCAAGAAATAATATTTAATATCATAACAAAGATTGTTTTGCTTACGATCCCCGGGCGAAATGTAATTGGTAGAAGTTCTTTTGGGATGAAACATAAATGTTATTATAGAAAATCATCTCAGATTCGTAGGTACTTGAGAAATAATAGACTTCGATACCGTTGTGTATAGAAAAATACATTTGTGATTTTGTTTTGTTTGTTATTGAATTTATTTTCTTAGATCTATCTATTCATTGTATTCTTTTACCTTGTTTTAGTCATGAACAGGTTTTGAAGCAAGAGGTTAAGCAGAGGTATTCCGAAAGTACACAATATTGCTGAAGTCCTTTTTGAAAGAAGTTGAACCTATTACCATGACATGGACACACAATGGCTCTGGATGCTACTTCTAAATGTACAGACGCCAGCACATCATCATCATCATTAAAACCCTTTTTAACGTCCAACTGCTGGGCACAGGCCTCCTCTCCCACGGAGAAGGATTGAGCGTTAATCACCACACTTGCTCAATGCAGGTTGGTGATTTCAGACTTTATAGTCCAGCTTTCCTCGAGATGTTTTCCTTCACCTTTAATAAGTCATTAGTGTCCAAGATAAACTTAGAAAGTACGTATAACTAAGAAAAGTTACATTGGTAGGTACTTGCCTGACTTGGAATCGAACCCGCACCCTCATACTCGAAAGGCTGGTACTTTAACCACTAGGCCACCATGACGCCAGCACATCAAGCTACTCCAATCTGTCAAATTTCCTCTATAGATTTTCAATTTTATCGCTGAAGCATAAATGATGTACAAAGTTGATTGGGAAAATCTGTCAATTTCAGGTAGATTGATGTGCTGGCGTCTTTACTTAAAAATCCTCCATATATTTTTCCAGTTCATTCAGTACCTAGTTACAGTAAATAGATCAACAAGGCAAACAAAAACATTTTACGTACGTAATAAATATCGATAGCGCTCCCAATGATTTCATTGACTTGAAACGAAACCAACCCTAAAATGCAAATGAGGGAGGATACAATACAAACTGAACGTAACACTAATTACATTCCGCAACTACATATAAATATGTATGAACAAACAAGTAATGTAATTTCAAAGATTCTGTAAGCCAGTATTTACGTACTTAAACTGAATTAACGTATACACTGCGGAACTGTGTGCAAGTCAACACGTACCAAATGTTACAAATTTGTTCGTTGTCCTTGTTCCTCCAAGCAACAGAGTTCTTATTTAAAAAGGGATAGAATATAACAATCTTAAACTTAGCAGTTGACTTTAGTAAAATATTCAGGGTGCTTCACCGCCGCCTCTATTTTAATAAAACAGAGAGGTGCTTTAATCTGGTAAAATGGAGATTTTTTGCACGGTACACAGGATTGTCTTGGAGGAGCTCGTGGCTAAGGAACAGCCGCACGGGTCGATCGATCATAAACATTGACGCGGTTGGACCATGGATGGACCATCTTGTCATGACGAGTTCCTCCGCATTTCGGAAGGCTCGTTCAATTGGTAGGTCCCGGCTGTTATTTGTACATCATTGGCAGTAATTACGGGTAGTCCTGAACCAGAAAGTCTGACAACCAGTAATTTAACCTAGAGGTCTCGGATTGCCCAGGTAACTAGGTTGAAGAGGTCAGACAGGCAGTCGCTCCACGTAAAACACTGGTACTCAGCTGCATCCGGTTAAGACTGGAAGCCGATCCCAACATAGCTTGGGAAAAGGCTAGGCAGATGAACGATCATTTTGTATTAGTTTCACAAATATTTCCTTTCAAGACAACAGATTTAAATTTTAAATAAGACGTCCGCACACAGTTGTCACTTCATCTTTAATTTTCGTTCCGATAATGGATGTTGAGGCAAACGGAATATTAATCTTGAATAAAATTTGAAACAAATAAGTTTATGAATATTGTGTCGTAATTTATTTGTCAAGTCCTGTTCAAATCCGTATTTTCTAACAAACTTAGCAGATTTCCGAAAGTTCCTTAATTTTGCAAATGGTGACAGCCTTGTCTTATGAAAAGATTTAACAAAAGGTAATATCTTGGTGTTGTAGCGGCGGGATATGATATCATTAACAAAAGAATCATTATTATAAAAAATACTCCTCATATTAAAATGATAAATTAATGAAGTAAAAAATTTCATTTATAGACAAAATAATACTGGCCTGTTCTTCAATAAGTCATCTAAGTGTCAAATTCACATTAAAAATACCCGTTAGCCTCAGTCTTCTATGAACGCCAATTTGATTTTATTTTGCACGTATTTTATTTTATTCGGTCGTTTTGTACCAAGTTTTATTACGGAGTGTATTTGAGTGAATGGATTGTTAAAAAACGTTGAAGGAAAGTTTAATCTTGGACAGAAGGCAATAAAATAAGGGCGGGAATTTTGTGAGAAGTCGGCGCCAAGCCTGCCAGTTGCAGACAGCTATCGATAGGGTTCCGAATGTGACGGCACATACATAGAGCTGATAGAAATCTCCCAAAAAATAAACTGTATCAATTTCATATCATTGATCCACAGGGTACCTGAAGCAAGCTTCATTAAATTTCTGTGTAAATTAAAAAAAAAACTACTGCGTCTCATGTATCATTACTTTTTATTCTACGGGTTTATTGACCGAAGTTGAGTATGCATTGCAGAAATAGAATAGTATATAGAAAATATGTAGAATAGTAGATAGAATATGATCAGAGATACATTTTATAGATACGTCCTTATGATTTCAACAGCAAGCTTTAGTTATAGTTGCATTTTGTTTCTTCTATTTTGTGTAGATTACGATCCTTGGTATTATCAACTCCATATCGATAGGACACAAACCGTTTCTCTCTGTCATAAATTTGAATAGAATCGATTGGTGTCTGCGCCTCCGGGAAAGTTAGATTTCCCCGAGGACTCCCATGACACCTGACCGAACGTAAAATATATTCTCGATTTTTTCCCACTCCCGAAATGATGGATTAGGACTATGAACGCGATGTTTCATGCTTTGGAAGGCACGTTTTACGTTGAAATATGATAATACTGTTCAGTTTGAGAACGATTACTTTAGACTGACTTACGATTGCTATTTGTTTGAACGGGCAGATGTCGTGAGCATATTGTTTTATCAAAACTATAAGGGTATAGCTTTGTATTAGAATATGAATGGCCTTTTATTCCACTTCTTTAAGACATAAACCCCCGTAAATGTATACTTCAAATATTAAATAGTTTTGAAAACGGGTATCAGCGTCACATCCTGAAAAAAAAAACAATATTTTATTTTATTGTGAACTTAGAATGAAAAGCAAAGCCATCTCCAAAATATGAAAATAAATAAAAAACTTTCATTTTGTTTCATTTTTCATTTTCATGAACATTACTTGAACATGTTTATTTTTTCGTTACATACTTATTTTTCTATCCTTGAAATGTCCGTCTACAAAGGATTTATTGTTATACCTAGTACAAGAACATGCCAACAATGAGGCTCAGGTATATTAAAGTGTTCAATGTATTCCCTCCCAAACAATTACGTATAAGTAACATAAGGTACCTTTGTTTGCCCGCCCAAGGTTACCTCAGTTTACCTAATTTTCTTTGCGTTACCCAAACACAAGCCTTTCTTTTAGTTCCTCCGCATTGTTATAAGAAGAAAATATTAATAATGTCGCTAAAATAAAAATACGAACAGTTCAGCATGTTCCTACAGCTGAACATACGGAATCCCTAATAAGGGAGGCTTATGGCGAATAACATCTGGGCCCCGAGGACGGCAAACACTTGCCAGTAAACACGAGGTTACAGTAAGAAAAATGTTTTTGTTTTCCAAGTCTTTCTTATATATTGACATAACCCGGTAAGTACGTATGACTCATACATAGGCAGCAGTGTTTTGTTTCGCCATACTACTTTTTAGTTTTATACGAGTGAAGTTTTTCTTGCGCCGGCCGCTATCTTGGAGCCCGCTTTTGTCAAAGAGAGCTTTTAAATTTTTCGCTCATAAAAAAGGAAAAATATGCCTCACGGATTTTTCTGTCAGTCTCAAGTTATATAAGCTAACAAAGTTCTGGTTTTATGTGGGCTTATCTAACTTGAATTTTCTTGGCAGTGTGACGATATTCGGAGTGACTTGAAAGCTTGTAAGATAAGCATTTGTAAAATAAAATGACTCTTGTCCCCGAAGAGATTTGGTTGGAAGCATTCAGTCCTAAATTCTTGAACTTCTGTGTTGGTTTAATTCAAAATCTTAGTAGGAATAAGGCAACATAATTCTAAATTCCTAAGAACTAGTATTTAAGTAGCCATTGGAACATAATGGTACGCCGCGTTTTGTCCGCATTGAGCTTGCCTAATCATAGTCACCGACGTTGCGACACCCTCATATTAAACTTTATAATGACTGCATCGAGTTTCAATGCACGCAAGAAGCAATGTAAATACACCTTCAAATTAGATTTTGCTTTTATATAATATAAAATTATATCGTTATGTGTTTGTGTTATTATACTCATAGTTACGATATAGTATAAGTACGTAATGCTCCTTTTTCCTTTCCCGGATCCCTCGATAACATAGAAAAAGCGTCCATAAATACCAACCAATATAGGTAACCGCCTCCCTCAAATAGTCCATTGTGCGTACAAAAGTAATTCAATACATTGTTATTCCTTTTACGTACCCGCAAAACTCTATAAAGTTTCATAATAGCACCTCTGTCACCTATATTAATGGTGCCTACAGCGTTTATCTACAGGGACTAAATTAAGAAATACCTTTCGTCGCATAAATCAATAGACGTGTGATATATTGTTATCGTGGAAGGGGTGGTGTTCGGGTATTTTATCCTCTCAGTTCTGCACCCCGCTGCATCACCATTCGAGGCACGCTCCACGTCGGGGGAGCCTAATTCTTCTCCTAATTTCGCACCTTATTGTTGGCGGGTGGTAAGAAAATGGGTATTTTTCGGAATAAATTCATCATCATGCTTATAGTTCTATGAACTTTTATTACTTTTAAGTAACGAACCTTGAAATAAGTAGTATGATTATGGTACGATACCCAATAACAAGACGGGTAAATTCCACTACAATATCATCAATCAGAACAAATTGGATTATAAATATGACTCGATGGCATTCTTGGTAGCGATCACTGTATACATCCAATCATATTGTCGACGTTACTTTTTTTATTCAAGTTCTCGTTTTTGGAAAAACCTTTGTGCAAAAATATACTTTTATATTTTTTCTCCAAATATTCTATTTCTGTTAAAAAAAAAAAAAAAACTATATAATCTGCATGTAACAACAGACAGAAAAGCAAATTTTTAAAAGCTTATCCAAACCAATATCCATTTTGCGCAAAAAAAAGAAAGTGCTTTTTTTCAATTTCAATTTAAGGGGAAAAAGTGTGGCGTCGTTCCGTATATGCCTCACCCATCATAATTCTGAGCATCCACGAAATGAAGTTGGTAAAATATCTAAGACATTTGTCAGACGATTACCTGAGAGGGGTGGCTCTCCGATAATATTCAGAATTTTGAACCCCCCTGAAACATCTTACTATATTTATGAATATAAATTCACTTATCTTTCTTGCACATTTATTTACTTGGGTGAGATATGTATATGCGTGTTAATATAGCCATCTGGTTTTTACATACAAAAGTATACCACGTTATATCGGCGTTGTTCACGTATTTTTGACCACTGTTTTGAAAATCAATTTACTAGCTTTTAGCCGTACACTATAGAACCACTGAAAATATGAAGTATCCACGAAAAATCGCACGAATTCCTGTTCCTTTCATAAAAATTGAAGTTCACACACCGAAAATGTTCAGAATTCGTTTAATTATAAGCAGCGGCGTACTTTCCCTTTATATCGTATTTAGATGGGCCCGTTATATATTAAGATAAAGTTTTCCCAAGTTGGGGGAAAGAATTTTAATAGGAAAGGAATTGTTAAGAGGCCGGTGGTGGGTCAAAGCGTTCCGGACGAGGAACGCTAACAATACTCGTTATAGTGTAAGCTTGTCTTTAAGTTCCTCCATAGAATACCCCGGGGATTTCATGTTCGACTGGTTCCCTTTGCTATTTAAATAACGCTGATATTTTCTTTGGAGCCTCGGTGCGCCTGAACGGAGGTTCTAGTATAAAATTCAATGTTTTAAATTCAAAAGGTTGTTCGTTCAATGTTTGTTTAACTAACCTTACGGCTGTGTATTTATGAAATGGATTCAATGCCGGTGGAAGCATCTTGAAGTTTTCTTCGAGATATTACAGTGTTTACAGTTATGATGTTCCAACGTCTTGCGTTTATTTGATCAAATTATTGAACTAAATTAGAGTAGCTATATTAAATCTATAATTGAAAAAATAGGTATGCTTTAGACTCTTAAGTTTCACGACGTTCCTTTTCAGTCAAAGAATTTCAGAGAAGAAGTACACTTAATTAAAAAACGCTGTTATAGATTTCTGCAAAATACATCCATTATCAAAGTCTCTATGGATTAAAACATTAATACTTTAACGCATAATAGTTGGCGGTTGCGCCATCCGGCCAGCGACACCGCTTTGAGGGGCGTAGGTTCAAAATTTCCAACTTGCAAAGGATGTGGGTTCCCCAAACGGAAGACTCGGCGAGTGTATCAAGAGCGTGGAAACTAGTACATATTTTCATAAATAAGTAAAATTCTGGTATCGTTTGCTTAAAGGGTAACTAAAGGCTTGCTTGGATGGGTATAATTTCGTGGCTCCACAACTAATAGGATGAAGGAACTTGGGTGGGCCTCAGTCAGAGAAAGGCTGACAACACGAGAAGATTTCAATGATTTTCCATATCTTAAGTACTTTTTTAACCTATGTTTACGAATACAGAACATGTGCCCAATCCAGAGTATTATTTTTATCGTATTCTAATATGTTTCCTATCTTCAATTTTATTATTTTTCATAATTTTTATTTTTTTATTATTCTAATATAATAATAATGCATCACTACATTCCAGAAAGGCTTTATCAAACGTAGATACATGTGGGACACAACCTATAAAAGTTAACAAACGTAAATAAAATGTAATTATGACTACCAAAAGAAACCATAAATAATCACTTTTGAAATATTTGTTTTTTTGTCACACCAAACAAATTAAGTAACAATACGGATACAGCAAGAAATCAACTACAACCAACATAATTTGACACTAATGACTAATTTGTTTTGATTTATGAGTTGTTTCAAGCAAATATAATAATATATAATAAAATACTTTCTAAATAAAAAGTCAAGTCACTATATTAAATTAATAGACGTTGTAGTAAAATGAATGGACTTGATATATTTTAAATGAGCCATTGTGAACATAATAGAATTTCTTCTTAAATGGATCGAAACATTTTGGTACTAGAAATAGAATACTCGTACAATATTATTTATAGTTCACCTTAAGAAAATTTATAGACATAGATACAATGAAATTATATTTAAAGGTACAATTATCTAAGGTCATAAAAAAATGTAAAATGTTTTTTTAACAACGGAATACTGACTAATTGAACAATGAATAATTGAATAATTAAATTAAGTTATCTAATTTTCCAATTTACTTTAATTTACTAAGACAGAAAGATCGTAGTAGGTAGTGTACCTACAAGAGCCAACTGTAATTAATTCGACAGTTGCCTACTCAATCTTATGATGGTACACTATTTACATGACATTAGTGACTAAGGATTATTTTTGCTACTTATCCTACTTGATATTCAAAAACCGACCTACATAAGTAATTCGTTTATGTTTGCTTGAACTAAGTCGCTTATTTCTTATTGGTTAATCATCCGAACCGTTTCGAACAATCTGTCTTCATCAGACCGCTGAATCTAAGCCCAATGAGACTTTCAGGCGCTAGACCGTGTTCCATTTCAATTACGACAGTGTTCGCGTTAAACTGATGTTTCTCTTTAATTGTGTAATGACACGTTTTCTTGTTAGTAAAATATAAACAGCAGGCTCAGCATGGCAACCGTAGAAACAAGTTTTGTCTACCGGAGATTAGACATAATGACAGAAAAGTGACAGATTGACGTAAGATTTCTTTCGACATTTTTTGAAGAAATTTTTCTTTTCTTCGATCGACATATAGTTTACAAGTGATTATATGCAAGTTGACAGGTCGCGCCATGCTCGGGCAGAAGACATGTTGACATTGAAAGAAAGAGCTTTGTCTTTTCTTGACAGAATAGATATAAAATCGCCATGTTAAGCCTGCAGCTGTCTTTAATTCTAAATTTGAAAAAGAACACGCTCCTCATTTTGAAAACCCCTCAATTGACGAAAAATGTTAGTACCAAAGTTTAACAATGCCATCAAACACCATACGCAACTCTTGGAAGAGAAACTTTGCTACGTGACATGTGAGTAAAGGAAAAAAAAAGACGTGCGTAAAAAAATTACACAGAAAACCGTAATATTCCTAAGAATTTTCCGAACGCAATATTACTGCTCACGACTCACGACGCCCGTTTGAGCCGAATGTTTTACCAAATTGACGTTCGACATGAGATCATGCATTCTTTTGATATGGTAATCCGTCCCAACCCTCGGGCAATAATCGATTATTAAATAGGTAGAAATCGGCAGATCAGGATCCCTTATCCACTGTAAGACTCTTAAGAAGATTGCTTTATGAGACGAAAGGTCGGCTGTGGTCGGCATTGAACAACGAATAATTTTTTGGCAAATTACTTTTATGACTGTCTGAAATTTCAGGAACGAATCTATTGATGGTGGAATGCCGCAAGGAGTATTTTTGGTCTCGTAACTACATATTATATTAAAAGAGAACAAATGTACCGATAGGTAGTGATTACTTTGAATATAAGTGTTATAAATTAGGTTGCAGATTTCCATAAAGCGGAGGCGTAGGCGGTTACTGGTATGTAAATGTTGGCGTGACATGTCGATTACGGTACGGCGAAAGGAGGAAGAAATTTGAATAGGTATATGTATGGCATAAGTGGTATAATTGGCAAGAGAACGAGTAATGAAACAATAGGCTGTTAGTCACTTAATGTTTCATTTGGAGGAATAAATAATATTCACACTTGACAACACGTTCATATTCTTGGGAGAATATCTACTGATACAGCTATTATAACTTCATGATTAATGTAATGTTCAGAGAACAAAAAAGCCAGGAACTACCTACAATTCTTTTAGCTACAAAATCAGTTTTTTATATAAATTATAACTTTATAAAACTTATAAATCTCTTGATGTATACTATAAAGAACGAACTCTCTTTTCAACGCGTTAAGTAAGTTTCTAGTGGAGTTATAAGACTGGATTTTCTTTAGAATTAAATAAGCTTTTATTGTTGAAGCCAAGAAAGCTCTTGAGTGCTAGCTGCTAATTTTTTCACTCATAAACAATTTTCATGTACCTATTGTTTTATTATGTTAGTTGCGATGGATAATACTGCATTGAAAACAATGGGGTAATTGGTGATTGCGTGCTTTGTAAAAAAATAAATATTTGAATTAAATACTTTTTTTTAGAATTGATTACAGTTTAATCTTCTGTGATCTTTTTTATATAATAATGTTTAAATCACTAAATCCATTTCAAAATAACATTTGCGTAAACCTAATTCTAAATTAAAGCGAACATTTTAATCTCTCTTTAGATTAAATAAATTCGGGCATAGCGGCTGTCCTACACCCATTAATCCGGATTTTATAAACAGACAATGTAAATAAATAAAAAAGTCAAAATATTTACCCAAATGTCGTTCGCGAAAGCGAGTTCGTCATAAGCGTCGTTAGATAAGATGAAGTAAGCTCAATAAGGCTTACAACAAATACTTTAAGTGCCGCCTTGGGAGACAAACAGGCTTTTAATTTCCTTTTGTAAATTGAAAAAAATAAACGGTATAACGTCTATATTGAACGAGTGTATTGCTGAGAAGATTAATTTTATCTTTTAATCAAGATCAAATGTTTTAAGTGTCTTTTTTTTCATTTTGTTAATATATTTATGATTTGGCTCGTTCTTGGCTAAGTGGAAACCGCACGGGACGATCGATCATACGGTTAAACGATGCTTGATATGGTCTGTCTGTGGATATGTGACTATCTTGTGACAACTTTCTCCGTTTTTTGAAAGGCACGTTAAATCAGGAGGCCCTGCTTGTCCTGGCTGCCTATATGTATGACATGTATGAACAGACGCCAGCACATCAAGCTACTACAATCTGTCAAAATTCCTTAATAGATTTTCAACTTTACCGCTGAAGTAAATGGTTCAAACTTGATTGGGAAAATTTGACAGTTTCGGGTAGCTTGATGTGCTGATATCTGCACTTTAACAGCGATGATCAGACCCTAGGATTATGTATTATGTATTACTGTAATTAGAGGAGCCTATGAGTTAAGAGGAGCCTATCATCATCAGCCTTTTTATCGTCACACTGTAGGGCACAGACCTCCTCTCACACAGAGAGGGATTGAGCGTTAATCACCACGCTTCCTCAATGCGAGTTGGTGATTTACCCTATCAAAAAATATAATTTCCTTACGAAAAGTTTACATACTGCATATTGTAATGTGGAGTAAATGTAAAGGCATGATCTACTGCTGTGCGGCACTATGACACACATAAATGTTTTTTCTGGTCTACTTGCTCAAGCGAACAGTAACAAATTGCGTGCGAACACATCTAAAATGTCCGTGAAATTGCAACATTTGTGCGCGAACACATGCCAACAGTGAACGCGCGCTGACGCGTATACATTTTCTGAAAATGTAAACTGGAAAAGAGAAAAAAACTGAAACATATGACGTGAGCGCTACGTCATCTCTTTCTTTCAAAAATGAAAAGGAGTAAGCTAAACGAGGCGCCACGAGCATTCTTTCCCCCTTCATCTTTTATTCTGCGAAATTGTGAACCTAGCATAAGGGCACTTGCGCAGGATCCAGGTATCAACGAACCACACATGAAATCATAAAAGACTAACGTATCAATATTTAATGCCAATACGCACTTTTATCATCCGCATTTCCTGTCGGCAACGTTTAATCCACTACTTAAAATAAACATAAGACGACAGACGATATCCAATACACTTTAAAAATTAACTTCTTTACCAATACATACTTCGTTTTTCTCTTTAATATCGTGTCGTTAATCGACTTATCGATCAATGTTAATTACTTCTTACAAAGTAACTGATATGTGTGCAGGCGACAGGTCACTGGCCACTTGAGACATGCCGTCAGATCGTATCTGAAGCCTGTGCAAGGAGGATATGACGACTTTACTTTTTGCAGAAAAAAAAAGAACTACGAAAGATGTCTGAAGAGCCGAGCGACGCCGCTCCGTGCCGCGCCGAAAAAAATGCATAACGATGCTTTGACACCATCACTTTGATGGTGGGAGTTGAAAATAGAAGCTTTTGCTAAGAATAATTACTAAAAATTTTAATTACGAGTAACGAATGTTGGCAACAGGCAAATAAAAAACACTGGCGCCTAGGTTTAATGGTAATGGCTTTTTGAAGTTTTAAACTGAGCTGAACTATGTTGTATAGAGCCACAGAGTAATGTTCATGACAGCCTTCCTAGTTTTGATTTGGTGTTGCCATTTTCCATATCTGACAGTTATGTTACAGACTGACCTACGCGGGTGTCAAGCTGTAGACCCTTTTTTGTTCTACTGTACGGAACTACGTTTAAAATGATTTAGTACTTACTTCTAAACTTTCCAAAGATATGCTCGGAGATATAAAGAAAATGAAATAATAATATATGATACTATCGGCTCAATTTTCTGACATCCCCCAAAAAGCTTGTTCGATTCAACACTACTAGGTCCGTTCATACTCGTGCTGTTCCAACTTTCAAAATAAATTCGTGCCTTGTGGAATACATAGAACAAAATAAACAAACAGTGACGAAGCGTCGGAAGAAGCGTCCTGTCTGATCGGAAATTCCGTTATTCGCAGAGGGAATCGACTAGTGCTACATTCGGTCGGTTTGAACTCCAAGAGTTTGCAGTACGAAGCGCCATAGCCGAACTGCATGTGATTGGATTCCGAACGTATAAAAGTTTAGTTTTAAAGAGCATAGTTTACATGCACGAGATAGATTCGCCATGAGGAACGCGGGGTCGTGTTACAAAGTTCTGAAATCTAAATGTCTTTGAGAGTTTGCCTGCGAGATGGAAACAGATAACTATTTGGAGTGTTATGGTAGCCTGGTACATGTTTTGACTTGTTGAGTTTACTGTACGAACACCGTTCATGTACATATTTATTACAATATCCATTACGATAGATAGATATTACATCCATTACCGCAGTTTACGGAATGATTCATTCAATATTTTAAAATGGCTCTATTAGATATAATGAAAGCTGGGATATTAAACATCAGGCGTGCCTCACGATTAATTCTCGCAAAATAATTACAAATAATAGCGTTGTTTTATGTAGAGCAACGTGTTAATCATATTGCTATCGTGTGAGTTTGCTGTCGAAGAAAATTGCTCAATCAAAGACTTGGTCGGGTCAAGCGTGACTTAACTCATAACAATGTAATAACCGGCCAACGAACAGCTTATTGACCTATTAGCTTTTCACTACTTGAATATTTATAGTCACTGATAACGTGGAAAGTGCTCCCCTATAATTATACAGGTTGTTAGGTTGACGTTATTTTTAGTCGCTTGTTGTACAAAATATTTTAACGAAATCCGCAAATATTGTGAGTTGATATTAATGAAATTTATTTTTGCTTTCATTTTGATTTTATAGCCGCCATGCACGAAGGACACATTATTTTTTACGATACTAAAGTGGTTCGTGGACTTGAAGATGCTAATATTGTAAAGTGATTGTTCTTCATTGATGATGCAATTATCCAACAATAGGTATAAACATAAGCACTCCCGCAAAGAAAACTATATAGCTTGTAGCCTTTAACGATAAATGCTATCTATCACTGAAATTTTACAAATCAATCCAGTATTTCTTGAGATTTGCGCGTCCAAGTAAACAAACCATCAAAACAACCTTTCAGCTTTATAATATTAGTATAAAACCCATCTTATAGATTCTGAAACAGTACATCTACCTGTACTTGGGCTACGGAATATATTTGCGGTAATCATAGAAAATGTTTAGTATATTTATTATATAATTCATTTTTTAATTTCATCTCAAAATGAGGTCGTAAAATTACGCTGCACCGAGCGTTAAACTAATAAAACTAATATACATTCCGAGCAAAATTCTACAGAACATAACATCAGAGTATTATTACAGCTGGTTTCTTCTGTGGCATAATGAATAGAGCAAAGTTTACTTAGTCTCAGTTCCCCACGGCTACGCAAGCAGTTTCACAATGTTTAGATGAAAGAACACTTGACTAGCCACATGCATTATGTGGACCGTTTTTGTTTCATATTTTTAAGAAAATTGTCCTCTGTTTGTATTCTTGTTTTGCAAGAAGAATGTATCTGTTTTGTTATTGGTCTACATAGTTTCAAATGATTCCTCACACATTCATACAACGTCATCTAGTCCCAAACTAAGCAGAGCTTGTACTATACGTACTAGACAACTGATAAACATACTTATATACTTTTCTTTTGTAAATACATACATATTGTACATAGAAACACCCATACTTAGTCAAACACCCATGTTCATGCACAGAAATGTTTGACTTATGCGGGAAGAAGATAAGGTTTCAGAAGTAAGGTTTCCTTAACTTTGGCAGAGCTTTTTGTTCCACGCGCTCCTCGGAGAGGCGTCAGGAAATATTGGAGAGCCGAGGCCTACTAGAGTTGCTGGTTGATCGCAAGTTTTACAGTGGCCCTGGCACGCAAATACCTCCAGAGGGAACTAAGTAGGTTTTAGTTAGTAGCAGTGATACTCCTTTCAGCTGCATCTATAGCAGGTCATTTAATGATTACCCAAGATAAAAAAAAATCCTTACAAAAGGTTAAGCAAAATATCTACAAAACAGATTCATTTATATTTTACAATCTACACATATTTAACACAGTAAAAAAAACAAAATGAGCCTTTTTCATAAAATAGGATTATATTTTTTGATGCAATATATTATAATTGTGTTAGAATATTTTGAAACTTGGTCTGTCTAGCAAATAGTAGTATTCACTTATGGCAGCAAATATCTTAACAGGGTTAAATCAGAGTCAGACTGTTCAATGAATACAAATCAATCCAGTCAATTTTAAAGTACATAATAAAAAAGTTTGGTGAAAATATGTATTGTTAAATGAAGCTGTAAATCTCTTAAAGGTCATAGGTTAGCAAAAGAAAGCTGAATATCAAGGGTTACAGACTAAACCTTCATCACAATAAACTCTTGTCCAACTGGTAATTTCAACGTATTTCTAAATCGCACTAATTTAGTCGTGTAAATGTTAATGAAAGCAATTGCCACTATCACTGACAAGAATAACAATTGTAATGATCTTTGTAGTGAGTACCAGATAATGGTCGGAGGAGTAAAACTTAATCGCACATTTATTTGCCTTGACATAGCCTAACAAAATAGATAGGATCTTTGTCTTATCTCACAATGTTAAGGGATTAGGAGACTGTTTAATTAGCCATTGTGTGGCTTGTTTATGTTGTTGTCTTCACAGCTGTGTATATTATAATTGTTGAGTTAGTTATTCATAGACTTGAAATGCGTCGATTGGTAGCAATCCACATTTGTACAAAGTAACTTTGTTTTCTTTTATTCAATATTGAAAAGGATCGTATACATAGAAAGTATTTACAATATTGGTTGGTTGTAGAACCCAGCTCTGCGATCCGTTCACAAAAACTTAATTCTAGAACTGAAAACCTAAATTAGAACAATCAACATAATTTAAGTGTGTGGGTGGTGGTGATACACACAGACGTGTGTGTGTGAAAAAAAATATGTATGTGTGTTGTTCCAGTATGTTGGCGGACTCGCAAATGTTCGTCCCGATGATCATCAAATAGGAACTGAGATGGTCAAATCAAAACTATTTAACTATTTCGGCGGCAACATTACCGCGTAAGGACAAACTTGAGTAATAAGGGATGCCAGTTCTCCATAACAATTACGCTACTCGGAAGTAATAAAAGTTCTCTTTTCTGTGTACGTGACGTAGAAATCAACCGACTCTTATGAACGTGTTCGGCATAGCTTACTTAAGGGATTTCCCTTTTATTTCCTTTTTTTTTTCTTTCTCCTGTTACTAACTCTTTGCTCTGTATTAAGATATGACTCCATAAAGTTACAAATTGATGAGTTCAGTACCAATTCACCCTTTCTGTTTTGCTGACTATGTAATATATGTACGTACCTATTTAGGATTCAGATCGTGGGAGTTATATTAAAATAAGAACGAGAAGATCCGCTTTAGGGATCGCTGTTATTAATATCTACATTGGAGATTAAAATAGAAATAACGAATTTGTTTCCATATTGCTGTAATGTACCCTGGCGTATTCTTAAAGTGAATAATTGAAATTAAAATAAAAAATCTTATATGAGACTTTCAACACCAATCATACCATGCCTAATATAAACTCATCATCAGCCTTTTTATCGTCCCACTGCTGAGCACAGGCCTCATCTCACACAGAGAAGTATTGAGCGTTAATCACCACGCTTGCTCAATGCGGGTTGATGATTTCAGACTTTATAGTCCATGTTTTCCCGAGACGTTTTGCTTCACCTTTAATCAGTCATTCATGTCCAAGATATACTTACTACTACACACAAACTAATATTTATTTATTAAAATAGCTGAACAGGAAAGTTATAGAAACCTATATAACTACCTCAACACGTGGTTTGTAGTTTGTGATGCGGTGCTACTAAAGCGCCACATAACGCTGCAACCATAAAATATAAACCGTGTACATTCAAATACTGTACATTAGTATCGTTCGAGACAGATTCGCTTCGTAAACATACATCTGCTTCGTACAACGCAGCTGATTTATCCTGTGGTACGATTTTTCTTGCGTTCTTTAAGAATTCGTGACACTTGACGTTTTGATCTAGGTGTTAATTTAAGACTCCGGTTTGATAAATTAGTAGAATTAGCAAAAGAAGCGATATTTTTTTTTGTTTTATATTATTTAATATCTTTATTACAGATGTCGAAACTATCTTTCGTAGTACGTTCTATAACAGTGCACAGGCTTAAACCGAAACGAAATTTAAGTTACTTTCTAGCTTAGATCTACTTCGTTCGATAAGAAACAGAAAAAAAATATCATCTAGAAAAGTAATGACGAGTTTATTATTGTTTATAAACTATCTTCAAGCATTAGATCATTAAAGACTATCTAATATTTTCTATTAAATTTTAAACTAACTTCTACACCGAACAGCACAAAAGCATAAGACTTTAAGTCCGCCATTGTACACTGTGCAAAAAATATTTGATAAACAAATAAAAACATGACGTCACTCGCAATTTCTTAACCAAAACTCAGTATTCATTTTCGCAGTCTTTTGTCATCAAATAAACAGCGCGATCACCAGTCCTCGGTAAACGAGTTTCGTTACCCTTCGCACGTGAAAATCGGATTTGTTTAATTTATTACTCTGTCTCGAAACACAGAGATGCTACGGTTACTTAGCTCTCGACACCTCACTGTTATAATAGGATCTCTACGCGGATTTAAATTGGATCCTGTTGCAGGGTGCTCAAATGTATTTAAGTCTCCGAAAATCTCGATGAAGCAAGTTATTTTCGTGGAAAACGAAACAAGGTGTTGCCCGCTTATTGAAAGTTGAAAAGTGCAATTAATTATTATATAATTTAACTGAGTATGATGCCAAAATATATTATGGCTTTAGCTGGGCATAATATCTAGTTTTGTTATGAAACTATCTTTAATATAACGTAATAGGGCTTAATATGAAAATACAAATAATTGGCTCTTATCTCGAGTGGCGTTTTAATTAACTTAAACTTACTTACGAAACTATAATAGGCATACAATAGGTAGATATACTTATACCCGGTTTTTTTTTTCTTTTTTGAGGTGTACAATATTTGGAAATATCTCGTAGGGTCAGCGAGCGTTTGCAATGCATGTAAGTATAAAAATGTGCTTATCTAAGACATCGCCTTAGAAACCACTAAAATGAACCTGGTTACTCTTTCATAGATTTTTAATAGATATTAAAAATAATCCGCATCAAAATCGTTTTAAAGATCTAAGCATACTTACGGAAAGACAGAAGCGGGATATCTTTGTTTTAAACTACTCAATGATAGTGATTTGATACATCCACGAAAATAAATGCATGACTTCAAGATGAAAAAGTTCACGCAGAACGCATTTCTAGATATCTCCCCTTTTAAATAAGCCACCTCGATATACCTCACTACGTCAGCTGTAGTTTTTAATAAAAAGCAAAAGTAGAATGTATTTCATTTACCCCTCACAATGTATCAAGACAAGACAAGGGTGGAAAAGGGCTGACTCCGGAACGAAAATAAACGTTGAACGATCGCTTAGACCCTTCACTTTGAACTGACGGCCGAAACAAAAGAGCTCGTGTGAAATACCTATGTAATTACGCAGAGGGACTAAACACGATCTATTACGAAAATAGCAATTTTCTACGGCCTAGATTTTTAGGCGTGTTGCCAGAGTCCATTTCGTGCAAAGGAATTTTTGGTATTTTTCTCGTTAAGTTGTTATCTATCATCGGCTTGAGTCTTTTTTTAAGTAGTTTCAGTTTGTTTTAAGCTGGTTGAAATACTTATTGTTTCGGAACATTTGCAAGGTACTAAAATAAAAATTTAATTAGCGTGTTAAAACTATTAAAGAGCATTGAAGAAGGTATCCTCATCGCTATCACCTGGTAGTGTACCCAATGGGGTGGCAGCACTGCCACGTTGCATGGCAATGCTTAATCGTTGAGCGAAATAAAGGCCAGCCTTTAGGTTACGGGCAGTGTCAACCACTTGAATAAATAAACACTACAAATAATGTGTAAATCCCATGTCTTTTTAAATTTTATTTCCATATCAATCTACATACAACATAATAAATAAGGATTTATTACAGAATAAAATAAATTTCCAACTTAAATTAATAATTGTAGCGTGCGTGAAGGTTTTTAATAGTAAATGTTCTTACTTGACTAATGGAGATATATTTTTAAATTGTTATGCAATGCCAACCATCTTAAACGCTACCGTACATATAAAGCACTGCTTTCTCTTGCAAATATGTTAATAACAAGCTCTGTGGCTATCTAGCCTTCAGCTCAGATATTAGCTAAGTCCCCTCAAAGGAATCTCACTTTGTAAGTTATTTAAATACAATTTTTAATATCTTCAAACAAAAGATTGTACAAACTGGATTGACAGTCCCAAAGAAGACAAAATAAAAGTAATATCCTACCAAGAAATCAGATTAAATATTCATTATTTTAGGAAGATTAAAAAAGATTGAACCGTTTTTTGTAATAAAGATGAGAAATACAGTGGAACAAAGGACGTTAATTACATCTCCAATAATAACACTCATTTAGAGATAATAATTATGTTCTATCTAATTAAAATGGATATTAACTTTATTTTCTAGGAAAATACTAAGCAATTATGAAATAAAAATAAATGAATACTATTGAGAGAATAATTTTATTATGCACGAGCTGCTTTCCAGTGGTTTCTTAGAATGCAAAGAGAGCTAATTTGTGCATTCATGACCTAGTTACCTAGACTCTAAACTTCATCTGCCTAGCCTTTTCCCTAGCTATGTTAGGGTCAGCTTCCAGTCTTAACCTGATCCAGTTGAGTACCAGTGGTTTACGTGAACCGACTGCTTGTCTAACCTGGGCAACCCGATACATATTGTAGAAGGTTGTCAGACTTTCTGGCTTCTGACTACTCGTGATGACTGCCAAAGATTTACAAATGACAGCCTAGACCCATCAACTCAGCGTGCCTTCCGAAACGCGGAGGAACTCGTCATGACAAGATGGTCACCCATCCACGGACCGACCGCGCCAAGTGTTGCTTAACCTTATGATCGATTGACCGTGTGATGCTTAGTTAGCCACGAGCTCCTAAAAACTAAAATCTAAACTTAATATCCAATAATTATTCCATGTTCTTATAACGTCATTTGTAGTTTTTCATGAAAAGTAACTTCTCTTACGAACTATATGTAATACTGATTGTACCACAGTAAGGGCCCGTTCGAATGCTGCGGCGATCGACAAAATTGAATGCATAATATGTCAATAGCGCAATCTGTCATGTCTATGCAAAACGAGTGTTTAGCATATCGACGGACACGTAATTCGCTCTATATATCTGTCTAACAAATCTGGTGTAATGTCTCACTTGATTCTCGTAAATCCAGGAATTTTGTAAGTAAGATTTATGTAAGCGCCAAGGGCTTGACTCATGGTTTGAATACTGCGATGTATTTTCATTGAAGTATGTTTGCGTTTTAGCTTTTTATTGTAACCCTTAATTGTTATGGTGATAAATAATCATATATTTGTATAGTCTGCCTGTTTTTATATAAGTTTATAAGCTTTTACTTTTATTAATCTAATATGATAAAAATAATAATTAAAAAATGGCGTCAAAAAAATTCTCCTCATCGCTGCTCACTGGGAGTATACCCAATAGGATGGCAGCATTGTAACGTTGGATGGCAATGCTTATCCGTTGACCGAAATAAAAGCCAGCCTTTGGGTCACGGGTAGTGTCAGCGAGTCTCTTCGAGATGTCCTTGGAAAGGAGGTGTGCACTCGGACCCCACAGCCCGGGAGTTTCAACCCCAAACGGCTCAAAAGTATAGTTGCCTATAAGGCTACAATGTTTAAATTAACTTTTGTATATAAATTTTAAATATGTATAAAAATAAAATAGATGAGAATCTTTATATTGAACAAAATCATCAGTATAAACTTTTCTTCGAACATGCTTTCGTGAAAAATAATTAATATAAGAAATAATAAATGGAACGTATGCAAGCTTGTCTCATTTATAAAAAGTTACAAGAGTTAAATTAGCAATGAATTGCATAACAATTAAGTCAAAAATATCCAAATTGGTGTGGAACTAGCCTGTTACATTCACATCCATTTTGGGAATTAAGATCATTTTATTAAGAGTCTAAGTCATAATCATTTACTATCCCAAAGTTTTCTTCATTATCAGCTGTATTTGTAGCAATATTTCTACCGATTTCGTCTTTATCTTCATCATCAGTCGTAGCAGTAGCGAGAGAAGTAGGCACGCAAATTTATTTAAACGGGCTTTGGCATGCTGTATGAACGTACCTAGGTGTAGGAGGCACTGAAGCACAGGCCTCGGTTTTTATAAGCGTCCAAAGATTAAACATTCGTCCACTGGACCTCCGACTACCTATAGTTGAGGGTTGAGCTAAAAACTCTTGTTGGAGTAGTGAAAATGCGATACTTACCAGCATTAACATAGGCAAGAGAAAAAAATATATTTCGCTACATTCACTATGCGTGCGTTGGCCATGAAACTATTAAATCCCGTTTCCTGTTACAATTTCATCGTAATATTACAACATCACGCTTAATTCAAAGCGAACAAATCCCTTGCCTTCCTACCACATAATATCGTGTTGGACCTCTATAAAATAAATGTCGCATGTTTACAAAACATAGAACTCAAAACGTCAGGTGCTCGCGGTTATAATTTTTCCCTTTCAATCCAGACTGCTATCGCACTCCCCTGACCTTTCATTCACAGTTACAGTGGGCAATTTCTGTGCAAATGTCTCAATTAACACAGAAAATGGTGATAGAGGCGACAGCGAATAAATTGGTGCCAATTTTCTACCTAACGACAATTCAGTGGCTGAGCTAAAATCACGACCAACCAGACCTTTATTATAGTCTATTAGGGATATTATTGACGGCCAAAAACCACAGTTCACCATCGGCCTAATGAAAAAAGTAAATAATGTCACGTAAATTTTGCTAAGTAGGTAGTTATGCTTGAAGTATTGTTGACAGTTACGATTTGTATTTTATTCTTTTAGTAGGTACAGACGCCAGCACATGAGGCTACTACAATCTGTCAAATTACCTTAATAGATTTTGAACTTTATACCTAGAGCATTATGGTTCAAATTTTGGCGTGCCGTGTTGCCGTGGCGTCTGTACATTTATGTTTTACAGATTGCAATGGTCGTATTCTCCTGGTTCTTCAGTAATCTTAACTAAAGTACCTATAATAATATAATATTTTGAAATAAATGTGTAACTCAATCTTCTTGTATATAGAAACTAGTTACAAAAAATGCTTCCCGAAATCTAAAGGTCTGCTCCTAAAGTTCACCTTGTTATACAAAACTACTACGATTCAACACTGCTAAATGTATAACCTGGTCCGACAAAGCAATTATTTTAATTTAAACGACTTGACGGTAACTTTTGGAGACAATATTACGCTGGAAATGCATTTTATGTTCACTGTACCTGTTCGCAGTTTAGTTCACAGCCAAATGTTTATGGACCATAAATCTTCAAACAATTGCAACTGAGGTACTTGCATACTGGCCGTAAATAATAGAAAATACGAATTGAGATATGCATCAGCTTTTAGTTTAATCATTGTTTTATTTGTTTTGTGAAACATAGTCTCGACTGCTAATAACATTATTCATAATAATGACGTATATTGCAAGTAGGTATAATGATTCATAATGAATAACATTAAAAAATTTTAATATATCTTATTTCCGCGTAATAATGTTAATATTAATACTACTTTCTCAATTAATATAACAATTACGATCTATAACAACAGTGAAACAAGACCCTCATCTTTCATATTGTTGACAGTTCGAATTTTCCGGGTAACAACCGTGAAACGTGTGCAGTATTATTTGAAGAGGAATACTTAGAGCGAACCGTCGGAAACGTTCTCGAATATGTGTCTAATTACACGCATTTTATACGTGTAGTCGTTGTGCAGTCGCATTAAAACTGTTTGTTTTCTCGCCTCAAATGTATCACGGCTACAGCGATTGGGACCGCTAGGAACTGCAGTTTATCCACACAGAACGACGCACACAATCTCAAGTGCCCATTCTATACGTCGTCAAGCCTTAATGGGCAACAACAAATGGTGCTATTTATCGTAAAATCGACACTAAAAACAGACTAACACATCGTTTCGGCAAAACACGTAGTAAATTTTATACGTCCTCTTGTATTGGACGAACGTACGTACGTTTTGTTAGACATTTTAGGTTTCTGAAAATTGAAAAGTTGACTTCGTGTTCTGCAGATTGATCGCCACTAAACTTGGCAAAAGTCATGACCGCTTCATGTTTATTTTCTTCTTTACTTTCAGGTCGTAAAGTGGAGTCTAATATCTCTGTGGATTTAACTGAGGGTCCCTATCAATCTTACCTTTACCGGGCGTCGTGAAACATCCATTCTGAGCAAATAAAATATTTACTGCTGGCGTTGCACCCTGCAATTGAAGTTCATCTGAGAATGTGTCTGCAGATATTTCGCTTATATTTCAACGCACTCGTTCGTTGCTTAGACGCAAGCTGTAAAATAAAAAACTTTCTTGGTAGTCTGTAAAAAAGCATCGTGCCTAGATTCAGAACAATTAGGTGTTGCATAATCAATTATTTTGCAGGTTCTTCAATCTCACCGATTCGCTACGTTTAACAGCAATTTTCTTACGTTATAGCTCTTTTACGACAATGTCGAGAGTACCGTGTTGTCATTAAACATACGGGCTGATCGCGTAAGAAATTGCTCAACAAAACGCCACAAAAATGGGATAAAAGCCCTAAAATTTATGTTGGGGGCTCATCGTGGCCATTAACACGTAGTAGCGCTGTACATAAAACATTAAAATGTCGTGACACACCGCCTGCACTGTTATTTACATTAGTATTAGCAATGTTCAATTACTTTATCGTAGTAGCAGGTGCTCCTTGCTCTGCAAGGATCGTTATTTTTTGTGAAATTGGCTTGTGCAATATGTTAAATTGCATATTATTCTAGGAACCAATAGTTATGTGAACATTTCAACCCTAGATACAAACGTTATTAACTTAATTATTTGCCTATGTGTGTAAATGCTTAAAAAGATTTTGTCTCATTCTGTATAGAACACTCAATATAGTACACTATTGCATCAGGTTAGACTGGAGGTTGAATCCAAAATAGATGGGAAAAGGCCTAGGCAGATGACGGTATTGTATAAGGAGCAGCTGTATTGTTTGATTTCATAGTTCCTTTAAGTACTATTGGGAAATCAAAACTTTTATTTGATCGTCCAGTTTTGAATGCTGAAACGAAAGCTTCAGTGGCACACGTGACTCGTAAAATAAGCTAATAAGTGCTGGTTTAGATTGGCGTCGTGCTCGCGGTGTTCGGGTGGTCCAGCTAAGGCTGGCGACACACTCGCCTTATGCGCCACAGACGACGCGACACGACTTTGAATAATTAGCTAATAATCTCATTGTTGTCTATTCAAGCATTCAACACTTTCTTACATAGTCATTATGCAAGTCTCGACAACTTGAAAGAATCTTTTGTTGGCCGATATTAAAAGAAATGCTATTGAGATGGTCGACTTGTTCTCAAAGAAAAGTTATGTTAAATTTTATTCTTGTAATTTGTTGCACAGGGTATAAACATTGTGTCTAATAAATGCAGAGAGCTTTCCTAACATTTTAGTGTCGAATTTGAATGTTAGATTGGTGTTATAATGCGTAACGAATGGACTGATGAATAAATGATGAACTGAAAAGTCTATCCTGAGTAAAAATCTTGATTCCTATGAAAGAATTTTATGGATTTTTTATATCCAGCTTTCGCAGTGGTTTAATATAAAATGGAACATTCATCTCTCGACGCAAAAAAGGCGAATGCAAAAAATTGGTATTTGAGCTTTGTGTTCGTTATGAAGCAGTCTTTAGTTGCACCTGGCAAGCAGGTCACGACCCGGCCTCGGCCCTCGACTCTCAAGATCGAGAACAGAGCTAAGATTCATTGATATCGGAATACCGTCCGAACATTCTCTCAGTTTCAAAGGTTTTGCTATAAATTGGAGACGGTATAAATTGGGAAACTATTACCAAAGGTATTAGATCCTGTTGGAGTTATGTGAGCTCATTATTTTCAGTGAAGACATTTTCTACTGTAGGAATTAGTCCAAAGTTCTTTGTTATACAGCGTTTTACGTCTAGAATTATTTTTCTCCTATTGCAAGCTTGCCAGTTAAATATTTATTGCATTTTGATGGGTAAAAGTTACTCTCCTTGCCCTATCTGAAGCAATCTCTCTCATATTAACTTTATCAAGTTCCAAAGCAATCATTAAGTATTAATTACCGAAGCGATTCTATTGAAATGTTCCCGGATAGTGGGGACTTTTATCAATCCGGTCACGCCTCATTCTAATGAAGTGAGGAGTTTGTCACGTAACTCCTGGGGCAGCATTCGGAATCGCGATAAAAGGGAAAATTTACTGCCGTCCTAAATACTTGTAAGGAACTATATATTTTTTAGAAGGAATAAGGGATAATGGCGGACATATTGATTTTGCCATAACCTTGAACTTTCAAAATAAATCAATGTATTTCTCAAATCGCAATATGGCAAGTAAACTGTTCTACGTGTTATACTTGGTTTTCCATTTTCAAAAGCAAGAAACGTGAAAAACAAAGGAGAGTAGACTGAACAAACGCTAGGTATGGTCAGAATGCCCAGATCAACACAAACGTCATATCTGGGATACTAAAGCTATAAAATTTCAGTTTCAATAAACGAATTGCATACTTCAAAATGCAAGCTGCATTTGCACAACACAAACTGAAACGCATAGGAAAACTGGAAAATCCAACAAAATCTTCTATCGCAAATTGTATTTGATATAACCAAAGCGCGAGATGGAAGCGGCCTGGTCGAATCTAGATAATGCAAATACAGGGCTGCAGCGTCCGATGTACGGAACTCTTTTGACCGCGAGCCCCGAATAACATTTCGTTTGTATAGGGTTACCATGGCGTTTACTTTTCATGGATGCGACATGGTTTAATAATATAATATGTTATGAAATCGTGTCTCAAACATTATTTTTTACTTTTTTATTTTATTCGGTTTTCGTTTAGATTATTATTTCTGCACTGTAATAGAGATAAAGATTCGAATATACAGCTATCCAATACTATATACCTAAACAAAAGTAAGTAATACCGATGAATACCGATGATTATTATCAATTAGTAGGTATAACTCAAAAGTTCTGTCAGTTACGATTTAACAAATTAGTGTCCCACTTTTATCCTTCAATTCATACGTACGATGGAGTCCCTACTTATATCAAATACCGGGCCAAAAGCGGCGGCCGAGTGGTCACGGTGAATGTTGTTTTAATAAAATGACACTGATTTAATCTGTGCTCACTGGGAAATTAGAATTTTGACGAGAATTTTTCGGATCCATATGAAATTGTTACGTCATATCTGAAGTAATAAAAGTAGGCGAAATGTGTGTTCAAATGGGTTTTTTATACTTGTACCAAATTTTGTTAGGGCATTATTGTTCCAACATGTTGTAGCAGCTCTATGATGGTCCTGAGATTCAGAAGATCGCTGAAGAAACACATATAGGTTTTGGTTTAGTACAAGCTTATTTTTGTCATGCTGCTATTTGTACAGACGCAAGCACATCAAGATACCTGAAACAGTAAAATTTTCCCAATCGGCTTTGAACCATATAATATCAAATCTGATAATTAAATTTCACAGTTTGTGGTAGCTTGATGTGGTGGCGTCTGTACATTATGTCAACAGTAGAAAAAAGATGACCCTTCAATATTATATTGATATAGGTAGTCTGTAGACGACAGACGTCAGTTGAAAAAAAAATGAAAAATAAAATAGGACTTATTTGTATGCATTAAGAAGATACTCATTGACACTAAAAATTCCAAAATAGAGGGCATCGCAATTTCCATTTGGCAAATTCAATTCTGCTACCTATCCCTCTAATAGCATATTGGTGTTGCTATAAAATTCTTCGATTTCAAAATATGTATCGAAATTTCTGGCTATTTAATGTTTTATTCAAGCAGTGGGTACGTGTTAACGGTTTCGCTGAATTTCGACGGCTACCTTCTCTGTTTTAAATATAAAATTTTGATACAGCCATCAACGATTCTGAGAGGTTACACGAAACGAAATTTTTGAAATTAAGTTATGAATATTGCTTAGTGCCAAGTTAGGTTGAAGAATATTTATTTTTTTGTTTACATTAAAATATAATAAAAATATTCTATTTTTGTGAATAATTGTTAGTACCTATATTTTATTGGACATTTATTAACCTATTTATTTCCATTAAATTTCCATTTAATATTTAAGAAATAATAAATTTAAAATTTAAAAATAGGTGTCCACCGATGTCGGGAACAGGGTCCAAGTATTTTTATCATAAGGTCGAGTAGCATATTTATATGGAAGCCGCAACATAATTGGGAAAAGGCTCGGGAGATGACGGTCCAGTAGCATATTTTCAATAATTGAAATTCAGTACCTAATAATTTAACGGTTAACAAAAGTTACAGATAATTAATTATTAAGATAGGAGTCTTTTATTATACAAATGTTTTTTTTTAATTCGCCCCAAATGGCATTAATATAAAAACTCATAATGAAACATCAATAAAACAATCAAATTATGAACATACCCTTTTAATATTAATGCGATTGCTTTTTATCTGGCATCGTGATGAAAGTATCAGAGTGTATTCCGTTTAATTCCAACACAATAAGAGTAATCCATTCATGTCAGTGAACAAAAGCAATATCGCCGATGAAAACTACTATGTAGGTATTCATTAAACCTTCTTTGTAAGTGTTGAAAATATTCGATAATATTTCATGTATCTCGTTATGCGTGGAAAGTTTGCAGTATCGGGATTTTTTTTTTAATTAAATTTACTGGCTTCTGGTTTTAGCTCAGATTTTGCTGGATTACCTCCATTTCTCTTACATTGGCCTCATCATCAGTGGCCTTTAACATCTACGAAAGATGATATGATATGGTTCAGGTCATATGGTTTTGGTACATATGGCTACACATAAAGCTATACAAAATATATAAGCTGACCGTTCAATTAGTAGAAAGACCATTTAAAGCGAGTCCAAGACAAACTAGTTTTGCATAGCTTGATGTGTAGCCGTGTGTACTTAGCACTTGCGTTTTTTTTCATTTTTCGTGGGAAATCATCAAATGATCCCTCCCGCTGAGGGTGCAGCTAGAGGGAGTGTTAGACTCTTACTGACTAAAACCCATTATGTTCCTTCTTGAGGTCCCTGTGTGCCAGGGCCACGGTATCTCTTACGAACAACTCGCAGTTTACTTGCGCTATCATTGGTCTATGTCGCGTAATAATACTTATCTAATAATATGTTGGGAATTCCAGATTAGTCGAATCAAGAGTAGAAATTCTCACTCTCAGTTGAAGATCAAAAGAAAAAAATATCTATTTCTCTAGAAAAAAATCTTAAAACTGAAATTAAGTGAAAATTAATACAAAAAAAAAAAATTAAAACCGAATGAAGAAAAAATAGTGAAGCCCATAAAAAAAACTTCAGCGGAAAATGGAACGACCCACTAATTATTCTTTCAACACTATTAAAGCCATAATATTTCTTGGCCACATAGGACAATATTATGTCCAAATTTTGCAGACATTGTTCATCACAAAATGCAAATTCGTGTAAGTAGGGTATGAAAGCTCACGAGTGGCCAATAAATAACAAATCAGTCACAGGCATAATGGGACCATTCCTCAGCGCCAAGAAGTTGGAGTTGGCTGTAGTTCAACTAAAGTTCTTGGTCCTGCGTTGTTGGGTGCGGTTGGGTAGGTAGCCGTTACATTGGTTTGATTAATTGGCAATTGTTCCATTTTCGCCAACTTCGGATAAGTAAAGCTATTTGACGATAACTATACTTTTAGATTTTGTCTGGCATATTAATTGTCATACAGGTAAGTATCAATTTGATATTATTAATATTCCTGAAACTATTAAGGACAAAAAAAATATTGTTTTGAGAACCAAAATGTCTTTTTTTATAAAAAGCGATAAATTATTATGTAATTTTATTTTTACATTAATAAATAAATAATTATTTTCTTCATTCCGTGTCTAAATGTTTCCTCATATTTAACAATAATATTGGCGATTTATATTTTATTATATTATACTATAAAAATAAAAGAAGGTAATATCTATAAAACAAAGTGAGATTCAGACCAGAGTACCAGTAACTTACCGTGCGACAACCAGTGCACTCGTATATGAAATATTCAGGCAAATACATCGCGATCGCAGGCCGTCGCCGAATGTTCCACTCGGAACTGGACCAGGGTTGAAATTGTTTCACAACGGCAGGGCTCAGTAAAAAAGATATTTGAATAAAATACACGATAACGTTAACGCATTTCGTTCGCTTTTCAACCTTAAGCTTTTCGTGAAATCGCACTTTGAGCTTATATTTTCAAAATAGATCTGAATAAAATAAATGTTTTTATAACTATACCAATTTATTTACTGATTTAAAGAAGCTTGGATTTATTGTAAACCCTGATCGGAATATATCGGAACGATAAGCTATTTAAAAAAATATTGCGTCAACAGGTTTTCGGCGATTTCCCTAAAATGTAGGATGGTAATGTAATTTTTTTTTCGGACTGCTTTTTTGTAAGCAATTTCTGTGAAACGTGCGATGTTAATGTTTTTTCAGACTGCGCGATGATAATGTTCTACGATTAACGAAAACTATAGTTTCTAAAACTATCTTCGAACATTTTGTTATAATTAGTCGTCACTAAAATCTAAGTACTTAGAATGCAAACAAGATTAACTCGTGCAACATATTCTTGATTACAAAAATAAAAAATAATTTGAATCGATACCGACATTGATTACGAAACAGACAATAAAACTGTCTTTAATTTCACAATCTACGTACCGACATTAATTCCACGGACACAGCAATAAAATCCTTTAGATGTTAAATTCTAAACTAGACCAGCTCGCATATCTTACCTTCTAGGAATCCGTTGTAATGAAATGAAATTTCTCTCATAAGAACTTAGATGTAAGAATTAGCCTCGGCACACGACCCGGCGTTGTCTAGCTCTGTCTACAAATGCTCGCGTTGATCCTCTCAAATTGAAATTTAAGACCTTATGAAACCTTATCTGAGTAGAAGTTTTACCTCTAGTCTAGCGTGTTACTACATATTATATAAAAAATATTATTCCTCACGTGTCTAATAATTATTTAATATTAACTTCGTGTTAAAAATATAAGCCAAAAAAGCCTATAAGATGTTAAATAAGAGTTGTTAAATTATCAGTTATAGATTCATTTCTACAACACCATCACCTCCTGCCCTTATCCCAAGTTTTATTTGGGGTCGGCGCAGCATGTTTTTGTCTTCCATGCTCTTTTATCTGCCGTCATCTCACAAGTTACATTCTTTCTAGCCATATCAACTTTCACGCAAACCTTTATATATATATCAAATATTAAATGAAGCATTATAATATTTTATATTGAATTGTTAATAAAAATAACACACAAAACACATATGTAGGTACTTAAAAGTAAAAAAAACAATAGTATGCGCCAATTAAACTAACATTTAAGTTAAAATTACTTACTAATAAATAAGAACTATTGCTGTTACCTTCACGTAACTCTATTCCTGTCCTTTACAATTGTAATTGGAGACCCTAGCGGG
Source organism: Heliothis peltigera (assembly GCA_958496145.1). Lineage (NCBI taxonomy): Eukaryota > Metazoa > Arthropoda > Insecta > Lepidoptera > Noctuidae > Heliothis > Heliothis peltigera. Next base: position 5,094,697 of record OY292333.1, read on the forward strand.
GCCTTAAAGGGCCATGGTTTGTAGGGATGCACTTAACAGTGATGTATCGCCATCATTTCATACGAACACCATAAAATACTCTCCTGTAGACTATTTATCCTGATTTGCTAGAAGAGATAAATTGTTATGATGCTTTTTATTAAGGCTACATAACTCAAATTAATTGTAAATTAGAAAATTGATTTAATTGTGTAGGTGCTAATATGTTGAGGAAACCTTACGACAACGATGTTATTGAATATTATTTACGAGTAAACTAAGTTAAAAAAATAAAAAATATAGTTTATGTAATTTTTATCATCTATACCTCAATTTTAGTAGTACTAAATTTGAGACTTACAATACTCGTAAATAATGGTCTAGAAGTATTTCCACGTGGGTTCCGTAGCCTTATAATATTCTCATAATTAACTTATACATATATGTATATCCTCATGAATATTTGTAAACCAGTGTCACACACCCATCACCGAAATGGACCGCATGCAGCAGCGAATCATATTGAAACGATCGAGTCTGCTTCACATATCTTAGGATAAGGTTGACCCGTCCTGTAGCCAGTTCACATAAACCTATTCTAGTTCCCTTTATGCATCTAAAACTAATTTCTTATAGCAAACTAACATAAGCCAATTGTAGTCTTAAAAATTTACTGGAATAATTTTATTACTGTGTTTGCGCCAGTTGTATACCTATCAAGAGTATGTTAGCTTCTCGAATATAAGTTGAAATATTCCTCAGATTTTTATATTGATAATTACAAAATAAATTGGATATTTTATGAAACAACCACAGCCTCAGGCTTGCACCCGTTAAACAACAGCTATGGAAAGCATTTTTCCTCATAATATATGACTCATAAACTTCCTATGAGGTAACACACCCGAGGTGTTATTATTTTAAGAACATCCATTAAACAAATATAAAATTTAACAACACCCAGGTAAAACCTGATATAAACCAGAAACCGCCTTCCTCATTTTTCTGTCTCACAACTTTCCCGCAAAAAAAATTAACAATTTAAAAAGCTAAACAACAATCGCGTCGTAAACTCAGCGTAAATACTGTTTCAGCCATAAAACAGAAAAGTTATACAGCAGAATTTTAATTACGGACAGGCAAACTGGCGAAGGTCACAATAAAACGTAATGAATTTTCGTTGTCATTAATACACAGTGGCGTTTAGTGGCCATTCGTATTCACACTCACGACTGCCATGTTTGCGAATCGCACGTGTATGTAAAAACATGGTATAAGGGTGCACTATGACGTCATTGGTCCAACGCTCACCCCACCACTTGGTTCGAGTGCAGTATATGAGTAGTTCGCTGACGGTTCTACAGCTACGGAGCTTTGTGTTTTTATGTACGTATGGCGTTTGACTATGTTAGATGAGTATGTATTTAGAAATGGCGTTGGGAAGTCGCATAAATGCTGAGAGTTGTTTGCACTCACGTTGCTTATAGAAAAGGAGGCTTTGAATGCTACTTTGTTAATAACTAAGGTTGTTATGAGTCATGACAAAGCAAATTGAGTCCAAAACACAGATTTTTGAACAAGTTTTTGAGATACCACAGAATTTTTGCTACCTAAGAAACTTTCATCAGTTCGTATAGAAACTTTTTCCTGTACCCTGATAAAATATAGCCTATCTTATCCGAGGATGGTGTAACTTCCCAAAAGTGAAAGATTTTGGTTTTTGATTTTGCTTTAGTACAGTTGTTTAAGAGTCTGCTGAATGCAAGTAAACTATCAGAAATCTTTATAACACCTATCAGTTAAGATACGCTCAAATAAATATAACAAGACTTCAATAACATAAGATAGAAAAACGCAATATATATTCCTTAACGAACTAAATATTATTATGAACAGATTCAGAATCACAAATTCAGCAATCAATTGATTCTGTCTACCAAACCCTAATGATAATCTCAGGGTCACGTGCCACACAAGAGAGGGTAATAAACAAGTAAAAAACCGGCCAAGTGCGAGTCGGACTCGCGCACGAAGGGTTCCGTACCATTATTTATAAAACGGACAAAAAATCATGTCTGTTTAATGGAAGCCCCCCTCAAATATCAATTTAATTTAATTTTAATGCAATTACTTATTTTTAAAGTAAGTAATACGTTCCATATTCTGTGAATATTTCAAGCATCTACCTGTTGCCGTTATCGATATCGAGCAAAAATGAACAAAAAAATCATGTTTGCTGTATGGGAGCCCCCCAAAATGTTTATTTTATTCTAGTTTTCAGTATTTGTTGTTATAGCGGCAACAGAAATACATCATCTGTGAAAATTTCAACTCTCTAACTATCACGGTTCATGAGATACAGCCTGGTGACGGACGGACGGACGGACGGACAGAGGAGCGAAAACAATAGGGTTCCGTTTTATCCTTTGGGTACGGAACCCTAAAAATGAGATAAACAAACACACAACGTCTGCTGATTTTATCCCTAATAACAAATGAGCTGTTATCAAGTCTGATTTGTAGCTCAAAGAGAATATGCCAAGAGCAAGTTGGTTATCTTGTGATTCAAATTAGTATTTGTCTAACGTGAGAATACAAACTTGTATACCTATCTATGCAAATTATATTCTCAATAAGTGTTTTTGGATTTTCTTAGAAAATAATTACAAAATATACCTATTAAATTCAGGCGAATGAAAAATAGAACATACTACTTATAATACTAATACCAAATAAAATTACTCGGAAATAAATAAATACTTAAAATAAATCTATCCGTATTGGAAAGTACAATACAAAATCATGAAAATTGAATTTCTTTTATAACATAATATACCCATTATCTACCTACAGCCTAAAATAGAAACAAGAACTTGTGGTTTCGCTGTACAATATTGAGTCTTACGTAACTGCCTAATATCAGCCTAAGAACGCGGGTCTTAAAAAAACTAATACAAGCCGCAATACCGCTTGGAAGTACTCTATATCGTAAATCTGGTACATTATTATTTGGTTTGCATGTATGTCTTGGTAGGTTTGCTTCTTTAGCATATAAAATTAAGTATTATATTATCAGTTTATAAGGAAAATGTTATACATACCGCGCTTTTGTAGATTCTTTTGGAATTATATAAAATTTCAAAAAATACGTCATTTTTTTGTTAAATAAAAATATTGAGACGATAATTTTAACTACATATGTCTGTAAGATAAATTATTGAATCTGGCGTTACTTTGCGGAAATCCATTACTTATGTTTTTATTGTAAAACTCACACATTCAGATTTTAAACAAAATTTTGACCAATCTCTGTATTTTGAGTGTGTCAATTTATCACAATTCACAAAAATATTTGATGCATGAAAATTTTAAATTGTACACTAACGTCCAAAGCGATTCGACTATACATAAGCCTATGTTTAATACCTCTGACTTTTCAACAGGTATATTCAACTGTTTCAACATTTTAAATATACTATTATATAAAGTATTCATGGTTCACACTTTAGCAAAGTCCAAGTACTTTAATTTTATGGCCAATAGTAGAGAAGACCCAAGCAAACAATTTGTCCTCACACGAGATCCTATACAAGTAAATTAGAAGTTGCTACCCACATAAATGTTGGACAGAACATTTATGCACAAACAAGTTTCCAATAACACTAAATTACTAGTATCGGCTCTTCAAATTAGGGTGTAAGTAATGATTTTCAAACTTAAGTCCTTTAGTTATCGATAAGTTTGGTCTTGATGTGCTTATGTATTCCAACGTTGGTGATACCTATGAACACTTCAGAAGGGATTCGAACAAGTTAGTTGCTAGTTGAAAACCCTTTGAAGTAGGAGAATATAGTTAACACTTTGCGAGTTTCCTTAATAGGCGATAACTGAACGACGGAATGAAATTAGGTCTGGTGTTGTTAACGATATCTTGTATACTGATCTAGACAGTCAAATTGAAGACTTTGAAATGTATGCAACGTACGAGTATTTTGCATGAAGAGTTTTTCTCTTTATTCGACACAAAATGCCATGTCAACATGGAAATACCCGCCGTTCGTTCACAATAAGAACAAATTACTGTCTATACATACGCTCGGAAAACGCGATACGAGGAATAAGGGCTCAAACGGATTGGAGATTGAACAAACTGCCAACTTTTTTAACGTTTTCTTTTAAAATTTCTGTTTCATCTGACAATAGTCAAGTCTCGTTAGCCTTGCCCATGCCAACTAACAAAACATAAATTGAAAACAATCAAAGTTTACATGTTAGCTCGCCGCTCAGAACTTTTGATGAAAATTACAAATTTTTCGTCTATTTCATCAAAAGTCATCAAAAATATAAAACAGTTAATTAATTTTTGTCATCAAAGGTTAGGAGAACTACAATTACATGTGTTTCTTACATGCCAAAACATGATTTAACAAAGAACATTATAACCCACACAAGGTAGACGAGACACAAAGAACAAACGACAAAAAGTCACTTCAAACAAGAGACAGCCCTTCAGACAACAGGGAGAACTCAAAAGAGGATGCAGTACCGGCGAAACGTTTACCCTGAGTAGTCGACAAGACTAATCAAACTTCCAAAACACTCGAAATATTACGTACACGAAAACATACGAATTTACCACATAACAAAATCGAGAAAAAGATAAATAAAAGCGTACATCCTTTACATACGAAAACATGAATCCGCGGCGCAAATTACTGCCTATGTAAGGAAGACGGGACACAAAGAATAAGTGATAAAAAACAAGTCATTTGATGCACGAGACGGTCCTTCAGACAATGGGGCGCACTTAATGCCCGTATCATGTAGCCGCGTGTGATACAGATGTTCCCGTAATTAGCGAAGCTGCGATGACTGAGTTAAGACCTAGTAAATGAGCGGACGGTTTGAACATTTTTATATTTCATTTCAATGTGGCTCGTTAGGGTTTTTAGAGCAGGTCACTGTGTCTATGTGTTGAGGTTAAATATGAAGGCTCGGTGTGTGGAAAATTTGACTTCTTTTCGGTTTAGTATTTACCTTCAAAAGTAATGTGACAAGCTTTTTATAAAACCTCTATTGTATTAAAATATTTACTAGATTTAACAACTAGTATAGTCATCAGTACTGTCATTCAACCCCGCGTTATAGCTCCTTGCCCATATTTTGAAGTATGCGTATTCCTAGAGCAACAATTCTCAGAATAGTTACTCAAATATATTTCCTTATAAATATACATACCCACGTATGTAAGATTTCACAAAGATTTTGATATACATAGGTCAAATGAATAAAGGAGCAAAAATACAATCTAATCCTTTAATCCTCAAGGAGGCAATAGAAGTGTTCCTACCAGTACTTATTTATGAAATAAAATATAGAATTATTTATGTTGGCAACTTTAGCTCACACTTCGCTACAATAGCGTGTTTGTTTATGATTTCCCTGGAGTACCCCTAGACCTATTTGTAGAAGCCTTGAAGGGCGATAGAACGTTTTCATTACCCACGTTATGAGTTGCTGCCGAGAGAATTAGGTATGTCGCGACGCATCAAACTTTTTGCCACGAGCATTGCTGTAAACATCATTACTTTGATTCCTAAGGGGTTCTATGACAATTTATTTGAGTAGGTATTGGATTTAAATGTGTGATAGGAGGTAACATATTGGTATCACAGTTGAAGCTATTGACGCTACTTACATAACACTGGACGAGCTTATGAGTAATTGAATTTTTCATGTCTGGTATCACTGACTGACTGACAAGAGCTGCCAACTGTACAAAGAATTCAGTAAAGCTGTAATCATTAGGATTGGACTAACTTGTCATCCGATATTTCTTTGACTTTATATTATTATGTCGATTAATAAATAAATGAAGAATCAAAAAATAAATGAAGAATACAAAATAAATAAAGAATCAGACGATTATCGCCGAATAATAGCTGCTAGTATGAAATTTACTTAACTTATTTAAGTGGTGTATCATTATTTACCATCCAAAAATTTACATTGTGCTTCATTCAAGGAGTAATGAAGTCATTCAATTTAAATTCCAAACAATTTAAATGAAATGAGTTAATTTATTTATCTCTATATGTTGAAAACTTGTAATCAAAATTTGCGTACATAAGGCTTAATGACTTTTAGTTTGGAGTTTAAAGTATTCTAACAATGACACAAAGTTAAATATATTGCTGAGTAATTTAAAAATATTTTGTAAATAAAATATTCAGAATCGGCTTCCTCTTAACTTAGTTGTTAATCGTGGAAGGTAAGAGCTCTTTTGTAGCTAGATGGAGCTTTCTTTTAAAAAAACCATACAAAATAAAATGCTTAGACTTTAGGCTTCCGCCTCTGCTATTCCTGAAAGTTTAAATCGTCAGCCCTTTGTGGGATGAGCAGGGTTTTAAGTGTACTTCGCTATTTTATTTAGAAAACCATTGTTATTTTTATACAAGCACTTGAAAGAAGAAATTGTATGCAAATATAGCTGCGCTCTCTTGACACCTACGACTCGACTTTTAGAGCGATGTACAGATGCCAGCACATCAAGCTAGTCGAATCTGTCAAATTTTACCAATCAACTTTAAACCTTAATGCTTCAGCGATAAAGTTGAAAATCTATTAAAGAAATTGAGTAGCTTGATGTGCTGGCGGCTGTACTTAAAAGTTCTTTTTGGCTTTTCAGTGTTTTTAGAAGACGGTTTACTCTTTTTTGGTAAAAAGATTTTTTTTTAATGCAATCGCACGTAGATAAGCACATCACAGGACAAAATAAAGTACTTCGTTAATCTGGCCTTTAATTTGCGAAACCTAATTTTCATATTCCGAACCTCACCACCCTGTCAAACTGTCCACCGCAACATCTACCAAATGATCACAAAATAACACAATACAGCAGAGATTACGTAATTATAGGTAAATTAGGCGGACTACATGCAACCAGACTTCGTAATACAAACATAATTACCTAAAACTGTTATTGTTGTGATCCCAGCATTAATTGAATTTACTCTGAAGTTTATACAGACGGGGTTACTCAAGGCAATCGCTGGCTCTTTGATTAATCTAAACAATGTTTGTTGCCTTACAATTATTCATGATACGGTCCCTTCTGTTTAATTTAGTAGGTACGTACTTTAAGGTCCAATAGTTATGGCTAGCTATAACCGTAACTAGGGCCTTATAAAACATGTAATACGATGTACAGTTCAGAGCGCGTATTCCAAAAGTTGGCAACGTCGCAAATATCTGTCAAATATTTAAATGTGTTGTGCATTAAAAAAATAATAGGGAATGCAATAATTAATATCTTGTCACCGAATATATACTTTCATGTGTAAAAAACGTATTTGGAAACGTTACAAATGCCTCTTTTATACCTAAAAAGTTGAATTTAGGGTTTTATTCAATATTTTTTATTCATCGCTTTAGTGTAGGGCAATATTTCTTATTTTCATATAGTAAATTTGCCAAATTAATTAAAACGTGTAAATAGTTGACAGCAATTTGCGACGTTGCCAACTTTCAGTATACGCGCTCGTAATATATAACCTATTTTGTAACAAATAGCCCTCATTTTAATTTCAAGTGCGGAGGTAAGTGAAGAGTTATTGCGGGCTCTTGTATCATTTTGCGTATTCGAGGTGCAGGTAATATTCTTATTAAGGAAGTAAGTATATTTCACTGGAGGAATTTTAATGTCGTAAAATATAGGCGTGTCTTAATAAAGTTCCTTTGAGAATACTGATAACATTTTAATATACTCGTAGTAGGCTTTGGATAACAGGTTCATGAACCCTGGATGTATGTTCGTTAAAATAACGATAGTATGTTTTAATTTTCTTCTTTTGTGATTAATTTGAAAATAAAGTATACAAAAACTGTCCTTATTTCTACATGAAAACCTTGGCCCAAAAATACAAAACTAACAAGATCCTACCATTAAATGTCTAATTTATATTAAAACAATGTTGAATCAAGTCAAACTTCAGCAAGATAAAAATTAAATATTTGAACACGGAGGTACACGTACTACAAATCATAGTAAGCTACAGACGCCCGCACATCAAGCTACTACCATTTGTCAAAATTCCTGAATATGTATTTTCAACTTTATCGCTTAATTCTATGGTTCAAAGTTGATTGGGAAAATTATATATAATTATAGCTTGATGTGCTGGCCGTGGTGGCCTAGTGCTTAAAGCACCAGCCTTTCAAGTATGAGGGCGCGGCTACGATTCCAGGTCAGGCAGATGCCAATGTAACTTTTCTAAGTTATGTTGGATACCAATGACTAATTAAAGGTGAAGGAAAATATCTTGAGGAAACCTGGACTTTAAAGTCTGAAATCACCAACCCGCATTGAGCAAGCACAGTGATTAACGCTCAATCCTTCTCCGTGCGAGAAGAGGCCTGTGCCCAGCAGTGGGACGATATAAAATAAATAAAAAAAGACTGATGATGATGTGCTAGCGTTCGTACGTACTTGAATTAATTACACAAATATTAATTAGCGAACATATGTACCATGTAACCTAGGCACGTTGTTAATTTACGAAATAAGGTTAAACGGGAGCGTATCTTTCCAAATATTTATACATAATGGAAAAGATGAAACGTGGGCTTATTGCCTTTGTTGAATAATTTATATTTTATCTCTCATACAATCCTGGCTGACGTCCTTAATATGAGAGTCTATGAGCCCCGGGCAGTATTCATTTTTTAGACATATCAAAGTTACAACGAATAATGAACAGAATGTTTTGGGGAAAATGTTATTATGATTGTGATTAAAATGCTTTATTTTCGACGTTCGTCAAATGTTAAGACGGTATAAATAAAACTAGGATAATATTACAATAACATTTTAATTTGGTTTTGATTGCTTTCTTTGATTTTTAAGGCGCCAGTTGGTATATTATTTTTGAGATTCTTTATTATACATCAAGCTACTACAAACTGTCAAATTTCCTTAATAGATTTTCAACTTTATAGCTGAAGTAGGTATATACAGTTTAAAATTGATTGGAAAAAAATTACAGATTCGGGTAGCTTGATGTGCTGGCGTCTAGAACTATAAATTATAATATGTAATATAATTTTTTTTTTTTTTTATAAATACGAATGATTTCAAATAATAATTTATTGACACGTCAAAACTTAGTATTGATATTCTAGTTAGGTACATTTACTCAACAGTAAAATAGTACCGAATAAAATAAAAATTAAAAAAAATAATAATACCTGAAAACAACATGAGAGCCAATTAATTAAAAAGCAGTGTCATAAATTAATAATAAGCAACAACAATACCAGGATCGCAGCGAACAAAAGAGCATTTCTTAAATTTCCAATTTGGAATCTGAACGAGGGTTGAGCATAGCAGACGCTCATAATGCCGCACTCGACACGAGGGTTTGACCGCGGCTACTTCGACAGCTTCACATTTAAGTGCTTGGTGAAAGTTACGGACTCATGGTCTCTTTTTGTGTCTTCATTATTGTAATGACATATACATAATTCTCCTGCCTTCGATTTAGCATTATTTTGGACGTGTGAATGTGAAGGAACTTATTAATTTAAATAAATAAATTTTATAATACAATATCTTCTAAATGAACTCTTAGGTTATTCGGTTTAATATTTTAAAAACGTTTTTTTTTGTCATTTATAACAGTCCGAAAAGTAGACATAGCTTTAAGCTTGTCGACAAATCGTGTTAGTTATTTTTTTTTCAGCAGAGTTATGACGTAATAGATTAATTTTATAAACCAGCTTTTATTTTTTGAATTCAATTATTTTTTTTATTTTAATTTTTATACTCGTAAATGATATGATAATTATATTTTATAAAACACATTTATTTGAATTTAGAATTTTATTTTAATTTTTTTACTTGTATGATAATAGGCAGTTCTCCTGTGACTTTCACCACACACAAGGTTTTATTCATTCAACCTCTTACAACTGGCCACTGAATGAAACGTCAATTTTAAGCCACAAAATAGCCTTTTAAAATGTCTAGTACGTTTAAAATTATGTTCATTTGGTTTCTACTTGAGGGAAAAGTTGCTATTTTTGTATGACTTCTGCGTTAAATATGGCATTCAGTAACGAATCTGAAAACTGTTCTGTGGAATCTTAATTATTACTTTAGAAGTTTCATAAAAACTAATGTTTTTTTTCCTAATAAAGAGGTATTGTGTCTTTAGAACTACCAAGTAATCATCAACCACTAATCCTAACATGCATTATACAGATCTGAAAACAATAGCGACTCGACTCTCTCAGCAACAGATTGAGTTGAATTCAAAGAGACCTTAGCTTCAGGTCTTACTCAGACAATATCCTAGGGTCATGGGACCTCGTTAAATTGGGAAACCGTACGTTTAACGCTATTGTATCGGGGTAGACAGCATTCTTCACACCCCTTACTCGTAAAAGGGAATGTCGAGATATAGTCGACTCTGGGAAGGGTCATCGGTGCCCTTATTAGGAACGTCTTTAGTGTCGTATTTCTTAAGGGTAAGGTCAGGTTTAGCTCGCGGTATAAATTATTCGGAGCATATGGAGCGGCTGTGGTTTGAGGGCAGAGATCAGAGCGCGGGTACGTATGTATGTCTTCAACATATATCGTGCTATATTACATTTGGTTTGATAAGGTTATACTGAAGAGTGGTATGTTTATGTATTTACGTCTATCATCCTTTAGTAGGTGTATCTTATCGACATGTAATTTAAGAAAAAAATCTTGATAAATGCTTTTGTTCCGAGTTATTATAGATCTTATCGGTAAGTATAGTCTTTGGAATACTTTTGTATTATGTGACTATTATCAAAAACTCAGTCTCTTTTTACTTAACTTAGGCTTAGCATGGCAACCGTCGAAACAAGTTTTGTTTACTGGAGATTGGATATAATGACAGAAAAGTGACAGATTGACGTAAGATTTCTTTTGACATTTTTTGAAGTATTATTTTTTTATTCGATTGACATAAGGCTACAAGTGATTATATGCGAGTTGACAGGTCGCGCCATGCTCGGGCAGAAGACATGTTGACATTGACAGAAAGAGCTTTGTTTTTTCTGGACAGAATAGATATAAAATCGCCATGCTAAGCCTGCAGGTAACATTTTTAAGGTTTATTACCTGAAATGTTGCACAGCAAAGCCTCATGAGGCTATAGATTTTCCTCATATAGATTACGCCATGTAAAAGTTATGTTTTCATCTCGTTGAAACCACAACACCCTATATTCATACCTTGATGCTCCTGCGTCGTAAAATTATACGACAATGTCATATGTTATAAGAATCGTAACTTTTCGGCGTTGATGTTTCAATATCTTTAGTATCTTTTGAAATTTACAAGGTATGTTTTGTATTTTTACGACAGCAGGAATGTGAAATTATTAATACTGTTGTTTTATACGCGTATGTTCCCTATAATTCCTATTCACTCATAATAAAAAGTTGCAAAAGCCTCATTGTAACACACGTTTTATGGTAATTCAGATAGCGTGACAGTCATATTAGCGACCAATTTTAAATATATCATAATTTTACTTGATTATTCTAGTTTCTTATCTCATAAACTATTATAAAGATATAAAATAAAAGTATAAGATTGTGATTAATTAGGTAGGTATTATGAAAATGAAATGGCAGTTTTTATCAATAAAATAATGGGTAGGTAAATATCATAGAAATAATATTTAATAGTCTACAGTTATTGTGTATATAGTTATTCTACAAATAGAAAGTATACTTGTAGTTAGTAGAAAAAAGATCAGGAAATTATGTAATCTGTAGAGACAACCCTATTTTCCTTGATGATACTATTGATTAGTATTTTTCGTTTTACATTAAAAGCATGGCTTCTATTTTTAAATCAACTTGGGTTACCATTCACCCATTTACTTGCACTTACTTTTAGTCTAACTCTGAATAAGTAATTCGATTGCCAACCACAAGATGCTTTAGACATTAGACCTGTAATAAGATTGTTAAGCCCACAGCTGGGCGAAGGCCCTTTTTATTGAACGATTCTTCGCAATACAAGATAATTGGATTAGTTTTTTATTCACTTTGATTTTTTATAATCAAGATTTCAATCTCGTCTAGAATGCTAATATAAAGGCTCCAATATAAATGTAATCAGATAGGTTGCTTTCGAATACGTGAATATAGTTCGAAATGTTTTTTTTTAGGTTTAAAATAACGCTGACTTGCAGATGACGCAGACGTTATTAATATTATTAAAGTGGAAAGTGTCATTGTGTGCAGCGAACATAATCTGCAGACGTCATTCAGAGCAAAAGAAGAGTTAGTAAAAAGAATACAGAAATTCTTTGTGCTATGAGTGTGTTCAGCTAAAATGTTATTAAAATTCTGTCAGTTTTAGTTTGTTTGAAAAAGTCCCAGCGGGGTAATTCTGAAACTTTACTAAAATAAAAACGATTTGGTGAATACTGAAGCATAAAATATGATGTGAATCCCAAACGGTTTTAATTTCACGTTTTATTTACATTTCAATAAGTAAATAATACACAAAAAATAATGAGAAAGGCAAAAAAAATATATTCGCTTTTCACTTCTGATAAAAAATAATTACGATTGTAGAGCTTTGGTTCCAAATTTGTAATATTTTATTTAATTTTCAATAAACTAAGTATAAGTACCAATAAAAGTTTCCACAACACTGGCATCGCAAGCTGTTATTTCCTGCAAGTCTTGTAACGTATCGAGCTGTCACGTCTAGTTGCATCGCCACTGTTCGCGATTTCCGAGCGTTCATTACAATGATTGACATTCGATTATGCATTTCTGATTACCCACAGGATACGTGGAAGCTCGATGACATGTCTGTCAATAAGGCTGAGCTTAGATATTGAAGAATGCGTATTGAAACGGAGAAGGCTGCTTTCAGAATAATTGCCGCATAACTTTTCATCATTTTCTTCAATCGAAATATTTATAAAATGGGTAACGAAGCTTATAATAATAATATTCTTTATTGATACCATATGTGACAAAAAATATATAGCGGCTCTGGCCCCTGAACTAGGTGGCTTGCCCGTATATCAGGAGACAGTGCCTTTCCCAAACAATCCTTCAAAAGTTATTTTATCATATAAAGTAAAATGTAAAGAAAAAGTCACATGACATAATTGACAACGAAATAATTACTATATAATAATACAAATATCAGATTCAACTTAAAGTAGTTCAATACTATTCAATTAGACGAAATATTGAATAGCACTATTATTATTGTTTTACTGGTTGCTTATAATAGGTATAACTATCAGAACAATATCTAGCAAACTGCATTTCAAAAAGCCAATAAGCTTTACAGTAAGCATAAGTAACGATAACTGCTTCAGATTTTTCCAGTTGAATAAATCTTTAAGCTCTCTGCTTTTTAAATATCTACGTAAGTAATTTTGTACTATGATATTTTTCATGAAACTTTTATGAAATGGAGTAATATGTTTTCCTTAAAACCAAGACCAATTTCTCACAAAAACATCAGCAAAGCCTTCATTTTACTTAACCATATGACTAGAACCTTCGGTTAAATTAACCAGACGTGACCTTTAAATAATAAAACTAGTTAGTAAGAGGGTTCGTTGCCTTAGCTGTCTCAACTTTCTTTACTAGGTATTTTAGAATTCTTTCTTCGTCTTCCACTGGATAAATGATGTGGAATTAAAGTGAATATTCTAGATTTTTAAAGAGCAACGTTGCGTGACTTTGTAAGACGAGAGAGGACAAGATGACAGTAGATTTTTTCAACCCCCGACGCTAAATGAACTTAATAAGAAACAGAACTGTCTGTTTATCTGTGGCACCGTAACACTTTAAATGGATGAACCGATTTGGATGCGGTTTTTTTAATTGCAAGCTTGGTTATCCAAAGGTGGTCCTTATACATGTTTCCTCAAAATTAGTAGCTAGTTTATCAACAATCGGCATCTTAGGCGCAAATGTGTAGTAAATATAGCGGTTTTTTTATTGGGATATTTTTTCTGTATTTGCCACAAATTAATAAATGCAGTTTTAATTAAATTTCTTATTAAACCACGTATGTAAGCAGTGAACACACATAAAATGTAGCAATAAGTTAGTACAAAGGTACTGCTTATTTATTAAATATTGAAACAACCTTGAGACGTACACAAATTGCAGCTTAGTTTTATAAATAAATAATGTTACTTATAGTAACCTTAGATGAAGCTAGGAGCTCCGAAATACATGATAATGTACGCTTATTCAGTCTCAACATTACATGGACCATTGCGCCAATATTCCATCTGTAATAATGTCGTAACTTCAAATCCAACCATCAAAGCGCAATTAGAACGTGCCCCGAGACCGTTTTGTCCCAGAGCCATGTCTTGAATAATATCCATTACCGACACATAAGCTTAACCCTTCATAAGATATTAACATCTAAGGCATTATTAACACGTAATCCTTCAGAGAGAGGTGACCCAAGCTTTCATATGTTAATTCTGACCTATTAAAACGCCGCATAATCTTCACCGAGTTGATGTTGTGAATGGATGTGAATATACGACGGAATTGCTTTATGAGTACCATCTCTTGGTGTGTAGTTCTGTGGGGATTTGACTTTTGTTAAGGTGTTTTTGTGTACTGGAAAAAAAGTATGTAAACCAGTTGGTTAGTGACATGATAAGATTGAAAGTGGAGTAATAAAAGCATGATTAATTTGATACTTTTGTGAGTGTTTTAAGGAACTTAAAATAGGAGATGGACTGTCAACTCGCATATCATCACTTGTAGACTTATGTCGATCAAAGAAAAGAAACATATCCTTTTTACGTGTCAAAAGGAATTTTACGTCAATCTGTCACTTTTCTGTCATTATGTCCAATCTACGGTAAACAAAACTTGTTTCTACGGTTGTCATGCTAAGCCTGCAGACTATGGTAACGGATCCATTTACATAAACATAGAACATATTAATTACACAGTTGACTCTCTTTTGTTTTACCTAGAAATAATAATATAAGTAGTAACACGTGTGCGCCCACACCAAAATAGACGCTTTCACAAATACAAGAATTATCAAACTAAAGTCGGGAAACTAGGCTATTACCCGATACGTGACTAAATGTTCGTTAACAACGGACCCTAGTTACTAACTTAACTATTTTCGGGTTCCGAAAATGATATCACGGAAAATCGGAGTTTTGTACCACGTATTGGCTGATAGAAATACCTGGATTAGGATATTTCATTAGTGTTGGGTTTTGTTAGAAAGTTTGGGACCACGGTTTTATTTCTTCTTTAGGAAAAATACATATTTTAGAGTGACAAAGCTGACTTCTTAAGAGTTGTTTTTACAATACGATTTCAATTTATTTAAAAAAAGATAAATGGCGATCTCAATGTCTGATATCAATGTATAAATTAATCCCTATTTCCCTTGGTCATGCTATCGCGCGAGAACGGCTGGATTGTTCTTAAAAGAATTGTCATATACACCGGGTCATATTTCAATGTCATATTTTATCCGGGTGCGGGGAACAGGTAGTTAATAATTATTATTTCAACATTAAAAAAGATGCTTTCATCTCATGCCTTCTTTAAACTTAGTTGAACATTGTTGCTAAGCATTCCGTACCACATACATAGGTACCTTTCCCAAGCTTAACCACGAGATTACTTAGAAGAACATAATTTTGCAAAATACCTCTATAAATATAACAGTGAACATTGACCATTGCCTAGCAGGTGGCATAGTTTACCATGCACCATGTTAACCCACTTCTGCTAATTAATTGTATACGACTTTAAGACGCTAGTTAGCTTATTGGACTGGTTAGCGCAAGGTAGTTGGAGTTTTGAATCGCTTCCGTACTTGCAGGAGCGATGTTCAGATGTTATTTGTTCGTACTGTGATATTAGTATAAATTAGAATTAATGAATAAAATAATCATATATAATAATAACAATATTCATATCTTGGGCACCAATGACTGATTAAAGGTGAAGGAAAGCATCTCGAGGAAACCTGGACTATAAAGTCTGAAATTACCAACCCGCATTGAGCAAACGTGGTGATTAACGCTCAATCCTTCTTCGTGAGAGAGGAGGCCTGCGCCCAGCAGTGGGACAATAAAAAGGCTGCGAGGATGATGACAGACATGTATGAGTATTTCCTTAGGCAAATGTTCTCTAGTGTAACGGAAAATCCCAGATTTCTTCTTGGGATGTGTACGCATTCAAAATCTGGCTAAATGGATTTTTAATTAGGTACTCATTTCGGTATTTGCATAGAACATGGAATTTTGCTCGAGTTATAACATAGGCAACATTTAAAAGTTAGAGCGCACTGAATACTAATCTGTCAGCCAATAGTTGGCCCAAAGGTTTGCTAACAGTTTATATTGAAGGCAATCATGTGTGTAGGTGCAGGGTAACAGATAATAGCATTTCTATAATTAATAGCCCGATCATACTATCCAATATCCATCATCTCCCGAGCTTTTTCCCAACTATGTTGGGGTCGGCTTCCAGTCTAACCGGTTTCGGCTGAGTACCAGTGTTTTACAAGGAGCGACTGCCTATCTGACCTCCTCAACCCAGTTACCTGGGCAACCCAATACCCCTTGGTTAGACTGGCGTCAGACTTACTGGCTTCTGACTACCCGTAACGACTGCCAAGGATGTTCAATGACAGCCGGGACCTACAGTTTAACGTGCCATCCGAAACACAGTCATTGGTGTTCAAGATATACTTAGAAAGTACATTCAAACTTAGAAAAGTTGCATTGGTACTTGCCCGACCTGGAATCGAACCCACGCCCTCACACTTGAGAGGTTGGCTCTTTAACCACTAGGCCACCACGACTTTTTTTATCCAATATCCGATCCGACTAAATGTTAGCAGTGTGATGTTCTAATTAAGAAGTTCATCTTTCAGTCAATCTTAGTGACAATAAAAATATCCATACACTTGTCCCAAACATTGTGTATACTTAAACTACAATTTGCAAGCAGTCCAAGTAGTTTATAATGCATAATCAAGCTAAAAGCTTGCAGCTGGGTCGACAACTACTGGACATACGTTTTCGAAGCTAAAAGCCAGTTGCTTAGCAATTTAGACGGCAGTTTGGGATGTAACGGCAGCTACTTAGTAGGGGAACGGTTAATATGATTAGTACGGTCTTGCTGCTTAGTTGCTGAACATTCTCTTTGTGAAACTTATGTGAATAATGCATGCTACTGTCCTTAGTTTAACAGTTTGAAGGTGTGAATTTGTGTGGAGGTGTGACTGTTGGTAGGAACGTGTTGTAGACTGCACCAGTTTAGCTAATCTTTAATTTGTATGTGTATATTCACAGTTACTAGCTAGAATTGTGGCTAATTTTATTTTTGGGTAAATCAACAATTGCGCAGGCAATAGGTTTCATATGGATTTATTTAAAAATACACACAAAATGTATATTCCGTTATTTTATGTAGGGTGTTTTGTTTGTACCATACAAGCTCCGAAAGTATTGAACCGATATGAAAAATAATTTTACTGTTGGGAAACCACAATAGCCCCGGAGTGACACAGGCTATGGATTTTATCAGGTTACGGAAAATAGTTTCCGTAGGACGCGGATGACTCTGCATGAAACAGATACAATGAAGTGTAGGTATGTCTAAGTTCATTATTAAACCGCAGATACCAATAATCACTGAATTAAATAAAACTCAAACATACAATGTTGTATGTTTACTATCCCAATCACGGCAAACAGGCATAAAGCTATTAAGTAAATGAATATTAATTATCACATTATGTTTTTGGCATGCAAACAGCCATAATCTGGTACATAAAATATTGGCGTTTCGTCAATACCGCGGTGGCTATCGGACATTTTAATCGTATAATCCTGCTTACAAACATCAACTCATTCCCGCAAACGCATTGCGGGGCTTACGTTGTACGAAAAGCACATCGGAACGCGTCATCACAATTGATGAAATGTTACACGGAGCTATGAAAAGGTGAATATAATCAAGAATATTATATGGATCAAATTAATATGCTTTTGCTTCTACTATGACGGGGTTCACATGGATGGTAAGCGATGGGACCTGACTTTGATAGTTTTTAGCAGTTATACGTAATGTAGGTCTTAAATAACCAATCTCTTCTCACAACATTATGGGGTCGGCTTCCAGTCTAACCGCATTCAGCTGAGTATCAGTGTTTTATAAGGAACGACTGCCTATCTGACCTCCTCAACCCAGTTACCAGGGCAACCCAATACCCCTTGGTTAGACTTACTGGCTTCTGACTACCCGTAACGACTGCCAATAATGTTCAATGACAGCCGGGACCTACAGTTTAACGTGCCATCCGAAACACAGTCTGAATAAAGGCGATAAACAGCATCCTCACAAAAATGTTTTTTTGTGATAATTTCCCTTCTTAAATTTTCATTCTCCTTATAGTTTGTCTGCCATGGGGTTAGTGTAGGAGTGCTGTTAGCTGTTCAGGATATATGATATAGTACCCGTTAGACTCTCTTTTCCATTACCCTCGTAGTCAGATCGGGACGTCAGTCAATCCAATATGGCTGATGTGAAATTAGATGCAAAACTTTTCATCTGTACGAGTTCTATCATGTGAAAGTTTCTTAATCTCGCCAAGCATTTTTATTTAAAAAATAAACACACAATGACGTCACTGTCACCTTTCACCTCACTGTTAACACTCAGCAGCTGATCTTAGGCGAAGATTATTCAAAGCAGTTCTAACCTTCGTGCAATTTCTGTAATTATGCCACCACACCAAACTATCAAGCCGAGACGTTAATCAACAATGCTCATGTACACCTACCTTATCTTAGTACGTATGATGCTTTATAGCCCAGCGCTTATAGGCTTAGTTCTGACCATCACAGAATTACCTCTAATGAGAGAACAATCTCCGCACAATTACAGCTGAGATTCCGTAACAATAACTACACTTTATGCGTTTATTTACTGAAATATTTTGCATCGTACATTATTTAACGAGGGTAATTCTGCCTCCATAATTCCGGTAATTATATGACCTAATGATACACTTAGGGCTAATCTAAATTATAGTAATTCTAGATTATAATCATAATTGTTGATTATGCGTTGTAAAAAATGTACTTTCATTGGTGCATTCGATTAGTTAGAGCTTCGTAGTTCCACGTTCGTGTCCATTATACAAAATGGAAGCGCAGGATTTCAAGTTCATTAGACTTCGCATCTCGTTATCGCATAGTCGAGTGCTTTTCCAATATTGGTCTTCTGGACAATACGTAGGTAAGTTCATGATTTACATTCATGCATTAGCTATTTATGTAGGCTTTATAACAAGAATAAATCAACTGGTTGGACGACTAAATAAACGTTGCTACTGGATGTAAGAATGAAGTTAAACATGTTCATTTTGTACTGAAATATTTGTTTACTTAAGGCTCTTAGGAAACTGTTTTGTACATTAGCTTGTATTTGAAATTATATAAGTACCTATTCTGTTGTGTGCTATAAAGTGAATGAAGTTGTGATTTCGTTTTGAGAAAAAAATATAAAATATTTTTTATCTATAGACACAGAATCTATAGACATCCGATTCTAGGAAGAGCTGTGATTTCAAACTAGAATAAGTTTATTTTTCTTTGATAACGCAATATAATTCTAGACTTTTATTTTCATAGTACCTAAATAGGAAACAGATAGGACTTGCGAAGCCAACATAGCTCAGAACATGTCCAATGCTGGAAGCGTAGTTACCCGTAGTTTTGCTTTGAAAAATAGCAAAAGCGAAATGAAAACTCTTTACAGAATAAAAAGCTATATCCTGGCTACTTTTTCATACTGCTTTTATTATTCAAAAATATACTGCGCGCTATGTTTATGGCCTAGATATTGCGTACATACATAATTTGCTTTGTGCATAAACCTATTATGAAATAAATCGCTTATATTTGTAGGAATACCTAACGAGAAATTACGCTTGGCGTTTTAGATATTATATTACACAAATGAAAATATCGGTCTATTTTTAAATGAATTGTTTATGATTCTAAATAACAATAGGTAACATGATAACTCAGAACAACACTGTTCAACATGACACTAAAATAATTATCATATTCGATTTAAAAAAAAAACAACCAACACTGCCTTTGAGTATCGAAATTGAAGTTCCTATATATTTGTTTTATTTTTAAATACATGATCATGTTCATACTACTGGCAGTATCGATCGTTCCACAACATCAATAAAAGATAAATGTTCAGGCTAATTGGACCGTATGCTTTTTTTTCGTGAAAAATTTTCAAATTATCCATCCCGCTGTGGGTGCGGCCGGTGGGAGCGTCAGACTCTTACTGACTAAAATCCACTATGTTCCTTCTACAGGTCCTTGTATGCCAGGGCCACAGTAACTATTGCGGACAACCCGTAGCAGTCGCAGACTTTAGGTAGAAATTACACCATTTACTCCATATCACATCACGTTCAAATATTTCCTTTGTAACTTTAAGCGATTTCTGTGGTCAAAGCAATTTGTGTGGACAATGATTTAACAGCTATTGT
Source organism: Heliothis peltigera (assembly GCA_958496145.1). Lineage (NCBI taxonomy): Eukaryota > Metazoa > Arthropoda > Insecta > Lepidoptera > Noctuidae > Heliothis > Heliothis peltigera. Next base: position 5,115,284 of record OY292333.1, read on the forward strand.
AATTAGTGTGTCGAGGAATTAATGCAATTATAATGGAACGGCATGGAATTCCGGCCAGTCGTGTTTGTGCTAATGTGTACGTACCTTAGTATCTGCATATTGACTGCATGCAGGCATATGGCTGAGAGTAATATTTTGAGGTGTAATCTATGTACTGTTGTTTTGTGCCAGAAAAATATTTGATATTTACAAGTATTATATTCGTCTATCATTCTGAGTAACTTTAAAATGTTGTGTAGATACTATTTGGCAATTTTATCTATTTATGCTGTTTTTATATCGCTAATATCGTTCTACTTTGGAATTTGTAATCTATTATACTTAGGGCCAGTTTCAAAATGTCAAAATTCAAAAATGGAACAGAATTTGTATGAAATTATCTACTAAATAAACTAACTGGAACTTATTCGTAGGTGGTTAAACAGGCCCTTAATATTATAAAAGTTTGATTGTTTGAAAGGTCTAATCTCCAATTTGAGAAATTCTTTCAGTGTTAGATGGCACGTTTATTGAGGAAGACTGGCTACATTCTATCTGGGTACGCGTTGTAGAATCCGCGTAACGTGACTTAAATAAATAATATTATATTGAAAAAATCAAGGTAATTACTTCGTACTTTACATCAACATCAAAATACAGAACCTGTTTTACTCTATAAATTATTTCCACATCAAAAATGGAATTCAAAAGAGCCACCGCTGACGCAAACAAAAACCAGTAAGTACACACAAAACGTTTTTAATCTGAACCATTTAAATATTCACTTGTTTTTATTTGTCCTTTAAACAAAATAGTATTCTTTTGTGGACATTTAATGAGAATGTTGGCGATGTTCACGGGCCAGGGGTCAAAGTGGCCTCAACTTAGAAACTTGAAACAATCTCAGCTACGTTCGTTATCTCGCAAGAAAATTGAACTTGCCAACATTGTCATCGTAATGAAATTCCTCTCGGATAATGCCACATTTCTGCCCTTCCCAGTTTGCATTTTGTTTAGTGGAAAAAACCTAGTTGTTCGTCGGTATTCTTGAAAATGTTATTAAGATTTTTTTCCCAGATAAAAGATAATAATTTAAGAGGAAGGCCAGCCGCGAAAGCTGGAATTTCCGTAGCCAAGTCCTGGAAATGGTCTACTATCTCAACCTTTGAATGTTTAGAATAAAAATTGACAAAGTAGCCTTAGTTTTACCTGAGAGGTTTTATAAGCTTTCCTTTAAGAATAATATTACCTGATAAGTTCTTGAATTTTTTTTTTATGATACAGGCGTAATCACGTACTAATCTGATGGAATGCTTCTTGTCAGTGGATATGGAATTTCAAATTTTTGGAAACTCTGGATATTAAGTATATAACTTCTAACAAAAGTGCTAATACAATTTGAATTCCTAGTCTCTCAAAATTAGGTAAGTCTCATTAATCATCTTGACACAAAATATAAAAATGCATTTTCGCCTTCAATATTGTATGCAGTTAATCGCTTTCTTCTCTTTGGTGAATAGCTACCAATTGGAGCAAACTGTGTCAATGCACTTACAGACTACGATGTACTACGGTCACTTACGTTAAATGTATCGAAAATTTACAGAACCCTAGATGTGTAAGCGACCAGTGAGTCAACTGATTTATATGGAAAGTTGTTACTCTGTGACTCATTCTTACCCAAGTACCGTCGTAATGTGTACGCCACTAGGTAATAGGTTATGATTGATGACCGAACCGACTACTGAGGGGACGCTAAATTCATTTGCGAATCGATTTATCATTAATATTTGTTGGCATTGAATTGTTAATTAAATATGAACAATATTACGAACGGGATTATTATTAATTGCTCTGTGGGTAACAGATATCACTGTAAGTATTGAAGTTAATCCTTTATATTTATAGTATCGATGTAAAACTTTACATTTAAAATATAATGTTGTAATCATTTTACCTAATCATTACATTAAGGAACTTTTGTGATATTATGCGTTACCTAAACTGCTAAATTAACACCAGTTATTAGGGTCCAAAACCTCTCACAAGATGGCGGGTAGACGCGGATTAAAATTAAAATAAATTGCTTTACACTTTAATTGTATTTAAGTATAATTTTCCGTGCTCCTGAATTCTAGAGTTGCTAGCTGATGGTATGAAGACGCGAAGGCACTGAGTGGCGTGGAGAGGCAAGGACTAAGTATAAGATGTGCTTATCTAAAACTATACAAACAAATTATACCAATTAGGTACTTACTTATTATGGCATAGGAATTGTGTACTCCGTTCATTAACAGAAAGTTTCATCATCATCTCAGCCATAGGACGTCCACTGCTGAACATAGACCTCCCCTTTAGATTTCCACACATGGCGGTTGGAAGCGACCTGCATCCAGCGTCTTCCACCATACAGAAAGTATACATATTCATAAATTTATCTTTTTGTTTTCTAACTAATAATAATGTTATTTTGGAAAAAAATAAAGGGCATCGCCCTCAAATGTTAAACTAATTAACACAGACAATAAATTACGTAACGAATATATTTTTCTCTGACGTCATCGTCCCATTCAAGTCTTTCTTATTTTTTAAACCGCATAGAAGTCAAAATATTTTATGCCATAAGTCGTCTCCACAGCCGTCGGTTTCCATTCGGCATACTCTAAATTTCATTAGGCGTTTAAGTCGAGCCACCGCCGACGTGTAATTGCTCATTTTCTTCGTCATCTCCTGGAAAAAACCTTGCTGGCTAAATACTATTTTGGTTCTTAATTGTACAAATAAAATAATAGTTGTTGCGGCAAAGTGTTTTGGTGAGATTCTCTAGAGGGTCCTTATAATAAGCTCTCACTGCCTCGTTGGTCTAGTAGTCGCAAGGCGAGACTGCTGTGCACGGAGTCTCGGGTTCGATTCCCGGGTCGGGCCGAAATCGCTCTGTGGGCTTTGAGAATCTTTCGTAAAGCAGCCTGGAGTCTGGAAGTTGGTGATTGATTCACCCGTGCATCGGAGAGCACATAATTTTTTTATATTCTGAAAACTTCTCTCCTTCTCAAAGTGTAAAGAACTAAAATACAGTGGGGCGACCTTTATTTATATTAGTGTAATATAGTAGTATAAATGGTTGAGTATGCATTTTATTAACGGTAAAGTTGTATAGACCCAACTTTACCGTTAATAAAATGCATACTCAACCATTATAAAAGTTACGAGATGGCAAAAAAGGTTTAAATCCTAAGCCGAACACATTTTTATGCGATCCCATAAAAATCGGTAATCCGGTCCCGGGTGCCGGCTCACAAACCTCGAAAGTCGGATTCACTTTGTATCAGAATAAATAAACGGGAATATAATAAAATCAGTACGATACAACTTAGTCCCTATTAAAACTACCAATAAACCCACACCACCACAGAAACTTAAGCTGTGATAAACGAAATTAAACGAAGAAATTTAATGTGAATATTTTTACTAATTTTTAGCCGCTGCTACTACCTAAAGATAATTTTGTAGTTCTACAACATATTTTAACATGATTTTTCTATGTAATGCGGCACCTATATATGTAAAGAAACATTTGAATTTCTTACTTAGAACGCGCATGACGTCCAGTTAAAAAAATACGTGAAATATTTAATCATTATTATGTTATCTACTCGATCATTTACAATAATTATAATTCAGGATATGAAGATTACTATATTATTATAGTGACTTAAATCCTTCCCATAAAACCCGCGGGCCCGTCGCGCCGAAATCAAACACAAACTGTCTCGAGACAAACAAAGGGGGCTGAATTATGAAAAAAAAACTCATTACTTTAAAGCGATATCAATGAAGTGCATTCCAGCTTTACCGAGGCCGCCAGGAATTGAATTAAAAAAAAAGTGCACTTGCAATTACGCCATTCAAATGCCCCTCTCGCGTTTCAATCTTTTATAGCGGCCTCTATGAATCCGAATGGAGTGCAATATGAGATGAGAGGGCCAATAATGAAATATAAAAACAGAAATAAGCACTCCTTTCCCCGGCTATGGGCCGTCGAGTATTCTCCATTATTCCCATTCAGTAGATTTGCTTTGACGAGTGTCCTTATGGAGCGTTTAAATTATTTCACTTATTTTTTAGGTTAAGGTAAAGTTGAGACACATGAGTGCTTCAATATATACTTGTCAGAGATTTCCAAAAATCCTAGCAACTTACTCGTACGCTCATAATAAACCTGTCATTTCATCACTTTTGGGAATCAATCACGTCTGGAAGGAAACCATTTTCTACCTAGCTCTCTCCACTAGCCCAAGACGGTTTTTTCATTTGACATAGGTATTATTTGGTTTGGGGACAGGACCAACTACTACAGTTTAGGTCAGTAGTCTTTGCGTTTCGTTTTAATTTTAGTATATTTAAGTGTATGTAAATGGAAGTAATGACCCCGTTGGCGCAATGGTCACCGGACTGCCAAGCTGAGAGTTCTGTGTTCGAGTCCCGGCACGGTCGACATTTGATTGATGAGCATGCTTGTTGGTTGTGGTCTGGGTGTTATAATATGTATCAGTTGTGTTGGTACCCATAACACAAGCTAATCAATATCTTACCATGAAACTAACCGATCGTCTTTGAAGAAGGTGTCCTGATATAAAAAAACACCGTGTGATGTCAGCTACTACACGTATTGATCATTGCATTAAAGGCCAATATCGCAACCACTAATATCATAACCATACAGCTATAAAATCTACTCATATAATGGTGCAGCTATTGAAAACCAGAAGTGTCTATCAGATTCTCTTCCATACATACTTGGGGGTTTCGAGGAGCACTCAACCTCGGCGACATTCGTGTCAGAAACCAATGTTCAGTTGTTTGAAATTACCAGACTATGCATCGCGAAAATGCATTGAAAATTTTCGCAGTTATTTTGGGCGACGAGGTACTTTTTAATGAAAATTTTATGAGTATGAGAAGGAGTAAGTGAGTACCTAATTAGTGTCGAATTTTACATTGATTTAGAAACAATAACACTGTATCAATAAGTTTCATTAAGTCTATTATAGGTACGGATGCCAGCACATCAAGATACCCGAATCTTTCGAATTTTCCCCGTGAACTTTGAACTAGATGTTTCAGCGATAAAGTTGAAAATCTTTAGGGGTTTGGCAGATTGTGATAGTCTGTTCATCAACCTATCTCAATCTGTGAAATTTCTTTAATGGATTTTCAACCTTATCACAATAGTGGAAGGTTAATGTATTCTTATCACAGTAGTGGATTTAGGTAGGTTCACCTAACATAGTCTGAGATCAACGAACCAAAGTAAAACTCCTCATTCTCTGAACACGCAAACAACATCTACAGTGATACAGAAATCAAGGTAACCTTAGCACCCACCATATTTCACATCAACAACTCTCGTCCATTGTACCTAGATACAAGGAACATTAATCTAAACTGTACCAAAATGAACTAAAAGACGTATTCATTCAATGTCGTCGACGAAACACGCAACGCACGCGAAACGCACCAAATAGAAAAGAAAATTGTCACCGCATTACTAGTTGGAGCAAATAAAATTGTTTCCTGTACCGTGGACGTCTACAGTGGCGACAAAAGGTGTCTGGACAATGTAATTGTTCATTTTATTTCGGGATTTCTACAAAAATGCTCTTCTTTTTACTGAAGTAATCTTGCTGCTTTAGAGTTTTTATGATATCAGTATCAGTAGTTTTATGATATCATAAGTATTATTTATTTTGTCAACAAAAATTTTCACCCTCTTTACTAGGAGAAGAAACAAATTTATATTAATTACTAGCTGTTGCCCGCGACGTCGTCCGCGTGGGCATTAGGATTAAACATTCACCCCCCTCACCCACATAGTGATATCGTGATAATATATATGTACCCTATAAGTTGACCCGACGTCTCATTTATATTCAAAACAAACAAGACAAATAAACAAAAATTCTAAAAGCTATATTTTTGGCTTCGATATCGATTTAAGATCACGGCCCAATTATTCTTTTTAAAATATATTCAATGTGCAATTTGGACTTCTCTACGATTTTATTATATGTATAGATTGTGTGTATCTTTATTATTCTGTCTATAAGTTTTTTATTCTATAATTTCAATAACAATTCTACATGGTAACTAGTAAGTATATTACACGAACTAGTTCACGTTTTGCACTCACTGTGGAGGTAAGAAATCACGAGCGGCCTAGCTGCAAGTGATTGTTAGGCGCACATTAAATGATGCGTACGAAATAGAACAAAACGTTGCATCTGTAACCGGCCTGTGCGCATTGAGATTCTGGTCCCGTAGGTGTATCGCAGACGATCGACATTATCAATCTATACAATAATACGCACGATCAAAAGAATAATGAAACTTCCACACAGTTTTGACCACAAGATTAACCACATAGAAATTGAATTCAAAGTACAGCTTACTTATAAAAAGGTGTTAGAAATTTTTACTGCTCCGCTGGAAATATTATTTGTTCACATAAAATCCGGTGAAAAAATATCAATGCCTAGCACCAAACCATTTGGAACTACAACCGTTAGCGTGAATTGGATAAAAGGATAAAACATACGAGTGAACACGCGTTAATGCAGGACGTGTGCGATGAGTCGGTTTAAAATCGGACTGTGTTGCCGCCAAGCGTCGTCAGTTGTCCGACACGATTCGATGACCGATAAAAATCGTCCGTCTGTGTCCAGCCTAAAGGACACAGTTTCCAATTTAGACGACATTTTCTTTTGACTTTAGAATTTAATCTATTTCATGTAGTTCTACAATGCAAAATGACATAAACGTTTAACGAGACACTAAATGTGGCGAACAAGACGTGTAATTGAATAATATGTCCTCTATTTTGTGTCGACCATTAAACTGAGGATGTATTATAGAATTAATTTGTGTCATTTGATTTTATTTTTCGCTGAAAGGGAAATTTAAAGCCTTTCGAGTTCCCTTTTACTTCTGCCGGAGTGAAGCAAATGAATACGTAGTAGATATATGGTCCATTCCCTCTCGGCGATGCCTTACCATAAATAATATTACAGTAACTGAGACCATTCGTCGGCTAAAAAAGAGGCGAGATATCTTCGACATTTGGCCTACTAAATAAAAGTTGTGGAGTATTAGACTTACCCGCCACTAAAAAAAAATACCATAATTATCTGCTTATAGTCAGATAGACTGATCGCATGATTGGAAAAGGGAATAATAAAAAAAAAATATAGAGGCATAAACATTAAAAATACTCTTGAAGTTGCTTAAAATTATTACTTTATCAACTTAAGACAGCACCATAATTTTGTGTTAAAATATTCACTTAAATCTACAAGTAGAGCCAGCTACTTGGGCATATAGTTGCGGCTTTCCCAAGCCGGGCTGAATTAATTGTGAAATTAGTCAAGTTACATAATGCCTCGATGATGGGGCTCAAGCGCCTTTACTTAAGGTTTAGTACTTAATAACCTGTTCTTAGCCGGCTGGGATTAAACATTTCATGTCAACAAAGCCTAAATTGATGAATCACAAGGATTTCGGAATAAAGTGCTCTTATATTAACGGTGATACTGTGTTCATCTTGTTTTGGGACATTTTGTAGTTGGGAAGTTATCCTTATCTCGCGGTTGCTGTAAACTGGTTATCTTCAGGCACACTTATTAAAAATACTGATGAAATGGGTTATGAAGCTTTATGCTATTTACATGTTTATGTGTTATTTATGATCTTTATGTGGACTACGGAACTGCAACCCTACTGACAGTTCTTGTAGGAAATAATACAAGACACAAGATAGACGTTTTTGATAAAAACAAGTTTCCAAATTAACTAAAGCATAAAATTGGAATAAAAATAAAATCATAGTTAACTGAACTAAAACAATATTGGCAACAGTTAGCACAAACAATTGTTTAATTCAAAATAGCCTATGACGATCTGCCGTCAATAGCATAGTTGCAGTAAGTCGGGTTTTTGTCAAAATTGAGTTAGATATACAGGCGTGATCACGAGAACGAGATCTACGTATACATCTTACTCATTTATTTCTATCGTTTTTTCATTCATATTTAGCAATTTAAAATTTGCAGTAAGTTGAGCATTTTTTTTACATCACAAGGCATTATTACAGTGGGCACACTTACGGTAAAAAACCTTGTTCTGAGTCTCTCAGCATAAGTACAGTATGACTACTATAAATACTACTAATATGTTAAGTCATTTACTTTATTAAAATTGAATTTGGGCCTAGCAAATAAACATTAAGAAGATATACTGTTTTGATCCCAAGCAGTTTCCCAATATTTACTAAATGAGTGGTCTAGTCTTAAAAACAATATGCCGCGATACTGCATGTATGCTTAGTATTGATCCTAAGCGTAGGTTTCAGATTACTTACTACAAAGACAGTTCGATGCGATATTGAATTTATGTTTAGTAACGTAATCAGATCTAACATGAGGTTAATCATTATTTACAGAGCATATAGCCATCCTGGGGAGTGCGCGGGGGGCGTTGGCATACCCCGCACCATTCTCGGTTAAAGTTTTGGCTCGAAAATCTTCCATAAATCCTTTGTTTGTAATCAGATCATGATGGTTGATACCTTAAATGAAAGAGGAGCTCAGCCTCTATCTATTACTTATTTAGACACGATTACTGAGTTATTGAAAGACCAAATAAATTAATCATTGTTGTTATACTAAGTATTTCTTAGAGGCTCTCTGATAGGGAACACTTAGCATAAACACAGTAAGTGTGTTATTTACTGTATTTATGCTAAGTAACCATACGAATTTATGCTTAAATATAATGTGGTTCAAAAGTTATATTATATCAGGCTGGTGATAGTAAAACATTTAGTTCTTGGTTTAAAAAATGTATTTAAAAAAAATCAAATCTTGTTTCGTTTAGCTAAAGTAGCTTTACATTACAAATTATATAAAAATCCTTTCTTCGCTATCAAATCAACACTTAATAATTATTATTAATTATTAAAAGGCCATTTAAGTAGGTTAAATCAACTACTTTCTTAGTTAAGTAGCCCATGTTTATAATAATATAACGAATAACAAAATGACGTTTCTTAATTTTACTTAATTCTATCAGTCTTTCCAGTTACAAAATGGCACATATTCTAATAATTTAGTTTTCTTACATTAATCTCTCAACTCAAGTTATCTTAATATGTAAGTATTATTCAGTCTTATTTTAAACAACTATTTTAGAATCACGTTATTATGTTTATAATAGGTAAGGGGACTCATTTTTAAGAGTAATTTCTTCGGTATGAAATCAACACTTATAGATTAATAGAACAACATTTATGAATCTTATAGATACTTAACGATCATATAGAAACCAAAATTATAACAATTTAGGAAAAACATAACCCTTTCTTCTTTTACAATGTCATATAAACATGGGCTACTTAACTAAGAAAGTAGTTGATTTAACCTACTTAAATGGCCTTTTAAATTAATTATTAATTGAACCATTGTATTAAATTAATAATAATTATTAAGTGTTGATTTGATAGCGAAGAAAGGATTTTTATTTAATTTGTAATGTAAAGCTACTTTAGCTTAACGAAACAAGATTTGTTTTTTTTAAATACATTTTTTAAACCAAGAACTAATTGTTTTATTATCACCAGCCTGATATATCAAGCTCCTGGAATGGCAAGGACTTGGCATCAACATCAACGGCGAATACATCACTCACCTTCGGTTTGCCGATGATATCGTAGTCATGGCAAAGTCGATGGAGGAACTCAGTATGATGCTCGATGGCCTCGACCGGGTTTCACAACGGGTGGGCTTGAAAATGAACATGGACAAGACGAAAATTATGTCAAATTCCAATGTTGTGCCCACCTCAGTCTCTGTTGGAAACTCGGTACTCGAAGTTGTTGACTCATATATCTACTTAGGACAAGTAGTCCAATTAGGTAGGTCCAACTTCGAGAAAGAGGTCAACCGCCGAATCCAACTCGGTTGGGCAGCGTTCGGGAAATTACGCAATATCTTTTCTTCCGACATACCTCAGTGCCTCAAGACGAAAGTCTTCAATCAATGTGTGTTACCAGTGATGACTTACGGCTCCGAAACGTGGTCTTTCACTATCGGCCTCATCTCAAAGCTCAAAGTCGCTCAGCGAGCTATGGAGAGGGCTATGCTCGGTGTTTCTCTACGTGATCGAATCCGAAATTAGGAGATCCGTAGACGAACTAAAGTCACCGATATAGCCCACCGGATTAGCAAGCTGAAGTGGCAATGGGCAGGCCATATTGCTCGCAGAGCAGATGGCCGATGGGGTCGAAAAGTGCTAGAGTGGAGACCACGGACCAGCAAGCGCAGCGTAGGACGTCCATCAACGAGATGGACAGACGACCTTATAAAGGTCGCCGGAAGACGCTGGATGCAGGTCGCTTCCAACCGGTGTATGTGGAGATCTAAAGGGGAGGCCTATGTTCAGCAGTGGACGTCCTATGGCTGAGATGATGATGATCATGATGATATAATAAAACTTTTGAACCACATTATATTTAAGCATAAATTCGTATGGTTACTTAGCATAAATACAGTAAATAACACACTTACTGTGTTTATGCTAAGTGTTCCCTATCAGAGAGCCTCTAAGAAATACTTAGTATAACAACAATGATTAATTTATTTGGTCTTTCAATAACTCAGTAATCGTGTCTAAATAAGTAATAGATAGAGGCTGAGCTCCTCTTTCATTTAAGGTATCAACCATCATGATCTGATTACAAATAAAGGATTTATGGAAGATTTTCGAGCCAAAACTTTAACCGCGTTTTTCTCAAAAGTGTCTAGAGCGTACTTACTGCAACTATGCTATTGACGGCAGCATAGTAGGTTTAAAATATAAATTATTAATAATATGAACAGTTGTTGCCAGCCACAATGTTTAAAAATGCAAATTACGCGGAAACATAGACCACAGCATGTTGTGGTATGTACAAAATATCGCAAAGCCAAATACGTGTTGTGGTTCTATTGATAAATCAACCACATCGCGGCCTGCCAATGAATACTATACCGTTATATTCACCATCAATCTAGCCCCCGGCAGTAGCCTAGTTAGGTTCCTGGTTCTATCGCGTCCAGAAGTGGACATGCCAGTTTGAACTTCATCAGTGTTGTGGGATGTTGTTCATAGAAATAACGTGAATATGAAATGTATGACTCAGTCTTTGTAACTTGCTCAATGTGTTACGATTCAACAAGTTCTATGTCTCGTTTATTTTTTTTATAATACTTAGTATTTTGTTGTATTCTAGTTACAAAATAAACTTTCAGAAATAACCATTACTTTTACTATGTCGTAGTATCTGGCAAGCGTCATCGAGCTTCAAAGATGCCGTCCAAGCACCTGCCTGTCGGAATTAGATTGATGGTGTAATTAATACGATGTGGCACTCCTCCTTTGATGGGACCGTTGTGGTCATCGAAACCACAAGAAGTATCGACGCACTTTTCGTTTGTAGCCTAGCTTCGTGGTCGTTTTTATTCAATGAACAAGCTAAAATTAAGACGAAACATTTGACAAAAGAATCTTTATAATTAACATTCTTGAACAAGTTTCTTCAAGTCAAAGAAAGGCATTAATTAATCCGAGAAATAGATGCTATTCGTATAGCGCTAGACCTAAATATTAAATTAGAATTTCTACGTCCTTTGTCTTGAATCCTCAAAGCGGTTCCTATCGACATACCAATCATTCATCTAGGATATAAATCTTTTGCTAACGTCTGCCGACAGGAGGTCAATACGGGATTCCTGTTTTTGCTCAAGGGTCGGCTGAAATGTTGCAAAAAAGTCGTTCTATCATCAAGAAGGTCAAGACATAGCGATATTGTAAAACACTTATATTATAGTTTCTAACTAATATGTCGGAATAATTATCGGTTTTTACATAAATATTAACGGATTAGCAAGTTGAAGTGGCAATGGAGCAGATGGCTGATGATGTCGAAAAGTGCTAGATTGGAGACCACGCACGTCCACCAACAAGATAGACAGACGACCTTATAAAGGTCCTATATATGCGGATATCTAAAGGGGAGGCCTATGTTCAGCAGTGGACGTCCTATGACTGGTATAACGATGATGACATAAATATACTTACCTACTAAGATATAATTATTATTATAACTCAAATATTTGCCCTAAATGACGAATCGTAGGTACCACAGATGCCTCCATAGATATCTTCCGCAGGGTGAACTATGAAAGATAATTAAGTAGTTACGAATTTTACACCGATTAAACAACTCGACTACAATTAATCAAAAACTTGTTTAGAAATATATTAAATGTACGTGTTCGTACAACGGTAGCCTTGACATAAAGGAGTTTTCGTGAGAGGAACGAATTTGTAACTCAATCACCTAATTAGAGTTTGTTTGGAACAACTCCAGACTGTAGGCGAGTAATTAATAGGCTTTGTAATCTAAAATGTAATAAGAACAACACAAAACAAATACAATATTTTAATGTTAAATCGCAAATTAGTGTTTGTTATTCTCTAGAAGCAGTAGACCTAGACTAGTTTGTGTTTTTATAATATACAATAGAATTGTTGTGGAAATTGGCTAGACCTTTTTTTTACTATTTATAAAAAATAATAATCCAATTACTAGTATTTAATTGGGTTTGAATATGGTCTGTTTAAAAAATAAAATGAAGATTTTTTTTTTCTTATTTTAATATAATAATCCCTACAACGTATATGACTAAGACCTGTTATAAAATCCCTACCCATTTCTCACAAGATATACATTGTCCATAGCCTAATGAAAAACGAACAAGGAACGGCGGAACCGCACGAAATCAACTTATTATCGCTTATTAGGTTTCCTCGATACATTGCTTTTCTGTTGTCTAGTCAATTTATCGCCGGCAAGTTAGTTGAGGGGACGGCGTGGTGGAACGTTCACTCAATTAGTTAATTTTGTTAAATATCCTTGATTGAGCAGCGGACGGCAATCAGCCATGCAAATTCTCCCCGTCATTTCCGAGACTGCCAAAATAGGATTTCGCTAAAAGCAGTGTATTTAGCTTTGCGTTGTAATAAATTGTCCGTGCAGAACGAATGGTGTAATGAATGAGGAGCGTAATGTTGTAACATTTTGAATGGAAACTTTTATATTTTTTGACAGTTGGATTAATTTTGAGGGTATTGACCTTTCTCTTTACTAAAGGGGCTTATTTTATCTGTTCTAAACTGTACTAAAAACAATGTTATCATAAATAAGAGTTTTAGACTATCTATATATACGTATTATGTTGAAAAACAAATATATAAATATTATTATATACAAATATTATTTGATTGTGTCTAAAATATTATTAAATTTTGTAGGTTAAAATTCCTGTTTACAGTTGGTTACATTAAATGGTTAAATGTTTCATATAAAGTCCCTCCAAACACATTTTTATGATTACAAATGACCACAAGCGTGTTTTAATTAAACCAATTTAATTACTTATGTTTCGTATAAACACCGCTAATCTCTCGTCATAACAAACGCTATTCGTGTACGTGATGAACCGCAATGTTGTCATATTACCAAATTGTGTGTAACTCACCTTTAAGCTAGACGGGCACTACAATAGGGTATTTGACTCTTTTTTTTAATTATTCATATCAAAAGTAACATTTTACAAAACCAAAAACAAAAATATTTTTTGGAATTCGTTGAGAAATAAGTAATTTATAAACCTTTCAAAAGTCAAACGGTTAAATAACATAAAAAGGATGCACATACAAGCTAGTGACTTCAATGCTATTTGATCACGCATGTGCAGAAGAAATAGCAAGATGTCCCCACTATGATCTCACTCTTTATCATACGAATATAAAAAATGTTGATTGCTGCTCCATTTATCAACAATTTTGACGCAGTACAGAAAAAAATTCCTTGTGCGTGTGTTTATTTGTTTTGTTAAAACTATTGTACAAAATCAAACACAGGCAAATACCCAATTTTTATGACAATTATATTATACTACATATTAATGTAAGCCTAAGGTATGGGGTTACACATATAACTTACAACTGCCATATGGTACCTACAGCATGATTCTAAAATTGTGTCGCACGACAAAAAATCGTATTGTGTAGCTAGTTTTAGACTTGCTGAAATTTAACATATTATTGTATTGGAAGTACTAAGTACCAATATTTGTTGAAGTTGTATTATTAAAGTTCAAAATACGCTTATGTAACTTCTATTACAAAGGGAAGTGCGAGTACAGCCTAATTCTCAAGAATAATATTAAAATAAAGATCCTCTTGTACGAAGAGACAATTTTTTTTTACAATTTCATTTTACTAATATTTTGCTTATGTGATGTAACAGTGCATGTTCAGAATTAGTAAACTTGGCAAGTGATTGCAATAATTTATAATTTTATTAGCAATTTTGTTGGGCCCATTTCCGTAACACAATACCTTACTCTGTTTTTATGAGTCCCAAGGGAAGAGGGTTGTTCTATGGAGGTAAGATACCGATTATATCTGAACCGAACTGAACATGTGAGGGTTACAAATGTAGTTCAGACTCATCCTGAAAATGGTGCGATGTTTATATATTTTGTGGTGAGTAGTACAGGGTTAATAGCGTACATTTACCCTTTATATACGAGTATATTATAGCAGTCAAGATAATGGATTAGAAAACGAATGTTGAGACCAAATCAAGGTATCTTTCAGCAGGCTTAGCATGGCAACCGTAGAAACAAGTTTTGTTTACCGGAGAATGGACATAACGACAGAAAAGTGACAGATTGACGTAAGATTTCCTTTGAAATTTTTCTTTTCTTCGATCGATATAAGTCTACAAGTGATTATATGCGAGTTGACAGGTTGCGCCATGCTCGTGCAGAAGACATGTTGACATCGACAGAATGAGCTTTGTCGTTTCTTGACAGAATAGATAGAATCGCCATGCTAAGCCTGCTGGTATTCATATATAGTAAAATAAAAGACTGTCGTTTTTAAACTAATAGAACTGGCCATAAATAGAACGTGTTACAAAGCCACGATTTTTTGATCGAGATCAATCGTGGCTGATACCTAGAAGAATGCTTTATAAACAAACAAACATTCCTATATAAACCTAAAAAAGCGGCACAAATGATTTGGATTAAAAAAAAATATTAACTTTTTTTCAAGCTACACAATACTGCTTATTTATGATTATGTAAGTGTTTAAAATATGTGATAGCATAATTATGTCTAGATTGAATGTGTGCGTATTAGAACTGGTATTGGAACTGGTTGCAGAAGTGTGTGCATATTTTAATTACGATAGTTTCGGCATAAAGCTTCCGGATCCCAGTAACATCATCAATATTTGAAACTAAATTATAATATTATGAAAGCCAATCGGTTTACGTGCATTGATTTGACGAGTCAATAAAGTCATTAACATTTGAATTTAGATTAACTATTATTAGCATAAATTATCCGTATTGTTTTTTATTCTTTGCTAGCAATTATTCTAAGGGCCAGTTTCACAATGTCCGAATAGTTCTATCTACCGAATAAATTAAAAAAATTAACAAAATAAACTAACTGGAATTTATTCGTAGGTGGTGAGACAGGCCCTTATTGTGGCAGTTTCATCTCCTTAAGACTTATTTATTTTTAAATTTACTATGAATATCGTATAACCGTCAAAAATAATTTTAATAATATAATATTATTTTCTTTTTTTGACTTAGAGATACCGCACACTGCAGTCTAAACTGTTCGCTGGCATGATGTTGGATGACATTTTATTTTCAAAGTATTCGTAAATCCATTCAAACTGTTTGGTTGATCTGATACTGGCCGGATACCTGATCGTTCTAGTGCTGTAATGTCTATTCATCTTTGTACTGATTTGGGAATTCGTTCAAACTATTGGCCGACTAATAGCTTACGGAGGCTCTATATAATCTAGAATTTATGAATCACTAGAATTTATGAATCACAATGCTGCACGTAGTATGCTCACTCAGTCTTGTGTAGATTATAACGAACATATTGATCGCACCGCCCACTTAATAAAGGTAAGAAGATAATCCAAACAAGAATTTAAAATTACATTAGTTGGAAATCCTTATTAGACCAACAACGAGCTCTTGTTAATGTTGCTGAACAAAACCCACCCCATATAGAGGGGTTGTTTACATGCGGTCGACGATTGCGGCGAGTCGAGTAAGAGAGTGGGCGCTAGTAAATGCATGTACCAGTATGTATTATAATTTAGGAGACATGTCGCGGGCTTGGAATAAGCGACCTTGTTTTGTAATGAAGCCTCGTTTAGACGGTTTTGGCATACGTGAAGGCAGCATGTTTTTGTTGGTTTTGTTGCATACAATAGTGCTTAACCATATTGCAGTCATGTTTATGGATCAAGAGTTTATATCTATTCTCTTGCTTGTTTCAATAGGGTCGGGATATAATTTGTAAAATTACTTACTAACTTAATTTGGCTTATTTTTTTTATTAATTGAACTGAAATCAGGTAACAAAAATAACGGGTTTAATAAATATAAATTCAATTATTTTTATTCAAATATACAAGTCACTAGATGTTCATTTGTATGAAACTGATACACGCGCATTGTTACACCTATTATTAAATTCATACATATATCAAATACATTGATAATAAAAACATCTGTTTTAATAGCATCGACTTTAATACATACTATTAAAGTCGATGCTATTAAAACAGATGTTTTTATTATCAATGTATGACCGTCAGCAAAACAGATTTAGTGTGTTCATTAATCAATATTAAAAGTAGCCCAAAATAATTATTTTAATCAACTAAATTCAAATTGAGTTGATTTATTTATAACAGTAGTGTAATCAAGTTATATTAATTTGTTCGTAGTATAGAGTGGTGGGTCCACCCACATGGTTTGGAAATAGCTTTGTATCAGATTAAATTGAGAACGCCTAGTCGCCTACACAAAATTAATAAAACTAACTAATGACTTACTCAATTTATGCTTCTGTTTTCTAAAACTTTCATTTAGATTTGTCTTAGGGTTGGCAATGTGTTAGTGGTTGATTTGTAATTATAGATCTATGTAAGTAAGTGCAGTATTAGCTGCATAACCTTTAAATAATTCAAAAATTTAAACTCCGAATATTATTGTCCCGCTTAACTAGCATTGGAACTCCTCAAAACGAACGAATACAAGTTCATTTGTTTTTTTTAATGGCATCTCGCAATTGGGTAGTTGACTAGGTCAAAAATAAAATACTATATGGTATTAATTTGGTAAAGCATAAAATAATCTCACTTTCACTTATCGTTTTGAAGGAAAAATATATATGTATATATATATATATATGGCTTGATGTGGGAAAATGTGACGTCATAACTCTAACTTTCATACAAATTGCATAGAAAGGGACCGTTTTTGATAGTTCAATTAAAGTAATGAGTATGACTCGTTGTCAACTACACTATTCAGCCTAGAGAGGCTGTTTACTGATTACAGGTCAATTCATGTGGATGCCTAGAAGTTAAGACCTCCAGCCAGGGGTAGTTCATTTGTTTAAAAACGTATCTAATAAACTTAGTTGTTGCACTGAACTACCTTTTTCTAGTTGACACGTGGGGTAGAACTTAATTCACTCAACGATATCATTCTATGAGGGGGAGGTACTCATTAATTGAAGAGGAAAGTGACTCCGCACAATTTGTTCATAAAGCAACACAATACAGTACCATAAATTCGCTTATCTGCATTTTATCAAAGACATTTAACTGACAAAGTTAGTTTTAATGTTACAGTTTATTTGCGTTGTTTGAATAAAAAGTTTGGTAATTAAAGCGTCGTCGGTTATTTTGTTTACGAACTTACGTTTTGTGTTGTTTCGGTTTGTTTTACTTTAAGTTATGGTCGTACCTTATTTTTGATACTAGTTTTAGTGTTTTGGTGCAAGTTTTAATGAATTCGCGATTCCAATTAAGCTTTTATTAATATGAGAATAATTCTTGAATGAACATTTATTTCCCTTTAACATTCTTTTTGTGTTAATAGACTACCGATGTTCAAAACCAGATATATTTTGTAAATGTAATTTCTGTAACACAGCCTAAGCTTAAGAGTGAAGTCCCCAGATCTATCAACACTTAATCTGATGACAACCAAATTATTTATTCCCAAAACGGCCAGATGGATTATAATACCGTAAAACCGTTTCGAGACAATCGCTCCGCAGCTGAAACGTTCGGACGCTCACAAAGCTCGGCTAGTTATAACTCGCTCGTTATCGTCTCGGTGTTTCCGCAATTAATCCTATCTCGGCGATAAGGCTGTTTCAAGTTAAGGGCCAGTCACTAGGGATCTAAGCAATCTTTACGGGTGACTTGTCAAAGTGAGAAAAGGGTCGGAAGCTCGAGAGACTTTCAACAATGCTTGTTATCTTAGAAGTAAGCCAAGAACGCACCTAATGATACCAATTTTAAAATAAATACAAGGTTCCCGTGATGGTATTCAGCTCTTCGGAGAAGATTTCGTCTTTGTCATGAAAAAGTTCGCTTGGACGAATTTGATAAGAAGGATAGATCTTATAATATTAAGCACTGAGCAAGGTAAGGAACATTTTTTGTAAATAAAATAATAAAATACAGGCTGGAAGGAAGCTACCTTACAAATGAAACCGCATTTTATAAAGCCAGAAATTCACTACGAAATGTTTATTTAGCGACATTAAAACTTTCTCATTCCGTTTCGTATAGGTGTGGGACAGAGGAATCGTTTGAGGCAAATAAACACAACGTAACCAAAAGTTAATATGGTCGTAGTGGAGTTCAATAAAACGATCCGTGTTCGTGACGGATGTCGACAGGGGTTGCGAACATTTGCTTTTATTTCGTCGTGCAACTCGTTTAGCACATGCCGACTGACAATCAATCTCAGTCAATATATGGGACAAAGGATCGTTGTTTCTGTGTTGTCGCGGCCTAATGAAATTTTTCTGGTGCGCTTTTTTGCAACTGAACTCTCTCTAAGCGGAGCGGACGTGAAAGCCTGTTTAACACGGATTATTGGTAGATTTCGTTTTCGTTTTGCTTGTATAGTATTTCAAAATGAAACGAATGTGCTGTTACTTGATTGCCAAAGTAGATTACGTATAAGGGATATAAAACACAGGGTCTCATAAAAGTATTAAACTGATATTACGGAACGCGCTGTTAACTTATCTCATCTAACATTTTCAGATTTTCAGAAAATCCGGCCGCTATCCAAAGTGACAATTAGCGTAAGATCTGTTGCTGACTCACCGGCCACCTAGGAGTTTTAATATTCACAAATGGGCCATCTTCATTTTGTGGCCTACCCTTATCACGAGTGACACAAAACAGCACCCTATTAATTTATGCCCACTGTTAACTAATAAAGAAAAACGAGTGCGGATCCCCCTAGGAGCTTCATTGAAAATCACCTCTGTCTGGCCGACAAATTAAATTTCCTACACATTGATTTTCACCGAGCGCAGTAATTACTTAATTTACCGATTAGTTTACAGAGTCGTGAGCGCAGCCAATGGGGGGAAGATTTATGGACTAATTTTATAAGGGAGCTCCTCAGGTATCGAGATATTCAATTACGGAGATTGTGCTGTGAAAAATTCTCTAGCGAGATAATTTGGGGAGGAAAAATTTGCCACGCTGCCGTTATTATGATGAAAGTTATTTTTAATGTTTATGACCCATGACAAATACTTGGATACGTTTTGGTAGAAATTTGCAAATAAAAAAAAAAACATATCGAGGTCTTTAAACTCTTCAAAGGGAATTTAATAAAAAAACGACTATGACGAACTTAAAATGGAATATAAAAACAAAAGAAGTATTTATACGTTTGGTATTTATATCACTTTAATATAACTTTATTTTATTAAGAAGGTCTCGCGGCGTTTATCAGAGGTATTAACACGATACTCCGCGTTACATATCTGTCATATTTGTCATCGCAGAGTTATTAATTGCAGATTATTTTGATCGGGTAAAAGACCTTTAATAACACTTAAATACCAACGTGCTTTTAAAATGAAATAAACACTTTGAGAATTTTATAATACCGTAGGAATTATATTGCAACAATTACGACTGCACTTTTAAGCATGCAATCAATTTTATATAGTTAATACCATAATGGCCTTTTGTTATTGTAAAGTTCTGAGTTTGGTTTAAAAGCAAATTCAGGACTGTTTAAGTGTCGTAGAACAAAACGTTATAATTAGGCTTCTGACCTCAGCCTGGGTTGAGTATAAAACTTGCATGTTGGCATACAAGTAGGTACACGCGCGGTCACTATTTTAAGTTCTAAGTGCTCAACAAAGAGGGGGGTTCTACGCAGGCTTAGTGCCACTTAGTACTAATTATACATTCATGTTGATCAAAAGAATGGGAGCTTTCAAAGCCTACAAATGGAAGCCGATTTTTTTTCATGAATTAGTACATTAAAAGGAACCACTAGGGGCTCACAACGGTCAACAGTACTTTTGATGACCAAATGACCGGCCCTCGGCTGGAGAGCACTTCGAACGACCCCTGTGATCAATATTACGTGTGATTCTACACGGATGGAAGCTAATGCCGTTTTTTTTTGCATTTCAATACCGATTTTAATATTTAAATCATTATGATTATGGCAAAGTCGAGTAATTTAGGTCATAGCTTTTTGTTAACATTTTTTATTTAAGGCTTTCTCTCTTTTTCTATGTTTGGATGATAATGAACCAGTTATCAAACATGGAAAGCATATGTTATTGACTTATTTTTTGGTTATTTCTTTGCTATTATTAAACAAATCTTTTAGGTGCCTTAAGTTTTTTAACATCACACAACACATTACTTACTAGAGAATACGGTTAGTATAAATAAGTTTTTTTTTTTTATTATTTAAAAAGAAGTTCTCTTTTGGATGTTTCTGTATATAGTTTTCTAGGACTGATATTAAGTTAATAGTGATTGATAATCGCCACTCTGAGGCTATTTATCGCTATTGTTACTATCATGTAAGTTCAGGTCATGATCTATCATCACAATTTGCCTACTGAGCTTTTGTTTATTTGACACTGGCACATTAGGCTTTTCTACATGTCATTCTGGCAATTACCAACCCCAACCATTCATCTTAGGTGCCCATCCCTCATAACTGTCTTCATCATTAAACATATATTTGTCTTGCATAAACACAGAAACTATCAATACCTCCAACAATTCTCTATATCTACTAATACAGGAGGAAGTTTATCAGTCCTCGGCACGTGGTGCTTGTTATAGGGAACTTCATTAACGCACACTATTCAACCGGGAATTTATGCTTAGCGACATATAATGACGTTAACTAGTGAATTATTACGTGACTCTATTAGAATGTATAACTCTTCTCCGACTGCTTAGTACTTTGATTGATATTCATTGGTTTGTTGTTTATGAGTTCCTTGATGTTTCTTTTTAGGATGCCGAGTTTGTGTGTGTTGGCATTTTATATGAATGGCATCTTTGCTACCACGGTGTGTGAATTAGGTTTATTCTCATAACTCCTCCATTTTAACGGCTGTTTTCGATAAAACGCGGGGCCAAGTGTTTTTAATTCCGTTCTAAAATCGTGAACGTTTACCAAAAATTTACGAACCCATTCATGGAGAGAATTTTAGACGGCAGTTTTTGGGGATCTAAAAACTTGAAAATGATCGCGTATAATATTTCACGTGGTATAAGAAACGCGCTAACATTGAACGGAGAATAGCGTGTTTTAAAGCTAAAATGCAGCCGACCTATATCCAACACAATGGCCTATGTTTTCGGGCACACAATGCGATCCCATCGTTCACTGCAGTTTGTACAGGTGCTCGCGATTTTTGCTCACAACGCCATTTTTGTTTAAAATTCTTGTTTGAAAATAGAGATATTTTTGGTTTATAGCTTCGAGCGTTTTGGAACTACAGTTCTTGGGTTAAATTCATACGTAGGTGGAAGTATGGTAAAACAAAACTGAGTTGCGTCGCTGATATATATGCGCAGTTGGCATATTTTCATAATATCAATATACCTACATAAAGAATATTTTATTGGAATTAAAAGCTGATTTAAAGTCTTGACTGCCTAGGACACATAACGCCATATAACTACTTAACAGCACCGGTATCAATTTCCGATTCTTATATCAAAGTTCAAAATTATTGTCGTCAGAGATATCGTAGTCAATATTGAATACATACATACTTCAGATTTTCCATTAATTCACAGTTATAAGTTGTGTCGGAGATATTTCTTATTACTAAGAAGACTAAGGGCCAGTTTCAAATGAAACAGAATTTGTATGAAATTATCTGCCAGAAACTATCTGGAACT
This sequence comes from Heliothis peltigera, assembly GCA_958496145.1. NCBI lineage: Eukaryota > Metazoa > Arthropoda > Insecta > Lepidoptera > Noctuidae > Heliothis > Heliothis peltigera. The sequence goes on from OY292333.1 coordinate 5,137,686, forward strand.
TATTTTTATGAGGGTTTTGTAGCATGCTGTCTGCTGGCCGAATCGTACAACTTTACCTGTCCTTACTAGTACTATGATGATACATTTTTACATATCAAACTCGCTTAGGTACTGTACAAGAACATCATGAATTTATTGTCCGACCGCAATTATTCAAACAAGATACATACACAACTGACTTCTAATATAAAACTTACATCATTCTAAAACTAACGAATTACCCAATATGTTAGTTCCTGAAAATACAGTTCACATCGGAAATTCTCAATGGGAACTCGAACAATAAGAAGAGTGCAGTCTTGTACAGTCGACCAATCTTAAGTGCATAGCGTCGTCATGTTCTGCATTTAGACATTCGCATCCAGTCTCCTTGCTGTTGAAGCTTTCGATAAGGGTTTCAACTGAATTTCGTTAAATAGATTGTTCACCGGTGGTGGATAGTTTCAGATTTGTGACGTAAGTATCAAGCAAATTTATATGACTATTAAAGACATTTCTTATCCATTCTTCTTCGTTAGACCTTATTTTAAAAATAGTGTAAATATTAGATATAAGACCATACAAACCCTGCGCACAATTTTTATTCCATATTCAATTATTATGGTCTTACATTTCAAAACAAAAGTGCCAGCAACGATCTTCTAACTCTGATTTAGTGAATTCGCAAAGACATTAAAGTAAAAATAATAAGTATATAATTTTAACTTGTTTAAAATCATGTTTGTGAATAATGTAATTTTTTCAATATGTTAATTTAATGGTTTAGTTTAACTTCTTAGCTGTCGCATTAGGGTAGGTAACCCCTGTAATGATAATTTAGGGAATTTTAAATAAATAAATAAAAAATCCTATATAAACAAAAAAAAAACAAGTGCTTACATGGATATCTAACCCAAGAATCTAAGTTCATGATGATATTATGGTCAGCGTGTGCAATCTTAACATTTTCTAAAATTAAAGTAACAACTTATTTTCTCTTTAGTTTTCATTAGTCAACATGAACCCTGTAACGTCAAAGTATTGTGACGCAATTTCTTACTAAGGAATCAAGGTACACAATCTGTGCGTGAACGTTGAGCGTATAATCCCACGCAATCTGTTCAAGTTGAATATTAAAATAGATTCCCAAAGGGCACAGCTATATTTGTACAAATATGAGAAAGGAAGAACAATACGTTTAGTTACTGTGACTTATTGATAAATCTCTTATTAAATCTTGGTTATATTTAGAACATTTGTAAATTAATTTTGTTATTTTCTACGTTTATTTATATTTCTTTATGGTATCGGTTCTTTTCATAAATATGATATTATATATTATGAAAGGTTGGTGAAAAATATTGAGAAAGGTTTTTTAGATTTGGAAAAAAAAAACATCTAAATGTCTACAAGTTACATACTAACTTCCTATGATGTTCGTTTTTTTATAGGTATTAATGGAAAATTTACCCCACAATTAGTGATTTCTTGGAATTTATTACAAGCACGATAACACGAAAAAGCTTGACGCCATTTGTAGAAACTACTAAAATAATATTGACCTTCCACATTATTTACTATAAACTACATAAATACAAACACATACATGTAAACAAAAATAGCAGTACACTGCAATAAAGTGAACCCGCTCACAATAAAATACGAGAAGCTTACGTTAATTTAAATGGTTTAAACCTTCAGTATTATAAACTAAGAGTTTTCCACCTACACGTTCTTCCAGCTAAAATACAGAGTCGTTAGTCGTTTTGTGTGAACAGACTTATCCCGAGGGCGGGCACTATCGTCTAGATCTATGTTTTTAATCTAGTAATTAGCTTCTCGGGACACAGGAGTTATATTACCATGTTGTGCTCTCAAAGGGAAGATTAGATGTGGCTTTTTACTAAACAAAGGGTTTTGTTATTAGGCGCAAACGTAATTCGCTGACCTCAGCGAACGTGCGGTTTTGCTAAAGCTGTTGATGTTTTAATGAACATGTATAATTTAAATTGTAATACTTTCAATAAACTTTTTTCTTTTTTTAGTGTTGAGCAGATTACGTCATATTTTTTTTTAATAAATGAATACAATTATAATTTATTTTGTTACATTTGTGAAACTGAAGCTAGTTAATTGGATTGCTGCTTTTAGGTTTACCAAAAACAAAAGCCAACCCAAAAATCGGCGTGTACGCGACAATAGGCTAAGACTAGACTTCAGCTAATAAAGGCAGTGCGTACTTGTAGTTTTGGTGTCTAATTGGCCGCCTGTTCAGCTTGCTCTCAGATAATTGGATTATCTTGCGAGTGTTTCCGACGCCCGTATCCTCGTTTGGTGGTTAACTGATTGTCGGGCCTCGCCTGACGCCATCTTTGGGTGGATTTTGTCACAGATATCTAATTGGGCATGTAATTTGCGTGCTTGGTAGATTTAGAACGCAAATACCTTATTTAGGTGATTTAATTACTTGTCAAAGACACCACATGGTTAGAATTTGATTAAGGAATTTGGGATTGATCATTGTGTTACTTGTTATCAAAATTGTAAGTTGTTCTCCTCAGATGTAAACATGCCACTAATAATAGTCAAGTGAAAATGAATGTTTACTTCATTTATAAAATCTTAGTTCAACACACCATCTTCTTCATTGATTATAATGAATGTACGTTTTTACATAAATAACCAATGTAATTGTTTGTCAATTTTTTTGCAGAATCGTTTCAAATTAACGAAACCTATTCATGATTTAATAGTACTAGTTGTGTACATATATATTTTCACTAGCACATAATACATCAAGAGACGCCATCTTCACCTATCAAGATGCTCGGGGGCCAAAAGTTTGTTTACTCAAGTAAATTGCTTTGTAAAGCCCGGGGCGGTTAAAAAATGTTTCTCTATCTGTCACGAGAGCTCCAAACATAATCATCTTATGTCAGCCACGTTATTTATATACGGAACCCTGGTATTAAATGTCAACGGGGAAAATTTATTCCCAGATGCCAAAGATTTTTCCAGAGTGTTGGATGTTCAAATATTGTTTCAACCTTGGGGAATCTCACCTTGGGATCGATGTTCAAAAATAAGGCCTACAAAGTTGATATATTGTATAACTTCATATTATTTATTTTGTATAATACAAGTATTTACATAAAAAATTAGAAGGCGTCGAAAAAATCATCCCCATCGCTGTCTACTGGGAGCGTGCCCAAGAGGGTGGCAGCATTGTCACGTTGTATGGCAATGCTTATTCTCTGATCAAAGTAATAGCCAGCCTTTTGGTCACGGGTAGCATCAACCAGCCGCTTAGATAGCTCGTTGTATTTTGTGTTATATATTTTTAGTTGAGTGATTAATGCAAAATCATTCCCAATAACGAACGAACTAATACAATAATTGTAATTGTAAATTATAAAGATTAAAACTTATTAATAATCCGCTAGGCTTGTTAATCTGCCTTTCAAATGAGGGTGGTTGCTGACTATGGATTTAATAATAATAATGTTAACGTTATTAATAATTATAAAATCGCTTTTGTTTGACACATTTTCAATAATACGCATATTACTCTGTAATTAAAATGAAGTTATCATTATAATTAGCAAATGAAATGGAAATGGACAAGCGAAATTATAATTATTTCAACAATACTAACTATTAACGAACCATATCAATCAAATTATTTTAATTGATTGCTATCCTTGTTTACGGCGAAGTTTCATTTAGTACGCTTCAGATGTCTCTCTATATAATATTAAGGATTTGTCTTTACGTTACTAAATCGAATAATATAATTAGTCAATTAAATTCATTGCAAGGAGAATCATCTTACTTCACTAAGGAACGTTCACACAATACAAAAATGTTTTCCTCCTCGTAGTTCCATAGTAGCAATTACCTACTAAGTGAAAAATACTAATAATGACTTGGCCTGCATTTTTCTAAACAAATCTTTGAAATATCGGTTTCGTATTTTACGTGATAAGAAATCATTTGATACATTGGCTCACCACATTATAACTGAGTGCTGTATTCTCTATTATATTCGCAGAAAAGCCAGTTGAAGGCAGTGGTAAGACCGCCAACGATAAACGAGAAACGAGGAACTAGAAACTAAAAAGGTGTTGACTATCAGCGGGAAGAGAGTGTGTGGTTTTGATAATTTTTAAACTGGGTTAACTAGTATGCAAGTACGATAAGAGATTACTCGCGATACCCGCTACTTGATACAAACCTACATGCGCGAGACACGTGAAAAATGATCAAGTGAGTCAGCATAACCGAGGGAGTTTATAATAGGCTCCTTTCACTCAATTACAAAACTAGTTAAGCGAGAGTCAGTCAGAGAACAACTATTGATATCATATGCGTCTATTTCTTTTTGTCCATGTCTTCAGAGACAAAATCGCCGATAGTCAGTTTTTTCTCGCCGACTGTCGGACCGCTACCTAAAATCAAACAAAACACCATCTCAATCCCAACTCGGAGTTAAAACTCCATCATCAAAATGACTTCAATCTTAAGAGAATGTATCGGAAAAAGCACTTATTTCGATACCGGTAGCATGATCTAAGTTCGTGATTGTTCTCACAACTTGTTCATTCAGTTTATAATTAAACTTGGGTCAAGTCCTAGTTGACTTCGCAGTAGTTCCCCGGCTCTTGGGAACTTTCTTCGTTTGTTTACAACTCTTGCTTTGATTATCCTCTAAGTGCCTCCTAGATTGATAAATATTCAATTAGTAGATACCAACCAGTGTATTGGTGGTTGACAATTAGTATTGTCTGTTAGGCTGGTTTTAATTGAGTTCTTTGTGGCTGACAAATCAAACTTTTCTCCTTTATTACTTTCATTAGCAATTAGTTATATAATTCTTTATACGATAGCAAGCTCGTTATTAAAAACTGTTATGGAAAAAATTGTTTATATTAGTAGTAAACATAATGGCACTTAGTAGGTACCTTTATATTTGTTTAGGGGATAAACTGAATTAATTGACGAGATATATACCATTACTATACTGTCATGTTTATTTCCCTATCAATATTAATAAAATTTTACGAATGAACGACAAGGAAATCTGTGGGGACCGTTTATTAAAAAAAAAATATGATCTACTATTTTTTTTATCACTAGAATATGTATGTTTCATGCGGGGAATCAAAGCAGCCTCCCTTTTATAAAAAATACAAGAGGAATTCTAACATTGGTGAGTCAGAGCCTCGGAAACAGGGTAGTGAGATAGATTTTAATTTTAGATTCAGTTCATATGTCGTATGAAATTGAAGCGGTGAAAAAAAGGGTTCCATTAAATTTACTTTCTATTACGTAATATTAGACGCTGAGCGCCGCCATGATTTTGGTTCATTCTTTACATTATAACCTCAACGATTTTGACAACAGCGCATAGACAAGGAACGAATGAGCCAAATGCGTGTGCGATTGAGTCGAATGTTGCCTATGTTTTCACTTCTTAATTTATTTATTTATTTTAATTCACAATTTATTGTATTTATTTTAATAATATCATTGTTTTATTTTTAATATATTTTATTTAAATTGCCGGCGGACGTTAACACGTCAGCTTTCGGCTTTTGCTGAAAACCAGCGCTGAGACTCTGTCCAACAGAGTGACAGCAACATGCTGAGCAAGGGCCTTTTCGCGTGGATGTGACGCATATCTCCCCCACTGTTGTTGTGTATTGCCTTCTGTATTTCTATTTTATTATTAATTCGTTTTTGTTTGTATTATTGTTTGTATTTGTCTATGCGTTTATGTCCATGTGAATAAATGTATTTTCTTTCTTTCTTTCTTTCTATTAAACAACTTTTAGACTGTAACCCCGCGGAATATACTTATTTATTTTTGAATATAATTATAAAAGATATATGAAGCATTAAAACTAAGGTGTACGGCTCTCTAGGATGAAGCTTTAGCTAAGTCCTAAAGCTCTAAACATCTTCGTATAAGTATTCCTAATACAACAAAAGCAATAAAACAAGTTATCTGCAGGAAACATATAGAACAGTTATATTGTGGAGTTAGTAGCATGTCAGACAACAGGCCGATAACCTAGGGAGCCCGTCGAACTATAAAGTGGGCTCGCGCTTCCCCCAAGGGGGTACACCGTCGAACCGTTGGGCTTGTACTACCGGAGCCATCCGGTTGTTCGTACTGTTGGAGAGAAAACTCTGAATAAAATATCACATATTATCCGTATATCTACTTATTGTAGGTATGTAGGTACTCTGATGTTATTATTTGAAGGTATACTTTCTTTATTATATTTTAGATGAATCCATATCCAACAGATATTTGTGAATTATTTTCATTATAGCAGCTAATTTAAAAAAAAAGTTGACTGGCAGCAAGATTTGAAAAAAAAAATGGCCGAAAACAGACACGCAATGCGAAAAAAATGTCGCCATGTAAACTACGCACAAATTAAACCCCCTCAGACAGAATGTATTAAAATTTCCAGAGTTAAACTTTGGGGTGCGCGAGGCGATGCGTTTTGGTATTCACGTATACAAACCCACCAACTTATACATCCTTACATCGGATTTTCTCTATAGGCCTACCAGTTCCTCAAATAAGCACTCTATTCCAAAGCAATAAAGTTAGAATTACAACAACATACTTAACGCTGTTGATCGCCAGGAAATTGTTGAAATATTAATGGGTACGTTATGCTCAATTTCCTGGCTTTCAACGAGTAGCTATCGGTAACTTTGTCCTCTAAAATGTTAATAGGAATACTTGGTAGAATTAGTTGGTAGATAATTAGCAGTTTAAATAAGGCGCGTAATTGTTTAAGTTTATCGGTTAAGATATTAATTAGTGATTTTATGTGACCGTAAAACTACGTTTTATGAGCCATTGAACGTGAAGATTTAGAACCTTTTAAAATTTACACATATAATTATGATTTATAACAAATCATGAAAGCTCTGAAAATATAATGAGGTCTTTGATATTTTAAACAAAGAGCGATTTATGGGTTATTTAATTGCGAGATATATTTTTTTCGTATTAGCGGATGACCGACATATTTTATTTAGTGTTTCATAACTCCAGCTTTCATCAATCCAAAATACATTCAGAACATAAATTAAAACTCCTAACCTGGTTTCGAACATCAAACAAAAGGCCTGTCGGATTTCAGGCCGTGGTTTCGTTATTTTAAGCATGTTAGTCGGTCAGCAGCACTTTGCAGGCTGAAGCGTCCTACGCAGGTGCCGCGTGAGATCAACGCTTTTGAAAAATTACATTTATTAAATTTTCAAACGTTATTCAACACGGCATCCGTTGATTATTCCAATTTTTCGCATCGGCCGTTCCCGTTAATTGTTTTCCCAGTCGATCCAATTCGCTCTTCAGTTAGCTTTACAATTTCAAAGTGTCATTTGATTCGTGATGGATTTCGGAAGTTTTTTGGCAATTTCACGGTTCACGGCTATCCCCGATGGATTCTGTTTTGTTTCAACATACATCTGAATCGACGGATCAACGCCGATAACGTAGTTCCACGCAATTGTCCCAAAAAGTGTGTAGCGAATGAAACAGGAATTTTATTTTCAAAGGCAAAACATTGAAAATTTTATTTTTGTTAAACCACCATGTTTTTTTTCTAAAACAACGACAAATGGTGTTGCCATTAATTTGAAGAATTGGATTTGAAGCCGTATATTTTAAATCATGTAATGAAAGTAGTATAACGCGAGCGCCCTTATTTAATTAAATGAAGCCCTACACACACAATGAAAAACCAGATTAAGAAACTTATGTAATTTCAGCATAAGACAAAATGAAATAATTATAAACGTAAAATAAATTCTTATCACGCAGAAAATCAACGGCTAATGATAGCAACAACACCACAAAACAAACATTACATTAAAAACAGTAATGATCGTAAAAGTGTCACAATAAATAATAAAGTTTAATTTAAAATATCGCGCATAACGTGGCGAAATGTCTCAATTTATTTAACGTAAGCGTGACAAAAGCTGTAAATGTGAAATGGTCACTTAAATCACAGCAATTGCCACGCCTATGCTGACCAAAACTGTGTTTTCATGTAAAATTGCGTTAATGTTAAGTTATTCATACCACAATATAAGCAATTACGATAAGAGTTCGCTGATGACTTATTTTCTTTGAGCGCTTTCTTTCTCAAGTGATCCGCTGTAAAGAGATTTAGTATTCAATTTAGTCGGTGACATGCAGAATGAATTTCATTATCTACACAAATTGAGTCTTTTGTAACGCGATAAACGCGAGATTTAAGAAAATAAACATTATAAATAAATTTTCGTCAAAGTGCTTGCAAAGTCTAGGGACTCGTGAGTATAGCTCTAAAACTTGGCCCCATTTCACTTGAGATTCCAACGTAATCGTGTAGTTGAGAACAAGGCCACAGTTTCCTATCGATAACTGCAGCAGTATCGATTCTGCATTCGGTATGCTTGGTATTGATATCGCCGTTTCCCTAAACGTCATGGTTTGCATGAATATCTTATCTTTAAACGTACTATAGAATTTATAGCTTTACTATCACAATCGAAATTTATAACTTAAGTAATGAATGAGCACTATTCTAAATTTCGACGAACTTTCCTCTTTTTCTCGTGGGAAATCTTCAGATGACTGATATGATACGCCCTCTCGCTGAGGGTGCAGCTGAAGGGAGTGTCAGAGTCTTACTGACTAAACCCCACTATGTTCCTTCTGAAGGTCCTTGTGTGGCAGGGCCACGGTAGCTCTTACGTACAACCCACAGCCCATGATTTTTCTTCTTACGTTGGTTCTGTTTTTAAGATCTGATAAGCTCTTACTCAATAATCAATAAAGGCAAGTCATAACTAACCAAGTCAAGTAATTTTAGGATGCTGCAACTGATATATTACGATCACGTGCCTTTCTTCGTTTCTACCAAGTCCAAAATTTCCTCTTAATATTACACATCTTAAGGGGAAGCATGGCATTAGATTGGCAGTCAAGCACTCATCTGAAAGCGATTACCATATCTAATACGTACGTGCCTTCATCATTTCATTGTGTTTAATTTTACACTAATAAGTTCCGATACTGTAAACCACATCAAAGGTCCGAATTAGCATGAACGGGCACGTTTGAGGGATAATAAAGCGGTAGTGGTAGTCAGCTAGAGCACCTTAGGGGCTAATTTCGCATGGCAAGTAATGATTATGAGTCTGGCGCGAGGCCTGCAAAGGACCGCAATATGCAAATGATTTTAGCCTTTAGCGTTGGAGTGTCCGATGCTCCTGTAAAATAATTATATTAAAATTAACTTCCATGTTATTTTTAATTCAACTTCGTCTAAACTATAAAGTTGAACTAAGAAAGTTGGCAATGTTAAAATAAACAATTCAATTAGAACAAATTGCAATTGACTGCAAAATTACTTCAATTGTAGATCGATAATATTTATTCAATAAACAAGTCCACTATGTAATTTGATAAAAATAATATTTTCTTAAATCTCAGTTGGATTTCTATTACACAATCGAAATATAAATAAAACATGGGCTCTCTTAAAAATACTTTAATCGTCCCTAGTCAACTTTTAATAAGCGTTACATGACTAGTAGACAGTTGAACTCGACAGACGTCTCAAAACTTCGAAATTAGTCTTCATAAATCTAAAATAACTGTTACCAAGAATCAGTTTAAACAAAAGAATAGATTTATACTCAACGTTTAAAATATTCCTCTTACAAAGATTAACTACAGCGAGAATGAGCCATTTAGGCGATTAAGCTTTTGTTAATAAACGCTTCAGAGTAACAACAAAGGGGTGACAAATAATTCGTTTATTTACCCTGTGAAGATGGGATAATCATTCAAGAAGGCGGTAATCGGCCAAGCTCTTTATTATTGGATGCTTTTGTAAGCTTTAATCACGAGATAACATCGGAATATTACATACTACTCGCTTCCTCGTCATTGATTCTTAGTTATTCATAACATTTTTATCATTTATACAGACGCCAGTAGATCAAGCTGCTTACAATCTAACAAATTTCCTTAATCGATTTTGAACTTTATCGCTAAAGCATATTGTTCAAAATTTATTGGAAAAATTGGTCAGTTTCGGGTAGTTTGATGTGCTGGCGTGTGTACGTATGCCAGCGAGTCAACCTACCCGAATCTGCCAAATTTAATATTACCAATCTAATATTAACCTTCCGATATTGTGATTAGGTTGAAAATCTATTAAAGTGAATTGATGTAGGTTGATCCGCTGGAATCTGTACATTTTGATGAATAAGGTGATAAAATATTAGACAATTATTGTTGTTTATAAAAATAAAACAGGGGTAAACACCACAAAAGTTTACATAACTGTATCTTCATTTTTGTCGCAGATCGTCTTCATATAACGCTGTACTAAAATACACTCATTCGAATATATTCGCAAGAACAAGGTGTTATCCAATACCTTTACTACGCCGAGTCGCCGAGCAACAAGCAAACTATACATTATAGAAGTTTTCAACTTTAAAATGCACCATTTGCTCGCAGCTCTCGTCGACTTTTTAATCTGTTGATCAAACAGGCGGACGGCCGACGACAAATTTATTCTTGTACACAAAGATCTTAATCGCGATGTTTGCTTTTGAGCTTCAGTTCTTTTTAAACTCCAGATATATTTTGCTAAGCCATAAGAAAAAAAATAGTAAAAATATTTGAAGTCGACCCGTGGAAATTTAGCTTTTCTGTGGTCATTATTTTTTTTGTTTATTAGAAAGGATGCGTTATAACAGTGAATAGTTTTAAAACAATAAGCTTCATAGTGTGGAGGACCTAGATTGACTTGACTATATTGTGTTGTGTGATATTTCATCATGATACATTATCTATATGTAGACTCGGAAAATCTTTTATTAGAAATTGTGTTTCTTGATAGCAATACAACATGTTTCACTTTCATTATGTCATTCTGTCATGTATCAGTCTTCAATATGTTATCACTTTCAAGAAGTGACAAAAAAAAGACAAAAGCTACCAAATTATGATTTCTTTACAAATCTTTGTTACACCGTCTGTCAGGTGTGTCGTGTATTTTTGTTTTGGCAAACAGCCAAGGCATTGTTGTTTAAAAAAATATTTAAAACCACAACGTATGCTTTCCAAAAAAGACTACGGTAAAATTATATTGTATCGCGTACATTGTGTCTTTTGCACCGTAGGTGTGTTGTGCTCTGTTTGAAACACACCATAAGTGTGCAATGATGTCTGTTGTCATTACATCTTGATACTTTCTACTATTATTTCTCAGTCGTCAACCTGTTCTGAATTGGTTTTTCACGTATGTAGGTACTCAATTTTCAAATGTAGAATCAAAAGTAACATTTCAAGAAAAAGTCAATGGAATTCTTATCTTAACTTATCTATGGAAACAGGAAGGCCATGCACGAAGAAGAAAATATCCACGATTATGCCACACTTGGAATGTCCAAAATTAAACAGAACTTTTTCGTTCAACCGTAACTTTCCAAACAACATGTTATTTACCGCAGACAATATTGAATCTGCCAAAATTAACCCATAGAATCTCAAGCTGCAACTGGTTGCTAAATTATTATAATAAGCGGTAGGGTCAGCGTGCAAATTGTGGGGCATTAAGCAAATTCGGTCAAATTAGCGCCGGTACGGCCAATAATAACTGCAGAGCTTCCCACTTCTGGCAACAGTTGCACAACTAAAAACAATGCTATTTACATTATTTTGCATCTTAAACTTTGTACATATTTTCTTCAATTTTATCTTCGCCCCTGATTGGCTGTTATTGTGGACTCCAAAGAAAACTTGCAGTTGGTTGTAGTAATTGCATTTCATAAATTTTATGTTTAGAAACATTAATTTGTTCGCAGTGCTTCCGCTGTTGCAAGAAAATTATTGACAATTGTGTTATCGTGATTTTAATTTCATATTGTTTGATTTTCAGCGTTTTCTAGTTTGAACACGAACAAGGCTTCCGCTTGTTTTGTATTTCTATTTTGAAAGGGATGTTTTCATTATAATTCCTTTGTTTCTTTGAATATAAGCTACGTTTGTATAATTTATGAAGCATTCAGTATTTTTTCATTTATTACTGAGATCAAAATAATTAGAATTGAGTATGGCACTAAAACTCTTTAGGAATGCGCAGTGTGAAACGTCGATTTATCGATAGATGTAATATGTATTATGGACTCAGATATTGATAAGTCCCAGAATCCGTACTTTAAGGCTTTCTATATATTATTTGATTTAAATAAAGAACAATGCTTAAATTAGCAGCTCTTATGTATTATATAACAAACGAAAAAAAGAACAAACGTTGTAGCACTTGCAACGCAAATAAAATGTGTCATGCCGCATATAATTTATGCAGTCCACATTTTGTGGCGAATTCGTAAAGGGGCCAGCACGCGTTAAATGAAACGAAACAACTGTTCTGTCTCTGGCGTTGCACTGACGTTGGCAATTTTAACTAATGACGTCTGACATCTGACATTCGACGTCAGACGTTTGACGCCAGATGCGACGCACCGGTTGAGGGGAAGTATTTATTGATTTTCACGTTTGGACGGACAGGTATCATCTGCTTGTCATTAGTTGTCGTCTTTCTCAGTTCGAAGAATCGATTGAGATGATGACTTTTTGTGGTAATAAGCTGACTAATTTGGGATAGTTTGGTGACATAAACAATGATAAATATTGTGGGAAAAGAATTATAATGTTGATTTTTTTTTGGTATGGGTACATTTCTTTATTGAATGACAAATTACTGAAGGAACACTGACGTATCAGTACACTTAGGTACTTGAACGAACTACTTTTTAAACTGAGATCTATCGTTTCAGTTCCACATGTTCTGCACAAAACCAATATGTATCAAACTCTCGTTATAAACGTTGCTCCTCTGTGCTTCAGGCTTCAATGATATCATTTTACACAGAACTATGTTGAGGAATATTATCGCTTCGAAATTCAACTGCGGTAGGTAGATAAGCCAAGTTCGCTTATCTCGAAGGGATAATGAGGTGCTATACGTAGAAACTTGCCAGATGGTCCTATGATATACGAACTGCGGATAGCTAGCCGATAAGAAAAAAATACTATAGTTTTGAAAAGAGAAGTTTGGAACACAATATTCGAATAAATATTTAAACAAAGCATGGCCTTATATTGTAGAATTAAAAAAATAATTACTCACCTGCCATTTAAGACTTCGTTTTTCAATACAACACTCGGAGGAAAACCAATTAGGTAGTTTCCAATTAAAATCGAGGACTTATCGGTTTTTCCTTGACATAATTCATAATAACACCGCTTTAATTCCTCCCAAAACTGACTTAATAACGAGAAAATTTAAAATTACGGGGTTGATGGTAGACATCGTTTTATAAAGGGCTAAATCCCTTAAAATCCTCATGCGGTTGCCAGTAAAGCCTTGTACCTCGCCAGTTTTGTTCACACAGGCTAACATAATCCTTAGATTACGCGAATTAAAAAAATGTGAAAAGAATGTTATGTATTAATGTTTTATTCGCTTTGTATACCACTTGTGAAGCGTTTTGTGGTGTGTAGTGTTTCATTAGATTTGTTTGTGCTACACTTCTGTTATTTTGTTCTAGAAAACAACTATTATACATAAGTTAGCATAGTAAAATTTGCAAATATAAAATAAAATGCTTTCAATTGACATTTTGAAATAATAACATTATTTTCGTACGCCTTGTTGGTTTATACAGACGCCAGCACATCAAGCTACTATAATCTGTAAAATTTCCTTAATAGGACTGTATGGCTGAAGCTGAATATGGTTAAAGTTGATTGGGATAATTTTACAATTTTGGGTAGCTTGATGTGCTCGCGTCTGTACCTAATATTATTAAACGAATAAAATATCAAACAATCAAATGTTTTTTTGTATACATATTTATATGTTTTTATTTAAATAAATAATTTACTTTAAAACCACATGCAAGGAGTACATAAATAACAGTTAGTAACTAACCCTACATAGAACAGCTCATACGCGTATAAAGTTACCTCGAATCCAACATGGCGTCGCGATGGTTCCCCTATAGACATGCAGGAAGCATTGTTTAGAGCGTACTTAAAAACTAATCCAGCCTAGTGCTATTAAAACAAAGTACACTCTCGACCGTGACAGTCTCTGATTGGTCGTCCACCGTCCCTTTACAGACATTGCTCATTGTTCTACAAGTCTAGTTCCCCCCCACTCTGTCTGTTTCCCCCATTTATGTTAAAACTACGCAAGTAATAATAAAACTACGCACATTTTATTTTGCTTTGAAAGGGCTTGACAACGAATGGATTGTGTTTTAGAAATGTATTTCTTTTTTTAATCAAATGCCAGTTGTTTGTAGAAATATCTGACTTGATCTTCTTTTGTTAAAATGTTTAATATAGCTACAATTCTAAAATGGAATGAATTAAATAAAAAAGTATTTTCTTTGTATTTTTTAGCGTTACCGAAGATAATAATATTTCAGAAATAATTATGTTCCTTTTGATAGCTAGTCTCCTTGCGTGAGTTATATATACCCTTGGCTTATAATTATTACACATAATTTTAAAAACTGTTTAACATTCGATCGTATAATGTTCATCTCAGCATTAGTTATTGTCAGCTTAGTCTAGTTACCGTACTGTTTATGTTCAGCATATGCTGACATTTTATATAGACGTATGTATTGTAGGTATTGGGTACTAAATAAGCAGATGTGCCTATTTAAAAAAGAACAAAGAGGACCACATATTATAGTGTTGAACAAAGTAAAGCGTTCTGATTGGTTAAAAAACCAAGAATAGCGGCACTCAACCCTCCGCTGCAGTATCAAATTGCGGTTATGGAGCCTGAGTATCAATTAACCAAAATGGCCGCCCAGTATAAACCTAAGGCAAATAACAGAATGTACTTAAAAATAAAATTACGCCCCGAATTTAATTCCAAGTTTTATCGAATTATTTCAGCGCTTTAAAATTAATATTTTAGTTCTCAGATGTCTTTATTATACCTTAATTGTCAGAAAGCGAAGAAATTAGCTGTCTACTATAATATTGAAATTTTATCTGAATATTGTTGTTGAAAGTTTCCAATTAACTTTTGAAATGACTTTTCGGTTTTGACTACCATTCATAAAGTTAATCTGCAGGCTCAAGAAAGGATTTTTATTACTGGCCGCAAAAAAATGGTTTCGTATTCTAAATTCATAAATTTATGAAAAAGAAATCCGAGTTCGATATTTGAAAGTTGCAGCTGTAAAGTTCATGATAGGCGATGTTTCAAAATGGTAGTATTCGACAGGGACGTTTGACCTTTATCGTCTGTTGATGACTGAAAAATACGTGTAGACGACCACGTAATCAAGTAGGATTAATTTTATTTTATTGCGACCAGTGTTTTGTTTTTAGAATAAAAGGTTTTCTTTCCT
Source organism: Heliothis peltigera (assembly GCA_958496145.1). Taxonomy (NCBI): domain Eukaryota; kingdom Metazoa; phylum Arthropoda; class Insecta; order Lepidoptera; family Noctuidae; genus Heliothis; species Heliothis peltigera. The sequence goes on from OY292333.1 coordinate 5,153,142, forward strand.
CCATGGTCTAGTAATCGCCAGCATTACTAAAAGAGATGAAATTTCTCGAAGGCCTCTCAAAATCTAGTAACTAGGAGTAGTGCTTTAATAATAGACTAGCCCATATTTCTTGACTACATGTTGACTCTAGGTACATGCTTGCTTAATAATTATCATCACTTTTCTTAAGACATGAAGGTTTACTAGAGATGGTGGCTCACCGTCCGTACGTCTAAGGACGACAGGCCCGTGTCTGCGGCGCGTTCTGTTCCACGTGCTTCTCTAAGAGATGACTGTCAGCAACAAGGGAGGAGTCACTTAAGACCAGGGTCTGCCTGGGCTGCGGGTTGTTCGCAAGAGATATCGTGGCCCTGGTACACAGGGACTTCTAGAGGGAAGGAACATATAAGTTTTAGTCAGTAAAAATCTGACACTCCCTCCAGCTGCACCCTCAGCGGGAAGGGTCATTTGATGATTTCCCACGAACAAAAAAGGTTCACTATAGATACAACGATCGGGAAATATCCTCAAAAGTTGTTCACTGACACTTAAATTGTTTCATACAGATTATTACACAGTAATTACGCGTAAACCGCATGTTTGTAAACTGTGAATACGATAAATCTTCGCTAACGTTATCAGTTTATTGAATATTATAAATATTGATAAAAGACAGGCGAGTGTTGTAAACAATAGGTTTATTGCTTCCCGTTTCAGATCATTTAACGTGCACGTGACTGACTTCGGTAGGGCTGCCAAATGTTTGGTGTTATTTAATTTATTGATTTCGATGTAAACAGGGGTGTGGGAAGCTTTTTATTGACGATTATAATGTATTATACTACGACGTCACATCCTTCAGATTTATTGATTCACTTGGTAGTTCACTTTCTAATGTACTAGGCATCGCACACTTTTCAGAGCTAAAAAATAAATAAATTAGAAATAAAGTAACTCAACTGACTGTGACGTACCTCCTTCCCCCACTATGTTACCTGCGCTCACGTTGTCATAAGTCTTGTCATTCGCTTTTTTTGTGCGGGCATCGCAACATCTCCGTAACAGTTTTTATACAACTCGAGTGCATATTGGTGTTAACTGTGATACCTAGATTAGGTGAAAACTTAAGTTATGGGTAAACGTAAACATGAAGATAAGGAGTCGCGTATTAGGAAGAAAATAAGGAGATTACAAAGGCGACTTAATCACCTTTCGGATACAAGCGACGGTGAGTCATACTTGTTTACTTTATTCAAAGAACAATCCTTAATTACTGTGGCGCATGATTTTTTTTTTGCTTGCACCTACCGATAAACTATTTGTGACCAGATGCTTAGAAGACATTGTATTTTACATATCTACCTACCGTCATTAATTTACTTATTGAGAATTTGTTCCTTTGTTCGTATAACGTTATCTTTCAGCATGGTTAACGCCATAAAAACGTTAATCACGAGATTTGGTGGTTAAAACTAGATTACCTACCAATTATTTATTCTATTCTCCGCGACGTGATCGCGGCTGATAGAATTGTCCTTATTTTGCCGGTTATTCTTTGCGACGCGATCGCAACAGATAACAATGGCATAAGTACATGTTATAAAAGGTTATTCTCCACGACGTGATCGTGACTGATAACCATATAGTCTTGTGTTATAACGTGATTATAACCAAGGACTCTAAAATACATAACTGCTAAAGCAGCATAAAAACAACGTTTGCGTTGTTGTTTGCAGATTCTGACCCCTGGGCACGGTCACCCGACCACCCAAGAGCACTATCACCAGAAGTTCTATTGTCGGACGAACAAGCTCACTTGAACCTTTCGGAATCCGACGACTTGGACGCGCCTACACAATCAATTAGGTCCACAGTAGCCCCCGGCTTTTCATTAATAAATGCGAACAAGGCCTACCTCTCGAATGTGGACGTGGAGCATGAAGCTCAAGTCCCAACAGGTTTCTCAGAACCAGTCCCCAGCACTAGTAAAGAACCCACTATTGCTGATAATAACCAGGAATCGTTACCTCAAGAAATATTACAAGCGCTCGGCGATTTGAAAGGAAAGGACGAAGTCTTCGGACCACCGATTCCTGATGAGATTGCTAAACGTTGGGGGAGTATACTGGTCGATGGCCTGACGAAAGAACAGAAGCAGGAAGTCTGGGAAAAATTACTAGTGCCAGAAAATTTCAGGCTTGCGAAAGCACCGCTGTTAAACCCGGAAATCATACCGGTCCTCAGTGAACCCATAAAAAACAGAGACAAACTACTGGAGAAGGCCCAAAACCACCTCGGTCGAGGAATAGCAGGCCTTACCAACCTTACATGTTCAATTATCGATGGAGATACGGACAAAATACAGCTCCTGAAGAAAATCTCAGATATTAATAAAATATTGCTTGACCTGCATTTCGAAAACACAAAAACCAGGCGAAAACTGGTAATCACGTCACTGGATAAGAAATTCACACAACTAATCACCGATGTGAAGAGGGATACTTACCTCTTCGGAGAAAATTTAGGCGAGAAAATCAAGGCGTCAAAGACTGCCGAGAGGTCGGGACTTCAGATAAAACGAAGCGATCACGCGCCACCATCGCGAAAATACCCTCAGCAGGGAAACTGGCGAGGCCCACCCAGATCTCAAGGTCAACAAGCACGCAGACAGGGTGGGCAGAGACCGCGCTTCCAAGTTCAAACGAACAGACGACCAACATCAGCGACACATCGCCAGACACAGCCATCGAAGACCAACTCCAGGGGGAACAAGCCTTAAACAAGGTACTTATACCCCATGCGGGTAGACTTAGCCACTTCTTTGATAACTGGCTTAATATTACCGACGATCCTGTCGTGTTAGGATATATTAGGGGCTTCGAAATCCCATTCACAAAACCGGTTGTTCAAACATTCATACCAGAAAATTCAAATTTTTCAAGTTCCGAAACACGCAATATACAGGACGAGATTTCAAAATTGCAGTCCTCGGGTGCTGTGGTTAAATGTACTGCCGTACCAGACCAATTCTTATCAAAAATATTCCTCGCTAACAAAAGCGACGGTTCGTTCCGTTTCATCCTTAACCTTAAAAATTTAAATAGTTTTATTTTCGCACCACATTTTAAGATGGAGGATATTCGAACAGTTACAAAACTCATTACAAGAAATTGTTATATGGCGACTTTAGATCTCAAAGAAGCATACTTTTTAATAAAAATCGCGGACATTAGTAAAAAGTACTTACGATTCATATTTAAAGGAGACATTTTCGAATTTCAATGCCTACCCTTCGGTCTCTCTTTGGCCCCTTGTATTTTTACGAAACTTATGAAACCAGTGCTTGCTACGCTTAGAAATAAAGGCTTGACATTAGTTACCTACTTAGATGATATTATTTGTATAGGAAAAAAATATGAGGACTGCCTTAAGTGTGTCACGGATACAAAGAGATTATTGGAACATCTGGGCTTCGTCATAAATTTTAACAAAAGTAAATTACAACCAAAACAGTCACAGACATTTCTTGGTTTCGAATTACATTCACATAGTTATTGTTTAAAATTACCGCTCGAAAAACGAGTCAAAGTCCAGAAGTACGTCGAAAATATTTCTAAACTAGAACGTATCCACATCAGAGACTTCGCAAAATTCCTTGGCATACTCTGTTCCGTATGCCCTGCCGTCTCCTACGGCTGGGTCTATACCAAACTATTCGAACGAGAAAAGTTCCTAGCTCTACGGAAAACTGACAACGATTATGATAAAATTATGTCATTACCTACAAGCCTAAAACCAGACTTGCTATGGTGGATGGACAATATAATGCATTCAGAAAACCCAATACGGGACGAGCTTTACGAATTAGAAATATTTTCGGACGCTTCTATGACAGGCTGGGGCGTATTCTGCAATGGTGAAAGAACCAGCGGGTTCTGGAGTAATACAGAAAGAAAGTTGCACATCAATTTATTAGAATTAAAAGCCGCCTTTAACGGACTTAAATGCTTCGCCAGTGGTCTACATAAAAAAGAAATATTATTGCGCATTGATAATACAACAGCTATATCCTACATTAATAGATACGGCGGAGTACAATATTTAGACCTAAATGAATTAGCTCGCGAAATTTGGCAATGGTGCGAAAGAAGGCAATTGTACATATTTGCATCGTATATAAAGTCTAAAGACAATGTTGAAGCAGATGAAGAATCGAGACGGAATAATATTGATACCGAATGGAGTCTCTCTTCTTTAGCGTTCCAAAAAACCGTTAATAAATTTGGTTGTCCAGAAATTGATCTGTTTGCTAGTAGAATTAATACTAAGTGTGACGAGTACATCTCTTGGAAACGAGACCCGGAAGCATTCAACATTGACGCGTTTACAGTACATTGGGGTTCTTTCTTCTTCTACGCATTCCCACCATTTTCGGTAATCTTAAGATGTCTACGAAAAATAGTTAATGATAACGCTACGGGAATAATGGTTGTACCACATTGGCCAAGCCAGCCGTGGTTCCCGCTTTTCTTGCAGTTGTCACAAAGCGATCTAGTTTACTTTAAACCTGATCCTAACTTACTTTTGTCTCCTTTCAGAACCAGACACCCACTCTGGACACGACTTACCCTGGTGTCATCCCTATTATCGGGGAAGCATATGCCAAACAAGGTCTAACGCCTGAAACTATAGAAATTATGATCGCATCTTTGGCTAAAAATTCTTTGAAGCAGTACAACTGCGCTTATAAAAAGTGGTGGCTCTTTTGTAACAAAAATGATATAAGTTACCTTAGTACAAATATCCCACTAATATTAAAGTTCTTTACAAAAGAACTCGCAGAAGGGGCAAGCTATTCCACACTTAATTCCATTCGCTCGGCATTAGCTCTGATATTAGGCAGGCAGCTAAGTGACGATGACAGGGTCTCCCGGTTCTTCAAGGGTGTGTTCAAAAGAAACCCTACTTTTCCTAAATACCAAGTAACGTGGAACCCAAATCTGGTCCTCGATTATATTTCAAACTGGTATCCAAATGAAGACCTACCGATAGAAAAGCTAACAAAGAAACTAGTAGCTCTTCTCGCGTTGTCGACGGCACAACGTGTGCAGACGCTATCTTTAATCCGCCTGCATAATGTCAGAGTCAACGACTCAAACATTGAAATAATTATTAATGACTTAACTAAAACTTCAGCACCGGGGCGGAACATGCCACGGCTAATAATACCTTTTTTCCCACATAAAGCAGAAATTTGCCCTGGTAGGACCTTGTGCTCATATCTAGAAACAACTAAAAAGTTTAGACACTCTCCTCATACTGATAAACTTATTCTAACTACCAAAAAACCGATACACAATGCGAGTGCCTCCTCGATTAGCCGGTGGATTAAACTAGTGCTTACAGAAAGTGGGGTAGATACAACCATATTCTCGGCGCATAGCACGCGCCATGCATCTACTTCGGCGGCTAAAAGGAGAGGCATATCGGTAGACCTAATTAAGAAATCAGCTGGTTGGTCTGGGACCTCGCTTACATTTGCAAAGTTTTACGATAGACCTCTGGTAAATAACGATGATGGAATCTTTGCAATGGCTGTTTGTGATTAATTGTCTATAAATTCATAAGATATTTAATTATTACCCTGATTATATGTTGTCGTCGATCAGCCTGATTACGTAATTATTATAATAAACCTTTCTAATGTTTATATTAAACATTATTGCTGATTTGGAGCCTGAGTGTTTTTTTATTATTCCAAATAACCTACGCTTGTCCTTATTACGACACCTATTTCACTCCAGGTTCTAAACATCTACCAAGTGAATCAATAAATCTGAAGGATGTGACGTCGTAGTATAATTAATGGTTAAACGAACTTACCTTAAGTGACGTTCGACCATAATTATACGAGACGTCACATCCGAAAGATTTATAACCCACCCGAACCCCGTGATTCCAAGTCAATCACAAATCCCCTTTAAACTCGTCGTGAAATAGGTTCAGTCTCTCTAAAAACAATGACAAGACTTATGACAACGTGAGCGCAGGTAACATAGTGGGGGAAGGAGGTACGTCACAGTCAGTTGAGTTACTTTATTTCTAATTTATTTATTTTTTAGCTCTGAAAAGTGTGCGATGCCTAGTACATTAGAAAGTGAACTACCAAGTGAATCAATAAATCTTTCGGATGTGACGTCTCGTATAATTATGGTCGAACGTCACTTAAGGTAAGTTCGTTTAACCATTAAATATATGAGTTTAAGCCGAATTCGATGATAGATGCTTTGGTGATTAAATTCTCGTATCACTCAAGCATGGTTTTGTAGGGTCTCGATTTGAAACTGCACAATTTAAGATACCTAGGCCCTGTTTCACCACCTACGAATAAGTGTTCCATTTTTTAATTTATTCGGTAGCTGGCTATTCGGAAATTGTAAAACTGGATACTAACATTTTTTTTAAACACAATAAGGTAAAATTTCTTATAAAGAAATGACAGCAAAGTATATAAAAAAAAACTACAAATTTATCGTTTTTTTAGCATGTTGTAGCAAACGTTACCAGGAATAATCATTTTTACCAGCCTTACTTTTCAACAGTTCCAAATACGAACCAAAGATACCTTTTATGCATTGCTGTTGTACTATGCCATAGGTAATCCCAAACCACTCAATTCTGCTAACTCGAAAACGTTGACCAAATCACGGCAGGATAAGTTTGTGTGACCCATAACCGCTTATAATATCGTAATGTATCTAAAATTACTGGGGGTTTATCGAATATTTTGTTTATTTAGTTTGCGGTTAGTTCTATACAAGCCTGTTTGCTATACCGCGCGTTGAATAAATAATTGTTGGTCCCTTGTTAAATATTAAAATGGGTATAGACATTGTACACGGGCGATTAGCTATCAATGTTACTGGGGGTAGATGTAGGGGATGATAATTTGTGTTAAATTGCATGTTAATTTATCAGATGACTAGGCAAAGCGCTCGAAAATTTAAGCTACAAATCTTTGTGATTCTTATTAAGATTATTTTCACGTATATTTTAATAGACTTAAGTTATTCAAGGCATTATGATTAAAAATTCACAAATTATATTTTTTCTATATAATAAAGTAATTAAATCATTTCCAAAATAAATTATTTAAAACACGAACGCTATATTACTCAAGATGGATCATATTTTATTCAATGGCTTTTAATTAAAAATCTATCTTGTTTGATGATAAAATAATGAAGTGGATTTTAAGAAAATACAGAGATAAAATTCCCGCGAGATATAAAAATTTACGTGCAGTGTCTCGTCTGCACTGTTACTGATGGAAGTTCAAATTAAGTGGTACATTTGGACTCTAGTACAGATTCCCTAGACTTCTGAATATTGCAAGAAGCGCTGAAAACTTAAAACGTATTAGAATTTCAAATCCATAAGGTATAATTTGAATTTTATTTATTGTTGGTCTAGATATGTAAATCTCTAAAGCTTTTATTCTTATTTTATTTAAGTAAATAACTCTTATATATTTCCACAAAAAATCAACAAAGTAACAAAGTCGCATTTATTTAAATTCTTTGAATAGATTTTTTTATTAAGTTATCAAATTGTTTCCTAAATAATCCTGTCCACCATTAAGTATAACTAAAATATCCATACAATATTAAACATAATGAATCTACAAGCCTTTTAGTAAGAAACAAACCTCGCATACAAACTACGTCATACATCAAATGAGAAAACATACCAGCATTACATCAAAACTCATCAAAGAGGCTTTCAAACCTACCTACATATAATTCATAGAACATATCCACTAAGCCTAAGGAATTATTAATACCCGTGGGTACCAGCTTACATGTTTTATCCTTTTGTTAGTAAATAGTTCCACGAAATTGAACAACGCGAGATCCTTTAACATGTCTATTATTTTTCCCAAGTCGGTGGTAGGCCTGTGTACACCAAATTTCGGCCTGATCCTCCCCTATTTACATATGCGAATGTGTGCGGTTTTGTTTCTATTTGCGCTAGTAGGGTGTGTATTCGTAATTACGGCATTGGGACAAGTCCGGGAGGCGAGCCGGCCGCAGTCGCAGATTTAGGTTTCTATTATTTTCTAGAAGAGAGTTGAGTTCAAATTTTTTTTGGCTCAAATATTTGAGCTTGATTATAGATTGTTTTAAACTGTTTTAAAAATGTGGTTGGTGTTCTCTAATATTTAACGTGTTCAAGCGTAGTTATGAAAAAAGGAATATGCAAATCTTAAGACTCTTTATTTTTTAACTACCTTAAAATATTATCTTAATAAAAACAATTTGTTTATTGCGTTTAAATTTAAAAAGCGTGGCAATGACAGAATCAATTTGAACAGTTTTGTTATGACCGTTCTTTTTTGACACTTCCAGTAATTCATACTTCACTGTTTACCCCTGTCTTCTCTAAATGAACTGGGCCCGTGTTCATGGTAATTCTGGGTCTCACCTGAATGTCGATGTGCCACTAAAGGGAATATAAGATACTAAATATTGTACCTGTAAGTCTACAATTTAGACTCCAAGCTTTCATATACCTATGTATGTATACCACGAATATAGATATCACTACACTGCACTTGTCGGTTTAAAATATATTATCTAGGCTCATTAGGATATATTTCATGACGAGTTCCAACAGAAGCGCAGACCCATTTGCTAATTTCCGTAAATTGATGTGGTGTAAACGCACGTAGAATATTACAAAATAAAATTGTCCGTCTAGTACATTCGGGAACTCAGCGCACAGTGTAGGTCTAAGCATCACTTTATAGCGACAGCACATTAGAATTTCTGCTCAGTGTTCATTAAGAATACTTTAAAAGTAAAGTAAATAAACACTTTGGCAATGTTATGATCAAATTAAGAAAGTACTTTGAAAGATTTTAACAAAATTAATCCAAATAAAATAACTTTAGCAAAGAAAATGCTTAATCGTATTTATGTCAAATCTCCGTAAATGGAATTTCATCCCCTTGTGTCTTTTTGTATCGAATATTGGACGATTTATTAAAGCTTTTTCTTGCTTCAGTCTACTTAAAAATCAATTCGGTACCAGAGTAGTCGTTTCAATCAATCAAAGTCCGATTGAAAATTCAATGGCAACAAGAGATGACGAGAGAAGGATTACGTGACTATATTACGCGATATCGTTGAAATACTTTTAGGATTTTCCTGTTTGGACCTCGGAACTAAATTCCTTTCGTAATATTTCAGATTAGGTCCATTATGGGTTTGCCTAGTTTTCGGATGCATAAATTATGCGCTAATGGTTAGGCCTCTCATGTGATAAATAACTGGAGAACGTTAATGTGTTAATACGCTGTGCCAAACGTTAATAACGATTTATTAACTGAGTTACTACTATTCTGTAAGAACCACAAGATAATAAAAACTGAAAAAGTGCGGACTCGCTTACCGATGGTTCGGTAATTATGATCGTTAGCATATGTAAATAGTTTAGGAACCAATATTTCTTATGATGATTTTCGGAAATTTTCATTATAAATATTAAATGATGCATATGCCAAATTTCATAGTTCTTGATCAACTGGAGGTACCCAATAGTTATTTTTTCCTTGAAGGACGAAAACTGCAATTTTTTTGAAGATTGTTTTGTTGACAGTATCTTTATTTTTGAACTAGACTTCTTAGAACTTAATGGGACTGCAGACTTGCGTAAATGGCTTAAATTTAACTCGATACCTTCACACATACCCCAAATAAAGGGTCGTGTCATACGGTTAGATTGGAAACAAAGTGATCTTATAAGGGTTCCGATTTTCTTTTGTTATAAAGAACACTAAAAACGTAGAGAACCAAGATCCCCTCTACTTTAAAGGTGAGATATTTCACACAGTTGTGGAAACATAAATCTGTAAAACATAAATATCGCTGAAAGGATCTAATAAAAGTTTTGTACGTATTAAAATAATGGAAAAGATGAAATCAATATTTTTCAAGTGTAATTGCTAAGACAAAAGAATTATGTGCGCGCACAGTTCAAAACACGTCTGTTTCCATTGTCCTGTTATTGACGTCTTGTTTGCACCGGCATTTCTCTAGTTGTAAGATTTTTTTTGTTGCCGTATAGATTTGTAATGGATATGACAGTGATGATTCTAAAATAGATATTTTTTCTCCGCGATGTTATTGTTTGGTCTGTCTGAACCATAGACTAAACAACTCAGCCTGTTACAAGTTTTTTAAGAGAATTGATACGATTTATTTTGGTTTCTTAGAGTACATTTAGGAGCAAAGAAAAAGAATATGCAATGCTAGAATTTTTCAAAGTTAAAAAAATGTGTGGTCAATACGGTTAATAAAACAAACGTAAAATTTATTTCAACGACGACGGTAGAATATAGTCGGTAGTTTATATTATTTTTATTTAACATGCACTTACATCAGCACTCAGCAGCAACTTATATAATTATTATTGAAAACGGGAAACAGACCTCAAGAAAAGAAATAGCCGAATAACTAAAAATCGTGCCATTTAAAACAGTGGAATAAAACACCGCGATCCATATCTCGCTCTCAGTGGAAAGCGCGTGCGCCTCGACCGGGCGTGTAGTGCACACGATAGTCATCTACGGCTGATATGCAGTTAATAATGTTACGCGATAAATAATGCAGGTGGAATACCTCTCAACTCCCGTCCTTGTTCACCGCCATTCAATGCAATGCACTTCCTACCGATAAGCTATGTCTCGTATTAGAAATTGATTTCAGATAATTTATTGTTCGCCCGGGGTTGTGTTCTTAAGGGTGCAATACGTTTCAATAACATTGGCTGTGCAATGTGTTTATTAATAGAATGCGATGTGTGCCGGCTTCTATTTTGTGGAATGAAACGTGCTTTATTAAAGGTGTATTCTGTTAGAACATTTATTATTTAAAATTCGTTCTTTATTGTATTTATATTTACCTACCTCTTTTTTAAGCGTTACTTCGCTTTATTGTGATCCGATCAAAGTTTTATAATGATTCTGGAAACAATGGGTTATTAAACCACAACGGAATCAAAATCATAGTAAGCTATTTACGACGTGCATATTACCATGAATTTTTAAGTGTCCTCGTTTCAAGCGAGCGCATCGCCCAGTCCCGCCCGCGCCGTGGAGATGAAGTAGTAAATTATTTGTTTATTCTCGCCACCCGTGTTTAAAAATGTATAATTTAATATTTGTCGAGTGCCAGACGTAATTTTTCTCTTACTTATATGACCCCCATTATAGGTGATTCACGTTTATGCATCATAATAAAAATGCCATAAAATTGCCTTTATTGGCCATCCTCCATGCACGACTGGTAACACAAAATTAAATTATTCACTGTTTATTAAATTTTAGTTGGCTCTGCGAGCATATTTTAAAACTGTTACAAGAGCAAATTAAATTCATATGCGCCAAATGATGTAGTTTGTACTCAAACTCTCGTTTATTGGTGTCCTGCTTCATTTTTATTGTATTGAACTGTTATTACGTAAAAGCACCTATCTGGAGAACATTTTATAACAAGCTATAAAGGCATCTCATTAAGTCAATAAATACTGGAACAAAACATTTTTCAATTGTTACAAACCCTGATTTAATTTAGAAGTTTATTTAAATTAAAACAAAAAAATAAAGTAGGGTGACCAAATTTAAAGGATTTAATTAGTTTAAAGGTTAGAGCGACTTGCGGCCTGGCGAGAAATAGGTCAGGTTTTCAAGCTAATGTTGCCATTACAAATGCAGTCGCCTGTCAAATTAAGGCAAACCAACGTTCCTAACCTGTCTGTATATTTGGGTTAATGCACAACCATGTTTATTATGGAGGTAGTAATTGGATTTACGAAATAATTAACATTTTTAGCAATGATTTTGTTATATAAATAAAACGCGGATGGCAATCCGGCTGACTTTTTTAATCAGTTTTATCACGAATAAAATTTGCCGTTTTCGTGGTAAGATAGATTCAAAATTCATGACATAATTTTAAATTTGGAAAAATTATATTACAGACTTGCATTTGATATCTCAAGAGAGTTCCTCTAGCCGAAAAATCTCTCTTTTTAGCGACAGAGATTTTACCTAGGTAAGAATAAACCTCGTGGGCTCTGAATTATTTTCATGCTTAGATCTGATCATTAAGTAATGGTTCCCAGCTTTATTGGTAGTCTTCATTACTCTTATATAAAATCGTCTTAATATTTTAGAATAATTCATAGTATACAAAAAGTACTGAAAATTTTTACCAATCAAACATTCAACCTTCTGGTATTGTGATAAGGTTGAAAATCTATTAAAGAAATTTGACCGATTGAGTAGATTGGCGCTGTACTGTGTGTGTGTGTGTGTGTGTGTGCGACTGTACCTACATAGTTTTAGCTGATAATAAAAATTAAGTAAAAGCCAAGAGAATTTATAGTCAGTCAGGATTAGTTATCAAAATCATGACATTTATGACCGACTAGCCATAACCCCTAGCTAGTCGGGGCAGGCTTCATTTATTTTTTATTGATTTTCGTGGTTCGTTACAAATGCAAAAACTTCTATTAGGCATTCCTTCGCAGGCTTTAGTATGTAAATTGAGCTCTTAACTGAAACAATAGATTTCAGTTTACCCCTGTATTGTCGCACGAATAAAACTTTACAGAATTAATCATAAATTAGACACTCCACTGAATTTGTGTTTCTGTGGAAGCAGCCTTCCTTCCGTCTTAGAAAGTTCAGCTGTAGTTCTTTAAGGTAACAATGGATGGCGCTGTATTAAAACTACAACTGAAAAAAGTTTATATAAAAGCAATTGAAATAATTTCAAAATGTTTTTGCAGTTGGGTACGTCTGATTGAAATTATGTTTTGATAATGCTGTCAGTTATTGTATAGGTAATATACATATATAAGTAGCATAAATGTTGTGACTTATACATAACAATCATATTTATGGTCAATTTCCTTTATTAAAAAGTAAATAAAATATTTCGGCGACCTTTCATATCATTGTCGAACTTATACGTCGGCAAAACAAAGTCAAAATTAATTAATCAAATTTAGTCTTTGTGCCTGAGATGATAAAGACTATTGTTGTAGCCTAATTAACAATTTTACGACTGTTACACTTTTATTAGGCACTTATGAAGTGCGTGGCATTAGAACAAAGGCAAATGTTTCCTGTGTTTGAGTAACGGGTACAAATATTTCTACTTAGTGACTTAGTTACCTTTCGGTCACAATTTTAGTCCGTTAGGCGTCGGAAGTCGACCCGAACATAATTTGGGAAAAGGCTAAGCAGATGAGGAGGCAATTTTATACAGGGTGACTTGTTAATATCGAACAAAATAATTTCAAATTCATGAGTAACGTAGTTATATAGAGTGAAAGGTATATCACAGAGTTAGATAGGCAATAGCAGTATTATTTGTTTTGTACAAATCTATTGATTCATTTTTGTGAAGTTTGCATTGTCGTACAAAAAAAAAGTCTGCCTGATATCGCTTCAGTATGAAATAAAAGGCAACTATCGTACCAGCAAACGGCATGGAAGCTATCAATACAGCAAAACAAATAAACGTAAATTAACAAGCAATAAATATTACTTTAATATCACATTCGATATAAACCTGGACCACACGCGATCAAAGCGACGCGATGCTATAAAAGATCTTTTTTTGGAAATAGCCGCGTTCGATTTCCTTGTTCCAAACAGTAGTGATAATAAACATATCGGCAGTCAACTAATCAAAGGGTTTAACGTTTCACAGAAAAAAAATAATTTGGTCATGATCTGGTTTGTTTTTAATGTTTCTGATTTTATTTTCAATGAGTAAAATGAAGTTCATGATATAAAAATTATTGCACTAATATTACAAAGGCAAATATGTAATGTAAGTGGCATGTAATGTAAGGCAAATATGTAATGTAAGTGGCATGTAATGTAAGGCAAATATGTAATGTAATGTAAGTGTGTGTGCTCATGTTAGTTAGTTTCTCACGCGCAAACGGCTGAATGAATTCGATGAAACTTGGCAGTATTATAGTAGCTTATATATCATGAATGGTACTTTTTATCCAGTGCGTGAATTTCTAAAGGAAGAAGAAGAAACCATTGGCTGAAGCTGGTTAAAAAATAAACACAAATAAATTGCTGAACTGGATTGTTTAGCTTTTTAGTTTAAATTCGGGGAACTGAATACACTATTGATGACAAGACATAACTACCTATTTTCTAGAACTAGTGATCGCGCCCCTAAATGTAATCATTGCCAAGTTCTCTCTCACTTTGTACTAAATTAAAAATGGAGTATGGCGTGAATAAAGAATGGAATTCCAATCCGCTAAGCCCACGCAATCGTGTTGCTTCTATTTTACTTTTTAGCGTTCGCAAGCTAAATGCGATCTTTGCGAACGAACATAGTACAAGCTTGCTATGAACTTTGTATTCAATGTAATTGACACAAATAGACTGTTGTTTTTGAAGGTTAAGTTTTTCAAAATGGTAAGTGTTTCATTCAGTTTTATAGCTATGAGATAATACTGATATTGTATTTGGGTAAGGCAACTCACGTTATGACAAAAATAAGAGTACGTCCATATTAGTTGTAGGTACTAATAACCAGCAAAGGTTTCACCCGCACTACAATGTCAGCTGCATATTTTGATAATAGATTCAATTTCTTCAAGTTACATCACTGTAACCAATAAGAATCTTAAAATAAGTATAGCAACCTGAGGAATCGATCTATCTTAGTTGATGAGATTACAAACGATTAGGTTTCAAATGATGCTACTGATCATTCCCTGACTCTTATCTAAAAATGTCGTATCCAGTAAATTTGTCTCACGTCTTCAAATGAAAAGGCCTTTCTTTTGTGTATTTATTTTCCCTTCCATTATCCTCTATTTCAGGATAGCTGATAATGTTTTCCTTGTAACTCTAAAGACCAAAATAAATACGAGTATTTGAAAAAGACAGAATCACAGATGACAAGATAAAGAAGACAGTCCCGCTAAGGAATCCCAAGTTTGTTAAATCTGTGTGTTTGAGTCTCTAGTACTCTGTAAGTTGTTAGCTGTAAAGTGAGCGATCCTAGCCGTTGGCGGGAGCTCTTTGACTTGACTTGTTGATATGAAAGTAACTTACATATTATGTAAAAATTTCGGAGCAGGTTCTATTACGAGGCCTGGATTGAACAGGAGTTATTTTATATATATACTTATTAAGGAATTAAGTTATCATTAACTGCTAAGCTTAATAGTATTTATCTCATATGTTCATATCAAACATAAATGTTTTACTAAAATAGAAACATTTGACACTAATAAAACATTTTTTATACTTGCGAGTTTCTCTCAAAGATATTTTTGAAATTTATTGTTAAGTGTAACGTAGAGCTTACTTACGTAACGGACAGCTGAGGCTCTTGGCACTCCTATAAATCCTACTTGTCAAGGGACACAGGCTCGGGTTTTATCACTGTATGCAGTCGAGAAACCGTGGTATCGCTCGGAGGCGACAGGAAATAAGGGCCAATGTCCCCACCCCCGGCCACGGCGAGATTAATTCACTGAATAAATAAAAGTCAGCGGATTAGGCCAAAGTCGTTTCCTCCCTCTTAAGCTGACCTCGCGTGCTTTTGTGGAAAAATGCCCACCACATAAATAAAATTCGGACGACGCCGAATCAAACTGAAACACACGGATTTGTTGTTTTGGCGAATAATTACGAACGATAAATTACCCTCGAAAAAATATCTATAGAACTGCCCGAACATAATGAGGGGAATGTTTTCTTCTGTCTCTAAAATATAGTTGGAGTTACGCGTGGGGAAAGTTCTATAAATCAGTTTCAGAATATGGCTTCTTATTGGAATTTCGTCATAAATGTAATTTGCAAATTCAAATCCACAGCGAACAATCTCGGACAATGTTTGCAAAGAACAAATGTTAAATGTTTAATGTGGCGAGGTTAAACAAAGATACGCGTATGATGGTACCCAGTCACCGGGGAATGGAAAGATGAATCACGAAAATTTGAAAAACCTTTTTAAAAATTTCCCACGTAGCCAGACGTTGGGAGTCATAAAAATTTCAGCTTACAGCTTTCGCGCTTACAAAATGAAATAGTGGTTTGTTTTCAGTGGAAAGGAATATTGCATTATTAACTTAATGTATTTTAACTTATTAAGCGAATGGATATTTGGGGTGAATTCGAGAAGTGGCTTGTGAAGATGTCATTTCATATTTGGACGTTAATATTATATTGCGTTGGCAATAACGCAGTTGGGGAAGAGTACTTACTTTATTTAAGTGCGTTCCAAAATAAAGTTGGCTCTTCAATGTGGAAAATTTTTCTTGCAAACAAAAAATGGTGAAATGTATAATAAACTTGATCCTATCTCTACTTATTTTACGTAGGTATCTAGGCAAAGAAAGGTCCTTATTCAAAGTAGGTACTTCAATTGACCATCTAAATTACCTCCAAGTTACAAAGTATCAATGTGATCTTCAATCTATCTTCATGATTAGATAAGCGTGACTGTAATCCAGAATGCTTGGTATTTTAGTGGTGCAGTGACGTCCAGAGCCGGTACTCGTAAGTTCGGAATCGTACCGCAGTCGGCGACGGTACGTACACGGCTCCGGCAACATTACCGCAAATTGCATTAAGGCTTGTGTGGATATTCCATAGTATATCGAAAATGTGAACAAAGTTTCACTGTAGTAAGTTTTCTAGGAAAGAATTTGGAGTAAGTGTATTCAAATACAAAGGATTTCGTTGCAGATCCAGGGATGAGGGAATAGCTTACCGTATTTCTTGTAGTAATTTCGAATTGCAGTCTACGAGAATCATGCAAGAAAATGGTTGTTACTTGTGCAGTTGTTCAATTTCGAGTGTAAGACGGTATTTTTCTCTTGGGTACACGTTGGTATATATTCTACTAGATTTATTTATACTACCCACAGATGGAAAATCTTGGTGTGAAATATGAGGTGAAAAACCTACACATGAGGTTTCGTACGAAAAAGTAAATGTTTTCTTACATTTTATAATCCATAATACAGGATAAAATAAAGTGAACAGTTATATTTACAGTTCAGGAAAAAATATCAAGAGTATCGGATAAAACTGTACACGGAAGTTTGCTTTGAGTAGCGAAGAAACTTACAGGATTTGCAGCAAAATTTACTTTTTTCTATAAAAAGCGAATGCTGCATCGCACTTTACCTTTTACTATAATATAAAGGAAACTGATCGTAGAGGTAGAGCGGATCATAAAATGCACGTCGCTCGAAGTTCGTTCAATCAATCACAGACTAATCGAAAATTCCGACTCAATAAGTGGAAAGGCGATCGAGGACGGATTATGTGTCTCATCATTAGATATTACTTGGATCACTCTAAGAAGTCGTTTCGATTCATTCACGTTTATTTCTTTATGATGAAAGATACCCGCGAATAAATTAAATCCGAAATGAAGGAATTGTGAATTGAGACGGTAGTAATTGGAAAGTTTCTTAGGATAATTTATGAATATTTTGAGCCATATATTTTTGATTTATTAAAAAAAAATGTTAGAAGAATGTGATGCGGCGATAACATTCCTGATTTACGGTATTTTTATTTATTTCAAGTACCTACATACATATATTAAAAAAAAAACATATTATTTAACCTGTAACTGATTACCACATTTCTATTTTTATTATTGTATTTTTCGTAATATATCCATATCATACGGTAACTAATTGCCTTAAAGCAAGTTAAGAAATCCTGTAGGTATTATTTGTCCTGTATGTATTTCCTTCCTTGCCTACTTCTAAAGCAAAGAATAATATATATTTTTATTTATTTATTGTTATAAATTATTATTTCTTTAAGAAGATGGAAAAAGTTCTAGATATCTAGTAGTGCGACCATACACCGACACATTATACATTTTAGATATATTAATTTAATTTATCTTGTTCTGTAGAAGCAGACGGTTACTGCGAGTCTTAACGCCCAACTTGAAGCGATGAAGTTTCCCGCTATTGGAATAGGAGTGGAGTAGCAAATTAATATAACTTCCTTAAATATTTATTATATCCCCTTATGACTGAAATTGAATTCAATCAGAGAATAACACGGGGATGAATATTCCTTGCATCAGAACCCAAGGAAATTTGGAAGCAGAATAAGTGTTAAAATTATTTATATTTACGGCTAAATTCTAATCAAATACCAAATACAATACACAAAAGACCTATAATGAAAAATCTCCCAATTAAATCGGGAATGTCAAGAAATATACAGAACAGTGGGTACAGTCAACAACGGAATGAAAAAAGCATCAATTTAATTTACTCAAAGAATACTCACACTATTTGCCTCCAGCAAAAATCGGAAATAGAAATCCACATGTTTACGACGACCATAAGAGCAGATTGCAGCGTTGATGGCAATAATAACTCCATGGTTTTTTGTCCCGTTGGTAGTGAAAGATATTGCGACTAATACTCAAAAGGGCAAGTCCTGCGACGTTTTATTGAATAACGACCGCTGACGCCGTGCCGAGGTAGATAAGCGGACCAGAATATTGTGACCTCCAGTGTACTTTGCTCTCTGAATTTTTGGGAATTATGTTTTCTTTTGTATTGTTTTCTAGGATGTACTGCCGCTGTTTGTGTGTATTGGATAGGTTTCGTTACTTTATTTGCTATGGACTTTACAAAAAAATACCAATATCAGAAATTGGATTATATTAATATTATTTCAAGCTGTTGTTATGGTAGATTTCAACACAACAATTTATTGAGTAAATAATAATAAATTCATGAAAGTGACGTTAACATTCGTGTAAGTTAAGATATAATATCAAGTACCTAGAGCCTACTACGAGTAATTAATGGGATAGGACTAATATTCTTTTTTATGCCCTAAATTTATTTATAGTTTACTAAAAAGAGCTTGTATGTATACAAGCGTTTTTATATCCAGACAATAGCACTAGGTACTATTCAATACTCACGTTAGCTGTTATACACAAAACGTCACAGGTCGATGTATTTCGGTAGTTTAGTAAAGTCAAAGGCAATTTAACTCGCACCTGACCCTTGTCGCAATATCAACACATGTGCACGGTTCGCTGCTCTCTCTTTAATTAAAAGGACATCACTTTTTAAACTTTAATAAAGGAAGTTGGGATCACAATAAAAAAACATGTCTCGAAAGCGATAAAGGGCAAAGAACAACTAAATTAAAGTCAACGTTTTACGCTTAAACAAGATCCTTTACTACGAAAATTCATTCTGAACTTACATAAATATTGACAAAACAAAATTCTGTTATGAAATTGAGTTTCTCAGCAATCTAAATACGTTTTAAGTTCTAGACTTGTTACGAGGAACACGAACAAGAGCATTTTTATAAGTCGACTAAGCTTAGTCCAATCCGAATAAGAAATAAAATGGACGGAAAAAGAATAACCAATATATAAAATAAAACATTGAGTGACGTTATTGTTTCGTGTTTATTTTGCTTTTTATTTTGAACGAACAAGGAAAACGAGAGCGTACTCACAACTTGAAAAAGATTTAGAAAAAGATCCATTAAGCACCCATCCAGTTGGATGACTTCAATGACAAAGCAAGGTGATTTTTAACAATTTCCTAATAATTATAATCTTCCGCTCTGACGGGCCGGGACAAAGATAGAAATTAACATATTTCTTTAATTTTCAAGTCGACTATTGTCCCAGAAAATTAGACATCGGGTGAACTTAATCGTTAGTCCAGCAATTTGCTGTAAAAATTATGTGGCGTGGGAGCCAATTAGAAGGAATAAATGTTACAGCGTAGGGCCAGCACGAAACGCGGCTTTGTGATCGTTAATTCATCTTAATTACCTTTTTTGATGGACTTTTCGAAGGTTGAAATCCTCCGTCACGGATTCAAAGGGATGGACTTAGTTAATATTCCGGTAAAGTATAAAAGCGTCGAGGGGACCTTGTGTAGCGGCGTCGTACTGCGTCATTGGGTGTTGATGAATTAAGTGTTCCGAAGTGAAATAAACTTCAGAAGCTGTCCTAATAGTTTAAAGTTTTGTTTAATTTATTTCACCATAAAATGTACCAGAGTTATTTTAGATTTTCAATATTATTTGCTTTTAATATGAATTTTGAGCTTATAGAGGAAGGGGACGACCAAAGAAAAGATGGATGGATTGCTTGAAAGTTGATATGGATAGAAAGAATGTAACTTGTGAGATGACGGCAGATAGAAGAGCGTGGAAAACAAAAACATGCTGTGCCGACCCCAAATAAAACTTGGGATAAGGGCTGGAGGATGATGATGAATTTTGAGTTTGTCCATGTTCAAGATACTGAAATTACTATTTTTAATATTGAGCCCCGTATTCCCGTTAAATTATTCGAAAAATTCCATTTATGGACAATACAACATTTGCGCACGCGGCAAATTACATCGCGTTGGCTACGCCTTGCGGTCTTACAACACATTACTGGGATAATGAGTAATAAATCTAAAACGGATAGAACAAAACAACGACACAAGCTATATTAAAAGTTTCACGGGACGCGGAGGCTCTTTAAAATAATGGGCTTGTAGTACAAACGCGTAAACGAGTGCGTAAACCTGGGGTGTTATTATAAAATCTGAATTTCATTAACCATAAATAAGTGGACCAATTTGTCGAGGGAGAACGTAATTGCGTCCATGTCCACTCTTCGGGCATCGACATCAATATTACTCTTTTTTTACTCGGATCTGGACGCTGGAACTACTCCAATTTAAACATAATTTGACCCGAAATTATTGCTTAATTATTTTCCCTTGTGATAAATATTATTGTAATCGATTCCTATAATGACAGGATGCGGATAAAATGGTTGATATTTAATCCGTTGCATTTTTTCGTGGCTTAATAAGCAGTTACGATGTTTATTTTAAAGTTCAGTTTAAGGTTAGGCTACACTGCTTATGGAATATCTAACATTCATTATGGTTATAAATTTTTGCATTTAATTTTATTCTTAACTACTACCCGCGGTTTCACCCGCGTCCTTAGGGTACGCCTTCCCGTTCGAAAACTAATCCTGTGTTTAAGCTATTTTCCCTCATATTTTTAACTAAATCGGTTCAGCCATCGCTTCTTGAGTTATAATAAATTATTGAACTTGAATAGAATAAAAAAAAATGGAACTAAGGCGACTTTTTTAATAAGTATAGA
This sequence comes from Heliothis peltigera, assembly GCA_958496145.1. NCBI lineage: Eukaryota > Metazoa > Arthropoda > Insecta > Lepidoptera > Noctuidae > Heliothis > Heliothis peltigera. The sequence continues at coordinate 5,174,371 of OY292333.1, forward strand.
GTATTATTCACGCAGAGCTAGACATTACTTATAAAAGGTAAGTAACTAATTAAATCGATTTCGAAATGATTATGGAATATCCAGAAAAAGCTCCCGAAAAAGTTCTCAATGTCTATACGTAACTACATACGAAAATCACCGTGTTGATATGGACTGCTATAATATTCCAAAAAGCTTATACTATATTTGCAATGTAGCCCAACCCTAAAATTGTATGGTCGCAAATATCAAAATGCGTCTTGTAAATACCGCGATGTTAAACTACAGTCATAAACATATAAATGCTGCCACTTTCAAGCGAGTCAAATTTTATTTATCCTTGGGGACAATTTCCTCTTGTCAAGCGTCGGCCACCCGGGCATTCGCTATAATGAGAAAACGACAAAATCAACTCGGTTCAAATTAGACGCATACTGACGGGGTTTACATGAGGCTCGTAATAAAATTATTGAAGAAGATTTACAATTATTCAAATTGATTAGAAGCTTTAATTTTGGAGTATGATTTAGTGTTCGTGTATCGAGATATTAAGGGCCTGTTTCACCACTTACGAATAAGTTCCAAATAGTTTATTTGGTAGATCATTTCATACAAATTCTGTTCCATTTTAAAATTTATCTGGTAGATAGTGGCTATTCGGACATTGTGAAACTGGCCCTTAAGCTTTTAGCTTGTTGTAGTAAAATTCCTCATTGACAGTTCTAATTTTGAAATTGATTAATGACGATTCTCATCTCAGCCTAATATAATGTGCGAATAAAGACTAGGTATTCACAAACGCTTCTGATTTCTGTTAGATCTAAAACTTATACTCGTAGAAATTTATTAAAAAAATAATTAAAGTGTAAAAAAATAATTAAAGACGTGTCATAGACACTCTGCAATACAGATATATTATATTAAATAAAGAATTTTTAGTCTATACATATTCTTTTTTGTGATAAATTGTTTTTACAAATGACTTAATTTATTTGTGAAGTCTCACGCTGAGCGTGAAGTTAACAGTTTTAAATTGTAAAATATTGGTTTAATCAAAAAGCCAAACAGGTTTTAGATTTATTTTTATGTTTATACAAATCTACTTCCTACTTAAGTGTTGCTTATTCAGTGTAGTTAACACAATTGATATATGTTCATCGATAGTTAAACGCGATAACGATGTGAAAGGGCGAGCCGTTTCCAAATTTCTTAGTCAGTTAAATCATCCGTGACTTGGAGCAGTTAAATCGTATTATGTACACTTAGTTCAAAATTAGGGTGATTTCCTTTCATTAATATAAGCAGTAAATTACATGATGTACCACTTTACTGTCCAGTAATAGAGGTATCTATTACTTTATTGTGAGACGACAACGTATTATAAAATATGCATGAATTTGAATGGGAAATGCAATACGGGGAATGTGTGGCCTTAATTTTACTACAGTTTTATTGATACTTGATGGTACTTTGTACTTGGAGATGGTGGGACTTGAAGGTAAAGTATGGCGTAGGTATTCAAATTAGCAAATTAAATTGTAAGGGCCCTACTACAAAAATGTTAGACAGATGTTTGACACGGTGTTTAAAATAACTTTGTATACACCTATATATATTTTTTAACTATAATATTAATATTTTAATTTTTTGTATTAAGGCCCTAAAAAGTAATGACAATTTTTTTCTGTATTTTACTGAGCTCAGTAAATGGAAAGTTTATATATGTTTATTTTAATGTGGACCACACTTTTTGAATTCAATTAAAATTCGTATCTACCAAATTAAAGTACATAATATCTGACAAAAAAACATATTCCAGAAAAATATTCGAATAATATTTTCGCGACTACAAATGCAGCATGTAAACCGACTCTGAGCATCACTTGTAGCTGAAACGTAACGTTAGCGCCACGTACAATTAAAGTCGTGATCAGTATCTGTTCGCCGAAGAGTTCACCCTTAACTCCATGCGACGAATATAATTGTAGACTAAACTGTATAAAGGCAGACGCGAGGCCGGACATGTGCGTTCTAACAGTAACGGCTGCTGACAGTGTGGTGGGTATTTTATTCTAATATCACGCAGAAGGTCACTTCATCAACATCATCAGCCTTTTTATCGTCCCACTACTGGGCACCGGCCTCCTCTCACAATGAGAAGGATTGAGCGTTAATCACCACGCTTGCTCAATGCGGGTTGGTGATTTCGAACTTTTAAAGTCCAGGTTTCCTCGAGATGTTTTCCTTCACCTTTTAATCAGTCATTGGCGTCTAAGATATGCTTGGAAAGTACATACAACTTAGAAAAGTTGCATTGGTACTTGCCTGACCTGGAATCGAACCCGCACATCCATACTTAAGAGGCTGGTGCTATAACCGCTAGGTCACTACGACATTTTAAAAGAAGGTCACTTATACACTTAAAAGTGTAATTAGAAGGACTTGAACTCTTAACCTCTAACCCAATATTTGACTTATTTATCATTGGCTTATTGCCGAATTTCCCTAGAGACTTAACTGAGTGTCATCGTAGTTACAAGTTGATAAATTGCTTGCTAGTACTTTTCTTTACTACAATTACAATAAATAGTTCTTCGAATAATTATGCCACTATTTCGTTTATTAAGACAATTTCGTGAAACTTTAATACTAAACAATTGAATTTGAATTTTTCGAAAGACTAACAAAGTTGAACTACTGAAAACCCTGACAAACAGCGACAAACACTGAGTTTCAAGATAACATTTTAAGTATGCTTAAACTTTTATGGCGAAATATTTTATGCTTTGGTGCCATAACTGGCCGTGCGGTAGCAACGATCTTTGATAAAATAAATGACGCGAATTATGCAACTTAGCGCGAAGTGTTTCATATGTGCGTTTGACTTGCCGCGAGTAACGTTTACGATTGCCAGTCCCCTTTGGGCGGGTTATTTTAAAACTGCACGAAGGGGTTATCAGTTCTATCGCGATTTATGACTCCGTCTTAAAATGCGGAAAATTTATATTGGGATTCTTGAGTTCGTTATCCGATTGGCATTCCAATTGCGAATGGTTAATAGTAGTTTGGATTTCTAATAATGAGAGATCTACATAGATTGGTGAGCATTATTTTCTACGAACTATTTTCTTGACATTTTCATTACCTTTTAAAAGTGTTATATACTTATATTGAATTATTAGTAGTCAAACTCTTACTGTGTATGTAAAAAAATATACATACGCCAGCACATCAAGCTATCTGAAATTGACAAATTTTGCCAATCAACTTTTAACCACAAACATGCTTCAGCGATAAAGTTGAAAATGTATGAAGGAAATTTGACAGATTGTAGTAGGTTGATGTGCTGGCGTCTGTTCTATGTATGTCAAACTGTACTGATTGTCTAAGTTAAAGAAAAATTGATTAAAGAAAACCAAACGCCCGCAGGAAAATTTCATCAAAATCGTGTAACATTAATATCGAGTAAAAATCCGATAACAAGACAAAAACATTTTCCATCCCCGTAACAAAAGGCGGTATTTTTCTATAAACCAACAGGAAATTATTCAGAACGGTAAAGCATCTAGCTGGCACTAAACTGATTAATATGCATTTAATATCCTTCTGTGTTCACGGGATCCCTGGAGTAATTTCACTCAAATTACCAATGCATTATTTATATGTAAATGAAAATGTATGAATTCCTTTGAGATGTACTGTTTTAATGATTATAAGGGTGAAACGTTTTCATCGCTCCCATCTTTGAGCGTTGGTGTAAATTGGGGATTAAGTATAAAATAACAGTCTTTGTTTTCTTATTTGAATCTCAAACTGAATAAGCGCGATGTTTTAGTACCTAATGCTGAAAGACATTTAACTAGCTTAGAATTCACCAAAGGGGAGCGGAATGTGGTTATTTAAACATCTCACCTCCAACCATTTAGCAGCAGCCTTGAGCAGAGTTTAACAGTGTTCAAAACACAAGAGTGTTACAGGAGGCTTTGCAAAAAAACCGAGCACAACACATACCATTTTTTTGGTCCTTTCAATTACCTACATAATGCAATGTCGACTGTGCAGATAGGTGGTATATAGCATGATATTTTTGAAGAAAGTAGGATTTGAAACTATTCGAATTAATTTAATTACATAAAATTTCATTATTAATGTTAATTTTATTGTGTAATTAAAACATACTAAGTTAAGTACAATTAAGTTTATTGTAGAAGTCAGTCAATAAAAACAGAAAGCTTTGTTCGTATATATTTATGCTCTTGATATGTATATTTCGCCCGAAAGCAGTCTGTAACTTTTTGTGGTGAGTTTTTAACTTATAATTTTTTCAAGTCGATGTCAAAGCGTGGTAATAAAATAAAAACTAAGGTCGCACATCCTCGGGCGAGGAAACTTCACTGAAAAATGTTTAAAGACTTTGTGCTACAAGCTTTTGTAAACTCGGTTAATTATTATTCATAATTACAATGTTCAGACGAAAATTCGAACAAGTTTTTAATATTATTTTATGAAGTTTTATTTTTTGTAGATTTATTGCGTTCTTTTGTTTAAAAAATTACACTTTTATATTTTGCATCAACAAACTTTTGTACCTAGCCTAAAATAGTGTTGCTTTTACGAAGAATAAAACCTTATCAGCATAAATAAAGTCCATCTTTTACCAAATAAAAACAAAACAATAACAAGTTGATTCCAAAGGTTATTGATCAGACTATGTGTTATCTTCTGTTGACTTTGTCCGATTTGTCATCAGCATCGCAGTCAGAGGGCAATTAGTGGGACCACCCAGGACTCGTCAGAATGGCCGGTGACGTCCGACAGCTACGGCGGGCTAAAACAATTTGTTACCATACAAAAACGAACGTAAGCTGATAATTGTAGACTGTGGGCGTTTTGCTTTTGTTTTCTCTCAAATAATAGTGTCATCCTGAGTATTGTGTGTCGAAGTCATTATGATTGATCTGTGTTTTACTTCTGTACTTATGTAAGGTGTTAGATGTGAAATAGATAGAATATCATGCATTTTGTTAATGAAGGTTAGTGAATTCAATCATCAACCTGGGTTATTCATGCCTGATTCATTCCTAAGATTTTTTATTAATTTCATTGAAATGGAATGGATTGAAGTTCGCTGTAGTAACTGACTATTGCTGCAAATTGAAATTAATGTAATTTTTGATATACAAGATATTTAAAATCTAGATTAACTCAGTTTAATCTTGACGATTAAACAATGTAATCAAGAACAGTATAGATTAATTTTCATTGCTATCTTTGAAAAGCTATAACATTTTATGGGGTCGTCAATTTGAAGCTTCTAGAAGTTAAATTAATTTTAAATTTAATTTTATTAACTGAATATTCCCCTTCAAATAAATCCTTTCTCGTCCGATTTATTTTAGATGCTTAAATTTTCTGATAGTCTTGGTCGTAGATCTTCCTATTGGCGAAGATTCATCAACAGATAAAGGCGCGTCTACGACAAAAAGTTGAGCGAACCTCCGAAAAATCTCACCAAAATCTTCTTCATCCAGAGCAGATGGTATCTCACACCGAGAATAATATCCCCATGAGCGATTTCCTTAATTTCGTGAGCGAATCAAGGGGATCGATCCGCCCTGATCGCTAGTTAGTGATAACGTTTATGGACGAACGCCGGCTCGCAAATAACGAGTATCTTTCTTTCATTCGATCACGACCAAAAGCGGTATTCGTGTCTGGATGTCAATTGCCAATAAGGTTGCGAACTTTGTCGAAGATACCGCGAGGTCGTCCGTTCCTGATTTCGGGTTTTGTCAGGCGCTTATGAACGTGTTGTTCGAGGACACAAGTTTTTGTGTTGTTTCTTATATTTTTTGGGATTTGACAGAATGTTTGAAAATGGCACCCTAGTTGTTTATTTTTTGTATAGATGTTTATCTTTAGATTCGTCCTTTAGGGCTTTTTTGTCCTTTCGCAGTTTGGCCTAAGAGAATCTATACTGTTTAACCAGTCTATATCTTTTAGGCATTATTAAAGTTTTTTTTTACTTTACGAATTTAATGAGCTTAAAAAGACAGCACCCAACAAAGCGTAACATATCCAGGATTAAGAAAAAAGTCACACCTTACCGTCACCTTAGAAGCCACCACAAAAATCCCTTTTAAAAACAGCTTAAAACTTTTATCAGAGTGACGTGGCATTACCAGTGTGATCCATGTGGTGCTGAAACCCTATACAGTAGGTAAGCCATGGTTCGTCGACCAATCGCTTGCGAGCGCCCGGCTTACTGCGGCGGGGCGAGGCTTTGCGAACGCTGTGTTCGGTTACATATCACATATTTATTGGACTCCATGGTTTTAGTGGAAAGTTCTCCTGTAATGTTGCTTGTAGGAGTTTTGAGATACCGGAATTGAGTTTGAATCAATTTTAAACTTAAAAAAATATGTATTAGCTTTAAATGGTATTCTTCATTTTAGAAAATAGTTATTTAGGTTCTCTCAGCCATGCCTGATTCTCAAAATGACTTAGCAGTTTCAAGAACCTGAACCTGAAACAGACAATCCATTGTTTTCTTTTTATTTTTAAAGATAAGAAGAAAAAAAAATTACAAACACAAGCTTTAAAAACAAACATCACCTAATTCAAATAACTGAATCACTTTAATCAATCGTCTCCAAATAAGCCAGCAGGACCCTCACACTCCATTAAACATATTCCCCGAACTCGAAATTACTCATACACATTGTTTCAAACACAACCGACTCGGCGCGGGAGCAATTAAGGCCCTTTAAACGTCATTCGTAGATGACAGTCGCGGCCTGACGACGTCGAGGCGTAATTGTCGATAATTCTGTCGTCATTGGGCCCAGAACGGCCCACCCAGGCCTCATCGCGTGTAATAAGGCCACACAATGTAGCATTCAGAATAGAATGGAATAGACACCACCGTGCAATTTTTTGCTTCGTAACTGAGGTTTTAATTTGAAAATAAGGTTTAAGGGTTGCTATTTACTGACGTTTGTTTTATGACTCAGCGCAGTTTCGAAAATAAAATTTATCTAATCAAATAAATTATTTATAGGATGATATTAATGAAACACATTTTACGTTTCATAAAATGTTTAATTTTCAGGGATAAGTATGTATGTAATGAAATATATGTATGTGTTTTTTTTTTATATTAAGAACCGATTTTAAGTCACCTATGATGTGAATTGGTCCGATTTCAATTACTTATTTACCATCTTTATTTTGAGGTTCTTATTTAGAGGTTCTTTATTTTCATGTTCATTTGGTTTGACTCAAGAATAGTAGATAAAGACGTAAGAGAGAGAAGAAATGAGAGTATATAACTCTGTAAAGTTAGATGCAAAATTTACTTTACGCGGGTATTTACAAAATTTAGGAGTATTTCTTAGTACGATGTCATAGAAACTTCGAGTTATTGCAACATAAAGAAGTTTGGTCTTAATTCGGTATATCAATCCGCCGTAAAATTTTGTAGCTGGCTTTACTATGTACGTGGCTGGGTTTAAGCTTATTCTCTTTACAAAGTTTCAGCTTTTTGATTAGGCTACTAAATGTATTAAGTAACGTTTGTTTCTCGGGATTGTTTGACCTTGTAGGGGAGAGTATTATTTCATCCAGCAATACCTAACTCTTATCAATTAGCTAATAATCAATATTATAAACAAATCTACTCTAGTAAGCCAATTATAATGAATAAGGGGCTGACATATCTTTTAAACAAAAACTAGATTAAAAGAGAGATTTTTATCCCTTTTCTTCTATTTTCAAAATTTTAAAACCCCTACTTGTCGTTAATACTTAGCAGTTTCGATATTTAAGAAACATATTGATATGATGGGGTTGAGCATACCGCATTATTTTGCTGTGAATAGCCCTTAACTTGAACTTAAACTAGATTAAAATAAATAATAATATGTATTTCTCATGAATTGTCAAGTTTAGAAGGGAAATGGCAAAAGAACGAATAGCTTAAAATTCTTTTTACAAATCTGCATAATCGTAGTAAGCTACCGTCTGTTAGAGTAATTTAAATTTTATTTCTCTCTAGAATGTCAGAGTATGAATTAAATTGGCTATTGCTTACAGGAGCTATTAAAATACAACAGCGATTGTTAATATTTTATGGCCTTTCAAAGTCTTTACAGCCAGTAGCCTCTTTGCTCCTGACACTACAATATTTTTTAAATAGTTTTTCGCGGTTCTAACCACGAAGTGAGAGAATTACTTCGTTTACCAAGATAAGAAGAAGCCTGTAACTGTCCCTAGGATACCATTTGGCACTTAATTAGTTCACTCGTTTATCCGTGAAATCGAAATATACATTTCACTTTCCAATTTACAATATTAGCTAAGCTTTTAATCGGGACACCTTTTTTTCACAAACGGTCGGTTAGCCCCAAGGTAAGCTATTGATTAGCTTGTGTTATGGGTGCCAACGCAACTGATAAACTGCATATACTTTACACATATAAATTCCATACATATGTATATTATAATATCCAGAACACAGCCAACAAGCATGGTCATCATACAAATGTCAACCTACCGGGAATCAAACCCGAGACCCTCAGCTCGGCAGTCCAGCGTGGTTACCTTTGTGCCATCGGGGTTGTCTTAAACGCTTTGCTCATCTAATTTTAATCTAAAGAAATCCATTAAGCTGCAAAAACGAAGATGGTTTATAATTAAATCTTTATAAAATACTATTAGTTTTAGATTGACAATTAATATTGGCTTTTACGCAATTTATGCTGCTCTAAGAATCTGGTTTTTTGTATCCAATAACATTTGATAGAACTTTCTCGAATTAAAATTGAATATTTCAAGCTGAGTTTTTTTGTGCTATCAATAATTATTAATTTCGTCTATGTTGGTGAAAAAAGTATTCGTTGTGATTAATTCGATACAAAAATTGATTACGGAAAAAATATTGATTTTATTCGTTGCTTTAATCCTACTACTATTATAAAGGCGAAAGTTTGTAAGTATGGATGTATGGATGTTTGTTACTCTTTCACGTAAAAACTACTGAATGGATTTGAATGAAACTTTACCACAATATAGCTTATACATCAGAATAACACATAGACTACTTTTTGTCGCGAAAACCGACATACACGCGGGCGGAGCCGCGGGCGACCGCTAGTATTATGATAAATAAGAATATTTATCATATTTTGTATGTTTTTTACGGCTAAATAAATATCATATTTTTAGTTTTGTTATACCTACATTTTTTTAAGTGGAACCGAGGATCTAAATCTCTTCACAGTTCCACTTAGAAAGCATTTTGTATTTGTCAAAGGTTCGAGCAGCCCTATTCATACGATAATAAAGTTGAATGGAACAAAGAGCTAGGTCTTCATGTATCGATGCACAGATAGGCTAGGAAAAGACTGTTGCGACCAGTCAAAGGCTTTGCTACTGAAATTTTATCAATAGAACTGACATGCTTTTTCGTGTGCAACGATCCTAACACGAGACGCCTGATGGCGCTTGATCTGCATACAGTTGGCTTCTGTAGTGAAATTGAACTAACAATTTCGGATCGTCTAATATTTTACAGAATCGTAATGACAGAATAATGAATTTTCGATATGAGAATATCCCAAAATAATTAAAGAAACTACCGTAAAACGATACTCAATAAACACAGTCCTTATCGTGCCAAAAAATCTAAACCAATTGATCCAAAAATACAGGTAAGTATAACAATAAATTAGGAACTGATACATTGATTTACACTCGCATTTTGTTATTCGAAGAAAACAAAAGAGAAACGTCGAATCATTGTTAAAATACGCCACGAAAGCGAAACAAAATTTAAAACGCTATCGGGTTTGCTACATGCCGATAATGTATGCAGAAGTAAGACACAAATAAAATCGAGCGTTTCAAATATTAAGCCCTGTTCGACAACCAATAAACACATGTTTGGATACGGTCTTGCGTATGAACTAAATAAAAGAAACAAGGTAAGTAATGATAATTGCGCTTTTCGCCCCATATTGAGTTCACTTTGTTGCAAACTCATAGTCTTAAAACATATGTTTTATTATATAAAGGTGTAATTTTACGTCGGTAATACTGGATGTTCTGTTTCAGTAGTGTGCTTACTATGTTAATTTTAATTGGATAATGTATGATTTTAAACTTTATTAAGATAATTACTGTGCTGCGTAATTATGTGTGAAATTAACTTTTCGATATTAACACGTTCGTATAAGATAGGATTAACGTGGACTGTTATAAACTAATGGAACTGGCCATGGAGATTGGAATTCCTTACAATTCGTTACGGATATGAAGAATAGATAAAATCTTGAAAGTTTATGCATACTTTTGAATTTAATGTCATATTGCAAGATAACATTCTTAGACAGTACTAGTAATCGGGTACATAATATAGTGATGAAGTGTTTTCCGCGATCTCGCTATATTTTTTTGCTCGTATTTTTTTTTTTATATTTCTTATGAAAATTAAATATTTATTTTTCAAAAGACCTAAATTCTTTAACGCTGTTATAAAAAAGTCCCAAAAGTGTTCTACACCTTCCTGAAAGAATTCAACACGATATTCTTTGAAATAAATTCTACGTAACTATCACCTTTACAACATTTTACAGCCGATAAAAGCCGTTTACTCGTCTACGTTCTCATTTATTTTTACAATATTCCCATTTTACGCGACGAGTCTGTATTCGACTGAACTGTTCTGGGAAACAGGGCGCGTTGTCTGTCACATCCAATTGTACGCTGCCACCGTTTCGCAACCCCAACACATAAATTTCGATGCTATCTCCACAACGCTGCAGAGTTATTTAAATGTACAACATCACAAAAGATTATTAACGTAAAGTGTCCGATGCGAACAATGACAACGACATCCCTGCGCTGTTTAATTTAGATTTCTACCGAAATACCTATAGGCCGACAACTCTAATGCGAGCTTGTTTCAGCCATTCAGTTAGGCCGCGAGTCTAATGTTTTTCGATAGATTGGATTTGGATAGCACTTGTGTACCAAATTCGAATTGGCGTTTGAACGCTCTGGTAATACGCGTGCTCGGAGTTGAGACGTCGGCTTATATAGGTGTACAGAGTGGAATAGATTTCGAGCTGAGCCCTGCTTCACGCGTTGTCAGCCTGAATAAACTTCCAAATCGATTCCACAGCTGAGAGTGACACCCTTGGATAAGGTTGGCCCGCGTCTCGCCGTTTCTACATTTGCATAAAGAATAGAAAGACGAATATTGGATATGGGAGTATCTGCGACAGGGGTTTGCAATTTGCCTTTCTCTTTTTAAAGTATTCTTATTCATAGTCATAACAATGCATGTCATCAATTCTGCAGATTGTTCTCGTATTTCTAAAAGTACATCACAACTGAGCTCAGAGCTGAATTCTAGATCAGAATTCCTTACGAGGGAACATTGATTGAATTTGTTGAAACCCATTACTTATATCGAACATGGTGTACAAAATGCGTATAAGTAAGTTATAATAACCAAATAGGAGGAAGCAACAAACTTTTATTTGCGTGAAATGTACATAAAAATTTCAAATGTTAACATTAAGCCGCCCGCAACAGTTTTATTGCACCCGGCTCGAGTCATTTAACACATCAACCTATTGGGGGTCTGAACATTATTTTATTGAAGAGATTTGAAGCATCATATTCGTTAAGTGAGAGTAAAACGATTTTTCGCCGTTGATCTATTTGCTCGTCAATTTTATGTGAGTCCTGATTTTATGTCTTTCAAACATCAAATGCAGCTGGGTCGAAGTGTTAATAAAGAATAAAACTATTTGAACTCTGAATTCTGTGTATTTTATGTACGCTACATTTGAACAAGAAAAACGTATATTTTTATTATCTTATAGCTCTTTTTTTCGCTTCATTTTTTTTCTCAAACCACCGCACCTTCGTAACAGAAATTCCTCCGGGCTACTCCTCCTGAGCTGGCTAGATCAAAGCTCATTTTCTCTTGGAACTTTACTTTAAGTAATAACCCTTAAACCCTACATGTTATGTCCTGGGGCGGTGCCGACACAACTAATGTTGTTGAGCGCAGCCATGCCTGATAACTGTGCACAAATGAATAGGTCTGTGTTGGACATGACGCAACCAGCTCAGTGAAGTTGTCCAATATCGTACGTATAATTTCCTTCACGCTATGTTGCACCTATCTGGTTTAGCACGTCTTATATGCATTGATAGGTATAATGGGTACGAAATAAAATTATCATGAGGACCACAAACTGCTCAATCTTCATAATTTTTCCCAGCTTACCAAATTCAATCTGCACGATCAACCACCAAGGAATAAAATATGATTTAACGTTAATTACCAAGTTTCTAAATCTAAAGAATAACTTCTACTGCCCGTATACGGCCTACAGATAAATTCATACCCCACGTTTTCCCAGAGATAATTATTTGAGTCAATATAGTGCTTTTAGCAAGGCAGTAGACAATCGATCAAGCAGCTGGTTGCAGAGCCGCGTAATTTGATACACATCGGAATGTGGACACAAATAAAATCACTTAGCTGAGGAGTGGCGTCCTGCGGAGCACATCTACCGCTCACTGCGGTGGACATGGAAACAAAACGCAGCTAGAAACGTTAGCCAATTCACGATTCCACATTTGAAATATTGGAAAAAGGAAAACAAAGGACTGACAAATAATGAAATATCTATTTTAAAATAAGAAGAAAATATTAAATTTTAAAATTTTGTATTGTAATATCTCCATTAAAAACCAATAGCAATAAAATGTGAAATAAAATAAATATTTTTAAAGTAAAATACTATACAGATTTTTGTAAATCCTCACGTATTAAAAATTCGATATTCACTTGTAGGTACACGGAAATAAGTTTAAAATTAAAACATTTAAATGTGATATTTACTTTACCTGGTTATAATATACATTTATTTAATCCTTTACAAAACTCATATGAGAAACATTGTTTACCATTTCCAGAGTTGTAGAGTATCTCTTACTTCTTGTATTTCAACAATAAATAAAATAAAATCTGATGCTATTACGAAAGAAATGAAGTCTCTAAAGGAACTTCAATACTCACAGTTGGATTTCGCCACATCTTCAGTCCGATTAAAACGTCATAGTCGAAGTAAATAAGTATTGACGTGGGATAGGCTTTTAGTAAATTTGGTACTGAAATTGTATTGAAATAATTCTAGTGTCAAAATATAAATTGACATATTCCACTTAATACAATGTCAATTAAATTTGATAGAATTTTTATTTTCCTCATTTATGTGCTCTAGAGAAATTTGCGCGTGTGTGCGAATCGAACATTTCAACTCAGTTTTCACGCTTTAGTTTGATTGAAAATGCAATTTTCGCCTTCCGCATCGAGTCTAGCTTCACTACTTTCTACATGTTCTTGCTAGGATAGACGAGTGCTGTAGTTTAACTTTGGGAAAATCTATTTATTGAAAGTCTACGATATTCCCGCACTATTTATTTTAAGATTATTTTCAATTGTCTATTTACAAGCATCAAACAAATAATAGACCTATTGTAACGAGCTTTAGCTTCTGTATTTAAACAATAGTTCTGATTTAATTTGTAAGCCACTTCTAAAACCGTATTTTTAACAATTAAACCGAAAAATTCGCTATTTATTAATAATACATTAAAGAGTTTCATAGTTCAATATTATCATATCCCGAGCCTTTTCCCCAACTATGTTGGGGTCGGCTTCCAGTCTAACCGGATTCAGTTGAGTACCAGTGTTTTACAAGGAGCGACTGCCTATCTAACCTCCTCAACCCAGTTACCTGGGCAACCCAATACCCCTTGGCTAGACTAACGTCAGACTTACTGGCTTCTGACTACCCGTAACGACTGCCAAGGATGTTCAATGATATGATTTTCATAGTTCAATATAACAAGTGTTATTTATTTATTTTAAAATAGACCACGTCTTCCCATTTCGAGTCATGAATCTTTAATGTTGCTATTATAAAGTGCATTATGAAACCGCGCGGACTAATTGCTTTCGTATCTTCATTATTTACAGTAGCCACAGCGAATAATTATCTATACATACATATAATAAAATCGTAGAAAAGTCAAAACTGTACATTGAATATTTCTTAAAAGAACAATTGTGGCGTGATCTACAATTGATATCGAAGCCAAAAATATAGTTTTTAGTATTTTTGTCTGTATGTATGTCCGGGCTAATCCCAAAAAGTACTGCATGGATTTGCTTCAAAATTGGCATGAATATAACTAAGAGGTCGGGTCAACATATAGACTACATATTATTGCGCTATCACGTACGGAGGGGTGGGGGGGGGTGAATGAATTAAATCGCCTAGTGCCCATGCGGACGACATCGTGGGCAACAGCTAGTGTATCTGTATAATAATAATAGTATTCCAAAAATAAATTAAGCAACTTATTTCAACTGTGGAAAATTAAATTGAATAAAGTATGGAGGTCATTTATTCACGGGAACTAAAATGGTGTGTAATAAAAAATCCTCACAAAAGGCTGTGGGAGTCTCGACGTGAAATTTTCAACTGCCGGACTAGAAAATTCGTAGGGGTAAAATAGGGCGTGAAATTGTTCCCTGAATAGGTGGTATTTGTTTATGGGGAGCTGTTATACGTCTGTGAAATTTAGATGTAATGCTCCTGATGTGTTTCGTGTGGCCGTGAAGCTGTGATGGTGCCGTATTTGTCACACCGGCGCGGCGGTGTACTTGACATGTGTAGGATTGTAGGTTCCAGAATATATTATTCATCTCTTTTGGAATTTTTGAAGTGGTATATGTGGATGTGTTTTCTATTATTAGGGTGATTTGCCTTAAATCCCCACGCTTGGCATGTATATGGAGATCCAAAGGGGAGGCCTATGTTCAGCAGTGGACGTCTTATGGCTGAGATGATGATGATGATGATATGTGGATGACTTGTCAAAAATAGCGTAGGGATTAAATGAAATGTGTTATGTTAGATAATTATAGCTCTTTATTTCAGTTATGTTTTTATCTATAGGCTGTTTCTTTTTGTGGGAAAAAAATGGTGGCAGGAGAATTTCAAGCGTCTTAAGTTCTACATAGTATAGTAATATTATAATGTAACTTAGGCGATGTTTAGTAAACAAATACTCATTACATCTTAATTATACTACATTTCCTACCATAAACACCATTATTTTGAGACTTATGTGGCAGTTAGTCTCACAATTTTATCCTAATTAGTAAAACAACGAGATCATTACTTAAAACTAGTATTTTAATGTCTGTTGACAAATTACGCATACATGACATTGTACAGACGCCAGCAGGTCAACCTACCCGAATCTATCAAATTTACCAATCGAATATTAACCTTATGGTATCGTGATATATGTAGTTGAAAACCTATTTAAGAAATTTGATAGATTGAAGTAGGTTGATGTGCTGGCAATATTTAAATCTGCACCACTCACATATGCACAACTAAGTTTGTTGATAGAAGCAGTAAATACTAAATTCAAAACCAAACTCTCAGAATACGGATGCACATTGACAAATAGCTGTAGTTTCTTCAGAACAAAGTGGGTTATATTTCGTTCCCACACTGTAAACGCTTATTGAATAAGTAAGCAGTGGATTTCATAAAGGGAGGTAAGGTTTAGACTTGATGCTGCATTTTTATTCCTTGCGATAACAATTTGTTAGTTTCTTTGTTCGGTTGATGTACGAGGCTGGTATGGAGTCCAGATTGTTTTTATTTAAAGTTTAAATTGAAGGTTAAAAGTTTTCATGCTGTCGTCGGGCTATTTTGTATGAAGAATGTTTTTGAAGGAATATTACTTTTTAAAAAGTAGTTAGGTAGATAGACTGCTGCTTTTTGATTGGACATATTCCAAATAATATCAAAAATGTTGGTAAAAAATAAAATTGTTAAGTATTTTTCTTGGAAATTAGGCAATGATGGATATGGTAGGTTATGCCTTATAGATTTTGAAAACGTATGCATGGGAGCTAAAGGCAATATAAGGAATGCTACACTGGCCTGAGCGTAGTTTCAGATTTAATGAATAAAAAAATGTATAATAAAGTAGTTTGTATATCGTTTACGTCTAATATTCTTAAATTATAAAATTTAAATTCAAAATGTAAAACATGTACTCACTTACATAGAATATATTGACATAATTAGGACATTACGTTGGCAAATGACATCATCACAATGTTGCCTGTCACATAACGGGTTTTCAAATGTATTCCCTCCGTGTCCCGACTTAGTTCCAACCATGTTGCGACAGTTTTTATCAACATAATAACCGAATATGTATTCAAGAGCGGTACTTAGTGTTACTTTGCCTTACAACGTTTTACTACATACAGCAACATTATTTTCAACCTTATACCCTTCAAATAAAGTATATTAATACAATAAAAATATTACTATCCAAGTAATAGAATGGTCTCACGCACTGGTGGCGCCGCGCGGTGGCGTTTTGTTGCAACTAAAAGTTCCTTGCCCTTATTAGATAGCATAGCTCATAAATGATGCATGGTGGTTTGAAAACATTAGATATTTATGACGCCATTAAAATATAATCATAACTGCAGTATATAAGAAATCGCTTAAAAATTATAATTCATGCTATAAAACTGATTTAAGTGATCTAGGTGTAGTATTAAATACGTAGGATTTTGCAGAATAGATTACACTATTAGGTACACTATAATTCTTAAGGGGTGAATTCGAACATTGAAGGCATTTTCACCAATAAATAACCAAATAATTTCATGTTAAAGCAAAATTATTCATTCTCTTTGATAAAAAAGTTTAAATAATGAAGAAGTACAAATATTAATTATGGACCTGTGATATTCCCTCGCATTAAAATCGACAAGCATTAAATGAGTCGTCGCTCCGGGTTGGGTCATTCCGATTATCAGTTGGCATATCTTGGTTCGCCAACAATGAGAGACAACCCGCTAAATGCGCACTGCACTTGAACATCTTAATAATCCGTTGAAGGGCCGTGTCGGCCCAGCATGACGCGAGCCCAACACAACCGTAATTATTTTTCGACGGAGTGACATTTTACGCAGAAATAAATAATTCCGATGCGCCCAGAAATTACGACTACATTAATTCGAATGTGCGAATAAATAATTTAGTGCCAACACGAAATTTAATTATTTCGACACAAAATGAACCGATCCAATTTAACATCAATTTTTGTCGCTCGAATTGCTTTAATGCGTGTTCGATTTCGAATAACGCGGTCATAATATGACTAGTTTCCTGATAGAACACGGAGTTTACTGTTCACAGCCTTGTAACGGGGCAACAGTGCTTCAATGTGACATTTGACAGGCGTCTCCTATAAAGTTTAAAGTAATTCAACCGGGGAGGACGTCACGTCGATGCGCGTAGAAAGTCAACCTTTACGATGGTCGAGTGAACAAAACAAAACAAGTTGGACATGTCAATGCCCACGCCTTTGGTACGGTAACCTGATACAAGCAGGCGGATACATTTAACACCACCGAGAGGTTCGCAAGCGGTCGCGTCGCGTGAGCGCAAAGCATTAAGCGGAGCGATGAGCGATGCGGCGAGCGTAGGTCGAAGGACGCCGTCGATAGTTCAGCAATGCTAAGTTATTCCACAACGACTGTAATCTTGCTGGAGACTACTAGATGTCACGCACGTTTGGTACGTGCTTTGTACTACTTTGGAAAAGCTTTAAAGGCACCACGACAAAGTAAATTCTTAGTACTTAGATAGAGGTCTACAGGCAGTAAAACACTATCTTTAAGTCTATCGCAACAAATGAAAGAAACAGTACTTTGTGCTTGTAAGGTTTGTTGAATTAATGATTTAAAAAAAGGAATTAATTGTTAGTGATCACGCCACGAGCTTCATTACGATCCCTGAGTGCACTTCTCACGTCACTCTGACCGCAACCTTGCCTGCTCATCCGCTCGCCCGTGTCATGAAAGAGGATACTTTAATATCCGATTCATTGTTCTGTTACAAATTTGTCAGTGATCTTTACATTAAACTTTTTCTCTTTTAAAATTTGAGATGGGACCATAATCCTCGTGCGGCCGCCACGTTGTAAGTAAATCTTCGTCACATAATGACGTTTAGACCACACAAATAAAAATATTAGATATCACATTAAAGAGCTAAGCATCTATCGTGAGCATTATACCAGTGACGATATTGATTACACTTTATTTTCATTTCTTTGGAAGGTTCCTATTTCAAAACTGTTTGGTTTCCGTATTATTTATTATGAGAACTTGCATTCTGTATAAGAACCCCACTATTGTTTAAGTTCGACGAATGTAATAAATAAATTGCGTGATATCAAAACAGGTAACTAATATCGTATTACGCTGACACAATTTATGCGTAAGTCTGTGTGAAAACTATGTCGAGAATTATTATTTTTATTCACGTCATGTTTTTGAGTTCATATTGATAAATATAAAGTGTTTTATTTTATACCTAGGTAAAATATTTTGAAAGGATCAACGTTAAATTTTAAAATTCCTTTTTCAATCACGGACTTGTTTGTAAACACAGCAAAATAACAAATTCGGTACAAAATTCATAGGGCAATTTAAAATTGCTTATGAATTCTCCGTAACGTAAGCAATTTTTGTGTTAGCCAAATTAAACCTTATTTGCATAAAATAAGAATCGTGCGTCCGTAAGAATCTGATCGACCGTAATTACTTATCATAATTATTAATATTTCGCTGCTGTCACGCGACGGGTTGCCTCAAGGCAAGCCTTAATGCTTCTCTCTGATGATGGGTAGCATCCACAGTAACCGAGTCAGACGATAATTTGAGATAATTTACGTAATTCGGCACAATTTCCATTCGAAGAGCATGTTGTGCTCAGCTGAACATCATTATGTGGAAGTGAGTTTTAAAATCGATCGCGATCTAACTCTAACTGCCTCCGAGCAGTTTACACAAATTAAAATTTGCAAGACCTCTATTATTTGAACGCAAGCTTAAAAAATACATAGAAAATGGGTTGAAATCGTTGTTATTAAAATTGCTGGAAGTCATTCCATTTCATTGGTTTGCTTTAACAAAGCCGGAGTTATTCGCTTCAATTATAATTTTATTTATCCTTACAATATTTTACTAAGAAATTGAATTCGTCGATTAGACTTTTTTCACATTGTGCAAATCTTGGTACGGGTACATTTTTGTAAGTTCGCAAAAAGTACCGTAGTTATTGCGGGGGTAATTAAGTTTGATTGCGCAACACAATCTCCCGTTGTGCATTAATGATATCAGTGGGAGAGGCAATGCAGAGCATCGAAGCTCCCATATACGATGTCGATCGGGATCGAACCGCGACGACACGCAGGGGACACAGACCAACAATGCCCAGAGGTGAACAACAATTTACGAGCTTTGTATATCGACTTTTTTGTTACATAGTTTATTGACTTTTTTAGGTTTTATGGGGGGTTGATTATGTGTTGGTTTTGTTGTATAATTCATATCATGGTAAACTTGTGTTTGTAATTATGCGCTTATAAGTGTTGACTAATCTATTTTACTATTGAAGGTCTCTTGTATTATGTTATTAAGTTATTAAGTTGTACTGTGCTATACAGGCTGTAACGTTATAAGTTCTGTGTAAATTATCTTTATCAATGAGAGCTTTAGCTATGAGCATGAGTATGTCATTATACAATATGAGAAATGTATACAAATACCGCATCTGCACCAACACTTAATCTACTTGTTGGACGCGCTGCTTCGCAAAGTTCATCAGATAATGAGCACATTTGTTGCGTGTGAAACTAGAATACCATTTCGAACGGAGCTACATTTCGCGTAAGCATCAAAGCGAATGCTTACTCTTAAACCGAGGGCCGCTTCGATAAATCATGTTTCGTTTAAAACATTCTAATGCTTCATTTTGCTGATCCAAACGGCCGATGCCGTCTTCAGTGGAAAACGCTCTTAACAGCTCTTTTGTAATAAATCCAGGGGAATGTTGCGTTACGACTGCAATAATACGAATCAGATTAAGTGCGGAGTGTATTACCTTTTGTTTAACGTTTGTGGTCTGGCTTTCGTTCGTAATTAATGTGTAGAATGTCAGTGGAGCTCTGCCGGGACATAACATCGAAGGCACGACTTCGACTGCGCTTCTTTTTTCACTTACTACCTTCTTTTTTGTTGTTTTCTTAAAATAACGTATTGCCTAAGAAAAAGAGCAAAGCCTGGACTAACATCGTAAAAGTTCAGTATCTTTGCCTTTGATATTTAAATGAAAAATGTTTTCTTTTAAGTAGATAAGTTATCTCGAGCTATTGTTTCCAGTCAGTCAAAGAGACTAAGATAAGATATTTCATTTTTATATAGAATATTAAATGGTCTTATCTTTTGTATTCTTCTTTATTTCATAAAGTATAAGCTTGAATAAATATAAAAGTGACCGTTGGTATATAATTATGTAGGAAATATTTATATTTTTGTACAAATATAATCATTTTCGTCTTCATCTAGTTTAGGCATTGCATTTAGACTTCTGTTTATGTCTAAATCTTTACGTTATTTAAGTTCAAAATAACAATAAAATCCTCAATGTGTTCTCGCTTTGTTAACTAATAAACATGAGCATTCAATAGCATTCAATAGACACAAGCCATGTCGTGTTTAACTGTCTACAAATAGCCACCATATTAAAATGCTTGTTTCAAATCATCAAAATTAATATGTGTAATAAATAACTTAGCCCATAGACGTTCCAGCGGATTTAATGTAAACATACACCACAGCCTAAAGTTACGTTAAAAATTTATATTCATCTAATAACTGTCGAATTCTTGTAGCAACAAATTACTGTGACGCGTTGACTTACTGAATGGACGATGGTAACAAATAGTAGAGTAATTCCAAAGAGTTTTGAATAGAGTCCAACACTATTTTGGTCGGCGAACGGTGATCTTTAAGCTTTTATTTCGTTTTGCTCCGAGATCGCTTGCCGATAGAATGACGTTCCACAGTTCTGGCTTCTACTATTGCGAGGTATAAAGAAATGTTTCGGATATTATGGGGTTATATTTGGATCGATATTTTTGAATACTTGTATAAATATGCCAGGTTATTGATAGTTTAGAGCCGGCTAAATGTTCCCTTGTATCTATTTTATTTATTTTCATTTAGACATGCTTTTGATAATTTATCAATATGGTATTACAATTTTTTTTCAATTTCTTAACAAGTCGTTAGTTTCCTTATGCTTGTGAAACAACTGACACTAAACAAGATAATCGATCCTTCTCCTAAAATTATATAATGCATTTAGCTATATCCTAAAGTTCGAACTTGAATCCCGCTGAACCTAATTCAATGACTACTAGCACTTACAAGGTTTGCTCAGCGAAGTTTAATATCTAGCTTTCTGCGCGTGTCCAGAGTGGTGACTAGCGCAGCTGTGCGCTCTCGCATCTCAATAATGAATGTATTGTCCCGGTACGTACCCGATCACAGTCCAGACTATTTTTGCCCGAACCTGTCCGCGTCTGTCATGGAAAAAAATGTCGTGGAGTTGTTACAATGACTGGAAACTTTAGAAAAGAGGCGACTCCATGTATTTTTCATGACTCGTATAAAGATTGATGTTCTAGATACGCGGATAAAAAGTTGGAACTAGTTTTTTAGGTGAACTTGAGATGCCAAGACTTAATTTTGTACGTAGTCTTTATTAAAGTAAGAGAATTCTACTGAAATCTTAGTAACATAAAAATTTACGCTGTTCTCACTTGATAAAACCACTACATAAAATTGCAAATAGTGAAGTATGTGGTAGCAGTTTTTAAAAATCATAAAAAATTAAGTTTTATTCAACACGAGAACTGAATGGCTTAAATCTCGTCATGGTTTTCATCTCCATACCATTCTAATTCGTCGCCGTACCGTCATGAATGAAGACACATTTGCCAACGACAGCGAATCCAACGGAGTTATTTGATTTATTCCAAGCGGGGACTATTGAAAACTTCCATCAGAAGTCATTATTTAGCCGCTGTAATGAAGCTGTGGCCAGGAATCTTGAGCGCTGGACAAGAGCTAGCATCAGTTTGCGGATCTTTTTGTTATTTATCGTTGCAGTATTTGTGTATCACACGTGGGGAGATTACGCTAAGATTTTGTTCGGTGAAAGCTATCTTGGTTGTGCAATATGAATGCGTAATATTTATGAGAAACATTCATTGTAGCATTATTTTAAAGTACGTTAACGTTAAGAAGTCGGTGTCCAAATACAGCTGCAACTTCTTGACACCGACTTCTAGAGCTATGTAATAAGAAGTCTTTTTTTTTCTTTTTTCAGTATTTTAGAAGTTGTTTTTTTTTTTTGTAAAAAGTTTTTGTAACTTATAATTAAGTCCTAGTTTATTAATCCTAGAAGGTGTAAGCTTCATTCTTCAGAGTATTTTCTTTTACACAGCATCAGTTGCCACTTCTCACGAATGCTTTGAGAAGTTGTCAAATTGCTTAGATTTTCCTTGAAACAATCGTTAAGGCCAGTTTTAATTCACTTACTCATATGGTACAAAAACAAAACTATAAATTCATGTTTTTGCTCACGTTCCTGACATGAAACGTTTGAGCTAAGTTTTCAAGGAAATTCATTAATTATGTTCTCAGAAAGTTTAGAGAGGACTCGGCTTGTAAGATGAAATTACTTATTTAATTTATGGCAAAAACTGCTTGTTCTTATGAAATTGGGGTCATATGTTTCTTGAAATTTTTGTAGATATTACGTTTAAAAATACAAAACTTAAAACTTAGTTTTGTGAATTTCTACTACAGCCTTAGATAATTATGGAAAACTTCGTTGTCCTATTAGAATGCAAAAACTCATCGCTTCGCTAAACGATCGATCTTTGACATTTCCGTGGTTCGTCGCCGTATCGCGTCGTGATGTCGTGGCGCTTCGAACAATCTTGCAATTTGTGAAATATTTGGAATAGTCCCGGCGGCGGCCACCAACGAATATGGCAGTGAATTACTGGATGTGCGGCCCGCGAGCATTAGATACTTCGAATTGGATTTTAACTAATTGTTACCAGAATCCGACGACCACCGACTAGACCGTTTGTGGACACACAAGGCGGACCCCACAATCAAGAATAATTGCGAGAATTCTGACAAAAGAAGTTTTTTATTTGGCAGCCTTAAAAACCTTAAAATTGTGATCACGTAAGGTCCAACTGTCCTTTATTGGGGCACAATAAACTTAATTCTGAATGTTTAAAAACAAATGACAATGGGTACCTTTCTCATCATCCTTTTGTTTTTTTCGCAACATTGTTGTTACAAAACTGCGATAGAATAACTTTTGGTATAATTCTTTTTAAATGACACACTTGAGAGAAAACTGACAGTAAAATATGACGTGTGATAATATCACTCACCACAGGCGCCCTTAACCTATTTCTGCCAATCCTGTCTCGTTTTTTTGCGAAATTCTCGCTACAGCTTATGGGGGAGCTGACACACAAGTGCTTCCAAGTGCGTGGCCGTGTGTCCCACGCGGGTGGTCGCTACGTAGACGATTCAATAATGATGCCCCCTGATGTAATGTGGCGGCTTTAGCCACGCAAAAACCGACTTGCCGGAATCATGGGGAATACAATAAAATGTACAAACAAATCTTCGTAGGTACCTACGCTTTGCTGCGGTGTCTTTTACTTCCTTGAACTTTATGACGTCATCCTATTCAAACTACGCTAAGCATCATAAACTATTGTTGTCGTAGTTCAATAAAATTGCCGGTGCCTTCTGTTGCCCTAATAAAATTCGTCCCGTATAAATGGGAGGTCAAAAAAACTGGTTGACCAGTGATTTTTGCCGACTGGAAAAAAGGTCCAATGTTTCGGTTCGTTTGTCTACCTTGCGTAATAGTCTGTCGCTGTACTAATATTTTTGGGATCTTGGGTAATTAAAATATTGTAAACAAATAAAATATTTTTTTTTGTTGCCAAGCCCAAAAAACCTTAAATGTTAGAGGAATGTTTTGTCTTTCTTGAAATTAGCCGTCATTAGAAATAAAAAATCGCAGATAGTTGTTCCCTAATCACATAAAATAAAACCTTTTCAAAATGGAGTCAATTTTCTGAAATATATCAGGCATATGAGAGTTATATGTAAGTACATAATATATTTCTAAAGATTTAAAACAAAAATATGGTGTTGAACAATAAATACTAGCAGAGCGTGATTTCGATCCACGGACCTCTGGTTTATGGGCCCAGCACGCTTCCACTGCGCCACTCTGCTTATACGGCGTCCCTATGATATATTCTTTCATATACGCATGGCCGATGCACTGAACTTAAATAGATGAACATTGTATCAAACATATCTTGATATGACAAATACAGTGGTGGATGTACAAAAAGTAATGTTAGCAGAGCGTGGTTTCGATCCACGGACCTCTGGGTTATGGGCCCAGCACGCTTCCACTGCGCCACTCTGCTTATATGTGTATCTGTGAATTGTTTCTTCCTTACTAATAACTGATGCAATGAAATTAAATATAAAATATGAAAAAGTGTCAAACATATCTTGGGATGACAAATACAGTGGTGGATGTACAAAAAGTAATGTTAGCAGAGCATGGTTTCGATCCACGGACCTCTGGGTTATGGGCCCAGCACGCTTCCACTGCGCCACTCTGCTTATACGGCGTCCCTGTGATATATTCTTTCATATACGCATGGCTGATGCAATATACTTAAATATTTGAACAACTGTCAAACATATCTTGGTATGACAAAGTGGTGGATGTACAAAAAGTAATGTTAGCAGAGCGTGGTTTCGATCCACGGACCTCTGGGTTATGGGCCCAGCACGCTTCCACTGCGCCACTCTGCTTCTACGATTCTCCTGTCAAATGTTACTTCCTTATTCATGGCTGATGCAATATCAATTGATCAAGCGCCTCCTATCTCTTATCTGATTACATATGGAGCGGTAATATGCAAAAACCTATGTCTGGGTTTTAAACCCAATATGCTTTCACTCTTCTTAATAATAATTATGCTGATTGCTAATAGACACTAAATGTCAAAACCAACAAAATAAAAACTCAAGCTTTAGGTAACATCAGAATCATCCTCGAGTGAAATCAAATTTTGCTTCTTCTCATAAATTACTTATACAATATTAAATTACGCAAACGTGATTTCGATACACGTATCTTTAGGTTATGGGCTCAACATGTTCCAGCATTTCATTACTAAAAACTTCCAAGTTTCTGAATCTTGGAACAACTTGGTTACTTTGGAACTTTGCCATATTACAAGCCTAGCCCAGATAGCTTATCTTATTTATTGTATTAAACGCTACACGAAGCTACAAAGATATTTTAATTGTTTCCTTTACCTCCATTTGCCAGTAACGTTTTATTTTACGGACTTTATGGAATTTAGTTAGGTTTTCAGTGGAATAAAGTGTTTAGATAACAATAATAGGAATTAAACAAAGTATTTCTAACTTACAATCACAAGCAAGTAATACATTTTCAACCAGAAAAAAGTAGCAGAGTGGCGCAGTGGAAGCGTGCTGGGCCCATAACCCAGAGGTCCGTGGATCGAAACCATGCTCTGCTAATATGACTTTTTGCATTTTCACCACCGTATTTGTCATCTCAAGATATGTTTCACTCACATTTATCTATATAAGTTTATTGCATCGATTATGCGTATGGAAGAAACGATTCACAGGGACTCATGTAAGCAGAGTGGCGCAGTGGAAGCGTGCTGGGCCCATAACGCAGAGGTCCGTGGATCGAAACCATGCTCTGCTAACATTACTTTTTATACATCCACCACTGTATTTGTCATCCCAAGATATGTTTGACACTTTTTCATATTTTATATTTAATTTCATTGCATCAGTTATTAGTAAGGAAGAAATGATTCACAGGTACACATATGAGCAGAGTGGCGCAGTGGAAGCGTGCTGGGCCCATAACCCAGAGGTCCGTGGATCGAAACCACGCTCTGCTAACATTACTTTTTGCATATTCACCACTGTATTTGTCATACCAAGATATGTTGGACACTTGTTCATATTCTATTTAATTTCATTGCAATAGTTATTAGTAAGGAAGAAACGATTCACAGGGACACATATAAGCAGAGTGGCGCAGTGGAAGCGTGCTGGGCCCATAACCCAGAGGTCCGTGGATCGAAACCACGCTCTGCTAACACTACTTTTTGCATATTCACTACTGTATTTGTCATCCCTAGATATATTTGACTGTATTTCATATTTAAGTTTATTGCATCGGTCATGCGTACCTATCGAAGAAACGATTCACAGGGACACATATAAGCAGAGTGGCGCAGTGGAAGCGTGCTGGGCCCATAACCCAGAGGTCCGTGGATCGAAACCACGCTCTGCTAAAAATAAAATGTTATCTTTTTTTCTCTAGTGTATTGCACGCCTTCTTCAGGTAGTGACAATAGCGGTATTATACATCCTTTTGCTATTTACTCAAACTTTGTAACTATGTACATACATATATTATGTATGTTCGTGTTGTATGAGTAACTTTATGTTCAAACGTAGATCTTGATATCTGAAACAATATTGTAGGTGTGCGATAAACCTAATTGTATTATTTTCCAATCACTGAATATCAATGTTCGTATTTTAACTTTTGTTCGTTGATTTTTGTTATTTCGAAATTGATTTGAGGCCATTGGCAACCCAATTATGATCCGGCGTACCCGTTCGACTGTAACTTTCTGTTATTATTTTGAACATCTGTCAATTTCACGGGACAACGCTTCGGGTCGAAGAAACAGAACCCACCTTGTCAGATTGTCTTTGTTCAACGCTAGTTAAGCGGAAGAAAATAATTATATCGACGAATCGAAGACGACAGCCGCTGGCTTGGATGTAAAATAATTATCGTTTCTTCAATTTATTTCAATCTGTTATTAGGTTCACTAGAGAAATGACTAGCTCTTGTTTAGTGTTTTATTGTTTTGTTAGTAATTTTTAGTTTTTTAATTAGGTATTTGTCCAATACTCGTGTAACTAGTTGTTCTATGCTTCAGTTATGTAATTTTGTCTTTCATAATAAATTAGTTATTTTAAATTACTTCCATGTAACTTTTCATCGAATTCGGTTCCGTAAATACGTCACAAATAGACGGACAGTTTTACTTGCGTATTCATAGTGTTATATTGGGATGAAAATAACATTATGCCGACAGTAATAAAGGAGAATAAAATGCAAAACTAACTCAGGTACACGACTTGCATTGTCCAACTTTTTCACTGGCAATTTAGGATCATAAGCGGCATTTTTGTAGAATACAACTAAATTGGTCTACATAAAATAATTACGACATTCTGTTTGTTCAGTGCGTCTCAGTAAGGTAGGCTGTACTCATGTAATTTTCTTGTTAACCTCTGGACATCGGGTCTTATTAAGTCATCAGAATTATACCACACCGGTACCTCAAGAGCGTGTTTTGTTTTTAAGCAAAAAGCTGAAGGCGTATTTTTGAAAATTAAATTGTTATGCCATCGAAGGTTTCGTGAGCGTATGTTTATTGAACGCTTGAGTTATGTTGTTTAAGTTATATTTAAGGGCTGTACCAGTATGTTTTGTATTATGACATAGTTCGTTAAACGCAGGTGGTGTAGAAAAATTCTCAATGGGTCTCAATATTGAAAAAATATTCATTGTTTTTAGTCTAGATATAAAATCCGCTGATCCACAACTATCTCATATCAGCTGAAGGTTTATTGAAAGACAAAACTTATTTTTAAAGTAGAAATGATAAAATGAAAGATCTTGATACAGCGTTTTTTCTATACGTGCCACCAGAAAGTTGAAGAACAATTGCTTTATATATCAAATAAAAAACAATGTTTGTGGTCAGTACGCCTCAAGGAGTATGTACATAAAATATCTTAAGGTTAGATAACTACACAGCTATTCTAGGTGTCCTCTTCACCCAACTATAGAACGGTTATAATTTTTAATTTGTTAATAATATGAATAGAAATATTTCATTCTCGACCGTAAAATGTACAGTCGCCAGCACATCATGGTACCCTAGACTATAAAAAATTCCCAATCAACTCACAACAACCAACAACAGAAGCATATGCTGCAGCGATGAAGTTGAAAATCTATTAAGCAAATTTGACAGATAGTAGTAGCTAGATGTGCTGCAGGCTTAGCATGGCAACCGTAGAAACAAGTTTTTTTTTAACGGAGATTGGATATAATGACAGAAAAGTGACAGATTGACGTAAGATTTCTTTTGTCATTTTTTAAAGTAATTTTTATTTTCTTCGATTGACATAAAGCTACAAGTTATTATATGCGAGTTGACAGGTTCCGCCATGCTCGGGCACAAGACATGTTGACATTGACAGAAAGAGCTTTGTCTTTTCTTGACAGAATAGATATAAAATCGCCATGCTAAGCCTGCAGGCGTCTGTACCTATGGAAGTAAGTTGCACCAGAACTTACTTTTGAAAGGGTTTATATTTATGAATTAATGTCGTCGCACGTCTAAGTACCCACTTCCCGTCGGTAAAAAGTGTTTGTCAATATCCACCGTACTTGAACAAAAATAGCTCTCAAATATCACCATATTCCAATAAAGCGCTCTCAAGTTCTAATCCGACGCAAGCTCGCGCAAACATTTTCAATTTTACCCGCATTCATCTAAAGCGTAATTTTCGTTCACTATTGATCTGCTATTCGTCTATTGCCTTTGTTTTTATACACCCACATGCGCTTTTATTGCAGCCTTGCAATTGCCGATGCAGCTGCAACACTGTAAATAAAACGCGGAATGGATGTTTTCAAATGTAGTGTAAAATACAGTATACAGTCTCATATGTACAGATTGTGTCAATATTGGCCACGCTGCGCTAAAAATGTGAAATTTTCTATACCACTTACACAGTTCATGGATTCCACGACCAATTGACTCGAATATACAGCAATACCTAAGTTATTATTTTTTTTCAAAAATATTAAAATAATTTTAGCTAGAATACCATTTTATATTTTTATTTAATTTTAATGTTAAAAATATTTAAAAAACATGTTTTATTTTAAATAAACTATTACAAATAAAAACACAAAATATAGTTTAGGTTCGCTGCTTGAATATAATTACGTAAACAAGAGAAAACACAAAATTAGAACTACATAAAGAAAAGCGCAATCATTCTATTTATGACTTCTAATTACCTATGTGTATTAAATTGGCCAATAGTATTTGCAAATTACTTTAACTTCCTTAAATCATTCTATAACACTAGATTTTGTAATTTACAAATAAGCGGGTAGCCATGAAACAGCCTTAAATCACAGACGTAATGCATGCTAATCATTCTAACTAACACTAACTATTAGGTGCATAGCTTCATTCTTGATGGAAAACGGTTTTATCTTCTCCTTACATCGTGAATTTGGAACAAATTTGAAATTGAAAGAAAAATAATATTTTTTCAAATCGGTCCACATAGGCGAAGTAATGAAGGCGTAACAAACACACAAAACAATATTCTGTCGAATTGATAACCTCCTCCTTTTTGAAATCGGTGAACAAGAAAACCTATTCTATTTTCATAGAATTTTGGTGTTTCGATATAAAGCTTGAGGAACTCACCTGATTTTTTTTCTCTTTAAGTTGGTCAATTATTGCTTTAACTTTACTATTGTTATTTTTATCTCGATTGGAGGAAAAAGTAGTCAGCCAAATTAACGGACCAAAAAAGACATTTATTTAAAAAGCAGAAGTGTATCCAATCTTTATTGCCACTTTAAGCCGCAAAAACTGATCACAATTATACAAAAAAAAGGTGTGTTTCTATCTCCTTTTGGAGTTATTTATAGTTTATTTTCCAAATGGATTTGAACTAATGGGTACAATTTAATTGGTTTTAATTGTAAATCGTTAAGACGTCCAAATATGGGGGTGTCATAAGCGCTTGACCATATAAGCACAAACTTGATTGGAAGGAATGTTAGGCAATATTAAGGTTGTTTTTATATTACTTTTAGTAGGTAACCTTGATTTGGCAGCCTAACGTTTTGGGTCATCATTGATTACCGTCGGGTAAATAGTTTTATGTGGTACCTACAAATCAAATCTTAAGTAAGATGTGCGTCCCTATAATTTGCAGGGATTTTTCAGTGTTATAACCATGGGACCATTTGAAAAGTAATTTTTATTAAATTACGTTGGTACTCAGGATTAAGAACC
The DNA here is from genome assembly GCA_958496145.1 of Heliothis peltigera. Taxonomy (NCBI): domain Eukaryota; kingdom Metazoa; phylum Arthropoda; class Insecta; order Lepidoptera; family Noctuidae; genus Heliothis; species Heliothis peltigera. The sequence continues at coordinate 5,204,653 of OY292333.1, forward strand.
TCTTCCTTTCGGACAGTCGGTTAAAAAAGTTAATATGTAATTAATATGAACACAGATCGTAATCTAGAATAAAGAATAGATCGATAAGTGTGAGCTAGGTAGACTGAAAATAAACTTCTTCTGTTGATCGGCTATAGTCAAGACTTCACAAATTACTTAGTATTAATTACATTTCCTAAAATAGAGAGACAATAAAGTATAGGACTTAGTAGGAGACCAGCTATTTAAAATTAACAGCACTGTTATACAGATAATAAAATGTAATTCCAAAAACCTACGTCAAACAACCAAACACAGAAGTAGAAATCACAAAGCAAGAATTTTTGTTAAATAAATCCGAGTGGTTTTTTCACAGTAAACGGATTAAAGTGTGGTAGCTGGACCCATAAATCTGTAGATTAAACCAACCTATCTGGAGATAGCAATCTTGCGGCCGCCAGAGCTCGCCATCGATAATTGCACCGATAACCGATATTCTCGAAAAACGTTTCAAAAAGGTCTAGGAGTTTAGATAGACTCTATTGTTAGAGTTTTATAATGTTCCCTGGAAATTTTTTGAAGCCTGATACGCGACAACTTTTTGACCTTTACTTAAAAGGTTATCCCGTCATCTCGTATTTACGAATAAATTTCAGCCTAAAATTTGCCTTAGGCTATTTTAAATTCTCCACTACTGCTGACTTCTTGCAACATCAAGTCATGATCGGTAACATGTATGCTCATTGACATAATTACCTATAAAGAGTATCAAATTACTACCAGCATGTTACAGGAATTCGATACGACTAATAAGTGTCGAAATTGACAAGGTTTTGAAATACCGAGCCAAGACATCTAACAAATATGCATAATGTTTGTTCAAGCATACACACATAAAACATTCTAATTATAAAAGGAAGAAGTTTAAAATAAAATAAAAGTTTGTCGACTATAAAATGGTCTCCTTAAACAATCCGACTGCGTTCGTAAATTCGATTGCCATATTGAAATAAATTGCTTGTAATCTTATACCCAAACAGCCAGAAAACAACTGAATGAGCAATATCGGGTTACCCAAGAGGAAAGAATGGTCTCACTTTTTGTCCTTTTGTATATTTTGTCATACGATTTACCTAAGGAAATACGAACAAAGTGAATCGATAACATTACTAACGTAAGCCAAATATGTTGATTCTTTATTCAAATAAATAATATTAAGTTCCTGTAAAATCATCAAGACAATTTAATTTTATGTAAGCTTTTAAAGCATTTACGACGGAAAAAAGTTTACGATTGTAATTTTCATATGGAAGTCGATTACCACCATTAGTTTCACTAATAACACGATTTAACAACCACAATTTAGTTTTATGACTATTGGAACCTTTTCTATCCGAAGTACGGAGCACCAATGAATAATTAAGAAATTATCACAGTATCCTACAATTTTACATATTAAAAGGTGTAAGAAAAATTTTGGTATTTTTTAAGGAAATTCTAAAGGAGTATATGCGTTGCATATAGCAAAAATATATAGAGATATACCAATATAAACGATACAGCTATGAGGATATTCAGCGAGTTTATACTTTGAAGTCGTATAAAATATTTGTAACTTTCAAAGCTGCAGGATTTAGTAGGTACTAAAGCCAAATTTATTCAAAATACGGCGAATAAAACACTTATTACTGAGTATTACCGACTGACTCCCGGTGAATATTTAAAGAAAAAAACCCGCAAACTTTGAATAAGGTAAACCGTGGGCGTTCCGACAATGAGCACGTCACTGACTGGCCTTTGAGCTGTCAGGCTCTTGAAGAAACCGGGGCAATTACATTGAAAACTCCCGCAATGCTATCTTTAAGAAAAATAATACTAGCTTTGAGTCAACTGACGTAAGGGGCTTATTAGCACGCCCGCTGTGACGGCTAGTAGGCTCCGCTTTGTCTTAGACTCTGCTACATTATATATAAATTACTTGTTTCCATGCTAAAAAAATAATACAATATTCCAGTAATAGCCAACATTTGTAACTGACAAGACTAATGTTATTTGCTATGAAAATAAAACAATTTCTCCGTAAGCAATCTCTTTGATCAATGCAAGCAACTAATGAAGTGGAAATTCTATATATTAAATTATTGTCATCAGCTCCTGTTTTCTGCGTTATGTAGTGCAATTATAAAAGTCTTCTAATAGAACTTTGATTAAACATCGAATAGCTAACGTCAGTAAATTAACACAGAATACAACTAAGTGTTAATCACATGATGAATCAGTGAAGCCGTCGAAGCTCCAAGGCTTGGCGCTCGTGATTGGTCAGTGCGGAGGAGGAGGTATGACCAAAGCCGCAGTAAACCCATTAAGATCTCAAATTACCCAGTACGCCCAAACCACGGATCGTGTGACTAATCGGTATTAAAGGTGCTGTTATGTCTTAATTAAATTATTCTCATAATTTCGTGGTAATTCTGTTTCGGTCGAAGAATTTTACTACGTTACAATTTTTGTACAATGGAGCTGTTTCTGAGGCGAATGGAAGATCGAATGCGTTAATTAAGGGAGTTACATACAGAGCTACATTTTAATAGAACATTTGAGATTGCTTTTCACGTTGGCAAGGTAAAAAACAGACGCTGTTAATAAAATAACAGATACACAAAAAAAGGAAAAGTTGAAAAAGTATTTGAATATATCCTGAATGTTATGCAAAATGGAATTATGCGGCATCACCGACGGTTAATATTTTAGTGGTGATAGGCTTTTTATATTACTCATAAAGGAGATAGTTTTGCTAGCTCAACCACGTGAATAGCCGGGGGAAATAAGGATTCCTTCGACCGTTAAATTTACGACTTGTCCCAAGGAAAGCCTTGTCTCCTTCCCGAGATCTCTTTTTATAATTTATTTGGTTTGTTACGACCGCACTTCCAGCAGTTACTCTCATGAAAATGTATGTCCCGGTGGATGCACATTGAAAATTTGTCATTCATGAAAAATCCCTTTAAATTGTTAATTTTTGATTGCATTTTTTTAAATATTTACTTGAAATTAATAAATATTTACTTTGACATGCTCATGGTTAAGTAAAAGCCGCACCGTTGACGAAATTTAGGCAATGCTTGGCGCGGTCGGTTCGTGAACGGTCTACGGTTCGTGAATAGGTGGCCATCTTGTCATGACGAGTTCCTCCATGTTCCAGAAGGCACGTTACATTGGTGGTTCCCAGCTGCCATTTGTACATCTTTGGGAGTCATTACAGGTAGTCAGTAGCCTGAAAGTTTGACAACAAGGCTTACCCACGTGTCCGGTTGCCTAGGTAACTTAAAAAAAGTGGTGTATAAATAAACAGTAGCTCCACGTAAAACTCTGGTGCTCAGCTGCATGACCCCAACACAGCTTGGAAAAAGGCTAGGCGGATCATAATAAATATTTACTTCAAAAACTGCAGAGCGCAGTAATAGAGGTCTACATAATACCTATCATGTGGTCACGTCCAATCTTTTCGGATGGGAACTCTGCTCACAGGGTGTAAAATTTATGGAAATTGCATTTCCGCATTATGTCCGATATGAGGGTGAAATGTAAGTTCACGGTAGGATTTTCTTTAGGGTAAAACTACTGACTAGCAAAACAGAAGATAGACATAAATGGTGTCTTACAATTTTTTATTGAACAATACATTTTTTATATTAATTTATATTTAAAAAAGCGAGATTATTTGCATTTAATGTAATTCCACTCATGTAAAGTGCTTAATCCGAGACGTTCGTTACATCTAAAAACCAAATAACCGATTCTCATTACGGACGTAAATAAAAAATTAACCCTTAGTCCGCTGGTGCAATCTCTTTAAAGTTATAACAGGATCATAAACACAGAGATCCTTGAGGTTAAGACTCTCGTAATAAAAGGGAAACTTCATTAAAGTTGGCCAAAGATACCGGCCAAGTAATTCTGGACTCGCTACAAGCTACCGACGGACAACGCCAAAGTATAATCTTCATATTAATTTCTGGGCGCCATTTATTATATATAAGAATAAATTTATGATAGGTCTAATCAGTATGTTATACATTTTTTTATAATATTCGTATACTAAAATTCAGTAAAGTAGTAAAGAACAAAGAAATCTTTTACTGTATAAAAGTCATAAAATTTTATTAACATTCATAATATAAATCTTATGATAATTTGAATAAGAAATTTTATTCGGTATAAAAAACTAGAAGCGTAAAATTTTCAACGAACGTTTTTTGGGAAAATAAATACCGAAAAATTATGATTCAGCAAGAAATATTTATTACATCATAAAAATAACGTTTATAATGAGCGTACATTTGTGTATTTTTACACAAATTCAATAGTCCAAAGATAATTTTCTGTAGGTGTTATTTTTTTTTGTAAAGTGAATAAATAATTTTGTTATACATAAATAACTCCTAAAATTAAGAACTCATAAATTCATTTTTGTATGACTCATGTTGCTGGATGTTTTGAACGGAAAGATATGCTTAGACCTTAAGTAAGTACCTATTACGGTTACCAGCTTACTTTATACTTTCTCAGCCCACAATAGGCAGCCAGCGAAGCTCTAATCAAAGTAACAACGTGAGCTCATCCTTTGAGACCAAAACTCTTTATATCTTCAAGGAATAGAACGATGGAGTAACACGCTTACTTTTGAACATAATTTTGTAGTAGTAGTTTCAAGTACCAGTCGTTTAAATTGCACGCACTTAATAATAAATAATTATGCTTAGGAGTTTCTTACGGTTTCTCCCACATCCCAGGAAAACTTCGGTACCCGGATTAAAAAATGCCCTATGTATACCGGGTAAAGTGAGGCTTCCCAACAGTGAAAGAATTTTTGAATCGGTCAAATAGTTTTGAAGTCTATTCAATTCAAACAAACAAGCAAACATTCAAATCCTTCCTCTTTATAATATTAATATAGATTGGTATATTTTATTTTAATCAGTAGTTGTTAGTAAGAATCACACAATAAGCTGTAAAAGAGAACATTTTCGTATGTCCATGAACCGATTTAAAGGTAAGAAAAAATAATGTTGTGTATAAAATATAGCATTTAAATGTGTTCCCCATTAAAGACGTTGTAAGTATTAGGTATATAAGCGTAAACAAATCTCAGTGTGAAGGCAAAGAAATTATGTTATTGCGATACTAGAAGAAGATACAGAAGCTATAATATAAAACAAACCCAGAAAATGTACTTCCATGATTAAATCTTGGGAAATTGCAAAGATCTTTTGACATCGCCATGAATATGAATACTACAAAACTCATTTCATTTTAATAATAATGTCATAAAAATAGTTAAATAAGGAGAGATGGCTCTGTTCTTCCTTTGGTGTAACCGTTCCATCTTCACAACTCTACATTTCTGTGCATAGAGTAGGATGTCAAGTCAGAGGCTGATAAACCTTGTTTTTATTTTTGTAAGAAAAAAATGCTTTTAAGGAAAGTTTATCAAAGTTTAAATTGTTATTTAAAAAATGAAGTCAAATAGTGAATCGTCATATTCTCTCATTCCCATTTGTGATAAAGTTATTTATTACACAGTTATTTATAAAAAAATATACCCAATAAAGTCGATTAAATGTATCGTCATAATTAAATTGAACGCTTTTTATATCGGTTCAAATACAAATCGATTCTTTCAAAAAATAATATAGTATTATTAATTCAGAATGGCAGTTCTGTATAGTAAAAAACAAAACACCACCTCCATCTTATAATGAACACTACATAAAAAAAACAACAATTTTCTTGCAGTGGTTGTATCAGAATTGTGAATGCACAAGATACAAGACATTAACTTGCTATCAAACGCAACAGCTTTTTCCCTAACAATGGCACAAGACAATACTTCCAATAAGGTAACGGAACGTAACAGATAATTGTCACAGTAATCTCTGATGTTTTAAGAGCTGTAGTTGCATAGCAGACAGAACGAGTGAAATAAAAATGCTGAGACTGAAGAAATAAACGAAAGTATGCATTATTATGATGACGATTCTGAACAAGAATGTATGGAGATTCCTTAGATGTAAAATAATTTCGAGTTCAAAATTTACTGCCTAATATTATCGTTATCTCTTAATTTAAGATGGAGAATCTTAATTGGAATTTTATAAATAACTGACGTTAGTCTGTTAAAAAAAGGCCGCAATCGAATTATTCAGTCATGCATATTTGTATATTGTTAAGAATTTATCATGAGACATTTTTGTTGTTTATCAAGTAATGGATTATAACAAAAAATGCGATAGTAAAATAAGTTTCCTTTGGCCTTTTTATTTCTTTAAAAAAAAGAAGATTCTTTGTCAAATTATATATTGAATATCAACCTCCCTGTAGGCGTTTGACAATATAAATCTTAAAAACACAATTTTGGTACCAAAAATTACTTGACAGTGCGACTCTGTTGCTTTCTTAGTACCTGTAAAATCAATGAAGGAGTAGAGGATTGCGGTCCCCAGCCTCCCCCGTTGCAGGTTTTATGCATACTAGATGATACGACGGAAAAACATACACAAAAGTAGTTATTTTTTATATTTGTTACCGTAAGCGTGAAAATTTACGGACGGCTTTAGACTCATATTGGTTTCCCGCAAATATGCGAATGAAAATTATTGACGATCGCTCTTTTATTCTTCTGTTTCGGCAACACGAAAAACATGAGGAATAATTTTTAATTTGGATGAAAGTCCTCCAGGGATTCGAGATAGCTGAACATTTCGGCTGAGCTGCACATCGGTGATATTTACAACGAATTAGACAAGGTGGTAAGTTGCATGTACAATTTAATGGTGAAGTGGTTTACGAGTAATCATTGATAAAGGAACGTAGAAAGTATCAAATGATCCTGTATCATGTAACCCAAGCTATAACCACAAACACAACATGACGTTTGCGGTCGCCAGTTGGAATAAAAAGAAGACACACTGGTTTAAAATTGCAAGCAATAACTACTCAACTGCTGTTGAAAACACAAACGTGTTAAATTTCCCTATAGAATAAGAGACAGGACTAGACAATAATAAATAGGATTTTCTTATACAGAAGTGTCGCTGAAGTTTAATTAAACTACTAACAGCGTTCTAATTCACAACATAAGACTTCTCAACCCTTGAATTTACAGTGGGTATTTTAATCTGAGCGGCTTTTTCGGGCACAAATCTTGGCTACATTGTGAAGGCGCGTTTTCTCAGGCGTAGGTACCTATGTTGTATACCCACGTACCACATAGATTGTTATGTACAGCACCGCACTGTCGCGCTAATGCCACAAGTTGTTTCTAAGCCCTCACTGTTAGTTACTCCTACCATCTTACAAGTTCTAATTAGCCCCCTTGTTCCTTGAGATAGCTACCTACAACGGTGTGCAGTTATTTCTATTACATTTGCCTATGTATATGGAATTAGGTAATATTTGTAAATGTAACCAGGTTTTGCTATCTAGAACGGTAGGATGGTGTAGTTTAAAATTGTATCGGAAGGAATTAATGTTTTAACGCCATCTTCTGGACGGATTATATACTACAAGAATTGAATTAATTTCGATTCTTTTTCTACCATTTTTCAAAATTAGTTTTAGATGCATTTTATTAAGAAGACAACGCTTTGTTTATTCGTGTTGTTACAAATTAAATAAAACTATTTACCGTTGTTTTGTCAAGAATTATTTTTTGTGTTTCTTTCTCATTCTAAAATAAAAAAAATGTATTTCAACGTACGGCTGTTGTTCTCTGGCTTTGCTTAAAGCAATTAGTCGTGTACTCATTAGCACAACCAGGTCTTTCATTCATTCCATAAAATGAACGAAACACTCCCAGTCTCCACGACTTCCATCTTAGCTTAAGGCGACCAGGTTTTAGTAGCTTTAATGTTATTTAGAGCTGAATCAAATGCCGTAGTATTTTTATTGTGGTTAGTGGATTACACACTACCAATTGTTTCAACCTGGAACGAAGACCAAATATTCATTCATTAAGGTATTCTCTATATATTGCATGACGCATATCCTAACTCTTGGAGATCAATAATTATAAATGAAAGCTTGTGCCTGGATGGACTGATTTAGGTGAGATTTGCTGTGAAGAAAATGTGAATAGGCCTTTATGTACAGGAACGTGGGATACAGACGCGGTCGAACTACCCGATGCAGATGGCATAGAAAAAATTTACAGACTTGGGTATAGTGATAAGGTAATAAATCTATTAAAGAAATTTGACAGATTAATGTTATGTTGATGTGCTGGCGACTGTACATTTTATCAGGAAGCTTTTGAAAACGAGCTTGCTCACAGTCAACGCTGGTTCGTGCTTCGGTGTAAGCTACACGGTAGTGTGTGATCCGCCACACGTGACCGGCTAACTGAAGCTAGATATCAGTTATGTAACAGGCGTCAAACTAGTTACTGAAGCTTTCCACGACACCTACGTAGTAATGAAAGCCTTTCTATTTATAGCAAAGACAACTTTCCGAAGACACAAGTAAACACATCAAAAAATATATTTTACTAGCTTCTACAATGTTATGTTGTGTAATGTTTCACCCGCGTCCAATGAGTACTATTCCGCACACCCGGATAAATCGTAGTCTTAGTTCCATGATAAATGAGCTATTTAACAGTAAAAGATTTTTTCAAGCCATTCACGTAGTTCCTGAATAACGTTCCTAACTGTTCAGCTTTACAATATTCTCAATGTTTTATACGATTTCCATGCGTGGTTTGATTGAATCAAGAAATTGATCTTCATGGTCTATAGAAATGTGAAAACTATTATTTTGTGAGCGATATTTAGGCAACACACAGTAAGTAGCTTTGGATTTTTCTTTCGTGGGGAATAATCAATGACTCCTCCCGCTGAGGGTGTAAATTGATTGAGGGATTGATTTGATTTTTAAAACTATGAGACGATGTTTGGTGTCAGTGCAGATTTAATAAGTAGTAATTATTCCTCCTATAATTGCCACTCACTCCATTAATCCTTATTTGGCGATTAATTACCATGAGCACAGATTATGGTAATCTAAATCATACATTATTGCTTTTGCAATACCAAAGTCCAACAATATAGTTTCAGCTCGTATCGCTCCCAGATCTGTTTACGTCGTAATTTATCGTCTCCTTTCACTGACGCTTTCCTCTCGTAAGGAGGATAATATGGGCATATATGGTAGCGATAGCAACACTCATCCGTACTGTATTTATTGCCAGATATAAAATAGAACTGGATTTTTGTTCTATAAAAAGCTCTGGCGTCTTGTTTATTCAGTTTCCTAAGGAAATAACTGTACCAATTTATTACGATCAGTTGTAATGAGAACACATGATGACGTAGTCTGCATCAATCTTCATTATGAATGTTAATTTAGCGCTATATTGGCAGTACGTTAGATTGTATTGTTATACGCCAAATAACTCAGCTGGACTAGATTATCAGTATTAACAAACAGCCAACCTGCCCAATTGACCTCAATTTGTTTAATAAAATCGATACGAAGAATTGTCTTTTCGCAAACAATCGAGGAAACTTTGACCTCCAAAAAGCGAACACGTTGTTTTACGAGGTCGTAGTAAACCTTTCAGCGAGGTCGACAATGCGTCGGCTGTCATGGCGAGCAATAAACTGCCGACGTGGTGGATGAAGTACGTTTGTCAACAATATAAACTTGAGCCCATGCTGAAAAGAAAACAGCAACGTAGAAAAGGCTTCATACATCTGTACTAGAATTAGGTGGTGCTGTATTCTTAAAAGTAGGTTTAAGACAATCTTGTTCTTTATATTCGTATATTTTTGGGCTAAGCCTAAGTAACAGAATGAGACTACCAAATAAGTATATTTATAAAAAGAAAAGAATTCCCAAAAAAGCTGAACAATTTGGATTGACGTATTATTTTCTCATTCCTGATGGTGCTTTCTTATGAATATAGTTTATCAAACAAATTAAACGATTCCACTAACAATCTTATCATAATTCTTATATGTATTTAAATATTTATTTCAAGTATTATGAATAGGTTGTTGGTAGTTAGTTAATAGTCTGTAGAGAAGCAGAAATCTGCTTGAAATATTCCCATAGAAACAATAAAGAAAAGGAAAGTCAAAACGTTAGGCCGATTAGTCTTTAAAAGAATTTGGTAACCAAGTGAGTTAATTGGAATTATATAGCATGTAGCTAATCATAGTAGAATCCTACACGCAAATTATTAAATAAAGTTAACGAGAAAAAGTCCGATTTACATCGCGGCTAGTATAATTGATACCTCATAATTTAGCTAAATTAGTACACCTAATTATTGAGTACTTATCAAAGAAAAACTTTCAGGACCAAAAAAAAATATAATATTATCTTCACTGTGTTATAGTTAATTTATTTCCTAAACTGCTTTGTGTACGCCTGAACTTGACACCGTTATGAAACTATAACAATCTCAGAGTCTTGGATACCACCGACATAATTCCGCCTAAGCTTATAAACCTCTAGTTACAGCGAAATAACAGTAAAGCCCGTACATTACTGTAGCTCTTCAGTAAGTACCAAACTAATAACTTAGGTCCGACAGAAACATTCGTCCTGGCCCGGCCGTATCGAAATTGCGCGCAGTTACCTCAGGACGGACTCGTCTAGACAAAGTCTACCAAGAGGCTGGAAGATTAAAGACAGCGAGATGAATAGAACGAGCCTAGATTCTGGAGAAAGAAAACGAAAAATGCCTTTACGTAAAGGCTTGTGCGCTGTCACGAACACTGTATTCTTATTTAATATTTTGCTGAGGGGGTTTTGTGTTGCTTCCCTCTGACAGTGTATTGTTTCTTCGGCTATCAGGATTTGACTGTGAAATATTACCAAGTATTTTCAAAGATATTTATTTATGGCTAGCTTGAGCGAGCATAAATTGAAAAAAAAAAACATTTTATAACTTAATACGTTTTTTAGATGAAAATTGTTTCAGCTGTCCTTCATAAAACCTTATATGACCAAATAAACTGTTATAAAATTAAGAATTCATAAACACCACTTTATAAAAAGTTGTATTAATAGCTGATGCGGCAGCCATTAATATTATTAATATGGCTTCACGATGCGAGGACCATAAAGTTGAACAAACGAGAGAGGCGGGATACTTTTTACCGCGTGGGTTCCCATAAAAACGCAAGCCCTGAATTAGCTCGATTCTTTGTCACCCCTTTTGAGCAACCCTAAAAATTTTACTACCACCGTCTTTGTCTAACAATAACCACTACATTCCCATCCGTTAAACTGCATCAAGGAAAAACAACGTGAAACCGCCCGAGATGAAACGAGATAGAATAATGTATATGCACTAGTACAGAGAACAGAGAGAGCGGCACACGTAGTAGTACGAACGTAGCCATGGATGGGTGCTTTGTGCCGGGAGGGACGGAGACTAGAGAAAGCTAGCGTGCGAGCGAGACAGACGCAAAAATTAACCAACAGAGGGGAGAGGAACCGAGCTTCTTCAAGCGGGGTGGTTAGTCCGAATTCGACCGCGTCGGCGGCAACGTCGCCTCTCGAGAAATATTCCGCCGGAAACGATTCGAACTGTGAAAAATATTTTCCAAGTGCGATTTCATACTGTTAACGTTTTGTGTTTATTTTAAGTTTTTTATTGATATGATACGGCATCCGCCAAATTTTGGATTACGGTATTCAACATTGGAACGACTGACTTTCGTATAACTATAAAATACGATGTTATTGTGACGAAAAACTTGTAAGATTGGAATTGTAAACACTCAAGGAAAATCAAGAAAAAAGTTATGAGCGATATTTCGTCGCTTAGATTAATGTGCCGGTTATGATACGCTCGGAGCTTTGACCAAACTTGGATTTGTCAAAAGAGAATACCAAAGAAAATGTGTGCCAAAATGTTATTTTATTGTTTCTCCTTGTTTACCCTCATTATGTCTTGGATTGGAGTGTCGGCTGAAGAGGAAGTGTCATCTCCGTTGCGGGTAGCACAATGTAGAGCAACATGTTTACAAAAGGTAAGGAAACCATAAATTTTGGATTGTAATGGCACTACATCAGTTTTATGTGATGTTAAACGTATTTCGCCTAGATATAGCTCAAATACTCGTATTATGTTTCTCCTTATAAATTACAGTGATGTTACCCACAATTCGTTTCGTAGTCAGAAAATTTGAGCTGTCGAATCTGTTTTAACGCTGACATTGGCCCTTCAGGCTATTCTTTGATCATTTTACGAAACACCGAATGCTTTTTTGCGTCGTATCTAGTTACTAGATAAATAAAACATAGGCTGATTAATATCAGTCATACGCGGTACGATTACAGACTTGGCAACGGTTTACATTAAAACCATCTTCAAAGAGGTATGAACACTGAGACACATGTTTTCGATACGATTATCAAACCATCTACAAATAACGATGAATGAAAAGCAAGAAACTCAATTATGGAGATCCCTCATTGTTCAACAACTGTAATAATTGAAGGCATTTGAAAGAAAACAAGAGAACAAGGCCGTGATCCAATTTGATTGTATTGACTTTTCCAAATTACTTATCATTGAACCAGATCTTGAATGAACTTGTAATCAAAATCGAATCTTGTACGGAATTAGAATACCTACCGTAATAGAATGGAAGTGCCTTTTTGTTCGTTTGTTGTTTCTCCAAGCGTCAAGCTGCTTCATTCTACCTGTTAGACATTTGATGGCGCGTTTATAAACACACTTGGATCTCATTACGAGCGTACACAAGGTCCTTAAGAAACCCGACACAGATGTAGTCGCTGACAATGCCGTAGTAAAAGCTTTGGTGACAGCAAGAGTCGTTGATTAAAATAATGTCACTCCCAAATGCTGTCACTGTCAACGTCAAATAGAGACTAACATATTTTTTATAAAAGTGAATTTTGAGAACGGCTCTTTTATTTTTTATTTTTTTACGCGCTTTCTAAAGCAGATTTCAAATTGTTAGAAACACAATACTAATTAAGAAATTCTCACGTAAAGATTATTTTGTTCACAATGGAAAAAAACATAAGCGATATTCTTTACGTTAGACAAAACTGATAAACTGTGGCATATTTTATTTTTCTGTCCGTTTAAGATTCATCTCAATATTTTTTCTATTATCTAATTATTATTTTTCCTCAAGTTAAATGCAGCAAAGAAATCTTCTTTAGCTATTTCATGTTTTGTGCACCATCCTCCTAGTAGACTTTGCATGAACATTATTCGTCAAATCCTTGCTCGCAGTAGGCCTATTTACTGAAAAAGACATTAACAGTATATAAAATAGGAAAATATATCTAATAATGGGATTGTGGTTCTATTGTCAAAATGAATTAATCTAGAGCCAAATATTAAATTTATAATAAACAAATTAAGATGTGTATAATCACCACTCATTAGCTAATTGCTTGCTAATCATAGATAATGTTTTCACCCAAATAATTTTCTGTCGTCCAAATTATAAGCTCTTCAACGAAAATAAATTCATTAATATGTGTTTCAATGTAGTTATTGTAATGATATGTACAGGAGAAATAAGGAATTCAATTCGTAATCGATTATTAACAAAAATAAATTGATTCCATTCGATACTTATCCATATTCGAAAACCATACCCATAATAATATATCGATCAGTATTTACAGATAGGATTTATCTAAACTGGTCGCATTATTTATTCGAATCATTCGAAACAGGTTGCCTGTTGGTTATCGGCGCGGACCATGCCTCCATAAACGTAATTTGTATCGGCTATCCCCTTTAAATTGGAATAAACTTATTTGTTTCAGCTCTCCACTAGGAGATTACGCCATAAATTATTTTGTTGGTTAATCAATTCCTTGGTTCAGTAAACTTTAATTAAGTTATTCCGACACATGTTGTGCTTACGTATCATTTTTGTACAAAATATTATTTATTGCTACTGAACATCGAATTACATATTCATGACTGATCATCAATATGCTGTCAAAAAACCGATGAATTTAATCTATTAGATATCTTAAAGAACCTTTTATATATAAAAGAAAAATATTGATAGAATTGTGTGCCAAGCCATATCAAGGAATGCTTAGATAGTGGAGCTTCAAAGAATGTATCTAGAGAATAACTTAGTAGCTGCCAATAAATAGCTTCGGAGTCCATTAACTTTATCAAACGACGACCACGTTTTAAATCAGATTTCAATGGAATCATAAATTAGTAGTGTCAGCAACGTTAACTATTTAAGTACGGCGACAACGAATACGTGAATCAAATTACTTAGATCGAAAATACCTTCTTAATCGAACCTTTTGTTGGAGAAAATGGATCCTATACACTGCCAAGATCGAAGCTTTATAGCACAATGTACACATCAGGTATATTTATTTCTAAATAGTTTATCGATATAAGAGGTGTTTGCTAGTTATGTTTTATTTGTATTAAAAAATTGTTACCATTATGCATCCCAACAATTGAAAGTGTGGAATTTTAGTAAAAAAAAAACTATATTTATTCATAAATTCAAAAATGTCCAATATGTACAAATCCCAGTTAAAAACATTCCTCAGTAAGCGTTTTGTCTGGAATAACATTTCTGTTTAGCGGAGCAGCATAATCCTTTATCCCAAATTCGTCACGACACGCACACGAATATTATGTATTGTGTTCAGTATTGTAGTATTTGTAGAAATTTCATATTTATGATTTCAGGTAAGATAAAAAAATATACCCGTATCATTCACATCATCTACATTTCAAAATCGACATCTGTTGCACTAATCCTCGGCGTATTTAGTGCGATCACGCTTCCCATTTTTTGCAGACCTTAATGCTTGCTTTTAGTAGGAGTTTTTTTAATCAAATTCTACCTGCGACAAGGGCACAATGATCTTCACTTTTTTTGTTTTGTTTGTGAAGGGATGTGCGTGATGTTGCCGGAGGCGGAAGGATAGGTAGTTTCTTTTAAACATTATTGGGATATGTGAGGAAATACGCAAATTACTTAACTATAGGCTTAGAAATTGGCTGTCTACCTGCCTTTGTACTAAATTGCTCCTATAAAATTAGATATTTTTTACCTCATGGGTTGATATGGAAACGGTTTGCGTTATTAACTGTCGACAAAAACTAATCGATTCCATATTTGGAAGCTGCAAAACCAAAAGCTCAGTAAAACAATTGGCCGCTGATTTTTAAATCTTTGTAACAAAACGGTTACTTAGGACAGGTAAAAAGTGGAGACATTGACGGGCCACGCTGTCGCCAGAAACTATTTTCTCCTATTGTGTCTCATTGAAACATGGTCCTTTTAAAATATATTGGCTTGTGTTTTTTCCGATTCTTCTTTTTGGGTAACCTTTTTGTTAGAAACCTGCCTCCCTCGATGGTAAGTCGGACTTTGGGGACACGTGATGAATTTTAAAAAGAACTTTAAGTGCCAAGATATAGATATGGTTATGACTACATTATGGTATGCAAGCTCTGTCATGTAAATTTTATGTGTCGTTCTTTTATAAAAAATTGTTTCGAATGCTTTCATGTTTGGAAAATTGTTATGGGATTTGTATGTTTAGAATCAGAATGAGGTATTTTATTATTTCTTTTAAAGTTGGATTTAAATTGATTTTCTTTATATTTGTTAGTTTGGTAAACTTAGCGGAAGAATTAGGCAATAAATAAATAGTAAAAAAATATAAAAATATTTTTGCTTTATTAACTTAAAGGTCCGATTTCATAACAGAACAAATAATAACCTTAATACCAGTATATACATTTTAAAATGAGGTCATACCATTTTCAGTAACAATTTTGTCGAAGCCATTAGCTGATTGTTGGCACAGTTTCAACGTTTTTGAATCAACAACTTTTATGAGTCCGTTTTGTAAATTTTATTGCACAGATTTCAAGTTACCCAAATAATTCCACCATCATACTGTACTTAAAAAAGAATAAAGCCGGCTTCACCTTGAGACCTAAAACATTGCAAAAAGAGACCATAAAGAACGGGCCGGGTGATCGTGAAATAAAATCTCGATTAGAAATTTAGGAACGTTCCGGCCTTCCCTTACGGTCCCTTTTTGAAGTAGTCACTCCGACTGCGAGCATTATTATTTTATCGTTGTTCAGCCATGCACAAGAGGTAGAATAAAAATTTTGTTCGAGTAAAAATAAAATAAAAAGGTCTCTCAAGGTTTCGGATGCACGTCCTCGGGCCACGCAGCGTTTAGAAAAAAAAAATAAACGAGAAAGTCCACGCCGAAATGACCTGCGTTTTTGTCCACGATTTGTTTTCGTTTTTGTTACGTTTGAGTTCATTTGGAAGTAGCCATGTCTGTTGCTTACTGAATTAACTTAAATTGCCTTAGCTTTTTGTATAAGAGAAAATTACTTCAACTTCCTTTTGTGGTTACAATTTTGGAAGCGGCTGACACAATATTGTTGACAACTAGTCAAGTTCAATACTTTTATTGAACTGTTAAAAACGGTTATAGACCCGCCGCTGAATTTGATATATATACAACCCGAAGTTGATATTTTTTATTCGATGTTGTTTTATGGAATTTAGAGCCTATCAATAGAATCCTTGTAAGTCATAATCTACATAGAAAATAAGAGTCTTCCATGTTTTGGAAATTGCTTTGATTAAAGTACGGCGTTTGAGTTAAGTAAGTATATTGTGTTCACGGTAAGAGCAATTCAGGATAAATAAGCAACACGGTACTCATTGACATTATATTCTAGATATATGCAAGAACATGCTTGTAAATACATTTATAATTAAATACTGGCTATTCCATATATTGAACAACATCTATTAAGCAAATTAATTAACTACTGAATGATTGTTCTTTGGGTCCAGATTTACACTGTGTTTTGAATTTCAATTCATTTTTTTCGCACATGGCCTAGTACTTATGAAAATGAATTAAATAGGATTTAATCTAAGATAAGGAGTATGCACTAGAAACTTCTTGCATGAAACCTATATCGTCAATTTTCATATTGTATGCAATGTACTTACAAAGACAGCATGTAACAATTAACAGTAACAGTTTATATTTATCTGCAGATCATGTCTCATATCAGTCGGTCTGTTTTCTCATGAAAGTGTATTAAGGGAGGATCTAATAAAGTTTTTCAAAAAATTAAAACGAACCATACAGTCTTATGCATAAAATGAAAATCAAATACAATAAATCTTATTGTTATCATTATACGCTTTAGGTGTTAGAAGAAAACTGATAGGCCTTTGGTGTCTTGGTGGAAATTTCTTTGAGCTCATAACAATGTGAAAAAGGCAAGCGTTGCTCGCGGTGCGGCTCGCGCTCATAAGGCCTCACCTCGTGAAGGGTGGCTTATCCGGCAAGGCAGTCGTAATAGAGCCGTATACCAGAGCAGACGATTAATGATTCATGACCCCTCGTAGCGCAGTGTCATCAATATTATTCTGTTTGTATCCAGCGCGTTTGGCCCACCCTCGCCCGCGCCCCGTTCATACATAAATAAGCGCGACACGTCGTCTTCTCTGATTACATCGCACCGATGTAGTGAGAAATAGTGTAGTCGGATGCTGAGCCCGTCTTTTGTTCAATATATTCCCTAGAGACACCGAATGAATAGTTAACACTGTATGCTCAACGTGCATGTTTACGGTTTCGGGTTTCTCTTAAAGATTCTAGATAAGGAAGGTGAAGGAATTTATTCGTTTGGTGGCAATAAGCTGATGTTACAATCGGCTTTAGTGTAAAGTTATAGGTTTCGTGTGACTTTGATACGTATCGTGTGGACTGGTCGGCGTGCTCTCGCTCTCCGTGCAAGACAAGCGATTGCACAGAAAAACTCATTTAACGCGTAGGATACTCCTATGCCGAGCGCATAGTATGCGCAAAACACAATTGATTTTCTATTATCTTTTTACTACCTGCATACAAGAGGCGCAACCATAAAGTTTATTTAAGATAACAAATGATTTTGACATCTCAGTAGAAACAAGCTAGAGATATGGCTATAACTTAACTTTACTGCCATGATTGCCTATTGGTCGCACATAAGTCAATATATTAATATTCAGGTGCCACGTGACAGTTAAAGAAACACGTCGTTACTAGAAATTACATGACGTTCCGTTAGACCAAAGTTGACGAAGAGACTGTTGTCACGCGATACGACGATAAAGCACGCTTCGGGCTAAACTTAGTAAAACGTAGACTCCGACTGGATTCCAACGCAAACACTGATTGATACTGCCTTTGTGGACTTTCTTGATAGCTTACTCGATAATAATCTTCTTTGTAATTAATTAAGACTCTTAATAAACCTAGTGTCAACGCTGGAATTTTCATAAAACAACAGAACGCTGAAATTATTTCGACCAACAATTATTGGAACGGAGATAATAAATCTGCAATAAATCGTATTGCGATTGTTCCTCTCAATCGTTAAATTAACTTTGACGATATTTTGCCGACGCGTGTGAATATTGTTTATGTTTATCAAATTGGAAATTTCAGATAGTCAATGAGAAATGGTCTGTGACCTCTTGATTACCAAAAACAGAGTAATTTATTGGGCATATGAGACTGTTTTAATTTAAGCCAGAAATGGTTGGGTTATTTGGTTCTATAATATTTGTTGGGTCGGTTTCCATAGCTGTTAAAGCTCGGCGCGGTCGCCTCGACTTGTTCTGATAAATGATGCGACCGCTACTGCTACACCGCTTCGCTTTTAATCCTCGCTCCACCATTGTGTCCCCGTCCAATTTTTGACGTTAACCGTTTTCTTCCACAAACGACACACACGTTGTTTAGGTCGGTAAATAAGAAATTAATGATCCTTTCCCATTTATCTCTGTATACAATCAATCAACCTATGCCTGCGATCTAATGGCTCCTATTTGCTTATCGTTTAATGCGGTGCTTTTGAATTACAAAAGGACTTTAGCTGTCAAACGAAGCGCTTTCTTCGAACATATATTTCATAATTAAAGCTTCATTACCTTTTTTAAATCCCTTTCGGTTACAAGTTACGATCGCTCATAAACAAAGAAGTAAGATAAACATTACAACAGCGATGTGAAGATTAAAAATTATGAAACAGTTAATCAGTTTTAATGGTGTAGTGAGATCGAGCGGCAGTTTTGATTACATATTTAATGTTTTAGTAAACTATTTTACAACGTTCCGTAGTTGATTGGGATTCGATTAAAAGCAGCTGCCCTCACTCAAGGCGTAGACTAAGCCCTACAGGCTGCGATGAAATGGAGATAGTTTTAATGCTCGTAAATTTCATTCCGAGACTCCGCCGTCCGATCAACTAAATCACTTTCGTACGGGTATTTGCGCAAGTTTCAAAACTAAAATTTGCACTCAAAATATTTTGCCGTTAGTTGGGAAAGTAGTCGCACACTGTGGACAATTTCAATGAAACATACTTACAATGTATCTCAAATATTTTGTTTTTTGTAGTGTTTTAATTAACACGATTTATAATATTACCTAATTGAAATAAAAACAGGGACCGTAAGTCTAACTTGGACATAAGTATGTAATTTTGTGTAATTCATATAATCATAAAAGCTTCAAGGTTCAAAAACTTCGTAATTAAACAAAGCACAGTACGATGTCGAGTACGATGTCTGCATTGGGCGGAGTCTGCGTACGCGCAATCAAAACGTTTTACGTAGGGTGGGGTAAAAACAAGTGGGGGAACTATCTTTTCTTTCTTTAATTAAAACGTTTTAAGACTAAAATTGCTTACAAAAAGAAGTAAAAAGGGATAATTGTGATCCATTTGTTTCCCTCAAAAGCAAAAGGTGTCAGAATTTATCGTGTTCCGAAAATTCCGGCCGTCAGAACCGCCCCAAATCTCTTTATCTCCGCATTAATCTTTTAAAACCCATAAAACGTATCTTTGGATCTTACCAAATATTTTGTACGAAATTGATGAGGGACCATCTTTTATCTAGAGCTCAAATCTATAATGCGACGATCAAAATTCCTAGAGGTGTCGATACAAGTCAAGTATATGTCACAGATGTAAGAGATTCTCGTTTATTATGGCTTGTTTTTTTTAATTTTAAGGACCGTATTGAATGTTTACTCAAAAAAGCCCTAAGTCCAGTTATTAATATTATCTGGTCGTTTATTACTCTGGACGGCATTTATTTTCGTGAGACCCTAATTAATTTTATTGCTGTACCAAAAACTAAAATATTTGCATAAAGGTAAAATATGTTCTTGTCAGTTCAGAAAGCCATTAAAAAAGGTTTTTTAAGTAATTAAAAAAATTTTGGCAGAGTGGCCATAGAGATAGTTGCCTGCCAAACTTAAAAACAAAGTTCCTCAGTCCTATAGATGTTTTAAAAATAGTTGGAGCATGTATATATCACTACTGTACTGCCACTTAAAGTGTGAAGCGATCATTGGGGATCGCGTGGGCCGCGTCGCAGTTGGTATTCTTCATACAAAAAACACGAGGCACCCCGTTGTTTTAGAGCTAAAAAAAATAATGAAATATGCCTCTTTATAGACTTTTTTATGTAAAACGTTGAGTTTTAAACGCCTCAGCTTTTTAAAAGTACTACCCGCGGCGAACGTATTTGTATTTGATATCAAATTGAGACTGAGATTCTTTTAAAATTAAATGTTTGTTTTAGAATTAACATTCAATAATAGAGTTAAAAAGTGAATATTATTTGTTTAATCTAATATTTTTTTATATATATTTAATAGACATATACATAACATATTTAAATAAGTTATTTTATGCATAGAGCGCGTGTAGTAGCATTTTAAATTAAATACACATGAATAATTAAAATAGATTAAAGTTTGACATACAAAATGGGCTGCTTCAATTTGGACAGATGGTTCACAGTGGAAATTAAATCTATTCATGTGAATGAACAGGAAAGGACCATAGAATTGGGTCCGCTTGGTAAACATCGTTCTATCATCTCTTGGTGTATAATATGAACGACTTGCTCTCTCTTACTTGGTCTGTATTTATTTTTACTCAATCCTTAAAGAATGGCAAATTTATTAAGACTGAACTAAAAATAAAATCAAAGCTATCACTTTCATTACTACAAGATCTACAAACTTATCAACAGGTTCAAAACACATCATCAACTTTAAAAAGAACATTCACAAATTCCTAGTAGATAGTAAATCACCTCCTAATTTTAAATTTCCGACTCATCTGAGTAAACACGTACCATACGAACAGCTTGGAACGTCGAGTAGACTAAAATACCGGGGGTTCAAACTGTTCAAAGCCATTCGTCTTAGACTTGCCTGTCATGGCCAATAGCACCCATCAATGTTCCGTGTATTTGGCTGAAGCACGTAACACACTTATTTTAGAATCTTAAAATAATATTGTTCTTTTTCTGCCTCTTGAACCATTGTGCCGTATTAGCATCTGGAAGTTGACGCGTTGCGACACTGACGAATTGTAACGTCGACACTGGTCGAAATGGACTTTTAGTTGTCCTATTTTTTCGTCGGTGGCATTGTTAATATACCACTTAGATACCTACGTTTCTTTTGTTTGTGATCAAATGGCATTCCTATTTGTCAAATCAAATCGTACGTAACCCAACGTAGCTTTATCTGAAACGAAGCAAACTGATGGTACTAAATTTTCGTTCATTTAATTATTTTGGAACACGGTAGTTTTGAGTAGGTATACATATAAACCTGAGTATCAGAATGCAAATATGGCTGCATAAAAAGTCTTTATTACCCTATGAATATGAATTACTAACGTGAAAACTATATTCTTGGAAAAGAAACATAACGAGTCTATAAAATTTCAAAAGGTGCATAAACTCGTCGTTTTGGAATCGAATTAGCTAGCCATATTATACAAATAATATCGATTTCAATAGCGTATTTATTAGTGGTACAGTACACAGACAGTTTTATTATCACGACCAAGATATTTTAACGAACCGAATGTACGTCTAAAATAAAAGAGGAACATGTCGGGACATTTTTTGTTCATCGGACACGCCATTTAAGTCACAATCGTAAATTTTATTGAAATGTCGCAACAGCGATCGCCGCACGAGATGTCTTGTCTCCGGGGACGAATTTATGCGTAATTCGTAAACAAATTGACGTGTTCGGGACGTACTTTGAAGGGGACCCCGACTTGACGACTTGACGCGTCTTTTGATTCTTTTTGAATATTTACGAGATGACTGTTATACATTCTGTAAACTTTCACATTTCGTTTTTATTAACTGCTACACTTGCCATTAATCCATCATTTCGTGAAATTATTGTGAATTCGTCCGTCTTCAAAACCGATTTAACGTATCGCTTGCGCTTCAAGAAATGACACCTCAATGCTCCTTCAGTCTGCTTCGTATGGCTTCTTAAGTCGTAAAATGGTATCACCTTACACAATAGATGCTATTGTCTTTTTATAAGGAATTCTGTATTTTCATTTCAAGATTAATTTGATCTTTGTTTCGCTCGGTTAGTTTTCTATAATAAGATTCGAACTTTCTCGGCTTTTTGCTATTCTTTACTTTAAACTATCTTCGTAGCATCAACTTAGTTTCCTTTTTGCGTTAACTCGGTCTACTAATAAAGAACACAGTATACGATTATGTTTGTAAAACATTTCGCTTCGGCATAGTGTTGGCGCGCCCTTAATTTAAAATTTATGTGTTTTGGAAACTCCGAAGGCGACAGTATTGTAAAGTTTATTTACAGTGGTAAAAAAACCTCGAGTGAAGTTTGCAGAATGGGACAATAAACTTTTTAATTTGTGGCGAATTCAATCAATAAGAACAGGAGAAGTGTCGTAAACACGGCAGCGACTGGCGGCGCCCGCGGCGCAAGTGCCACAGGTTTTCTCAACATGGCTTCCTGCTGTTCAGTGTTGCCATCTAAACGGCTATTAGTTACGTTTTACGCGAGACGCGCCGGGCGTTCCAACGTGTTTATTCTTAATTGACTCCTAAATATCGCTGTTTTTGGCCATGAATCGTGTTAATCGGACATATTTATTTGAAAGCATGGAAGCGCACTCCTAAGTGAGCCATTCGTACACAGTTTTATAGCAGCGGACGCGCCACCACTCGATACAGTTCCGTTGGTTGCTTGTTAATTAAGGATTTGCGGCCAAGCTTTATGGTAGGCAATAGTCACAACAATAATATATCTTGAACAGTCGCATTTCCTTTCTCAGTTGGCCGGGGAAGCTTGTTGGCTTATCTGATATCATAAGGAGTATCGGGGGGCCTATCGGGCTGCGTCAGACGTCCGTTGTCCTGTTCGTACTTATCTGCTCACTAAATAAAAAGCTTTTCCGCCGCTCGTCGCGGCCTCTCACCGCGGACACCCAAGTCTTTCTTCCCGCTGTCCTGGGTCTCGTTTATCGCACGTGACGTGACAATTCTTTTATCCCCGACACTTTGTTTCCACATAAATTACTCGACTGCTCGGTGCTACCGAGGATTGCTTTGGCTAATGTCACAACTCGTGGATTTCTCCCTTTATTCAGTTTCGTTTTGCATTCCGCCAGCTGTGTTTGCTCATTGTCTCTTCGCTTTAAATTAAAAAAAGATTTTGTTTTTATTCGCGCTGTCTTCCTCGCCCACGACTTTATGTGACGTCAAGTTTGGAATGAAGTATTCTTATTGTTGTGCCGTGGAGTCTTTACGCAACGTCGGATTGCATAAATTATTTAAAAGGTTTTATTTTAATTAAACGGGTAAAGGGGGTATTCGATCTGAATATTTCTTGTTTGCGAATATAATTTGCATAATACGGCTTGTAAGGCTGCAACGTTGTAGCTTGGATAATCATAAAGTCATTGACTCGATATTAATATGGTGGTGGTTCAATAGCTGGTTTGTATAATTGTCATACAATCCGCTCATATTCATGATCATGCGCAGGTGGCGCGCGCTTGGACACGCGCCGTGATAGCCGAGCAACTTGTATGAAATGTAATAATGTCGTTATGCAGGCTGACATTTTATTTGACTGATCTATGATTACATAAACCCAAACCTAATTATGTTATACGTTAGAAATTTGACCAAATATTCGGTGCTTCTTTCTAAGTGGGGTAATCCTAGCTTATGTAGCTGTTTGCAGAAAAATACTGGCAATATTACCCGGTAGTGTGCAGTACCAAAGGTATTCGAACATTACTCAACCTGAAAGGTCCAATGACCACTAATTCCACATTCAAAGACCCTTCACCCGACACATTAGTAAGGGAGTCTGTCCAAGGGCGGCTGAAGTAACAAGTGTCTAATCTCCTTAGTGGTTTACATCACGGTTCGATGTCTCATGAAAATTACATCCTTTACTTAGTTGAACTTTGGGGACCTTTCGAAGGTACGTTGGTACTTTCGAACTACTCACAATAAACGAGAAACTGATATAACCAACTTTGTTTATGTAAATGTATTAAATAGTTAATGAATGAACTTTTTTTTGGGGCCCTTTTATTTATAGCATTAATACATTGAGAATATTGACTAGCATTATAGTCACGAATTATTCTTTTGCATCTCATTTCCCTCCCCCCACAAAAGTACAACATAGCTAGCTAGCTAGCTAGATGAAATTCTTCAATATACCTAAAAGGTGCGCCTGAGCATGATGAGCCGCTTCAAAGTTAATCAATAGCCTCATAGACTCCCAAATGCCATAATCCAAGTAATGATAAATGATCACATACAAAAGATATGGCAACCAGCCTGATCACTGGGCCATTGTTACACTTGGTGGGCAAAAAATAGACATTCTGTGTGTCCGAGATAGTTTATTTAGTGATTAATCTTCTCATTAGAACGTTTGCGGTTGGTTAGATAATTGACCACAAAAAGCATAAAACTTTTTCTAAGCAAACCTATGTTAAAGGATACCTATACAGTAAAATGAATAGATGGCTTTAAACAAAAGAATCAGATACATTATTTATAACATTTATTGTCTCTAACGAATAAAACAAATGAAAGAAACAAAACCAGAGCTACAGTAATAAGTAGCAAGTCCATACATCATTGCTGTCAAATTTCCTTGCAGCTAAATATTTGTTCAGTCAGTGTATCGTGGCCATTAGATATGTATTATTAGATCCATCAATTATTTTAACAAAGCGATTTGCTTTTATAGTTAAGATAATTGTAATTAGAAGATATTGTATTTTATTCTTATCGTAATTTTTTGGTGGTCTTATTTGAAACATCATCTATATATACGCCCAAATTGCGTCAACAACACTGTAAAATTCCTTCTTATACAGCTAGGAATAAATTCACTTTCTTTATACTAAATAAATTATTTAGGATGGCAGGATATAATTTTACGAAAATAGGTTTTTACTTAATTATCAATAATGTTACCTTAATCTTTAAGGCATTCAAAGAAGGAACAAAGCGAATTTGCAACTTATGGCAACAAAGGCGAAACTTCCTGACAATACTTCAAATCTAATTCAATAAGCCTAATCCCATAACCAGTGTTAGAATGGGGTCCTAAGATAACGGTAGAATCAGTGCATTGACCTGAACAGACCCAGTTCACGCTGTAAATGAGCACTAATAGTTGTTCTACGTATATATAGCTGTCTGATACCTAGTTCCCTTAAAAAACTACTCGTTTTGTTTACAGATAGTAGGTTTTTGTACATAAGCCTCATAGAAGAGACGTCAAAAGTTATCGTTCGTTAGTAAAACGAATTGTTTCTTGATTATAGGAACAGACCAACTTATACTGTGACCACTTTATAAGTAGCTAAGTGGAGTACCTACATGCTGGTTATGTGACCTACATGCTAGCAAACTGTTTTAATGGTATGCTTATCATTATAAAACGCGGTTTGATAAATGGCTGAATAGAAATGAGTTTGGTTTTATTTCGTTCCATTTTTGAATTTGCTTTTTTATTTTTAGACTTTTGAGAAATGGTTGCTGAGTGTTTAGAATGTCTTGACAATTACGTCATTGTTTTTATTCATATTTCCCAGTTTAGGCTAGATTAAAGCAAACTTAAAAAGAAAAATCAAAAGCCGAAGATATTTTTAGATAAAAAGAGGTTCTTTCAATAAAAATTGCTGGTGCACCATGTGAATACGTTCTAATTAAAGGAAATGCGTTAGCTAATGGCCACAACGGATGTACTCACCGCTTACCGCTGGAACTATTTGAACAAGATGTGTTCCTTTACATGTGGCTTCGATAATACCAGTGCAAGTGATGTGTGAACTTTGTTACGTGCACTGTAATATTATTACTACATAATTATGGTACAAAAAACTTTGTGGTCTAGGTATTTTGGAATTTTCAATCAAAATGTGAAACTAATCCTGCTAAACCTTTGCCTGACATTTTTTGTGAAAGAAATTTTCTTTGAATGCAAAGACACACATACTAATACTAAACTAGAAGACAAATTCAATACCCATTATCTCCTTAGGACGCACTCCGTAAAAAGTTATACAAGGCATCCAATCAATAAGAAAATCTTAAGTTTAGCTACAAGATAATAGGTACATTTTTGAAACACAGTCCCTCTTCATTAAATGAAAATGAAACATGAACAATCATTCAGTATAACAGTTTTTATTGTTATGCCTTTTGCCTTAGACAGCGTAAACTTTAAAACGGCAGCAGTATAGGACACCACTTAATTTAATCGAGAAACTAAATCAGTCGCACATATTGATATAAATCGCCATACATTGATACCTATCAGGTATTAGAATCTAAGTCCTATTAGTAACGGTATAAGACAAGATCTTCGCATTAAGATCTATCTCTTTTGATTCTTTTTCTTCGAATTTTGATGGACCGGAATGCATCAATCACGAAGAAATCAGTTCCAATATAAATGTATTATCTATCGGATCTGATACATCTGTCAGAGTTCAATCTACTAAATGGATAGCAATATGTATGACGGCTTTAGTTTTTGTATGACTTATATTAAGAAATAATGCTATAGGCTTAGTAACAAACATTCTTGATACTTTTAAGCCCTCGAAAATGTTTGCAATTTCATCCGAATCTTAAAGCGATAGTTTCGATGAAAGATCGCCAAACTTTTCTTTACTCTAAGTGTAGTTCAAGGAACAAAGGGTTTAAAAGGCATCTCGACTCTCGACCCTTCGGCATCCTTTGATGCTTACCCTTTACCTTGGAAATTCCCTACAGAGTACAGGGACTTGGTTTTGGAAATTTAAGACGACTACTTCTATAATATGTGGAGGTTGAATGGACATAATACATAAAAGATGCCGCGTAGAGTATCAAACTTTTTACCGTGATAAATATAGAAAACAAAAATGGAAACCATAGCTGTAAATTTGGCACACTTATTTGTCAAAATGCATATGCCTTATTAGCTGCAAATATCTAACAAATATTTTTTCTTGTTGCAGGTAATTTTCAAACGACTTCCGTAGCATATATTGATAGTATTGTAAGTTACCACATTCATCAATTGGCATCAATTATACCTGACTGACAGAAGTCACAAATAAAATCACATTGTTGTAAAGATATTCGGCGCATTCCTTGTATATCTGAACCTTTTATAGTGGAACGGAAATCGTTCGTATTGGACGCAACACAATCGAGCTAACAAAATAGACCGTGGCCATTCAAACTTGGCAAAAGACACGTTCTAGCGTCATTTCAATAAAAGTTATTGTATTGAAAACCGACAATAGGTAGAGGAAGTGATGTGTCCTGTGTGGAGGCAAGTGGACTGTTTATAATTTGTCCATTGTGGGCATGTAATGGAACGTGTCCAGCGGCCGCCGAAGCTATTGTTCGCGAACGACCGACCGATGCACTTCCTTTCTAATTGGCTTTCACACTACGCACAAATATCCAGATAAATAACGTAATTGATGGAAAAATGTTCATGAATAGCGGTTACATTGATACTGTTTTTTTTTCTTTAACGATTTTGGGGAACAGCATTGTTGACGGATAAGGAGTTCGCAGTATTATACGCGGTAGACCGAATATCCGGTTGGTTTGATACCAACGAAATATCCGCGGTGGCTAACATTAAAAGACGTTGCAATAAAGTCAAACCGCAAATCGTTTAGGGAATAATATTTTGTTATATTACGTTAATAAGATATACTTACGATGTCAACTGTAAAACTTAGAGTTATGTAACAGTTCTACAATAAGAAAGTCAATGAAACCCTTTAACAACACGTTTCGCATAATAATCCCTGATGCGCAAAATAATGTCAAAACATTTCCCCTCATGGAATTTTCTCATAATCTCCTCTCGGTAGTCAGATTACAATGGCTACCGCGAGAATGCGCGATAGCTAATCGCATTACGTCTGTTAATAATTAATTCTCCGATATTTCATACGGTATGATAGACGTTATCTTCAGTCCCATCTGCATCTGATACATCGAGTGCCTTATTGCGACCATTTTACCAAGATCTGCCATAAGCAAACGACATTGTATTTCAGACAATATAGCTCCAAAAGATCTTGTTACACTGGGCAGTTTTTACTATCGGCGTGGCGGACGCGGGACCTCCTAGTGGGTCAATCGTTAACTGTTTATGTGATTTTTATTGCCGTTTGTGAACTATATTAAAATGCTCTATTAAAATTCTAAGCGCGATACATGATATAAGTTTACGATCTTAGAACGTTGCTAAATACCCCTAATGGCTTCATTCCGAATAACCTCGCGTTTATGGTGTGTATGAACATTTTTAAGATGGTTATCATTGAATTGTGTAGTCAAATTAGTCCATCACAAGTTTTTCTTATTTGAGCAGCATTCCTACATTAATTAACGTGGCCTCGTTTCGTTGACCACCCTTTTATGGGTACTCAATCAAACAAGCAACATTTGGACTCGTTGAATTGATTACATTGATAAAAAAGAGGTATTCCTTTTGCTTGACATCAAGCTTATTCTAAAAGAAAACTGGTATTTTTAAATTCGAAATTCGTATGAAAGCGTTCAATATCGCTGTCTCCCGTGGCTCGAGGCGTACTATTGACGTCACAGCACCATTTGTCAAGCTGAGCCGGCGTTGCACTGAGCTCGACTTATCTAAGAAAGCTGGCTTTACTTCCATATCACACTGAATATCCTGACTCGATACAGCATCAAGGCGCTATACAGATTTATTAGTCTATAATTTATGAGACCTACTTTATGGCCGTTTGACTCTCATACGTAGATAATATTGAACGTTTATTAACTGCAAATATAATGCAAGACAAAATTGCAGTACTTTAAGATCATGTTGGTTTTGTAAAGGATAATAAATTACGGCCACCGATGTGTTCACTTATCTTTATCTCGGCTTTAAGTAGGCAGATAAAATTAAACGATTTTGTATCTCTGCCTTAAATGGATTGTCTTTTCTTTACGTTCACTTCTGATTATATGTTATTTCAGTTTCTACTATATGTTTAACGAGACTAATAATTGGGTACTTAGTAATTTTTGAGCGACTATTTCAGCTGTAATATTCACATCACTAAAATCAGTGTAAATTTCGTCTTGGGTGATCTAAAATTAATGTCGACAAACATGTTGAGAGGTATTACAAATTACTTACAGTATAAACGATGGCAATGTAAAAATATCCTATCAAGCATATTAAGACAAATACGATGAAAATTTATATAACTGGGTTATGGCGGAATGCCAAGTTACCAACCATTAAGCACTCCCTTGCTCGTTGCTGGTTTTACAACCTGTATTTTTATTATTTGCTGGAATAAGGTTCTATATATCTTTAGTATAGATATTGCAGGTATAATGTAAATAATCATGATCTATTCTTAATTATCCAGGTTAATAAAATGGACTAATCAATAAACCATAAATGGATAGCTTCATGATTAAGTGTTTATCAAAAACTGCAGCCGCCATGATGAAGGATAGATCTAGTTTTACCCGAAAACAATCGGCTCGAACTAGGTTTAACCAAGAGTAAGTGGCTACACAGATAAAAAATATGCGAGAACCAAAATATATTTAGCCGAAATGTATCACTGATTGTCTCTCCTTTTTAAAAATCTAAAATTTTGACAAACTTACACGTATTTCTATTAACGC
The DNA here is from genome assembly GCA_958496145.1 of Heliothis peltigera. Lineage (NCBI taxonomy): Eukaryota > Metazoa > Arthropoda > Insecta > Lepidoptera > Noctuidae > Heliothis > Heliothis peltigera. The sequence continues at coordinate 5,234,745 of OY292333.1, forward strand.
TGAACAGTAATTACAATGCGTCAATAGATACAGGATGTTGTTTAGATAAAAAAAAACGTGACGTGTAACGGAATAACAGTTGCTCATTAGTTTTTAAACTCAAGTGCATGTTTAACAATAAAGCCTTTTCATGTTTACATTAGAAACTCCACTTATTTTTTATGTCTGACAGTTAACTGTGCCTGTAATGTGGTCAGAACAGTAACGCTATTGTCCTCAAAGAACTTATAGTTTTTAAAACGTTAATTCTATGTGTCGTTTAAAGTTTTACGATTAGTTTCAAGCGGTGGAGTAATTGTAATTTATAAATAACATTGGTCAATAAATTAACTTACGAAATGCATAAAGATATGTGAAATTAATTCTGTACATGCGCAATTGAGTAACAGATAGATAACCCGCTGACCCGATGAAGCGAGGGAACCCTAAATGTGGAAACCGGGTGTTGTGACGCAAGTTAGGCCTGCGTCCAGCTTGCTTGCTGTTAACAATTCATTTGCATAACATCACGCCCTTCTAATCTAAAGGTGAGATAGTCACTGGTAAGCTCACCTTATTTCACCAACTATCACACGAAATTGGGCATTATTTCCATTAACAGTAATTACTTAAATTAGACCATGCGTAGTCTTCGCTAAGTCAAAAGCTCTTTAAAAAAATTTGCAATTACAGATCTGATCCTATATCTGTTTTTGATAAACGCCGTATATTACTTACAGAAGTAAAGTTCCAGAAAATCCTTGTACACCTAAATCCAGTTCTTATTACTCAGATAAAGTTGGTCCAGACATAGATAAGCATAGGATACACAAATACGAAGTGCTGGCACTAGGCAAAAGCGTTTACTTTGTCGGCTTTTGTTTTTGCTGATTTAAGTACCGTTTATGCTCTAAGTGGCTAGTCAGACTCAGTAAGTAGATAATCTTTTTTTCTCTTTTGTTTCCCCTAATGTTCCCAGGAAATTCACTCAAAAGCCTTTGTCCGATATTTATGAAAATTCTTCGGAAAGAAATTGTATTGTTTCGCTAATTATATGCGCAGTTATTATTACGATTTTGTTCGGACCTCAACTTGTTTTTATTGCCTTTTAGAAACAAATTTTTTACATTTTTTTTTGCCGTTTTTAGCTCCCGTTCTTTTTTAAATTAAGAAGTCATTGTATTGCTACGATGGTCAGGTACGTTATCACTTATCACTGTAGATGTTGTTTATTTCATAACGTGCATCACAAATTGCAGCCCAATTAGCTTAATTTTAGTAACAAACCAGGTACAACATTACTCATCCAAGATTACATAACTGCTGTATTAAATTATCCGCAACAAAATAGCTAAAGAAATGATTACGTAATGTAATTAGCGAAATGGTCTGAAGCCGGGAATTTCGTGAGTTATGGTTAGGATCTCCTATGTAATGACTAGACTTATACCTGCACGAGTACAAGCCTAATGTACCCGCCTTATATAACGAGGTTACATGTCCATGACGCAACTCATTTGACATTTAACTCAAGCACGCTTATATGCCTCACCTGCATTTCTATTAAGTTCAACCGTCCAGTCTCGGGACGCAATCCAATTTATTCTCATCAAAGTCAAATCATACTTTTTTTTGTCAGCACGATATCGTCTCTCGGATATTTTAATTTGAAAGTACCAACATAAATAAGAAGCTATTACGTTCACAAACGGGCTGGGTCTCGCCTGCCGTGACCACGCGACAAAGCGTCAGGTAGCATCGGGCCGCGGCTTCTCCTAAGTAAATTGGATACCAATCGAAGCGTGACGATTTTATCTTATAAAAAAGTTCTTACCCTTTCTTTAGTATCTTTACGTAATTCTGAACACACAATGGACAGGTCTCGGCGGTTCTTTCTTCTCGTAAAGAATAATATTATGATATTGTGAATAAATGTTACGGCTGTCATTGAACATCCTTGGCAGTCGTTACTGGTAGTCAGAAGCCAGTAAGTCTGACGTCAGTCTAACCAAGGGGTATTAGGTTGCCCAGGTAACTGGGTTGAGGAGGTCAGATAGGCAGTCGCTCCTTGTAAAACACTGGTACTCAGCTGAATCCGGTTAGACTGGAAGCCGACCCCAACATAGTTGGGAAAAGGCTCGGGAGATGATGATGTGAATAAATGTTACGATACCGCAGAACGTCTGCTGCCTTTATTCGCTTTTCTCGCATCAGACCGTTACGTAGCTTCAGATTCGCGATAAAAGGAAAAGAAACGCAACTGCTCCAATTTCTTAAACAATATTAAGGCAAGTACTTGATCAATAAAGAGCAGTTAAATTTAAAATGTTTGAAAAACACTCAGCTTGTATTGTACTAGCCATATTTCGAGAATGGTTTGTAGTTCACCTTGTTCTGCTACAATAATGATTAGCACTCTCATAAAGTCAAGCTACAAAGCGTGTTGGCCAAAGATTTATCGCGTTGCAAGTAGAGCGAGTATACCATCACCGTAAATATCCGCCTTACGCTTCCACTTCCTCCGAACTCCTTTCTATTGATTTATAGCGAGGGTTTTAAAAGCTAACTTTTTATAAAGCAACTCCGGCCAGTTGTTTCCAACTGTCTGCAGCATCTGGCTTCTTTAGTTCAGTTTTTACTTGGCATTTTAAGAACTTTGTCATTTGAAACTTCGTACGTAAAATGATTTTAAAGGGTGCTAGAGAAGTTCGGCGTGCGTACCTGACGGCTCCGTGCCGTGCGAAATAAATCCCAATGTTCAATAGATTGAAGAACAAATGCGAGCCGCGACAGATGAATAGTAAATGAACTATATTTAATCGACTTAGCAATGGAAAGTTTCATTCGGTTTCTGCGTCCATAAATCCTTATTAATCCTCATTTGGAAGCCGATTCAATAAGCAATAATGAAAGACAAGACCTATAGCTGTAATACCAAGGGGCACTTTCTAGCTCAGTGGTTAATATTATAAATCAAATAGTCGTGTTCTTGTCATCAGTGCCGCAATATCAAAGCTCGTTGTAGATAAACCGGGCTATTTAAAATGTTGGTTTGTCGACAGCGATTTAGCATTAAACGTGGGCCTACACAAACTTGTTGGTTGTGCTAAGCGGCTGGGGGCGAGTATTTTGTATTACGGTTACTTGTGCTATCTTCATGTCAGTTTATTTAGCTTAGCACTAACTTAATTGGCTATAAATTAAGCGGCTGCAAGTTAGCCAGTTGCCGAGTATACGGTACGCTTTCTCGTCTTGTTAGATCAGACTTTGGTAACTGGGTAAATGTGGAAAATTTATGTATGTATTGTAAGTCCCCACGGATAGCAGTAATAAATACTTATTGTTTAGTATGCCACCGGTTACATCCGATTGTATGAAATTTAAGCCCGTTTCAAGTTTCGAGACATTTATGTGACTGTTACGGGTACGTAATTTCGTGCAACTTGAGACTACATAAAAATTAATGCCCGCGTTGAGAGCGGTATAAAATGAATTTTGGTCCTTGGGTTTTACTTTTAAGTATTTATTTTTCTTCTTTTTCTGAATTCGATATTCAATTTAAACTTAAATATAAATATGATATTGAAGACTGAACTCTGTTGGATTATCCAATGCCAGTTGGCAGTTCACCGTATCATTTAATCACGTCCATTGTTCAACACTGTAATTGACATTCCAAATTCATATCCAATAGATCAGATACCATTTTGCAAATCACGCCAAAGCTCAATGGAACTTCACATTCACACGCACAGTGGCCAATGTACGAGTGCATAGTATAAATGATTCATAAGGATATGTACACACGTGCATGCTGATGCCTCCCCTAGCCACTTGGTAACACAAGATTGTTCCTAGTCGCTGGAGCTTAAAACAGGTGGAGTCACAATTAGCGGCAAAACTAGAGTACCTAAGTGTCTGATGTACGCCCACCTTTGCATTGCACGGGATGGCAGTTTGTTAAGGGGTATGTGAGTATGTCGTACAGAGCACTTTCTATTCTGTATTTTAAGGTATTTTGCATGTTTGTTTTTTATTAAATCAATACGAATATTCTAAGCTGAAGATTTTGTACTTTATTTGCTTGAACGATTTTTATGTCTGCAACTATTCATTATTTCATTGTTAGTTATTTATTGAGGGAAGTTTGAGGCTAGGTTAGCTACGCGTGGCATAAGCTAGCATTTCAAGTTTACCTAGCAAAACAAATAAGTTTTCTAAAACAATTATAGAATGAATTAGAAAATACAATTTTAAATAAAGAAAGATACACACACAAAGTGTTAAACACTACATTATAAATAAAAGTTTTTATTGTAACCCAATGACAATGTGTATAAAATTACCATATGCATGCAGATTGCAGCTTAATCCCTTAGAGAATTTCTAAGTAAGCCATTTACATTTTGAATGGAGGTACTCAGCCTTAATAGGTCTACATAGGTTCAGCTACACCTAGGAGGGATTACCTCACTTCACGCACTCCTGTTTACCCTACGGGAAAGAGAGGACTTTATGGTGTTTGTGTCCCTCTCGTGTAATTCTTTCAGCCTGTTTGTTTTGGATTAACGCATGTCTTTGCTTTTAACGCTACTGTTTGTTCGGCCGCCTACATAAATATTTGTAATACTATGCGGCCTTTTACTAGCCTGGTTATGAGCCCTTTAATTGCCCTTCTTATTTTATGCTTTTGAAATATGGCCTTTGATAATTTTAAGTTATGCCGCTGATCTTAATGTACTCGTAAAAAACATGGGCTCCGGTTTAGTTGTGAAGAGTGTAGCGCTAATCTTATTAGAGATCATATTCGATTTGATGTGGGTTACTGTTCTCATCGGTGGCTTAGATCAAAGGAAGTGCCCTTTAGATTGTGAGATCGGCCTAAGTGTTTCAAGCAACTGTACATTCGGACTAATGATATCTCTATGGTTCACGTTTCTGATCGATAAGTACACTCGTGACCAACATACTCACTACATAATATAATATAGTTGTACGATTTTTGTGTCTGAGCGTATTACGATTCAGAGAAAATAAGTTTACTCATTCATGATTGGAATAAATTTAAACACGCATTTTAATATTTATGGAATGGACGGAATTATGTATTTAATTACAATCTCAAATAACTTAAATTTCTACGTTAAGTTATGCTGTACAGAAATAATAAACACGTTTCATGATTATAATGCTACTTACTTCTTTGCAACATTACCGCGCGACTAATGCGGGGTATGTAAATAAAATAACGCTGTAAGCGCTAGAGCACTGAAGTTTCCTGGCATTATTTTAGTTATATTTGACGTGAAATAACCATAAAATAGGAATAAACTGATCGCATCTAACTCAATGTAAGCAGTATAAACGACACGTCACAACTTAAATCAGATACATAGCAAAACATAACCATTTCTGAGACCTCTTTACGCCTCCACTGTACTCTACGGTTGCGGATAATTTTCGCATTGCGGCAATCGGATTCGGTGCCGATATCGCTTCGTAACGGTCCTTGCATCGAGACTGCATTCTACACGATTTCCTTCTAACTTGAATCTTGATTATACTTTGCTTTATCTGAAATGAGTTCTAAGAGTGCATTATGCTCGTAAAACAACAAATACGACTAGATATTTTGATCTACAACATTTCCGTCTGATTACTGTGAAATATTACGATTTGTTTATGGTCCAAGATAGAGACGCAACTAATGGTCATATAAGTTAGTGAGCTGGAATGTCAATTTATCAGATAATTAATGACAAATGAAACAAGACATCCAAATTATTTTGTCAATCGAATGTCAAGGAACCGCACAGCGGTCAAACAATCAAAGATATTTTATATTATAGATTATTCCGATTGAATCATGGTTCGTTAGCAACCGCAACCATGCGCACATCTGTCGCATGCTCCACGGAACTTCTGAGACTCACAAAAACCGACAGCCTCTGCCCGAAAAGGATAGCTACATATAATAATTCCACTGGCTAGAAAGGGACGGCAGTGAATCGTATTATCCCTACGGATACAAGATTGTCCTTCGGAATCGATGAATTTCGAAGAAAAATCTTATTTGGTTTAACAGAAATTGCATTAATCAGAATTCATAAGCTGTCATACGCGATATTGTCAACGTATTTATTTACTTCGTTTTATAAAAATAAGTTATTTTTATTACAGCCACACGTTGTTTATTGTGTGCGCGTATTATTTTATGAGCTTCCAAATGTTCCAAAATTAGTAAGAATCCGGACATTCTAACCAAAGGGTTCTCTGAAACTAAACAGAACATTATAGTTTCGTGTAATCCCTTACACGTCTTCATCTGGGGGAGTGATTTGTGACCGGGATTTGATACAGAATAGATTTGGTATTAAGTCGTAATTGTTGGTATAAGACAAGGTACATTGAACCTTTCTTTTCAGATTAACGTTCAATTTAAACCAGCGACTGCGTATAAGGGGTAGATTGATGACTCGTTTAGTAATATTTCCGTCAATTCAGGGTATTAATTGCCAATGGTGGATGACAGAAGTCATAAATTTGGGATTTTATAGTACTAACAAAATATTGTTTTTAGTGCTATTAATTTTAAAACGGTTTTACTATGCCATAAAAGTAGTCGTTTTATTTTAAATAAACTATTTTAGTTTATCACCGCTGTTTCATCTGTCACACAGAACGTCGTCCTCCATGAAAATCTATAATTTTATGATAACAAATCAAATAACAAAGCGTTTTTAGATAATAACGTCTATCATTAGACGTCCATTCGACACATAAATCATTGATCGCTATCTGATTTGGAATATTTAATAACATAATCGTCCAAGAGCGCAATACCGGTAGATCGGGGCGAATATTGAAATGCGGGCCCACGACCACTTAACGTACGAAGCCAGTTTTCTTGTTGGAAATGTATGCTATTGTCTCCGGTGAGATATAAAATACCGATATGACCCTACGAACGTCTTCGTTGCAAGAAATATTCAAGGGATACGGCCCACACTTTTAATAGCGGTTACATCATTTCCACACAATGAGAGCGCCGTCCACACCCATTCTCTGTCCATATGATTTGAAATTATAGCACCGTTTTATTTGCTCTCAGCGCATTTATATGCGGTCGCGGAGCCGCACAATGTGCCACAATATTATATGTTAAGGCACCTACATACATAACACGCATCGGTCGCTGCTCGCAAGCGATGTGTCGCACATGTGTCGCAACGCCCGCTCGTGTGGGAGGCAGAATGAAGCAGTAATTTAATCCTTGATTGTGTTCCCATTTAATTTATTCGCCGCATGATCAAATTTGGTACGTGTTTGTGACCATTTATATCATTGTTAGGTCGACAGTGGCAGCCTGATTTAATTCTGCTTTCTAGGGAGACACGCGGGCCGCAGCGACATTGTCCCTATTTATGTGTACGTCTGGATGAACTGCTAAAGTGTTCGCTCTCTGCAATCATCGCGAAATTACAGGATAAAGGCAAATAAAGATATGCTCTACTCTGTATTCAAAAAGACGTTTGCTTAACATACAATTTTAATGGCATACGTAATTATTCCAAGGGTATCCATAATAACATGTCGTTTTTCATATTTTATACCCAATTGTTTTAAAAGCTTTAAACTTTGTGGCGGGCGCCAATCAAGATATCGACCTCATAATATACATGATCCTTATAATACTCAGGAAGATTTTAGATCGTCTTGGTATAATTTAAAAATAGTTTAAGGACCGCGGCCGCGTATCATCATAATTATAGGCGGTCCGTCAGAGAGGCAATGGGTATAAAAACTTAATGATGCTATAATATAACATCAATAAAGTAAATTGGCAGGATGTGTTCGTAATAAGTAAATGGGTCAACACTTTGCTCGGTATATTTAATATTTTTTAGTTTAAGCACTGTTTTGTTAAACTAAGACTTTAAATTATATGTGGTTTGTTCAAAAAGCGAATAATGCATTCTGTCTCACGTTTTCCGATGACTTTGAAACATTTTATGGTCTTGTTCTAAAGGCAAGATAAAATTGTTGTGGTCTGTCAGACAATCGCAAAAAGTCGTACAACGAATGGAACTGATGGAAATAATAATGTTGATACCTCGGCCCTTTCTACACGGAGCGGTGTGCGAGAGCTCTGCCAGTCCATATTTCATGAAAAATTCATATCTTCGTTGGTACCTAATGATGTCGATGCCATCTTTTATTGCCGCTGGGGACATATTTTTCATTAATCGTATATTATGATACTACATGCCCGCTATACATCCAGTACTTGATACCTTATAAAATAAACTAGAAGTATCGCTAATTAGAAGACAGGTTCTTTGACGTATGGTCATGTCAGCTTTATTCAATTGCGAGTTATTATTTTTTTGCAATAATGCTTTTTAATCAATTATAATCTTCGTAACATAAGAAGAGAAGAGACTATATAAATTCGATTTAAAAATAAATCCATCTCATATATCGAATTGCTCCGTTTCCTAAAACAATTTGTAGCAGGAAACTCAATAACAATTTATAGAAATCGTATGTCTCATCAAATATTTCGTTTATTTTTATCCCCTCTACGTCGACTAACCTACTTTCCACTAAGAACCTGAAACCGGGACTGAAATTCAATTTCTACTTGTAAAAACGGACCGGTAATAGAGTTTACCTACAGTAGATCAAATAAAATAGCAACTAGCGTAAAGGAAGACAGGGTACACAGCCGCCTCGATATACTTACCCACATAGCGGATTAAATTCTGATAGTGGGACCGCTTTTTATTTAGAAACGAATTGAAATCTGCATTAGAAACTATGTGATTATCTCCGACTTTCCTAGTATCTCAATGGAATTGAGTGTTTCTGGAGCTACGATATTTAATGTTTTATCTGTCGTGTTAAGATTTCTGTGGAAAAAAATGCTTTAGATGTAGATGATAAAATTCAAAGACCTCTCATGGCAAGTCATGTTATCATCTAAATAATGAAATATAGCATGTCTTCATCCGAGCGTATTCAATAAATTCTTTTGCTCCATCAGTTTAATCGTAATCCGCATCAGGCACTAGGTTCTACCCTTATTTCTTGTTACGCTCTTCAACTCTTACAATCTGTTCTGCGGAGAAATTTCATTTTTTCTTCGCCATTTGGCGCGCTAGCTTAGATTGTATTTTATCTTTATGCGAAATCATAATTCATGCTGTTTTTGCCTCTTTCTCCGACGGAGGCTGTTACGTGTTTAATGTTTTCCTCGTAGTTAACTTACACGCAAATGTCGCACTCTCCATTGTTTCTTATCGTTGATAAGATTGGAAATGTGCTAATTTTTTATTGATACTCGCTACTTCTATTTTAATAAAATGCATTTCTATTTATTTTAATATTTCTTTCACAGTACGAAGCGATAAATCAAAAGTTAATCAACTCCAAACTACCGATTGCACAAGTGATTAATCTCGAAGATGTGTCGTTTGATTAAAGGAGAAAAAGTTGTTTACATATCATATTTCGTAAGTCACTGGCATTTATTTTGTACGGACCTCTGGTTTGACCCCCAAGAGCGCGCGCTCGCTACCCACAAAACAAAATGATAAATGAAGATCATCGGTAGTTGCGCGTTACATAAACGCTGATGGATTGATTGTAAACGACCGTGTGTGCCCATCGATCGATTAGTTCCTGCTCGGCCGCAGCCTCGGGCCTGACTTATTGACGATTATCTTTAATGGATTTCGTAAACTCTTAAGTGTTGGTATGCAACATCCTGGCTCGCCTTTTAAATGTAATACATCCTTGAACCCTAATTTTCTATTCAGATTAACGGTTGACTCGAAATAACTATCAAGGCGCGTGTTCGAACGTTTATCGACTTTTTGTTCGTCAATTGAATTTCTTGGCTCGTTTGATATTTAAATTCTTTCTTTAGGTATCTAGCATTCAATCTCTAAGTGATCAGTTTTTTTGGGGACGTTATTCGAAGTCAAATACGAAAGATTAATTAAATATTATTCAATAAACGTTGTTTGATTAACAAAAGGGTAATCTGCGGCGGCATCTAACACAAATACGAGGCCACTCGACGGTCTGTGTTTTCAATCACCGTCATTCGTTATTCACTCACTTCCCTTTGCAGTTGCCGAAGTATATTCACGTCGTTTTGTTTTGTTTAACTTTCATATTTCAAACTCTCAAAGGCGAAGTCGTGCGATACAATACTTGTTATAATTGAATCGGTTAGAAGTTCGTTGTTCGCGTATTTGGAAAGGCGAAACTTGATTATCTATTATTTAATAAAAAAACTTGTTTGCGCCCAGAAAATAAAGTAAAACGCTTAGTCTAGATCGAAGGTGCCTACAACAAGGTATCTTTTTAATTCACTTGATTTATGAGATCTATTTTTAATACCGGCGCGTATAAGCATGGTAGTAAATATAGCGGGTGTTTTTGTTGTCGGCGCATTGCGCACTCAATCTCGAGTGTATTTTTTGTTGTCATTAGTTGACGTGAAATAACACTCCTGAGCTGTAGTATCGTGGTAGAAAAAAAATAAATTGTGTGAAAAATTACGATGATTACATCTAATAACGGGTGGATGGACGGAGACGTTTGATGGCCTCTGCCACAGATTGGCATCATTAGCCGCAATGATAGTGACCTAAAAGAGTAATTTTGTTTTCCTTTGCTACTCTTTGTTCGCTACTTGCTTTCTAAACCATTTGTTTTATGGGTTAGTTTCACGTTAGTTCTAATCATTACCGTCGTAAACAAATGTTTGTGTGTTCTCGAATGATCATTCTTGTGTAAAGTTATCTTAATGGCGGTTATAGCATCCGGTATAGAAATAAGTTATATTGGGCTATCGTTTAAATAACACACAATCTAAGAAACAGTTATGTAATTAGCAGTTATTAATGCGATAGCCCGCTTTTCTCAACAATGTTAATTCTTTGAGATTCATAAATCTTTCTGCCAAGTAAATTACAAAAACTGAGTTTGTTTGGACTTTCTTGATGAATATAAATAAATAACTAAATCTTAAACTAAATAAAATTTCTTTACGACAGTGAATTACACAAATTCTGGCACTATCCGACGCTATGAAATATATTTACGACATGTCAACAACAAATCGTCGAACAGAATTATTAAAAGCTCAGAGATCGTCACACTCAGCGTAAACTCTTCATCACGACATTAAAACGTTTGACATTTAGGCCACTGCACTGTGTTTCAACCTTCCCCATTGGCATATCAGGCAATTAAAGCGACCGTCCAGCCGACGGTAAGCAGATGCCCGTCACTTTTATCAAATACATTAAACTGGTTGCTCGAATCGAACATTTCTTTTCTTTTTTTTTTGGCCCGCACATAAAACCTCTCTGAACACTGTTCAGATAACGAGTAATGTATTGGTCCTCCGTCGAATAATTAAATGTCCCTTTTATATTGAGGTTGGCCGAAATTAAAGTGCTATTGAAAGCGCTAATTAAGTAAGTATTTTATATTTTAATAGTGCAATATGCAGTGGTAGAGGTCAAACTTTTAAAAATAAATCGAGTTTGGTGTCCAACTTGATTGCATATTCACTTTTCCGCAAGTTGAAAATTAAAATACAAAATAACGTGTCCAGTAGGCAGTACATAATATTGTGTTACTTTTATTTAGTGAAAGACTTTTATTGTACACGTTAGAAATTGCGTGTGCGTGTCAAGTTTAAAACTAGCATTTGACTCGATTCAAGCGATAAATATCTGGCCCAGATCAGAATACCTACCTACAAAGTATAGAATTGCTATAAGGAGATACTTATTTTATCGTAGTTCTCTAGTGTCGTTGGAGCTATTAAATTACCGCACATTAAAACTAAGAACGCCATGTGATGAATTTTAATAGCCCGATATATTAAAATAAAAATATATTATTGAGCAATAAAAAGTGTGTTATCATAAGAATCTCCTTAATTTTATTAATTTTAGTTTTTTTATTACAACAAAAGTTGGTTTGAGTGTAATTTTTTGTGTTTTGTTCACAGTTTGCAGCACCAAGGCAAGGCGGGGAGTCATCGTGTTTGCAAGGCCCTGACTGTTTTATGGTGAGTGTTCAAGGGAAATGTGCTTAGCTGTATTGTAACTACATGCAGACACATTAAACCTAACTATCTTTAGAAGAAATTTACTTAGAAATTTCCGCAAAAACCTGTTATTGTCTAGTACAGGTGTTATTTTGAATAACTCCGGTAATGAGAAATGATTGTATACAATAGTCATGAACAATTGCTAACCAACTTATACTTAACTATTTAAATTTCTCTTACTGAGAGAAGTTAGAACATAGATTTAGGTATTAGTGATTTATAGGAATTATATAGCCTTAATTAAATTTCTAATTAAGAGTCAGAACGCTGAAAACTCATAAAGTTTCCGTAATTGGTTTCATAGTAATACGTAATAACGGTGCCATTTCTATCTAATAATAAATTACCTGTCCGACGTTTCAGCAACACTTCATGATTCTAGGTACTGTATCTGGAATCAAACGCGTGTTATAAAGTTTATAGATGACCATTTCATATCCCCATAAATATTGACTGCCGTAAGTTGCTTCTTCGACACAGAAAGCTCTAAAGTTAAACACAAACATTTTTGACAACAATTCTAATTTTAGCAGTAGTAGTTTTCTGTCTTCCTGCAAGTGTCCATAACTGCAAAGTCTGAATATAAAACAAACTGCTTTTCGCAATAAACCGATGCCAGTTTTAGTACTAAAATCGATAAATTCTCACTTGGAATGTGGATTCCGACGGTACCTTTTGTCAATACCAGTAATTAATAATCGTGGTTCGCCCGTTCTTATAATTATTAAAGCTTACCGAGGCGAGAGCCGCGTCAAGTTAACGTCAACTCCAACTAATGAGCGTTTCCAATGACAAATGCTGCATTCGAAGCGACAGAGTACTCAAATTTGGCTGGATATGGCGTTGTCCTGGGGACAAATTGCTTACAAAACAAAAAATATATTTGGGCGTCTGCGTTCCAAATGCTTTGGAGTTTGTATGGATATTTGTAGAACTTTGAATTCGGACACGATGTCAAACTATTGTTTCTTTAGGTATAAAGAAGGACATAATATGTTCTATTAATTAAATTTTAGTTATATTTGTCAGGAAAATAAAATAACATATTTCATTAGATCAATCTCAGTTTGACCGGTAAGCAATTTTACTATGTTTAATTCCACCCTATTTACATGCCGAGGGAATACATTTGTATGCTAGTAACGAGCTCGACCTAATTCCAAAAGTTATGACAAACGACTGTATCCACACTCAAGTCGTCGACCAACCGATAACACACACTAATTTGAGAAAAAGATCCCGTTTGAACATACAACCCGTCTCTGGGATGAGCATTAACTTTTAAATTTGTCTGTGTCAGTACACACTTCTCATTTGTGGTAATGACCGTCATAGTAATAAATCAAAGGAGTTCAAAAGACTTGTTTAATTGTGACGAATTTCTGATGTGATGGTTTTGTACAACATGCGTTTGTTGTTGCAGTGTTGGGAAAATTGTGAACTACTGCAGTCCAACTACCAGGTATGGGGGGCCATCTGCGACGAGAAAGATATTTGTGTAAGTTGACGACTTAATACAGTTTCTTATGTTATCCTTTTACGATCAGTTAGACTGACTGTGCCGTTCTTTACAGTTCCCTGGTTGCAAGATTGCCTGTGAATTCCATTCGGAAGCGGCGCGCGCATCTCAAACTCAGCCTGTCATTCACACGAAGGGTGAAGGAGTTATGCGCGTGAGCGGAGCACTCGCTCGCTGGCCACCCCCGGCACCCCGCGCTGCATCTCGCCCTGTGCCACTTGTGTACGTCGTTATGCGGCGTGCTGCAGAAGGCCCTTGGCGACAAATTATACAAACTCAAGCACTAGCAACGCGAGTTCCTTCAAACAACGAAGGAGCCCTTCTTCGCGTTCTTGTTGTCGATCCAGTTGGACTTGTTACCATCTACAGTCCTGATGAAACTTGGGTGGCTCATGACACAAACACTTCCAATCACGATGAGCATAAATGGACATTAAAAGAGATATCCCTTATTCACCAAAAAGTCCTGGTCATTGGTGAAATAGCATGGGAACCTAGAATAGCAAGAGGAGTGTATTTAGTTACTTGGGAAGTTGACGGTGGAGGCCTAAAAGGAAATTTGTTTACGGACTCCACCAGAGTGACTTTATCATTATGGCCCGACACGGTGTACCACATTCAAGTGGAACTAGTGTCTCGCACGCCGGGCGTTGACAATGAAAGGTCAGAGACCATGACTATCGACACCAGCAGAGCTCAACGCGTTTCAACCGAAAGCGTCCAGGATGTTCAAGTCAGTGAAGGTGACCGCCTGATGTCCGTTCTGGTAAGCTCTATGCGAGGGGAACGTGTGCCAGAGCGTTCACCTGATTCTGAGCTAGTGCTAGGCTGTTTGTCAGCTATGATAGCGTTTGGGTTGGCTGTACTAGCCGCAGTCCTGTGGAGGCGGAGACGACGAGGAACCTTCCCAGGAACCAATGTGTACATTGGTTCTTCTTCTGTTTTAAAGCGTAAGCTAGTTGAAGACTTTGCTCCAGCTGCGCACTGTTTTCAGCCGGTGCTCGTGCCAGAAACACCGACCAACGACTCGGTGCCGCGTGACGTTGTCGTGTGACGTCACAGTTTCGATATGCTGTCGGTGGAAGACCGCGTCTTCAGTTCCTAAGCATTTGGACGAACTCCCTAAAAGACATGTAGTTCAAGTGGAAAGAAGTGCTGTTTGTGATACTCTAAAACTCTGTAAGAGAGATATAAGTGAAAGTTAAATTGCATTTATTGAGAAATGTCGTGTAACTTGTTACATTGTAAATTGTAATGGACTTTGGAACACTCTATGTAAATGCTGCTGTAATAAAAATTACCCATGTAATTTTGTTTGTACGTAGAGTTAGGCGATTGTAAATTAAAAAGTTACTACTTATAAATGTATTTATGAAACACAGTAAGGTTAACACCAGAAAAATTAGTTATGTACATATGTTAAGAAGAAAAAAAATAGTACCTAAATGATAATTTTCTAAAATATGACTTGATTTATATACTGCTTGTAAATAAATAACTGTAATGCGTGTACCGGTTTTCGATGTTCTATTTCAAACAGTTTTGTACTTCTAAGAAAAAAGGATATTACCTACATCAATGCGAAATATGTAGTTTTGGTTTGACTTCATTTTTGGACCAATATCCCCAAAAATGGTATCTTACAAATGGAACGTAAAACTAAAATTGAAATTGTTTCGTGTTACTGTAGTCGACTGTTATACGACGGAATCAAATTTATTAGACTAATCGGTATGAATATCTAGAACTATTTTTACAACTAGTCCTTATTATCATTTAGTTAAAACATAGTTATTAGATATATTTTACGATAATAGTTTTGATGAGGTTCTTACTCATTCTAGTGAACTTTACGACGTCTTCTTCAGCAATAAACATAATATGTATGTATTTGTAAATAATGGAAACATTTATTGTAAAAACATAACAGAGAAATTATATTTTTCTTGGCCTATGACAGATATTTGTAGAAGTTACGGGTGGATGTATCGATTAAGGTTTTTTCCACAAAATGTAAGTTTTGGTTGTAATGCGATATGCCCATTCCCTTGATACGTGTCTCTCAGATTCTCTTAGCCATAAACGTAATATTACGTAAATCACAGCGTAGTGTCATAATTATTTGTTTAAAGTTGATGTTAGGCTTTAAACACTTGTACTTAATAACTTAAGTTTTGTTTCGTAGTGCAAAAGTGTAAAAGAGACCAAAATTATATATAATTTGAAACAAATTTTGGTTCTGTGACAACCAAAATCCGAGTAGGACGTAAGTTAGGAGCTTAATTAAATTTATTTATTTTTTGTGATTAATTAGTACCTTCACTCGATTTTGTAAATAAACGAATTGCTATAAATGACGATGCTGATCTTAACGTGTATAAATAAATATGTCTGCCAAATTAAAGCCGTGTTTTAATTTATCGATATTGTTTCCATTGATAGGGAAAAAATAGATGTTCTATTGTTCTCGTCGTCTTTTGTTTCACAACACTGTTCAAAGAATCTCTCCAGTGTTACCAGAACGACGTCTGTATAAAAACTAAATACTTCGGTAATTTATATAATTCAGAGTGGACGGAAAGAATGACGGCTAACGAACGGTTCTGACACCTTAAGCGAGATTACCGAACTTTTTCATTACATTCTCGAACTTTCTTGACGATTTATAAATGAGTGTTGAGCAATTACCGTTTTTATACGATGATACTTTAAAGGCATCAACGAATTCAATATTAGTACGCACCTTTTCGATGAATGTCAGTTTGTCATTGTTAAGTTTTGGCGTACCTACGGTGAAATTTTATCAATTCTACACAGTGCTCTTTCAAATGAAAATT
The DNA here is from genome assembly GCA_958496145.1 of Heliothis peltigera. Classification (NCBI taxonomy): domain Eukaryota; kingdom Metazoa; phylum Arthropoda; class Insecta; order Lepidoptera; family Noctuidae; genus Heliothis; species Heliothis peltigera. The sequence continues at coordinate 5,251,219 of OY292333.1, forward strand.
CATAATACTGATTCTTTTGTGCATGGTATTTATTGTGCGCCTGAGCGTCAGCAATAAATGTCATAACTACAATATAACTATTCAATATCGATATTAATTTTTTTATACTTTGTGGGCTTAGCGGGGGTATCTGCCGGTTGAATAAACATCAATCATTTCAAAGAATCCTTTAAACAAACATTGAGATTTAACTTCAGTTAAAGGATACCGTTGGGGCCGTCTAGCCTTCCCCGGATAAAACGGTACTATTGTCTAGGGATTAACGTCAACGAATTTGTTGTCAACAAACGCCTGATCAAACAAAAAGATTTGTGCTTGTGCCACACAAGCGTGGTCCCTATACCGGCTATTGTCGTCCTGTCTGTTCCAGCTTAAATACTTAACCAATATTTTTTTTTATCGAACAACGGGACACAGTGAATTCCGTTTTAAAAACGCGTCGTACCAAAAAAGTTGGCCGTCGGACGGCGACGCAGAAAAAACCCTGAAATAAATAAGTAATAGTAAATTCCGCCCTATCTTTTAAAAAGGCAATTACAAAGTTTGAGTTTCATTAAATTGTGAAGTCCATTAAGCTAATCGCTAAGTTGGGAGCCACCGACGTGACGATTATGAAAAGGTTGTTCCGACATGCAAATGTGAAGGCATCTTAATGTAAATTACGTGTAAGTGGAAGACAGAGCCGACATTCTGAGCTATAATAGACGACTGCATTCACGGATCCCCATAATTCACGTCGTAAGATTAGATATAGGCTTTTTGTTTTCACATCGTTAAATTCAAATCATGGTGACTACAGCTTTTTTATAAAACGACAGTTAAGATAGTCGCCCTTTAGTATCGGCTTCTAGTTTTTCCCATTCGTTTTCATTAGGAAAAAAGTTGGTGAGTTTGCTTTAGAAATCTATGATTATGGTAACGAAGGGCCATATATTTTAGTTACCCATTTTATTCTTGGCTCTCGGTTCTAGTATAAAGCATAGGCTCATAAATAACACGGAAAATAGAAGGTGAACGCTTCCACGAGTATCCTTTTGGGAGCGGGCAAAGCATTCTTTTAAGATTTATTACAGAACTTGAGCACATTACTTATTCCTTATGTGCCTATAGATGCGATAGTCCCTTAAATGTAGACTTTTTGGACCATCCGATTTAATATACGCTGATTGTTTTTTATTTTGTAATTTAAATCGTCATTAGTTATGATCTGAGTGGGTATATCTATAGTTTCTATTCCTCGGTATCTATTATCTCGTATATTATGCGACATTGCCGACTATAATCCTACTTATACCTCATACAGTCATCAAAAAAGGACACGTAAAACGTAAGTACAAAAATCTCATAAGTTATAAGGAAAATTGCGAGATATCAGCTCAGTTGCGATCCCCAATAACACAACATGTTATGCTCCATGATCTGGATTATCCCGCGATTACAAATCCTTATTCCACGTCGATAGATAACCTAACTTATGGCTGGAGATATTGCAATCGGGATATTTTAAGTTGATTCTATCTAAACTGCCGATGCAAAGCGAATGTGTGGGACAGACTTTCTTGTTAACGACTGCAGTACAACTATCTTTTATGTAACTGAAATGTTGTTTGATAGCGAAGGCTGTTATTTAAAAGCTAGATGTGTTACTATTTTAAATTGTATCTGTAACACTTTAGAATTGACAACGATGAATATTGCAAAGCGTTTCTAGCTCTTGAACTACTAGAATCAAGAATAAATGGATTTAGTGCCGGTTATTCAATTATTTTTTTCTGAATTCAATTGTTACGATAACACGCGTTCCAATCGGTCATTGGAATAATAGTAGGTACAGAATTTCTATTTTTGTATCTTTATAAAAGAAACCTATTGATAGATAATGAGTATGTAAGCAACAATAGCTTAGGTAACCGATTTAAACATAAAAAGTCGTCCTTCAGAACCAAATTGATGTTAGTAAATACATAATTTGTTTCACACAGGAGTTATATCTTTAGATTATGTTTTTTATGGTACTGACAAAAATATAGTGTGAAACATTAATGTAACTATTCGCAATGGCGAACATTACAATTGAAAAAACACGTAGAGAGAGAAAAAGAGAACATGGCAGTTTGATTACGAGGACCCATTAAGAAAAGGATACAGCTTGACCTAAGTGCAACGCAAAAGATATTATTTTCATTAACGATTTCAGGATATCCTACGTAAGACTTGACAGGACGCATTAGCTTGGAAAAGTTTAATTGGTAAATACCAATGTAAAATATGAACGTACAGATGGCAGCACATCAAGCTACTACAACCTGTAAAATTTTTAATAAATTACTTAGAAGTACAAATATTGTTAATATCAATTGCAGATAAGATTTTGTACTGGATAAGTTTAATACTACATAGCAAAAGCTTTCTTCCTCATACTAATCATATCTCCAAAGTTTCTGAAAAAAAAGAATAGGGCGAAGTTTCCTGACAAGTCTTTCTTATTTGTCTGAAAATCGTTACTCATAAAAGTTACGTATTTCGTCGAAGAACGTAACCATTTAAAATTTATTTCCATAGACTCTAACTTCCATTTCAATTAATTTATCGTTTAATTACGCCAACTTTCTTAAAGTAAAATTATTATTTTCTTCAGATGTCAGCCATCTCAATCAAAAACAGCAATTAAGGATTGGCAATATTAACGAAAGGTCGAGTAAATTCTTTGGTATTGAATGTTAATTGATGGCAAGCTCTCGTGGAGCAATTACCACTAGTCTTAGCGACTGTCAGACGGGCATATCAAGAGCTGAACGTCTGCTTATCTCAGTTCGCAGGAGTGCATTTATCAAATAGAGGCCGCTTCACACAGCACGGGTTTTTTATAAAGGTTTGTATCGACGTTTTGAAATGTTTTTTTTTTTTTCAATAATATTGTCCATTTAATGCTAGCAGTGTCGACTGTTTGTCCAGCAGTGGACGTCTTTCGGCTGAAACGACGACGACGAGTGTTGTACAAATATATCGATTTATACTGTCAATTTTATTCATAACACCGCCCGTAATAATCTGAGTCTAGTCTTTATGATCACGATTTGTTTGCAAAACAAAGAAGTATTAATAAGTGTCTTGACTAAAGCATTCCTAAAACAGTCCTTTTCGGAATGGAAAACACAATCAATTTTGAAGACAGGCACGTTTATAGTAATTTATTGTATTACATGTTATTTTTATGGCTTTATTTTGAAGAAGCTTCGTTTAGATACGAATAAAACTGTGAAGATAAACAGTATTTATTTAAACATTTGAAACGACATTTGTTTTATGGTTTCCATGAATCTTAAACTCGCGGATCGCGTTCATATAAACAAAACTATCGATACTTTTGTGTTACAAAAAGGGTTATTTACATTTTTATTACAACGATAGTCTGTTTTACTATATCTCAATAGTAGATCCTAACCCATGGGAATACCCACCAATTGGAACACGTCGAAGATTCTGTCGAAATGAACGAACAAAATTTAATTAAATATAACATTGGGTGCAAATGTTCAATTTGTATAGCTGTGTATGTACAAACTATTTTTGAAGTAACATTATTTCAAGTCCGTTTTTAACCCAAGATAAATTGGACTGACAACATTTGTCATGTTTAGTGAAAACTTTGCTATTTGCACGAGGCTAAGCTAAACAAAATTTATGTCTTGCTTTATTTATATAACGGACAGATTATTTTTTATATGTTGCTGAAAGAATAACAAATCATCGTTAAGTCTTAAATGTTTATTATTACCAGCTAAGATATATTTTTTAGTAGGTAATTCAGATATTTGCCTTTATAGATGTCGATCAGTCAAAAATACAGAGGTAGGCCACTCAACTATGAAAATTCTTAATTCATTAAGTTCCTTGCAATTTTTAATAAGCTTATTTCAGCATTCCATAGTGAATATCTGACAGTTTGATTCCAACAAGCTAGCTAATGTGAAGGGGCTTAAGCCCTCGGGTGCGCGCGCGCAGTAATGGGCGGCTGTCAACGCGTGGGCGATCGACTAAACATCAGTTGTAAATACACGGTAAATATTTGTCTTCGATATAATTACTGTAATTGTGCAAGAGCTGACGTCTACTTCATTAAATTAATTGAAGTGTAAATTAGTTAATTTGAGGTGCTAATGGTTTGGTATTATGTTTAACTATTGAAAATTAAAGATAGCTAAAAAAAGGCTCATGAGTTTTGGTTCACGAAACTGAAACTAAACTAAAGTTTAAACTGTTTTTTGAAACCAAAAACCTATGTAAAGAAAATGTAGAAGGTTTAGAATTACAAGAATTAGAATTGCAAGTTGGTTTTCTTTGCACTTAATTAAATAAGTACCGTATACCCAGACTCAGTGAAATTCTTCAATAACTTTGTATAGTACATTTCATTCCGAATTTTGTATCTGTGAATACCTGAAACAAAAGATAACACAATACATTAGACGTTGCTCACACCAGCTCATTTACATCACACCCTAAACAAGTCTAATCCACAAAACAGTCATTCCTTCACAAAATCCGCTGATAAAACTACAGCTCTATAAAATACATAGGAACTACTATTACCCCGTCAGTATACGAGTAGGGTACTCGCGATTATATCTGAAGAGCCCGTAGTCCCCAACATACCTATTACTCTTCCAGATAGGTACGATATCTGTGGTACTTATGAATAAACACTTAGCGATATTGAATGCAGGCCGTTTACGCCTATCATTGGGGTTGCAAGCTGCCATGTTCGATTTACCCAACACTCAATGTAACTGGTAACCGCCGATCGATGAAGAACATTATTATATCGATATCTTATGTATCTCTGGTAGATATCGGTGGTATTACGATAGTGTTAATGAGCGTGGGTTTTAAATGCAACGTTTTGTTATTCTTCTTATTATGAGAATATAGTAGACCTTATTTTACCGTACCGTACAGATTATAAAAAGATAATATTATCAGCTCAATCAATAAATATTAAGTTTACACAGTAATAGAGTAACATTTTAAGATGTGACAACCCTCACTATTACGGCTTGCCAGCAATCAATCAATAATTCGCGGAAGGAGGGAATTATCTCGAAATAACTGTTTATAACCATTCAGAAATAACATACTGTTACTAGATCAAACACGGAGGAAGCTTCATCAACTTAATTATTGTGGATGAAGGATACAGCTTTTAATCGTTTTTGTTAGTTCTAGCATCTATCTAGTAATATCTAGCCTAGTCTCTAATATTCGATTACAAATTATTGTTTTATCGAGAAAAGATATAATACGGGAAAGTTTAAAAATAAAATGAAGGCTCATAAAAACCAAATCCCAGGGAAGAGAGAATCATACTAAAAATATACGTATATTGAATTTAACACATATATGAGGTATGTACATATATTATTATTATTATAGAAAAGAAGTAATATTTAAAATTTGTTTTACTGGCATACTCGTGTAAAAAAAATATGTATGTGTATTTATGTATTTTACAGGAATAACTAGGAGTAAAATACGTATTAAATTGTATATTGAGTGTCATAACTCATTTTTGAGTGTCATTTATTTATTGAGTGTCTTTTGTTATTTTGTAATTTTTTTATTGAGTGTCATTGAGTCTATAACATTATTTTTGAGGAAGTAAATCATAAAAAAATCCAATTAAATACGTCTCATAAGATTACTTTAGGTATAACAAATAAATACGTCTTATAAGATTACTTTAGGTATTACGTCACAACTGAAAAAAGTCGTATGATACAATACCACTAAATAAGCCCTTTAAGGCTTTACATCAAGACCTCAAGATGCATAAGTTCTAAGTGATGAAAATAAGTATACACAAGAATATTATGTTACAACCGTGCAGTTAAATGAACACATTTTCAAGTGTTGACCATATAGTGTTGGCTGGAAACCACGCAGGGCAAACCATGTTAGGTTTAAATATCGCGCTGGGACGAGACAAATCGCTTGCGCATCGCTCGCGATCACGATACCAACTTGTTTTAGTTGACTTTAACAAGATATGTAACTTGTACGGAATAATAAAGGACGACATATTAAGATGGCCTTTATTTTCATTTTGTATTTTTTTGCTGCAATCTATACTAACATCATAAAGCTGGGGAGTTAGTTTATTTGTTTGTTCGCTTATCTCAGGAACTACTGGACCGATTTTAAACTTATTTCAGTGTTAGATAGCCAGTTTATAGAGGAAGATTATTGCAGTCTAACCGAATGCAGGTAAGTATCAGTGTTGTGCATGTATCAGCTGTTTTCTGACTACCCGTAACGACTGCCAAAGATGTCCAAATGACAGCCGGAACCAACCAATTTGATGTGCCTTTCATAACACGCAGAAAGTCGTTAAAATATAGATGGTCACCACGAGCCACCAGCTCCCCTAAATCAAGAAACATCACTCAATATATTTTATAACAACCAGTATTGAGAATTCAACTGAGTCAAATCCATCTATTTGAAAAAAAAATAAGCAAGCTTAAACACCTCTCCAGTTCTATTAAAGAACCCAAGGAAACACCGATTAACAAGTTAAAATGAATACCTGTGCTCGAATCTAACTGAAATTAGCATTCAACTTCGATATCCGATCCCTGAACTGTTGCTTCTAAAGTTGCTGCAACAAATACTTCGTTACGCTGTTGAATGAGTACAACAGGTGGCGTTACCGGTTAATTACGATAAACAAAACCGGTTATAATAATTAGTAGGGGGCGGCAGTGGGAGGGGCACACTGCTATCCGTAAAGGCGTGGTCGCTTTTCGGCGACTCAACTCATGTATAATTTAACACGTGACTATGTCATCGCTTTTATGGTGATATCCGATTTTGTTGGCTCTGGGATTTTGTGGGACAAATCACCATATTCGGAGTACACAAGAACAGCGAACAAATCTGAAAATGGAGTTACCGTTTATCAGCTGTTAATTTAAGAATACTGATGTTCAAAACAGACAATGCATAATGATAATACTCATTCTAATTTTTTTTTTTAAATGGTTACATCATCAAGCTAAAGTGAATAATACTTAACATTTCAAACTTCGTATAGTCACGTTCGAAACCTCTTGAAAAACCTCTTTTTGTCATGTTCATCAGTAGCATCATGTTATACCACATTACTTTGCAGTAAAAAATAAAATAATAACTCCATATCACGTAGCAATCAGCGCACAATTTAGTAAACTCTACTTAGCTTGCGCTGCGCGTGCGTTGATCGTGCGTACTGCGCGTGACTCAATGGATGCAGTGTGGGCCAATGAAGCAAATGTTGGAGCCAAAGTTTGGGCAAGATTGGTTTGTAAATTCGAGGAATCTTATAGCAAATTTGGTTCTATTGCTAAATTTGTTCTCTTTTTTATACACAAACATATTCCATGTTAAGTATAAGATCTAACGTATTTTACTTTGTCTGTAGGAAACCTTAAATAATAAATTGTTCAACAAAAACTGGTTCTCTCGCTTATACTTATTTTAAAACTTACTCAACTTAATAACCAACATTGGAACCAATCTTGTGTCGGCTTACTATAGCTTTAATAATCTAATTCACTTGCAAGTCCCGGCGGCGGGGTTTTTGTGACAAACTAACGTTCGTGGTGAAGTTGTGAGTTTTATTGTGTACGTGACGGGGCATCTGATAGCTTGCATGCATCCTGTATACACGGCGTGTAGGTAAATAACATTGCCGTGGGTCAGGTTAATCGAATACTTGAATAAAAATACAGTGTAATGAGAATTATGAAGAATGACGCCCTATTGACGTATTGTTAGGGATAGAATTTGGCACAATCAAAATTTAATAAGCATAATCAGGATTTATGGAAACTATTTACTCCAATTTCAAAAGTGTACAAAACAAATGTCATAAAAGAATTTCATTTTATCCCACTTTACGTCAGTCTTGTTTCGTTTGAGGAACTACAAATAATTGTGAATATTAAGATCGATGGGCTAACAAAAGAATCTGCCAATGTGTTACGCGTAGTCATAGGGGAACAAATATAACCATTTATTAGTCAATCAATCACCCCAATCCCGTATAACAACTATATGACGTACGACTTTCCATAGAAACTAAATAAATGGCTATCCATTTTAATACAAGTGCCAGAAGAGTCATCAAAATTGATATGTTATCACTAGCATGTCATACCTTCATGAGAGCAGACATAGAACAAGACAATATATTTTTCGCTTCATTAAAAAACATGAAACAGACGTTTTTCTCAGGACAGGAACATAAAATCAATTACTATTAGTTTTGGAACAGAGACGCTTAACAGATAAAACGTAAGTTAATTGCAACATGCAGAGAAATGGCCTACTTGGCACTAATGGCACTTACACTAGCGATGATGATAACTGCTTTACTAAACTCTATTAAGCATACAATTAATATAACAGAAGAAAGCCATACATATCACATGTCTCGGTCCTTGCATCTCACCTCACAGTTTACTGCACCGGTAATCTGAATCAGTTGTGTCGACCACTGATTTATAGGAGCCGCCCGACGTTCCAGCATTCCGCTTTGTCTCAACCCGCAATAAAGGTAATTTCGTTACAAACTATGGACGTCCGTACCCGGTACCTTTCTATTAGCGTTACGAAAATGTATTATGATAGTCCAGCCCGTAAATTAACCTGATTCTGTTTGGGTTTTGTAACAGCTTCTGTTAGATTGGAACTTGTTGATATTGTTGCTACTAAATTATCTTTATCAATTTCTATAGTATTACTAACATCTTTGTGTTCAATTTTCTAACTAGTTTGAACTAAATTACAAGCGGTATCCATCACAAGTGCGGCAGCATCATTCAACCCGTATGTAGCAATAAGTACTAGCATCTAGATACTGCGGCAGTGACAGGTTAGTAATCCATAGCTTGCGAGCATCACAAAACAGGTTTTTGCAATTGACTCTTACAACTTGTGCGGGTTAACAACCATCTGGAACAGTGATTTCTTTCATTTCTAGATTAGTGGCTTGTACTGATATGGAAGCAGTTTTTGTTTAAACATATGTACGTGTTTTGTTATTAGTCAGAGAAAGGTGATCGTTGTTAAGTTATGAGCTAGTGAACAATTTAAATATTATTAAGTATTGGAAATATATTTATCCAATTGTAGTCAGTAGTACAAAAGTAACTAAAAAATTCAGAAGGTCAATTATGAATTGATATCTTACATACAATAATTAACATAAAACGCAAAGTAAAAAAGTGGTGGCAGTGGATTGATGCGGGCTGCCCAAGACCGGGATGCCAATACGCTGGCGCCCATTCAGTTAGGCTTTTGTTCAGAGGTGGAGTGCAGTAGGCTGATGATGAAATCATTCAAAATTATACATACATAGTTAAATCGTTTATTCATTTAAAAATGATAGTATAAGAAGGACTAATAGGGATTGTTGGCGTTAAATCAGTATTTCATTGAATATGTTTTCAAAGTTCTTAGCCAATTTTATGAGCATAGTAATAAAGAAATAATTATAAACGAGACAATCTTGAAAACTAAATCTATGAACTGAATAAGACATGTTATAGCTCGACTAAATGCAGGTGTGTGCCTGTTTAATCCATTGTGAAATTAAATTATCTCCTTTAAATCTACAGGTGCCGCAATAGACTGAATGACAATATTGCTAGACCGTATTAATGTCAAATGTTGCAAGCAATTGGCATTTATGAACTGATACAAATATATAAATCGCGTTTCCATGACAACTCACGATTTGCCAACCTTCTGTTTATTGTGTTTATCTGCAAATGCATTTTGTAATTGCACGTTTCTTACTATCCTGGTATAAATATGTCTCGTGATAGATTAAAGTGTTAAATTAAGTTCACCAAACAGGTCCATTATTGATTCTATTATATTTACAAGCAAACAGGTCCCGGACGCTACTCTAAAATTATCTTGAATAGATTGAGTGTCTTCTACGTATCTCTATCTGCTTACTTATCTATCAAATGGCTACCGTACATCTAATTTGCACAAAATATCTATGTTTCATTGCTTCATTTTTAATTATACGTGTCAATTATATTCGTGAAAACTATTAAGATAAAAACAATTAAGACGGCACACTAAGGTATCAAAAATAAAGATACCCAAACAATATGATATGAAAATAGGCTTAATTACGCCTACGATCCAAAATTAGCATAATTAAAACTTAATCGATAATAAACCTTATGTTCTAGGATTTTAAGACGGGAATAGCATTGACAGCTTTAGTTTAGAACCTGAGATACAGGATGTATTAATGGAATCCGACCAGATTACAGTACAGTATTATAATTATAGTTTTTACGTTTTTAAGTTAAGAATAATTTAACGTAAGTAAAACGATTTGCTTTTTGATAAAAAAAATGGTTGAACATCTGAAACGTTAAAGTTAAGCCAGTATTCTTGGGTTACCCAATAAACGACGCACAAAATATCAAAAATAAAATCAAATAACTCTGAGTGACAGTCAACCAGCATTTATCAATGCACAATTAAAGGGACTTTTTCACAATTTAGAATTCTGAATCAATATACAGCTCGCTCGTTTGAACCTGCTTCAGTTTAAAGGTGCGTCCTGTATATATCAGAGGAGAATGTTTTATTCAATGTATTGAATCACTACAACCTAATCTTAATTGGTATGGCAATTCCCAGCATAATTGACATTAAACGATTTATAGACGCCGACATCATTTAATGCCAAACTATAATAAATATTTCAAAGAAAATATCTGCGACTATGTTAATTAAGAATACTGTATAAGTTGAATTCTTAATTCAAAACGAGATTTTAGTATAATCGAATTAATTATTGGTTCGTATAATGCTAATCAGTTTAACAATATTTTATACATCAGATGTCATGCAGAAAAACTGTAAACATTATAATTATGTTATAAATAAATAATGACACATTTACAAGGTCTATCCACCTACATGTTTACGAAATCAGTGATATTTTATAATACAATTAATAGTATTTTTGTCTCTACTGCCAATTAGGAAAATTTCTTAAGAAAAAATAAATAAATATAAAATATAGGTATATATGTATGCATTAATAAATACGTGAGCTTCGTAAAACGAATATGCGGACGGTACAACGAGAATCAGAATATAAATGCATCGTATCACGTATCAACACTAATTATTTCTACAACGCAACGAGTAAACTCGAAAAAACTTTACTTAAATCACCAAAAAAACATCGGTAACACGTGTAATAAAGCTATAATCGTAGCCAGCCGTTTACGTAACGTTACAAAAAAACCTTAATTATTTCGGTGCTATAAATGGTAAATAGTGGCACTTTAATTAACCTATATGGTGGGTTGTAATTACACTCATGCACCAATTTCACTGAATTAACCAAATTTGAATTGCTTATTAAGGTGATTGACGTGTGCGTTAATCCCTTACAATTTAAGTTTAATCGAATTAACCACGAGGCGGCGGTAAGAAAATTTAAATTTATATATTTCAATCGTGTCATAATCAGTGCTAGGATCTAATCTTGATAAGAGTGGGATTAACGCCTTTATGTCTATTTATGACACACTAATTTATTCAAGTGATCCTGCTTCGTAGGCACTCTCGTCCGGATTTGTGACGCATATATTAAAGGTCATGATTAAAATTGTATCACTCATTGTAATGTTAAAAGCACATGCTTTAAGCACTTCTAATGAGCATCGCTGTCCAACGATTTTATGACGTCGTAAAAAGCAAACATTTTTTTTATCCCTGAATTAGCATAGATATAAAAAACGCATTAAGATTTTCGACTGAATTTACAACAGGAGTAAAACGTCTATTATTAAACTTCAGAAGACTTCCTGATTCGAACTCTAATGACTTTGTCATACCGTTTAAAGATTGGGTAAATTTATACTTCAGTTAAATAGGGTGTACTTTTCAAATATTTGAACTGAACTTTCCAATTTGACTGTTAGCTATTAATTTTGCAAAATGATATAATATTTCGTGTATTTGTATTCATTATTTTAATTTCCAATCAGCTGTATAATGTGTTCGTATAACAACAAATTAACATTATCTACCACGATTTCGGTAATTTTATCATAATCAAGTTTATATTATCGAAAATTTCGTGCTATAAGCGTTAATTACAGGAGTAGCTAGGTTTTAATATGATAAGTACTCACATTATGATATATTCGGATAAACTATCAGTTCATTTGCCTAGCTTTTTAGCAGTGTAACTGGATTCAGCCGAGAACCAGTATTTTATATGAAGCGTCTACTTCGACGTCGACTTTTGACTATACGTAACGTCTGCCAAATATGTTCAACTGACAGCCGGCACCCCGCAATTTAATGTGCCTTCCGAAACAGGGAGCAACTCTTCATGACAAGATGGCCACCGACGATGGGTGAACAAGCTGGCGACCGAACTGAGAATCGTTTAACCTTATGATGGATCGACCCGCGCGTCTGATACTTAGCCACGAGTGGAGCTAGTAGGTATCACTCCGAAACACTTCGCTCCATGGAATGAAATGATTCATGAAATCAGGACAAATTATATTATCAGAATCTACCGTACCTATGACTTAAAATCAGAATTCCATTGGTTGTGACTGAATAATTTCATCCATTTTCCATCATGTTCAAATTAAGAATCTACGATCTAATTATTAATTATACAGCTGTGAACGTCAGTAAAATATATATTTTACAACATAGTATCTATTTCAAATCAACATAATTGGTTTCACGTTTCCAGCCATAACTTTTATCACATTTTTAGTCTAAAATTTCTAACAGTTCGTGAAATCAATTACAACCACTGCCCATAAATATTTCCGTTTGCAAATATAAAAAAATTGTATTCATAAAAGAACTGGTAGCAACTCGTACATTGTGTAAAACTATTTTTTGCGGGCAAGCTGCGAGGCGCGAATAGTAATTTTATCCGGAATTTAAACCGACACACACAACTAACAAACTGTTGTTAGATATGCTATGTTGGTTATAACACTTGTTTTCTGTACGTTTGAATCGTAATACACAGTTTTTACAGCGCCATTGGTTGTTGCTGAAATATGCAATAAAGTCTTTGGTATTTAGATAACCACATTATGTTTTTACTGTTATTCAAGCTAGGAGATATTTGTGCTTTTCTTTTATATATATATTTTTTTCAAACTATCTGATAGAGACCAATGAAAACGTATTATGTGCTTGCTCCCGCCACTGATTTCACGGTCATCCCGCGTTGCGCATCCGATTAAAACTAGTATATAGCCTTTTTCGTTGAATGGGCTATCTAATACTGATCGAATTTTTCAAATCGGTTCAGTTGTTCCTGAGATTAGCGCGTTAGCAAGCAAATATAGAAACAAACTCTTCAGCTTTGAAATGCTATACCTACGATGAAAACGAAATGCATCGAATTTTACTCAAACTGCGGACATGAATCCTTCATAAACCAGCCACTAAAAAGCTGAATGACTTCAGCCAACTCCATCATTTGTTATGATTGGCCAACAAAGACACAAAAACACAAACAGATTCGCTAAATAAGCTCAACATAACAATGTAGTTTTGTTGACATAAGAAAGAGCACGTTTTTCATTGCATTCGTTGGAAAATAAAGGCCGGGAGGTAGCCCGAGGCACGTGACAAGGCGACAAAAGATCGTCCGACAGGTATTCGGCGCGCTCAAAATTGGATAGTAATCGATGCGTGAAACTATACTTATGTCATGTGACATAGCGCTATATAATATTGGAAACATGTGGTTGGAGCGATTTAAAATACTAACTTCCACCAGCGGTTTTACCCGCGTCCCGTGGGAACATGAATTCGCCCGTATAAAAAGTAGTAATAGCCTTCATTGAACTTCATATACCTAGCCCTTACCGACAAATAGTCTATCAAACATTGGATATTTTTTTCAAATCGGTCCATTGGATCTTGTAATTAGCGTGTTCAAACAAACAAACAGCAGCTTTATAATATTAGATAAAAAAAATATCAATAAATATCTGTCTGTTTACGAATGAAGTACCTATATTAGGTACACAGATAAATCAGAAGGTGCGCCAAAATGAAAAGAACAACATTCCTGCTAATCCTGCAATAGAAGTCCGGACCTATAAAAAAGTAATGTTCCTAAGAACGAGAAATTGAAATTACTCTCATAAATTAATTAAAACAGCTAATAGGCTAACTACATACTGAAAGTGCAAGCCGACCCCACAATGCCCGCAACTACAATGATATAGAAAACATATTCCTCTACACGAACATAAAGTTTGTTAGGGTAATTTTCAATCATTTGCTCATTATATTGACTCCGACAAACAATAGCTAATTGTTGGCTATTGCAAGAGTTTACTGAGAAACTGGTAAATAACAATGGACTAGCGATCACTACTTATGCGCAATTGGAATGTTTAGGCTCAAAGCGACGCAACAGTTTATGGCATATGCCTTAGCGAAATTACCGTATTTGCGATGTTGGTCGTCCTAAACAAAGGAACGTTTCAAATATTGCATACAGAAAAATCTTTATATTTTTATTGGTCAATCAGCAGCCGTTTATTCATCAACAGGCGTTTTATTTATAATTATTATAATAAACTCCAAACACTCCTGGTATTTTTGCTTATAATTATACACATTAATATATTTAACACATTCAAAAATAACCATTTTAAAATACATAATTATTATACAAAAAAATACCAACTAGATTCTACCATTAAGACGTTAATTAAGAATTTCATCATCGTCTTTCTCATTTGCCTGGTGTTTGCAAACCAATTCGTATCGCGAACTTTTTTGTTTCGTCCTCGAAATGGAAACTTTCGATTAAAATGATAATTTATTCAAAGTAATTAGGGTTTTATGAGCGGACCGGCCGTGTGTCCCGAGTAAGGGTAATAAGAAGTTGGACGGCATCCGCCTTCGGACTCGCCTTTATGCACAAACGAAGGTCATTATGATCGGATATTCAATTTACCATTGCGCTGACTCAGCAATAATTTACTTTTAAATCGAATTGTGGCGTTTGAATCGAATTTTATAGCTTAATACCTGCTGCTTGTTTTATGTTTCCACTCATACCTAAGGACCCACTGCGATTCTAATAAAGCTTTGAACATAGATAGGGAATGAATAAACTTATCCTGATAAGTTATATACATACATCATCATAAACAACTTTATTGCATTATAAACACAATCACTTTAAACATAAAGGTTAATTCTCTTTGCGAGAATAGGGTAGGCCAATATTTTGGATTTATTTAGTAGGTATGTGAATAAGTTATGATTAGTATGTGCCATAATGAACAACCACATAAAGTTAATAAATTTCCCGTAATGTGAGATTTTATATAGCCAAATTGGATCATAAACTTACAACGTAAAAGGCTCATAGACATTTTTTTAAATCAAATCACCACTTAAAAGTGTTCGTTCTTAAATTAAGGTAGATCTCCTTGATAAGAAAATCTGATACTTTTTATAAATAGATACAAAAGTCAAATCGAATACAAACACACGCGTAATTCGATCGCGTCGTTAAATCTCCTAGCAAGTCGAATCTTCATTCCTGCCTCATACAAAAGCGTGGGTGTATCTCCGTATCAACATTAATCTGTAACATTTTATGCAGAACTTATTATTCATAGCTCAGAGCTAAGTGTAATAAAAATGCAATTTTTCTCATGTTAGTGACTTCATAATTTTCATCGGAACGTTTTGTTAGCACCTCACAAACCTGATTGAGCGTCAGGTTTTTTAAGAAAAATGACATCAACATAGCAGAGCTCCGTCGACCGACGCGTCTCTTAACATAAATCGAATGATTTTATGACTCTAGCTGCCTATAAAGATCTCCAGTTTTGCCGTTTGACTAATTTTAATTGCTTTCCGGTTTTTACACCCTACGCTTGATCGGGGCACTGTATTTCACGTACATTTTATCGTTTTAAAACTCAGCCGGTAATAATTTACAATACAACGAGGCTTCGATGTGGGTCGTAAATAAACAAAGATTTAATGCAAAAGCCACTTTACAGTCTGTTTGAATTCGCTTTATTTGATGCGACGCGCAGTGACTAAGCGTTTATTTACATTGAACTATACGCTTACCGAAATATCACTGTTACCAGTATCTGAGAATGCTTTTATTTCAAGTATAAATAAACTCTCCATGGTTTTGTATTGTATATTTGTTCTTTATGTTTTAAAGAAATGGTAATGCTTTTGTTTCCATCAAATGCGGTAAAACAATAGATAGCTTTCATATACATAGCTATAGGTAATTCATTATTCTGATTTAACAACTGCTCTACAAAGATCATAACGTTCCATCGCATACAAAATATGACGACATTCAGAACGCAGCTCTAAAATGGTTAATTTCAATTTGTTACCAATCAGACACTCACTCGATACAAATTATGCGCATATATTTCACTTGTCATAACGAGTAAAATATCTTGCGGTTTGTATGGTGGGCGTGGCTTATCCGGACCGTATCGACTGCTATCATTTTGATATGACAAATTCAAAGAGGCGATTCATATTTTATGCATTAGGCGTGTTGGCTATGCGTTAGTAGTGTCTCGGTTGTATTCTTTTCTTCTACTTGGAATGTTGACATCTAGTGTGCCCGATTTTTGTAACGGTGAATGGAAGTTACATGTGTGCAGTATCCTGAAATATTTTTGCTTACAAACATGTAAACTACAAACAAAAACTTTACAATACATTGTAAAGAAGTGATTACGGTTGTTGATAGTGATATCCTATTATTTCGGTTGGCCATTTATTATGTAATTGTCTTTTGTATCAAAAACACCCGGGATTTCTAAATCGGCTAACTACTGTTTACATTCAACTTACTTATAAATTGATAGGAAGCTTAAAATTAACTTTATGTCAATATGTTTCCGCATATCCGAGCACTATTTAACAAGAAAAAGATATCGTACATTGTAAACTCGTTTGGTTGATAAATAATTTAGAAATATAAATTGAATGTGCAATAGTCAAATATTATTACTAACCCGAATAAACAGTGACACGAAAAAATCAAATCCAAGAATAGCTTCCCAGCAACAACATAAGTAGGCACGTACAAGCTTAATACGGCGACCGGATCTCAGTTTTGATTCGAGACTTTTATAAATCGTCGTTTTACTGTGATGTATTATTTCTAAAACTTAGATGTCTGTTTTCTATATCGCATTGTATTTTATAAGCAGATGGTTTGGTAGATAGGAGATAGATAAATGTGATTCGCCATCGCCTTGACAGTGAAGTTTAAATATAAATAATACAATGTGCAGTGGATAACAATGGTCAGGACTATCTTTCATTGTCATGCACATGTCGTTAGGATCAGTAAATTCAATTACAACTCCTAAGAATTGTATGGTGATGCATCATTCATAATACTTACGCGCGTATGGTCACGACTTTTACACGAAAGAACTGCAAATGAGCGCTAGATATCCTATCCTAGTTTCGTATGGCCTAGGAGTTATATACAGACGCCAGCACATCAATCTGTCAAATTTCTTTAACAGATTTTCAACCTTATCAAAATACCGGAAGGTTAATAATCGACTGGTAATATTCGACAGATTAGGGTAGATTGACCTGCGTCTGTACTAGAAAACATTCACTTATACATTTCAATGGGTAATTAAAATAAGAATTAGTTTAAAAAAAACGACTCTAAACGAAACTTCGTGGAAATATTTCAAGTTCTTTATGATTTGAAAGGTTTTGTTCAAAATTACTCATAAAATAATTATTTTTGAAGTTCTAGGCACTCGTAAAACTTGCGCCCCGAAATTCAATTTCAGTTCGATATCAACTTTAAAATCTCAAACAAGTAAACTTATCATTTCATCGTTACCTACCACAAAGTTCAACGGAATCCCGTCGCAGTACCTACGTACTTATTAAAAATAATTACACTATATAACAGCGGACTTTTAGAGGTTATAAGAATGAGTAATCTCAGATTTTGAAAACGGAACGTTCATTTTTAAGCTATCAAATTCATAAATCAGTTTTAACGCCTCAAGAATGATTGATGAATCGGTCTTGGTGTAAAGATAGTATAATTTAAAGTAATATCAGAGGACTTAATCACACTTAATAAACTTCTTAGAAATGACACATGAACATTAGAATTAAAATATGAATTTTAAAAAGTTCATACCTACATTTTATCCAATTTTTTATCATAATCAAGCTGTGACAGGAATCCATTAGGTTTGTTAATAACAGTTCATAAATGTAATGAGAAATTTTAAATTTAGAATATAAATATAAATATCTGCCAGATAAATTCAATCAAAAATGGAACAGAATTTGTATGAAATTATCTACCAGATAAACTATCTGGAACTTATCAGCAACCTGTGAAACTGGCCCTGAGTGTCGCGAATATAGCTACTCCTTCATAACAGTTGCTTCGTATTCATACCATTATAACATAACCAGATTGACAGAAGATATTCTTAACAAACCTCCACGGTTGCACGTCGTGTTCATCATTTATCACACATTTATCGTAAGATCGACGGCTCTAAGATAGACGAGTCAATCCTGCTTCACGAAATATGACGTCACTTCATACAATTTACGAACGCCGAGCTAATATCGATGCACAGAAGCGGAAAATTATACCTCTTTTTTGTACGCCCACATTATTTTGGTGTAATCTTTATTTTGATTATTTATCTAAATTGTATTATTTTATTGACTTCCGTAGATGTAATGGCAAGTGAAATGATACGGGTAAATTGATAGTAAATAGAAACGGTATAATATAGTTTGCCTCGACGCAATTTGTAACAGTCGATTGAGGCGATTGATGGCGGACTTCGATTAGTACATCACTGACCGTGCTTAAGTCTCTTATCACATAAAGCTTAAGTTTTCATCAACACATTCCAGTTTATGTTTAACGTGTTCATTTTATTTCTCGCCAGCACTCTTGAGAAGGTAAAATTAAACCAGTGAAATGTATTAACCGTTTTTGCAATTACAAAGCCAACAATAAAACGAGTGATAAACATAAAACTTCTGAACGGCAAATGAACGCAACCACCGCAATCCTCTTATAACCCAGAAATGACGTGAAACGTATCTAATTAGGGTAGCAATTGTTTATCGTCGAACTAATTTCACACAATAGAGGCGTGTAGGTAAAAGTTGGACCAATCAAAGTGGAATGTTGCCACATTAAGATTATAATTTCGCTTCATTCGAGAGCAATAAGTGGCAATAAGGTCCCACTCACGTATTGCCGAGAGGGCTAAAGGCACGTATTTTTCGCATTATCGGCTAAATTATTATAAAGGGAACAGACGTGTGGTGCGGTAGTCTAGGGAAACTGTGTTGCCAGCGAAACAATTGCCGCGGAAATAGCACGTTCGACATTTTAAAACGAAGCTAAATGAGCCACAAGTTTGTGAGTTACCACTTCATGTTAAAGCTGCGAGTGTTTCCGTCTTAATGCGCTTATTTTTATGTTCCAATAATTTTAAGTTTGCATATTATAGCTGTTTTACATTTAGGAATTGATAAAAGTATTTTTGGTTGTTATCGTGGTGGCCTATGGTGGAATCGGTTCCAAGTAAGGAAAGTACCTATGCAACTTTTTTGAGTTATATGTACTTTCTAAGTATATCTTGGACATCAATGACTGATTAAAGATGAAGGAGAACATCTAGAGGAAACCTGGAATATTAAATCTGAAATAACCAACCCGCATTGAGCAAGCGTGGTGATTACCGCTCAATCTTTCTAAGAGGTGGTGCCCAGCACTGAGACGAAAAAAAAGGCTGATGATGATGAAAAGTCTGTATTTTAAAACTGTTTTAGAAAAAGTGTTATTTTTTTCCATTTTTTAACTGTATTGTTTTATTCGACAGTTTTTATGAATTCTGTTTTCGAGTACGCAAACAATAAGAACATGTTGAAAAGCTACATGTAGGTATAAACAATATATTATTCAGAACTATGTTACATATCATTCTAACATGAAATATTGTGTTCGAAATCTAAACAATGGGTAGGTTTAACCATTTCCATACTATAACATCAAAGTGACAAGAATGAATTAATATTTCTTGTTTGCCATCACTCGGAGATGTAGACACGTCCAAATCTTGTAAGATCATTGGAGAACAATGACGGTCAGAAATAAAAAAAAAATGTTTTGATTAGATACGTACACGTTGCCCTTTTTTGTCAAAGAATTTTCTAATAGAAGAGTCAAAAATATTTTTTATCATGTATTTTATAGATTTTTATTGTTATTCACACTGCAATATCGAAAAGAATTTCATTTGTTCTTACAATATAACATTCATATTACATTCGTTCATATTCAACAATGTTCTCGGGAACTCGGTTCAGTCGTAACAAAATTTGAGTTTTCAAAAAAGTGCATCTTGGAAATTTTCACCTCTCCGTGTTCCGAGTTAATATTTATGACCGCGACACAAACAAAACATGGCCGCATTAGTATTCGATCGTGCTTTAAATTTTAGATTCGTAAACCGCTTTATCAAAAGCAATATCGTCTATGTATTAAACATTAGGTACCTAAGTTTTAAATGCGGTCGAAGTAGGGGCGTTTTACATCGAAAAGTTTGTAAGAACCTCGCAATTTTTGAGACTAATAAGTGTCGTAGCAAAGCCCGCATACTAAAGAGACATCCCGTGCATGGTAATAGGAACTCGGAGGGAATATAAAATGCCAGTATCTACCTACCTATCATTTTAGAGGGTGCCGCTGTCAGAGTGTTTAAGATAACCCAGGACGTGACACCTATATCAAAGCGTTCAAATGTACCTAACGTGTCAAAATTCTTAAATAAGCTCAGACACCGCGAAAAGTTGGCTTGAAAATTTCCTTTAAGCCAAATCCCGGAACAAATAGCGAGGAACTATGGAAAGCACGGTTGATTATCTAAAATTATTTCTTACTTTCCCGTAGTGTGATATTAATAATAATAGTTACACCATGCTGATTGTTCTCTCTAAGGAAATCGGCCAGCTTTGCATACATATTACATAGTGCAAAAGCGTTTGGAAAGACAGGATAGGTACACTCTCTTACCTCACTCTCCTATCGCGATGAGTTGGCAATCCGCTGTGACCGAAGAGAGATCAGGCACAGGAACTTTACGTGCTCTCCGATGCACTGGTGTATCAATCACCAACTTCTAGACTCCGGGTTGGTTTTGTGAATCTGTCTTAAATTCGGGAAGAAAAAAGCAATTTCGTAACCAGTCCTCCTTAACAATAAATAACTGTATCCAGAATTTGAGTAACGCCTATTTTGAAAGAGTTCTTTGATATAATCATAATCTATTCAACGAAAGAACATAATAATAGCACCACAATTAGTTTCATGTTACACTACATCCTTAATATCAATATACATCATTAGACCTGAACTGGATTGCGTTCTTAGAAATGGTCAATTTGTGCTGTGACAAAAAACATCCTGTCGTAATGGGTCTTATCGTTGGCGCTGATTACACGTTCTCTCCGGTAACAGAAGGCGATGCTATTAAATTGTCATTAAAGTCACCTCGGTGTCATCTGGGACGTCCGTTTTCGTGGGACCACCTTTTTGTTGCAGTTTTTAGTTTTACACCGCTTCCAAATCGCATTTGCTGCGCCACTAACCACTTTTATTGCATTTTAATCGTTATCTCCAAGAAGCAAAGGCTGTTTGGCGGTTTCTGGGAGGCAAATAAAAGTTTGTTGGGTTTCCTTAATGACACTCGATGTAATTTGATGTAAATTGACCGCCCCGACCGACAGGAGCGGCCACGCAACATGTCAACTATGAAATTGTTACCTGACTAATGTTTAATTTTGGTGTGATTGATGTTTGAGACCTTTGCTTATGAACTTAGTAATACAAAGTTCTATGCTCACAGATTGTAAAATAATTTGAATATTCAAACCAAAACACCGCCAATTTTTATTCCAAAAGGAGCAACGAACACATTATCTTTCTCCAAATCAGATTAAGAAAATCGATGATCTCGTTATTCGCAAAACTTGGGAAACGGTAAAATTTTATTGATGACTGTCATGGTAATTCCGTGGGCTGGTATTACGGGGTAAAGAAATTGCCTCGCCAACCTCCTCCATTGCGTAATGGTCGATGTGACCGCGATATCTTAATAAGTGGTTCTTGATCAAGTACCTTCGAAGAAGCCTCGGGCCTTGCATAATTGTTAAACGTCTCAGCATCGCCTCAGATACGCAGAGATGGTAACCATTTACCCTATTATCGAGCCTTTGAAGAATATCACGATTCGATTCTTGGAATAAAATTGATATGTTAAAACTTACATTACAAGTCTCCGTCATTATGTTATCTTAAGTATTTCCTTTGATGTTTCTTAAATTGTATTGTTCAGATATGCTCTAAAAGGTTTTATTGGTATATTAACAGTGTACAAACGTGCTATCTAACTTTATCTCAAAAAATCAGAATAAATTAAAAAAGGTCTTTTGTGTACACAGTATTCTCGTCTACTAAAACCCGATTGTGTTTTAAAGTCGGTCCCGTAATCATTTGAATTTCAGAATATCAAGTAATCCTTCTGTTTAAAATTGTAGGAGTTTATAATAAGTTTAGAAAGATATGCACTTAAAAAATATTTGCCTGGGTCGAGCCACACACAGAAATATAGATAAAAAAAAATATGCTTGTGACTATTTCAAACTTAACTATTAATAGTGTGATTGCATACTATTAATTTTTTTCATAAATCCTTAAATGTTATATATAGATAATTTTCTGCTCGTATCGTACAGGTAATGATAAATAAAGGAATCTCTCTTAAAAAAGGCGCTCAAGCATCAGATAACAACGATCTCTGTCCATCATTAAGTCGATGGATAGGTCTTCTAAATATTAAACCAATAAAATTAGCCACGCCATAGAACGTTCACAAATCTCACGGTTCCTTCTGCTCTCGTAAACCATAAATAAAGCTACCACTCGTGCATGACCGAGTTTTTGCTCATTACATCGCAAAGCTGAATAATCTTCAACGTTGCGGATAGGTATACAAAAAAGTAAATAGATTGCATGAAATATCGATATTATTATATTATCAGGAACAAAGGCTGACTATTATTATGGCTAGGTCTAAAGAGTCCGATTTAGTAGATGAGTTCAATCGCAACATATGTTGTAGTTTTCTTTAAGAATTTATTATTGATCGCAAAAACGTTTTGTATGCTACAAGACCGGCTCTGCGAGTGAATTTGAGTTTTTATACTGTTACATTATGATTGATAACTGCAAGTACGAACGGGTTTCGCAGCTTCTCGTTAAAAACAGTGGCTGTGTCATTACCGCGGTAATTAATGTTACATTTAATAAGATTTTACTTTTATGGTTTATTTATTTGGGTTAAAGGAGCAAGGTAGGCTTGAAATAAATTGCTTTTGCTTCCTGGTAAATTTTATTTATGAATTTTGTGTTTTGTGAATTCGTCTCAAATTCTTCTAGTTAAGTTCAGGTGTAAGATTACTTCTATTTCTCCATAAAAATAATAAGTTTTATAAACAATGTTTCTTTTTATACTTTTTTTTTATTTACTATTTAATAATGTTATGCAAAGCACTAGCATTACACCTTAAAGTATTCAAAAACATAGTTTTACTATAAACAGTTAAGGTTAGGACACTTAAATGTAAGTACGTACTAGTATTAAATTTCATGACGTATAAAATTTAATACCATTTACAATTATCTTAAAAATATCTCAAGATAGATTTTATTTTATGGAACTATGTAATATGAAGGCTATAATAAAATTATACATCTGCTTATTACAAAAATAATTATGCCAATCAAAAATATTTGTATAATACTACCTTATTACCTATAGTCATTTTATTTCTGTAAGCGTAACACATAGGTGAGTGAAATAGTTTTGAATCTGGTAGCTTTTCTTTGTTTATTGAGTACATGTGTGTATTATTCTTTACTTTAATTTTTTGGCAATGTTACTAGTCTGAGGGTTCACTTGGGACCTTACATTTTAAATATTACTACTGTCATATTTCATGATTTTGGACAAACAAGTAGGTATAGTACAGACACGAGTAATAATATAATGTTTACACTTAGCATTAACTTGATTAACAGTCAAAGTATACATTAGCATAGTATTTTGGAAATCATACTATTGCAAGGTCTCTTTTCAAAGTATGAAGTATTATGTTACGGTAATGACTTTAAACATTTGCTCATTGAATACGGCATTATTATTGCACATGATTGTATGTTAAAAAAAGTATTACGATAAAGCGAGTTGATAAATGAGGAGAGCTAATATCTAGAATTCCAGAAAATGATACATAAGTAGGTAAATTTAAATCTGTAACTAATAGAATCAGGTACAGAATCAGTGGGAAGAAATGAAACAGTAGTTTTTATTATTACTTAAAGCTACATTACAGCATGAGTAATTACTTGTATGGCATTGTTCTCGCGTAGCGTCGCGTCGCCGCGTCGCCGTCGTCACATTGAGGTCAGTGGGCTCCCGTCGCCTAACTTACAACAATACAGTATTACCAAAACGAAATTAAAAAATATTACTTATGCGGTACTCCCAAGAGAGCTACTTCCCACACCTAAGTATGGGGGCACCTTTTTACACAGGGTCGATTAGGCTCAAAGCAATCTATTGAGTAGCTTGTGTTATGGATGCTAACACAACTGATAAATAAACTACATATACTTAACATATGTACATGAAAACGTACACAGCCCGGTCAACCCAGAGATCACCCCCTAGATCCACACAAAAGTGACCTCTACAAATTATTATGTTAAATACATAATTATATTTACTACGTACATATACTTATTCTCACAAGTCCTTTGTGTAGGAATTTTGAATGTAGGATTCTCACTTGACTTGATACCCTAATTATTTCCAAGAGTCATGCTATGTCCCCAATTATCCGGCTCAATGCAAATGTCTATATATGGAAAGATGATTACATTACTATGAACTACGGCATACTATATGGTATACTAAATGAAGAAGTACCTACCTATGATTACGTACCATATCATGTACTGTTTTCAGTATAAAAAACCTTCGACTACCACGTTCTAACTGTATAATGATTTTGACCACAGGTATAGAGACAATCTTGTCCCCTGAGTACTTTATCCAAAAAAATCCAAGCAGTTAGTACGAATTTGCTTTGCAACGGTAAAATCTCTTTTAGTGCAGATTTTTTGCTGCAAATTAAAAACTTTACAACATGAAAAAAGGCCCATTCAACTTATTTGTTTATAGAAAATATCCGTTATCGTCAGAATACTCCGCTCCCGTGGTCAATAATAACAGCAATTGGACGACGCACAGTGGTCCGGATTTTAAAAAAAGTGGACATAGGATCGAAAATGCATATTCCACAAAATAAAAAATTGATCTGTATAGAACATTGTATGCTGATTAATACTTATTACTATAACTTTTCAAAAAAACTGCTCCTTCAGGTCTAAAAAAAATATTGAAGAAAAAAATGTATGGGAGAAAATCTATTTTATTTATTTTCTCCGTTCAGTACCAAAGTGTAGCAGCCAAACCTTATATTCTGGTAAGTACCTGTTGCCCTTAACACGACGACATATAAATTACTTGCGTATCCCTGCGGCCTTGGCGCCTGTAATGCTTCAAAGTTGGAAATTTTAATTTGTAATTTTCTTGGTTATTGTGGAGTTTTTCAACGAAATTTGGTTCAAAATATGATATTTTAATACAATAACAATTAAAATATAAGCATTCAGATAGATATTTTTTTATATTATATTATATTTTTAATTTTTTTAAATTAGTAATAGTATAATTATCTTTAACTATGTAATCGAAGACACGCGCTGTTTTGGTGAGTGCTAAGTGTGTAACTAATCTTCTGATGAGTCATTTACCCCCGCCACTGAACATATCAACGACGCTGATTGGCTGTTGAAAATATGGTACTAACTATGTCCGTCACTACTTGCACCTAGCAAGCTTTGTTATTAATATCTGTTCATGAAATAATTATTCTAGATTCCCTTGTGGAAACAACGTATTATCCGTGCTGTGTTTGTGCTGTGTGTGTCATTATTGTACTTCGTCATGGCTGCATTTGTTACGAACTTGGACATTTTTATGTTCCTCCGTGGGGATGGAAACATGAAAAGTTGGACGCAACTCTATGAAGCTATTATTCTACGCATCTCAGTTGAAATGTGCTCGGAAGATACAGAAATAATTAAGAACTCTTTGAAAAATTACACCAGTAATCTCAATCGCAGATGGGCAAATGCTTCGAGAAATCAGAAGACTTTTATGAATAGACATGCCGAGTGGTTACAATTAAATATTAGTTGGCCAAATTGCTCTAAAGTGAATTTATCTGATATTTTTCAAGCCCAAGATGAAGTTATAGAATACACATCGTTAGATAACACTTCAGTAGACATCGATACCGGAGCAGCTGTAGTTCCGTCAACA
Organism: Heliothis peltigera; assembly: GCA_958496145.1. Taxonomy (NCBI): domain Eukaryota; kingdom Metazoa; phylum Arthropoda; class Insecta; order Lepidoptera; family Noctuidae; genus Heliothis; species Heliothis peltigera. The sequence continues at coordinate 5,277,837 of OY292333.1, forward strand.
TCAAGTACGAAAACAGTGAGTACATCCACAGGAGTTTAGATTAGAAAGCCTTTTGTTGACCTCAGCAATAGACATAAGAAAAGACGTTCAGAGACTCTGTTGGAGTATTCACTAGAAGAGCTCACATTCGCATTAGTCGCAAAACTTAGGATAGAAGACAAGAATGACTTGGCTGGTGTTATTGACCACATAACGAAGAACCCTGATAGTGTTACAATTGTTCAAACCACATTGTTTAAGAAAAATAAGAAAAAATCTTTTGACTAAGATCAAGCTCTAGGACTTTATACATCTTTAAACCTGTTAAAGTGGAAATACTCGTGTTAAAGAAAAATGCTGTTGAATTTGGAAGTTCCAGTATTACCATCGTATCATAAACTCCTTGAAGCTAAAAAAAGATGCTATCCACGTGATTAAGAAATTACTGAGAGAGGAGCCAGAGTAAAGATTCAAGCCCTATTGGATCTGACTGTCCAGAAGATTCTTCAAGTTACTGGTACACAGGTTGATTCGTCAACTGAAGGACTGAAGCTAATCAGTAAATGGGGTTTCGATGGAGCTTCTTCACAAAGCACCTACAAGCAAAGAAGTCAAGATGTAGATTTCAGTGATTCATCAGTTTTCATGTCAAGCCTTGTCCCTCTTAAATTAGTTTCTAATAATATCATCATATGGGAAAACCCAACACCTTCTTCCACACGTTATTGTAGGCCCATTAAGTTCGAGTTTTGTAAAGAGACAGCGGATTATATCAAGCAAGAAGAAGTTGCATTGAAAGTGGAGATAGAAAATATTCATCCTACAAAATGGGCCGGGCTGGAGATTACCCACGATCTTCATATGACGATGATCGACGGAAAAGTGGCTACTATTATAACAGACACTTCATCTGCATCTGCTTGCAACATTTGCCTTGCTAAGCCGACTGAAATGAACAAGCTGTCAGAATTATTCTTATTATTATCAACTAATGAAAGAATGTTCGGCAGATGATTACATAGTCCATATTTATTTTTATAAAAAGCATATTTAAACACAAATTACGTTTATTTTAATTGAAAAACTCATTAATATCGATTTAATTAAACTAACATCTCGATGAGGCAAGTAGTGACGGACAAAGTTAGTAAGACATTTTCAACAGCCAATCAGCGTCGTCGATATGTTCAGTGGCGGGGGTAAATGACTCATCAGAAGATTAGTTACACACTTAGCACTCACCAAAACAGCGCGTGTCTTCGATTACATAGTTAAAGATAATTATACTATTACTAATTTAAAAAAATTAAAAATATAATATAATATAAATAAATATCTATCTGAATGCTTATATTTTAATTGTTATTGTATTAAAATATCATATTTTGAACCAAATTTAGTTGAAAAACTCCACAATAACCAAGAAAATTACAAATTAAAATTTCCAACTTTGAAGCATTACAGGCGCCAAGGCCGCAGGGATACGCAAGTAATTTATATGTCGTCGTGTTAAGGGCAACAGGTACTTACCAGAATATAAGGTTTGGCTGCTACACTTTGGTACTGAACGGAGAAAATAAATAAAATAGATTTTCTCCCATACATTTTTTTCTTCAATATTTTTTTTAGACCTGAAGGAGCAGTTTTTTTGAAAAGTTATAGTAATAAGTATTAATCAGCATACAATGTTCTATACAGATCAATTTTTTATTTTGTGGAATATGCATTTTCGATCCTATGTCCACTTTTTTTAAAATCCGGACCACTGTGCGACGCCCCGAGTCTTCCCGCAAACGAAGCAGTGTTTGTTATTACCGGTAGACTAACTGTTTATCTCAGTTTTATTATTCCAAGAAGTCGATCATGGATTTATGAGCCGCGTTTAAGGGTTGTTGAGTAGTTATGTAGTCCTTGGGGCTTCGTTAGTTCTATTACCTTATTGGCGGAGTTTTACTGTGAACGGTAATGGAAGTACATATGTTGTTTAAGATATAAGATAATCCGTAGATTATTCGCATGAAGGCTTTTCAAAGAAAACTCTTTATTCAAACTTTATATGTTATGAAATATATCTTTTTTATGTTTTTTTAATACACAAATATTAGAGGTACTATTTATTCTAAGTCTGATAAAAAAATACATTTCATACTTTAAGTAGGTAACATCTTATACTTTTCAAATAAACTCTACTTGCGATTGCGATTGCCATCCATTTATCTAAAATAACTCATAAACGAATATAAAAGGGTGACACTGATACACCCTGCTGTTTCTTTATGTTTAATATTATTAGGCCCAAATGGGTTTCCTTTGAATCGGATCAGGACCAGCCCTTTTCATTGTAAAGCAAATGATAATGGTAATGGCTGGACACCATGTTGCGCTTTATTGTAAATCAGAGATACTAGAACACATGGAAATGCCATCGTCCAACAAATAAACGACATAGTAAAACCTATATGAATTAATTTCAAACCGAAGCTGTCCTTATACCAGTTTTTGGTCGTAGTTTTAGAAGCTGAACCGGCCGGTGCCATATAAAATTTTATGTTCATATTATTTCCAACGAGAATTGATGAATGAACGATAAAGTTTGCCTTTTGTGTACAAAGATAATCATGTAGTTTAATAAATTTACACATAATACAACTACTGACAGGACCACAAAAACCTTTATATTTCTTACACATGTATTAATGGTAAATTGATGTTGATTGACATATCATAGTATGAAAAAATGTATAGATTAATCTTTTAAGAACCGGTAACATGGCATGCCCTTATCGGCGAGCGGCTATGTAGCTGATGTCCTTGATGGCTGCCTGTCTCTACTCCCTATATAATTGGATTAAAATAAATGTGCGTTTTTAATTGCTCAATTGTTTTCAGAGCGGATATTTTTTGCTTTGGACAGAAACATAAATGTTATTCTGACTTCATTGTAAGTGACATTGCATCGACTATTAATATCGGTACCTAGAAGATTTTTTGTTAAGTTGTACTTATTAAAAATGATAATATTGCTCGCTGTAGGAATATTACTGAGAACGCTGCATTGTTCTGGTATCCATTTGTACCTGTTTTAATATTTATGTATTTAACAATAAATATCTTATGTATTTGTATTATAGTAACTATATTTTATATGTCTAGAGATATTCATATCAGTTCCGACTGTGCTTGATACAAAGATGATTCCCAGTAGCCACAATGTCTATAGAATTGTAACTCAAAACAACATTTCTAGATATTCCACGTTCCTGGTAACTGTGTACACCAAGTCACTTCCAGTAGTTCTAGCAACATAACATCATTGTTGTCACTGCATTAGAGTTGGGAGTCCATATAGCACTAACGTTCGAGATAAGACTGGTCGTTATATCGATAATTTACTGTGGAAATGACTAAATAAACAGATATGAATGATAGAACCTCCCGTCGTCCGATGGTAGGACGCTGTAAGGGTAAACTCGAGAGCTCGTTGAAGGAGATATTTGATACTGTGAATACTAAGAATTTGTACGGTAAATATATCGATATTAAATGCTTCGGTGACTGATATTTAGGAATCAACTGATGAATATTGAGATCCATTAATTCTGTTTTTTATGCCACGTCAATGAGTTATTTGAACTAAAGGTATGAGACAAATCAAAATTTTTATATGTAAACCACAGTTTACATAATTATAAAATCCGTGACTAGTTTCATACACTGTGACTCTAGAACATGCCTAAATTAGTCTTTTCTGCGCGAAAAACTTAATAAGACTTATACTATAAACAAAAAGTTTGTGAATATTTGATACTTCTTCACACACAAATACATGAATCAAATTAGATAAAAGTATGTAGTAATATAGCTTATACTATTAAGAATAATAGTACAAAACTACTGTTTATCCCTCCGCGGATGTAGGTCCCTCAGAAAGCGGGTGAAACCGCTGAAGGTGGTAGCTAATATACAAGTAACTCGATAACTGATGAAGTCAAAAGTCAAACCAATATAATAATATCTGGGAACCGTATTGATAACTCAGTTGTAACAATATATCTGGTCTGGGAATGACCTACGAGTCTATACATTGTATTGCTATACAAGCAATAACATTGTTACTGGTCGAATTGTAAAGCTGAGCGGCATGTCGCCTGCAGTACAGTTGCGGTTAACCGATGCGGGCAGACGGAATTCTGAATTCTGACATCTGACCGTCCATAACTTCGCAAAATCCGATTATAGGTGTACATGTTTCGAGGTTATTGTATTGTCAGAGGGATAAAGATTGAGGTTTCAGTTTGGATATTTTATGTTAACGAAATATTACTGAAGAGATGATAAATAAATGAAATATGTCATAGGTATTCTAAGCAGAAGTATTTTTGCAGCATAAGTCATTAATTCATTAGTTAGTTTATGTTTATAAAATATGTATTAGTATATAATTTAATGTTATAATTTTTTATGTATGGTATTATCTTTAGTTTTTTAATATTATATAGTAGTTTATAAGTATTGTTATATTAATTATATATTTGTATTTTATATGGGCCCCAGTTGCCTGAAATAAAGGAATAAATAAATTGAAAGTGGTCCGGTAAACATTGAAAATAATACAATATTTATCGTTTTTAACGCTTATATCATTTTAAAGTTCTGCAGTATAAAAATAATTTGATTAATAATGATTATTTCCATATATCGTTTTAATTACACTTGACAAACTAATGCACCCTTCGCAAATCTGATGTACGTCCAGTTATTCAAAGTAATTTATCAAATAAAAGATAAACAATTGAGAACACGTTGAATAATTTAAATGCAATTTTTTTTCTTACTTTAAAAAAAAATCAGTTTATCATGTCACGACTTTGTGTACCTAATTTAACGTTTAAATTACTCGAGGTCGTTAACCTGTGTTCGACGTTTAAAAATGCGAGGTTTTTTATCTGGCATACGGTCTAGATGAGATTCTAATGTCATTTAGAAGTTAATTTATTTTTTTATTTTCATTAAAATAAATTTACCAAAAAAGTATTTTTATTTACCTATTAATTCATTTTTTTTTGTGTTAGAAGACATTAATTAGCAGCATTCGCCTTAAGGCAGTTCTAGTATCAAATACCGTCACAGCAATGGTTAGTTTATTACCGTTTGGTAGAAATGTACAGACGCCAGCCTACCCGACACTGTCAAATTTTCCAATTCAACTTTGAACCATAATGCTTTAGCGATAAAGTTGACAATCTACTAAGGAAATTTGACAGATTTTAGTAGCCTGATGTGCTAGCGTGTGTACCTAATGTTTCATCAATTTAAAAGCCAAATTATGGCAACAATTTTATAGATCGAAGAACTAGATAATTTTGCATTATTAAAATTACCAGAAATGGGTAATTTTAAATGAAAATTATGGTTTAAAACCATTTACCATATTGACAAATAGCTAACTCTAATGACGTCAATAATATTGCGCCATCAAATGCATTGATAATCGAAATATTCACAATCCATTATTGGGAAACACAGGTCCACTGACAAATCTCCGACGAATGACAGTCACTATAATGAAATCTGCGATTACCTGAACTTAGTTCACAAATCCGCTTTCAAAACCACAAACTTACTTAATACCCTAATAATTATGCATAAGGTTTACTTTTAATCGCGTCATTCGGAAATTAGCAATCCAGAGAAAAGATAAATCCGACAGATAAGAACTATTAGCCGTGCCAGTGACATTTCAAGCATTATGAAATTGCAGAAAATAGTGGAAACTTAACTAAATTCTCGCTCGTAGATGTTGTGACGTTAAAAATTTATAGCTTCGTGAACTGCAGGTGTTTAAATTATTCTAGAGATTATGAGACGGCAGAAAGACGCCCACACTTTTATAAGTAAACGGAAATTGTTTGTCTGAGTCGAAAATTACACTTTAATTTTGTTTTCTGACCTTTCCGAGCTATTAAGCCGAAAATTCGATGACGAATAAACAGTTTTGTATTATTACGTAAATAAAATTTGAAATAAGACTAACATTAAATATCAGTTAAAAAGCCAATAGATTTACATAAGCAGGCTTTCCGTCAAATAAACTCAGTTCATTCGTCAACACAGTAAAAAAAAATATTAACAAAATTATGAAAATTGTTACCGCAACCATTACGACCAATCACTACGCCCACTGGTGCGGGTTGCACTACCCACTACTTCCAACGTTTTATAATCTCGAAACAATATCGAACATTAAATAATTTGATAATAGCTTTATTTGACCTTTAAATCTTAGCATTTAATTCGAAACGTTCACTATAAACTACCTAATGACTTGTTGTAATGAGTCTTCGCGTTCCAAAGTTCGCAAGTGACATTTATATTAGAAACAATTACTATGATAATTGCGAATTTGAGACATACAATGTGGCTGTTGTACTCGTAATATATTGAATTTAATGCTATTTCGGGCCATCAAATCGTAAATCTAGCTACGCGAGCTCAATTAACAAGTTAGAAAACCAAATCGTAGAACCTTCTGTTTACTCGAATCGTGCTATTTTTTTCAGGGTCTAGAAAAGTCATTTTTCTTCTTCATATATCGTTAAGTTCTCGAACGCAATTAAAGCCGTTGACTGTCAGGCAAAATTGGTAATTGTGGGATCTTTTAACCAACTATTTTCTTTGAAGCTTTCAACTGGAGTAATTTGCTAATTGAAGGAGAAGAAATTCTAAGGATTGTAGAAACATTTTTAATAAAAGTCAAAATAAAAGTAACAAAAAAGTGTCTTCAGTGCTATAATTATAAGATATAAAACAATATAATTTATCCAGAATCACTAGATAAGTACTTCCCCGTAAATACGTATTGCAGATATAGCTTCAAATAATCGAATATGTCGGCCGGACGTCTGTTGCGGTGAGGCCGACGTACTGCCAACGTGACGTCACGTGCAGCCTACCCGCTCTCCTGCAGTTGGCAGATGGTAAAATTGTACTTAATATAATAATAACGTCTGTCCGGTGCCTCATTTCAACTGAGCTATAATAGTCCGGATCGAGATTTTTATTAAAATTGACACTGTCATCTAAAACTATTTTTTAAGTATTTTTTACTTTTCATGAACCTCTTTGGTTAATTAACTTTGAAAGGTCAATGCAGTTATAGATTGGTAAAAGAATAACATAGCGTTGATTGATGACTTTGTAAGTAATGCTAGCATAAAAATAAAGAATAAAAAAAGAACCCGATGTAATCGTACAGTAAAGTAAAACTCTTAATAAAACGCCGAATGTAAACATCTGTATAGCCTTACGAAAAAGAACTAAAGTAATATTAAAAGCCATATTAATTATTCATGTAAATAAGATACGATTAATGGAATATTAGCGGTTGATAGATATACAAGGAACGTTGCTCTCCGCGGCCAACCTTTGCATGTTCGTATGACGTTATTGGCTCCCGAATGATTACGTTAATGGATACCACGTTTTAACGATCTTTTGCCTCTTGAATTGACTATAAAGGAGATACGACGAAATTTATGACCATTAAGATGTTACCTTAAATCGGCTACTCTATTAGTCCCATGCGAATCCTAATGTATTTTATATCATGATACCGTTTTAAAGATCAAAGATTATCGGATTCATTAAAATGTATATTAAGTTCAAAAGTTTATCAACTTCTTGGAAATTTATATCCTCACAATTCAAAGTCTGAACATTGAACATGAAAATATTTAATTGGATTTAGGCGTACCTACTAGGAAGGCAAATTACACAATTGAGGAACATCACAATGAATAAGTATTCCGGGTTTCAGGCTTTCGATTCATGGAACTTTGCTTTTGTTTCCTTGCTTCTAAGTCGGTACTGGCATGACCGTTACGATTTAAACTCCAACAAATCACGAATAGTGCAGTGTACCGATGACCTACTTGATTAGACAATTCCATTCCTTATAAAACCTTCTGAATTATATAAATTGCAATTTTAATAATCACAAAAGCCAAAGCGCTAACAGATTCCCATTTTTCATCATCAACCAACTTTATGTTGCCGTTCTAAGCTCCAGTTAAATAAATAACCGCAAAATTCAATTCAACAAACCGTTATAAAATAAGCTGCAGGCAACAAAGTCAAATCGTTTTGCGCGGTTAACCACAACGCTTTCTGTCAGGTAAACCATGGATTTGAAAGTTTACGTTTAAAGTTCTCGGTTTGTAACCGAAACCCTTTAATATTTCAAATAGCGCATCAATGTTTTTAACCAACTATTTGCATACCTGTTGAACTCCGGTTGAAAATTCTCTCCATATAACCAATATGGCGAGAATTTGGGGTGTGAAACCATTTTGTTTTATTATTCCTTGTATGTTTGAAATGCACTGTTTTATACGGGTTGATAGGTCGCCGCTGCCGCTGCAAACGTATGTGCTCAATATTACGAAATTATATTTTTAAATATTTGTTACAAATGTCATTCCGAACGTTTACTTTTTGTTTTATTTAGCGTTGATCTGCGCGTTTGACATGTTTTAGATTTTATTTTAAACCAGTCATATTTTGATTGCAACTCTGCATAACAAAAACTTTGGCATTCAACCTTGGCGTGTGTTTTATTTTCATTAAATCACCTTTGTATGTTTTATCTGACGCGGCCTGTCGCCCTCTGACAAAAACTTACTTTAAATTATTGCCCGCTATATGTTGCTGAGCTCGTCTTGAAACGTCCCCCGGCTATCCCTAATACCCGACGAAACCAATTTGAATTCAATTTAGCTTTTTTTCGAGCAAGCTTTTGTTGCCTCCGAGTTGTGTTTACCTTATTCGATTTCTGTAATTTCATTCATAACAAACTGGATTTGGGGTTCGAAAAGCCCATCGGGGTTGACAGGGGCGTTTGAAATAATATTCTCTTTGATAAGAACCGGTTTGCATGGCGACAAGTGGTGGGGTCCATGCTATCGAGTCGTAGATTCGAATGGGATTTGTCAATGTGAAGTGACAAAAACTAATTATGTCCCACAATGAGCTGACAAGGGTTAGGGATGCGATAGATCGATGCGATATCGATTTCAACAATTGGTTTGGTTTCATTGATGACGTGTGAATGAAACTTACCCTAAATGTTTATTACAAAAATAATTGCGTTTGTTATTGTACAATTTGGTCGACTGGTGGATAAAGCGAAAATGGGGCACACACGCTAAATGCCCTTCCAAACGAAAAACTGGTCTAGTCTGATGATCTGATGATAAAACCGTTGTGAAGCAAATAAAGCACCTCAATATATATTTTGAATTAGAACAAGTACTTAAACACAAAGTTGGAAATTAGTTTATTGTCACATTAAATAGAAACATCTTAGGAATAACACAACATTACAATTTTAGTATAATGGCGTAATAAAATCCACGTGTTCGTAAGCCCTGAACACGACAGTATACAAGAAAAGATACGGATACTTCATCTTCAATGAAATACATACCTAATGTTCAATAGGTCATAGTTATAAAGAAACTTCCTCTGAACTAAATTTGAAATTAAAGTGTACATACAATGCGGCATACGGTCCAACCAAAAGTTCAACAAGGCTAACAGTTCAAGAATTTAAATTATTCAATTTCAACGCAAATGGAATACAGCAATAAATATACCTTTTTCAACTATGTAAAATACATATACGTAATTTGAATTGAATTATAATAGATAAGGTGTCTAGATTTACACTATTAACTGCGTCTCGCAGCAGGAGCAAACTCATAAGAAGAAAAATCACTAAGAAACATGTTCAAAATTGTAAAATTTGAATAAGAAACTGCATAATTTCTTGTTATGACGATTCTTGTAACGTTTTAATATAATCATTGGTGATCAAGCATTTGCATTTTATAACACTATCCAATGTTTATAAATATAAATCTTGTACGTGTGGATATTTTTGTCAATTTGTTAGTAGAACAGAGTCCCGCTGGGTTTGAGACAAGACAAACAATAACACGGCGCCCTACGGATACTTATTGTCTCGCTGGAGTACTGATTATATCTCATCTTGGCGCTAATAGACCATTGACAGGAGGCTCTTCATCATTAATTGGAAATAACAATGTATTGTCTTTAGTTTATTTGTGTTTGGATTCTGGTGACAGCTTTAGATTTAATTATTAAAAGTATTTTTTCTTCTTTTTTCGAAAGATAAAGAGCCGAAAAAATGTGTCTCATATTAATTAACTGTCTATTATTTTATTTACTCTTCTTTGTCAGTGAAATGGATATGCTGCGATTGCCTAATAATACAAAGGCTAAAAGCTAACTCCAATTTTCAATTGTAAATCGTTGGTCCGCAAAAGTATCCTAGTCAAATATAAAGAGCACAATAATTTGCCGGCCCAGTCATACATGAGTTATGAACAATAAATACCATACAATACAGAAATAGGATCGGAATACAAAAACTTATACAGTCGTTTATAACTGCTGGCGGCATCTTTTCTGTGCATGTATTTCGCAAAATTGGTTTTTTAATTATGTCTCTTTTACATGTCTAATTTAGGGTTAATCCGGTCCTTTGTGCCCCCTTGCCTCGAGCACCATATTGCCCTTCTATTGTACTCTTTATTAAAGGAACCCCATGATAATTTTCGTTTCCCGTCTTACGTTAAACGAAGGGTTACACAAGATGTTATTCAGTATTGGAATCTGAATTTAGTTACTAAACAAGGTGTCTAATGCACAGGATGTTTGTTATAGGAGGGAGAAATAAAAGGCTCCGTCGTTTGTTCCATAGAGCCGTGCTCTTATTGCCCATATAATTTACTTAAGTCACAATTGAAATCTTTACACCTAATAAGTTTTTATTAGACACAGAGCCTAGGCAATATCTGCCGCTCCGGATCAGTCTATGTGGATTGGAACACAAATTGCGTCGTTACAATTTAGTACATATTGTTCTAAAGAAACACACACAATTTAATAGGTTTAATTTCTGGAGCGAGGTAGGTGTGCTTTTATTATTAGATTGCTTATAGATTCGAGCGTGAGGTTTATTGAGAACTAAATATATTCTGAGAAATGGATTATGCTGTATTAATCATTGTTAAAATTGGACACATTAATACACAAATAAATTTCTTGTTTATTAAATCTTGGACTGAAGATACCTCAGTAGAGTAGAAATGTTTAGTATGATAGAAATTGTACCATGGTATGGTTTAGGTTTAACTAATCGATTAGGAAAATCCTAACATTTAAGCGAGCTTAAAACTACGATACCCCCTTTCCTCTCCCCACCAATTTCCGCGAAACAGTTCATTTCAAGCAAATGTAAATTCTCCCGTAGTCCCAAGCATTTATCCGTAGATAATCTACGGGTAAGCGCTTGCTACGAGACACAACCGGTCCGTAATATACCTGAGTAATATAAATAAACGATTACGCTTCACAGCTATTAAAAGCAAACATTATAAATCAAATGTGGAATAATTGTGCTTTGTTTCGCCCGGGGTCAGTGTAATCAGCCGTTTGCTCTTTATTTTGTATCCGAACCTCTAACTTATTACATATTCATTTTTATACGTATACACACGCAATAAATTACTTTATGTAGACATTTGCCTCTGTTAAATAACCAAATTGTGTAGTAAATTAATGATTAATAATTATAGACTTTAAAATTGATAGGTTTTTTCTTTGATGTTTTAATGAAGATTGTGAATCGCGTTTTCTAGTTTTGATTGCCACTGGGTGATAATTTCGATTTATTTTATTAATCGCTTGGAAATAGGTTTAATGATTAATTGATGAAGTTTTGCAAAAAAATAAAATATTAATGAATATCATATTTATTTATGACGTTACTAGGAACTGCTGGTATTAAAGAATGCTACTGAATTTATGATTTTAAGTTACTATAGATAAACAGCTCGATGAACCATCTGATCATATTACTGAGTGTCTTATACGTAGATGACCTGCTTAAATCATGACTTAGATATAATTACCTATGTATGTCTATTGGAAAACAAACGTCGAATTGAAAAAGTTGTAAGGTAACTTTCAAAAGTTTTCAAAAAAAGGAGACTAGAGAATTTGTTTCCGAAATAATTCAAAATTTCGCAGCCACACTATACGTGACTTAAAATTAATATTTTTGTACTAAGTATTTGCAAAAATTTTTGTACGAATGCTCTTAAATATTGCGTACTTCAAATCATGAGGACAGATATTAGGTCGATACTATTAACTCCAAAAGCCAGTTCAAAATATATACCTACGCAATATCGGATGCAAGACAACATTAACGGTATCCCTTTCTCCGCAGTTCTAAACAACGCTTAACAGCCAACTAAAGTCTAAGGCAAGTGTATAACACGCCATAATTTTCGCAAAATCATTATTCACCCTTCACCATCAAAAGATAATTAACGTGAACAATGCACCTTTAACAAGACAACTTTCTAATAGATCTGAAGGTGTTATAGTTTCACAGGAATGGTTAATTAATTCCCAAGTAATCCATAGCGTTGATCGACGTTATCCAGAGCGCTATCTACTATCGTGCCTGGATCCGATATTGAGATTGTTAAGTCAATGTAACAAGTATAACAGGCGTGTAACGTAAAATGTCGCTGTGACGTTTATCGTTCTTGATGGCTTAAATTATAAAATAGAATTTTTAAATTTAGAGATGAGGAAAATATTATTTGGGCTGCCGTACCTGTGGAATTTGAAAGACGATGGTGATGAAATTGCTCGTGGTAATGATTGAGAGTTGACAGGAGTACTGCATAATTTTGATCTTATCAGCGGTTACACTATACTTCATTTAATTTGAAAACTGATATTAAGACTAGGTACCTATACTAAAAAAATGCAGACCACGACTACCTCTATTATAATACCTAACTAGTTTTAAAGTTAAATTGATTTTTAATTACTTAACTGCAAGATCAACTTGCAAGTTATCACCACATAATTGCCACTTTTAGATTCACAGTAGCCCTACGTTAAGCCGGGGATATCTAAATGTCACCTTATTTAACTTTAACACCAGGTTAATTGACCATAAATTAAGTGCTGACTTAAAGGTTCGCCAACTCGCTTGTTCCTCCTTCCCTTACATTTAGCTACCTTTAATTTAACACAACACTTTGTGCTCTAATTACGTCCATGTTCGTTTTTGTTTTGTTTGGAAACCATTTTTCTTTTTTCGAAATTCTCTTCATTGTTCTCTCGTTTTTATTTTTATTTCTGACCAGTACTATGACGCGTCGAGTTTTTGTCCTTGATTATACGAAACTCCTTTTATAAAAACATAATTCGAGTTTTGTGGACTGTTTGTAGCGAAATTTTGAAGTGTTTCGTGTCACATAAATAATACAAATTAATGTGTCGTGTTATTCGTATAAGATTGAAAACATTAATCACAACAGTTGGCATAAAAAATAAGTCAATGCGTTCTGCATCGCCAATTTAAAACTGTTTCTTGGAACCGTTTTATTATTATAATAACGTTAATGTTAAGTGTTTCGACTGAAGCTTAAAAAGGTATTCAAATTCGACGTAGGTGTAGTTATGTTTTTGTTCATTTAACATCGTCTAATGATAAAGGATAGTACGCATTAATTAGTGGTTTTTTAAAAGGTACGAGTAAAGTAGACATTGATAAAATAGCCTGAGCCAAATATCAACTTATGAGCAATTAAAGAGTTGAAACAGCCATTGTTTGCGTAAATTACATTAAAAGTAAAAACATAAAATATTAGCTATTAATCGTATTTTTACAGCAATGGCCTAAGTAATTACTTATGCTGAAACAAACTGACTTACTAAAGAAAAAAATCTAAACCTTAACAAGCTCAAAGCTAACAGAAAGCGCATCTATTTAGAATGAGTTGCTCGCTAATGCTTCTTTCTTGTTATCAAGCAAAGCCACCTGTCTCTAAGCATTGACTTTGTTTATGTCACGACCCGTCCCATTCTAATTAGCTTCTGTAACGAGGAGACAGCCCATTAATTATAACACAAAACGCGGTTTGATCCGTACAAACGATGTTGGAAAAAAGTTACAAAAGTTCAACCTTAGAACTGGAAATTGGAAACTTTGGGCCAACATCTGCCACCGACTTACAAGCACGGCTGTTCCAACTTTTTGGCGTAATGTCTAGTTTTTATTTTGCACCTAAAACATGTTCTTTTTCTATGAACCTATTAAACTTTTTTTAAAAAATTAAATCCTCTATTTAGCTTTAATTCTGCGTAACAAGAACACGTCTACGAACTTTTTGATGTGACCACAAACAGCGTTTAATTTATTAGCCTCGTTCTCGAAAATCCTTTCACACGATTTTTATGTCACCTTTAAATATGTTTGCTCTCAAAATAGCGGTTTTATTCTCCACTTTTATGAACATTGTAATAAAACACTTAACTATACCTGGAAGATGAGACAATAAAATCAAAAAGGCATCATATCGTAATTAAAAGTGACACGTGAATAAAAACACTTTATTAGGCAGCTTCAGTACGAATATGGCGGATCATGATGAGTCAGGAATACACTTCGTAACGGTTAGTACGCAACAAAATTAAGTTAATCTTTTTCTTCTTTACTCAGAACAGGAGAGTCATCTGCCTTATTAATTACGTTACGAAAGCTTTTACAATATTTGTCTTAAGTTTTAAGATTTATTGTGTAATTTTCTATCCAAAAAAGCTAATCTGATCAACCATCCCATTAAAGTTTACTAAGCGAGGTGTGATCCTTGTTTATATTCTTGATTAATTAAATATATGAATGATCTCCGATGCTCATGATTGTCTAAATGACATGAGATTTTCTATCGCCCTTGAATTAAACCACGTTTTCTTTCTTAATATTTGTATTTCGAATCCATTCAAAAAAAGGGTACAGCACCAATTTTACTCGTGCATTTACCCCATTTATTGTAACACCAGTTACGCCACTGTTTCCTAAAAAAATATCACCGTGTATAAAATTGTGACAGCCGGTGATTTACGCCCGAAACAAAATCTCCCATGAGTTATGTTCTTTTAAACGCGACACTTGCTAACAATGCAGCTTTCTCTTTGTCTCTGTACGTAGGCGTCTAGATTGTTTAGTGCCTTATGTTGGTATGATGTATGGAAGCGAGACTTTTGATGTCACATCGTTATATTAAAAACGTAGAATGGGTTTTATATTAGCGCGTTAAATATAAATTTTATGCGAACTACAATGTTGGAATTACTTGTGTGTATTCGTTTTGTGAGTCATTAATATCTTTTTCGTTGTAAGCCTTAGCCACCCACAGGTTTGTGTGTTTTTAATCCTGAATAGTCTTGGATTATTTTTTGTAAAAATATATATTTTATTTCCATTACTGCCATCAACCCTACCATCAATTATTGTTAAGTGATTGCAATATAACATAATATTATATTTAATTTAACCCAAGCAGAATAACTTTAGATCATTGTCAAAGCGTCTAGTGTCTGTGGCAGCGTTAGCAGGTTTGGCAAAATACTTGTACTGTGCTAAACAATCGAAGAACTTCTGTGATGGTGAATTTTTCGGTCATCAAGCAGCAAAGAAAGAGAATAGAATGACAATCGCTTACTTGTATAGCAGAACGCTAGCGCTTGGGTTTGTATCGGTCGATTTGGACAAAATATAGGAAATCAAAATTATTTACGACATTCGTTTCTTTTAATAGCAAGGCGAACTTTTTGTCGCAAAGAAGTTTCAAAAAAGGCAAAGCTTCGTGACACAATGAATAAAAAAGAATAATTTAAACGAACTGTCACATCAGTTACCTTGGACGCGACATTTGCACTCGTAATCATTTTATTTTTCTGAGCGCGGACACAATCGCGTCTACGATCAACGACATATCGCGCTTGACGTTCGAAATTCAAAACAATAATAACTTGGAGATCCTTTATTTTTTACTGATAAATTATTCATATCATAATCCGAGTGATGGGAGCGATCGCGGGACCGCGTTCCGTCGACTCATCCGACAGGTCTAATTTAATGCGTGCATTTATTATTGGTAATGGAATTAACCGAGCCCGATTATCATATGATTTGATGGACGCACTATCTTCCGATCGCTGGTTCGTGCCGCCCACTGCACTTAAAAAAAACCGAGCGGGCCCACAGACGACGTGGTCATTACGGCTAATTATTGTTATCTTTATGGTAGCAATCGGTCTGCCGTGTTCGTTTAGTGCCCGTCTTTCGATAAAACGCTACTTTATAACGCGAATTCGTTGTCATTTTGTGTCCCCAAAAAGGTTGAGAGGTTTTTTCGGACTAACTATCATTTGCGTCGTATTTAGTTTTTATTTTATAATGACAGAGCGGCGCGGAGTGCTCGGCTCGAATGTACGTTGTCTTCATTATTTGCGATGATAAGGATATTCCCACTTTTTTCATTAAAATAATCTACTGGTATTTCATCCAATTATAATTGAATTAGATGTTTTATAGTACCTTTTCTTTGTGTGTGCCCGGAAGTGTAATAATCCGTGTTCTTATACTTGGTTGGCTTTGACATGTAAAACCAACAAAGTGTTCGTTTGAAACATTCAAATGTTTGAGTATTCCAGTCACATAAAGTAATCCGTTCCAGCAAATCCATTGTTCATATTAGTGAGCGAAGCGTATTTAGTCACGTAGCTGTGCTCTTAAACGTTAACATTATGTGCGCGGATTGTGGAAAGTGCACATAATCTCCGTTCCACCTGTTCCAAAAGATAATCCTTTCTTTGTTTCTTCTATTTTTATCGTACAAAGATTCAAAGTTTCGTCGATTAGGAGTCTTAAAAAAGAGTATTATACTCATTAATTTACGGATGTTCAATATCTAAGCGACAAAACATCATATATTTTAGAGGTATTTACAATTTGAAGTTTATATTATACACCACGTTTTTTATTTAAAAAAGTAAAAATTAAAACCAAACCAGACAGTCACCGTTTTTAGGAGAATGTAAATAAACTGAACAATGCTCAATTTGGCTGGCGTAGCTAAGCCGAGCACCTGCGTTAGACGTGACCGCTCGCTGCAACTGTACGGAGGGCGCAGGTTGAAGGAAATTAAAAAAGAAAGTCTGTTTAAAGAAGTTATCCTTTATTATCTTGAAACGGCTTTTGAAGTCACGTACAGAAAATACGTTTAAACTTTTTACCTCGGTTATTCTAAACTTTTGGTACTATCTCTGTTGTTATGTACCAAAGCTAATTGTATTTTCGATCCACATTAAGCTTATTTTTTAAATGGCATTCAGATACATCCTTTTTTCGATTCGCCATCTTTATTAAGAGATTGGAGCGGTTTCTTTTCGTAGCTGTTTTTAAGCGCATAATTTTATTATAGTAACTTCTTTAGCAAAACGTGTAAATACGTATATACGTTAACGCACTTATAAGTGCCAATCTGTATGATTTTATCTTCGGTTTGAGTGAACACTCCGAGTATGCTCATGAAAGCTCGTTGAGTTTTTGGAAGTGTAGCTCATCTATGTGAAGGAATGACCGTACGACCGTTTTCGCACAAAAATACCCTGTAGTCTGAAATTTAACTTATCACACAAGACTGACACAAGTTATACAATTACATATAGATTGTTTGGATTTGTGACATTTTATAATCGAAAGAGCTTGGAAATTGGCTTTGAAAATAAAAGCCATTTGTTTTAAGTTATATTGTAAAATATAAGTATTGCTCCTACACTTAAAATTAATTTAGTTTTCAAATTATTCATAGACCTAATGCGCTATTATATACGTAGGTACACTGATAGTACATAGTCTCTTAACTTAGTCACGAATCCGAAGACGGCATTAAAAAAATCGATTGGTCAAATATGGTCCATTAGACTCCTAAACATCTGGTAGTTGGTCGCAAGTGTGAAGTGATTAATCGACGTCGACGCTCGCAGATGCGACGGGGTGTTATTTTGAAAAGAATGTCAGGAACGTGCTTCCTCGCTGACCCCCCAATGACACCTGGCTGACCCCCCTGCGTGTAACAAATACGCGATGCGCCCATGTTGGCCATTCGTTACTGCGATCCTCCATTTGAATGGTGTAGTGTCTCAATTCCGTTTTGTTTTTGGTTCGACAGTTTTGGGTACGTTTTGCTGTGAGCTTTTTAGCTGTGGTGCCCTACTTCTGAATGATAAAACGAGGACAGTTACAGACAAATGTGTTTTGTGCATTCAGGTGTTATATTTAGACTAGTATTGCGCAAATGTTATGAATGTTGCTAATGAATTTTAACTCATCATAAATGGTGGTATTACGTCCAAATGTTTCACGTACAAAACAAAAACACCAAAAGAATACCCAGATTTCCTTTGTGGTAATTATCTGATATATTATTGTCCTTTAAAATGAGAATGAAACCTTTTTATTTCATTACTTAAATTCAGAAAACCAAAAGTGAGGAGAACCTTTAAAAAAAGCAGTTTGGCGCTTTTTAAATCACCACACACAATATCATCCTTTCCAGCGAGCGTTATTATATCTACCAAAAAGGGGAATTTCGCATGAGAATATTTTATAATTTTAGTCTGAGGTCCCCATTGTGCCTGGTTCGAGGAAACAGGAAACCATTACGGCACCATGTGCTCGGTGTCATACCAGTTTCGGTGATACTTCGCGTCATTTAAATGTCTTTTGTGTGACATATTTATATTATTCGTGGAATAGTTACGGAGTGGGATGTGGTGTGATTTGTGAAGGTCTCTTGTAATTTATTGCGTGAATTAGTTGATTTTATGACTGCAGTCTTTTGGTAAGTCACTCGTACTTGAGAGGTTGGCTCTTTAACCACTAGGCCACCAAGACTTTTTTAACACCATCCTCACTTAATAAAAAATAAAACATCTCCCCTTGAAATCCTTTGTCTCATCCGTATGTGTACACATTGAGATAGAATAAAGACATATTGCTGAAACTGTTTAAGTTTACTTTTTATTTTGTACTTCGTGCTGTATCTCTTGTACCATGCGTGTTGTCTGCTCAAATTAATGATTATTATAAGTTCATGTAATTTTTATAATTATAAGTCCCTACGTAATATAACAAGCTTACTGTGATTTATGTAATCGGTGTCAAGCCGTGTTATAAATAAATAAATAATAAGTATTAAATGTATTTTTAGCAATTTCAAAATCTTGAGGAGATAACTTTTTTTCAGCTCACATGCACAAGTATGCTTTCCTAATGAATTTGTCTCAGACATTTTAAAATAAGTCCCGTCATCGAGTCACGTGTTTTATATAAATTCTGCTCTTAACGACGTCGTCACATAATAAAATTTATTTTTTAACTGCTTTATAGGCTTAGATTTGTAACATTTTTAACACCTCGACATTATTTAGGGCTCATTTCTATATAAGCGTGTGATGGTGTCATTAAACGTAGTTTTTATGGTTGGTCAAACGTAATAATTGGTTTAAGTGAAACTGTTATTTATAATACTGATTGAGGTATCAATTTAGTTAAATAGATATTTATGATAGCTTTGACATATTATTTATATATTTATAATCATCATCATCATAATCACAGCCTTTTTTATATATTGCTGATAAAAAATGTGTAATACCTCCATCATCACCCTCCTGCCCTTATCTCATTTTTTATGTTTTCTTCTTCCACACTCTTCTATCTACCGTCATCTCACAAGTAAATTCTTTCTAGTCATATCAACTTGCACACAATCCATCCATCGTTTCTTTGATCGTCCCCTTCTTCTATGTCCGCACACGTTCATGCTCAAAACCTTCCTCACAACATGATCCATACATACTACATATTTTTAATATATATTTTTGTAGGGAAAGAAAACAAGATGGTAATTAAGTAGATTATTATTACACGAAATACAATTAAAACAATTTGTTCACACCAGTAGTCACACGTCACAACAATGGTGATATTGAAGCGTACATCCGGACACGTAATAGTTAAATGTATCGGGTCATTACTGCAACCCCTTCTTACTCAGCTTTTGTGTAACTTTGTAGGAATGACAACACACTAGCCCAAAAAAACATACAAACATTCGAATGTAGAACCTCCTTCATGGGAAGTCGGAAGACAAATGAAAAATGCAGTGTTCCACTCTTAGGTCGTTTTACCGTAACTGTCATTTTTGGAGACGTCAAGTACTGTCAAGTATTACTTGCCTGATCCGGAATCGAACCCGCACCCTCATACTCGAAAGGCTGGTGCTTTAACCACTAGGCCACCATGACATATTCATATGACTAGCTTAACCTGCCTTCCACGCTATATGTCGCGGGTTCGATTCCCGCATAAGTCAAACATTTGTGTGCATGAACATGGGTGTTTGACTTGGTCTGGGTGTTTCTATGTATGTATTTACCAAAGAAAAGTATATAAGTATGTTTATCAGTTGTCTAGTAAGTACCCATAGTACAAGCTCTGCTTAGTTTGGGACTAGATGACGTTTTGTGAATGTGTGAGGGATATTATATTATTATCATTATATTAAACAACGACATGTGAGCAAAAATATAAATAAAATTTATTCAAAAACCCACTTTTTTATAACGAGTATTGAATTATGTATATCATTTCATACAACTCCTGTGATTGGCATTCAATTAAATATTTTAATGGCTATCGTCGAAATATACGTGATACGGGAAAACGAAATTATTTTTTACTGCATTGCAATTGGAAAAAAATATACGTCATTTATTTAAGTAGGTATGCTACGCAGTGGTACTATACCCCAATTAATCAAGTGACAGGTTATTAGTGATAATCCTATAAGAATTACCTTTAAAAAAATCCAAAGCATAACAAATACTGTACATTAATTGACTCATATCATAATTTAGGATGCTGTGGGCGTACAAAAAAGGACTAAAGGCGACCGCGATCGCTGCGTAAAAGGAACAAGTGTGAACGCGTCCTTACATTGGCTCCGTTCGTACTACCAGACTTCCGTGACCAATCGTGACGGATAGGGCTAATTTATCAAAGCGTACTTCAATTTTATAATAACTCGCAGGTTGCATGTGTGACTGAATATTCTATTACTGCGGCTCCTCGATTAATCTTCGGCGCTGCGTTATTAGTGTCTAAGCTCGATTAATGACTGTTTGTTAAGTGATCGAGTGGTGTTTTTTTTAAGTTTTCAATTTTATTTTTCAGGTGAAACACCGGTTATTGGAACTGTGTTGATATGGCCGCACGCAGTTGTGTTAGCACCCATAACACAAGCTAATCAATAGCCTACCATGGGGCCCACCGACCGTGTGTGAAAAAGGTGTCCCGATATTAGATTAGATAGTAGAAATGAACTTAATACTTGTCTTACCCTAAAAGCACGTTTCCTCATGATTCCATTCACAAAAAAGAAAAAAAAAAGCCTAAGAGATCATCGTCCTACCGAATTGAACTTTCTCGTTTATTACACTAATGCATAATTATACTGATGTCATAATCCGTCGTAATGGTAGCGACGGATACTATTCAACATTTCTGGTTCTTGGTACACTGACTGCATCAACTTATATTGCCACAGAGTAGTGTATATCGCTTGGACTGTATTGTGATACCGGTAATGTAAGTGGATTTTTGTGGGAGATCTTTTTGAACTGTGGCCGTGGTCGTACGGTCGAGCTGCATTGAGATTGTGGGTAATGGAATTAACTTGGGCCGATTATCATATAATTTGATGGACGTGCTATCTCCGGCAAGCTGCAATTGAAGAAAAAACCCCGCAGCTACGTCTGGGTCGGCTATTAGATCTAATTACTGTTATCTCCCAGTCCGCAATTCTCATTTGTTTTCATTTTCCTTCAAAGATAAGTTCGGTCGGTAGCTGCGCTAATAATAACCATAGGTATTAAAGAAATTATGTAACTAAGGTTTTTTTAAAGATATGCAAATTATGAGGGAAATTATGTATTCTTGTAAACTAGTACAAGAATGAAATGTTTTCATTAGTAGGTAGGTACAAATAGTGTCCATAATCTATGTATAACCTACTGCAAAATATATAACTTGCACATAAATCATAAAAAAACCATTCTACACCTATATTTTTCTGAATTAGCAGAGGACATCGTAAATTACATTTAAAATTCATGACCATGTCACGTATTCAATTTTGTAATGACATAGAAAAAATTTAATCAATCCGTAATCACATAAAAGATCATAAAACTATTGGCAAAAAACCTCACGCCCAAATCTGTCGACAGTTAATAAAATATTTAGACCACAGTATATGTCAGTGGACTTGTCCACTTGTACCTACTAGTTATTTAAAGTTAACCAACTTAATTACAAAACGAAGTAAACAGAATGAGTTTTTGTGCCGCTTTCAAATGAATCTCACAGAATATACGAAATGAGTTTCATATTTTTATGAGTCAGAAATCGTTTAATATACAATAATTTTGTTGTAATTTATAGCATGCTAACGAATATATCAATAAATAACTTTGGTAAGCCGCGTCACGCTCCCTATCTGTTAATAGAAGTTTGTTATAACGGCCAGCATCGACATCAAACTACTACAATCTATCAAATTTCCTTAACGGATCTTCAACTTTATCGCTGAAACATATGGTTCAAAGTTGATTGGGAAAATTTGGCCTTTTTATGGTAGCTTGATGTGCTGCCGTTTGTACATAGTTTGAAACGGACCTAACCTTTGCTCAGGATTTTTTTGTAGAATAATGATGCAACGGTAAGTGACGCTTTGGGAATCTAAATTGAACACGTACCCACCTCTCTATTATTTTGGGAATGTATTGATTTAGATTATATAAATTACTGAATGGTATAAATTCTGAAAAAAAGTTTAGTAAAAAAATTGTAACCGCAAAAGCCTAGGCTTCTGCACAACAGATAACATAAGAAACAAGCGGAATAATTGTCTAAATTCCATGTTCAGTTCAGGGCTTGCCTTCTTCTTTGCTTATATGTGTTATATGTAAAGTAATGAAAGTTTATAGAGTACGTTACTTTCGAAAACATAGTAAAATACTTAGGTTTAACCATCACCAAACAAATTGAGGTAAGAGAAGATTAAAAAACCCTGCAAAGACTATGATAAATGGACAGTTAATTAAACATTAACATTGAAAAAAAAATATATAAATCTCCAAAATAGATTAAAATGGAGTCAGCGCAATCTAAACACGACACAATAATAAAAAAAGGTTATTATGATTGTTTGTTCGTTAACCGGCTTTCTTAGTAATTAATACAAGGTGATATTTGCTCATGCATAAAATGATCATAAATATCTTTCATTATGTAACATCTAACTCGTTAGATTTTAAATCTGTCACATCACTAGCTTACGCTCTGTGAAAATCTTAATTGTGTTGAGTTTAATATGTTTATGGTTCTCCTCTGGCTAAAGAGGCTTTTTGGTCAGGCTATCCATTTACTCGTTTGCCCTATCACATATAAAAATATCCTTCAAATGTTTCATACTTTTAAAAGTCACGGCTATTAAAAAATCTTATCTCGAAATATAGTCGTAGCTCATAAATGAGTTTTATTTTCCAATACATATTCAGATTCATATTTAAACTGACATTTCAATCATTCAGTATAAAAAAAAAATATTAGTACAATGTGTTTTATTCCTATTTAAGAATTAAAAACTGAATTTCTTTAGTATTTTTTAAATTACATGTTCTTCTTACTAGAGTACGTTTTCTACGGCGTCTATAGTATTCTCTATTGCTTTCTCATTTGAATCATGTAACGTAACCTCAGTATGTTCTTCGAAATGTTTTTTATTCAAACCCATAAATTGTCGGAACTTGTATGTTCCTTGCATCGCCTTCCTCCAATCGTTTATGAGTTTATGACAATAATTGAAAGGAACTGAACAGTAAACAAATGATTGCGGTGCTCATATTTGTATCGAGAAAACGTAATTATATAAAAAGATAATTCCATAAGCAAGTTCTTTTTTTCGTAGAATTACTTCAGTGAAGCCAAAAATCATAGAAAACATACATTGTGTTTAAACTTCTTATTTTAAGTCTACATTGCCCACTATTCGCTCCTGATAGCTTAAAAAATTGCATTTGCTTGGCCCATAATTCCGTTTCACATTTGTTTCAGAAACAACACAAAAGATCTTATATCTTCAACTTGTTTTATTTTTTAAAGAAAAACATATATTCGACGGGACCAACTCACACCTGACCAGTTTAACACATTTTATTTTTTTGCATCCGTTTAGCACCTCGTTGCCGTATCTCGTATCAACAACAAACCTTAATCTGTACCATTTAAACATAATATTTTATCTTGATGCCCAACCCGACGCAAATGGGAACCCTAACTTACACAAAAGAATACAAGGAATTCCTTTCCACTTATAAAGATAAAGAATAATAAAACAGCATAATATAGTAACTAAGAATTATTTTCTGCTGGATAACAATTTAGAACATCGTATTAGCATTATTAGTTTAACATTTGCGGGATTCAAACAATTCAATGTCTAATTCCCTATTATCTAATGCTTCTAAATGAATGGAATTTATACATTTGAACAACTGTTAGTAAGTTCATCATTCATTTTTGTTTAGTTTTGGTTTTATTTTTATAAAATATATTTAATGCTTGAGTTACATAAAGGTATGTAGGTGTAAGGTTGAGTGTTAGCCCGCGTGTGTTACATAAGTATTTAAATTTCTTTATATTGTTATATATACATCTAATTACTTACATCATACAAATTGTGTATGAAGAAAATATTGTTTAAACTTTAAAGGTTCTTCAAACCAACAGACAGACATGTGTTGCTGGGGAGTTTGTTGCGCCACTTCTTCTTCCCAGCAAAAACACATAGGAAGTGGTGAAGGGTGGGCGTTTTTGGGGGCTGTCTTTTGTAATATTTGACGTCAAAAAGTGCTGTTTTACAGCCAAGTTTGAATAAATGATTTTGAGTTTGAGTTTGAGTTAATCAATTGCGTGTATTACATACATTTACATAATATAACTTCAATAGTGAAAAACTTAAATGCAAAACTTGATTTGTAAATAATCCTCGATTTCTGGGAAATGAAGGGTTTTATCTGATTCAAGCACAAAAAGAGAGTGTTAATAGCTTTCTCAGAAATCCTTGCACTATTAAATATAGCAAAAGGGATCAGCTGGCAGATTATAAAATTAATATTTTTAACCGTAATTTTATTAATTAAATTTTTTCAATTAATAATTGCGCCTATGAAGAGCTTAAGACGAGACTAGTTATTTAATTAAAAACGCTACAAAATTCTACGAAAACTACAGCAGAAGAAAATTCGAAATACAGATCCTGGGGATCGTCTATCCGTTCAGTCTCCTGGGAGTAGATCTTCCACTGTCTAGTCTGGTCGGTCGAGTCTAGTCTGGCCGAAGCCGCAGGGCATAAATTGGTTTTATATACTTGCAAGTCTGTTTGTTTAAAGATAACCAATCTCTTTTTCAATTCATACGATATTCGTCGACTGGCTTTTCTATTTAGATTGGCTCTTGCGCAGTTTGTACAAAGGATATGGCAATCGTCGGTCGCAAAATCGTGGACATTATGCAGTTTTCTTAATATATTAAATCATGGTGACAGTTTAATGTAACTTTATCTACTTATTGTATTGCTTGCGGGCATTGAAGTAAGGACAAAGGCAATTGCCAATAGGGATATTTTGTATTTCGATCTATTATATGTATATGCAATGAAGGAGTATTGTACACACACTGCAATCAAAGTGCGAACAGATTTGCTTGTCTTATATGCAGTAAAGAAACGTCTTCTGAAAGTATACTATCATAAAATTAATAACCAAATGTTTGCAAAAGTCACGAGTAAAACAGTAAATGTCAAAAATTCAATACAACGAATCGCTGTGTCGCCATCAAAACAAAAAGTCAGTTTATGTCAACCGGTCACCTGTGCGGTCCTTCAAAACAACAAAAGACAAGACAATACAACCCTCAACGGTCGCGTGGATACCTTTTGTTGTGACACCAACAAATCCGATTTAAATTTTGCGTGTCACAGTCGCACGCGCGTCCACAGCGTGACATTGCCGTGACAAGGTATCGCCCATTGCGCGGGGGTTAAAACATTGTAAAGCCTTTGCTTGTTTTTCGCGTGCATCGCGTGAGAAATAAGCACCTTTTTTATTGACTAGTACTCCGTCTTATTACTATCTGCGATAATCGGTATACGATACGCTGGCATAGTCGGTAGCCATTGTGCCTAATACCGATTTATGTGATAAATGAGTGCATTTGACGTCGTAAATAAGACAGCATAATTAGAATATATTGCTTTAAACTATAAATAATTCATAACTCGTTTGTTGCAATGAGTTGCATGCATGCAAAGAGTACGAGTTATCTTTATGATAATAGACGTCATGAACTTGATGCTGATTGCCTTTCCATGAATTTCTTAGAATGAAAGGAAGGCAGTGCTTGGAAAAATGCGCAGAACTCAGAAACAAGTGAGTAGCGAATAGTTCATGAGTCATGTGGAGTCGAGCGTGACATCGCGTGATACAGTCGTGTTAAGCGTGTCAACTAGCTCCTGTGAGATTGATTGACAATGTAGGCGAGTAAGTATACTAATTAAAAGCAAGAAAATATCGCTTTCACAAAAAAAACTAGTTTGTGTTTTTTATCCATAGGTAAATTGGTAATAAATTCCGAAACCAGATGACAACTAAGATTGCTTGATAATTTGGGAGTCTAGAATTTGGGAGTCGAGAATCGGAGATGAGTTATTGAAAGGAGATCTCGGTCAAATTCGAAGGACCGGATGATTTGCTTGCTTCTAGTAGTCGTTAAACTAAAATTACTTAGAAGATTCAACACAAGCCAAAGGACTAATACGGGAAGAAGATTAAGCATAATTTCTTAACCTACATATTTTTGAGCAAACATCATCCTAAATACAGTCGCCGATGCATAACTTGATAAGGATTTTGACTTTTTTAATAAGGATAATTTCGCGCATCGGGCATTTAGTATCACAAAATAGTGGTCCCTTTATGTGCTTTTCATTAATCTATAGTTATTGTCATATGTATTATTTATTTTCTCCTAACGATTTTTGCCAAGTTATATGCCGGGAACTATGGCACTTTAGGGCTTAAAAAAACTTTTACGCAAAAATCAACACTTCATGAGTCATGTGACCTGGCCGTGACGTTGTTCCAAGCGCGTGTTGCGCGTGACAACCCACCACTATGTAGTGTAGACTGATTGACAATGCGAACACACAGTTGCTTTGTTAAATTGCTAATGTACCCACGATTTTGCAAATTATATTTCCTGTCATTGTTGATGGTTTATCGTGTGTTTGATGTAATGTGGATGTCATTGAATTTGCATGCTATCAAAATGTTATGGGCTAAGTGATACATATTGATTAGACTATAATATTAGTTAAGTATTTTGTGAAGATTCTCTAAAGCTATGTTCACAATGTTGCTTGTAAGAAAAAACTCTGTAGCACCTCAATTTGATGTTACCCGAGCATTTTCAAAGTAGGATAAAATTCTACAGACGCCTGCACATCAAGCTACCAAGTGCCGTCCCATCGGACTATGAGAGTGAGGGAATAGAGAGTGCACCTGTATCTGCGCGAATGCTTGTGCACTATAATATGTCCTGCGCAGCTGGCTGATCTCCATAAAAGAGAACGGTCGCCGTAGCCGACAGTCGGCCTGGATGCCATCATCATCATCATCATATCATCACCTCGGAACTCAAATTTAAGTTTGTTAAAACCAAGCAATTACATTGCAAGTGTGATCATACCCTAATCCCACATTTTTATTAACGTGCTTTATCATATTCCAATCACAGATAAAATTAGGCAGCATTAACATAATGACGTGTGTGGCGAATTAATTTCAGCATTTCCGAATATTTTATTATGGCGATGTTTCCGCTTACTAATGGGACCACCCCATGGGTCCCGTGAGTGTTGCAAGACGTGACAAAGGTATTATTAGTAGAGGGGGAAAGTCCACCTGTGTTTTAATAAGTTTTTATTGCCATTATCTATAGTGCGCAGCTAAATTGTTGTCAATGTGTCAAGCGATTTGAGACTTTTATAAAATATTTTGTTTTCCTTATGGACGGTAGTTTTTTCAAAATATCAAACAACTAATCGTATCTTATTCATAGGAACCCGGCATTAGTTATTTTGTTTTAAGTACAGACACCAGCATATCAAGCTATCAAAATCTGTCAAATTTCCGGCTCCGGTAGTTTCATGTGCTGGCGTCTGTACATAGTACCTACGTAGTTTCAATCAGTTGTCTGATTTAGAGCTTACTTTCATAAGCATAAGATGATGAAGAATAGTTGCGAAATACCAGGCTTATTATGATTAGAAATGAAAACCAAATACATTATCAATCCATTAATAAGTGATTAGGTAATCCTACATTAAGTATCCACTCCCATTCAAATCCAGATTAACAACTTCCACAATGCAATTCAACCAATCCTAGCCCTTACTAGAACAGCGGTTCACTACGAGTATATATACGAGCCCCACTTACTCCCACAAAAAATTCTGAGTCCCAATAATAACAATAAAAGCTGGCTAAATATACATTCATGTATGTCACATCCATAAAATAATATCCGAACAGAATTAAATAACGTAGGAGCCCACGATTCAGATTGAAACATGACTGATAGAAACGCCACTCCCACAACGGAACTGTTTTATTCAACAAAATAATATTACAAGTGCCTTCCGCACTCAATGTGCCTATAAAGGCTTTTCGATTTGACTCAATATTCAAGTATTAGTACTCAGTTTACATGGAAACAAACTGTGTCCCCATAGTTCTGACATCCTACGCAGTTCTTAACGCCAACGTGAATAGGTAACAATCTTGCTTCTATGTTTAAACTAAACAATACTAAAGAACTTGTATTGGCATAACAATATTCTAGGTTATTATTATTAAATATCTATTTCAATGGTAAATGAAGATAACGTTTATGATCTAATCAAAGTCATGATATACTTATCTAAATGGACCTTTTAACTTTCAGGCATTATACAAACTATCTGTTGTCTACTTGGCGAAGGAGCAAAGATGAAAAAAAAAAAACGTGATATACATATGTATATGTAGCAATGCATATACAAAATGTAGTAATCACATCAGATATAAGATATTAGGATAACATACAGGCTACATTTTATCCGGTGGGGGGAGTAGTTTCCTCAGGAAGCGGGTGATACCGCTGGTAGAAGCTGGTTGATTTAAATAAATGAGTAACAAATAATTTTCGTACCATCGATCGTAATCAATGTCAAACACAACAGAAGCTATCGCAACAGGCTTACAAGAACCATACATTCCTAGTAAAGGATAAATTTAACGATATTGAAAGCTATCTGTTCAGAATAATGATATTACTGAGGGTCACAGTCAATGATGTAGAAAATCTGTACCAACGACTCATACTATTGGGAATGGAATATAGAAACCAAATACGAGATATCACTGTCTTGACCTTATTATGTTACAAACAAGCTATTTTATATTTGGTGGAATAATATTATGATTTTCTTTCATTTATTTTTGACTGGGTATTAATACAAAGATGACGAAAACTCAGGGTGACATAAAAACTATATTATGATTTGAACATCATTATCATTCGATGGTAAGTCGGTCTTAAATTTGTAAATGTTTATGTATCTATCTGAGGGCACGGCAGTGCCCCAGCCAAGTCTCAAGCAGAGCGGGCACGGCCGTACCATCTTTTCTCGAAGCAATTCGAAGCTGTTTCTATCCCCTATATCTTCGAACTGGACAAAGCCAGGGCTTTAGGTTTTCGGTGACCAAGATCTATTCTTTCTTCAGTAGTTAAAGCCCATCGTGGCAATTTTCTAACACGTAGTCAGACCCTCATAATAATAATTTTCCACACCTGTCATAATCCAACATAGGTGTACGTTACGAATTTCCTGTTTTCAAACAAAAACGAAAAATATCCTTGTTAACATTACCCCTACATTTATATGACTTAACAAACACCAATTAACATAATAAATTAACCCGTTGGTTTCGTGTATGAAAATAATGTAAGAGTCGTGGCCGGTGAATAAATTAGTGAGCTCGATGATAAATCATGAGACTGCTACTTCAACGTGTGACAAGGGCTTAGGTACATTTTATCGGAGCCCATTATAAACTTTTTTACATATCTTTATTCAGGACGTTGAAATATTAACGAATGTGTTCTTGATAAATAAGTGTGATGATTTTGTTCGTTTGTCAGTTAAGTGCTACTGGTTTTATGAGTTGATTATTTTGTTTGTTGAGTGACGAGAGGTTTAACCCTCTTTGAGAGATGCTGTTAGCACTAAACGTGGAGCTGTGAATAAAATGGAAGTATTCAGTTCTTTGTTGGATCAATTAAATGCAATGAGGTGTATTCCATCATAGTTCTATAATCTTGTATTTTCAATCTCATGATTATTTTAAACTTAAATACCTACAAGTTAAATAAAAACAAATGTATAAATGAAAAACTAGTCCCAAATCAATAAATATTAAAGGATAAATAATAGACGTAATATTGAACAAAAAATTGATGATCTAATTCTTAAAGTAGTCAAAACGCCTTGCACGAATCGTAACGATAAAAAAACTATAGAGAAGCTACTAGGAGTTACGACTAAATTACATTACATGCATCCATGATTACTTTACAAAAAATATAGGCAGCTACCTATATCAAAGCGCCCGCTTCTAATCTAATACAGGATGACGACTATTCAGAGTTTAATGTAAATTATCTACCGGATTTCAATCTAGACTTCGATCAATCTAAACAGCAATAAAAAACAACCTTCAAAGAAGGATACAGTACTACTTATACGGAATGAAACCCTTAAAAATATAGCTGTAACTTAATATTTATTAATCTATATCGAGTTTAGTATAAAATCCGATACGATACTAACTAAACACAAGTACCCACGTAAGTAGCAAAGTACAAAGAAAGAAACAGAATGGATAAAACACCCGGCGCTGGTAACGAGCCAGTCTTCGTGTACCATTGCGAATGTACCTACACTACTTGCCCGTTTGTTATTTTATTTGCTCTCTACTCAGTAAACTCTATTACCCAGTCGATGGTTTTGATTCCGAGAAGTCGATGTTTACATTGAATGTTAAACTTATGTCACTGTTGTCACAATATTTTACATTCAAGCGTTCCGTCCGTTGTGAGAAAGTTTATGAACGTCGAATGTGATGTTTGTTTAAGTTTGTCGATAGATCATAGAGTACATCAGATTCTGACGATATAACCTATTCACCCTATGCTTCAAATAAGAAACTATAATTTTTATTCTTCGTACAAAATTCAAATCGATTATCGATAGTTAGTTTTGTTCGCATCACTAACGCGGCGTTGACTCCTTGGGTCGAAACAACTAATGGACTGCGTTATTACTGGCCACCTCAACGAAAAAGTGCATTAGCGTACCGTAAGTGGGATAAAAGTATTTGAATATAGAACTTAAGTAAAGTGCGCAGTGAGTGCTTATGCCACTTAACAAACAACGATTTGCCTCATTTACCATAATCGCTACAGTTTTATTTCAATTCGGTTTCGGTAGCAGGCCTCTTTCATATGAAATAACAATTCATGTTTATAGCATTCGATATTCAATTTGAGTTTCCCTGAATTGGTTTTAATTTTTGCATCTTGTTGAAATTTTACGTTTAATTTTCGGCGAGCACCTTTAATTCTCATATTTTGCATGTTCAGAATAAAAAATATTATTTTAAGTAGGTATACTGCAGCTGCTGACCAGGGAAGTTAGACCTGTGGAAGTTTGGGCAAAGTAAATATTTCGAAATGATGACGAATATAATTCTGTAGAAAGATATGGATCTTTCTAAACTGGGCGGTGATTTAGTTTGTGAAGTTTTTGAGTCCCCTTCTTTGACTCTTATCACGGTTAGTTAGGTCCGTCGTGGGAGTAGCTTTGGGTGTACGAAAATGGAGTTCCCTCTCAGAATTTGACTTGCATTTGACATCTAAGAGTTTGGCTTATCAGTTTGTGTGTAGGGCGAGGTTTCTTGCGATCTTTTGTCTAAACGATAACTCTCAAACAATTGAAAGGAATGTTTGAAGGTACGGAAATAATCACATTCATTTACGCTTTCATTAAGCTACGTGCATAAACATAAAAATAGTTTTCAAAAGAATTCATCACCTCGTACAAACGTGTTCACATGCAATAAATTGAGTCATTAAACTGCAAAAATTATAGGTCTCAAGACTTTGAAGTTAAATAAGCGCTTAGTTTGTATTTATGAGTTGTATCTGCACATTTACAATTTCTCACTTAGTTTCAATGCAACTTAACAGTCAGCCGGTTAGCCAGACAAAGGGGATGGACATAATGAATTTTCGTTTGTGAATTGGCAAATAAATAATTCATTGTAAACGAGACGCGGGTTCCTAGTAATGCAAGAAAGCATATTTTAGCTCATATCGTAAAGTGCAACGAATGACAACAGTCGTAAAATTTTATGTTCTGTACCATGTCGTCCTGTCTCAATTACAACTACAAATTATTACAAATTTTCAACTGAACCAGTCAAGTGTCGTGTAATATGTGAACGATGGTTACAATGTTAAGCATGCATTCATAATATTTTTTTTTATTCATAAATTCTTTAGCAACAGATTTCATAGTTATTTCTATCAGTGTTAGATTTCGCAGTAGGATATAGATTGGCAGTTATTTGCCTTGAGTCAATTTAAAATTGAATTTGCAACATGATCGCTAATCGAATACTTTTGGGTTGTAATTTAAAAATCGTTTTAACAACATTATTTCTAACAAATTCCCTATACACAAATATAGGCAATATCTACAATACAAATTATCAGTACGGTTACACACGGTAATACTTTGTCACAAGTCCATAAGGGAGCGTTCAAGTATTACGTAACGCAATTTTTGAAGATTTTTGACTCCCCCTCCTCCCCTTGTAACGCACCGTAACGTTTTTCTGTACTCCCCCCCCACTCTCTAAACGTTACGTAACACTGAAGTGACCATTTTTACCCTAAATTTTCTAACACTCAAAAAGGTTTGCGAACTTGTGATAACAAAACAAAAATAACGACCAGACTAATAGGGATTCCCCGAAAACGTAAATGAAAAGGGTTGCCAACTTTTCATTCCCTAATTTTTTATTAAAAAAAAAAAAACAATGTTACGTAACGTGTTGTAAGTAAGACCCCCTCCGCCCCTGTAACGCATCGTAATATTTTACGAGACCCCCCCTCCCCCCAAATTGCGTTACGTATTACTTGAACGCTCCCTAAGTGTGAATAACATACGACCCACATACGCAGACCCGTAATAAAATTCATACCGCAAACCTAAGAATACATTTCACGCAACAATACTCAATACATAACCTCTTTCGTAATACCGGGCCACACATAAGCCACAAGACGCATCTCCATTAGGTACAGAAAGCAATCTAGAAAGGCGAACTAAGCCCGCGGCCATATCTAGCTACACCCTGACCCACTATTAAGGATTGTCTCACAGCATTTTGCCCACATGCGCTCCTCGAACTCTGTAATCTCCGTAATTTGTGACAGCCTGCGTTTGTGATTTATTTACATAAACAATAGTCTCGACTCTCAACCGTTGTTGAACACCTATTACAGATTTCAGTCGTTTTGCGTCGATTTAATTGCGTCGACGTTAAATTATGGTTGATATTGTCTGGATTTTAGTAATTGCAAAGTTCTCAGTAAGTGCGCTGTGTAATAGAGTGTTGGGAGTGTGTAATTATTAATTAACTTCGCAATGGGTTCTGGAATTGATGTTTAATGCCACACATTGAGGCAGCTGATTGGCAGTTGAGCTGGTAGCGGATTTGCTTGGTAACGGTATTCTGCTTATGCTACGCGTTTAGTTAGCCTGCAGAACGAATCTTTCAACTGATTGTGGCGTGTGGTGACTTCTATTTGAAGATGGTGTAAGCTTTTTTTGCTGAACCTCTATCATTTCCTGAATGAGTGGAACAGATGGCACTGATAAACTCATAAAAGTTGTGAAATAATCGTCATGCATTTTTTAATTATAATATTCTTCACACACTTTCAGACTACGTCAAACACCCATGTTTATGACCATGATGTGACCTTCGGCGTGGCAGGCACTCTCACTACTACGCCATCTGTTGCAAAAAAATAATAAAAATGTTCCAATTGCGAACCATACTAAAATAACAAAGTCTTAACAGTACGCATTTATGACAAAAAATATAAAACATCTATAGAAATATACGCAATTTCTTGGGTAGTAAATATATCAATTGGAATTTTATATCCTAGGATATAATAAAGACGAATAATAATATCCTTCAGCACTTACCGTTTGGCTAATAAACATGTCTCGTTGTACAAAGTCCCAAAAATATCTCACTACGAAATAAAACTATCTTGTCCAGAGTACGACATTTATTCTATAAAACACCACGGGCGTCATAATATTGACGAACGATCTTAACACCGCGATGTAGAAACGTGACGTCACGGCACAACGCCATCTATTAGCTAAAGGTGATACTAAACTATAAACAAAACGTCACCAAGTAATGTGACAATTAGACATTCCGCCCACCATGGACGGCTCTGTCCATCAACCAAAAGATAACAATATAACTTAAATTAATTTGTTTTTGACTATCTACTATAAACTAAATCTAGGGCCTTAGGTATCTCTACAAGTTCATGACTTAGGTAGTAAAACATAAAAAGAAACAACATTAAAGATATAAAAATACAAGTTCATTCTAGTGAATTCATAACCCAGGTAAACAACGTAAATTAAACTATATACATATAAAGTTCATCAGTGAGATGGCAAACAATAACTAAATATTCACAGGTAAAATAATTAATTTCGATATAGGTCTTTTAATCTCACTATTTTTACATCGTATCGTTACAACGCGAGTAATGTTGTCCAAACCTGGATGTTTGTTTGTAATGATACCGTATAGCCATCTAGCCGGTGGAAGACCATCCTCTTTCACCAGAACTACATCTCCAATCTCAGGTTCAGGCTTGCAATCTTTCCATTTATATCGGTGCTGCAATTGAGTCAAGTACTCCAGTGACCATCTACGCCAGAAATGTTGAAGCATTTTCTGCGTAAGATGCCACCGTTTCAGATTGCTGACAGATGAATTTTCGTAATTAACATCAGGTACCGTAACCAGAGGTTCACCCACGAGAAAATGTCCAGGTGTCAATGGACACGAGTCCTCTGGATTGTTGGAAAGCTGAGAGATAGGCCTCGAGTTTAGGCAGGCCTCGATTTGAGCCAACACAGTTGTCATTTCTTCAAATGTCAATGTGCTGGTGCCTATGATTCTTTTCAAATGGTGCTTCGTGGACTTGACACCCGCCTCCCACAATCCTCCAAAGTTTGGAGCATGGGGAGGTATAAAATGCCAAGTCGTACCATTCATAGACAGAAAATCTGCTATTTCCGAAGCTATCATTGACCTTTCAGCATTGAATAGCTTTAGCAATTCCTTTGCACTACCAACAAATGTGGTCCCGTTATCACTCCACAGATCCAATACTCGACCACGCCTGGCTACAAAACGCTTAAACGCCGCTAGAAAACTCTGAGACGTCATGTCGCTGACAACCTCAAGATGAATAGCCCGAGTGGACATGCATACAAATAAGCATATATAACCCTTAGTGGAGTGATGACCACGACCTTTAGAGCTTCGGATGCTGATTGGACCCGCGTAATCAACGCCACTGCATTGAAAAGGCTTCTGAACAGACACCCTGGCCTTTGGTAACTGACCCATCATTTGTTGATGTGTTTGTGTGGAATGTCGAATACAGGTTACACACTTATGAACATATTGTCTAACGAGAGTCTTTGCATTGAGTATCCAGTATTTGGATCTTAGGTAATTGAGCATCAATTGCGGTCCGCCATGCAAAGTTCTCTCGTGAGCCTCCGCAATCAAAAGATTAGTGAAGTGTGATTTGTGAGGAATTAAAATGGGATGCTTCATATTCTCATCAATCGAAGCCCGGTGCAAGCGGCCGCCAACTCTTAATATCCCGTCATCGTCAAGATAAGGGCTCAACGAGGTAAGTCTACTACCCTTATTTAACTTACGGTTCTTTTTCACAGATTCTATTTCATCACTAAAGGATTGGAGTTGACAGAGTTTAATACAGGTAAGTACAGCTTCATTTAATTCCTTTGTAGTTAGCCAAGTAGTTATTTTAATTTTATTCCGTTTAAATTCCTTCATTCGTAGAAACCTTCTGCAGTAAGCTATTACTCTTATTAACTTGCTGAACTTAGAAAATCTAGTTAATAGACTATCATCATGTTCTACCGCAGTTGCATGACATTTTGTTTTTATCTTTCTTTCTTCTAGCGTAGTTTCTTGTAGATTTCCTCTATTATAATCTATTTTTTCATTCTTTAACCATACTGGACCTCTTTTCCAGAGTTGCAGGTTGCTACACTCAGACGGACTCACTCCTCGAGATGCGCAATCTGCTGGATTTTCTGATGACAACACATGTGACCACTGACTTCTATCCATAATGGTAAGTATTTCCGAAACACGATTCGCGATGAATGTTTTCCACCGACTTGGGTGGCTGCTTAACCATGCCAATACGACGGATGAGTCAGTCCATGCATATAAGTGCTGTTTGGGAACTTCTAAAGTTGCAGCGACTTCTTGAAGAAGTTTTGCAAGTAATACAGCTCCACAGAGTTCTAAACGCGGGATTGATACCTGCTTAACAGGAGCAACCTTAGTTTTTGAAGTCATTAAGGTTGTATGAACATTTCCTTCTCTATCAATGATGCGAACGTATACCACCGCCGCGTATGCTACATTGGATGCATCTGAAAAGCCATGCAACTCCAGAACCCTGTTCTCTTTGTTAGAGTTGATCCAACGAGGCAGACGAAACTTAACAAGGTTACAAAGACTCTTCCGAAAGTCAAGCCACTCTTTCAGCAAAGGCGCAGGTAGTTCTGCATCCCAGTCGATCCCAGTCATCCATATCCGTTGAATGAAGACCTTTGCAGTGATGATTGCCGGTGCTAACCAGCCAAGAGGATCGTATAGACGCGCTATGTCCGAAATAACCTTACGCTTCGTAACTGGTAAGTCTGGCTCATTAAGTTGAATAGTATAAACGAACTGATCATTGTCTTTGTCCCACGTCAAACCTAGTATTTTTGAAATTGCATCTGTTTTTAGTTCCATGTTCCCTTGTGTTTGTGATGTTTGTTGACCGCCTTCAATCAATCTCAATAATTCTTTGTTGTTACTAGCCCACTTTTGAAGCTGAAAACCTCCACGTGTAAGTAACTCCGACGTCTGCTTATATATTTCTACTCCTTCTTCTACAGTTTGACAGCCCGACATAAGGTCATCCATGTAGAAGTCGGAAAGAACACGGTTCTTTGCTAAAGGGAATTCAGCGCCTTCGTCCTGAGCTAACTGTTGCAATGATCTCACTGCCAGGTAAGGTGCCAATGAGGTTCCGAACGTTACTCTTAAATGACGTAACACCTGAATTTCGTCATCTGGATTCTCACGCCACAACACACGCTGAAAATCTGTGTGATCATTGCATACCTTAATCTGTCGATACATCTTGACGATGTCCGCAACAAGACAGATAGGGTCACAACGCCACCGCATGATAATATGACGAAGTTCAGGTTGAAGAGGAGGACCCACCATTAAATCGTGATTAAGAGATACCCCATTGCTACCTACACATGACGCATCAAACACTATGCGCAGCTTTGTTGTAGTTCTATCATTACGGATTACAGCATGATGAGGTAGGTACACTGAACCTTCCTTGTCTCTATCCTGTACTATATCCATATGATTAAGAGCTAAATACTCTTTGATCACAGCTGAATACTGAGCTTTAAACTCTGGATTCCTTAGGAATCGCTTTTCTAAGGTTAAAAAGCGTTTAAGAGCAATGTCCTTTGATCCACCATATTTACAAAGAGGATCGCTTGACCTGAAAGGCAGATGCACAATATAGCGACCAAATTGATCTCGTTTGGTTGTGCTCTTAAATATCTCCTCACACTTCTGTTCTTCTGGGGTCCAGTAAACCTTATTGTTAACGCCTTTGGGCTCAGCTTCTAGTTCCCAGAATTTTCTAAGGAGAGTGTTTTCATCTGTGAGTGTAGAATGCAATGTGACGACGGTGTTGTGGCATGTCTCGCTTTGGTTGATTTCACCTACTTGACCAGATAAGATCCATCCCAGTCTTGTATTTTGTGCGATAAGCTGACCAGGTGAACCTCTGATTAAACCTTCTAACAAAATCTGGCCATAAACGTCGGCACCTAAAAGCAAATCAATCTTGTTCGGAGTATCGAACGAGGGATCTGCTAAAGCCAAAGACGAGATTGTGGTCAAAACATTTGCCATAACCTTTCTCTCCGGTAACATCGTCGTTAATTTCTTTAAAACATAAGCTTTAACTGTGATAACAAAACTAGGATCAACACGTGATTTAACCTTAATGAGAACCATCGAATTTAATGAAATCGTTGATTCTTGATCACAACCTATACCTGAAATTGATCCTTTAATTGGTATTTTCTTGAGATCTAAGAGCTGGACTGCGGACTCCGTCACAAAGGAAGCCTGAGACCCCTGGTCTAACAGGGATCTTAATACTATAGCAGTACCACTCTTTGATTCCGCTGCAATCAGCGCTGTAGCCAATAATATTTGACTATGACTATTAGCAAAACAACTTACCATATTAGTGGAATTACTCTGGTTTGAAGTGGTAACAGCACAAGTGCTTTCTGCAACTTCATCAGGCTTGTTACTATCACCACCTGACTTGGAGATATTCTTGAGATGAAGAAGACTATGATGCTTCTTTTTACATATTTGACATCTGGTGGACTGGCGGCATGCATATACGGAGTGATTTGCCCCGAGACAGTTATAACATAAACCATTTGTTTGGACAAAATTACGACGCTTATCCATATCGAGACTGGCGAACTTTTTACAATTAGCAAGCCTGTGATTATCCTGACAACATATACACGACGTAGTTGATACATGAAGTGATTTGACTGGCACATTACGATTGAACTGACGACCGTGACCTTTCTTATCTAAAAATTCCAAAGACCGAAATTTTTGTTCAAGGAAGGATATGAACTGATCCATTGTAGGAAAGTCGTCTGAACCATCACTAATTTTTAATTCCCATTGTTTACGTGACTCAGTATCTAGTTTTAAACTCAATACGTAAATAACTATGACATCCCAATGCTCAACCATTATGCCTAGGTTTCCCAAAGCATCTAAACATTCATTGGAGGTATCTAATAGTTCCTTAATAGCGCTGGAGGATTCGGTTACAATATTTTTTTGACTCATAAAACGTTTAATTATACTATTCGCTAAATATTTCTTATTATTGTAACGGTTCTCTAACTTACTCCAACATGTTGCATAATTGCTACTAGTAATAGGAATGTGCCGTAAAAGACCTTCAGCCTCTCCAGACAAATGTGATTTCAAATAATGCAATTTTTGAACGTCGTCTAGTGCGCTGTTATCATGTATTAAGGACTTAAATAGGTCTCTAAAACTAATCCATTCAGAATAACTTCCGGAAAACATAGGCAACTCAATCTTAGGCAATTTTACAGGACATGTCTCTTTAGAGCCCTGCGCAGAAGATTCAAGCTCTTTAGCCGACCTATCTGAACAAACAATTATTTTTAATACTTCCTTCAACTCAGCTTTATACTCGGTAAATAATTCTTCAGTAGTCTCATAAACATTTTTTGTGTTATATTCAGATTTTTCAAAATCAACAGACTTGACAGATGACACAATTTTCAAATGAGTTTCAAAAAAGGTTGACCAGTTAGTTTCTAAATTTTCAAGTCTAGTTTCTATATAAGAACTCGTTAGTCGTTCCTTAGGTGATTTCTTAAAATTAGACCTTGCTCGACTGATAGAAGAAAGTATGTTAAATTGTAAATTGCTCAACGTTTCCATGTTGATTGATATAAAGTCCTTTGTAACTACTGTTCTGGAACGCTATGCTAAGTCCGTAGTCAACGCGCAAAAATCACAAGTCTTTAAACTTCGATGCAAAATCGGGCATAGGTTCCCCGTAGTTCACTTTTTATTGAAATTATTCTAAGTCTACGCACAGCACACGTAAAAAGTCTAAGTCCAAATTTTCAAGGTAAATTTTCTAAGTTAATAAGGTCTAAATTTGCATCAATTTTGTCACTGATATTATTAAAGTACTCACAGTTTGTCCTCGTATCACATCACTTCACTGTCACTCACTCTTACGCAGCTCGTAAATATAAAGAATATTGTAGTAATTTAGATCTTCATCTGCTGAGCCTTTTTCCCAACTATGTTGGAGTCGGCTTCCAGTCTAACTGGATTCAGCTGAATACCAGTGTATTACAAGGAGCGACTGCCTATCTGACGTCCTCAACCCAGTTACCCGGGCAATCCAATACCCCTTGGTTAGACTGGCGTCAGACTTACTGGCTTCTGACTACCCTTAACGACTGCCAAAGATGTTCAATGACAGCCGGGACCTACAGTTTAACGTGCCATCCGAAACACAGTCATCGGTGTCCAAGATATACTTAGACAGTACATACAAAATTAGAAAAGTTGCATTGGTACTTGCCTGACATGGATTCGAACCCACGCACTCATACATGAGAGGTTTGCTCTTTAACCACTAGGCCACCACGACTCTTATTGACATATATACACTGGAAGATTAAAAAGGCACAAACATCTATATATATACCTATGTAGTTCTGCTACGACACCATTAAAATTACAGATAAGTAATACAGTAATACGAAACAAGCTCAAAATAGCAATATTAATGAATCTTTCACTTGTTTCCTTTTCCAAGCTGATACGGCAAATATCTAAGTATTTAATCAGGTGTAAAGTACCATGATCAATTGCTATGCACTAGTCGCTTCCTCAGCGATACGATAAAAATATAAACAGATAAATAATATTCTAGTCCTATTTATTATTTCCCGATTCGATCTAGTGAGTAAATAGCTGAGACAAGTTTATGATCGCCAGCTAAATGTTACGAAATATTGGTATAACTATTACTATTTTGAGTTACTAAATTCTAGAATTTGTATTTGATATTTGAGTCTGTCATTTGTTTTGTACAGTTCATCATCAACCTTTTTATCGTCCCACTGATGGGCACAGGCCTCTTCTCATAGGGAGAAGGATTGAGCGTTAATCACCACGCTTGTTCAGTGCGGGTGTGTGATTTCAGACTTCAGACAACCCGCGCCCTCATACTCGAAAGGCTGGTGCTTTGACCACTAGGCCACCAAGACTTCACAGTTTTGTACAGTTCACAGGACATTATTCTATATCTCTAAGAATGATTAACGTTGTATGCTGACTCTACTTTTGTAATAACGGCTTTCAATGATCAACGGTTGAGCTCGGCCACTGATGGTCCACAATTTAATAGGAATTATAATTCAAGACGAAGACACTAACAGTCGTATACTGAAATGCCACTCAATTTTAAAGACAGCTCAAATATCTCTCTCATCTCAACTATCTCTGTCACACTTGAGTTAATTGCGATGATAGAAAGACTTAAAGTTAGTTTATCCATTGGGGAAGTGTCTATTATAAGCTCTAAGCTAAACAGGTATAATATAGTCAAGCTTGTCTTCATAGAATTGAAGTCTCAGTTACATTCCTCTACAAATACAGATTTGACTTCCA
Source organism: Heliothis peltigera (assembly GCA_958496145.1). NCBI lineage: Eukaryota > Metazoa > Arthropoda > Insecta > Lepidoptera > Noctuidae > Heliothis > Heliothis peltigera. Next base: position 5,319,735 of record OY292333.1, read on the forward strand.
AAAATAAAATTAATAATGTGCGGTAAACTAATTGTAACGTTGGACTCATCTTCTCTGCGTGTCAGAAGCATTTTCTAATTATAATTAACTTTCGTAACAAAATAATTATACATTTAATAGCAGTACGAACTCTTCTACAAATATTTCTACGTATACCTAATGGTATATTCTCTCCAACTTTTCAAGTGTCAAAGGAAGAATGTAGCGAATGCTACCAGAAACAATGAGTGCCAATTATTGGTAAGAAAACTGACATTAAACGGTTTCTATACTAAGGAATATGGCCGAGGGATACTACCTTATAATCTGACATGGTAGTTTATGTCGGGAGTCTCATAATAATATTCCAGTGAGCACGGCGTGCATAACGAAAATTATTTTCATTGCAAAACAATGTAATATCGATTTCATCGAATCGTATCACGGAATATTATATGAAGTGGATTTTATTATCGAGGGATAAACCGATACGAATGTACGATCGATTCTCATTACTTTTGCGATAAAAACTTTTCGAGTTAAATTAATCGTTATTCAGGTCACAAAATTTGAAATTATTCCATAATGTCGTGGTTTTGCATCGGATTATTTTAATCACACGGGAAACTATAGTTTTGTGGCATATTTGAAGTGCTTATTCTGAAATAATTTAGTTTTGTTTATTTGTGTTTATGTTTTACTAAAACTGTGTGTTCGGATGGCACGTTAAACTGTAGGTCCTGGCTGTCATTGAACATCCTTGGCAGTCGGTACGGGTAGTCAGAAGTCTGTTAGTCTGACGCCAGTCTAGCCAAGGGGTATTGGGTTGCTTGGGCAACTGAGTTGAGGAGGTCAGATAGGCAGTTGCTCCTTGTAACACACTGGTACTCAGCTAAATTCGGTTAGACTGGAAGCCGACCCCAACATAGTTGGGAAAAGGCTCGGGAGATGATGATGATGTTTTACTAAAACTGTAAAGAACTTTATTATACTTGCGAATTTATAAACTAAAATCCATTAATTGATGGCATTTTAATTTTAACCTTTATATCTAATAGCCTTTACCAAATACCAAAAGCTAAAAACTTTATTTTTGAAAGGTTAAAAAGGTTTGCTTTCGGGACAAAGCTTTGTGTAATCGTAGCTGAAACTGTGTTACACAAATAAGAGAGTGTAAACAAAATTCAATTTTTTTATCCAAAATCCATTGCTGTGACATGATTACTCAGAATTTCGTTCCCAGCATGTAAAAATAGATTTTTTTTGCTACTCCAGTATGTTTACATTGGATTGCAATCTAATTAGTACTTAAGGATTGGTTCAAACTGAAAATGTTCTAAAATTGTTTTTGGGAAAAATCTTAAACTCTTCGCTGATCATGTGCCGAAGTCCTAAGTGACTAAAACAAAGGTACACAGGTACACATACGTACACATAAAATTTATTTATTACTGCAAGCGAAGCCGCACGCACGTCTATTTCGTGAGCAAATTTATTGTATGCCGATTTTGCATTATGGCGTACAGTTTGCAACAGCGAGCTGTATTTAGAGTTCTGTTTTGACCAGAATTTAAGGCACATTACTGCTGTATTCAGCAATGCTGATATTTACTACAGAGTATATTTGGAAAATTCTATTTCTACCTCTTGTTACTGTTGGTATCTGAAATTTCTAATGAGAACTTTCAGTTAGGGATAGTACCTATTATGGAGAACTTGTTAACTCTTTTCTACAAAAAAATCAAGATATTAAGATCTTAAGTTTTCAAAATACAGAGCACATCAAGCTACCAAATCAAATTTTCCTAATCAAGTTTGAACCATATGCTTTAGCGATAAAGTTGAAAATCTATTAAGGAAATTTGACATGTAATAGCCTGAAGTGTTGGCGTCTGTACATAAGATGAATATTAATTAAATTAACAATTATTTTTTTACTTGTGTTTATTAAATAAAAATTGTAAATACGTTTACAAATACATTTACAAATGAATAAACAATTTAATTTAATATATTTTAATTATTAAATTATTATTATATTAAATTGTTTATTCACAAATTGTTAATTTACGAAAATTTTATGTGAAGACACAAATCGCCAACACTCAACATACGTTTCAATCTATGGCGTCCAATCCGTCGATGAACGACCAAAGCTATCTAGGCTGTATAAATACCTTGCTACTAACGCCTCTCTCTAGCCCTTACCAGGTCATCTCTGCATCTGACATGGCGCCTCCCACGCTTTACCCTTCAGCCCATACAAGGAAGCCATCAAGAACCTTTCATTTTATGGAATATTATATTGCTAGTATATGCAGCTACGTATTGAACATTTGACCAATATATCGATGTTGATATATTCATCATGAATCTGGTTTTGCGGGATTATAATTGAAAAATAAAATTAATAGTCTAAGTAAGTGACTAATAAGCTTTGTATTTCAGTATTCGTTTTATTAAATCTGTAAATAATTAAAAAAATATATAGGTAATCAATAAAGAATATAGCAATTCATTACAGTACATATTATTTCTTTATATTCCTACTTTCATCTTCATCTTAATTCTTACCAGTTTCTTTCTAATCTGTTGATACTTTTATAACAAAATATTTCTATTTAATTTTTTGTAGAGTTTTTATATAGTATTTTCTATAGTATTTGTATAGTTCCTATAACAAATGTTTTAATAATACCATAGCTAATTATGCAAACAGTCTCTAAAAAGTATTACCGAAACTAACAATCTAGCTAGCTTATTTTATGTGAAAATAAGTACACATATTTAAAACAGTTTTTCGTCGTAATAAAACACAGAACCTGTACTTTGATTACAAGATAACAACTACTATCTTCATAATCTCCTATAATACTAATAGTAAATTATTAATAGGAGCTTAAGTCGTAAATAAATGTAGTAAATTAGCTTTTATCTGTTCTAACTCACTAATAAAGTCACTGATCAAATATCAACTGGGTTAGTGACAAATCCGGATCTATGATTAGTTGTTTAATAGCTGTGTAATATAATATTAAATGAGAACCGACTAATAAATTTATCAATGACGACAAAATTATACGTTTTGATATATACAAAGCTGTAGAATGTAGATTGTAGAATGGTTAACTTCTGATGTTTTCAAATACCTATTTAAATAAACGTTAGGTTAATGTAGAATATGGATCATGTGAGGAGAGTTATGAGCATAATAATGGATGGATATAGAGGAAGAGGACCAAAGAAACGATGAATGGATTGTATGAAAGTAAACATGGCTAGACATAGGTAATGTTACTTGTGAGATGACGGCAGATAGAAGAGTGTGGAAGAAGAAAACGTGTTGCTCTGACTCCAAATAAAATTGGATGATGATTTAAATAAAAGTTAAGAGGCGCGCCTTAAATAATAAACTGTCTTAATCACAACTTATTACTTTCTGGTAAGAACACGCCAGAATAAAGCAACAGAAAACAATGTATACTTTATAGATCTGACAATGAATGAAGCTATTTATCAAGTGCTTAGTATACACGAGCTGTAAGGTCAGCCGAGGTAAACTGGCAAGTGTGATGGTGTTACAAGATAGAACAGCAACAAGTCATTATTCACGGTAATCTTAAAGTCCACAATTTGTTTTCTAACACAAGTGATACTTATGTTCGCAGATTACAGATGGTTAAGTGTGACTTTGGGTATGTCTCTATTGAAACGTTTAATGGTGTGTTAAACTCAAGCGAAGCGTGTTTATGATGTATTAGAAATATGACTTGGTGCTTACAGTAAAATAGTTATCTAAAAATGGATAAATGTCATAAGCTCTTTTTTTTTCAATCAAATCATCAAGTGATCCCTCCCACTGAGGGTGCAGCTGGAGGGAGTGTCAGACTCTTACTGACTAAAACCCACTATGTTCCTTCGTGAGGTCCCTGTGTGCCAGGGCCACGGTAGCTCTTGCGAACAACCCGCAGCCCAGGCAGACACTGGCCCTAAAGGGCCCCTCCTATGTTGCTGACATCTCTTTGAAGAGCGCGTGGAACAGAACGCGCCACCGACACAGGCCTGTCGTCCTTAGACGTACGGACGATGAGCTACCCAAACTCACAGTCGGGAGTCATACCTCGGCACCCGGCGCCCGTGGCTATCATAAGCTCTGCGTTTTACTTTGCAACGATGTTTTATATTCTACTTAGATTTATGAAATCAATTACCTAAGTTTTCAACACTATTTAACGCATTATTCCAAAGTTATCGCTTTTCACTTCATTGGCTACATTGCGCTCGTATGACTATGACGTCAAGGAATAGCGCTCACTTCGCGCATTTATTACTGTATTACTGTGCCAATACTATTCATAACTTTACCGCATAGAAAGTTATACTGAATTATTCATTTATACTACAAATTATAACTTGTACGAAACTCCAAATATCATTCGTAATAGTTTTTCCGAAGTCGAAGCTTTGTTCTAAACAGCAAGAGAATTTATTACAATAAAATGCAAGCCTGCACTCGGAAATAAAGAGGGCTGTGCATCGTAAACCTCAATGATACACGGAGGCATCTGCCAATAAAATAAAACCTATGTGTTGGGAACTTTCAGAACGTCTCTATTTCCCATCGCAACTTGCTCGAGTAAAATAGACAAATTCTTGTATGGCATTTTTTTGTGTCGTCCTTTTGATTTGTTGATGCACAAGGGTCATATTTGCTTGAATATTTTTTACGATCAAAACGGCATTTGCTGATTATTCAGTATCCTTAAAGGTACTCATTATTTGCTTAGTTGATCATTTCGTTTTATTTTGTTTCAACGAAGTTTCAACGTATTTCCATTATTATTACAGTCAGGCAATAAATAAACTTTTCCCATAAATTAAAAAGCCTATTAAAATAATTATCAATTCTGTCACAACTTCGCCAAGCGTGCTTATTAAATTCTTCCCCATTTTTTTACGAGCAGCAAATTCCGAAGTTTATTTTTCGTTAAATCTATAAACGCGATTAATTTGAGGAAGGAAGTAGGTAATAATTAGCTTCCATGAAAAAAAATATCGGTAATAAAAGCGCTTCAATATAAATAATCTAGTTGGTTTTACGACCCAATAAAGTATCTTGAAAATTTCCTACTCATCTGTTAGACATTTCTCTCACAAGTCGGGTCGAGTTTGAGTGTAGGCGAGAGACCTTTTGTAATAAAATATAATGTCAATGTATTATTGTTTGTGTATATTTGATATTGTATTTTATGATTGTACTGTTTGACGAAGAATGGCACGACGGTGGACGTGCCTACTGTACGTTCAGAATTGCTCGATAGTTTGAAATAAATCGTAAAACAAAAATTTAATTGTTTTATTAAATTCTATTACCCATACGTAATTACGTTTAACAAAAAAGCGTATACAATTGCATAAATATTAAACTAATATTGTATACAGGGCGGGTTAGTTTTAATCTATTTTCATCTGTGATTCAGAATGAAATTCAATAAGCTTCTATTAGTAAATAGGCACACTATTGCCTCGCTATCAGTGCGCCCATCTTCGCCTGTATTAGACTTTGTTATCATCTAAGGAACGTGCTTAGAAAACTCAAATTAGTTAGGGTAACATGAAAATAAAATATACTTAAGTATAATGCTCTAAAAGCGATATTATTTTTTATGTAATACTTTTATCCAATACAGGAAAACTTTCTGATTTAGGGCAAGTTTCATAAGTTACGGATAGCCACTATCTACTAGATAAATTCAAAAATGGAGCAGATTTTGTATGAAATTATCTGCCAGATAAACTATCCGGAACTTATCAGCAACCCGTTAAACGTTAAAAAGTTGTAAAAAAAAAATTAAGGTAGGTATATCTTTCAGATAAATATCTGAGTCGTATATCGTAAATACGGGTTGTAAAGAACTAAGCTCTATGACAGTTTATTTTTGCATTATTGTGACAAAATCATGACGTCTGAGTAGGAACAGGGTTAAGCCAGTCGAATGGGCTTAACATCAAAATGCATACACATATATTGCTTAAGCAAATCGCAATGCTTGATGTCGTATTTCTAAATATGTAATATATCAGTAGCTTAGGGCTGAATAGCTATAGTTACTGGTCAGGCAAATAGGTATTTGGAGACTCTTTCTAATAAAAATTATACAGAGACATATTAGTTGACATGATATTTAATATTTTCATAATCGGCGTGCCTTTGCATTGAACTGACTAATATGTACTTTTATGGTTAACTGCTCTCTTCCAGTGGTTTCACACGTTTCCTAAAGAAAATACTTCCCATACCCGTCTAAAAATAAAGCCTAAGTATAATATGTTATTCTGATATGTAGGTAAGCTATATTAATGCCAAGTTCTATATAAATCCGATTAACCGTTTGCACGTACAGAATTATCAAACGTACACAACACTCTCACAAACTTTCGCTTGTAGGTATAATATATTATTCTGATATACACCTTAATACTCCTTCTACCAAATTGTGCCATGTGGGACTGTCTTACGGAGCAGAAAATTAGAGAATGTGAAAAAGTATACGCTACACAGCTTTTCTGCACTCTTGATGGTCGCATCTTATTTTCCTTTATATGCTGTTCGCTTGCATAGTAGTTTATCTAACAACTACAAACTTTTTAAAATACTTAATGTTAAAATACGTAAGTACTTTAAGCTCGTACATAATCTAATGCTTAGCGTTGTCTCATCTACTTACTTGAGCATTTGTTTCCACCATACAAAGTTTCGAAAAAGATAATACAGTTTTTGAACCTAATAACCGTCCGCTGGGATCCGCAGGCACACTCGCATTCTCTGATGTTCCGTACATACTAGGAATATTAATGTGCCCCAGTGTTCTTCGAGAATGCTTCAAAACGTTTATTCTTATAAAATTTCAACCAAAAGACGACGCCTGTTATGATAATCCAACACGTTTTGTGAAAGAATTACCTAAACTAGTTGATGCTAGGTTAATGGTATGTCTAGCTATGACTCTAGACATTTAGATGAGACTAATTCAACACGTAAGAAAAATCTATTGTAATAGACTTTCAATTGCTAATGTAGCTTTAAAAATGTAATATTTTATGGATAAGTAGAAGTTTACGTTTACAAAGGAATTTGAGGGAAAAAATACCTCAGTAATTAAACGAAATAACAAAGAATTGAATAACTTTTGATATTTCGCTTACAGCCGCCTTTACTTGAAATAGATGCAATAAATCATTTCTCTTGTATAAATTATTACACCCATACTAATATCGCAGAGATGCACTACCTACAAATTATCAAATCATAAATCTACCGAAACACACACAGGCAGTGTCCCGCATATCAATACGAAACTGTAAACTCAACAACTATTTGCAATTCAATTCATGCAAAATTTATCGTTGAACGTCGAAACGCTTCATTGCGCGACTGTACCAAATGTAAATACCAAGTACGTGGTACCTAGTACCTCACTAATGCTTCGGAAGACAAGCTCAGAAGCTCACTTAGTCCGCATTTAGCGGACCTTAGGCCACCGAGCCTCTGAGGTTAGGTTCTTAATTAGCCATCGCTCGCAGCTGACCGCTTGGAAGTGCGATCTAGGTGCTCTTATGCAAATACCATTATGTCTTCAGTAAGCGAAAGTGAACTCTATTGCGTTGGCATAAGTCTCAGTATACGTGTAAGCTAAGATTTGCGTAATCCCTGCGGTTGGGCGATGGGTGACATTCACATAGAGCATGTAGTTCCAACTATCCGAAGGCAACGAGCTATCGATAGGGAATTGGGTGCGATCTTGTCAACATTTTGATTTACGAGCCGTTAATTAATCGATTGTTTGATATTTTACAACAAAATTGAATTTATGTTACTTGTACCGCCATTATGTGGAGAACGTAATTAAATTCGTCGTAAAATAACAAACGACAAAATAAACTATTGCTAACTATTTGGTAGATAAATCTAGAACCGTAACCAATAGTGAAATCAATTGTATTGTTCTATTTATAGTGCGTAAATTAAATGCGGTTACATTTGAAATTAGCTGAGTTGGCAACAATTGAGGTTTTAGTCAAATACACGTGTGTGTGTAGGTATATACCTAAATATGTTGATCAGAATATACCACATAACAATATAATAAAATCATGAATTCGTTCGCTTCTGATAATCCTCACAGATTACTCGGGTCGCATTTTAACTGTGATAAAGTTAAATAATATAATAATTAATATTTTTCATACACCCACCCAACGTCATCTAGTCCCAAATTAAGCAGAGCTTTTACTATGGGCACTAGACAACTGATAAACATACTTATGTAGGTACTTTTCTTTTGTAAATACATAACACTCATGTTCATGCACACAAATGAATCGAACCCGCGACCTCCGGCGTGGCAGGCAGATTCACATGTCATGTATCTAATATTCATTTAAATTGTATTTATTTAAATGTTAATTAATTAAGTGCAATCTGTGAAATAGATAATGTTGTTAACAAAGAAAGGACAATAAACTAAGCAACAAATGAAATAGACAAAACCCAGATAAATAACAAAACAATAGCGACAAAGCAGCACATATCGCAAAACACTTCTTCGAAGAACGCTAAATATAAGATTAGCTCACTTGATTTACGATACAGAACTAAAGCGAAAAGAAGAACAGGCACAAGTGTAATATCAAATGTATTTCTAAGCATAATTACTGAACAATGTGAACAAAATTTATGCTCCAATGAAATCTCTATGAAATACGGTACGTCTGTACGTCAGGCGGTAACAATGCAATGTTTATTATCTTTTTAGTTCTGATTTATGGCACTTACATTTCCCCTTCTAGCTTTGGTGGACGTCTGAATTCAAGTTGCTTGATATCTTACTCTAGTCATTTTAATTGGGGATAGAATTGCAGATAATTATAAATTTAGAAAGGATTAAGTTAACGGTGTGTTTAAATCCATCACATAAATAACAAAAAATGTGTCATTATTTATAAGAAATATTTGCATTTTAACTAATAGAAAATATGTAGCATTTTTATTATAAGCTAGAAAAGTTACATTGGTACTTGCCTGACCCGGAATCGAACCTACACACTCGTACTTGACAGGTTGGTGCTTTAACCACTAGGCTGCCTTGACTTGAACGAAAAGAATGTTTAGGTTTTATTTTTTACAAAGATGCTACACATATACCAAATAAACATAATTTACACAAGGTACCCTAAAAATCGATTAAAAACTACCGCTTGTGATTAATCAGTGCTTTCATTTTATTAGTATATTGGTGAGGTATTGCCAAACAAACGCCTTCATTTATTTTTCTTGCCGTTACATGTCAGCCGAGATTATGAAGATGCTAATGTATTTTTTATACATCATACATTATTACATTTTTTCATATATACCTGCGTATGAGACAGGCTTGATTATTGATTTTTTTGCTGGAACTTTATTTAATGACTTCAGAAAATATATGTCGCAATTTTGAGTAAAAACTTACTCGAGTAGCATCAATCATTTTTTTCTGATGCACGATGGAAATGAATTACGGTCTAAGTGTGTTCGGTGTTGCGTGGTAGAAAAAATGTGTGAAAAATTACCGCGATTACGGGTAATGACGGAACGATGTAACATGTTTCGGTAGTTACAGCCAGCATTAGACTAAGCGTATCGCTCCGAGCTTTGTTACCATTTCTCACGTTATTATCGCTTATTCTTCCTACATCATTACACAATTATCTTTCTTAGAACAAAAGATGATTGAGCGATTTAGCTCAAATCTATCCCCATAATTCAACATACGTCTAATTGCTCGTCCATAAACAAGTCGTTATTAAAATCGTAATAATAACTACCAAAAATTTTAAGGTATGCAGAGCATACGTAATTAGCATTGAGTGAGCCAGATTGGGAGCAGGGGCAATACTAATAAACAACAAGATAAAAGGGCGGCCTATAAAGCCGCTCGAATAAATATTGGATCGTACTAATTATCATAAAAGTACATCCTTGCTTTAGTCGTGAGCCCATTACCGAATAGCTGTCATTAAGAGCGTGCTTCGATAAGCTCAGACTGAGTAAACGCCACCCACGGCGCATGCGTCGTACATGCTTGTAAACTGGAATTATACTACTGTTAAACATCCTAGGAACGCTAAAGTAATCTTATCTGATCACCAATGAATACATATTGGCAGTAAGTGGCCGTATCGTTAATATTTTATACCTATAATGGTGCACTATAAACTTAAGCATAAAATATTATAGCGAGACACTTTTTCAGGTTTGTTTTTACCAGAAAGCGTGTAATTTATGTTTAACAATATAATTTTGTGAGCAATAATTTCTTAATTTCATACGATCGGATGGTTGATGCATGCTGACCAGTAGCGGTAGCTTGAATCGTAAAATAAATGCCATCGGTCGGAGTCCCTTAGATATTCAATAACGAAGTTACTGCGTGTGTGAACGTGCTCTATGAATATTCATTTACGGGTGTCCGATTAAAATAAGAGGATTTAACGGTTTGAAACGCCACTAAAGAGCGCAGATTACTGGCTCAAACAAAGTTTGAGATAAGAAAAAGTGATGTGCAAAAGTTAACGCATAAATTTCTGTGTGGAACGTCTGGTCTCGTCTGCCACCGATCCACCAGATTATCCTACTTCGACAGTTCGACACAAGTTTTTCGGTTGAACTTTGAATTATGCAAGAACCTTTACTAGATAGAGATGTCGGGACCTCCGTAGACGTAAAATGGTTTCATCGAAACTTACTTGTTTTGTTATCAGGAATGTTCTTTTTGTTCGCAGTTTTGACCCTGTTGAGTAAGGGAGGGATGTGTGACATGGTTTTGCGATTTACAATACGATATATTGTTGCAAGTATTGCTTATTCTTGAATTTGAGTACAAATGTGTATTGTCTTCATTTTTATTTGTTCCTTTCTTTTTGCCTTTCTAATAGAATATCATCATCCTTCTGCCCTTATCCCAATTTTATTTGGGGTCGGCGCAACATGTTTCCTTCTACCACTATCTGCTGTCATATCATAAGTAACATTCTTTCTGTTCATTTCGACTTTCACATAATCCATCCATGGTTTCTTTGGTCGTCCCCTTCCTCTGTATCCATCAACGTTCATGCTCATAACATGGTCCTCATTCCTCCGCATTACATACCACACCCTTACCATAGTAGCCGGTTTCCAAATATTGTTTTCACCTTATCATGCGATAAATAAATTATATTCATTATTTACTACCTGTTTTACGAACAAAATCCATGAACAGTTTCATCGCTTCACGGCGATCTCTTAGCTCCGAATAGTCTATAAAAACTATTCATTCGTTATAATAACAACAAAGGAATTCGTTCAGCCCGGAACCATTTGCTGGTAAATATTAGTTTTGTGTATAGATAATAGATTTTTTTGTTAATAAATAAAAAATAATTATAGACTGAAAGTTTGGTTTTTATCAAGTGAGTTTAGTAATAATGTCGTCACGATAAAAATCAATTGCAGAAGTAGCTTACCTCGGGAGCTGATGATAATAACAGTGCGGAACGGCCGGCGGCGGCGCCGACTTCGGACTTACATAAATGGCTATTCTAAAATAATTTAAGTATGGTCTATTTCCTAAATTTATTCAAAATCTAATCTAAGTTCATCGATAAATTCCGAAACTACTCTATCCAATACCTCTTTAATAGACATTAACTAAACGATGTCCTGGTTAAATAGTGGGTTTGTGAGATTTGAGTCTAAAAACGCACATTTTTTTTTTCTATTAAAACAATAATTCATTTAAATTCCTTCCTAATCCTCTTAAAAACTAAACCCAAAATTACCAAAAAACTCAGGTCAAATCTGTGATTATCGGTATAAGGTATATAAAAAAGGAAAAAGGCAAAAATGTTGCAGAATAACGCGCCCGATCCGAGATTAAATCGCTACGACTTTAGCCATCGATCGGACAACAATTAAGATAGTGTAGGAAAAATTTAAGTTGCGACGCCTTTTTAAAAAACCATTGGCCCGAACGCTTTCGGTGTTCCCAAATTGCCGGGTACGCTTTTTACGGATCAATTTTATTTATGAGTTTAATCAATATTTCTGGAGCTTACGACATTTTGAACAATCTGTGTCGTAGTAACTGTAAAGAGTTTTGTAGCCACAATAAATGCTGACGACCCCGTTGGCGCAATGGTTATCATGCCAGACTGCCGAGCTGAGAGTTCCGGGTTCGATTCCCAGCACGGTCGACTTTCTTGTGATGAAAATGCTTATTGGCTGTGGTCTGGGTATTTTAATATGTATTTATAAATATATAAATGTATACATGTGTAAAATACATATCGTTGATCAGTTGTGTTGGTACCTATAACACAAGCTAATCAATAGCTTACCACGGGGCTAACCGACCGTGTGTAAAAAAGGTGTCCCGATATAATACTTAAATGAAAAAAAAAATGTTTGTAAAAGTATTGTATGAGTCTATCACCTGAAGGTTATCTATAAGTATTATTTCTGAATCATCCTTATAAAACCTGTTTATTGACTCTAGTTGGCGGTTTGAAGTTTGATGTCAACGTTTTTTAATACCACTGAAATAATTCCTTTGTGGTGGACCTTTATCATTAAGCGCAGTTATAAGAACATGATCTCATTTTCAATATTTCTTCTTATTTTCCTCGCAATTGCTGTAATTACGTTCATCTAAATGTACAAATTAAATTCAATTAAAATATGAACACCATAATTTCGCATTTATGATTCAATGTATATGGCAACTGACTTTAATTATTTTACCGGTTTTTACGCTTATTTACATTTTTAATACTTTCGTGGCAATTATTTTAATATCTGCTTCAATGAACTTGTTTAACGGGCATGTGGGTAAACGGTTTATTATATTAGCATATAATTCTGCTGCAAAAAATATTGAACTGGCTACCTTATGCAGTATTGGAGTTAAATTAAATTACATGGACTTACGTGCAGAGAATTCCAATTAAATTTTTGGTTTGTACAACCAGGCGGTATTACAAAGTAACCAAATTTATTGCAGATTTTTTTTTGGAATTTGAAATATATAATAAAATCATTTAATATTTTTTGGAAGTTGAATTAATTAAAAACAGTAAATTAACAGAATGCGGACATAACTTTTGTTTTTACGAGAAACAAAAATGTATGTTGCCTTCAAACTGAAATCAATACTTGCATAGTACCTACACATTTTGATCACCAAAATGCAATACAACTTATATCCCCAATCTAATAACCACGTGGGACACGTCAACATCCCGTAAATAAGTATAGAGGCGTGAGTGAATAATTTCCCCTGATTTATGTACATCGTCTCTACGCAACCGAGTCCTGCCTCATTACAGTCTGACGTTGAATGATGATCAGAGCCCGAAGAAAAATGCCGTGTTTAACCATCCGACGTTTATGATTTAATTCCTATTGGCAAAAAAGTCCGACGAATTGAGGTTCAATGAACTCTGGTTTTGCTCAGTGGGGATGCAGATTAGGTGCGATTGAGGGTTCGATAATCTTATGGTGATATATGTAAGTACCAAGGACTGTATGCTAGGTCGTTGGGCTGTTTAAACAGCTGAAGGATCCCTTTGCTTATATACATAATTACAATATCGTTTTTATATACAAAACAACAATTATAGTAATAATATTTACTGTGAGGATAATACTTCGTATTGTTGCTTTAATATAATTTGTAAATTTTTCTATCTCATTTATAATTTTAAACTTTATTTCATGTTATTTTAGTTAATTAGTTAGTAAAACTCTCATTTTATTCAAAAGTATTTGTAATGTGAGCAATGTAAACATATCTTTATTTTATTATGATGAAAGTCTAAAAAATATTTTGGAGAAGCATACAACGGTGATCAACAATGTTTTTACTTAATTCCAATGTGCCTTGGGCAATTCGCCAGAATCCGTATAGACTGATTAATAATCTAGGTCGCTTATGTACGCAGAAGGTGTATTATGATGTATTTAGAAACAAGTTCAGGTGTTGTCTAGAACAAGTATGTGGATGCGTTAATCGAAATTTGTTAAACTAAATTACTTACATTATACCTACTTACATTATACAATGTAGTTAAAAAACGAGGATATACAAAAAACAACTATATTTCGAACTTCTCCTTCAGAGAATAATATCAAGTTTTATTATAATGTTTTTTTATGGATAAGGAAGATATACATACGTGACCTCTTAATTACTAAGTAAACTCCCAATAAAATGTAAATATTTTCACATATCAGAAAGAGGCTTAAATTGAACAATTTCTTCCTTATAACCTAACACCTACGTACTTAGAAACCTATCCTGTACTAGACAATGTACAACAATAGATTGATACACGCTCGACAATCGCATTATAAAATCGCGCATCTCAGTCGCCATGTGCGCAAACTCCCACACGTCCTAGGGTCGGCTCCGAACGCGGTTGGTAGTGTTTTGTTTCAATTTAATACCTTGTTTGCGTTAACAGTTTGAAATTGAGTCTATTCTAAAACTAATTTGTACGCGAATATATTTCTTGATTTGTTTTCGGTGGGACCGGTTAATTTTCTATTATGCTCCCATGTTTGGATTTCATAATAGGTCTACTTATGTTATTTGACTTTCTATTGTATATGTATGTGCATTGTTTGGTTCTGTATAATGTTGAAAGTGACTCAGTAGCAAAATGTTGCGCACACTGGTCACGGAAACCGAAATAACTTTCAAGACCCTTCTTTTTTAGTACATACAGTAACCTTCAATCGGGTCACACGCCCTCATCGGCTCTATGTTTGAATTCCAAGCCGGGTCTAATTAGCTTTTTATTTGCTATTGACTTACACTTAAAGCTGTGCTTAAAGGAACTAATTAAGCGCAGGAACGTTGCTTCGTCCATATCGAAAGATTCAGGATTACTGGCTGCCGAATGGAATTGCAATGTCGGTAATTAAAATTTTAATATGAATTTTGGTGCTCATTATAGAGGACGAATTGCGAGTTAAAGATGTAATCATTTCTTATTACAAAATATTTGATAAAAACTTTTTAATATAGAATTGTATTTACGGTGCAGAATTGTATTTGTGCCCTTGTATTGTAAAAAAATCTTTAATTTAAACTCAATATACATTTTGAGCAATCTAGCCTAGCCAATTCAAATACTTTACAAACCATCTCAACCATCGAACCTTTTTTGTTGAGACGAAAACAATAAAAGTGAACCGTTTGCACTGTCTGCCATTTTCAGGAAACGGATGTTAGCTCGTCCGGTATCCGAGGCACTATGCCAACAGCCACTGACGAACGTATTGGTAAAAGAAAGAAGCGTGTAATTAATGTGGGATATCATCTTAGTTGTTTTTTTGGTAGATAAATATTATTGTATTGTGGGAAATCTGCTGAAAAAAGATGGAGGATTTTTCTGGTTGTAATTTTGTGAATCTGCTCCTTCCGTAAGTAATATTGTTTATGTTTAAGTTTTCTTTATTTGAAGAAGAGTTTATTGATTCCTTGAAACGAAAACGAAGCTTAGAAATAAATGGGTGATATATTAGCATATTATTATTTACGCTATAATTAATAAAATTATGATAATAGCTTGTGCAAATATTGATAACTGAATGGGCCTATCTCTAAAATATACACATAATTAGATTACGAAAATATTACCATCACATGAAAGCAATACTGAGCTTTGTTCAAATTCAAGTAACTACGACTTAATATAAATAAAATAAATTATTAATTCTACTTGTAACAAGAATACTCATAAAACCATCAATACGGTTTATATATTGGGTTCTTGTTAAGGTTTTACACTAAAATCAAAGCTCACTCTCTACGCCTAACTTGCCGAGCACTTACTTAAATTACTTGACAAAATGATAGATAGAAATCAAAATAATGTTGAAAAGGCTATCTTGATTTCCAGATTTATCGACCCTTCAAGTTGTCTTTTGATATAATTTCCAAGTCAACTAAGATTCCCTTTTAGACCCACTCACCTAAATAAATAAAACCAGAGCTTTCTGCGAAACCTTTTCTTCAAAGATGGAATTCAAAGGTAAATAATGCTTACGTAGTACTGAATTCTTTAGATGTATAGGTTATACCTAGTTGTATGATATCCCAACAACATTGTCGTGTAAGCAGTGAACCGTGGCCGATAGTATTGTGTTTGTTGACTGTATGGAACATGCATCATAACTGAAAATCTCGTTCCAAGTTTTCACTAGAAATTGTTTTCTTCTGTCTATTTTCTTAACAACAACTGAAAGGTAAGACAAAATGTCTTGTGAAACTACAGTCAGGAGTATTAAAAATAAATAGTCTTTAAGCGGTATAGTTGGAGCTAAGTCGTGTGCACAATTCAGGAAATAAGGTGGAAAGTAAACGTAGTATTTGCGAACGAAAAACTTCGCTTGTTTACAATTTTATGAGTTCTTTTTCGTTTTCAGGCTAGTCTTTCCTTGGACCATTTATATTAGTTCCAGTAGCTTACCCTAACACTAAATTCTTAAGCAAGACTCAAATTCTG
The DNA here is from genome assembly GCA_958496145.1 of Heliothis peltigera. NCBI lineage: Eukaryota > Metazoa > Arthropoda > Insecta > Lepidoptera > Noctuidae > Heliothis > Heliothis peltigera. The sequence continues at coordinate 5,336,307 of OY292333.1, forward strand.
TGCGAATATTTTCCAAAATGTCCGCGAAACTGCAACCTTTGTGGGCTAACACATGCTAGCAGTGGACCCGCAAACACAATTTTGATGGAATCTCGTCATAATACTGCATATAATTGAATATTGAGTTCATAGCTCTATGAACACAATTCCTTGTTAGCATTCCACATATCATTCAGGTTCACATTTTATGAAATATAATGTTCCTCACACATTCACACAACGTCATCTAGTTCCAAACTAAGTAGATAAATAGTATAAATATTTTATGAAATATAAATATTTTTAATATAATGTAATGTTTTTAGCGCTTCTTTAGTTCTGAAGTTAGCGCTTTCAAGTAAACAAACAAACTATTAGTATAGATTTCACATGCCACTTTAAGCATAAATAAGTTTAAAGAAGTACACATGTATTTATTTATGTGGAACAATTTAGAGGTATGTACATCGGACTAGGTATTGATTACTATAACCTGATGACTACTAAAAAAGGAGTCTTGATAATACCTACACTCTCTTACTAGATTAATAGGAGGAAATAATTTAACTTCATCAATAAAACAAAAAAATAATACAGGAACTGAAATATTTCCCGTAACCGCCATTTAAAACCGTTTCAAAGGGAACTGATAACAACGTGTGATAGATAAGATTCCAGCATTACCATCCATCGCGATACTCATATCTAAGGGATGTTTTCTATAAACAAGTCACGTATTAAATGAGAATATTCGGCCGAGCCTCTGCCTTATTTATCATTCTCCGCTGCTACATCCCATGAATTTTATACAAGATTGAACGATTTACTGAACAAAATTGATGGTACATCTATTGTGTGATGTCAGCGTCTTATTGAACAGTGTTGCCGAATTACTGAACAGTTTTAGTAAGCGCCTGTCTTTTCTTTTTCGAGATTTCTCTTTTAGTATCCAGTCAGCTGGAATGGTATTGGATTCTTGTTGCTTTTTTCTTCTTTGAGGTAAAAGTGTTTATATTTTTTCTGTACGTTTTTAAACAAGCTAACATTTTTGTTGTTAGCAGACATGCCCGAGGGACGCAAAAATAAATATTTAAAAAATCAGATTTCTTTTTGACAGAATAAAATATATCTCATTTCGAAGGCGGTGTTATTTTTTATCATATCATTCCCATACTTTCTTCATATTACAAATGCTTTTTTGCAAACCTTGAGATATATTTCTTTTTCTTTAGAAACTAAGAAAAATCACTTCATTCAGTCCTCTACTAAGCAACATAAATAATGGTGACCCCAAGATAAGAAAAGCTTAACAAAAACCCGAAAATATTTTCACTGATAGGCCGAAGCTATTAGTACCTTCCCAGGTTAATCCTCGGAACCTCTCAAGTCCTATTTATGTGAACGCGGGACAACGGATGCCTCTCAACTGCCACGGGCTGATAAAATGCTCGTCCGAAGGGACTCGATCAATCCCAACCTATTGTGAACGATACAAAGTCTTTTCATACTTATGTAGGTAACATATTCTTTGTGAAAGATTTCCCTTCTTCTTTTAGATATAGGCATACAGTATTGAGTATCTATTTACTATAGGTCAAAAAGGTATGTGTGTATTTAAAAATTCTGCTCTATAAAAGATAAAGGTAAAAGTAATTTATTCAAAGTTCACCCGACCTTCACCACTACCTATGTGTTATCGCTGGAAAGACTGTAAATGTCGAAACAAACTCCCCTGCAGGCTTAGCTTGGCGATTCTAGGAAGAAAAGACAAAGCTTTTTCTGTCAATGTCAACATGTCTTCTGCCCGAGCATGGCGCGACCTGTCAACTTGCTTATAATCGTTTGTAGACTTATGTCGATTGAAGAAAAGAAAAATTTCTTCAATAAATGTCAAAGGAAATCTTATGTCAATCTGTCACTTTTCTGTCATTATGTCCATTCTCCGGTAGACAAAACTTGTTTCTACGCTTGTCATGCTAAGCCTGCAGAAATACAATTCTCAAAATAATAATACATGAAGTATCAAATTCAATTAAATATTTTACCATGTTGGTTTGTCCACACATTTCTACCCATTATATTCGAGTACAACTCTTACCTGAAAATGTTAAATGCAGATTATTAGAACAGATTATGATATTGTCATTGTCTAGTTATTGCGTAACGGATAATCGAATCAGTACGTGCTAACAATTGGATATATCACTGATTAGTGACCTGTTTAGTGTTGTCTGATTCGATTTGTCGTTTAATTTGCTGACTTTGTAGATATAGAAACGTTATTAATCTTTAATAGGTAGCTGAAACGAGATCGTTTAGGTAATAGTTTTTCGTGATTCATCATAAATCATTGCATTTTTAAATATTAAATGTAAAAATAAACATTTGAAACTATAAAGACCAGTTTCACAGTTTACTGATAAGTTCTAGATAGTTTAAATGGCAGATAATTTTATACAAATTCTGTTCTATCTTTGAATTTATCTGGTAGATAGTGGCTATCCGTAAACTGTAAAACTGGCCCTAAATATAGTGTCATAGGCAACATAGTCTAAGCTGCCGGCAGTCAGCTTCAGTCAGTCAACTATCAGACGATATGTGCTGTACTCAGAAGTACTGCTTTCTGCATCAAGCGCTTAATTCAAACAAGTCTTTTGAGGTGTAAATCGATTCATAACACTCTATCTCAATATTGACTAGAAGATACTCCATAATAGGACACGATAAACTTAAGTTTAGTGAAAGATATATAAATTATTATATAAGTGCAGACGCCAGTACAGCAAGCTACCTCAACCTGACAAATTTCTTTAACAGATTTTCAACCTTATCTCAATATCGGAAGGTTAATATACTGCTGGCACCTGTAGCAATATATATTCAAACAATAAATAACTGCACTTTGTTTTCATAACATCTGAACTCCTTTCAAAATTCATTTTAAAAAACGTCCTTTTGCAATGAAACTCCGTTAAAAACCAAACCCACCGAAACTAGGGCACGATCTCAGTGAAATATGATGCAGTTTAAATCCAGGATGATGATAATAAATGAACGTAATGCATTTCATATTAATGGCTGGGTCACTTTAGTTTTCAAACAAGACCGGAATAAGATTATGGGAGGGTGGCACTTTTGTGAAGTGATAACCAAATTCATCATCATCCCGAGCCTTTTCCCAACTATGTTGGGGTCGGCTTCCAGTATAACCGGATTTAGCTGAGTATCTGTGTTTTACAAGGAGCGACTGCCTAGCTGACCTCCTCAACTCAGTTACCTGGGCAACCCTATACCCCTTGGTTAGACTGGCGTTAGACTTGCTGGCTTCTAACTACCACTAGGCTTGCTGGCTTCTACTAGTAGTGGCTGCCAAGGATGTCCAATGACCGGGACCAACAATTTAACGTGCCATCCGAAACACATCATTGGTGTCCAAGATATACTTAGAAAGTACATAAAAACTTAGAAAAGTTGCAGAGGTACTTGCCTGACCTGGAATTGAACCCAAGCTATCATACTTGAGAGGTTGTCTCTTTAACCACTAGGCCACCCAGTGAAGTATAACCAAATTGTTAGTAGTTAATTGGTAATATAATAATAATACGCAAATCAAGACTGTTATGTTCCTTACTATAAAAATTTTACTTATTCAATACTGTCTTCGACAATGATTGCAGTGGTCGCAAGTGCAATTACCGTGCACGGGATCCTAGTTTATCTTCCTAGGTGGAGCTGAAATCACTTTATTGGTTTTAGAAACTAATAGAAAACAATCCAAAATCTAAAACTTGGCGGTGTTCAGCCACGGCCAGGAACGATACAAGCTAATCAATAGCTTAACATGGGGCTAACCGACCGTGTGTGAAAAGGTAATTGATAAATGATATTTATTTTGCAAATAGGTTGAAATCAACACTTTTACACGTCATCACATTTTTTATAAAATAACGAGATGAGGTCGGCATTTCCTAACTGACTGCCTTGAGAAGAAACGCCGAAACAAACTCAAGGGTCATAGTCTCTTTTAAAGTCCAGACATAAAAAAAAATTACATACTAAAGTATGGATGAGCAATGTAGGCTTGTGTCTGAAATGACCTTTTGAGGAAAGTGTCATACAAGTTTGAATGGACCTGTCCAATCAGCTGGTACGCATTTGTCGGTCTTCGTTGAACTCAACAGTAACATAGGAGCTCAACAATCCGACGATCATAACAGCAGAAAGGACATTTGGGTAGGCCACTTATAGTACTCAAACTGTCAGACAGAATTACAGGTATAAAATGCAGGTATAACCTAATTCTATCTAATTCCCTAATACCTTAATGAACTTGATCTTTTACAGTTATAAATAAAAGTACTCCTATTACCTTAAGGAAGCCTTTGAAAGTCCCAATAAAGGTAAACAGCTTTATTTTATACCTCTAGTTTTAAAGGTCACTCATTGTAAACAAGTTAGCGAAGCAAAGGTAGTAGGTTCATCTAAATCACTCGTCTGAGATGCCAAGATGCCAACCTGTTTCTCACAGTCGACTGTTACAGCTTCCGAAGTTTCGCAAGATACATTTGCTTGAAAATCAACATTATTGCACGTAATTAGTTTTATTTGTGTTTGATTTTAATCACGATTAATATTATTTGATTATTTTGGATCTTTTGGAAATTAATTATGATTCGGAAAAAATTATTTCTACGTCGAATAGAACTACAAAAGATTTAACTGTTGATTTTTTTTTTCGTAATTTCGTTATCGTCAGTAGTTCCAAACTAAATAACCGTATACGAACATAAAATATTATACAGTCTACATATTATACAGACACATCAAGCAACTATTATCTGTAAAATTTCTTTAATAGATTTTCAACATAAAGATGAAGCATATGGTTTAAAGTTGATTGGGAAAATTTGACAGGTTCGGTGCTGGCCCACTTCGCGTAAAATGTTTACGAAATTAATATTTTTTATGTTTAAAATTAAAATGAAATCGTGTGCATATTTAAATCAATAATTGACAGTCCAGCAACAGAGATGAGAGCAATAACAAACCCCGACAATGACAGGACGTGTACTTCAGAACAAAACAGCATCGAGGCCCGGGAATCGAACAAGGAGTTCTCAATGGCGGCGCTTGTAAACACTAGATAAAAGTCCTCTTTCAAAATACCAACTCATTCTTTTCAACAATAATACAATCTGCAAAAGATTTCAAAACAAATATTGTTTTAATACCATTCAAAAAGTTCGCAAAATACCCAAACGTTGGGTGTGAAAATTACTAAAACTCGCACCAAACTGGCTTCACAATGTTGGTTTAACAATCAATAACCGTTCGAAAAATATTCGTTCAGTGATATATAGCTAACATTTATTGTTAGGCAAGAGTTTTAAGGTATTACCTCGTAAAGGTCAAAAACAACATTTGACGGGATAATTAAAATTATGTACACACATTCGCATTTTAAAATGCGGGCAAAATAAACATTGGTAACAACATGCCTCTTTGCCTTATAACGCGACGACTTCAAACTAAGCACATGCATCGAGTTCATTTAAAACAACTTATAATATTTTTTTGTGTTTTTTTACGTAAAAAACAAAACATATATACACATAAATTTACGTAAAAATAGATTTTATAAATTCAAGAGCTATCATTATCTTTTTTAGGCTAAACTTTTTGAGTTACAGGTTTGTTCATTAAAATTTATTAAACTTGCAAACGTCAGAAGGTTTCAAAGTTCAAGAGTATAACAACCAACGTATATTTTAATGTCGTTTACATGCCTATGACGAAGTAAGATAAATTCGCCCAAGTTTCACACGAGTTCGATAAGTAGGTAACTTACGGAGTTATCTCCATACATTTGCTGAATATCCCAGCGATTAACCAATCACAGACATGTCGAGATATTATACGATGTATTTATGGCTTTTGACAAGTTTGACATACATTACGCGTTCGAATATACAAGATATTTGCGTATCACGTACACTCTAACATATTTACTGAAGGTTTATGGTTAAGAAAAGTGAAGAGCGGTTCGCCGAAATGTATATTCTTCTTAAAACATAAAAGCTCCCTGAATACTACTATCCATAATTATTTTATTCGATATATGTATAGACATTATTTTTTAATATAATATTTATGTTCATTTTCTTTTTTTTTATGTATAATAATTTTCATTTTTAAATATTACTATAAAAATACATTTAAAAATAAAAAAATATATATAAATATAAATTAATAAATAATATATATAAATATTTTTGATATGTTAACATAATAATTATTTGACTATTCGAGGTGATGCAAATAAAGTGAACGCGTATTAGAAAAAGATGAGCATCATTCCTCACCTGTCAAGTGGATTCGCATAAATATAAAAGTGAACGATGTTCGCCGTGAACCTGTCAGTGCTCTGAGCAAAGCAATTAATTACAATTTTAATTGAAGCCGTCGAGCAGTCGCTTATGCAAAATCATTATTGCAGTTTCCTGCCTTAATACGGACTTGTAATTTAAAAGAATTACTGTGACATTCAATGCATAGAACGCGACGCTTAAGACAATAATTTTTATTTACCTTACAGATTATTGTATTATATTATTATGAATATTGTATTTTATTAGTTACTGCAGCTGGCTGTTACCGTACTACGATTATGTCCTTGTGCAATCTGAAATATTGGTTTTATATTGTAAGATATGAAACATTGATGTCTTGGAAGTACTTCAATAAATATTTTAACCATGTTTCTCTGTAACTAACACTTAATTTGTAAGAGAATCTTTATAATCTTGTTGCTGCAAATATTCTTGTAGCTATTACTGTACTACTGCTTATAAATTGCATTTATATTTTTACTTCATATCCAATCATATGGGCATTTAGAATCCTCATAAAATTTGTATTTTTGTGGACCGTACAAAATTTTATTTTAGTAAAGTCGATTTTTTTACTAAGGGTAAGTTTTGGTTGTGCCACATATGTAACTAGATACATATTTAAGAATTGCAATAAACTGATAACACTCGTAATGTCTGTTTAGTCTACGAGATTAAGGGCCGGTTTCACTGGTTGCTGATAAGTTCCAGATAGTTTATCTGGCAGATAATTTCATACGAATTCTGTTCCATTTTTTAATTTATCTGGTAGATAGTGGCTATCCGTAACCTGTGAAACTGGCCTTAAAAAACAGACTTTAGTGTGTATCAAACTGTCTATCGAAATGTAATATTATCGTCGCATCGTGCCGTCCGTTCTCTGTCAATTTGCTAGTACGAATGTAGGTTAGCACTTGACATTTTTAACTTTGATTTTTTCTACGAGTTTTGTATTTCACTGTCAATAACAAAGCAATGCCTAAATAACCTAAAAAGGCTGCAGTATTTTATACAGTTGTTCAATAGAAAAGGAATGCATCCGGGTACTTCTGCAGTCAAGCCTTCCACTGCCCTACACTCAGGCAATTTCAATTTCAATCGGCGTACCATTTATCGATTCAGGCACTTTCAATGATTCAGAACTGACGGACTATTCAATTCGTGAAACTACTGAATTCGAAAACCTTTAACCTATACGTCATGACATATAAAACGAAATAAAGCTTTCTTAACGTTAGAACTATAACAATAATCTGTATTTTGTCAATGTAGGTAGTAATTTAGTTCATCATCAGCCTTTTTACTGTCCCACTGCTGGGCACAGGCCTCTTCTCATACGCAGAAGGATTGAGCGTTAATCACCATGCTTGATCAATGCGGGTTGATGATTTCAGACTTTAAAGTCCAGGTTTCCTCGAGATGTTTTCCTTCACCTTTAATCAGTCATTGGTGTCCAAGATAAACTTGGAAAGTACATATAACTTTAAAAAGTTATATTGGTACTTGCCTGGCCTGGAATCGAACCCACGCCCTCGTACTCGAAAGGCTGGTGCTTTAACCACTAGGCCACCACGACACACTTTAGTTCCTAATTTAAAGTTAGATTAGATTTTCCTAAAGGCAGAGGCTGTGATTATGATAAGGAGTGGATGTGGCCGCCATAAATCAAGTTAAGACCTAAAACTGTCATTACCTAAAATATGTGGGTATTTGGTGGTTGTGTACCCCTTTGTCAACATCGCCCAGGGTCAAGATACAGTGTGTTCAGACGCCAGCAACTCGAAACTGTAAAATTTTCCCATTCAACTTTGAACCATAATGCTTTAGCGATAAAGTTGAAAATCTATTAAGGAAATTTGACAGATTGTAGTAGTCTGTACAAACATTTTAATTTAAATGTGCGTATTACATAGTTATTTATAAGTTTGTCACTTGTACAAGTGGCAGTCATTCGTAAAACGTTTCTCCACAGATCATTATTCAAGCCTTATCTTTATTATCCTCTCTGTAAAAGAACTTTAATTGGTGCCACATGTTTCAAACGAGTGTTCTGTTGATGGCTGCGTCGGCGCACATTTGGGGACCGAATGACTTTGTCAACAAGATATAAGAATTAATTTCTCCAAGTATATTTTTTAATGAACGTGTTATATTTTTTATTGCTTCTGAATTAGTTTTATACATCGATCTGTTTTGATATTTTAATAGCATGATGGCGCCCATTTTTTTATTATTAATAATTTTGGCTATTTTATTACTTTTTGGCCCATAAAATATTTTCTTCACTTCTTTATAAATAAAATTCACTCGAAAACATTTTTTTTTGTAAACAGCCGTCAAAACAACTGAAACGGTATGAGGCAATGCCAAAATGAGTGATATCATCACTACATAGTATAAAACAAAGTCGCTTTCTCTGTCCCTATGTCCCTTTGTATGCTTAAATCTTTGAAACTACGCAACGGATTTTGATGCGGTTTTTTTTAGTAGATAGAGTGATTCAAGAGGCAGGTTTATATGTATAATGATGTCCATCAAATAGTGGAGAAGTACTGTTATTTTTGAGTTTTCTAATGTGATGTCGTAAATAATTACATTTTTTCCGCTTACACTGCAAACGCAGGCTCATTGCACCCGTGCGAAGCCGGGGCGGGTCGCTAGTAATAATATAAAGTTAATACTTAATGTCTGCACATGAGTCAAGGTACGGTAAACTTTAAATGTTAAAATACAATTTTTGTCAAAAATGGTTCAAAGCATTAAGCAGCGTTCACAGGATATCATGTCACTAACTTTCAGACTAGAACCCTGAAAGATTACTTGAATCTACGTAGGTAGGTACGCAACTACTCTAAAAATAACATACCAACACATATATCTATTCCCGTTTCAGACGTCAACTGAAAAATAAAAGAGTTGTTAATTTTTTATCGCCGATACATAGCTTAAGTAACGGAAGTTGTGTAAGTAAAGGAAATTGAAATCCACCACAGATGCTACAAGTCATTCACAGGCTATAAAAAGTACAGAGAAAGCAGTAAAAATTTACTGAAAGCTGCTTAAAATAGGAACGTATTTGTAAATATTGCACTGAATTTTACGTGCCAAGGTTTACATACAATTCAAATTTAGTAATTTTTTTTTGTATTGTACAGTCACCCGCACATCAGTGTATCCATTTGAACTACGAAAACAGCTCTTATGTCTTAGGGAATAGAGGCGGTCTCAAGGTAAAAGTGTGTTCACTGATGTGCACACCCAGAATACAGTCACCCTGACTGTACTCTTAATCATTGAGGAAAATTGATGCTCATCTGTTTTTTTATTTTATTTCATTTTCCTCTGTATGAAATCACACTAATATATATATTAAAGAGAAAGTTTGAGAGTATGTGTGTATGTTTGTTATATCTTCACGCCAAAACGACTGAAGGGATTATGATGAAACTTGGTAATAATATAGCTTAGACATCAGAATAACATTTCGGCTTTTTATCCGAGTGGGGCTGAAGAAACTGTTGGCGGAAGTTAGTAGAATTATAATTATATCAAATGACCTGAATAAAATGTCTGTGATTTGAAATGCAAATGCAAGTCCACTGTTTAGCTATCGATACAGATTAAACAAATTAAGTAATCACGATGCATGAAAGTACTGAATAATACAAATATTTCTGCACCAATTCACCGAAAATTATTCACGGTCTAATTATCTAAATAGACTATCATCGACATAAATAACGTTCGAAAATGAATCGCTAACTATTATCCTAATCAGTATAATCTGGCAATTTCACTTGGTATGTCGCGTCAATTTGTTCATTCTATTATGAGTTGAAATGTAGGTACTTGTGCCTTGGGTTTAGGAGATATTTGCATTATAAAGCCATGTGACATATCGTATGTCCGACTTGTAATTTAGGTGGGTAATGGCGCGTTCAATGCAATATGAGGTACGATCGTCGACGGAATGGGATCACCGGAGCGATTTAGGAGACAGCTTTATTAGAGGAAGATTTTGTTTTGTGCTTAAATTGGATTGTAAGTGTTCTTTTTTGTCTCTGCCGTTTCTTGATTTTAGACTGGCAGGATGCATTAACTTATGTGTATGTTATGTTTCCTTCGTATCGTACACGTGATTAATAATCAAGAGACCATCATCTTAATTAAATTTGTTATTGTTAATCTGGTCGTTTTGTCTTTGTGGTTAAACCACCTGCTTCTCAAGTATGAGTGTGCGAGTTCGACACCTTTTTCGTTCGTTCCCCAGGTCAGGCAAGTACCAATATAACTTTTTGTATTTGTACTTTCTAAGCGTTTCTTGGGCATCAATGACTGTTTAGAGGGAAAGGATCGAGAGGAAACCTGGACTTTAAGGTCTGAAATCGTCAATTCGCATTGAGTGTGGTGATTAACGCTAATTCCTTCTATGTATAATAAAATACGGGTTGTATTAAACTGTTCACCAATCTAACCTAACCTAACCCACCAAAAATACTGATTGCACACCTAAATTACTAAGTGTGCAAATTCTTTCTATGCTTTGTTGTACAAATGGAATTTTTAGAGTGCAAATAAGTTATTCAGATGTGCATTTGAAAATATCCCATAAAATACCTTTGCCCTGTAGTTTGATAATAAAAAGGCTGATGATGAAATAGGTACAGAATATTCTAAGCATCAAAACCAGCACAATTTTTATCTGATAACTATTATTATTCTAAGCTAAACAAAGTTGATTTCGTGGCAAATATATTTTTACTCAAATGTTTAGTTATCACAAGTGAGAAAATGTATCACAATTTGTTCTAACGTGTAGACACAACACGGGGCCAATAATACCTTATTAACTGGGCGTTACGTTGCTAGAACTGTACCTATGTGAACTCATTGCGTGGTCACCGGCTGTCCTTATTCAGTACACCACGTGATCTCGTAGTTATTTACTTTGTTTTACTGTAACAATAATATCTATGTCTTTGTATGAAAATATAATATGTATTCCATATTTAAAAATTTTATTTACCTATCCATTGATGAGTAAGTCTATAGGTAGGTATAGTATACAACAAAATTCTCCACCAAGTCTGATTATCTGACTCTAACTGATCGCGATAAACTCAACAATTAGGTAAGTAGGTAGGCACTGCACGGATTGTATGTGATTTTTATCAAAATATGGATTAGTTCAAGCGGAAGATATTAGTATCTACAATATGAATATAGTGAATGTATTATTCCAATAATTCATTTGCAATATTTTTGCTATGTACGTATTTTATTACTCTTAAAAGTTGCAATGGGTATATTCTGGCAATTACAAAAATCAATATCACCCCTTTTACTGCTCAATCAGAACAGTTCGTCTATATTTATATTCCAATTTTAAAACAATAGACATAAGGTCCATTTATACAACTATTTATATAAATACAACCTAGAGAGTCACTCGAAATAACGTTTTCGACACGAACATTTGCTTCTAGACCCCAGAATACGTATACGAATGCGACATATTTGTTATAGTGTGGATTCATTAATCACTGTGGGTAGCCTTGTGGTTGTATATTCTCATATATTTCACTGTTTTCCTCCCGTCTGACCTAGACAATATTTGTGCCAGGATTGTACGCAATCTACTGAGTGATTCCGGTTAATTTAGTTTATGCTTTTATTTCCTAGGTTTTTTGCTGCTTATATTTTTGCCTCTGAATTTGTACACAATCCGCGAATTTATATTGATCAATAAGTTAACAAACTGATTTACAAATCTTACATAATGTAAGTTATTTTCACACATTCACCAAACATAATGACTGCACATCACGTGACTGCAACTAATCATATACAAAACGTAAAACCGATTTATTTTTACATCGTCATCAATATGAGGGAGAGTACAAATTCTATAGCAAAATTTGTCGGCTTTCATCAATAAATCCGCACATTGATTTATTGACATGCCCGTCCTATTCTTAACAGATTCGATATAATTTGTTAGCCAAATAATCCGGGATTTCGGTGCGAACCCCACCGCACTATAAATAAAAGCGTTCCCAATAAAAGAACGGAGACAATTATTGCACGCTGTACGAAACGAGCTAAATTTCACCCACATTATAGCAAATAATGGCTAAACAGTAGGCGAACGCGCGTCACCCTCCGCCGCTTTGCATCGATATGTTACGCCCCGATCCCTTCACATCTAAATGCACAACAGGAGATCGAGAAAAAAATCGCGCTACGTTAGGGCAACGCAATAATGTGAATATTTATGTCGGAGGCACGTGCTGATTTGCCATAATGGCAACATGAAATTCGCATATTGGTAATTACATTCCAGGGAACTTCCAGTTATGTTTATTATTCTTTTGCTTCAATAATCTGTATTTGTTGTACGTTTTAATATGCATTCTATGTTTAGGAAGTTTTGCAACAAAACCAAAAGTTCCGTTCGGAAACTAGGTAAATTGAAGTTGTGCCATTACAACAAACGTTATTCCCAGTTTTCCACTGTTTATGAGCCGAGCTACGTCGTTAGCATATTGTTTATGAATCCTAAAACGTTACACTACTCACGAGTTAATGCAACAAAGTGGGAAATAATAAAACAAAGGAAACGCTTTACATTAAAAAGAGATTCGTTTAAGCCACGGAATTACACCAAATGTCTCCAGATAAACGACTGGAAGCTTCACAAAAGAAGCTAATCTCATTTTTTTTGATGGTATAGCATAGGGTGGAATGGGGACACGTTAGCCCCAAGGGAAGCAGTCTACGGTACGTCTCTAAGTCTATTAAGACGACTTGCTTCGTCCCCGAGGGAGGGCGGCCGCTACAGGCCAACACGATAGAAAACATTTTATACTGGGAAACGACACCTGCAGGAATAAATAGAGAAATCCTGGTCAATCTTCGCAAACAACCCCCCATTGTTAACTACAACTGAATACAGATATTTACTTGAAGAAAACAATTGGCTCCTATATTAAAACAGGAAACCCCATTGAAATAAACGAAGATAAAACAATAGCATCGAAGAAAATGAGGCTGCAGTTTTTCAATTGCAATCGGCCGAGATCCTTTAGGAGCAGACCTAACCACTGCAGAACAAAGGAACCGAATGAAAGACTGCTCATCATGATTTGTTGTACAATATCTATAAAATAAAATTGCGCACTGAAAACTACGCTACAGTTTTATAGTTGGACTTGTGGAACAGATGTAGGGACATTCAGCGCCTCGAGGGACGCAGGGGCCGGAGTAACAATGTTACCGAAGTTCAAGCAAAGCCGAGGGGCATAGCTGGGGTAAATTGTGACCGTAGGGTCACCTCGTCTATTTGCGCTGCCAAATTACTATAACCAACGTAAATACTGCAGACATTATTTAATAAGTATAACAAAATTGTATCTAGGTTTTGTTTTAAAAAGGACTGTTGGAGTTATGTGTCATAACAGTGCTGTATGCACCATTAAGACGCAAAGTTATTGCGTGGCGCGCGACACTGGTGTGTACATGAATACATTTTATTATAGAAATGTGTTGTAAATCGAGTGGTGTGCCGGGACAGAATTGATTTAGACCAGCCGCAACAATAATTAGAATCACATGATGTATGACTCGCTATGACGGTCTGTTTGCATTCACAGTTGCATTATTAGTTATTTTCAACCGCTACAATACCTACCTGCCGTTTGTGAAGTTATGAACTAAATAACGTTATAATGACGCTGAATTATTCATATTTATTGTTATGAGATAATAGCTAAAAGCTTAGCAATGCAGTTAGTTTGAAAATCCTTGATTTATGGTCTGTAGTTGTTAATTAGAAATTAAATTTGATAACAGTTATTTATAACAAAGCTTATGCACGACTGCTTAATGTTCTGTGTTATACGGCTAATAAATTAATGCGTAAGTAGATTGACAGGTCACCTGTCGAATGCAGCTGTTGAATGCTGACCACGAAATCCTTGTACCTATGTATATAAGCATATACAAGAGTATGTAACGCATGCCTATGGCCATTTACGGTTTCAGTGATTAAAATTTTACTCGATTGTGGTTGACTTCCAGTCATGGAGCGACTGCCTATCCGATCATCTCAATTATTATTCAAAAAAACCGTTTGCCCTTGGCAAGACTAGTTGTAAGACTTCTTGTAAGTGGCTTCTAAATATCCGTAACGACTGCCAAAAATGATCAAATGACAGCAGGGATCCACCAATTTAACGAGCCTTATGAAACACGGAGGAACTCTTCTTAAAAAAAAGGATACCACAGATAATATTCAGATTAAAATAAAAAATCGGTAAATAAGTACACTTATCCGTAAATAAAAACTTAATTAAATAAACAGTGACATAGATTTTATACCTAAATCAGGTCACCGGACAGCGTACCTACGCAAAGAATGATACGTCCTTATCGATTTGTTTCAAGTTGAAAAAACTACAGGTCGTTTATCATTCCAAACACCCTTTTGCTAAAATTAATTGGGACTGACAACAAAATAAATGATATAGGCGTCGAATGTGCTTTTACACTTGATTAAATAGGGCTCTAAAATAGTTTAGTTTTAAAACCGTAAGCTTATTTAATGGTAGTCATTGGCATATAATTTTACATGTTAAACATCTGCTATACAATACTCATATTTTATGCGCCACATAATATGTAAATAGTCCGTACTCTTTTCCTTTGACGAACAATAACTAGAGCATAGTAAGCAAGGGACATAATGTAATATCATTTGAGAAAAATAGCTCATAGTCTTAAAAGGCTTAAAGGCTCAATTAATCAATAACTTTGCTCAACGAAACGGTATGAATGCTTGAAACCTATCTTATAAAACTCCCGTACGCTTTGGTGTTACTCATTGATTACGAAGTGCAATACATACCTTTAGCCTTAAATGTTACTCAAATGTTCACAAATACGACATTCGCAGTCAAGCAATATTCAACCTTATACCAACACTTTTAAAGGTTCAAATACAAAAACTTACTGTACGAACAAAATAGTCCGACTCTTTCATCCAGTAGTTTTAGTTTGGTAAGAGTGACTAAAATCACATTCTTTGAATGTAAGTCACTCCTTTCGCCCCTTAGACGTGTCTACTGTTTAGAACAAATATGTGAAACAAATACGAGGATGTAAAACCGGTACCTATTGGCATGGGCCCTTTTGTCATCAGAAGTCACGCTTAGGTGAGAAACACGTGTGCACAACTCCCGAAAAAGTACCACCCTACTAAGTTATAACTTTGAAGAAGTCATAAACATTTTTCTCGTCTATAAATCAGATCAGATCAAAGAGATACCCCTAACATGTTATTTTTTAAATAATTTCAACTTACTCTGTGAATTTTGTAACCCCTCTTATTTTTTAACCTTCCCTAGACCTTTAGAAACAATAAAACACTAAAATAAGTCAAATCTGTCCAGTGATTGTCGAATTTTAGTAAGAAAAACGAACAACAATTAATTTTTATATACATATAAGTAGAAGACTAGACTGGAAGGTCCTACTATCCGTCTAGAAACATTTTAAAACCAAAATACGTGAAATCTCTCCAGCCCTTCTCGAGTTTTAGTGAAAGTAACGAACAGCAACTAATTTTTTGTATATTACAAGAACAGTATCAATTTTAATGCATGTCCACTTTTGTTAATTTTACCATGTATTAACCTAACAACCAAGATCATTGTCTGTTAGTTATAATATTGTTATGTTCACATATTGTTACCCAGCATACACTACAATAAGAACAATACAAACATACACACCAGAAAATTGACTTAATTCCACAAAACTTGATTAGCATCCACAAAAACAAAAGCCTAATCACCCAAAAACCTTCGCTGCCATTTTGTATGATTTCCCTATATTAAAGAAGGTAATAAAGTTCACGTATTGCCGTTCCCATCCGATACATTCGACATGGCAAGAACAATACTCTTTTGTGGCATCGCTATGGTCCACTGGCTGTGCATTGTGCTCCTTCTCAACCCCCGATCATGTTCTATTTTCCATTTATAAAGCAAAAGGCTGATTTATTTTTAGTTCTTTTTGTCGTTCGCTCTGTTTATCTGCAGTATGATACTGGTAGGATGCTGTTGATCGATATAGAACGTTGAAACTAGTGGATATGTGTATGGGTGGAAACGGTGAAGGGTTATTTGGTGCGTAGACTTTGACGGATTAGTTTTCTTTATATAAATTGTTTGTTTTTTGTTATTCTCCTACTAAATAGCTACTACAATATTAGGTTGACAATTTAAGTATTGAATTTGTAAATACCTTGTAAATAACATTTTTTAACAAATAGGTGGATTTTCAATCATTTTAGACTCTCTTAAAATAAATATATAGGTATATTTGAGAAATATTAATGAACACTGCGTTATTAAATTGGACAGCACCAAAATGAAAACGGAGAATTTTCCTCACAAAGCATTTTCATAAGACGATTAATTAAAGTGCAAACTTCACGGCAAACATTGTTTAATGCCTTATAGTTAGAGCTTAGTGACAACGGTGTAATCCTGATAACGGCGCGACATAAATCAGCTAAAACTGTTCGCGTCAGCATGGCCGCCGTGCCACTGCGTCGAAACACCCTAATTTACTATCGTATTAGGTGGCCGTAGCAACGATTATTTTATACAAAATGCAAAGCTTAAAATTAACGAAGCAACCATTTTAATTTACAACCAACGTCCAATTAATTCCATTAACTTGTCGATATCTCTATTTATTGAGGCAGAAGATTTAATTGCAAAACGCATGAACGTACATCTATACACCTCTGAAATTATAACTGCGATTCTCGACCGCGTAACTCATATTAAAAATCGGTACATTATCACTTAGAGGGTACTTATTGTGTATGAACAAAGAAAGACGGCATATTTGAGTGCATGGCAGGACTCGGGCAACAGGCGAGGCCCACACAGTTAGGCTCAATTTTAAACAATTACTGTTGAGCGAAGGGTAAATGTTTGCGTTCGACTTAGAGCGGGCCGGTGGATCGCCCACACGCGCGCTTGACAGGTATTCATTACATTCACGATGCACACGATGCAGCCTTCGCGGAGAACTGGCCGCAGAGATGCCAGTTTTTAACTTTTTGAATTACGATTTCTTTTGCGATGGGAAATATTGTTTTATTGTGATCGGCCTTTAAGGCAAGGCTGTCGTCACTAGACGATAAAAAATGGCATCGTTAAGTCCTCTTTATTTAAAAACATAGAACAGGTTTCTCGAAATTCAAAAAGGCTGTCACTTTGGACTTGGGTCAAGTTTTTTTGTCTATTTATGAAATACGATATCGGAAAATTTCTCGTAAAGGCTTCGGTGCAAATCTATTTAATTTTTATTATATTATCACTTAAGTTTCTCAGTATTACGTCATTGTAGGTATTTAGGTTCAGGAACTTTGATCTCAAAATAGCGAGTCTATTATAATTTTAGTTTATACTGCTTGCAAATACTGTGTTACTAACAAAAGGCACGAAAGATTAATACACTCTAATATACGCCACAAAGCACTCTCTACAAACAAATTATATTTTCTCATGGTGCAAATCACGTCTGTCTACAAAGTAACATCATAGTAAAATATTTACCAACACGACATCTTACAGAATAATCTATAGAGCAAAACAAATGTTTAACATTGCTTTGTTATGTTAGCGCTCGCCCACGGACGCTATCGTTTATCAATCTCCTTACACTCGGACACAAACGTGTTTACAAATTACAACATTGTCTTAACGCTTCGAAGTTTCCAACATACATAATCGATAATCGTTTAAACTAATAGGATTATTCGATCACAAAACATTCGATACGCTCGAGACACGTGATTAAAAATGAGCTTTAAAGATTAACATTCCTCCCAACCCTTAGAAGACCCGACAAAAAGAAATAACAGAGGGGGACTTTACTTTAGAAATTCGACACGCATTTTGTGATTTATTGAAATATCTCAAACATCTTGGTGTTATATAAATCGCACTGGAGGGGGGAGATAAAACCTTCGTTTGCTAGCTCGTCTTACTGACAATAAATCATGACGTCATCCGGTAGAAAAACGATATTTAGGTGTTAAGTTGAGATCATAAGATAAGCGAGTAAGCTCATAACGAGAAGGGTTTGTTTTTATACAAACACAAAATAATCTACGCGATGCTTCATAAATATTCAATTAGTACTTGGTAATATTCAAACTGAAATTAATCTAATTCGGCGAAATGCGCGCTTAAGATGAACCACGTTTGGGAAGCAAACAAAGAGTAAGTCAATGTTTATAGTCCACATTCATGCCGTACCAGCGACCGAGAAACCGACACGTTTTTGGTTTTTTATTGACCTTGGATGTGTGTACAACAATGGTTGCAACCACAATCTTAACAGCCTCGTCGAGAATTCAAAACCGCCAACGAAGCATGTGGCTAATTATAATTGATAATTTGCCACATTTTTTGCATTTTTATTAGCCTCCCCGAATGTAGGACGACGGTCGGACACAGCACGCCGTGCTCCCACATAATTAGCGAGGCCCGTATCTCCCTCGCCCGCACCTACTTTGCATATTTTGTTTGCGCAAACATCGCCACTGTTTGACTGTTAAAATCAAGGATCTCTTCCCAACTTCAGGGGACAAACAACCAAAGCCATAGGTCATCCCGCTACAGCCAGTAATTAAACATGTGTTAATTTTGTTTTACGGATGCGTAGGCTTTAATTGTTGAGGGCACAGACATATGTCTGGATAGATAACTTCCCCGTTGCATCGTCGACCAAATTATACGCTCGATAAACTTAAATGAAAACAAATCTGTTGTATATTTTGCACTTGCCGATTTACAGACAGATTTTGTTTAAATAAACTTCAAATAAATGAAAGAAGAATATCCAGCTCAGGAAGTTTAATTTCGTTAGGGAATTATGAAAATATTTTGTAAGCCGTATTAACAGTCATCTACTTTAGCTTCTGTTCACTTATCTTGTACCGCGTCAAAGCAAAAAGGCCGAACTGTAAGAAACGAGGTACTATTAAAATGGCAAGCAAAAATGTAATTTCAAGGAATTGCCCGAAGAAAATAGTATTTTATTTCGTGTTGTTAACTGACAACAAAGAAGCTTTTAGGAAAATTTCATTGAGCGAATGGGGAATAAGACGATTCTCATCGGAATTAGAGGTTGGGCAATCTTGTCCTTTCAATGCTGTATTACGTGGCTCTTTGACGGACATGGCGGAATTGTGTCAGTGTTTGTCAGGATTAGCGTACTATTACAGGACAGAGCCCGAAAATCGTAAAGGATTTCGCGAATACATACTTCAGACACCTTATATCTGAAAGGTAAGATTTGCAAATACATGTTTATAGCAAAAGAATCCCCATGAGATCCTTTTCGTGTGTATTTAGGCTCCTTTCTAACCCATACGTTATTTGCGTAGGTCGTCTCTGTATTTTAATATTTGGAATTGTCTTTGTTATTTTACATATTTTGAAAGAAAACATTGTAGAGTTTGTTTGAATTCCTCCCCTAATTAAAATATTATTCTGTGCTAACATAAAATAGAAGAGTACCATTATATTCTTTTAATAAGGAAAAAATTTGTTGGAAAACTAAAAGTCAGTTATGGTTTTATTGCGCAGGTAGTAAGGAAAGTGCTAAATTTGGTCTGCCTTTTCCTCTGCCTAATAAAATGTAGGGGAATCTTAAGAATTCAATGTATCTTTCTTCGTCAATGTCACTCCGTTCTTTCGCTTTAGAACATGAATTCTTGAATTGGAATGTCGCTACATGAGCTAGATACATAGGGATCGCTTCAATCGTTCCATTACACGCTCGGTAGCAATAGGGCTTATGTTGAATCCTTACTTCAAGACTCGCATAGTGATGTGATAGCTACGATATTCTTCTTGAACAGATTAGCTATTATCGATAAGAACGAAGACGTGATTCTTAAGCAAAGCTCTCGAGATAAAAATCTTTATTTATCTTGCAAGAGTGTAAAAGTGAGGGTAAACTAAAGGCACCCTCATCAATGAAAAGACAATTAACTATATTACCAAAATGAATCGTTCATTCGTAGAACATACTAAGTAGACTCATGATTCTTTTAAATCAGTACAACGACGTAACAAAATAATCGTAGTCTTTGATATAATAACTGCCATGTATATATTATTGGATACCGAAAACAAAAAAACAGTTTAACGCGCCTACAAAGCGAAATCGAATAAAACCCATCAACAAAAAAAGCACAACACTATTCCAGATACATCTAATGCCCATTGATTTATCGAGTTCAATACTTTTTCAAAGGGAGGGCAAACGAGGGTAGATAACACTCGCAACATAACACTGAACACGTTACCGTTAAAACTTGAACCCCGACCCTATCGGGAACTTTCACTTCAACTTCAGTGAAACTGTGATATGAAAATATTTTTGGAACCATTATGACTCAAGAGATATAACAGTCAATGATCTAGTCCTTGATAATGTTTGGCTTCAAAGCCAGCAATTATTTTTTAAGATGTGATAAAACTTAAGGACTTTTAACATAACTTTCTATGAAGAGGACTCAAATACATTTGAATTTTTAAGAAGAAGACATTCACATTATATACATATTTTATTTTAATAGTTCTTCTGAGAATTGAAACGGCTTCGTTGAATAAAATATGATTGCCATTGTAGAAAAATATTCAAATAAAAATCCTAGGCCACACAATAAATTAGATGTAATTTACAAAATTTATCATTTAATTTATAAAATAGTTTTTTAAAGAATAAAACTCAAGATTAATATGCAAATACGAAATAAAATTAAGAATAGAAACAAAAGACAGACACAATTGTTATTCAAAACGAGGTACAGTCCATCAAAAAATCCATTACCCGTCACTTATTATTTAAATTAAACATTATCTGTGCGAAGGAATCAACTATTATCGCTTTTGTTGCAACATAAAATTATTGTTCACATTATCAAGAGCGCATTTCCCTGGGGTAAGGCCGGCCATTAACGCCAACTGTTCGCTTTGGTGCTCCTTACTATCGTAGGTAATATATTGTGCATGCGGCACCACTATGTGGATATGTTGACTTATGATTAATAGTATTCCGCTTGCGGCCTCAAATGTGTTGAAATTGGTCACAGCTTTGATAGCTGTTGCGTTGTCTTCCCGTGATTTAGTACTTAATGATTATTGCTAGTGTAAGATGATGAGGCTGAACGTATGCTTGTCATTTACTACGGTGGCCTTAATTTAGAGAGCCTGACTGTACATTGTACATTTGACATTATATCGAGGTAATTATAACTTTTGTTTAGAAGATGGTCCCTTCAACTGTTGCCGTAACATCTAAGCTTGATGGATTCACACGGTAAAATCGAAAATGTAATGCTTGTTAAAACTTAAATGACGAATTACAAAGTCTATCAGCCTGGCTACTACTAACTTACATATACAACGGTCAATAGAACAGTGGCCTATCTGATGTTCCCAACACTGAGCTCAAACAAATTTTAGTACGAACCGCTAACTGACACATTTCTGCATTTGTCTTCTTTATTAATCGCCCATAAATTATTGTTTCATTGCTGTTTTATGACCGGCTACGGCAATACGGCTAAGTAGAATATCTTAGACATTAATCATTCTCCTGAGAAATGAATTATTTTTGCCGTAGGTCAGCGGTTGATACGGCCATTCGCTGCCTACGCGTTAACAGCATATATACATAAAATTATTATTAGATTATATGAAACGTATCTAATATTCTTATAAAGCTACTATATTATTTCAAGGAAAGTAGCTTCAGAAGATAACTGATGAATAATGAAGCCCCAAAAATAATTGAAGTGCTTTTTCTTCTAAGAATTTACTACAATCAATTTTCATTACCTAATTATTTCGTGAACATAAAAATTTGACCGAGTTTTTTTAATTAAACCACTGAAGACAAAGTCAGTTACTTTTTATAGGCTATTTCTACGTAACCTAGAGCCCACTAGCGGCATGCAAATATTCACTTAGGAAGGAATGGGAAATAAAGTGACCTGAATACGGTTAACTGATAACGTAATTTAGATAAGCAACTCTATCATAATGGCTTCAGTGATTTATGTGTTTTGTACAGACAAACTTTAATACGTAAGTAATACGTAAAGACGATTAGATGGCGTAGTAGTAAGTGAATCTGCCTGCCACGCTCTCAGAGGTCGCGTGGTTGATTCCCGCATTTAGTAAAACATTTCTTTGTATATACATATTTACAAAAGAAACTTGTTAGTATGTATATCAGTTGTCTAGTACCCGTAGAAAAAGGTCTGCTTAGTTTTGGACTAAAATTAAGTTGCGTGAATGTGTGAGAAATATTATATTTTTTTTACTAAATAATGTAAGCTTATCTCTCAGATAATCTTCTATCTATACTTATAATAAATCTGTAGAGAGGTCAATTCTGTACATTCAATATATTTTCAAAATAACTATCAGGGGGTGATCAGTGATCGATACTGATGCCAAAAATGCAATCAGTAAAATTTTTGTCTGTCTGTCTGTCTGTCTGTCTGTATGTTATTAATAGGAACAAAAACTACTGGATGGATTTTAATGAAACTTGGTACAATTATTCTTCATACTCCTGGGCAGGTTATAGGATACTTTTCATCACGCTACAATCAATAGGAGTAGAGCAGTGAAGGAACATGTTGGTAAAACGGGAGAAGTTACACCATTTTTTAAGCTTTCGTCGCGTGTGCAGCCTTAATGGTTAAAGCTACATAGAAATCATGTATGACGGAAATATTGTACATAAAATTATCTAAAAAAAAATCCAGAACAGCATATGTCTATCTTTAATGGTTGACTCACAATAATACGTATAACTCCCGATAGTTTACCAGTTCGAAACTTTCTGATTATTTGTTATTGATTTGTTTACTCTTATGTTTATAATATTCTCGCTCATGCCTAATTAACAAAAGATAACATTATAACATATTCTATAAAAAAAGAATCATAGAAATCGGTGTGGAAATACCAAACTTATACATAAAATACGATAATCAGGAGGTCGGTTGGTAGGTATAATATAAGGCGGGAGGTCCGAGCGCGAGCTTCTCATCCCAACAAAAGTTAGGCATTGGTAGCGGTAATCGACATCCACACTGGCGTAGCCGGGGGGTCATTTATAGGTTATACATCAGAAAAAAGTAGTCTGTGTGTTGTAGACTACTTTTTGTCGCGAAAACCGTCATCCACGCGGGCGGAGCCGCGGGCGACCGCTAGTCGCGTAATAAGGGTTTTCGCTTTACGCTATTTACAAATCTACTTCAATGAGTCTCATTTTAAGTCAATATTTGTTTGTATCGAATTATTGAAATCAAATAAGATTTTTGTGTAAGCAATACTATGTATTTCTTTAGGTATCAAGCCAGATTTCTCTCCGATATTTACACTCAGCTTAAATATCAAAAGCTGATGGATGTATTCGTTGGCAGAACGAGTGTGTTTTGATACCCTTTAAAAAAGTCAACATCGTCAGTCAACGAATAACTTGTTCAGTTAGCAATGACGTCATGCAGCGAGTTAGCATCGCCGCCTGTCTCGCCACGATTTCAGTAAGATATCGTACAGACGCCAGCACATCAAGCTACTACAATCTGTCAAATTTCCATAACAGATTTTCAACTTTATCGCTCAAGCATATGGCACAAAGTTGATTGGGAAAATTTGACAGTTTGGGTTAGCTTGGCGTGCTGGCGTCTGTCATACATACAAGTCCATATAGAAAACGGCCGGCGTCGTTCGCTTTCTACGTAGCGGAGCCTTCAAGGTAAAATAGGACAGATTTAGGACGCGATAGGAACGTCATCACACCTGAAGCCAGAGTGCTCTATTAAACGCCCTATTTTCACACCAACAACCCTTTGAAATTCGTTTTTATAGGTGTCTTCTGTTTCGAGCATATGAATTTTAAACTCTCTTTCGACCTCTTTCACTTTCCATTATCGTAAAAGTTTTATACCTTTCCTCGAATAGGCGTACATTTTGCGACATAAACGTTTGCTTCTGTATGTACCACAAATACACTGTGGTTTAAGCGCAATGAAGTTCGTCAAACCAATATTTGAATTATTTCAACTCAAATCGAAGTACTTATAAACTTAAATTGAATCAAAGTCATTTGGACTGTAAGTATAAATCATTTTTTCTGCTGCCTCCACTTCTCCGAAAGGCAAGACAATATTCGCTAAAGTAAAACATTATCTCATAAAAGACATAAGGGAATTGTGACCTTTGAACAAAAAATAGGACCGGTCCCTTATTGTCGGACCCCTACCGAATTGCCTTTAACAATAAAAAAAAAGCTTTCAGTATAAACTCCTCAAAAATTATTATGGCTGGATTCTCTCGATAAAATTGAGACTTATCCACGAAACACAAGTTGATGCCTGCCCCGGGCAGTGTTAAAGACCGCTGTCAATCTCCCTTTATCCCTTAACCTCCACTCAATTTATTATGATTTGGGCCTCGAATGTATTGAACGATTCTAAAAGTTACGAGTATTGCTTGTAAACATTTTTAGTGTTTGTTTTATCTTCATTCGTACGCATTTACAACGGGATCGAAATAATGATTCTTTAAAGATTGTGTTACAACACGTTTATCAATATTTCATATTTCCCTTTTATGTTTTCCTTTTCTTTTCTTTTACGCCAAATACTTTAAATCCTTTTAATTTATGCGTGGCATATTTCCTTTTGTATTTTGTTACGGGTTTATTCCGCAGTGTTTTCCATTCGTTCTTTGTTGCGAACATATGTATATCTTTGTAGACTATAAGTACATTAAAAATTGTTGTCTCATTAACTAGTTGAAAAAGGGAGTCGCCAATTTCGGTGATATTATAAAATATAACTTGCGTCGTGGGGTCCAAATGCACTTAGTCTATTTCACGAGCTATCTAAGTGGCTGATTGACGCTTCTCGTGACTCAAAGACTGCCTATTACTTTGGGCAAAGAATGAGCATTGCCGTTCAACGGAGCCACCAGCCTCCTGCATGCTCCTACCTCCTCCATGCTAGACAGCGATGGTGACGCATTTTTCGACGCCTTTTAGTTTTTATTTAAATATAGTTCGCTTTAAAGGTAAAAAACTACATAAATTCCACTTTGTATTACCAATCTCTAGAGTATACTAAAACTTTCAGTGTGCAAACCCAAAGTTGCATGCTATAAAACACGATCATAACCGATTGTCGCATTGCATGCCACAGCTGCAATTAATATCGCAAAGTAAACTTTATAAACCAGGGAATGATAAAGTAGAAAATGTTATAATGTTTTAACATTGGCGGCAAAAACAAGTAGGTTACGGCAGCAGCTGTGGATAACGACAGCACGCGAGAAAGCAATATATTGGCACTGAAGACGCCATTTTCTATGCTCCATCGTGGCTTGTTACAACGATACACAATTTTTGTACACAAAACTTTTTGTTATGATTTAATGTTACAGCTTGTACGTGTAAGCAATGTTCATGTATTGGATATTATAGATTACGACCATCGCCTCGCTTGCAATTTCTAAACAACAGCACTTTATGCTTTATGACAGTTCCCATTCCACACTTTCAAGGAAGATAACGAAAGACGCCGTAGTGAATATTCGAGCATATTAGGAAGGAATTACTATGAGACAAGATCTTTATTCAGTTTCGGGAGATTTGAGTTGAATTAATTAATTAAATATAATTTTGAAACGCTTTACCCTGAAATTTCAAACATTTTAGTATCTAAAACCAAAGTAGCTACTATACTTTACGAAGAGAAACCATTTTCACAAAATAACTAAGACATTTTCTAAATAAAGAATAAAGTTGTCTTCAATCAATCTTGTCTGAAATAAAACGACACTACAATTTAGTTTGAGATTGTTTACCCCAGCCTCGATGGAACATGTCGATGACTAAAAAGGGAAAGTATATTAGCAGCGGAGAAAACCCAACAAGTTATCACAAGTTATGGGTGTAACATAATAATGCTTGTAAGCGATGACTTAGCAACCTATCGCCGAGTACATCTGAGAACTTTGACCTTCCGATGTTTAGTACCTTGCTCAAAGGATGGATCATTATAGTACTATTTCTTGGAACTTTGTCTTTCTTGTGCTGAGGTATACTGCGCTGCTAATTTTGAACGGTTTTAATGACTAACGAATAGGAACTTGTATCTTTAGTAAATTCTCTCTCTGTGCGAATGAATAATTAGTTATTAATGAAAAAAATGGTTTATTTAGGATACAAGGATTTCAACAAAGTGAAGGACCGAATCATTTTTTTAAAATTAAATCTATTATTTATAATATTTACACAAAATCAGAGTTACATTAGAATAATACTTCAGCATTTCACATGACGTAGTAGGCCCCAGAAGAGATGGTGGGACGAAATGGACGCCTACCAAAGAATATGGCCGGAACAGTGTAATGATCGGGAAAGGTGTGGAAATGAAATAAGGAGGCCTTTGCCCAGCTGTGGGACAGCACAGGCTAGAGAAAAAAATATGACTATATGAATCTAGATAAGTATATCTTTAATTAAATATCGTCTATTTAAAAACTCTGCTAATTTATGACCACTGACCAACATTATTTGACTGCTACATAATACAATCTTAAAAGCAACATTGCACATAACGGAACAATATTGTTTCGCCATAACTTACTGGTACAGGAAGAACCAGTAAGCACATATGACAAATTTATAGCAGTAATTAGCAACGCTGCACAAATACATTTCCCGTATTAATCTTTGAACCGACACAAAGCCATACAGACACTGCTAGCTTAAATTAGTTTACATTAAATACCAGTACAAGTGACATTTAACCGTATATAACACTCAAAATCCATTAAAATGAATACGCGCGTGGCGCAATATAATTATTCTAACGTACAATTAGCGAAACCGACGCCATTACGTGAAGGTACCAGTTAAATTAATGTTGGGTTACAGACACTCGAAAGTTCCATTATCGTTAGAAACACGATAATGCTTAGGTGATAAGTCTGCTGTAGGCATATAAAGGACATACAATGTATGGGAATGTACAATTAGTGTGTACGTAAAATACGTTTCCTAGTGATAATGGTAATAGGTGTCCATGTAGATAGTGGCTTTGAGAATTTTAAATCAGTGCTATCTGTGTCTTATCCTATCTTATCCATAGCAGATCTACTCGAGAGACTAGTCTTTTCTTGGTGCAAATATATCTAAAAATCTATGAAGGCATTGAAGTACCTTACACATAGATAGATAAAATCTTATTTCCAATCAAAAATCGAAGTCCAGACAAGGTAAATTTGCAATGTAATACTTCCCAGATAAAAATCTGAAATTGATGAAAATGGCAGTTTCTGGTACCCGTCAGAATGACGATGAAAGCTCGCATCGATTCGTGAGCTACCCGAACCATACGCCCGCACTAAACTTGCATATTTGCTTGCGTGAGCAATCTTTTTTTGGGCATTTTTGGTAAAAGGTTGACGGGCCGATTGCAAGTCAAATTGTTATCTTCAATTTTGTTCGCAGTAGCTGGATATTTCAAGTATCGTCCCTTATTTTATGCCAAATAAAGTAAATGTATTTCCTTGTAAATTCAAACAAAATTTTCACGATTTAAAACCAGATGATAACTATATTGGGAAATTTGAAATACGCCATTATGAACTAAGCTACGATCCTGACTTTCAGCAGAAAAAAAAACAGCAAATTTACTATAAAGAGACAATCAAATAAATGAGCAGTAATGAACACTTTCAGTATAATAATCATGGCGCATTTTAAGCCAGAGGGAATAATTTTATTCCCATCCATTGCCGTAAGATGTGCAACTGTAACAAACGGATTAATGTGTTCCGATATTTATACCAAATCGATTCATTCAAATGTAACTCGATTATCTGGCGTTTATTGTTTTCGCTTATACCTATGCGCTCAGTGAAAAGATATTAAAAGTAAATTATTTTTTTCCTGTAACATCACACCGATCTAGAAAAATAGTACTATTTATTAAATATATGTGAGTCTACATAAGGCGAGAAAGTTTTAGACAAATGACAAATGTCACAAACAAAAAAATGATAAAAGGATTTATAATATATATGCCAGAAACAGACAGGTCAATGAACTCTTTATTCAAACATAATACGCATATTATCAACAAGTATAAAAAATATTATATACCACCAATTTTCAAATTGAATACGTATTAACTGGTATAAAAAATATGACTTGTCCCAAAATATAACCATTGAAATGTGCAATTTGGCAGACACGCAAATTAAATAAAACTTTTTAATTTATGCAACTGATTAAAACAAGGATCGTATAGTCCGCAGTAAGTTTGGTCACCCTACTATAACAGTAGGTAAACATAATTCCGGAACACAAATGTACCATTTTGGGTGCAAACATACAGGCCGTGTACAAACGGTTGCTAGAATGACCTTTGTGTATATTGTGTTACAAAATTAATGTAGGTAAAGCCTGTATAATGTCGCAGGGATAACTCATTAAGTTAAATAAATATATTACATTATTAATAATATATTACAATAATATAACATAGGTATTACAACTTTTCACAGATGGTCGATTGAACAAGGTAAGCTATTGATAAGCTTGTGTTATGGGATCTAACCCAAGTGATAAACAACTTATCGATGCCTAAGAGTAAACATCCGAAAAACCCTGTAAGTGTAAAAGACGTAACTATTCAGGTAGAATATGTAGGATGAGATCAGAAACGTCTACTTTCTAGACACGTAGTAAAATAGATTTTGACCAAAAATGCATTTACGAGTTTCTATAATATATACATACGTACTTATAAATACATATTATAACACCCATAAACACAGCCAACAAACATGCTCATTACACAAAATGTTGAACGTAGCGAAAATCGAAATTAAGAAACTCGCGAACACATTACAACATTAATTATTAACTATCTCATTTTCTATATACTTACATAAGAACAATTTCTATGCTATTATGATGAATGTTGATTTCTTCGCATTATTTTAATGCCAACTGAAAACAACGAAGCATAAAAATAAAATTTAAATGAAACCCAACAAACATTTAACAGGAAAACTGGTGAAAATACTTCTGAATAATGACATTTTTAATGGTATCGACAATCTCTTAATTACCACTGTCTACGTAAACAATCTTACTCGATTATTCAGTTATTTCAGTTTATTCAACTCTTTTTTTCATTGCGATCGAAAACAATTAATATTCATTGATACGGTCTTCGGTCCTGGCGCTCCCGATTTGAATAATTGGCTGATTTTTATGCAGTTGAATTAATGCAATTGGTACAACAATTTTATTTCATTTTTCGCCACTCGAATCAGTTTGTTATTGATAATAACAACGAATTTTTATTAATAGTTCGGATTTCATTTAGTCGTTGAAACATTTTTATAATTATTTTGAATCCGTTAGTTTGTTTTGTGCGTTCTATTTTTCATTCTGAAGGCTCTTATTTTTTTTTCGATAATTGAATGACAAATGTTTTATTACGACTACAATGGCTATCGTTAACAATATGTCTATTGACATATTTTCTAGCTGAATGAATTTGTGTGAAATATGCTTTGTTCATAAATGAATACCTAATAGATATTATAAATAATCCCTTTTCATACTAGCTTCTCAATGCAATTTTGCTGTTACTATTAAATTCTATAAATATCGAAAATAATATCGCATTCTTTTTTAATTTAAATCAGTACGTAATAAGCAACTTCGTAACCTGAAAAAAATATGTTTACTTATTTATAATTCCATTCTTAGAAAAAGTGAATTCATGGAATTTTTCAACCTCCGAATTTCTTACATAGATTAAAGTTCAGTTATTTAGAAAGTAATCAATAAATTAGTCTCTGTGTAATTCAAAATTATTATTCCTTCTATTAAACAGTAGTATTAATGCGATACAGTAAGCTTAGGTACTAAATAACGCAGTATTATATCGTAATATGCTGGTGACAGGTTGCTAAGCTCGTCTCTGCCCTCCCGTTTCTAAGAACATAATTATGTCTTAGTAAGTTACGAGTTGGGTTTACTATTAATACCCAGACATTTTAGTAAGAACCTACTTAAGTATAATTTTCGTCTATTATGACATCATCGTACCTATTAGGTTCGGGGTTTTTAAGTACCTATACTTTGTACTTATTGCAATAGATTTTTTGAATAATTTTATCCAACTAGTAATGTTAATCTTAATTCTTATTTCAATTTATTCTAGAACCAGCTCCTTCCTGAGAAAGCCTATACGTTTTCTCATATCTAAGCTATATTACTACCAGATTTCATCAACATCCGTTAAGCCGTTTGGGCGTGAAGAGGTAACAAACATACACACACACTCACAAAAGTTCGCCTTTTATATTAGTATGATACATTGAGGATTGAACCTGAATTACTAATATCGTACATATAAACATATTCCTATGCATTTTTCTTAATAATGTGTATAATTTAGGTACTTGGCGGTTTAAAAAAAGCCGCGAAAACGTCGACATACAAAGCGCACTTAAACAATTACGCTGTATAAATGTTTAAATGTAACGATAACGGTTAATTGCATTAACGGAAACGGTGATTCGTATGCAATGGCAACATAACTGGCGAACTTTCGACCGCACGCCCGTTAATTCTACTTAACGTTAAATAAAATTGAAATATTTTCCACTATATTGAAATGTTATTTTACATCGGATGCCTCATTAAGCGACATTCACTTGTGTTATACGTTTTTAATTTTATTATAACAGTGCCAAATTTAATTAATTGTGATAATTTCGTCGGATTCCGCGTAATGTTTGGGTTCCGTGAATTAATTTGCGTTTTGTTTAAACCACCAATTCACTTAGCATAACGAGTAATTATGGTTTATGTTTATTTCAACGTTCCTCCATTTTATTGTGAACAAGTCAGATCCGCAGTGGTATTCCAGTTTATGGTGACATCATTAACTAAAGTGACGCTTTTGTGGTGCATCATAATAGAATTAGTTTTATTTTACGTAATGAATAACATTATTAATCCTTATTACCAAACGCCAAGTCAAATTCTTTTATTTAAATTAGGCTGATAAATCAGCACATTTCAAACGTTAAAACAAAAAAACAGCCCCCAAAAAGCCCCTCCTTCACCACTTCCTATGTATTCTCGCTTAGTGGAAGAAGTGGCGCACAGAACTCCCCAAAAAATTCTAATCTATAAATATAATTAGTAATTTAAGACAAGCAAAATAACTAAAATATTAATTACATTAATACATAGATATATTTATAATAAACCCAAAGCTATACGTAAATTATGCGATTTTCAAACAATGCTTCATCTAGCAACTCCATGCGACACTGCGATTTTAGCGTCACCGTCGCATTATATTGTATGAAGCCACTTACGGCGTCGCACAACGCTATCGTATTAGCGTCGCTTGTCACAGACGCGCGACATGGTGTGATTACAGACTTAGATTTATGTAAGTGCATCTATTTTACTATGTAACCTCATCGTCTTATTTACTCATAATTACAGGATTGTTTCAATTTTTTTAAGTCATGCGACCAATTTTTAGCTTTTATTTTTGTGTACGGAACCAAAAACGCACGTAAAAAAGTACTTGACCATCAAGGCCATCAATCAATGTTGGACTATGTAGCAATTTAGCAAGATACATAGACTACCACACGAAACAAAAACTGAATTTTAATCTAGAGCTTACTGAAGTTCCTTGCGTTTTAATAACCTTTATAAAAGAAATTCTACAGACGCCAGCACATCAAGCTACCTGAAACTGTCAAATTCGCCCAATCAAAATAGCTTGATGGACTGGCGGCTGTAAGTTTCGTAATAACTGTTACATATATTCTTATTTGAGAGCTTTCATCCCCTAGGATTTTGATGTAAATAATGTAGGTATAACGTAAATACATTAGTCATTACAAAATGGTACAAATCGAAATATAAGCTCAGAATAATCGTGACAGACCAGACCCAGCGGAAGGGTGCATATCAAATCGGTCACTATGTGTCACGGCAGCTGCTGCCGACTGCATCCCCAGATTGCTGGATGCAAAATTAATTCGGTGTTGTTTGGCACGTCATGTATGTACAATACATGTACTGATTAAATTCCCTAGCATTATGTGCCTCGTTAATACCTAATCGTACTGGGGAATTTTGATGCACGGAATTAGGTACTGTTTAGGGATAACAGCACAATGGTGACTGATGGAATCCTGCACAATTTATGATAATTAAAAAACAGTTTTGATACTAGAAGTATATTCAATACTGTTTGAAATATCATTTAAATATTTT
This sequence comes from Heliothis peltigera, assembly GCA_958496145.1. Taxonomy (NCBI): domain Eukaryota; kingdom Metazoa; phylum Arthropoda; class Insecta; order Lepidoptera; family Noctuidae; genus Heliothis; species Heliothis peltigera. Next base: position 5,369,126 of record OY292333.1, read on the forward strand.
TTTTAATTTATTGGTGACGGTGACTGAAATACGTATTGAATATCAATAATTCATTTTATATTATAGTCAAATTCAGATTTATCGAGACTCCATTCTGAAAAGAATACTCTAATCTTACAGAAAATGTAACCGTCTCCGCGCTCGGTGTCTCATAGTTATTTGATTTTATTGCAGATATGTGTAGACCAGAATAGTAGATAGGTAATTGAATTGCAAGCTAGCGCGCGTCGGCGTCACGTGCGCGGGGCCTTAGGGACCCCGCTCCGACAGTATTTTGTTTTATCTATTTTTAATGGCGACTTGAGGGTTAATCATCAGTGCAGATTTGATAGCTTGCGGTTCATTTTCGCTATCGAAAAATTATAGGGGCGTGGTTTTATGGTACACTTCAACTAAAGCTATTAAGACCCTTTTTATGAGTGTTCGAGAGTGATTTTTTAACCATTAGGATGATGTTTATGTTTTTTGTTATTAATTTTGACTATATTCTTATAATAACAATAAACTTTTTTAGTGTCAAGGCTGGTGGGCTCGTAAAATTTTTATACATGTGTTTAGAATTAATCAATATGAAATATCAAAATACATTTTCGGCTATTGTTTAACGTTCATTTTCTTTTATTCATAGTCCGAATGGATATTTATTCAAATTTGATTTACAATCTGGCACGCATTGTTGAGATTTACGAAACACATATCGAGTATCACGATGTCCGATAAGAATACAAAAATAATCTCGACCGACCACTGAACGCCTACGAAACAATATGTCAACCAGTCTAACAAAGAGCTAACATACAAAAAATAGCAAACCGAAATCAATAATCGTATCTCATACATTAAAATAACATCTTTCGGACAAAAAAATGTCATGTCGACATAAAAAAGTAAGGTTTATTATTTACTTAGAGCGTTCAGGGTTGTGCTCCAGTGTTTTGATAAGGAGAGATCAGTGGCCGGGAGCAAGTTTTCTTACGACGTCGACGGCAGAGGCAATATAGGCGTAAAGTAGTGTACTTAGCCCGCCTCACTTGCCAATAAAAGTAGCTACTGCTTATAAGAAATATAGGGAGCCGCCGCGGAATCACTACAAACCTTTTAAGCTGGCGGTCTAGATAAAGTTGGAAACTTTTTAAAATTGTATTTTATCGTAATTTGATCGAAGCACGTACCATTCCAAAAGAACTCGGCTGCGGTCTTATTTATTGAGTAGTTTTAATGAGACATGGATTTTTGAAAAATACGTTTTAAATTCGATACGATTTGCTTTTCGCAACTAGTGATGTGGCTAACTGAGTTCACAGATCAAACACATCAGTGCGTTAGTCAATAATCTTTCTCAGAAATATTGAACTTGAAGATTATTTCAAGTTTCATAATAACCGTAATTGGAGAAGGTAGACAAGATACCTTATTACACAATATGCCTCTAATTATCGTGAAGCTATAGATTTCATTAAATTAGTATCTTTTATATTTGTAATTGGCTTATTGAATTTTAATTCGATTATTTGTGTCATTAGTGGACTTATTTATCTTGTTTAAATTTATTAGACAGCCGACCCCACATCATGGGAGTAAAATAATAGGATTTTGAAAGACGTTTTCGTTCTCAATGGATTCATCATGAGTAAGCCAATAAAGACAATTTTTCCGTGCATTGCTTTAGCACGATATGATACAAAACAAGTTTTTTTTAATTACGATGACTTATCTACTTACCAACAAATGAAGAAATTTCATATGCCACACGAAATATCACCAGACCTTTGTAACCAAAATACAGAGATCTCACTAATGTCAGATATTTTGACGTCAGCATTTAAGGTCCAGACGCGGCGGTTGTCAAACCTTTTGTACAGATAACGTTACAAATTGGATAAGCCCTGTCATTACCAATACACTGGCCCGATGCCAGGGACACGCCGCCCGCTATAATTTAGATTGTTTCGTGTATCATTTCAGCATCGAAAGCGATAAAATTTTACGGTTATAGCGTACCATATGCTCGTATACCTCCTACTGTATAAAATACTGTGTCTAAGCGCGGTGCCGCTTGCGTGGGCCATATCATGTGACTTGTTTGTCATCCATCATTATAATACGGAGCGCTTTATGCGAGCTGCAGTGGACGGGTTATAATTTTATATTATGGCTTTGTGTTGCGAATGTTTTTGTATAAAAAGTTTTATTGCTGTGCACACAATGCCCGTTGTTGGCTACTCTTCAGTTTATGCTGATGAATATTACTATAAATGAAATTGAAATGCAAGGGGTTATTGCCGGCATACCTAGTTATAGTGACATTGCGCTAGGAGAGAACAGTCATAACTAGGTAAATGAGTGCACAATAATACATATTATCATTATAAAAAAATAACTGAATTTTATATCGAAAACACACGCAGAACATTTAAACCTACCTTTCATGTTTTTCCAATCGTAAAGCGTTTATATTAGAACACTTGAATACATTTTGTGTGATCGTTTCAGCCTAATATAATGATCATAAAGATAAAAGCTAATAATCGTTTGGATATTCTTGTTGCAAACAGTCTTCTACTTTATAGTTTTGATTATTTAAATTTAAATGCGATTTTCTTCACTGAATTTCATTTCAAATAGTATTTCCTTGCCCAATAATAAAATTAAAAGTTACTTAATAATAAATTTGAAAACTAAAATAAAATACAAACGTACATATGTGTTATGTGTGACGTTATCAAAATAATAATATCATAGTAAAGATATAGACTCAAAAAAATCATTTGAAAACATGTTGATGTTTTCAAATGATTTTTTAACGCATATGAAGAGAAAAAAGGGTCTATAAGTACAACGTAAGTCAAACTTAAGAGCTGATAAAAATAAAGCAAAATTATTTAAAACCACAAGTAGCAATTGGTAATATTGTCACAAAACTCAAAATTGTAATTTAAAAAAATATAACTACAGGGTACTCGACACGTAAACCCAATAACAGCTAACTACACAGTATTACTTTCACATTCAAGCTGACCAAATAGACCCAATACAATAATATTTGTACAAAACTAACAGAAACTTGTCCAGAAGGGTATAAGGTATACCTGAAGTTATGCATTAATAGTGAGCTAACTTAAATCAATATTATTAGAACAAGCATAACTTTCTTGGGATAGGTATGAACAGGTAATAATTGTTCGTCTATATGTAACTTCAAGTTAGTGAAGACAAATATTGAGAACCAAGTTTCTTGGAGACGGCACCGATGTTAATTAATTATTTAGCTGCCAGTTCAAATTTTATTTACTTTTGAATTCAATTTGTGGGGATTTGTTTGCGTTGGCTTGATAAAATTGTGACATTAGTACCGAGTTTTATTATTTGGAAAGCTAGGTGTACCTACTGGCATGTTTTACTTATGACATAGTCTATTTCTTACGAAAGATAAGGTACTGAAAGAGACGTCTTTGTTTTAAATTTTATGAATCCGTATAAAAATAATTGTCACAAATGAATCTAAAAAGAATTATCACAAACGAATGGAAATGCATTTTAAGATAATTTTTAATATACAAATGAATCCACTATACTTTATTCCATTACCACTGTAGTACATGTTTCCAAGGCATAATTCATTTCGTATTCCTGTTTCCTTTATCCCTCTCCGCCTAAGAACTTAAAAACAAAACTAATTAAAATTCTAACTTCAACGCTCTTCGGTAAGCGTTGTAAAGTAACGAAATAATGTTTTCATTAAATTGAAACGAGGATAGTTAATAAAAACGCAGCGTAGTGGCGTAGCGCTAGCGAAGTGGTGAAGCGCGAGCATAGTGGCGTAGCCCGAACGTAGTGGCGTAGCGCGAGCGTAGTGGCTTAGTGCGAGCTTGTGGCATATCGCGAGCTTAAAGTGAAGAAACGAATTTGTCAGAAGTGTTAAGTAAAATTTGCATAGTTCGACAGAAGTTGACGTTGAAGTTATCGAGCAATGAAAATAATTCACGATTCGCAATGCTAATCCATTTTTGTAATTACCGATTAAAGATTGCGTTCAGAGAAACTAATACAAATGCTGCAACTCTTGATAGGTATCAAATAAATCACTTCAATTCAGCAAGTAATAAAAAATATAGTAACAAACATAACTCTTCTTGGTAATGGGGTAAAAATCTTGTGATCTATTTATTGCTTATTTTCTGCAACCACAATCGTCAAATTACACAAAGAGATGTATGGTACTTGGTACAATTACATGAGTATTTCGGGACTTTTGGCCCCGCTACCAAAAGCCCCAATTTCAGGCCCGTAACAACAGAGTACGGTTTGTCTAAAGTGAATGAGCAATAAAGCAAATCCCGAATAAGCCCAGAGGACCATACGAGCGGAGCCGCGCGAAAAATATAGTACCCACCGCTATTTATATTGCTCTTCTATGCTTAGCTTGGAGTAAAAGAAAAATGTAGAGAATATCGGTTTATGATCCGTTAACGTAGGGTTTAACTGTGGTAAGGTTTTGTTTTGAGCGAAACTGCACTCCCTGAGTAAAATTTTGCATTTTAAACCGCACGTCCTTTAATAGTGTTTTTCTATTAATGTATCTCAATATCTTCCTGCTACTAACTAATAATTTTAAGTTGTTATTTATTTTAGAATTTGAAGTATTACTTTAAATTAAATGTGTTTCTACGCTAAATTATCAAATAAGTTTTTAAATCAAATAAATTCAGACATACCTACTACTTGTCCACACACAATAGTGTGAAGCTTATACATAGTTTAAGAGCGTAAATTATATTAATTTCGCAAAGAGTAATTCTAACAGTCGTTCTGTCAAAGGGTTGTAGGCACTAATACGACTATGTAACATCAACTTTAATTAAAGCCCATAAAACGAGCCATGGAAACTTCCTTCCGCATGCCCTAACTTTGTTATGTGGTCAAACGTATTTATTCTTGCTGACGTATCCGTAAACTCCATTGAAGATCATGTGACCGCTGGCTGTGGGTTGTTCGTAAGAGTTGTCGTGGCCCTGGCATACAGGGACCTCCAGAAGGAACATGGTGGGTTTTAGTCAATAAGTCTGACACTCCCGCCAGCTGCAACCTCAGCGGGAGGAGTCATTTGATGATTTGCCACGATAAAAAAATCATGCGATTCTCGACTCTAAGCGACGTCATTTGAGAGTACAATTAAACATGGTAGGTCGCTTTCATTAGCTCCATATTCGTGGATAAAGCAAGTTACGCGGATATCCCGAATGGAAGCATAACCTTCACTTTACGAGCCATAAAATTTTCAAATTTCGCTACTCAGCGTTGTTAAATTCTACTGCACCTTTGTTTATATTCGATAGCGTGTTTAATTTTTATTAATCCCACTTAATTTACGACCTTTACACACACGTCTCTCATATTTTACGTTCCAGTTTCATGTTCCCTCAAGACAAGGTTTATGACCAGCATTTAACTATATTCAAATGTTACAAGAAAATTTGTATGTTGAAATAATTAACCTAAAATCGTAAAATATTCAGAACACCTTTCTGTTTAATTATCTTCACGTGTATTTTAACAACAAAGGGGGCCTTGTACTAAATTATACCCAAAGAGAATAACAAAATAACAGACTGAAAGAGACGGCATTACCGCGTATTTGCTTGAAGATACATACGTAAAGATATTGACGACCACGATGGCGCAATGGTTATTACGCCGGACTGCCGTGCTAAGGGTCCCGGGTTCGATTCCCGGCACGGTCGACATTTGTGTAATGAGCATGCTTGTTGGTCTGGGTGTTATAATATTTATTTATGAATATATAATATATGTGTAAAATACATGTAATTTATCAGTTGTGTTGGCACCCATAACACAAGCTAATCAATAGCTTACAATGGGGACTGACCGTATGTGAAAAAGGTGTCCCGATTATATCGTTTGATACCCATATCAAAAAGTAAGAAACACATAATCCTACAAAATCCAAGACAACATAACTAGTTATCGAGTAAAAGCTCAATTTCTCTTTTAGTACGGACGTAATGGATATCTAAAGGGTATCGCTAAACGGATCGGGCGCTCCAAGCAATATGCAACATTGACGCATTAGGTGTAAAGGTCAGAATAGTTACGACAGTTTACCACGAGATTATGTCTAATCTGCTGCACATAACCAGCCCACTAACACTTCGGTTAAGCATTGGGATGATTTATGTCAATATTCCCAGCTGTCTAGCGCCTAACCCTGTACGTATCATTAGATTTATAGGACAAGCTGACTATATTGTGTTACTATAAACTGGTTTATATGTGTATGTAAGCTAATTATAATTAATTTCAAGATATAAACTATCAGTCTTTTATTGTCCCACTGCAGGAGACAGGCTTATTCTCATACAAAGATGGAATGAGCGTTAATCACCACGCTTGCACAAGACGAAATGGCGATCTCAAGCTTTTAAAGCGTAGATTTCTTCGAGATGTTTTCCTTCACGTCATATACTCAGCAACTGATGTCTAAGATATACTTCGTAGGACTTAGAAGTACAACTTACAAAAGTTACATTGGTATTTGCCATACCTAGATTTGAACCGGCCACACACTCTTATTATACACAACAGACAGGTCTTATTCGCGATGATAAATTTTAAAGGCCTTTATACGTTTTCATCGCGTATAAGACCCGTGTGTTGTGTATAATATGTGTACAAGTTGCGAAAATCTAAAAACCACACACTCTTCCTACTTGAGTAGCTGGGTCTTTAACTACTAGACCACTACGACTATCAAATATATCTTTAAGATATATTGAATTTTATTGTTTCGCTACTAAACTAAACTCCGTTCAATAATCAACTTTAGTGGTATTATAATTGCCGATCGTAAATTGGGTTTCGGCAATCATTTCAATAAATTTTCATTTCATACTCAAAATATTACACAAAATCAGAATGAAGCTTGAAAAGTTTCTATTCAGCAAGTTAAAATCATTTCAAAAATAACTGACGAAGACTTTGATGGCGCTATAAGGGTACTTAGAAATTAAGTTCAAAGTTACTGTTTTATTACTGAAACACCAGGCTGAAGTTACTTACTTTTCACGTAAATCATGAATGTTTTCTATTCACGCTCATACACCGTGACTTTAGTACAATGAATGCCATTAATGTCGATATTTCTATCAAACGAAAATCATTGAATATTCGATTTGTATTTAATACTCGTACTAAATTACTCATAGAATCAGGTAGGTAGGCATTTTGAAAAGTAATTATGATAATAGTCGCATAGGTCTATAATATTATACTGATGTTGTATACTATTATAAATTTTAGCAATAAATAATGAATAGAATGTACAGCGCTCTAAAATTCTATTCACAGCTCATCGCTTCAATGGAACTTGTCTAGACGAAAACACAACATACTTTACTAACAAAATTTTAAAAGTAAAAATATGTTTAAAAAAGGAATAATAACTCCAAGGGTTTTGGCAACCATTTTGGCCCGAAACGCCAATTTGTGACAACGTTGATCAAAATACAACAATAATTCATGGCAGACACGATAACCGCATAAACTAATAATGTTTGTACGCCAACATTTGAGTCATAAAAAAAAACTTGACAACGTATCTTGAGTTATTGGCAGTAGAGCTTCCAACTTATCGGGATTTTTGGAGACATTCCAGGCACACATTGAAAATGAAACGTTGCAATACTTAGATAACATTACCTTCGATATAATTTTTAATCAAAATCCTCTTTAATATGAAAACTAATTCAGTATTGAAATATGTGTAATGAATAATATTAGTAGAAGAACTTTACATTAAAATGTGATAATATAATCGAAAATCCGTTCTCGGGTTGACTTGAGAGCGAATTGGAATGGAAAAAGGTTGCTTCAAGTCAGTCACTATAATCAATTCTATCACGCATCTGGAAATTATTATTTTGTTTCTTGACATTTTGGAAGACTGGAGTAAGTTTAGGGACAACATACTGTTAATGTTTTTAGACTTTCCTGACTTGTACACAGATTGTACACAACACAGGGGTCTTACTCGCGATGAAAAAGAGTGAACTCGTGTGAACATCCACCCATGACCACGGTCGGTGTAATTCGGCCGAAACGTTGGGAGAAATAGAGGTAGCGTACATACCTTTATAATTATTAATCGCGAGTAAGACCCTTGTTTGGTATATAATAAATATAAGTTATATGAAAAAAGAATTGGTACCTTCTAAGTTAGGTAAACAAATTAATTATTAAAATACTGTCATTAAAAAATATATGAAAGTGTGCATTAGTACAACAAAAAAAAGTTAGGTTATACAATATCCTGTCCTGCAAATAAATTATATAGCATGGGGACCCCGATTGGCTACCAGAGTAAAAAAGTTCGCCATCACGAACGAATAAGGCCGGAAGAACTTTTGTTACTGTTATAAACGTATAAGGATGATTTAGACGACTTGTAAAAAGTTTATAATATGTAATGCCGAGACCGAGATTATACTTGAGATTTATGATTAATCCCTTGTCGAGATGTTTTCTATCTGAGTCGTATCTTATGACAGTAAGATGAATGACAAAAAAATAAGAAAAAAGTATTCGGTCTAAGCTCTATCGAAGTTTCTTAATATGTCAACGACACTAGCCTTATCTGAAATGACTTTTCTGCATCTAGACATATCTTATAGCGCAATCACTTTTCAACGTTGTTGATATAGATTGATGATTACAGTCGCTTGAAGTTGGTTGAATTTAATCTTAATCAACCATTGCCAACTTTAATATGTATATGTATATATAGATCTTACATATTCTACCTTCATATGAAATCAAGGAGCATCCATAACATTCATTTGTTTCTGTTCTAAATGAAGCTACTAGTTGCGCCATCTGTCAGGCAATGACGGAACTAGTCATGGCTTCCACTTGTAGCGTCTAGTAATGAATCACATGCACCTCAATTAACTATTTTTTCTTTTAATAACTGTAGGTATATTAAAGGCTTTCCCGATTCTATAATTAAAATTATTGACTCAATTCAATAAACTATAACAAATTCTAAGACTAACGTTTCATGATTAATAAATATAATTACTGTTTAGTTAACTTATTAAGGAATTTAAATGATAATGTATTTTAATAATAAACTACTTTTTCTTAACATCAATATTTCCATTTCACAATAATATTTCTCCCAAGAAAATGTATAAATTATTTGAATGATCATGAATCTATCAACAGATTGTAAAATTGTATCGTAAACTTGCTATCTACAGAATCAACACTGCGGAAATCCGTTGAAAAATGTTGTTTTTGGAGCATTCGTATAAATTTTTATGTACGCGTAGGTTTTATTTTCAGATGCTTTAAGATATGAATATATCCACACATTCATATTGTATTTTTTTTTGCATTCAGCGTTCTGTTAAAAAAAGTATTATCGTTAATAATAGTTGTATTGCCGAATGGTTAAGATTCTGTAGAGAACTATAATTTCTCAACATAATTTCTCAAATATAAATATTGAATTGAATTGCATTTTTTACTTGATAAAAATTAAAAATAACAAGTTCGAGCCTAAATCTCCATAGTTCTTTAAACTAAAACAATTCGTCAAATTTCTTTAATGGATTTAAACCATTACCACTTACGCATATGGTTCAAAAATGATTGGGAAAATTAGACAGTTTCGGGTAGCTTGATGCGCTGGAGTATTATAATAGGCTAAAAGCGCAAAATATTTACAACACTGACCGCTCTGCTTTGTGAAACAAATCAGTTATCAACACAAAATATATATTTATAAAGCTAGTAATATCACAGGCCGTATTAATACACATAATTGCATATAACATTGCCATCCCCAGCATCGGTCACGAAGGGTAGCATGCTACATCAGCGTTGCGGTTAACCGGCTCGCGACGTCCACGTCACTCCACAGCCTGATTGATGACATCCAGCGGACTCTGACATCAAGATATTAATAATTACACTAGACCTCTAGGTGTGACTAAAGCGAACTTAAATAATGAACATGTGGACGGCTTCAAAGTTCTGCTAGACCAGTATTAATAATTACGAGTATAATTTCTGACGGCTCGGTTTACCAAGTCAGTAAAGTTTGCAAAGCAATGTGTTTGTGACCTAATTTATAGTTCATGTGTAGTTATTTAGAGATTATTCAATGAGAATTACATTATTAAAAAGTTTAGTCTTTAATTTAAACTACCTAGCATATTTTAAATTTTCATACATAAACAAAGTGTAAGGGCCTATTTCACCACCCTCGAATAAGTAAGTTGCAGTTAGTTTATTTGGTAAATGATTTCGTACAAACTGTGTTCCAATTTTGAATTTATTCTGTAGATAATGGCTATTCGGACCTTGTGAAACTGGCCCTCAATCAAATAAATTTCAATTCCCTTGACCTAACTAGATGGCGTTGGTGTCAAATAAGATCGCGTTTTGGTTATTTTCCCCACGATAATATAAACGCCATTTCACGGCCTTTGCTGGAAAAACCCAATTAATTACACTTTTAGATTTTTTATAGTCTTTGAATGCATTGAGCGATGCTTAAATAAAAAAAATTGTAATATTTTAAAAGGAAAATTCGGAGCCGATTTTCTTTCGCATTGCTTAAGCTTGTCTCTTGGTCCAAGCCCTATCTAAATGTGAGGGCGTAAGCGTACAATACAATGTATCACCAGATTAATGTGTACGCCAGTGATGTGTGAGACTCGATGTGTACCTAAATCCGAACTATTCGCCTTTCCTCATTTACAATGACCACTGCAGCTCGCCAATACGAGAACTCTCAAAATTCAACTAACATAACCTGAAAAAATCTTACGCCAATTTTCAAATACCGAAATAACTGCGACCATTGAATTCTAAATTGCATTTCGCATTTTGAAAAAGCAATTCGCTTTCTATCTAGCTGACTCGATAATTGCTTGTGATAATTGGATTTCCGGTCATAAAAATGTAAAAAAACTGCTCGGTATCTGAACCGCCCTTTGCCGTCGGCTTTCAGGGGATGTCGCTTATTTATATGCTAATGCAGCGCTGTAGAAATGCCACGCACGACTTAGGTGTTGCACCTGTCCAATTATAAGAACAACATTTTCCCCTATGTGCATTTTCATGGAATTTTCTGCATGGAAATTGAGGTAAATTTTGCCACGTATGAACGCCGCACCACCTTACAGGTGAATATTTCGCTTTTGCCCAGGCAGCCGTTTGTGTAAATTATTACTTTGGAGGTAGATTACTGCACATATGTCCACATAGCTTTTAGTTTATATTCAGTTCCTTTGCATACTGCATTTTAGAGTGTTTTAGAACAAATCTCTAAAAGTGTTTCGTGCAATTTGTGCCGAGCTCTAAGTTAATAAATAGAATTTCCCAGAAGTTACTTATCACTATGTCGGTATTATCTGCGACGCCATTTGTATTGGTGATGTTTCATCCATTCCCCCGAACATTAGTATTCATGGAAGTCAGTCGATCGAGAAAAGAATTTTCGCGGCTCCATCCAATCTTGACGAGGGCTGGACTGTACTGAGTGGTTGCCATTTCCTCCCTCCTTTTATTTTTTCTCCAACAACTTAATGGAGTCGTAAAGAATGGGCTGGTATTTCATTATAATGTTTTAACTTCATTCCCGACGCCGAGGGTAATTGTATGACATTTTAATATTTTTTGGAAATTGTTCTTGTGGGATTAAAATACCGCTTGCTTTTAGCTAAGTCACGAATAGAAGAGACGTTTTAAATCCTACAAAGATTTTAAAAAAACATCAGATACTGTATAACAAAAGCTTTTCTTTAAACTAGTTAAGAAAGTAGTTTCTCGCTTGCAGTATGTAACAGATGTGGGTACACAGAATAACAGAACAGGGCATCCATTCAGCTCTCGGGCTCCCAACGCAAGAATTTATCTAAAGCAAATCTCATTGTTCAGTGGATCCGCGGAGACGTGAGCTGAACTCGCAAGTAAGACAAATTCCCATCGAGTTGATTAAAGTTGTCAGCCAGGAACGCGAGAGATGCAATTTAGCCGCAACCGGCAAATATTACGCGTCCCGCCGTCAAAGCCGTACTACGAACAGGATTGTTCCCTTGGCTCTTGTAGATTGCGTATTTGTTAACGTGAATAGGCATTCCCTTGATAAGCGGTACTCGCAAAATTCGTTTGAGACCACAGAAGATACGCCCCCGAAATGATGTGCAGCCTTATCTTAAGTAGCTTATCACGACGTTAAGGAGTCCTATTGCGGAATATACATTACGAAAGACAGTAATAATGGTTTTCTTTAAGTCAAACAAAAATTTATTTGAAATAACATTTTCCTTGCTAAATTATTTATTAATTATTATTTCATAATGAGCTTCTAAAATTAGTAGAATTTAATCGAAACTTTCTAGACAGTAAATAATACCTGACGTCGTTTCAAGCTGGCGCTGAAATTATGCAGCAATAATTTCATAGTTCACAAAGCACAAAGTGAAGCGCTGAATGTAAGTTATACGCTCACCGTAAAGTGGCCTTAAGAGAGCTTATAACACGACTGAACACATTGTGAAGAACCTTTCGGAGAATAAGGCTGTGTAGAATAACGGATAGGTTGTAGTCTGCAGCTTTGTGGCTCGCGTTAGAATAACCAGTTGTATTTGTTATGAAGCCGCTGCAGCGCTGCTCTGAAACGTACTGTATTTGTGATGGATTTGCTATTCAATGACTGCAACTGAATTCGAAGTAAGCTGTTATGTTTTTAAATAAAATGCTTTATTTAGTAAGTAAATTGTGCGTTTTTATTTATTTATGTTTTAATTGTAATGATAAGCAAACGATTCAAAATGAATTTCAATCAACATATTAAATTTTTATATATAAAAAATACATTTCTGCATTCTCGAATGAAATCTTGTTATTTATTAAAGAATACCTGCATACAATTTTAATCTAACTACAGTAACTTAAATAAATCACGTAAAAGACGTTAACAATTTCATATTTTATGTCCACAGACAAGTTTCGTGAGTTCAGAAAATACTTGCACAATTCAGAGCCACAAACAGAGAAAAGTAGTTCGGAATACAGGCAAGCTCGCACTGTTATTAAACTGAATAATCAAACAACACTGAGTTGCAAATTCGGTCCAAACTCCGCTGCAAGGCAAGATTGCTCGAGTGAAAAAGCACGTAGTGTTACGTATAATAACAGTTATTGCGAAATATTTCTGAACGTAATGCCGCTGATATTTCTAATCCACAAAATCCTTGGCACGCGGGAGCTAGGGATTACACATTCAAATAACGCATGCTAGTCGCTATATAGGGGACGTTTTCCATTACTGAGAACTACGCAACACTATGACTCTTGTCACTTCGTAGGTTCGAGACTCAGTTTTGAACCGAGTTCAACACAGTGCGCCCCGTGTTTGGAGTTGGAATCGCACTTAAGTAAACTGGGATTTAGCCCAATTTCGGAGCTTATGCTTCTAAAGGTTTACTTGCACCGGAGCTGCATTGTTATTTAGGCACATAAACGTAAAGCCTGTATATGTGAACGCCGATCCAGGCTTCATTTGCTGTATGAAGTTGCGAAATCTTTAAGTAAATTCACACTGCAAAGTTCATTTAGTTTTCAGGAGGGTTGAATCCAATGGAATTTTGAACTACCAAAGCTTGAGCGACGTTGTTCGTTGTTTATGAACTAGTCTTGCCCGCAACTTCGTCTGCGTCCCAAAGGAAATACGTTATGTATTTGTTTAATATAAGTCTACCTTATCACCAATAGTCCATCTATCTCCATATCAATCGGTGCAGCCGTAATAGTCTCAAAGACCAATATACAAAGTAAATAAGTAGTAAGGATTTTGTTATAGCAAGTTTATTAGGAACGGGCATTGTTTATTTGTTCTGCACACTACCTACACCTTATTATAATATTTAATCCCAAACGCCCACTAAACCTGCCCAAAAAATAGTTCGCACTACCTACGCTAACTCCCATTCTATTCAAATCAAGTACTTTCCTGAAAGGTTCTCGCTAAATGCATAGCTTTAATCTCTACTATAATATCTATAGATACTACTTTTATAAAGTTGAAGAGTTACTTTGTTTTTTTTTAAACGTGATAGTCTCAGCAACTACTGATTCAATCTGAACAATTCTTTCTGTATATCCCATTTATCTAGAAAAGCTTCTTATCCAGGTGTGCGAAGTGGTTCCCACGAAATTTAGTTCGTAAAAAAGATCTCGTATAATCTAAACTTGAACAGCGTAAACAAATATCTCATAATAATCATGATCTCAAAAGAAAAAAAGCAAATCGTTTCAACAGCTTATCGCAAATTAATAATGGCGTAGAAACTTGTTACTCAGGCTAGTGATTGCAGTAGCGGGTATCCTTTCGAGCCAAATAGAACAAACACTTTAAGAATAGCAAACGCAATTATTTTTCTACAGAATAAATATTTTCTAATAGATTTGATCTAGAAATGTTAAGAGGATTTCAAATGGTCATCGCTTATCTTTTAAAGCAAGCTATTCCATTAAAGTTGTCGTGTTAATAAATATATAAAGGCACATTAAAAATTCAAGGCATTTAATTTCTCCCAACTTAAGCAAAAAGGAAATACAAAAGAATGCCTTTAAAGTAGCATGCACCGTCTCATACAATAAAGAGAAACTAGAAAACACATACTTTACAAACGCTGTAATTTAAAACTTTTAATACCAGCAAACCTAAACTGAAGAAGAAAAATATTTCAAAAGTACAAGTTCTGCCATTGGAACGTAGAAGTTATACCAAGCAATACTTTATATCTTTATAGCAAGTCTAATTCGAAGTGAGCACGCCAATGAAAAAGGTTCAAAGTTTGTTATTGATCATTGTTCCTTGTTCAAGAATGCAAGGAAATTCCATCCAAGTAAGATATATGCGGGTATGCGTTTTGCATGATTAAAACTTATAAATTAGTTAACTTTCAGCATTCAAAGGGTGTTTAAAGTTAACTGTTAAAGCACATATTTCAGATTAGGTTTTTTAGAAGTTAATTTACATCAACATTTTTAATTTATTTTTAAGACATTTTAAACGATTCATCACAAAAATTCTACAATTAACTAGAAGATACAAAAGGCAAAGCAAACTTTTAATGAATAACATAGCGAGCCGATTCTAAAATCCAAACAGCTCAGTCCCAAAAATATGGATATTGGCAAAACCTGTTCTGTTTCGTTCCTGAAATCTGAGAGCTAACCGTCCAATATTTTAGAGCACAGAACGAAAACTCAATTAAGTCTAATTTATATTTCCAATACTGTAGCTAACCGTACCTCGGTACCGCTATAAGTGAGCGTCTAGTTTCCATTAAACAATATGAAAGTTGCAGACTTCAATAAAGTCGTTGACGGCTAAGCACAGTTGATCTAAAAATCAATAGTTTGATAACAAAGTTTGCGTTGCACGATTGCGTTGTCCGTATTCTGATTGCAGGCACGTAGCCATAACGTTTCGACTGAGTGACGTACCCTCGCAGACGAATAATATGTCGCCGCGGGCAAATGTTGCTAAGTTGGTTAAACAAGCCGAGTGGGGACGCATTGGAATATTTACGTTGATTGCAGTTTTCTGGTGTTGTGATTGGGGCCGGATTAGTGTCTATATCGTGATCGAGTGGTGTTATAATGTTTGCAATATTTTAGCACATAATGAATATTAACTCGTTTTCTCTTTAGCAAAACTGTTTTAAAATAGTAGTTTCTGTGAAATATAGATTTTACATGTGGGTCGGTGGACAGTGAGGTTTTTTCAGAACAATAGGACAGTGTTGCCGGCGCCACAAATAGGGGCGATGCCTACCGGTGCTACGGGATTTTCCGAAATAGTTACCGCGTCCCTGCTACTCAAAGGGCTCCAGAAGAAATAAATATGGTTTTTTAGTCAATAAAAGGCTGATTCTCCCTCCCACTGCATGGATGCAGTACGCTGGGTGCGCTGCGAGCACCGAGATAATAGTTCGATGATTTCCCACATAAAAAGATATTTTTACATAACGTTATTACACGCAAAATCCATGAGTTAGAACAAAATTATGACATAGAGTCACACGAATACAAAAAAAAGACTCTTAACTTTATAACACGATAATATTTTATATTTGTTATCCCCCAAAGCATAATAATACATTATTTCCATGTAGATATTTCACCACATAAATATTCTACTATATATTCAGCAATATGGCTGCTCAAACCCTCACAGGCTGTAGATTGCAATGACGATCACGCAACCGCTTGAGTGACAGCCGACAAGCCACGAAATATTGCATTTACATTACCGAATACGTGTTATTAGTTTTCGTGTCTAGCACAACAAAATGGTTAATGTATTGCGTCTTCAACACGCAATATGTGTGTTTCTTTCATTTTTAACAATTATTCTTTTCAGACGATGTTGAAAAATTGAAAAAGCTGTATAGGTACCTACTTTAATTCAGTCGTAGTTTTGTTTTTGTTTTATTTCTCTGTTTCTCGACTCAAAATGGTCGCTTTCAACACTCGAGCGTTCACTCCTAGCATTATGACTGAAAATTAAAATGAAATGTAAGACATTTTGCTTGCTCCAAAAACGACGTTGAATTGAAATGTGACTCCCAAAATAAATCCCATCTGTAAATAGAGGATTGCTTACTTTTGTCGAACAAATGTTACGACAAGGTAAATACAGCCATAAAGTGACATAATATAATTAAAAAGAAAACTGCGTCAACAATGAATTAAACCAAGAACTACCTACATAATATTATTAACGCTTACAAATTAAGCATTTTAATAGTCCGAATCGTGAGCGTAATACCAAAATCTTTACTCAGCACTACCGTTTAAAATCCTGACGAATATCCCATTTTACGAGAATAATAAAAGCGGATCACATTAATTAACCGTGTATCTGCCGGCTGATTAAGAGTGCAGTACCGGAACGCCATAGGGTCAACTTTAATTGGCTCGCTGTTGTATTTTAGATGTGCGATACAGCAGCCGAGGGTTAATGAATAGAACAACATGTGGACAGTTGTTGTTGTTGGCGATATGTCGTTTTGTTTTGTAATTGCGTGTTAGAGGTTGTTTGGGAATGTTTGGACTATATCAGTGGCTCTCAAAGTTTTGGCGCAATTAGCTCGGCTTAGTGAGGTTACTGGTATTTTAGTCTCATTTCATCCTGTGGTAGATAAAAGGAAGGGCTGCTGCTTTGTTTCTGAATGTGAAATGATATAAAATTGTTTTGTCTAATCAACTGTAATATGTTGAAAGTTTTCGGCTTAAACATAAACTACCAACAACAAACTAAAACCATAAAACAAAAAAAACTCAATGTAAATAGTACGCGTCCAACACATGAGTAATAAACAACAATAAAATAATGCTGGCAGCGAAACAAGCCCAAGTACTATCAGATTCGATGTCATAAAAACTTAATTAAACTACGAAACAGCCAGCTTGCCAAATTTTGCTAATAGAATTAACCTTGGAAAGCCGAGATTACTATCGGTTTCACTTAGTTTTGGATAGGCGTGGTACTCTTCGTTAATACACGGGTGGCACCCCACTAGGGGCTCAACTATGTTATTCACGAAGCCACTCCATACAGAATCCACTTTTCCGACGCAGGGATTAGTATACTTTTCCAACCCAGTACGAATAATTAATTAACCAAAGTAATATCCATAAATATGTATGTTTTATCTACGCATCGTTGAGCTAAAATCTTTGATTAATATTTAATAACAATTCTCAATTAAACATGTTTCAGCGTAGGAATTAATGATCAAGCGACGAGCTAATTCCGTCATCAGAAATTCAGAAAGTGAATGAACAAAAAGACAGTAATTTGGACGAGAAATTAAATTTTAACAGAAAACACTCGAAACGAGAAAGTGCGCGTTTCGTCGGGTTGTGTATTTAACGCGGATGTGAATTTCGCCGCATCCGCCCAAAAATAAATGAGCTTTCTTCCGCTTACTTAATTTACTGCCACGGTCGAAACGGGCTCACAGTCTGAATATATTAAAATTAATATTTAGCACTCGCTTACTGTCGCCCTTACCTCCGTGTGATTTGTTAACACCAAGCTTTTATTGTATTAGGGTATTACACAGTATTTGTAATTTACAAAATGCTACTATTACGACCGGAGTCAAAGGCAATTACAGTTAATTAAAATGAAATGTCCTCGTCTGCATAATTTTCCGTGCCGAGCACGCTGTTTTATATTTTAAACCTACACATCTGTCAACGCGTTTATGGAAATATGACAAAATGGACAAAATACATTGTGTTTGTTATTTCAGTTGAAAATGCAAAACAGAGCCTTGAAATGGTATAACCTTTTAAAAATTTTTCTTTTTTACTATAAGTAGGTAATTATTTACCTAAAATAAGGACAACTCCCCAGTAAGAGTATACTATTGATTGCCAATAAAGCTGATATTTACCTGCCTTCTGCAAAACATTTGCAGAATGTTAAACATATGCAAAATTATATTAATTTCAATTTTTACATATATACCTGTAGTATATTATATATTTTTCAGAACTATTGTTGCCAAAATCATCTCCTATTGTCTATTTACGATTCAAATAAATCCTAAATCAATAGCAGTCAAAGTCCGCAGCATTTGGCGTTAGCAGAAAAAGGCGGGAGTCATTAATCCAGCGCTTGCCCTCACGGAGAAGCCGATGCTTACACACCCGTCGAACCAGTGAAATATGACCGAAACAAACTGCAGGTTGCAATGCTGTGCTATCCAGATATGTTCGAACTAAAGCTTCAATCTAGGTGTGTAAGGAATGTTAATATTTTTAAATATAGCGTGTTACAATACAAGTGCACCATATTTTTACAGGTCATCTAGTACACCTTTTTTTTCAGTTTTTTTTACACCCTATACCTATACTCGTATATATTGATAGATCAGAAATATATAATGTATGTCTCATATTCCTATATAGGTACAAAATTAATATCGAAATTGATTATTAAGTATCAATATTTTGATGAAAATATAAGACTCATTTTTCTTGGTTTTATTCTAAACTCTTGAAGTACGAATTTTAATTGTTATTAAGTAGATAAATATTGCGCTTTGTTTATAAAATTTTTGACTTTTTCTCGATTTAGGGTTAGTAATCAATGATATATGTATATGCCTGGTTTTAATACAAATATAATTTATAAAGGGTAATTTAAAAAAAAACAAAAATTTCAGTCAACTTAGAGGTATATTTTAGCGCCATTCAGCATTCCATCGGCAAAAAGTTGTATATTTCCTAATCCGGAAAGCGCGCGTCATCCTCACGTTCCGGTTCGTTCCAGGACAGTCGAAGTCTCCGTTCCATCGTATACATCGATGAATTCTGTCCGGTCCGGCCCTAATCGGACAAATGTGAGTTTTATTGGGACAAGAAGGCCTTCTAATGGTGCATTTGTTATTTACGGGGGACTACATTTAGCTTCACATTATACAGATCTCTTGTTGGTTCGGTCTATAATTGTACTGATTAATTAGATTTGGTGTTGGATCTAAATTAAAAAAAAAACTAATGTAGTTTAAATGTATAACTAAAATAATGGTTCATTATTTCAAATTAGCAAACGATGACGTCACATTTATAAGTTGACGGTATGAAGGCTTGTATTAAGCCCAAAGTTCTTAGTCCATCCTCACATGGTAACGTAAACACTTCAAAACCCATTTCGTAGTCGAAAATGCTCGATGATTTTAAAACAATTAAGCTGAAATTCTAGCAAGATGAGGAGCTATTACGCAATGAACATTGCGCCAATTAACGGGCCGAGAAGCACCGATTCGATATTGCTCGTAACTTAATGAGTTCCGTTGTAAGACAAACTGTTCGGCTACTGGACACGAGCGCGCTGACAGAGATGTAAAGGCCTACTAGATGAAGCTAGGGATTTTGTTTCGTGATTTAGTTTCAGGATTATTTATTGAGGATATCTATGTCGAAGCAAATACTTTAAGAAGGTTTTAATTAATTGAACGTTGTCTTTATTTTATCTTTTATAATAAATATATATCAAGATTAAACATTACAACGCAGTTAAATATTATGTAGTAAGTCACATGAGGGAGTAATGCAAATTGTCCGAAAATATTTTATGGTTATGTAATATTTTAGTGTATTTTTCGAATATGCTTAGATATTTGTTACATACTGTTGGGGATTTTTTTTTTTATTCTAATAATTGTAAACTATTTCTTCTTCGACAAAAAAACAGCAATCACTAGCAATGCTGGCATATCCAGTAATTAAAATTCGATGTTTTACTGGACTGGGACAAGTTTTAATTAAGGCAAATATCTCGCACGGGGCTGCGATGTGGACATTCCATTACAGCGTTTAGCTAGAGATAATGAATATCATGTGCGACTTATCGGTTTCTCAGTTTTCAAGTTCACTGTGGAACTTGATTTATTTGACACTGTTTTATCAGATACACCAAGGTTAAGCTTTTAATATTTTTTTGCGCCCGGACCGATTGCCGGCCACTGCGTCCGTTCCCATAAGGACATCACCCAACTACCGCAGGACGTGTTATTAAAGTATACAAGCATTGACGCAGACACAGGTAAATTATTGACGAATCTTCTGATTCTCATAGTCCAGTGGGTCGGCAATCTGACACGACGGGAGAGAGATCAGGCGCAGGGCCGATATTTACGTGCCATCCGATGTACGGTTTACAACGATACGAGTGTCGTAGGAGTATGATGAAAAACAAGGCAAAGGGGCAAATCCAACTCTATCAAAATTGATTAAATAACTGTTAGCTTAGTATTTGACAAAATCCTGTCTAAGATTCGAAAAAGACAAAATATTACGTATGGACTAAAAATTGGAACTGTGTCCAATAAATCTCAAGGTTCTCATGCTGGATCCATGTAAAGTAAGCACCAGTACGAAGATATACGGTGACTATAGTAGCTTAAGGTTGGTAATAAATTTACTAAACCCTTCGCCTACGCGGTACGGGAAGGGGTCCTTTTTCTCAATCAAAACTCATGAATAATGAGAATTTTGTTTAATTTTAGTACCTTAAGGGCCAGTTTCACCGGCTACGGATAGCCACTATCTACCAGACAAATTAAAAAATGGAACAGTATAAATATGAAATTATCTGCCAGATAAACTATCTGGAACTTATCCGTAACCGGTGAAACTGGCCGTAAATATAGCATTCGCAATAGGTTTGAAATCAGATGGTATAAACTCTGTTGAATGTTTCTTTAACTCCTTAAAAAACGGGCTCTTTAAATTAGGGTTTGAATACTCTGTATATTAATTTAATAAAAATATCAAGAGCAATTGATCAGTGAGGCATTCAATACTAGACTTTTAAATTATACGCTTATTTTAAACGTATTACCTCTTTCGCATTACGATTAGTAACCGAACCGAAAAGAGAATAATTAAACAAAAAAATATATTCAAGACGAAGAAAATCGAAATTGCCCCTCCCAGGGAGGGTGCGTTGTTCCCTAGCACCCTCATGCCACAGTACAGTTTACTACCGTAAGTCCAAACGTTTGGCTGTACATATTTACAAACACTAAAGCGGAGACAAAGGCAGCGTAACTTTGCTGTACTTTTCAATATTGTATCTATGACATCTAAAATTGAAGTAAAATCCTAATGTACGGTTTTATTATTTCTAAAGATTACAAAACACTCGTACAATATATAGTTAAACAATATTTGGACTGTCCAGGAGTAGCAAGAGTTTAATCGTTAGCAATAACAAATTAAAAGTTATTATGTAATGAAATGATTAATAACAAAATATTGTTATAGTCATCGATAGATTACCTACTTGATCACCCAGGCACCATCTAGATGAGGAGACATTGGAATAATAAGTACTTCAGTAGGTAACTAATAAGCTTATTAGACGTCAATCCTACCGGAGTTGTCCTTCTAAAATTAATTCGCAAGTGGCCATCGCTCCCGCTCGTCATTAGGAGTGGGCACGCAAAGGGAAATTATCCTCACTTAACCCTCCTGAAGGCGTTAACTGGCACCTCAGCGGAGGGCTCTCGCCTACGATTACTTTATTATACAGATTGGAACAATTTTTCTCTGGCTTGAAAATATTTTTGCAGCTCACATAATGGCTAGCTTAGTACAGATAAGGTTAACTTGAAATGTGTCTGTTACTGATAAATACCGAATAAACTAACAAAATCCACACCTTTTTAAGGTGCCTTCCGAATCACGGAGGAACTTGTCATGACATAGATGGTCACCCATCCACGGATCGACCGCACCAAGCGTTGCTTAACCTTTTTATCGATAAACGCTACAAGCTCAGCAGGCTTAGCATGGCAACCATAGAAACAAGTTTTGTTTACCGGAGATTGGATATAATGACAGAAAAGTGACAGATTGACGTAAGATTTCTTTTGACATTTTTTTAAGTAATTTTTCTTTTCTTCGATTGACATAAGGCTACAAGTGATTATATGCGAGTTGACAGGTCGCGCCATGCTCGGGCAGAAGACATGTTGACATTGACAGAAAGAGCTTTATCTTTTCTTGACAGAATAGATATAAAATCGCCATGCTAAGCCTGCTGGTCATTTATAAATGTACGAATTGTTATTATTACGGTTAAAATCACAACTAGCGAGTACCGTAAGACTGTTCTACGTCAATCTTCTAAGTTCAATCATAACTGTGGACAATTTCCTTGTAACACTCAAAAGTATATGCTAAATGTTATTTCCATAACTTACAAAATAAATTCATCAAATAACAAATAATAATTAGATTGGGCTATTACCAAGTTTCACCACAATAATTTCTTACAGTACAATTATTTACAGTGGGAATATACTTTATAATAATTACCTCCAACTTTTATTTTCGACAAAAGAATAAAAAATCATTTTTCCAATACACAAAAGCTTAAGTAAACATTTTATCTACATTGTTCGGACAAGAAAAATGAAAATATTTTTTTTTCGACTACAAGCCCGAATCACCGTTCATCGTAGCAAATCTTTAATTCTGTCCCTTCAATTCACGAGTCCCGATTGTTTTTCCGAATGAATGCATCAAAATAACAATTCGTTAAAGATCTAGCGGCCAACCCTCTTCAACCCTCGTTCATTGTGCCTATCTATTGTATTGTGCTTGTTACTGCACGTTCAAGAGAATAAAATCAAACGGGACAATAGAAATAAGTAATTGTACTCTGGTGTTTTATTTATCTATACTTTTCACTCTTTTCTGGTTGAAACAGTTGAGTTTTTGAAGGTTTTAAAATGTACATGGGTGAAAAAGGCACCACGTAAATTTAAGCCCTGCACCCGATCTCTCTCCGGTCGTGTCGATTGCCGTCCCATTGGGCTGTAAGAGTGTAGGAATATAGATTGCACCTGTGTAGGTACAATATGTCCTGCTCAGGTTTAATTGCTATATAGGGAACAGACACCATGGCCGCAGTTGGCCTAGAAGCCATTATAATAATTAGTTACGCATACTCTACACCAAATCAAGCTATTCTAACCAATTCATTCGGAATTTCAGCTGAACCTTTAATGACTTGCAATTATTATTCAATCGATTATTCCAATCAATCAATCGATAATAATGATATTATGTTTCGATGTTTACTTCGTATACATAAATGTACAGAACAAGCAATAGACTGAAATCGGACCGCACACCCGACAATCCCATTGACTCTGCGGTTTTGTCATTATGTCAATGCTAATATTTGTGCACGCTCGACAAGCGATCGTTATGTACCAGCGACATTGTAGGTACTAATTCAGCTTTAATGTTTTTATAATTAATTATGTAGATTAATATTATTTCCAGCAGGCTTAGCATGGCGATTTTATATCTATTCTATCAAGAAAAGAGAAAAACATCTTTCTGTCAATGTCAACATGTCTTCTGCCCGAGCATGGCGCGACCTGTCAACTCGCGTATAATCACTTGGAGCCTTATGTCAATAGAATAAAAGAAAAATTACTTCAAAAAAAATCAAAAGATATCCTTACGCCAATCTGTCACTTTTCGGTCATTATATCCAATCTCCGGTAAACAAATCTTGACATTTTTTGAAGAAATGTTTCTTTTCTTCAATCGACATAAGTTTACAAGTGATTATATGCGCCATGCTCGGGCAGAAGACATGTTGGCATTGATAGAAAAAGCTTTGTCTTTTCTTAATATACATACAACACTGAATTTAAATAAAGTAACTTAATATGTTCATGTAGCAGCAGAAATTTGGCGACATTTTCACGAAAAAAATCTCATTCGCACCTAATTTTCTTTTTACTTTAACAAAGATATAATTTCAGTGAGGCGTAAGTTTTTACTACAGCTCAGAGTAACAAGAAGAAAAAATATCTTATTTCTTTTAGTACTTCATATCCAGTGCAAAAAGGTCGACACTGAAAAAACTCAATAAGCTTTTCTTTGCTAAACAACTTCGAGAGTTTACATCAGGGACTTACATAAATTCCATAAAGTTTATAGGTTATATAGAAACGAGACTGTTTTTCTTCTTATCTAAATTTCTATCTAGACTGAAAAAAAACAGATATCATAGCCAGGTCGTAAATACATTTTATTTTCTGCGATCTTATTTTGAAAACACTTTATATTGTATATTGGATCCATTACTTCAAAGTGATTCAACCCGAGCTAAATAAAACCTTATTTAAAACTTTAAGATAGGTCTCTAATATGTCTTAGTAAGAGTCAGAAGAAAATTGATATCTATAAATCTAAAATGTTAGTGAAGAATATTTTTATTCATGAGTGGCCGAAAGAAGATGCATTTCATTTAATTTCAAACTTTATTATCAAGATCTAATGTTAAGCAATAATACCTGAATAATCACGGTTAGTTATTAACTCATCTTGTATCTAAAAATCTTATGGTCAATCTATCCCTACTTAAGAAATATCGACTCAGTGTTCTGCAAACTTCCACTTATATCTGCCATTTGGATTGATCTAGAAAAAAAGGACTTTAATTCCATAAAAGAAAATTCTTTTGAAATTCAAATTGAGGAACATTCTTAATTTAAAAAAAAATACATTAACATTTTGTGTTAATATTATTAAAAGAATGTTACCACAATGTTGTACAAAATATCTGAGTCGTAACAAAGTAAAATACATCGATAAACGCTCAAGTGGCTTCATTTCCCAAATAGATACAACATTCTCTTCAATCCACTTTTATGTGACGACGAAACACGAAGGTAGGTTCACCTTTATTGGCTAAGTTTGGGGCTACCAGGTGTGTATACACGAAAAAATATAAATCTTTTTTAAATAAGCCTTTTCCGAAAACTGGTTCCCGGTTGAGGCTTCTGGTGTGAAAAGATTATTTTATAATATCCTTTTTAAAATTGAAAAATCGTCGTGTTGAAAACGAGAGATATTTTTTTGCTTTTACCTCAGAAATTATGGGTATTTTAAGTATTAATTAAAAACAGAACTTTTGAAAAAAAAAATGTTCTTTCTGTTTTCTGCCCATCCGTAATGACTGCCAAAGCAAAATGACAGCCGAGACCCGACTATTTGACGTGCCTTCCGAAACACGGAATGACCTATCTCCGAACCGAACAGACTAAGCATTGTTTAACCTTATGATCGATTGACCCGTGCTCTTATTACTTAGCCTATATTATTAGTATTTTAAGACCAACTTTAGGGCACTACAACAAATTACTTTTTATTACCCATAATTCTTAAACTTCCCTAAACTTCTGGAAATCCCCAAAATCTACACTACGTTTAAACCTGGTATCACCAACGTGTAGTTGTTGACCATTCGTCACACGTAACGTCTACGTATCGTCGTCACGTAGTGTCCCGTAGAAAACTTTTATTGGTTGCCGTAATTGTGACTTCGAAATATAAACTACATCCATTAAAGCGTGTTCGGCAATTTAAAATGAGAAAAGTTTCGTCTTTTGAAATCTTCAAAATATTGTTTTAAGACGACTATATGTCATTGGTTTTATGTATAATAATAAAATACAGCTTGTCACGTGTCGGCAGCTTGGACCATGTTCCCGATGCTGGACGCTATTTTTATTTTTTTTAATGTTTTTTTTTATGGACACAAAATATTTTAAAATGTGAAAATAAATGAAAAAAAGCTTGCATTTTTTGTAAAAAATTCATCTTTTTAAATACGTACTTAGTTATTGTTTAAATACTTAAAACTAATGCACAGATGGCGTGGCAAACTAGAAAATGTTTCTAAAACCACGTGAAAACAAAGTTTCATTTTATTTACATTCATTGCAAACATCGTTCAGTTTCGCCACAAAACCCTAATTTAAAACTTCGTTCGGAAACGTGGCTAGATTGTACGATGAACGCTTTAACAGTCTCTCGATAGTAGACTAGGTATACCAACTCGATTTTCCTAATCGATTTAGAATATTTGTTTAAGGAAAATACTTTGCGGCAACCAAGCCTATATTTCGCGTGTTAAACGTTCTTCAAATTGTAAGAAAATCGTTTTCACGGGGGAATGCTTCGAGTGGCTGTCATTCATCGGGTATTGGGCAATATTGGAACTCGGTTTTCATTTTAATTAAGAATGATAAATGGTTCATGTCAATCACCCAATTTGTTATGAGCACCATAATAAATATTTGTCTGATTTCAATCGGTTTATTTTATCTGGCCTGTAAAGTTTAAATTGACTTGTTTTTTGTTATTTATTTATTTAATTACGGCACCCCAATGACCTATTAGAGCTAACACAAAAGTCGTGGTGGCCTAGTGGTTAAAGCACCAGCCTTTCGAGTATGAGGGTGGGGGTTCGATTCCAGGTCAGACAAGTACCAATGTAACTTTTCTAAGTTATACGTACTTTCTATGTTTATCTTGGACACTAATGACTGATTAAAGGTGAAGGGAAACGTCTCGAGGAAACCTGGACTATAAAGTCTGAAATCACCAACCCGCATTGAGCAAGCGTGGTGATTAACGCTCAATCCTTCTCCGTGGGAGAGGAGGCCTGTGCCCAGCAGTGGGACGATAAAAAGGCTGTGATGATGATGATGAAATAGAAAATATGGATATTTCGCTTATAGTGAGTATTTCAATTTAAGGAGTGCACAGCACTTACAGTGTGCTTTAACTTAAAGAGAAAGATAAGTTATACACAATCAAATATTGTTATAAAAAAAATTATGACGTGAACTATGAAATTAGTCAGGCTAACAACAATACAACAACATAATATGTATTTACAGCCAGTATTCAGTCAATGGTTTAATATCTATAACATCACCACCACGGTAGTCTAACCTTTAATTAACTATACCAAAGCAGCCTAATGTAAACACAACTATTATAGTTGTAACATTGCCTGTTGTAGATAACGTTGATTCTATTTCGGAGATCCAGATTCAATTTTAATGTACTAGGCCAGCACATCAAGCTACTTCAATCTGTAAAAATTCCTGAATATAATTTCAATTTTATTGCTGAAGCATATGCTTCAAAGTTGTTTGGGAAAATTTTGACCGTTTTCGGTAGCTTGATGTGCTACGTCTCTACCTCATTTTTCGCAGGGTTTCATTTATTTAGTCATCCTTCACACTCTTGGTGGAATTTTAAGAATAAAACATAAAACACTTTTAAAAGTAAATGACTAAACTCAAAAATATTTCAGAATTGTAGGTAAATGTCGTGTTTTGTAATATCATTCGCTCGTAATAAACAGCATGTCAAATAAAACACCCACTCGTGTAAAAAAGAACATGTCATAACATTTTCCTTCGCAAAACAATATAAATATAAAGCGAGACGCGTACACCGTACAGCATTAACAGTCGATTCAGCAAACGTCGGCACACTCTTTCAAATGAGATGGCAAGTAATTTTGTGAAAACCCAGTTCTGAGATAAATTATTCATCGGCGACGAAACGCCTCAAGCCCGTATTCATTTCATTTCTGAATCAGAATTCTACTTTTCTTTCGCGTTTTTTTGCCAAACCTTACCTTTAATAAATTTTATATAAGCCCTAAGATTAAACAGCGAAGTGGTCCGGTGAAGGCTTCCGATATTATTGGGGATTGGTTATGTAATTGTAACTAGTACCTCGTCGTCCGATGAATTGTTAACTGGGGAATTTTTATTCTGGTGTTTTGCACTTTTCTTTCAGAATTGTCCGGCTGCTTTTAAGGGGAAAATTGTGTAGTGTAGGGGGTAAATAGGGGCGTAGGTATGTTCAGA
This sequence comes from Heliothis peltigera, assembly GCA_958496145.1. Lineage (NCBI taxonomy): Eukaryota > Metazoa > Arthropoda > Insecta > Lepidoptera > Noctuidae > Heliothis > Heliothis peltigera. The sequence continues at coordinate 5,397,448 of OY292333.1, forward strand.
CATCAAGATATCGAGCTACTGCAATCTGTCAAACTTTCTTAATAGATTTTCAACTTTATCGCTGAAACATAATATGGTTTAAAGTTGATTGGGAAAATTTGTCATTTTCGGGCTAAGCTTGATGTGCTGGCGTCTGTACATTATGATCATTATCTAATGTTTTTATCTTGTTTTCCATAGTTTCTTGTGTCAAAGACTCCACATACATTAAACCATATTATTATTCGTCAGTATTTCCTTTTGCTAATATATTCCTGTGGTTGAATAAAGCTCGGCAGACCTATCTACATTACATACATTTTTCAAATCCTCGTGCTACTGTGATGTATTAAAAAAGTTTTCAATTTTGCTTGTGTTGACCAGTTGCCAGCTTTCCTTCACTTTAAATGGAAATGTAGCTTGCATATTTACTACGAAAAAAAGGGCTTTATAGAGATACTCTGTTCCTAAGGACTTTAAGGGAAAAATATATTTTTATTGAATCATCACATCACATCATCACATCATCATCACATATATATGTAAATGCGAAAGTTTGTGAGTGTGTGTGAATGTTTGTTACCTCTTCACGCCCAAACGGCTCAACGGATTTCTATGAAACTTGGTAGTAATATAGCTTACACATCAGAATAACATATAGGCTATTATCCGGGTGCGGGAAGTACTTCGTTCAGGAAGCGGGTGAAACCGCTCGCGGAAGCTTAGTGTTTCATATAGGTACCTACTAAAGTTTAATTTACTTATAAAATAAAGGAACGATTAAAAGTAATTCCTTTACTTTAGAATATAAATCAGCTGTAAAATACCCCATATAAAACTAACTATCGCTGAACAAGAAACTTTGAACCTAGTACCGTCTCATATCAAACTGAAAGTTTTAGTTGTTCTCGGAGTCTATAATGTCGGAGGATCGGTTTGCGCCCCAAACTAAAGTCATTGGCAGGCCTTCCAGAATATCACATAGTGATAGTACACGATTACTGGGACACTTAATTGCTGTTTCGAATTGCGTCACGCCTCCTATATACCAATTTGTCGAAACTAAACTCATCTATCTTCATAATAAAGCTTAATTTTCAAATATAGACTAGTTCGTATTATGAATGGGTAATTTTGTACGCAAGTTAACGTTCAATGGAATGCCGTACTAGACTGGGTACCGGTTCTGGAAGAAATTAGGTATTTTGTGTATGCACTAATTAGTTGTCTAAGCGACTGTGAATTATTACACTAACAGGTACTTACATTACAATACTTGTTCCGAATATAAACTGTACAGACGAAAGAAATCAAGCTACCCGACTGTAACTGTACATTTTTACGGCCAGTGTTATTTCTAGCCTTATAAATATATCATTTGTTTTGATAACTGATTTGTGTCATTAAGAAGAGCGGTCAGTGATGTAAAGATTTTGTGCTTTTAGGCTGTGTGATCGATAAAGTTGATGTACAGATGCTAGCGTCTAGATACGCTGCTACCAGAAACGGTAAAAATTTTCCAAGCAACTATGAATCATATGCGTCAGCGATAAAATTTAAAATCTATTAAGGAAATTTGACAGATTGCAGTAGCTTGATGTGTTGGCGTCTGTACATTTGTTTTTATGTTAAGTTATAGAAAGTACTAGTCTTTGGCAGAATTCGGCGTTAAGCTATATAAAGTAATAATATTCATTGAACTGGCAGAATTCGGCAGGTGATGATGAGGGCTTTGAAAATACATACTTTACGTAGACCTACCTGCGAAAGTCTTTAAAAATATTATAAAGTGATATTTGATGGAACATTATTTTTTATTACCACCATTACCTATGTAATGATAAAAACAATAAAAAACGCAAATGCAAAAATATCTTGTTGAAACCTATAAATTATAAATGACCATATTGCTAGGTTGGTACTGTTATACTTTCTCCCTTCCTTACATAATTCTTTGTTCCTGAACTTATTGTTATCCCCTCGGCTCTCATTTTCCAACATAAATCAACTTGTAACAGCTGCAGCGTTGCAAAACGACTAAAATATGAAACAATACGGTTCTTTAATAGGTACGCACCCTTTTCGGACCAGAATGGACATTTTGACTATCTTAAAACAGTCCATTAAGATATTTTTACAAGTGAGTATAATTTATTTATCAATGTGTTTTTACAGACTTCAAAACAACAACCTACATCAATCTGTCAAATTTCATTAATAGATTTTCAACCTTATCACAATATCAGAAGGTTAATATTTTATTAACAAAATTTGACAGATTCGGATAGGTGAACCTGCCAGTAGATATGTATGTAGAAGTCAGTGTATACAATATAGCTACTGTTAACTAAACGGTCTAAATTAAGCATCAAATCGGTCCAGTGATCCATCAAATTAATGTGAAATTCGGCCACAACCGGCGCACAAACTAAATTATTACTACAAATAAACGGAAATCGGATCCAATAGTAATGTGTTCGATATCTCGATCATTTAATTAAGACTTCAACTTCAGCTATAACTAATTACGTAACGTACACCAACAATTTAAATCTGATCAGAAATTGGGTCTATAATTTTATTAAGCTGTTGTGAGTGGCATATTGGTGCGGTTTAATTAACAATTCACCCCAAAATACGGGCGGGCGGCTACATAACTCAGCTCTGACATGGATTCCTGTGACATATCCGATATATGGCTGCACCTATACGCCTAAATGTAAGCTTATCTCGAACATTTTGTGGACTTTTGGTAACTTCTGTTCCTGTGTTTGATGTATGCTTTGCATCCTGGCATTTATATGTGACACGCATGCGAGGGTTTGGTTCACGGCTTGATTTTTTTTTTATGGACGCTTGGATTTTGTTTCACAGGAATATTCTAAATTTTAAAGCCTAGGGAAGAATATAGAAACAGGTTAAAAAACAAATTTGTAAAAAAATCGTTTGATTTATATTCTAGTAAACTAGGTACTTAAGAAATAGGTAGGCACTTAAGTTTACTCTTTATTGATAAATAGGTTGGTTGGATCATAATTCTGTATAAAACAATGCCTTCCTCTCTTCTAATTTACTTTTTGCTGTGCCCATCAGGGTCCATGATTGCTACCATCTTATTTATATTACCATCTTATATTTTTACATTGTGGATTTGCAATAAAGATTATGATTATTATACTTGAGTTTACCCTATATTGATTGCCATTAAAGTCTGTTTTAATATTCGGATCTCATCCCAAGTAAGAATTTTAAGTGAGCACTAAATTTTTTCAAAGTTAGCGAAGTTATTTTTGAAATTACAACGCGTGCCCAAAGTTGGGTCAGAGCTGAAACTTTATAATTACATACCTTTTTGCTTTGAAAATGTAAACTTTGTTAATTTAAGTAGAACTTAGATAAAGAATAATAATTATTATCAAAGTAGTTAAATGAATAACTATTATAAATACATAAAATATTAGTGTGCACGTTCTCTGTAGTTTAAAAGAAAGTAAGATTCTCCAAAAATTTAATATTTTATTATGAAAAAATAACATGTTAAAAAACACACAAACACAAAATTAAGTAGTTGAAATTCTATTTGGCCTTCGTCTTTTCCCACTATATCCTACATGGCGGTTGGGTCAGCTTTTTTTATTTTTCTCGTCCATTTCTTCAAAATATAAATCTAATAACTAGCATTCCATCACGCCTTATGTCACTACATTTCTCCATCTTGTTTTGGGCCGCCCCTTAATTCAACCATGGATGGGGAGTTGCAGAGCCAAATTACGTACGAATCTGAAGGCCTTCTGCATCTTCGCGACAAACTTAAACTCCATTCGACGTATATAAGCATGTGTAGCAAATATATATATATAAGTTTTCAGTAGGCCAGTAATCTGCACCAGTCTGTGTCCAGTTCTATATATCTTCTATTGTATCTTTTTGAGAAGTTGACAGTATGAGCAGATAGGCTGACAGAATTTCTACACCACTCAACCACCGTGGCGGAAAGCACTGAGGCATGAGAAAAAAATAACAAAAATTAAAACAAGAGGCTTACATACATGAACCAACAAAATAGCAGTTCTAACAAATCCTTCCTACCCAAAATATTTAAGCTGGGTTAAGTACGGCCCTCATTTGGGGCTACCAACGCCATTAACCGTTGTAAAAAAAAGTAACTCATGAAAATAAATACCAATTTATCCGACGGTAAACGTCAGGTCTACGATTTTTGAAAATCTGCCGAGAGCACGTCCGAACAATCTAGTTGCCTTAAATTAATCTCGTAAATGGTAAAGGGAAAGTCTATCAAAATACGGTGATCATAAAAAATCGTATTATTTTTTTGTTGTATAGTAATAATCTGCGTTTACGGTCCGCTTACTCAACTTTGAGCCGTTTGCTTTTGTGCCTGTGTGTTAAAATTGATGGGAATTAGGATTCAAAAAAGTTCCCTAAGATATTTGAACTTAGGTTGATAAGTTCTACTTAAAGTGCTCATTATTAGTCTGCATTGCATATATTTTGCATTATTCAGTTTGTGACGAATAATAAAAATTAAGCCGTAATATTGTTTTTCTGCATTTTGTTATACCTACAAGAGTTAAACAAAATGGAACTTCAATATGTTATCAATATTACAATAAAACACACTCGTTTAATTATGTATTGTCAATAACATAACAATATTGAAGCAAATACGGTACGCGTTTGTCATAAATTAAACACAATTTAAAACAAAAAACAAACTAAAAAGCAAATAAATCATAATGAAATATTTCTAAATGAAAAATCCAAAAAAAATCTGAATTGTAGTAAAAAAGTTGAACGGTTAGGTATTTGCCGTCAATTACTCACCCGTTTAGGTCAACACAGCGCTCCATTAAGCTCTCAAAACACTGAATATTTTGCTTGCACGCGCTCACATAATTTTAATCAAAAATGTATTAATGTTTACCAGAACCAGGAACATTATACGTTATGGCATCGCCAGTAACAAAACAACGAACGTGATACCACCCTACGCGATAACTTCGTTAACGCAAAATGAGCCTTCAATAGCTAAAGTTAAATTAGGTTAAAACAAAATAGCAGGGTAAGAAAATAGATGTTTACTTTTCTACTTACTTTGTATAAACAAATGAGGTTAATACGTAATCAAGATTTGCGTGATTACCAACGCAATTGAAAGAAAGTTTGCTTCGCTATTGTTGAAGTTTTTTGTATCTGGATTGTGTTAAAAAGTAATGTGTATTGAAGAATTTCTAAGTGTAGGTAAGGAACTGGAGTTTTCGCCCTTATTCTTGATTAGTCTTTTCTCTTCTACATGCTGAAGTCTTCCTTCGATATTTTCGCCTGGGAACTAGTAAAACCAGAATATTCAAGTCATTGTTTGATGCTTGCTTTTATCAATAGACCATCAATGAGATGTACGACAAGAGAGGCCTCTCACAATCGGGATATAAAATTGTGTGTTTGGTTTTGAACTTTAATTTTCTGGTTTTAATTTCGTTCAAAGCAAGAACAAAAATAATGTTTTATAGCAGCTTGAGGCCTAGCTTAGAGTTTTAACAAAACTAAGCTTACTTCAAGCGAATAGTAATCATATTTTTTTACCCAACTTAATCCATAATACAGACAGTTTAGTTTTGGGTTCTATAGATTGTCATAAACATGTGTTCGATACTTATGCGTTTATATTTGATTGATATTATTTCTGATATAACAACATTTATCCTCGTTATTCAAAAATCCTTCATCGAGATATTAAACGGTAAAATAAAATGAAAATTCTAATAATATTATAACGTAATATCATGAAAGAGCTCCCTTGATATTTCCTTGGCATATTACGATAATATAGTGCTATACATTTTAACAACCTAATTTGTTTATGAAAAATCGCTTAAGGTGTTTAAGGTGAGGGTATTCATTTTTTTGTTAAAAAAAAAATATTTTTTAAGCAGCATCAAATAATTCATATTACAAACTGAATACTTAATGACCTGTTCATATACAAATACATTGTATGTTTATAGGCAAAAAAAAATGTAGAGTGGAATGAGCGTCATCCATCATCAGGTCTTTTTAGAACTACCACTTTGTTAGAAACCCAACAACTTGTTAAATAACTAACCACTAAAGCTGCTTAAATTCAGAATCAGAAACCATTTGTCACAACTAGCACAAAATTAACAATCCGCTGAGGTCGCTTAATTCACTGACGCACACCTTTTTCACATGGAGTATGAAGTAAAATGGAGTTTCCATCGGGTAAGTTGGATAAAAGAACAAGTTTCGATACACTGTTCCAATTTTCTTCTGTATTGATTTCAAAACAAGCAAGCGAAGTATAAAATAGGAATGATTCCATTTGTTGCCAACTCCGTGTCATAAAGGCGCAGTGGGTGACATTTTTTCGCCACCTCTTTAATATTTTCACAGTGGCTAATGTAGTAAGTGCCAACATCGATCAATCATGGCATTATGTGGGGATCAACGATATTCGGTTGCGTGCTAACCTTGCGTGACATGGAAGTACTTGCCTACATCGGTTCGTATTAGCCGGCTCGACCCACCTAAACTAGACAGATAGGTAAAACGACTACGTTTATCGAATTATGTTACCCGTTTATTTATTGGCCTATTGAAATATGAAGGTTTTGGGTAATGATGGGTATTTGTAAGGGATTTTCCTTGAAAAGCCTACCTTCAGTGTCGCACTTCGCCAACCCTCTGTCTCTTTTTCGGACGAAAAAACGTATTTCATGTCAATAACAGATAACAATGATGATGGTACTGAAATCCATTCAAAAATAATCATTAGATGAGTAAACAGTTACTACATCGACCAATAAAGATTGAATGAACATAAAATCGATAGACCGAACGATCAGGGCAAACTAATCCTTACAGAACTTCATTGAGATAAACACAACTTGATACATGGCAGCGAATCTAAGAAAAGTGCGGCGCCAAATAAAGAGAACACCTCTAAGAAGGGCATTAATCGTAATCACTTAGGCCAACGGCCACTACATCTATCACAGAAAGAAGTCGAGTCACGAAGCGTGTGCGAGGTTAAAGTGTCGGATGCTCACTTGTTTGAGAAAACCGCAAATAAATATTCTCGAGTGCGACTAATTGGTTCCCGTTGGATTCGACAGGCGTCCGGATCCCGGTACTGTGGTCCACCGCATAATTTATTGGGCTGACTGTACCCGCTGTAGCGCGGACGGGATGCCCGCTTATTTACGAAGCTCTATTCAGAATCATGCACCTGGATCTAATAGTTACGTATTCTGTGGCCGTTATTAATATCGGGATGGGTACTTGAGGTCGCTGAATAAGAAATGGATACGCGCGGTGTTTATTGTACCTGTGTCTGTGTGCGTAGGATCAGCCCTTTGTGTTGTGTATGTGTGTGTCTAAATGTTTGTAGACGTTGTTACGTCAATGAACGTAGCCGGGTGTTATATTTTTCCTTAGTGACGCAATATTAAATAATCTTTCTTGTGAGGAAATTCCGTCCTGCTTAGCTAGCCTCCCTCTCTTATTCTTTATGTTCTATTATTGTTGTTCTAAACATGAATAGGTTACGGATAGAAAAACTTAATAGAAATTAAGTTAAATTCAGTGGACGTTAAAAACTTTAATGATTTATAAAACGATGCAATACTTATTCAGTTAACACTAGAGAAGCTGATCGGTAAATTAAGTTATTTAAGTACAATAAATACAGGTATGATGAAAACAATTGCAGTGAGGACAGCAAATGTGAATTTTATTTTCATTCTTTTCACGTTACGCAATCATTAAAAGCTACGATCCGTAATAAATGTTAAGTAGGTGACCACTCCAAACCTCAGTTCCGGCAGACTGTTGTTGCCATTGTTAATGTAATATCCACATTGAGGGCCGTCCGCTTTTATTCTTTACAAAATCCCCACTGAAAAGCTAACTCGTAAAACATTAAATTGATCTTGAATAATTCCGTCCGTGGAAAATTGTAGATCCGTTTTTCACTTCTTTAGCGCAACGTTTTTGCCCATTTGGATTCCGGGGCGTATCCAACTGAGCCTGTTATCCTCTAACTTTGCCTTCTCGTTGAAAAACTCATGCTATTACCGTAAATATCAATTTGTATGAAACTAGAGGGAGGAGACGTTGCCCCCAGGCAGGCAACTTAGTCCGCCACAGTCAGTTACAAATTGAAGTGGCTACTTACAAGGATTTAGGATTTTAAATGTCACATTGGCTTACGATAGAACTTTAAATTGGGGAACATTTTGGGTCATAAAAGTCGGGAGCTTTATTATAGTTTCCGAACAGTTTCGCTGGCTCTCGTGATATGTAAAGTCCAAGTTTTTTGTTCATGATTAGGTTGTATTTATGTGGTTTAGGAAACTGCATTTATTATAAATGAACGCGACTGTTAGCTTAGTGCAGTTAATCGCAAAATATGGAAACATATTTTTAGGCTAAGTGTAGGAACAATGAACCTTAAATTTTAAATACATTTTCAACAGAAAAAAGACTGCTTATTTTTATACGTAATTATTGACATACAATGACAAGGTTCACTGCCTTTAAAGACCTTAAAATTCCTTTAATAAGAATTTACGTTTGCAACACAAAATACTTCTGTGCAACCAATTGTATTTAAAATCAGAACGAACCAGCGATTCTGTGCCAGAATATCCCGACTTCTCGAGAATAAGCTAGCTTGGGACGTAAGTGACTTACTTATATGTCACATACAATCTTCGTCGCAAGGTCTTCTGAGAAACTGTTTGTGGTGACCGAATACTTCATGCTTCAGTTTCTTATTAAATTCGTGGATTATTTCAAAAAAAGGTGAATTATAAGGAAAAAAATAGTTAATTTTCATTTCCATAACGATCAATGTACTGCTATGTGATAAACTTAACGTCTTAACTATGTGCGCACGGTACAAAATTATTTATTCAAATGTTTTTATAGTATGGCTTAAGTATTGTTTTATTGAAATAATTCATAATTAAGCTTGCAACTGTTCAGCATCGTACTTTAATTGATTGAACAATAATCTGACCTATGTATATTTTTATACTGGACAAACATCTGGACAAGTTTGACTCTGTACCATTCTATAATAAATTGATCATTGAAAAGTGCCAAATGTACCAAGGATTTTTTATGTGACTTTACAACAAAAATAAATAAAAAAAAGCTCTATACAACTCAAACCGAACCCGAACAAATAAAAGTTTTATAAAAGCGTTCTAACTGCGGTTTGGCTGTAAATTCTTCCATAACAGGGGTAGGTGCGATCTGAAAGCTGAAATAGTTTTTGCCAGCGTTAAAGCAACACTACAAATATAAATCCGATTTATGTTGCTGGTTTGAATAACTATAAATGGGAATTTATTCATCAATGAAGGTACGTCAATCCAGAAATTCCTAAAAAAAATATTCAAAATATAGAATACCTATTAACTCAAGCCAAAATGTTGATTAGATTTTATATATTATATACATATATATATATATATGCACAGGTATATGTACACTTAAATAAAATACTTACATAGTACTAAATGGTACAAATATTTACATAAAAAATACTAAAATGCGTCGAAAAACTCATCTCCATCGCTGTCCACTGGGAGAGTGCCCAAGAGGCTGGTAGCAAACATATTTTTATTATAATACATTCAATCAATTCCTTAATATGTAATTTAAAAATGTATAAAAAATAACATTTAGAAATATAGCATGGAAACTATTCAACAAAATCATACTCTTTTAATACCAAAACTTTACTAAAACCTTTCCAAAACAAAAGAATTGATAAAACAGAAAGAACAGTTTTTGCATACGTTCAGAATACGCGTAGTGTGGGCGTGTCGCCACCACAATAAATTGTACGTAAACTTTGATTTCAATTTGTATAGACAACCGTAAAATCGGAAAATACATTCACAGCGCTTTGTTTTTGATTCGGCCTTACGTAATGCTGAAAGTTTTTAGAGCTAGGAAATACTGTATTTTTATGTTAGAAAAATTTATGTTTCTTATGTAGGTAGTTTAAGAAACAGAAAATATCCCGCGAAATTAGAAAAGTGTGTCTGAAAGACAGCCTTAAAAAAGTGCGTTGAATATCAATTACCTACTTAACTGTAATGCTGTTAAAATACCTATGAATTAATAACTCTTCTCTCAAGATATTTTCTATTTAGACAAAATGCATGAGGATAAATAGGTATTGCATACATTTTTCTATCATTATTTATTTCTATCGTACCTTGGACGTAATGTTAATCCTACAACGTTCCTACTTGACTTATGACAAATATTACATACAATATTCTAACATTATTTTATTTCTATCTACCATGAAAATAATGTTAATCTTCCAACGTCCTACTTGACTTATCCCATAGAAGAGCCTCCCTAAATCAATAACTTTCGTTTCCCAATTAACGTTGTTGTACCCGAGTGTATTAGATCTGTAATTAACACATGCCTACAGAAGGAAGCGTGTTTTGTAAACGACACGAATATAAGTACAATCTCAAACTAAAACTCGCATGCTAATGAAGCGGTTTTCGTAGCCCTGCACATTGGACCCTTGTCAACAAACTTTGTGTATTAAACCAAGTATAGTGCAGGCTATATGACCTACTTTGAACTAACAATTAACTGGGTTTAACGGCCTTTGACATAACTATTACATTGAATGGTATGTACTTACATAATCGTTGTGTAATTGGATGGGCTGGTTGGCACGCTATCATTCTTTTATTTTTTGTTCCATTTTTAAACTGAAACGGGGTAGCGAATGAAGCAATTAAGTTTTTAGCTATAGCATTTATTGGTACTACTATTTAATGAAAATGTCTTCACTAGAAATATTGTTTTTAAATTAATATTGAATCATTCTGAAATTAGCTTTTCCAACTTAATTGAATATAAGATCTGACAGACCCATCTTCGCTATAATATTATTCAAGTAATTGACATTCCTTTTATAATATTCTGTAAAATATTAAGTAAATTAAATATAAAATATGCATTTTTTTACTTTAAAGCGAAAGTATAATTTATTTTTAAACTTTCAGATTAGATGAGATGAACTTGCCCTACAGTAATTCTTTCCGGTCAACTTTTCCACTTCATTTAAGTTCTATACTTGAAGTGTACTTAATGGCAAAAACTTGGGAGTGTTCACAAAGATTTAACAATGCTTATTTTGAAGGGACCTCGCCCTCTACGTTTCCTATTTATCTGAAGGAGGCTTTGTATACCAACGGTTATTGAAGGAAAGCCATTTCGGCTCTTAATTGTAAATTTAACGTCTTCATTAGTAACTTACGAGATTTTATTGTTAATGAGAAATTTCGAGATAACACTGAATAAATTTGTTTCAATACTAAGTGGAAATAATATTGACTAGATCGTAGCGCGAATAAGCAAAGTCTCAATAGATGAATAAAACTCCACAAGATTGCCAAGTTTAATTATGAAGTTAATTAGGTTGGTTTGATGAAAAATTTAAATCCTCACTCAAGTTAATTTCCTCGGGAACCCGGGATCCATTTTCTTATTCACATCGCCCCGGACAAATTTAATCCAGATGAGAGATTCCTAGAAATCATGATCATTACATTTCTATAGTTAGGATGTACCTAATTCTGTTTGAGTAATATTATTAATGCTTGTAGTATGTATGCACATCTCACTTATGTAATTAACTATAGTATTCATTTTTTGGGACTGTCAAGTTGGGAGTTATTTTATATTTTATCAAAATTATATACTTTCATGAAACTTTTCATGAACCCTAACTAGGATTATGATTATTACTTTAACAGTGTAAAAGACCACACATTCAATATCAAATTATTGTATTATTTTATTTTCAAATATAAAAGCATTAAAAATATAATTTAAATACTGCTAAATATTAATCTAGTAGGTATAACTAACCTGAAAGCTTGTGCAGGTATCCTCGCTATGTATTGTATTTTTGTATCACATTTGAATTGAAAAGTGGTATTTGCTACTCAATATAAAATATACCAGCTCATATCTTTAAAACGGCCTAAGGCATGTTATGAATTCACTTCTATTAGTCCATTAATTCATTCTATATGTCATATAATAGTTTTCCTGTAAATAAAACGAGCCCAAATACCATTCCTAGTGACAAATTAGTATAATTTATCAAGAATTTTAGGTCAAACGTGTCGGTTTAAAATTATATTCTCAATTTAGCCCAGCCCCAAAGAAATAAACAAACAGATTTTTGGTCACAGGCCTTTTTATTTTCGAACGACATTATTAGTATAAATTAATTCAATGTGCGACGATATTAATTCAACCTAACGACATCTTTATGAGCTGTGACACAAAGTAGGACGTGTATACGAAGAATAAATCTGTCAGCGAAGTTAACGCCCGGTCACAAATTGTAATTTACCGTCACATGTGCCGAACGAATAGTTAGTTGTATTTCTATGTTACTCATGTCAGGCCAGTGTGGCGGGCACCTTAACGAGCTAACTGAAGGTTGAATAATAATATCAATAAAAACAGCTTTTATTGATAACAATTTGTTTTTATAAAGGAATTTTCACTGTCTGAGAATTAACACGTCAAATTGTTTCAACGCTGTAAGCTTTTATCAGAAGTTATTGTTTGTTTTAACAAGTCTGCATATTATTTTTAGTAATTCATTTATTTAGATATTTATTAATCCTTTATGACTGATTTCAATCAAATTAAGAAAATCATTCATAATAATTCAAGACCTTATCACACACGGTCGATTAGCTCCAAGTTAATTGATTAGCTTGTGTTATGTACTTCAACACAACTGTTGAACTACATATTATACTTTACACATTATTTATTTATTTATCACACACATATTTACTTTGCCAATACAGATTAACTTAACCTAATTCTACAATAAATTTATTTATAAATGCATATTTTAACACAGACCACAGTCATCAAGCATGCTCATCACACGAATGTCAATCGTACTAGGAATCAATCCCAGGACCCCTATCTCGAGAGTCCGGCGTGGTTACTATTGCGCCAACAAGGTCGTCATCACTTAATAATACTATTGTCGAATGTGAAACTAATATGCATGATATGTGTCTACGTTCACAAATTCACGAGTCCATGTGTCACAAGCCTGATCTATTAACTCTAATGCGCTTATTACCCCTTTCCCTTGTATCATTGTAAATTATGCTGCAACTCACACCATGTTAAAATAAATCCTTGTCTAAATCAAATGCAATTAGACACGCTTATTCATAAAGCAAGTTTTTCTCCTAATTCTATTAAAACATCATCATCATCTCCCGAGCCTTTTCTCAACTATGTTGGGGTCGGCTTCCATTCTAACCGGTTTCGGCTGAGTACCAGTGTTTTACAAGGAGCGACTGCCTATCTGACCTCCTCAACCCAGTTACCTGGGCAACCCAATACCCCTTGGTTAGACTGGCGTCAGACTTACTGGCTTCTGACTACCCGTAACGACTGCCAAGGATGTTCAATGACAGCCGGGACCTACAGTTTAACGTGCCATCCGAAACACAGTCATTCGTGTCCAAGATATACTTAGAAAGTACATACAAACTTAGAAATGTTGCCCGACCTGGAATCGAACCCACGCCCTCAAACTTGAGAGGTTGGCTCTTTAACCACTAGGCCACCACGACTTTTTTATTCTATTAAAACATATACGCTGCAAATATAAGCTAACCTCAAATTGGATCCGCGCCGAACAGACTTGGTTTCGAGTTTGTCAACTTCAATATTTAACTTGTTCCCTGTAGTTTCCAAGTTCTATCTGTCATGAACACAATGGTTGGGAACAGTAGACATACTTCAGTGTGTTTTGCGATCTATTGCTTGCTATTATGTGCTCTCCAAAGTTTTAAGTGTTACAGATGCTTGGAAAAACTTTGATTTAGCTGGAATTTTTGCGGAACTACACAATATTCTGAGAAAAAACTTTTAACGGAAATAAAACAACTGTAGATTATGAATAAACACTTGAGTTACAATACATACTTAGCCAAGAATAGTTATTTTTAGTCAATAAAGATACCCATACGAACAATTTTATTGATGGAAATATGGGAGATTTGGTTTTATCGTCAAGGAAGCACAAACTGGCTCCGATGATTGAAACATCTCCGTAGAATATAATAAAGAACAAGCGTGTTTTTTTTGTTTACATCTACATTTTTAATTTTATAAGAGTACCAATATTTTTTACAGGCACATTAAATTTCCTTAATTGATTTTTAACTGTATCGCTGAAGCATACCTATGGTTTAAAGTTGATTGGAATGATAGTTTCGGGTAGCTTGATATGCTGGCGTCTTTAAATCGCCAAATTAGGTACAATTATTTAAACAAACGACTCACTACATAATATAGTGACCTCAGATGAACATATTATGTAGTTTCAACCATAATTTTGTCAATACCCTATATTTTTACACGGTTCGTTTTGAAATCGAAGCGGTGAATCGGTTATCCGGCAGCCGATTCCCTACCGACCAGCGCGCGACAATCTAATGAGCTCCCAGGGGAAAGACGTTGCCTTCCATTTTCAACAGATATCGTCCGTACGCTTATATTTCTGATAAATATATTCACGTAAAACCTGAATATTCTATCAGGGAAGCGTTGGGGATTGGAATCAATTGTCTTATGTTTCAATATCTTTGGTATTCTACGATGAAATGATATGTGTATTCTCGTTTTTGTTTCGTTGAGAGTTTTATTTTCAAAAGGATACTGGGATATCTACATGATTTTTCCATTCAGCAGAATTGACAGAGAAGATAACATAATATTCTGTCCAATTCTGTGAGAAGACACAATTCGTTTTACTTCGGTATTAAATATACTTACTTGAATATTATAAGATTCGCTACTCGATTCGAACCGCCAACAAGAAATTCCATCCAATCAAAACTGGACAATATTTACTTATATTAAGGACTCAGTTGGATACGAGCTTCAGGTATTCTACCTGACACACATGCTGAGTTGGACTCCGTTTCGGAGCAAACTTAAAACACACTGCATAGCACCGTTATGCTTTTTTTTTGTGTGATGTTAATATCTTATACCCTTACTTTTATACTTTACTACTTATACTTATTTCATAGATGTAAGTCATCCATTGTATAATAAATAAATAAGTAATTTTTTTCTACTGAATAAATATTTTATCTATATATCTAACATATCCAAAGTTATAAAAATTCAAAAAAGTTATAAATTCACAATTATTCAAACGGCAACATCTACATTAAAGAAACCAAAATAACACAACCTTGATGCATATTCATTATTCCGAAAACCAAAACATAGTCCTCATTAATCCACGCAGAGGAACAGGCTATTAGTTTTCGCAGTTCCGAGAGATCGGCTTTGCAAATCCTACAGAGTACAGGATATTCGGACGTGTGTAGGCTTCTTAATGATTGGTGTTTACCGTCAGTCATATTTCCAAACTAATTGTCCGTTTATGTGTATGTAGCGGTACCAGCAATCATACAGCACATAATAACAATTTATTCTCCTAACCATAATATCTTGGCTGTCTACTGGAAATTATTGGCTTTTATCTGCAAAGCTATTAAAAGCGTATTCAATTTAGTATTAGTATCTACTAAATGGAATTAGTTGAATTTATCATAGTTATGCTTGTAGGCAGATCTGATTCATTTTGTTTAACGAATGGATAAATGATAATTATTTTATTAGTAATTGGTTTTTAAGTTAATTATTCGTTTTATCTTGGTCATTCAGCGATTGGAATCTTGGTTTTAATTTACAAACAACTAGGGCAAAAATGAAATCCTTCATGCCAATAATTTGGTTAAGCATCTTAAAATAATGTCACTTTCATTCATCGCTTTGATAGAAAAAACTATTTGACTTTTTTATTGATAATTTAATTAAAATACAAAGACGATTTGATGTGAAAAAATGTGACGTCATAGTACTTAATTTCATTCAAATTGCATAGAAAGTAACCGTGTATGACAGTTCAATAAAAGTAATGAATTTGAGTAATTGTCAAATTCTACGCTATTGTGCATACATGCATAAAGATGTTTGAAAAAAGAATTATTATCTGACAGCAGCTATGAAACACCTACCCACATTGAGCAAGCGTGGTGAATGACGATCAATCCTTCGAAGTGTGAGAGGAGTCCCGTGCCCAGCAGTGAGACGATAAAAGGGTTGATGACTATGACGAAGCATATTCCATACAGGTACATAATGGAAATCAAGACATAAAGTGACTAAGAAAAAATATCTCAAGTACATACGACAAATACACTAGAACATTAAAGTTGTCCATATAGTGACGTATCTACACATAACTCAGAAAGATAGATGTGGCGACTAACTCGCTAAACTTACTCTGAAACTGCAAACAAGATCTTATTGTGGTCGCGTGCTGTAGATTGTTTGCAAGTGCACAAGACTGTTGATGATTTAATTTAACTACTCTAGTGTTATTCGGTAACTAAGTTATGTATTTGACTGCCTCGTTGGTCTAGTAGTCTCAAGGCGCGACTGCTGTCCACGGAGTCTCGGGTTCGATTCCCGAGTTTTGAGAAAATTTCATAAAGCGGCCTGGAGTCTGAAAGTTGGTGGTTGATTCACCCGTGCATCGGAGAGCACGTAAATGTCGGTCCTGCACCTGATCTCTCTCCGGTCGCGTCGGATTGGTATCCCATCCGACTATGAGAGTGA
Source organism: Heliothis peltigera (assembly GCA_958496145.1). Lineage (NCBI taxonomy): Eukaryota > Metazoa > Arthropoda > Insecta > Lepidoptera > Noctuidae > Heliothis > Heliothis peltigera. The sequence continues at coordinate 5,414,206 of OY292333.1, forward strand.
GGGAATCGAGAGTGCACCTATATCTGCGCGAATGCCTGTGAATTATAATATGTCCTGCGTATCTGGCTGATCTTTATAAAAGAGAACGGCCGCCGTAGCCGACAATCGGCCTGAATGCCATAAAAATATGTATTTGAAGTGTTTATTTGTTTTTTGTCTGTTTCCTGCAAATTTCTTGCATATTGATCTTCTAAACGCAGTAATGGCAGTTCCTTATGGAGTCGTAAATATGAACTAGGTATGGTATATTAGGGATAGCACTTACCTGCCATGATGGTGATTTGCATTGTCAAAGTGTACAAGTTTAAGCACGCGTCACTGGCCAAAATAAAGAAAAAGTCGCCACAAAACATTCACCCTCAATTCTTAATATTCCTAGCGCAATACTAACAGATCATTGAACAATTATTCATTAAATGTACCTTTGTTTAAACCCCATACAGCACTGAACATTATTACAACTTAATATACACATTTTGGTCTATGCAACATCCGTACGTCACTGCAGGGATCCAGCAGAACACCAGCGTCAAGGATTCTGCCTGACACATTCTGAACTAGACTCCACACACTGCACCACGCTGTTATTTTTTCTTGCGGTATCTGAAAAATCTATGTACCCACTTTTTTCATTTTGCCGGCTTTTTTTGTTGTTTGTGCTGAATAAATGTTTTATCTGTCTATCTATCAACGCGAACCATTTTTTTTTCATCATGGCAATTTATTATGATGTGATAATGTATTTTATAAGCAGATGGCTAAGAGCTCTAAATAAGCATAACTATGACCAATCCAACAAAAAATTGAAAACGTGATGTTACTTTAAATATTTTATCCTATTATAGAACGTGACAAAAAGGAATTCGCGAAAAGTTTTGTCTGACCACATTTAATTTAGTTAGGCACTTTATTCAGGAAGATTCGGTTTTTTTCCATTACTGGCTTCTAGCTGAACGAGATCAGCATTCTTATTTCGTTATACATACAATCTTGATATCGTTTAGTTCTAAAAATGTTTACTGATGCCTTAACACCCAACCTGTTAAATCTCACCAGCACATCAGCCTACCTCAATCTGTCAAATTACTTGATTTTCAACCATATCACGATACCAACCGGAAGGTTAATATACTATTGGTAAAAAATGACAGATTCGGATAGGTTGACCTGCTGGGGTCTGTACTTAATTAACACAAGTGTATGTCTAAAATGGCAGTTCTACATTGAAGCTTTAAGGCCTTATCCCTTAAAATCTTTTAACATAAAACACATCCTATTTAACGTCCTACTGAATGAAGGCCACTTCTCCCAAAGAAACACACACCAACAAATGTTCTAACAGAAGACCGAGATATAGAACAGTGACTGTGATACCTCAAAGCCTCAAAGTCCATTTACTTGAAAAATGTACGTAAATCAATTCACTGCAGTATAACTAAGAGTGAGGCGAATGAGCTGCGCTTCGTAGTTTCATTTCCCAGGAGAGTTCGTTTCCTACCAGCACGGAAACGTTCGACCTCCTTCGACGTTTAATCATAAATGAATATTGCAGCATAAAGCCGTTGTTACTGCATAAAGAAAGAACGTTAAGATTTTAAGGTGTTTTAATTTAACTAACCGCTGAAGTAGAATAGGGAATTGACATAAAATATTCCTTTTACGTAAATTAAGTATGTATAAGTACTGCAAAAGCTTTGCATGTGATCCTTGGACCCTGTTCCCGATATCAGTGGACAACTATAATGTTGTTTTTTTATATTGTAATTATTTAAAAATGTAAAAAATATGTTTAGAAAATTATCAACTTAATAAAGAGTAACAGAATATATCGGACAGCTCTCAATTTCTACCCAATTATTTTCAACCAACTCGTGCAATGTCACCCAACACCCACGACTCTCATCAAAACTAACGCCTTCTAACGCGCTTCACTAAAGGATTGAACTTAAAAACCCTATTCGTCCCTTTACATAACTAAAACATAATGTAACGTGCCTACCTACCTATAGTGTACTAAAACAACTATCTAAGGAGCCGGTCTATCCATTCTTTATCTTTAACTACCCAATTCCGTCAGCATAAAAAGCGCTTTCTTGCCATTTAGCGCTGTTTTCGTCCTTTTTTACCTCAAAACCGAGGCTATAACACCTCTCCGGGGTGCGGTAATATTTGCATTTAGAGCGAACGACTGATATTCTGACCTTATCAGAGGGAGATTGTGTTTGAGGGACGAATTCTGATGACGCAAGTGGCGCGAATCACTTAGATCGACTGCAAGGAGACGGCTCCCGGCTTACGTGATAAAAATATATTCAAAATGGAAGAATATTGATAGGTACAGATTCAGCATAGGATAATTTTATCCTTCTACAAAGTTGAAAAAATATTTTTGAAAATCTTATTTATTCAATGTTTAGTCTATTAAGCTATGTGCTGTATCTGAATATTAAAAATGTAAAGGGTACGCTTGAAGCAACGATATGCCAGTACCTGCTTGATAAATTGGTCGCATTGATAGCTACCATATTATTCAAACAACCACTTAATTTGGCCTGCATTTTGTTGGGATTTTGGAAGTCTGAGAGTCGAGTTATGTTATAATAGATTTGGTTGATACTTACTAGATTTTCAACCTTATCGCTGAGGCATATGTTTCAAAGTTGATTGGGAAAATTTGAGAGTTTCAGCTAGCAGCTAGCAGCAGCAGTAGCTTGATGTGCTGGCGTCCGTACATCATATTTTTCTTGACCACATGGCCGGCCGGCAATACGTATATTTAAGTGCCTACACTTACTTGCGTGCCTACATATAGATACTTCATTTAGAGTCTATTAGCATCAAAAATCCCCGTCGGCTTCAATCTTGAACATCGTTGCTCTGTGTGATATACCTAAAATCATAGTTAAATCATAGTTCTACGAAACTCTAGTACTCCACTAATGAGCAACTGTACACAATGTGAAGTTAACGGATTCTGCTGAAATTTCCGAGAAACATGAAAGTGCATACGTGATAATAATTTGGCTATATTAAATTATCAAAGTTATAGCACGAAGTTTTTGGCCTTAGAACAAAATTAGTTTTAGCAAAGAAACTTCTAGAAAAAAAAACTGTAATCTGCAACTTTATAAGTACTTGTCCAATACAAATTAAATTCAACCTTAACCAAAAGAAATAAGAACTAATTTGCACGACAAAAAACACGCAAAAACAGTGAAGCTATTATCACAAAATTAATTAGTGAACTCGTTGGTAGGTGGGGATCTAATTCTAATTTAGGTGTTTTCTGGATAAACCGTTTGAAGGTACCATTCCCCTCTCGTTTTGTTCAAAGGCTCGGCTTAGCTCACCAAGTTTGTTTAACTTTACTGTATTCTTATTTCTCTAATTTAATTTGCAAGCTGCTTGTACTTTAGTGGAAAAGGTTCTTATCGATTGAAGACATTGAAGGTTTTTAGGATGTTGCATAGGGCAGTTCTCGTTGTCTGTGAAAATTTTTGTTTCAACATTTAAGTTTCATTTTATGACATTAAAATCCCAAATTCCGATATCAAAGAAGGTTTATAGGTACTAGATTCGAATTTGTTTTATAATTACTTTTTGTTTACTCATTAAAGTGAAGCGCTTATGATGAGTTTTCGAATTAATCGAGCGTGAATTTTTCCTCATTCGAACAAGTGTTTATACCGTTTAAAGCGCCATGTTAGTCTAATATGGGTCAGGTAGTGCTTAGCGGCACTCGTCCATTATTCAGTAGGATTTCATTCTGCGAACGAAGCGTTCTCACACCGTTGTTATATTCGACCATCATACATTCTAAATCTTACAGATCAGACTATTTGACCCCGTATCCTATGAAAATAACAAAAAATCCCTACATCCAATTTAGTTTCGAACAAAAAATAAAAGTGACATAAAAACTGACAGCAATTCCTAGCTACAGAACAAAAATTAACCACGAAACAGGATGCTCGTAACGTAAGAGAACAAAAAATATTATAAAACAGGTGAAGGGATACGGGCCCGGAACATGATAATCATATTTCAGAGAGTTTCAGTCCACTTGTTGCCATTCAAAAATGTTCCCATGCAATTTGTCCTAGTTATATTTCACCGTATTGTTACCATTGTACTGGCGTCGACAACTCTTCGTTGACCCCATTCGCCTTTATTTAAACTTAAACCTTTTTCATTGCTTGCTGCGCAGTTTTTATTGCTGCGACATAATTGGTGGTGTCGCATTGCTTAATTTCCCAATTACGTGTAAGAATTTTTAAGTTAAAACAACAAGTGTTCGAAGGAATTACCACACGGGTTTCAAAGTCTAAAATAGTCAACCGCGGCGGCAAGCTGCATCAAAATTCAATTGTTTTCTTGCAATGCTTTTTAACTAACATCTAAATGTTCTTGCCTTAACAAGTCGTAATTATAAGGTTATAATCATAGTTCCTATTACTAACTCATATACATTCTTGACTTGAATATTATTTATAGCAGTACTTGTACGTATATCTTTTTCATAGATAGGTTTTTAAACAACTGTTTGTTTTAAATCAATAATTGTATGGAACAGGAAAGACGTTAAATATTTAGTAACTCTATTCTGCGAAATATAATGTACCACTTACATACTGCCCAAAAATAGAACACAAAATCACACAAAAAATTCTTTTACCTACAACCATTTCAAATGTATCCAATTTTCATTATTTAGAGTAAATATGTATCGTTTGTTGCCCATTTTACTACAGGTCTTTCGTGAAAATAAATACGCTAAGCCATAGTCCAGCAAATATAATAAAAAGGGTTTTATAAATAAATTCCTGTGTCTCCTGCATATAACAGTGACATAATGTGGCATAAACTGTCTGCCGAAGTACACTTAACCCAAATCTAGATTTTTATTATAATTATTTCCGTCCTTTTCTCGCAAGGGTGAACGTTGAAGCTGCCGGAAGATTAATAGCAACATTTATCAGACTTTCGTTTGTTTTGAGTGTCGTCGGGGATAACCGGAATTAGGTTGTTCGCAAAATGTGCTGTGAAAGTAAAATAATCCAATTTAAATTATTGCACGAACAACAATTGTTAGGCTGCTCTACCGTTTCAGTTTTGCGACACAAATTATTTTGTGATTTGTTATTGTTTTCAATTTGAGCGTAGCTGAATTGCTTTGTTAGGTATGATTTTTAGCTGAGTGTTTCCACGAATAAATGTAACAAATAATTTGACATGGAAAAATGTTAAATTAAATCATTTTAATTTATCCTTTTTAAATTTTGATAAACTTTTATATTCTATAAATAATCTAAAAAATCAATTTCTGCGTTGAGACCTGTCCTAAAAATATTTGATAATCTTGCATAGGTATGACTTTATGCTATACAGGAGTCAATTCGACAGCTATCGAGTTAAAATTCATATAAAAAAGAGCCGTATTTTATAACAACAAAATATAGAAAACAATAAATTTTTTTTTTGCAAAAAAATAAAACCGACTTCAAAAAAAACTAAAAGCACTAAAAAGTTAAAAATAATACTATTACCTACGTATAACCTAACCTAACCTACGATTATATATTATTTATCTATAATAAAATTTAGAAATTTTTTGGAGTCGGTGCCAAGCTAAGTAATGAAACGACTAGTAATTCCTGAGTATTTTTTCGTTTTAGTTTAACAAATGCTTAGATGGCGTTGTTCATTGAGGCCTCATTTCTGAATCGCGCTATGGTTTCGTTACCGGCCGTTGTACAAGTAAGGTTGCTATACATTTGCTTATTATGTTCACGTGACTCAAGTTCTTGAAATTAATCGTCGAACTTCTTGCTTGCTTTTCTTACGTTGTTGTATTCTGTAAACTGTGTTTGCTATAATTTTATTGAGATGTATTTTATTAAGTTGTAAGATTTACGTTTTGTTTTTTTCTGGTCTTAGTCTGTAGGTATATAGTAATTTTAATTTTGTATATTGCTTGGCACCGACTCCTAAAAATTGTTAAATTTTATTATAGATAAATAATATATAATCGTAGGTTAGGTTAGGTTATACGTAGGTAATAGTATTATTTTTAACTTTTTAGTGCTTTTAGTTTTTTTTGAAGTCGGTTTTATTTTTTTGCAAAAAAAAAATTTATTTATTAATTTTTAGTGGCATATTTTTAATCTTATAAAATATGGGTAGGCCTAGTAAAGACGCTGCTCGTATGAGAAAGCGGCGTCAAACTGAAACAGAAATTGAGAAAAAAAAAACGCTTAAAAGGTATTAGGGAAAGAAATGCTAAACGCATTTCAAATGAGAACCCAGACCAACGCGAAGACAGACTGTCAAAGCAAAGGACCTATATGTTACGTAGGTTGGATAAGGAAAGTCAAGAAGGTTATAATCATCGTCTTAGTTTAATTCGTGCTCGACTAGCCACTGAATCCCAAGAAGATTACCTTAGATTATCATCGTATATCTTTAATACGTACTCGATTGGCTAATGAAAGTCAAGAAGATTACGATTACGATCTCCTTTACAGTTAATGCATCGAAAATTAATTGTTTCACAATTTTCATGTTCACCTCCACATTTCGGGCACATCTGCTTTTTAATAGGACAGAAAGCCTTGACATGTCCAAATCTCCAGCATTTCGAACATTGTGTAACAAGAAAATTAAAAGGCAATACTTTCATTCTTATGCCGTACGCAAAAACATATGGTGGTAAAATAGCACCCTGAAAACAAATGCGAATACTCTCACACTTCACCCATTTGCGTTCATAAGGTATTATTATATAATTATTACATATTCATTTCTCGTATGGTCGATGAATACAAGGATGCTGGCAGTTATCCGAGCAAGAGGAGGGAATACGGAATATTGATCAAAAACTTTTTTTTGATTTTATCTTTGTTTTTGGCTTTAATTTTGTTTTTCACTTTATCATTTTGAACGTTTGTCACGACTGGAAAACGACTCTTCTTTCTAAAATCCTTGATAAACACTGAAATATTGATTAATCCCAATGAGATTCCTCTCATTTTAATCACCATGAAATGCACTTTCTGTAGATACCACTTTGATAATTGTAGGATTTTTAGTTTTTGAGAAAATCGAATTAGAGTGCCTAGATAGCGGGTGGCTCGGTTTATTTGCTGTCCAGTGTAGTTATGCCCGAACAAACATTAAGCTAGTACATACGGAGAATAATATTTTTGGACGAATAATTGTATCAGTGGTATACCTGGAAAGTGACGTACCACTGTACTGTACTTGTTTTAGAAAAAAAAAATGTTTAAAAATATCAAATTCTCTTTATGTTTTCCTATAAAATTTGAAGAGTTCCCTCGATTTCACCAAGATGCCATCAACAAATCCCGACTTGGTGACTATAGGACTATTCCAACAAAAAATGAATTTTTCAAATCGGTGTGCAAACGATGAAGTTAAATACACTTATAACCCGACCCAATTAACCCGTACACTGCTACGATACATTGTTTTATTATGAAGTTCCCGTGACTCCCTTCCACCTTCCGATTCCATCATCAGATCTGTTCGATAGTACGTTATAGCCAAAGTGCATCTTATGACAATTTTAACAAGCCCAAACAAGGCTAAGATACATTGATTAATTACGGAGTTCCGGTGCCTAGCTTCCAGCTCCATTATCATCATCAGGTTACTTCGATGATATTATTTTCAACATAACTGTTAAGAACTATTTATTTTTTATTTGTATTGCTATAGTCGCCCTTCATTGTGATATCTATTTGAGTATGAAGTACCGTTGGCCATTTCTGGTCTTCTTCATCAGCTCCACTTCATCGAATGTTACGTTTTGACTGTAAATGCTTAAGTTCTCGAGGAAAATACCAAAATCATCATATGGTTGCCTTTAATATTTTAGGAGTTCCCTTGATTTCGCCAAGATTCCATCATCAGATCCCAACCTGGTGACTATGGGACCATTTGGGATGTATACCCTTTCCAACAAAAAAATAATTTTTCAAATCGGTTGGCAAGCGACGAAGTTATGCGCGAACAAACATAAAAAAAAAAAATAGAAACATCCGAATTGAGAACCTCCTCCTTTTTTAGAAGTCGGTTAAAAATACGATTTTAACACGCCATTTGCCGTACTTTTTGCTGTCGCTTAATTTGATTGCTGTCGACCGAGTCCCACGCAAATAATTTGCATACATTTGCAATCGGAACACCTATACTGTCTAAATTAAAATAAAATTGTCATTCAAAGGACAGTATAAGGTTTTTTACTATTTTTTATTATACTTACATGTATCTCAAGTATGTAGGTCTGAGCTAATAAACATGTTATTTCTCTTACGGCTAAGTTATATCTTTATTTACAGTCGCTGGTTGAAAATGTTGACTTGTTTATTGAAACTAGGTTGTTCACTATGTGCATCTGTGTTGTGTGATGTTAAATACACGCTTCTGTTTGTGGTTTCATTGACGTCACGTTGGAACTACTTCACGCACCTGGATTAAACGCCTACCTTAATTTTATAGCCTTCCTTAATTAATTACACTGATATTTTTCGTATTCTATACATCGAGCTAGAGTGAGGGATTAGAGAATGCACCTGTTTGCGCAAATGCTCGTGTACTGTAATATGTCCTGCGCGGTTTGTTGATCTTCTTAGAGTTATCTTACACTGAAATAAATTTTAATAACGAACTAGAGGATAGTGAGATTAACACATTCAAGAAAAAAAACTCTTTAGTTTCTTATATATAACTATCTGATTTATCAATTAACTTGTAGATGAGTGGTGGCGTCATTTACCTTGATGCTCACATTCCTTCATGAATACATCTTTTTAGACATACCTACTAAAGGTATGCTCAAGTAAAATCTAAATCTAAAATCTGTCACTGAACTTTCTTTGCAGGTGCATTTCAAGAAGAATTTAAAGCGTACTATTACTACATACATATAACACCGAGCAACATATTTCAAAACTGCATTTTACAACGTCAATGTGAATTGAAGTCGGACGCGCCTGCTCTGGTTTTCAGAGCAGCAGCAAAATGGGCCAGGCGACAATACCTGTCACTCATTTACACCTTCCCGACCAACTAACCTTATTTTTCCTGGAAATGAAAAGATCCGATCTTTACAATTTGCCTTCAATACAAGGTACACACCTTACCCTAGTGTACCCTTACCCTAGTGTAAACAAAGTCTTATGGTTACGGGTACAAGAGGGTACCGAGACGTTTTGTATGAGCTTCCAAACTGCTCTCATCTCCATAGTGATGCCCTTGAGCTAGTTGCACCCTTTTACTTCGCTCGTGACCTGTACATGACCCCTTTAATTTGGGTAGAAGTTTGTGTTGCAAAATTTCCCTTTTAGTTTTACCTGTCGGCTCGACCATAGAAACCGTCATAGTATTTTCGTTTAGTTTAACAATTACAATTATTAGCTCCTCAATTTGTTTTTCGGTTCGTGTTGCGTCTATTAATTTTAGTTATTGACAACGATCAATTACTTTTCAATAAATTAGTTCTTGTATCTTGTTGATAAATCTAAGCTTCCAGCAAATGTATGTACATACAAGAACTCAACATCAGAGCATTCTTCTATCAAGTCCAAGTGTAAAATAGTGAGTAGTTATTCATTTCCTAATAAAAATATTTCCATTCGTTATTTTATTAAGTCATTGTTCTATCCGGACGCGAGCTAACTGCACTTTATACAGCGACTATGTATGAGTTGGAACCAACTAGAAGTTCATTCACATCAATCTTCGTACTTTTTAATTTCTGTGGACGCTAAAACGGATGCCATACTTTAAACCACGGCATAATTTCACTATGAAAGTTTATTGAAGGCGCTCGTAAAAAAATTACGACCTCCTTATTACCATAGAAAGGAGAAGCTGTAAGTGCCATTACATTAGAATGTTATATTTTATACTCTGCATTGTTTCTACCTTCAATGCGTTGTTTTGTATCGATATTCGAATATATCGATTTTATGGCGTATTTTATACCGCCACTATTCATATTTTATTATAATATTTTAAATACCGGATGGCTGTGTGCTAGTCTGGAATCCACTTGTCACAGACTATTAAAACTGTTTACATAACGTATTGGAAATATGACTTGCACTTATTAGTATGATTGGATATTGTGTTCCTTGCGTTTGTTTCATAACTTTGTTAAATCGTATTTTCTGTTGAGTTTTGGTATAATAAGGAGCTTGAGACGCGGTCGCTACTTGGATGGGTGAACATCATTTAATGACGACATCCTCCGTGATCCGCAAATCACATTAAATTAGTGGATCCCGGCTGTCATTTGTACACCTTTGGCAGTCTTTGAGGGTAGTCAGAAACCAGAAAGTTTGACCACCAGTCTTACCCAGGGATATCGGGTTATCCAGATAACTTGATTGAGGAGCTGGGTTGGTTAGGCAAATGCTCTACATAAAACACTGGTACTCAGCTGCATCCGGTGTAGACTGGAAGTCGACCTCAATATAGCTAGGGAAAAGGCTAGGCAGATGATTTTGGCATCATAAGATTATCAATGGCGGGGGCCATTGAATATATTATACATATATCTTACGTACTTTAGCGTGCATTGTTACATTTAAAAGTTAAGATTTCAACAGGTGCACAGCAAATAATAATAAGTAGGCAAAGCAAGAAATAGTATTTTGCAAGAATCACCTTTTACAGTTAAGCTCAGGTTTGCTTAAAATATCAAAATGTTTATTACAATAAAGGACACGCCGCGCCGTTCGATTTTCGATATACATTCATCAGGCTTGACTAAACTCCTCGGTGAAGTCGCCGTTCTCGGGTACAAGAGTCAAAGTCCTACTCATGGCAGCTGTTACATTAGGATCAGTATTATCGTCTTTAGATTATTCAGAACATCAAAGTAACTTCAATTCTTTGAATAATAATAGATAAACATAGTTCATTGATTCAATCGATCTTGAAATGGTGTCTGTGATAAAAAGAAAATGTCATATTGGGAGCATGCGAGGCAGCAACATTAACTGGAATTCTCATCTCATCTGGAAGTATTACAAAAACGGACAAAAATAATACATAAACTCGGCAGTAAACTGAATTATATTTTTTCGGAGGAATACATTCACATCATAGAACCAGATTTTACTTAAATTGATATCCCATAACAATTATGAATTTCTATCAAAACGTACCATGGTGACTTCACACAGCGCGAATGGGAAAGCTAAAAAATTGCTACAATATCAAGCTGTCATTTCGTCGCCGATAGTGAGTTTAAATCGGATAAAGTGAAGAGTACTGATATAACATAGCTACAATCTCCCGGGATTTAAAGAGGTTCACACACACTCAGAGTTCGGCAGCATGTAAAGAGGATTTTAGAGAGATTCTGAAAGGACATAGGTACATAGTCATCGCATTGCGTTTCCAGATCTACAGCACAGCTTAAGATATTAGAAAAGCCGTAGCTAAATTCATAGCTGAAAATGGAATACTTACCCATATTTTTTGTTGGTATTTCTCTCATCACTATCATCTATAGGGCGTTCCCTAAACTGTACTGTACCTGCATCATGGACCTAGCAGTTGAGGTTATTACGCATATCGGTGTAAAGATCTTGTCAATATGAATAAAATAAGCCCAAACACGAGGTGGTTAAGATGTACCGTTGAGGAGTCCCCTCGATCCTCTGTCGTTTCTATCATCATATTTGCCCTAAACCTCCGTTATATTGTAGTCTCATTAGATATACACATATATACTAAGTTTTAACCCCATGCCCACCTACAATTTTCAAGAGACGCCCTCGATTTCTCAGGGTTTCTACCATCAGGTCCTGATCTGACGACAATGGGACCAAATGACAAGCAGGCCCTTTTAAAATTATTCTGCTATATAGGTAAAATTATGTATAAAATTAATTCAGTGAAAAATCAACCAACATATTAACTTTATTACTTACCGTATTTTTCATATCATTTCAACAACATCTTAATACCAACCACTTCACTTGTTTTTAATCAAATTACGTCATCATACTCGGTCGCGAATCTCCCATTGTGGACGAAGCCTTAGCTCGGTTGTCCGTGACTAACGCGCTTGGAAGTCCGCCAAAGCAAACTCTGCTCAACTCTAATATGATTTCAGTTTAGTTTCGAAACAAATCTCGCATTCGGCAGCACTATACGATTAAAACCAACTAAATAAATGTTGCTGAAAATAGTGTTGCTTTGAAATATTGGTTGTTAAAGTCGAAAAGGTGTTTTAAGCTTCTAGGATTTTGTTGTGTAGGTTTGCACGAAACGTGACGTTTTTATAGTAGTAACCATAATATATAAAGGTTATGAGTATGAACGTGCGGGTTCGATTCCAGGTTAGACAAGTACCAAGGCAACTTTTAACTTCACAAGCATGGTGATTAACGGTCTACGAAACAAAATCTAGAAAAATAGCAGTGGAAAATACTAATTCAACTATAGCTAGTAATCCAATAAAAAGACTTTTAAATCTTAATGACATTAAACTAGCCCAACTCTTGAATTTGCCTGAACAGTTTAGATAATTCAGTAAAATATGGCATCTGTAATTATAACTTTTTTATTACCCTGCTCCCTTTTAGAGGGAAGGGAACTTTTCCGAAAAGTCCCATCAAAATTTGACTTCGCGTTAAATTTTGAGTTGTTAAGAGACAGTTTCAAAATTACAGGAGATTCAGATATCAGACACTGTTTCTAATTTGATACTACGACATTTTATAAATCATCATTATTATAAGAAAATTTAGAAACACTGTTATCTTTTTCAAGTTAGGGCTAAACAACTTTACCATTTAGCATAAAAAATGTACTCTCACAAATTTAAAACGGCACCATATTTTCTTAATGTTTAAAAACACGATACATTTTCACTGGTAACCCAAGTTTCCATTGAGAACTAGTATTTTTTTAATGTTTTGTTAAAAGTACGACGCTTGCTGCATCGGCCACATAAAAGACCGCCATATTTCATGGGATAAGTACCCCCACATTTCTTTCACTTATTTGAAAAATGGCACAGCTATAATTTAGGTCAAATGCATGTACATTTACGTACTCTAACTCTTGTATTTTATTAAAATGGAGTATTCAGCGCATATAGGGAGATTATTTAAACCAATTTCAGTGCTTCACATCATGCCGCAGTCTACATCATCATCTCCCGAGCCTTTTCCCAACTATGTTGGGGTCGGCTTTCAGTATAATCGGATTCAGCTGAGTACCAGTGTTTTACAAAGAACGACTGCCTATCTGACCTCCTTAACCCAGTTACCCGGGCAACCCAATACCCCTTGGTTAGACTGGCGTCAGATTTACTGGCTTCTGACTACCCGTAACGACTGCCAAGGATGTTCAATGACAGCCGGGACCTACAGTTTAACGTGCCATCCGAAACACAGTCATTAGTGTCCAAGATATACTTAGAAAGTACATACGAACTTAGAAAAGTTTCATTGGTACTTGCCCGACCAGGAATCGAACCCACGCCCTCACACTTGAGAGGTTGGCTCTTTAACCACTAGGCCACCACGACTTTTTGCTGCAGTCTACAGTTCCCCAAAAAACAAATGAAAAGTGGCTTTCCGTCTTAAAATGAAGTATCTAAAGAAGCTATCTTAAAAACACGTTCTTGCAGAAACTTTCTAGTGAAATAAACTAGAGAAATGGGACAGCTCGCCGCAGAGAATCTCAGCTCTTGCCACAACAATAACGTGATGTCACATAGGAAGTTAACACTTTATCATAGGGGAACAGTATCTATTATAAAGCTAAGATTATCTTTGATACGTTACTTTTTGTATACAACTTTTACGAATAATCAAGGTTGAGCAATTTGAGAACACATCAATGAAACACGTATCTACGAGTATTTTATGAAAGTATTAACAAAAGTTTTAGTATAAGAACCTCCTTCATGTTCCTTCTTCGTGTATTTAAGAGGTTTTGTTATGTTGTAATCTTCTTCTGAGCAAAGTAAATTGAAGTCTCCCTTTAACTACTCCGTGCTCCTTCTAATATAGTTTCGGAACTAAATCTATATCATATCAGAGAAATTCTGAATTTCCACACAATATTGCATAGTATTTTTCGCGAAACTTGACGTCGCCATCGTTATGGTCAATAAACTATGTCTATCAGGAATATGCTGTTGATGAAGTGAAGTGAAAAACCTTGGTACGTTATCGATAGTCTTGACACTTTCACCATGAGCTTATTAAGAGACGTCAACAAAAAAAAGTTATTTCAAGGACCTTTCAGTACAACGCAGTATAATTATTTTGGTACATCACAAGAGCCTGCCTCCTCACTTCGGCTGGGAAGGGACACAGCTGCTGCAGTGTTTTTCTTCCATTACAAGAAGAACATGAACATAATTATATCATACAACACTTAATACTATAAAAATATACGTAACGTTAATGAAATGGATGGAACGGTTGACCCGTGATACAGACGGTTAAATTAAACTCTCCGGCTATATTTCCCTTCGGCGGTAGATTACTGAATTGCAAATTTGTAGGTAGATGTAAAATACTGGAATGGTCAAGGACCCTTATGTATGGAGACCCGGGAGAGATAGCAATGAAAATGGGAAATGAGTTTGGCTGAATGAGTAAGTATAAAACGGCACATTTTAAAGACTCACATTACGTTTAGAATCTGAAGTCAGTATAGAGATAGAAAACAGAGCCATTACTTTTAGCAGTAATGTAAAAAGAGGTCCTTATTCTGAAGATATGTCATGGCTGGAAAGGATGACGTCAGCCCGAAAATAGAAACAAAATACAAGCTGCGCCAAATGAAATTAAAATAAGAACAGCTGAATAATGATGATGATATTCGGAAGACATGTCATCGGGTCACATATTACTTCGACACATCTTCAACATTATGAAGAAGAGTCATATCCAGTAAAGTATCGTGGCTAGTCGTGACCCACGAGGGGTGGTTCGTGACGGTCGCTTGTCTCAATTCAATACGGCTCACATGCAAATTTGTGTTGATTGTCGTCTGTATCGGCAAATAATCGACCGGGGTCTGACCAGTCCCTCTGATCAGACGGGGGCTCGGGACAGGCCTTTGGAGGCCAATCTATTGGGTAATAATATATTCGATGGCAGATCCGGATTCTGTTGGCGAATTAATGGTATTAATTTAAATTTAAATTCGACGGACTGTTTTTTGTTACAAATTTAAATGGCGCGTAATTTATCAAATAAAGGTTTTTGATAGTCAGAATAATTCATATAATGTGATAAAGACAACGCAGTATTACACTTATTTACCTCGTAAAATATAAAAGTATGTAACAATAATTATTTCAGAAAATTGCCCAAAATAATCAAGACATTTTGCAGCTCCGTCTCTATCTGCGAAATCCAAATTACATTCCAAAAATGACAAAGATGTCAGGAGGCGATGATAAACCATTTTCCACCAATCACAGCACCGCAATATTTCAGTGATTAGGGCTACTGAACTGAAACGCGTCATTAGTTCGAACCTCTAGAACGATACTCCACCATTTATCACGTTGATTGACATTGGATTAAGTGTACTCTAGATGACAAAGTGTTAAAATAAATTTCGTACTATTTCTTTAATAATGCCCGAACATTTTTGTAATACAAAACCTGTCTATTGCTTTAATAATTTATCTTAAGCAAATTAAAAAAGATTTAATAAAATAGTTTACTTTTAAATAAATGAGCCTGTCTAAAAAATGATTAAAATACGTTACGTAAATTTATGGAGAGATAAATTAATAACTATTCATTAACATTTAATATATATATCATAACGACTCGCAATTTTCACAATCCCAAATGCAATCATAATTTTCCTCCGATGCAGAACTTCAAAAACTATTTTTGTCCAAATTAAAAACTTCAAGAATTGATTCAAAATCACATTAAACTCCTTTCAAACACACTTTACATTCTCGTCTAAACTGTCCAACAAGAGCTGCCTAAAATATAATCCCACAGTTACAGTAGGTACCTAATATCTGTATTGTATTTAAGCCTTGTAATCAAAATAGGGTGTATACATAAAGTGGGTGGTTATTATGCACAACAACTTAATCCTCCACACGTGCTTGTTTGCGACACGTATCTCTTGCGAAGAGGATCGCATTCTACAACGGTTGGTATATTTTGTACGAGAAATGCGATTTTTTAAAGCATGGGTTGTTACTAGTTTTAGTATTATACTTTAAATTATTTTTTTATGAAATTCAATTCAATTTTACCATCAGAAAAATACAGTTGTATTTATATCTTTGATAAAACTTTCATTTCATAAAACTAAATTTTAACTGATTTTCTACTTGTATTGTTTACGAAGGATTTTACTAGGCTGAAACTAGCAACGGTAACTAGGTAACTTAGGTATCAGTCAACTGTTTAAAACGATAGGTAGGTAGTCACACATGAACTAAGTATTCACACAATCATATTAAGGGAAGGAAAATGTTTTAGGGTACAGGCATAAGGTTATTAATAAATATAAAAATTATGTGATTGTATCAACTTTTTTTAAACATTGCGAAATATAAGTACATATTAATATACCTACTATGCCATCAAACAAAATAAAGATTTTAGCTTATAACTTGAACCAAACACTAAAGAATATCCAGCTTAAAACGAGCTTAACCAACGTGCATTGTTCTGAACTCATCACAGCTAATAGAATTCATAAACGCAGTGAATCCTGACTAAATAGAATATTCAATTAAAGTGACGCAATGCCCATTTATAAGTAAATGAGTATCTTATTGCATCTATACATTAAACTAGTTATTTTGAAACATAATAAAGAAAATTACATTTTGTTTACAAATTGTTTCTAGTTATACCGTGAGAAAAGTCAAATGTTATGACAAGATCTTCCAACTAGCTTTCTTAAACAAAAGATGTCCAATCGACCATCAATCAATGTTTCCTCCTAACAGCTAGTTACCTAGAACTGAAAAAAACTGTCAGAATAGACTGGCGAACAATTGACAGTCAGCTTCAAGGATGGAAAGACTCCTGATCAGGAACGGTTGTCTAGCTCGAGCCCTCTAGCCCTTCAAATTGTGTTTCTTTTTATTTCCTTTTACTAGATTTACTTTAGGTCAATAATTATAGGTAATCTTTAAAACACGTAGTCCTCTTTTTAGTGGGAAACCATCAAATTATCCTTCCCGCCGAGGATGCATCTGGAGGGAGGGTTAGAGTTTTACTGACTAAACCTACTATATTTCTTCTGGAGATCTTTGTGTGCCGGGGTCGCGGTAACTCTTGTGAACAACCCGGGCAGAACAATCTCTTGTGCCGGGGCTGCGGCAGTAAATACCTAGTCCTTCAATAATCCAGGTAACAACAAACTTATTCAATCCAGATTAGCCTATATTCCACAAGGTACATGTAACTTACGGTATAACAAAAACAAACACTTTCCGCCATGTTGGCTTACATTACAATAAATAAATAGGTACACAAAAAGCGGCGCGGTCGGGTCCGGTCGCGACCTTAGCAGTTAGGTACTCGCAGTTAGGCTAGTAACGAGCCAGTCCTAGTTCACCGCAAGCTTGTTAGACAAACGAGGCCAAACATGTGTTTGTTTTGCATTTTTTAGACTGGCAACCTTCGCAAGCAGAGGTACAAAGGCGCTCACATTTCAGAGATCTAAAAATCCGGTAGTGTTTATGTTTGGGCTGCGGATAATCATGGAGGATAGAGGATTTATATTTGTTTGTTTAGGCCGTCTAACGTTTGTGTTCTTCGCCATTGTTTTTCAATGTGTCG
Source organism: Heliothis peltigera (assembly GCA_958496145.1). Taxonomy (NCBI): domain Eukaryota; kingdom Metazoa; phylum Arthropoda; class Insecta; order Lepidoptera; family Noctuidae; genus Heliothis; species Heliothis peltigera. The sequence goes on from OY292333.1 coordinate 5,432,040, forward strand.
CGGTTAAAAAAACAGTATTTTATTTTCGTCCCTTCGATAAAAAATCCTTGAGCTAAAATTTATCGTTGTCCCAACAAAACCATTTATCCAATCCCAGCTGCATCCACGAAACTAAACAGATATAACGAACACCACCAACCTAACAAAAACGTCACACGCTACAGCACAAACAAGCAGTTGAACAATAACTAACAAAAGGCTTACATCATTTTCAGTCGTGACAAATTCCCGTACAGATTTAATTGATGGGCTACGTCATCTGAACTTGGACCATAATTGGGCGATGGTGAGTGCGCGCTAACGAGGTCCCGTTCCTGTGCACATGCCAAAACACGTAGAATGGACTTCCTATATCTTGTGTTCGGGGAAAAATTTAATTACCTGTTTCGAAGTGAATTGGGAATGTTGCTGGATTAGCTTATGACAGATTTTACTGAAGAAAGCTGGAAAAATGAAGCACAATAAAACTTGATGTTAGTTTTTAATCATACAATCAGTTATTTTTCATGCATAGCTACTGCATGTAATGAAATATATGGAATATGGACACAAAATATTCTCTGTCCAGCAGGCTTAGCATGGCAACCGTAGAAACAAGTTTTGCCTACCGGAGATTGAACATAATGACAGAAAAGTGGCAGATTGACGTAAGATTTCTTTTGTCATTTTTTGAAGTAATTTTTCGTTTCTTCGATTGACATAAGGCTACAAGTGATTATAGGCGAGTTGACAGGTCGCGCCATGCTCGGGCATAAGACATGTTGACATTGACAGAGAGACCTATGTCTTTTCTTGACAGAATAGATATAAAATCGCCATGCTAAGCCTGCAGCTATGCCTAAACATGTTCTAAATAGATATCCAATTCAACTATATGCAGACATATTGTATTAGAAGCATCTACTCGTGTGATGTCCACAGCCCTTACTGCGTAACATGAGACTCTAAGTCCTGCTTAACAAAATAAGTCCTAATAAAAGTTTAGCATGAAACACATACACATAATCAAACTAAAGAGCACGGTAAATCTACTCAGAGATCAAGTAACAACTACCTTCGTTAACAACTGTTAATAGGCTTAGTAATTCAACTAACTGGGACACAGAGGGGACAACGGGAACTAAAAAAGCGCGATGGAATTAATCCCCGGTGCTGGCTTAGCCTAGTTAACTCTCAATAGTCTAACTTTAATCTAGACTCGAGATCAAGCTGGATCAACTTTATTTTTCATTTCCACTTAAATGGCTCTTATTTAAAGTAACTGCTTGAACGTTTTTATGGAGAATTAGCAGCCTTTTTAACTAAAAATATTTTTTTCTTTTCAATATACGAAAATAATCCTGTGCTCATTATCATTAAGTGGAGCAATCACTATTGTAAAGGCAATCATCCTTTAATCGTTATTGTAGAACTCTGTACTGATGTAGATTTATATTTACTGAAAATCTTAAATAAGTTTAAACTCTTACAAAAATATTGTTTAAGCAATATACTTCAATTACTTATCAACCGTTCATTTGCAGAATCTTTTAAATTAGTTTCATTCTTATAGACAGTTAAAAATAATTTTAAAACAATCCCAGTTTTTAGACGTCGTTATCTTACACTATCCTTGTAAACGACGAAGGATAATTTAAAAACTAATTACCTTCTTAGAGGAGAAAATGTAAATAAAGTTTCTTAAAGTTAGTTTTCATAAAGACGTTAAGCGGAGTTGAGACTTGGGGCAGGAAATTGAGCAATTTTGGCATTACATAGCGTGCGCGCGTTGATAGCAACTAAACGTTTAAGAAAACATATGTATGTAGGTATTTATAGATCTTTTAACGCATTTATAGTACAAAAATAATATAGAAAAGTCTTTGAATAAAAAATGTTATAAATTTATTTATCATTTATTTGAACGAAACAAAAATAGCCCGAAATGAAAAATCCCTACGGAGGTATAACTTTGGTTCCTAGAAAAACCTGTGTGCGTTTTATTTTCGATTAAATATTCTATAGAAACCCATCCATTATGAGAGAGTTCAGCAATGTAAAATTCAATTGAAAGTAAAATAATATCCACTACATTAGTATAGAAAAGCAATAAAACAAATAAACGCTGCGTCAGGAATTAAAAGCACTCTGGATCATTCGATGAACCCTCATCACCAAAGTTTGTGAAACCCAAATCAAACGGTTTTTGTGAAACAACCCTAATTCTAAGTTTAAATTAATATTATCAACAATCTAACACCATTGGTCAATATTGAAGTTCATATTTTATTTGTTTTCTCTAACTTTGTGTCGATGGAAATTTGGGGGTATTAATTGAGCCAAGTTATTTGTTAGTCAAGGTCAAGGAACATTATTGTTTTATTCTGTTTGACTTGACTCAGTCATAATTGTACATTCAGAATGACTTTATAAATATATCACTTGTTTTATATAAAAAGAAATCTCCTTTAAAAACGCCTGGAAGCCAACAAACAGCACAAACATTTCATTACAAATATTTTTCCAAATCGACAATCCAATTCATAAACTGGGACAAATGAAAGCCACAAAAATGGCTGTCATAATAAACAAAATAGCCAAGTAGGAAAATTTATTAGCATACTCCCATTACGATATAAATGAGGGGACAGATAGCGAGGAACGGCGTTGAACAAAATTTCAATTATATCAGTGGAGGAGTGTAAACGGGCCGCGCTTCCTCCGCCCCCTGGCGCCTTCAGCCAGAAGTTTCTGTTTACATTTTGTTAACGGAATGAGAATTTAAGGCGAAATTTCTTAGCAACAACGTGCGTTAAAAGTCAACGTGGGAGGAGAATAGTTGTAACGTGAAATCGTCGACTAGCAGAGGTTGCGCTTCGAGACGCATGTGCCTGTGCACTCTGAATTCGCTGGCGAATTTCAATGTGCATGTAATTTAATTTGGCTGCTTCGCTTTTAATTCGTGTTTCGGCCAGCCTTCATGTTTTAATTCTTAATTAATTTCAATTTTCTTACACAGCCGCAGACAGCTTTTTAGCTGTTTTGTTATTAAAATTGTTCACCTCTGCTCTATGACAAATTTCACATTTAATTTTAACTACATATTATAACTGAATAACGACGATAAAATATAAATAAAATCACGTACCAGCAGGCCACAGGTCCCTGTCAAGCGAATAAAAATGTTACCATGAATGTAGAACTAAATAAAATAAAAAATAATTTCAAAGCAGTGTTCCTAAAACTGTTAGTAAATCGGCCAACTGCGTACATAGACTAGTTTTCGACATTCGTTTCATCACGGAGGATCAGAGATGTCGTTAAAACTTTTCGGAACGGATAACAGTGTTACTCTTTTTTTTACAAGAAACTGTTGACCTAAAACTTGTCATGTCTGTTTGTGCACGACCCATTTCTGTGAATTTTCTTGACTTTTATGTAGTTTTATTTATCTTTATATGTTCTTGGCTTAGTTGATTTTTTGACAGAAACGTGAATGTGAAAGGTCAGTCAGCCTTTGTGTTTTCAGTCCTTCAACAATAAAACATTTCTTCGTTAGTTACGTTTGTACAAACCTCGTTCAATTTAAAAATAAAATGTTTTATTATTCACTGATTCAAAAAACGGGTTAAATCATCAAATCAAATACTGAAAATCAAGAGTTTTCCCTCTAAAAGTCTCCTAAGGGAAATCTTTCATACATTATTCAAGCAGTTAAAGGATTTATTTGGAACAGGAAAAGTTACGGGGTCCAGATACTACCAATTACTTAAACTAATTAATTGGTTGTTTTCCTGGATCGTAACATCAGCATACTTTTTGCTTAATGAAGCGAGCAATAAAGTACTTCAAGAAGGCTAGGGTTGGCACAACTATGGCTATAAATATTTTGAATATGCACCATGCCAATAAAAATATGTAGTTTGTCAAAAAGTTTTATTTCTGCAGTCGACTCATCCCATTAAAACATTTGACAAAGGCGTCTTAAATCACCAAAAGTATTAAGACATCTTGTTATATATGAAAAATGAGGATGAGGATAGCTACGCATATCTTTACATGACTTTGTGTTACATGGTACACAGCATAAACTGTGCAATAATAAAAAAACATGTCAAAATCAACGAAAAATAATGTTAGCAAAACTTGCGTCATCAACTTCCTTTTATCAAATAATGCCCATTAAAAATCATAACATATCTAAAGCAATTTGGAGAAAACTTTAAGGCAGCTGCGACAGCCCTATCCTAAAAGAGAATTGCAATCTCAAGATGAGTCCGGCTCTTGCGAGTTTCCATACAGTCGCCGCCATTTCAAATGAAAAATTCGGATAAATTGTTCAATTTTCCAATAGCTGACTCCTTCGCTGTAATTAATGTACCTAACTATGTATTATGGCCTTTTACGTTTCCTAATGGATTTATTATATAAAATTGTATGGGTATGAGTTCATTTACCTTACATTTTCATGTAGACAAATATGCCTTAAAACTTCACAACATGTTAAAAGAACTAAAAACTAATTTCAACCAATTAGATACTTACACACGTTAGTTACAACGTAGTTTTATTCCGTAGCTGTAAAATAAATTTGTCAGATGGCTTCGCCTAAGGACGCATTCAGACTGGCATGAAATTAACAAAGCAACATGGGTACGGTCGACAGCGTTTAACGGTTGATGACAGGCCGCGGGCGACGCCTCAAAACAAAGGACTGCTGTAAACTGGACCGCAAGGGAGTATGTGTGTGGTACAAGTCATGAGATATCAACATTTTATCTGACAGCTAGCAAACCTTTTTTTGCCGAGGGAAATCAACAAATGACCGCTCATGCTGTGGGTGAAGCTGGAGGGAGTGTCTACTGACTGAAAACTGCTTTGTTCCTTGTGGAGGTCTTTGTGTTTTACGAACAACCCGCAGAAACAGCTAGCAAACCTTTGTTCTATATAATATTAGCGACCCGCACCGGCTTCGCACGGGTGCAATGCTGATACTAAAATTATACATATAAACCTTCCTCTTGTATCACTCAATCTATTAAAAAAAACCGCATCAAAATCCGTTGCGTAGTTTCAAAGATTTAAGCATACAAAGGGACATAGGGACAGAGAAAGCGACTTTGTTTAATACTATGTAGTGATTAAGAACAATTTTATTTCGAAGCAGACAGAAGTGTTGTGTTGTGTGAAAACCAATGTGTTAACATTCTTTAACTTCTCCTTGTATCAATAAATTCTTTACAATGGAAAGGTATAATTACCTTTTAGTAATTATTATGTGCGCCTAAATCCATGAAGTGAATATTTAAAAATATATTTCATTGGGAAATTAAAACCGCTGTTCTCTTGTAACTCGAATCGTTCATCGAAGACCGCAACGACGCGAGGGCTCTGGGCTACACCTGAGGTATTCGCCACGATCTCTAAGTTTTAAGGGTGCAAACTGTTTGACTATGAATGTTTGCATTTATACAACATTTCATTTTCATATTTTGAAACATATTTTACTTGGGTATTTATTTACTTGACTGAGAAAAGGTAAACATGTTAAACTAACTTTTTAATTATTGTGTTTTTCTAGTGGGAACTTAATTTTTAGTTTTATTAAAATATCTGTAAGCCTTCGCGGCAAAATATAGCGCACTTGTAACAACTTGACCCTATTAATGTTTCACCTATGTATGTGTCACAAATAAATACTATTATATATTATATATTGTTGTTTTATAAAAATTGTTTTTCACAACTTTACAGCAATTATTCAAAAACAGTTCTATAAGCTATATTTCTAAGTAAGACAACGATAAAGCCGAACGCCATAATTATGTAAATGAAATGTCGATTCAAGCACAAAGTACCTCGACGGAATCCACAGAAACATTCGCATAATATTTTTAAAGTTGCATTCGTAGAAATTCAAATATTCGGTGTGAAATTTCTCTCCCATTTCATCCACCTTAAAATTCGTTAAAACAAAAACGTGAACGTTATGAGATAACGGTATCAACTCGTCCTAAACACATAAACATTTAGCGGTTGTAGTACCAACTAAATAGCTTCCTATGCGAATGAATATCCCACAATGAGCCGGCTATAAATGCTTTTACAGTTTAGGCTGTTTACATACATGACTTCTGAACATCAACAAAATTTAATAAAAATGAAAATTGCAAAAAATGCGACTTCAAATAAAAGTCTTGCTCATAAAAAAGAAGAATTGGTTTTGCCATTACATAATATATGTATATACAGATACATATATAGCACATTAATTTATCAGCCTTTTTTATTTTAATGCACTTAATTTATGTATCCTACATACATCAGTAATTTTCTTACTAGTTACAGAAGATTGAGTGAGTTATTTGAATTTTCTTACATCCACATTTAACTTGCTATGTTCTGCGCTATATTGTCATATTGCGCTTCAGCGACTTGCCGTATGCGGCAAGCCTTATTGGGTTTACATGCCAAAAAGTTAATACACCACAATACATATTCACAGTACGAAATACAAACATTACGACAGACGTCATGACCGGCTGATATAAACATTTTATGGTTTATCGACGAAGCATTTATGGAGAATTCACCTATAGCTTATCAGAGTTTTCGAATACATCAAAATGTTTATTTTATCATTGCATTGGCTCGTAAATTATGAAAGTCGTATACATATTGCATAATAAAAGAAAATATGTTTCAATGTTGTATTCCGCTTACCGTTTTTACAATACGAGGGGATGAAAAACACTCATCAACGATTCATGAATAAAATTTTCCTCGAACATGAAATTGTAAACGCTAAATTTATTTCATTAAGTATGCAAAGATGTCTAACAATTTCGGTACTGAATCTTAGCAACGTGAAAATCAACAGGTACAGACTAAAATGCAGTTGGACCATTTTCGGAGCTGTTTCAAATTTAAATTAACTCTTCATATACAATTGCATCAGTTATTTTAGCCCGTTATAATTCGTTTACATACTCGTGAAAGCTTTTCGTATCATACCCATTACTATGGGTAGTCATGTAGTGATCTTTTTTGTAACTTTTTGATGAAGACAGTGTCTTTTTTTGACCTGCTGGCCACAAATATTGTATATTTGTTTGACGTAACGTTTGTAAATTTGGATTAAGGCACCGACAATTCTTTTTTCCATCTTTCTGTATAAAAAGGGCTTTACTTTTACTAATGACCACTCCTACTCAGGGTGAGGCTGGAAGGAGTGTCAGAGTCTGTTTCTTCGGGGGTCCCTGTATGCCAGGGCCAAGGTAACTCTTGCGAGCACCCGCAACTCCAGCAGACTTTTTCAAAACCTACGGTTAATACTACAACCTTCCAGATTCCTCAATAAATTTAGGGCTCGTATAACTCTCTGCAACAATCCAACACACCCGGCAATCAAAGCTCACCCAACCTAAGAGAATAAACTTTAGCAGTTTATTGAGATTACTGAAAATATTTCAGCAACATCAGCCATTCCCTTACATGACACAGATAGAGTTCATTAATTACAAAGTCAGCATCATAATGCCGATTAAATTACACGGATGAGACAACACGTCGCGCCGGGTATGTCGTAAATACATCAGCGGTACACCACACCACACGTGTACCGTACCTAACTGCGCTAAGTTGCCTTCTAGTATTGTGAAATTTCATGCGCCCGGTGTACCAAAGAGGCCTGTACAAATAGTCACTCGTATTAAAGATAAGATAAAGATAAAAAGTTATTTATTTAAAGTAGGCTGAAAATCAGCGCTTTTTGAAGGCCAATTTTACAAAAGCTATTATCATAAGAAACTAACAATTATTTGATATATTGTAAAGTGAAGGTAAAGTTGTCTACGTCACTAATACAGTCATGGTGTTAAGCTAAAAGAGTTTAATGATTTTCATAAATATAAATGGCATTTAAAATTATATAATACTAGCGACCCGCCCTGGCTTCGCACGGGTGCAATGCTGATACTAAAATTATACATATAAACCTTCCTCTTGAATCACTCTATCTAAAAAAAAAAACGCATCAAAATCCGTTGCGTAGTTTCAAAGATTTAAGCATACAAAGGGACATAGGGACAGAGAAAGCGACTTTGTTTTATACTATGTAGTGATACTACATAATAGGTTAAATAATACAATAAGGAACATATAGCAGTAAAATGAGTTTAAATGGATATACGCCTGCCCAGTTTGATAAAAGACTAAATTGCTTTTGAATTTAGAGTATCACTGATTTTCAGTCGCGTAAATCTCACTGAAGTAGGTAGGATACCTTTGTATACCTACAAAATAGTATACATATCTAGGTTAAATCCAACTCGACCTAAAAAGACCAAATGCTACCATGGAGGGTCGGTCGTCCACAAAAATCGTAGGTCTTTATGAAACATGTAGATATGGGATCAGTGAGCTCACCCTACTAAATATCTACTATGAAAGGCTAGGGGAGACTTTATGACCTAAAGTGCTTTCGGTTTTATGGACATGGCCAACGGAATTTGGGCTCATAAAGTAAGTACATAAATATACATAAAAATGGTATTAAGTTTTCGTTGGCTAAAGATATTATGTTTGTAATAGGTATAAATGGTAAAACGCAGGTACAGTTAGCAATAGAAGTCCACTAACACAACCATCATACCTGCCTAGCTTTTTTCCCAGTTATGTTGTACTCCATATTTGTCTTCCTCAGCCCAGTTACTTGTTGTTGGTCTCTGGGTTTAGTCTTTCTGGCTTCTGGCTGCCAAAGATGTTATAAATTCTGTTGCTGACTGTACATAATATATTTAGCAAATACTTGACTTCAAAAACACAAAACATATTGAATATGTAATATACATACATATGTACTTGTCACAATCCCATTCCGCTATTCAGCACCCACACAACACCTGAGCTTATCATACTTTTTTCCAATGCTAAAACTAGTTGCACAATAATAATAGCAAATAGCCAACATACAAGGCAATATTACTAATAAATTCGACACCTCATCTCTCTAAATGTATCTCGATTACCCATAATGGTACAATAGGGCCATATTGAATGGAACTCGGGTTGGCACCTGCTTTGCCGCCAACACCGCCTTGCTTCGTACCTCCACTAACAATGGGTTTGTTTGAGGGAATTTAGGCGTTTTGTACCGATATTCGTGTAATGTTGTACAGCGATTCGTATCACGAACAAAGTTGTATTTGATTTTTTTTTTTATGAATAGAAGCTGTTCAAATAAAATACTAGATATATATCTTTTTTGCCATCGCGATTAGATTCATCTCCCATTATATTGAACGCAGATTTCTTTTCAACTTGCGCTTAATCCTTTAGAACAAGCGTTTCTAAACTCAAAATATCGTATAAATGTGTAATTTTTAAAGATTTCTGTATGAGATAAGATTTCTGATTTCTGTCTGTAACTTCAACATCGTCCATATACGCATACCTAGGTTGGCGAAGAAGCTGTCGTATAAAGAAGTTCAAAGAAGGAATTCTGATAACAATTTTACCCGCGTCTGTACGCTTGTGCTGTGGTTCCCATTCTATGGTCCGTGTAGAAATGTTTGTGCTTTTATGCTGTCACTGACTTATTTGCTTTTAATGCTTACATAAATATATTTTAGTTGGAACTATTCCTTACAACCTCCCAAGTATTCCGTTAGTATTTCACAACATGGAAACACCACAGAACATTTCGTAAACACAGACTTTGTAGAATGACACATAGTCCTTTATTAAAATAACCATTTATCATGATTCAATTTCAGGTTATTTCTGCACGTAACTAAGCTAGAGAGCGCAGTCGTTATTCACAAAGTAATCTTTAAATTAATAAAACAAATTGATGCGACTCCTGTTCAACTGGTTACGTTTGTTAAGACATGTCAAAACGTAATCTAGCCGCGGACACTTGCAAATGAGTGTGCATCAGTCCTTACAAACTTACAAAATTAATTCTGCCATCGTACTACTAAAAATTGATCTTTGTGTACTAAAATAAAAGGTGGACTCTCGTTGAAAGAAGAATTTGCGAACGGTAAATGGAAAGAGTCGAGTATGTATTGCGAAACCCGTTTTTTACCGACTGAAGTAGGGACAGCATAAAAGGATGTTAATTGGTGTTCCTTACTTTCTGAAGATAATTGAGTCGTAACTAGGATGCTAGACAATGCGAATAGCAGGCAACATAGTCGCACATTGCGCACCTAACATTTGCATACAGAGCCCTTTTAACTCACAAACGGCGGGTAGATTCCTTGGTAATTACGTGTTCTACAGACCCATTAAAATAGCGACAAGTTAAACACATGTTCTCAGTCAATTGTGAATGTTCTTAGTAATGTTAGCCACGTAATAGTAGCTATTAAACCTTTGATTTGATTAGCCTTCTTTGATTTATCTATTTGTGATCAGGCGCGAATGCCTGTTTCGTTTCGACAAACGAGAATGTTAATTGGGCCTTTATCTTTATTTTAAGGACACTGTATGCAACATTATTTGTTGTTAACAGAACGAAACAAGTGAAATGTAATACCAGTTCTAGTTAATGTAATATTATAGCTATATGAAATAACAAATGCTTAAGTACTGAGGACAAAACTCCCTTTAATAAAAAAAAACCAAACCTTTTAAATGAAAACTATGAATTAAAATATGCATACTGTGCCTAACATTGCCGATAGCAGTACTGCAGTTTTTTTTTTTATTTCTTCGATAGTTTAGTTTGATTGCCGCGATGCATAGCGGTGTGAACATTTGCCGATTAAACCAGCCTTTACAAACACAGTTTTAGCCCGATTACTAAAACTATTCGAGCGACTAAAACTGGATTTGTGATAACTGCTGTTTCAATGTTTTATGTATAAAGGTACACAAATGTACAGTTTGACTACGAAAAAAATACATTAGAATTTTTTATTTACATAATTGCCTTCAACGAAAAAACCTTAATATTCTTTAAAAAACAACAGCACAAAACTCTCCTGAAACAACTTTCCGTTAACAAAACCACAACAGTTTTAATTATTCCCCTAACTTTCAACATAGCTCATTAAATGCGGGTATAAAAGCGAAAGTATTTACCTCAAGAAGCATACATGGGCCAGGCATCTCCATCGTTAGATGGCCCAAGTATGTTCACCGTGACATGGCTAAAATATGTCCAGCGTCAGATAGCCACTTTGTAGGCCAGTTTAGTTGTAAACAAAAGAGACGCAAAATATACCACAAAGCGTTCTCGTGGTTGCTTTGTATCGTTTTCAATCTACGTTATGAAAGCACGTTGTAACCGCTGGGCTTTCACAAAGCAATATTGCTGAAAGCTTAATATGTATTAACTGCGTCCAGGGTTTCATATGCTAATATCAATATTGTTTTATGTGTTTTTGGGAGTGTATCTCGACAGGTTTATCTTTCATGTGGTAGGTTGACTTGATAAGTGTTGAGTTTGCGCGAAAAATATGGAAATGAATAAATGAGGAGTGTTAATGCTACAAAAATATTCATATTTTTTTTTTTTTGCGAAGTGCAACTAAATCCCAATTTGAATGTAATACGTATAAAAATCTGTTTAATTAATTAATTTGAGCATTACACGTTGATCATCGTTTTAATTGTTATAATTTCTATTAAAAATATAAAATAAAAAAATATTTAAAACATATACTTATTATGATTAATAAACATATTTTTTGTAGTTGAAGGTCATTATAAAAGTTACTGGTTTTTATATCTAACATTTCCTTATATAAATTAAATCTATGTTATACTATTACTTGTATATCGTATTGATGGTAGTAGCCAGGTTCACTAGTTGCGAATAATGCGTAGTGTCCACCTAATGCCTTTATCGGCTAACAATGGGTGCATCCCGATATGTATTGTACCTACAAGAGAACCATGGCTAAATACAAATACTCTAATGTATGTTGTGTGTGTTTTCTAGGCTATTTTAGTAACCAATGTCTAAGTACGCAATGTTACTTTGAATCTGTGTTAGGAATAGTTGAATAGAATCAGTTGGAAAAATTTCGCGGTATGTGATGATGATGGCGTCCAGACCGATTGTCGGCTACGTCGGCCGTTCTCTCTAAGAAGATCAGCTACCTGACCGATTGTCGGCTACGGCGCGGCGGCCGTACGCTTTAAGGAGATCAGCCGCAGGACATATTAAGTGCACAAGCATTTGCGCAGACACAGGTGCACTCTCTGTTCCCCCACTCTCATAGTCCAATGGGACGGCAATCCGACACGACCGGAAAGAGATCAGGCGCAGGACCCACAGTTACCTACTCTCCGATGCACGGGCGAATCAATCACCAACTTTCAGGCCCGACCCGGAAATCGAACCCTAGACCCCGTTCACAGCAGTTACATTATGCGACTACTAGACCAACGAGGCGGTATGTAACGATTATATGTACAACATCAATTTTGTTACTTTAACCTTTCTAAATACAAATATAGGTACCCAAACTTCAAAGTGCTTTTCCTAACTCTGTTATTTTAAATTAATAAAAAAGCGTTTGGATATTTTTTTTGTGTTGGTTCCAACGGACGCGTCTGAAAATTCCTATTCAAAGAAGTTCGAAAACAATTTCTCGTTTGTAAAAATATTAGAAATTTGTTGCGCGCATTTAATAATATTTTACATCGTGCTGAGTTTAAAGTTTTAAGGCGCGTTTTCTCGTTACCGGTTAGGGGTAGGGTGTAGCGAGGGGCGCGAGGGGTGACATCAAAGTGAATTAGCGAATGTTGTCTAGGGGCGTCCGTTTGTAAGCCGCTTTGAAGTTAGGACTACCTGCAGGGAACTCCGTTGAAATGTGCCAAAGCGTAAGGCGTTTTATTTTGATACCACTCGCTTAAGGGCCGACAAACGAAACGCGCGAAAAAAATGTATCACGCTAATTTTGCCACAAGCATGTTATTTTCACATTATAAATTATTTCATCACTAATTACGCGTTTGATGTATGTACGTTGAAAATTCAAAAGATAATTTGTGTTGTTTTAAATGAGGTTTGAAAGAACGAAATTTTAAAAATAATATTATGTAACTATGTGATTTGTAGGTACTGTTTTTTAAGCATACATAGCTTTATTCAGGACTCTCTTACTTCTCAGGATTCTCTATACTGGACAGTCATGAGTAGTTTAAACGTTCTATATAAAATCGTCAGAATACTACGTTCCATAAGTATGAACTAAAGGTTGGTTATTCGAGCGATACTTTATAAATATGATCTACTTGTCTTGAAAACGATACTTAGACTGGAAAAAATAATGCACATAGGCTCTACGTGGAGATTTTTTTTCTTGTATTATTAGTAAAAATAACAATGTTACTAGAAGTTCTAGAACTAACTGTGACCTACATCCTGAACATTACAGGTAGGTATTCATTTTAACGACGGAAGAGACGATGCCTCACAAAAGCAACGTAGATACGTCTTTCTTTTTAAAACACCGTTTAAAAGGGTTGCCAGCACCAAAAAAAATCTTTCGCCCATTTTTCTATGGGACCTTTTTTGTCGGGCGAGACATTGAGCAGGGGCCGCGGAGTCGCGATAACGTCGTGGTGGGAACTCGCTTTAAATGCAAATCTCTTCACTACCAAATTCGGAACGATGTGGTCTTTGCCGTGATGGGTGGTAGATGAATCGAGGACAAATGAGATGGGACAGCTGGTTATTGCTTGCAGTGAATGGGTAGAGATAAATACAGTGTAAATGTATTGATTATGAATAACTTGCATTGTTGACAAAATTACTTGTCTTTTCATAGTTTGAATCAGATTTATATTTTAACTAGCTAACCGCCCTGGCTTCGCACGGGTGCAATGCTGATACTAAAATTATACATATAAACCTTCCTCTTGAATCACTCAATCTATTAAAAAAACCGCATCAAAATCCGTTGCGTAGTTTCAAAGATTTAAGCATTCAAAGGGACATAGGGACAGAGAAAGCGACTTTGTTTTATACTATGTAGTGATATATAGTAATAGTTTGTAATAGTTTACTTAGTTAGTCTTGCTAGCGAGAGGTCGTTGGTTTGACCCCTTCGCACTAATGATGAAATTGATAATTACATTTAAAATTGACATAACTTGTAAGATTAAAAAAGATTCTGTTCAAGACTATTGGCCACTGACCACTGACCACTCCTCCTCTGTACTGCATTCTTATTTTGCTGAAAGTAATATATACTGCATATATAATATATACATAGTTTATATATTCAGAACATATTAATCCAAATTTATTGCACTCATCTTTGGAAGTACCTACCTATTGAAAAAACACAATGTATTTTTATTTATAATCACCCAAATAAAGAAAGAACAACTCCAAACCATCAGAATAAACATTAAGTAAGTATCAAAAGACTGAACAATTTCCACGTCAAACGGCGCTCGTTACAAAAGTAATTTTTATAATCCAGCCATTCAGTCGAAAGCCGCTCTCTGCCAAATACTATTAAGTAAATTTTTGTACATACTGAACGCTGGCTTTTGTTAGTTTCTTGGCTACAAACCCGGTAAACAGACGATTTTTCACCATATTGTAAGTAGAACACGTTTTGTAGCAAAACAGCGAAATATATCCACTAAACAATATAAGCAAAACAGAAAATACATTCGACATTTTCTGCATTAGAAATTGTTGGTTGCTATTGTACTCAATATGTATTTATTGTACCGTTCCGTAATTACAGGAGCGGTTATTTCAACTAATTAAAGCAACATTGAAATTGTTCACCGAAATGCTTTACACAGTGTTTTCATTTTCCGACGACTATTAATACGTCAAATTATAGGTAGTATTTAACTGATTTATAATATTATTTTAGTTCTAAGGCTCATGGCTAAAAGCACGACTACGGGACTGCGGGTTACCGCGGCTCTGCCACACAAAGGAAGGAATATGTAAGTTTTAGTCAGTCTGACACTCCCTTCAATACCTCATTTGATGATTCAAATCCCCAGCAGCGCCTACCAGTTATCTAAAAACAAATCTAAACATTATAATGGAAGTCATTCATTATTATTACAAATAATAAGCTCAAAACGAGCACTGAAAACAATCAGAGATTCGAAATACCTGAGCGATGTGATTGCAACAGAAACAATTACACGTAGAAACATATATCTTTATGTAGGCGAGTTAGGCCACTTAGAAATACATACCTATTCAGATAGTGTCCCGGCGGGAGAGTTTCCCGGGATAGTCGCGCCAGCCACCCGCCCAGAATGCAAATTCTGATAAACTGCTCAAGTTACAAGAGGAGAGATCTTGAATTCAACTATTTAAAGAATGATGAAGTCATTTTTAATAGTGCATTTTGAGGATTCACTGCTTCAGGAAAGTAAACTTAAGTAATGTGTAAACTAAAAGAATAATTTATTAATTCAAAAGTATTCCATCATTAACTTTATGATTGCTTGCAGGACAGTGCCCTAACTATCCTGGGGTCGTTAATTTTAATTTACATTCTACAAGTATGGACACTTTTTATGCAATGAGATAAATAAAAGAGACAATACTCGATAAAGTATACAAGCATCGGAACGCCTTTGCTGATTATCACGCATCGTCGATCATTTGCACCAAACGCCAACCGCAGGCAAGCCAACGTACGCCTGGGCTCCACTAGTCCTCATTTCTCTTCTTTATGCTTTGTAAACAATATCTTGGGTCCGTCCCTGGTATAAAATTTTGTTTGAATAAAAATCAGATCAAAGTTACCTCGCAGGTGGTGACGTGGAAGCAAACTTTGCCTTTCTCACTAAGGTACTCGCTCCAAAATGGTAAAAGGATCCTTCTATGTGAACAATGCTACTACAAAAAGATAAATTTCAAAATGAAATACTGAATCGATTGCACAACATTGATGTAGATAAAAAAGGTAAGTGGTATTGTGTTTGTATCCCATTTCAAGAGCGGAAATGCATGCCAATATTTCTTTGTTTACGTTTTTTGTGTACGATATCGACTCTTATCTTAGTTTTTGTTTACAAAATAAACACCCTTTTTGTATTTTTTTATGCCAACTCCCAAAGTAATAGCGTTGCAATTTGTTTTTATGCCACACCCCATGAGAATAAGAAAAACCTTTGCTCTCTGTACACTAAACCTGTTAAAGTTCAAAATACTTATATGAAATCCTATTTAGAATATCGAAGAATAACGAAGCTTATCAATTGAACACAAACTATTGTGTAAGTCAAAAGGAAAAATATATGATATTTTTCCAATAATCCTGAATACTCACGTAACAGATTGTTAAGAATAAATAACAACATGAAAAAGAAGTCAGTAAAGTGCAAGTAGATATTGCTTGAAGAAAATATGACTAAGCAGTATTGGAAGTGGTCACGTGGAAAGTTTGTCCAATAACAAGCTCTAGACGGCGCGCACGTGAGAAGGCCTCCTGTTACACCATTACGAATGAAATAAACATAGCAACTGCATGTTATTAATATAAAAATCAAACTAAAAAATCCAATATAATTTATTCAAACTTGGCTGCAAGCTAACAGCACTTTTTGGGGGTTAGAAATTACGAAAGACAGCCACCAAAACCCACCCTTCACCAGTTCCTACGTGTGTTTGCTGTTATATAGTGGCGCAATAGACTCTCCAGTAACAAATAACGTTTGAAAACATTTTCCTAATACACAACCATGGGGCAAAAAGATTTGTTTATTGAATTGTAACAGTATCTGGAAAATATCTATCACAAAACTGCGTGCTTTAATTTCACATGATTTAAATTCAATAAAATTTTCTGTGAACCTATTTAAAATGAATGCCGTAAATAAAAATGCTCTGCGTCTCAAGGATATTAAATAAAACTTGAGAATAAATCAAGCAAAGATTTTTAAAGCTGACATTTCTCACTGCTTCGTTGGCTTTATTTCTTTCTATTCCTAGATTTCAGGCTTTTGCCGCAAAAATCAAATCTATTTGAGCAGCGTCATTCGTTTCAGCTTGTTGTCCAAAAATCCAAATGTCAGAGTGTTTTACGACGGTAGAACATTTGGCTCGAGTCGTAACGCTACGGTCTGATAGACTGCCTTCTTTAGAGTCCCACAGACAGATTGCTGACGAGTCGCACCATTAAAAGTTTCTGATTCACTGATACGTAGCTGCCTACGTAAGTACAGAATTCATTCTCTTTGAAATGTGCACAAAATTCTAGTTTACAAGCGTAAACTGGGACAGATATTGTTAAAGTTATGTTATGATAAGTAGACATATGTATTTGTAATGTCAGATTATATTTTGAACTGTTACCTATAATATGTAGTAAGCTCATTCAAACCGGAGTCCTGGGCAAGCCAAACCTATAATAGCAAACATGAGTGAACGCTTAATTATTCACTCACCGTTCCCTCCAAGGTCAAATTGAATTAAACATCAGGTACGTGTTTGATCTCAATTATATTATCACCCCGTAACTAATTAGCGCCGTTAAACATAATTATTACACCATTATTAACTCGTTCATTACAACCGCCAATGGCCGTCAATAAACATAGATTTCCATGCAAAAAGTCCTATATTTGCATTTAACTTAACGAGTGTAACAGAGTAAATAAATAAAGCAACAAATTAAAAGGCATTTTTAATTGAAGAGTTTGATAATTAAGCATGAATGTTTAAATTAATTAATGAATTTCGTGAAATCGAACGCGCGGAGCGCTCCCTATCGACTGTAGTGTTCGCAAAACGAACATTCTTAATTAATGTGAACAGAATAAACGTTTCGCTATTGTAGATGTTCAATAATGTTAGCCAATTTTAAATCGCTCCATTTAATCCGTTGTTCATTTAGATTGATTAAGTTAGAAACGGTGTGATTAAATACATGTTTCCGAAGATCTGTTGTTTTAGACAGTTACCGTATTAATTTAGAGAGACTTAATGTTTATTTTATAACTTCAGACTATGACTGGCAAAATTCTGTAATGTTATTGTATCGCAAAATTAACGTATGAAAATCCCAAGCAGCCATTTGAGGAAAATATGACGGCAGTGTTTAGCAATCCGTATAAATTTCGCTAGCGAGCAGAAAAGAGAAAGTAAGTGTGTCGGATACGCGTCAGCTGGACGACATTAGTCAGGCGATGCGAGAAAATTTAATAAAAGCACTCCTTATCGCCCTGTCCGCTACTGAGAACAGTTTTTGCAGGCTGCGAGAGTCGCTCGAAAATTTCAAAAACGACAATTTGTTGAACAGCTAACAGCCACTGATGTACTTTTTATTCCTCTGACATTACTCCGGCTTTTTGAAGTTGAATAGAATTGTTTTAAAGTCGGTTAAGTGTTTAGGCGGATTCGCCGTTCCGTCTCGTTTTTGTTATATCTACTAAGTATATTGGTGTGGCGTTAGCTTAGTGTTTCATTCTGTTTCTACACGCAAAATATTCAAATATCCATTAACGACCAGGCTAACAGTTTCCACTAGCTACATTGTGGAGCCAGCAACTTTGTAATCAATAATTAAATTAAGTACAATTTTATTATTATTCTATAGTGTTCACGGCGATGTCGCCGTAGTGAGTGCTCCCCGTCATTAGTATTCAAAATGCAAATTGCTAGCAGCACTCAGGGCATTGCACCCGTCTCAGATCTTACTTTCCCAGAAATAATTTCATTAACATCTGCATACTTGCATGTTCCTTGCAGAAATTCCTTTCAACTCGTCTACAACCTCCTTGGTACGTCTGGTTAAGTGTTTGCATTGTGGACTCATAGAAAATTCAGTTTGTTATAACACGTTTATATTATGTTAACTAGATTCTGTTTGTCTTAGCGCTTTATATTCAAGCGGAACGTTTGAGCTGACTGTAATACCCATTAAATAAAGTCTTTTTTTAACTATTTGTGTAGATCAGGGAACGCCTGGACGATTTCTTTATTGCCTGACCTACTTTTTCAGAATGGTCAGTATCAGCAAATTCAGCGTTTGTTTTTACTTTTCAGATATAAAAGTAGATAAATCTTTGTGAATTTACTGGATGTGCAGAATTCCTGAATACATGTGTTACTGAATGTTTTATTTGCATTTTTGAGAGTTCGATTTATTATTTATTAAATCGTGTTTTAAAATATATCCCAATTTTCTGTAACAGATATTCGTTAATTGCATAACAATGCAGATTTCTCGCGGCCAATGAAATTATTTTGTTGAATTCTGTGTCACTTAAAAAATAAATATTTCCCCTTTTCAGTTGACGTCATCAATACTGAAAAACTCGAATAATTTAATATTTAAATTATGACCGAAAAGATTCCTCTGAGCTGACGTGTTTGCATGACAACGTAGTGATTGTTAAATATTTATATCGTATTACGTAGCCCGGTTGATTGCAATTAACTTCAGCCATGGGATATATTATCAATCTTCTCTCACAAAGGGATATGAATTGTATTGTAACAATATCAGACATGGAACAATGCTACGAGCTTGGCTATTGGTCTGTTGTAATCAAGAGAATCATAGCTTCATTAATCAGATTTCAATTTGATATGACTTACAGAGAGGAAAACATGTAAAACACTGGTGCTCTGCATCCAATTAAGACTGGAAACTGACTCTAACATAGTTTGGGAAAAGGCTAGAGAGATATGATATAGATTAACTTCTTAAAAGTCTTTGTCTTGTAATAAACTAGTGGGCAGCACGCCAAATTGACTTGGTTAGCTATAGCAAGCTCTAACCAAAACAAAAAACTTACAAAAACAATTGTCGGCTGCTAGAAGCTTCAGGATCTAACAAAGGCCCATCAAACGGTGTCAGGAGCTTGTCACTGCACTGTCACGTCATATCTTTACTATTGCTATGCCAAAGTGAAGTGACCTCGTCGACAAAGGTGCTAAGGTGTATCATGTGATTAGATCTCACTGCTTGCTCAAACTAGACTAGAGTATGATTAAAGGATTTAGTTTATGCACGTTAGGTACTCTTCGATAGGATATTATTGTGATTACATTGATGGCCCAGTTCTGTATTCGGAGTAAGCGGTGTTAGACTAATTGAATGGTTTGATATTGACCAGTAATATGTGTGAAAGGGTAGGTAGAACTGTCGAGACCTTGTTGGATGTACAGAATAATACACGTTAAAGTTACACGATCGATCGTTGTGTATTGTTACCTATTGTAATATTCTAAGGTTTATTTTTTTATAAAGTTGATTTTTTATTTATAAAAATAATATTAGATTGACTTTAGGTCCCTAACAATAAATCCGTAATTTTAGTAATCCTGAAAAAACATAAAAATGTGACTGAAGTCTTATCCTGACCTTTATTTAGGTACTTATTTTCTCGCAGGCTGAAAATCAGCACTTTTTGAAGGTCAATTCTACAAAAGACTGCCCCAAAAACGCCCGCCCTTCACCACTTCCTATGTGTTATCGCTGGGAAGAAGAAATGGTGGAACAAACTCCCCAGCAAGCAAGTATAATTATACGAGCAGACTTATAACAATAATGGCGTCCATACCGATTGTCGGCTATGGTGGCTGTTCTCTCTAAGGAGATCAGCCGATTGCGCAGTCAGTTTTTTAAAACCCACATATTGGTTTCGGCCAGATCTGGCAATCAAACCCGAGACCAATTTTCTCAAAAGTAACTACTAGTGCAACGAGCCTTTCACAGACATACATATACACACCTATTTACATCTCCCGAACCTTTTCCCAACTATGTTAGGGTCGGCTTCCAGTCTAACCGGATGCAGCTGAGTACCAGTGTTTTACAAAGAGCGACTGCTTATATGACCTCCTCAACCCAGTTACGCGGCAACCCAATACCCCTTAGTTAGACTGGCGTCAAACTTACTGGCTTCTGACTACCCGTAACGACTGCCAAGGATGTTCAATGACAGCCGGGACCTACAGTTTAACGTGCCATCCGAAACACAGTCATTGGTGTCCAAGATACTTAGAAAGTACATACAAACTTAGAAAAGTTGCATTGGTACTTGCCTGACCTGGTATCGAACCCACGCACTCATACTTGAGAGTTTGGCACTTTAACCACTAGGCCACCACGACTTTTTTCATGTACATACCTAATTACTATAGGTACAGATACTTAGAAGTGCCAAAAAAATCTTTAGACTAAAAATTCAATCGACACAATATGACATTCTTCACCCCTAACTTGAAGGGTGCAGACGTCTGTAATTCTGACAATCTGCATAAGTAATCCTACAATTGTGACTAAGTGCTAGAGCTTCATTTGACTTTGATTTAATTAACTTAAATGTATTTGCATTAATTTTAATCTTGTCTGATGTTAATTTGTCGCCAGACTAAAAGCGACTAGACTCTTGATCTGCGAATAAATTATCATTCATTTTGTTTTGAACACTCATATTTTATGTTTTTGACAAAACGCTTTGTTTGTACTGATTGCTTAGGTTGTTATTTGGTTAGGATACTTTATGTGTTTTAATTATAACGTTACACACAGACTTGGATGAATTTTCGGTTTTAGGAGTTTCTCACGAGTCAACATAAAGGGTAGGAAATTAACTTTCTTGTCTTTTAAGTTTAAAACTTTTGATACGTCTTCATCTCCCGAGCCTTTTCCCAGCTATGTTGGGGTCGGCTTCCAGTCTAACCAGATTCAGCTGAGTACCACTGTTTTACAAGGAGCGACTGCTTATCTGACCTCCTAAACCCAGTTACCCGGGCAACCCAATACCCCTTGGTTAGACTGGTGGACTTTTAATACGTCTTCTTAACAGCAAACTGAAACAGCTAGCATTTGGTGAATGTTATTTTTTCCCCATGGTTCCCCGGGAGCCCACAGCCCGAGAGAACTCCTTCCCGCACCGGGACAAAAAGTAGCCTATATCCTTTCTTAGTTTCTAGACTATAAGTTTACCAAAGTTTATTTAAATCGGTTAAATAGTTTTGGCGTGACAGACAGACAGAGTTACATTCGCATTTACCATATTGGTAAGGATTTTCCTTAGATTCAATGTCCTACTAGCCATCCTATCATCATAATCAGTATGCATTATAGACAGACGCTCGATAACTACAAATCCGACTTCAATAAATAATTCAGGCTTGTTACGTACATGATATGAGCTCGACACCACGTAATATTCTTGTTAGTACATCTAAAGTAGGTAATGCTGTTGACAGGAATCCGATCAGCTTAAATCTAAGACGTTTTGAGATCAGAAATCCAATTTTACCCTTATAATAAGCGCGTGTCGTATCACTAACGGAATGATGCCTACTCGTTTTAGAGAAAATAAGTACTTACCTTCTAATAAGAAGATTATTTTGAGAATTTTCTTTTTAATAAATATTTGCTGTTTAATATCTGCTATAAACTTAAGAAACTTGATAACTGACTGTCTCAGAGTCTATCAATAAAACTGTTTAATTTCAACAGAAAATTAAATGTTATAAATAGAATTATTCAATTATCATCCGTTGCACGTAAACAAGAAACATAATAACTTAATAACACTCAAGTTATTAGCAGGCATTTACATGGTAAGCTAGGCAGTAGGTCAACATAGCTTATGAGTCTTTACTATCTAAGTAGGTACATACACCGACACATCAACCTACTACAATCTGTAAATTTTCCTAATTAGATTTTCAACTTTATTGCTAAAGCGTATGGTTCAAAATTGATTGAGAAAATTTGACATTTTCGGGTAGCTTGATGTACTGGCGTCTGTACATTGACGGCCGTACACGTTTAAGTATAGGTTTAAATATGAAATTCATTCATGTAATGATGATAAGCTTTATTTAGTAGCTCTTATTTTCCCATATTCATACGTGAAATATTCTGTATTGGGTACAATATTTACTTCGAGAGGAAATCGAGCTTTTGGGAGTTGAAGCTCAACACTGTTGGAAGTCACAATGCTCTCAATGTGTATCAAAGACCTTGTCTTGGTTGTTTCAAAAAGTTTAGACCCCTATCTCTAGAAATCCTACAATTATATTTATTTAATGATCCTTATGCTTTCAGTTACTTTACAGCCAAGTTTGAATAAATGATTTTGAGTTTGAGTTTATTGTTATTCTCTCTCAAATCTGAAATAACTATTGCTGAGATTTTTCTATTGGACCTGAGTATTCCAATAATTGACTCTAGAATACGTGGAAATAACGTGATAGATCAAAAATTACAAAAAAGTATGCTTAATTAACCTTTATTTCAACTGTAACGAATACAAATCATCAGTCATGCAACAGAAGTATACAGACTTGAATTAAATTTATTATAACGAGTTCAGTCCAAATATGAACAGTTTCGAGTCAACATCTGGAAAACTTGTAATTGTAAGTGGTTCTCTCACGGTGTTTCCTAACATCTGAACTTGATAACAAATAAAGCATAGGCCAGAGTTCAACTTCGTGTTCCAGTGTTTCGTATGAGGTAAACACTGTTCACACACATTGGCTAATAAATGTTTTGTGTTCCTTGTTTTGGAATGGCTTAAATAGGTCCACGCCCTTTGCGTCATTGTTCTGAGAAATCGCTGAAGGTTAAGGTTTTATTGGCTTGCTAATAAAAGGTGTGATCGAGAAAATAATTACGTCATGCCTGCTTTTTTCGCAGATGTAATAGATCTTTAGGCTAGTGAGATGTTTTAAGTATACGATATTTTTATACGGTTTTATATTAATCTGGCCGGTATTTATACCGTGAGTGCTCCATACAGCACATACATGATACCCTTCTTATACTTAATATTACCATTTGGGAGAAAAAAAATATATAACAGCTACTAAAAAACACGAGCGTCACTATTATTGTTCCGTTTTTTTTTTTCAATAAAAAACTTGCAATGACTTCATAATGTATCTAAGCCCGCCCACTATTTACTCACCTAAATATATTCTTTTGTTTTTTTTTTACGATACCCACGGGCAAAAACACTAGCGAAAATACTCAGGATACTTCTGTCTAATAAAGATTCTCTTTAGAATCCAATTTCGTACAAAACAAAAGGTTTGGAAAGAAGGTTGTTCAACAATTTATGCGGGATCCTTAGGGATAGCATGGTTTTCGTTACACAGAACAATTCATATACGAGTGTTGTTTGAGGCCACTCATAATATTTGCCAGGGAAAGTCACTTGGGTGGAATTAATGTTCTTTTGACTATACTTCTGTCTCCATATTATTCGTAAAACCTGGGGCTTTTAGAATAGACAATGGGTAGGGAAAGGTTAAATAAATGGTTGGAAATTACTTGGTTAAATAAAACTATTATTTTTGGTACGAGGCAGTCGTTTGAAGATTTAAGGTCTTGGTGTAATTTTAATATTTTATTTTTTCACATAAGAAATAAATAAATAAATGTTAAAAACACAGTAATTGATCTGTGTGCGTAACTAATTTAACAAATATATATCATTGACAATTAAGTGCTTATATAAAGTACTTTTCTTTCTTTCTTTCTTTTTTGCTTCATAAAACATGAAATGTTCTTTAAGCTATAAAGTTTTCCGCTACCGATCCTAACATAAAGATAAACGGATAACAGAATCTCAATCACTATTCAGCACTGTCAGAATTTATATGACTAGTTGAGCCAAATAGAATACTGATGAAGTATCAATCAACAGCTGCCCACGCTATCGGGAGCCTTCAATTCTATATTAGATTCATATCTTAGTATCGAGTACCCACTAAAAGAAATATGAAAGAGGCTAAAGCCGCGGCTGTGTCCAGGCACGCAAGTACGTGCGTGCAGCGACAACGTAAATCGCGACTTGTAATGTAATGAGGTGACGCCAAGACGCATGGTCCGTGAGCCGTGTTGTGCGTTCACGCCCTAAGTTATTTTTATGTGGTATAATTTGCAATTGATGAACAAAATGTTTGTTGTTAATAACAGAAATAACTTGCACTGTTTTTTTTTCCTTTTTGATTTCAATTAAAATTGTTGCTTTGCATTTTTATCTGATGCCGTGCACATATCAAATTACGATCGGTTAAATTTGGGAATAAAATATTTTTCAATAACGTGAAGTATTTTTAGTTAAGCTCAAATGCCAGTTCAATCATCAGCAGCCTTTATTGTTGTTACACTGCAAGGTCTAGGCCTCTTCTTATACGAAGCAGGAATGAAAGGAATCGAGTAATTAAAATCTGACTTTACTTGCCTTTCATTCGGAAGCTCTATAGGATTACTTAAAGTAAGATTCTGATAAATTAATTTGAAGCCTCCGTACTTACATCATAAAAAAAATATGAGACGACAGTTCCTTCACTTCACCATATGCCCTTCGGTGAATAATTAACAATACTTTATTGAAATCCATTTGATTATGCGCCTGCGGCTCAGTGCACACGTGCGCCGTAATGAGCCGATCGATGGATACAACGCATGAGTTGCTAGTGTGCACACTGCCTTATCCACCGATGCATATAATATTACGAGTATGTGTACGAAGCTATTGCTGTATATTACGGCTATATAGTTTAGATTTAATGTCTCGTATATAATATGTGTGCGATGCAAGCATGCTTGGCATCTTGAAATTGGAGATCCTTGTTCCTGTAACGTTATTAACGTGAATGTCGTATATTAGTTGGGCTAATGTTTTTATTCTACTCTTCTAGTACAATTGCTACCAAATAAGAAGATATGACCATGACCTGTATATATGAACGTTGAAGCGTTAACGAATTTTTCCTACCTAACTTTGTCTGACAATTAGTCCAATATTATCTACACAAATTATTATGAAAACGAGAGATTTGATTGTTTGTTTGAAATGAATAAGCTCCGAAACTACTTGACCGATTTAAAAAAATATTTCTGTGTTGGGAAGTTACAGTATCCCCGGTGATAATAGGCTACGTTCTATCCGGGCACGAGAAGAAGTTCCCCGGAGACGCAGGAGGAACTGTTAGTGCTATATAAATAAATACTCCCAATTCGTTAAATCCGCTTGAAATTACTTGGTCATAAAAGATTTCATATTGATGAAATTGTCAGTACCTTATCTCTGAATTTTTTTAGCTTCTAGAGAAAACTACCTTATCCATACTATTCTAGGCACGTGGCGATAGCTAAAACGGCAATGGATATACCTGTCCATTCAGAATCTAGTACAGTCAGTACATACTTCAAGTGTCAGTCATTCATCAATGTGACTGACAGCCGACTAAGTGAAGCTATGTCCCGCAATCATACGTTTTATTTATACAATTATATGTTCCAATGCTAATCGCGAGATAAAGCTGTAGTGTATACGTAAGTAACTTGTTTATCTCTGTCAAGGACGAGATAAAAGTTCAGGTGAAATGGAGCTGGAACAAGAAATTGCCGCTGACGTTTTTTTCTCATTTTTTTGAGTGGACTATCGTCAAATGCCCCTCACTCGCTTAGCAGGCGGCTAGAAGTAATGTCATACTTTTACTGAATAAAACCCACTTTTTTCCTTCTGGAGTTCTTTGTGTGCCAGGGCCGCAGTAACTCTTGCGAACAATGCCCGAAGTTATTCCTAGCTTAGCAAAATAGTTATAACTACACCTTTTTTCCATAACAATAAGAGCCAATACCATTGATCTATATTCAATAACAGCAATAAGCACAGTCCAAACAACGCGATCGAATCTCCCAGCCTACTTACGTAATATATCAGTTACGAGATATGTCCTTACAGGGCGATTATAATCAACAATTCATTCCGAGAGCATCCAGTCTCAGGCGACTGCTCTATTCTAGTGATCCCAACATAAATCCTCCAAGTAAAGACAAATGACTCGACCTTTTTTTCTTTGGATTCCCGTAGGATAAAGGGTACCAGCAAATCCGTAGGAACGCGCCTTTTAATGGAATGATTACGCATTCCTAGTCATCTGTGTGTGTTTGTAGGAGTTTCTGATAAGTTCAGGACAGATTACAGTTGCGAATAGAATAAAAATAATATTCAACAGTGTATATTTATGGCAATTGATAGTTTTATAACGCATATAGTTACGCTGGTAAAAAAATTGTCAGCGTAACAAAACGAATTGTTCCAACAGTTTCACCAAAAGAAAAAAATATTATTAAAATCCTAAAATAATACCAAAAATTTAATTACATATTATCAAGAATTTAACAAGATAATGTTCCAAATTCTAGAGAAAAACCTTGAACATCTATTAGTGATGTTCAAGTACATCAAAGTAAAGGTCAACGCCGCAGGGAGACATGGTACAACATATGATACCGAAGAATTCTAAGGTAACACGTGGCTCATGCCTTTAGGGGATGCTCTCTAAATATACGCGTTATATAAATAAAATACACGCTCGTAATCCACTGAGAGTAATTACTATAGAAAAGAGATGTACTCAAGTATAACTTTGTTTGTAGTCGCTGTTTACAATTTGGAATTTGTAGATAGCAAATAAGAGTAGATTATCAAGATCAGAATTATCTTTTGTATTAGGGAATGAAATAGGGTTTGTAATAAAGGATCTCAGTTCTGGTTATATGTTGGATAATACCTAAAACTCTATTATCTCTCGTTTAGCTGTCCCAGAATTAAGACTCCTTCTTAAAACATTGCCTTGGCTACCACTACAAATATGAGTGTTTCAGATATATTACAGACTTTAGACAAACTTCTATCGTAAATGTTCTTCTTTTACCTACCAAGCATTGTCCGTTTGTGACCGCTTTCTCATATCCTTCTGGCGGCCTATGACATGGGATTGTAACAACGACTACTATTTAGTAGCATTCCTGGAATACCGGATTTATGAGTCCTCCGGGGGGTGTATAATGCCATGGACTTTCAAAATGATTTCAGCTGGACGCGGGAATCGAACCTTTGAATGACCTGACTGATGACTCGATCCTTAGCCATAAAATTATAGAACAATATTCAAGACCCCATTTTCTTTATTTCGAAATAACATAAGCGATATGAAAAATATTTAATATATTCAAGTTATCTAAACAAAGAAAACTTCAACGTCAGCTTATCTACAGCACCACTTAACAACTTCAAAAGCTTAACTAGATATTCTTTATTGTAATGTTCCTGTCCTCCCCTTTTGGTAGAACATTCATTACAATGGAACTAAATACGCATAATGAACGTCGCCTAGCGTTCTATTTTAGCAGTTTTACAAGTAGATAGGATCACGCGATTTATGAATCCATTGTCTGAACCAACTATTCTCATTTACGTCTACAAGTTGGGCGATGCACCTGAATATATGGATGATTTTTATTTGTCCTTTTACTTTCTATTGTAAACCGTTTGTATTTCTTTGTTTACAACTGTGTAAGGTTCTGCGTAATTGAATGCAATTTAGATGTTTATCGAAGCGTGAAACTTTATGCGCCGAATGGTCAATTTGCGGTAAGTTGCAGAGCGAAAATACATTATATCCAACGTATGTATATCATAGAGCTTTTAAGTAAATGACGGCACCGACTGCTGCCAAATAACTATAGAATAAAATAATAACGCACATTTTGGGCCACGTGTAGCTCCATCCATCGCGGTAATTGCTGACAGGCGGAAGATAGCTGGAGAGTTATGACGTCACATAACGTGCTAATGACGTCATAACTGCATTGCCCCGAGCGCTCGCTGACTTACGCCTCTCTCTGGGTGCAATGGATGCGATGCAATTTACTAAGCAAATCCTGTGCGCGACATTTTAACTGGTTTTACACCTTGCCATTAAAGGCACGTAATGACATTACGTGATAACTGCACCTGATAGCTGATACTCGTGTCATTTTTTTGTCTCCCATTGCAAAATAAAGTGGTCATAGCCATGCGTGTTGAATGTTCTAGATTTTTTATTGGAGCAGATGCTTCAGGTATTCGTGTTACATTTAAAATAAATATATTTCTGCAGTCACTCGTTTTAAATATAAAGTGATATTGAAGCGATGCAAATAGCTTTACAAATATTATTACTACGATTTATTTGTACACAACTTTTTTTTACATTTTATTGCAAATAAATAGACCGCGAGCTAGTATATTTGCCGGATATATTTGTATGTACATACATACATACCTACCTAGTTGTTATGAAGAAATGTATGAGTAATTATCATTTTTGTTCAATATGTATGTAGTTATCTTAACTATGCGTTACTTACTTTAGTCACTACCGAAAGCAAAACCTCAATACTCCATAGCACCAAACCGTTGACAGCAAATGACAAGTCACAAAATATCATCTAACCCCCAGAATGCTGACATGGAAAGTGCATAACATATTGTGACAAATAACACATTCGGTGCATAACCGTCCAAAATTGCTAGAGCGCAGATCGAGGGCTATTCTGTGCAATAAACGTCAGCCGTCAGGTTGAGCTACAATAAATCTACTTCGTCGCCGGTTCCCTTCATGAATCACCCGACGAAATGCCAACTTTTCTACTACTTCCATTTGATAAGG
This sequence comes from Heliothis peltigera, assembly GCA_958496145.1. Classification (NCBI taxonomy): domain Eukaryota; kingdom Metazoa; phylum Arthropoda; class Insecta; order Lepidoptera; family Noctuidae; genus Heliothis; species Heliothis peltigera. Next base: position 5,461,456 of record OY292333.1, read on the forward strand.
AAGAGTTGACACTCTGTTTTAAGTAAACGCTAGATCTGAAGTGCTTGCATTACAATTTAAGTCATTATGATATATTAAAAATAAATTACTTTTATTATTTGCCACGAACTGGTGCCATTTTAAGAACTTAATTTTTTCATGAGTACCTCAGAAGGAATCGGCGGTACAGACGCCAGCATATCAAGCTACCCAAATCGATATAATTTTCTCAATCAAGTTGCCTCAGCAACTTATGATGAACCGTAAGAACCGTATGCTGCAGCGATGAAGTTGTAAATCTACGAAAGAAATTGGACAGATTGTAGTAGTTTTTATTTATTTCAATATGCGTACCTATTGCAGATTTTATTTATAAATTACCACGGTATTCAGCAGGTATTACCATTTTTTTATAAAAAAATTGTTAGAAAAAGGAAAATACACTTCAATAATTCAGTTTTACGAGCAAGTTAAATAGCTGGCACGTCATGCTCCTTTACAACTGCCATAAAACTATAATATTTCCACCTTAATGCATAAAGTAAGCATACAATACGAATTCACGCAATGCAATTAAAATCGCCCACAAAGTTGGGGTAGAAACCCCAGTTACTGTACTAAGTTACTTTAATATTCTTGAGGGAAGGAAATATTTTATTTATTTCTTGCAATTTTAGAGAAAGGCAATACTAAAATATTTCATTCAATCTAATGTTTCAAGTGAAATTAATGATTTAAATGCATTGTATTGATGAAAACATGTAAACTTAAAATATAGAAACGGATTTGGAATTACGATATTATATCTGTAATTTTTTTGTATTTGCATAACTTTTTGAATACTAAAAGTTTAGTAAGCTTACTCAGTTATTTAATTTATAGGAATCAATTTAACTCCTCAAATGGTGAATAATGAAGTTTGCCTTGCATAAAAAAGTAATTGAAAAATTCTCTGAAATTCTGATTACAGTCGCGGCCACTGTGTTTACTGAAAAAATAATAACCTACCAACATTTCTGTGCTTCAAAAAACACTTAAAAATACATTACACTCACCTAATTATTAGTTATTTCACCCTAAGCTTATAAATGTTAAGGAAAAAAGATTACGAGCTGCCGGCATTCGGAATATGTGCTATTAACATACTGACTGAATATCTGATTAAAGGCGTTTGTGAAAATTTAGTGGATGCCCTGTAATTATAGGATTGTGATACGATCGCGACGATACGCCCAACCGCGCCTTACATATATCATGGTAACAAATACTTTGTCTATAGATCCCGACAAACAGTTTTCATTGAATCGTATCCAATCGTGTTATAAAAAATAACTAGTAAATACTATTAGACACGTACATTCCATATTTCTTCATGAGAAAAAAAAATCGTCAAAAAAGAATAACCCAAAATGTTTCAAAACTATGGATTTCAGGATATCTGAGTATAATATAAATTTCATAACCGCATTAACATAATCTGGAACCCAAAATCACTTTAATGTTATCAAGTCATTCCTAAGTTTATATAAGTATTTGAAATAAATAAATCATTTGGTTAATTCAATATATTGTTTTTCAGACATTATTTAATTACAAAATAAAAACATAAACTATGACATGCTTTTAGTTTGAAATCTCAAACCTAGTAACTACAAGCTATTTTTAGTAAAAATGTCAAGACACTTAAATTTTGCGACTACATATTTTTAGTTATTTAAACACGGACAAAAATAAATTCAGATAAGAATCAAAAATTCAATGCTCGATATTTAATCCGTATAATCTGCAAATTGCAATAACTTTCATGTCCAGTTTATGTTAAGCATACCAAGAATTAATTTGATAAAAATTATTCTTGATGTTATAAAAACTATTAAATAGATAAACACAAGATTATGACTCTTGCATAAAACTTTACTACTGAAGTGGCATTGGGATATAAATACCTTGAGATAATTATAGAACACACGTACTTATGTGATAATTCATCATCTGCCTAGACTTTTCCCAACTATGTTGGATTTGTCTTATAGTCTCACTGAATGCAGCTGAGTGTCAGTGTTTTCAGTTTTGCGAGAAATCCGATACCCCTTTGTAAGACTGGTTGCCAGACTTTCTGACACCTGTAATGACCGTCAAAGATGTAAGCCCGGCCCACCAATTTAACGTGCCCTCCGAAACATAGACGACTTTGTTATGAAATAGATGGTCACCCATCCATGGACCGACCACGCCAAACGTTGCTTCATATTATGATCAATCGATCCGTGTGGCTGTTACTTAGCTACGAGCTTCTCGTGTAGATGTATGTAGTAACTCAATAAGTATAAACAAACAAATTTCCTTCGATTTAGGACACAATGCTCAACTTAACTCAACCTCTATGGTTTTCAATGTTTTTTTTTGTAATTCAGATCGGATGTCGTCATGATTCCACGAATTCTTGTACCGCCGCTTAATGTTTTAATTAACCCGTGGTTAATCTCGACTGCCAAAAAGACCCAAAAGTCAATTTTTTTTTTCGTTTCGGAACCAACGTCTCGGCCACTTGTTGCCACTTCCCACGCAAGCGATCTGCATACATTTGCAGGCTCTTTCATCCTTGTACTTAGCATAAAACAAGCCCGACACCAAGTCATTATGCAGTCTCGGATTTCGAAGTACGACTGCATAAATTTACGCCATTATCAAAATATCGTGAATGAAACAAACCGAGCATGAAACGGATTTAACCAGTTTAGGGGTCATTAACGCACGCAATGCGTATTGTTCGTTGTTTATTTGCACGTACGCGTTCGTGGGGTTAATACGAATGGAAATTGACGTAATATGATGAATCGTTCAAATTAATAAATACGTAATTAAAGACAAATTAGTGAACCCGTTTATTTGTGGAATTCGTATTTGAATTTGGTAAAATAATAGAAGTTTTGCGTGTTTTGATCATTTCTATTAACTTAGTGACATTAGACGTTACACTAAATTATACTTATATGGGTATGAAATGATTAAGGTCCCCTCGTTTAACCTGTGTAGGGTTCTTCAGATCTGAAGACGTCGGCGCTCACGCAAATCCTTTGCCCGCTTGACCTAAGGGATCCGTGATTCCACCTCAAATATTTGGCACATTTCTTCACGAACGTTTAGATCAAAGAGCATTGAGCAATGACCGTCAAAAACACTCATTGTTAACTTCCTTTGATGATCAGTACTCGAGGTACCTACTCCATTATTATGAACGCCGCTCGAGGCGCCGGCCTCCCTAACAATTCACTCAAATACTTAGCTTGAGATAAACAGAAGAAATTTCGGCTTAGGAATACCCAACCGACTGTCTTCCCTAAATCCAATGTTTATGAAAGAGGTTCATTTATATTGTTACTATTATCATTCGCTTAATTTATTATTTTAAATACGTACTTGTTTAGAGTTGATTTATAATTTATTCTAAACAAATATTATTTGTTTGGTAATGTACAGATTAACGAGGTTGCTTAATCTATTATAATTGGGATGTGGACTAGGTCATAAATAAAATACTTTATCATATTCATTTTGTAAAGCATCTTAAAATAATGTCAGTTTAATTCATCGTTTTGAATCGAATACTGTTTTTATTTTTTTATTGATAATATAATCGAAATAAGTATACGCATTGATGTGAAAAATCTGTGACGTCATAATGTGGTGTTTTTGACAGTTCTTTAAAAGTATTGAATTTGACTAGTTGTCCGCATCCCTATTCTAATAAAACATTTCGAGTTCTCAGAAAATGATGACACTGAATTCATCGATTACATTCCCAAGCGGCAACAAAACTGTCACCGCCATTACAAACACATTACAAAAGCAATCAAACGGCTAATTACATCGCCAGCTGTATACTAACAAACCGTTACAGCATTATCCTTTGATATCGTTTAAAGCAATAATCGAATTTCACTAAATCCTTATAAGACAATGAATATTCATATGTGTTTAGTGATGCTATTAGTAAGCTAAGCGCGTCGAGCCGCTCAAATCTGCCGAACGTGCAATTTGGACGCTATCTCAGATATTATTATGCAGCCGAACAGTTGTGCCATAAAAAAATCATTGATAAACTGACCAAATAGTTGTCACGTTTGTAATGTATTTTCATTCTTTCTTCTTTCACGTCTTAAATCCTTTAAAGACAGTTTTAGATCAAGTAGTTAGTCTCACCGCGACTCCATGAAAGCCTGTTTATCTATGCCAATTTAATGTCAGAGAATTTAAGCTGCGTAATTTTCTAAGCTATGTATTGATGTAAATAAAGTTAACTAAATTAATTAAGGGGAGCGTGCCAAAGAAGTATGTCAAGGAGTTAATTCGAGGATAAGTTTATTAATCTGTAATACAACGCAAAATAATTTTCTCGTCTGAAGCGAGCGACCTAAATTTTGAATATAAATGAAAGATAAAATAGATTTTAATAATAATATACGCATCCTTCTAACAGAATGAATTAATACTTGATGTGCTCGTGCTAAATAATTCAAAATAACTTCTGAGTGAAGATGATTTCGGCGCCTTTGTGTTTGCTTTGTTTCGTATCACGATTGCCAGGTGGCGACAATTCCAAACTTTTCAATGGGGCCGTCCTCTAATTAATTCTTGGTTGTAATTCTCGGAGACTCTATTCATTTTAAGTCTCGAGCTCGGAGTATACGGCCATAACTCATTAAAAATTTCAACCAGAGAAGTATTCCGCGAATGTTATTATAAATTCCGCTTGGTTCGGAACGCTCCATCGCCGCTTAACTTCACCACAGTTTACGTGTAACGAAATTCGTGTCATTTTATAAAATTTTAGATGATTAAAAACTCTGGAGGTTTGATAACGAACGCTGAAATTTGTAAAGCTCAAGCTGAACAAACATTTCGATAAATATTTTAAAGTGTTTCGGCAACTTTGCCAGTACGCTACCATAAAGCCGTATATTTTTATTATTCAGCAATGTTACCAGTTTATCCAATACAAAACCTGAATTAATTGAATCTAAATCTTTATAGGTTTAGGTCTATGTTTAGGCTACCGAAATACGTAATATAAATGTACAGAACTTTACCACGCAATTGCTGTTCGTCAGCCACTAATTGGTTACCAATGCCAATATCACCCTATACGATTACGCACATTCTAGCGATCACCCAATTCATACGCAATAGAATACTTCTTTCTATCTATAAAAGTTGAAACCAACACAAATATTTAAAAATAGAAAGAAATTCCTTCAATGCATTCTACGTATTTCAAATCAAAACCACGCCGCTAACGTATAAGGAAACCTAATCAACTCCGTACATTTCATAGCTATACAAGCTATTAGAACATATATGACCCTATATGAACTAACCTAGATTCTTTAGAAATTAACCGAGTCTCAAATGAGCTATAATAAAGACATGAGACAGGTTGGAGTGTGTTCACGACGTCATAAAATGTTTTTAAAGGCAATCAACGTCATTTCAGCGTGAGTCCCACACTTACGGTTTACGTAAAGCCTAAAATATGACGAGAAATCTCAGCTGAATTACACACTTAATGTTAGATGTCCAATATATCACCCAGGCTGTTTGTAATGTCGTAAATTGTGTAATGGATAAATGTCAACTGTGAGAAGGTTGGCAATAAAGTATGTATGAAGGTTGTATGTCATGTTTTTAGCTAAGTAGGCATGTTAGTGGAACTACTTAGGCTGTCTAAGAAGTTTTCAATTAATATGATAGATGCTTTCTCATTTCAGCTTCGTTTTTCTTATCCAGTGGGCAGGTTGAGTCAGAATCCTAGAATCAGAGTTTCATATTCACCTTACAGCCGCTGAGGTAGAATTATCACCACTACTGCTACTTCGTACCATCCAGATACTGTTTTTACATGCCCTTCCAGACACGGAGAGTGACACCGCACTTCTAGACACCTGGCCGCTTTATAAAAGTTTCGACCGACTGATACGGACAGATAAGTGACGGATCCAACTCTAAATGTTCCCATTTCAAAGGACTAACTACATGTTATTCATCCCGGGAACCGATATCTGGACCTCTGGACTCAGAGACACATACAACCTTTAAACCATCTAGACAGTCGATCACACATGCAGCTGTAATATAATAATATGATTAGTGACCGTTCTACGATACTGCATACTTGTATGAACTACATATACATAGACATTTATGTGGTTGGCTGCAGCGTATAACCGCACGTCGCATGGCGTTGCATGAATCTTGCAAAGATGTGCTTGCCAGCAGCTGTGGTGCACCGCCTTGTTGCTGGCTGTGTAAAGCTGAGATGGAGACATAAGTGCTATAGGTAAGCCGAGTAAAATCAATTGCTAAATTAGGCACCATCGCTCAATTGCGTATTTTATAAATGAATTATAAATTACGTGTCACGTTGTTTGTGCGCGATGGGCTCCTAAACTACTAAACCGTTTTTAAAATTTGTTTATTTTTATGTGCAGTTTGATCCAACTTAAAAGATAGGATAGCTTAAATCTTAATTTATAGTCGCAATATTATTTTATTGCAGATTATTTGTCTATTATTATAACATAACCTAAGCCACAGCAACGTGTAGCCGGGTCTGCTAGTAATATTATTTTGCATCTCACTATATTTCTGTCACCACGTACCTACATACCTTTTTATAAAGACGCTAGGTTCCCAAAATTACAGTAATTATTTACCGCTTAAAGCGAATATATAAACTAATACAGTTTCAAACGAATGATAAGCTCCTCGCACATAATTGCATGCTTAAATAAAAAGAAAATCCTTTAATACTATTTACTCACAAATCAGAAATAATAAATACAAATAACGATAGCCAATAACAAATAATACTCAGTATTTTATATACCTTAGGCACGAACTGCTCATTCTTATTCAATCGGGCTATTGTTTAATCAATCTAATTTCAAGGATAGTATAACTAGAGGATCGGTTGTGAATACTAGAGGTAGATCCCTCTCAAATTACGTGCCTTAGCTTTCATTGTAAATAAAATACGGTTGCTAGTAACCTTTATAGAGATCGAACCCTTTTAAAGTTATCTAGAAGTATATTAATAGATTACACTTACATCTCTGTGTCATTGGTGAAAGTTCCTGATGCATTTCGACTGATGCAAGGTAAAGATTCCATTGTGCTACTATTATCACACTGTTGAAGTTACACGTACTTTGAAAGTCTCCGAAATCTAAAAATGTTATTTTTTTCACAAAACAATTACAAGATTATTAATTTATATTTGCATTATTTAAGACGCAAATAAACCAAATATATATAAAAAATAATAATAAATCATGATACAAGGGGGTAATATGCGTCATAATCTCACAATACGGCCCTCGCTCAGCATGATAATGCAGGACAAAGTCTCAGAGCTGATTTTCAGCGATAGCCGACCTTCACACTGAAAAATAAATCATTTTTTTGTCTGCAAAAAATCAAATCCTGCTAAAAAGATTTGCAATTGCCACTGCAGATTAAAGCTAAAATACATCTTTTATTACACAAATTACTTAAAAATATATTAAACAGTCTAAATGCTCGTGTATGATGGCAAAGAGGCTTATTAGCACTCGGTACTCGGCACATACGCATCACATCCTAGCGCGAAGGGTGTGCATGGTGCATGATAAATCTTACTTGTTATGTTCTGTGATTTTACACGCTACTTACTTACAGAGATCAAAGTTAAAGTAAGCTGATATATAATATGGAAAATCAGGATATTTATTTAGGACCTGTTACAAAAGAATAGAGAAAAAAAATGTCTATTTGAGGAAAACTAGAAAACGTAACGCGTGGGCAGGCCCTCGACTAGGTGGACGGACGATCTAGTCAAAGTCGCCGGGAAGCAATGGATACGGGTTGCTGAAGATCGCGTAAGGTTGCGTGCCTTGGGGGAGGCCTTTGTCCAGCAGTGAACGTTTTTCGGCTGAAACGACGACGAGGAAAACTAAAGTTTTAGATTTTATACTTTGAACGATTGTGTAAGAAATTCTAGAGCAAATAATCATCAATGCCTGGATGTTGTATGCATAAAAACCACAACTGCAAGAAAACCTATTCAGAATATATAAAGGATTATATTTTACTGAGAAAGCCAATTATTACTGCTGTGCACAAATCATAATTTGCTTTAAAACAACGCAAATTTTACTCTTTTAAGCAGATCAGTTTGCAAGACTAACTCAATGTTATAATCGGCGCAGCCAACTCTAAAACTTTCGTCCAATTATTCAGCGCAGTAAAAATGAGAAAAAAACTAAATTTTTGCCTTCCATTAGCACTTAATAACCTGCAATTTGACTGAACTGCTCGTTATCAAGCTACACTTTCAATTTAGAAACAATTAAAAAGTACAAAAAAGTATAAATCACTAAGACATGCGATACTCGAATTATGACATTGGCGTTAGTTTGCTGGCAGGGCTGAACAATCAGATAGGTAGCTGGAAATAGGGTTAACGCTCGCAATAGCCTGACAGGATTTATATTTGCGTATTTTAAACCGACTTCTCAAAAAGGAAGTTTTCAATGTTTATCTTCTGAAACGCCAAAAAAACGAAAGTAGTCCTGAAGTCGACGTGTACATTTTTAATACAGTAGAATCCCAAAAAAAATATGCAAAAAAAATATTAATTATGATATCAGATTTTTAAAGAACAATTTCCATTCCTGGAAAAATTTAATATGGTTGACACAATATGTTATTTTACATATTTGAACGCAAGAGAAAAGGTAGATTTTAAATACTTTGGTGTACGAACAAAAAGCAAAGGATTGCAACATAATAATACGAGTACTACCATTGCATTTTTGTTCAATAGGCGTACAACGTTTCATTTGTTATTTTTACCAAAAGAAAGCCATTCACTTATTATGCATACATCAAACAACAGCACTAATCTCTTTGTATAGGTGGATATACATTTATACCTTCATAAAGGTAAGCCAGCTTAATAAGATCTTTAAATCACTCTTAGTATTCAGCCTCCTTAGACGCAACTGCCATCGGCAATACCTAGAAAGTTTCTTTAACTTTTTTCTAGAATTTCACTCACCTGTATCTGACAGTCCTAGGGCGCACGAGAACCCTCCGGTACGGTGTAATGACGGCGATTACAGCCCACCCGACTGTGGGACCGACTCCACTATTTGTCTAAAATCACTTTAAAAACGGTTGCATGTTACTTAATGTACCTGTGTTTGTATTAGCTCTGATCTGGCCTTAGAAATGATGTTGGAAGCCTGAGACTGTTTTTTTTTTTAAATATATTAATGTCTTTGACACTGCATGCACATTAGAGTAATATAACTAGTAAGGACTCGTATATACACCATTTGATATACATATGTACTTTTGTACTTTTATAGTTGCGTTAATCTTTTATAAACTCGTATGTAAGAAGTTCAATAAGTTGATAATTAAATTAAAAACCCCATTATGTACGATATAGAAAATTCGAAGAAATATCTACACTACTGTTCTCCGCGGTTCCACCCACCGCAAGGAACTACTTAAATCCACCGACTTCTTTTTTGAAAGTCGGTTAAGAATAAGGATGATTTAGCAGTTAATTAGCACATATTTACTTATATTGGTCTCAGTTATTACGCTTTTATTTATATAATATATAAAAATAATATAAGATAATAATAATAAGAATTTATTTTCAGACCAAGATCCATATGAAAATTAAATTAATTTTAAAATTAAATACCTACATATGTATATTATATCATACATTAAAACACTAGCAAACTCGACTTTCATTATATCAGTACATCTAGCAAGATAACTAGATTTTTTTTAAACATGCAACTATATGAGAAAAATATTCATATTCCCTTTGACAATCTGTAAAGTATGAATCTCGTAACAGCTTTATTTTTATACGTATTTTATGAAATGAAAAACTAGCATTAATACGCTGTTACAACGCAAACATTTTACATTATATTTTGTTTGTTCATAAAAAACAACGTCCTTTGGTAGCAATCGTATGTCATTATAATGTTAGGTCATTTTGATACATGGTACATACATATGTATGTATGTATATACATTATACATAGACTTGTGAAATTGCTGACAATGAGATGTGAAGAAAGATGGATAAACATTATACGATACAGTATTAGCATTGAAATTCGTACCAGAACCAGCTTAAAAAAAACCAGCTGATTTAAATTACTAGTAGCATTTTTGAGAAAAGTCCTAATATAATTGAAATACTTTGCGACAAATGCTGAACAATTCAACAGTAAACTTCAACAATTCACTATGAAAGGCTTCCTCGAACTCGTGAAACACAAAAAACTCGAACAGCACCTGAAATGTCTCTCATATTTTCATTAAAGCATATTAAAAAAAAAGAACTAACTCACTAGTTAATTAAGTTTTTTATTTTCACCATAACTGCAGGTAGGAAATCGATTTTTCTTCAATTTCCTAAAGTTGAGTTAAAATGGACGGTGTTATATCGTTATTTCCGTATCGAGTACGTTAACCGTTGCGTTTATGAGGACCACCCGAGTGTGGGAATATAACTGAAACTGTAACCGTTAACGGAGCAACACGCGGTTATTTGTACCGTAACTGTTTGGCGCACTACCGATTAACTTTAGCAAATTGAATACTAAATTGCTTGCAACTGATACTTTTAGTCCTTACTTGCGTGTGCGGTATCTTTTATCTTTATTTTATTTATGCATATATATGTAGGCACCTATGATTATTTCTGTCGTTACCCCATTTGCTAAACAGTTATGGAATTATTTGGATCTGTTTAGTCTGTATTAGATTGTAGTTGTAAGCGGGAACTTGTATTTTTTTTTTGATACCTTAACATATTTGATGCCATATCTATATATTTTATCTTACTCTTTATACGTACGTTTCCTACAAAATAGTATAGCAACGGGTAATTTTATTATAATATCTAGAGAAACAATTGACAGTCCAACTCGAAATCTCGGCCGCAACAAGACCAAAACTTTCGAAATATTTAATTCAACCCCCTTTTTCCTGGAACACGACTGACGCGGGGAGTCACAGAAATGTTAAAGTAAATAAATCATACAAACCTTTATAAAGTTTATTCTGTCCTCTGAGAGCTTGTTATCATTTGTTTATTGTTTGCCTAAGCCCAATTCCAATGTTTGCTCAGTCCTCTCCGAAATAGCTGTGGACACAGCGACCTCTGTGTATTTGCAAATATAAATTCTTTAACTGTTTCTTAGGACTTTTAAAAGAATACACAGAACATATAAGAAACATTAATTTTTCGGCGCTATGTAAATAAAAGTTACTTAAAATTACCTTAAAATAATGAGCCTTTTTTCAAATACAGAATAGCAATCACACTAATCTATTTGCGTTATCGTAACAATATAACGCTATCTCTTAATTCAAATAATGATAAAACAAGTCTACCTAAGCGTCTGGCGATCACTATCAAAACCGAAATCAAAATTATCTTTCAACCCATCAAACAAATTCCGTAAAAATACCTCACAAACACGCATTCAACTTCCTAAACACCTCACTTGTTGCTTCCATAGTCCTATTATACCAAAAAACAGCCTTTGAATCTCCAAAGCGGCTTCATAGTAAATCCATTGATTAAAGCCAGGAGTGTAGCCACCGCGGGTTTGTCGACTGGCTATTAGACCATCATCAATCTTGGACAACAATGATCCCCTAACTAAGAGCCGATGACACCGAATCATTCAGGGAACAGACGGCATCTATCTACGGTCACAAGTTCGCTCGCCTCTCTGTATCCACAGATGAACTTTGTGTACACGACGTGGGTGTGTGTGTGAATTTTCTACCACCTACATCATTTAGTAAAAGGTAAATATGTAGTTCTTGGAAAATGTTTTATTTACGTAGATACCATTTAAGATAATTTTATGTGCAACTGCGAAATACAAATATTGTTTGTATTTTGTTGAAATTTCATGAGTCGATGAACTTTATAAGGTGATAAATTGTATCTAGCAAAGACCACTGTGTGCAAAGTGTTCATTATACCGATGACAACCGTTTTTTAAATAAATATTAAATAATAAATTATGTGTATAGTAGACTCGGTACAATACTTTTTACCAACTGCAAAAAAGTATGTTGTTTTTTCAAACTGATTAATAAAAACATTACTCACCATTCAATATTTCATCTATTCAATTCAAATCATCTCCATGTGTTACCCAACTAAAGGTTTTATTCGGCGCATAATCTAACTGACTTATTATACAATGGAATATCATTAAAGAAGCGTTCACACGAAATATTGCTAGCTTTAAGAAATTTTAGGTTTTACGAAAAAGTTTTGCCTGAAAATAATTCTAATATATTATACATATTATATTCTAACGAACAAATAAAGAGGTTGACGGACAAACACGGTTTTGTGCACAGAATTTGTATTTGCCCAAAATCGTTGATGCTGCGATGATGCAATTAATATGAAATTCTATCGCACACGTGTATTATATTGTTTAATACATAAAGGTTTTGAGAGAAATCGCAATATATGCCTTGTCTCGCCCAATGAAAACATGACTTTCTGAAAAAAAAAATTGCAAACTGCGTACATGAATCAATCAAACAATTATTTACTACAGAAAGTGCTTTCAGAGATCAGTGATCTTATTTATTCAATATAAAATGTGTTGTTCATTTAATTAATCTTCATTATCAGCCTTTTTTATCGTCCCATTGCTGGGAACAGGCCTCTTCTCGCACGGAGAAGGATTGAGCGTTCATCACCACGCTTGCTCAATGCGGGTTGGTGATTTCAGACTTTATAGTCCAGGTTTCTTCTAGATGTTTTCCTTTACCTTTAATCAGTGATTGGTGTCCAAGATAAACTTAAAAAGTACATATAACTTACAAAAGTTACATTGGTACCTGCCTGACCTGGAATCGAAACCGCGCCCTCATACTCGAAAGGCTGGTGCTTTAACCACTAGGCCACCACGACCTTAATTAATCTTATCTTACGTTATTGTAGCAATGCCATAATAGTGAGTACTCGTCTTTAAGTTCAGTTGAAGCAACGGTAATGCTCTCAGCGCCATTAATCATTAGACTTTTTTTCTCATCAGTGTTTATTGACTTAAAGTTCACAAAGCGCTGTGAGATACTTTCACTTAAAGACGTTGTATTCATGAGATGAGTTTACAAACAAACACCTTCATAGATACCTTGATGGTTATTTCTATTTATGTTTACTGTATTATGAAGATGGTGACTATTTCCGTGTTGAGTTTGACAAATGAAGAAATTCATGAAACTCGACGAACAATGTCATTGAACATATCAAGAATATGTCATTGGTGTTTTCTCCACCAAGCTATTGGGACATCGAGGGAAGTTTTTGTTTATATAAAATGTATAGATACAAGTAAATATAAGGAAATACGATAATATAGTTAAGTTTATCTGCTTTTGTATTCTATTATACATTTGTGGGGTTTAATATTGTTAACTTTTGTAATGCTGATTCCAGCTGATTCCTGTTTCTAACGCGCTCCTCGAAGAGAAGTCAGCAACAGCGGAGGGAGTCTCTTAGAGCCACGGTATGCTGCGGCTTGATCTCAAGAGTTAATGTAGCCCTTGCACACAGGGACCTTCAGAAGTAACATATTCGGTTTTAGTCAGTAAGAGTCTGAAACTCCCTTCAGCTGCACCTTCAGTGGGAGGGGCATTTGATGGTTTCCCACATGAAGGTGTTTGTCACTCTTATATAATAAAATAAATAAACGTTAATTATTCAAACTTAGAGCATAGAACTTTTATATATGTAGATATGTCGTTTACGGGGCAACATGTGTGGCAATTTATGCCAACTTTGAACAGTTCGTTTTCCTTAAGAAGACACGTGAATAAAGTTGTGCCAAGCATTTCATTCTTAGCTATGCCTTCTTGTCGATAAAAGTGGATTATAACACATTTACATGTCAGTCTCAAAAGCGACTCACAAAAGGGTGACGAACATTAATCTTTAACAATTTCCTTTCATTACCAGTATGGCGCAGAAAAAAATCTGGACCTATAAAATTTTATTGATCCTAGAATTCGTTAAGCTTGAACATACACCCTGAACGATGTTTTATAAAATCAACAATACCTTAAAGGTACCGAATAGGTATTCAAAATCATAACTCAAAAACGACGTTAACATTTTATAAAAAATCGATAGTGGTACACAGTGGCTACATCGATACAACAGCGTATCGATTGAGCGTGTAATCGTTGCCCGCATGAATATTTATTGTTAATTTGTAAGCTCGATGCCCCGATAGTCCCAAGGCGCACTGAAAGCAATATTTTATAATTTCGACATTATTATATCAGTGTTTAATGGTCCCCGGTTAACCGTTCGAGTTATGTTCGACTTTCAAATTCGCATTAATGGTCACGAATTGACTTTGCATCGATATTCACTAGGTATACGTGGTTTATTTATGAGTATCGTGATTCACCGCGGAGTTAGTTCGATATTTTGTGTTAATTGAGAACGTTTTGCGGATGCCACAAACATTATATAACCAGCAACTCTATTATGTTCATCAACTCGACAGTTTAAGCTTTAATTAATTTTGCTTTCTTTCTGTCCACCTGGCACCTTAGAATCGTCCAAATACTTAGTTATTTTACGGCAAACTTACTCAAGTCAAATCTTGCTTTATGCGTTTATTTGATAAACAAACATTCGCGGGAGCGCATCCACTTTGTAAACAAACAATAAAAACGACATGGCGTGGGCGCTTCATAAAGTACTTTAATCACAATCCTTCGTTAATAGAATAAGACAGGCAGCGCGTGGGTTGAATCGCTTTCGATTTGACTCGATTGTCTAACATCGATATATCGGTACCAATTGATTAGGGCCGAGATCAAAGATGTGCTTCCGCATGACGGCAGCTGATCGTATTCCTGCGATTAACGAGTGGGCACTGAGATGTAAGGCATCATGTACATGTATACATGCACAGATCCTTGTTATATCTATAAGCACAGTTTATAATCTCCCTTGCAACTCGATAGTAAGTTGAATTTAATGCATTTAACAGATGGTTTGTCCTACTCTGAATTTTGTAGGGTAACTTCTGTAAAATACATTTTAATAATTAAAAAAAAATTCTGTAGCTGTGTTCGCTTATACATTGTTTTTAAATATGTTATTTATATCAATGTAGGTATGTCTTCTTGAAGTCTAGTGCATGCCAATGAAAACAAGATCAATTTTGAAATCTTCAACAATGTATTAATTTCTGGTCTCTCGCTAAAAGCAAATGTTCTTGTTTAAAATTCAATCCGGTGCACATCGATGCCTACATTGGCTTGCGTGTCACTATCTCCTCTGTTGGTACCTCTAAATATCGGAAAGAATTCCTTGGAGCCATTCCGACTCTTGCAAAGATATCACGGTGCGAGCATCTCGAGAGCCACAGTCAAACCGGTTGTAAACCCGTATCTATATGTCACAGTTGTACTGGCCGATCTGACTTACCACAATACGCTCGTAATTGACCTCAACTAATGCAAAAAATATTTCAAAATCAATTATTAAACATACACAAATCCCATAATTACTTGTTCGGCTCGCAGAAATAGACCTATTCGCCCGTAATTTCAGGTTTTACTTTCTACTATGTAAATCATACCACAATAAGGCAAACCAAAATACAATGTTGACACTAGATTTCCATCATACTCGCGTGTATCCGCAAACGTCGGCATTGTGGCAATTTAGCAAATGCTCGTATTAACAATTTGATAGCAACAATACAAGCTCTGAGCGGACGGTACTACCAATTAAATATCTTAGTTTTATTTATGTGCACCGTGTTAAGTAACCGTGTTTGCTTTTATACGCTTTTCGCTTGCGATAAGTTCTGTTAGTTTATTCTATTTAGACAGCGGATAATAATCTAGCATTATTAAAGCTACTGGCAGGATGAAAGTTACCCGGGATGAGCCATCAATTAATTTGCATTAGCTGATCTATTAAATACGCTTCCGGCACTTAGTTCGCATAAAATCGTTTTTTTTTTTATTTGATACTGAGCTCTCGAGCACATACTTTATTCTAACCTTAATAGCAGCTTAGTGGAGTAGATTGAATTAGATGTAGCCTTAGTTAATTAACTATCGCAAACTCGATCTTATGTTTTACATCGTGTGAAAATCAAACACCAACCACCGCTAACAAGTTTACTTACAAGCTGTAATTGAACTGCATCTTACAATACGGCGAGATGGTATCTCGTCGGGTTAATTGATAGAGTATTAGTTACTGTTTGTTTTGGCTCCCCGTCGTAGCAGGGTTAACTGGCGCAAAACACTTATCATCATCATCATATCGTGACCCAATAGTTTTAATGAAAGCCAACCGGGGACCAGTAAATCGATTAGTTCCATCTAATCCGATAGCATCGGTAGGTAGTTAGCTATCATTGTCCGCGGTACGGCCCGTTACCGGTAGTCCAGAGATTAATGATACGAGCCTCATTGTTTGAAATGTTAGAAAAATCATCTATTAAATCTACACCGTCCATCAATGACATGGCTCCAGACGATCTGAGTGGGTATTGTTTGATTATATTTCGATGACGTGGCTGGAGGTACTCTTGATAGGCAACTTATGAACTTTACGGAATATGACAGCGGCAATTATTAAAGCTTGGATTCACGAGAGATCCGTCGTTGATAAGGAATCATTAGTCTTTGTCATACCTATATTTTGGATTAAAAAGATTTATTTCTTTCATTCATTTTATTTTAAAGCATCTAAAAAGTTGCATACCATTAATTTTCTTTGAGACACGTGCCTTCAAAGAACTATAAGTCCTCTAAAACAATTTGAAACAAAAACTCATCAAGGCAACTTTTTAACCTCCTAACCGGACCGCCTCCCAGTAGCATAGGTCCACACAGCGCGCGGACTCACTTTGACGACAGAGCAAAACATTTTTCGATCAAACTTCGAAATTAATTTTGAAGTTTCCGTCTGACCAACGTTCAGCTAGATCCAAGAGCCAGTCCCAACTGTCGACCCGTCTGCAAGTTATAATTTTATAGCCAAGTTGTATGTTACGAAAATACAAAGACTAACTTTTAGAACGACTAAGCTTATACAGTCTCATAGGTTCTGCAGGGTGGTGACAGACAATTTGATCATGTTTCAGATAAGGACGACGGTACATGCTTTATTTGTATGAATTATGATTTTATCTTTTATGTTAATTTAATTACAGTTGTGTGCTGGTAGTTTGACATTTGAAATTGCTTACACTGTTATTTAGTTCGCCAGCTAACCAGAGCCGGTTATGTAATACGTCAGTAATCTGATTTTCACGTTACTTTTCAGGGACGAAGGGCTACTTCTTCGCAGATGGAGTCTAACTCCATCTCACTTATCATCATGTATCACCGCACATCAAAAATGAAGAAAAAAGAAGGATTTATTTAGACTTGCTCTCAATTTAAGTGATAAGATTTTTACAAAGAAAAAAAATCATTGGTTTTATTTTTTAACCTTATCGTAATATGTATTATTATGAAAAACTGATTATTAAAGAACACATCAATTATTCAACTTTGAAAAAAGAATAATGCCCCAATATTCATGAAAATAAAAATCTGACGTAATGATACTTGAACAGCATACAGTACGCGAAATAAAATCACCATATATTTTTATAATATTCCCAATTCAATGTTTCAGCGGGTCCATTTGCAATTTAAATTCCCTCGCCTGGGAGACGCGTGTCTCCAATATTGACTCAATGGATAGAAGAACGTACTCGAAGCCATGAATATATTTCACTTACTTTCCATATGAGTTAAATAAACTATTACAAACCAACTTTCAAGAAATTACACAGAGAACTAGTGATGTATATCTACAGGAGCGTAAGTAGTGCGCTGAACGTAATTTCTTTGTTCCAAAACTTGGAAATATGAATACAAAATTGATGGAAATTAAACGCATGGTATTATGGGTCATTATTTGTTCAGAATAGTCATTTTAGAAATACACGTGTAAAGAAATATTTAATTAGATAATTCATATCGAAGACTAGCTGCCGCCAGCGGTTTCACCCGCGTCCCGTAGGAACAACTCCGCGCATTTGGATAAAAAGTAGGTTCTAGCCTTCCTTGATAAATAGGCTACCTAGCACTGAAAGAATTAAAAAAATAAATGAATAGATTAGCGCATTCAACCAAACAAACAAACTCTTCTGCTTTATAATATTAGCATAGATAAAAATGCGACAGTAACAATGCTACAAACTAGTTTGTTTACCTAAATTCTTTTATTTACCATTCATAAGCGGCAAAACCTATTTGCGCCTCACCTTCTTTGAAAATGTTTGAGTAGAAAGTATTAAAATAAGATCCTATTATGAAATATGTTTTTCCCACGGATGTCCAGTTAGTAGCTTTGGCTTACACGCGTTAACACCACGCGTGTAAGCCAAAGCTACTATAATCAGAACATAGGGTTCACGGTAAGGCACGCCTGTGACTTCGCCTGTGATCAAATATCTGCACTTTAGTAAAAACATGTAGGTAATGTATTTACATGCGCAATCTTATTTATTTAATTTTATTTTACTTTATTTGGGAAAATACCCGTAACCACCTAAGTATTTCACAAAATTAATAAATGAATTTGAATTTAGAAAGTAAACAGTTATACATTAGGTACAACATTTAAAAAAAAGACTTAATACTAAAATGGTAATACAAATCTATAACCAACAACCTTTTCTACCTTGAACGTCGTGCAATATAAATAACAATAAAGTATGATTATATGACAAAACAAAACATAACTCGACAAGAAGAGAAACCTCAAAGACACAACATAAGTTGCAGAGTAAGCATATTTATCAATACCGCGTACTAATATATTACGTCAAAATACATAGGTAATATTATTTTCTAGATACGTACATATATCTACGTCAAAAAATAGATGTAAGTCCATTCACCGGCTGCAGATGACGTAGCGTTATTAAGAGACTGCATCATCCTCCGACATTCAACGCAAAAAAAAATAGATTAAAATCATAAAGAGCTTGCCATATGAAAGTAATTACTCACACGCTTTATGCATAAATCTTCGAAGATAAACATCGAGCTTATCCTTAAATGTACTGCGAGCAAATGAACTGAATAAATATAAAATTCTAGAATGATAGCGCATTGCTTTTAAACATTAGGGCTGATACTTTCGTTGATATAATTTTGTGCCACTTCTAGTACTTATTGTACTGATCATTTTTGTTATCTATGTCTTGTTTTTTTGTATCATACGCCAGCGTAAGCTAAATTATAATGAGCCAAATAAAACTATCAATCCAAACATGACGACCCCGATGGCGCAATGGTTACCACGCCGGACTGCCGAGCTAAGGGTTCCGGGTTCGATTCCCGGCATGGTCGACATTTGTGTGATGAGCATAATTGTTGGCTGTGGTCTGGGTGTTACATGTATTTATAAATATACATATATATGTAAAGTATATGTAGTTTATCAGTTGTGGTAGCACCCATAACAATAGCTTACCATGGGGCTAACCCACCGTGTGTGAAAAAGGTGTCCTGTAATATTTATCCTATATTAAACATATCCGATTGTAATACAGTGTATATTTATATAACTCTTAGTAAATAAATGTTATGAAATCGCTTTTCAAATAATGAATGTTCCAGATCACCTCGAGTGTGGTTTTTCTCAAAAAAAATCATCTGTTTTTGGTAAATATAGTTTTCTTTGACATCTTAACATGATAAATAGCGATTCCCTGTGAACGATAAATATATAGAAAAGATAAAGTTGATCCATCGATTAGATTTGACGTAAATGTCGTTTTATGAATATCGTGAGAGACGCGTCTACCTTAAAGAGCGTTATCTCCAACTTCAAACCAGTTCCCTTTAATTATATATGCGATACAGATTTATTAATATACTAAGCTCAAATACGGTAGGAAACTAATGGTGTTGCGATTAATTCTAGCTGAGGATTAAGTGTTTCCTTGAGGGAACGACAAGCGCCATCTTTCCAACTGGAACTGAACTAGGAAGGAGTTGAATCTATCTGTTGTTGTCTATCACAAACTGCATTCGATCGATTAATGTTCTGCTTTTAATGACCAGCTTACCATAATTGGGTAAAAGAAATAGTTTGATGGAAAAGGACCAGATCGCCTTAATATAAATATACCTATGTATGTATATGTATAAGTCGAAGACATGGGATAATAAAGAATATTACATGCATATACATAGAAGATGCATGACAAAAGCATAACACTTTTTGACAGTCGGGTAAAAACTGACCTTTATTCAAAATTAGGTAAGTTAGGAGCACCGGCCATTAAGAAAACGGTTTTCCCCATTCTAAATTCAAATGATCACCACTAACAATTAAGGAAATGACATCATTGCTGAAAAACAATGGCCGAAAAGACTAGCATTCTAAATTCGTATCATTCGAAAGTTGAATGTGGCCGTTCATTAACATTCATAGGGTCATGTACAGACGGCCCGGAAATACTTTTCGGATGTCCGCCGGCAATGCATCTCGGTTTTCTGGCGATTGTCTATTTTTGCTGATTGAACGTCAAACATCGCTTTTATAAACAAAAATAGTTATTGCTTTGAAGCGGATTTTGAAAACTGTTGTCAGCGATATTACTTAATATTTATGTTTTGTCATAGCGATTAAAGTTGCGATCATAACTTATTCGATAGTGTGGAAATGTTACGTTAAAAAAGACTGAAAATATATTGGTTTTATGATTTATCTTCTTGTATTCCATAATACAGTGCAGTTTGGACTATTTATTCAATTATCTGTTGCCCTCAAGATACTCTTGCAATATTTTCATTTATACACGAAAAACAGACAAGATTAATTTGTAATGACCAGTTACTACATCACACCGTTCGTTCAAAGCAATCGCAAATTAATGAATTAATACTAAATTCCAAACTAAATTAAATCGACGATGGGAAATTGTCGGGCCACGATAAAACCCCGTTTATTTTCCACTGGCAATAAATTTCATAATATCCGCCTCTGGTTAGCGAAGTACCGGTAGCTTCGCTTAACTCGAGTTTATAAATTAAAAGTCGTTAAAGAACCAAGTCGATCGAGTACCTTCTGTTCGAAAAACATATTCTCGAGTAATATTCGAAATTTCGTAATAAATGCGGCTGTTATGAATTTACCCCATCACTTGTAATAAAGAAAATGAAATTAGGTCAAATTGATTCTTCAGTGTTCTCGGCCCGTGAACAGATTAACTTGTCTTGGAAAAGTAATTA
The DNA here is from genome assembly GCA_958496145.1 of Heliothis peltigera. Taxonomy (NCBI): domain Eukaryota; kingdom Metazoa; phylum Arthropoda; class Insecta; order Lepidoptera; family Noctuidae; genus Heliothis; species Heliothis peltigera. The sequence continues at coordinate 5,482,831 of OY292333.1, forward strand.
AGCACCACCAGTGAAAGTAAATAAATCATATTTTAAATCCCAATAAAAACACAAATTTCAATTTATCCCGAAGGTCTTAAATAAGGATTCTATTTCATAACATGACTTACGTATACGCGTGTAAAGATGTAGGCTTTTTTTAAATGTATAATAACACGTCTAGGTAAGATTTAGCTGTCTTTAGAAACGTAATAAGTGTCATCACACTGGTAATGTATGCCCATTGAATATGAGAACTGGTATTATATGTAGATTTTTCTAATTCTCGTCGCGAGGCCAAAAAATGAGATGAAATTGTATTTTATTTCAACGCCATCATAAATCTTCTCGCACAAGCTTTGAAATGAAATACCTGCGTTCATATATATGTACATATGTAATTTACATTTTCAGTACACGCAGCATTACAATGTAATTTCAGAGCCGTTTTCCATAACAATGAAACTACATACGCTAATTAAAATATTATAACAACATTACACGTGGCAACAAAAGTGCTGTATTAATTTTAATTGTAATTATGTTATTTAAATAATTTATAGCTGTAGTAAATTAATGCGAAGAATTTGACGTAAGGTATGGTTTGCTCGAAAGAAGATATCAAAAGAAAATTAATATTTAAACATTTCTTAATTTTCTCTTGACGACGTTAAACGCGAAAGCACTTGTAATTCGAGTCTGTGTAGAGTTCACGACCTAGAGACATGACGTCACAAATTATTAAAGGGAGCCGAGGAGCCCTTTAAATTGAAGACACATCTAAAGCTCACATACGGAGGTGGATTGAAAATAATCCAAGTAGAAAATTAATCCTTGATTACGTTCCTCTCCTGCTCAGATTTGGGGCAAAAGTCAAAGATGTTGGACGAAACTGGATGAGATTAAATAGTAATACAAAAAAATTCGCTTTTAGAATAATATTCCTGATTTAAATTTTATTTACTAATAGCTTCTGCCCGTGGTTTTGTCCACTCTTAGTTTGGATTTGTGCCACGGAGTAATGAAACATAACCTTTTTATTCCTTTACACTTAGACATACGACTTCTTTTCCCTAGGTTCATCCATGTTTAGATTGGTTCTGTGGTTAAAGCGTGACGAGAAGTCCTTTGAATACGTTGATAAAAACAGTCAATGAGCGCGCTATATTTCTAAAGCTAAGAACATAAAAATATCAATAAAATTTATTTTAATTATTACACGTTACTAATTCAGTGAGTGCCAGGAGATACGAATACAGAAATTTCCTCGAAGATCATACGTATATCACAAACTTTTGTTCATACCTCAGACTACCCTCATAACTCCTTATAATACATAAATTTCCTTCTACACTTTAGCGCTTCCTGTAATTCAGTATCACGGACGTCTACCTGCATATATTTAAGGAAATCGAAACATTTCACCTCTTGCCTACCTTATCCACTGGAGATTTACTTTAAAATTTTCAAAGGTAATCCTGAGATGGATATTTTATACCTTCGTCTTTATATCGATGTAGATTTTTAATTAAAAACCTCATTATTCTGCGGCTTACCTACATACGTGTACTGACGTTTGTTATTAATTAAGTAGGTACGGTATAAGCTTCTTAGTTATAGGTTGGAATATATGCCCCATTGTATAGCAATGAGTAATGTGAAATACGTACATTGAAAAGCAAAGCTACGTTTCGTTTTGCATAAATTAATTTATGACTGCAGTTTTTTTATGTCTTCTATAAAATTACTGTAGTATTTAATTACCAGTAGCATTAATAGTACTTATAATATTTTTATTTGTGTTTTTAATACCGGACGGAATAATACATTATAGCTGCTTACAACTAATAAACCCAGATCTTTATTTACCTAAATATACTACTACCAATAAATAATATTTACTTCTGGGGTTATCAGCGCACGAAAAATCAATTTCCCTCAGTTCCCTAATAACTCTCGCTTGACAAAATATTTCCTTTACCAGTAACTATTGTCGCGCTGCCCTTAATACAATCATTAGGCGAAATACAAATAATTTGGTGTCCAAACTTCAACGTTGGAGCGTAATATCAATAGGATCGCGTGGCAATTTATATTTTTGTTGAGGGATCCCCTCACTAAAAGATCAATTTCTCGCTTGGACAAGTTTAATGTAAACTTAAGTGCCTAGGGGACACACCGCCAAATGAAAGGCGGCCCGGTTGCGCTAACAAATGTCTCTATGTTATTGAATTTTTCGCCTTGAATCAGGGGAATGCTGGGCGTAAATTACGTCCTGCGTTTATAACTGTTTACTCGTGCAATAGCTGGAAATAAATGCAATGCTAGCATTATTGCTACTAAAAGTGCAGCTAATAATGTTCGTGATATCTGAAATGTTTCACGAGTTAATGAACATTCCGCAAAAATACGAGTCCTGTACCAAGTCGAATCATGAAACCATGGAATATTTTGTATTTCTAAAAACTAAGATGATTTATAATATAGTGATATACAGAAAAATAAATTTATCAGTACAGAGATAGTTTAGGGTCTAAGAATATATCATATTATGCTCTTTTTAGCTGAGTCTATGAAGTAGTTCTTCTGGGATGCTAATGAATCCGTGGGGAAAAGCTAGCATTTTATAAAATGTAATCAATCTCCGTCGCGCATCATATTTCAAGGTGAGAAAATGCAGTAAATCAGAATAGGTAGTAAATGTTTCGAGCTGCTCCAACCAAAAAATCTTTGAACATTTTTACATAAAAATGGCGGTAAATCACAAATTGTCGTATTTCCAGAGATGGCATTTTGCGGAAAGATGCCTACGGTCGTAAACTCCCACTTGTCTGTAGACGATGAAACGGAAAACTTTGATCGAAAACCGCACGTTGCAAGAAACCTCGTAGCAAGAGAAAATGTTCTCGCTAGGGTAACTTTCATGGATTTTATCGAATATGCTGCAAGCAGCACACTCTAAGCCAAACAAGTTCGGAACACTTGGCGTGTTTGATCTGAGATACTCGTGAGATGGATTCTGATTGATTTTATCCAGTCATGTTTGTGTTAAGAAAAAGTTGCAATCGTCATACCTATATGTTGCCGATGTTCGCAAACTACGTAACGATGTGTCTACAGTCGTCAGCGCCACGGCTACCAGCTCATTAAATGAAAGAAAAGTTTGTATGTAACACGTATGTTCTACATTTGTATATCTAACTTCTTTGTTCGGACCTCTGTGTTAATCTAACAAGGGAATAGAGGGGAACTTGGAAAACTAGATTGTAACTTTACTAGAAGTTAGTATTCAGTTTATACGTCTAAATACGTTTTATTGACTTTTGAATGAATAAGACCGTCTAAGTTCAACAGACTTCGTTATCTGCAAAGGCATTACTTAATCAAAGCGACTGACATAATATATTGTACCTCGTCCCACTCTGCCTAAAAATATTAATTTTATTTACAGAAACATCAGTACCAAAGTATCGAACCAAATTAATAAACGTATAAGCAAATGTCTCACAATAAGTAACAGGACGAGGACCGATTAAGATAAAACTAATTAATGGCGAAAACGTCAAACCGAGCAGCAACATTTATCTGTGGACAAATAGCCCAAACAGCAGGTGTAGACCCTAATAGAAAGCCATTTGTTTACCGTCGGCAAACTTCACCTCGTAACCCTAAAATCTAATTGGATTTAATTCCATTAGCAAAGGTCCAAACGGGACCCCTTAATTGTGCTGACCGATGCCGGTTTATTATATAGCCTGGACCTCGGCAGTGAACGTGCCTCATTTCATTATGGAAAACATTTGCAAACACGAACATTGGCTGGTATTAGCTATGCTGTAAATTGTAATGTGCGCGCACCTTTATATTTGCACGTGTATCGTAGTATTAATAAGATCCGTGTATTCCGGATTACGTTGAGATAATATTTTGGGCTCGTACAATAAATGGGAAAACATGAACCTTGTCTTAATAGCAAATGTACGCATGAACTGTCTGTTGATTATATGGTAAGAAGACAATTAAACATAATTATGTTTTAGATGTACCGGATTAACTTGATTGAGTGTTTATTTGGTCTATATTTTCCGCGATAATTAATTATATTCAGCTTTATTAGGTTAGATCATAATTCATTATTTATCAAAATGAATACAATGCAGTATCAATTCGGTTGAAGATTTTAGACCTTGTAGTCCAGGTTTCCCTTCACCTGTAATTCATTATCATTTTTGTCTAAGATATGTCTTTAAAAATTACGTGTAACTTAGAAAAATTACACTGGTACTTGCCTGACCTGGAATAGAAATCGCACACTCGTACTTTTGAGGCTGGATCTTTAACCATAAGGTCACCACGGCAAATCACCTTTTCAATTATTAAGGATAGAATGGTAGTAATTCAACTTCAGTAGAAACAAATAAATATTTAGATTGCGAGCCTAATACAGAAGCGGCCTGAACATTAACTAACATTGGCAATAGGAGCTATACCCTTCTAATGACTCTTAGACTTCGATACAGCGTAGGTTTGTAATACGAGAGGAAGCGAGAAAAGGAAGCGTGTACCAATTCATGTTGTTATAATTGAATACCGCTAAAAATTAAAATAAATCTCTAAAATATACAATATATCTAACTGTTGATATGTTTTTAATGTAATGGCGAATATTATGTCACCTAGGGGAAACTTTTAAGCGCCTTTTGCATGGGATGTCATTAAATAACTTCTCTCGCTGTGGATGCAGCTGGAAAGAGTTTCAGATTCTTACTGACAAAAACCCACTACATGTTCTTTCTGAAGATCTTTGTGCACCAGGGCCGTGGTAACTTTTACAAACAACCTGCTTCGGCCCTATGGGGACGCTCCAATGTTGACGCTAGCCAGGTCATTCTACCCAAATCTGTCAAATTTTACCAATCGACTATTCACTTACCGGTATTGTGATAAGGTTGAAAACCTATTAAAGAAATTTGATAGATTGAGGTAGGTTGATGTACTGGCATCTGTACTTGACTCCATAAATCCTGAATGAATATTCCATATTCTTAATCGCGGAATCTTATCAGCTACACCACCAAATTTTAAGAGGCTTACACTACTTAGAACCTAAACATTGAGCGTTAAATATGCAAACCACACTTGACCTGCATTTCAATGGACCTTTCAAACCTCACTCAACGGGAACGATATTAATTGTAAGCTATTTACGTACGATCTGATCAATCTTCGTATATGTAATGGTTTTTATAATGTTCCCATTCGTCAAAGCCTGCTGTATAGTTCGCTCCATTTAAGAAAGAATTAGCTAAATTGACATAATGAAAATATTCATTCAATCCTTATGGGGTTTATTTTCTCTGCCTGGGCTGCGGGTTTTTCGTAAGAGATACCGTGGCCCGGGCACACAGGGACCTCCAGAAGGAACATAGTGGGTTTTAGTCAGTAAGAGTCTGACACTCCCTCCAGCTGCACCCTCAACGGGAGGGGTCATTTGATGATTTCCCACGAAAAAAAAAGGGGTTTATTTTCTAGTAAGAAGTCCTGAAATACGGGTTGTACCTATTCATACAAAGTAACGAATATCAATGCAATACGGTAATAAGTATTTACTAATGTCAGTATCTAATCTATATCCCATGTTATCTTGCTAGATTAACTAACGCTACTAAAGGTTAACTATATTACATAACATCATACAAAATACAGCTGTAGAATGTAAAATTGACACTTAAAACTATACAAAACTAATCCACCTGCCAAATACTTACACTTTCTATATCTAAATAACCTAGTTTTAAATTGTTCTGATTATCTTGATACCCAGTAATCTTTCATTAATATTTCCCAACTGCATATCAATTTTAATCTTCAAATCTACAAATAACTTTATTGGCATTTCAACATGGTCGCCAGAAGCGCGCGTGCAAAAAATGATTCCATTAATTAGTCACTGTGTCCAAAATACTTATAGTTTGTGATAAAAACTGTGATAGATTTGTTGACACTGGCATTTTAGATAGAACAGTGAAAATGTCCTCGTCAATGTTCACTTATGAAGAGAATAATGTAGTTAAGACCATTCTGTCAGGATGCAATGTGTTGGTCAACTTTCTCATGGGAGCTATAGTGGCGTTGCCTCTTCTCTTTGCTGTAGTGAAGGATTTCAATGAACCGTCAGCACCGGACAATATAATTATGCTTCATATACTACTATGTGTACCTGGGGTAAGTTCTCTTATCAAAACCTCAATCCTATTGAAAAAGATACTAGATCTTACCTACCTAATCTTAAGAACAGCATCTTATAAGAATTGTACATTGTAGCCGAACTTAAGTTTATTAAGATAATAATGTTATAAGAAGGAGAAAATTCGAATAGTACTTTATATGGTGAATGAGTTGGGTAACCACTAACCACTTTTGTGTTGTTCTTCAAACTTGAATTGAATTAACCTCTTGTTGATTATTGATTGATTGATTCAACAAAGTTAGCCTTTACTTCTACAAAGAGCCCTAAAATGACTGTTGCCGCAAATATCGATACGAAAAAATACGGTTAAAAATGTCGATAACAGGAATCCGTCAAAGTCGATAGCGCAAAAAAAAAGAACGCGACAACACACTTGCACGTTCACGTCCGCTATGTCATTGACGATTCCAGCAATAATATTAATGTTTAATACCTTTAAAAATGTATGAAACTTATCAACCTTATCTTGCTATGTTCAGATAAAATGATGAACTCATTATGGCGAGCTCATCGCACATAACTTGTTTGAGAATATGATTACGTGGCGATATTCCGTTGCTTTAACCAATATTTACGATAAACCTTATCGATATGGATAAATCCAACATCCGTGAAGTGTAATTTGGAACATTTTCCAGCACTTTAACTGTGTGAAGACTACATAGAATCTCATAACTATAATTTAGCAGTTAGCCATATTTTTATAATTGAATACTGTTTTATTCGAAATGAAAGTTAAATGACTATAACATAAAATGTAATTAATTATCAATTATGAGCAAAATTTTTTGATACGTGCACCAAAGGCAAAAGACGTATTTTCCCACTGTGAAACTAATTATCTACAATTTATTCTTTTCAGTACCTGCTGCTGATGTCTCATTCATTCCTCAGTCTATGCCCTTTCAATTCATGGTCTTCAACACTCCAAAAGACCAACCAAAGACGAGCGCACTGGATCTTGCAGATCTTAGCGTCAGGAATGGCCATCACTGGCAGTATCATAATTATGATAAGTAAAGACACAAATTTTACCACTACACATGGACGTCTTGGTAAGTTGGGATTCCCCCATAATCAATAGGTTTGTAAGTAGATAAAGTATTTGTAGGTAATCGATAAGTATATGGGTAGGCACACAGAATTGCATTATAAGGCTTCTTTTGCATACAAAATCATTAAAAATTCTCAAAGATAAAGTTGTATGTGGTATATTGTATATATTATAATCTATATCGTAATTTCTAGACGTTAATATGAAAAACAATTACGCTATGGACTGATAAAATACAATGATAATTAATATTAGACGATTGTGAGTTCATAGAGCTGATAAAACATAATTCTTCTATCATTTAACTGTTTCTGTATCAAAAATATTAGTATCCAATAGCAGATTTGAGTCTACGCTTGATTTTTTTAAATTAAATAAAACATGACCTTTGTCAATACAAAGAAGACATAATTTTTAATAAAAAAATAGAGTTTTGAAAACAATTAAAATTTAAAACTAAATAAAAACTACATATTTTTATAAGAGTACACGCAAAATAGACCCAGAGACATTATCACAAGACATTATTTCTCTTAGAACATAGTAAAAATTATTATAGGTGCTCAAGCCCTTTTAAACGGCAAAATAAATATTATTTCTGGAACATATTCATTTACCATACATTCTTTCCTTCCAGGTTTAACAGCCTTAATTTTCACAATACTGAACCTGATAACTGGAGTGCCAACGCTCTATGCTCATTCACTGAAAAGGTTCATACCAACCTACGTCTCCAAGCTCATTCATATTATCTTGGGCATCATTGCCTTCGCGTTGGCCACCTCCTGCCTCTGCCATGGGTATAATAAGGAGTCTTTTAGAACCTGGACGAACGACCGAGTGGCTACTGGCATCATTGCTTTCACAGGCATCTTCACTTTTTTGATGCTGGTCAACCCTTTGATCACCTTGTGTAAAAAGGTTTATAGACTTATAGAAGAATATAGGATGAGATATTAATTAATATTTTGTAATGTAGTCTAACACTGTTATCTACTTGTGGTGAGACGAGACAAACTATTATTTAAATTAAACATGTTGTTTATGTTTTAACTAGTAAGCGATAGTGCTGTTATTGTTAAAGTTAAGAACTAACTATAATTGAAACTCAAAAAAGTTGTAACAAATGTGATAATTTTTTGGATAATGTAATAATGGATTTGCAGTACCTAATTCGCTTACAATGACAGTCAAATAAAGAAAATATTATATTTATTTAGATCATAAGTTAAAAATAAATAAACATTATTATTCTGATTAGATTGTAATAATTTTTTATTCAATATTTTTTTCAGCAGCGTCGTGACATGCAATTATTATTCTAGACTGTTCCATTACCAATTCAATTATAATACAAGGTGTTAATTATTATGTGTCTGATATACGAGTAATAAACACTGAATTTGAAGAAATTTTTCTTTTCTTCGATCGACATAAAATTACAAGTGATTATAATATGCGAGTTGACAGGTCGCGCTATGCTCGGGCCTCGGGCAAAAAACATGTTGACATTGACAGAAAGAGCTTTGTCTTTTCTTGACAGAATAAATATAGAATCGCCATGCTAAGCCTGCTGGAAATCACAGATTTTTTTTCATGTTTGTTAGAAGCTTACCTCTGCTAAACTCACCAATAGATACGCAACTGACGTCTACGCCGCCACAAAAAAAATGCCCACAAACAGTTCACAGGTTCTCTCCCTTGAGGAAATCCTCCCGACAAAATGTGTGCCTCGCCTACAGCGTAATAGCACGAAACCTTTTTTTACTTGAATTGAGAATTGGAGAGTGTTGATTATTGATTGTAAATTAATACCTGTTTGTTTTGCTTGCCACGCTAATAACATTCTGGAAATCTAATTAATATAAAAACTTATCATAATCTACACATGTTATCTAATAATATATTTTTATCTTTTTCACTAACCAAATCATGCTGCGCTGACTATAGATAAAGACTGGAAATGACATAACACTATTCACAGACGAAGCAGAATTCTACGCTTTACTGAATACTGAAAATTACTTGAACAGGCGCCAGCACATCAAGCTACTCTTTTTCCTCTCTTCGCTTTGACAATCTGTCAAATTTCTTTAATAGACTTTGGTTGAGAAAATTTGTCAGTTTCGGGCAGCTTGATGTGCTGGCGTCTGTACCTTTCTGTTAAAGTTAATTTGTACTCTGTACTAATATTATAAAGTGGAAAAATTAGGTTGTTTGTTTGTATTGAACAAGCTGCGAAACCACTTGACCGTTTTGACTGTTGAAGCTACACTATACCCGGTAAGCATACGCTATTTTAACCAGGCACGAGAAGAAGATCCCCAATGACGCAAAACCGCAAGAAACTACTAGTTTAATAGAAGCAGGGTAATTCGGTAGTTTTTTAGCAGAAATCATGAGTATTATGAATGGATAAGTTGAATCATAAGCATACGGATTAACTTTGTGTTGCCAAGTTGAATGTACATATTTCAAGTCATTGTGACTCATCTCCTTGATAAGAAGATGTCAATGTCTAGCATAAATAAAATTAAAGGCTCACTAAGTGCTAAGGTAAAGCTTTCTGCTAAGCCTTCAGAGTAAAGCATTTTTTAAAATATAAAATTAATTTTGCAAATAATATTTGAAACAACGAATTCAGCCGTAAACATTTATAACTGATCCTGGAATTCCACCTTTGTTGTGAATAGCGATGCCACAAGATATAGATAATTATAATAAAAATTATCTCATTATCTTGATGACGTATATCAACGTGACTGCAGTCATGCTTCGTAATAAACTGATACTGCATCTACTACTCGTATAAAGCAAATGATCACTATATTGATTACCTACATTTTTATCTGATTATTAATGCAACAAAATTATCTTAATCCCGAGTGATATTTCCGCATGATCACACTTGGCTACCTAACAGTTTTTACGGTACAAAGTACACCAAGTAACACCTGCAGGCTTAGCATGGCAACCGTAGAAACAAGTTTTGTTTACCGGAGAATGGACATAATGACAGAAAAGTGACAGATTGACGTAAGATTTCCTTTGACATTTTTTGAAGTAATTTTTCTTTGCTTCGATCGACATAAGTTTACAAGTGATTATATGCGAGTTGACAGGTTGCGCCATGCTCGGCCAGAAGACATGTTGACATTGACAGAAAGAGCTTTGTCTTTTCTGGAAATCTTACGTCAATGTGTCACTTTTCTGTCATTATGTCCATTCTACTGTAAACAATACTTGTTTCTACGGTTGCCATTCTAAGCCTGCAGGTATCAGCGGGTAAAGGAAGTGACGCCAGAGGTATCGAGATATGCGCATACCTACGCGTCGGATACAAGGTACTATTCACCATTAAGTTTAACAAAAACAAAGCTTTTAACCTTACCAACTGGACACAATCAAAAAATTCACCCACCCTTAAATAAATTATCATATCCTATGTACATAATTATCTATATTTAGTTTCTAGTTAAACACAATAAATATGAAAGACTGAAGGCATAATATAATTATCTAAGTTAAAGGAGTGGAAGAAGAGTACCTTAGCAGTAAACCTAACGACAGTAAAAAAGATGTGTCTTTAAATTGGAATCAGTTTTTGTTAAGGTAACGTAGATTTGAAATACCTTCTTACTATCGACGGAAATGGAACTAATCTACATATTACTTAAGTAATTTCATTTACTGAAAACATAATATTCCAATATAATATCGATGACATATTATACATTACTCATCGTAGAGATATTCTTGACTGAAGTCAAATAGTTCTAGTACGTTCCATAAAATTGACACAAACATAAAAAAATCCTTAGTTTAGGGCGTAGCCGGAATTCAGGTGATTATATGTAGATTAAATAAAGTAATCGATATGTGATAAATAAAAAATTGTCGTGTTCTTGTATGTTTTATAAGAATATCTATATTGTTTAAGGTCGTTTAGATAGCACATTAAGTTGATTATATTAATCCTACGAATTCTTGAAGTAAAAGAAAAATGTTTTTTTCCGATAATAAATCAAGCTACCGAATAGTGATGACCATGACCAGTTTTATTTTTTCTTTATAATATAAAGACACTAATAATGAATCATTATTTAAACAAAGATTTTTTTTATATTATTTATTTTTATTATAAAATTACATCTAATAGACGAATCTCTTCAGATGTAACTGACAAAGAAACTGAAAAATTATTAATGAATTATTTTTTTAATTATAATTTTCCGTAAGAGAATTCCTATACACTATTTTTATATTAGGAATTAAGCACGTGTTACAAGTTAGCATGGTTCCGCGGTTGTATTACTTTGCATGTTTGCGTACAAATTATACACACTAAAATGCTGTGACTTAGACTAGAAATACGTAAACACATTACGTGAGCCGATTGCTTGACGTAAAACAAAATCACCACTATGAACAATGGTTCAGAGTTTCAATAATATGCGTGAAATCTTATCAGCCGATCATATTTAGTGACAAGTTATCTCTACGCATCGGTAATATCCAACAACAATAAAAAATGAACAGTTTTTATGTACGTCCATAAAACAATATTCAACGATTCCCGATAGTGGTTTTAAATTTAAGGAAATAATAAACTTTTCTCATTTTTATATGGCCGTGATTTTTTTTGTAGTAAGCTGCTATTGTTGAATTTTTACGTATCAAATGCTCAGAAAGATAAAGTAAATACAAAAAAAGGACACGTGAAATCTAGTGAAATCGTTAGCTTCTGATAAAATAATCATTATATTATTTCATGCCGTTTATTACTGGCGCCTTCATTCACAGTCTGAAGCTCAGGGTGTCAATAGCCCCATACTTTTTTTAAATTAAATAAATAATTCTGTGAATCATGGACACCGAAAACGGGGACCAGCCGAAATCTTCAGCGCCTTTGGATAAAAATGAATACCATTTGAAGACATTCCAAATTTCTTTGAATCTATTAGCCCAATTATTAATAGGAATAGTAGTTGGTGTACTTCTCGTCTTCTCGCTCAAGGATGGATTGCCCTCCAACAAAACGTTTATACACATTATTTTATGTGTACTTGGGGTAAGCTTTTCAATATTCGTTTTTTTTATTTCAAATAAATTTCAATAGAAATAAAATAGTTTTTTCTTAATTCGACATAGTGTTTAAATTCTTTGTTAAATTTTTAATTTGACAAAACAAAATAATAAAGCCGACTAGGACCTATGTTCCAATAAATTCCACAACTATGCAATCGGAACAAAGTTTATGTTTTAATACGAATCTTTTTTTATTCAGTATCAACTTTTGATGGCGCATGCTATTCTCAGCCTGTCTCCACACAACGGCTGGTCTGCGCATCTGAAAATGGTTGACAAAAGACGAGCGCACTGGATCCTCCAATGTATGGGATCGGGAATGGCCATCGCTGGAAGCTTCGTTAAAATTTCGGACAAAACAATCCACTGGAATACTTTGCATGGACAATTCGGTAAGTGCAACAAACTTGTTTAACGATTAATCGTAATTAATAGTTAGAAAATAAACTGTTTATTAAATTTTCAAATTAAGAGAAATACCTAAAAAGGACAATAAAAAAATTTACATAAACAAACTTATTCAACAGTAATTTACATTACTAATATTGAACGAGTATGTACTATTAGTTTCATGTCATAATATTAATATCGTTTATATCAATAACAAATACTTAAGTTATCGGTGATAACCTTAGGTTATCTAACACGAGGCAAAACCAGGGGATTTTTCATCTCAGAAAACCCATTTTATACGGAAATCAATAAAAATAAATAAACCGTCCCTTGTCCTTATTTTGGCATGACTTTGAAAACCATTAAATTTGCGAATTCCAATACATTTTTTTGTCCTAATAGATTTCAATAATATTTTCAACTTGGATCCCAATCCTGCTTTGTTCGTCTTCTTGAAAACAATACCATGAACTAATTTCACCAATTATTTTCCACAGCATTGGTAGCTCTCGTATTCACAGTAGTCAGTATGGTCAACGGGCTCACCTCCCTCTACGCCTACGAGCTCCGCAAGTTCATTCCTGCGAAGTTATCCAAAATCACCCACATCTGCTTTGGAGTCGTCGGCTTCGCAGCATCAGGCATCTGTCTCTGCTATGGCATGGAGAAAGGATTCTTCAGGTCCTGGACTGGAGATGCCTGCGCATACACTTTGATGGGATTTGTTGGAGCCCTAACTGCTATCATCATCATCGCTCCACTGATCACCTTCTATTCGAAATTCAAGAGGAACTGATTGAAATCGAATTTTAAATGATTTGTTTTCACTTGAGCAATTGTATTGATGACTGGGTTTTGATAAACTGTATATGCAATGTGACCGCCTAAATGCATTTTTTTGTTGCACTAAGTTGTGGTTCTTGCAAGATCGTTTTTTAAGCGTCTATAACAATAAGTGTTAGTTTAAGTATTAAATATGTATAATGTGTAAGTGACCTCATTCAACGCTAACATGAACCTGTTTTTTTACAATGTAGAAAAAGAAAGATATTGTTAATTTTAAGGTTTACTTTAATAAAATTATATCGACTTTCCTTATTTTTGCTTGTATTATTTCAGTAGAAACTTTAACCGCTTATTTTATTCATCATGATAACTACAATACCTACCTAACTATATACTACTTCATAATCAATAGTAATCTAAACTAATATTATAAAGCTTGTGTTTGTTTGTCTGAACGCGCTTCTTTCAGTGTTTTATAGTCAATTTATGAAATAATAAAATACATAGGTTGCGTTAGTTGTTCCCGGGTGAAAATTAAAATGTTAGATATTATGATTTACTTGTTGTAAAACGGATGATAGACAGATGAGTAGGTTGCTGAAAATGGTTCGATTTCTTTTTTTATATATGTGCAAATTCAAAATGATTTAAAGCCAAGATAAACAGCTAGTATTGTCATTACTAGATCTAGACCAAAAGCCCACTGCGATATTATTCCTATTCCAATGACGATCACAAGAGTCCCATATCTGTACATTAACGAATTCTATGCTTAGATGACAACTACTAGATATACGCTGAAGCATCCATTGAGGCTAATCGATAGCATTTGATAACGGAGACCTGTGTCAACTAAGGAATGTATTGCATGCAGATTACGTTAAATACCTACTACAATATTATAATATAATACCCTAGACTTATTGTGATGGCAATTACAATCGTTTTTTTATCTATTTACGTCAGAAATATATCGTATAACAAATAAGAAGTAAACATATCGAACTATTATTTTCTGACCAACCTTATCAAAGTAGGACAATTTTATTAACTCAAGGTACTTTTACATAGTAAATTTCATGATTTATTTTATCAGAATTTAGAAGCTCTGAAATAAAATGAAAATACTACAAGCTCTAGTGAACTTAGAAGTGAAATGCTAAAAGATAAAAAGTTATGCGATCTTTTTTGTGGGAAATCATCAAATGATCCCGCTGTGAGTGCAGTTAGTGGAGTGTCAGTCTCTTACTGACTAAAACTCATTTTTGTTCCTTCTGAAGGGCTTTTTGTACCTTGCCAACAATCCGCAGCCCCGGCAGGAAGGCACAGTGCGACCTTAAGTTATGATGTAACAAAATTTACGGGCAAAATGAAATGATAACTGAGTCAAACACTTTTGTTGGAAAGAGAGCCTTAGGTATTTAGTTTTTTCGATTTTATAAATTGTCAGTGAATTAGTCATTCATGGAATCGACATACATATTTTAAATGTGAAGTCATAAGACACGCCTGCAATAAATAAATTTCTTTTGGTGCAGCAGATTTTTTAATAAGATAGGCAGGATATAGTATATTAGTATACGCCATGGCACTTCTTCGGCTTAGATCATGCTAAAAGATTTAGTCATCTAGTATGGCCCAAAGTCTAGGTAATGCAGTATCCTACACAAAATCTATAAAAACGTTGGCATTACGACAAAAAAATATTAACGCTCAAACACATACGACAACATTGTTTTTTTTTTTTAATTTTAAAAATAAGATATGAGTTCGGCACGGCAGCACGGTGTCTGTAGTTTGCACTGAAACACTTTTTTTACTTATCCTAAACTCGGCTTTGTGAGTTAATGACAAAGCAAAATGAATATCTGATAGTATAAACTACGCGATCAGATAAGATAAGGGTTATTGAAGCAGTTTAATGTTCACGCCATATTATTGCTTGATAAAAATGTTATTAACAACATACCGATTACCGCCAAAAAATGTTCGTGTAAATCGACGGTGTTCTATTATAAAATATAAATTACAAATACACAATGCTCTTTATCAAGAGATATGGTTAAGCCATCATTTTATTAATTCTTTGCTTTTTACTAAGAGAGAAATATACATTTTACCCAAATGTTGTACCCAAAATTTAATAAAATGGTAAGTTATAGCTAAAACAATAAAAAATGCAACAAACTCACCCCAGAGTCACTTGTAATGCGTTTAAATATTTAAGTCAAGATTTTTTTTTATATTGTACGCGAAAGTTAGAAAAATACTACTTGTATACAACGCGTCTTTTACGCTAGGTACCTACGGAGTCGGTAGATTTGAAAGAAAGAAAATTCTTCAAACGACTCTAGTTTGTATCAAGATACAGACCAGCTAGTATCAAATTTTGTATATCCACGTCTTCACAAATTATAAAATTGGATTTTCAGTTCCTATTCTTTTCGTAATGAGCTTCAGACTCCGAATGAAGCTGCCAGTCAGAATAACAGAATAAAATCATTCCTTACTGATTATTTTATCTCAGACGAAGGTCTTTGATAAAGTCATAAAGATTTTCATTTCATATCATATATCAAGACCGACATAATATAGATTTGTAGTTTTCCTTTATATATATGCACTAAATTTAGTAGTACCGAGTTCAGTAATACTCTGAAACCCAGAGCGAGAATACTTCTAGAAGTTTCTGTTTTTTTTTTGTGAAACATGGATTCTGAAAACGGAATACCAACTAGATCCGAACCAAAACCTTTGGACAAAAATGAGTATCGTTTAAAAACGTTCCAAGTGTCTTTAAACTTATTGGCTCATATATTAATAGGCATAGTAGTGGGTGTTGCTCTAACCTTCGCTTGCAGAGGAGGATTGCCATTGAATGAAACATCAATTCACATAGTGCTATGTGTGATTGGGGTGAGTAGTACATCGATGAAGTGCCTAAATACTAGTGGATGTGTAATGAATATTCAGGAATGCATCTACCATACAATGGTATACAGACAAACTCATACACAAGGGGTTAAATACTTTAGCAGTCTTAAAGAATTTTGACGACCCCGTTATCCGTTAACCACGCTGGACTGCCAAGCTGAGGGTTCCTGGTTCGATTCCCAGCATGGTGGACATTTGTGTGAGCATGCTTGTTGACGGGCCTGGGCTTTATAATATGCATTACAGTATATGCAGTTTATCAATTGTGTTGGCAACCCTAACACAAGCTAATCATAGCTTACGATGGGGCTAACCGACCGACCGTGTGTGAAAAAGGTGTCCCAATATTATTAATGAATTAAGTTCATAAACCAAACATCTCTTGAATAAAAGTGCGTGCCCTTGGATAAAATGATGGTGTCCAGACCGATTTTCGGCTGCGGCGGCTGTTCAAGGAGATCAGCCAACTGCGCAGGGCATATTATAGTGCACAAACATTCACGCATTCTCTCTATTCCCTCACTCTCATAGTCCGATGGGACGGCAATTCGACACGACCAGAGAAAGATCAGGCGCAGGACCGACATTTACGTGATCCGATGCACGGGTGAATCAATCACCAACTTAGAGACTCCGAGCTGCTTTATAAAAGTTTCTCAAAACCCACAAAGCTATTTCGGCCCAACTCGGGAATCGAACCCAAAACCGTTCACAGCAGTCGCGCCTTGCGAATACTAGACCAACGGGTCTTGAATACAATATCCCTAAAATGAATATCACTTTGTCCAAATGTATTATGCCGAAAATCAGTGTCTTAATTACAACCTTTTGTTATTCAGTACCAACTCTTGATGGCAGAAGCAGTTTTGAGCCTGTCACCGCACAACAGCTGGTCTGCACATCTGAAAATGGTAGACAAAAGACGAGCGCACTGGATCCTACAAATTTTGGGCTCAGTGTTGGCTATCGTTGGAAGTTTTATCAAAATTTTGGACAAAAATATACACTGGAATAGTCTACATGGACAATTTGGTACGTTGAGAAACTTTATTCTTTAATCAAAAAATATTAAATAAGTAGTTCAGCGAAGAGATATTGAACGTATGTATATTCATTGCCATCTATTATTTAAAACGGTTACTGACATCATCCCATTCTTCATAAAAACACTTTCCTTAGTAAATGTTTCAAAGTTCGCATATCGGTTTATAAAGTGAACTGTTACGGAGCCGATAACCTTAGTTTATCAAATACTGGTAAAAACATGCTTATAGTCTTATCAGACACTTTTCATCTGGGGAAACCGCTATCGTTCTTGTCAACGATTATTATCTTTAATGCCTTTAAAAACCTAGTAGGAATACAAAATATCGGCCTGAATAGGTATTGGAAACCCCACACTTCTGAACTCTTTAGTCTTTAATCTTTATGTTTTATAAGTGTATATTAATCTTTTTGCCCTTACCCTAAATGTTACTTAGGTTCCACACTCATCTCTCATCTCATCTGCCGTTTACTCACAAGTAACATTATTTCTAGCCATATCAACGTTTACACCATCCATCCATCGTTTCTTTGGTCGTCCCCTTCTTCTATATCCATCTACATTCATGCTCAAAACCTTCCTCATAACATCGTCGGCTAGGGACTCTCAAACTTAATCAATAATCACTCATTACTCAAGCCATTCCTATAATAGCATATTCTTATTATCTTCTTAAAATTCTTAAAGTTTTTTAATTATATAAATATAGCTAAATATTTTGGTGACATTATTATTATCTAAAAATATTCTTCTTTTTTCTAGCTCTGGTTGCCCTCGTATTCACAGTAGCCAGTTTGTTCAACGGGCTCACATCGCTATACGCTTACGAATTCCGAAAGTTCATTCCCGCAAAATTATCCAAACTCACTCACATCTGCTTTGGAGTCGTTGGATTTGCTGCAGCTGGCATCAGTCTCTGCTATGGCATGGATAAGTCTTCTTTCAAAACCTGGACTGGTGACGCTACTGCGTATACTTTAATAGCCTTCGTGGGAGCCTTCACAGCAATCATAATTATTGCACCATTGATAACTTTCTTCTCGAAATTCAAAAGGAACTAGATGTATTCAAGTATGTGGCGACAACCCTTTACAAATGGACTTAATTTTAAGGTGCTATTACTAATATGTAAATCCTAGTCTTATAAGTGTATATAGTAAACTCGTCTATACTATGAAGAGTTTTTTGTCTTTGTTTATTGTCCTTAAACCTGTTATTCGTAAAATAAACCTAAAGATAAAAACAATAATTAAACAAAAGAAAACTCACTCGTACATAAACTGCGGACACAATAAAATCTAGAAGCGGTATCGTTAAATTCGATTGAGAACAGGTAGGTAACCGATCACCACAGATAACTGGTCGGTGCGCTACCACCTATCTTTATGGCATCTAAACATATAAAGGAAACTCGGAGAAGAGTAATGGCTCTCGATACGCACATTCTGGAATAGAGTATTGTTGCCATTGCTAATGTTTGAGATGTACGACCATATCTTTTGATAAATGCGACACTACGAACGGGTGTGCGGACCTTTGACCAGGAGCCCACTGCGACATTATTCGTATTCTATCGGTAGGTTTCAGAGCCGCTAACCGTAGGACATGGTGTATGCCGATATTACATTGTCAAATCCTTCAGATAAACGCCAAGAGCACTCTATGCAGTAAAGTATCTCATAACGAGAGAATATTGTGCTTATGAACATAATATTAGTAATAGATAAAATTTTATTTCATTCAAAATACTAGCCCACTAACGATCAAAACAGTGGTATTTAATTCACTACATGTGTCAGATTCGTTACATAAATGACTATCGTTAACTGTTAAAAGTATAGATTCAGACTACCCCTACAAAATTCTTGATCAAGGTTGATTGACATCTTTAAAACTGCTTTACTTACTTTAGATGTTGCCACCTCAGAAAAAAGTCTTAGCTAGAAGAACATATTATCACAAAAATGATATCATTTATACTTTATTCGCCAATGGGTCACGTCCAACGTTTTATAGATCTCTAAAGTACGATTGTTATATTCAAAGAAAATAATGAAACCATTTCGCTAAACAGAAACGAGTTTTCTATTGTACGCAGATACAAAAGCGATTATAAATTATTATTTGTAAAGAAATCACTGCTGTTATCTTCAGAATATAAGCTTATACCTATGTATGTTTAAATTATGCCAACGTGAGTTTACTTTTTTTACGTTTTTCTCTGAGATGTGCCCAGATTAAAAGACCGTAAATGACGACCAAATTAAAAAAACAGAATTGCAATTTCGTTCATCTTGGTAATGAATCCTATCAGCAGATGTTTTAGTGAAAAATCGAAATGAGTATAGGTCAATCCTATCCTCTAGATTTGGAACATTAAGAGGAGGATATACCTTCGTTCCTCTTTTGAATTAGACCTTTTCTTGTTTTTTTATTTTGTTTCAGCATAATTACGATGTAATAATGTACTCACAAAATAAACCTATACACATACTCTATGAACTATATTACTGCACTTTTAATCCAGTGGTCTTCATGACCGCCGTGCATGGGGTATCTGGTTTGCTTCCCAGGAAACTTTCACAAAGTAGTAGGAGACTTCAATTATGCTGGAAGTCGGTGGTGATACACACGTACCTCGGAGAGCCCCTCGAAAGACCGTATTGTATCTGATTGTCGTCCTATAGGAGTAAAAGAGTGAGGGAACAGAGAATGCACCTGTGTCTGCGCATACATGTTATTGTTATTATTGCTTCATGTTACGCAATAATGGGGTAAATATTATTACAAAGTCACGCTCAATTTTAATCATTGTGTTCGGCATTTAAATTGTAACTGTATTTAATCATTATCGCATATTATCGTAGTTTAAAAATTATTCATCGCTACGTTCACTGCTCCAAACAAAAAATCATGTTACAATAAGAGGTACGTATTTCATAATTCGTCAAGGTAATTTATAAAGATTAAAATCAATAACATCTAAAGAAATGTAAAACTGTGATTAATGAAATACAATAACCTAAAGCTGAGATTATTTGAGATAATTTTGTAAATAGGCAATGGTTTTTATCTCACACAAAATCAATCTAAAATGTATGTATGTAGGTAATGATGTTCAAAATTAAAATATCCCATCGCTCACTGACATCTCTTTTTACAATTTGAGAAAAATAATATTGGTTATCAAATATCAGAAGGCGAAATAAGTAAAGACTACAATCATTAAAATTAATCATCATAAAAATATATTCTTACTAGTGACCCGCTCCGGCTTCGCACGGGTGCAGTGCTGATACTAAATACACTACAGAAAAACTGTGAACAGTACTTAGTACATTATTTTGATAAAACTCGTAGGGTTCAGCCTGCGTTTGCGGAAAAAATGCGGAAAAAATGTAATTATTTACGACATCACATTACAAACCTCAAAAATAATGGTACTTCTACACTATTTAATGGATGTTATTATACATTATAAACCTTCCTCTTGAATCACTCTATCTACTAAAAAAAACCGCATCAAAATTCGTTGCGAAGTTTCAAAGATTTAAGCATACAAAGGGACATAGGGACAGAGAAAGCGACTTTATTTTATACTATGTAGTGATTATAAAATTCCACATGATTGAGTTGGTAAGTAGTTAGTTTCAAATTATCACTAGCCGCAAACCAGGCCAAAATTTTGCTCATTAAGATTTTTGTTGCAGCTTGGGCTATGAAATACCTAAAAGGACAGGACTGAATCCACCTTATTTTAAAACGTCTTAAAATAGTACCAGCTTTAGTCCAAACCTAGTATAATCCGGTACTTTTTAAAACTACGTTTTATAATAAAGTGAAAATAAATATGTCTAGTAAGAATTGTGGACAATTCCATATTGATGCTAGTACAATTTGTTTACACCCAACCCAATACCTCCACAATTTGTCAGCTAAACAAAAGGAAGTTTACCAAATGAAAGCACACTAGTTATCCAGAAACAAAATTTTAATATAACAAACTTATCAAAAGTTAAAGTTTCTGTAAATATTTTATAGATGTAGTAATAAAAATTAAAGATGAGTAGAACAGCACAAATACGAACAAAATTGTAAATACAGATGCACCGGCCCATCTCTTGAATTCATCCTTGAATAAACCAGAACATAAGCATACAGAAGATGCTACAAAACATGGAATCCCAAATGACATATGAACCAGATGCGCTCTGCGAACTTTTTTTAGTGCAAACGGACCGGCTACAAGTGTTGCAACTGTTAAAACTAGTGTCAGAACTCCTGTAAATAGAAAGCATTAATATAACAACTATCTATTACAGGTTAATGCATAGATGCATTAGTTGATTCACATGTAGATCTATGCTTAATAATATAAAACTGAAGAGTTTGAACGCTTATGTCAGGAACTACTGGTCCCATTCGAAAAATCTGTCAAGTGTTAGTTCGCTCGATTACTATAGCTCGATAGGCTACTTTTGTCCCGATGCGCGAAGATAATCCCGCAGGACAAGTATGAAAGCTTGCGGAAGCTATATTGCGAGCTAATGCTATAACATAATATGTGGCTATAATTGTAGGTATAATAATTCATTATAGCCAAACAAAGTTTAACCTACCATTTTCAACTCATTAAAAGACCTACCTAACCAATTCTAGTTGATTAAGTTCATTTAGAACTACAGGCGAAACGGACCTGAAACTATCTAGCTTGCATTTAGATGAACGTTTGAGCATGCACCGATATTGTATCAATGATATATAGATATAGATCTGACTACCATAGAGGGCCAATGATATACAGGGTGCAAGGGACAGCTCTCCGCAGACTGATATACCATACTAAGAAGACTGATTCGTGAAATTGTTTCGGTAACGTTATGGAAATTGAATAAAACTGATTTGTTTAAAAACTTCTCATAAATTAGCTGATTTCACGCGTTGATCGTTACGATTATTTCAACGTGTATTGCTGATTTTTTTTATTATTATATGCGGTATTATTTCAAAAAATTAAATGCTGCTTATAAAGAATGTAATTTTGCATTGAAAAAAAAAAGAACTGAATAAACGCTATTTTTTTTTTAATCTTGAGAAAAATTCCATTGGAATATGATTCAAAATAAGGAGCTGAATGCACCCTATCAGTCTGCGGAGAACTGTCCCTTACACCCTGTATAGTGAGGTTAAAGTGGTCAATGTACAATCGTAACATGAGTAGTCACCTGATACTCCGTGTATAGTCCTTGTGTTTTCTGATTTACGTATAATCCCTGTTGTTCCGTATGCTGAGCAAATAATCGCACACAGTTGAAGAAATGCATGAACATATTTCCGATGCTTCCACCGCATTGGAGTCGACCATCCGTTGACATAACTTAGAGTCAGTATTGCTTCTGCGGCAAAAAAGTGATACTGAAAAATAATGTTTTACTTATACATCCTAAATTACGAACAGTAATCAGTTTTTCAATCAATATTTTAGTAAAGAGCTTTTCAAAAACTACAGCGCAGGTCCGATCAGGTTACCGTGGCCCTGGCACACTGGGACCTCCAGAAGGAACATAGTGGGTTTTAGTCAGTAAGAGTCTGACACTCCCTCCAGCTGCACCCTCAGCGGGAGGGGTCATTTGATGAATCCCACGAAAAAAAAAGGTCTTATGAGGTGGACTGAGGGAAGCCGACCCAATATACATGATCATTATGGAAAACGTTTTACTGGCTCGGCTTCTACTTGAAATTACTGGTGAACCGTAATGTCACCCAAATCCGTCCAATAATTTTTGAAAATAACATCAATAATTTGCTCGTCAGGAGATATATTAATAAGGAAAAAACTTACAGCCACTGCAAACACTGCCGCGTGGTACTCGTCTTGTTTAAACGAATAAAGACTTGCTGACATAACAATACCACCTAAGAGGAAATGGGAGAACCCCATCACCATGGCCAGCCAAACTGTTTTGACATACTTTACCCCAGTATTGTCGATCACTCGGGCTTTTACACCCCAAGCGAACCTTGCCCTATTAGTACTTCCAACTGTAATTCTACTAATATTATCTGCATGGTCGTCTATGTGCATTATAACATGCGATCATATGTAATCTTTTCGAAAACCGGCATTATTTTGTAACTTAATCTAGCTATAGATGTTGCTGACATTTTCAGTAATGACATAATGACATTGCAAAATTGCCAAAGCCTTTTCAATCTGCTCAGAAGAGCATGAAGTTTAGTTGTAGGTCAAATTTATAAAAGTTTCATAATAACACAACATATGTATATATCTAAATAACCAGGCAATATTCCTTAATCGAGAGTTTACTTTAAAAAAAATGAGCTTCGTGTCTACAGACACCAATACATCAACCTACTACAATCTGTCAAATTTCTTGAATAAATTTTCAACGTAATCGCTAAAGCGTATGGTTCAAAGTTGATTGGGAAATTTTGACAGTTTCGGGTAGCTCGATGTCCTGCTGTCTGTACCACCCTCATGAGACTAGTTTTTTCCTATTGGGGTCGGTTTCCAGTGTTAATGGATGCAGCTGAGTTTTATATGAAGCGACTGCCTAGATGACCTTCTCAGCCTAACTACCCGGAAAATAAACTCCAGGTCTACCCTAATTCGAATAAGCTGATACACACCACACAGGTTCCTGCTGGTAGCCACCACTGCCTCGCGCTGCTTCTTTCACTGCTACTACCTTAAAACTATTAGTATCTGTCGATACATAGTCAAAGTTCCAATAGTAAGTTTTGTGATAGAAAATTATCTCTCAATTCTATCACACCAGTAGGTCCTATGTCAGATATAAACAATACAAATTCTAAGAACAGACTTACAGCTATGGTATAAATAGCCGCATGCGACGATTCAAATTGGTATGAATATATCAGAATAGATACAACAACGGCACCAAGGAGTGTATGTGAGAGTCCTATGCACGCAGCAAACCATATAACCATACAGTAGGAGTCTCCACGACTCTCGTCAGAGATCATTCTCATAAATCTTCTTTTGCTATGGTCCTTTCCTGGTGACGTTGTTAGGGTTTTACTCTTCTTACGTTTGGACACTTCATCCTCGGGGACCTTCATTGTTCTTAACAATAGTTATTTTGATTACCTATACTTTAATATTGAACAACCAAACAATTTAGACAGTATCCGTTGACGTTTATGCCTGACAAAACTTAAATGATAAGTTCTTATATGACAACAGTTTTTTTTTTTGTCAAGAAAAATGACATTGCATAAAGGGCTTTACATCTACATATTTTTAAATCTGCTATATTGGACATATTAATAGACAATTATTACTACTAATAATTAATTCTCGGAATTAATTTTGAAGATACGAAAGGATACCTTAACAAACATTTTGAGCACCACTTTACTCATCAATATAGCTTTATTGGCTGTTATGGCGTCCAAACAGATTGCCAACCATAGCGGCTGTTCTCTCTTAGGCAATAGAGAACAAGTCATTGCGTAGACACAAGCCCTCTCTATTCCCTCTCTAGTCTTTTAACCCGATGGGGACCAGAGATTGGTCACATTGCTTCCTCCAAGCTGTTTTTGTGAAAGATCCTTAAAACCGCGAAACGAACTCAAGACCCCATGCTCAGTAGTTCTATCTCTTTGTAATGTAGAGTTTTGGGAACGTTCCCAGTACCTAGACCTAGAACAACTGTGATACGTCAAGGAAGATTTAAGGTTGAGGTTAGAAAGGCGAACCTGCTGGAAGTGACTGAGACCTGCAGATCCAACTCTGTCTTTATACGCTGTAGTGTGAAGGAGTCAATTAATCATCTTTATGCTTCCTTCATTATGTACAGGCGATAAGTAAATAACTCAAATTACAATTTTTCATTCATAATAATCGACGGGCTCACATTCTGTACTTAACCAAGATTGAACCTTTATTCAGAGTATTTTTTTTTTCTGGGCGCCTTAGGAAGTCCACTGCTGAACCAAAGCCATTAATATAATTTTTGACTAAACTTGTTGCCCGTAAATTGTGTGTTTCTTTTAGAAAATATGTACGAGCGTTATGAAGAACAATACTAGATTATTTCAAACAGGAGTATTCCTATAATATTACTCAACTTAAAACAAACTTTTAGGTACAGAATAAACCCAGTAAGTCAATATTATTTTTTTTAATAAAAGTTCGCCTTACCGATATGTTGCTATGGTAAGAAGTTTCAAAGGATTCAAGTAATAAAACAAAACTTACAATCGAAACTTTTAAGTACCATACGTGGCTCTCAAATGAATAGACACCATAGCAGCTACAGAATATAATACGGTAAACGTAATTAATATATAGTGTAAATTTTTGATTGGTGACCATTTTATGAAACTTTCTTTCATTAAACCCAGGATGAAGCATGTCGTACACAGTATGAAAGTTGGTATTGCGAAGTACCGATGCGATCTCCTATTGAACTGCCCAAACATTTTCTCTGGGCCGGAGAGATAAACTGTGGGACCAATCAGGCTGGTGAGTACTGCAAGGAGTGTACCGAAAAAGCCTGGAATTAAAAATACATCGTTTATTTCACCAGTTCCCACTAGTGGTTTACCCGCATCCAATGGGAACTACCCCCACATCCAAATACCGTATAGTCTGCCTCGATAAATAGGCTATCTAGTGGTGTACTAATTTTCCAAATTCGACTAGTAGTTCCTGAGAGTAGCACGCTCAATATAACAAACTCTTCAACTTTATAACATCAGTATGTCTGTTTAAAATATAGGGTATCTAGTAAACCGACTCTCCAAACTTTGCCTCCTGATAAGTCTTACAAACTTATTTATAAGTTGATTTAATTATAAGGGAATCTATACTAATATTATAAAGCTGAAGATTTTGTTTGTTTGTTTGAACGCGCTAATCTCAGGAACTACTGGTTCGATTTGAAAAAATCTTTCAGAGTTAAAGCTATAGGCTATATACCATCACGCTAAGACACGCGGGAGCGGAGCAGTAACCAAAGATGCGGGTGAAACCGCTGGGGACAGCTAGTATATGTATATGCATATATTTAACATCCTTGCGTAGTGATGCGCTTAACTACGGAAGAAATACCGAACATTTTATTATTATTTAGTACCTGTAAGTGCATGCCAAGTAGATTTCATGTTTCCTAAGATAAGAAAGGTTCCAGTTAAGCCCATGAGAACACCAAATAGTTCTAAAATGAAATGCTGAAACTTTCTGTGCGACGGTTTCAGGTACATCGAGCCGCCATATAAGGTACTGAACATCATTATACCAGTCGTCATAAATAACTGAAACTATAAAAAATATTTTCAAATAAAGACTGCAATAAAAATAGCTATCCTAATCCTAATCATAAACCATGTGGATGTAACAGATTGTTGTCTAATAGATATTCAAGTCCAGATCTGACTAGGTATTTTTGGTCGGCTTCCAGGCTTAGATACAGCTGAGTATTTTACGTGGAGCTCCTGTCTATCTGACCTCCTCGACCCAGTTACCTAGACAACCTTTTATCTTTTGGTAAGACTGGTTGTCAGACTTTTTTGTTTCTGGCTACTACAATATGTACAAATGACAGCCGGGACCTACCAATTTAACGTGCCTTCCGAAACATGGAGGTACTCGTCATGACAAGATGGTCACCCATACACGGACTGACCGCGCCAAACGTTGCTTGACCTTATGATCGATCGTCCCGTGCGGCTGTTACATACACGGTGTATACGAGCTCCTCACTTTAAGTCTATGTAGATGCGATTGAGAATAAAATGTATGAGATATAAAATGTATATTATAAAATGTATGAGAACTTACTCCCAATGTACATAGAAGCACGTGCACATTCACAAATAACGGTAATTTGAAAGACAAAGTAAAGAAAAATATTGTGAAAATTGTAGCTCCCATTAACATCGAGGCGAATGTAAATGCAGCTGAACCCCAGACCTTACGTTGATAGTCAACCGGTGTTGATTCGACTAGTACTATTTTTACTGGGCCCACAAATTCGTGCCTAGCGAAACCCCCTTTCCCCGATTTTCCTTTACCAACGCATTCAAGATCACACGCCCTGTCCGCAATATTCATTGCAACGCACTTTAATTTTCATTAATAAAGCTTAATATGGTAATTTATCATTAAATTATTCACGTATAGCATTACTGCAATACAAAATATGTGACATTGTATTTTGTATTAAAATAACCGTCAAAAAAGCTGTCAACGCCTGAGGTTATCACCGCGCAATGACAAACTGTCAAATTTTAAGCGCCACAAAGGTTCATACGCCAGCACATCAAGCTATTACAATATGTCAATTTTCCTTAATAGATTTTCAACTTTATCGCTGACGTATATGGGTATGCAAGTTGATTGGGAAATTTTGACAGTTTCGAGTATCTTGATGTGCTGGCGTCTGTACATAAGTACATAATCATTGAACTATAAGAATCTACCATTTTGTTAATTTTACAACATTCCATGGGACGCAAATATTGAAGGTAATAATTTCAGTTTCTTTATTCAACGTTTAATTCTTATTTTATCCCATCATATCCTATTATCATTATTTTATAAAATGATAACGTTACAAAGAGTGGAAGATGAAACTAATACGTTTTTTATCAGTTGTCAACTTTGTAGTCCCCGGCACGTAACTTGGCAAAAATCGTTAGGAGAAAACAGATCATATTTCCTAGAAACAGACATGAATATAAATAAAACCAGGCGATAACGATAGATTAATGAAAAGCAAAAAAGGGACCACTATTTTGGGTAACTAAGCGGCCGATGCGCGAACTTATCCTCATTAGAAAAGTCAAAATCCTTGCCAAGTTATTTGCCGGCGACTGTTACTACCACCAAAAAAAATGGTGATAAATGACTTTTGAGGCTTGACTTTACCCTACACGACTATAACACTTATACGACTATAAAGGTACGTTCAAAGTTAAAATCTTACTGATGCATGCTGAACAATTAATATTTGAAGAGAATCCAATGTTTCGCGCAATGCCGGCCGGACGGGCCCACGGGACGTTTGAGAGTTTCCCGTTGGATACAAACTTTTATACAAAGTTCTAAACTACAATTTTCAACTTTATGCCAAAGTATTAAAGATTCAAGCAAGCACATAAACAAGTTTGTGTATCAGTAATTCAGTTATGGGAGCGTGAAAAAGCGGATCGCAAGCGTACACACATGGCGCGATCCCTTGTCGACGATGTCGCGCGGAAAGGCAAACTTCATTTCAAAATAAAAAAAATACCATTTTAGCATCCAAAACCAAAAAATATCTGATCCAAAATCTTTTCAATTTAACATTTGTTTTATTTAAAAAAAAAATACTTTAGGCCTAAAACTACAACAAAAACTGATGAGAAATGGTTTGGCATAGAAAAACGTAAAATAAATCCATCAACAAAATTTATTTGATTGAATTTTCTATTTATAGTTTAAAGATGGTTTACTTGTCCATGGATTCTTAGTTAACAAGTAAAAAAGTTAGATGGACGTTTGACATTGTGTTTAAAGAAAAGTATGTATGCAAAATTATTTTAAACAGGTCTGTCTTACTTTTTTGTAGTAAACCCTTAGAGTTGCTCATAGAACATTTTTACAAAATAAGAACTTGATGATTAAATCAAAAATGTTTCAATACTTAAAGTAACAAAAAAAGAACCAATTGATCTTGAAGATTAATTAACCAATTTCGGACATACATGTTTTAAGCGTCTGACAATAATCATAGCAATAAAAAGCAAATATAATGTTACCATGCTAGCATAGACATTAAATTGTAATAGATACTTTATCATGGCCAATAAATACTTTTATGAAGTCACATACACACTTATCGATACAATGGACTCAGTTAAATATTAGATAAGTTGATTTTATTCATAAAACAACTGAAATCCGTACCTTATTGATAAGGCAATCGGCAAAGGACTTGCGATGAGATTATTTTCGCCGTAAATTGTCTGAAGAATTTTCATTTTTATTATCAAATACATTTTATACAGCTATGGTCATCATACGACTAGTATCCCATTTGCATAGATCATCTGAAGTGGTACCAGTTTTGTTATTATAAATATGCGTTTTTTTTTTGTAAACATATTTTTTTTTAATTTGATTATTTCTCAAGTTCTAGAGGCATACAAATAGTATATTAATTGATTGCGTGAAAATTAAGGCTGCTAGTTTGGTAAAAGAAACATACTGTGTTATACAAGAATTAAAATCACACGGTCAGTATGAAATCTTTCTTTCAAATCTATTCCTGAAAAAGGAGTAAGAAATATAATAAGTGTAATATATTTATCGACGTATAAGATATACTAAGCGATCACTTCATTTTTTCTTGCAGCAAAAAAACACCATTTCCAAAAAAATATGATCCCTAAATAATGTTAGGTCAATATGGCGTTCTTATATTGTAACAAAAGCAAACTATTTTCCTGTTGGTGCACCATTCCACACACGCTTCCGATAAACTAGTATATTTTACTATTGTTATTGAGAGCGGGGGTTCGCGTGAATCCAGTAGTTATCATAAAAAGTAATGATGGCAACCGTCATATCAATATCAACAAATTGTTTTATTTTATGATAAAATCTCCATCAGCGTCAAATCGTGTGTGTATAACAAATGATGCACTAGATAGCAGATCTGATTATCAAACGAACGTCTGGTTCACTCTTTGGAAATATACAAGAATACGTAAGTGCTTTTAAATTCGTAAACCATATGAATGTAAAGTTATGAAAAACATTATGAAGTAAATAATAGATAATTAATAGAATTCTCTAGAAAGTGCGAAACGAAATGATTATTCCAAACTGCAATACATTATCAATCCAGTTGATTTTTTATTTATGGTATATAGGTAATTATAGATAATGTCATTTAGTGTAGGTATATGTATTGTAGATATGTATAACCTGCACCTGTAAATTTTACCTTTTACTTATTAAGCTTTATAGACTTGCCCAGCCTAGCCTCGCTGTGTGACATCGCCCTTTGTTTAATAAACATGAAATTACACGGCTACAGTCCGAAAATGACCAGATTCTTGTTTTTAATACTCATTCAGGGATAAAGCTATAAGCCTCGACAAAATGACTCCACCTCAGAGATTCAACCTTCCAGACAAAACGATACGACGCCCCACAACACCATTACCTTTTATTACTACAAAAGGTACACGATTTTGCTTTTTTGACATATAAATATAAGAAATTGTCGTAATAAAAGTGTATATCTCGGGTCTCCTTAATGCAAAGAATAATTTCGACTAAACCTTAACAGTGTCGCAGAGAATATTTTCAAGTAAAGAGGCGCTTGTAAATTTTTTATGATTGTCGGACGAGCTAACATTATGTTTTATGATGATAACTAATTTTCGCGGTGTTGTTCGCACAAATTAGATGGATATTTGTTCCTACTTTAATGTTCCTACCCTCAAAGGACAAACTACCGTTTCTGTACCTACAGCGTAGTAAAACATATCCCATTTAGAATGCAATCTACAAATGTTATGACATTGTCTCATTGTATCACCTCCCATGACTGGAGGGAGCCGAGCAAGAACGATAACATCATGGAAAATAGAGATCCCGCCGCCAATAAACATAGAAACATTTATCAAACAGCAATAAACTGTAAACACACACTGGCAATTGTTATAAATTCCTGACAACATTACATAACGTTGAACAATAAACATTCAAAAATATGACCACTATAAACACATTTTAAACTTATTGATAACCCGGTGGAATCAATTACAAAAACTGTACCATAAAATACTAAGCGAAGGAATTAATTCGATTGGCAAAGCAATTACGGCCAGTCACGATGGCCAGTGATTCATGATCTTCATTACGACGTAAATCATTTATGGTAGACGTGTGAATTTACATAGGGCCTACAAGAATTTCTATAAACATGCAAATTGATAAGTTGAAAAATTTGTGGCGGGACATGTCGCGTTTTTATTTACTTATCGTGCATAACCGCTGTTGTTTATTAATCTCGTTGACGTACTGATTTCATTGCAAACCTTTGTAGTCATATCTGATTTTACGAGATAAGCCTTATTAGGTATTACACGGTGGAATTGAACTATTGTTTATAATAGCTACACTTTCTATACAAAAAAACATTATATATAAATTGCGATTTTAAAAATAAGTAGTTACAAAAATATCTAAGTAAAGTAATTATTTAACAATTCATTTCCAAAATTATTGAAACAAATGCTTGTCTCTTAATACATAACTATATTGTACAAAATATCCCCAATTTAAATATGTTTTTAGGCCACGTACCTACAGATAAGGTTTTGTTTTATCATTTCGATAACAAAACGATAGCTGCTATCGATCTTTTGGAACCTGCTCATGCAAGTCAAAATCAATAAAAATAAAGTAAGTATTCGTTTATGATGCATCATCCACGTTCATCAGTAAGGAGGCCGTACATCCGCACAACCGTAAGGTGTGCATCCTTAGAGAATACTTCATCAGGGCAGATGTGGGAACACTTCGGGACGTGGTAGCAGTGGACAAGGGAGTAACTCTGCTCTCCTTGCATGTCGAGAGCTGACGCAATCCTGTAGCAATGACCGCATGAAAACAATTCCCGTTTTTAATAGTACAATAGAATGAACACCGCCTCTATCGGATTCTTGCGGTACTAAGCTACTGCCGCGCCATCTGGTGATCAAGGTCAAAACCCCTTTTTTGATTTTACACCACGGTAATGTCTTTACATTATTAAATGGTATTATCTGTATTTGTGTACATAAAATATTTAAATATATAATTTTATGGTACCTAATTGAATAACTTTCTTGTTGAATAACCATCTACTTCACAAGAGCTGCATAATGTTCATACATATATCCGTAAACTTCGGAAAAACTCTTAACGGAAAATGTAAATATATGAGCTGTGGACCCTCCCACATTAGAATCGGTTAAAAGCATTGTCTTGTTTTCCCGCGCAATGAGATGTCGGGGTCTTAACGGCTTCCAAGATTCCTTGAAGTTGCTAAACTTTCTCTCACATATGTGTTTTCCGTTTAAACGATGTATCGTCTTTTGAACAACATTTTCATACTTAGAAGTTTCATAAAGTATGTAGCATTGATTTTTCAAGCTCGGTAACGGGTGATGTTTTTGAGAAATCTACGTGACGAATTTTGGTACGTATATGTATGTACATACATATGTATTCTGTGTTATACTTTTTAGTATGATCTTAAAATTTAATTACGTACCTACTTTATCAGTCGTGGTAGCCTAGTGCTTAAAGCACCAGCCTCTCAAGTATGAGTGCGCGGGTTAGATTCCAGGTCAGGCAAGTACTAATATAACTTTTCCAAGTTATGTATACTTTCTTAGGATAATAGTGACTGATTAAAGGTGAAAGAAAATATCTCGAGGAAATCTGGACTATAAAGTCTGATATCACCAGCCCGTATTGAGCTAGCGTCGTTATTAACGCTCAATCCTTCTCATTGTGAGAGGAGGCCTGATGACTTTATAAATTGTAAATCTGTAAAGTACCTACATACTAAAAAATAAATAAATATAAAAATTGTTTTACCCATAAATATGTATATAAATATATAATAACGAAATAATTACTCAATATATATAAAAATATAATAATTTAATATAAATTTGACTGATTGATATTATAATGTTTGACTGGTGCCATAAAATATTAGAATAGTAATGTTCATAGATATAAATATATTTAATAATATTATGTACTAGCATTAAATGCCTAATGTTGCTGTGCCCTAACAGGGTCCACAATTGTTCATAGCTTTAAGCATATTGTAACACCTATAAAAACTTGTGGAATGCAAATAAAGAATATGAATATGAATATGAATATGAAATTCTAAAATTATAAAACAAATGCTAGATCTGTTTATGCTTGAGGATTTTTATATCAGACATACGCATAATAATACAAGTACAAGATATAAAATAAAACCAGTTAGTCTGCCGATATTTTAATGATGATCAAACAATCTGCGCAACACTATCCAGGCGTCACCATGATTGTTCCTATAAATCACACCGCGTGTTTCAACAATAATTGCGTCCATAAACTTCACGGTTGACATGCAAAAAGTAATAAAAATCCGTCCGAGCACAGCTTTAGTGCACTATAGTTGGATGAAACTGCGTATAAACTACGGCTGCGCGTCGATAGTTACATTGTCAGCTGATTTGTTCATTGTTAGCTTTTATTGTGAGCCGTGATCTATATCAGTAGCTGTGTTGAAGTCAAGTGTACAAATATACATAAAGCACGCAAGTCGCCCCATGATTTGCTATAGATAAACTCACCTAAAGGTAAAAAATATATACTTTTAAGTACGTCGCATCGGTGGCGAAAAAAACTGTCTGCAGAAGCTGCAATCTCCAGAAACCCACTACCAGTGTACTTCAAAGCTTTTTTCTTTTCAGTGTTCGTACCCTACACAACAAGCCTCTACAATCTATCAAATTTCTTTAACAGATTTTCACTTTATCGCTGAAGAGTAAGATTCAAAGTTGATTGGGAAAATTTGACAGTTTCAGGTAGCTTGATGTGCTGGCATCTGTGCCTGTACCACGACAAAATAAGCAATACATTATAATATGCATAGCATGTAGCTTAACATACAGACGCGAACAACTCGATATTCAAGAGAAACTCGTTTCAAAATGTTACCATTGCATTGTTTCAACAGAATACATGAAATATAGACGAAACCACATGAAGTACCGCCAACATTGTGGAAACTATTCTTAACAATAGAGGTCTTTGATTAAGCCGCGCCATTCGTGGTACACCCAATCTATACATAGCGGACGGAATAAAAACGTGCGGCTGACAAAGAACGTTACATTAACTTTGCCAAGTCTATAAGAGCGTCGTTCTCCTCCAATTTGCGTACACCCTCTGTTCAAGTTCCAAAGCAGTTTTTTGTTTCATTAAGTTCGCAAGCCTAGGCCCGAGAATATAGGTCCTGGGCCATTGTTGTCTCGTCTCATTGTGATATGCAGGCTAGTGGCAGTCAACGAGCAATTTTCTCATTCGCCATTATGCGCTGTTATTATTCTCTTTGTTTGAGACACATACTTATTGTCTTATTAACGCACGCTCTAGTGCGCCAGAATAGCGCCGCTAAATAGAAAACTATTGCTCTCACCTTTCGCTGCGTTTAGAAGTATATTACTGAATGCTGAAACTAAAATTTTTCATTTAACTGTGAATAATCTTTATAAAGGTCCTTTCTTATCTATATCGTCATAATTATGCCATCAAGGTTTCAAACATTTTGATTATTGTTATTGATGTACGAGTATACTATTTCTCCGAGTTGTAAGTGTTCGGTCAGGAATTTCAATTTGATGTCATTTTGACGTTTCATTTCCACAATTTATGACCGTCTATTCTTTCTATAGTCGGATATCTATGAGGAGTTTTTCCGCTTATTATTTTTAACAGTTATTTCCCCTCTGACCCGGCGCTATCGTTAGTGGGGCGGCGACCCCCAGGTGCCATCCTTCATTAATCTTATTCCCTTGCGCGGAACTCGAAGAATCTTAATTTGAAGTTTCGACGCTCCTCTTTATCAGAACTATGCGGAAAGAATCCTTCGAAGGTATTCATTATAACGAGATAAGGGCAAAGGGAAATTTTTCATTGTTTAAAATTTTCTTTTGGGCTGCCGGCGACGGGGTCTGTTTGTGCTATAATTAAATAAATTTATTAAAGAAAACTCCATTTGTTTTCATTATATCGCAGCTTAATGAATTTAGTAACGAATCACAAAATATAACACGGTATATAAATTGTTAATATACGCTATAATATAAATGTATCTTTACGGAACTGTGCCAATAGTTAGCAACTAAAAGAAAAGTGTGACTCGGGGTTGTAACTCACTAAGCTTCTCCGAGATAAAATAACGAAAGTGCTGGAAGGTAGGTACATCTTTAGTTAGCAACAATCAAGACGGCATCTAAAGGTGCTCGAGCATGTCTGAGAGCCCAACTTTGACCGGTGCAGGCAAACCGTAGCGTCTTAATGAACTTTTGAAGTTTCCTCCAAGAACCCCGCGATACATACACAAACTTACGGCTTAGATAATAAGTTTGTAATTGCAGTGGCAAACCGTGAGTGATGTTAAATATCGTGGTCAGTGCAGAGTTGTAGTTGAGGTTACATTGGCTTTATATTATACAGAGATGTACATTGTTACTGCTGTATAATGAATATAGCGCACATTTGGGAATTATTTAGTTTGGGGTTACGTTCAGCCTCTAATTATGTAAGTGCTAAGAAATGATTCTAGGTTCTGAAAGGATTTTGGTACTTAAAATTTGGCTTTAAATATGTAATAAATATATTCCTTTACTGATCAGACTACAGATACGAGTGGTCAAAATAAGCAATACCCATTTTGTCTGACCCGTTTCTTGAGCTGAAAGTCTTAGTTCATAAAAGGTTTTCCTCTTTTATTTTCCAATCAATTAAGTGGTATACTTACCAAAATAAAATCAGCATTACGCTGTAAGCTCTAAGACTCTCGTACTACCCGCATTTTGTCCAAAGCGCTCCGTTCTCTTTCATTATATAAGTGCTTTCTAAAAGATAACACTAAGGACCCAGCGCCTTTAGATACTAAAAGAGCAATATCGAACAATCGTTATTCCGTTTTACTTAACAGAACAGAACAATCGAAAAGGTATTTGCTTTATCTTCTAGTAGTATTCATTCCTTTGAAATGAATTCCAAGGAACATTGCAAAATCCTCGATTTCCATCGTATCATAAGAAATGTTCGAGGTAGGTATGTTCAGGTAAAATATTATAAACAGTAACGAAACCAATGACTGCAGTTCGCGCCAATTTACTTAACATTTCTGAAATTAGCATGGTATTGTTATTTTTTTTAATCTCTTATAAAGTCAATAGAAGCCACCCGTGGACAAGCAAAGCTTCTCGACAAGATCATTACGCCCAAATGCGCAAAGATTCAAACAGTTAACTACAAAAATGCACAGTTAACTGGCGCAAACTACTAAAAATGAAATGTACTCCAAATCAAAACCATAACTTTATGTGGTAATTTCGTCAAATTTTATTATTCTCACTTATAGTAAGGCGATATTTATGACGTAGGAGAAAAGGCCTTCAAGTTTATTGTTTCATGCTAGAGGAGGGCGGTGAATAAACTGGGCGATTTATGCCAGCTGTAAACTTAACAGTTACAGTAAACTCAAATAACAATAGCGCAAATCTTCAATGCTATTCTGTGCGTTCTAATTGTCAGCCTAGTATAAATTGTTGAGAGAAGTTCTAACGTTTTGTTTGATGGAAATATTTTGAATGTTAATAGATAATGAATATATACATAAGTTACTGTCTAGACTTACTGTCTTTGATAAACACAAAGTTACAAACAACAAAAACATAAACCAATTTTAATAATTCTTGGTAAAAAACGTGTAACATCAAATTTCATATTTATCAGGTTTATATAATTTTCAGAATCGTAATTATCAAAGAAAAGAAAAGAAACATGGCCTATGCCATTAGCAAATGCTAATCTCACATAATAACTACGAAACATCTTTCTTACCTCAGCTCAGAACCAATGACCTGATAATAATAATAATTTATATAAATCGTCTTCAATTGAACGATAATGCTATAGTAATTTAATCTATTATGACGTAAAGATGTTTTATCTCTATTTAATGTATGAGTACGTATTTTATTATTGTACATTCTTTACTTATCTATAAAAACCTACTTCACCTATTACGATAGTGTTTACCTAGTAAAATGTAGATTTTTAGGGTTCAATACACAAAAGGACGTCTAAATAATGGAAAACGCAACTCTGTGGCAGTAAATAGGTCACCCGAGGCTTTCGATATAAATATGCGTCGTGGAACGGAGTAAACAATGACATATGAATCACGGAATTCGGAATCGCCACACGATGACGTCACTTGGAACTACTCTTTACTTAATAGGTTCTACGTTGTATGTGTATCTATAAACACTTTTAAGGAAGACAGTAAAAATAATCTTAGCTAATAATAAGATCTTAAAAGGCATTTCTGAATAAAAATAAAATTTAGAAAATAATTCCAGAAAGTCAATTCACTTGATGATTCGAACCAATGAACCAATGTGCTTAATAAACATCTATGGCACAGCACTAGCAGCTCTTGTACAGACTACTAAGGTACTACAATCTGTCAAATTTCCTTAATAGATTTTAAACTTTATCGCCGAAGCGTATGGTACAAAGTTTATTTGGCAAATTTGACAGTTTAGAGTAGCTTGATGTACCAATTAGTCTGTCTCCTACTTTCATAATCTTCAAATATTCCTGTTTTACTGATGAATATATATACCTATAACATAAGATACGTTAAATTCAGCATTTCATCATATTTGTTAACATTATATCTACGAATAGCGTAAGATTACTTTTAATGTACTAGACTATACATTTAGATAACATATTATTTCAATTAATGCCCTTGGCTAAAGGTTTGTCTGCTAATCACGCAAATTATTCATGGTATAGATATTATTAAGATAAAAATAGGTAGGTATATAGGCACGTGCGTAGATAATTTATAAGATTGATATCGGCTTCTGCCAGCAGTTTCAATAGGACCTACTCCACGTATGCTGATGAAAAGTAGCCTAAAGCCTTCCTCAATAAATGGGCTATATACAACTAAAGGATTTTTTCAAATCGGTCTTGGAGTTCCTGAGTTTAAGCAAGCAAACAAATATAAACACTCTTCAGCTTTACATATACTAGTAACTAATATTAGTAATTATTTAAATGAGTTTGAACTAATGTAAAAGTAATACTTTATTTTCTAGAGATATCGTATTTTACGAGTTGTTCAATTACTTAACAGCAAGGACTACAATCGACACATCTCAGAGTAAAATCGGTACCAATGCAATTTTATTTTGTCAACACTTTACCTCCGAATGCTTTTTAGTTTTCTTTTATATACTTAAGCCAGAAGAAAATACACAACATACCTTACCGACCTAAAACGGTTCACCAAAATATTAAGCAGGTGAATCAACAAAAGTTTACCAATAATGAATGATTAGCAGAATAAAGTACTTCCCAATTCAGTGGATGTCGGTAATCGATTTGGGTCAATGTCAGCTACATCAATCATTGGCCGGGGGCTTCGTAAAAACTGAACGTATGGATCGCTTCGGAGCCTCACTCATATATCACTCGGCCTCTCGTCACTTTTATGTGATTGGCCTAACTTATAGCGTGTAGCGGTCCTACAATGCAACAGTGAAAATGGCCCCTGAATCAATCCTATGCAAAACCAGTGACAATTGAAGAAAAATAGGACACGTAGCGTTATGCAGACTTATAAAAAAACATATATTAACTTGTCAATAATGGACAAACCGGTATCAAAAGATACAGGCAAAATAAAAGTAACATTTTTGTCATTTTTTATTCGATAAAGGCGCGCGTCGACTGATACGCAGCGATGACAACGCGCGCACAACGCAAAGAATTTTC
This sequence comes from Heliothis peltigera, assembly GCA_958496145.1. Taxonomy (NCBI): domain Eukaryota; kingdom Metazoa; phylum Arthropoda; class Insecta; order Lepidoptera; family Noctuidae; genus Heliothis; species Heliothis peltigera. Next base: position 5,521,985 of record OY292333.1, read on the forward strand.
GGTATGCTTTGTATGAATATTTCTATAGAACCCCTGGAAAAATATTCTACACAAACATTATTGGCTCGTCGAAGCATTCCTTAAACGAATATTTCTTGAATCTCCTACGCTTACATAACTAGCTAAACCTTTCTTGTAACAATAGCATTTAGAACTTTTATGCTTTACCGAGACTCAATACTATGTTGTTGAGAATTTTCATAAACTTGCTACTTACATTTATATTCCGAAACTTAGTAATAAACCGTTTTATTCACTATCATAATAACCAACTATCAGTATGTTTAATAAAGGGAAATGGGTCACTCGTTAAAAAGTTAGTGTAATTTAATGTATGTGCATAACTTATTATTCACGATGTGTATCGCGTGATTATCATTGCAAATGCTCACGCATAGTCGTGAGGGACCGAGCAGTATAAACGGACAAATGAGATTAGCGTCCTAATTCCTTGATTGATGCTAAACCACCCCTCCCACGAACCGGCACCGTATGCATAGTAAAGTCATAATTTGAGCTCACAGAGCATTATGCTGATAATGCTAGATATGACACAATACTTTATCGGAAGATTGATTTGCATTCAATCAGATGCGACACGTTATTCAAACAAAGTGCGCACGGAAAATTGTTCAAACTATTAATTACCCAAGTTTATATTCAATACGGTATTTACTCACTTTTACGTCGATGTATCTTCCAACTAATTGTTTAGTTACATATACGAGCAATACAGACTAAATGAATATCGGCAAATACTCATCTAAAATTAATGTGCAAGAATGCAAAAACAATAGCATTCTCAATCAAGGTGCGCGTATAAAAATATTTACAAGCTCTTCCAGCGATATTTTATTATTTATTTAGTGTAGTGCGCGCGGGGCGTCAAAACGAGCGTGCGGTTAATATTTCACAGTGCCGACGTTAAGTCGACGGAGATTTATGGAGCGGCAATGGCCTGTGTTCTACAATTAACTAGCCTCGAAACCTGGAACCGTTTGGCCTATTGGCTGCAATGTGCACCAATAATTAGGGCTGGGCTCAACCGTAAGTAATTTAAGAGCAACTGTTGCAGTGCAAACGAGAAATCAATAGCTTTGAATATCGATACAGTAAGTAGAACATCAGAACAATTCGCTGTAAATTTTGATAAGATGTTACGTTGTAATCATATCGGGTAGAAATGAAGACAGTGTCTACCAGCAAACTAAAATTGATTTATATTAAAGGATTTGTTTTTGAAGTCGGCAATATAATGTGATGTGTTTTTATAATAAACTTTATTCAGAGAACATTGTTAGTTTGTGTTTCATCCATAATAGATATAATAGTGTTCATGTCAAAATATTTCCACTGTTTTTGTATCATCTGCTAACATGTGCCTTATTTTTCGGTGGGGAAATCATCAGAATGATGATTCTTGTCGCCGGTGTGCAGTTGCAGAGAGACTCAGACTCTTCTTGACTAAAACCCACTTTTTTACCCTTCTGGAGGTCTTTGTGAGGGCCACGGAAACTCTCGCGATCAACCCGCAGCCCCGGCAAAACTAAAAAGTACTTACGATCATATTTATCTGTTTCAATATCAGAAAAAAATGGAATATCTAAAATGCTTACATAAATTGCTGATACCAAAACCGGTGACATCTGCTAAATCACACGATACGTGCAATGTAGCGATTCAATTGAATATCCAGTCTAAAATATTGCTACCGAACAAAATTCAGACACATCTATGTTGCAGATTATTTGTCTATGCTCAGAATAGAAATCATATTGTGACAATTAACCGGAAAATGCGTCATTGTTTCAGAGAATTTTCAGCAGAAATTGAATTTGTGAAAATTCACTCAAATGTGAAAATTACGCTATGATGTTTTGGGTGAAACTTTACTCCCTACTATTTATTTACTACTACAACCAAATCTAAATGCCCACACAACCCTAATCCCCTACAGAAACCACCAGTTTTAAACAAAATTATTTCCCGTGAAAAATCTTGGCTAATTGACGTATAGTAATGAATTTTATTAGCCTAAGTAGGTAGTATTTCTTTATCTTATCAAAAATAGCCGCGGTATTAAACAATACGTAATCAAATCTTAACAGTTAGATAGATGATATAGCATAGTTTTTCATATATAATAATTGAATTTAGGGTGAATGGCACAGTAGTCGGCTTAAGCAGCTTTGAAGCGCAAGAAGCCTGCATCGCTAGCAAACGCAACGGACAACCCTGCTCTGCGTTTATATAACAATGCAGTGTTAAATCTTGTTTCTACTGCGATATTGAACAACAATATATTTTGTTAATTTTCAGGAGGTACAAAGTTTCGAACAACCCAGAAAAAAAAACGAATACAGCTTCCTAATATCTGGTACACAAAAATTAGAAACATGCCATCACCTCAAGCTACTACAATCTGTCAAATTTCCTTAATACATTTTCAACTTTATCGCTAAAGCATATGGTTCAAAGTTGATTGGGAAATTTGACAGTTTCGGGTAGCTTGATGTGCTGGTGTATGTATTTAAATAGTTGTAAGTACATATACATATACTGTTGTTCATTGAAAATAATTATTTTATCTACTTTTATTTCGTTAAACAAAATTGTAATTAAATACTTTTTAAAAAACTTCCGTATATGCACGAATATTTAACACCAAGTCCACGCAATCAATTACCCTTTACATCACCCTAGGGAACTTCAGATTTGCTACCCACAGCGTAAAACAAAAAGGGCACGTAGACTGTGATGTTGAACCCATCAATACAGGTAAAGTCCATTACGAGTATTACAAACAGCAATGAAATAGTCCTGCTATCCCCCCGTGGAAGTAACCGTGATAATACATTACTTTTGATACGCCAAGCTGTAATTAGCAGCTGTTTAATAATCCTTTTAGCGTTTTATCGCAAACATTTTACGAGCAAATGGAAATGGATCTACATATTAAAATTTACGTACTACATACATATATGTATATGTGTATGTAACATTATATTTTATGTTGTATGAACTTCGGTTTATATTGATCAATGGAATTACAACGATATTTTTGTGACATTCGTGTTAATATAACCAAAGCTTGCAGGTTAACTTTTACGATAAATAACGACTTCTACATATGTCAGGGAATAATAGCTTAGAGTCTAGAGTATACCCAATTTGCTAAAGTCAATCCAAAACATAGGTTTTGTAGAATTTTTGCATGAGCATTGTATGAACTTTTAGCCAGGTCATAAGCTTAAAATGTAAAATGTAGGCTATGTACTGACGCCAGCATATCAACCTGCCCGAACCTGTCGAATTTTACCAATCGAATATTAACCTTCAGGTATTTTGATAATCTGCTATTTAGGTCTATATGTCTGGCAGCATATTGTGTTCATCTTTCCAATAAAAGAAAAGGACTCTCCTCCCACGGTAATGCAGTTATGGGGCTACACTCACGTAGAGTCGACGCGTAGGTCGAGTTGTACCTCCAACCTACAAGTCTATGAGACTGACCTTATCATCACAAATAACTGTCAAACTAAAAAGTAATTCAATTAACCATAGGTATTTGTATGACTTAGAACTGGCCGCTGACCAAAGTTACATTGGCTTGGCTTCCCCTTTGACTTTTCACACAACGTAAACCAATAAGAACGCAAAGATACTCTTGACTTGGAAACCTAATTCAAAGTTCGAATCCCATTTCACCGACAGTTGATAGAACTATCCGTTGACATCAGAGATTTAGTTCCGACCCTAGGGACATCACGAGGTTGACCAAGCTAGCAAACATTTTTTGTATATCTAGTAAAACTTTTAACTTCAGCTATAACTCCATGGACGTCTATTACTTTCTCCTATTGAGCCATGGCGATAACTTTTTAACCCCAGTTGACATGGGGTGAATAACTCGCGTTGACAGTTGTAAGGGGTTCGTGGAAACTTTCTTCCCCTAACGCTTATTGACCTCTTACCCTACGAGAAAATGCATTCTCCAACTCCCGGCTGAATATAAAGCCGTATCCTTGACAGGGAGATGGAAATCGACAAAATAGCATTTGCGTTGTAATATTTTGGTTAGGGGAATTGAACGGCATAAATCATTTTATCTATTTAACGATAGCGTGCTATCCAATTTTTTTATTCTAATGTGCCCTATTTCTATGCTGATCTCTGGATATTTTGCTATAAAATTCGTTTTTAAATCATATTTAAGATGTAGACGTCGCTGGCAAATTGCCACTTATAAACCCTAAAACTTCCACTCGCAAAACCGAACTTTAGATCTCGTATAAAATTTTATTTAATATTCATAGAGTACGTGGAAAACTCCTTTGAATTTATAGTAAAGCGAAAAAATAAAGTGAAGATAAGGGCATGTACGTCACGCAGCGCGGTTACATTAAAATGTATGCCACCGTTTGTGTGGTAGGGAGCTTACAGGTCGGGATAGTGGGTGTACAAATTACAAACCGGTGCAACAGTGAGTAAATGTGGGCTCTTGACCCATTTCGATGTCACATCTAGTCGCTCTAAATTACAACCGTCACTAGCTTCCACCTAAATGCTAGTGAAAAGCGAACTTTAGAAATTTCGGTGCCAATTTCTCATGAATTGGGATGCAGTTTCGTTAAAGCTTTCAGCATGGTATTCGTTTGGTATGCGCTTCACTGTTGGAAGGAAAGGTTTCTCTTGAATAGTACACGGTGTTTGTTGAAAATTTAGATTTAATAGTTTATTTTCGATATTCTAGCGCTTCTAGATATTTTATGAACGATATTACTGTGTATATTTGCAGCAGTTTCCTATAATTTTGATATTTATTTATATGGTACTGACACTTAGAGTTTCCCCCGTAGGGGTCCGATGCCCTATCTATTAGGAATGCTGCGTAAGCCTCGCTTGACTCATGCATGATAGTTTTTACACTTTACCACTAGAAACACGATAGTTTCCCCGTTAATCCGATCTGATTCTCTGGGACGTAAAAGACGGTATCTGATATACATTCACAGTAATTATGTGATATACATAGATATACCACACGATGACGCCATAAGACTAATAAAATCTATATTATTATCTTCAATTAAATAATTTAGATTTAATTATATGATTGAGAATTCTGAATCTCGTGACCTAGTTCATTGATCGCAACCTTTTGTTGTTTCGCTTCGGTAAAACCGAAATTCTTATCTTCGAAACTGGAGAACCAACATATTTCTCAAAACCTAACATGCACGTTTGTGTAGAAAATTTTAATTTGTTTATCTAATACAATGTTGGTACATAATATGCGGCGTCGTGGGCGTGCATACGTGCTGCAACTTGTTATTTCTAATATCGGACGGGAACTGGCGCGGCTAGCTCATTTCATTTGTATTCCACAATGTGGGGCACATTTCGTACAAACATTGGTAACCTCTGAATTGAATTCTTAATACTAGTAAAATGTTTCCTTGGTTTTATTGTGGTTGTCAGCTTGTTGGGGTTTTCTACGTCGTGAACATTCAAATAAAAAGATGACTTTGACTAGCTGCCTTATTAGCTTAGTAGTTTTAAGAGCTTAGTCGTTTTAAGAGCTTGGGCAAAATCGAATTCATGATTCTTGAGTCGGGAAAAAAGATTTTGAGTTTATTCTTTTATGCTAAAACAGCAAATTAATACACAGAAATTCTTACACGATTCTTATTAAAGTTTTAGATATATCTTTTTTGGTATGAAATGTATAAAGACATGAAGTTATTCTTTAATAGGTACTTCCCATTACTTCATAGTTATACCATCGATATACTTACTTATCGAAAAACTAAACATTGTCGTTTCATCTAATAAGCTGTAGTCGCCTTCGAAGACACCCAGTTTTTCAAACACATGTAACTAACATAGGTACCAGTCATCATTGAGTGTAATGGCTACCAGATACAAGATGTATGATGTTGTATCCTGTACAGCATAATCTGAAAAGTAATCTCAGATTTAATGTGTTCAAAGCTAAAACTTAATGCAAACCAACACGGAACCAGCTTCATCTAATCTCCTAGCGACTGTAGATATTACACAGTGTTTTGTTGGAAAACAGTGGGTCCGCATTCTGTGCTCGTTACCTCAGTGACATGTGTCAGCTGACTCCAGTTTATACTGACTCGCTATTACAGCCGCAAACTAGTTGGACTGTCGCAGAAGATGGTCTGTGAACTCTAATAATACGGGCTGAGTGAGTCTTTAAAGATTTATGTGACGTCAGCTCATCGATACGCTAGTGCCTTTGTCGCTAACAAAGGTATGCGAAGATTGAACTAATGTTGGAGACTTTTTTAAGACTGTATTGTACTGTATATTCATATTTCGTCTTTAGGATTTACACACAATAAGGGTATTGCACAAGCATTTGAAATACGTAAGTAATGTTATTAATGAGATATGAAGCAAAAAAAAATTGTTTTATGTAACCGACTATTTCATAACATTCATTTCGAAAAACAACCAGCTCCTGACATCAATATCTCCCTAGTCCAACGAACAGCCGTGATTCCGCACTATCTCGCAAATAAGATGAGGACACGTCAGTTGACATAGCTCCGTGTTAACTGTCAACACGGCTCACCTACTACGCAAACAAGACAACTAGTTTAGGCACCCGATGACAATCCGACAAGACGCAGAACCCCTGACGACTCATTCAATCCAACTAACAGACGATTATGGCCTGGTCATTCCACATAATTGGTTTGACCGCAGTGCTTCCCTGCTGATATTTGAGAAGTTATTCAAAATATGTAACATGTTTTAGAAGCTTTGCAAACTGGTCACGTGTCTGAATCTAGGTGTACATTTGCTGTCGAGGCGCTTTCGTATGTTAAGAACGGAAAATGTTTTAGTGTAGCTCAAGGTAAAATGTTATTTGCGCTTACATTATCATCAACCTATTTATCGTCTCACTGCTGGGCACAGGTCTCCTCTCACACTGTGAAGGGTTGAGCGTTAGTCGCCACGCTTGCTCAATGTGGGTTGGTGATTTCTGACTTTATAGGACTTTATAGTTCAGGTTTCCTCGAGATGTTTTCCTTCACCTTTATTCAGTCATTTGTGTCCAAGGTATACTTAGAAAGTACATACACCTCAGAAAAGTTTGCACTGGTACATACTTCACCTCGAATCGAACCCACACACTCATACTTGAGAGAATGGAGCTTTAAATTAAGCTTCAACATAATTTCAGGCTTAGTATTAAAGTGACAAAAGTCTCGACCATCTGTTATGTAACTGGACTGCAACGCAAATACCATGCAGAGCAATCCTAAAGGGATACTGCACGCAGTAATTAGCTCGCATTGCAGCCTGATTGGTAACCGCAGTACGACACAGCTGTCAATGCTCCTAATTTGACGTCAAACACGAAAGTAATTGGTCTACCCAAGACCGCACACAGATATAATGCCACAAAATTGGAATGATGGACTAGGTCAAAAATAAAATACTTTATCATAATCAATGATTTTGTAAAGCATCTTAAAATAATGTCAGTTTAATTTATCGTTTTGATCCGATAATTGATTCCATTTTTTTATACTGCGATCGAAATAAGTATACGGCTTGATGTTAAAAATCTGTGTCGTCAAAACTTAGTATTTTTCGTACAAATTGCATACTAGGCAACCGTTTTTGACAGTTCAATAAAAGTAATGAATTTGACTAGTTGTCATCTACCGTATTATCGCGTTCACGTAAAAGTGAAGCTTCGTAAAACACCGGGAGCTTGGCGACCGCTGAGGATGGTCGGATTCAATAAAGTTTCAATTTAGCACACTTAATGAATGACGATTCCTTTAGTTTGAAATATGTACAAAAAATGTCTAGCCATCGACCATCTTTAAGGTCTTACACGAAGGAATACGACGAGTGATTTTCATAAAACTACATCAATAAAGAATGAAAAATATTTCTGAACCGTTAAACGAACACCATGAAGACGCAGGCGTCGTATCTTTTTACTTTATGAACGTATTCAGTATCCGCGATGCAGACACAATATTTAAACAATTTCCGTGCATCACACAAAGGACAGTAAAACTGTTAATATTCACAACACTTGTGTTCGTAGATAAAATTAAGAGTTTATGGCTTCTAACTGGTCAGGTCTCGCTATGTTCCACTTGTTCTGAACAAAATGAAAACTTACGATGCTTAAAAGCACCTTAACCAGAAACAAAGAAGTAACATAACTTCACCGTCGCCCACCGCGCCAGCAACTAACTTGTAAGTAAAAGTTAAAAATTATAGTGCCTACTTAGTCTAATATAAACCCTACAAGAAACTTAAGACTTTTACTTAACTTCGTTTTCTTAGAATCTTGAAGCTATAATATGCTTAACAAGAATATTATAGAATTTAAATAACTGTGAAGGTTCTATCTCTTGATAAATTAATAATGTTATGAATTTTAGTAAAATCATTAATGAGGTGTTATTAAGACTAGCTTTTGCCTGCGGTTTCACTCTCATCCCTAGTGAACTACTTAGTACCCGTACCAGAATTAAAAGTAAATTAGAATATAATTTATTTTTTTACTTTATAAACATTGACAAAAACGTTTGCGAATGAAGATGTAATAAATATTAATGTGATTATTTTGTTTTACAGACTCCAGCACATCAACCTACCTCATTCTGCCAAATTTTCTTAATAGATTTTCAACTTCATCGTATAGGTAAGCATAATAATATGGTTCAAAGTTGATTGGGAAAATTCAAAAGTTTCGGGTAGCTTGATGTGCTGGCGTCTGTACATGTCCATCCATTTCAATATCAGTAGGTAAGTACATACACATGTTCAGGCTGTGATGTGGGAAAACACGTTGAGGTACTAAGATGAACATTATATCCTTTCATGTTATTGCGAGAGGTGGCGTCAATCAAATGAATCCTTACTTCATACCCTTGTTTGAAATATTAGCAGGGTATCAAAATTCTACTTCATTTATGAACCTTATTAATAGGTTAAGTATACCTTGTAAACGTAGGGGCTGCCAACACAGGGCCATTATCTTGTAACAATTGCAATTCATATAGCTCCAAAATTCATACACGTATGACATAACAGTAAAATTATGGTACTAGTTTGTTTCAAGCTAGAATAAGCTGACAATATCAATTCGTAAGTCTGTGACACACGGTGTTACCAGCGCAGATGTAAGAAAATCTCATTAGACTAAAACTATTTTAAATATTGGGTAACTTAAATATCTGTCTCACCTAGTTATTTGACATTAATTTAGATGTTAAAAAATATTTTGCATGATAATTATTTCCTAGAGAATAATACTTTTTTTCCCAGAGAATTTACTGCGAAAATAATAATGAAAAAAGCTACAGAAAATATAAAACGAGTTTTCAGCATAACAATAAATCATTACATTTTGATATATCTTACAGTTCCTACCAATCCTATGCATTTGCGAATGGCAACACCGGTGTGACCAGCGGAGCGTCTCAAACTAACGCATCGTACCCAACGAGTTTATGCGACAGAGGCGCTGTTTATTTGCCTGTGTTGCCATACTGAATTTACACGATGCACTCATGAATGGTCGGCTGCGGGCTGACTAGCTATTCTTTCAGTTAAATTTAGTGTTTTCAGATGATTGAGTAACGACTGAATGAGTTTATTGTTATGGAAATTGTATGAAATATTTTGATGGAATGTGCAGTTTTTGTTTATAACGAATGTTAATATTTCGTCGGGCGAACAGGAAAAACTCACTAAATACAAAAAACTCATTAAGTAGAAGGACAAAATAAAAAAAAATAAGTATTCTTGACATCCGTTTATACTGGACTAGTATATTGTCACTGTATTGTGGGTTTATTAAAGCGCTATATTAATCAACTGTTTTCTAGGCTAGTGGCTAAGTTACAGCCGCGAGGGTCTATAAGGTTAAGCAACACTTAGCGCGGTGGGTCCGTGGATTGCATCTTTGGCAGTCTTTACACTTAGTGAAAAGCCAGAAAGTCCAATAACCTATCTTACCAAGGAGTATCTTGTTGCCTAGACAACTGAGTAATTCTTAACTCCTCAGTCAAAAAGGCAATCGCTCTATGTAAAACACTGGTAACATGCATAGCTGCATCCAATTAGACTGGAAGCCAAACCCAATTTAGTTAAGAAAAGGCTAAGCATATGATGTTAACACAACTCTTGTCATAAGTTTAACCTATATTAATTAATGTGGAAACTGAAAGCAGTACCTTACTATTATATTTTAGAGATTATTCAATGATAAAGTACACACATCTGATGAAACAGGCATAGCAGTTACATACAAACGAAACGGTCCAAGGTCCAAAGAATCTTCCGTTTCCCTCCGTCAGTTCTATCAATGAAAATAATGAAAAAATCAAATGAAAATGTCAATTTATCAAGGTGAAAATAAGACAATCGAGAAACGAACGGTCATATTGGAGAAACGCCAAAGGAATTGACAGATCTTGTCGACAATAAGTAATAAGATATCATTTATGATATTAAAAAAAGTTCTTTCATTTCCTTGTTACATTTTTTTGCTGATTTGGCAGCGGAAGAGGATCCTCCATAGTTTTCCCAATTACAGCATTTTATGTAATTGATATTTATTTCAGACTAGCTTTCGCCAGCGATTTTACCCGTTTTTCGAGGGAATTATTTCTGGCAGCAGGATCAAAAGTTAAGCAACTATATTGTTGTCAATTATCTTCAAAATCAACAGTTATGTTCAATAACTGCAAATTATCCTAATGTTCACCAATTACCTATACCCTTTACTGAAAACTGAACTCACTTCAAGGCAGCCTAACTATTAAACTTGGAACAGCTCACTTAAAAGACTTTCAAAGAAATTACCTTCACTGGTTGATACTAAGACGGTTTCGTAAATAACAACTCGTTTCACGTAGTACGTGATGCACTGAATAGAACACACAAATGCCACACTTTTTAATTTTAAAAAGCTCTCCAACTGATTGGTCCGTAACAACTGTTACTTTGCAAAGTAAACTTGGGTTTTATCTTGAGAGATAAATCTTTGGGTCATTCGCTTTAGCCGAGTACACTGAAGAAACAACAACAGATTTTATGGGTAAGAGAAAAAAAATGTACCAGCTTTTATCTCCACAACAGATAAATAAATTTCAGCGATATATTATTTGAAGTCCTTGTCTAACTGCCTCAATTTTTCAAAATGGAAGATATCTGAAATACGTCTTTGGAAAAGATAATTAATACAGATATCGCTTATATTCATACGAGAAACATACAATCTGAGCCATTACTACCATTCCGTCGAAGGGACGTCGTCATCATCGTTAATTTTTTATATTGAGATTTTTTAATAAATAGCTTTGCACACGGCCGCTCATTTGGACAGCGAGCCGGCAAGGCATATCAGTAAACATTATATTTTGGTCATAAAACATAACAAGCTTATAAAACCGCTACATAATCGCGAGGGGTCCCGATGAGCGTCCCCGAGGAACCATTCTGTGTGGCTCGCCCCGAAAATTACTCGGCCAACGTAATTTTGAGATTTTTCCTTTTGTTATTCTTTAAGGCCTCCCGAGATTTGCGACGTTATGATCTCATTTTGAGTTATGAGAAAAAACTCTTAGTTGGTCCCGCTTCGCGAAATCATTGTCCATAGGATTAGCTGCTTACTGGGAATTGAGGGTATCTTATGAGGAAGATTTCTTTTGTTTTGTGCTACAGTTTCCTTTTTTGGACATATTTTAATTATTCAACAAATTGAATTATGCTTTTATGTAAGACGCTTTATGATCAACTTAAAAGATTTTCTAAAGCTAAAGATACCTAATATTCCCAAATATTTTTAAGTAGCTGGCATTTGGTGTTTGGTGGTGTTTTTGCCATCATTGATAAGTAAATTATACATAATCTATGGTATAATATTACTAGGTAAAAGTTGACTGGTGGCTACTTAAACATATCTATTGGGACTCATAAAGAACTATTTCCCTTTTATTACAAACGTGTCCCGAAGTTAGTGCTAACTTGGACTGCCTTTCTTATTACCAAAGAAAATAAAACCAGAACTCAGTGTGGAAGTTTCGCCAGTCATTCTTGCACCGCATCTCCGAACGATACCTCTGGGTCGCATTTTGTCCAGGTTTTATCTACCTAACATATTTGGTACTTTATATTGTATTGGTGAGAGTGAGTTTATTACTTTCAGTTCTACCATGGGCAAAAAAAAAGCTATAGTCAATAACAAACATGCAGCAAAACACTGACGCACTTTATTGATATTCCTGAAAACGATTCAGAAAGGTTTATTTATTGTGTGACAAATATTGAACTAATACAAAAAACAAACAGTGAATGATGAAAATGAATTTGCTGTTATGTGACGTCAAATATTCCGGGAAAGCGACAAATTTTAAACGGCTCGTTACTATACAGGGTTTGGGCGACGAACCGGGTCACAGCAATTTTTAAATTCATAGATTTAAAAGAGAATCCGGTTCGATTCACACATTTGTTATCGCTCCAATTTGGTGGGACGTTTCGCTACGGCGCGTGTACACTGTCCCCCAGCATCCGCACTGTGGATGAAAGCGGCAAATCTGTTGTAACATCGGCTTAACAGCTTGAACTTGACGCGTGGCGCAAGTTACGACCTAAGTTTAAGTGTGTGTTTTAAAGTAACGACCTCACTTGAGAGCTTGTTTTAAGCTTTACTGAAGAATTAAGATGTCCGGTGGCTTAAAAATATTTTTGAGAGAATGAACGATTCTGATTTTAAAAATGGTGCCTATATACATATATGGTTTGATTACAAAACTTGAAACTATTTACAATTACAAAAACTAAAAATCTTATATTTACTCATTGGTATAAACAATAAAGAAGTCATGTTTTTTTTTTCAGAACACAGCTCAAAAGCAACGTAGCGGCAGCACAATATACATATGTACTTAGTTAAAAACTACATATAGGAGGTTTTTGCCATATAAGATAACTAGCGACCCGCCCCGGCTTCGCACGCGTGCAATGCTGGTACTAAAATTATACATATAAACCTTCCTCTTGAATCACTCTATCTATTAAAAAAACCGCATCAAAATCCGTTGCGTAGTTTTAAAGATTTAAGCATACAAGGGGACATAGGGACAGAGAAAGCGACTTTGTTTTATACTATGTAGTAATAGTAATACACAATTCAGATTCCACATTTCTGTCTGACCTTTACTATGCTTACTTCATCATCATCTCCTATATTTATATTTTTTATTTATATTTATACTTTACTATGCTTACTTATTTTTTTCAAAAAGTGTTAAGAATATTTTTAGCATCTAATACCCTGAATCCATACCTCACCATCCGCTCTTGACGTGGCCCACACCAACTGGATAAAAGCACTCAGCACTGGCAGGCAAACCCGCGCGTCCACTAAAATTGCAGTGTGCACCAACAACAAAACTTTGCCGGCGTCTCAGTGACAACTAAACTATATCCTAATCCGAAACGACATAAAACATAACTTGACAATATACATTGCTGCTTATATTTGTATGCTGTGTCAATTTCTTCATGCGAGAAGGTATACATATATTCCAAGAAATTTCATTTGGTCGTTTAACTCACTAATTAAAAGACATATCAATACGTCATATAATGTATGTACTGACTTTAGATAATAAGGTATTGAAGTCTGTATAATGTAAAGCTTCTTTGTAAGTATTAAGTAATGGTCGTGATGTGACCTAAACCCTCTAAATTCTCATGAAACATATGGTATCTTAACTCATCACACGGACACTATTGTATCTTAACTCAAACTATTGCAAAAAAAATGACGTACTAACAGTCTTTGTTGCAGTGAGTGTGTGATATGTAAAAGGTTAATGAACTTTTAGAACTTTGTTCTGTTTTATCATTCTCCGATCGAAGACTTATCAATTATTGGAGCGATTGAAATAGCAATATCTTTCTTTTACTATCGAAATGAATAATTTGATACTATAATATATTTACATATTTTAGATTTTGCAGACACATTTCAGTATTGACGCGGTGTTGACGCATGCTGCATTCCACACCAAAACGAAGTTTGAACACTTTAAGGTTGAAAAATTGGGACCTTAGTGCCATAGGTACTGTTCAAATAAGCTTCATTTAATGATTTGGCCAATGTCTTGTCCTACGAATGTGCGATGCCATCCAGCGTTGCAATGCACCCACTTTTTTGGGCGTGATCCCCGCTGACAGGCATTTTCTGGGTGATATAAAAAATATATATACATAGAAATATGCTAATGTTGGCTGGTAAAACATTCTATAACTCGTCACAATGATATTTCACAAAACTGCGAAAGCAACGAGTCTTGCAAACACTTGGCAAATTGAACTTGAAGATATAGATAAACGAAATGTATTTCAACCTATTTATTGACAAGGAAATGGAAGGCCTTATCTTTACGTACAGGTCCCAGGAGACAAATTAAGGAAACGCGAGTTATTCACGCCATTAAATAACTAGTTCCCTCGCAGTTGTTCCTTGTACAAGATACGAACAATCTATAGGCCTCAGGTGCTCGATCGATTTGAGTTGGACAACACCGGACAATGATTGGAAATGTAGAATACCACTGCCCACACGACTGACTTGGCTAAACTGTGCTTGCTAATTCGAAATTACAACAGTAGGTACTCGTAATTTAAATGGGATTTTACAGAACCAGCTTTCCTTGTCTTATAATATTCAGGGAGATTTTTTATACCTCGACTCACATTCGAGATTCATTTCAAATCATCTGCACCTACCTAGCCTTTTCCCAAACCCATTCTAATGACTAATGTTTTATATGGAGCGACTGCCTATCTGATCTTCTCAATCCACTTACCAACAACTACCTATCTTACAACTCCATACCTCTTGGTAAGACTAATAGTCAGACTTCCTGGCTACCTGTAACGACTCCCAAAAGTCTACCAATTTAAAGTGCCTTCCTAAACACCCATCCAAATACCAACTGCGCCATCGTTGCTTAACCCTATGATCGACCGACTTGTGCAGCTACTACTTAGCCACCACCTCCTCACATTAATTTCAAGTAAAAGTCCTTATTTATGCAAACCTCATTTCACTTTACTGCACTTACAAAGACGATCGAATATCACTTCGTTCTAAACTCGCGTATATATCGTGAAGGAATCTCGAAAGTTTTTGATCGGAGGAGGTAATTCTATATGATTGGGATCTATACAATTTCACAGTGAGTGAACGCAAATTTCTTTTAAAATTTCTTTGTAACCGTTCCTCGGTCCAGACTTTTATAGTCGTCTAGTGTCGCCGAGGCTGCCAACACGGCCCGTTATCTTCGGATTTGTGAGGAAACGAGACATAAAGCCCGCCTGAACGAAGGATTTTGGTGACACACACTGATTCCTTGTATAGATTGCGTATCAATGGAAACGTCCGCATCTTGAGAGAATAAAGTTTTCGAACGGATTGTGGCCGATTTTATTAACAACGTCCGGGTTCTCTGGAAGTCGGAAAAGACTTTATTTTAAATTCTTTAACTGAATGCTGGCTATCATTTCTGTACGTATAATATTATGCCTTTGACTTTAATTGGATCGCAGAAATTGTCCTGCGTCAAGAAGGAAGAATAGTTCTGAATCTCCAAATATTATGACTTTATCGAGAATACATTAAGCAATAAATTACGGCAAAGCTGTCTTTTTGTTCCCAACATCAAAACTATGCCCAAAACTGGGCGTACAACAAGAAAAACAAACAACATTTCGTTCGTGATCATACATTTTATAGTCACCAAAAATCTTAACGATTGGCCCCTTAAGGAGCTCGATGAATAACAAGACTTGAGCGATGAAGATTTGATATGAATTTAAGATGAACTTAGCTTTGTCGAACAAAGGAATTAAATATTAATAAAATATCTCACATGTATGTCTGTGATTGACAAAAAATGTACCCGAAGGTGTCAGACGTTTCATTATGATTTATAAGTTATATTTTATGTATTAATTCACGTCTTGTCTGCTTCGTTATTTTATAGAAAATTATTTATTCGTGAGTTGGAAATTCTCATGTTATATTTGAAATACGACATACATGAAAATATTTGATGCAATTCATCTCCATAGTTTTTATTGACAAAGCAAATAGTCAGAATAGGAGTTCATGCCATTTGCAAATTAGGATAGAAGCACATACTACGAAATCCTTTGGTTTGGAGACAATAATGACGACTCAAATTTGCCATTCGGAAGCGCTACCTCACAATTCTCGCATGAATATGGAATAACATCGGCGCTAAGTTAATATGTATGAATGTAACTTGTTAACTCGCACCAGCCCCGCCAGATGGCATCGAGTCCCCCAAATGTCCCACCTCACTCCACTTTATAATTCAAAGATTTGCTCGCGACGAATAAAGAGGCGCCTTCGCTAAATTATTCATGCTTAGACACTCTGCGTGCACTTGTTTGCAAGAGTTTTAATGTTTCTTACCAACATTTTTACAGTAGACACTGCGACTGGGGACTGCATTTCGGTGAACTTAGCGGAGACTTCAAATATACTCGTTGGTAAAGTTTTGTACAAGACCAGTTCACTGCGTCGAGTTGGAGAATGTAATTTGGCCAATTACTGACTAAATGGTATTTCTCAAGTCTATTCAAGATTGTGAAATGCTACTAGCCTGGTTATAAAAGTTCAAAATGAAACACAAGCATTAGGATGTCCACGTGGAAAAGTCGGACTCGCCCACCGAGAGTTCCGAGAAAAGTCGCAGGCAAATAAATACCTATGTAGTTATAAAAGGGTATGTATTGTCCTTGCCTGTGATGCAGAAAAATGCTATGTTTACATTATCTTTCAAGTATTCTTCATCATAAAGATCAACTTTGAAAATTATATACAGCTAATATAAATATATGTACTTGCAATATTTACAAATGACAGAATAATCCAAATAACCTACCTATCTTTACCGTTTACTCTGAAACGATATTTTATAAACAGTAAAGTAAATAAAAACATTAAAATGAAATTAACCACTCCAGCGTTATTAATTCCATCATAATTTTCCTCTCCACTGCTACTCGGCTTTACTGCGAATGCATTAAGAACTGCGATCTTCAATACGAATATAAAAACAACAACTATAAATGGCACTTCTATTTTATTAAAGCAGCTACATATTCAAGAATACAATCAAGCACTCGTAATTTATTGACAACAATACTTTCCTCCTGTTACGCGACAATATGTTAGTGCTCAATATCGAATCGGTCCCGTGTAGGCGTCGTTTACCAAAAAAGGAGCGATGTTACATCGACGAACGATAAATCAGATGCCTATTGTTGGAGGAAAGTCGCAAATCGTAAGCAAAGCCGCGTCTGAATATTGTAAGACCGCTCTTTTGGAGTTGCCCTTCAATAAAATATCACAAATAAAACCGTATTTACGGATAAATCTTGTTCGGATACGTTCATTATTTGATTATTGGGTTATGATGGGACAGAGGCAATACGGAATACTTTTTTCAATAAATGTGGTCTATGACATATAAAAAGAATTGAGCAAAATATTCGTTAATATTTTATAACATGCTCTAATCTTTATACTAATATTATAGAACTGAAGAGTTTGTTTGTTTTATTATTTGCTTGAAATATCAGGAACTATTGCGCTGATTTTTAATATTTTATATCAGCATCAGACAGCCTTTTGATCGGGGAAGACCATACGCTATCTCTTTCCAATCTATTTATACGGGACGCGGCTGAAACTGGTGGAAAAATGTAGTTTTATATAAAAAAAAATACTGTTCCGAAGTGTAGTTATATTTATGAAATGGTCCACATAAATCACAATCATGTTTTCAGACCGTTACTCAGCAAAATCAGTGAATGTAAAATGCAAGGAGACAGGGCGCCAATACAAAACGCTGTGACTACTTCAATTGGGGAGATTGTGCGCGTATTGGATTCTCAGCGCCCCGTCTAGGCCATCTAATATCAAAGCCAGTAGAATATTGATTTTATCAGAAAAGGATCTCTATTTTTTTTTGTAGTGCTTAAATATTTGAACACTTCGATTTACATACTCAAAATAGCTAAGCATTGTATATGTGGTGTGTGTATGCGGTTCGCTTATTTCTCTATTGTTTACCCTCAGTCTGCGGAAATATAAGAAAAGTTTCCAGCGAATGTGGCGTTCCTCATAACCTCAGTTGAGTTCATGTTTCAATTTTTTTTTATTGCGCCTCGCCTGCACTTTTCCACTTGTACAAAAATTGAGAAATACAGTTTTCGCGGAAAATCAGCATAAGTACTAGAGCTGACGACCCCGTTGGCGCAATGGTAACCACGCCGGACTGCTGAGCTGAGACTCCCGGGTTCGGTTCCCGGCACGGTTGACATTTGTGTGATGAGCTTGCTTGTTTTCTGCAGACTGGGTGTTATAATATTTATTTACAGTATATGTAATTTATCTGTTGTGTTGGCACCCATAACAAAGCTAATCAATACCTTACCATTGGGCTAACCGACTGTACGTGAAAAAGGTGTCCCGATATATTATTATCAGCTGAAACTATAAAGATAAATATTTTTAAAGACCAGTGCCTTCCCACGTTCGTTATAACACCTCAAAAGAGATAACGGTAAAGAAAACAATGGCATATCGTGGATATCTCAGCATTTAGTAATAGTACCCCGAGATCGGGTCCCGATGGCGTGGAGACCAGTGCAATGTGCCTTCTTGTCTGATGTTATTCGCAGCCGAGCGCTGTCAAATTGTAACACCAGACTTTTATTTATTACTTGTATTATTTCCTCGGTTTTCTAGTATCGGTTAGGACGTATTGGAAAA
The DNA here is from genome assembly GCA_958496145.1 of Heliothis peltigera. NCBI lineage: Eukaryota > Metazoa > Arthropoda > Insecta > Lepidoptera > Noctuidae > Heliothis > Heliothis peltigera. The sequence goes on from OY292333.1 coordinate 5,540,883, forward strand.
TTTATAGATCATTTTCTTTGTTATTTAGTTAAAGAGTCATTATTTTGTGAAGAGACTTTTTATATGTTTTTTTTTATCGAATTTAATTTTATACATCCCCTAAATTTACACGTGTATTAAAGAGATATAATTAAATCAAACTTGGTTTTATTTTCAAATTGTGTCTGCGCCTACAGAAAACGTAAGCAAGAAAATATTAAACGTACAACGGCACGAAGCAATGTAGCATCCATAATTCTGTAATGATATTTGCACCAAAGCGGAATTGTAGCAGATTGCTTATTTATTACATTTACTTACGTACCGTTCACACTTCCACACGAATTTTATCAGAGCCAAGATTTCACGGCTTGAGTTTTACTTGAACATTGGACGACTTATGTAATGTAATGGAATATGTGGTAGCATAAGTAGTAAGTTTCATTGTCATTCGTATACTGGCTAACTACATAGGTATAACTTTTTGTTTATGAAAAAAGACTAGTTTTTGTCTCATAAATTCTTCCTGACGTACCCAAATTCCTTTACATTTAGTTAAATTCAATTTTCGAATGCCTTTCATTTCAAAGCATCCTTCAGGAAAGCCTCAGAGTACCTAACGTGGCGTCTTCTCATAAAGGTCAGTTCACACTCGCAGGCCCGGCACGGCGCCGCGCGCAACTTCGTGAATAAATTCGAGCAATTCCCGACCTGCCTTTTACGAGCTGAATGAAGTATGAACTCCGTACGTGCAGAGCTTCTCTTTACTACGCAGAAAATAAAAAAAATCTAATGAACCCAACTTTATTGCTGTTAATAAAACGTAACGAAAGTAGTTCGCGCCGACGCCACTAAAGGTTACACCTCATAGTTGGCCGATTTGTTACAAAATTGGCCTTTCTCCTGCCAGGCAGATAACCGGACAGTTTATGCTTCGTCCAGGACACTTTCTTTTAGTGCCCATGAAAGATCATACATACTTTTAGGTCGTAAAGTTTACCTACTGAGTACACCCAGAATATTACATGTGTGCAAAATAAACTTACACGCGTCTTTTCTCAAGCCTTACACGAGAGCCTCCCTAAATAAATTATTGTTGTGATAAAATCTTTGTGCCGCGAACATTTTCTTTTAAAATTCTATGATTTACGACTTGGGGCTTTGTTGTATAAAAATACTTTCAATCTTCTTGAAAATAATATAGTAGGTATATTAATAAATTGTACTCAGTAGTACCTATTCCATAGAAGTACACTAGCTTACAGTAGCGGTTTCACCCGTTTTACATGCAATATACTCTGCGCACCCAAATAAAAAGTAGCCTGTAGCCATCTTCAAGTACTAGGATGTTGCACAAGTTCAATGTACAAGAACATTCTTCTGTAGGCATAAGGTATAACTAAATATTAGCACCACCAAAGAACATGGCAGTCTCAATACCGCAGACTCCGAATGGCACTCCGATATCAAAATTTATTAAAGAAAAACATTCCCTCAATGCAGCCAAAAAAACCAAATAAATTAAAAAGAAAACACAATCAACGAAAGCCAGCCAGCAGCCAACTGATACAAACTTAAACATGGCACACACGCCAGACTTCGCTTATTAATTCCGCTCACGTACGACTCCGGATTATATTTACTCATTAACTAAATCGTTGGACTGATCGTTTTAATTATTGTCTTCCCATTTAATTTCGTCGTGTTTTGCTATCTGTATAAGCCTTTTTAATCTGGTCCTGGTCGTTTAATTTATTATGACTTGTGTCGGAAAGTATTGGTATAAAGTAACGGAGATAAAAGTGCAATTAATTCGCTATGTGTTATCTTTCATAAGATAATTATCGTAAGTAGAAATTAAGTGGATGCTTAATCGCGGAATGCTGTTACTGTTCTTTCGTTTACTTGATGAATACAAGTAGTACGTACAGATGATTCTATAATAAAATAAATATGAGATTCGCTTCTAATTCTAAACACGTAGGTACCTACAACAATATCATTTTTGGCGATGTCTATAAATCGGTGAATAAGCAAGAAAACTCTTTGTCAACACGATGTAGGATCTGTTATAATATTTTATTAATCTATGTCCAATATAAAGTAAACTGCTGACACAGCTTCAGTTGTTTACTTCATTTATAAGTAATGACGCAAATCAAAGGTATTGTCAGCATTTCCGTTAGCATTGAAATGGTAGATCGGGTTAAAACTTCGATGTGGACACATCCTCTAAAAACGTGTATTTTATCGAAATAAATTCTATTTTTCTAGTTCAACAAAAGTGTTCTTTTTTAAAAAGTCTCCATCATCCCACCCCGTAACAGTGGTGTCAGAAGTGGGATGGTGTGGTAGACTTTCGCGTATCGAAATTTAAAACACGTGTCCACGTCGCCGTATCTCAAATAAAATCTACAAATTCCTATCACACCAAAAAACTAAACTGTGAACTTCTTGTGTGTGTGTAAAAACTGTGAACTTAATTACTGAACCTAAAACTCTACGTTGATCAGAATCGGACAGTCCTGTCAAAAATCTGTGTCCACTGTGTCGAATCCTCTGTATCCACTGTATCGAACTAGACTATACCAAACCATCCGTGACCATTTGATCCTGCAACTATATCTGATTTGGTACGAATCAAAATCGCCGTCATCAAGTCATAACTGCTTGTTCCTGGAGACCTGAGACCTGAGAAAGGTCTACATCGGCTGAACTCTCGATCCTCCGACTCGCCTGTCTACAGTGCTCCGCTTCGTGCTACAAGGTCATGCTGCGTCAGATCCTCATTTTATTGTGAGTAAAATATTCTGATTACCTTTGTTGCCATTAACTGTCTATTTGAGTTTTAAACCCATATTTCTACTCTCTTACTATTTTCTACTTTTGATTACGCACAAAATATTCCATAATGTCTACTTCCACAAGCGAAAGCAAACGTGCTCCAATTATTTCAGAACAATACCCCATGAAAGTCCTATGTGATTTCATAGATACGTATAGTGGTGAACGAGATACCTTGCCTGCTTTCTTAACTAACTGCAAGAATGCTCTCGATTTAGCCTCGGAGTCGCAAAAAGAGCTCATTTTAAAGTTCATTATCTCAAAACTAAGAGGAAAAGCCCAAATTGCATGTTCAAATAGAATATTTGATAATTACGATAGCCTGAAAGAATTTTTGAGACAAAATTTCGGAGAGCGTAAACACTATAATCATTTATTATTAGACTTACAATCATGCAAACAAAATAATAATGAAACGGTCGCGCAATATGCACTTAGAATTGAAACTTGCCTCACAAACCTTCAAGCGGAAATCCATAATTCAGATACATTAAAAAAAGAATTACCGGGACGTATCGCTATGACTGAAGACTTAGCTTTGTACACTTTTACAATCGGGTTACATTCTAACATAAGCAACATAGTTCGTTGCCGTGATCCAAAAACGTTAAACGCTGCCGTTAATATCGCAATGGAGGAGGAAAAGATTTTAAATACGCAAAAGAATACCGCAGTGCATATTAAAACTAAATTCTGTAACAACTGTAAGAAAACAGGTCACTTGCAATCGGAATGCTATTTTTATAACAAAAATAACAACAATCGTTTCCAAGAACTCGTGCCATCGTCATCAAATAAACCTACAACCAACCAGTTCCCTATTATATGTAGATACTGTAAAAACGTGGGTCATGACATATCAGAGTGTCGAAAGAGACAATTTAATAATTCCAGGAAATTACAACCGAGGTCGTCCTATCAAAGACAACATCACATAGAAACACATGACTCGGATATGCCATCGCCCCCGCAAATTCAAGAAATTGACAATAATGATTTAAACTAAACACTGGATTCGCGTATAAGTGCCAACGCGAATTCGTTAACAAAGGCACTACATATTCTATATCTAACCTTACTAAGTCTAATACTAATTCTAAATCTACTAAATCAAATAACATTTCTAAATCTACTAAATCAAATAACATTTCTAAATCTACTATATCGAATATTAATTCAAAATCTACTATATCGAATACTACTTCTAATTCTGATACTATTTCTACTAAATCAAATCATACTTCTAATTTCAATCACGTTGAAAAAACCATTGATAATCTTATAAATCCATTGCCTTCTATTTCGGACAAATGTCCCACTTGCAATAAAAATACTAAATCGATAAAGCCTGCATGTGTGCAGTCCACTGTTTCTAATGACTCTGTTTCTACTAGTCCCAATGAAAGTCTGATAGATTGTTTCCTGGAGAGCACCGAAGAGTGCCCCATGGTATATGATATATCTCAGAATAAGAAAACGTCTTTACCCTTTATCGAAGTCCAAACATCTAACTCAAAAAGGCCCTTAAAATTACTTGTTGATACGGGTAGTTCCATATGTCTAGTAAAAGATACAAGTTTATCAAATATTCCATGTCTTGATTCGGTTAAAGTTAAATTCAAGGGTATAAACGATTTTGGCTCGCACGCTGAGACCAAGGGAAGGTTTTTGTTAACCCTCTATAAAAATGATATAGAGTTTCCTTTTTATTTTCATGTTGTTGACAAAGTTAACCTTGATTACGATGGTATTATAGGAACAAATTTTCTTTCTAATTACCATGCCACTGTATGTTATTCTATGTCTCAATTACAGTTACCAGGAAAAACACCTGTTTATTTTGAAATTAACACCGAACCAATTTATGTCATTCCGGGCCGTACAGAAATGATGATCGAATGCCATGTCACAAACCCTGAACTGAAAGAGGGTTTGAACTTAACAACTACCTTAAACGACTATCCTAAACTTCTTTTTTCAAAGTGTCTTACTTGCGTAAAACCAAATAATAAAATCAATGTCTCTGTTCTAAACACTTCTGAAAATGAAATCATTTTAAAACCAATAAAATTAACGTTAGAGCCTGTATCTCTTATATTAGAAAATAACCATATCGTATCTCAAAATATAGCCGAAGAGACTGTCCCTTGTTTTCCAACAACCCTCGCTGACTTAGATCACGATAGAAGAGTCCAAAATGCATTAAGATGTGATCATCTAAATTCAGAAGAGGAGTCTAGCTTACGCAAACTATGTTCAGAGTTTAATGATATTTTTTACTTGGAAGGAGATGTATTAACTGCCACTAAAACTATTCAACACGAAATCCGTACTACTTCCGAAACGCCTATACATGTCAAAAGCTATCGTTTTCCCGAATGCCACAAAGAAGAGGTTAGTAAACAAATAAAAAACATGTTAGACCAAAATATTATTAGTCCGTCTGTCTCTCCTTGGTCAGCACCTATTTGGGTTGTGCCAAAAAAACAGGATGCCTCAGGAAAACCAAAATGGCGAATAGTAATCGACTACCGCAAGCTTAATGAAATTACCATCGGCGACGCGTATCCGATTCCTAACATTACAGATATACTAGATCAGCTAGGACATAGTAAGTATTTTACCACTCTAGATTTAGCGTCATCTTTTCATCAGGTTTGCATGAAAGAGTCGGATGCTGAAAAGACAGCCTTCAGTGTTCCGGGTGTCTCTGGTCAACCAGGACACTACCAATTTAATCGCATGCCTTTTGGGTTAAAAAACGCGCCATCTACCTTTCAAAGGCTCATGAACATCGTATTATCTGGCCTTCAGGGAATCCATTGTTTCACATATTTGGATGATATTGTCGTATTCGGACATGACTTAACTTCCCATCTAGCAAAACTTAAATTAGTGTTTGAAAAATTACGCCTCCATAATTTAAAACTTCAACCAGATAAAAGTGAGTTCCTTTGTAAAGAGGTACAATATCTAGGTCACGTAATATCTGAAAACGGTGTGAAACCTGATCCCAAAAAGGTCGAATGCGTCCAAAAGTTCCCTGTACCAAAAAATCCTCGAGACATTAAATCATTCCTAGGCCTAGTCGGATATTATCGACGCTTTATCGATAATTTTTCACATATTACGAAACCTCTTACTAGTCTCTTAAAGAAAGACACTAAATTCTCGTGGCTTACTGAGCAACAAACCGCCTTCGAAATTTTAAAAAATAAAATCACAACGGCACCAATACTGCAATATCCCGACTTCACGAAGCCATTCCTGCTTACTACAGACGCATCTAATTATGCCGTTTCTGCTATTCTATCCCAGGGCGAAATAAATAAGGATCTCCCCATAGCTTACGCGTCCAGAACCCTAAATAAAGCTGAGGGCAACTATTCTACAACTGAAAAAGAATGCCTTGCTATTATTTTTGGCACAAAAGTTTTTCGTCCCTATTTATATGGCCGTAAGTTCCAAATCGTGACCGATCACAAGCCACTACAGTGGTTATTCAATTGTAAAGACCCTAGCTCCAGATTAGTTCGTTGGCGTTTAAAACTTGAGGAGTTCGATTACGAAATCATATATAAAAAGGGTAAAATTAACTGTAATGCAGATTCCTTATCTCGTAACCCGATACTCGCGATAGATCCTGAAAGCCCCTCTACATCCGAAACATACGAAAAATATCTAGAAATTTCTCAAGGCCAAAATTCTACTTACGACACATTAATAGAGGAACATAATGAATCACTATTAAAAGCAAAGTGTAAAATGATCGCTTACCCTTCCGCAATCGACTTAGATGACTCAATTCCATATTGTTCCGAAATCATACAATTATCTAAATTCAACGACGAAGTGCCTGACGTTAGAACCGTAGAACGAGAACTATACACGTTTCATAGTACATCTAATGAAAAACATATATACACACATTTATTCTTACGCGTGCATCATTACGATGAAATCAGTTATAAAGATATTTTTAACATGCTTAGAGATTATAGAGATATGATCACTACGTGGTATGCAGAAGAGAAAGAATTCGCCATTTCCGATTTTCAAGATCCCTTTATAAAACTGTCATTCACTAAAATTTACAATATAATTGGATTTCTATTTCACAACACTGGTGTCAAGGTCCACATTTATCATAACAATATCATCTTTCCAACTCCCAGCGAAGTTCCGCGCATTCTAAAAGATAATCACGACGCTGCCTCCGCGGGACACCCTGGCATTTCTCGAATGTATGATAGACTAAAGTCGTTATACTGTTGGAAAAACATGCGACAAGACATAGAAACCTATGTTAAGAATTGCAAGTCTTGTCAAATTAACAAACCCTTACGTCATTCCAATAAAGCTCCAATGATCATTACGTCAACGGCCACTAAACCAAACGAAAAACTATTCTTAGACATTGTAGGTCCACTTCCAGAAACTAGAATCGATCAATACAAATTTATTCTAACCCTACAAGATGACCTAACAAAATACTCTCAAGCTTATCCTTTACAGACCTGCTCTGCTCAGGAAACCGCGCAACGTCTAGTACATTTCATCTCCCATCTGGGAATACCGCGAACTATTGTGACAGATCAAGGCACTAACTTCTGCTCAGAAGTGTTCAAACAATTAGAAAAGCTCTTCGGAATTAAACATATATTTGCGTCACCCTATCACCCTCAAACATGCGGTGCATTAGAACGTAGTCATTCAACCCTAAAAGAATACTTACGTTCTTATATAAACGAAAACTCACACACATGGGACTTATATTTAAATACGGCCATGTTAGCATACAACTCTAACGTACATTCCACCACGGGTTTTGCTCCATTCGAACTTATATTTGGTCATAAACCATACATTCCGAAATCTATCGATACACTCGAAAATAATACCTATACAGATTATGTACGCGCTCTCAATCATCGGTTATATTACAGTAGACAAAAAGCGTTGCAAAATATCCAACAATCCAAAGAGCGGTCAAAACATTACTATGATTCCCATTCACGTCCTATAACTTACAATGTCGGTGATATGGTATTTATTCGATGTCACCATAAACAAAACAAAGCGCTATCGCCAGTCTGGAAAGGCCCCTATAAAATAATTAAGATAAACGGAAACCACACGGTCACGTTACAAATTGAACGCAAGCATGTCCGTCATCATTATGACGAAGTCAAACCAGCCTTCTAATAACAATATGCACATACTTTGTAAATCTATTTATTTTCAGATATTCGATGTCTGCCTACGCGGACCAATTCATCACGCAAATTGTAAACAGTCCTGGATTGTATTTCGATCAATTATTAGATGTAAGATTTACTAACGACCATTGGCATGTTATAACCTATGTTGATCTTAGTCACATACAACCACATTTTGAAAATGTCGAAATTTTATTCAATCAAGTTTCCAAATATTGTAACTCTGCTGTTTCGTCTCAGGTAAAAATCGACTGTCTAAATTCACTGAGTTCTTTAAAATTACAACATAACAATAACGTTCAGAAATTCTCATCTATCTTGTACTTGGTACAAGTAAATGAAATCAAACGCCCTAAACGTGGTTTAATCGATGCAGGCGGTTCTCTGTTAAAAACTTTCTTTGGGACTCTAGATACAGATGACGCGAATAAGTTCACTAATGCTATAAATAAAGTACAGTCAGACGAAAAACAGTTAACACTTTTAATGCGTGATAATATCCACGTAATCAAATCTACTATTTCTACCTTTAATAATACTATGTCAAAAGTTAAAGAAAATGAAAATCGTTTAAATGAAAACTTAAACAAAATCGAAAAAGCCTTCGCAAATATCTTAAATACTAATGATAAATTAGAAATTAAAACACAATTATCTTTGCTTCTAAATTCTCTAGAAAGTATTATTATAACATTATCCTTCGATATTGATGACGTAAATAATGCCATATTGTTTAGTAAAATGAATGTTTTGCACCCGACTGTACTTAGTCCTATGCAAGTGTTCAAGGAGCTCGAGTTACATGCAAACCGTTTACCGCGACACGCTGAGTTGCCAATTCCGTTAACACTTCATAACGTAAATGAAATAATAAATATATCGGATATCATCTGTTATTATCATGAAAGTAAATTGATATTAATATTAAAGATACCGCTAGTTCTGACGCAAGTTTACAATTTATTTCAAAATATTCCATTACCAATATCCTACGATAACAAAACTCCTGATACTTTTATTTTAATTGCTCCAAATAAACAGTTCTTGGCAATGTCATTAGATCGTCTATTTTACTCTCAATTTGACAGTGTCAGTGAGTGCAAAGTGATAAAAGAAAAGTGTTACGTGTGTCCGTTAAGTAACGTGTATTCTACAATTGCTAATCCTTCTTGTGAGACTATTCTGCTAACAGATGTTATAGATAAGTTGCCAAAATCTTGCCAAACTAGAATTCTACGTGGTAACATAGATTTATTTCATAAAATATCTAATAACCGTTGGATTTACGTACAGTCAGAACCTAATAAATGTCATATCATGTGTAATGGTGATTCTGAGGACCACGTTGAAATCTTGTTAGGCACAGGAACATTACATATTCCTAAATCTTGTAAAGCTTATTATAAGACTCTAACTTTTGTACCAAGTGACAGCATCACTTCTAATTTAACAACCACTGTATCAAATTTCAATATATTAAATGATGACTGTTGCAACAATTTTAAGATGAACAAATCACTACACCAAGTTCCTCTTGTAAAACTAAATGAGTTTAATAGCTTCGATTCCTTATTAAAAGCAAGCGCTCATCTTAATGATTTTGAAAACCAGTTAAATAAAATTGGAGAGCCTTCTCATTTAGATAAATATGGTACTCATTATATTTCAACGACATATGTACTTACAATATTATTCCTTATTTATTTATTGTTTAAACTCCGTAGATACATATTGCATAAGCCTTCAAGTTATTGTATAAACATATACAATAAAAATGTCAGTAGACCTAAAACACATGTCACCAATGTTGCGTATACGTCAGACTCATCAGAAGGTGAAGTTGATAACGTATCAATCAAATCTTTACCAGTTCCTATTAAACGTAATCCTATGAAATAAACTAGATTGTATTAAGGTAGCTATAAGCTAATAATTTCTTTTAATTATAAGTCTTACGATTATATTCCATTTTATTTTCTTCATTCTTGTAGTGTTTTATTAAGAACATTTAGGTAATTATTTTCCAATTCTTATGTTTGTTTTCTTAAATATTATGTTAATCGTATTTTTCTATGTCCTTCGATGTAATAAGTAGTCATGTTATCGTAATGTCTAAGTTCAAATATTGTGATGTCCATGTCGAAGTCTCGTCATAAATTTCTCATCACTTTCTTTCGTGATGATCAATCTTATCGGGGGGGTTGTTATAATATTTTATTAATCTATGTCCAATATAAAGTAAACTGCTGACACAGCTTCAGTTGTTTACTTCATTTATAAGTAATGACGCAAATCAAAGGTATTGTCAGCATTTCCGTTAGCATTGAAATGGTAGATCGGGTTAAAACTTCGATGTGGACACATCCTCTAAAAACGTGTATTTTATCGAAATAAATTCTATTTTTCTAGTTCAACAAAAGTGTTCTTTTTTAAAAAGTCTCCATCATCCCACTCCGTAACAGATCACTTACATAAATCAACAGCAACATTAACATCCTGTATCGTTCTTTGTTTTGTGAAAACACGCCATTTATTTCGCTTTACCTTCCCAAAGTCTATTTTTAAAGCAACGTTGTTCAAAACGATCCTTTGAAAAACAATTTCCGTTGGCCCGGCTGTGTCCGGGCACGCTGTACAAGGAACAAGATAGATAGCCATATAAATCTCCCATGTGTCTAATTGACGGGTACGAAGTGAGGCCACCCCGTCCCGACCAGACTTGTAGAACTGATTCACTTACCTCATTTGGAAAAAGTGTTGTAAGTAATGTTACAGTCTTTGTTTTCACCTTAACTACCTAGCTCAGACGCGGAAAGTTTCAACGTTCCTCCGTGAAATTGCAAGATTAGTGCGGTCAACTTGTAAGGTGAGGTTCAGCCGATTGAAGACGTGGTTTTCTTACAGAAGTTAGTGCTTTAGTTTATATACCTGTTTAAGCTGAAGATATTACAATTATCAGAGGAATGGCGAAAACCACCCAAAATTCTGGGTCATACTTTATATCCAATACAGTATTGGATATAAAGTTTATAATCTCATTGGTGCCAGCTCTTGACGTAAATATTCTTAATAATGACACTACTAGTAATTGAGCCAATAGTGATTGTCTTTAAGGATGTTTTCTTTTTTTTAAGTTTATCCCAATTGGTAAAGCAAAAAATCTACCAGTTATGTTCTAGTTCATGAAAAACACATACAAAAAAATACATAAGATATATTTTATTGTACATGATTAATTAAACTGTTTTCTCTCAATAGCACTGTGTAGAAGCTCTTAGCCCGAGTGCACATTAAATATTCTCGGATAAGTTTATGTGGCTACTCCAAAAATCCTTCGTAAGAAAGTTATTTATTTGTACGTTCACCTCACTTAACCTTGTTGCTTAAATCACCACGCTAGTTAATGAGATGGCTCTTGTTTAGTGCGTCCTCGCTAAGAAATATCGTGCAATACAACTTTACTTAATTGTATTGCTGCTTTACGTATACATTATCTTAATCAAGCAATAATAAAGTATTATACTAACCAATTATCTTACCTAGAACAATTAAGCAGCCAACGTACAAATAATTGTCGTTGATTGCAAATCCCATCAGTAATTTTTCTGAGGCAATGTATTACGGTGGGAGCTCAAATGAGAGAGCTCGCCATTTAATCATAGTAAAAGGGACATAAATCCCAATTACACGGCTTATTATTTCGAAAAAGGCTCAGAAAGTCGCGATGTGACGGAGTCCGAGGCAGGACAATACGGTACCGCTGAAATATTAGCTCGGGGACCAATGCGCTGCCGACCGAACATCTAGTCAGCCTTAGCAACAATTTAGTACTAAGACTATATCGTTTTATTTCAGACATTGTCCATCATTCATTGAAGACCAAATAGTAAAGTTTTCCTTATTAAGATCTCCCTCAGTTCATTTGTTCTACCTTATCGATTTTCAACTTTATAGTCGTATCTATAAATTCAATAATAATGTTTAGGTACTCTGTTTTTGTGTAAACAATGATCCCTTTACTTATTACGTAGCAAGATTTCTGGACAAACACTCAATGTCACCCTATAGGTACTTAAAGATTGTCCACCAAAAAAAAACTATCCGAATAAAATGTTTGAGGTCCAAGAAACCGCACTGATTGCACAAAGGGGTCCCGCGGGACTGAATTATCGTCACGTACTTCTGCCACCCTACTTCGTTAGTTCGCCTGATGACGTGTGCCGAAACATCCCCCCCATACATTTGCAATTCCATTCACAAACTGTTACCATCATCACGCATTTATTTGGTTTTCCTTTTTTATCTGTGAGTCACGAAAAAATACGTCAATGGACAAGTTTCAATACCAAATGTCCTTCAAAGAAAATGTCCTTTGTCTTCCAAAATGGAATATTATATCTCACTGTACCCTAAAAAGATATCTAAGTATAACATGACGACTAATAAAATATCCTTGTTCGCTTACACGTGGCATGTATCAGATAATTGAGCGATGTCGACGAAATGAAGGCAGTATTGAATCAGACTTTGAGATCTGTGGCGCGAGGCCCCAGAATGGTTACATTAGATTACAGTAAATGAATCGCAGTTGAAATCATGTCTGACTGTTCATTGTTACGTGAATCTGGTGTGGAAGTGTACAGATAGCTAAATTGGAAATCATAACATGTTAAGAAATATAATTCTCTGGTCTGTTAAACTAACTTCTGCCAAAAAACCACCTCGATATAAAGACATTGAGAACTATGTTTACGTATGGTGGTTCCCGTAATAAACTCTCCGGATATAGCCAGGAAATTAAGCTCATTTCGAATCTACCTTTTTTGTCAACATCATTTAATATTATCCAGGACTTACACTCCTGTGAACAGATTTGTCAGATTATTGTTCTTCGTAGTATCTTGACTACCTACTTGCTTTCTTTGGAATATAGCCAGTACCTATACCTTGTCAGGATAAGCAAGACTTATTTGGATGTAACCCAATTTACGTGTATTCTTTTTTATTATAGAGTGAACATGATCCATACCATATCCACCTATCATAAACATAATCCATCGTTCAGTTCTTTCAGCTCACCATGCGAGAGCTAAAATACCAACCGAGATATATTTTCCATTCCTTTTCAATCGACCCTACTTCTTACTTTATATTAATGTTGTTTAATTTTACTCAGCTAAGTAATTACTTAATCAATATCACATGAAGCCCTTAAATGAACTCAACGTTTTCAAATGCCTATAATGACTTCTTTTAATTAACTCCCGCAATGCATAAACTGTTCGTTGCTAATTAAAACACAGCTATATTAATTAGAAACCCTTTTGGAAAATATAATTACTTATTTTAACAGCGTCGGCTGCCTAAATGTAATACAGGAATGGCGTCTAAAGAAAATACCCGCGGGATTGGAATAAAAACGCGCGGTTTACGTTAAAATAAAGTATTACTCACCTAATTAAGGAGTTTTTATTATGAAATGTTCATCGTGGAGTCTTTGTGGGGAACTACAATGCGCTCGGAATTGCATTTGATCATTTTCTGTGTTCTGTTATTAAGAAATGTATACAAAAGAGGACAATTGCAACGATAACGAATGAGAGGGGAGAGGAAGGAGCTTTGTGCAATCAGCGCGTTTTATTCGCCGTCGACGTGCCGGGGACTCTTCGCTGAGGGTAATTGTGATAACACGATGTCGTCGACTCTCCAAAAACGTGTCTGCAATCGCGATCATCATTTGCACGTTTGGAAATCTAAAAATCTTGGCACCTTTACCCGATATTGCATAGAAGCCAGATAGAAAAGACCTGATTCAGATACCGATCGCCCATGCATATGCATGAAAATTAGCATTAGTTTAAGGCCTGTTATTTAAGGACACTCAAAACTATTAAACCACTATTTTATTAATCAATATAAGAGATATTCGAGCAGTTACACTAACACTACCATTTATACAAAATAACATTTACAATAATATTTACAGCTCTATAAAATACCAGTTTTTCTAATATAAAATCACTGTAAAACGGGTCTAAACGTGCATTCGGTGTGTTTTGGTGCCAAAGATAACACAAACAGGCTGGAACCGCACAAATACTATTGCTTCACGCATACTAATGTGTCCCAAACGGCTATCGGCTAGCCAATGTCCTGTATTATATCGATTCGATAAGTTTTACTTTAGTGTCGATAGTAAATTGGGGTGTATAAGTACTTATGGCTAGTTTGTGCGAGTTTATGGGCGATAAAGAAGTGTTTTGCATATTGTCCCGACTACTATTTCGAAAAGGAGGTTAATTAGCAAACAGTAGACGTGTCTTGAATTAATTTACTTCTATATGGGACAGTCGTTCATTCTCTTTGTGCATGTGTTGCTACTACATAAAAGCTAGCTATTTTTAGTTTTTTAACTGCGACTTCATTCTGAAGCCAACATATTTCATATTTTTCTCCAATTGCCAAATAAGCTGTGTAGTTCATCTAAATTATATGATAATTACAACTATTTGGTTAGAATAACTAGCATTTTGTAGCCATTTGAGTTTCTTACTAAGTACCTATATGTTTTTACGAAACCGTTCTTACAAACAACAATTAAATGCATATCGGATCATTTAATTCGAAACAAAATGGAATGACAGGCAAATAATTATTTTAACCTGCAATAGTCGAGGAATGGAGTGAAGTAGTTAAAAACATCGTTAAGCACATTGTCGGAGGCGTTTAAGTCGGCTGAAGTGAAAGTTTTCACGTTACGAATACTTGAAAAGTCCATTACACGGTTGACGGCGTCGACGTCGACCTTACGACGCCAAGTTGTTTGTAATTACACAGACATAGCCCCGAGATTTCATTTAAACTTCGTGACAGCACCCGCCGTTGACAGCTCTTTCTGCAATTGTTAACTTCTTAGAAAAATATTATCATAGTCAGACGGTGCGCTGGGCACTCGAGCGCTTGAGCGCGGAACACCTGAGTTGATGCGGCTACTTTATAACAGCTATTTGCGGCAACCAAGACTTTGATTATGAAGAGTCTCTTTTGCAGTCCCCGGAGAAATGTTTCTGTGACTACTTTGAAAGATTTTCAGGCGGTCTGCGCTGTTACAATATCTCTATCACGTGAAACTTATAATTGTTCCATTTTTAAACAATCTAACATAAAGCTCTTTTTATTCCTTGCAGTTTTCTATGGAAAAGTTTTGTACGCGAGCACTCCATTGTGTCGTACCAGCAACAAACTCAATAAACATTGGCACATTCGTTGTTCAGCGTCGGCAGCTTCACGCGACAGTAAGCGGATTGGCGTGCCTACATAGTTATACAGTGAATTAATAAGTTAGTAGTTCATGCATATTAAGGCTGTAGACAACCGCAGCTCTCCATATTCATATATACAGTTTCAGACCCAACTAAACACCTTGAGAACGTTGAGCTGGGAAAATTTAAATGAAGCACCTCAATCAGTAGTATTTTCTAAAGCGATTGCGGTAAATACGAAAGGAGAAGCTACTTAATTCTGTATTTTATGAAGGTCTTCCATAGATAGTACCTACATGTTTATCTACTATTTATTTAGGTACGCCATTTCCCGCATAGATATGTAACATATTACTGAAATATCGGCCAAATTAAGCTTCAATCAAGATCAGATACGTTCACAGGTAGAACGAAGCTTAACAAGACCCGCATTATCGAAAAAGTAAATAAAACATTTAATTTACTCAGTAAAATATAGCTATTAAATACCTTAATGCAAGAGAACAATTTTGCTAGCCGAATTAATTGACAATAGCGTCATCTTTATGCTAACGGATACCCAACCTAACAATGTCACGATGTTCTAACATATTATGACTGGTACAAATACAATATCGAGTTTATAAATAACACATTTTCTCATCTCTATTGTAATAGGCATTCTATAAATTGTATTCCCACGTCGTAACTTCGCACAACCGCGTCGGTAACTTCCTTAACTATGAGGTATATTGTGTCTAACTAGAATACTATACAAAGAGGTGTAATAAACTACATTCTCTTTAGGTTATACAAATAAATCTATGGTAGAAGGAAACAAGAGTGGTGTTCAAAGGATAAATGATAATGCTGGTGGTTTAATCGGTATATGTGTGTTTTCCGATTTAAGGTGCAGACGCCATCACATCAACAACATTATCTACTAAATACAATCTGACAAATTTCCTTAATAGATTTTCAACTTTACCTCTGAAGCCTTATGGTTCCAAGTTGAGTAGGAAAATTTGACAGTTTCGGGTAGCTTGCCCTTCTAATTTTTACGAACTAATTTGTTATTTCGACTTCGACAAAATGTTTCGGTCATTCCTACATTGAATAGTGAAACTTCTAAAGATCCATTTCAGAACCCGTCCAAAATCACTATGAATTCCTGCATATTTTTACCTGAAATGTACATGGATCACTCAAAAATTGGTTCCAATTAAAATTCGTACGGTTTAAGTGGCGCAGCTACCCGCTCCGGCGGGCGCGGGCTGCGCAAACATCGCCATAACCAACCTAGCTGACTGCAAACCTCTTCGCGAACGTGCCTGCTATTACTTCGCTTTACACCAATTTACCACACTGTGGTTTTGGGTTTATTATTCTGTAAATATAGTAAAAATGAATTTACTTACATATTTATCTTGCTTTAAGTGAAAATTAAAATAACCAGGAAAAAGATAAATGACCAACCCTTCTTTCTGTAATAGACACTTTCAGCAACAGGGCAATAAAAAAGAGGTTGACGCGAGAAAAACTTTAGTTTAACGTTAGGTACTTAGGCTATTCGAGCGAAGAATATTTGAAGATAGCTTGTTTCAAATTCTTGAATAAATCGTACCTATATCCAGCGTAGGAATTGGCTTACAGCCAATCTACAGAATCATTTAAATAAAAAGAAAATACCTAAGGCACTGTGCTTCTTGTATTTGCTCCAATCTCAGCATCTGACAAAATAACAAAGCTTCGTGATATTCTGACAACAAGCAAACGAAAATAATCCGACAAACAACATTATTATTGTTCGTAAATATATTGTTGATTGTGTGTTACTATGTAAGACTGACTTCCACGGACGTCCTAATAAAGAAAATATAAATAACATATTTTCCTCTTGATACGTTATTTACATTTAAAAGTATTATGTAGGTATCTACATCTACTCAAATTACTCGAAGGAAATATTTCAGCTTGAAGGTACTTTACTTAATAATTTATGAATAAACGGCGTTCTTAATTCTTTCCTAAAGTCCGGAATTCAAATTTAACCGTCATTATAATGATTTATGAAATCGCGTCCTAATTAGGACAGTCGACGTCTCTCAACTGAGCTCTACGGGGACTTTGGTAATGGACGAACAGAGGCTGGGGTCATCCATTTGACGTCACAACTTAATCAGAATCTGCGGAAACATTTTGGACTGAAAGGTATTGATGTTAACTGTATAAATGTTTAAGTAGGTAGATTAAAACCAAATTTAAGTTATATAAACTTAGTTCTTGGTTTTCCTTCCATTCAGGTTACCTAATGGATACTAGTAGAGGATATCCATCAGTGATCCCTCAATCCTATCTTAAAACCTACAAACCCGAATGCATTCATTAAAGCCTGAAATATTCATGCACCTTCAGTGTATGGATGAGTAGGTAATCGATCTCAATACAAGTCTAGCAATAGCAGCTTTAGCAGCACTTTGAGGGGGCCTGAACACTATCTGCAAAACGCATATACATATAGGTATATCTAGATACATTAATATTGCTTCGAGACCAATAAGGCTGTTTACAAACGTGCTTTGTACTTTGTGGCTGGCTTGCAAACAAGCCTGTCCCATTATTGCACCATTGTGTGCCATCCAGTGTCTGGAAATTTTGCAATTAATATGGGCTTGTAACCGCGCTACCGTACAGCTGATTGAATTCATGTGACGTACCTATGACAATGTTGTGACGTCGCGTTGGGCAGATTGATTAATATTATTTCCAGCAGAATATTATAAGTATTTCTGTTTAAACATGCATCATATTATAATCGAAATATCTAGTACCTAGTAATATCTGGTCTTGTTGGTCGTTAGAATGACATCTAAGGTTCGTTTCCTGATTAAGAAAAATGCTGTTGGAGGTTTTTGGATCTGACGACTCTTCCAGTTAATTAAGCGCATGAGCCTTTTTAAATAGTACTCCTGCAGTAATTACAAAATACCTATATTATGTATATAAATAACGTTTGAGCGGGATAGTGGAGAATTGATTGGTTGAGTGAGACCGCGGCCGCGCCCGGGCACGCCGAACTTTCTTAATTAACTCGTTATTGTGCAGTGCACGAAACAACTCGCTACCTATAGCTTAACCCCGTCCACACTACCTAAATAGCACCAAGTTATTATTTATTGTATTTCACTTGTTATTGTTCGGCTGCAGTAAATTATGTAAACCACAGCAACTTTGTTACTAGTGAGACTACGAGTAGTGTGTGAAAATGTTTTAGATTAATAAAGCTTCAACTTGGTCTTATAATTATTTTCGACCATATTTATGTGGTTTAAGATTTTATAGCAGCAAAATTTTGGACTTCTTAGTTCTTCTCTTGTTTTTATCCCAACTAAAAGCTTCTTGGAAAGGTACAAATTTAACTAAAAATATCACAATTACCTACACAGCTACGTTAGAGAGAATGTTTCGAAACCATACGGATAAGGAAACCCTTCACAGTAGAAAAGGTCGAATTAATTATGTAGACCGTATCGAAAAGATGGGCCGACGCAGAATCAATGTCAGGCTTTTTCAGACATAACCATATTTGTCCCCGGCTACCATCACACAATGCTCTTTAGTCTGATCATTAATGACATGAGTCTCGCCACCCCACACCTTATTAAGGGCCGCACTTTTATTTTTATAGTTCTCTAGCAAAAAAATCGCCTTCATGCAAGTCAATGGTGGTGACAACGGTATTAAATCCTCATTAATTTAAAGCCATTCGCTATTCCAAAGCCGTAGGTTCAGAAATTATTTTGTTTATATATCCTGAGTGCGGCCCAGACCACACATTACACCACATTCATCTATACTTATAATAAATCTGTAGAGAGGTCAATTCTGTACATTGAATATATTTTCAAAATAACTATCAGGGGGTGATAAGTGATCGATACTGATGCCAAAAATGCAATCAGTAAAATTTTTGTCTGTCTGTCTGTCTGTCTGTCTGTCTGTCTGTATGTTATTAATAGGAACAAAAACTACTGGACGGATTTTAATGAAACTTGGCACAATTATTCTTCATACTCCTGGGCAGGTTATAGGATACTTTTCATCACGCTACAATCAATAGGAGCAGAGCAGTGAAGGAAAATGTTGGGAAAACGTTGTTTACTCTTATGTTTATAATATTCTCGCTCATGCCTAATTAACAAAAGATAACATTATAACATATTCTATAAAAAAGAATCATACAAATCGGTGTAGAAATACCAAACTTATACATAAAATACGATAATCAGCGGGTCGGTCGGTAGGTATAATAAAGCAGGAGGTCCGAGCGCGAGCTTCTCATTCCGACAAAAGTTAGGCTTTGGTAGCGGTAATCGACATCCACACTGGCGTAGCCGCGGGGGTCCTCTATAGGTTATATATCAGAACAACACATAGACTACTTTTTGTCGCGAAAACCGACATCCACGCGGGCGGAGCGGCGGGTGACCGCTAGTTTAAAAATATAACTAGATAAAGTATTTCACTAAATGCTGTAATAAATTGAGGATTTATAACAGGCGGTCTTAACCATGATAGAAAAAACAATAAGTGCGTAAATTGCGCGAAAGTTATGTCACCAATACCTCATAAAATTTATACATAATGTATTAACTAACCAAAGTAATAAACCAAATTATTTTTTTATTTACACACAAAAGTATCTCCAAGAAGGAGCTTTTCATTTTGTGAAAGCTCACACTTTTATCCATAAAATTATATTGGGTAACTATTTAAATGGTTATCTGAGCCTTTACTGCGTAATGACCAAAGAAATGTAGATAAAGCGAGATAAATGAGGCACTTGCACACTGCCTCCAACTCCAGTACTCGCACAAAAACACTTAGCTCATGGATGGACGCTGCCAACTACTACAATATAAAGGATTAAAGGCCTTATTTATAAGAGTACATATAGGGCCAATACAAAGTCTTGCACATCACCACAACAAAAATTAATCAGTAGGCAAAGCACTTGCCCGGCTACGCACCTCAGTCTAGGCCACAAAAACGCTCCATTAAAACGATAAGTTTTTCAATGAGGGATTTAGCAAAAGCTTCTTTTTTCATCCACTTCGTTCACCCATAAACGAACGCTGTCAGCCATCGCCATTGAAATCGGTCTCCTTTAATTTTGAAGCCAATAAATTTTGTAATCCGCCAACTGAATTTATATCGGCCATTTAATGTCAATAAAAGAGGAGACGCCAGCTCGCGCTTTTTGCCGGGCCCGCCAAATGTCGCCGAGCTCATTTTACATACAAAGGTGATGTGTCAATGATTATAGTTAGGTAACTCGGGGCCGAGTTGCGAGGTCCTTGCATTCCATTACAAGAATAACTAAAGAATTTATTAAAATAAGTAGGTAATACACTGCACTGTGTCTACCTCAACCAATAAACATTGAACGGGTCTAAAGACCTCTTCATTGTTTAACATTTAGCAGCCTTTACCTTAACGTTAAGACGCCTACTATTTTAATAAATGTGTCCCTGTGTAAATATTTGGAACTAATTTTCACTAAGAAGCATAATATCAGCACAGCAATCACATCATCGAGACTGAACGTCAATATTTGCACATTAATACAAAGCGTATTGTAATTACATCCCGATCATGCACCTACCTATGTTCCTACTGTATAGGCACATGCATATCGTCATCTCGTTTAATTACGTCTAAGTACATAATACGCAGATGTCTAGTCATATAAGACATCACTCAGGTTCCATTAAACCGTCGATGGTAGATTGAGACCTCGGTTGCGTATGACAGTATACTTGTTCAAGTCTAATCGCTTGACGAGGGAGTCATGTCGACACGCACGCAAATTGCTCCGCTTGTTTACGACACAGTACCTACCTACCTAACTCAATCTGCGTATTGTAGTGAACAACACTACCTACTTAATCGCTCCGATAGAGGGTGGTATAGCACTGAGTGTGCTTTGTCTTGTTGCATAATACAGGATTGGAGTAATGAGTGGTAAATCGGAACGAACGCCGATCCAATATGCACCTGATTATGACTTGAAAAACGTTTTTGTTAACTACAACAATGCTCCTATTTGCAGTTGCAGTGAGTGTTGAGAATTTAGATGCGATTTTTACAATAATGGAAGAGACGTTGAAAGTATCTTGAGAATAATCATCTTTTTTGAATGGAAACGCCAAATGGCATTTCCATTGAGCAAATGGTAGAGCCGTGCTGCTTTGTCGTCAGCCATTCGCTCCGGATTGAAAGGGCTGGATTCGATATCGTATGGAGCAGCTAACTGCCGATCGTTGCGACGAATGAATACCTACACCCGATACAAAGAACTGATCGGAATATTGAAGCTTACTCGAGTAGCGAGTCAATAGTATCGGTACAAAATACGAAATTCTCATTTAGATCTTGCGTAACAGCTTTGAAATAGCTCTCTAAGGATATTGTGTTTGCACGAAGATAACATCAAGTAAATTCTGTTAAAACCTTAAAAATTGCAAACAGGCCTTCTTTATGTAATTACATTTCGAAACATAGGTACCTATCAATATTTTTTAGACTTGCCAATTCTTGTCAAATAAGACATTTTCATGATATAAAAAGCTCATATTAGAACCAATGGTATAAAAATTGCGAAGTGATTATTCTTTTATTTATTTTTCACCACCTTTTCTAAAACATGTTGGTAAAGTCGCGTATAAAGTGCGATGGATGCATCAAGCCCGTAGCGCGGCGCCTTGCCCTGTTCCAAGCAAAGGACGAATATGAATGTTACGCAGAGAGTTATGTCAAATGTTTCTGGGGGCTTTGCGATCTTCACAAAAGCAAAGAGAATATTGTTCCCACACCAGACATTAAAGGTAAGCCCAAGGTAGGCATGCCAACTAAGTGCACAGAACAACTTTTAGGATAAACTGTTAGAGAGGAACTTTAATGGATAATAACTTCCTAGAACAGCTCGAGTCAACCTCGTGTGACCGTTTCATTGGTAGGTACTATTTTTGCTACTATAGAACGTAAGGCGTAAGCATAATTTATCGTCGATTCAATTCCCGGCCAGGTATCATTGCAAGCGCAACGATATATATACGGTCTAGTTATTAAAGTTTAAGAATTTATATTATTATCATCCAAAACGCTACTCCTGCAAAGCTACTCTTTACAAAGCACAGGCAGCAATAGGTATTCTAATTATTTCAGATTTTTGAGGAAACACAATTATTAATATAATACCAATTATCTATTCCAGTCGTAACAGATCAACCAAGACCACAAGAGCTGCCATACAAAAATCCAATGATAATGCACGACATTGCCGTAAAATCTTGAAGAATTACCAAACTCTACAAATAATAGAACAACCACACAGTAAAAATTGTATATCTTTTATTTTCATTCCAATAAAAATTATTGTGTTAATATACTGCTCTGGTTTCCATTTAGTACTTGTCGTACATTCATATTTATTCTTGATTCTTTTATGTAGTCCCTAAATCTATGCCATTTATTATCGATATTTTCTTTCATATCCGATATAATGTCTTCTGATTGCGATATATACTTAAAATTAATATTCTTACTATCGGACATAATTATTTCTGTATTTGAAATATCCAATGAATCCCATGGTGAATCTGTGGCAGGTAAAATTTTTGGTACAGCATGATAGCACAGGCGGGCTTCCTCTGACATCACTACCACATCTCCACTGTTGATAAGGAGCGCTGAAGGTTCTATGGACTTGTCTCTGCCTCCAATTAGAAATATTGCTGACTGACCAAAGCTAAAACAATAAGCTTAGTTAGTTAAAACATCTTTAGTACTGGAATGAAAACATTTGTCAGCTTAGAATAAAATATTGCTTACACACATGTATCTATAATAAAGAAGAAGAGTTTGTTTGTTTGGTTGCCAATAAGAAAAAATATTTTAGTGTTTGATAGCTCATTTATCAAGAATGGCTATGGTTACTTTTTATCCAGGGGCGCGGAGTTGTTCCTACGGGGCGCAGATGATACCTCTGGCAGAAGCTAGTAATATATTATTTATTTCAAAGTGTTTTATCCTCTCCTTATACAAAAAGGTGACTATCAGAAAGAAATTGTGAACAACCTACCTGAATGAAAACAGTGGTGCTTTTAAATTGACTTCTGAATGATCAGTGTGAGCAGACAATGTGGAGTTCATGTGGTAATAATTCACAATGGCTGCCTCAGCCTTGAAGTCTGTGTAGCCCAGATATTTTGCCAAAACATCTGATAATTCAGCCAAATCCTCAGGAAACTTGGATTTGTTACTCTCAGTGTAAACCTGGAATTTAATTAAGATGTTAGTATGCCTTTCCTACAAAGTTGCTTAGCCTCAAAGTAAGCTATTCATTTTTAAAAAGAAGACAATCCTAGTACCTATGCATGTAATGTTCTTTATTATTTTTTTAATATCATCGATCCATTCCGGATCAAGACAATCATGGTATCATTGAATTTGGTTGATAACACAAGTGTTCTGCAAGTGTAATTATTGTTCAACTTGTCTCTCTCTTTTCATTTCATCAAGATTTTTCATACAAAGAGGATTTCTTTTATAATTTTTTTTTAAGTTACAGATACAGAAAGCAATAATTATAATATTAACATTTTACTTTTGTATCCCAGTTGTGGTGATAACCCAATGTTGTCCACCTAAGTTTCTTCTGCAACTGTCTGTCACACTCTCCATTCCTAAAGCACTCCCTCCACCAGTCTTCCAAATGTATTTCAATATCAATGTTCAGTTTGTTGGGTTTCTTAGGGTATTCTTCTAGACATTTTCTTATCCAATATCTCTGTCCTAAGGCCATAAATGGATTTCTGATAAATAGTAAACCTGGATGCTGTTTCAAAGCAAAGACTCGCCATTCCTTCGAGTTCTTTAATCCTAATACTTCAGCTCTTGGATCTTCTATACCATTGTAAGCAGTACTCATCACCTGGAATTTAATATCAAAAAGTTGTAGTAGTTTAATGAATTATTTACTGATTGTAAATTGTTAAACTAAAATAAATTAAGTGAACCTTAAAAGCTGAACTCTTTTCCACCGTAATGACATCGTCCAGAGTCGGTTTAGGGTTATTAGACTTATACTTTTTAAATGTCTGCATAAACCTATCAGCTGTAATAGGTAAAGATTCTTTTTCCTGCATTTTTTCAGATTTTTTCTCAAAATCACAACCACCATCACATGTTTATGTTTTGATTTTTGAACTTTTTGACACTGACATAACATTACATTGATATTGATACATGATTGATACCTCAGATTAATGAAGGACAATAGATGAAACCTTTATGCCATAAAAGCGTACTACCCAAAGTGACAGTTCCGACTCCTAACGACTCCTATCCATCCGACCAAATAAGAAAGGTACTTTTAT
Organism: Heliothis peltigera; assembly: GCA_958496145.1. Taxonomy (NCBI): domain Eukaryota; kingdom Metazoa; phylum Arthropoda; class Insecta; order Lepidoptera; family Noctuidae; genus Heliothis; species Heliothis peltigera. The sequence goes on from OY292333.1 coordinate 5,565,606, forward strand.
AAGTGACACTAACAACATGGGAAATCCTTTCAATTTAGTCGCATTATATCTTGTGTCATTGCCCGGGAAAAGACTTTCAGTTTTAAAAGAATTGTGATAAATTGTGGTGTGTTTGTGCCTCGTTTTTATATGGAGAAAGAAGGAAAGGGCAGGCAGATTGTCCTGCATTATGCGCGATTGCAGATCACATTCCAGCACAAAGAAAACTCGGCCGAAAATATCAGTTTCATGAAGTAAGTAAACAAACATGTTTTTTAAAGTAAATAAACCAGAAAATATAGTGGCATTAAGTTAAAATACTTCTGATAACTTGTATTACAATTCTGAGGTAATTTCATACATGTTAAAATGAAAATAAACACAAAAATCGCGAATTCAATTAATTCAATATTGAGGTTACTAGTGTCGTGAAAACTGTTATCGACAGTTGATTATTGATCTACTTATACCGAGATCTACACCGACGGAGGCTCCAAGCGAGCGCATGCCCAGATGCTTCTGCATTCTCCACCGCGCTCGTCCTACTTGCTGCGGCTTAATGACGTTCCAAAGAATGTCGTTCATGCCCGTAACTTGACCTTTTATGTAAATCAATATAACTAACTTATGTAATATTTAACTTATATCTTCAAGGTTTCCGAAAATTGAAGACATCCGTGTGCAACGCTTCCCTGTTACGGATCGGATGAGAATCAGCCCGAAAACCATTTGGCGGATGTGCTCACGACACTTTATTTAATCCATAAATTAAAGAATGTTTTTTTCATGTTTCGAGTTTTATTTAACCTCCATTATCATAAGAACATTAATCATTTTACAATAATTCCTTACGAATTGATATGACTTAGAACAGATTCTCGAATAAACCTCATTGTTGCAGCGTCCCAGTAGCCACATCTGATTTTCCTACTTCATTTATTTTTGTAACAATAAAAATACTCAAGTCAGTGTAGGTAAACCTATAATATGAAGACCACGACTGGAAAGCATACTTCCCAAACCAAAAATATTTTATTACAAGCGGTTTAGCCATCTTCGAGCTATAAAATTCCGAGGAACTGAGCACCTCTTCTCTTTTTTCAAGTCAGTTGTTAAAGGTAGAAACGCATATAGCTATTTATTCATATTTTGGTTTTACTTTTGAAACTCAAATATTTTCTTTTGCTTAGCACGTTTTTAATTATCAAGTAACGTCGATATCGATTAAAACTGTTGGTACATTCCTGGGTGATAGCGTTTGACACTGATTTGTCAAACAGGGCTGTACACGGATTGAAATTGACATCCTGACAAAAACATTGCCATCTTGTTTCTTCAAATACCGAGTTTTACTTGCAGAACCAGGATAGCAATACGTAAGTTCTTCCTGCTAAGTTACACTTCATCTATTGTCCTTCATTAATCTGAGATTGATACCAATACAAACCATTACAAAGGTCACAGGTCACCTTGTTTGTGCTAAAAAGTAAAAAAATAATAATTAAAAATAAAAATTTTGACCTTCTGCTTTCATGCAGTTACGTTGCATTTGCAAATCTTTGATAGTCTTTTTTTTTAAGTTTGGGACAACTCCTGAACGCAGTGGGCAGAATATTTTTTGACCCTTCAACACCTACACCTGGAGTTGCCAACACACACTTTGACTGACATTTGTAAATTGTCAAACAAAACAGTCAAAGAGTAAAATAAAGTCAAAACATTTGATTCAAGCCGTTCTAAGCTGATTATTTATTTGAATATAAAAGCCGTATACTAGCCTAGACAAAACATGAGTGACACAATTTCGGAACAACCAATAGACGCTATCAAGGTAATAAAAACCCTTTAAAAACTGATCTTCTTACTTACCTATAGGTTCTGGTCGCCTACATGTGTTCAAATCTTATTTAATTCTAAAACAAATACAAAAAATAGACTTCATAATATATGCCCTGCTGACATAGATTAAATTCTTTTTTTATTCCAGAATGTTGAAGATGGTAAAGCGAAATTGAGGAAATGGTTAAACATGAACTTTAGAATAGAGATGACCGATGGTAGGGTTCTAATTGGAGTGTTCTTATGCACAGATAGAGATGCGAATGTCATATTGGGTAAGTCCTGGTAACAATATGCACTATATTCATCAGAATCTTTGAATTTAAATTAACCTTATTTGTCAAGAGACAGCACTTGAACAATTAATTACAGATCATCATCATCATCCTCCTGACATATCCCATTTTTATTTGGGGATGATGTAGCATGTGTTATTTCAATCTGCCTTCATCTCACAAGTAACATTCTTTCTAGCCATAAATATCAACTTTCACACAATCCATCCGTCATTTCATCCCTATCCATGTTCCAAACCTACTAATCACAGATGCTGGAAATAATTTTAATATTTTCTGTTCTGTTTCAGGAGCTTGTTCAGAATACCTCAAGAATAGTGATGGTGAAACGGAAGAACCAAGAGTACTTGGTCTTGTTATGGTTCCTGGACGTCACATAGTCTCCATTCAGTTAGACGACACTACACCACCACAAATGTACTGTTATGATGAGTGATTTCTCACCACTGTCCTTAGTTTCGTTACCAAATATCCCTTTTTGTTAATAAGCCTCATTAGTTTGACATTGTACATGATATTTATACTGAATACTGATACTAATTAAGTAAGAAATAAAACAATTTATTTTATTAAGATAGGTAATAATTTATTTATGTATTACACTGTATTTAAGTTTTCAATCATTTGTCTGAGTACATCTGGTTCAAAGTAAATATTTTTGGAATTATTTGCGAAAGGGTTGTATTCGTCAATGACTTGGTTTGATTGTAAATTTAATATTTCTGATAATTCTTCTAAAAGATATTTAACTGATATTTCGGATCCACCGAATATTTGATATAAAAATTGGCTATTTAAAATATTTCTTAAACAAATATATGGTTGTACAACTGCTTCATTTTTACTTAATCTATGATAAAAGTGCACACTTATGTTTCTTACATCCTCATCTTCATCTTGCAAGTGCAATATTGCACATTTAGTTGAAGTAACTTTAATTGAATCAGGCAACTTGTCAAATTCATTTGCAAGTTCATTGTTAGCTGTTGCTGCTATACACCTCATATCAACATCAGAATTTTCAAAGCTACTTAAAATTTGAATAATATTCATCAAAGTCGACTTATTGTCATTGTGCATACTAGAAATGTTCCTTGCCAATAATGGAATAATGTATCTTAATATGTATATTGATTCTTTTTCACATATATTTTTCAGGAGCTCCTCTGCATCTAAGTAACCAGATAAATCAGTTTGCAGTGATATTTCATACAGTATGTTCCAAGTAATACAGCTGCAATATTTGTTGTCAAATGATAGCAAAACTTCAACCATCTTCAATAGGACTTCCTTAGCTGCAGGTTTCGCTTTGATTCTCAAGAATATAAATTCAATATACTTTTCATAATGACTTTGTTTTAAAATAATCTTCAGCAGTGCTAATATTTCATCCCATGAACATGCGTTTATGTACTTTTTTAGTCTTGCTTCAGCCCACAGATTTACACCTGGCGAAGGTAGATTACCATTCAACTCAAGTATAGTTTTTTCAATATCTTCAAAATTAAAACTGGTCACAAAAATATCTTCATATAGTCTTTTGCAAAGATATGAGTGGTTTCCTTTACAAAATATTGCTTTGTACTTGCTTCTCAACCTTTCAAAGTGTTCTTCATATGCCTTATTTGGTGAATAATGTTTATGGCAAAGATTTATCAAAATAAGACTGCCATGTAAATAATTTTCAGCTGAACAAGTATGGTTCAATAATGTATTATATATGTCCTCAAAATCATGAATGTTAAATATACATTTGGCTGTCAATCGTCTGACTGTATGTAAAGGACTGTTGAGAAGCAATACTAAGTGATTCAATAATTCATCATCACTAGCTTTTTTCTCCACCATATCATAAGAAAAGTTGTATCTTTTTGCACTGTTTGCCAATAAGTTTAAGATCGGTACTAAGTTTGAGTGAGACTGCACGGTATCAGCCCCATCTAACTGTTTGGAACCCAATTTCAACTGTTGCATGATGTATTTCCATAGCTTTGGTGAATGTGTTTGCAGCTCATCACACGCCACTGTCGCTGTTGTTTGTTCATCACTGCCTGACGCTTTCTTCTCACCTATTTGCTTTGGAATTAAGGCCCCGTACAATTGAAGGGCTGCATTTCTGGAAACATTTTAAGAAACCATGGTAAGTTTGTTTTACTTGAATTCTAGGGTTAAATTAAAGCTGTTAAATATTTTACCTGATTTGCCAATGTGGGCTAGTAAGGTTAGCAAAAGCAAGTTCGGCTAATTTAGCGAAATAAAACATCATGTCGGAAGCTAAACTGCTGTCCGTTACAATTCTCGTCATAAAATGAATATAGATTGCTTTTGGTATGTCTATCTGATTCTCATCGTTTTTCTTTGGAGTGTCCTTTGTGGCATTGCAGACTTCTAATAGTGTGTTTATGAAGTAATGGAATAATGGCTGAAACAAACGTAAAATACGTATATCATTTAGAAGACATGTCTTGCAGGCATGGGACTCAGCAGTTATTTTCATTATCACTTATCACAAATAAGCTATATTAAGCAATTAAACTTACTTTCCCCTTCTTCATATCGCTTGAAACTATTCTGTGTACCATAATAGAAAGGCCCGCACCTCTTCTTGTAATTGACGCCATCTTATTTGTCTCCGATATCAGATCATTGAGTTTACATTTGAGCAACTTGTTGGGTACTTCTGAAGCCTCATTTTCTTCAGGCAACGACGTCAGATATTGAATGGCTTTACCTGTTTCAGAGCAGAATTAAATATTTTCATGTCATCAAAATAATAATCATCTAAATGAAACTTATAGAATATTATTTACCAAGAGAAGCTCCTGCTGCTTCAATAGCTCCTTTATGCCGAGATGTCTCCAAAACATGAGTGATTATGTTCAAACACTTCTCGCACATAATCGCATCATTCTCATTTAGTTGCACCAAAATAGATGCCAAATCTGATGATGCCTAGAATCAAAACAATACATAAGCCACACACAAATGAGGAATAAAATCTATACCAAGAGTTTACTTGTCTGCTTAAACGCGCTAATCTCAGGAACTACGGCACCAATTTAAATCCAATTTGTAGAGTAAGACTACTTTTTTACTGGTGCACCGAGTAGTTCCCACGGGATGCAAGTGAAGTCTGTATCGGAAGCTGATAGATATTTATTTAGGAATATTACCTACCTTTACATTCAACCAAAGAGAGTTCAATACAATCTGGTGATAACCAGATATTTTCGTGTGATCACTATCATCACCAAGGCTAAGACCAGAATTGCCAATAATTTTTTCAACCATCTCATTCATTTTTGAAAAATCCGAACTTGTTGAACTTTCCTCCTCCCATGCAAATTGATTGGATATACTTCCCAAAACATTGATAAATTCCAGCATATTATTATGAATGTTGATTTTATAGGAATGTACAATACATGTCTCTAATACAACAAGCAGAATATTCATAAAAGAGTGTAACTGTTTTCCTGTTTCAATAGATTTCATTATGTTAGTTTTTGCATTATGTTCGGTAACTAACTGATTAAATGCAAAATAAAATATGTCTTCTACACTCTTGTACTCTCCTATGGAATGTTTATCTTTTATTATTAAATGCGTTATTAATTTAAACATGCTCTGACCACAACTGATTTCATAAAAGAACTTGCTATTCATGCTACTTAGAGCGCCATCTACTAAATGCTGCATAATGTTTGGATTTCGTAATTCTTCCGAAAAGTGATTTTGCAGAAGCCTTATTGCATTTTCTCTGACGTCATCAGTAGGAGATTTTAGTAAGCTTACTAGCTTCAAAACAAACTCATCAGTAGATAAAATCCAACATCTTTTTTCCTTCACATACTCAATCAAAGTTATATTTGCCTGCCTAGTCTGACCCTTTTTCTTATTTGGAATTTCACTGAAACAACTTATTATAGCATTGCATAGTTTCACACAAGTAATATTCCTTTGGTAATTACCATTCAAATTCATTGAGTCAACTATTAAATTCTGTATTTTTTTACAAAATACCAGCAAGTCTTCTGTGTTATCTTCTTGGATCATTAAATTTAAAAATATAGAATGCAATTGTGTTAAGAAATTGTTAAGACTGTTCAGCATACTCAATCTCAATACAGTGCAATCAGAATTCACATTGTTATATAAAAAGTTTAATATTAAATCATACTCTAGCTGACTTGGGATTATCTTCTTCTGCGAGACACAGACAATATCAAATGCTAACATTCTTATGTAGTAATTACAGTGCTCTATTCCACTTAAGACAGTCTTTTCTATATGGCCGAAGTTCTCAAAGGAATTCCAATCTTTTTCAACGAGTCCTAGTTTATTAGCTTGTTTCAAGACACACAACTGACTGCACAGATTTTGTTCCGTTGTACTATAGTTTTTTAATTCATCAAGTAATATTTGAGGTACTGTTGGAAACTTCTTCATAGTTATGAGACACCAGAAGTTATGGAAGTTCTCAATCGCTTTGCTGCTAGATCCATTCAACATTTTTATAACAGGCTCTAGAAAAATTTGACACCATTCTGTTTCAAAGTTGGTTTGTTTGAGCAATGCATAGTACATATCGGCCCCAGCAGAAACTAAACCTGGTTTGTGCAGACTGTAAATTAGGCCATCAACCCAATGATTATCACGAACCAAAGCAAACAAGGACCTGTTTCTGTGTTCAATAATTTCTGAAAGCATTAAATACTTTGCTTTATTCCAATAGAAGCCATTGACTTCTTTAAGTACAGTATCATACATTTCATCATCTAGTGATGTCAATAAGGTTTGAAATATGCACCTGTTCAAATCTCTAATGCCAGTTACTGGATTTTCCCAATTATGATTGACAAAGTTGAGCAATTTTATTTGTTTTTCCCTATTGAAGATGCAGTCTTGAAAGACTGTACCTTGAACCTTTTTGTATAATTTCATAGTTTTAAAAGAAATGAATGTATACTGTGAGTACTCATATCCCATCAGCAGTAATAATTCATACATTGAGTTTAGGATAGATGCAACTTGGGGAATGTTGTGGTATGTTTTTTGTGTAAGGAAAGTTGATTGATAGATTCCATACATCATTGACACCACATTACAAGTTTTGGGAGACTTTACCGCATTATCTGTTTTTATGAATAAGGCATGGTCAATTATGTGAAGCAGTTCTGTTAAATAGATATCTTGTTTGCCTGTGAGTGGCAAAACTGTGAAAAAGCATGTTGCACACAGTAATTGGTCGTCAAATACTTTAAATCCGGTTTGTAAATGGGTCCACAATATTTCTGATACTTTATTCCAGAAGTCTTGGCTTGTGGTGACATTTTGTTTAGATAGTTTTAACACCTCCTGAAAATAAATCATAAATTAATTAGTCTTTTCCTTAACAGATTTTTCTATATTATAGGAAAATGGAGACAAAAACAGATTGTTTACCTGTACAGAAGTTATCTTCAGTTCACTTGTGGAAACACCAATCTCTGCTAGAATTTTATCATATCTTTCCATTATGTATTTCAGCTCTCTGTAAAAATAATTAATTAGGTATTACATAAGCGAAAAGGAAAAAACATTCCCAATAAAATAGTCAAAACTTTACCTACTAAGATGCTGTTTAATAAAATTACATAATATAAATAAAAGACATTAAACTTCAATTAACATAATTTACTACATAATCTATATTTACAATAACATTCAAAGGACAACACTATTGATCTTTAATGGGTTCATATCCCTCTTTCTGTATTTTCTCTTTATAAACGTTAAAGTCTCTCTTTCTATCGAAGTGCGAGACCCACTGCGTAGGACAGGACTTTTCGAACATTTTTCTTAAATCCATGCATGCCTTTGGTTTTTCTGAATTGTCTTTAACATTTTCCTTATCTAGGCATTCCCAGTAACGATCTCTGGAGTCCCAACATGTTTTCCGCTGCTGTCTATCGGGAAATGACATTTTTCACTGTTTTGAACACCTATAATATAAATTTATCTCTTTAAATTCGTGCCGATTCTTGAAATCAACATTTTTAAAATGTTGAAACGAATTCAAGGAAACTCACGCAAGAACACTCCAGAAATGATTACTCGAAATAATATCTTTAATAATTGTTATTTACCACAATAGTTATTTGTTGATATAAAATAGGTAATTCAGTTTTTTAACAATCAGCCACCATAACCTAAAATTTGCAATTCGCTCTTCGCTTGTAGTTTGACACTGACAGTAATGTCACGTTGACAGATCTAGAGAGAATTTACATTTCTTTTCACGCGATACAAATATTTTATTTGTCTATCACTTGGGAATGGTCGATTCTGTAGTATTGCATCTGTTTCCTCAATCAACCCAAAGCTTCGCCAGAAGCGCAATGGTGTAAAAACCTGTCTGAAGCTATTTACATACTAGTTACTAAGGAATAAACCCTTAAGGCTGACCCCACATTTGGCGTGCAAGATCCACGGGCGTGCGAGCTGCATGGACGCAGCGTGCGCGCAACGCGCGCGCGCCGCTCTCGCGACGCTCGCGCTACTCGTACTCCCGTGGATCGCGCACGCCAAATGTAGGGTCAGCCTTAAGGCTTGGATTTGGAGAAAATAAAACGATTAGTTTAACACATTAATTTTAATTTATTTCTTCAATTAAATTTTGGATGTTTTGTAATTTATTTATTGTGAAGAAATGGAAATGAGTTGTGATACTTTTAGAGCGCATCTGTTCTATTAATTGCTTAATTATTTCCGAACAAGGTTTATTCATTTTCTCTTTGTCATTGACAGCTTCCAGCAAATCATCCGATACCTTTATCCTACACATTTTTACAAAACCTTCTAGCTGTTTAAGCGTTTCAAATGGAAATACGCCAGGAATAATAGGGACATTGATGCCCATTTTCGTGAAACGATCCTTAAATGATTTAAATGCTTCTACATCGAAGAATGCTTGTGTCAAAATAAAATCTGCTCCAATCTCAATCTTATCTTTAATTTCCAATATTTTTTCTTCAGGACAGCCAGGGAATCCAGCAATACCAATACAAAAATATTTACCAGTTTTCTCCCTTATAAATTTTATCATTTCTGAAGTGCTTTTGAAGTCTGAACTGTCGGGGTCGAATCCCTCTGAAAAAATAATAGATTGGAATTAAACACATGCACGAATCATTATTATACCTATTTATTAGCTGTGTTGCTGCCCCTCACAACGTACCCCCAATTTCGCTCTATATAAGGTAGTCAGGACGACTCTATGAAGATACAATAAATCTACCTTAGGCACCGGATTATACGTCAATATTCTTTCATTAAAAGTGCCTTTTCCATATGACCTAGATATGACATTCTTCAGACGTACCTATACTATAAAAAATACTCACCTCCCAAAACTAAAAACAAATTGCATATATTTTTTTCTTGAAGCAATGTTAAAAGTTTCATCAAATAATCAGACTTCATCTTATCGCAGGACAGGTGCATTAGAACTTGTTTTTGTTTACTTCTCAAAAAGCTGGCCGTTTTGATAGGTTCTATGCTTAAGTCTCTGCATTGGTGAGATTTTGCGTGCCAAGTTACCGAATAAAATAAAGGATCCACCTTTAAGTTTTCAATATCTTCTTCAGAAACATCAGGGGTAACCTCAAACGAGTAGCTAAAATTCCCTTTATCCTTGATCAATTCGGTAACTTTAATTCCTTCCATTTTAAAACACCGTAAGAAATATTTTTTAGGTAAATAATAAAATATTGAACGAATGGCAATAACTTTCGACTAATATATCCTATACGTCACTTGAATTTATTTTTCTTCACAGTCTACGTTTTTATTTTTCTTCACTGCCCAGTTATCTTCAAGGTCCAGTTTTGATTATTAACCTCTTTGGTCAAGAATGTTTAAAAATAACATTAAAAAAATTTTAACGCAAACACCACACAAACACTGCACGGAGAACGGAGAAAAATGATAAAGTGTCTGCGCTGGGTGCCTCTACGTCGCGAGCGATAAATTGAGGGAAAGTAGGTATAATAAGTATAAATTGTAACCAGCCGATACGTGACATGATAACAGTTGCACCAATTATTATAGATTTATTGATTATAAATATACTTACCTAAATAAATTTGTAACAAGGTACTCATTCATGATGACAAAGGGACTGAATATTAGGTGGGTAAAGTACTGCCTGACGAGATTACGTTGTTATACATCTCTTCTAAAATATCAAAAAATACATTATAATAATATATATAATACCTATGCTACATTTCAAGTTTCTACCTAATAGTACCCGCCCGCGTCCCGTGGCAACTAATTCGCGCGCCCGGATAAAAATAACATTCCTCTATAGAAAGATTAATGTAACAAAAATTTCAAAGCGAAATTATAGGTACAAAGTACCTACCTGAGATTAGCGTATCATCAACCAAACAAACAAACTTTTAAGCTTTTAAATATTAGTATAGACAACAGATATTATGAAATATCGGAAGTGTGCCTTATTCAATTAGGCATCGGCATTAAAAAAAGTCCCGTCTGCATCTCAACCAAACTAACTGAAAAGTCATCAACAAGTAGAAAAATCACAGTTGGGGAACATCGTAGCTACATAAGCAATCGAGTGTCTTATAGGAAGTGCCCTAACAACGATTGTTCAACTTGTTTATGCCTTTTCTGTTCGTTAGTTGAGATTTCACATGGTCTCAATATGGTTTTGGTTTTTTGTTTTCAAATAGAGATATAATTTTTATTACTAGAAAAACTATTCAGGACAGGACATTCTGGGGTAAATAAAACACAGCACTATTAATTAGGTATTGTATTATGACTGCTCTATACATTGATTAACAATCAGCCATTTATTTTATCACAACCCAAAAGGTACAATCAACAAAAAAAACTGTATATAGGTAACGTCACTACAAAAAGTTCAAGCTGTTAAGCCGTAACATGTCGTGTAAGTACTCGTACAATAAACATATTGCTGTCACCTACGTCTTCTACATTCTCCATTATATAAAATTGTCTACTTATCTAACGACCTAAGATTAATTTATTAATTGCGAATAACATGAAGTCTGCTCGATAATGTCAGAATATAATACAAGTGGCAATATTCTAATTGTGTAAAAGCCTCCAAACACCTATTCTACTATCCTCTACATTAGTTATGACTTATTGAAAACTAGTTCCAATGTAATAATAAGATAATTCTTACGTATGTAAGTTATTGTTACGGTTCGGTAAAGCTTCATAATGATCAGTGTGGCGCTGATCATAAATGGTAATTATGATGGCGATTCGATAATTTTTATCTACTTAGTAGATAATAAATGGACAATGATACCTAACAACAATTAAATGCGTCGATAAAATGCTTCGCTACAATGCACGTGTATTTGGGACATCGAGACTCTTCCGTTTGATAGCCACAATTCCGACACGTATCGTGACTTTTAAAAACTACAATACGTATCTACGTAATGATTTCATATGAACCATTGCAATTTTTTATTTAATGAAAATTTCGGTGAAACAGTGTAATCCTGTTTTAACTACGCTAGATATGATCGTGCTGTGACGTTAACTAACAAACTGTGATATGTCCTAACTTTAACCGTCACAAACACATTCCACTGATATCAATAAATCTGTTATGCAACATGATCCTAAAATTAAACCGTATTATGTCTTCAAAATAACAAAAAATCTTCGACTCTCGGATGGTATCGTGTGACAATACACTGTTCTGAATTGACACTGAATTCAGTCTTGTATTCGAAGTTAATTAGAGGTAGTTTATTTACAAGGAATATTGTTATCTAATACAAGATCGACATTTGGAAAATTATACCGTCAAATTAATTAAAAATATCAATAATTTTCCTACGTTAAGAGAAGGTTATTAGGTCTTACACGTCTTTATCTAGTTGTCTCCTTTATTTACGAGTTTTTCGTAAAATGGTGTCTCAAGCCATTGCTCATAGTTTCCTATGTCGAACCTTTTTTGTGGTGCCATAAATATACCTACCTACCTAGAATTGGCTATTAGATAAACTGTCTAGCAATAAAGATAGGAAACCTACATCATATTAGTGTTTCGTATCAACAGTTTTTTTTTTCCAGTAATAAGAAACAAAACTGGTGACAGTTTGTTTATGTTTACTAAGACATACACAACTAGTACCTAATAATTACTAAGATTAAGAAGTTATGAAGTCAGAAAATTATCTCCTAATTTCGGACGTCGTCCTTTCTCGATAGAATAGTACCAGTAGTTGGGAGAAAAGATGGACATGCTTCAAGTGATGTTTTAAACACGCTCTTCACGATTCAAACCGACCGCCAAAAGAAGTGAGTCGGTCGGCGTCTCCCGTCGACCGACAGCGTTCCACACGGTTGGGGCACGTCGTTTGACTCCGCCTACATCTGGTCGGCCGACTAACACCTACGCGGTAGGTAGATTTTCACACCAACTGGACAAAGATGACCTCTGTCGACGGTTGGTTTGGATCGTGTAGAATGCCTATTAGTGTTATAAGGTTAGATATTGGGTATGTGTCTCCTTTACTTACAAAGATTGGGTCTAACGAGCCTCTTAACAGAATATGTACGTTAGCCGGCCCACACAGATTCGTATCTAATAATTCGCTTCCATTATTTGACTTCAAGACAGATATGCATAATGTGGACACGGCTCACGTTTAGGACCGGCGCCCATTGAAGGCACGGGATGGAACGGTTTGATGGAAGGATGCCGCAACATACCGAAGCGTCCTTTATACATACACACATGTAGAGCCAGTGTTCAGACGGGCAAAATAGGAACTACGGTTTCACAGCCAAATAGCCAAAGATTAAATGCCATTTGCAAGAAATGCCGTATCAATCCGGGGGCGTTAGTTCACGTGTGTTACCTTCTTTAGATCACGTTTGTCATCCGGGGTATTATGCAGCGAGAGATACCGAAAGGCATATACGCACGCCCTACCGTTAACCTTTTGAACGCCAATGTCGGCTATAGCCGACATGAGCAAGCGTGCCCTGTGCGCCAACGACGGCTATACTCGACAAAAAACAGGTCGCAGAAAAATACAAAATAAACCTATTAAATCATTACTTTTATGTATTTTATTGATACACCTTGAAAGCTGAATGTCTAAACATTATTTAGTTGCATACAGTAAACAAAAATGCATATTCCTCATTTAAATATTTGATGATAAAAAGTAAAATAATTTATGGTTAAAAAAGTAAGTCCCATGACGCCAATGTCGTGCAGAGCCGACTGCTAGTGATGTAGTATCATGTTGACGTATATTATATTCTTAAATTAATTTAGGTAACTTAAGGTATTGTAATATTTGTCATTACAGTTTTTATTGTTCTAACAAAATATAAACGATTGTAAGCACTGAGAAAAAAGTAGTTTTACTATATTAAAAACTGAAACATAGTTGCGTAAATACATTTTCGATATTCACTTATCGCCAATCGGTAAATAAATAGTTTTATTTGCATTCAATCCATTAACAACCCAAATTGTTGCAATAAGTGTAAATTTCAAGAATAATAAAAACAAACTACTGTGGCCTTTGAATTTAATTAGATATTAACATCGATAAACTGTATGACACTATGGTACAACTCTAATGTACATGCAACGATGTCTTATAAAAGACTCGTCGACGGCGCCAATGTCGGCTATTCCCGACAGTGAGGTACATCAGTACTGAGAATAGTGCTGTACCTAGAGTTATTTTCATTTTAACTGTTGTGTGTCTTAATCATTGTTTTTATGTTATTAACAACTTCGGAACTACTTGAGTGGAACGTTGTAAAATATTTAATATTGGAATGTTCTTTTTAACATATTAATGATCGACCATTTATCTGGCAAGTATTGATAAAAAAAATAATAATAATGGGTGTCGATATAATGTTGAAATCCCTATTTTTTCGTAGGTATTTAATTAAGATTTTCGGGCTTGGCGTACAGGGCATAGGAATACCGATATGGCGTGGCGGTGAAAAGGTTAATAGACCGTCAAACTTATTTTCATACTATTAAGTTATATTTTTGTCATTCAAAATTACCGTACCATCAATGGCCGGCGGCCCTTAGTATGTATGTTTAAATTCGAATGCATTAAATACACCTAAGAGATACAAAAGTAAATTCATTTGAAAAATAGAGTGCAGGTTGATACCTACATGCATTTTCGTAACGAGAAGTTAAGAAGAGTATCATAATTCATAAGAGATTTTCAAAGTTGCTTAGAAAATTAAAACGCATCCACGTAACAACTTAACCTATGGATATTGTCGCGTTATTTATCACTAAATTAATTTATTATTCAATGGAATAATTTCCAATTTATTGGCTAATATAGTGCATGTATACTAACAATAATAAATGTTTGTGTGTACTACAACGATCGCGTTATATTACACCAAATAATGGTAATGTTGTGAAGCGCATCGGATAACGCCGACAGTTGTATTGTGTCGCTGATGAGGACAAACCCAGTGGGTTTTCTTGGTATAAGTTTTTGTTTGATTATCTTTAAATAGCCATTGGGAAAACCTTTTTTTTCTTAAGTAAATAATAAGAAGTGACAAAGCTTTATTACCTAGTGGTGTTCATCTTCACATTAATCATTGCGAATTTTCCAAACACATACACGAATTTTGTCAAATCGACGGCACAATGCAACCATCATGTAATTTATATTAACAACATTTACGGCAAGGTCCTAATGTTTACAACTAAATGGACTCCATTTGTTCCGTGAGCTCCAAAATGGGGCTCTCGCTGAGAGGTAGCATCGCTGTCGGGGGCAAGCTGTGGCCTTGCCAGTTGGACTGGAAATAAACATAACGAATATTAAATCAGGATACCACAAAAATGTACTTTCTAAGTAAATCTTAGACGTCCATGAGTGATTAAAAGGTGAAGGAAAACATCTCGAGGAAACCTGGACTTTTAAGCCTGAAATCACCAATCCGCATTGAGCAAGCGTGGTGATTATCGCATAATCCTTCTCTGTGTGAGAGGAGGCCAATGCCCAGCAGTGGGACGACAAAAAGGCTGATGATGATGATACCTTTTGAAGAAAATCTTTTGGTATATTCCTTGACAGACTGTTTTCTTTCTTCCATCTACTCACCTTCCTGTCACCTTTTAGATCAGGGTTAGACAACCTTTTTTATTGACTGCCATTGTCAATATGAATGTATCGGTGCTTAACAGAGATATTTAAATAGTAGTGGCCTATAATAGGTTATTACCTCGAACAATGGAGTCGACCCAACGTTAAGGGGATGCTATTTTATTGCTGAGTGATAACGATGAAGGTATGTAGGTTTTGACCCACTAGCTTTTTGGTACGACACAAAAAGTAAATGTATTTCATACAAGCGGAAATAAATAAAATGCATCTAATGCAGACGTGCACAGCAAATGTGTCGACTACAAAAAAGCTACTAGCCAAAAATAATAAGGTGTCAAAATAAAACTATTATTATAAATTTACAGTAACTTGTATTTAAATAAAACTTGCCTCTAAGTAAAGCTATCACATCTTACATATAATATTTCATAATTAGCAAATAATAACAAAAACTATACAGACTTTCACAAAGAAAAAGTACAGACTCATACGTTTTACTTATAATATCTATAATAAATAGATACTTACATCTAATAAAAAGTAATGTACCATGGAGAAAATTAACGAACATAATGTAGGAACATTCTCACGTGATGCAGCACATGTGGGCGAAATGCATTACATCAGCTTCTAAATTAATACAATACTTGGCAAGTAAAAACTTAAAAATGGAATAGCTAGTACATACTTATGCAATACAGTATAGTGATGATATTTGCTTTACTCATAAGTAATGAACAACAGGAATGAATACTTTGTAATAAGGTCTTGCATATTTTTAATAAGTACCTTAGTCGGGTATTAAGTGCATCTATTATATCGATACAATGCTTATTATGCTAAGAATACATGACTATTTTATTGCTGTTTATAAAAAAAATAATATGAAGGTACTATCGGCAGTTTGGATTATATGTATTGCAGTGAACCACTGATCTACTGGTGTAATATATAATTTTAAAGCACTAGTTATTGTCATGCACTCTAAATATACGCAATATATCTGTGAAATTACAAATTTCTACTGACTTACATTCTCACAGTACGATGCTTTACAAGTATAAACCATAATGAGACCATTCTTTCATGTAACGTAAACACAGTCATGGAAACCGAAGGTTTCATACCCAGAGATCAGAGTCGAGGCCGTGTTTACGCCATCCACACTACAAAAGCTACAGCACTACTCTTTACGTGGAGTACTACTAATTGATCTGTTGGAATACCTGGAAGCACGGCTGCGGCTGGAACAGCGTGGCGTTCCACTGCGCCGGCCACAGCGGCGCGTCCGGCGCGTGCGCGCTCGCCTCGCCCTCCCCCTCGCGCGCCTCGCGCCGCCCCGCCAGCTCCGATATCTGGCACGCGCTCTGCAGGCTCGATGGTAAGTTTGACCAATTCTCATTACCCAACCTTTCCTTGTTCATAATGCTGATTTCCATCGATCCTTGATATGCGAACTTTGGCTCCTCTTGGCTTTCATCGGACTTGTGTTTCGGTGTTCTGTTCGGCCCCTCCACTAAAGCCTGGAAGGCGAGCAAATCTCGATTCTCCGTTTCAGTCAATGGCAGGGGTGGTAGGATTTGTTGTTGCTGAGCTATCTTATAACTTTGCTGCCTTAGCATTTGTCGCCTGCTGAGGCCCACTTGTAGAGTGTGAATGCCCATCTCATGAGAAGGTATATTTGGTGGAGTCATTTGTTTCTGTAATAGCTGTCGCTTTTGTTGGAACAGTCTGTGTTGCATAAGCTGTTGTTGCAAAGGAGGTTTGACTTGTGAGGCAGCGTGTTGCAAC
Source organism: Heliothis peltigera (assembly GCA_958496145.1). Taxonomy (NCBI): domain Eukaryota; kingdom Metazoa; phylum Arthropoda; class Insecta; order Lepidoptera; family Noctuidae; genus Heliothis; species Heliothis peltigera. The sequence goes on from OY292333.1 coordinate 5,582,686, forward strand.
TCTACTTGGTCCTGTAGTTGTGCTACCATTTTAGGGCTGGCTGGCATCGGTGGTGATGTGCTCGAATAGTTAAAGGTTTCTGGAAGGCTGATACGTTTAGGAGTTGGCGCTTTTGTATCTAAGTAGTGTGGGCTGAAACTCGCCGCGAACTGATTATGTTGTATTTGTCTCTGTGTCATTTCTTCTACCGGTATCGTTGACTGGTACTGAGTTTTCAACTTTTGAGCCTCTTTTTGCACAAGGTGTAGTTCCAAAACCCCTTTAGCCTTACAGTTTTCATTCAATCGCTGGCTATTAAAAGCAAGGCTATTCTTTTGTGATTCATTTGACTGTGCAGCTTGTTGTGCTACAAGGCCGTCACTTGCCCGACGACCTTCCCGAAAGTCAACCGGACTCCGCGTGATTGCCCGAGGACAATTCTTATTATTGACTGATTGGTAGTTCAATGGATTGTGCCTCGCGATGAATCCCACGCCCGGAGTTTTATTGTTGTAAGACGATATGTAAACGCATGGGTGCATCGGGCTAGTGTTCACGAGTGAATTATTGTCGTAGGCCAATTTTTCTTCATTGGACGTACAACTAGGCAGGCTACTAGCTAGTTCACTGGAACAGTCGGACAATTGGTAATCCAAGCTCTCAAATGTTGAAAAATTACTTTGTGACGAATCGCAACTCAGATTTTGACTTAGACTTTTGTTGTTAAAAAATGTGACTACTCCACTACTAGAACTTGAGCTTGCGTAGGAGCTCAGTCTGTTTTGAACTCCGCTTGATGCGTTCGCGACGTCCTCCATATCTGTCTCGCAGCCTTCGTCGGTCGACGAAGAATACTGTTGTTGAAATTTTGTCGTTTCTGTAGTATTGCCGCTACCTTGTAGATTTTGCGAATAAGTTTGCCCCGTTGTATATCGATTAAGAGAGAATTTGCTGTCTGGTCTGTATAGTCCGGTCGGAAATAAATCACCGGTGCCTGCAGCAGCCATAGAAAAATTGCCATCGGCTGTGCTCGATATTGGAGGCAAAACGGAATTTTGTAAATACGCATAGGCAGGAAGATGATGATTCATGTAGTCTTTAAATGGAGGCGTACTTGTTTGATGACGATTGAGATCTTGTTGTTGCGCTTGTGACACAAGCCTTGTGGATTCAAGAGGCTTTGGTTGTTCTAACACACTGCTGAGTTTGGATTCACCAAGCTGTGAGGGAATAGGGCTTGTGCTTAAGTTCACCGTTCCCTTTAAAGGTAAAGGTGATTGTTGTAAGGTATTCATAAGTTTAGCTGCTTCGGAACACATGGTGAAAGTTGTAGAATTAGGTAACTTCATAGTATCAACATTGAAATTAGTTGCTGACGCCGAGTTTTGTAGGAAATTCGCTATGGCGTTATGATCAGTCGCTGAGGAACTTCTTCCTCCATCAATAGCACATTTTGAATCAAAACTAGACGAAGTAAGCAGTCTGGTACCGTCGATAGTACCTTTGCTAGTTTCAGGTCCTACAGTCGTCGACTGCTGCAAAAGGCGTCGGCAGTCTTCGCTTGATTGTTTTAGTATATTTTGTTGTTGTTCATAAGTTGAAGTGAGGAGCCTATGAGTGGGTATAGTAGGCTCGTTAACTTTAGCACCTAGCCTTTGGTTTGATTGAGTTACATCAATATTTCTCATGGACAGTAGCCTAGTTGATTCTGATTCATGACTTCTGGAGATAGCATCAAGGTTGCTGACGAGAAAGCTCCGGTGCGTATCCGAGGGGTCGGAGTTTCGCTGGAGCAGTCTTTGTTCAGTCATGTTGACGGCCGCGAGGGACAATAGTCGCTGCGTTTCGGCAGACGATGAGTCCGCCGGTGCAGCAGATATTGTCGGTGTGGCTCTATTATAATCCCTTGACTGAGAATCCCCAGCATGAAGTAATCTGTAATAATAAAGAAACATTTTAATTTAGTTTTTGTACCTCGTTTTTTTATCATTCTGATAATGAAAGCCTTATCCATTTTGGACTGATTCTGAGCCTTGATAATTATAACAGTGAATTGTCACTGCATTATCTATATCTTACCTAGTGTGATGTTCTCGTCTGGCATCATGAGCTTCTTTGGCTAATGCTTGGTCCGCTACGGAGGATGGTCGGCGTGATGGCCTAGTACGAGCTTCTACCGTTGAGACACTGGCCCCACTTGCCGCTCGGGCCCGTAGCCTCTCTAGTAGAAGCAGATATATGGCCGCATGATGATCATAGCTATTCGACCTGAGGCTCTGGAAATTAAAAGACACAATTTAGATCACAGCTTCCTATTCAAAAATAATTAATTTGAACACAAAGCAAACAGTCCAGTGTTTTTTCTCTAAAATGACCTCATCTCATAGTGAAGTGGCGGGCCGAAGCGACGGGTTAAACCCAACATAAACACGTGACTTGAAACCGTTAAAAACTAACTATCATGTTTCTTACGAAAGGTCATTTATAATATTAGACTCGTTGGTTTTTTTTTTTTTTGGGTATGGACATTGCTATGATCTAGAGTAAAAAAAAACATTTGAAAAGTGCTCTAGTTATGTCTTTCTCTCCACTTGTTATTATTATGGTATGGTTTATTCATTATTGTTACACAAACAGCAGTGCATATAATTGTGTTGTGCGAAGAACATCACCTTAATAATAGCAGCAATAATTTAAAATAATTAAAAAATACTATTTAACGAAAGTAAAATCAGAGAGACTAAACTAATTAGTGCTTTGCCCTACCTCTTTGGTTTTAATAGGGTCTATTCCTAAGCTCTGCATGAGCCTCAGCACTTGGTCGTTGGGCTCATTGTGGGCAGGTGCATGAGCAGGGCTCCGGGCGGGGTCTGCCGATACCACAGGCACAGCATAGGGCTCCGCTGCCATCCACCTGTGCTTCTTGATCTGCTCTATCGTATACCTCTTCATCGGCTCCAAAACGAGCATCTTGCGAATCAAGGACTCGCAATCTGAAAAAGATATTGCAGCGAGTTCAATACTTGGCCTTCTTGTCTAGTCTTTTTTTTTTTATTTTAATTATTCTAAAATCGTACCGAAAAAGACAGAATATATTTCTTCTAAATGTAAAACCGGGACACACAATTATGCAAAAATTACTCGATAGGTACATCATACATAAAAAGTCAATGATGCAATAATGAAGCAATAACTCTTCTTTACGGCATTTCTTTGTAAACTACGTACCTATTGCCGTTGGAAGATTATTCATAATCGTAACCTTTGACGTTAGCCAAGTCTGGGCATTGTTTTCTATTGCGTAGGTACGTCCATTAGTGCAATGTGGTTCTCATAAAACAATTGACGTGAGCTACAACTATACATACATTTTGTAGACATACTCGTAGAACGGTGACGTAGCACATAATCAGTTTAGTTCGCGTTAAGAGGCAACAAAACGTTTAGTGTTTGGCTCTTTGTCAATTACGTGCTGAGTTCAAGTTTTTATCAGCAACGGTCATTAACCTGAATAACACCAATAAGAACACGGTGAGACGTAATGCGACGATTAAGATATCTATAGGGATTTAGTAAACAGGTTTCGTTTTGTTTGATTTTCGGCTATAATTTTAATTTGTAATTCTACAAATCATTATTGAACTGCTTCAGTGTTTGCTAAATACTTTTTGGTAACTAACTTAATATAAGGATCTATATAACGTGACGTGAAATTTTACTGGCTTTGTACTGAAATTACCCATATTCCTCTCATAATCGACGTCTTTCAAAATACTTTACTTACAATAGGCTTTCATCTAACTGCTACAGTGAATTACGCCCACTTTAAGCTTACAATAAGATCTGATCAAAGTCCTACATTTAATCCTCAGTGACGTCACAGCTGGAGTAGATGAGCACGGCAAGGTGCTCGCAAAACGCCGAAAGGTCACAGGCCGGGTGACTTGGTAACGTGTATGACGTCATACCCCTGTAGCCGAGCAAATTCGGTCGTTGCGCCGAATGACGGTCACATCCGTTGCAAAATGTTCGGGGCGTACGAACCTCTAACACCTCTTTAGTACGTACCCTCTTTGGAAACCTACCGAGGTAATTTTCAGTGTAATATAAGACGAGAGATAACAATGTTATGCTTTGTATTCTGTCAGCCCGCTCTTTCATATATCTTTTTGCTTTCACCGTGTGACATTGGAACCTCAAAGTACAATGGACGAACTTAGGATGGATAAAAATAAACCTCTAGACCATGACCTCTGAATGTTTTTACAGAAATGTTCTTTAAAATTCGGTGTCAATGTGTTATTGGGTATATTGGATCATTCTGGATTCTTAACGAAAAATTCGAAGAAAGAGAGCCTTTTCGCACAAATGAAGGCATCGACCATAGAAAAGGAACTCCTACGGTATAAATAAACCTAGTTATCCAGAATTAGAAACCTGTGTGAAAATTTCATTGAACGGCCCTTTATATGGTTATTTAGCTTTATATAAAATCTACGTAGCTCCATTGCTAATTCAGTTACAAAGGCCACGTTTGCGTCACACGGAGTAATGACATCAACTCTGGTATCAAAGTACATAAGCCGGATCACTGTGAGCCGATGACTGCGCCCACAGTACCTACAATAATAATTATATTAAGGATTAGAGTGGGTGTCCACGGTTTTTGTGAGAGCTGCGAGAGGACAAGGCCGTGATAGACAGTCATTAAAAAGCTCAACTGTATTTCAATCATCACGCTTGCTGAGGTTTTCCCTATTAATAATTATACGGTAATACCTATTTATGTAAACTATTATTTTAGAATAATGTGGATTATCCGCCTTTGTGGCTGTTCGAGACATTTCCGGTATGGTTCAACCTTAATAGGTATGTTTAGTCGATATATTCAACAAGGACAGGGGAGGATTTTCGGAGCCAGAATATAAAAATATCCATAAATACAAATTTCATCAAGGAAAATAAAGCAATCCAGGCGAACTTTCGCACTCAGAGTTCTACCTATCATATTATTTACGGAAAGGTAAAAGTATAAACGCATTATAGACGGCTACGTTTGTGCTTATCATCTTGCTATAATGCTTAATATCATCCTGACTAAAAGTAGTTATAAAGAACCGATTTTTCGACCCCTACTTACATTCCATGATTCTATTTATACATACGTGAGCCTTCTTAGATGTTTGTTGGCTTGAATAAAAAACTAAATGAAAAATGTTTTTACGAATATAACTAGCTAGAAAATTGTCGTCCTTTCCAAAACATTGGGGTCATGCGTCATTCCATCGAAAATACGAATAATTGCTTTCATGTGGCGAAGGAGAATGACGCCTGTTGAGAAATAAATAAATCCAATACCGAAAATAATCTTATGTAAATATTTCATTCGCAGACTCCCTCTTTACTTAGCACTAACAAAACATAGTTTCAATTGGAGTGACGAATACGATTATAAATATTCATTTAAGCGCACTTGCGGCTGAAAATAGCCAACGCTCGACCAAAATCGCGCTAACAAAACACACCACGCTGAGAGTAATTCTGAAGATACTATTTTATTTACCTTCCTTCAGTGCTTTCTAAAATAAAGTCGATGATTGGTCGAGTTTTTGCCAGGCGAATCTATTAATAATCGCTCGGACGCAAATATCGCGTGCTTGGCTTGACCATTGACGCAATCGCGTGAAAAATGTGCGGGTGTTATTTAATGAAACGGTGGAAAGTCGGTGGGCGGTCGGCAGCGGGCATCATGGTGCGCCATGAACTTGTGCCGCTCCTCTGTCGGGCGCTCAGCGCCGTCACTCGCGTCCGCCTCGCTGGCATTGGCCCGCCGCTAATACCGCCAATTATTTTACAAGCCATAAAGTACATGTAAACATAGCCATAAGTCAGTTGACGTACATCCAACAATGTTCACTACGAGCTCCAGCACTCAGACATCTCTGCGCCAAAATATTGCATGTAGCTCATTGTTTGCTTTTCAATTAGCACCTTTGTCTGTGAAGTGACGATTTACGTGTGACGCTTCTATATCACGAAATGTATTTTCAAACCGAGAGCAAACATTAAGATTTACCTGATTCAACAAACATCTCCAGTCTTGTCTATATAAATTAATTATAAGTTTAAGTGGGTAAACAAAGTGTAAATTTACTTTACAATCCCACTAACACAGATTCATCTTTTCAAAGAGCTCCAAGAGAAAACGCAGTCTGAACGTTCTTCACAAATGCAATGCTCAATAATCATTATTGTTGATTCAAACTGTCCGGAACGAAGTGGTTAGTGCGCTTTTAAATTAACTGCATAGCATGATGCATTTAATTTATGATAGGTTCTTATTTCTTTTTTTAATCATCAAATGGTTTATTATTGTTTATGAAAATACCTAACAGTTTTAAAGCGAATCTCATTTGCATGAAAAGCCGATATTTTGACGTTGTATAATGACGCACGACAGAGGAGAGCAGAACAAGCGATCGCCTCTGAAAGAAAATACATATTTCATAATGTCCTCCATTACTTATGACGACGAGAAGACAGGCCTGAAGATAATGTATTATAGACTGCTCTGTCCGGCATTGTGCACACGTTCGCCTTTTTAGCGATTTTCATAACTTCTCTATCTAAAATTTATTCTAAAATCAATATTTTCTCGAAATGTGTATAAAGGAATAATAATCCGGACAGATGACCGTTATTTGTCGGAGTACCTAAAGATTTCTTAAGCGAACCTTCGATATGTTTGTATTCAACTTCATCTGTTATAGAATTCCTGAACATGAACTGTTTTGAAATCCAAAATAGGTAATTTTGAAGTGTCCCGACTTTCAAATTAATGACAAATACTACCTATAATAAAATATGTTTGTGATATTTTCGCAGTCACAGTTGGTTCTCCAGCTGAAGGCGGGCTTATAATAGACAAAAGTAAAGTGTAGAAGTAAAGATATTACAAAATACTTGAAAACACATGAAAAAAAAACAAGATAACAACTGAAATTAAATAGCGAATAATTACAATCGGAATGGCTGCATGTTTGTTTGGTACCTAACTAGTTGTTACAGGCACATTGATTAGATGTTTCATAATCTCTATACGCAATCTTAATGTGCACAATACAATGCACACTAGGTTAATACAAAACATTAGAAACATGCAAGCGGGACCGTCTAAAGCAATTAATTTCGCAACGGAAAGGAAATCGTCAACGTACATGAACATGTAGGGAAAAAGTAAATTATACGCACCTCAAATATACTCTATTTGAGGCGTTAATACCGACACGCGAGGCTTTACTATTATAAAAAGTGAGACATTACTGCTTACTCGTAGTCGCGTGAGAAACGCTACCGAATGCGCTTGTCATATCCGGAATGTGATATTAAATGTCTTTTATTACTTTATCGTAATACAGACCGCATTTAATAATGTATTTAGGTGGGCTGACTGACGTACATTGTGCACGGCATTAAATATATTAAAATATTTATTTAATTGAAATGCCTGGTTACAGTATTGACCGCAGATGAATGCATGATTTATTACGTGGATGGAATAAACGTCTATAGAACCAATTCAAAACAAGCGCTGTTTATATGTTATATATATATGTGTGTAATTTATCAAAAAACATAACATAATGTCTCCAAAGCCTCCCAAAATATTCTCCGAAATTCGCACGTAAAAATAATTGAACAAAAACAATTGAACCTAGACAATAACATTGTTGTTGAAAAACCTTTTTATAAAAATATAACTGATTGACTAACAATCGACGACCGATGGCAAGTTGGGAACAAATTGAAATATCTCAACAGCTCACGTGTAGCACACGTCTGTCCAGTCCGCGATATGTTTTGGATAATAAGGAGTCTACGACCAAAATAAACATGTTTTTCATGGAAAATTCGAGGAAAGTATACTCGTATACTATTACAATTCTCTCTATTTTTTATTTCTTTACTGATAAACTTATCAAAGAAATACGGTTGATAATAATGTAAAATGTTAAGCTTTTTGAGGCCCCTAAATTCCATTTCGAATAAACAAGAAATCCGCAGGGTTTCCTATTCTTCGCTCCCTCCTTAATTTGTTTCACGTCTTCAGATCTGTTTAGTTACAAAAAAAAAACTTTCTATTCAAACAGAATTTACGAGTCTTCTTACACTTCCAATACTAATCCGCAGTCGCCCAATCCAACAAGTTTAGAATTGAGTTTCGAGAAACTTGTTTGGCTTCCTAGTTTCCTACTTAATTCAGGAAGGGTTTTCTCGAATTATCGAAACTCGTAAACTTCCGAAGACAAGACAAATTTTCCACGATACGAACTTCCTATTAAGAATCTGAATAATTCATAAAATAGCCTCGCTCGTTATTAAATATAAAACATTCTTGTTTTACGAATTAAAAGTTTAAAACAAAAGAGTAAGGTCATTAAAATATGTAAGAACGTAATAATTTTCTATGTAAAAAGTAGGGCTTTTAACGACGAATAAAGCTGGAGATTACATTCTGCGTGCGACCTCAATCTTGCCATGGAAAAGGAAATAATCCGTTCGTTAGTGCTATAGCGTGGCGAAGGATGGGCAGCATTTTTTTAATTTGTTGAAATGAGCACGTTCGCTCCCTCCGGCGAAGTTACAAGCACTGACGAGGACGCAGACAAGGTGCTCCGTGAGCGAGGGGCATAAAACGCCCGTAATAAGGGCCAGATCCGACTGACTACAACGGTCTAGAGGGCATTTTCAACCGCACTCGTCCTCTGTAAGCACTAGACGAACTGGACTGATGAATTTACGACCTACTAACATCTTAAGTTCGAGACCAATTTAAAAACTTTGCATCTTTAACGAGCCTACAGACAAAGGGGACTATTTACATTATATTCGTTTTATAAATCAGTACTAATGAAATATGAAGAAATAAAACAGTATTCAAACAATGCTAGACATTTTCGCCTCATAAATGCCCTTCACAGTTTCCTAGTTTTTCTATTAACTATTAGTATCCGCGTCACGTAACATCCTCTTCCACTAGCATTATTAACGGAACAAGACGGAATCCTTGAAAGTCTTAGAAATGTTCCCTGAATAAAATAAAACTTGCCATTTTCTAGTGAAACATCTGTAACTATTATTTATTTATAGTGTGGAACGAAATGAACAGAGTTATTCCAAATTGTGTGAGCACTTCCAGTTATAAAAGCAAAATATTCTATCGATCGAGCTATAAAGCTTTGTATTTATTTAGGACTAAAATTGCCAAGTTCTGACCTTATTTGATGCAGACAGATACTCAGATGGCCAGACGATACCGTATCAACCAAATATTGTGACAAAAGTTATCCCCAAATATAGAAAGTCATCGAGATGTTGTCTTAAAACACAACTGTAAATTTAATCTACAACTGAGCAATAAACCCTCATTCTATAGAAGGGCAACCTTGAAACTAATATTAAGTTCTGTAACTTAAGATGACTCAGAAAATCGTAAAAGCAAAATTTAAACAACAAAAGATTTCAATGGACTTTTCATGAATTTTAATAACTTCTCATTTGCTCCTTGTTTATACAAAGTCATTAACGTTTCTTGCGTCAAACCTTCAGCGGGAAACGTATCGACGTACCAGAGCTAACGTCAGTAGCCACTATTTCTGGATCACATCGGCCGTCATCAGCATCAAGGTGCTCAGTGAATTGACTAAAAAGGACATGCTTATTGTGAAAGACGTTGCCCTTTTTAAGTACGTTATTAGGGGTGACTTTGATTCGTCATCTAGACAAGATTTGAGGTTATAAAATAACATTTATTTGATAGCCAGAGCTCTGCTGTCCCGTGCACGTCAACTTTCAAAACAATTTCAATTAAATTAAAAACGTTTGCATGGATTTTCTCCGTAATCTAATCTCATGTGCTTACGTCAAAACTGTTTATCTCCTTTTGTTTAGATTAAGTACAAACAAAGTCACCTATCGGGTACCTACCTGACTACGTAACAACTGACCTAGTCTCATATTATATTTTCATGACAAAGATGTTATCATCAATTTAACAAACTTATCTGTATTTTAAGTGTAAATATTTAGAAGCATCTCATAGCCCATTGTTTATTATTATTTTATGTTACTACAAAATATCAAGCTAAAGATTTTCAAAGAAAATAATACCAGCCTCAATCTGCTTTTTGTTACACTGCAAAAAAAACTTTAAGGGCCAGTTTCACCGGTTGCTGATAAGTTCCAGATAGTTTATCTGGTAGATAATTTCATACAAATTCTGTTCCATTTTTTAATTTATCTGGTAGATAGTGGATATCCGTAGAAACTGGCCTTAAATCTAAAGCAAAAATGTTTTTTTGCGAAGACCTAGTAATGAATATCAGGTTAGTGTCACACAAATAAAGACTGAATTGAGCTCAAAAGGAATCGTAACGAACTTTCTTATCAGTGTAATTCATACGCTTGAATTCCTCAACATAATAGAAAACCAATGCTCCTCGGTAATCGAATCTGAATTAATAGCTTTTGTCGTTGACCCATTTCGCGAAATTTAAATCACCATTTCATTTTGTACAAGAAATCTTACAAGTAGAGCACGCCACTTCGAAACTTTCAATTTAATAAGGACCACCGAAATGGATTTCATGACAATCGTACCTCAGACGTGGGTTGGCTGTAATATTGTTTCAACAAATCAGTAAATAAAGATAAACGCGAGATATTCAAGTTATTTCCACAAGAATACGTGTTGGGCAGTCATAATTTATTGGTCGGTGTTCGCGGTCGGTCCACGGGATGCATGATTGAACATGCCGATGACGCAAGTGGACGGCGGCTTATCGATTTCATTATTTTTTATCTTCCACGTTCACAATAGTTTCCAGGCTAGTGTAATGCTTCATTAATACCAACTAATTGCGAGTAATCCCTACGGATTTGAAAACGTCTGACGTAAATTGATAAACCTATTAGATATGGTCGCGGTTTTGATTTAGTTTTGTGCTATCGCATTCTGAAGAAAATTAAAAATGAAAATATTGCAGTATTTACGGACTTCAATTTCCTTTCCGAAATAAATCGTTTTGTCTTTCAGTCACTTTGAATTCATTCAGAAACTGATATCATCTGAACACTTTTGTCCCTGTTGACGTAATGTGCTCAAAACTTAAGCAACTTTCGATTCCTATTTAAGGAGAATTTTCCTTAAACGCTCTAAAATTAGGAATTGTTAGGTAACTTTTATTTTTGGGTCAAACTTTTAGGCTATTTCGAGATCTAAATATTTTTAACTTTTTAACACGTTTCCTCATCACGTTTTTGATCTTAAAATGAAGATAAAATACCACGACTTTATTTTTGTATTTCTCTGGTTATGTTATAAAATGCTTTCTTTTTTTTTAATCGGCTAAAAATAAAAATAAATCATCAGTGACTCCATCGTAGGTAACATCTCTACAAAAATGCAATGTAATGCCTAAAATACTTGTTTTGTTATTAAACGTTTTGTTATGGTAATCTGTTACTCATATTTAGAACAGATACAATGCTGTAAACTATTTCCTGCTATAGGATTGAGCTAAGTTTAGCATCATTTTTATCATTTCACCCATCAGCCAACAATACTAATATATTAATATCTAAAATCATTTTTAATGTGTCTACCAAAGCAAACAAGACTCGCTGACTATAAATAACCTTCTTAATTAGAAGGAAAATTGGCAGAGTGAGTGGAAATGTGTCAGTCAATCCGAGCTCCACTTAATCTCTCGGTAACACGTTGAGAACTTGCTCATACAGAAACGGTTTTCTTTTCAAACTCGACGCGAGGAAAGTGGCATTGTTCCTTGCATGTATACCTTTTTGAGCAAATGAGTTTTTGTCTACATCGCCATTTAAAAGTAAAGCAGATGGTATTTCAAATGAGTACCTATTCCTACGTGTAGGGACTTAAATGGGGGCGAAATCTCAAAGAAACGTTTAGTTAGAGTCATAATGAGAACGACGCTAAGCACATGCCTACGTCATCCATTTGTAGAACGTCAAGGGTAATTTAGTTTACAGTTTCGGTACGATAGTCGGACAATGCTATGACGTATCTGCAACCTTGAACGGTCTTCAATGAAGAAAGCAATGTCGAGGCTCAGCGTACAACAATCGCTGTGCAATATGCGAGATATTTTTCCTATCTGCTCTATCTAGCGCAATCTTCGAAGAGAAACGCGTTGTGATAAATTTTATGTAGACCGTCTGGAACATATCTCGGATTAAGCCGTTGCGTAGATCACGTACATAAAATGTCGGTATAATACATCGATAAGTTTCAAATTGAGATATAATGCGTTCTCGCTTACCTTCGCTCATAAAATATGGTATCCTAAATCTGCCGGAGAGCACTCTGTCCCTTAATGACTGAAGAGTGGAGCCGTCGAAAGGCAGTGCCCCACATACGAGCACGTATAACACCACGCCGAGACTCTGAGGAAAGAATATCATCATTAGACTTCAAACTTACGTCTATCTACAGAAGGGGAAAAGATACTTTAGTAATATATTCTCAAGACCTTGAAGTTTATCACGTACCTAACTCGTTTGTGTGTTTGAAGCTTCTTAGAACATTTTTCTAACAAGTAAGTATCAAGTTTGTTTACAAAATATTTTACAAAAATAATAAAATTAACTATTAGTCACGCTAGGATTTACCTACTTATTTATAGCGTGATACAGTTTTGTTTTAACAAAATAGACTCTTTAAAAACAATTTTAATTAGATGACATTTATGTTAATACCTCATAAATAATAGTGCAGTCACTAACAACTAATTTTATTATGATTTTAATTTACTAGCTGGCCCCGTTGATTCACCCGCGTCTTTAAGCTAAGTTACTCATTGTTACATTACCTATTTTTGCCAGTAAAGCAAGAATTCCAACAAAAAATATATGTTTTGGTATTTATCCACAATATGCCCTTAGAAAACAGTGATTATTTTATATGATACAAACAGACACTCCGATATTTGTTTATGTATGTATTAGATAAAGATAATGACTGAAATGTCGTATGTGCGTCGACAATGATGAAACAATTACGTCTGTGATGGATGCACAGCTGTGCAAAGTAACTCTAGTTTTAAAATGATATTTAGAAATATCAAATGATTAATTAGAAGTGCAGTCAATTAGTGACTTGCATAATATTTGGGTAAGACCCATTAATCTTCACAGTTAATTTTACAGTTGTTCTGATGTGATGATGTTTTAAAGGTCAATGCCTAGGTTTTATCCCATACGGAGAACGGTAAAAAAATTGATGGGACTTACCCATATATCAATTTCCGGGCCGGTGTATCTTTTGCCCTCGAAGACTTCGGGGGCAGCATATGGAGGGGACCCGCACCACGTCGCAAGCAGTTCTCCTGTCGCATAGTAGTTACTGAACCCGAAATCTGCTATCTTGATGTTCATATTCGCGTCCAGAAGTAAATTTTCCGCCTACAAGAAAAAAATACTTTTAAAAAGTTTGACCTATAAAACATTTTTACAATTCACCTCGTTCGTGGGTGAGGAAATGCAAAAATCTTAATAATGTGTGGCTGTTTTCCCCTGAGCCATAAATAATAATATTATGCAAGTCGCGAACCATTTCAAGGTGCTGACTTACCTCTGATCAACAATATATTGCTTTGCTACAACATATAGAGGAACTTTATTTAAATTCTTTAATTAACTGTGAAGAAATTAACATGAGCTAAATCGAATCAACAAGAATATCTCAATGATCTTTGTTTTCCTGTCGCCTCTCCAATTTCGTTATATCGATATTGCATAAATATTTTCAATCATATTCTATAACTGTAGAAATGTTTCCAAAAAGTTGTGAAACATGATATCCAAACTTCTCCCAAACAAAGAAACTATAAACTAATTTATTCAGTCGAAACGAATATAAATTCACATTTCACACATTTTATGGTTAAAAATGGTGTAGTGTAGATAGAGTCTGTTGCCTGAGCGTAAGTGACTCCTGAAAGGACACTGAAACCTCTCGTAACTACGTTTTAACACTAAAAGCGCGGGCTCGCAATACTACTCCGCGTCGACTAACTAAAGTGAAGTTTGATAGATTTATGCAAAATACTTAGCGAAACTGTTATTCTAGTCTAGTTCCTAACTATATTTAGTTATACTTACCACTAGGTCGGTATATCAACGTCGGAATGTAGAAATGTATTTTTCGCGTTAGACAGGGGCTTACGGTCCTTCATGTAATTAAATATTATGCCGGTCTCCGCAGCTTACAGTGATAATTTATTTTTTAATTAACCTGGTCCACGTCCCCGGTAGGTATACTTAAACACTGGGTGTATCTAAATGGGTTAGTATTCCAAGGCTTCGCTTTACTTGCCCGCCAATAAATTACCACGAGTTATTTTTAGGTGTTAATGAAAGTAATACTTAAGCATACATTTCATTTCATTTTCCTTTGAGTAACACATTTTTCCTAGAATAACGAGAGTTTTTGATGTTTTTTTGTAATGGAATTTCACTGCGTTGTTTGAGCAAATGGACAGCTATTCAAACAGCTCTTGGAAAGTCTACTTTGTTGGCCTATATGTTCCTATGATGTCTATTCCTTCATCATCATCTCCCGAGCCTTTTCCCAACTATGTTGGGGTCGGCTTCCAGTTTAACCGGTTTCGGCTGAATACCAGTGTTTTACAAGGAGCGACTGCCTATCTGACCTCCTCAACCCAGTTACCTGGGCAACCCAATACCCCTTGGTTAGACAGCGTCAGACTTACTGGCTTCTGACTACCCGTAACGACTGCCAAGGATGTTCAATGACAGCCGGGACCTACAGTTTAACGTGCCATCCGAAACATGTGTCTATTCCTTATGAGCAATATTCTTCTCTTGACTCACCTTGAGATCTCTGTGAACGATTCGCCTCTCGTGGCAGTACTCCACGGCGGACAGTATCTGCCAGAACTTGCGGCGCGCGGCTTGTTCGGCCATGCGCCCGTACCTCGCGATGTAGTCTGCAAGCAACATGTTGATGTTAACCACAGAAATCTAAACGTACGTTCTGTCTCTGTGATGTTAATCAACATTTCATAAAATAAAATTCTTTGTTTCCTTAACGACATACTGTAATTACAAGTCGCATGGAGCACGTCGCACACGCAGCTTAAGGAAAGTTCAGAAGGATTTACTTAAACGTCTTTTTCTAGTACGAAATGATAAGTGGCAAGGTGCAAACCAAATTAAGAAAAAGCTTCCTGTAATTTCGACAGTTGTACAGACGCCACATCAAGGTTCTACAATCCATCAAATTTCCTTAATAAATTTTCAACTTTATCGCTGAAGCGTATGGTTGCAAGTTGATTGGGAAAATTTGACAGTTTCGTCTGTATAGACGCCAGCGCTTGGAGCTACCTACTACACACTCTACCTACTACATACTCTAATAAAGCAGAGAGAGATAACATCATATGACGAATGAACCTAAGCAATGTGATGATGCAATTCTTCTTTACATTATAATATTAGCTATATAGGTACCTAACTTAGGCTTCATACTCTTAGTACCTAGTACTCGTATATTTGTGTATACCACATAATGTATACCACAAATAATATGTCATGTCATGACAAATTGCCAGTGCAGGCAATTATTTTCCTATGGGCTGCCATTACCGGGAGTTTCCGGTAAAATGATGATGCATCTGAATACAAAGGTATCTATCTGAGTACTACATCTCCACTCTATATCATTACAGATAGGTACTGATAGTACTTACATAGAAACATTTATTATAACAAAGAATCGAGATAAGTATTGTGCGTAAACTCTGCAGTCAGTATTTACGTCATAAATTGATCGCAGCATAACTAATTATAAATATATCGATGTATCTTCTTATAAATGTAAATAAAAATACTCAATTACTTGATTGCTTATCTGACTTGCTTATATTCTGTGTTTTGAGTATAGTTTTAATTAGTTATTTGAATAGTAAAGCGAAGTACGACAGAGGTCATTACACATTTCCAAAAATGCTCACACACTCATTTGTTTTATGTACATGTTAGTACCAAGATGAAAGGAGAAACCTAGGCAAACATATTAATTTATAATTTGACATTTATAAAATAACTACTGATTATAATAATTGACTAGGAAATATGTTCTATTCATTTAATATTCTAATGTAAATTTATTATTTCGGAAATTAATTTTCGGTTTGAACCCTAACATAATAATTAATTACTAAGTATTTAGAATAGATACCTACTTACCATACGAAATGTTAACAATGTGAATAAATAATTACGTAACAACAAGAAACTCTGTTGCAAGAACAAAGAGCTTATTTATTATTATTTTTCCGTACAGATAACTTTAGCACCCAGTTAATTAAAAGTAATAAGTAATAACAGGCCTGCGTACAAAATATTTACGTAGGTAAAGACTATAATCAAATGATAGTAACGTTTCGACATAACGCTCACGTTTTTCATACAAACTCTAGGGAACCCGTCCCGTTTATTATTAAACTGGGTCAGAGTTTATCATCCACTCAAACTGTAGATCCACTTATAAAAACATCTATAGGCTTTGAAGGCCACTGTTCGATTCCCAGGTTGATAAGTCTACGTTTAACAGAATGAAAATTTCTCAGCCCGAAATGGGAATTATTAACCCAAAAAGAGCTCGACCTTAGGGAGGTAGTAGGTTGTGTGTGATTGGTCTCCATGGACCTGTTTTAGGCTTACCGTTCATAATGATTACATAAAGTAGGACATGCGGTCAATCATACGCTTCATGTTATGTTACGGAAAGTGTCGAACCTTCGGTATTTAATAACAAAAGCTGCATGTACGAAACAGGAATTGTAAATACACCCGCTTTGAAATGAAAACACCTGACGCAGGTGTTGAATAAAGTCAAACAAAGTGCACATTGTGCGACTGTCTTCTCATCGACTTGCAATAGAGTTTTAATTACTTGTACTGTGTACGCTCACATCTGTTTGAAAAGATGGGACCAAAGTGCATGGGACTAAATGGTAGGGCGTATCGACTATCGGTAGAGCAATTAAATTAATCACACTTGCGAGATATATAGCCCCAAAGTCACGTAGGCGTCACCGTCATAAAATACGAGGGAATTGAGACCATAATGCCTCTTGGGCCATCATTTATCATTGATATCTTTACAAAGCATTTCAATGTTATCTAACTGTTAATCTATAAAGTGAAGCCCTTGACGATTTAAGTATTAACTTTTACAAAGCAATGCCGAATTTAATCCTTGTTAAGTGATATTTTAACAAGGTTTTCGCTTTAGCAAATTTTAATTAAAAGGAACCGTATAATAAGTGTGCCAATTAGTAAGACATTTCCCTCTCATTAAAAATGATGAATGTTAACAAGTTACCAAAGTCTGTTAGAGCGAAACCTTAGTGTGTAGCCAATTTAAAATTGTTACAAAAACGTTTCAATTGCTGTCCGAAACCAGGTAAACGGCTTAAATATGTATGAACCTCCCTGGAAATCAGAAACACTCGCTGAACATAAAACTCTTTTGGCATGAATCATAATCTCTGATGAGTTCATGTTTAATAAAATTCATGCAAAAGGACCGGGATTCGAGCCTTGGAGATCGCAGTTGGATTTTGGGGGAACGTAGTCAGCTGTGCGCGAAATTGCTTCCCTCTTCCACCCACTACCCCTACCGGCGTCAGCGACACCCTGCCGGTGACGTCACGCCAGGCCTGCTTACGTCAGAGACAAAGCGGCCACGAACTTACCAAACGAATACCCTTAATCGATTTCGAGGTTATATTATATACTACGTTATATTTTCGATTGCGTTTACATGAGAAATATTGCATACTTATTCATTGAATAAATATGAATATGTTGACTCACAAATTCATAGGCGTATAAGGGAATCAATCCGTGAGACTTAGAAGTGTTTTCTTGACTTTTTCGCAGCCAGGAACTGTCGAATTAAAATATTTATAACATTTCTGTGGCAACAATAAGTAAAGAAAAACTTCTAGGGTCCATATTGAGAGTTATGTTAAATTCATGTAAAATAAAAACAGGCCGGGCTGCGATGACTACATAAGTAAAGATTGATGATCTCATTGAACGTATACTGGAAGCTTGCCAGTGTTAAATACTTAGCACAGGCTGTCTGAAAAATTATGAAATAACTAACGAGATCGTATGACAAATAAACAATGACGATGAATACGCGAATCGGTATGTTGAAAATTTTTCGTGTATGTTTACTGCGAAATCATCCTATGTGTTCTGCTACATTATGTTCCGTTTTTCATTTTATTTTCGTGCGTGTGCTTAATGCATTTCAAGTACTTATTGTTTACACGGAGAAAGACGTTCAAGAAGGCTTTAATTTAAAAAAAAAAAACTAAGGCGATAGTTGATGACTTGCGAGGAATGAAAACACTTACCAAATATTTCTCCTTTGCTCGCATATTCAGAAACTATGTAGATCATGTTCTTCGTCTCCATGACCTGAAACAATTGAATATAAATATTATTTCATTTACTTATTCACAAGCACTAAGTAGTATTTGTTATAAGTCGCCCAAAGTTTTCCTTGACCAAAATTTATATTCAATCAAGAACACTGGAAAGTTAAGTAACTGAAGTGATTACAAAAACAGGAAAAGTGGTTACGTATTTAGAGAGACATTAACGATTACCTCCCTAGAGAGGATATCCTTTATGGATGGTTAAGTTTGTATTGTCCTATTTTGTTTTGTCCTGATGGAGTACAATAAAGAATATTCTATTCTATTCAAGGATCTCAATTAATTTACCTAACGCTAGCAATTCCTTTCTAATAGCTCCATATCCTGCAGTTTATGTAGTCCAAACCAAACTTGGAAATACATTAATTCAACTTACTCATAAGCCCGTAAGCTAGCTAACTACGCAGAAGTAACTTTACTGCAACGTTCTTACATTCTTCATATGTTTTAGCCTTTTTAGCAGTCGCAATTATAGGTCTGCTGGCGTACGTTGATAATACTATATATGCTACTAATATTGTTAATGCGACTATTGTAAAGGATGTATGCTTCTGCCAGCGCAACTACTTCCCGTACTAATACATAACAATTAGCCTGATCATCTGATTTCATTTCATCTGATGTATATAAGCTATGTTGCTGCCTATTTTCTTCAAAATCCATTTAGGGTAACAAAAGTATATCCATCCATCCTTTAACTTTAGTGTTTTTATATCGATAGCATGTATGTTTGTTACTTCTTCACGTCCTAGTTGGAGATTTTTATGAAACTTGCCAGCAGTATAGCTTCATCATCAGTAGCCTTTAACATTATCAGGTCATATGGTTTTGGCACTTGCGCTGATGGCTAACAAGGCCTATACGAGACCGACAACGCCCGTCACAACGTCTGCAAACAAATTGTGTTCCCGGTGACGTGACGTAGATCGCGCTTTTGGGAGAGCAGAGCGAACCAGACATTGTTATGCGCGACCACCCTATCAAACAAATAACATTATATAGGGTACTTTTTACCTATGTGCAAGAAGAAAATCCGCAGGACGCGAGTAAAACTCCGGGATAAGCTTATAAAGACATAACAATAGGGACGGCTTGCTTGTGGTACTTATCCTTGTTTAATTAAATCTTCGGACGAGCAGCTTTTACTAAGCAGTAACAAGGCTACATAATAAGTACTTGCGCTGTGTTACCTTTTTAAAAAATGACCGTCCTTTCGCTGGAGCGAACTGGTTATACGCCTCAAGATATTCTCCTAATCTTTCGACCCAATTTGTATTACTTTTATTATACATTTATGATGCGTTTGTTTACAGCATGTAGTTAAAAACGTGTATAATAATTAATCAATCCTAATTATTAAATACAAATATCCTGTAGTGTCGGTATCAACAGGGAAAACATTATGCTGAAAACGCAACTCCAGTGCATGACATCGTCGTGTTTCATTACAATTATTAATTTAAGTCATTGATTTATTTTATACATTTATGTTATTTTAATACATTATACAAGGTAAACTATGCGGTTTTAATTGCCGGTCTTTATAAGGATGTATGTTTGATACTCTTTCAAACAAAAGCTACTGAATATATTTGACTTATAATAACAGTACATAAGCTAATTTTATCTGTGGAATACTGGAAGTACTTACAGACGCCAGCACACCGAGCTACCTGAAACCGTCAAATTTTCCCATTCAATTTTGAACCATATCCTTCAGCGATATCGTTCAAAATTATGGAAATTTAACACATTGTAGTAACTTGATGTGCTGGAGTCGGTACATAGTTCCATCAAAGGGAAAGGGTGAATCCGCTGCCTAAGCGAAGTTATTTAATAAAATGATTATAACTTATTAGTTATTAATAAATTAACAGATAATTTTACTTTTTTAAATATGAATGTCTTCGTTCCCCGTCATACCTCTTCCTTTACGATACGCAATTGGCAAAAAACTTCGTTATTTTTTTCTATTCACATTCGTTAGATTTTCGCACATAATTTATTATATTACCAAATGCAAATTTATGTTATAACAAAACCAGTTTTCCTTTATGGTTACGGGACCATAAATTTAAATAGTCATTTTTTTAAACGTTACATCCTAACTTGTAAAACGAATGTAATAAACAGTAATTAACTAGTTGAAAGCAAAGACGGTTTCAGTTAAATTTTATTATGTTTGTTATAAGAACGTAAAAGTTAAAACTATAATGAATATGCATGATGATGCAAGATACGTTAAATGAATGTTGATATACGTATATCTGAAAGTCATGACCACAAGATGATTGATAGTTTTCCAATCGTATCAAATAACTACCAGACATACCTACCTACTGAAACAATGAAAACTATAAACTACTATGTTTTTGATGAAATTCTTTGGAATTACTAAAGCGTACCTCAAAACGTTCTTCGCCTATTTTCTGTATGCTACTTGTACATATATTTAATTACCAGTAGAGAGTATGATAAAGTCACTAGACCTTGGTATTTTTCATATAACACTAATGTCCTAGAATTTCGTTTGTCATTATCACCTGCCTATATATATTTGTTATCAGTAAGTATGTACAACATATTCATGACGTCATCAACATATCACTATTTAACGAATTTTATCTATCAGTGAATGGAATATTAAGGAATCACCACTTAGGCCCGGAGCACTCAAACCGCTAGTAAAATAGAGGTTTTCGAGATTAGACGGATTAACCGCGCCCTGCGCCCGTGACCTCGGCCTTAAATTCATATTTATCAGAAAAACTACAAGCATGACTCAGTATTTCTGTTCTGACTTCCAAAAACGGCTTCCAGCTGTTCAGAAATCATCAATACATATGGAAATGAATGAAAAGCGTGCTCAATGTTGTCTGCAAAT
This sequence comes from Heliothis peltigera, assembly GCA_958496145.1. NCBI lineage: Eukaryota > Metazoa > Arthropoda > Insecta > Lepidoptera > Noctuidae > Heliothis > Heliothis peltigera. The sequence goes on from OY292333.1 coordinate 5,604,121, forward strand.
AAACACTGTGGGTACATAACGTGATTGTTTTGTAACTGAAAACAACGGATACGGGTGTTTGGCTGTATAATGATAACATCTCAATAAGCGGAAACGTTCTCTTCCCGTGGGTTAAGGACAAAGCATGCACACTAAATGCCATTCAAATGACAATGTTTGTACACAAGGAACTTGGTACCCCATTCAAGCTTTTAATAATAGTATCAAACCCATTCATACTTTGGCACGTGTTACGAAACGTGATTACGTAACATTGCATTGTTCCAATTACAAGAATTGGTATTGTGCTGTACTGTAACCTATTTGCCTGGTTAGTTTCATCTGGAGGACTGTTACTATGTTGAGATCAGCATGCAAGCGGGATTACTTCGCGCATACTACAGCAACAACTGATTTAAGTGCCGGTTTCTTAAGTAAATTCCTGGCGTTGAATACGTGCCTCAGGAATGTGTTTATTGAATGCTATATTTTCAAATGACTAAATACCCCCAAGCCTTCTCATTCGTAATGGTTCTCAACTTTATTAAAACATTCTTTATAGTCTGGCATTTCTTATGAATCAAGTGCTGCTTTCTATTCATAATCGCATGGCACTAGAAAGTCTCGTCTGCATGATTGCTATTATAAAGTCCTGTGAGATCATCCACCTCATCCCACATGAGTTACTATGACGCATATCTAAACATTTATCTTTGTTTCCCAATAAACCTTTATCTTTCAAATTTAAGTGGGTTTAACGTTTCTGATTCATCAGGAGGCAGACGGTTTTTTTATGATAACCAGTTTCTCAAGTATGAATGGCTAAACCATGTTCCGGTGACATCAATTAATTAAATTCATAATTAAAACTAGACGCAATACTCTTTTATTCCGGAATGTGTAAATTGTTTAAATAATACTATTTCCTTCTTTTTAATTAAGACGGTTCTGCATCTCATGGACGTTTGCTTTGTCGGAAATGCCGTCAAAAACTATTAATAGATAGATACTCGTAGATGTGTGATACATAGTAACTACATAGATATGTTTATAGCTTCTCAATGTATGTAGCTGTAACTACGAGCGACGTTGATTATTGATTTGTCACCTGTCGTTCGTTCCGAGTGTTCGTTAGCTGTAACGTGAGGGTGATGCAGGCATCTAATCAATTAGTTAGGCGCGCTGAGATCGGCACGAGGCTGCCTCCTCGTCTCCAATGCCATTAGTACTTTCCGCTCATGTATTTACTGAGCGGAGTAACTTAAATGCGTTTACTTCGCTTTTAGTTTGAGCCTTTGCTTTTGTGATACCGGGGTGAAGCCTTAACATGCTATTCTTCTGTTCTTCTTTGTCATAAAATCTATAGTGGTTAGTCTTTGGCCCACCTACACTATTTGGCTCAAGTAGCCGAAAAACTCAGGTGGTCTTTTATAAAAAATAAAGAGGCAGAACAATAAGTACAGTAAACATAGCCCAGACTTTCGCCACATAAGAAAAATAAGTAAATAAGTAGGTGAACCATAAATAATAAAACTACCGACAAAATTACATGTTCACTAATGCCACGTCCTAGTTAGGTATTTGGTTAGTGACAATTCATAAATAATGCATTTCCATTACCTAAAGCGGCCTTAATCCTATTTAGGGTACCCATAATACATTTGGAGGCTACGCGTTAACCTATTTTTATCCTCTCCTTTATGAAAGGCATACACTGAACTACCAAATTTCGACGTGAAATATGAGAGCCAAACATGCAAGTGCTGACGTAAATTGCCTCGTACGTAAAAGCTATTCACATTGACTAAGTTTCTGACGTAAAGAACATTTGAAAGACAAAGTGTACCATGTTAGGCCACGGCCAGTTTTTGTTTAGTTACGCGTGTAGGAAACCGACATTTCTTATCATAAATGGCGCAGAACGAGTCACATACATAATGTGGCTGAGTGCTGTTACCACGTAATCCATATGAGCAAAACATGACCTTAGTAGCAATAATATGCCTGTGAAGCTGTCCCATTCCACTAGTTTCAGCTGCCAACATGTAATGTCACGCGTCAGAACAGCTAACGGCTTGTCGTACTAGTGGCTCATTTTGTCTGGCTAATGGCATTATTGTCGCATTATTCGGAGCGAGTCATGTGCACAACGTAATATGCATATAGGAGTCGCTCCATCAGGCCGGTAAGTCTGCTAATTCATACGCATTTGTTCCACCGCTTAACGGTGGCCGCAGGAGTTTCTCTTCCAACCGCTACTGACCTATGTCGATTCCCATAACCGTAAAGCAAACCGTTTATACAATAGTTTGCAGACCGACTATAAATCTTGTATGAGATCATCATCATCGTCATTCACTCACGGCTTGTATTTACTTACATATCACGCCACTAGTGGGTGCAATATAAGACTCGTTTACCCACATCTTACAATATAACATACCGTAACCGTATAATTTTAGCACCTATTGACTATGTTACTCATATAAATTTTATAACTCACCTGGTAAAGCTTAATTATATGAGGATGATCCAGTCTCTTCATGATGTCCACCTCTCTGTAGACTTTTTGAAGATTGCTGGCGTCTAATTGTGATTTATCTATTATCTTAATTGCTACCTGCAACAAAAAAAAACAACTGATGTGACTAATGGACAGGTAACTTTCTACATAAGTGAAATTGGAACGTGTAGGTTCGAGTATATTTTGAAGTAGGTATATTTCGATAATCGAAAATTACAAGAGATAATCAAATGTGAAGAAAGACTTAGACCAGTTTCACCGGTTATGGATAAGTTCCAAATAGTATATCTGGCAGATAATTTCACACAAATTCTGTTCCATTTTTTAATTTATCTGGTAGATAGTGGCTATCCGTAACCTGCGAAACTGGCCCCTATAAGCTTACATTTGCTAACAGCTCACATTTGTTTTTGACAGCCTAAGTTGAAACGAAGTCATCGCGAATATTCCTAACAGCGCGCTAAAAGATTTTCGCACTTAGCGTGGAAACTCCCTGACGGAACCTAACAGAATTTTTCAGCATTCGTAACGGAACAATACCGTTAGTAACTCGTGAGTTTCCAGGCTTACAAGGGGGCGGTGACGTCAAGACAAGCGTCATTCCCCAACGATCGCAGCAATTGACGTGATTGCGCCAACGGATCCGTCCACCGCAGCTGGGTAAAATTATGAGACAGCAAAATAACCTAGGAAAGAAAGCTGTACATAACTATTGCAATTTTTGTAACGTACAATGCAATCCGCAAAAGCAAGGAAAAATATATCCGCGAGAATAATGAAAGAGATCCTTCAACATGGATGAATGAATACGAGCTTCACAATGGTTTCCGAATGTTTGCATTTTTCATTACATCTTCTGGGTTTTCGGGGTAAAACATTTCAAATAATATATGGAACTCTCATTCAAAAATGTTACTTCTGTAAATGGAAATTGCCATTTTCTGACTGGAAAATATTTTTACCATCAAAGATATGAGTTAGCCAAACATGGCATTCCAAACAAACCATATTCAAACAATAGTATTACGAGGATCAGCCACTTAGCTATGTATTGTTATCGTTCTAAATCTATGTAGCTCATCACAAGACAGTCAAGTATCTTGCAAAATATTTTGATAAAGCAACCGCATCGTTCCATCGCACGTACTTCATAAATAGTGTCAATTATGTGCTGTTGCAGTGCGTGACGATGTTGCTTAAGCATTGATTTCAAATAGGAAACATAGTTCGAAAATCTACAAACCAATAATATCAAACTGGCCATTTGTTTTTAAACAATAAAAATCTAGAAGAATAGAAATTCTAAACGCAATTAACCGGACCACATGCGAAATGCGTGCGTTTCTAGTACATAAACACGTTTTCTTGGAGATAATATTATTAGACCAGGACACAGGGACAGTTACGATTGTAATTGCAGTAATAGAAGCTGAACTACCGGTCAGCTGCTCTGACATTGACCCCATTGAACAGATAGCGGCATTGCGCACACGACTCTCTTACGTCACTACATCGGAAACACCCCTCTTTCCAGATTCATATACATTAGAACTTACGTAACTTGACTAAGAGAGCCTTCTTCTAGCGGTGACGTAGTTATTCCATCATTTTCAACACAGTTTGTGTCACTCCGTAGAGATTTTATAGATGACTGTAAATGCCTAAGGCTGTTAATAGCTAAAGAAAATCTTTGTTGCAACGCAATAGTGGTCGCATTATGCTAATAAATGCATCTCTAAAATGCATTCCTCGTGGAGTTAAATACTAGTCCGTGAAAGTGACACAAGACGACGTGACAAATGAAAGAGAAAATGTAACGGTCCAATTAAGTGGCAATCTGTTAATTGTAGTATAATATTAACATTAGTCACTGTCCACGTGACAGATTACAAGCTAATCGCTGCAATGCTCAATTGTTTGTTCATTCAAGAAAAACTTTTTATAGATTAAAATGTTCAATTACAATACGAAATCAATCATTGGTTAATTGATTCAGGAAAACGAAAATAATTCATTGATTATATTATTAATTATATATAACATAACAAATTAAAAATCACGATGAAATTCAACAATATGTCTTATCAATTCAAAATACTCTAAGCTTGTATAGTAACTGGCAACCGAACCAGAGAATGACCTTATTCAAATATGCGTCATATGTCACATGTTACCAAGAGTATTTATTTACTTAAATAGAATTCGTTTGAAATAAAGTAGGTAGTACCTACCTAAGTACATAATTATTTCATCGTCGCCACTCGAATATATTATCTATAGGTAACATAATACCACAACCGTCACCTGACGTACAGTGTAATGAATGATGGACATAACATAATGTTATTAAAACATCGCTGCAACGATTTCTCAAGACTTGTATACGGTCGGTTATACCAACAACGGTTGGTTGTGGGTACGGGTGGGTGGCCGGCGTGGAATCTCGATTGCACAACGCGGAAAGACTTTTCGAACGAAATGAACCGAGGGGCTGCCAGGCTGCTTATCCGGATGTGGTGTATCACGGATACACTTCAAACCTCCGTTCATCATGCGATAACCTCAACGGTTGGGAAACTTGAGGTCACTAACCGCAGCCTCCATTGTTCCAATGTGTCCTGGGTATTTTACTTCAAACATTGGATGTTGCAAGAAATATTCCCATAGCACAAACCGAACGTGAAGAAACTGAGTATTGTGCGCTTTTAACATGTTATTAAGGCTATTTTTGTGTACATTGCTTAACTTTTCCTCAATACTGAGCATATTCTTTAAATCTAAAAGTATCTCTCGTTACGTCCCACGGCTGTAATTAGTTCCATTAATTGATTGTATGTCAATAACCTAGGGTTTCACTGAAGGAAGAGTATTCATTTATTAAGTAAGTAAGTGCCTTCTGCTTATAAATATCCTCAAAACAAGCGGAAAATAAATTAACTTCACTCGATAAGTGACGTAAGTTGTTGCAGATTTAGCTATTACAGTAAGTTACGTGCATAAGGTGTTATGAGATGCAGGAAGCCTATTGATTTTCTTACCTACATGAATAAATTATTTTTTAAAACGAACATTGTTTTTGTATTAATTCTGAATTTTAAATAGCTTTATCAGTTTATCAAGAATTTATTAGGTATTTGGTTACTTAAGAGCTTAACCTGCATTTTTAACGCCTGCCGTTAAAAATGCCTGTTTTAGGTAGTTTACGGTTGTGATTCGAATTTATTTGTGTTAAGCATTCACATTACATTAATATTCAATGCATTATGTAAAATAGTTTTGTTTTTCTTGCGTTCGTTGCGACCTTTTTTTACTTAAAACTGAAATTTTAACAAAATTCTCAAACAAAGAAGAATTCTCCAAATTGCTCAATTGCCCAATTGCCAATAGGGACCAACTTTACCCAATCGTATTTTGACAGCCATTTTCTTAATGACACTGACGTGTAGATGAGTGAGAACCAGCGTGGTAGCCAGTAAACTTTTCATGTTACTTATGGCTATCGCCCACATTTTGAAATCGTACGAAGATACAAGAATGATAGAGACATCGCGTTCAACATTAAAGTATCAATTTATACTACCGAGAAACGTAAACATAAATCTCTAAAGATACACTAGATGAATGATGATAGACTAACGAAAATTACCTGTTAGACCTGAGTTAACAATTAATAACAGTGTCACCGCTCTCACAATACCTATGACGCACATTGGCCATTAGTTTCCTTCGGACCCAAATCCTAATAACTATAATTAGGAGGCCAGTGATAAATTAGCACTAGTCTTCTAACTTAGTGACAACGAAACTTTATGATTAGCACCTTCTTGTAAATCATTGGAGATGACTCGAAATACGCGACTCATTAATTGACTAGTTGACACGAATCGCTATGGGGATTTACCAGAAGACAAGTTTGATCGCCAAGATTAGAGGGCAAACAAAAACGAATCATACAGGACTGATTTTGTATAGTCTGCAGTCATTATTCTAATATTTTCTTTCCATTTGTATAGTTAGATCAGTCCTGGCTTTACTAGCTTTTGGATGTGCAAGAATTGATTTGATATTGATAATCTGTGTTTGTGATCCTTTTTAATCAGCATCTATTCTTGCAGCTTTGCCTCCCGAATTCTCAAGTATAGTAGGCTAGTTTTCTTATTTCGGCCCCATCCATACCTTCAAAGGAGAGTTTTCGATGTGACCTTCCCAGAAACTTCAATATTCTGTCGCCTGCATCTGACTTTTTGAATACCTTGCAAAGTAACGACACAGAAAGGAACTACTAACTACTCCATTACAAACTATTCCATTTGCCGTAACGGTCTGTATAGGAAAGGAACATAATTCTCTGCAACGACATTCCGTCGAACCAACTTTAGATTGTATTTATTATCAAAACAAAACGCTAATAAAATTTTTACGTCAACACCAGCTTGTAATCTAGACATGTATTACGCAAATAATATAATTTATCAATCATGCATGTATGTGACCATTTATCATAATTAACTGCGATCTTTATCGCCTAATTATGATAATTCGCATAATAAAATCTGTTTGATTATCCTACTGTCGTTACTGACGCCTTTGATGGAGAAGTACGATCACACTAAAAATCATGCTGAACTAAGGATTATGACGACATCAGTTAGAACATCCATCAATACGGCAATGCATTTGTCGGTTGGCGGACTATTGAATTGATTAACAATTAAACTATCGTTAAGATTTTACATAAAGCAAAAACCATCGGACAGTTTAAAACGAGGAAAAATGGTTTGCGTTTCTTGAATATCAGCACTGAACCCCATATGTGTTCATAAGTTTTCAGTAGGAAATCTCATATTTTAGCTACAAAGTATGTCCAAGCTTCGACCGAATTCAGGGACGTTAAGCCCTTCAGCCACAATCAACAAGTCTAGACGACGATCAATATACTCGCCAAAGCGAGACAGCATGCGAGAGAGGAAGACAGACGATGTTCATTTTCTCCTCTGCTCTACAGTCCTTAGCAAGGCTGTAGGGGAAATTCACAAAATGCTGTGTCGTAGTATCTTTTGATGAACGCTTTGAATAGAAGATAAGATTTTACAATCTAAAATGTAAAACGCAGGCGCGCAAATTTTGATCCAGTTAAAAGTTAACTAGAACGTTGTCGTTAATTTTTGGAGGTTTGGAGGGTTGGTTTAGTGGGTTTGTGAAGTCAAATAGACTAGACAATTCTATTTCAAAAATAGCCTTTTGTTATAACATAATAGCTCCTTGAATTCCAAATCTCCAAAAAGGATTAGTGCGTTTTTCTGTACGAGGTACTGGGTTAAGGTTAATTTTCGGTTCTGTATCCGACAGCTGATGCTGTATAATCCGTCAATATTTCAAAGTTGTTACGTGCAGCATTCTGCCTACGCATTTCATAACAATGGACGCAAGAGTGGGCAACTTCTAGTAAATGTAGTACGAAGCGACGACGCGGCGGGGAAGCGTAGTACCCTCCATTCTAGTGCCCCCCTTCCATCATGTCGTCCGGAACACTACAGACGACTTTTTCAAGGATAAAAACGGGAGGCATCGCATAGAGCATTCAATTTGTCAGCACATATGTTTTCTTCGTTGTTACATCATTCGTTAGGTAGGAAGCGATGACTAATACAAGAAGGATTCTACACTTACATTGAGTTTTAATGCGAGTGTAATTAATAACATTTAAATATACAACTGACTCCTCAATTCGTAGATAGAAAATTAAATAAAATCGTAATACCAGACAAAACATTGTCTACGTCAACGCACAAAGCACACCAATTAAAGAGATTTGCATCGAACATAAAATTTTATTAACCATTTTCAATTCGAAATGAACAATTGACGTCATGACAGGAGATAACTACGTATCGAGAGCAAACAAACACGCGTGTCTCCACGTTATCATGCTGAATTATCTGTTGATAAACGGATCCTAGTTGCGACTATTTTCTACAGTAACTATGAATAGTTTATTTTAGTCATGTGGAATGAGAACATTGAAGAGAAAGTTTGGAATTGAAGACAGAGCAGACGCTAAGGGTGACCGTCAGACTGCAAAGAGTAGATAACAACCAAGTAGTGACGCAGAGCTCCAAAATAGATAACGCATTTGCGTCAAGCGCACATTTTTCAAGAAGTGTAAACGGAGCGCGTGCCATACACGATTTCCTGGCAAAATATTCGCCAGACTTGTGGCGATCACGCATCTCCTTGCTGATCACGCTTTCTTTATTTTACCAAGCGCAACGCAATGATTCAAACTGTCTCGGACCCATTTATTATCTATTTCACACCACGATAAAGCATTTGTGGTAACTGCCATTCAAACACAAATAGAGATATCAAAGACATGGTACAATACACTCATGCTCATTACATCTAGGGACTACCTACTCACTACCTGATTAGCAAAGATAATTAGACATTGAACAAAACATCCTACTAAACGTAGGTCACTAATGGCAACAATGAATGAATATATTATCAATGTGAACTACGAAACCAGTGACTAGACATTGGAAACGCCGAATATCTGGCCGTCACCTTGGTGTTAACGTCTCGCACTGAAAAAAGTTAAATAATAAAAACAACACGATGCGTGCACCGGAGGCAAGGTCGATGCCGTGGTATTTCTGGACGCGGCAGCCCGCCGCCGGCGCTCGTTTCGACCTCATCCAACCGACTACGCTGAATCACTGATTGATAGCTGCGTTCCTCGAAATTTAACGTTTCGCCAAGTTTTTCAAATTACTTTTTTCGCGCTTTGTTTATATATACCGGCTGATTTTTACCACTCGTGAATTAATACGATTCAGTAAACTCGCGAAATTCTTTAAGTTGGTATTATTTAAAATTGGAACTAGTCAAGATTTTAAAGAAACGCGAGTCTTACCTACTGCTAACAATTATTTTACATTTTCAATATTTTATACGAAAGCTTTCCTCAACTCAAAGCAGTGCAGCGGTGTCTTGAGATTGTGTAAACATTTAACCGGATTTACGGCATTACAACTTGTTAAAAGCTAACCATGTACACAGTAAAGCAAGCAGAGGCGAAGGCCGAGGGCGTCAGTTATATTATTTTGGTGCATTCATTCAACGTCGCGTCCTCGTAAGTCACTTTCTGTGGTGCGTCATCTTCACCGTCGATTCTAAACAAAAGTCTTTATTTATATTCCGCTTTATAGTGGTAGGAACCCTGAAATCGATGTAATCGCCAGTTAAAAAGTCGTTCATAAACGACGCAGGCCATGCGCCGTGAGTCATTTACGACGACGACGAACAGTATTCGGCCAATGACCCACTTCGGTGCCATAGACTCGTATAACTATTTAATATACCTGATGGCTATTGTCGTTATAATTATGTCAAAATTCATTGAAAATCTTCCTAATTTCTAAAACTCGTCTATTAACACTTTTCAGTAGTTCATACTACGTATAAAATGCAATCAACCTACACCGTATCTCCTACAAACATACTTCAGTTTGAAGTTTACAAATAGAAAATGACCTTTGCAGCGACATTTTGCTCCTATCGCTCTTGAGTAAAATTATGTTTTGTAATCCGTTTCTTTTTTTAAGTTAGGGAAATAGTTTGGATCTTTCTATAAGTTTGAAAATGGAATAATTTATTTATCGTAAAAAACTTAAAATTTTAAGAACACGTGTAGAGAAACTGTTTTTACCTAAGGTTTTTACCGCTATTTAACAATGACATATTCGTACGGTCGCTGACACTTTAAGAAGACTCAATCGTCTGTTCTATATCCCGCCTGGTTGCTATGCAGGTACTTGTTCCTCAGATAGGACGTTGGCATACATTCGTTGCTCCAGTCAATTTAGGAATGTTGGTGGCACAATAAATTCGATATGGAAACATAAAGTTCAAGTTCTTTAAGCGAAGTCTTGTAAAGTAAAACAAGACTGTTGAACAATGGTATTCTAACGTTTAATAAGTAAACTAAATTCCAAACTTATATGTACCCCAAATTGGTGGAAGTTACACATATGACTTGGGAACGTGACCAAGTTCGGCAGGCTGATTGTAGTTTAAATCCCTGTTATGTAATTGCGAAAAGTGATTAAATTAAATTCAATGAATTGCAGGTTGGTTAAACCTCTTGACTGGTTTACAAAAACACGTAAAAGAGTGTTTTCCACCTTTGCTTGCCATTGATGCGCGGTAGGTATTACTTGGGAATACCCGCCAAATTATAATGGGCAAAAAAGTTATGCCTCGAATTTTTTGGTACTCTAGATTCTCGATGTGCGCTCTCTGGGACTTAAAAAGGATATAGGTGTTCTGCTTCGCATGCTTTAGGAAACCTTCGAATTCTGACGATTTTTGTTGAGCCCAATCAAAACTTACGATTTTACTATCAAAATTGATATTAGACCAAATTATCTATTTATTCATAGACGTATTTCGGGCGTACAGGCAGATTCTGTTTTCTGTCACTGCGGGCTTGGATGGTTTGGCATCCATTGTAAATAAACGACTAATGACCTCTCAGATCATCGTCAAACGAGTTTAAAATGATTTTTTTCCTTATAGACTTTATTAAACATCTTCAGGTGTTTCCTGAGGTTCCAACATTTTCTCGCATATATAGATTTGTGACAAGCTGCGGTTTGTGACAGACACGAAATTAGTAAAATATTCTTCCGTTATCTTTTGCGTAATTCTGGTGGTATTCGTGTGCCGCCGTTCAAATCATTAGAGATGTTAATTTCAGGTCCCTCTTATGCTCGTTAGTAGATAGATAGGTAGCAAATAAATTAGTCGTTCACTTTGATTACTACTTTCTCTGGTTGAAGTTACCTACATTAGCTTGTAAGCCTGGTTACCTCGAATAATCCTTCGTGACCCTTAACTATTGTGAAATATCGATATCCGACATATCGAACCTACGTTGTTTACAGGAAGGTAATAATACCTACCAATCTATATATTTTAAATTTAGGTACGATTTATTAAATGCGTAATGGCATTTTACTCGACGCCCGTTTCATTCTGCTAATATTAATTTGTAAAAAAAAATGCAACCTTTTATAGCCTCCTTATAGATTTCGGCGCGATTATTGCTTAGATCAATAAGTTTCGGTTGGTTCCTAAGTTATAATTTATTATCTTGAAGCTTAAGTTTATGCTGGGGTTTGCTGTTATTGATTTGAAACTAAAATGAAATAGATAAATATTGTGAGATAAATATTATGATATTTTAACTTTCTTAAGTAGGTACGCGTAATAATTAACCCATGTTAGCAACTCCTTCGTCATTTTAATGAACAAGTTGTGCCGGCAAAAAATTTAAATAATCGTAAAATTCAGTACCAGTGGAATGACATCAAATCTTATCTTAAGCGATAGCTAAGTAGGTAGGCAACGTGTTTTTTATTGCCTCAGTTTGTTTGTTCTTTGCATGTGAAATTTTTAATTGAAATTAGGATTTCCCTGTGTTTTTATATAGGTATTTCGTATATAGAACCTCCAACATGTATTATAACATAGATTATTGTGTTATTGACACGATATTGATGTTCGGTAAATCCAGATGATAGCAATAGAAGGATTATTTTTTGTAGGGGTAATTAGTGATACTTAGTAACTAGCTAGTGTTCGGTACCTAGTAGGTAGGCATTAAACCCAGTTTATGAATCATGTAGATAGATACCATGTGCATTAGGCGTCGTAACTATCGATTGGCATCCCTTACCTCAGTCTTCGTTATTCGATGTCGTGCTAACTTAACGACGGCAAAATTTCCCTTGCCAATGGTCCTCTCGATGTCATAAAAACCCACCCTAATAGGGGTTTTCGCAGGACGTTCTCGGTCCGCCATTGTAGATTATATTATTATAATCATCAAATTCCACTTAGATTTTTTAACACTTCGGAGGATTTAGACAAAATCATCCACAACACTTTTTTGTTTTTATCCATCGAAGTCATTCAATGATGCACACTAAAATTAGAGCGAGTAAGCAAGCACACAACATAAAACGCATGTATAATCCCTTTATACGTCATTCAATAAATAAATACCGTGTTTTGATTGTGAATTACGCGATTCGTTACTCCCTAGTTCGTATCAAAGACACTACATAACGTGTTCCGTATAAATAAACAACACTATTACATATTGTTTTTAAAATAGCTTAGGTAATCACATGCTGAACAGTTAATATTCTTCAGTGTATACAAAATTTATTTACAATTTATAGAAAATCGCGCAGAGGCGGCGTGCGCGTATAACACGCTTGGAGCACCACGTCACGCCGCCGCCTCACCGGCTGTCAACCGGGTACTGAACTCGAGTCTCGGTCTACAGTCGATCGAGTCGAGTACTCGTAGAACCAAGCACACCACCTAACGCGGCGGTACACGCGCGCGCTTTCAGTTGCCTGCCAGCCATGTTGATTCTCTTCATGACGTCAACAAGGCGTTCAGCGTTAAGTCGCACTATACACATACATATATTACTGCATGCCTCAAATAATGTATAGTGTGTTTAAAAGCGCTGCCGTTTGTAACTCTACATATAATTTTAATTAGCTATATAGCAAAGTCAAAAGATGACAAATGTATACCTACTTGATACATTCATTAATTTCATTTCCTCGGAACGTAGGTAGCCTCTGATCCAATTTCCCAAAAAAATACTTAAAACAGGCAGAGGCTTAAAATAGGTACTCATGGAGCCTACAGTAGGTTTTTCTAATGCTACTCAATTATATTTTTTGTTATTTCAATTGCGGGTAGTTGTAAATTTTTCTAACCGTACTTTAAATAACATTTCCGTTTCGTATGACTTTCAAAAATCTCACAATTTATGCAATTATACATCAATAAAAATGGAAAATAGTTTAGGTACTTCCTATAACGGAATTAAATATCATTAATAAGTGGGTAGGGTAATCATTTAGGGCGGTCTCATCTAGCCGGAAGGCCTTTCTGAATTCAGGGCTGTCTTGTACGGCTGGAATACAGGCTTTCCAAATTGAGTTGTATAATTAAAGAAATTGAATTCTCTTTTCGACTTTTTTCTTAATAATTCAGAATAAGTCATGTCTCTCTATCTTCTCAACGCACAGCGCAACCAAGAACATTCAGAATCTTGATCCAGCATATTATGTGAATGAGTGAATCGACTCCTATAAATGTACAGAAACACCAGCGTTTTGATTTTTGTCTTTGAAAAGAACGCACATCAATATCTTTCCGAATATTCAGAAAAAATCCGAATGTATGAATGATTTGGTCATTTGTATGTAATTTTTTTCCTTTTTTTTTAGGATTATAGTATGTAGTTTGACGATAGCGACTATCAAAAATATTTTTGATTGAATAAATTTGTTGATATATGTTATTTAATAGAAATTATGAACAGATCCATTGCTATTTTTATCAAAGTATCTAACGCGTTTTGTGCACTTATTTTAGCACTTCCCTTTGTTTTATTTAGGTAGCAACACCAACTTATCTTTTCAATCACCGTTGGCAACATTGAACCGAGTTTCTGGTCAAGATGTATTGTACAGTTAAAGCATAATTAATTTTCTTTCTCTGTCGGATTGCCTACATTTTCCGATAAGAATAAATGAATAACGACTATTCCAAATCTACTACAGTTTTATAGTATTTGTAATGCGACTGATATTTTTTTGCAATGTGATTGTGGAAGGCATTGGACATATTACAAATTTCGTATATTTTCAAGAAGTATTTTCAGAATTCTTATTTACTGTCTCATTATTTTACTAGTATATGTCTATTTTATTCTAAGAACGGACATAGATACAGTCAGATCAAGTTTATTGGGAAACTGTTGCTTTTATACTTACCAAGATGTCGGTGATACTCTTCTACAATTTTGACAAGAAAAAGATGTATGTATCGTCATAAAAGCTAATGTGAAATTTATATGAGCTTATAATCGTTTGAATGTGTAAATAATTATAGCTAGACTAACGTCAATATGAATCAACTTACCGAAGAAAATGTCCAGAATATAAAGTGCAGTCAAAAAAGCACTAATATAAAAAACAAAAGTAAAAAGGCCAAAGATCCTTCTGAAAATCCGGACGAAATAAGTATATCTAATCAAGAGAATTTAAGCGATACCTTAGCCAATACTCTTCATATTAATAACATCAATAGTAACCTAACTAATGGGACGAGCGATCATCCAAACGGCAGTCCCGAAGGTCTCAAGGATGAATCGGAAACCCGAGAAGACGCTCCGAGCGGGGACGTGCAAGATGTAAATAGTGTACAGTGTAGTGATGGAACATGTAAACGAGAATGCAAGGACACACCTGCACAGCACACAGGCAGGTGTATTTACGATGATGCTCTAGAGAACCTCGACAATGCTATCAGTCACGAGGAGCACGAACCTCAAGATGAAATTGAAATAATTTCCTATGAATCTGAGCTACAAATGCCAGAGATCATGAGACTTATACAAAAAGATTTGTCAGAACCCTACTCAATCTATACATATAGATATTTTATTCATAACTGGCCTAAGCTATGCTTCTTGGCAACTCATGAAGGGAAGTGCATTGGTGCCATCGTTTGTAAGTTAGATATGCATCGCAATGTTGTGAAAAGAGGCTACATTGCTATGTTAGCAGTCGATGAAAAATACAGGAAGAGAAAGATTGGCTCTAGGCTTGTTCGAAAAGCAATACAGGTATTTATAATTTTTGCAATAAATTATATTATACATGACGTAAACTGAACTTTAATTTTGTTCATCTAACAAAATCTCATTCTAATTGGTTTCAGATTGTTTTCCTGTTAGAAACCTATTGACAGTAAATAATGTTACATGTAATTGTTTCAGGCAATGATAAACGACAATGCAGATGAAGTAGTTTTAGAAACTGAAATCACAAATAAACCAGCACTGAAGCTCTATGAGAATCTCGGCTTTGTGCGGGACAAACGCTTATTTCGATATTATCTCAATGGTGTAGATGCATTGAGATTGAAATTATGGCTTAGGTGAAATAAGTAGGTATCTAAAGAGAAATTTTCAACAGTTGTGTTACATACTTCTGAAGGCCATGCAGCCTCAAGCATATACAAGCTGTTGTTTTGCATCCTCGTCAAATTCAAGGACGTAATTATGCTAATGATTCTCGATCCAAATCAACAATAAAATAGGTAGGTCATTTTTTTTATTTTTTTTCCTATCCGTAAGTGTGAACTAGGCGTATTTAAAGGCGGCGCGTCTGTAACTAGCCCTATAATCGCGCGTCCACACGCACACAAACGCAAACATTCATACACAATGCATACGCAACGATCATTCACAAAAATCGTAGGTAGTCAATGCCACCCCAACCAACCACGGCGCGGGCGCTCTCCCGCGCATGCGTCTTGCCACCACAGCTTGCCACGCTCCCGCACGCAGCCCCTCGCACCCGAACCAACAGTGTGTTTGATGTCGCCGCAGCGAGTGCGTGTTTTGCAAATTCCGCTCTTTTGTGAAGCCATAGCCGAAAGTGCAAGTTGGCGGACAATTACTCTAATGTCGAGTTGGTGGAAATGGTTCGCCTGTATGCCATCAGTGGAAAGCCATTCGGATGTTCACGGAAATGTTTCGCAACATTTTTATACTAAGTAGATCGGGATAAGTGTTATTGCCGATCCTAAGCCCGTTAGGTAGGAAGGAAAATTAAAAATCAACCAATTTAATCCACAAATAAAAACAAAATCACTACGAAAAGTTTAGCTAAACGATAGGAATAAAGCAAAACTTAAATTTTATTAATCAGCTGATCGCAAGTCAGTGAACTTTATACGGCGTCTAGTGTTAATACTGTCATTAGTAAGATTCCCTATTATACTCGTACTGATGCTTAAAATGAGTTAATTACCAAACTAAAATGTGGATGATTTTCGAAATAAAATTAGGTAAAATTATTGCTACCGGTCGTCGCAAAGGTCATTACTCGCACTCAGCTGTTTGTCGTTGCGTGCGTAGAGTGCGTAGCCTGCGTAGTTGGGTGATTCGCTTAGTTTTGTATTAAGGTTTCAATTCTGAAAATCTGTTAAATTTCAACAACAAAAAAAAGCGGCGCTTATTTGTTATTTCCCGGTACAGTACTTTCAATTGATTATTTATGTCTTTTATGACAGCCACCTGAAATTTGACGAGGATGCAAAACAACAGCTTGTATAAAGCAGATTACTGTTGTTGAAATGGTGTAACCTTCTATTGCCATCCATGAGGATTTAGCCAAATGTATAGTTTGTTTCAATTATTTTTTAGTCATGTGATAATGTTTATCTAATTTATGTGTTGAAATTGTTGATGAGAATATTTTTCACCATTCTTTTATATCTTGACTGTAAGATTTTAAAGTGGTTAATATCCAAACTAAATACACAACTTTGAAGAATTATATTGTAGTCACTGTTTATTTATATTTGTCACCCTAATGTATGTTGATTTTTATCAAGGCAATGCATATGGTTTTTTCATACTAACTTGACAAAGTAGACATTTGTATCTACTTGATTTTTATGTACTGTTAAATAAATAAATATGAAACCTTGAATTCATAGTAAAGTATTTGAACAATAGTATTCATTAGATTTTATTTTTGTCCCTAAATAAATCCAATATTAGTGATTGATATAAATGAAATCCCACAATTTTTCAAATAATTTATTAGCTATTGAGTATTTATTCAAAATGTAAATGTAGCAGTGTTAGTTGATGCAGCATCATATATAAATGTATTGTTGACTGGTTTGTATTGTCTGGTAACAATTTTGATGGCTTCGTGAGCCACACAGCCTCCCAAAAAGGCTGAGACACTGTGTATTTCTGCACCTCCATACCGGCACATTTCATGAATATGATCATCCTTTGGGAATGGAGAGCATGACACATCACTGAGGAGCTTAGTCACACAGGCCTTCAACTTTGCTATGTCACCTTCTGGTTCCCAATCACCTGGAGCTCTGCAATGTTCTGATACAAACATCTCCGCAGCTCTTAATAATATATAATGGACCATCATGACATCAGGTTCTTCTAGATACCTGGCTATATAAGAAGCCACAGAACTGGTCAGCTGATACTCAGAACTTATACTAGACCCACTAATCAGGTGTAAATCATGTGCATGCCTGCAGAACAATTTCACATCAGCTTCACTGATGTTGTCACAGTGTAGTTGTGCTACAATTTGCTGTACTTTCCTGTACACAATTTCTGCATCCATTGAAGATTGTGTCCTGTACAGATTTTGTAACTTGATGTAATGGTCTGTTGATGCAGTCATATCTGGCAGGACACCTTTAACAGGAAGTTTACCTTTCCCTTCACCTTCCACAAATCCTCTTAATGCTGAGCACATGATCCAGAATGGGGCACTCTCTTTTGTTAGATTTGTAGCTGCACTACAGTATAACAGCTCTTGACTTTTTGCAGGCAAGTATGTAGGAATTAGAGCAGTATTAACTGCCCTTAGTGCTTCTTCAAAGTTTTCTTCAATGATTGGACTGTCATTTTCATCTCTTCTTATAAAGCTTTCAATAATAGATTTGATCTCATTTTTCTCTTTCCTGCTTAATGGCCAGCGATTTTGATTATCAACTTGCCATTTTTTAACTGCTTTGTATACGATTACAATCCATGGTATATGACCATGGTCTTTTAAATCAGTAGAATCAATATCGAAACTATCTAAAAAGTCTGACAATGCCTGGAAAGGTGCATCTAAGCGTAGATCAGTTTGTTCATTATCCGGGTGAGTTTCAATTACTGCATGTTCCCTCATTTGTATTCTAAAAGATCCTAAAAACCCAACAGACCTGCATAAAATAAGGGGGACATTTACATCCCATAAATGTTGGGCTAGATTTTGTATAGTCTTTTCTCCAATTGTGGTAGCTATGACTACACTGAATGTCTTAAAGAAATCTGGGTTTTCTTTGAGAATTTGGTCTGGGGGTTCCTGCACTGCATGACCTTGCACAGCTGGATTTAGTTCCAGCAGCAGTCGCAGCGTCTCTGATCCTCTATTCAGGCCTTTACTAGAACACTCCAAGAAAAAGTTACTTCCGATATCTTCATCGCTTACGATTTTATCATCAACTATAGTGATTGCCCCAACGCCAGGCAAGACTATAGACTTTAATATTTCGGTGCCCAAAGCTGTGGCGTTTATCAAACAAATATGGCCATGTTCGAGAGCTGATTGCCCATGGTCACCCCACAATCGAAGTTGCCGGTCGTACTGCTTCGTCTTTTCACTTTGTTCTGGCGATTTAGGTGACGGCGAAGCCATAATAGTAGTGAAATAAATAACTGGCAAATGTCTTTAAGAAGATCACAATACGCAACTTTTTCAGAAACTATATAGTCTTTTACTTACAGCGTTTATTGCAAAGAGCACAAATTAAGAACATAAGCTACAGTAAGATATTATGATGGATGGAACGACTCAAATTGACTTTGACATTTGTCACCTTGTCACTGTAGCGTCAAACAAAGCGAGAGTAGAGCAGTGAGAGAGACATCTCTAGTCTTCGCTTTGTTTATTGTATTGCTCAGGAGTGGAAGTTATTGAGATAAGTCTCGTTGTAATAAATGTCAAGAATAGCCATCAGAAGATTTTTTTCTGGTTGGAGAATATACGTTTTCTACTTATGTGCTATTACGAGTACGGGTTTACGGAACCAATTAACAAGTTTACCTAGCGAGAGTAGCAGTTTTAGGCCTTGTCAAGAGAGCAATAATTATTTGTAGTCTGTGAAGAATCCCTATGCATCTGTGGTTCATTTCATTCGTTCAGATAAAAAAATGGAATGGCTCTTGTGTTGTGATTTGTGAGATTATCAAATAAATCTAATAATAATTCGGTCATCAAGACAAGGTTTTTAAGTGAAATGTTAAAAACATTCAACATCACGAATGTGTATGGAAATGAATTTACAAACTTTATTTCAGGATTTTAATCCTAGGTAATGTGTGTTTAATTTGTATGTTATTGAAATGTCTGGTAGGTGATTAGCAAAGTTGTTATAAAATTGTTATTGTTTTTACAGCAAATTCGTGGTTCACAGCTGTTTGCTAATATTTACAGCATTACTAGCTTTAAAATTAGATAACTCAATAACATGGTCTTACTGGGCCGTGTTTACGCCAATATGGGTGTGGAAATTCCTGGTTGTTCTTGGAGCCACAGTTGGCACATATGTTTGGTGGCAGTACCCTCACTTCAGGTAAGTAGCATAACTTCAAATCTCGAACACACATTATACAGAATAGTACAAAAATAGAAAGTACTCCAACTTAAATGATATTGTAATAAATATTATATAAAATTATGCATAATATAAATATTACCTTGACTTTTTATTTTGCTTTGGTAGGTCATACACAGAAGTGATTTTAATTCAAATATTTATTAATGTCATGTTACAATTTTTAACAGATACAAATATTATAGATGAGTAAAATGATCTTCAAAGATAAAGATAGGTAAAATTAAAAATGCTGTGTAAAAGTAGGTTAATCAACCATAACTCATACTCCTTGGACATAACTGCCTGGCTAGTCTACTAGTTGCATTGTGCGACTTCTGTGCAAGGTCCAAAATGTCTTCGGTTCATTAGCAGAAACTTTCTCAAAGCTGTAAAGAGTAGGGAATTAATTCATTGGTATGCCTGTGCATCAAAGAGCTATCTGACTGCACAAATGCTGATACACATAAGTTGACTGATCTCCTTAGCGATAACTGCCATAGCTGACATTACTATATGTGTGATGCCGTTTCTTGTTAACAAAAATTAAATAAAATTCCAGGTTGGAGGGTGAAGCGTACATTCATTATAAAGCTATGCTCATAAGTCTTGCCATTCATCTAATTCTACTGATGTTTGAGTTGCTTGTCTGCGACCAGTTGACCACGGGCCGCCATGTGTGGATACTGGTCTTTATACCACTTATCTTTATAAGCATAGTTTCCATTGCCATCTGTATATGGTCTGTGAAACATGACCGCAGCTATGAGGTATATAATAATTATTTTTTATGACTTTATATGGAGTTCATTTTATACATTTCCTGATCCTTATTGAGAGATAAGCATTTTATTACATGACAAAACCATCTGTGTTTAGTTGCAACAGTGAATTATGAACTCATGACCCATTTATCAAATATTTGTTGGTAAACATAACAGTATTCAAAGTCCAATCTTTGTTTGCTTAAGTAAATTAATTATGGATGAATAAGTAGTTATTAGTTCCATAAAGTTGGATCAATTTCACAAGATTTGTAAGCTTGAGTTTTGAAATAAGATTCTTAGCGCCAGTTTCACAGGTTACGGATAGCTACTATCTACCAGATAAATTAAAAAGTGGAACAGAATTTGTATGAAATTATCTACCAGATAAACTGTCTGGAACTTATCAACAACCGGTGAAACTGGCCCTTAATCTTAATTAAATTAACTTCAAATCAAATTGACAATTGAAAAAAAATGGCAAATACTTTAAAAGATTCTTTACACCCTTATTCCATTAAGTTTATGAATATGGTAACAGCATGTATATTATATTATGTAATGGTTAATTTCCAAAGACAATAGGATGTAATATATTTAGGGCGAAAGTTATCTATCTAAACATATAAAACCTTTTTGTTTCAGTTGGAACTATTTTGTGCTGTAAATATACTCCAGTTCATATTCCTAGCGCTGAAGTTGGACGAGTTCATCAGCTGGTCATGGGAGGTTGTGTTTGTGCCTCTGTGGATATTGATGTGCCTCAGTCTAGTAGGTGAGTGTATGTACGGCTTTATTGATAATTTTACCAAGTATTTATATCAGTTGAAACTACATAAAATACAGACTGGAGTCTGACCTAGATTTCATAGCGATAAAAAACTGGTTCTTGGTACAAAAAAAAAAAAACATTCTTAATTTAAATGAATCTATACTAATATTGTAAAGCCAAAGAGTTCTGGCTACACATAGTACCTTCCGCCAGCGAGTACATCCACGTCCCGTGGGAGAATATGCTCTCTGATAAAAAGCCTAATAACTTTCCTTGATAAATGGGCTATCTAATAATACTATAAAAAAAATTCAAATTAGTTCAGTAGTTCCTCAGATTAGCTCGTTCAAGCAAACAAACAAACTTTTTATTCGGTTACGCGAATTAGGTCCACGGTTCACGGTTGAATCCGCTGGCAGAACCTAGTGTATTGTAATTTAAAAGAGTTTCCAGGCCTACAAATTGGCATTCGCATGTGTGGGTTTTTCAGTTCAGAAATAAACTAATCACTAGGTCCCTTAAATGCTTAATCCATTTAAGCCAGTAGTGACAAAGCTCCAACAATGTTTTGCACAAAAAGATTAGTATTAAGTGCCTACTTAACCTACACTGATAAAAAAATCTGATAGCACTGATACAAAAAATATTTTGTTTTTTTTTAAGGCAACTCTGAATGGATTGCTCTATTTTTAAATAGCAAATATTTTTATTTTAACTTTCCACGTCAAAAAAAAAGACGTGCCCTCAGCGCCAATCCAAGAATTCATACATAAATACTTACATTATGTATAGTAGTGAGTTAGGAATGATATTGATTGAAACTGAATATACTTTCAATGTTTGTCATGTAATCGTGACCGTGGCGTGCAGGGCACTTTTTGGCTGGTCATCTAAACGTGACTGTAGTGGTCAAAACGTTAACAATATTATTGGACTCATGGCTCACTCATATATGGACTCGCGTTTCCTTATCTATTATTAGGTTCTAAGCAGACATTTGCAACGACTTTTTTTTTCTATATTGTATTTTGTATTTATTTTCGCAGGGGTCCTATACAGCATAATATTTGCTGGGATCTTGCTCCGCACGCCTGAGGTCAACATTCAACAGCGAAGGACCAGCTTCAATTCGGCTCTCGCTTATACGTTTACAGTCATACCTATATTGGTATTCCAGGTTCGTACCATGACACATTTGTTCATAGAATATAGCGACCCGCCCCGGCTTCGCACGGGTGCAATGCTGATATTAAATTATACATATAAACCTTCCTCTTGAATCACTCTATCTATTAAAAAAACCGCATCAAAATCCGTTGCGTAGTTTCAAAGATTTAAGCATACAAAGGGACATAGGGACAGAGAAAGCGACTTTGTTTTATACTATGTAGTGATTATCTATATACCCTCCTAATTACGTAACTGAATGTGTCAATTTCGATTGCTAGACCTTTCATATAGGTAGATTGATTAAAATATCTACCTACGGTATACACATTACTAGGTTAAAAGTTTAATTTGAATTTGAACAGATTTTTACGTAAATTAGACTGGACTCTGGCCTGTAAAAAACATGTATTTTCCGTACGATTCAAGAGCAAAAATTTATCTAAAACAGTCAACATGTTTAATATGAAAACAAAATTGCACTATTATAAAGAATTACCATTTCCATACCTGTGTGATGTGATTTTAATAAATATATTTGTACTACAATAATATTCGCGATGAGTTGGTTAGTAATGTATGGAATTTGTTGCCTCATTTTGTTCACGTGGGCCGGTTGGCATTTTGCCAGGGCTTAGGAACGTTCTAACCTGTACGCCCCGACTTACCTGGTATTTGGTATTAATACCTACCGTTTTATTACTGGGTATATCCTTGGAACTATGTATAAGTACATATTGCTATAATATTTGCTTTCAGCGAGCTTTGGTTATTTAATCCTGGAACTTATTTGAGTGTTTTGACAAAATTCGACATTTTTTTTTTTAATTTTATGTCGTTGAGCGTCCCAAGGGAGTTACTACAATCACCCGAATGAAAAACAAAATATGTATAATCATCTCCAAATCCCACTAATCTCTATGCGAAATTCATGTCCATTAATTCAGCCGTTTTGCCGCCGAAGCATAACAAACCACTTTATCATAAATTGCTCCTTAAAAAAAATAGCACTAAATTCCACGTGAAAATGACTCAATTTAGGTAGTTACCTACTGATAATTAGCTCCTCCTTTCTGATTTCTTAATGCTGTATTATGTTATTAAATCTGCCATCTTACTGGTAATTAGCTCCTTCATTCTGATTTCCTAATGCTATATTATGTTACTAAAATCTGCCATTTGCTCCCTTCAGGTGCTATTAACAAACAGGTTGGACGATGGACTTCCACTAACATACACGGTGGTCGTCAGCCCGCTGTTCGTCAGCTATGCGACCCTCATCATCATGTCGTTTAGCTCCAAAGGTGGTAATAAATGTGAGTAATTTGTGTTGAGATTTTTTATAGCCACTGTAAACTTCTTCTGCCTAGCCTTTTCCCAAGGTCTGTTGGGGTCGGATTCCAGTCTTAATCGGCAACTGTGTTTTACGTGGAGAGACTGCCTATCTGATTTCATCAACCCAGTTACCTTTCTTATATGTAAATCTTGACGTCAAATCGATGAGCATTTAGTACTTAACGATCTCGATAAATCCAGTCTAGAGAGTTATAGCCAGTCTTGCTATAAAATTTATCGTCGATAAACTTTGAGGACTGAAATAGTTTAATCAATATAACAAGCCAACAAGGTAAAAGTTAGGATTTGCGAAAATACAGTTGTATTTATTAAAAAACGCGGTCAAACCCGCGCACTAAGGGTTCAGTGATTTCTATTGTAGCGTAGCGGATAATCTGGAAGGTTAGACTATAGAGATTATGATTTAAATATAAGCTTCATGATATATTTTGTTTATTCCATTTGCAGGGTGGTTCGGTATCAGAAAAGACTTTTGCCAGTTCCTCCTATCAGTATTCCCATTGCTGCAAGAGTACGCAAACATCGCGTATAATAACAACAACGTGAATAGAGGTGCGAATGTGGTGCCGAGTGAACCTGCTGAACCTTATAGAGACGATGAAACCCAGAAAAAGGTCAAAGAAAGCAAAAAGTCACAGAAAAATCAAAAGAAAAATGAATTCATGAAACCAGTAGTGCCTATTACGAGTATAGATATGCCAGATTGATGCTTAGCGAGGTAAGTGCTGAAATGTGTGTTCACTCGTTAGACGATATCTTCTGTAATTGTCGGGCTTCTAAATATGACAATGAAGCAATATTAAACATTGTTAAGTTTGATATTAGGGCTAAGCTACACGTTCCGTGTTTAGGTTAAATTAGAAAAGGATATTACATTGTGTACATTATTTTTTATTGTTATTTCTATGTAGGCTAATTCATTGATGTTTATTATAGTACAGTTTTTTTGTTGCTATGTTTCAACCGGCCTTATTAAGTTTTGTGTCGTTTACCCTACATTCAAGTTTTTGTAATACCAAATATCTATCATTCTTTTGTTCATATACAATTTTCCAGATCAATTAAATACGATTTTTATAGAGACAATACAGAATAATATTGATGAATTATTTTGGTATAGTATTTTTTTTTTTGCAACATAATGTGAAAGTGATAAAATTTTAAAGTATTTTTATAGGAGGTACTTGTGAATTAATCTCTTATTTAATGAAGTGGCTTTAGTATTAAACCTGGCAGGTAATGGTGATAATTGTTAGTCATATCAAAATAAGCAATCTTGCTGTGTAGCGTCTAGTATTGTTGGTTCTCGTCACATTTACGCCTTCTATCATATAATCCATGTTTTAAAATCACATTTTGCCATTATTTTTAGATGCTAAAATATCAAGTCTCAACATTTAGGCGTACGAACTAATATTTATTTTGCAAATTATGTTCTTAGGTAATTTTTTTAGGGTATAATTTTATTTTTAATTGATGGGCATGGAAATATACTTAACAATGTAAGCGTGCTTGCTTTGCAGGCACTAGTAGGCGAACGAATTGTCGTAATGACAATACATAATATAAGATTTATCATAAACCTGGTTTTAGAAGTTAGCTAGAACAAAAGAGGTATAGTATGACTACAAAGTGACATTTAAAAGTTTTTTAGAGTTCATATTTTTTATGTAGCAACTATCGACATAAATGTTCGGTGTTAACCAGATAGCCTTTTTCTGAAAACTAAAATCAATAAAGAATTAAACAAAAAATATATAAGTTAGCAATAATAATAATGAGATTGAATTTGAATTTCTTCTTACTTTTCATAGCGCTATAAAAAAGTAATCTTAATAGTTTAACGAAAGCTATGCGGCATGGTATGATAATAAAGACGTATTATAACGTCAGACAGTATACGTCACAATTGTTGCTACAGCTTACGTATGGTTATCACACGGCTTTAATATCAACTTTTTTCTAAAACAAAACTATTTGGGCATTAACTTTTTGAAACCCTTTTTTGGTTATTGTGGTCGAGTTACTCATCAAATTTTAATTGGACTAAAGTCTAAATGAATGCTTCCAAAATGCAATTTACAAATTCATATCGCAATGTTAGCCTTTATATTAGGCGCTTCGGTCGACTTTCAGTGTTGTAAGTGTTAAAAAAAATTGTAAGTCTTGCCAGACTTCGATTGTGACCAAGTTTTTAAAGTTTCTGAAGAAATTGCTTCTCGCTTCTGGGTAAAAATTAGACAAAAGTTATTCAGATGGATAAGCTGCGTATATTGCTGCCAAGTTTCATCATTCAGTAGTTTTTTTCGTGAAAGAGTGACAAACATTTATACAACCTTACAAACTTTCACGATTAAAATATTATTAGGATTTAAAAATGTTTAAATCCTTGTTCGTTGATGGATAAGCAATGAAATTCAAAGCTATCTTCCAGACAACCTATAAATGGACAGGAATATATTTTTTATTTAATTTTTTTAATCAGTCCATATCGGAATGTGTAATAAATAAAACAGAAAAGGTAAAGCAATTTGTGGGATCTCTTTAATTTGTAAAAATAAGCAAGGAACATGTAAAACAAAATAATGTTTGTTATTATTTTATCCATAGTTCTATTAACTTCAATGAATTTTAATGCATTAAGTAAAAGTACCAATACATTGTACGGCAACTTGTCAGACATATACTTCAAAAATAAGTAGCTATATACTGCTACGGGTTTGTATAGAAAAAAAAAACATATCTTTTCTTGAAGGAATTGCTAAAAATAATTAGCTTTGTTCAAACTAAACTTAGTGTAATATAGTTGCGTGTGATTCAATAACAAGAATTCTTTGAAATTGCTAAATACTACCTATATGTACTATGTGACCTATTCAAAAGTACAAGTTACCTGATCAAAACCCATATGTGTTGTATGAAAAATGCCATAATATTTTCACTTTGTGGCGATAGTGACACCCAGAGTGGTACCGCGCACGCACCGCCCTGTGATTTATTGCCGCGAACCGCGAAGCTATTTGTTTTAGCTTTCGGCTAAAAGAGTATATTTGAAGGAAAATTGTTGATGTTATCAGAAAGCAAATAATTAAAAATGTGCTAATAAAATAACACCAAATAATATTTAAGAAATGAACCCAGCACGATCGTAGCGTGTCTGACAAGAATAACAGATATTATGTGAAATGTAGGTTTACTTCTAAATTCAGGACGATAGGAAATTATCCATTTACAGAGAAATAAAAATGTCTGTCTTGCCACGTCAATGGAAAGTTAAAGTATTTTGTACTAAATACTTTTATGTACTAACTTTGTACCTAATGAAATAACATAGTTACACGAAATAACCTTTGTGCTGTACAGGGCTATCTATAAATTATGTTACTGTGATATTCTCTTCCTATGATGTCGCAATACGCAATATCGTTCGAACAATTACCTGAATATTTTGTTAATAATAATGTTTGTTTATATTGTTTCGCAAATTATTAAAAATACTTATCAACTGTACATATTTTGTGTGTTTTATTTTCTTGCCTTGTCTTCGAAAGGGAGTCGGCCTGTAAGACGAGCATCAAGACTGAAACAAGCTTACGGGGAAAAATTTCGCCTCTAATGATTTAAGTATGAACCTATAAAATACCTAATAAATTCAAACCATTCACAATAATTTGAGGCAAAAATTAACTAGCAAAACTATAATTTTAAAACCGTTTGATTATACCTGCAATAAAGATAGTTAATAATATAGGAAACGAAGCCAATTTCACAATGTGCCTTGTCAACCAAGGACGCATTTCGCAAGCAATGCTGCTGAATTTTCCTTGACCCGCCACAAGGAAAGGCTACTATATGCCTCCATCTAGCCTTTTTATAATTAGAAAGACCAAGACCCGTTTATAAATTAAACAGTTACAAACATAAAGTGAGAGGGGAGTCTCATAGCTAATCACAGTACCTAATGAACGTTGCTTGTTAGTAAAAAATAATAAGAAATAGAAAAATTTAAACAGTTCAGGAAACATTCTAGCTAAATTGCTGCCATATAACCAATATAAATATCCGATTTGTTCTGTCAATGGAAACTTTTAACAACTTTGAAAAGGAAAGTCCTCAAACATTTCGCTAGTCATAAATTCAAGGTTGAACACCCATAAAAAGTTTAACGATCGCATTTCGCAACTTGTCCAGCAAGGGTTTAGACGCATCGCCGAAGTCGCCTCCGGAGGTTGGCACCGATGTCTCTACAAATTGATTTTGTACACAATACGATGCAGTGATTCAGTCGTTACCATGATTCCTACTAGCTAGTACGACCCTTACTGTACCTTTTTATTTTTATTTTGGCCGTAAAATATTTCTTTTAACTATGCTATCGAATAAAGTGACGAGTAAAAAATGGATTAGCGAAGAGACGCCGGACGAAGAGGAGTTATTTGCTCATTGCCGAGAGATGGAAATGGTTTGTTTTGCTGTTACAAAAGTGATATTAGATTCTGACAACAAATGGAAGGGTGCACTGGGGAGGAACAATTCACATTCGTTGTCCAATCGGAATTATATTATGGAATTAGTGAATATACAGGTAAGTTTATGAACGAACGTCCTTTGTATTTGGGAGATTTCAATATTGATCTGCAATATCTTTAACATATTTCTACAATAGGTAGATATAAAATGCCATTAAAAGTTGATTCGACCAGCATGTATATCATGAAAGAACACCCAGACAGCTGATTCTCATTCAGTTCCGTGATAATCGCTAATCAATACCTATAGAAACCAACAACCACCACGTTACTACGTTGCATTGTTACTCACCTTCGAATTTCAGGTATTAGATCAAATAATAGAGTATTTAACGAAATTAGTGAAGTCATTTTATAAACTGAAGCCGAAATTAGCTCGATTGAAGAAAGACAACGGGTTACTGCTGAGTAAATACGATCATATTTTTGATAAATTGTGTAGCATTAGATTTGTGATGTTACAAGCTATACACGGACTTATTAATACAATACTGAATACGTGTCTGCATAGAGAAGATTCGAGGAAAATGATTGAATCCTGTTTGAGGTGAGATAAAACTTAGATATTTACTAGTGACTATTTATCTCTAAACTATCTATATTATTAAACATGGTTATTATTACAAAACGCATATTTTTATAAGATGTTAGGCGCAGGTGTACCTCAGGGGCTTATTTTAAGTCCAACTCTATTTGATAAGACATTTTACGACTCGGGCGAAACTAAGTAGAAAGTCGAACAATTTCCATTTATTGTTTTTCAGCTTGGTTGGAATCTACAACGACTTGATTGGACTAAGTTATAAAAAGTTCGCTGCAAAATTTAATATCGGAAGTAATACATATCCTACTGTCATTAGCGAAACTAAGAATCTCACCCTGACGAAGATTGTCCAAGTAAGTGATTTCAGCATTTCCCCATTCTGTTATTCAGATTCAATCTGAATTTAGGACACTCCAACTTTTTTTATTGTATTATTATAATTTTAACCATATTTTACTAGCAAACAGTGTTACCAGTTAAAGGACTCGTAAATCATAAAAAATAGCACATCATTTTCAAATCAGTTTAATTTTGAAATACTATCGCTTCTAGTTAGAGACGACATAATAGAATGGTGTAGGCATCGATTTATATGTACTATTCAAAATTCTTTCCATTAATTATGCAGTCCCTTCCTGAATTAACAACATTAGATACTGTTATCTGAACAAGGCGTTTATCCTTGAAAGGAAATTTACATCGATATAAGAAGTGTCTAGATGCCTAGTACGCGCTGTCAAAATGCATTATGATCAGAGACATCAATTTGGCTTAACCCCACCCACAGGCCGCCATTACGCGACAGACGTTTGCCGCGTGTTTACATTGTAAATTTTTCACAAAAAAATTCAAAAATGACGGTTTGTGTAGTGAAACTTGGTAATAACTACACTGCAAAAAAACATAAGGATACGAACATCTCTTTTCATAGGTAAGTTTGAAATTTTATGATAAATATGTATAGATATCTATGCATTTCTTTGAAAATATTACGACGGCAAAATAACAACAAAACGACTCCATATTGTTTGAGTATTGCCAAGGTATGAAATATTTTCACCTTCTTTTTTGATGCTGCGATTAATATTGTAAAATGGTATTACGAAATCAACATTATTATTTTATTGTAATTTAGTAAGATACTTATTGATAATACATAAGTTTATTTCTTCAATAGATTTCCGACTGATCCTGTGACATCCAGTCATTATATTATATTTACATTTACATTTATATTTATATTTATTACACCTATGTCAATGGGAATAAAACTGCACAAATTTTAATTTTCCCACATTTTGGGGGTAATCACTTTGCGCTGGTATATTAGAATGACACGCACACAAATGCAGACGCGATAATCATACACTTTCGGCACTCACACGCGCATCAAACATGCTGTCAATATGAACGTTCCGTTTTGTACTGAACACTCCATCTAGTCTTTCCTATATCGATGGAAATTTATTAATGCTATGCCGGTGAAGCGATGACATTGTAGGTATAACTTGATAGCTATTGCTAGCTAGGTACCGTTATATCTCGGAAAATGGATAGAAACATATTCGTCGATAAATATTTCTGTTTATGATGAAGGAAGTCAATTCATACCATACAACTATATACCTACTGGAAGTAGTTTGATAAAGACCCTAGAGATAAACTACATTGAATTTGTAACGGGAAGTCTTTATTTACTCGTATATGATAAGTACCTAGAATAGAATAAGTCTATATTTGCTTAGAATATAGATACTTAAAAATTGGATGGTAAATTATATCAAAAGCTCCAAGTAAATTCTGCCTTATTAGCGTGCGAATATAAAACAAAGTTGGTAGGTGACAATTAAAGATAGCTAAAACTATAGAACATAATTATGTATAGATAAGTATTTGTATTGCAACGTATTTTTCAGGTACTCTCCAAGAGCAGGGCTGAAATCAATTGCCAACGTTTAATTAACTGCTTAGTAAAAGTTTATGAACCTCATAATCATTCTGATAATGATTCAAGTTCCAGTTCTGCGGAGAGTTTGGAAATCTATCAGTAAGTCCTTGACTATGTTAATTTACGAAACCTTCCTTCAAATTTCTCCTCATATCAAGACTTGCTACATCTGGAGAAATAAGCCTTGACTTTCTAATTTCAGCACCCTAACAAAACACATCACCCCCCCAACATCGACCATGTCTCGCAATATGACTGTAGAGAAGCGTCGAGATGCCTTCATTGTGAATAAGAAACTCAAAATGAAGCAAGCGCAGAGTCTCATCGATTTGAAAAACGAACACAATAAAAGGCTAAACGAGTTGGCGACCACGCAAAATTCTGATGCGGAGGTCCCTTATATTTCGCTCCTGACGAATGAATATACCTTGGAACATATATTTAATAACGAAGGTATGCTTAATAGTTTACTTTCAATCACCAAACCAATTGGTGATAGATTCATACATTTCTGATATTCTTTTACAGACAATATAAATAGTATACTTCAAAGCGAGGAGATGTATATAGAAATACTTCTAGACACAGTGGCGAACATGTCACCGAAACTTCTAGGGCAGAGCGGTGTTAAAAAGTTGAAAAACGGTAAGGTTTTCATTAATTTATCAAGAAAAACCTATTGAAGTGTTTCCTAGGAGCAAAATGCGAAGGTCTCTTCTGATACTATGAAGGCAATTTGCTCGAAAAATAGGTAATTGACGTTTTTTCTTCTTTAGGCCGTATTCAGGCCAGCAAGAAGGCAGCTCATAAAGTGACTGATTACTACCAGAACATACTTTGGGGCGATGTTGGGAGCTGTCTTGAGCACATCGT
This sequence comes from Heliothis peltigera, assembly GCA_958496145.1. NCBI lineage: Eukaryota > Metazoa > Arthropoda > Insecta > Lepidoptera > Noctuidae > Heliothis > Heliothis peltigera. The sequence continues at coordinate 5,635,875 of OY292333.1, forward strand.
TCTGTGGTGGTCTCATTATCCTTTAGCTATGAGGTAATATCTTAAGTACCTACAATTGAATGCAATTTATTCTGAAATTGAAATTTTAATTACCTTTGTTATAGGTCCCCAAGCACAAGCCAAAATCTTCGTGAATGGTTATTCGCAACTTTCAATGTTAACAGTAAGCGTATTTTGTTCTTAAGTGTTCTGCAAGAAGGTTCAGATCCATCGGTTTAAATTTCATAATTTATTTCAGACACTCCGGAATTAATATTATCAGCTATAAGAATATTGGCAGATGCTCTCGGTTGCCATGTAACATCGACGTCTTGGGATAAAAATTTTGGGTAACTTTTGCACATTCTATAAGGGTTCTTACAAATTTTACGTACGTAAGTGTCCGTGCGCCAGACGACAAACGCATCGCAGCCACAAGATACCGGCATCGTGACAAACCCAACGCAAACCGGCGGAGGCGCGGTGAATATTTTGAGAATAAATCAATTTAAAATAAACCTTAACTTCTATGACATGCGGTTGAAAACTGAAATTAAATTGATTTATTGTCAGTATCTTCGCCGCGCTTCCACTGGTTTGCGTTGGGTCACAGACGTCCAGTTTGAAGTAACCCTAAAATGGAGAAGAATTACCTGTTTTGCTAATTATTTATCTGATCATTTACAGCGCAACTTTGACCACTAATTTACAACTAACAACGCAGAAAGTGAATCCTGAAATATCGTTGTACATTACCGAGGTAAATAGGATCATATCAAATGTACATTTTTAGATACTTTATTTTCTTTGTCTTACCAAGATTCCATTATTGTTTTCAGAGCACAGAATCCGGAGCAAGTTTCGCGTTGATGTTACAATCGCTGGTGACGCTGAACAACCAGTGTGAAGTGACGTGGGACTATATTCTAGGAGCTCCTTTAGAAGACTTGCCAATTGTTGAGCAAATACCTATCCTACATCGACTTGGTAAGAATTTCATGTATAGACGAGACGCCAGCACATCAAGTTACTACTCGCGCACTACAGCACTCGCGTCTGTACTAAAGCTGTTTTTTTTTTAATTTATTCTCTGTTATATAAAACTAGCTGACCCAGGAGAAGTTGTACTGTTGTTTTCTTTCATAATAGCCTTTTCTTGACAATAACAAACACAACAAAAAAATTGAAATCGGTCCAGCCATTAAAAAATTAAGAAAGAGGAAAGAAATAAATAATATTTAATTTTTTATACATAGATAATAAGGACTGAGATCCGAGATCGAGATCCAATTTGTAAAATGTATGGTTTCTGAACTGCAGAGAATTTCTATTATTTTTTTCAATCTCCAGATCATTCGATACACACGTACAGACTGTGGTGTCTAGCGGAGACGCGACGCCTGGCCAATCTGTGGGAAATGAGAGACTTCTTCCGTATAGCACACAACGATATGCAGTCGTGTATGGAACAGCTTATCAATTTAAGATTTGCTGATCATACTGTTACTATAGAATCAGGTAAATTCATCATCAGCCTTTTTACTGTCCTACTGCTGAACGCCTCCTCTCTCTAGAAAAAGGATTGAGCATAATTCACCATGCTTGCTTAATGCGGGTTTGATTTGAGACTTTATAGTCCGGATTTCCTCGATATGTTTTCCTTCACTCATGACCGAAAAGGTCATTCACCTGTTATTGGTGTCCAAGATATACGGAAAAGTTGCATTGATACTTGCCTGGCCCTGACACACATACTTGAGAGGCTGGTGCTTTAACCACTAGGCCACCACGAAATTCAGGTTGCAAATATATTAATAGGCTTTGATGGAGGATCGAGGATAAATTCAGAAAATTCAAAAGGATATTTCGTTTCCAGGTAAAATTGGTGTTCATGAAAACGTTTGCGCCAAAATGAGAGAGAAGTTAGTTTCCGAAGTCAAAGTCAATATACAGAAACTCAAGGTAAGAAAAATCTTTCAACAAAATATATTTTAGGAAATCGATACCTTATAGTAAAAATCCCGTAAGTGGAAGAAACGTAACTTTTCCCAAGAAAGACATAAGTATCTACATAAAAAGGCAATACAATAAAGAGCAAAAATGCATGCAGCAATTTCGAGGTTATAAATGGTAATTGTTATTCTGCCAGGGCTGCGGGTTGTTCGCAAGAGTTACCGTAGTGCTGGCACACAGGGACCTCAGAAGGAGCACAGTGGGTTTTAGTCAGTAAGAGTCTGACACTCCCTCTAGCTGCACCCTCCGCGGAAGGGGTCATTTGATGATTTCCCACCAAAAAAATGGTCTTTGCAATTATATGTGCGGAAATATTTCAGGAAGCAATCGAAGAGATAGTTTACGTGCTATCTTCGGTATGTGCTACGACCAGTTTAGCGCATCTGACGATGATATTCCCGAGCAACGCGGAGTGGCGGCTTGTTACGAGACCTCCACAGACTGTGCATTCTATTTATGTGCATGAGTTTCTGAGTAAGTATTCCGATCAGTCAAATTGTTGGGGACCAAGATGGAGTTATAATCAACATTTAAGACTAATCCCTTTTTGGAAATGACACTTTTGCTTTGATTACCGTAATCCATTAATATCACGGCAGATTAAAGAACCACCTTCTAAATATTATTTTTAGCCGACTTAAAAATAGAGGTTCTCATTTTCACCCATAGTTTGTATGTTTGTTTGGCCGCGATTTTGTCGTTCGGCTAAACCGATTACGACGCGGTTTTCGGACAAGTATTTGTTACTTTGAGGTGGTCTTAGTGCTTTAACCGACTCAAAAAGGAGAAGTTCTCATTTTGACCTGTATGATTTTATGTTTGTTCGCGCATATATCCGACACTGCTATTCCTTTATTTTGTTTTTTCACCAAATATTTCGACGATTGCAGATAAAATGTTGCTACCAGTAATTCTGGCAACACAAGACATAACGACATTGAATATGGTGCTTAGAATTATGTGCGAATCGTGGCTGCACCACATCTACGTGGCTAAAGTAAAATTCACGTACGTATAACATAGTTCTCACAAAGTATATGAAAAATCTCGCAAATAATTTTAAAATATAAGCAACTACGCGCATGTAGCCCATTCCATATATCCCAAAATTAAACTGCATCGCAACGCACACCGTTCCGAGCCGCCATTAAATTAGACAAGAACTATACCTACTATTATAAGATAAGAACCTTATACCTTCATTTATTAGAACCTCGTCTTTACCAAAAATATAATTTGCAGTAAGGATGCAGCAATGCAACTGTTGCATGATTTCAACGAAGTCAGGAATTGGCTGAGTGAATGCAAACAACTCGCAACCGCATCGAGGAAGCAGATGCTACAAAACGAAGTTTTGAGGTATGACAACAGTTAGGGCCAGTTTCACTAGTTGCTGATAAGTTCCAGATAGTTTATCTGGCAGATACTTTCATACAAATTCTGTTCCATTTTTTAATTTCTGGAAGATAGTGGCTATCTGTAACCTGTGAAACTGGCCCTTAGTATTTCTTATTTTTTTTCGAATAATAAGAAGGCAATGACAATGTACTGTAATAAATAACAACAAACAGTTGCCCACATGAATAAAAGCGATACCTAACTTCGACAATATTGCTTAGAACTCTATATTGTCGATCTATAAAGTAAAAGTATTAGAGATGACTCAGCCCTTATATCTATTTTCTAATATCTGTTATATAGGAGGTGTGAAGGTGTCGGCAGATTGCTGCTGCACGCTCCTGGTGATTTGATATCGATGCAAGACTCAACATTGCAGTCGGCTCAGCAAGTTCGAAAGGAGGGTAAGCAGTATTTCGAATACTTTTATTTTTACAGGATTTTTTATTAATTTTAACAACTCGATTTTTTGACCGCCACATCAAAAAAGACGTCCCTTCAGCACCGTGCTAAGAATTCACCCATAAATTCCTAGAATGTAGTAATGAGTTCGAAATTATATCGATTAAAACTGATTTGTCATCTATACGTAACTGTGACGGTCAAAAGGTTAAAAGAGACTATGACCCTTGTGCTTGTTTCGGCGTTTCTTCTCAAAGGTAGTCAAGCAATGCCGACCACAAGTCGTTTAAAACATTGTTTTGACATGTAAAAGTGTTGATTTCAACCTATTTAGAAAATGATAAATGACATAATTATCATTTATCATAACAGCGCTTCAACGTCCAAATAAACGATATTTTTGTAAATACTATAATGGGTATTGGCCATAATTGATCTGATTTAGTTTCAGAAAACGACACACCAGAACAGCTAATGCCAGCTGAGATGTACGTCCCCAATCAGAAGCAGTGGCTCACGTTACGCGCTAAGAAAATGAAAGGACCAATCGCTTTTACACTGTGCTGCATCGTATTGTGTTGATGTAGTTACAAATAAAACTATATAAGTATATTATATCATAGCATTTTATTTTATTATCCTTAATTTTATTTAGATAGCTTATTAAATAAATGATTCCATTTTAGGTCAATGAAGACATTTTCTTGCTATTATTTTGGCAGATAAAATTTGATCAAGAAAAGATTAATAAAGAAGATTAATTAAGAATAAGATTAATAAAGAAGATACACAGACAGTAGTCTGTGTATCTTAATCAATTCTTTTTTTGATATGAATATAAAATTAATTTCAGAATGCACTGCGAGACTAGAATAATATTCACGTTAAAATGTTCTGCTTGATTAATCTGATATTAGCGAGTCAATTTGGGTGAGCAACTATTGTACATCCGAAAGGCTTAAAATCAATACAGAAACTAATTGAAAATAAAAAACGGAGAATTCTGTGTATAGACATGCAATAAAGAATCATCAATATATAAGGTAAAAGTATTGATTTTATTTGTGTACACTACTTGTGAGAAAAGTTATAATAGTCAAATAATAAACCAATCTCAATAAGCATTGCATGCTTAATCAAGTAAAATTGCCTACGTTGCCCCTACATTTCTAAAAAGCCTTTTCCCTAATAGAGTGGGAGAAAATATATATAAACCTATTCACTGGAAAGAGAGAAAATTAGTCCTAAATCTAAAAACTACAACTTATATCCTAATTTCACTAATCGTCATCAGTGTCGGATCGCCGACATTTCTCCTTCAATTTTTCATATTCATTCCGTCTTATCAAATCATCCTTTAATTTTTGCATGTCACTAAGAAGGCTGCTTACTTGAACGTTCTCGAGTTTCTCCGTTGGTTGGGAAGTATCACTATCTAACCCGGAATCATCGTTAGATTTCTCTGGTGGAATAATTTCTTCGTCAGATAACTCTTGGGCACTTTCTTCAGAATTCTCATTGTTTTTGTCAAGTCTGTACGCTTTGGGCACTTTGTCGTTAATTTGTTTACGTTTGAGGGTAGATCCGGAGTCTTGAGGAGTGTTACTCCCGTCTGCGCGTTTCTTCTTTTTGCGCACACTCTTTGCTATGACGCGTTTTTGGTGGTCTAGTTGTGGGAATAATTCTGTTGAGAGACACATTATGTTTAATTTTCATTGCACTTAAGTTTTTATTTTACCATGTCATTTGGTGCCAAAATGTATATTTTACAACTATTGTTTGTTATGAAATGTCAATGTTGAACAAAAAATGGAACCTAAGCATTAATAATCAAAGATCACCTAAAATATACTATTTTTCAACATCGCCTAGAATCTTCAGACAGTCTTGCTAAAAATAAAGCTACTTGTATTTTCAAGAATCGAATCGAATTAAAATACTCAAGCCTATATCTTATGTACAGACGCCAGCACGTCAAGCTATTACAATCTATAAAATTTCCTTAGTAGATTTTCAACTTTATAGCTGAAACATATGGTTCAAAACTGAAAGAGAAAATTTGACAGTTTCGTGTAAAGTAAGGTAGCTTGATGTGCTGGCGTCTGTGCAATAAGTAGATATTAGAATACATACCATGTGCACAGCTGAGCGCCTTGTCAGCGGCGTTCATCTCAGCCTCCTGTATGGAGTGTCCGCGCGCCGCCGCCAGCCGCCGCCCGCGGAAGTACACGCCCACCGTGTACACCCGCGTGTTCGTCGGGCCTAGGCACTCGATCACCCTGGGGGGTTGGCAATAGTGAATTTATATCTTGACTTTATGATACACTAGTTTGCTAATACATAATCATGATAAGTAAAATTAGCTCTCGGGTCTTAAAAAAGAGTTTTTTAGTCTTTTTTTAGAAGATTTCAATAAAAATGAAGAATTCAAAACTTAAGACACCCCCCAAAACGCCCACCCTTCTGCCCATTATGCCCACTTTCTATGTGTATTTGCTGGAAAAAAGATGTGAGGCGGAAAAAAATCCCCAGCAACACATGTCTGTAAGGTTTGAAGAACCAGATTTATACAAAAACAAATCCAAATTCAAATTATTTGAGAAAAAATCGACTGTTTTTATCAACATTTCTCTTTAACTCTTTGTCTCTCCCGTTTTTTTTTTATTTCACAGCTGACTATTATTAGCTCGATAGCTGGCGTAGTTCTCATAATTTTAAACAAAATATAAAATGCATGAAATAAAAACATACAACAAACAAATTACATACTTATAGACTGGTATATCAGGCTCCCCTCCCTCCATCGACCGTTGAGTTAAGCAGCACTGTTGCAGTTTGGACTTCGGGTCGTTCCAATCCTGGTTGATGATGAACTCTTGCAAACGCGGGAATAGGCACGCGTTGCAGAACGCTTGGCAGTAGTCTAGGTTCTGCGAATAGAGAAATCGTAATACAGGATAAATCTAGACTAATATTATAAAGCAGAAGAGTTAGTGGCTATCGCTGAAAATCAGCGCTGTGACTTTTTCTCGGATTAGGTCGCCGCATTATGCTGAGCGAGGGCCGTATTACGAGATTGTGACGCATACTACCCCCTCATGTTTGATTTATATATATATATATTTTCATTTTTGTTATATCTTCATGTTTACTAGTATGTTGTGTTATGTATGCGTTCAATGTTCGCTATAAAACACTTTTTCTTTCTTTCTTTCTTCTTCTTTGTTTGGTTGAACGCGCTAATCTCAGGAAATACTGGTCCGATTAGATCTCAGGAACTACTAAACAATGAAGTCGTGGTGGCCTAGTGGTTAAAGCACCAGCCTCTCAAGTATGAGTGCACGGGTTCGATTCCAGGCCATGCAAGTACATATGTAACTTTTCTAAGTTATATGTACTTTCTAACTATGTCTTGGACACCAATGACTGGTTAAAGGTGAAGGAAAACATCTCGAGGAAACCTGGACTATTAAGTCTGAAATCACCAACCCGCATTGAGCAAGCGTGATGATTATCGCTCAATCCTTCTCTGTGTGAGAGGAGGCATGTGCCCAGCAATGGGAAGATAAAAAGGCCGGTGATGGCTGGTCCAATTTTTAGTTATCAGCTTGTGGCAAAGATGCTAGAGGGATTGGTGGCATACATATACTTGCGCTCGGAACTTAAATGCCCTCACCTTCATCATTACCGGCTATATAGAAAATAAAAAAAAATATCTTTATGCAGGGCTCCGGCCTCTTCTTTGAGGAATTATCTTTGCAGATTGGCGTTGTACTCACCTTATCAATATACAAAGCACCGAGGAAAGCTTCGAGCAGATCTGCTTTATGTTTCTTAGCGGTAGGCTTCGCTTTAGGGTTGTTATATATCGCGTACGATGACATATCGAGGTCATCGCACACCATCGCTTGTGTTCGATTGTTGACCAGGGATGAACGTAGGAGCTGTAATATAGAAAAAAATATAGAGTAGGTAGGTACTTATGTGATACTGACACGGACGTATACAAGGGGGGTCTGGGTCTGGACCCCCCATTCATATCTATCTTACTTGTCCAACTGAAAAAAATACATACGCCGCGCCTCTTGTTGGAAACGATAGTTGCATATTATACTCGTAGTCGCAGGCATTGTGTTATTTGTACCTAATTGATATATTTAACTGGATTAGGGCCCTGTTTTCTGTCCCCCCCCCTTGTCAAAGCAATTTCGGCCAAACTCGAGAATCGAACCCGATTACCCGTATTTATCTAGACCAACGTGGTGCCATATAGAACTATATTAAAATATGTAACTCACAGACAAATGCCCCTCATGATGGTCAGGGAAGTGCCGGTACAGCCTGTCCGACACTACCAGCTGTAGCACGGTGTCTCCAAGGAACTCCAATCGTTGGTTGGAGCCGAGCGTCAAATGCGTGAATCCCACTGAACGGTCCGTGAACGCGCGGGCTAAGAGGCGAATATGCTTGAATTGAACGCCTGGAAAAAAACATTATTTTATGTATTGGAAGTTTTTTTAAATTTCCATTTTCAATTTTATTCTATGTCTCTACTAGACCACGGGACTATAGTCCCGGATGTTTAGAAGGCGAACGTGGGGCCGAAGCCAACACGCAGCAGTTAGATATTTTTAAGATCTTAATTAACCTTTTCACCGCCTGAGTCGGATTTATCCGACACAAAACGCTGTGTATTATATATTCAATTTCTGAACGTATTACGATGTACGATTACGATTTATTGTTCGATACAATGTGCCGGGCGCTGGGAGCACGCCAACTTTTAAAAAGATCGGGCGGTTAAAAGGTTAATATTTGAAAAAAGATATTACATAATTTGCAAAGAAAAACTTCACTAAATAAACCACATACCTATAGAATTTTCGAAATTAACGAGCCTCTGTAGAAACTCGAAGTCCTTAATATATTTTCTGTCCCCCAGAGGTTCTTGTTCCTGCAGGGGATGAGCTCTGTCCTTCATCCACACTTCTAACAACTCTGGCTCGTTGTGCCATAGGGCCAGGGCGAATACACGGTCTGCCACCTGAAGGGGTTTATTTAGAAAGATAAAAGCAGTATTAAAATTACGTTACGTTTACGTACGATACGTGTTTAAAGAAAAAAAAATGCAACTTCAAACACGTGTCGAACGTCTGTCTAGCTTTTTTGTAGTAAGGCCCAAAATGGCCTCCATAGGCAAGATTTTTTTTTATTGAGCAGGTCTGTAAATAATCGTAATTTTCTGAAGATCTTAAAATGCATATGACAATAATAAACACCATAGTTTTAAATACCTGGTGTAAGGTAGGTAAAGGCTTTATCATGGTGTGTAATTAATAATGTCTCTGAATCATCTCAGTGTTGAAAATAATTTTGCATGAATTTTCTTCTTTAAACACGTGTCAAACGCCTTTCTAACTTTATTGTAATAAAGTTTTAATTAAAATTCTTCCTAGGAAATAATTTATTGATGAAAAATCTACTTTTCTTGGAGACCGTTCTCACTAATTGCATTGTACTGACCTCTATCCCAGCGTCCAAGAACAAAGAGCCCATAAGGGCTTCAAAGCAGTTGGCCATAGCATGCCTCATAACCACCTCGCGACATAAATCCGAACCGTGAGCATACAACATGTACTGTTCTAGCTCTATATTCTGAAAAAAAAAAACATTTTTTATATTATATATGTATCAGCATAGTATCTGGTGGGAGGATATAGGGGATGAGATGGAAAACAGCCTCTTATGTCCTTAATTCTTACAAGCTCACCTTAGCCAATTGTGCTAAATGCTGGTTCTGCACGATAGAAGCCCTGTACGTAGCTAGACCACCTTCAGCCAGCCCCGGGAACATTCGGAACAGGTGTATGGACGAGAGGAACTCTACGACAGCATCGCCTAGGAACTCGAGCCGCTCGTTGTGTTTTATATCCGATTCCGTTTCGCGATGTTTGCCGAAACGGGACATTATGTTTATAAGGGTCACGATACCTGGAACAAACAGAATTTGTTAAAATTGATATGATATAATATTCCTCACACAACATCATCTAGTCAACTAATAAACATACGTATATGTATACTATTGTAAATACGAATTAATATTGTATGTATGTATGTATACATACATAGTATGTGTGTATAATATAATAACACCCAGACTAAGTCAAACAACCATTTTCATGCACACAATGTTTGACTTGTACGGGAATCGAACCCTGGGATGGACAAGTAAGATAGATATCAACGGAAGATCCGGATACTCACCAATTGCAAAGGGGCGGGCCATTAGTCATAATAAGTGGTTGTTGCTGATATTATTTCAAATTATATATATAATTTAATCTACAATTTTCTATACTCGGCATTTGAAATTCTTTAATTCCAAGATCAAATACAAATAAAAACATACCTTTCTTCCTAGTATAATGTATCCTCCTATCTCCGTACTCAGGCTGTCTTATCCCACAGTTGGTAAGACTGTTCCTAGCATGATCAGGGTTCGTTCCAAAGTTCTCTCTATACGAAGGATGGGTCAAAGCTGTTTGCAATAACGCTCTTTGTTTGAACACGTAACCTATCTTCTTTTCGAGACTGTTCAGTGACTTGTGGAAACGAAGATGTCTGACCAGAACTGGGATCAACATAGCGTGCTGAAATAAAAAAAAATTGAAGGTTTTTAATATACATTTCAGTATGATATTGCGATGCAAAGGAACTTTAAAACCAATTTTCGTTATTTCATTACATTAAATCACTTCTGTGAGGTCCCGGCTATCATTGAACATCCTTGGCAGTCGTTACGGGTAATCAGAAGCCAGTAAATCTGACGCCAGTCTAACCATGCGGTATTGGGTTGCCCAGGTAACTGGGTTGAGGAGGCCAGATAGGCAGTCGCCCCTTGTAACTACTCAGCTGAATCCGGTTAGACTGGAAGCCGACCCCAACATTGTTGGAAAAAGGCTCGGGTTATGATGAGTCTCAACTCTTTGAAGTTACGATCACGAAAAGATTCTAAAACTGTGAATGTATTTAGCTATTCGACCATTTCTGGACATAATTTCTAGCAGTTCCTGTCATACCTGTACTACGTCACACATGAGGCCGGTCGTGTGGAACCCTTCAGACGATATAGCGACGGTAACATCTCTCTTCATCTTGCTCTGCGTCCGCATTTCTTGCAGCTTGGCCTCCTTAGCAGCCAGTTTCTGACGCTCCTTGGACGTCGGCTTGGCCATGTTCGCTATCAAATGCCTATACTTTACGTAGTAACGCCACGCTTTTTGGTATCTGTAATGTGCAGTGCAATATTCTTCTTAGGGTGTGTTTTAATCAAACGAGTGAATACTCAATTGCACTCCACCATACAATTCTTAAAAACAGAAAACGAAAGTATGTAAAATGTAATGTAAATGTATTTCCTATACATTTCTTTACATTATCGCAATTTGATTGGATTTTATTTCAGCTAAAATTTGCGAAAGCGTGATCATGCTTTATTTCTTCTCTTTTCTTCTTTCTGTTCTAAACGCACTCTTAGAGGAATTGAAGTTTCTGAAAGTGGAAGTTCTTTACCTTCATGATCAGAAGGTCTAAGTAGCTAAACGTCCAACAGTGCGAAACGTCTAATGAGCAGTTAGTCTAATTAGCAAAACGTCCATGTAGCAAAACGTCCAACTAGCAGATAGTCTTTATAGCAAAACGTCTAGTTAGCAAATTGTCAAATTCTCAAAATGTCTGGATACTCAGGCACAAAATGCTACATACGCTCATCAATAACAAATATATTGGTCTATGATATCTTCGGTTTTGAACTGATTTTCATAAACATTTTTCTGTATGAAAGGGTGTGCTGCCAAGGTGGTCCCACCACTTTATGATCTGATGATGGAAACCTTTAGAACTCTCGAAAATTGCAGGCACGCATTAAGGAAGAAGTTTACATTGAGGGATCTGATGACATTACAAGCAGTGATGTTTTAGAGCTGACCTGATGATGGAGATCACAAATAGTCTAGGGAATTTCTCAACGATATGTACCAAGTACCTGGTGTTTGGGCTTATATTATTTGACTGCCTCTTTGGTCTAGTGGTCCCAAGGTGCGACTGCTGTGCACGGGGTCTTTTTTTCGCGAGAAATCATCAAATGACCCTCTCGCTGAGGGTGCAGCTGGAGGGAGTGTCAGATTCTTACTGACTAAAACCCACAATGTTCCTTCGGGAGGTCCCTGTGTGCTAGGGCCACGGTAACTCTTGCGAACAACCCGCAACCCAAGCAGACCCTGGCCCTAAGGGGGCCAGTGCTCCTATGTTGCTGACATCTCTTCGAGGAGAGCGTGGAACAGAACGCGCCGCCGACACGGGCCTGTCGTCCTTAGGCATACGGACGATAGGCTACCCACACTCACTCCCCATAGACCCGCGCCTCAGGTCGACAGGCCCGTGTCGGCGGCGCGTTCGATTCCCGGGTCGGGCCGAAATCGCTTTGTGGGTTTTGAGAAACTTTCATAAAGCAGCCTAGAGTCTGGAAGTTGGTGATTGATTCACCCGTGCATCGCAGAGCACGTAAATGTCGGTCCGGCACCTGATCTCTCTCCGGTCGTGTCGGATTATTCATCTTTTTTTTGACGAGAACTTTACATCGAGATGGATTTCAAATGCTTATTTTATTCGCATTGATATGAAAATAAATTTATTGTTGTTTGAATTAAAACCACTCTTACTTTATACCATGAGTGTACACATTCTAAAAGTGACGTCTTGCTAATTAGACGTTCTGCTATAAAGACCATCTGCTAGTTGGACGTTTTGCTACATGGACATTTTGATAATTAGACTTACTGCTCATAAGACGTTTTGCACTGTTGGACGTTTAGCTACTTAGACCTTCTGATCATGAAGCGTTCTTTATTCGAACCACAGCACCCTAAAACGAAAGAGACCCCCTCTTTCTTCTTCTTCCGTATTTTAATTGGACCCAATTTGCATTGCTTAAGGACAGGTTCATATCAGACGGAACTGTATGGAAAAACACTCGACCGTTCACACTCAACCGATGATACGTTAGTGCGACTGATGACACGCTCGGGGTATTTTACTTCAGATATGTACCTTCCCTAAAGTGAAGTACGGAAAATTTATACATGCGAACGGAAGAGTATACAAACAAAAGATAGTTATCGATACATGCACAACAGATAGTTAATCAAAAGAAAAAGATGCAGGTTGAACATAAAAAGATGTATGTTTTTTAAAATGTGCTAAAGGTACAACTTAGTCTTACCTTAAGACTAAATAAGTATAATATTACGCAAAATTAGAACTAAAATACTTACTCAGGGTTACCAGCATAACTAAGTTGCGGTGGGCGAATACCAAAGTGAACTATTTCGGGATAATAAGATTTCTTGTCGGTAGATGACCCGGGTTCGTCGTTAGAAGTAGGAGGACTGCGGTCAATTTGGTCTACCCGGACCGAACACGGCTTCTTGCCTGGGTATGTTACTATCATACCTGGAAAATGAAGTTTTGTTAGCACAAAAAAAACCTGATATTGGAGATTTCTGACTGAAATTGAGGTCCTGAAAATGTGAACCTCGATGGCCCTTACTGTGTTTAAGTATCATAAAAATGTCCGACACCCATTGACAAATCTAAAAATAAAAATCTAGAAATATTTATGATATTATAATCATATTGACTGCTGACTTATGTTAGCAACACAGGAGGCCCCCTAAGGGGCCAGGGTATGCCTGGGCTGCGCGATGTTCGCAAGAGTTACCGTGGCCCTGGCATACAGGGACCTCCAGAAGGAACATAGTGGGTTTTAGTCAGCAAGAGTCTGACACTCTCTCGAGCTTCAACCTCAGCGGGGTCATTTGATGATTTCCTAATAAAAAAAGTTTATTTATTTACCTTTAATTCGATCAACAAACTTCTGCCAAGTGTAGTGGTCCATATTATGAACATCTTCTAACTTGTCCGGTGCTATTAATAGTCCACTCTCATCAATTAAGTACTTCAGAACTTCACACATTGACAACACCTAGGATAAAAAAATAAAATGACACTGTAGTTTATCTTAATAAAACATTGATTGATGATAATATGAAATATTTGCTTTGATGCGATGGTGATGGGAAAACATAACTTTTTATTTTATTACCTTCACTTATAAATCATTTATTTTTAAATGATGTGGAATAGAATGGTTCGAGATTGTATTATCGAACTGAAAATGCGCGGTAAAGTAATAGAAACACACACACTGACCTTAGATGTCTTCAAAAAGGTAAGGTGGGTTGTACACGCGCCGGTGTGCATGTATAAAAAGAAGGATAAATGTGGAACAAGCAAATGAACTGTGTAAACCCAACGTCCTATGTGAGCGACAATGGATATGCGAACAATAGCTATACTATTGGGTAGTTGACTAGGTCAAAAAATCAAAAATTAAATCCTATATGATATTAATTTGGTAAAGCATCTTAAAATAATGTCACTTCCATTTATACTTTTGGAGGAAAAGCTATACGATTTTTTTTTATTAATAATAGGGTATTACACCATTTTTTAAAAACTGTTTTAAATTAATCCTGAGATCGTAATGAACTAGTAGAAATTTTGTTAATTTTTTTTAAAACCGAAAATCGCCCTAAAATCTGTTTTTTATTTATGATTTTGAATTTTCGAGCGGAAACGCTAGCCGCCATGCTTTTTTATCTCGTGACGTCACTCGGTTACTAAACAATACGACTGCAAAAGACCAAGTAATAAGATTCGTGAAAATAATGAATTATCATTGGTGTCTTGTGCCTGAATGCAAAAATACAAGTGTAAAAACGCCACAAAAATTATGGATTCAAGTGCCAAGTGATGTAAAAATGAGAAATACTTGGTTGAAAATTTCGCCACCATTAAAGTATTAACCATTGGCAGATTTGTACTTTCTGCTTTCACAAAGCCGTCTTCCATAGTGAAATAAAGGCTAGAAGTCTACAAACGTGTTAATAACTCGTAAATTTATCAAAATAACAGCGCACAACTTATTTTCAGTAGATTGTTTACTATCGGAATGACGTCACGGCGGGATCTAATATGGCGAATGGCGTTTTAGACATTTGAAAAACAGATTAGAAAAGACGATTTTTAAAATGGAATTATAAAATTAAAATTGCAATTTTATGAATAAATATCGACGTTTCTTGTTTACTTTTTTCGAAATCTATTATGAACAAACATTTTTATATTTTTCCTTACATAGTGTAAATACCCTATTTAAGCAATATAGGTATATGGCTTGATGTGAAAAAATTGTGATGTCATAACACTAACTTTCATACAAATTGCATAGAAAGTAACCGTTTTTGACAGTTCAATAAAAGTAATGAATTTGATTAGTTGTCAAGTACCCAATTAATCACTATAGCAGTTTACCACGCTAGCAAAAACTACAGTACCCACTATCCGATTTTTATACCGAAGTCCATTGCACTATTTTGCAAAAAGTTATAAATTTTTTTACTCCTACGATTAAAATACGGCACGATTGATGAAGATCTACAGTCACCTGACACCAGTACATTGAGCTACCCGAAACCCTAAAATTTTCCTAATCAACTTTGAACCATATGCTTCAGCAATAAAGTTGAAAATTGATTAAGAAAATTTTACAGATTGTAATAGCTTGATGTGCTGCCGTCTGTACAAGTAAGTCAGCCATTCCTATTGTTACACAACCATGCAGGCAATGATGATGCGTATTAAATCCATTGCTATAATAGTCGCTTATCACCTAGGACGAAGGGAAAGGACAGAAAGATAAAACACAACTTTTTGGATTTATGACCATATTAATTAATGATTTTATGAATGCTTTAATTACGTTTGTTATTTAGGGAGTTATACCTCACATCCGCCCTCGGGTAGATATCGCACGAATCTCGGCATGAAGTGGAACTGCGAACATGTAGTGTCTGTGCCTTTTCCCAGGTCCAGATCGATGAGCTCCAGTAACTCGTAGAATAAGAATTCCTCTGAAATTTAACAATTAAAGTTATGAATACGAAGAATCCATGTTAAGGGATGATCAAAATTCAAAACTTGAGTCAAACTAGGGACAGGGGTTACGGAAGAGACAAATTAAGGACTGAATCTCGATTTGTGTACTTCTTGGTCTGACAGAGCTTCTTGCTAAATATAGTACAGACGCCAGCACATCAAGTCAACTTGAACCATATGCTTCAATGATAAAGTTGAAAATCTATTAAAGAAATTTGACAGATTGTAGTAGCTTTATGTGCTGGCGTCTGTACATTACTTATCTATGTTTAACCAGCCTTTTTTTTTTTTTTTTTTCGTGGGAAATCATCAAATGACCCCTCCCGCTGAGGGTGCAGCTGGAGGGAGTGTCAGACTCTTACTGACTAAATCCCACTATGTTCCTTCTGGAGGTCCCTGTGTGCCAGGGCCGCGGTATCTCTTACGAACAACCCACAGCCCAAGCAGACCCTGGCCCTTTATGGGCCCCTCCTGTGTTGCTGACATCTCTTCGAGGAGCGCGTGGAACAGAACGCGCCGCCGACACGGGCCTGTCGTCCTTAGACGTACGGACGATGAGCTACCCACACTCACCGCCCACAAACCCGCGCCTACGGTGGTCGGGAGTCATCCCTCGACACCCGGCGCCCGTGGTGTCGACCGGTACCAGCCCTGCCGCGACGGCTGGGATGAGCGGTGCGGTCTCTTAGCCGCTCCGCCGCCTCCTTTGCTAGCATAACTGCTTCACAGAAGGAGGCGACGGCATCCCATTCTCCCTCGCTCCGGACCATGGCCTGGATCAGGGCCGGACGCGAGAGGTCGCCGCCGCCAATTGCCGCTGTGAGGACACGGCGGTGCTCCGCCCAGGCAGAACACACTTCCACCGTGTGCTCCACCGTGTCCTCTGGCTGGTCCGCGCAGTGGTGACACCCAGGCGTCTCCTCCCGCCCGATACGATGCAGGTACCTCCCGAAACACCCATGTCCGGTGAGGACCTGCGTCAGGCGGTAAGAGAGGGTGCCATGACTCCTCCCAATCCACTCCTCGAAGAGGGGCACTATGGCCACTATTGTGGCGTGCCCTGCACGGGGTTGCGTGAGGCATGTTTAACCAGCCTCAGAAAAGTATGAAAGACAGACGTCGGCCTGGCCTTTCTAAACTATGGTTTAGTTGGCATCGAGTTTACAACACAACACAAAACCCCTTTGTTTGTAGTACTGTTTGGCTTCTAAGTTCACAAATACAAATGACATGACTATGATCTATTAATACCAAAATGAAAGCTTACCAAACAGATCCAACTCCTTGATAGTAAAGTTTTGAGGTGGCGGCTCTTCCACATACAGAATGGTGTATTCAATATTGAACCGTATTACTTTGCACGTAGGTAGCTTATCCAGTTTGTAGTGAGAGAACATTGAGAAACCGGAGAATAGAAACTCGTGTTCATCGTGCGCTATTATGGTTGGCGATTTTATTAAAAAGTTCGTTGGTGGGGAAACTGTTATTCTAGAAAGATAAGAGATGTATTACATTATTTGAGTGGTGGCAATGAACTTCTGTTTGAGTGTTACCATTAAATAACCCCAGATTCTGAACAATAGCAGATTTATAGCACGCGCACACCGCATTTATAACACGACATAAACTTCGTTATTAAAAAATTAAGATAGATTTACCATTACGGCATTCGGGATGGTCTCGCGGCATCCTGCTATGTCTAGGATGTATGCAGTAGGTCGGTATGCTACACTGTCTTGTCTAAGCGGCTAGTGTGCCGTGAAACACAGTAAAGTATTCCGCCTGACCATCCCGGTGTTTGTTTGTGTTTTAAACACGAATTACTTTTATACTGCTAATGAATAAAGCTGGAATTTTCTTAACACAAAATCCAGAGTTTAAAGTACGAACCTGTAATGATACAGTTTGTCAATATTGCTCTGCGTCGGTATACACTTGGGGAACACCTCTTCACTCGCGTATACGCCATGTCGCATACCGAAGCGGCGAGCTCTTGCGCTACATCGGCAAAGCGGACCTCCATTCATTTCGCCAGTGTTGTTAAACCTAAAGGGAGAAATTTTGACCTTTAATTAATTAATTATTACCTTTAATAGTGTTATTTGCGACAGCATTATAGAAACCATCATCTCCCGAGCCTTTTCACAACTATGTCATCGGCTTCCAGTCTAACCGGATTCAGCTGAGTACCAGTGTTTAGACAAAGAGCGATTGCCTATCTGACCTCCTCAACCCGGGCAACCCAATACCCCTTTTAGACTGGCGTCAGACTTATTGGCTTCTGACTACCCGTAACGACTGCCAAGGATGTTCAATGACAGCCGGGACCTACAGTTTAACGTGCCATCCGAAACACAGACAACATTGTACAATATACTACAAAATCAAACAGTTTATTTATGGATCATGAAAAAATCGTTTCCTTACGAATGGACCTACTTAAAAAAATCTGAAGTTGTCATTGGAAAAGGAATCATTCAATCAAAAGTTATACATGGACAGAAGTGAAAACTTTAACTTTCTTTTGTATCAGTGACTGTAGATATCATCATGTGCCTAGGCTCTTCCCAAGCTATGTTTTACGGCTTCCAGTCTAAACGGTTATGTGGAGCGACTGCCTGTCTACTTTCTCGATCCAGTTACCTGGGCCACCCGCTACCCCTTGGTACGACTGGTTGTCAGACTTTCTGGCTTCTTGATCTTAGATATCAGTTTGGGTAAACTACTTACCACATTTCAGGGTGAAGTCTTCTAGGATGGCTTTGTTTCCTCTGCAGCTCCAACATTATTCTATCTGTGTAACCTTGAAGGCCATCTTCATCCAAACATTCGTCCTCACTCTCTGATGAAGAACTTCCATCCTCAGCTTGAAACAAAGACATTGCTTTTAAGTTAGACATCAATGACTGATTAAAGGTGAAGGAAAACATCTCAAGGAAACTTGGACTATAAAGTCTGAAATCACCAACCCTCAATTAAATTGACGCTCATTAACGCTCAATCCTTCTCCGTGGGAGAGGAGGCCTGTGCCCAGCAGTGGGACGATAAAAAAGGCTGTGATGATGATGATGATGATGAATTAACTTAGTGATAGAATGAGCTAGTTTG
The DNA here is from genome assembly GCA_958496145.1 of Heliothis peltigera. NCBI lineage: Eukaryota > Metazoa > Arthropoda > Insecta > Lepidoptera > Noctuidae > Heliothis > Heliothis peltigera. The sequence goes on from OY292333.1 coordinate 5,654,835, forward strand.
GATGGCTCATTACCCTACTACACCGAGTAAGTAGTCTCATAAATCAGTTTTAGATTTCTGATTATGATATTTCATGGATACTGTCTATGAGAGGCACAGCTATTATTTAAATTGACTTACATCTGTGTTTGCACATAGCTACTTTGGAAGGCTTCAGAGGTGGCAGTTCATCAACTTCAGGCCTGGCATTCCGGCCTCTTTCTATCAGCTGTTTCATGAACGTCTCACAGATCTTTTCCAGCTTACTGGTCTGTTGGACTCCTGACCCCTCTTCAACTTGCTTGTAGTATAACTCGGCGGGAGAACTTCGGTACCACATTTTTGATGCCTAAAATTTGTAGGGATTTACAATTTTACTTTTAATCCTTAACTTAAACATATAAATTTTATACACAGCTAGGTTGAATAGAAATGCTACATAGTTTCATAGTATTTACAAAATCAGAAAGGTCTATTGTATTGTAGTTTCCTTGATAACTTTAGAGTTTTTTAGGTTTTTATCAAACAACTGCATGTTACCTCTTCTTCATCTGAATTGTGTTCTTTTGACCACTGCTCCATTTTTTCTATTAAGTCCTCAGAAGTCTTGCAATAGTTTTTCCTGTAATTAAATAATTATACACAAAGATTATATAGTAGCCTATCCTTAAATTTCTTAATAATTTTTCAAATGTAGATTGTACAAACCTGTATTGTTCTAAAATTTTCTCACGGTCTGTCATTGGCTTTGCAGACTCATGTCTTGATGAATGGGAGAGCTCTCGTGTCCGACTGTGAAGACGAGATTCACGGCTTGGAGACCTATGACTTTGTCTACTAGGAGACCTGAGCCTTCTACTGTCACGAGGATCATAAGCCCGACTATGACTTCTATGATCTCTGCTGCGAGAAGGACTGTGACGTCTCTCATATTCACATCTTCTTCTCTCATATTCTCTTCTTTCATCAAATCTTTCCCTGTATGATCTTTCTCTATCTCTGTGACTTGAGTGTGATGGGCTGCGAGTCCGGTGAGAGTGACGACTCGGACTACGACTGTATCTTCGTTCACGGTACCTCATTTCTCGTTCTCTATCCCTTTCACGATCCCTATAATAGCTCTTTTCACGACTAGGTGAATAACTTCGATTGGATGTAGAACTACGGTAATGTCTGTCATGAGAATCTCTGCTTCCTCTAACATCTCTGTCACTGTGAGATCCTGATAATTTGTTTTTACCAGCACCAAAACTTGAGAGTGGATCAGACCAGTCTTTAGAGCCGCTTGGTGCTTGTCTCACGTGATTATCAGTGTAGTTCATGTCAGAATAATTTTGTGGAGCATAGTAAGGCGGTGGGGCTGAGTGCATTTCCATGGGCATCATGGAATAAGGTCTGGGTGGTGGTGGTACGCTCATCGGAGGAAGCGTCGTCATGGTGCCGTAGGTTGGTGGAGGCGGCGGCGGCGGCTGATCGATTGCAGGCAATGGTGGCGGAATGAACGGTGGTGGATGGCTAAACATTTGCGGCGGCGGCATTGGAACCGGCGGAGGGATGTCCAACCGCGGCGGAGGAATACTATAATTTATTGGTGGTATAGACATTTTCATTCACTATCTAAGGACACTTTATTACTAATAAAAACACAAACGAGCGGTGCACATCCTCATTTTTTAGGATATTTATATGTATTGGAATTCATTCTCATAACTCACTAAGAAGCAAGAAGAGGGATACCATTTTCAGTGAGTAGAAGCAGGATATCAAATAATATTAAGCACCAAATACACAAAATATCAAAAATCTGGACCACAAACGCATTAGACAGTGACAGTTATCAACTTGTCAATATTTTGGCGTTTGCAAAGTTGCAGATTACAAAAAAGCCCTACAGACTATCATGACCTTTAAAAAAGTTATTCCTGAATGTTCACTTAGCGATATGTAACAACAACTGAAAAAGTAAATGTATAAATTGAATACTAGTTGTCTTATAAAAAAATGAGCGTAGATGGATGCAATCAGATATATTTTTTTAATTAATCACAAAACCCAAGCTTTGATTTAGGGCCTTAACAATTTCCGATTCAAGAGCCAGTTTACATTAGATATGGAGCGGTGTAATGAGTTACTTATGATTGGGAAAAATAAGGAATTAAAAATAAAACAATTAAAAAATATCAACAAATTTATTCAATAATAATCAATTAAACCAAATTATGACAAATATTCTTGATCTTAGCACTCCCAAGGCATTCTCCATCTTTATAAAGAACTCCAAATTGTCCTTCAGTCAATGCCCTTAATTTATTCTCTAATAAAACAGTAAGCCCTTCAGCATTTCTGACCACTCTACAGGCTGTGAGTGGTTTTGTGTGTTGAAAGCGAAAGTAACAATTCAATACACTATTATCAACTAATTCTGAGGGTTCACTATGTATCCAATGGGGTGGACCTGTCACACATATGTTATTCCAGAGTGCTGGGTGCTTGGTTCCCGATACCTGCAAATGTTTTGACCGTTAATTAAAGGTGCTCAAAATAATTAACCTATTCACATAGAGCAGTTCTTAATTAAACATACCACATAAATATTATTGGTATCCAAATCTTTTTTAAATATGAAGTATGCTTCCTTGTGGCTTGGTATACAACATCTTTGACCAACTGTCCACTTATGTAAACCTCCATGTTCTCCCACAACTTGGCCTGTATCTATGTCTATGAATAGACCTTTCTTTGTTTCAATGTACTGTGAAAAGAATTAAAATTTTAAGATATAAATTAAGTTTAGTAGATAATCAAATTGATAGTCTGAGCCTTATTCCTCTCCACTTACTTCCTCAATAAAATCCTGAAATTTATTTTTGCCAATAAAACAGATACCAGTACTATCTTTTTTACTGGCTACATTCAACAGGCCTTCAGATTTAGCTATCTGTCTCACTTCCTTCTTTAACAACCCTGCTATTGGAAACATACATTTCCTCAGCGAGAACTGCTTTACTTGTGATAGGAAGAATGTTTGATCTTTGTGCTTATCAGTTGGCTGTAATAACCTAACTCCTGAAAATAATGGAAAATTTGTTAATAATAGGAATAGAATTGGTTTATAAGACAAAAGATTGAATCCTTAGTAATACCTTCATACTCATTGTACTTTTCCAAATACGGACCAAAGGATGTATTTGCATAGTGGCCAGTTGCTATAGCATCAAAGCCTAAATTGTTCCTGCAATGTTGGAAAAAGCTGTCAAATTTAATATATCTATTGCACAGTATGTCTGGGTTTGGCGTTAGACCTGTCTCATACTCTTCAAGTAATACACTGAATACATCATTCCAATATTCTTTAATAAAGTATACTCTATGCAAAGGAATATCGAGCTTACGACACACAAATGTTGCGTCTTCGAAATCTCTTTCATCTGAGCAAAAACCGGCTTCGTAATTATTGTCCCAATTCCTCATAAACACACCTTCAACCTGAAAACCTGAAAGTATCACAGTTATGTTTATTAATTTACTTTTTATGATATGAACTCCTCACACAATAAACTATCTTAGGATGGAATTTACCAGCTCGCTTGAGGAGAAGTGCAGATACAGCACTGTCAACACCTCCTGAAATACCTAATGCAACTTTTTTAAACATCTTGTGTTCAATTTATGTTATCTTTTACTTAATTATAACTCTTCATTAAAATTCATACCATCAACCTCAACCTCTATCAACCAATGATCAATGTCAAAAAAAACACGTCAAAAATGACGTTTTGTTTGCAACATAGCAAATTGGATGGACTTGCCATTTATGTTCAGCTGTGGACGTCCGAACGAACGAACTTATACAATAATTATTACAGTATAAATGCACAAATTCATTAGCTGTTTTCTTCCAAGTCTGTTTAAATAGGAAGATTAGAAACGAGGATTGTTTCTTTCTTTTAGGACAGTACGCGAAAGTAGAATTCCAGTTTAACTACGTCATCTTAATCGTCTAACTATTCGAATACCTGGACTCCATATGTTATCTGTGACACTCGGTGATTTGGTGATTTGACAAGATTGAAAAGGATTGTTTGTTGAAGTTTGCTTGCTTGGTAGGTTATTCTTGCGGTCTAGGAATTTTGGTATATATTTCCACCAAAATGTCGAACATTAACTTGCAATGTCTATTAGGAATACAGTGTAACGATTTCGTAATGATAGCAGCCGATCAGAGCAATAGCCACAGTATTATGGTGATGAAAGACGGTGAGTTAGCGGTTTTCGTTATGAAGTATTATTTTGTCATGCTACCTGCATTAATGTATTTCTAATTATTTCTAGATGAGGAGAAGATTCACAAGATATCTGACAAACTGATAATGGGTGTAATTGGCGATCAAGGCGACTCAACTCAATTTGCTGAATACATTGCGAAGAACATCCAGTTGTATAAAATGCGCAACGGATACGAGCTAGGACCTACTGCTGCCGCCAATTTCACTCGCAGAAATCTTGCCGAGTATCTGAGAAGCAGCGTAAGTATAAAATGATAACAGCAAAAATTCGTACAAATTAATATCTGATAGTAGGAGGTCTCTACATCTGAGGTGTATTATTCTGTGCCATAGTTATGCTAGTTGTTTTTGTCTAGTTATAAACATCTTCCAAATTCCTAACTCATCACAGCAATTTATAAACCAGATTCCAGTATTAGTTATTTTTTGTCATCCAAATCTAATTTATGCTGATCCCTAAACTGATTGTAGGAATTTGTAAACTTCCTATGAAATAATGTGTATATATTTGATATTATTTCAGACACCATACTTTGTGAATGTTCTGATGGGTGGCTATGACAAAGAGAATGGTCCAGAACTATACTTCATGGACTACCTTGCATCCAGTGTGAAAGTACCCTTTGCTTGTCATGGATTTGGTGGTTACCTCAGCTTGAGTATTATGGATCGCTACCACAAGAAAGGTGGGTTAGCATATTAATTGCAATTACATGCTAATGTACTTGTATTAAATTTGTCTTTTATATAAAAATATATTATATGAATTAGACCTATTTGCCGACAGATTGGTACACTTATACAATTAATTTAAATTAATTATCGATAAGGCCTTTCGTATTTTGTGATGTTTATAAGTGCTTTGACCTATCTGTTAACTTATAACATCCTAAATAAATAAATAGATCATTTTCTTATAGAAATCAGTTTAATATGTAGTTGCTTAACTAATCTGTACTTTGATATGTAGGGAAACATAAGGAATATTTATATACAATTAATTTTATTTCTTCAGATGCCACTGAAGCAGAAGCTTATGATATCCTGAAGATGTGTGTGAAAGAGGTGCACCGGAGACTGTTTGTCAGCCTGCCAAACTTCCAAGTGACGGTTGTTGATAGGAATGGCATTAGAGTACTGCCTGTTATTAACTCTGAGCTATTGAAGTGACTTTCTCAATAAAGTAATATTTTCATCATAATTGTTTTATTAATAACAGAACAATCCAGTCAGAAATATACCAATTCTCAATATCTTGGTCTCTAGAAAGAAGCAAAGAATTGATTTTCTGGTTGTGGGAATAAAATGTTCTTGTTGGCACTTTCTGCATGTACTTGGCATTATCAACTAAAAATGTATTCAATTCAAATAAAAACCAAATAGACCTTAATTGTATTTTTATTTAAATACTATGTTTTCTTAGCTTAGCCTTAAAGAAGTCTTTGTAAGTTTCTATCTATCCACCAGCTTTGCTCCGTTCCGGACTAGATGCCATACTTGTATCAGGGTTGTCCATTTGTGAACTGTTTGGGTTATCACCATCACCCATATTGTCACCTTCATTGTCAGATTGATCTGCAATAGAAATTGTATTTATAAGTAAATCAGATATTAATTTCATAATGCATAATCAAACATATTTTATTAGTTTTAAACAAGATTTTCTTGTTGTCAGAAATTCAATGTCTATAAAAACATTGATTATTAACAAATACATATAAAACATACACATTACCTTTCTTATCAGCTGGCATATCTTCAGTCCTATTGTTAACTGCAAAGTGGTACTCCAATTCTTCAAAATCAAAAACTTGGTCTGTAGGTAACAGACATGGTAAGTATGCTGGGAATGTTGGCTTGCAAGCTATTACTGTAAGAAATACAAAAAAGAAATGTTTAATAACCTGATACAGAGTGATACCCATTAATTATTATATGTTATATAATAATTTATAAATGTATATATATATAAAACATATATATATATATAGGAGGAGAGCACTAGTAAAGTATACTTACATGGGAACACCTGATTGTCTTCAGTGTTGAACAGGTTGTGTGTTTCACTAGTTTTAGCTAAAAACTTTGTTAGTGCTCTCTCAATATCCCTTTTTTGTGAGGCAGCCTTTTCTCTAATTGCTTCATACTCTGTCACTGGCTGCTTATGGGTCTGAAAGATTGTTTTTAGCAATATGTTAAATTGAAAAAATAATGTTCAAAACTTGAAGTCTTATTATAGAAAGGTTTGAATTTAGAAATAAAATAAAGCAATGATAACTTCGTAATGTACTAACTGGTGTCCTTATGTAAGCATGTGGATCAGGTAGTGGAGGCAAGTGGAATGGTATATGAGGAGCAGGCTTGGCCTTAGATCCTGCTGACAGCATAGCTGGTGTCCGAGGAGCTGGCGCTTGCTGGGGTGGCTGGATCACGTGTCTGTTAGGTCTAGCTGCATATTGCTCTAGGCCTTGTAAGTTAATGCCTGTAGAGTAAGGAAGTCCATATTTAATTGAAGTGAAATATTTTACCCATAAGATAAAAACCTTCAAAATTAGTCATCTTTTTACAATCTTAATAATACTTTTTGGAAGCATAGAACACTATTGACAAGACAGAACACAAAGAAAGACATATCGCATAAACAAGGATTGGTACTTTGCAGCCAAATGGCTAAACAGATTTCCATTTAACTTGGCAGTACTACAGATTATGCTTCAGAATAATGTATAGGCTCCTCTGGAACTGGGTGCAGGAAGAAGTTCCTTCAGATAGTAGGTTAAAAGTGCTGGTGGAAGCTTTTTTCAAACAAAATTGTTTGAGATGCAGCAAACAAAATATAATGCTAAGAAACTAGTGGATGTACTGCCAAACATGCATTTCTTTTGTTATGAAGATTTCTTCAATCTTTCAATTTTAAACATAGCAAATATAATTAGTACATACCCATATTAACTAGCGCCAGATAAACATCCCCAAGTACTGGTTCCACTCTTCCTGATAGCTCACAGTATCCTTTCGCTGAGCTACCAACTTCTGATAGAACTGTAAAAAGCAAAATCCAGGTAATATGTTTCCATTATAAGTATCCATTACGTGTAGTATTTGGTGAGACATGACAGATAGCTGGCGTAAACTTCAGACTTAAAGGGGTCCGAGTCCTAAACGCAGCATACGCGAAAATCCTATCATTTACTTACAACACTGAAGCATTTCTGTGAGAGTTTCTAGTGCCATTTTGTCAGCAGACTCGAAGCCTGTTTCCAGCAAAACAGTGGATACGGCTATGTTTAGTATTCGTCTGCGTGCATCTGGACCGCTTTCTACTTTCTCGGTATTTTCTGCCATAATGGGTTTTTCAATATTAAAGAGTCGCAAACAAACTTTATTATTACAATCAACAAATTAATACGCTTTTTATGCGACGACAAAAAATATTTAGTATTTTTGACATTGACATAATACGACAAGCAAAGAAAACAAGACAACTTGGCGGCCCATAGACCTACAATATCATTGCACACTATATAGGTATAATCGCACAATACAATTGAAAGGTGCCTCGGTAATAGGATCGCTTGAATCCCGCAATATTAAACTTGCACAATGGCGATTCGCATATTCAATGGGTAATAAAAATAAAATAGTGGATTTTTATTGTAGAAAACAAAATGTATGTCACACAATAAAATAGCATAATCATGGCAACTGATATTTTTTCCCGATTTTTATAGACCAGAGTCTGGAAGGATCTTCATTCCTTACTAAAATAATATTTCAAAATATTGACACTTCATGATGCAATGAAAATTAAACTTGATCAATGCTTACATTCAATCACTGCGCAAAACATTGACATTGCGCAGTGACATATCAACCAATTACGGTCAGTTAAATTGCGAAATTCTTAATATTGCGCAATACAATAATTGATAGTCTATAGACCGTAGATAGCAGTTTGAATATTTGAATTTAATTCTTGTGATTTGTTCTACTTAACACGATAGGGAGTCCTTTTATATACTATGTCGGTGATACAAACGTGATATTGGGTGTGATAACTTAATTAATTAAATTGTGTTAAAAGCCGAAGAATAATAAAGTACGAAGAACTTTGATTCTCTCTTCCGTGGTAAGAAACAAGTTTTTACAATCCTGCTCCTAAGTTTGACAACTTTTTGACGTATGACAAATTGACATTACGTGCGTAAGCATCGAGCAAGCATCGATTTCATCAAGAAAATTACAGATTCCTAGGTCTTTTTGGTACTTATTTATTTAGAATTAATTCATTTTGAATATAAAATCATTTAGAGGATCTGTGTTCAAGTTCAGATGAGAAGTTAAGTTTAAATTAACATATGTGTCACTTATCAGAGTTACAAATAGAAGAAGCAAATTGGGTAAGTGCCTTGGCTACTCATTATTACATTAATTTTGTATAAATCAAAATCTTGATGCCTAATAGAGCCAGCTACCCGCTCATCAAGAATTTTTGATGTTATAAGTGTCAGAATGTTATACGTGTCCGAATTTAAGTTACCTAACTAATAAAAGCTCTATTCTACCTCTATTCTACCTCTATTCTTAGGAATTAGAAAGTTAAAGTGGAGGTATAGCTATTAAGTATTAGTAACATCATAACTTACTTTAAAAGTCTTAATATTTAGAATGAACAATCCTTACTTAAAATTTTATTTAAATTTCAGTCAATTTGGAGTACCTGAAGTAGTTTGAATTACTATCAATATGGTGAAAATTTATGCACTTGGTGTGCTATACAAAGGAGTCAACAGTGCGACACTCTTAAAAGCGGCGTACAATCTACAAAGCTTCAGTATATTTCAGCGAGGCTCAGTACAAGAGTTTATGGTATTTGTTAGTAAGACAATAGTAGAAAGAACCCAGCCAGCATCTCGGCAGTCCGTTAAAGAGGGAGAATATATGTTACAAGTCTATGTTAGAGCGGATAACTTAGCTGGAGTTTTGATATCGGACCATGAATACCCTAACAGAGTAGCTCACACACTGATCACCAAAATACTGGATGAGTTCACAGCAGCAGTACCCGCAAATCAATGGCCGACAAGTAGTGAGGACAGAATAGATTTCCATGTGCTGCCAGAATACTTAGTAAAATACCAAAACCCCAGGGAAGCTGATGCATTGACAAAAATACAGAATGACTTGGATGAAACAAAGATCATTCTCCATGATACTATTAAGGCAGTGTTAGAAAGAGGTGAGAAATTAGATGATGTAGTGGCTAAGACTGAGAGTCTATCGATGCAGAGTAAATTGTTTTACAAGACTGCCCGAAAGACTAACAGCTGCTGTAATTTCTAAGGCATTCTGATGTTACACCTGACTTGGCCATAGTTCAATTTATTTTTAATATTATTGAGGGCTTGATTTTATGATCGTGGCCATTATTGTACCCACTGTAAAAATTGCTAGATAAAATATTAGATTTATTTTTCTGTCATTCTTTATGTCATAATGTCACAGTTTTCAATTAAGTAGGATAACATATATGTTATGTTTTATGGGGTTTCCTGTATTATTGGACATATAGTTTAATGTTAAATGTATGTTAATAATTTTTAGGTAAGATTGTGGTCAAACAAAATGTTCTCATTAAAAAAAATGCTATGATGCCAAATCAGATATCATCACAATGTTGTAAGCAAAGATACTGAATATGGTATTGTTTGAAAGCTTTCACTGTGGCCTAAGTTTATATTGCAATAAAAATAAACTTTAGATAAGGCTGCACACATCCAAATTTCTATGCATGCAAGTTATTTCATTATAAGTTATTACATATAATGATGTTGAACAAATATGTACTAATTACTATATAGTAAAATCATAAAATATATGATTGGTATTCTGCTTGTATGATAAGAAATAGAAATGTATTACGATCTATAATTAAATTAAGTTTTGAGCATATTCACCAGAATATATTATTGATACAATTTGGTTGCTATAAAACATAGTGGATGTGTGTTAGCATTATGACCCTATATTATGTATAAAAAAAATAATGTCCTTAAATGTAGTGATTGTTAAAAAAGCTAGAGTAGTATTGAGTCATGAGATTTAAATGTTTAAAACTTGAAATAAAACTATATGAAATACTGTCCGAATGTAAAAGGAGTTTAAGTTAAATAGGTACCTATTTACTCAGCGCACACTTTATTATTATATATTTGGTTTTAATATTTGTATAATTTTATCTTACATTTGCTAGATGCACCTATCTCTTTGGGAATATGTTCTGTATAAATAAATGGATTCTCCACATGCTTTAGAAGTTGCTACTTATCTTAATATGTATTATCATTGTTTAATTATTTTCTAGTGTTAATGAGTCATATACTGGCAGTGATTCATGCTTATAAGTTGTACCCGTTGCTGCAAAGTGCAAAGCAGTGATAGTACAAAGGTTATGACCTTTTAGCCTTAACTGATATGAGGTTTTCCTGTAAAGGGTTCAATATTAATTGAGATTCTTGTCTTAATTGATTTGATGTACGAAAGATGGGTTGAAACTATGATAAATGTCTATCTATATAAAAAAATTGTTTGATTTGCGATGCAGGTATATGACGTCACAAACAAAGTATTTTTATGGTGCATGCAAAACAGATGATACATTTTGTTCTGAATAGTTAACTTGCAAACTCCTGTAGAGCATGAACTGTGGATATAGATTTTTGCAGTATTTTTATACTATGTTGCGTCCACCTTACGTCATAAATATGCTAACACTACTTAATGTAGAGCGTTCAGATATCTTTGCTGTTGTTCTATACTCACATACTACACATTATGCTCTCGTAGGCTGTGTCCCCAGTGGGCAAACTGTTAGCGGCCGACTGAGTTTGCGGCGTACCGATTTAGTACGCCCTTCCATATATTTGAAATGGAGTGTCCACAGTCTGCTAGTTTTGCGCTCACTATACGCAGTTTGCAGCGTTATGCGCGCTGACTATAGCAGTGAGCGGCCGACTCCCACCAAAACCGGTTCTAGTCGGCGGCAGCGACATGGTTGTTTGCCGGGCGTAATGGTAAAAAACTCTTAATAGTTTGTTTGCGACGCACGAAAATTGATTATATATAGTTTGCAGCTAACTCAAATTTCAGTTTGCCACAAATTTGCGGCTAACTCAGTCGGCCGCTAACAGTTTGCCTACTGGGGACACGGCCGTAATGTATATTATCAAAGTATACTGCAGTGTAAAAACTATAACTATCAGTTTATACAGATAAAACGGGGTGGCGGGTGCATTGACACAAGGTCACATACCAACCTGACCTAGATCCTTGAGTGACGACCTGATTTACGTAGTGGCTGCATTCGATTAAGTGTCGGCATTCATTTATTTATTAAAATCTAAAAAAAATACAGCAATACATTCCTACTTATTGTGTAGTAGCCGGGCTTTTCAGACATTGAATATTGTTTTATTTGTTTAGGTACGTAAATCATGTTTGGAGAGAAAGTACGTATATACGTTTTGTTGATGTTAAGTGAGTAAACTTTACTATGGTCGGTACATATAAGTTAGTATTGCGACACTGATTTTTAATTTAGATAGGCACTTGTTACCTCAGTGAGCCAAGGTCGATCAGTATTTTTGCATAAAAATTAAAAAACACCCATACCCATTGGTAACACCATAATGTATAAAATCATAATGTTATGTATGGTCCAGACCGATTGTCGGCTATGACTGCTGTTCTCTCTAAGGAAATTAGCCATCTTCCTAGGACATATAGAGCACAAGCATTTATGACGATACAGGTGCACTCTCTATTTCTCTAATATTCTCCTAGCCCGATGGGTTGGCAATCTGACTAGACCGAAGAGGGATCAGGAGCAAGACTGACATTTACGGGCTCTCTGACGCACGGGTGTAACGTAATAGACTCCGGGCTGCTTTTGTGAAAGTTTCTTAAAACCCAAAAAGCAATATTTGACCCGACCCGGGAATCGAACCCAAGACGACGTGCTCAGCAATCGTACCGTGCGAATACTAGAGCTTACGTGTACCGACCTTATAAAACATCACAAGCGTTTTTCATTCATATTTTTATGCGTCTTAACCTTGACAAAAAAATTAGGACAGGTAATTATGCGTTGTGGGTGAAGTGGCATCGTTTGTATTATGTGGATGTCTGTGGCGATAATAAGGTTATATAATGTCTATAGGTACCCAAGTATTGATAAAGTTATAAGGTTATCCTTGAGAATTTTGGATGTGATTTGAAAATTTTAATTGATGTGTAATATCTACTTTGTATTAACATGTTAATGGAAGTTGGATGTTATTTATTGTATACTTGCTTCATGACGTGTTAGTCTATAAATAAATCGATATTTACAATTTAATTCGGGTTCTTTTATTACTGCATTTCGATTATGATAATTAGCTGCCTAGGTCGCTCGACGCAATTCAATATTCATTACTGGTGATTAGCGAAGGTTGTCGGAATTATAATCATCGAATTTCTGTCCAGTCCTTTCATATTCAGTTCTCTGAAAAGGGTAAAAAATGAAAATTCAAAGTTTGAAATAAAAATACATATATTAATTACATCAATATTAAATTACAGCCAACATAACTATTTAGGTTACGATAATAAAATATACCTATATAATTTTCATTGAAACAAAATAAATAATAAAAACAAGGTATTCTTCCTTATTAGTAGAGCTAACACTAAAATCATTGACTATAGAAGGTTGCAATCGCACTTTGTCCAGGTAACATTTAAAACAATCCTCCTACAAGCAAGGGAGAGCTCACTTATAGTAATAATAGTATTATTATGGAATTTACTCATTAATTCTATGATTAATTAATAATGAGTATTGATGTCGGGAGAATCAGCACATGAATAACGCGTAGTGTCCATTTGTGGGTATTTTGTGCTCTAGAACTATCTCCTACATAGACTACGATAAATACAGTTGAAAGCATGCTAAGGGGTTTAATAGTTTTTAATTAAAACTGGAGTTCTCATTGACCTAGATACTAGGTATGGACTATAAAATTAGCTGGAAACAGTCAGGCGCCGACTCCCCCGTCATCATTTAACCTATATAGAAGGAGATTGGTATTACATCATTACTGAATAATAGATTTTTCGCAGCAAAATTTTTGGCATCAAGCAACGATAAAGAAAAAGAACATAAAAAAAACTTAAGCTTTGGAATAGACAACCAGTGAGATTGTGCCATACATATCTTATGAGAATAAAATAACATAGTTATTATAAGCTGTAGGAACACAATGCCTTAAAAATAGTTCTAGAAGACATACATTTCGGTAAGTCAATACAAGTAGGTATTACATTATACCCAATGTAAATAAGGTACAGTTTCCAAAAGAAAATGAAAAAATACTGTAAAGTGACGCCTGCTTGGTAGACATTGTATGACTCTAAAATTTAAATTCGTCTATCGTTAAACGGAATGCATTTCACATGAATCGCAGAGAATATTACCTCCATTTGTTAAAAAATATCAATACAGTTAGCGTTTACAAATCTCACTGGATAGATAACAAATAATAGCAAGTTCTAAATCAAAATTATAGTATTTACAAAAATAAAAGTCAACACAATACAGAGATACATTGTAGGAAATAGTGAAGGCAGGAAATGACGTAATAGGTAATCAAATTGAAACATATAAATGCCCTTTTCTTTAATTTTCCACGAGGGAAATATAACGTTAAATATAATTCTTTATTTCGATCGCACTACTTAAAATTATGTTTCTAATGATAAAGAGATTTCACTATTATAGTCTTACAATATATCTCTTTAACACCCAAGTGTTTTTTTTGTTTACATCTATGCTCTAATATTACATTTAAAATATGTTACAATGTTCCCATTTGTTATTTTCCGTAAATTGTAAATATTGGCTGACGTGTAAATGAAATAATAAGAAAACTTTTTAATTTCCATGAAGGTAATGTTGCTAATTGAATAAAGTAAATGGGCAACACGCTCATTTTTCGCAAAATCAGTCTTCCTGTAACTACTCTGGACCGGTCCTACTTAAATCAATTACTTGCTACTTTGGATGTTAAAAGGCCGAAATGCAAATTTAAAATCAATTCCTTTGAAGGCAGGGTTAACGTTCATTATATTTGCGTTTTATCCATTAATTGATATTATTAAAAATTTTAAAAATCTACTGCAGATAAAAACACTGATACGCCTACGGGTACGGAGATACAGCTTGTAGGCGGGGTCTACACAATACGGAACTGAACTGAGGCAACCTTCACCCCGTTATCCGATTAAAATTACGTTCCTATGACATAAAATTATAAAACTTGCAAAATTTGTGATGTATCAATAACTACTTAATATAAAATTGGTGACTCTTTGCAAGAATCGCGTATATTTTAGAAACTTAAATAGTATGGTTTACAACGATACGAGTATCGCGAGCTGTGACGTTAATACGCCTGTCTGTGATGTATCAAACCGCGAACAAATATACAGAAGAGATCCAATCGCGACGATTCTGACATTGCTCACGCGCATCTGTGCTCTTAAATAATAAAAGAATAATTTAATATAGACTCTACCTTGACAACAAGACACAGACAATATAACTCAATAATTTCTGTGCAACAATATAACAAATAGGTACATAATTAAACATAAATTTTAATAATTATAAATGCCTTTTCATTTTCCGAGTAGCCAATCAAAACTTAAAAGTCATACAAAATCGTATCAGCTATACAGAATAGCCATCGAATCAGTACTCAGCTTTTCTCATCACTTTTGCAAGAGTGAGAATAAATAGGACATTCGCTCATCTTAAATTCAAGCAAAAAGAAAAATATATTGCTATACATAATTATGCATCTTCTTCAAACATGATTTTCTTACAACTACTTACACATTATAAAAGGCATCCTTTGATACAAATAATTATTTGTCCAAATTATTTGAATCGCAAATCACTGTAAATCTAAATACGAAAGAAACTTCTACGACAAATCACGACACAAGCAACAAAACTGACCGATCGGCGATTACTAACACAACGATTACGTAGTTTATTTTCACATAAAATGGCCACAGGTCACACATTCTACGATTTGCACCCGGGAACGCGTTTTTGTACTAATTTAAAGGTTTGCGATGAGACACTACTAGATAAATGATCAAGTCCGTACAGGACTACCAGCGTCCATCCGCCGTCATACACCGAGCATCATGACGCACCGCCGACGTGCGAGTCTTAAATCTTCGAGACGTAACTTTGGTGTTCACTTCACTTAGGTAAAATATTTTATAAAAATTTTGTTGTGTCGCCTCTACAGCGCGTCGACGTCTCATGTGCGGTGGTCCGATCCACACAGATCTTACGAACGATATCCAGAGGGTATCTTGTGGGAGTTCATTTGTTGGGTACGTGTATCTTCTTGGATCTGAAGTCGTATATCTTGCGGCAGAACAGCACGAGCTCGGGCGAGACGGAGGGCGGCAGGCGACTGTCGTTGGGTGCCACCGCCGGGTTCACTTCGCTAGCCGGCATGGGAGGCACGATCGAAGGCCCAATAGGTACGCCTTCTTCAGCCGCTTTTAGCCGTTTGCGATATCTGTAACATATAAGAACCTTCATTAATAACTCGTCTGCCTGACAACCGATATCAGATAACCAGGCGACACTCCTTGGCAAGACATGAAAATTAGGTGAATATTGTACTGACCGACAGTACTCGTTAAAGGTGAGCACGTAGCATTTATCCTCGATGCAGGCGACAGAGTTAGCGTCGCGGTGGCGTGATGCGAAGACTTCGTCGGGTGCGTCAGCCGGTTGTCGGCCGTGTTCCGTATGCTCCGGCCGGTAATACCACACGAGGGATACCATCATTTCACCTGGACAAGAAAATAAGGGCAAGTGAGCACTCTATCTATAAAATCTAGTAGGTATATTAAATTTTGCTTCACTGTCGCAAGTTATCGTGCATGAGGTCCTGTGTTCAATATTGACTCGGGCCAAAATTGTTCTCGGTTTGTACAGCCGATCACAAAGTCTAGAATTTGGTAGAGTTACACCCGTACTTGGGAGGGCAAGTAAAGTATCTCACGCCAATCAGAGGCTGTTAAGTGGATTTGAGAAAACTGTGACGCTTAAAGTATTTGATCTGACTTGATTATTAAGTATGAATGGTTCTCACGGTTCTCACCATCATCAGGGTTCTCCCATAGACTGGCGACCCTGGCGACGTAAGGTTGGGCCCTCGCTAGCGACGCTCGCAGTAGTACACAGTCGCCTCGCGCCACACTGTCCCCGCTGGCGTGCGTCATGCGTGACCAACATCGCGCCGTGCGATCCAATCGGGAGTCGTTCTGCAAGCGTGAATAATAATAGCGAGTAAGTAGGGAGTAAGGAGCGATCAAGTAGCGAAATCTGTATAATGAATGGAGATCAGCAGGAAAATTTATTTAATGAGAAATAAAAAATGATATTTCATATCTTCTCTTTTTCATTTAAAACGGACTTTTTATCCTCATCCCAATTTTATAGAGTGTCGCGTTGCATACTCACATTGAGGTAGACTTTGGATAGGTAATGTTCGCCGTCCCAGTTCCAGCCGTTGCTCCAGCGCGGGGGCGCGTGCGGCTCGAGCGCGGGCGGCGCCGGCGGCGCGAGCGGGCGGCGGCCGCGCCGGGAGTGGCCCGCCCCGCGCCGCCGCGCCCGCCGCACCGCCGCCCCTGTAGGCGCAGGCGACGCACAAGCCTCCTCCACGACCAGCGTCGCTTCATCCGTCTTAATCGCTGGCCTCTTTGACACCAACAACTTCACCACTTTCTCCACATTCTTAGCCTTGAGTTCTCCGTTTGCCAGCTTGCAACGCTTCACCGTCGTCCTATCCAGTTTCACTGGTTTCAATTTATCTTTTTCAATGTCTAACATCTTTTTCTCCTCATCTTCTTCAAGTTTTTCCGTGTGGTCTTCCTCGATTGGCATTTCTTCGACGTCTAGTTCAAAATCTTCTTTTTCCTTTGAGGCTATGGTGATCTGTGCAGGTATCGTTATATCCAATGCAATAGCATTAGTAATATTTTTATTGTCTTTTATTTCTGCTACATCCTTATCGACTTGGGGTACCACAACATCCGATTCAGTTTTGGTACATGTCTTGAGTTTGTCATCAACATCGTCAGATTTGCTTAGGGGTTTACGGTCTTCCTCCGGACCAGATTTTACGGTGGGTGTTTTTAATACTGATTTAACTCCGTTAGTAACTTTAGAATCAACTTTCTCTAATTTACACGCCATTTTCTTGCCTATTAGTTGAGAAACGGCAGCTAATGTATTGGCCCGAACTCCATTTACGGTGTTTGCATTCTCTACAATATTGTTGTTGATATTCAAAGTTTTTTTGGCACAGCTTTGTGCAATATTTTCAGTCGGAGAGAGGAAAAGCTCAGCAGGATTCAGCTCAGCATCTAAACCCTTCGCATCAGGCCTGTCGATGCTATTTTTACGGATGAGATTATCAAGAAGTAGAGCGCTTTTATTTTTTGGTTTTATAGGCAGGGTTTCCTCCACTACTGCAGCAATATTATTTAGTCTGACGTCCTCATCAGCAGGTTTATCGAGAAGCATCTTTTTTGGTTTTGAACCTCCGGTAGAGCTTTCTGATTTTCGTTTTGTACATTTCTTTTCTACAGATGGTGATTTGGGTGTTCTTTTAGTTTGAGTAGGCTTTTTCTTCGGTTCCTTAGTGATAGTTTCTATCCGGGGAACTTCAGTTTGGTCACCTGAAACTTTCCTTCGCTTCTGAAGTTTAACATGTTCACCAATTCCGTTTGTCTTGCAAGCTTCCTCAAGTTGTGTATCCTTCATATCGATCTCTAATTTAGGCTTCGAATATCGTCGCTTAACTGCTTTTGCGGCATCAGGAACAACGTTGATATCTATAACCGTAGTACTATTATGTTCTCTGAGAGCCTGTGCTTCTGGTTTTCTTGCAGTGTTATACGTTGGACCTTCGTTCTCTTTTTTTACATCGACCAAGGGGGTCGACCTCTCATCTGAAGAAGATAAATCAATAGGAGCACATGTGGGAGGGGAAATAGCGAGTACATCATCATCGGCGTCGCTGTGGTGTGCTAGTAGAGCTGGTTGTGGCGTAGAGAGGAGCAGGCCGGTGTCATCGCCGGCGAGGGAGCGTCTTGCCATAGCTTTGCCCAGGCGAGCGCGGCGCGGCGCCACGGGGGGAGGTTGAGGCGCGCACGCCCCCGCCGACCCTCGCGCGGGAGATGGCGGCCCGAGAGCTTCAGCTGGGCCGGGTATGTCGCTGGCGATCCGTAATTTATCCCGGACGTCATAGATTTCACGTTTAGGCGAGACTCCACCCATGGCGGGCATAGCACAAGGATGTGGAGCATCCGCCGCAGCTGGTGGTTCGAGCTCTAACGGCGGATCCTATAACAATAGGAATACAACATTACACATTAAAATAATTTAGATTAATTTTAAATAAAGGCGCTTTGCTTTTTGGCCATTACGGATTGGCATACGTGTACTAAAGCAGTGCAAATAAATGGAGTACCCACCTTGCCGCTGCCATGTGTGTCCGCGGCAGCGTCGATAGCGCACGCCCGCACCTTCGGTCGGAAGGCGCCCCCGGGCGGCGCGAGCGCAGGGGGTACGTCTGGGCCACCACCGGCTGGGGCTTTACCAGTAGCGGGCCCAATAAGCACGTTTTTTGGACACGCGTTTAATGGGCACGGGCATCCGCGATATTCTGTAACAATACGTGTTTAAGTAAATAATATTGATTCAAAACTAGTGAATTTATCCAGTGGTCCAACGAACAAACATAAACAAGGAAGTTAAAGCTAGACAACAATTTTTATTTCCATATCAGCGATACTTGAAGAAGTAAAAGAATACGCTTTGCGACTCACCTACGTATGGTATTCTTTGTGGTGAATGTTGGTAACATGGTGGCGTACCATAATACTGTGGTGGTGGATACGGTTCACTACCGACACCAACCATCTGGAAAAAGTACAATGACCTTTATTTTGTGTACAGTCACGTTCGTGAAAACCCCACTTACTATGGTGGGTTTGTCCATATAATTATGCGAGAGGAAATATTAGTTTTTATTTTTAAGTCATTGGTACCTGTGCATCCGGCTGTGCTGGCGGCATATGGTAGGACCCCGGAGGCCGGTAGTAGCGGCCGTAACAAAGGTCCGGGTAATAAGGTGGTCCATATTGCTGTAATACCTGCAAATAAAAGGTTTCTCTTTGAACACAGGGTAGCATAAACTAAGCTATTTCACTTGTACCTGCTTGAAAGATGTGCTAGAAATATATTATGTCGAATTAACTAAATGATAGTTAGCTTCCAGTGAAAAATATGCCCTCGAGGCTTTGCTGTCTGGTCGCCATATAAACACTGCAATAACCTCGAGATGCCGACAGATTTTCTGTGCTTTAGGAAGATGTTTTTCTTTAAAAACTTTTAAAATATTCTTTTGGCCTTGGCCTACTGGGTAATCCGATTCAAAGTTTGAGGTATCGGGACGGCAACGCTGTCGAAAATTTGAAGGCGGTAGTAACTGTTTAATCAGCGATGTTAGCCAAGATGTCTTTCTACAATCGTACACGCCATAAACGAAAAAAAATATGGAAATGAAATATCTATTGACTAGGTCAAAAATAAAATCCTTTATGATATTAAGTCAAAGTTCTTTAATTTGGTAAAGTATCTTAAAATAACGTCACGTCATTTATCGTTTTGAACGAAAATATATTGTTTTTTTTTTATATGGCTTGATGAGAAAAATTGTGACGTCATAATTCTAAAACGGTTAAAAGTAATGAATTTGACTAGTTGTCACCCTATTCGATAAGTCACGTGGCCATAACGTTATTTGAAATGTAATTTCCATAAATGTTTTTCGTTTCTACTAGCGTTTACGATTGTAGAAAGACATCTTTGCTCACCTCCCAGGAAAGTTCTAAGTTAGTTCTATGAATGTTGCTTACCGGTGGATGTGGCGCGTGGTAGTGTGGATGATATCTGGCGAGCGCGCGCTCTGCATCTGCGCTCGTCTCTTTGATCAGCGGTCCTGCCGGCTGATAATATCCTGAAACAATAGAAACTAGGCTTAGTATTTTGATAAAACATTAAGCAAGTAGGTTGGTACGGGTTATTTGAGTGATCTTTGATTTGCTTTCAATTTGGGATTGTTGAAGCTAAGGAGTTACTGGGGAATTTGTTCCACCATTTCTTCTTCCCAGCGGTAACACGAAGTGGTGACGTGCAGGCTGTCTTTTGTAAAATTGACCTACAAAAGGTGCTGATTTTCAGACTACTTTGAATAAATGACTTTTTATATTTTTTTACTAGATCTTTGATTATAAGTTAGAGGGACAGTACCTTAACGATTAAAAAGTGAGCCTGCATGGGTGGACTAAGCCTTTGTAGTTTGTATCTTAAGTTATTAGACAAATGGTTTAGACATGTCTGAAGGTGTCAATTGGCTGCGTAGTATCCAATTTTGTTATTAATAATTCTTATGCGCAGTCAAGTAGCCAACTTCATTCAGACACGGTAAACATTTTTGGTTGGACAATAGATCTTGAGAGAATCGTGAATTTTTCTTTGTTTTATACGTAGTAAACCTACATAATAGTGATGTAAAAACAAAGGAAGAACTAGTAACAGTTTTATCGTGTCTGCGTGTGCATCTGTCGGATGTGGTCAGTACAACGCGATGTTAACTTCTAACATAACACCATGCGATGGCTTCGCACCGCATATGTAGATGTCTAGTGTTCGCCACTACTTCCGATTGTGTAATGTTTAATTTTATATTTCTAACTGTGTTATTTAATGATGTTCTAGTTTTCGATGGCCTTAAAAAAACTTGGCAAGATATGTCTATACCTACCTATTTGCAGTATTTTTATATTGAACACATACCTATAAAGTAAATAGAGTTAATATTTTTTACCGACGAGTAGGTAATTTAATTTTCATTCATTAAAAAAACCGTTATAATAACACACATTATCACTATTTATAAAATGTTATTTTAATTTAAAATTACCTACATAAGTTTTATAAAAGAATCTAAACAACTCGTCAAGAATAATGCATCAGTCAACTGTCGACAAATAGTTCCGGTAAATTCCGCGCGGCGCTAGCGTGCTCTCGTACCGTTATTGCGAACTTCGTGGTCGGCTGATACGAGGGCGAGGAGGCGGCCCTAGCTTGGAGTACGGCACTCCAATTGTAACGCCTCTCGAACTGTAGCGGGCCTTGTACGATGTTTTTACATAATTTGTTTTACGAGATCATTGTTTGTTACCGCTGCTGGATTCTCTGGAATTGTGTTTGTTAATTTTAGATAAAGATACAATTAGGTAGGTATATTTTTTGTATGATTATAATGTAGTTCGAATTAAAAAAATATTATCTATTTGTATCGTTTAATAAAAACTTACTTAGTCATTTGGGTTAGTAGGTAGATTAGGTGCTAATTCATACTCATTACTCAAGGCCAGTGGATGGTCTATATTGTTAGTTTTATTGCAAATTGCTTGAAGACTGAAGCACGCCAGTCTGTTCGTCGTATATCAATAAATGTAAATCACTTAAACCATATAACGATATACCAGTACCTAGGTACCTAGTATTAGCTTCTTACTTTAGTTGAAATAACATTTATCAGCATTTATAGGCACGTAGGTCCCTATATATTTACGTAAGATATTTATCTTTCAATTATTCGCCTGAAAAACGGAAAGATCTTACAGAAATCAATTTAAATCAATAATTTCATATTATAACTGAAAAAAGGTTGCTATCTAAAAATCAATCCAACAAGACAGGCCTCGTAACTAACGAATGATTATAAAAAAATCTTACAATATCGTAAAACAACGTCAGAGTGTTCATTAATTCATTCAGATCACAATCACTCCGGTAATAATGGCGATAAAAAAACATATGATATTATAGTAAGAGAGAGCTTTATGCTGCAACGATGCAGTCGATAAGGACAGACATATAAAAGTCGCGGGCAGGTGCGTTCAAAGGAATAAAACTACATAGCATAATGCGAAATAAGTGAACATATTTTAACTTGCTTAATTCTGTTTGACTTGAACCGACTGATGTTCTAAGATCCCAATAAGTACAGACGCCAGCACATTAAGCTACTACAATCTGACAAATTTCCACAATAGATTTCCAACCTTATCGCTGAAGAATATGGTGCAAAGTTGAATGGGAAAATTTGACAGTTACGGGTTTGACAGCTTAATATGTTGGCGTCTGTACATACCATTACCATTGTTGTCCGGTTTACAGCTTTCCGTGATTAATATTTAGGTAAGTAGGTTGGTACTTGATCAAGGATTTACATGGATTTAATAAATCCATTCCATATTGACGTGAACGCATGAAAAAAAAAACAATAGTAGGTATGTGTGTATCTTTACCAAAAAGGAACACATGTTCGCAATAAATTCTATAAAAAACAATAATGGAACAATAACACCATTTTTGTCGTCTGCTTGCGTTTATCAATTAATTAACTTCAAGTGACTTCCATTACCGTCCATAAACTAAGATGGCATTTTAAACTTATCCGTGCAATTGTAAGCTCTAGTCTCTTTGGTAAAAAGAAAAAAAAATACACAATTTACGTTGCAAAACGGGGCCTAAAAGAAGCGGGCGGTTTGCCTTGAGCCGGTATGAGGGCAGCTGCAATTCTATAAGGGGCTCTATTTCTGAAACAACTTTTTTTTCTTATTTTATTTATCTACAGGTTTCATTGTAGTGTTACAGCGTCTGGGTCGGGAGTTAGGACGACGCGCGAAAGTGGTTGTTTTTTGAAAATGGAATTGTCATTTCATCGATATAAGAAGTGTCTAGATGCCTAGTACGCGCTGTCAAAATGCATTATGATCAGAGACATCAATTTGGCTTAACCCCATTCACAGGCCGCCATTACGCGACAGACGTTTGCCGCGTGTTTACATTGTAAATTTTTCACAAAAAAATTCAAAAATGACGGTTTGTGTAGTGAAACTTTGTAATAACTACACTGCAAAAAAACATAAGGATACGAACATCTCTTTTCATAGGTAAGTTTGAAATTTTATGATAAATATGTATAGATACCTATGCATTTCTTTGAAAATATTACGACGGCAAAATAACAACAAAACGACTCCATATTGTTTGAGTATTGCCAAGGTATGAAATATTTTTACCTTCTTTTTTGATGCTGCGATTAATATTGTAAAATGGTATTACGAAATCAACATTATTATTTTATTGTAATTTAGTAAGATACTTATTGATAATACATAAGTTTATTTCTTCAATAGATTTCCGACTGATCCTGTGACATCCAGTCATTATATTTATATTTATATTTATATTTATAAGATAATTTTATCACCTATGTCAATGTGAATAAAACTGCACAAATTTTAATTTTCCCACATTTTGGGGGTAATCACTTTGCGCTGGTATATTAGAATGACACGCACACAAATGCAGACGCGATAATCATACACTTTCGGCACTCACACGCGCATCAAACATGCTGTCAATATGAACGTTCCGTTTTGTACTAAACACTCCATCTAGTCTTTCCTATATCGATGTGTCATTTTTAATAACATTTTTTCCGTGCGAGCTAATTAGTTTTATTGGTTTATTGTGAAAAGATTATTAAGGATGCAAGATCCCATCAGTAAGTACTGAATTAAACAAATACAAAAACTATTGCGAGACATATGTACTTCAACAGCACAATGAATTAGATCTATTTGCCGACTGATTAGTAGATACATTTGTATAATGAATTTAGAATCATTTTACATAAGTCTATAAGAAATTGTTTTGGATAAATATGTAATCTGTTAGCTTGTGACATCAATCAATAAGTAACTTGCATGAACCCAACACTATTAATGAAATACTAGGCAAAGGAAATGAATCAAACATCCTTCCTAACTAGAACTAAAAAAAAACATCAAAATTCGCAAATCACATTTAATAAGCCGCTTAATCGTTTAACAAACACGGCTCGGACCGGTACCGGCTCACCATTCAATTAGTGACAGAGCGGCCAATTAGGCCGGCCGCACACTGCACCACAAAAAGCGGCGAGCAACAGCCGCCCGACACTTGCTGGCGATTAGCAACCTAGTACGGTACTCTAGTATGTACCTACGTATTACGGCATAAGATTTTGAGATTAAGTTTATGCTGGTTTACTTGTATTTAGAATTCATGGATTGTTGGATTTTCAAAGGGTTTTCAAACAGATACGCGCTCAAAGCTGCCATAAAAAAAAAATCTAGTGAAAATAAAAAAAAATCATGACGTAAAACTAATACATATTTTTAATGCAAAAGTTATTTCTGGGACATTTTAATCAATAGGTTTTCTTATATAAACGGGCAATTGTTGTTTTCCCCTCCCTTGTTTCTATGTATTTATAAAATGTTTCACAAGTTGAAGAAGTCAGTTAAAATCAAAACTTTACTGGCCCTGGACGTTAGTTTGCTAACACTCGCATAGAATGTACATTGTACAACACTATTTTGAAGTCTCGATTTAGCCTCCAGAGGATTCTATCATTAATATTTAACTAGCCAATCTTAGCTTTGTTTCGACTTGGAGGTACTTTTAATGTTTTCTACAATACACAATATTGTTTACGCTGTTTTAAAATACCAATAAATATGTTGGTACCTACAGACAGCGCTGATTGGTAGACTGTTCAGAATAATATAACGAAGTTGTAAACAGTTACAATATATTGTGGTTTATTATTTGCATTATTTTATTCAATATTAAATGAGTTGTTTATTAACTGTAACATTTCCAGAAATGTATATGTCGCAGAGAAATTAAGACATCAATGAAGGTATTTCACGAAATCCCTAGAGATATCACGAAATTCCGGTGGATGTCGAATACTCTTGTTTATTACATCTTTTTCCTAAAAGTATCTAGTGATATGACAAAACGCCAATTTATCGTCGCTATAATATAAACACGAAATAAATCAGCCGAAACAGATTTTGAGGCTTTTAAGGTCTACCAAATCATCATCTCCCGAGCCTTTTCCCAACTATGTTGGGATCGCCTTCCAGTCTAACCGGATTCAGCTGAATACCAGTGTTTTACAAGGAGTGACTGCCTAAGGTCTACCAAATGTAATGTAGTTAAAGTAGACATAGAACGTTTAATTCAAGAATATCGTGTACACTTCAACTAGACTGATGGCAGTGTGTACTTATGATGTCATCGTTGAACTAACATACGTCGAAACAGCTTTCTGTGTTTGCGTACATGTATTCTCCCATGTAATATTCTTCTTTATTCAGACATACGTAAGCAAATATGCGATGTACTTGATGGCTTTCATTAAGTATTGCCTAGAGCATATTTACAGGGCATGAGATGATCAACATATCCGTTGTACCATGCTCCCTGCACACATTAGAAACAGGGATCATTACGGCAGCTAGATACAGGTAGCAAACTACCTTTATTGCTGAAAATTCATTTTAAAGTGCTTATTCTTCTTTTGTTGCTGAGAATTGTCAATACGACAAATATTTACTACTGAATCTAGATTTTCCTTACACTTCCAAGTTTTCCGAGGCCAAAATTTACGATATCTACAAGGTGATTTAGAATGAGTTAAATAAGGGGTCTAATTCAATTGATTTAATGTATAATGAAGATATAATGTGTATTTATTTATGTACCTTGAGCGCTTTTCGCATGATAAACTCGTAATTATACATTAATTATGTCATATATAATCTGAATTTGGTTCGAAACATTGACGTTTTCCTTGTCGTCATGCCACGGAACGGAAAAGAATTTCCTTATCGTTGAAGATTTGCAAAAAGCTTATTTTTTTTTATCTCGGCGCGATAACCAGATTTAGTATTTTAAGTAACTGAAACCTTTCGAAAAGGCCTTTAGTAGGTAGGAACGTATGAAATGTAAAAAATAGTTATAAGGTTCCAACATGGAGGGTTCCAAGGACAAATACTCTTAGAGAAACTCCAATGACGCTCTTTTCAGAAAGGATTATTACTATACACTGCATTTTGGGCAGACCAGCTTCATAGTTAGTCACAGTCATATCGGTTTCTATAGTAATACCTACCTATGTATTAGCCTTACACATATGTCTGAAAATATTCAATTTCCCACAGCACACTGGGGTTTCTTTTTTGCTTATAAGTTTTAACATAAATCCCTACTTTTCGGCATATTAGGTACCAATGTTCCAGAAAAATATTTCTGGAAGAAATATTATCCGACAGAATCCTCGCATCGTAAATAAAGTGTTCGAAACCCCTGATTCAAACTTTCAGACAGATTAATAAGCCAGACGTACGATGTAATCTACGAGCGATTGAATGAACAAGATTAACCGAACGAACGGTAGCGGTATGATCGCGTACTCACAACCGGCGTTTTAGAAAATGATCCTGGCCCGGCCGGCTCCGATAGAGGCATAATTTTTCAAACGCGTATTTGTAACGGTCGCGCAGCAGCGTAATGTGCGGACCACCGAGGTTGATGGATGATGCCACCGTGGCAAATTCAGCGATCTATTGTATAATTGACGCTTGCGTGGAACGCACACTTTAAATAAACGTAATAGACGCAAATTATGCAAGTTGTATTTTAGTCGCGATGACTCGCTTGCTGCTCTTTGTGTTCACACAAGACGTTTTTCAGTAGTCAATAATTTATGCTCCTTGAAAAGTTCTTTTTGTGGTACATACGTAATCGGCTTCTGCCGAATACTTGTCATCCGAGATTTCGCAATAAGCCGATTTATGTCGAGCACCTTCAAATCTCGACGTTGGGTTCGGCAGTCGCTTCCCTAAATTCCGGATCCCAGTCCAAGTCTGAAGGAAATGTCAGCTGGCGTTTGGTAGTAAGGTACTGCTTAGGTAGCAGTAGCAAAATAAATAACCGCCGTTGTTATACAACCGTGCCCTTTTATAATGCTGGCAATACTTGGATGTTGGGAAACTATCAGCGCAGGTCGGAGGAGAAAAAAACAAGTTAATAAAAACACCACATTTTGCATCAACCGACTCCCTATATGCAGCGCAACGTTGTTCTGAACAGAGATCTCAACATCCTTATTCTATAAATCGTAAGCTTATTCTCTTTCGACTAGAGTATGAGCTGTACGGCAAAAACTATTCTCAAATAGATTAAAGATGGCGTTGGATTGAACATTTATAGGTTTGTTATTTTAATAAACTACAATAAGTCCGAGTATTTTTATGGTAATAAAAAAAGATGCGTGTTCATTGAGTACCTTTTATGTATAATAAACCTAAAATAAATAATAGTGTTGTGGATGACAGGTAACAACTCTCAAATCTCAATTCGATATCAATAAAATGTTAAACTGGCCCACAGAAAACGCCGAGCGCTTTTCGAATTTCGAATTGGTCATTCGATATGATTTGAATTTAGAACCGTGCCGCGGAGTTTATTCACACTAGTCAGATCGACCGTGAAATGAAAACAATCTAAGGTATATCGCCAACGATTCGTTCCGGTGCAGTAAAGATATTAGGTAAAAAAAATCAATGATGTTTTTGGGAAATATATCTTGCTATTTTAATAACGAAATGTGATTTTGTAAAGCTGTTAATTTATCTATCTATACATAGATCTATACGGATATGATTTGAAAAATAAAGCGCGCGTATCGAAAATCATCAGAATTAATACTTAATATTTTATGCCACTTATTCAATTTGTATGATACAGAAAACCGAACTTTTCCACTAAGACTAGATGTTCTATTAAGGCGAATGCGGCGGCTAGTGGGAATCTATAATTAATTGCATTAGAGTACTAAAAATAATATCAGTAGGTATATGCCTTTGGGCGTGATCTCAAAGAAATTCTGAATGACTGTTTCTCGATAAACTTTTTAATGCAAAATAAAATATTTCGAGAAACGTGTGAATTGTAAGAACTTTCAGAGATAAAGACAATATGTATAATAATTTTCAATAATTTTAAGATATGCCCCATGTCTGATTTTAACTTAGGTAAAATATCACTTCGTATATGAATTTCCCGCCACCAGTCGTCTCATTCACCTTAAGGATTTTTGTTAATTGCTGCGGGCGCTAGATAGTTTCGGTTGACGGCCCGTGGGAATAACGTTTGTATAGAGCGAGGGCAGTCGTTAGAAAAAACCAATTACCTCGTACAAAAGTCAACATAATAACGTCATCGAGTGATTGCCCACTCACCAAGAATCAATCTTGTAAACAATTAATGAAACCAGTTACGAATATACGGAGGTATCAATGAATATTATCGCGCGAATTCGACGAAGCGTCGTGTCTATTAACTGTTATTTAGTACCTATTACTTATACCTAATATATTTGGATAGCAAATCCTACTAAAAAAAACGTTTGTTTTATGGAAGCCGCCTTAAATATATTGTATTCTAATTTTCATTTCGGTTCATGAGATACGGCCTGGTGACTAGTGACCCGTTTTACTCTTCGGATACGATACCCAAAAAAAGTTTAGATTATTTTATATTTTAGGATTTTTTTATGAGCAAGAAACTTTTCAACACGATATTTTTTATAGGCAAATCTGAGTTTTATGGAAAATGTGATTACTTACAAGTATTTCATAAATAGTGCACAAACAAATTTAAACCCTTGATAAAGAATAAAGTCCGTTTCTTTTTTAATATCGTGACTACTTTTCCACCTTTTAATTTTAATTAATTAATTACATAAATACCCTATAATAAAATATTTTAAGAGAACATTTCATATAAAGCGTAGCTTTAACTAATTATAGCCATTGTTTTACAATATCAGTCATCAAGTAATCATAAATAAACTGTCTCAACAGAAAATATTGGAAGTAGCCGGCAATCACGGTTATTTCAATGGGATTTCAGTCTGTTGGGGTCAAGCCGCAATGTGAACGACCGCAGCCAATTGTGTGGCAATCGTATAATGGTTCAGAATAATGAATACTTAGTGAAAAACACCCATTACAATAACAGTGTTGCCAGTTCATGTTTGTTATTAATCCGATTAATACTTTTTTGTGAGACTCGACTATTAAGAACGCAATTATTTATTTAAATATTTTTGTAAGAAATTATACTTCTGGTTATCATTTTATGCTTGCTTGCTAACACACAATCCTCGTAGACTTACTTACTAATATATTGTGTGTACCTACCATATTTTTTCACGAATTTCTTTATTGGAGGATTGCGTTCCACGACATAATAATTAGGATTTTCACACATTCGGACCGCTAACAAGAGCGTGTTGTTAGTTTAAAAGTGTATTGAATAATATTGTCTTTTCATAAGCCGTAAATTGAATATCTATTTATAGAACAAACCGCATATAATGGAGTTCATTGTAAAAAGTTACACGGTTGACGCACGGGTGTGTATCCAAATGCGGAATAGCAAAATGTGAGTAGGTACGCGGATTCGCAAGGTCATCGCCCTCAGATTGGTTAGACACGACTACACGCTTGTTGTTTTTTTATGGCGACTTTTTGTCGATCTCGCGTGCGTTACCCTCACACCACTGTTTGTAATAAGTGTTTCCCGTACTTTCCGATGGAAGAGTCGTGCGTCTCTCTGATTGTGTTAAATAAGCTTCGTAGGCAGCACTATTAATAAATTATTGACTCTCGGCCAGATTAGTAGATACGTGTGGGAGCGATTCAGTGAAAAGAAGACTGAAAAAATTGTATTTTAGATCGTTGGAATTGCGAAAATTAACGCTTATTGAGGTTCTATTAGAGTTTTCCGCGAAGTCTACTTTGTTCATGTAGAATTTACGGTTTAAAGCACTTTCATGTTGCGCAAGAAATAAGTAAGTAGTATATCTAATAAGCAACTGACTATACATGAAAGCATTTACCAGAAAACACGCATAACTAATATAATTTAAGTACCGATTCCTGACTTAATTCTGGAATAGTTTTAATGAATTCTACTAAAATGGCTTTTGATTGCCAATTACCAATATAGGTAGGTAAATAAATATCTATAATAATCAAAAATGACGAATTGTTACTAAAACATTAGTCATGATGTATTACTTACTAACACAATACCAACACAATGTATAATCTATTTTATGATAAGCAACACAAAATATTATGCATGTTTCAAAGACAGTAGGTACTTATGTATGTGTTAGATAATAATTGGGTATTTGGTTTTGGTATTTGCTAAAAGTATTGGAGGCTAAATAAATATAACCTGTCAATTGAAAAGCAAATGATATTGTCAAATTAAAATGCCGCAAAAAAAAAACATCGATATCTCTACAATCACTCTAATCTGAAGTCGAACAACTACGTTCCTAGGTAATTATATTTCTATCAACGCCTATGTATTGTTAGTGTAATAAAAAAAAGAATATCATAGACAAGTACGCAATGATATAAAACCTACAGACACGCGTGCTCGCATCCAGATGTCATATTTACAAATCGGCTCCGCAATAAAAACATTTGGTATGATTTCGTTTCGCGGAAAACGTTAATAAAAGTCGTTCGGTGAAGCGAAACGTACCTAGTTGTAGTTCTCTGTAGTTCTGTACTAGCCCGTACTTATTTCGATTCGCCTCGAACACTATAACCGTCGAAGGCGGCATTAACTTGGATTACGCCGACTTCATTGCGGCGGCGAAGTGTTAATTTGCATTTATCACTTTAAGATATAGGTGCGTGTTGTGTTGTTGAAAAACTTTACAGTGTATTTATTATATTTAATTTGCATTTAATGTTTGTTGAATGTGAATCGGATTTTGTTAGATTAGAATATAAATATTGGTACATAAACAACAATGGTGGCGTCCATGTATGATTTGTTTTTTGTTTTATGTTTTGTGAGATATCTAGTTGTCTACTCAATCGCCAGAGTAGGTACCTATACCAGAATTTTAGAAACATGCACAAATAAATTTGATATCTATCTTATTTTAATGAAATCTACACTCTTGTTACTAGTTTAATACCCATGTAGGTTGTGTGCAAATGTTACCTGTCTACAAATTCAGCAAGTTTTATGAAATCATAAAATCAATAATTCCTACGAAAAGCAAACGCAATCGAAAAGCAATTTGATGTAAAATACAACAAATAGTGGTGTAACAATGTCACTAAAACGTTTATTTATTCAGAAAGGTAGGTTCGGAAAGTACAAATATAAGAGGCGCGCATCGTAAAGCGTGTAGTGTAGGCGCATAAATAAAACAAATCGTATACACTGTGCTCACCCCTGCGACCTTGAACGGGTAGGGTTGGCCCCCTCCGATGCACGAACCGATTCATCGAGTGTTATTATCGTGCAATAAACACTGTACATAGTTAATGGTCTTATAACTGTAGCCACCTACATCACTTTTAACCGCTTTTGTGAGACGCAAAAACACATCCATCCGAATAGTACGGCACGGCGAGGACTGAATTACCTACACACACAGAAATTCCAAATTATCAGAGATAGGAGAGATTACATTTTAATGATAAGATAATTTTCTTTTGAGGATATTATTTCGATGATTAAAGAAATCTAAGTTCTATTGTCTCAAGAATTAACGACAAATCCTTGAATGTAGGTAGCAGATGGCGTTGTTTTCGGATAGGCGGTAGTTAAATTTGGCAAACAGCTTTTCTACAAGGACTATAGTTTTGAACGACGTAAATTCATCAGTAAATGGCAGTGAATGTTTAATCAATAACAATATCCGGATCCAATCAGACAATTAGCAACGAGTGACGAGGAGCAGGATCACGGAACGCTTTTATCGACGTGGGTAGATCGACGGCGCTGACGTAATTATCTACTTGAAAGTTACGTTTGACATTTGCACTGAACACCGCCCACGTCGCCGTCAATTGCGCTTTGACAGCATTCACTTTAATTTTTTGTCATAAATCTACATTCATAAAGATCTTTCAGTTTTCAGATTATTATCAGAGAAACTATTAATGTTTCGCACACCGTAAAAGACACGTATTTTACTTTATTGTTCATAAATACGATTCTAACGTACATTGCACATATTTCACAGAGAGCCACTGTGAAGCTCCAACAAGTGGTTTCTGAAGATTCTTTGAAAATTTTAGTGGCGCACAGTTTATTATAACTACACTAAAATAGCGAGGAACGCTTTTATTGTCTGTTTACAAATAGAACAGGACGAACACTATTTCCAGCTGAAGATATCATTATGCTGAATGTTATATTCATGAGATAGATACTTTCGCGACTACGCCCTGTTCTAAAAATAATCTCCTAAAAAGGGAAGTATGTCGATGTCCTGAATGTAAGTGGGTAGTGGGTAGGCAGGGTATTGACAATGGGCTTGTCAACAGCGGCCGGCAGTCGCCTAGTCGCGTCTGTGCGCTAAATGAGAACCCTGGGGCGCCGGCGACCCGCTCTATATCCCATGCCTAGGGTCACCAACACGATGACACGGCTCTTGCAGTAAACGAAAGCAATGCTTTGCGAATCCACTAACATAATTCGTACATGTTGTGTATTATGTAACAAGGAAAATACTTAATATATGAACACCCGTGCAATTAATTACAAAACAGACATGCTGAAGTCATCGAAAAGGAAAATAAATGAGTGTCATGAAATACGAGTTAGTGTCACGAAATTGTCTGTGCTAAGATAAATGGGTTCACTGTACATTTCAGAAATATAGGAATGGCTATCAAATAAAAATTCATATCTACGGGTATTATCCAAGCATAAACGTAACTCAAGTGTCGAGTCGGTAAAAGAATACACAATTTAAACCATTCGAGTGTAGCCAACGATATAATAAAGATCCTAAAACTGCTATTTCATTGCGATTTCAGTAAACATTTTCCTGTTCATATCGGTACCGTTTACACTAAAACTATTAGCTGCTCAGATACTTCAATATGGTTTATGGGATCGGACGAATTTGCCGAATGGATATTTTCGGATATATACCGAACGTTCACCTCGTCGCACTAAAAACTAGGACGACGTCCGTACGATGGAACGGATGGCAGCCCTAATTGCGACTAGACATTTGAGTGATCAGGGCGAAAGAGGCCGTCTGTACATATCGCAAACGATACCTACTTGATACACAATACGAACAAGCACGTTTTCCTTAGGGAAAACGCTGTGTTGTTTCTTCATTCAAAGATGCCAATTCGAATGTAAGTACCTACACAATTAATAGGCACTTATCGTTATGTTACTAAGCGCCTTCCGTATCAAAAGGATTGATTGCGTGAGCCACGCTTTTTACAGCGCATGAAAAATTTCGCACGCCAATAAAACGTGTACTTAATTGTATGTTTACAGTTAACGTGGTTATAATATAAATATGCCTTTCATCCTAAATTACTACAGTTTTAATATATTGCATGATATAAATCAAGTGGTCAATTAGCATCGTAGCTTTGTGTTGGGTGGAACATAAAATTGGTCTTTTCAAGGCCAGTGGGTAATATGTACACTTGAGTAAACACTGTCTGCCTGAATCTTAATGAACGCGAAATTATTACCTACTTGGATCACGTGTCTGGCTGGCACGCAATTGATGCGTCGCATAGACCTTCTATACGTTTATAAATATG
This sequence comes from Heliothis peltigera, assembly GCA_958496145.1. Classification (NCBI taxonomy): domain Eukaryota; kingdom Metazoa; phylum Arthropoda; class Insecta; order Lepidoptera; family Noctuidae; genus Heliothis; species Heliothis peltigera. The sequence continues at coordinate 5,688,842 of OY292333.1, forward strand.
TATTAAATTTTGCATTGTTTGGTAATTTCGTCAAACTTTCGTAGAAGTAATATCATAAAAAAATATGTTTAATATTATTATAATAAAAAAATACCAACAATTTAATGATGGAACTCAATATAAGTAACCATAAACGCTATGTCGTTATGTTAGTGGACTTTTTAAAAACGTTACTTTTCCTTCTAAAGGCGTCCGTCTACATAGTAACAGTTTTAATATCACATAGAAAACCATAAAAAACACCATTTAGCAATACATAATCCGTGTTAAATTATTGTCATACTTTATTAATGTTGACTTTGCAAAAACAGGCGAGTGATTTGCATGAACAAATCATTGACCTTGGGCTTTTGGCGGAACATCAACGTTACGATAAAACCCATTTGATACCGATATGATAGACCTAACTGGATTTTATATTTGTTTGAAATACGAACTTGTTTTATTCTTTTTTTAGGGATTACAGAAACCATTACGTTCATAAATTTTATTAAGATTTAAGATCAATGAATTGAAAGTTTAAGTGCCTTCTTCAACGTTTCAATTCAAACTCAAAATGGTTTATTCAACTTGGCTGTAAAACAGCACTTTTTGAACGTCAAATTACAAAAGACAGACCCCAAAACGCCCACCCTTCACCACTTCCTATGTGTTTTTGCTGGGAAGAAGAAGTGGCGCAACAAATTCCCTAGCAATAAAATTTTAATAGTTTATGAATAAACATACCTAATATAAAAATAAAGAAAGATATGATCTATTGCATTGTGACTATTAATACCTTACCACCAGGAGCTTAACTATAAATTACATTCAAAATTGAGTGGCACTATAAAATAACAAAGCGTAGGTAATTATAATAACCCCGTAAATACTAAAAGCGCAAAAACCACATAAAAAAACCGTTAAACTTTAATTAGGTAAGTAATACAAATACTTTTAATAACATAATTACCGTAAGTATGAAAGACTTTTAATAAAAATGGTTCTTACTACCTCCAGAAATCGTTACGGCAATTAGAAACTTTACAAGTTGGTACAGAGATGGCAGATAAAAGGGTATGTTAAGTCATTGGCACATTGCTTCGTGCCGGCTAACACGACCCGAAACTGTTTCAAGATAATATCTAATGTTTTTAAAGTTGTCCGTCTTGCTGTTCCACAAAGATCGTATGTATTCTTCTTTATATGTGTAGTTTTATTCGTATAACTGTGTGGATCCTGGTAATCCAGGTTCCCAGTTCATGCCTGATTTGATTAGGCCTTTTGGAATCGAGTGATTGTGTGATTGTTCGCTAAAAGGAACAAGAACTGATCTACGCCAAAACTAGGCTACAAGATTGACTGTAAAAACAGAACTATTAAAAAATGAAGTTGTTTTATAGAGAATTGAAGTGAAGCAAGTAATTTTTAGTAGTTGATGAATTCATAATGGTACCTAGTCATACCTACATACTATTAATATTCTGTCAAAGGTTATTTGACTATTCACGATTACGACTGAAGGTAAATTCGTTCATAACAATGCTAAAACTTAGCAAATAGTCGCTGTAAGTTTGACCTTGATTCTCTCCTACCGTGCAAATAACACAATCCAAGAAGTCCGCTAAGGTAGCTCGCGTAACTAATCCAGAATTTAAAAAAAGAATGCAGTAAAAACATTCCCCGTGTTGCTTTTACCGCGCGCCTCAGCGGAGTTCACCTCGGAAAATGGGTTACTAAGGAAGGTATTCTAAGGCGACATTTATTAGGGCGAATAAACTGTTACTACTTATTGCAACACCCCGCACTGAATTCTTGGAGCTTTGGCTTTACTTTAGCTTCCATGGAACGGTAGTTTAACAGATTTTCAGAAGTAACTTCGTGTGTAAATGCTGCTTACTTGCTTACCTTAAAGGGTTGGCAACGGAGCTTTTCTAACTAGTAACTCCCAATTTTAGTTTGGTATTTACTTTTCCAACTTTGCCTTATTTATTTTACCATTTCAACTAACGTTTGTCGATGAATATTAACACTGTGGTTCGGTTTTTCTAACAAAATGTCAATGATTAAATAGCCCTGTCCGGTCAATTCGCTAGAGAGCCAATGACAGCGCTGTTAGCCGACGGCTGTCCAAATTAAATCCGAGTCGACAGCGAGCCGCGCTGAAATGTGCTTAGGTATATCTACATTGTGCACATACCAACATCTAAATATTCACTGGAAAAAAAGTTTTTAACCTTTTATCCAATTTTCAATATAGGTTAGTTTCGATGGAGCGAAAGTAATTGAACGAAGGACTATGAGTACAAAAACGACTTCAGTAAAACGATAAATTAAGTAGGTTTTACATGCTTCCGTTTCAAGTTTTAGACCGAGAAGGCATATATATATGCAAAGATTCATAAATAATACTCCGCCGTGCATACCAAATCCCGCCTACCCCCCAGAAGCTACAGGCTAAAGCAGATAGACAACCGATACGTCAAATTCATCCACATCAAGATGGTAGCTATAAAAAGTTTTATGAATTCAAAACGCGCGCCCAAGTGCCAAATCCCTGACGGGCGACGAATTTTAAACAATTACACAGTTATTGATAGTTGGATTCGTGTCGTGTTTTATTTGCCATTCTGTTAAATGCGCCCGAGGCGACTTTATTGAGAATTATCGTTTTGGATTTATGGTACATCATCGCCACGAAAATCTTTATTATTGTCGTTAAAGTTACATTGTAGATTAATACTTGGAATCTACTCATAAATGTTAGTGTGCTGGCTGGAATAAGTGCTTCGAAATGCGAATTGAAAATCTTCATGTTGCGATCCACTTAACATTTTAAATTCATGGAACGCATCGCGACTTAAATGGGAAAACAAAGTTATGTGGATTTTCGTTTAAACGAAGGTTAAAACAAATTATGTTATAATGAATCATATCTGAACGTATGACGCAGTTAGTGTATTATCTCAATGTAATTGCGGAAACAATATTATAATGTATGCGACATCATAATTTTATTGTTGGTGTAAAATAATTTTTGTGCTCAAGTTCAGATTTGGCAAGTTAATTTGCTTTGCGAGTAGCCTTGCAGTGGCATTTACAACACAACTAGCACATCGCATTGAATACTCTTGAGAACTCGATATGGTTGGCAGAAAACTTGTCAATTATTTTACACAATATTATCTCTCATATATTTAATATTTTATTGAAAACATCATTGAGCGAAATTGGTATCTTATTAACGCTGACTGAACCCTCAAGAAGGTACAAGGTTGTATAAGCATATTAAACAAGGAAAACACTGCCGCCTTACGTAATTTTCGTAAAAGTTTGCTTCATGCCTGCCAAATAACCCTTAAGAAATCTGTTTTAGTCAAGAGTGAGTGGAACGACATATTGAAAGCGACAACCCTATTTACAAGGTACTAGAATAAGTTACCCGACGCCCTTTGATTCATAAGAAATACACCTAAATAATATTTAATAGTCTGATCACACGTACAACACGCCACTTAAAATGATAATTTTACAGCTTACGGTTGAAAATAATTATCACGTAAAGATAGATTGATTATGCCGGCCATCAATTATGTTTCGTAATTAAGTATCTACATCTACCGACACCGCTACAAGTTTGGAAATACAATTTAACAAGGACAATGAAGAGCTTACTTTTAATTTTATTTGATTTTGCCTATCACTTAATATTTTTCATACGTGCAACGTCACCCTTATCTGCAGTTTCCTAAATAATACGTAAAAAAGGAAAATAATTAAAACGAGTTAATAATATCTACAATTCAATTCAATAATTGAAGCCAGTATAGATATAAGCCGAGGTTAAATTTAAAACAAGATATGAATAAATTAAGTAAATATGTATACATGTTGATTAGGTTTTCCGTTATTGTATTTGATTGCAATGCATTAATATGACGGCAATTGAATGAAACGGCGCTACGGGCACTCTTGTTGATTGTTTTTATTGAACTTTTCAATTGTGTCACATGGCTAGTCATTCCAACACTGTTTGTATGAACTAAGGATCTGTGTATTTTCTAGCTGAAGTATTTTTACGAAAAGGGCAATAAATAGGCAGTAAAATTTGTTTGCTTAATTTTCCGAGCCAAATAATAGTAGGTAGGTTACGGGTTAGTCGGAAGCCAGTAAGTCTGACGCCAGTCTAACCAAGGGGTATTGGGTTGCCAGGGTAATACTGGGTTGAGGAGGTCAGATAGGCAGTCGCTACTTGTAAAACACTGGTACTCAGCTGAATCCGGTTAAACTGGAAGCCGACCCCAACATAGTTGGGAAAAGGCTCGGGAGATGATGATGAAATAATAGTAGCTAAAACAAAATTCTGAATTGATCTAGGAATACTCTCTTTTACCAGTACCTAGGTACCTAGGCAAAATAAAGTAAAAAGATTTACTACCTACTAACTAACAAGAGTTAATTTAATGAATATGTAAAACATGTGTTTGTGGGTGTGTATTTACTGGTTCCGTTAAGAGTTATCGCCAATAATGTCGATGAATGAGGCCCTACTCCTAGGCAATATTGTTTAGATTATCCTTAATATATGTATATACATATCCTTAATATATAATATATATGCATATATAATAAAAAGTATACCTACTATTGTTACGTATATTCATTATATTACATACAATTTTAATTCAAATTCTCTTTTGTATAATAATAATAAAGACTGTATTTTCGAAAACTTTTCCTGTATTAAATAAGAATAATTAATTACCTACCGTCAAAAATACATGTAAGGTGCTACTGACGTAATTTTATTTTCAACTTATACCTAATACATAATTCTTATTCGTCTGTATTTTAAATAAGTACCTACCTATTTATGTTTTGCCTAAAGTTAAAGTGCAATTTAAACACTATGGTTATGATATGTCACAGTATGTCAGTTCGATCAATAATATAGGTAGAATCTTTAAATTAACTGGCAAGCGGCATTATTTAAATATTTCGCTACGTTCACTGTTTTTCTTATTGTTTATTTTATTTGTTGATAAGGAAAAACATTGCTAAATAGAAAGTCAAATAATAATTGCAAAATCAATTTAACACTGTATTTGACACTTCCCGTATGTTTTTATAACTCGTGTAAAAAATGATTAAGCATTCAAGGTCAAACGATACAATGAGCGAATGAATGACCGAACGCCAGATGAATGAACAAACACTGAAACTGCGACCCGATGTGAACAAAAAAAAATATATAAATAAATAAAAATAGACTTACTGGCGCACAGCTTTTTCCACATGTCAAGTTGTATTAAAAATTATAAGTACTTGCTGCTAAGTTAGTATCTTGTACGCGTCTAACCGGGGCAGTAGGAAGCCACAGAAGTAAAGGCTATCAAAAGGCAGTTAGTGCGCATATCAAGATATCACGACAATGATAAACGCGAGGTCGAATCTGCTTTTTGCGAGGTCTCGACGCGGCCTTCGCAAAAATTAGCGCGATTTACATAACGCATAGGTAGGTACATACAATATTTACATTATCTAGAAGAGTACGGATATTGATAAAATAAATGAAGATAACGGGTGAGATCATAGTCAACGAAATATAAGGAACTAGGAAATGTTAGACAAGATCGTGCTTAGTGTTACTTCTGTTATTTGCGACACTAAGATCTATAGCAAATATTGCAAAGAGTTTTACATCCTTAAACAGAGACATCTAATAAAAGAAGAAATTATAGCAAAGCTAGGCTAGGTCCCTCTGTCAGTCAGTCAAAATTTCTACATTCGAAAGCGTATTCAATTTGATCACGAGATGAACATAATAGGTTAATTTAAATAAATCAAAATCACCTAACATTGTGCTGTCAAATTATAATGTCACTCAATTCCCAAGTCTGTCATTACATTACACAGTAACGAAATAACAGCACTATGAATAATAGAAACAAAACATGTAATTACAAAGTGTCTCAGTAAGTTTTAAAATAGACGACGTAACCCCAATAACTATTTTTAAAATATATTTTAACACGCGCCGTGCTTTTGTATGGCATATACGTGGGTACATACATATGTGTAATACATTAGAGCCAAGAAAAAGCTACTAATTAAACTAATAAGTTGTTTCCAATAATAAATACATGATCATATACCAACTGATGTATTAGGAGGTGCTACATTTTTGTTTAGATTAATTGACGATAACATACATGTGACGCCTAATGCTATTACCATCAATATTTAAAAGCGACCTAAAATAGATATTTTATATCGCCAGAAGCTAAGCTGGCTAGATAAACGCTCCGAAAGAAGAGTAAGCAAGATTTTATTCAAATCGTAAAAAGGTACCGTGGGTGGCGACGCTACGATTGCCTCAAAGTACCCTATAGATGAGATTCCCTACGGCTAATTATATCGACAATCTATCGAGAAAGTGCCGCTTGCGACACGAATAGAATCGCTGTAATTACCTCTATTTATAATAGTTGAATTGAAATAATAGATCGGGTGTAGGAGTGTTTGGCCGATCTAAAGGGACGCCGCTTGCCGATACTATCATCCTTTTAAAACTATTAATGTTCATATGCGGGCGCAAGCTCATATTATTTATTAATCACCCGATGGAACTGAACGATGCTCAACCCCAAGACGTGGAGTTAAGTTTACCGAGGGAAGCAACCGGTGCGTACTTCCTCTCAACGAACCGAGGGTTGCGCCAACCAGAGCCGCACTCAATTGACGAAATTAAATTGCCGACAACATTTAACCGAGCAATTAGCGAGCGGGTTACTAAGGCCAATATTAAATGAAGTTAAATACGGAGCACTGCATGATTAAAATATACGTATGTATGGGATACATTACTTGGCTTCTGAAGGCCAACGAAACGCTTTCGACTATGGTTCACATGTGAAAGGACACAATCGATTTAATTGTGAACATGATTGCGTTTGTCAAACTATGAAACACAGAAATAATAGAGGTCAATGCATATCAAGCGGAGACTACATAAACATCAGTCGTATTAATGTAAAATACTCGGCGGTTTATTCCACGTCGATCTATGATAATCTCACGACCAAACGAAATAAGGAAACGGGAAATAAATGAATTGCAAACGTTGTACGAATTCGAAACATTTTAGCATTGTGGGTTGCCAGTGAGACATCGCGCCACGTATGGTGGCATCGTTCGGGATAAGAAACAAAAGAGTATATGTAGTGTTAACGTGGTGCGTGACATAGGGGTGAGATATTTATTGGTCGTTTTTATCGTGAGTATATTTGTGAATATGTAACATGGGAGCGCGGTGGTGGGACGATGCGGGCGGGCGCCGCGGCTCGGAACGACCCGCTGACCCACTCTCGTACCCACTTGATTACTGCACTGAGGATTCAATTGGACAAAGGCTGAAAACACGGTTAATGCGATTATATTCATAATGTTCCCTTACAGAGCCGGTGACGTTAAATATGTAAATTGAGCTTCGTAATTTGCAACCTCTGTCCAAAGTGCTTGAGAGAAAGGTCAGGGTTATTTGTTTTATTGTGAAACTCACCGTAAGTCGAGGTACGTGGCATTCTGTCACATAAACTGCATGTGCAGGTCGGCTTACCTGAAACAATATGCAGACTTGTTACACAACCGTATAAAGCAGACTATCTAAATGTGAACACACATCTGTGTCAGAAGCAGTAATAAAATTAGGAGCACGTATTCAATTTCGCATGACGACTGAAATTATAACGTAGTCATAGTAGTTAAGTCCGTCTGAGCCTATAGTCCAACAACTTTCTGCATAGGAATTAATTTTCTATTGTATTGTCGTCACATAACTATCTGCCTATAGTAAATGTTATATCCGTAGGCGTTCTAAATGCTGCAGGAATATCATTTTCATATCAAGCGAAATTTAAAATGGTAAAGTTTTAAGATTTTACCAAAAGAAGGGCCGATAAATGTAAAGAGAGTGGGGTACTGCATGTAAAGAGGTCCATTACTGTGAAAGAGTTTTGAAAAGACACATTTAAGGCCAAGCTTAGTTTACCTTTAAGAGTGTTTCTCGTTGATACTCCAGAATTGTAAATAGATTCTGAATTGGAAGCTGAGGATTGTAATCTAACTTTACAGCATGACAATAAAGGGGATTCAATAAAAATAGGGCTTAGTAAGCCTTTTTGAACGTTGGGCCATCTTGAAAAAGCATTTTTAAGGGAGATTCTTTACAGCTAAAATATTCCATCGTCTTGGAACATGTGCAATATAAATAACAAGATTTTATAAGCCACATAAAGTATTAGACATGTCTATTTGCGCGAAGTTATTAAGATTCTAATGGATTCTCAATAGAATACTGTCTGTATGCATACGTAATGTGTAATGATCGGCTGCGACTGCTTGTAACAACGCCTCAGTGAACGATAGCCTTTCATTTAACCAATTATCTGCTTAAATATTTCTAACACTTGACTGGTTTTTTCTTTCTTTTCTTTGTTTGTATTGTATTGCTTGGAAATAGAGGTAATGCTTACAGCTTACCAATACCGGGTGTTACAGTTCCCTTGTTCATATAAATTACTTAGTTTGTTAGTTAAAGAAGTTCCGTGTTTGCTCACTCCAGTCTTTGTTTCTACTAAACTGTTGGTTTGTAAACAACTTCGTTGCTTGGTATCCATTAAAAAACAACTTACACAACTTAATTTGAATGATAAAATGATTAATTATTGTTATAGATATCTGTCAGTTTGAACTTAAGTTAATTTGTCGGAAACATGTTTTGTTGTTGCTCAATATTGTCGGACACACCCACGAAATGTGTAATACGACAAACAGACAAATGATTAAATGTCGTTCAACATCAAACTGCTATTACAAGTGGCCGTAATATTTTATGATATCTATAATTTAGTGCGTGGCATTGCAAAAGCTGCCGCAGTCAACACAGTAGATAAATAATTAATTACGTGCCCTTATAAACGGCGCAGATAGCTGCCAGTTAAAATACGTTTCAGTCTTAAAAAAAGGATCCTAGAGTTTAATGATTTTGTCGATTCATTTATTAAAGGCAATTCCATTTTTATAACGGCCTGTAGATGTTGCCCATAGATGGTCTAATTAGTAATAACGAATTTTACATTTATTGAATAAAATAACATTACATTTGAATTAAAATATGTGATCCCGCAATTGAACATTTAATTTCAGTGAAAATGCACGAATGTTTTATTTAAATAATATTCATGTCCTTTTTTATTGAAATTATAAAAAGCTTTTTGCCTTACAGCGAGTGTTTAATGTTTACGGTTGGAAAGAGAGGGCGAAGGGCTAAAGGGCCCGCTCGACTGATTATTGTTTTACTTAACTTTTTATAGCTCATCACGCGGCTACCGACGCCCTGTTCCGTAGGGTTGTGTTCGTTCCCTAGTGCTGGGACACACATCGTGCGTGTTACCAAGTTATTTTAGTAATAAGAATAGATTAAAACTTTTAATCGAGTTTTAGTTCCTAGCGGATGTGTTATTTGTAGATTATGGCTTTAACATGGTTTTATTTTATCAGCATAAGGTAATTTAATTATACGTTTCCTTATTAAATTTGTCCCTACAATAAACACTAACATATTTTGTGAACCATTAATTATTTAATTAGGTACCTACTTATAATCATATCTTGTGTACCCATTGACTAGCTATAACAACACATTGGCATTTTTTTAACAAAAAAAAAAACAATAATGTAAAGCTAAAAATATGTAGTGTAAACAAATACAAAACCCGTACAGAATATTCCCGAAGTCAAGTGAAGGGTCTTGTTATTTCTATTCCCACAACTCGAACATTCGTGAACCAACAGTTGGATCGCGCGGAGAGGCGGCACTAACCTGGACTAGCGGAATAAAGCTCTCCATGCACTGAATACAGTTATTATTTTTCCGGTAGAATTGTACTACTTACTGAATCTCCCGAGTTGTTTTATATTGGATACGAAATATTGGTTTTCCTGAATAAAGTTTATGTGTTTCACGTAGTACGAGAATGTTCGAAATATAAATGACTCAAATTCGAGATGGCTGGGACAATTATAAATAACAATATAGCCCTTTGCGGTTGTAGTAATTATTTTTTGTTTTTTTAGACAGTTGAAATACATTTGTATACTTACTCAATGCAATCCAAGAGTCTTAAGGAATTGAATGCAACACTTTACGTTGTTAAAGTTAATCGGAATACAAACAACTCACTAACACAAAAATCACATTAAAATATAAAAGAAATTTATTTAAAAAAGCGTATGAATGAATAAAATGCAAAGAGAGACAATCCACTTTCCGGATGATTCTAGATTCGTGTGAATTAATTCAATGAGTTGATTATTCCCCGACCGTTTCCTGGAGCAATAAGAACGATAATGTCGGCTCGCTCCATCTCCCTCACTCGTCAAACGAAGACTGAGGAGTGAAAGGGATAAAAATAGGGGAAGAGATTATGTTGTGAGATTTTTGTGACTCATCGCGCTGGGGGACTACCCGTGACGTCATGAACTCAATGTAAACATGAAGACCAATATAACTGCCCTATCGATTACATCGGTAAGTGCCTTTACCATTACTTATAACAATGGTGGCTTTGTTTCTGTCATGAGCTTAATTAAGCATTATAATAATGGCAGTTTAAAATATTGGGGAAAAGAACATTGTTCCGAAATAATTCGTTATCCTGCAAAATGTTTAAAAAATATGGCTTACCTACTACCAAATAGAGAGTGGTTTTAATTATGACAAAACAAGCTTGAGAGCCTGTTATCAACCTTAGTTAATGCCGCTATTCATCATAATTATCACTTATTATGATTACCCATTAGTTTATAGTAGATATCAATTTAATATCAGCGCCATGCTATCTAAATAGTTAATCTAGAAGTACATATATCCAGTTAAGCTCGAACCTCATCCATCGATCTCTATGAGAGATAATATGACAAGTTTACTTACTAGCGAACAGACTTGTAAAGAAATGTGGGGCAATCGTCTATTACTTAGCATTCTCCTGTCTGTTGACGATGCTAAATGACGGGTGCTGACAGCTATATTGTTTGTCATTGACGTACCGCACCGTATCATGGTTGGAATAAATCTAGAAGTGACAAGAGACATTCGAACAGATCCGGATTCGCTCACGGATCTGCGCGAGGTCGGTTCACATCGTGCCGACTACGTATAATTTGCGATAACATTGGAATAAACTACATAAATGCATCTATTCCCCACTAGTGCTGTAAGCTTATCGTCCACATTTACAAATTCGAATCGTTAAATATTTCACAGAAAGCAATTAAAACAAATGAACGTTCTTTACCAACTCCGACAGGGGCTTTCATAAAAACATGATTGCAGAAAACTGAGTACCTACCTAATCGGATAAATTGTGGCGTCGTTTGCGTTGCTTCTTGCTTTTAAACTAAATTACTTGATGCGTTAAACCTTTGATCTAAAGTTAGTTTATTGGGTACTATAGACGCCTTGTTGAAGAGTTATAAAACACATAGATTAATGCCTCATATTAGGTTTCTCCACTAAATAGCTAAGAATCCTTTATAAGTGCGAATTTATGGCCTCGTGGAAAGCGCAAATCCCTGTAACGAGTTATTGGAATAGTCGCATAAAAATCATATTATCAACATTTATCGTTATGCTATAAAAATGATCAAACGGTCAAATGTCTAGATTTGAAATGTTATCCTAAAAATGGTTCGATATGAATGGAGGCGGCGCCGGATATTAAACGCCAGCTTGTCGATAGTTTATTTAAACTTGTCGAGTGCCGTGTAAGTTTTTAATAAAACTTAGTTTCCGCAATTTTGATTTATAGTTTTTATCTACAATGTAATATGGGGTCATTTTTCGGACTGATCTGTCCGGTCTATCTGAGTTGCTAAGAGAACAAGAAATAATTTATTCGATGCTTATCGTACCTCTATTTTTATGAACCTTATTAATAAATTGATTCGTGATCCGAATAAATTAGTAATCGCCAAACATCGACTCACCAGGATGTGGTACCAAAAATCAATTCATTCCAGTTTTATCCGTAACATATTTCCCCCACATATTATAATAAAAATCTGTATTTATATCGCTTCCTGTGTCTAGCCAACCTACTGTAAAAAATGTATGATAAAACTCGCGTGCACAATTTGCTCAGTGAGTCACCGGGTTGCATTTTAAACCCATGTATTAAATATCAAGTTTTTACAAAGTTTCGGTTTCGTATAGCAAAAAAAAAACATTATTTTTCTTGGTTTTTTTTCCTCGATACGACTGTTTCGCAGCGTCTTTAACAAAGCGAAGACACGGACAATAGTTACCAGCTTGAACAAAGCATCATTGACGCAAATTATGCTGCCTACTTATGCGCATACACTTATATAAACATAAAACGCTTTAATATATCACTGTACACTGATAGACTATCTGTGTGTAATGATATTATGAATTAAATAAGGTATTATTGCTTTTGTTTGCAATTTTTAGCCATAAAAATTAGAAATTATGTAGTTAGTTGTAAAACTTTTTAATTAGTAATCCTCCGATAGAAGTTGCGAAATGCATTAGAATTTAATTACAGTACCTTGTTAGTGTTATATAGACAGAAAAAAGAACAGCTGGGATACTTGTGGAACAATTGAAGATGTAACGGGCTTTTTAAGTTCCACAGATTTGTAAGTGCGTCTACATTCGGAGAACACAATGAGTTTCAAGGATGGCACTTTGGGAATCCCAATTTCAAATCATTAATCTGTTCAACTTATAGTGCACTGTATATTCTCTAGAGATTCGAAGAATCTTGGTTTTAAAGATTCATAAGTTCTTCTTAAGATTAAATTAAACATAACTTATTACATACGCTAGAAAACGGTATATTTTGAATTAAATAAACTTCTAGTGGGTAAAGAACAATATTATCGTTAACATATCAAATGCAAGTTGTTAGTGGGAGGTGATATATCAACTCAGTAGTTAGTGGTACATACAGGTGTTAATAGTTAGGTGCGAAGTAGGGTGTGGTGCACGATACTCACCGCTGTTGGCGTAGTAATCGTGAAGCGTATACAATGGATAGTCACCTAGTTTGAACAGGTACGCGGAGAGTAGCACCGCGTCGTGCCTCGGGTCCTGCCCCGCATGGCTGGCTGCCGGCCGCATCAGCGACGATATAGAAAAGTCCGTCATCCCCTGTGCAGCACCACCCCATCCATTCACACTACACAACTTACACTCCTCCTTCATTGTTCCAATAACACTAATAAATATATGCTATAATCCGTTTTTTTTTGTACTCGGTTTGTACTGGGCACTAGTAAATCACATATAAAAATATCCGTGGGCTGGCTCGCACATCACAGAAGATATCACAGCAGCGTTCGGCGCCTGTAATCCGGTCCTATTAAACACACAATTCCTGTTCAATACCGCTTCTAAATAGATGTGTCTAGTATACGTAGACTATAACTATTTAAGCGAGAGTTTGGAGTTCGGGCTAACTTCAGTTTCCAGGAAACGAAATCAGCCCAAACACGAAGTTTACCAACACATACAAACAGCAACGTACATTCGCCGAAATCTTAATTATTGTCATTTGGATATTACAATAAATTAATGATGTTGACGAATGTACGCTGTAAGCTGACATTTCGCAGTAAAACAGCTTTGGGGCATATATCATCTCTATCTCTCAATAATTGAACTTGTGACCTTTGACATTGGAATGTCATCACACGACTGTACCCAGTATGTTCCTCAATTTGGAAACTGATAGCTTTATTTGCGTCATTGCGTTTGCATTTACATAATACTTCTAGATGAAACTTTAATATTAAATTATTGCATAATTTATAAGTATGCGTTGTACTCTATGATGTGGAATTAAGCAGCTGTTGTTCATAACATAAATGGCGATTACAGCAAGTTACAGCTCGGTACTGGCGACGTTTGCAAAGTAAGTTTATTGAGAGTTGGGGAAGATTGTGCATGTGATGGTAAACAAACATAAAACGTTGTTTGGTGTGGTGTCGGCGAGCGCTGCATTGCGGCTTTGCCGGGTCAAAGGTGCAATGCCGTCGGACGATTTCAGTTGCGAGCGATGCGCTATTGTTCCTTATCCCTGATCCTATAACTGAAGCCTAATCAACATACTTTAGTTAGGCAGGTACTATACGTTATTGTCTAATTTAAACTGCGTCATTTCATATGTTCGACGCATTGATCGTTGTTCTCAGACAGCCTTGACGTCATCTTGACCCAACTGTTCTCAATGCAAATCGAAATAGAACGATACCTACTTAGTGATAAATGGTTTCAAAATGGTAATAGTTTTTATGTACAAGTCAGTACTTATGACGTAAGTTTGAAGATTATTTCTGCTCAACAAGATAGCCCGCGATCTGCATCATCCATCAAATTAACCCGCCAACCAAACCGCTTTGAACAGTTAGCTCGATTTGTATCTCGAAACTCAATTCCTGTGAATTCCACAATTCAAGTCCAGCGATGATTCATTGTTTGTTTACACCACAACTTGTGGTGATTATATCATGTTATAGCTAAATATTTTCATATTATTCGATTATATTTCAAAGAATTTAAATTATAGCGATGCGCTATACTGTAGCTAGATTTTCAGTGCTGTCAGTCATTTTTTTATTTTGCGTTATCCATCGCTATTCGCTTACGTGCACGGAATAGCGTCGCAATAATGCACGTGGCCTTGAGGCCGTCGGTAAACAAACGTCACGTGTGCGCCAGTGGAAACACATATTAAAAATCGGAGCTCGCGATCTTTTCCTTCTGTTTTGTTTGTTAGTCTTCTGCGTATTAAAGTCACGTGGTAAACAATAATATGCAAAGGATTACTTATCATTTAGTGTAAAAATGCGGTCATAATAAGTTTTCGTGTACGTGATTACCTAAACATAATTTCAATCTAATCATTTTTATCTGACAACCTTTCATGCTCGAAAAATGCGATATCATCTTCAATTTTTATAACTGTCATTGTTACTCTAAAAGGAAGCAAACTTACATTTATTGGAATCTTCCATAACACTTCCAAAGATTTCCAGAAAAAAATAAACTTAATAATAGGTGTAGTCGCACGTGCGATCGCTGGGTAGGCAGCTGCCATGACAGATGTTGTCGACGGAAGGTCCCTGCCGCCCTCTCCGCAACCCCTCCCCTGACTACCTGCCCCACCTGACTTACAACCTCACTCAATTCAACATTATTGTATTAAGTACACATCAGTACTCAAAGTAAACAAGATTCACCCTAGTTAACGTTTTTAGTGTTTTAATTAGAATATGACCCTTAACGATCGATCTAAGCCTGATAAGTTTTTCCAAAGAAATAAACGGAACTTTCTGCAGTTTTATTTGACTGCAGGCAGCAAAGCAAATTCAGTTCTCCGAATCAATAGCTATTTTCACGATTTTGATATTACGGAACGAATTCTTCGTATTCAGTTCAATATAAACCGAAGCTTCAATCCAAAGTTCTAGCATTATCAAATGGCGACAACGCTGTAAATATTTTGGCAATGTTTTCTGGCGGCCTCCCAATAGGACAGGCATTCAATAAGGTCTAATAACAAGTACCCAGCACTTGATAGCTCAGCTTAAACGATGAGCTTTGGTTGACGCGCGCACATGTCGCTACTGTTTGCTCTTCAATAATATATGAGTTTGCTAGTTTCGTAGACTCGATTCACAATAACTCTTGTAGTTAAATTCTTTTGGCAAAGTTCCTTGGCGGCTTCCCAGAGACATCATCACCAATTGCCGATGCAGTTTTATTGTTTCGTTCCGGTGCTACTGAGAAATGTTCAGTGGCATTCGTATGCTGTTCAATAAATAACAGTTTTCAGGTCAAAAAAGTTCCGTTCATAAAATCAATCGCTGAAAAGGGCAGGCCCTTCGATGCAGTTGGCAACCAATGTTGGCGAGAACCCAATTTGTGCCAACTACGGCTGTACACTTGCATCCACTCGCACTAGATAGTCTTATGAATGTTGCGATATATTATTTATTTATCAACTCCTACTGTACTTGTAATAATTTATTTTTAACTGTGCCTATGTATGTATATGATTCATTGTGCTATCTGAATATATTATTTGGGTTCGTGACCATGTACTCATAACACACTTATAATAAATTCGACATTATTTATGTGATAAGTAGGTATCTACCACGTTTAAGACACAAATTCAGTGAGAGTTGGCTTATCGGTATAGAGTTATCAGTATCGATTACCGCTATCGTGACAGTGCGATAACTCAATACAATGAATAATAAATAATCTAACACTTTCCTTTATAGATCAAGAGCAAGCGACTGTCCGACCTCCTATATTGTATAAAAGCTGAAACTTTGTGTAGAATCCATATTATAGTGAAAATTGACTTTTGCTTAGGACGATGTTTGGAGGCTTTGGAAGACAGGAAAAAAAGCTAACATATTCCATTTTTAAAGCTGTATCCTGCTTTTTATTATGGATTCCATCAAAATGGATCACTTTTTATACAGAAAAGTATAGTTATCGAAGTTTGCATTTTTGCTCATACCTTTTCCCCAGTAAGAAATGAACGATTTTTGACATATAAGAAGTGAGTCCATATTGATGTTTTCTTTAATATGAAGCATAATAAAACTGTTAAGACCTGTCAATGAAACTTCGCCTTTAAAATAAGTTGATGCACACAACGTCCTTCGTCCAGCCCTTTGTAAAATATAGGGAGGCCTGAAAGTAGCTGGCTCTCGTTCTAAAATATGTATGTACGTGTGACCTTTGATTTGTTGATTTCATAAGGCCAGTTTGTTAATTTCAGGAGGATAGTAACGAATTGCACTAAGTCTTGTTACTGATTAGCAATTTCAAAGAGCAATATGATCTCATTAATCATTATTAGCAATTTGTCGATGGCCACTTCTCTGTAACCCGAGTAATGAAAGCACACCGGTTGGTTTCACAAGAATCACAAACTGCTTACATAAGGCATAAGGCGTCTTGCGTAAACTCCACTTAGGTGCACAGCTCTATCGTAAGTTAGCTTTAAGTTCACGTACGCCGGGCCGTGCGAAATAACAGATCGATTGTATCGGCCCTCCTTATTGCCCAATTGACTCGATAAATATATGAGCTCGTTGAAGGCTGTTGAAAAGAATTACAATGGAGCTTGAATCTGACGCTCAGAAATTAGAAGTTAATAATGATTTATGTGTGACATTTTAAATCGTTGTATTTCAGAGGTATAAACATGGTACAACAATATTTTCTGAAACCAAAAATAGCAAACCAATAAGTGTTTGTAATATAGACGAGGAACTTTTTCTATACTTTAACTTGAATAATATTTAGTCATTCTAAAAACGCATTTTTATAAAATGTGGTCACAGTAATTGGCGGGAAATTATATCCAAACAAAATTGGAGACTAACAAAGCATTCGTGACGACCCACATACGAGGTAGAAAGGAGCAATGAAAACTCTCGATGTTGGACGAGCATCGGACCGTGACACTCAGGCTAATTTGTACCAATCACGAGAAAATCCATTTTTGTATCGTATACGAATGTATTCGAATATAAAAAAGACAGTAAATAGCTATATTTTCACTCATAACTTTCCATTAATTTGTAAATTAACTCGGGTATATAACTGGGTGGTTTATCGTACCTAATCTGAAGCGATAATTAAAGCATAGCAAGTCCTTACTGAAAGGTAAAGGAAAGCGCAAGAGATAAGGTTTCTAAAGCTATTTATCAATGTAATTGATAGCTATCGGTGTTAGGAGAGTGTGAAATTTTGCAATAGAGCCACATCGTACAAGAGGGCCGGAGGGCTGGAGAAAGTAAGCCTTTCACTCGAGCCTACCACGCTCCGCGGCACTAATTTAAACAATCATACGCAATGCCTATTGTTATAGCTTCCTATTCATTTCAAGATCAAAAGATGGTTAATGTTCTACAAAATCACGGAGCATTCTCAGTGCATAGTTTTAAGTTATTATCGATTTTATTGCACTCATTTTATTTCTTTTATCCTTGATCTAAAACGCGAAATCGAAAGCCAATGTATTACATTATCTAATCGATAAAATCTTTAAAGTCAATACGAACTGTTTTTATTATTAAAACAATCAACGTTTTCCAGCATTATCACTGAAAACATCATGTCGGTGTCGTAAATTGTTTGATATTATGTCACAGTAAAATGGTGTATTGGTACCTTTAGATTATACTAATTGAAATGGTATGCTTTGTATGCCATTTTTTAATTCGACTGTTATGCAGTTCGCAATATTTAGAGAGTTTTCAATTTTTCGTTATTTACAATTCTGCGATAAATGATGACATAAACATTTCGGTATACTGCTAAAGTTGACGCTTAGGTCATCATCATTTTCGTATAAAATATAATAAGAGCCAGGCCGATTATATAATTTTTCCTCATTTATAATGATAACGATATTTATTTTCTTATTATCAAGTCATGAAAACAACACGCGCAAATATCAGCTTTACTTATTTATTTGATAAACAATTATGAAACTTTAACGATAATTTATTTTTTGTTCGACCGTATACATCTTCGATCCAGTTATGCAAATTAAAGTGGTTTCTTATACAATTTATTTTAGAATCTTCATTTGAGTTAAAACGGGATAAAATTCAACTCAACAGGCTGCGGTTTGTACTATTAAAGCAAGCTAAGTAGAAGATTAACTTGAGAGTTGAGAATGGCTATGTGAGGTAAAGTTTAAGGACCACAAAGGTTGAAGTTTGAGTGCAACCTGCAGCTACAGACCGCAGACTCACTAGTGAACACACAAAGCCCTAATGAATTACATTAAGGATGTACCAGTCCGTTATGAACTGAACTCATGTTGAAAGAAAATGTACGGCTAAAGCGTTGCCGGCTAAAGTTTTCACAAAGCAATTTGCTTCAAATTAGAACAAACGGTGGTAGACATATTTTGATAATGTGTACCACGAAATCTTGCTTATGTTATTTGAAGTAGGTAGCTTTGAGCCAGTGTTTAAGCTATCTTTACGAGTTTAGTGCTTTTGTTACTATTACTTTAATAGCTTCATTCCCTCTACTAGTAATTGGAGAAATACGGGTAGGATAAAATAGATTTCAGTTTTATGAAGCGATTTATAGGCAAAGTACAAATTAGAAATGCCTGGCGTGGAACAATAAATTGTGAAGTTAATAGCATCCTTAAAGCCTATGTGCGAGTTACTAGAACCTCTGGAGTCTCTTAGAAATTCCTTGCTAGAAATCTTAGAACCCTT
This sequence comes from Heliothis peltigera, assembly GCA_958496145.1. Classification (NCBI taxonomy): domain Eukaryota; kingdom Metazoa; phylum Arthropoda; class Insecta; order Lepidoptera; family Noctuidae; genus Heliothis; species Heliothis peltigera. The sequence goes on from OY292333.1 coordinate 5,708,174, forward strand.
ACGGAATGTAGGTAGGTGTCTCATCGTTTGCATTGCTTATACGAGTATACCAGGTAGGAACAATAGGTATTTATGAATCAAATAACTTTATCCTGAAATATTTTCCTATTAAGATAAACGCGGAAAAGTTGAAAAATGAATACACATTTCATTAATAAATAGGCAAGTGTGTTCATGATAATACATGAAAAATAACCTAAACTAGGAAATATTATATACGTTTGTTTTTATGAGACCTATCATTATGCTTCCTTCATATGTTTATTTACACTAAACAAAACAACAAGAACGCCGGTCGTGTCTAAATATCGTTTATCTAAAGGGAGCTTTCAGTTATTGCTGCAAATGGCAATCTTAATCTCCATAATCCTAAACAAATTGATTATACTAGCATATTCCGTATTGGTATTTAGTGGAGAGCCAATAACAGCGTTCCAAATCGCCCCTCTATGCCAGCGTTATAGCTTGTTTACCGCCTTTTGTCTAACTAGGGCACTACCTCGATGGCATTAATTGATAGCATTGACAAGCTCGGCTTACAGCACAGATTCCACGGAGGCTTACTCTGGATACAGCTCGGAATTTCAGGCGAATTCAAGGATCTTGTTAAAATTCATTTAGATGCTTCTCGTGTTTACCGGTAGTTCGGAACACGCCAACCGGTATTCTTGACATCCAATATCCAAATTAAGCCTTCTCATGTTGGTAAACAATTTTGTTTTTGTAAATAAGTTTAGGAGAGACCTTGAAATTGTTGATTATTCCTCAACAAGTGTAACAAGCTTTCTGTTATGATAAAACGTTTGCGGCACGGTTACATGCGCAAAGATAACGTCAACAAGGTATTTTAAATGTGTTTCATTAGAAATACTTAGATAGGAGTTTGCACTAAAGCTATTCTGCTGACCGAATAAATATTTTATCACTTGTTGACATTCTGTGAATATTGTAATGTGACACCGAGTGCGGCGTCCATTTACGTCAAACAGCTTATTTGATGATGCCGCGCGATAGCGATCATAGGCGAGATGAGAGCCGGCCAGCAACACCCAGTAGCCTTATGTAGATTCGGTAGCTTTTGCGACCTCGTCCAGCAAACAGAACCCGTTTCGCACAATACCACAATGCCCACAATTTCTTTGCACGATCTGATCAACGGCACTCGCCGGCCGACACCACACCGCTACATACGCGACACTAGTGACATTTACATGTATTGGAAGTTCAGTTACGTTTCACGATCCATGAGAGTATCAAAACATCCACTGGTTTGGCACAACACGACACTAGATGCGAAATGTTTCGCTGAATTCAGGTTAAGTCGCGAACGGAAGCACTGCTCAGATAGTGCGTCGTGTTTACAGTTGGCGCGGCGTTTTGCGGTTTGAGTGTGTACGCGACGACCGCACGCTTCCGTGGTTGACAGTCGACTGGCGGCGATCGCGGACGAAAGAAAGCTGTGTCGTGCGCGGCGGGGAGACGGGAGGCGAGGGGGCCGGTGCGGGTGGGGGGAGCGGGCACACCTGCGGGCGGCGGGAGCGCCTCTTGCCTCTGGCGACGCGGCGAAGCTTCCCGCTGCTACGCAATAAACGCTCGATAAACTTTCTCATTAGGCGCGCCTAACCGTGTGACCGTAAGCTCGTTTCTGCTTGCACATTAAATGCAATGCAATACGACAACATTCATGTACGCAATTCACACTCGAGCATGCACTGAGCTTTCGCCTCGTGCGCAAGCTTCCCGCCGGAACCGATGCGTGTGCGCACTCTATTGAATTTCAGACTTATGTTAAACAAATGGCACATAACCCGATGAATAATGCAGATGCTGATATACCCCCATAGATAATTGAATGGATACCTAGGTTTAGTAAAGATGAATACACCTCGGTATTAAAATTACCTCTTGAACCCGCTACACTGTGGTGTTGGTAAGTATTTCCTATTTAAATAAATAATCTGCATAAGCTAAAGATTTATTTGTAAGGGCCGTTCAAAGTTACCTATACCAGATGAATTGTATTCTTGATCGAAGAATAAAGCATAACACCATTCAATTAGATTTAACAATATAAATAGTTATATATTTATCTGATGGTAATTATTAACATAGGTACTTACTGTTCATATTACAACTAAGTACTATCTAAATTCTTAATACGTAGACAGAGACGCTTTAAATCTTATAAGATAACGCCAACACAATAATAAATTGTTTTGGTAAAATAATACTCTTGAAAGCACACGTCAAAACATGTAATTATGTTGTTATTTTTCTTTAACCTTTTCAGACCAATTAGTGTAAAGTATCGAAGGGCATAGACAAAACACGATAGCGAAGATACCATAACAAAAATCCCAACTAAATATTATTACAAACAAGAATGAGGAGAATTAATGATATCTTTTCCACGAATCAATCATAGCTGAATTTACTTTACCTATTCATAGAATCTTGAGTGGGGATTGTGGATTTACATGCTGAATGTCGTGGACCTGACCTAAATAATGTTAGGAAAGTGCAGCAATACTCGATGCATTCGTGAAACTGACAATTCTGTTATAAGTAATATATTTTTTCTTCTTTTTTCAGGTAGTTGCGGCAAATGAATTGAAGTTTTAAAAGTCAGTTAGACTTAATATTATACATAGTTCCTACGTACCTAAATGAAAGGTTTAAAATATTGGTTTTGATATTTTAAATACATGTTAAAATTCGAAATCTATCAAATAACGGACATGTTTACCTCTCTACATATAGTAATTTTGTTTATTGTTGACGGAAACTTAAACTATCTAATGAATCACGGCACGCCCGATTTTACGCCACATTAAGTTTCACGACAAAAAAAGGCACAAGTGGCAGAACTATGACTTTTATTAGTAACATAAAGCAATACTTATACGTGCATAAGATTTTAAATAACGTATGTTTGCAATATGACCAACCAACCGCAGCGTTTTATATTACTGCAGTCTGCATATAAATTGATTATTAACTAGGTATCTACGAGTTTTATGATACAATAGGTGCACTAGACAGATAGGTGCTAAGTATTATGACTATAGAGTACAGCGGTTGGTTTGAACGTTAGATGTTAGTCACAACATATCCGACTGTATATCTTCACGCCGGTGACCACGTGGACAGGGCACGTGCACCGGGCACGTGGCCGACTGACGTACATAGCTAGTGCGAACACCAACATGCAACAAATACTTGATTGTGCTATCCCATTACACTTTGTCTAGTCTACAATAAAGGACGTAAACATTTACATAATCAATTCAGAAATACATCCCTTTTAACTTATTAATAGGCAGTCTTATAAATCAAACACCTTTCCAGGAATCGTTAGATTTTCCACTGGGCGAAAATAGAACTGACGTCACTGCTGTACTGCGTTACATTTTACATCTCGTGTTAACTAAACCCACTGAGATCAATAAAACCTAGGGCTCGACAGGAATTGTCCTAAATGAATTACTCTGCCTTCTCGGCAAATCGATTATCCAAGTGGGGTTGACATTCTAAACCCCAATTTCCTTAAAGTAATCTGTGATTGAGCTGAAAATGTGGTTGAAATTAATAGAAAGTTTGAAATAAAAACGATAGGTATCACAGAAATGGGTCTCGTTGAAACTTAAGACATTGAAGAGGCTGTAAGCTTCTTAAATATAAGAAAGACAGCACATTAAAAGTTAAGTGAGTCTTACTTGGAACGAAAGAATTCATGATGTCAAAAAAGAAATATGCGATATTATAATCTGGAGATAACGGTATTTAAGCTGCTATGCAAACTTTATGATTCTGATAAATGGTATATTAGTGAAAATGGTTTTAAGATTGGCCCGATAAGATACTACTATCATCATCATATTTCGTTGAAGCGCATCGTGATAGGTAAATATGGGCACAGAAAACTTGAAGCTGAAGGGAAGTATAAAGTTACAAGTAGCGATGTGACAAAGTATTACGACAGGGAGAGATTGAAGACCAAGTTTCCTTGGATTGATTGACGTTTGATCTTTACAAACCCACCTCAAATACACTTAAGGAGATCTTTTCTCCAGCAAAAGCTGTCTTTTAAGATTAACAGGACCTTTTTTGCAAGCATTCCCATAAGATAAAATCCAACATTGTTACAGTCATGTCGGAGCATATTGTTTGTTATAAAAACAGTTGAGCGAAAAACAGAAGCATATCATTGTACCCGCGTCTTACTTGGAACACATAATGGTGAATATGAGTTTTTATGAAAATGAAAATAATGTAGTTTCCAGTGAAGTGTAAAAATAACTCGGAACTGTTACGTGGTCGTCGGTTGTTATTATTTATTTAGAGATTCGTATCTATCATAATGGGATATCAGTTACAGACACATACTCGATTACAAATAAAGAACAAATTCTCCAAGCCCGTTATTTTGTTCTCCGTGGCCATTAGGCCTTTAGACCCCAGCCTTTTTAATTTTAGCGCAGAATCGCCATTCGCCATCGCCAAGTGTCATTAATTTTCTCAAATCTCTTTTCGATCAGCAAGCTGCATTTAGGAAAATGTTTTGCGAGTTCTTACAACCCAAGACTCTTTAAGGCAAGAGTGAATAGGCTTCTTCTGGGTAAGCTCGTACAACCGTAGATTCCATCCTTCTTGAGATCAGGAGCGATCCCATTACAAATAAAAAAAAATGACCAGGAAAGGGCTAAGCAAAGTCTACCTACATTTATTTACTACAGTGCAGACATTCTTCTTAGATGCTGTCATTTCCATGTCTTGGCTGACGACCACTGGCTATGACTGTGTAGGTAAATATTTCCTCTTGGTCATAGGTAAAACACAAATGAGATGTAATTATATCGGATGGCGCAACTTTTCTAGGGCAAAGGTTTATTCCACAATAGTTTATATTTTAAATAGTTGTTACCTGAGTTGATAAAGTTGATACCTTAATTTTATTACAATGGTTAAAATAAATGGGTTTTTACCCTTTTTAAAGTAATGGACTCAACTATTACAGATCTGTTTACTACAGCGTACGGACTGCGCAGTACATGTACAACGACTATAAATTGATAATGCTCGTCATAATGTATGCAAGTCCAAGGTCAAACCATGTCTGCTTGCAGGTTGATGGGTACGGCTTGGTGCTTCACTTCTTAGGTAAAATGTAGCCTATCTATACTATCTATTTATATTTTATAGAAAGGCGTAGAAAAATATTGAAAGTACAGACAAAAGCACATCAAGCTACTACAATCTGTCAAATTTCCTTAATAAATTTTCAACTTTATCGCTGATATATGTATATGTCGGTATATGGTTCAAAGTTGATTGGGAAATTGTTATATTTTCGGGTTGTTTGATATGCTGGCGTCTGTACATAATGCTGATTTGGCAAGGATGGTGATTTAAGAAAAATTAACAGTGAAGTTATGCAATTAATTAAAATAAAAACCGGACACTTCACAACCATACCTACATCTGGTACAGCTACGCTTATTTTTACTTCATGGGAACAATAAAATTAGCTAACGTTGCGTTATACAATTAGTCCAGTAAAAGAATTGGTGTAAAATAAATCTCGTAGTAAGCCATTTGTAATTCACAGAAAATGTTTTTAGAATGGCTAATTTTCAGTTATATTCTCAAAATGAAACTTGGCATTATCATTTCAGACTTGTTAACAAGTTTTAGGCTTTCATGTCAAGCTTTACACTACTAATTTATAGAATTATAAATAATATAAAGAATTCATCATCTGCCTAGCCGTTTCCCTATTATGTACGTTAGAGTTAGTTTCCAGTCTAATCGAACGCAGCTGTATACGAACGAATGTACATGTGTTCGTTTATTTCATCGTTTATTCAAATAAGGTGCAAGGCAACAGTTTTCGAACATCAGCAAAATACAACCCCAAAACGTTACTCCTTCACAACTACCATATTTTTAAAGAAGAACCAGAACTTCAGACGCCCGGCAATACGTGTCTTCACTGAAGACCTGATGGAAGGATCGAAAATTCTGAATCATGCGAGCCATCTTTGGGATCAGAATAAAATGCTTTGCTATAGTGATATCGGCTTAGATGTTGGAAATATGAGTCTAATGGCGGAAAAATGTTTGTTTATGGCGTTTATCCACTCTAACACGATAATCCAGAGAACAATGCAAAGAGACGATAGCCCGCACTAAGAAAATTCGGCATATTATCGGTCGTATGTATTACCTCAACAGATAAACATAGTCCATTTAAGAATACCTATCAGATTTCTTTTATCAACATGATTGAATATGAAATTTTAGATAACGATGTTTGGCCATCACGTGATATGAATTAATTATTTTATTGTGTTTATTGAAATGATAATCATATGACTTTGTATTGATTGTATTGTTGCACTTTAAAGAGTTTACATGGTTTAAATTTATCAATTAATCTACTTATAGACATATCAAAGAGGGAGTGTATACTGTGTTCCGGATGGCACGTTAAACTGTAGGTCCCGGCTGTCAGTGAACATCCTTGGCAGTCGTTACGGATAGTCAAAAGCCAGTAAATCTGACGCCAGTCTAACCAAGGGGTATTGGGTTGCCCGGGTAACTGGGTTGAGGAGGTCAGATAGGCAGTCGCTCCTTGTAAAACACTGGTACTCAGTTGGGAAAAGGCTCGGGAGATGATGAAAGAGGGAGTGTATGACGACTTTGTATTTTATATAAAGAACATTCACGTAGAATGTGAAATTGAAATTCGAATACATAAATAAAATTTAAAACTTCAAGAAGGCGAATGAAATGAAAACGATTGTTATTGCGTAAAAAAATAACAAATGTGCATTTTAAATCACTGAAATAACATTAAGATTACAATATTACAAATTGCGAGTCTAGGATACTTAAAAACAAAAATATATTTCATACAACTGCTGCCCACAAAATGCTCAGTGCCATTTAATACGAGTACGGTAACATTAACATGAATTTAAATGTTCAATTCAATGTCAGAGCATATCAAACAAGAAATATTCAACCAATCACATCGGTTATCGCGGTAAGTTCGACTTCCATCGCTGTATGCAAACGAATACATATTTTGAGTTCAACCAAGTTGAATAGCGGACTACAAGCTACATGACCGTCTGCAGATCTGGGTCAAGACGTTTGGCATGAAGATACAATCACTACGCGTCTCTACTTTGTAACCAGAAAAAATGTTACGATACCCTCTTCAGTGGTTACCACAGAATTTAGCACAGTTTTCAAAGGTATCAGTATTATGTTCAAGACTTTAATCGGTAATTCTTCGATGTGTGAAGTAAATACACTACACAACTATTACAGTACCAAGAAGTAACACTACAAATAGTAATTGGCATTAAAAACATTCATACTTCAAATAAAAAATATAATGAGTCTATCTAATAGGATCAATCTATATTATAAGTGTGTGTCATGTGTATAAATTAATTGAACTCGTTTTGCTACTGGTTTTTCCATGAACATAGCTTTAACATTTTTTTATCTACGATCATTGAGCAGATACATCTCGGTAAATTTAATTATAATGTGTCCCTATTATCAGCGCACACTCGTTTAATTTTCTATTGGGTTCATTTTTTGTCGCACGGCTTGTCAAGCTCGTTGCCGTTGGCATCAAACGCACGAAATTTCCTATCGTTAATGTTTTCATTATCAAACATCTGTTAATGACACGAGGAAATACGAGGGCACGCTCGCCCGACTGATTTTAATTGGTTTTATGACTAACCTTGTAAAACAATTTTAACGCGAGGGTGTCATCTCATAACCCCAAGGTGAAGCAACCAGTAATCGTTTAGTTTATTGTTAACTTACCTACATTATTAAATCGCTGACTTTATCCTACTTGTGAAATCAATATTCAAGCTAATTAATAATTGCCTGTATTCGAAACGATTATTTCAACAAATTACAGGTCCTCAACGGCAGGAGCATAATTTAACACGCATTCTGCTGCGGCGTATGCTTCATTAACATTTTCCGTTCCCATTACGGAAACAGGCGCGGGCTGTTCGAAGCTAAACCGCGCGAAACGAACCTCTTTTTGTCTGTGGAAAAAGAAAAAGAACAAAAACACAAAAGTTCCAGCCAGCTGCGCCCGAGCATCCTGTCGACGTCACTACACCTTTTTGCATCCATTGATCACGACGACATGCAGCTATCCTTTGCTGTCGAACCGCGCTATCCCGCGGGGAAGCGAGATGACAGTAATGAGTGGTTTCTCCATCGAGATAATAACGGCAGTCTTCCGCAAAGCGCCTGTTCTTTGATAATGCGTTTTGTTGCAGGCCTTGTTGATTTTTATTTGGGTGTAAACGGGTCCGGGGCGCCGGGACAAAGGGTGGTCGCTTGTCAATAGATGTCATTGTTATGACACAATCGCTTAACACTTGGGGTTCTGTCAGGCTCATTATATAATTTGCAACCGCTGCTAATTGCGGAACATTGTCTGTCAAACGTCACTCGAGCGATTGAGAACGAATTGAGATAATGTCTTTGAAACTTACCATGAATGAAGCATATCAGTTTCGTATCTGTTTAATTAGTTAAATAGACAGCTACATAAGTCAATTGTTGATATAAATAGGTAGCATGTCTTTAAATAATGTATAAGATATAATGAGGAATAATCGCACTCAAGTGCGTAACGTCATTGTTATCAGTTACTTGTCACTCATACTGATACTGGACATGAAAGGTGGCCGGTTTTACTTAGCACAGTTTATCTAGCGATGTACGACTCCAAGTAGAATAAATGTTGATACGTTAAATTTAACGACAGTTATGAATACCCAAAAAACATTTAGAATAAACCTATTTATTGCAATCGTTTTTATAAAATCCAGGAATTATATATTTATTATATTTGGAACAATTTCGAGTAGCAGTTAATTATTTTCGGAGAATCAGAATGAAATAAAATTTCGCATTTAACGGTTTAAAAGCTGTTAATGTATATTTTAACAATTTCAATAACGTAATTGGGGTACATTCCAACGCTTATTTGTGCAACAAAAATAATTTAGCACCGATATTTGTAAAGTTTAATTTCATGATAGCGACAGCCCTGGCCACAATCACAAAATATTTGTCGTTGACTGATAACAAGAGCGTAGCGGTTAAGGTCAAGTTTTATCTCAGTATGTCACCGCCATATTGTACGAAGTATGTATTGAGATTATATGCTACGGTTACTTATACGTAGTTACCGAGCTTAGGAAGAGGAAGTTAGCAGATACTTCAAGGCTCGTTGCGACGATCAAGTATTAAATTATGCTTTAGTGTTCCGGTGTAGAGTTATCAATAGGAGTAACGGTCAGCTTCCTCTTTGACTTGTATACCGTTGTTGGTTTTTGGTGATACGTCATGTAAGCGTATTCTAAGATTTGCAGTAACTTTATAAACTTAGAGGAACTGGATATAAGAGCGGAGTTCCTTGCTTTTTTTAAAGATTTTTATTAAGTGGCTCATTAATAAACACACAGTTTTAGAAAGAGAACCCTACGATTAGGTAATGCGTTTTAAAATGTACGATACGATATGTATATTGTTATGATAGATAAAAGTACTACTTTTTGGGTCATGAAATTTATATTATACAAGGCCGCGGTGTTTGGAAATTCCAAAAGTGGTATTGAAGTAAACAGGAATTTAATATCGATAATAATTAGGCCCTTATCATAACAATAACAATATTTTTATAGAGGCACATAAGTTGTTATGTACAATGCCTTTAGAAGGTAAATTAGGATTTCATAACGACATCTACATATTTTATTTATTTCGCTAGTTTCAAATAAATGTTGGTTGGAAGAAACCTGCTTCATTTAATTGGTCATTTAAAGAAGAATACGGGACCGATTTGAAATACTCTTTCAAGGCTATATGCTACGCGTTATCCGATCAACGCGAGTGAAGCCGCTGCCAGAAGCAAGTATGACATAACCTGATATATGGGTATTGTTTTTGACCTAATGAATTTGCTGGGTTTAGTTGTACATGTAGATGTGTAGATACTTTAAGAGTAATTTATCTAAGACACATCGTTAAGAAATATTAATTCAAAAGAATTTTCCTCCTCAAGTAACACTGCAGGTCATTGACCTTTAGTATACAAATAATCCCATGTAGATAATGGTATATCTACATGGGATTATTTATTAAAACATTGTAGTCGTAAGGTGTACAGTGTACATATGGCAAAATAACTTCTTCCTCGCGGTAGACTTACAACTTCAACAGACAAACAGACAGCCATAAATCCTGTTTTTCTTTTATTACTAAGACGGCATGGAAATAATTTATTCGAGTCTGTTTATGTAAATATTTATATTGCTGTTATTGCATACAATGTTACATAATTTTATGTAAGGTGTGTGTTCTTTTGAACATATTGGCATTTAGTTATGATGATTGACTCTTTTGAGATGTTCGGATACATTAACCTATACTAATATTATAAAGCTGAAGAGTTTGTTTGTTTGTTTGAACGCGCTAATCTCCGAAACTACTGGTTCGATTTGAAAAATTCTTTCAGTGTTAGATAGCCCATTTATCGAGGAAGGCTATAGATTATATACCATCACGCTAAGACACACGGGAGTGGAGCAGTAACCAAAGATGCGGATGAAACCGCTGGGGATAGCTAGTGAACTTATATACTTTTGTAAAAAGAATTTCTTGACTCGTATAAATAATTATATTTGTATTAAAGTAATTATATTTATAGTTAACATCATCTGCCTAGTCTCTTCCCAAGTATGTGGGGTCGTCTTCCAGTCTAACCAGATGTGTACCGACTGTAATACATGGAGCCTGCCTCCTTGACCTCCTCAATCCAATAGCCATTGCTAAGACTGGTTGTCAGACTTTCTGGCTTCTGTCTTTCGTAACTTTTGCCAAAGATGTTGAAATAAAAGCCGGGACTTCTGTGTTTTAACCACCGAAGAAAAAAGAGAGGAGTTTTTAATTTAAACATATAACCCGATTTGGATGTGTTATATTTGATAGCTGGGTTATCAGCAGTACTTTTTGGTCATTTTTCATCAAAATCGGCCCAGTTTTAAAGCTTTTTTATATCAAAATAGTAGATATTATGTCATATTTTTCTTATAACTTGTTTTAATTATAAAAATTTGTGTGTTTATCCACTAGTATTAGAACCTCCTCTATGAACAGAACGAGCACCGTGATAAATAATATTCTCCACTAAATAGACTAACTTATAGGCGTGAATATAAATGACCGTAAGAGGCTTGGGCTACTATCTTAATGGATGCCTATAATTGTGGCCTATAGTAAGATTGAATTATTGCAGTATAATTTTAAGGATCTTTGAATGCTTATCTATACTAATGTATATAAAGCTGCATGAACAGTATGTTTGTTTGTTTGGCCGATAAGCTTATTTTAGGAACTACTGGTCCGATTTGAAAACTTTTTTCAGAGTTAGATAGCCCATTTATTGAGACAGGCTTATTATCTGGATGCGCAAATTAGTTCCCACGGGCCGCAGGTCAAACCGCTGATGGGACCTAGTATGATTGTAATAACGATTTGTTTTTACAAAAAAATACCGATAACATGGAGTTCAATTTGAAATCAGTGTAGTAATCAACTTGAAGTCTGGCTTAGGTATATTTAATTTGTAAGCTTTCCTTCGTTAGAACAACCTAAATAACCTAATTTTACTATTTATACATGCTTGATACATAATAATTTATACAAATCAGTAAATATTGAATCGAATATTTATATTTAGGTCAATTAGATGTGTGGTTTTGAGGCGTATTGTGTACTTTACAAGTACATATAGCATAGTTCAGTACAAGCTTTTATCGAGTGAAAGGGACAAAAAAAAACGATAACCATCTAATTGCTGACAACCATAAGTAACGGTACCACATAACACAATAGAAAACAGCTACAATAAAAAAATAAATAAGGGCACGTCCACATTGATGATTCGATCATTAAGGTCAGTATGCCGCAAAATAAGAAAATAACAGTCATGTTGATTTAAGTAAATTATAATATAATATGGCTAATAATAGTGTCATTTGCCCTACTGTACACGGAAGCTGTAACTCCCCTAAGGGGTTCGGATCTCGGCAGGTACAAATGGTAGTATGCTTAGTACGGAACCAGTTTAACGGTCGGAGTGAGGACCGTTAACTGCGAAATCGCTCGGCGCGGTATCACGAGCTCTCTGAATAGTTAGCGCCACAGATCGTGGTGTTACTTTTGTTTTGTTTAACCGCTTTGTTTTTAACTGTCCGTTTGTTTAACAGGTTCATAAGTGGTGATTGATATCGTGGTGATTGATTATTGCAACTATTGAATGAAATTTATTTGATATTTATTTATTGACTTCGGAAAACAAATGAGATTTCAGAATATGATTGTCGTGCCAAATGTTTTGAGCATGGTTATTATATGTATATAGGTTCATTTAGTAGGTACCTACTTCTCTAAACTAATACGACTATTATAATGCTGAGGAGTTTGTTTGTTTGTTTGAACGCGCTAATATCAGCAATTTCTCGCCCGATTTGAAAAACTAGAAGAATTTTTCAAATCCAGTAATTGCTGAAACTCGAAATTCTTTTTCGCTTTCTAACTTAGATAACTCATTTAGCGATGAAGCCTAGTCTTTCTATCCAGGTGCGCGGAGTAGTTTCGATCTGACGCGGTTGAAACTGCTGGCGGAAGCTAGTTTAAATATAAATAAAAAGCGGATATAAACAAATAATTGGTTACATAAATTCGCCAAAACAACCTATTCATTAACGATATGTGGTTAAGCGTTTTAGTCGGAAAAACAACACGAGTAAATTAACTACCGTTTTCAATGAGTATTTCTTGGAATCATTGACGATGTTATAAACATTTCATTTGAACTTGCAAATTAGGTAACTATGTATTTTGAATACCTAAGCTCTTCAGATATCAACTGTACAAAATGTGCAACTAGGTAGGTATACCGAATACCGTGATAAATTCTTAAGACTTTGTACAGACGCCAGCACATCAAGCTACCCGAAATTGTCAAATTTTCCCAATCAACTTTAAACCATATGCTTTAGCGAGCAAGTTGGAAATCATTAAGGAAATTTGACAGATTGTTGTGCTGGCGTGTGTAGGTACATTAGGTAGATAGGTACATGATTGCCTCATTCTTAGGCTACCACACAATATTGAATCTCTTTTTCTGTGTTCTTTGATTAGGACAGTCCCAAAACGCGTGTCATAGATATTGTTTACGACGGGAATACCGAATCAAATGTAAAATTAATGAGTCAATAGAGCTTATCAGGAAAGGAATACTATTGACATTGCTACATATTAAATTAGTCAGTAGTTAAGACTGAAACTAACTATAACAAATGTTGTAGGTACATAAGTATAGATATCATAAATAAAAAACTTTGAGGGTGTGTGTATTACATACCTACTTATTTACCAAATTATTATTGAAAACCGGTAAGTTCTATCGCGGTAGTTATTGTTAAAGATACATATTTTCAATCTTCAACACATTTGATGGTATTGAAAGCTCAATACGGGTTGGTGATTTCAGACTTTATAGTCCAGGTTTCCTCGAGATGTTTTCCTTCATCTTTAATCAGTCATTGGTGTCGAAGATAAACTTAGAAAGATCTACGTATAACTTAGAAAAGTTACATTGGTACTTGCCTGGCCTGGAATCGAACCCGCACCCTAATACTCGAAATACTGGTGCTTTAACCACTAGGCCACCACGACTTATATTTCTGACTGATATTGAAGTAAAAGCTATAAAATGTCTGTCAGATTGATATTAAAAATCAAACCGCGTAGGCGTTCAATTACACCAAAACTAATAACCTCATTGAAATTTTTATAAGAATCTTCGATCAATTTAATTGACTGAAAAACGAATTGGTTTTAAAGCAAAGAAAGTTCACATTATTTTTACACGCAAGGAATGTCAAAACACCTGATTTCAGAATCAGATACTGATAAAAGATAAACACAAACTGATAAAAGAAAATTAAGACAAGGTATCACTAGTTTTTAAGGCTCATAGCCTAACTTTGCAAATGTTGATCGAACAAACAGTTTCTAGTGGTTTTTCTCGCGTCCCCTGAAAATTTCTTCCTATACCTGGATAAAACATAATCTATGTTCAATAGGGATAGTGTAGATTTTGAACACTGAACGAATTTTTCAAATCGGTCAATTAGTTTCGGAGCCTATAACATCAAAACACACACAGAATCAGATCTTTCCACTTTTTAATATTATATGTAGTATAGATAAAATTAGTCCATAATTATTTTATGTCAAATATTTGAGAACATGAGAAAAAATAATTTATCATAATAAAGTATTTTAAATTCGATATTGCACAATATTAATTCAGCGGACAACATGTGTTAACTTTAAGAAGCATAACAGACGAAAAAAAAACTCATTTCGAGTCCCAAAAATAGAAAAGATCACATTACACATACCAAGGCATTAATTAATGAACAGCAAGTAAAACTAGCTCTTATAATTAAAGTTCGTTACGACATATCCCATCTGCGTGCGACTGCTTATCCTAGTTCGCAATCCATTTCCCTTGTTAGTTCATACTTTACGCCTTCCGATTTACGCAGAGCGTAATTTGAGCACCTTTTTAATTGCTAGGAACATAATAGTGCAAATTAATTGTATGGCTTATGTTATTGATAAGTAATGGTTTATTTCCTATTTAAAGTACATTGCAAACATGCTTATAGGTCGGTACCGAGTTCCAGGCATACGTAGGAATATCAATAGCGACATTTTTCTACTATTTTAATGTCGGATTCTATAAATAAAACGCATTTTAATTTATAAATGGTAGGAAGTGTGCTAAATCGTAAATTCAAATGTAGGCGTATATGTATCCCGTGTCGGCGGCGCGTTCTGTTCCACGCGCTCCTCGAAGAGATGTCAGCAACAGAGGAGGGGCCCATAAAGGGCCAGGGTCTGCTTGGGCTGCGGGTTGTTCGTAAGAGATATAGTGGCCCTGGCACACAGGGACCTCCAGAAGGAACATAGTGGGTTTTAGTCAGTTAGAGTCTGACACTCCCTCCAGCTGCACCCTCAGCGGGAGGGGTCATTTGATGATTTCCCACGAAAAAAAAAAGGGCGTCTATCTATATGTTATATCATATTTTCAACATATAAAATAAGCATGTATTATACTGGATCTCCTGTTTGGCGCAAATTAATTACATCATGAAGTAAACGACCTCTGGATGTCCAATTATTATTATTTTAGCATAAGTCATTGACTCTCGTAAGTTGTTAGTCGTGATAAAACAATTTATAGTGTAGATAGAATTATGTTGTAACATAGTGTTTTGTGAAACAGCTTTTGAATATCAATGCACGATTATGAATGATTGCTTTATTCTGATAGACTTTATTTGACGGTGTTATTAAATTATGCTTATTTTCCTCTCCGTGCAAATGGTGTTGAGAAGAAACATATGAACGTAGGTATCGATATCGACAATTGGGATAGGTATCGAAGATCATGTTGATATTTTCCCACATATATTAATTGATGGGTTAGCAAGGAATGACTTTACACATTTTGGTGCATAGAACAATACTTGATTTGATGATTACCGAAATTGATTAACAAAAATTTAATGCGGTGTGTCTTTTACAAAAATAGAGTGTTATAGGCCCAGGAGTAGACATTTTATATAGATGAATAGATGTAGACCAGAATGGTTAAATAATAAAAACAATAATATACACACACTTATTAGTTGTTAAATTATAACAAGACTATCTCGTGCAAATTCTGGGTACAAAGGTTGGCAAATTGTTTAGCAGGGTTATTCTCAGAGGACCTCATAGTTCGCAGTTCGGATTTCTGTCCAGTTAATGGAAAAACCAGCCCGCTAGGTTTAGGAAAATCAACATAAAAGCCGAGAAAGGTATATTATTTCTCAGTTTATCCTTCTCAGAAATGTGGTTGTAGCGATGACATACCTATTTAATAGTCTACGCAGGTAAAAAAGATAATTTAAGGCATGATCCGTGAAATGATTTTGATTCAAAACTTACCGTAGCGAAACTAAACAGCAACACAGTTTACAAGCACTATCCCACACACACACACACACACAGACACACACATACACTGAAGGACGTTAATCGCGTGCAAGCTTACGAAAATTTCTAAAGCAAACATGCTCAGCGCTGTTGTCGTAGCGAAATAAGTTTCACGAGCGCATTATTGTACCTGCATCTAGTTAGTTTTACGTCGTAAATAATTACTTAAGTTTGTTTTTAGTTGAATAACATTTTATGGACATGCTATTACTGACTACAACATACAACTACAATATAAGTCTAATGCAAAACTGCGATAGTGTCTTAGTAGAGCGTATTAACATAATATGAATGATATGATGAATGATCTCATATAAAAAATTATATTAATAGGGTCTATCAAAAGTTAAACGGACACTTAAAAAATAGTTAAAAGAATGATGTTTTTAATCATATAATGATTTTCGGGAATTTTCTCTCGGCGATTTATTACTAAGAATTTATCTTACAAGAAAACCAAACGATGCTCGATTTATACACAGTTTTTTTTTTCGTTTCAGTAAGCATCAAAATATGAGTATTGTCAAGCACTAGATGAGAATCACGTTTTTGCAAACGTGTATCGTGTTTTCCAATTTCAAATCACGTGTTCCTTTTTCAAAACGAAATACGTATAAAACTGCGTAGGGGAGTGAGTGGTTTGGTGCGTCCGTCGCGTCTGGCATTGTCCGGCAATAGTCCCGTCCGGAATCCCGACACAAAGAGAGATGTGTTTTTATTCCTGATTGTGCCCACAAAGAGGTCCAGCAGTCGAGCATTCACTCACTCTCCTAGGGTTGCTATAACTATAAACAAAATTGTTTTATCCCCTGAAAAGAGGTTTGTTTGTGAGTCATTCGTTTTAAGGGTCACCATAAAGATGAGGATAAACGAGCTAAACGGAGTACGCTGTTATGTTTTGAATATTTGGGAACATTTTATATCGTATGGTTTTATTCAGGATAAACGAATTTCCAGCACAATTAGTAATGTGTTTAAAAATAACAGTTTTATGAGTGAACATTAACTAAGTGCTCAACTATGAAAAAAAAAAGCTTTTTTAAATTTCGTTTAAATTTGTATAAAAATACGGCACTGGCAGCCCTATGTCATGTATATTTCTACAGGCGGGTTCCGCTAAACGTCACGTCGACAGTATTATAAAGCAGGAGCGGATTTCCGAATGCTCCTCAAAGCTACGGCGAAGATAACATTTTTGCGTACAAACGGATGTAAGCACTCGCGTTACGGATGTTAATACATTTTCAAACCGATTCAAGATAACCTTTAGTATAATTTTTTACATAAAAAAATTCGTCAAACTACTCTTATCTGCTGGATTGGACAGTATTATTAAACTTATAGGATTAAACTGATTGGCAGACATAAAAGACACTTTATCTGTGTTTCGCTTGTTTAATATATGTATTATAAAATTACGTGTGATACGATCTGACTGAACAATGTTATCACGTAGATAATTGATAGCGATTATAGAAATTGATACGTGTAGGACGAAAGGTGAATAGCGATGTAAAGCCAACAGATTGGACATAATTTATCCAAATCCTGTGAACGTATAATTTGGGATTTTAGTGTAAAATATGAATCTGTATATCGAACGCGGGTATGTATGAAAATGATAGTTTTGATAAAAATAATTAGTAATACCTTAGACTTTTATTGTCATGCCCATTATAAATTGTATAAATTGTTACATCACTAAAACTTGTCGAGGAAATATTATTATATTTATTATCACGAGTCTGTGGTTAAGCTAGTTATCGCTTTGGCGTAAAACAACAACTTGGATAATTCTGGGAAAGCCCAACTATTTTCAGGCAAAAAATAAAATCAATTCATAAATACAGTTCGTGCAAATGACTTTGCGTCTCTGACGTTAGCCACTTGAAGCCTCACGCATGCGTAGTAGTATATTTTTTGATTTCGTGACATTGCTAAAAGCCGTCATCGGAAAAGCAAAGCTTCTCGATGAGATCTTTACGAACAAATGCGTAGGGAATCAAATTGCTAACTTCAGATACATACACCTATTTGTAGCAAACTGCACCATATGCAATATGGCCTGCGTACAGACCTAAAATTGTTACTATTTACAGAAAAAAGTTAAACCGTTTTTTTTTGCAATTATCTGATATCATATCCAGATAAGTTTCCATCTATTGGCATAAGATAAAACAAAAACACATGGAGCGGATACAGCTTTATCAGATAATGACGTGCTTATGATAAACGCTGATTTGTCTATAAATTACAGACACGAGATAAGGAAAAAGTCGTAAAAAATATATTGTTCTCCGGCAGCTTTTCGAAGATTTTCCCTTTATTGACATAAATGAAAGAGATATTCGTCTACCGTAGAAATATACTTACAGGCATCAAAAGAAACTGCTCAAACAATTTTCAACGTGTCTTACCTGGAACAAAAAGGTCGAGTTTAATTTTCAGAGTATCGTAGCAGAAATAGGCTTGCGTGGGACGAGACGGAGTCCCCGACAGTTGATAGTGGGAGGATAGATCTTTAGAAAGCACTTTTTATCGACAAAGTAACTGTTGGTTCTAAAGTTATAAGCAATAAATAGTTAATACCTTTTCAGTTATTATAGCATTCTTGATTGATTTCTTTTGCCGCGTCGTAGGATTTGATCTTTTATTTTTTAAAGGAAAATAGCTCTGTTTGTGATTTTCTTTGTACATTATCATACAAAAAAACTTTTCAACCTTTTGGAATAATATAATTTTTGCTAGAAAATTCAATTTTCTATTTGAAACTTTGTATGTAAGTGTAAACGAGACCAGTAAATACGTTCATAAATACATAGGTATTGCATACGCATCATGAAAACTAACATTTATAAATAGTGACGCGCGCAAGCTACAGAAAAAAATCGGAAAACAAAACGTTTTATAACGCCAAGATTATGTAAAACCGAACACGATTTCATCCATATTACGTAGTTTTTTATAGAAACGGGAACATAAAATGGCAAACAGGCAATACGATGTCCGCTTGGGTGTTTTATGTGTTTAGTATGTATCGATAATGTGTAGGACGGAGTAAATGAGTCACCGCACTATTTTTGTAGTTTTCCGACATTGAAGATCGGTCCGGCAATGAAATGCCGATACTGTAATAGATTATTTATTTTGTTTACTTGCTTTTTATTTTTATTGGTGTAGTTACGAAATATGTTACTATAAAATAGCGCCATTTAATATATTTATTAAGGGTACAATTGCAGTTTAATTACGTAACACTTATAAGCATACCTTACCTACATAGTTATACAAAAATTTCGCAGTTTTTATGCCCATTGATAGTTCAGATGAAAACACTACCAATGTCAGTATATGTATGTATTTAGCTACGTGTAACCTGTGTAATGTAGCAAAATGCATATTTGACTTAGAAATAATTAGTTCTAGGAACTGAATGACCTACACTCATTCGTGTGGAGTTTATGTTTTTGCAGTGGTAACACTGAAAAGAAAATCTCCGCATTAGATTTGGAACATGCTCTACTCTGACTCAGGCGATGATTCACAGGGAAGTGTTGTAAATATTGATGAAACATTATGACGCAATAAAGTTCCTAAAGGGTCTCTCTTAAAAGCATAAATCACCTTTAATTATGTGAGAACAAGCCTTACAATTTGTCAAACGCGCAAAGGACTCAACAACAATGAATGACGGCACAACTACTAAGACGCATTCATTATTGAATACAGAGGAGGCCGGCGCCCACTACGCCATTCATCTACAAAAACATTTGCTGTAGGAAGTCCCCGGGTTGCGGGTGTTTCTCGGGAATCCCGGCGGCATGTTCCCGACTACCTGTCCTGGAATACTGGGTGGCATACGGTACTAGATCCTTCGATAACCGACAAATACAAACAGTTGCGCCGTCCGTCGCGGCGTCGCCACCCGCTAATACCGTGTAATATGAACATTGTGCCACAGTCCACCTCACTGTTCCCGGTGAACAACTTCTTATTGTACTTGAGTATGTTTAAGCTAAGCACATTCCATTTGCTTTGCTACGGGATAAAACTATTCATAGAATTCTCTGAAACGATAACTTACGTATGTAAAACTCGTAGCACTTTTTATTGTTATCGCAATATGATTTTTACCGAGTGAAACTTTACTGCGAAGTGTGAACTTTTTCATAATACTTCACATATTTCATGTTACGCTTATTTCAATAAAAAAACCTAGCACTTTTCCTGTAACATAAGAGACAAATTACCGTTTTGCACGCAAAAGGTGCAGTTCAATTTAAATCACGGCACGGCTCCCCACAACGATATTAAGGGAAAGAGAAAAAAGGGGAAAATGTGGGTGCTACTTTTTCAGCCCCTCTCTGAAAAGCCTCACGTATCACGAACAAAGACGTGCAATGCTAATAAAAACAGCGGATCATTTGAAATACAACAAAGCCGCGGAACAACGAATGGAAATCAATCACTCACCACCATACAGAACCAGTTTACGGTCGCTCGTCGTACCGCCAACTATGAGGGAACTTCACGCTTGTAAACGTGAACTTTAATTGGTCCAATGTTTTGTTTGTATTTTGGTTTTGGCGTGTTTTATTAGATCCGTCACCCGACTGTACAAATGACTCGTCGCAGAATGCAATTGATACGCGTCCAGTCTTCTAAGCGAGAACTGCGTTAGTGTTGAATTTCGGACTTGCCGATAAATAGTGGCGTACTCGGCTCATACAGACGCGCGCTCGTCACAATGTTTTATTCGGAAAAAAGTATCAAGTTTATTTTAAAACGGTGAATATAAATGTAGAGTAATTTATCCACTTTGCAGAGGCAGTGTGAGTTTACGGTCAGTAGTCTGCCCGTGACAAATACCATGTCCAACTGACGCATGTGCGACTGATTCATACGAAATTGCGACCGCATAAGTGTATTGTGTTATAAATAGGGATATAAAGGGTGCAACAAGTGAAAGGATGTTATTTTATAAAAGAGGAACTGTAGTGACTGCGGTGGGAACGTTGTTTGTTGTGGGCTTTTGATATGTTATCTTATCGAAGCGAGCAAGGTCACAGTCATGCTCAAGCTTAGTGGTTTTGCGGACTGTTGTCAGCAATGTAAATAGCTTTGTTACTCACAATTATAACACACTAGTTGCGCCCTACAGCTCCACTTGCATTTTGCATTGCAGTTTACAGATATAAATTAAAATTTTATTATAAGAGCCACAACAAACTTTAGACTATCAGTCAACCATCGGCTGACAGTTTAGTCTCCAGTTTACCTATCTATGCATTCCTTTTTAAGATTCAATAACAAATAAATGTGTAACAAATTGCATATTAGATACTTTCATATACATACGAGTACTTGACTATAATTTAGAAGTTTTTTGTTTATAGAGATCTCAAAGACTTGTCTGTGATGGTGTTCAGTAATAAGGACTTAGATTTATACTGACCTGAGATTTCTGCCGATCTCATCTCGTTTAAAAAAAAAAATAGATTTAAACCTAATGGTATTATAAAAATAACATTTATACCTTGTATTTTTACCACAAACAGTTGTACATTCCAACAATAAATGTTATACATAAATAAAACACGTATTTATTTTCCTACTTCTGAAAATAAACAACACTTCTAGGTACCTACTAAAACAATTGCACCGCACAACATTGCAATAACAACGCAATTTCTCAATCATAAATAAGTACTCAATTAAAAGTAAATAACACAAATTCCGCGTTTTCTACAAACTATTTCAATATCTATGCTCTATTTCATCAAATCTTGATAAGATATGTGATGTACATTAGGTACTATTTACGATACCTGTGCATATACAGTGGTAACTAAATAAAATTATAAATATTTATTTACTCGTTAAGGTAAAGTATAAAAAAATGGCGTGCAGACCCATTGTCGGCCATCTTCGCAGGACAATACTGCACAAGCATTTGCGCAGACACGGGTGCACTCTCTCTTTCCTCACTTTCATAGTCCAATAGGATAGCAATCCTACACGACCGGAGAGAGATCAGGCGCCGCCGGGGGGTAGCCAAGATGTCTTTTTAAAATCGTAAACTCTAATAAAAACAACAGAAATGTGTCCTTGGAAGGGACTACCTACTTTCCGCACGCTGATAAAAAGTAGCCTATGTCCTTTCTATTACTCTAGATTATGTTTCTAGCAAATTTTATTTAAATCAGTCTAGCCGTTTACGCGTAGTGGCGTGACCAAGGGAAATAGGGATTATTTTTATTTTATTTTTGATGTTTTTCTTGTTATTCTTGATTTGAAAAACGATTGAATGAAATCGCTTTCCTACAACTAGAGTCTCTAGTTTTCACAATTAGAGATTCTACTCTCGAACTTATCGCCGTCAAGGATAATAAAACATGCGTGAACATGAATAGGCAATGTAGTTACTGATATTATCTATGTAGTACCTACGTATGAGGTAGCTTTGATCTGAATCATAGTACCTACGTACGTATGCACAATATATAATGACGCCTACACAAACAGAGCAAGCGTGATGAAACGATGTGAATATTTTACATAATGTTTTGCAAAGTGTTATTAATATTAACACAATCAAGACAATTATTGTGAAAAACACGTGCTATAGATAAATATGTACTACGAGTAATATTATAAAGCTGAAGTTTGTTTATTTGCTTTTTTACGCTCTTATCTTAGGAACTACTTGCTAGCACCGATTTGGATTATTTTTTATGGCAGCCTAATTATTGAGGAAGTCACATGCTTATTTTATCGATGCGTGGAGTAATTCCCACGGGAAGTAGATAAATCCGCTGGCGGAAACTAGTGCCATTTATAATAAAAACAACGTAGGTGTACCCATTTCAAGCAAACTCAATTAAGGTATTCGTTTTAGAAAGTTAAAAGGAAGAATTGCATTAATTCATAAATGAGGCTTAATTTAAAGGTTCCCTTTTTAAAAATTAATAAATTTACTATTTATTGCTTACGTTTTCACTGTACTAAACTCGTAAATGCTAAGTTATAAATTCTAAAACAAATACCATCACTATCAAAATATCTGAACACTGAAAATCAAACGCCGGAAAATGTTAAACATACTTAACTGAACGCTGGGAAAACTAAACGTGAACGTTATCTGGAGAACAAAATAGACAAGCGTTTCCCATCGACGTACAAAGGCGACTGTTATATTTATTTATCCAGTGCACATTTAACTGGAACCAATCACAAACTATGGCATAAATATGGTATCAATTAGAAACATAACGTGAGCTTTGTCCATGGATAACGCGGTCAATGAGTCATTTCACACCGCTAACTGCCCATTGTTGCATTATGGTGATATTTCAATATTGAGCCTAAAGGCCCATTTAGTTAGAGACTGATTCTCGTCTTGAAGTTACATAAAACATTTCCTTCGTCTAAACATTCACTCTTCTCGCCCGTTGATTTGGGCGAGAAGCGGCGTGTCAATTTAGTCTAGTAATCGCTAAACTCGAATGACAAATCGGGCCTTCAAAACGGTTAGAACTGATTTGTATGATACTCGTTTATATTTAAAAAAATGTCATACTAGATTACCGAAACGTCCGATAAATTCTCTCTATCTAATGGATCCATGGGCCTTAAGGCACTTTAGTTATTTAGTAGGCGAGTTTTCCCCGCGGGTAAAGGCAGAAGGATCTATACATCCACATTTTATGGTACAGTAGCAAGCCAGTCTGGAAATATGATAGAAATATTCGACAGTTTAAGAAAAAAATAATAAAATGATCAGTTATAGTAGGTACCATTGAAACCAGCTCCATATGTTATAGGTAGCTTTTACTGATAGGCTCAAAATGCCCTAATTTGGGTATTTCAGTGCTTGAGCCATTATTTTGTAGGCATGTACCAAATTGATATTGTCTCTCAGCAATTACATAGGCTATTACACATTGAAGGATATTTCAATATCTTAGGTTAACTGAAGCATATGTTCAACACTGAAAATCTTTAAAAAACATCGAAAAGAACAGAAGAAGATTGTTTAAACATTGAACCACAATTCAACTCACAACACCTTGACCCAGTTTGAAGGACCCACCGGGAACTAACTTATGACGTTCAAAGCAAAACTTTTGTTGCTCGCTAACTCTATAGGTACACTGAAATTGACCATGAAATCAGGGCCGATCTAGGAAAAACTATATCAGAACCTCATTCCTACAAACATAACTAGCTACATGAATAGTAAACCAGTTATGTGTCAGAATCAGATAAGCTTATGATATTATGAAGCCGTTATATCTGTAGTCATCAAGTGCATTCTGCCACGACAGTGACGCGAGATTGCATCTAAGTGCCATTATAATTATACAGTACGTGTTCATGAGGACTAAGATATGCAGGGAATAGCCATCATTTTATTCAATGAGTTTATTTTTACTGCACGCATGGAATGGGGAGTATCCTTTTTTTAAAATAAAGAACTTAATATCTAATAAGCTACTAGGTGTTATTTGTGAGGCAGTCGCGGAAGACAAATTTGAATAGATTTTTTCACAAACATATTATACCCACAGTAATTTTAAAGAAGTCCTTGAAACTAGTTCAGACTCACGATAATTGTACAGCGCCACGGCCGGACATGACGTCACATTATAATCTTTATGACCGCAACATTTAAGCGTTGGTACATACAAACTCCTTTGAATAGATTTCAAAGAGCTTCGTAATAACAGTTTTTGAAATTTTCGCTCTATGAAAGTGTTCGAATTTAATGTTTTGCAACGTCACGTGATGCTGTTGTATTATTAGGTTAATGTTCGGTTTTATAGACTGGCGAACGACGGCATAAGCGGTTCATATGAAACTCAGTGGTTGTATCATATGACCCCTCTTTCACGGAGATTAACAAAATAATAGTGTAGGAAAGTTCAATGTACAATCGTATCATACCATAATAATAAACCTAAAAAGGTGCATAACAATGCAAAACTATCGTATCAAATACTTCGCTAAGCTTATACCAACCAAACAGTTCACCGCTCTCAACAAAAACAAAGAGACAAAATTCTCGCTGTGCATGCATTATTTAAAAAAATTGTAACTCTAAAATTGCAGAAACCGTGAAAAAGGCGAGTGGCGACTGGCTAGTGGGCGGTAGATGGGAGCGTGCCCTATCGCGCACACGTCGCGACGCCCGGCTCTCAGTGTTAGTACCAGTATTACTCATTGCTTATGTGTGTGTGCACTTGGCTTTAGCTAACATCAGATTTTGGGATTTATCTTGAGGTATATTTGGAGTTAACTCAGTTGTAGCTTCGAATGATTTTAAAGCTTTAACTTTTACTTGCTTTCTTGAGTCTGGGCCTAAAATGCCTTATGCCTTTTCAATACCTATCTTCTTTATCATCTTCTTTCTTTATTACCTCTTATTTTTTAACTTTGTCACAAACATATTTTTATGTATTTAAAAATTACTCGCAATTTATTATTACTTCGTACTAACTCCTTTGTTTTTGATGTTTGTGCCTGGAAAATCCGTTCAGCTAATGAGCTTAGTCAGAATGTAAAAAAGAAAGTATTATCTTAACGTAACTATAAATAGGATAGACGTCAGCGAGACGGCTCACTGTAGACGGCACTGAATCAGTTGTGTTTGTGTTATTTGTTGGCCCTGGTACACCTCTTTTGCTGTTAAAACATTGCACATTTATTCTAATTCTATTCGATTTCGTTACTCTAGTATAATGTTCATACTTTCAGCGGAATCATCGAAACTATGTTCACCTTCTTAAGAACTGTAGGCTTTAGTTCTAAGGCTATTTTTCTTTAAGATGATGGTTTAAAGCTACCACTACAGGCGGTCATGTTTTATAATAAGGAGGGGAACTTAGTCTTGTTTGACAATATCAAGTTTCATTCAAAAGAATTTACAATTTAACTAAAATACGGTAATGGATTGTGTATATGTATATAATTTGTCGATTTAAAGACAGTGAGCTGGTATGACTGGCAAGTTCGAGCATGAGTATTCAAATGACGTAAACGAAATCCATTTATGCTGTAACAAATTGAATTCAGTAGTTTTCACTATCATGTAGGTATTTGCGAATATTTATTGAACACTTTGCAAAGAAAAATGTAGTAATTCACAAATACATTCCTCTAAAATAACTCTAAGCGGCGAAGCCTTTAACAGAATCCAGTGGGCAATTCGCAAGATTCCTTCGGACGCATTTACCTATTCGGACGATTCTGTCGCCATTACAGTGCTTATGTACCACAAATGGTTATCGTGTGGGTAGTTCACACTACTAACGCTTATGCGTTCTATCTAAACCCAGACAAAGACGCCGTCCGTCGTATAAAACTAACACCACTCTCTTAAATAGACAGACTTCCATAGTAAGCACATTCTAATTATATATTTACATATCAAATTTCAAAATAAATATTCTTCAGTGAAGATCTGTACAAAGTTTACCAAACTAAAAAATCTTGACACCAAATCAGACGTTGACTAAAGACGGCATATCAACATTTCTTATATTTACTTACCTATATCTACCGAACGTAAGCTTTACATCAATAAGAACGATAACAATGAAATCCTAATAGAGAGATGAAAGAACGTCGCGTATTCAATAACTGGCACTTGGAGCTCGGCTATTGAAAACATCACGACTGCTTCAACAAAAGATTCCCATTCCAGAATGATGACGACCAAATCTTTAAAATTTCAAAACACCAGTAGCTTGGCATTAGACTGCAACGTGTACGAAGCCAAAATTGATAAAAATTTCAAGGGGTTTAAATCAAAAGCCGGTTGTGGTGGAGTGCACTCTATTATTTGTGAACATTTACTCTTTGAAACTTTCGTCTAACATGCGGTTGCATCGAAAAGTATGAAGTAACAGATTTCCAAAATATCTGATTAAGGGGCGGTTTCACAGGTTACGGATAGCGACTATGTACCAGATAAATGAAGAAAAAATTGAACAGAATTTGTATGAAATTATCTACTAGTTAAACTATCTGGAACTTGACGCTTAATATCGCAATTATATTGTGTTTATAAATGTGTAATTATTCTTTGAAGTTTGTAAAAATATCCGATAAAGCAGAACTATTGAAATATTCCTTTGTTATAGAGATGCTGCAGATAATGCCAATTATCAATATGTTTTTTGATGCGCCATGACCGGTCGTGAATGCTGCTTGAATTGACAATTGCTTCTCGTTATGTAAATTAGTATTTCGTAGAATCTCTGATATGGAGATGAGTAATTTGTTCCAGGAATATGAAAATGTTATATTGAACGGTCTTGGGAATGTAAGATGTCGTTCTCAGTAGACTAGGGCCGACAGATATCGGTATAATTTGTGTCAACAAGAACATATTCTCCGAAGAGGCAGATGTACGCTTTTCTTCTAAATTTAACGCGATTTAATCTCACTTGTTTCTAGGGCACAACCACAAAGTTTTGCACTCTTAGAAAAACCAAAAGACACTTTTTGTCAAAATACTTTGTGCGAAAGTTGTGCTTCTCTGAGTTGCGCATTAAAGGGTAAAATGGGTTCCT
Source organism: Heliothis peltigera (assembly GCA_958496145.1). NCBI lineage: Eukaryota > Metazoa > Arthropoda > Insecta > Lepidoptera > Noctuidae > Heliothis > Heliothis peltigera. The sequence continues at coordinate 5,735,926 of OY292333.1, forward strand.
GTTACTGAGGCTTCGTTGTCCGTAAACGTTTGCCCATCTATCACTAGCCTGTATCTCATGAACCGTGATAGTTACTTGAAATTTTACCGCTAAAAACAAAACTGAAAAAGAAAGCTATGGCTCCTATACAACAAACGTGATTTTTTAATGTCGTTTTCATTAAATGAACCCCCCCCCCCCCCCGGGCACTCAAAGCGGGATCAGTGGGGCCACTTGATATTTTCCATCTCAAAAAGGGGGCTCTCATAAGACAGAGATGATAGGTGATTTTGGCTGGTTTGAAGGTAAGAAAGCCCTCGTGCGCGAGCCCGACTCGGACTAAGGCTAAGGCACAGCTCGTAAATTGAATAAAATAAATAAGCAGGTGAGCATTGAAGTTTGTGTCGAACATTTTGTTATGTGTTATTTCGTATTTAATATTTTTTCTTATCCTAAGATCGAATACCTAGGTTTTCGGTTCAATAGCGAAGAGTTCCTCAGCCACATACATTAAGTATCCGTAAAGAATGAATAGGGAACAATATAATCAGTGCTATTACGCGCAGTATCTATGTCCAGGCTGACACATTTACGAGGACTATGACCCACTTAGTCTACATTAGATATGGACGGCAGCACTCCAACTTTGTAAATAAAAACACAAGGTTTCAAGTTTTGTATGAGTAACCTAAATACAAGTTAACAAAGGGCAATTCGTATTTCTAGTATTATTCTTTGTAGTATAGTTTCGTAAGTTTCAGTTTTTGTTAGAAATCTATGTAGATACACTTACGAAGTTAGGTATAAAAGTCATATGTATAACCTAATAAATAAATTCCTAAATATATTCAACAAATAAGTTCAGTGTTAATCCGCGAGCGGGCAGCGGTTGATAACTGCTTAGCAAGGCTTTCCGCTTAATGAAAAGCCAGTGGTTGCTGGATGCGGCCCGCTTTTCTCTGCATCCTGTATTCCGCCGGCGTAGTAGCTCGGTTGCATTTTCGAATCGAGTACACCCCCTCATCACTAATGCTTACTGGGCAGTATATTATTTAAATTAGCTTTGCATTTGTGCTTTTATACGAGTTTAAAACGTGAACATAACCGTCGCCCACATGTTTTTTTAAAAGAGAAATTAGGTGTTTCGCTTATTTGGCTTCACATACGGCTTTAAGGTCTTAACGATTGCAATATTTTACAAAGATGTGACCGAAAGGTAAGCGCAAGATAAGCGATTTTAAATTAGAGACTAACCTTTTTCGTCAGTCGGCCTTTCGCCTTGGATAAACAGATATACTATTGTTTTCTTTTGCCTGAAGTTTGAAAGATGAGGTCAAGTCATTGTTGCATGTAAATAATGTGGTATTATTCAGTGTACAAACTAAAAAAAAACAGGTGTACATTTTACTCAATTGGCTCTCGTTATGGAAAACTGTTCCCAACACGCTATGCGAAAATAAAATCCAATAAAAATATGAGATGTGCAGAATAAAGTTTTTCATTTGTTTTCAACTTGTAAATATAAACCAATTTATGTCCGAATAAAATTTACGTTGCAAATAAACCATTAATAATGCCTACGTCATTAAAATGTATTGGATTAAATATATTGTTCTCTTTACTCTAAATTGACAGACGGAGGTAAACTTGTATAAATTATGCTTTTGATTAAACACTTACATTCATTTCAACTGCGGCCCGTTTTTTGTGTTAACTTAATCAATTGGTTTTTTATCGATTACAAATTGAGACGGCAATTAATCTAGGTATTCGATACGATCCGAATGATCTCGGGTTTTGAATTAAATGAAGCTCAATCATTTGATTCGTGGGTGTGTTCGATTATGACATAATGAGTGGTCGTTTCGCAATCAATTCCATCTGCATATTTATTGTAGAACTTCCCACAATATTTTAATAGTTCTTTGTTAACTCAAAAGGCATTTGACATAGATTTACGACTTCGGCAAACTGTGACATAACGCATCTGATGACCGCCATGATTGGTTTGCTATTTAACACCTTTAAATAGAAAATGACTGGTTTGTTTTATGTCTACAATTGAATATTGATTGCATTTTTTTAATGTTAGTTATATGAAACTTGTTAAAGATTATTTTTACTTTTGAGGCATATAGGGGCACGGCATCTGTTGTAATTATTTATTTTGTGTGTTTATTATGATTGTTTAGATGTCTTAATTAATCCAAATTAAGCCGTGATATTAATTTGGATTTATGTATTTAAATAAAATGTATGAAATTAAAAAAAATATGAATTAAAAAACTATGCGTTTCGTTGTTCAGAAACATCAATTATATTGACATATGTATTTCATTGATATACTCAATACTAGGTGTTTATTAAATGATCATTATAATTACCTTATAAATGCGCGTTGACTTTTATAGGTTTTTAGTGAAGTTATTATAGCAGTCAATTCTTACTTGAAATGTCTGCCATAATACTGATTCTATATGGAGTTGTATGTGCCAAAATTCTACCTTAGTAGTTGTAAAAGAGGTATTAATAGCACTTATTTGTAACCGAAATGATATGACAAGATGCTTCATATTTGTTTATTGTCTACCTGCTAAGAGCAGGAGTAGAGGTTCTGATCTGAGTGGCGCTTTACCTTTTTATGTCAATTACCTTTTAGTCGGAACGCTCTCGTCGTCGGACGAGATGCAGAGTTCAAGGCTGTGATAAAGAATTTTCCCACAAAAAACCTTTATTTTTTTTAGCTTTTTATAAACGAGATCTCGAATAGGTTTCAATAAAACCTAACCTTTGATTTGTTTCAGGGTTACTTATTGATCTGATATGGCTCGAAAAAAAACGTTACGTGTGAGATGACGGCAGATAGAAGAGTTTGGAAGAAGAAAACATGCGCCGACCTTGACCTTGCTGACCAAATTTTTTTTTCGCAATTTGAGATAAGGACAGGAGGCCCTTTAGATCTGTCGGGGCTGCGGGTTGTTCGCAAGATTTCCGTGACCCTGGCAGACAGGGACCTCCAGAAAGAACATAGTGGGTTTTAGTCAGTAAGAGACTAACACTCCCTCCAGCTGCACTCTCAGCGAGAAGGGTTATTTGATGATTTCCCACGAAAAAAAAGAAGGATAGATCTCAGATAGATTCCAATAAATAAATGATGTTTCGTATGATCTGATATTGCAAATGACTATTTTCGAAATAATATCTGTGTATGATGACAAAAGCGAACAATAACACGGACAACTAATTGATACGCAATCACCAAATTTATGCATTATTTAGTAACTACAGCATTATAAACATTTCTAAACGCAATCAACAAATGTTAGTTGTATTTACCCGCGGTACTTTACGGGCTGCGTTTAGTTAATGGCTCGCTATATTTATTGTTCCGAGCGATAGGGAAGCGGATAATTGGTTTAGGTAAACAAAATTAACACTGTTTAAAACCTGTTTCAAATTAAGATATTCAATGTTGGTGAGTCCCGCTTTATTTGGGGATGATTCGCTTTGGTTTTGTAAGTTTGTGTCTCATTTGTTTATTAAGTAATTAATCGTTCTTTTTTTCTTTATTAGAAAATTCTTTTTTTTAATGTGTTTTTTTAATGTTGTGTAAAATAAAAAAAAAGCTGAAAAAAAGGCTGACTTTTTCAGTGTTAGAGTATTTTTTTTTTTATATATTGTACCGCTCAATATAAATATTCTACATAGAATCCGTGTCGTATTGAACATTAATATCATCATCATCATATCGTCCAAGCCGTATCCGGCGACGGCGACTCCTAAATGTCTAACCCGGGTCGTTGTTATGATAGGCTCTAATGTGGCTAGCAAAACCGAACTTCGATCTAAAGGTCCGGCTACATGGCAAACAAAATAACTGACCATCAGAATTAACTGTGTAGTTGTAGGAGGGCTTTGGTCGGGTCTTCCGTATTTGGCGTTTGGCGTCTAGATCTTGTAAACGCATGTTCTCGTACAAATTACATATAGAATCCGTGTCGTATTGAACATTAATAATATAGGGTATCATTAAAATTCTTCTTAAAAAATACAAATCATAACTGAGTAAGTTTATTTCAATTCGTTTTTCCACGCTAATCTATATTCCCAACAATGATACGACCCAACCCCAAATGAAAGGGGACGGTTGTCGACGAATTATTGAGAGCTGACCTTTAATAATTTTCTATAAACAATGTTTTACCTTCATACCAGGAGAATTGATAGGTCAATTTTATAATGTGTCTATGAGAACCGAGATTTTAAGGGTACAGACGCCACATTACGCTACCAAAAGTAAAACTGTCAAAATTTCCCAATCAACTTTGGACCGTATGCTACTAAAGTATAAAATTGAAATGAAAAATGTAATAAAGTTGAAAATCTATTCAGGAAATTCGACAGATTGTAGTAGCTTGATGTGCTGTCTGTACCTACTTATAATGATTTTATTTATCTGATTTTCAATTTCTCAAGAATTTTGTAGCAATCTAGAAAGATAAATTAATATCTACTATTAACAGATATGTATATATATACATAGAATGCTAACTACATGTAGTCCAAATAATAGAGCCTCAAATTTTTAAAACGCCACAACCCACAAAGGCACAGTAGTGGAACTAGATGAAAGTCAGGCGGACAAACATGGCGTTTCGTTATTCCACCATTGTGACGAACAATGGCCGAACCGCAAGCTGTCGACCCGTCGACGGCGCCAGCGCACAATAAGGACACGCCTAGTGAAAGTGTTGATCATGTCGCCATTGAGAGAACATCATGCTAATCATATATTTTAAACAAACAGACTTGGACACGAGCTTTTGACTTGAAGTAACGGCGTGTAACTTTATTAGATTTTTTTTACTTAGATCGATTTTATTTAGATTGAATCAAGGTACAGACGCCAGCATATCAGGCTACTACAATCTGTCAAAATTCTTTAATAAACCAACTTTATCACTGAAGCAAAGTTTATTGGGAAAATTTGACAGTTTCGGGTAGCTTGATGTGCTGGCGTCAGTACCTAAAATTCGAAGGAATATAATAGTCAAATATTATATAATAAAGTTAATTTTAAGAAAAGTTTTAGAAACCCTATATAATTATCAAATCTAAACTAAATGTATCGCTATCAATCGCTGCCACAGACAAAGGCAGTATATTTTTCCATAACTTCAGTTATTTTTCGATATATTGAAAGTGTTGAAGGGAGGATGATAGTGCAATAAATAAGGTTATCGCTATCCCATAAAATAACTTATAGACTCTACGAGATGCCGGGTATACCAATATCAGTTATGCTTGTAGAGGTAGAATAAAGAAGAGTTTAAAAGGCACTTTCATATTCAGAACTTTACCCCTTTCAGGCTTAGTTTATTTAAATTTAATGGTTCTTATTCATATAAAAGACAAGATCACACATACGTATATCAACACATCGTAAAAGACAATGGTGTTAAGATAAGCGTACACGACTTAGTCTACCATTCAGCTAATAATTGCTTCTTTATTGCACATTATCTTTTCACAAGCTTCTTTCTAGCTAATTAACTTCAGCTTACATGAACTTGTTCATTCAAATCTTAAATTAGTTCTTAAATTAAGTACAATTGTTCGGGAATGAATTGAGATGAAGCCGGCGATTTACTTACGAAAGCTTTTTACTTAACTCTTATAAATGAAAACGCTAATATTTTTTTTGCTGTAATTTGGGGTTCGTTCGTTCGTGTTTTATTCTAAAGAAAGTTCGGTTCGCATTGTCTATCAAAACCTTTTGTTGGAGAGAAATCAAAAGCCCAAGATCACGTGTACTTTGACGTCACGTGTGGTCACGAGGCTGCGCTATTCGGTTAAATAACAGTACCTATGGCAATCATTAAGTCGTAGGTAGCTATTTTTGACGACCCCGCTAGCGCAACCACGCCGGACTGCCGAGCCGAGTGTACCGGGTTCGACTCTCGGCGCGGTCGACATTTGTGTGATGGGCATTGTTGGCTGTCCGGGTGTTATAATAATATGTATGTGTAAAGTATATGCAGTTTATCAGTTATGTTAATAGCTTACCATGGAGCTAACCGACCATGTGTGAAAAAGGAGTCCCGATATTATATTCTTGTTCCGATAAAAATTTCAAAGTGGTACTCGTATGTCCAAATAGATGATGTTTATATAATCTCTGTCATGTTTTCTGATTTCACTAGAAATGTTCATCAGCAAATAAAAGATTGTGTGCAATCAGCCTTAATACCCGTCTAATTTAAATAAAGACAGAATTTGTGTGTTTTATACTAAAATGCTAACGAACACAATCTGCAGATAAAATCTAGATTTATTATAACGACTATTTATGTTAAAATATTGCAGTTACGAACTAAAATGCTTACCATCCTTGGTTTTAGAATAATAAGGATGCTTCAGATTCCTATCAGGCATGCATATAATTGCAATTAGTGCAAGCACTCGTGGGCAGGCACTACTTTAAACAATGTTGGACGTAAATAGCGTAGTTTTGTTTGTGCGGGTAGATTGTCAGACCGCTCTCTGACTCCTGCTTTTGGAAGAACAAACAGATGAGTAGAGAGAAATGGTTGGAAAGAAGAGTATGAGATGGTTGTGTACTTATAAATCTCTATTATTAAACATTCAGACATTAGATAACTTGGTCAGTCACAGTGGGTCGTCTTACTTAGAGGGAACTTTTAACGACTCTGTGGCATTATGTTTTAATTGTATCAGTTTTGGTCTAGCTTACCTAACATTGGAAGGTGGAACCCATCATAAAACTAAAGTTAAAGTTTTAATCAATATCTTCAAAAGTCGAATAAAAGCAAAACACAAAAAAAAAGAACTCGAAAGAATATAAAAAACACAACTTCATTTCTGTTACATCGATTCATAGTTAAAACACTCCAGGATGAATTACTTCTTATTTTTTGTGAGAAAATATCTATTGTGGGTTCTCGAAAACGGGCAGAAAAGCTACCGCACGTTTTAATTATACAGTGGAAGGTAAATTAAAAAGCGGCCGTCCGTACCGATCGGAGTAGTAAAGGAGGCTGTAAGCCCGGCCCTCATCCCACTTAATGTTTGCTTTTTGCGAACGGTGAGCCTTTGTACAAACAATTGAACGCGAACCTAAACAAAAGATTTCATGTGTTGTCGCTGTTTGGACGCCGGATACTGATGTCGGGATGTGTTACCATAACAATAAGAGTTTACTTTTATTTTATGTCTCGTATTTATTTACAAACTATGCCTTTTTTAGTTTTTATCGCGGGAAAGTAAACAAGCTTCCTACAGTAGAAGTTTTCATAGCACTTTTTACTATGTAAATAGAAACTGAGTTAGCGAGAAACTATGAAGTCAATTCAATTACTTGGGTTACTCCCAAGTAAGGCTCTTTAAGAATTAAAAAAATTATGATTTCTTTCGATTATACATGAAGATCTAAATAAGTATTTTCAATATGAATTAACACATTTTTGTTGTAATATTCATTACATACATATCATTATACATATTTTCATTTCATATTAAGAAGGAGCTCATAGGTAAGTAACAGCCGCACCGGTTGACGGAGGTTGAGGTTAAGCAAAGCTTTTCGCAGTCACACTGACATGACAAGTTCTTCCTTGTTTTGGAGGACACTTTAAATAGCTGTCCTAGTGTAATGTTTGGCAGTTGACACTAACAACCAGTGTTACAAAGGGGTATCGGGTTGCCCTGGGTTATTAGGTTGAGGAGATCAGATAGGCAGTTGCTCCTTTTACCCGAGTAAACGGGTCGAGGGGTCAGGTAGGTAATCAGTCCATTTAAAACAGCATAATTATGATTCTAGCCACACACACAAACATAGTTTGGGAAAAAGCTAGCCAGATGATTCATAACAAATCAGATATGCAACGTATAGTATATTCGGTCATACGCCGAATACCGAATTTTCGGCCATACGTCGAATACTGAATAATCCGAGGTTCCTGGCTGTATAGCCGAATTTTAGACAAAAGTATTTGGCTGGTATGTGGCTTTAGTTAAAACATGTAGCGAGGTGATCATTTCTCGCGCGCTTGTCCTGTTGTACTTGCTTCTACTACCCGCAACCGCACTACGTACATGTTTTGTCAAATTTAATTAGTGGATATCACGCCATGACACTCTATATACAAGGTGGCAATCAAGTTAAATTTCCGCGTTTGATCAAGATTTCAGCAAAATATTTGTCAGCGCCGGAAAGATGTGTTTATTTAGAGTGTTTTTCGCAGAAGCTGGGTTGTTCTATAAAAAAATAGAAGTATTTTTTAATAGTTCAGAGAAATTGGTATCTCTGCACCATAACCTTCCGTTTGTACATTTTAATTACCTACGGCCATAATGCCAATGTTTAGAAAAAATATACATTTTATATTACAGATTTTGGTGAATATTGTTCGCTTGTTACTAAATTAGAACAATAAAAATATGATCTAAATAAACATATCTTGAGAATTTAGTATGCGGCCGAATATAGTGACAGCAGCCGAATAGGCCGAATATTGAACAGTAATCACATATTCTTTGTTCCATTAAATATCCTTTCAATTGTTTTGTTTCCATGCATTTATTTAAAAGAAACAGTTTTTTTAAACAATTGACAATGTCTGTATTGGCAGTTATCTTTCAGGATTCAAACCGCATTGTACTGTAAACCGCATGATACACCGCAAATACTCAGTTTGCGTCAATCGGGCGGTAAGGACAAATTGTTTTTATATGTCGGTATTCAGTAGCGCTATTACAGTATACACTGTTAAAACACAATATATTGAATAACTTCAAAGAAAATATTTATTATTTAATAGAAACATTTCAACCATTTCTATGCAGTAAAAGGATAAAAGCTAAAAATATATTTAATTTCTTATCCGGTCTTGACACCATCACCCCATTTTATGCCTATCTACGGCTATCACCACTTTACTCCTGATTTCGATAAACCCAAGTCTATTCAAAGTGACAGCTTATTCAAGTCCAATATCTTTAATGCTCACGTGAATGAAGATTACAAAACCGGCAGCTGTGTTCTAAGCGCCAATCTCCCCACCCTGTTGGAATATGCGAAGCAATTGGGGAGTAATTTATTGCCCAATTAGGAGCCCCTCGATTCAGAAAAAATATAAAAATCAGACCTTAACTAAGCCGATAATTGTTTATTTACCCTACAACTTTCCTAGCCGTGATGGCCACCTGTTTTTTTTTATACGAATTAAGTGACGTTTCCAAATGAGTACATCGCGCTGATATAAGCTAATTAATTATTTGAACACCAATAAGGATTGCTAAATTAATTTTGATTTAGTCAAATAGGAAATTAATTTGCTGATTAACTACTGTTGACAAATAAATGTTGAATGGAATTGAAACGACTAATTTATATTGAAATAATTATCGAGTGCGGAGAGAGGGTCGCGGTGTTTGTTATTTCATTAAAATGTATTTGTTGAAATTTGTTCGATATGGGCTTTTAAGCGAATATTAATGTGGGTTTCTGATAAACTATGCATAGTTTACCCATTTGTGGCAAATAGGTATACGCTGTAGTGTCTATTTTAGGTATGCCTCTATGCTATCGTTATTTAGTGGGTATAAGTTTCAAATCTTACTTTCCTAATATTTAAGTGTTTGATTAAGCTATAAATACTTGAGTAGCACTGTTTAATATAAATGATTGCGTCTTAAAATTAATCCACATTGGGAAATGTAAAGAAATTTGATCAATTGGCTTTAAATGTACGTTCACAATTTTGAAAACTTCGTTGCTTTGGTGTTTTATTTTTACTTATTTAGGAGTTAGAAATTTTCCTTTAACAATACTAATACTATTATTAATATACTACTATTATTAATATTCATTTTTGAATGAATAGGGTCAAAAGCATACAATTTATACAGCCGTAGAAACAGCATATTATATGTTAGACCATACATATATGTAAGTCCAACAATATTTGAAAAAATCATAGCTTTCTGTTTCGTTGTCTAAACATTTTTTTTTTTGTTATATTAAACCTAATTTCTATTTATCAAAATTAAAGTTTAGTTTTATAAATCTTGAAGATAGAGCATTTTATAACAATAATATCTAGATTTATAATAACATCTCAAATAGGTATAATTCATTACAATGAACACTATTAGTTCCAGTTATTTTGGTTGTAATCGGACCAACCATAGCAACATAGATGCCTCACAAAATATCTATAGTATACGCCGTAAATCTTATTTAGATTAGACGGATAACGAATACCTAAAACTGTTTATATAGTATAATGTGTCATCGATAACGTTCCACTCGTTTATAATGTGCGCAAGAAAAAGCTTTCTGATGTCAATAATTCCTCGAAAACACTCCTGTCACTACATCCGACTTTATCTCTTAAAAAAAAACTATTTCTATGAATTCGAAACGCTTTGTTTTCCTATCGATACAGAAGTTGCGAGATAAGATAGATAAAATTTATGTTGTTCTACGGAGATTAGATTAAGAGCGGTAGAAATTTTATTAGAGAAAGTGACGTGGTCTTAAAATACTTTCTTATTTATCCAATTAACGAGCATCGGATCAGTCTGTTTAAATACGGACAGTTGGTTTAATTACCGATAAATTATTGTAAGAGAATGTGCCGGTAACTGTGGCTTAGGCGGTTAATTATGTGTTTGACATAGATTAGTTAATGTGCGGTATTAATGAAATTTGTTTGCGGTCGGTAAAGGGTTTTCTTATAATACCCACTGAAAAGCTTTTCATTATGTATGTTCGAAAAATTGTATATAATAATTGTTATAAGTTTACATATGTTTAACTTAGAATAACAAACTCATTGTGGTTTATGTAATTAATATCAAGCCTTGTAAATCATTAATTGAATAAACAAATGTAAAAAAGAAAATAAATGTTGACGAACCTTTCATACAAAATATGTTATACTAAGTGCCTATATCCCTTTTTATTTATATTACAAATAAATAACATTGTGTAATTTATATATGAGATTTTCCTCTAACCCTTAAACCCTTAAACACTCTACATAGTCCCATTCCTATTCATAGTCGGACTATAACACCACATCTCACCGCCGAGCCCTCAAAACGACCATCAGTCATGCCATCAAGCGATCCGGAATGCCGTAGCCTCATCATTTCTTTACATGATCTTCAACCAAGCAAAATCCATCAAATTTAACTAACCGTCCGTACAAGCTTCCTGAATAATTCACTTTGTACGTAAACTGACCAAAATGGTTTTTGTAGGTAAAATGTATTGTGCAAAGTCTTTGAGAGAAAGATCAGTCGAGGAAGGCAATAGACTGTATCACTTTGTGATCGAAATGAATTCGATTGAAAAAACTCGTCGTATGGGACTTGTAAAGAAAATAACAATATAGTAAGATAACTAAAGAACTTGATGAAACCAAAAGCTCCTTCATTTGTAAGTACTCTCAATAATAATCAAATAAACGTATAATTCAATATGATCTAGGTCCAGTTTCACCGGTTGCTGATAAGTTCCAGATAGTTTATCTGGCAGATAATTTCATACAAATTCTGTTCCATTTTTGAATTTATCTGGTAGATAGTAGCTATCCGTAACCTGTGAAACCTGGCCCTTAATATTTTAAACTTGCAGATTAAAAACAAACGAGTTATTTAATACATAATTTTTGAGTCCATTAATGTCAGATGCGACCCAGTCGTATTTTACGACTACTTATCAGATAAGACAAAAGCTTTTAAAGATGACACTTTATTGGATAAAGTTGACTTGATAATTTATCAACAAAACATGTTCCAGTGTCGTTAAGAACTCCGATATAATTTTATCGATAATAATAACAACACTTATAACGTACTAGATTTCACCCACGTCTTCTTCTACATCCTAAATGATCTACCTGACCTGTATCTCAGTATCTCAATAGATCATCATCTCCCGAGCCTTTTCCCAACTATGTTGGGGTCGGCTTCCAGTCTAACCGGATTATAGTATTAGTATCTCAATCCATACCAAATATAATTTCAATTGAATCAGTCGTTTTAGCGCGAAAGCGTTACAAAAACAAATAAGCACACTTTCCTATTTTATAAATATCATTAGTAGGGATGTGATGGAATCGTCACTCGCTCATCGATATTGAAATTGTCGATTGACACGTAAACATTTTGCGATCAGTCGGCCTCCCACCGCTGTTGTGCTCCTGTCACAACTGGGTCAAGGCATATTGAACTGAAGTCTATAAATCTTTTTATTGTCGCTACGGTACGCAAGGATCGCATTTGTTCGACAGATTTTAATCATGCCCTTAAAAATTCTGTGCGTATTTGTTTACGATCGATAGAATAAAACTGGAAGAGAATTGCATTGTCATTATTGAAAAGTTACGATATTTTCAAAGCTGTAGTGAAAAATTAATTATACTATCACAGTACTCTAAGAATTATTATAAAGTTAACACAACATAAAAATACGCTAAGTTTTTTTTTCTTTAGTCATGTAACTAAGTACATACATAAACATAATTAATTTGACACGGTCAAGCGACATATTTTTCATAATGTCATCGATGTCCGTTATAAAACAGCATAAGTAAAGTGACCAATCCATTATCGGAAATGTCAACCAATTTGTCGATGATTAAGCCACATCCACATTTACAGATATACATCAATGCCGATAAGAATAAAGAAAATGTAGTTGTGTCGCATTACATCGGTATACTTGACAGGAATGACGGGCGCATTACAAATAATTACTTGCCTTAATTACTACAACAATGTCAAATGACTAATATGTATCAAGTAACTTTTTTGTAGATTCATTTGTTTATTTTAAAAGGCCAGTAGTTCTTTGTCAAAATCTTATTAAAAAATATGTGATAAACTACTAAAACATTTGTATCCAGCGTGTTCAGGTCAAAAAACAGAAATGTTGAAACAACTTTACGTAAATATGATTTCTTTCTTTATTTAAATTAAACAAGGCTTCAAGTTAAATAAGTTGGTTATTAAGCTCGATGAGGAAACGAATAAAGTTATGTTAGCATCTGAAATTCGGCAGAAATCCAAGAAAGTTGGATGTGATTCGCCAACTCGGGCCCCTAAACTTATCAAAGTGATTTGGCAAACTTTGCGTGAATTCTTTGAAGATGCCTCCAATCGAATATATATAAGAATGTGTAGTGAATTGAATATTTTTCAATAATATGGATGAATTCTTATAAAGTTACCTTTTTATCTAGAACTAGGAAGAACTCTCTAAGTTAGATTCCACATTCATCCCTTCCATTACTAAAGTACGAGTCCAATTGCTAAATTCGATTAACTATAGTTTGTTTCGAACCACGCAACAACAATGAAACAGTAGTTCCGCTGAACCACTCTTTTGTTTTTGTGATTCGAAAGTAGTATCGGGGCTAAGCTTTAAACTGGTATCAACCCGAGGTGTATAAACATTGAAGCTCACAGCTTCACAGATCACAATACTGACTTGTTGCTGGCTCTTCGCCTACACGTTCTACAATAAGTTTTCCTTGAGTGGACTCGCACAACTTGCACGACTTGACAAACAGTCGCTTTCTTTGTAAATAAACGATCATAATAACCCGCATTTCAAGAGTTGAGTGTACTTACAATACTCGGAATCGATGCATTAACTCGATCGGATTTTAAATCTTCCTTCACCAAAGTTAATATCAATATTTCACGTCGCGTTAGCTTTCAGTTTTTTTTTTCAATTTATTTCGGCAGCCGTTTACGTTTCGATTGTTTTGGTGAACATGCGATTATTTTTGTACGTTCGCTCACACCGTGGGCAATCATATCTAAAATATTTGTTGGGAACACAGTGCGCTCGGAAGCTAATCTCTGCTGATCCTTGTCTCACAATGTTTGAATTGGGCTCGTTTTGTTGTGATACGTGTGTTGTCATTTTTTATAAACAAGAATTACATTTGATTGATGTTGAACAAATGGGTTTGAAATGTTGAAAGTTAGAAAGGAAAATTCGTTTCACCGTAAAGGGTTTCACCGTATTACTTAGAACGTTTCGAATATTCAAGGCAATTGTGAGTACAACGGCAATCTTTTGAAATGGGAGCGCTTGAGCTTGTAGACTTATATGAATGTTTGCAAGAAGCGTTGACAAAGAGCTTTTATATAAAGTGCTACTTAAATACTAACTTGTGCTTATGTGTAATCACTTTACTCGCTTGCTTTTTGGAGAGATGTTGATAAGCTTATTTACTACGAGGTCTAAAGCTGCAATATTGTTTTCATACACACAGACAAACTACATGTATAATGTTATTATTTGAGGGAATTATGAGCACAGTTCTCTAAATATATAAAATTAATGCAGCTGTCACGAAGTCTGTAAATATTTACATTTTAAAAGAGATTCCGTAAGGTTTATCGTAGACATAAAGAACACCTAATATAAACAAAGGCATCGCAATCCATATTCCTACTCAATAACAATTTCCGAAACTGTTACGGTCGTTGGTTCAGCAATTTAGCGGGTCCGACGATAGATGACAGCACTCGTAAATATTTTGACAACCTCAGTTGCCGTTTGAATGCAAATGGGAGATAATGCGATTAGCATCGGTTACAAATCACATGACGGATCCGTGTTCATCAAATCGTAAGGAACTCGAATATGCAGTGATCGATACAGACGATCGATTTGTACTGTTTAGTAGTCTGCTTTCAACAATGCAGTTAGCCTCACTATCCGTCTTGCTGACTGGTTCATCATTTTAGTATAACGTGAGCTATTTTTAGGTATTCGTGTCGATACGATAGTGCTGTCTTCTATCTCGGAAAGTTCCACATATAAACGTCATTACTCATTAGTGTTCGTACAAAGCAGGTAAAGTTTATGAGCGTATGGACTGAAACCACTCAGCCAGAGTAAAACAATAAAAGGATGTGTTTACACGTGTGTTGTGAAATATTACATTTTTCGATTATTGAATATCGACATCGGTAGATTCAAGTAGTAGTAGTAGTAGGTAGTCAGTCTTTGTGGAAATCAATTGAAGTTTCAAAGTATGTAACTAATATTTAATTATATTCCTACTTTCCTTTAAATTTGAATTATCAATATCTTATTTTTGTAAAAGAAAAAATTCAACAGTCGCTACAACAGCATCGAGGAACGTTCATCATCGCTTAACGAAATTAGCTTACGTGGGACAAAATGGGTCTTTACATAATAATTAATGGTTTCTAGAGCGATGGTAAACTAGATATAAGAGCCTTATTACGTCGGCTCTTATTCTTGAATATTTGGTTTAAGTTACATCAGACTACGAGTAATGAATTCAACAGCTACTCCGACCGACTTCGGAGCTGTATCGTTGGAGGCAAAACTTTGACGTCTTAGTTACATTTAGCCTCCGTCTTTAGACTTAAGTGCTGAATTGAACCGTACACAGTAACTAGATGTATCTATTAAATCAAGAAGTCGTTGAATACAGTTGTGATAGAAACTAAGGAAACTAAAGTCTAGTGATATGGTGCGACTTTTGAGCATGGTATCTCGGGTTCTATTTCCATGTCAGACATAGCATACAATTTTACTAATATTATACGATCCAAAAACATCTTACATTTTGTATGAATACGTAATTAAGCACTAAAAATAGAAAAAGCAAAAAATCTTTTCAAATTAACCAAAAAAATCTGTTAAATGGAAAAATAACTTTATCAAAACTACGCAACTTCTAAAATGGATAAATTTTAGAATTTTCATGTACCTATACCTTCTTCAATTTCTAATAAATTCTCGTTAAAGTTTTACTGTGAAGTTACGCTAGAGATTTTTCCGCTCTGTGGTTATTCCGGCTAAGTAAGCTTGAAACAAATATCCTTTGGTAAGGAAAGTGTACCAACCTTGTGGTGAGCTAACCTTTACGTCATCCACGATCTACTATCGTCTTTTATCCTTTATAACAACCTTTTTAAGTTTAAATTCTATACATGGTGACGTCAATAAACTTTTTATAGAGTTATAGATGCTTTATAACGGCGGTATAGAGCTTTCTCATCGCCGAGTCGTGACAGATTTCTATAAGCAGTTGAGTGGATAGTAACACACACACATAGACGAAAGAAAGATAAAATCACATAAATAAGTAGGCTAATGATGTAGAAATGTAGATGTGTTCATTCTGTTCTTTAAACGTTTAGGGCAGTCATTTCAATTCAATGAATGGTTTAAAGTTGAGGTATAGTTACGTGAACAACTGAATCTCCCAATTTATTCGTTTACAATGTTCACATACACCATTTTAAATGTAAATGTGGTGTTAAAGTTAAATAATAACAACGTCGAACATTATCATAGAATATTCGAACACAATTTTCCGGAAACGCGCAACAGTTTATTTATTTAAGCGCAAATTGTATTACTTAAAGCCGTCCATTCATTGGATGACGTCACAGCATTATTTACAAACAAAGGCGCAATAACAGCCTGTGCGTGGATGTTACCAATTTTCCTTGTCATGATATACTTGTCAACTGTACCAGGAGCACAAAGATCATAGGAAGCGCTGCAATGAGCGTAAACTATATTCATTTGCTATTAATTGAGACGTGACGAGACAACCGTCGGCGAACACATGTTACGTCACTATCCCCACATACATCACCCTTATTTATGACGCAATAAGGTTCATTTCTCTCCCATCATTTGTCACTAGGGTTGTGCGATGGTATCGGGCAACTGAACAACAACTGTTGGTTTGTTCTCACGCCCTATTTGTGGCTTTCAAAGCCCTGCTGTCGGCAAATATAGATTCAATAAATGTTTTGACTCTCTCTGATTGATCGGAATTTCGCAGTGTTCGGGAATGTTTCCGTTTAAACAACTTTATTTCAGTTTTAAAGTACATTTACATTCGGTATTCTTGGTGCCCTCTTTGTATTTTATTGCTTCGCTTTATGTGGTGTTTTATTTTATTTCTAGTGGTTTATTGTCATTCAGTTAAACTTAGATAGTGTTCACATTGTGGTTTTGTGTGTGAATGGGGTCGCTAAAAGTATTTATAAAGAGTCCCATTTATAAAGAATCCACAATAATTTCAAGTTCTGCTTTACATATGAATAACATCTCAAAAACTTAAATGTACAAATATGGCTAAGCTTTAAGGCTTTATGCTCACGTATCTTCACCACTAAGCGTAATAAAATCATACAGAAATACAATGAAAATATTCTTATCTACAATTCCTCTTATTAATTTCCCTTCTTGTAGGTGAGAAGATTACCGCTCGTAGCTGACATAACTTATAACATTATACCACTTATGTATGTCTCGAGTTAGCACAGTGTACACAAATAGTCGCCCGTCAGGCTACAGTGATGTTACTTTATGTCAGTGAGCTGCGCAACATTCCCCACAGTTGGTTCTAAACGACGTTTCCGTGGAAAGCGGATAACTTACTCTTTTCAGTTAAAACTGAAGTGAAGAACGTGTTTGCTTTATTTCTACGTTTTGAGGTGTTTATGGTTTAACGTGTAGACTTGTGTAGTTCTTGATAAAGATCAATGAGTGCACTTAAACCTTTTGGGATCGTAGATAGCACAAGAGCCATACGCGTTTGGGTTTTCATGATTAGAGTTTCTTGTCTAATTTTATGTAAGTAAAGACAGAAAAGCCAGTAGGTCAACCTACCGAATCTGTTAATTTTGCCAATCAAATATTAACGTTCTGGTATTGTGATAAGGTTGAAAATCTATTAAAGAAATTTGACAGATTGAGGTAGCTTGATGTGTTGGCACCTGGGCGTCAAAAATTTTGTACCTTACAGAACACCATTTGTTAATTACGTAAAGTTTGTAACAGTATTATCCAAATAAAAGAACAACTATGAAGTAGGCTTATAACAGATCATAATAATTTCCCTTCCAGCATCTGGTAAGTCTCAGCCCTGGAACGCCAGACAAGTATAATTGAGGCACAAAGACTGTTATCTGTACTCCGTAGGCACCGCCAGGCACCCCATTCAGCCTTCTAAAGTACTAACTTGACGTACTATGTTGTACTTACTCGAATAAAGTTATTTAGTTCCGAGTAACGTGCTACTTAGTCAGCGTTTTACTTGATAAAGACGTTGTATGTACGCGGAAACGGATTATGTCGAAAAGCTTTCTTTAATAAGAGGTTTTTGTGATGGGAAGGGTAATATTAATTACACAACAGATGTTTGTAACGCAGGAATCTTTTTCAAAGTAAGGAAATAACGCCAGGATCATTTGCTACGAGTAAGGGTTCACGTTTAGAAGGGTCGACATGTACGGGTTAATTTGGCGTGACGATCATCTCCTGATGTTTTTACTTTAGCAACTTTATTTGTTTACATAACAAAAAGAAAAAAAACGCGAAGTATCTTTTCAAAAAATCTCAGAAATATGGAGTAACGTCTCTATTCAGGTTATTTTTATATGGTTTATAAAAACTTTGTAAACGCGGTGGAAGACCTTCAACAAGGCTTTGTTTTACTCTGCAGCAAAAACTGAAAGGTCTTCAGTACGAATATAGCTTTCCAGCACAAAAATGTGTATTTCACGAGAGAGGGAGTGCAAGGTTTCTTCGCCCTTTATTTCACAACAAAGTTTACGATTTACGCAAGTAAATTATTTAGAAAAAACCATGACGCAAAAAGGGAGTGCGTAAATAAATTAGACGTTTAGCTCCACAAATTGTCTATATTTACATACGCAATTGTACACGTACTAAATGTAATTCAGTAGCAACGACGTATTCCCTAAAACGCAAAACCACCCTCATCCAAATAATATGAAACAGCAAAAAACGGGATACAGAACGTTTACAGGATTGTCGGTGTATAAAAAGCGATTTTCTACATAGTCGGGTTGGGGGCGTAATGGGCCGCGCAAAGAGTGTCGTCCGTATTTCGCAGTATCGAGTTCACGCTTGCTCTCTCCAAATAAATTACCACCCAGATTGACCTAGAAAGCTTCTGGCTGTGCGGAACAATGATCTGCACTACGTTCGATAAAATCAGTTGATTTATTTTCAGTTTCCTATGAAAAATACAACGATTGTCTCTTTGTGGGCGGTAATCGTTTATTTTGTAGCCCCTTATGTTGACTTGACACTAATCTACTGTTTATTTTATAGTTCGTAGAATGCTCGTATCGTAGATGGGGACAGAGATAATAAGCCAGACGAATTATAATGTCGCTCGCAAATTAAATAAGAACGAAATAGGTTTAAGAAATGGCTCCAATTTACTGAAAATATATGACAGCTGAAGTTTATGATTAATTGCGACCTATAAACTAATACTGTTGTCATATAAAATTTAACAATTTCTGGCACACGTTCAACTTTGCGTTTTTCAAACTTTTTCACGGAATAAACTACGAGCTCGATAAATTCCTGTAAAAAAATGGGATAAACCGTTTTGTATCCCAATATTTAAGTAATACGTTTGTTAGCGTATTTTCGGTTATATGCAGCGTTGAATTTTATTCCGTGCGCGTTACGCGGTGTAATTTTCCCCAGTATTTACGAATGTCGCGTGAAATGTTAAGAAGTTTTGCCGTCTAAATGGAAATAACAGCTGAGATATTTGTTGGTGTTGTAAGTTTCCTTGTAAGCTTACACATAAGAAAACTTGAAACGGAATGAACCGCTCATTTTATTCATCACAGCTTGACAAGATTTTTTCCCTACTGCCGGGGAAAAATAATGCTTATTTCGTTTGTTATTTAGGTATCAAATAAAATAACGAGTTTGTCGTTTATTCGCCAGCAACCTAGTTGTAAGTTACCCGTGGCTCGGGAAAATTAACCAATCAGTTGCGGGAAATGGATTGCTACGGTATTCGTCCGGCGGTTGGCTGATCGTACTTCATGTTTATGCACTACCCCGTCTTTTAATCGTTCGATCATAAATCGTGTTATTGTAGTTTTAAATTCATAACTTTTGAAAGTAAATTATCTTTTATTTTTATTATTACTTTATTTTACTATGTGGAAATACTAAATTACGAGTATATGTATTTCTATATTTGTTTGTCCAAATAGTGATGTAGGTTGATTTGACGCACTGATTAAAACCAGAGTAGGTCAACTATTGAATTATTTAATCAACAGATTGAATATCTCAATTTAATTTATATTCAATATCGATTACATGATTACATAATTAATTTAATTAATGTTCTTATCGATTTACAAATCAAATTTTAACTTGTTATGTATAGTATAGTGTATAGAATAAAGCATCAGACACATTGAGTAATTGTGGTAGTTAGATTAATTACAAAAAGGTTGGATTAAGAAAAATCCGTATCAATAACTTAGTCTCTTATTAAAAATTAAGGAGTATGTTATCGCAAGAACAAATATTATTCGATAAAGGTGTACAATACCGCACATAACTCCGGGGTTTGAGCGCATGAATATGAATTATGTATGTAGGTACCGAGTGAGGCGGACAGCGATACGCGCTAATAATGTTACGATGTTCTCCCGTGCCGTTTACGTCATAAACTATACCGATACTAGATCTAGGATATTTTGATAACGTTTTCATAGATTGATATGGCTCTGTTTGCTACCCACCGTAATATGTAGGACCCTACTGTTTTCGTATAAATTTGTGGCTGTATTTAGCATTTCTATACAATAAAGTTCATATACGGCTTTATTAATGTTAATATTTAGCAAAAGATGTCAATTTAATTTATTTGTCATACACTGTATTTTATAAAGGTATGTAATGTTACATGTATAATTAGCTCCATTTGGCATTTAACTTCATTTTAAGTAAACAAAACATGCAGGCGATCATTAGTTACACATAGCAAAGACGCATCAACAGTTTAGGACTTACTGTAGGTTCCCTTTCAGTATTAAATTAGTTTTTAGTAAGCTTTCCATAAAGGCATGAAACTAAACATTTCCTAGATAAGTACTGCAGCAACATTCAGACACCCCATTTTCTTCTAACTTACTCTAATACGGACATTTAGCAAAATAAATAGTGTATATTTACCTTTATCGTCAACTTAAGGAATGGTTACAGCACCATGTGAGTATTCGAGTCTATTGTAAAGAAATCTAGTAGCGGAGTTAAGGTTATAGTTAGCATTCTTGTTCTAGACACTTGTTTGGTCCTGAGGTCAAGGAATTCTATGTGTTGAAGGAATTTGCTATAGTGACACATTAACAAAATTAAGTAATCATAATATTTTAAAGCTAAAGAGTTTGTTTTCTAGATTGCGCTAATCTCAGGAAGTATTGGATCGATTTTGATTTTCTTACTGTGTTAGATAGGACATTTTTCGGGGAAGACTATAAGGCTACTTTTCAATCGATTGTGTGGAGTAGTTTCTACGAGACACGGGTGAAAGCAGAAGCTATTTTATGACACTTATGTATGACATATGGTAGTCTATGGTCAAAGTTAATGAAATTTGACTTATAGCATATGGTAGGTTATGGGCAGTTGATCTCATCTATTATGTAACAGACCACATGCATAGCAAATATAGTCTCTGTACTTCTAATATTACAATTCATTGTAATATTTATGGGCTTCAACAATAAACATGGTGATTTGTATTAGAGGCGTAGGTTCACGTAGCAACGTTTCCTTACAATAACTCAAATGAAATGGGTATGTATTATACATGGCTGTTTCCGTTATTTTTTGGCGCCATTCCACATTTCTCAGTTTATTATACGTTTTTGAAGAATCTTTATTTTGTGAGTGGTGCATTTTTATTTGAAAATTAATGTAACTGTAAAACGTGCAGGCGTTTACGTAACTAGGTTTTGGAGGTAAGGACTAAAAAACTCATATCACCTTATTATTAATACCACAGACCACGTTTTATGATAAGGGAGTTCAGATTTATAATATCTATTTATAGACAAAAAAGACAAATATATACCTATGAGTTCATTAACTAACACTACCTGAGCTGCGAGTTGTTCGCAAGAGTTACCGTGGCCCTGGCACACAGGGACCTCCCGAAGGAACATAGTGGGTTTTAGTCAGTAAGAGTCAGATACTCCCTCCAGCTGCACCCTCAGCGGGATGGGTCATTTGATGATTTCCCACGAAAAAAAGAGCTCATTAACTAAGTCCACTTTATTCCAGAGTTAAGTAGCTCTAGAGCAGTATTTCCAACCGTTTAAGATGTAAAACAAATTAAAATTTAAAACCGATGCTGTGAAAATTCAATTTAATTTTGAAAATGAATGATATGAAAGCAATTTAATGTGTCCATCGGTAAAATGAGCGTGCCGTGAGTAAACCCAGTACCTGGCTATTAATGTCGGTTTCATATACTGATACGGTGTTAAGGTGGAATTCCACTAGCACGATGATACGATAATTTATCAATAGCTGTTGTAATCTGTAGTTAATGATAGAAATTACTCGCAATTAAATTTTTGTGTGATACGCATTTTAATTGCTTGTGATTTTAGATTTCTTTATTATTTTGTTTTGTATAGAAACGTTCCTCAAACCATACAGACAGAATTGTGTAGCTGGGGAGTTTGATCCACCATTTCTTCTTCCCAGCGATAACACATAGGAAGTGGTTAAGGGATGGCGTTTTTTCAACCTTCAAAAAGTGATGATTTTCAGCCTAATTTGAATAAATGACTTTATCATATATTTATCTTGTATTTAGGAGCCAAATTAGCTGAACTAAGCTCCCTTACTGTTTACCATATCTATGTCAAAGAAAAGATTTTTGTTTATACATATTACAGAGAGTACTCGAACGTTATAAGACATTAAAATGAAAACATTTCTATCTTAGAAATAACTTATATTAACGCAACACCACTGCCGACAATAAATACATAACTAACGGACACTTCAATAGAATTTCTCATTTAATGTTCATACGCTATGGCCACGTGCATAATTAATGTCCTGAATGACGTCCGCATAATGCATCGCATTGCATTCTGGCTTTACGCTGCCGACTTCCGATACGCAGACTGGAATAAGTGCACGAACTTCAATAGGAATTCAGACAGACTAATCCCATGTCTGCTATGCGGTCTGGGCTATAAATAGACTCTATACAATATCCCCTTGCTGTCCTTGTGTGTTATGTCGACACTAATGTTATTACTTTTGATAGCTGATAGCGAAGAGAATGATGTTATTTTTTATATTATTGTATTGTCTATTTTAATTTGAAAGCCTTTGTGTTCTTTATTTAATTTAATCTTTACATATTATACCTACACTTGATGATTGTAAATATGTATTTATGCTTTTGTTTTAGACATATCAGAGTCGAGAGATACGTGCTTGGTAACGCAATGTAAGCTTTTCGAATTTTGAAAATGGGTAGATAAGGTATGTACCATGTACCTATTCAATATTGTAAAGCATGTTGTGATGAAAACCTAAAACAAACAACTAAGTTACATTGTTTACAAATAAATACCGACTCAGTTTGAAAGAGCGATACACCATTCAATCCAGTGCCTAAGAACCTTTACGTGTTGGCGGTGTTACCATGTATTACGGAGTGGGCGGGCGGCGTGGGCTGTGACGTCACGCCGCCCACCGCAACCTGCAGCTAGATTACTTTTTTATACTTTTCAACCTATTTGTTAATTTACTCAGAGAGACGTTGGCGTGAATTTTTATTTGATTTACTGAGTGTAGTTTAAAGTTTGATTAATATACCCTATTATAGAGCATTTCAATTGATTCGATTTTTATTTAACAAGGCAATCGTACTCCGGGTCTCACTCAAAAGTCGAAACAAAATAATATCAAGGGCCAGTTTTACCGGTTGCTGATAAGTTTCAGATAGTTTATATGGCAGATAATTTCATTCAAATTCTGTTCCATTTTTGAATTTATCTGGTAGATAGTGGCTATCCATATCCATAGCCCAAAATGGTGCGTATTAGCTCAATGTACAGCATTAATTGATAGACTAAGCCCGGAATTACAACTGAAGTTCAGACACAATTATGTTTAAAATAACAATACTGCAATTGAAACGTCCGTGGGCGTCCTGGCTGACATTTCCCGACACGTGGGAGGTGCACTAATCACATTGTGAAGTCTGTTAGTAGCGCTTATTCCCAAAATATTGTACAATACAATTTATTTATAGATATTTGCTTCAAATATATTAACGAACTGTTGTTTTGAATTGAATGTAAATTTTCCAAAAGCGTATTATGGGAAAACATATATAGATCGAATCGATATCGATAGAATAATTTCACGGCAGGATTAAGGATTTATCAACCATAGTATAATCCATAGTCTTCCAATGTCAAGAGAGAGGCTATCTAGAATTCTAACCCTTACCTACGAGATCAGTACGTAGGGGTGGCAAAGACTTGAAGAAGGCACTAGTTGCAATTAGTTACTATTTGAATTGTTTCAAACACTAAATATTAGTTAACACCGAAGGCAAAAGATAGTTGGATCCCTTAAAATGATTTAAAAGATGACAGAAACTGACGGAGACAAACCATGTGCTCGAGACGATTCTTAGATATGTAGGATTGATCACAAGAAGAATATAAGAGAAAACCCAACGCGGCAGCGATATGAGCAGTAACTACGATATTTTCTTGCGAATGCTCTCTAAGATGTTATAATGTAAAAGACAATACACAAAATCACTATCATATAACATTTACACCTTTATACTTCCACAAAATTTCCAATAAAATGCATTTAATACCGATACTCGAGATAATATGATTATTTAACTGTATTGCAATGAATAAGCCCGTGGGCGTATCGTACATTTTGACATTTCCGTATATTTCCTCGTGGGCAGTTCTCGTGGAAAATGAAATGAAAACCCAGAAATACGTATGCCGATATTACGGAGAAATATTAATAACGAAAAATATCGACAATTGGAAGAGGTAACATTGTTAATTTTAATTTATTCGTATCCAATAATAAATTGGCGATAATCAAGGTTGCTCCTTTATATAATTGTCTACCTTCATGCATCAAATTCTTCTTCAGAATAAGATTAAACATTTCAATATACAAAGAGACACAAGCACTCTTAATAATAATCTTACCACACCAAGTATCTACTAGGGATTACTTTAAAACCATAAAATCGTGTTACAAACGTAAAACGACAAAAAAGTTTAATTGGCCTCTGATTTATTTAATAAACCTTAGAATGTTATTGATATACTTTATTCAATAACCAGCAATCTCAAACGATGATTCAAATTCTTAAGGAATTCCATACATTTTAATATTATGTTAATTGAACGTTATTAAGTCGATATTATTCGTTAATCCGAATTTTCGATATAAGGAAGCTGTATAAAACCAATCAAGAAACAAGAATGATAAGGTAGCATTTCCATCGAACCGGTTCTATTTATATTATGAACGGAATAAATTACAATAAGAGTCGTGGATCTCAAATTAAATGAGAAATCGTGTGAAAAACTCCGTTTAGTCATAAAATTGTTAATAAAAAGGACGTAAAATCACGAAATGACATTAAGGATGAGCTTTAGCGCGAGGTTTTAAGCGCTTTGATGAAAAAAGTAAGTGGTGAGCGAAGAGTTTTTAGTTCTATCTAGTGTTGGCGAAGTTTTTACAACGAATTTGATCTAGATCTGGAGACTTGGATTGAAGTGTTGTGATTGAAAACGTAAGTTTGCTCTGAATCTTTTATTATTAAAGTAGCACTTCTTCTTCAGGAGTTTTCCATTTCTTTCATATTTTGGAGAGACGGTAAAGGGCCGTCTTTTGTATCATATGGTCAAATTAAAATTCGGGGTAGTGTCAACTGTCGGTAGTGTCAACCTTAACTTCAGTGACGAAGCTAATCATCGAGACTTTATGTTATTGTATATAGAAAGTTTTCCTGTCACTCTTTAACTGAATTGAATCAAACATTTGACAAAGAATCTCGTTAAGCTTATTAGTACGAGTATATGGATAGAATGAAATAATAAAATAGCCTTTGAAGTAGCAATCAGTCACAGCTCTACACGACAATAAAACAATAAATAAATCACGGGTGACAACTCAATCCTGATTTTTTGTCGGCGACATGTCAACTTAATGTTTTTTATTAATCAAACAAAAAGCGGTGTTAAGTACATGTTTGAATAATAAATTGTCACGGATATATCCCGGTGATAATGAGCTTTGTGACCGAGAATCTATTTAGGATCAGTATCACATGTTTATCTTATACGTGTTTTGTTTTCGATTCTTCTCAGTACTTGAGCATACAATTTATGAAAATTAATAGTTCACTTAATAGACTTTTTAACCTTATCTATGGACAAGAAATACAGTTATTTTACTCACAGAGAATCAGTTTTAAAAATTCAGCTAAATTTATATATATAAACATACATACCCATAGATAAGGTTAAAAAGTCTTTGTATTTAGATGTGGTTTTGGCTGAAACACCCCACAGCGCAGAACTTATAGCCGATTGTCCAGTATGTCACAGGTCAACATACCCTTATCAGCAAACGAGATATAAATAAAAGCTTAGTTTCACATGACCTTTGCGTGGGTGTTGCTCCACTCCTCGTGACCTTTGACCTTTCGGGGAGAAATACGTGGGTGTTGGGAATTGGGAAGTAGCTACGTAGTGGGCGGTAGATACGCCGATACTGTTGTCGTTCTACACAGAAACTTGCCAATACGAGTAATTTTAGCTTAGTTGATAATAAAAGCCTGTTTACTTGTTATTGTAGTATAAAACAAAACAGGCCATGTCCGGGAATTTTCCCAAAATAGGTTTCTTTGTATCGTTTTGATAATAAATATCTTGAAATATAAATCCTTCTAAAAATATGGAGATTAACTAAAACAAATATTTTTAACGAAGGATATAGTCTCTTTGACAATAACTTATAGGGATTTTTTTGTAGTACATTTGCTTCAGCAATATTTGTAAAGATTAATCATCTAACAGTTACTGTAAAGGCATATCTAAGAACCTGTGTGCAGGAAATTCCACATCTTAACTGTCATCAGACCAAGACATCATTACCGTCGCATTCCGTGCCTGATCAGTATTACAGTTAAAACAAATGAGACGTTTGACCAGACGCGAGATATATAAGCAAGTGATAAACCCCACGCGATAACACTCACTCGTAATAACATAATCGATATCGATAAAGACGTAGATACATAAATAAAATGGACAAAAGGTGGGCCCGCGCCGGTTACGTCACTTCCTCTCTTTGCATTAGCGACTGCCATATTGGGTCATGCCTGATGTGTCATTTCATTTAAATTAAATTCGCTTAATTTGGCATCGCATGTTGCATTTTATTGTATTTGCAGTGAGGCAACCTCTTTAATTGAACGTTTATTTCATCACACATTGATCAGATAGAAGATTATGCCGATTAGTTGCCGGCGGATTTCCTCTGTCACATAATCTTAATAAATGTTGGAAGTAACATCTGGAGGTTAATATCCTTACAAAAGCGTGTTTTCCTTATATTATGAGTCGACTGAAACCTTCATATTTATACAGACGCCAGCACATCAAGCTACTTCAATCTGTCAAAGTTCCTTATTGGATATTATAATATTCATCTTTATCGCTGAAGAATACAGTTCAAAGTTGATTGGGAAAGTTTGATAGTTTCGGGTAGCTGGATGTGCTGGTGACTGTAAAAATATTACTATGGAACTAATAATGAAGTCTCAAAAGAAAAATTGTAAGAAAAAAGATCATAGTTAATTTAGTTAAAAAAAGTTCAGATAAGACTACATATTTCTGCAACCAAACAACGTACAATAAGAACGAGCCTTTCCAGCTTTTTACTTTTAAAAATGTATTAGGCAAAGGTAAAGGCTATAAAAATCCTATTCGCGGGCTTGGAAAATTTGGCCAGAGCGAATGTAGTGCGACCGCGGCGGCGAAGTATTTTACGACGTTCTACAAATTAGGTCACTAGAGACGGCCATGTTTAATTCACCATATAAAAAGTTAAAACGTGGTTTTGATTATAAAGTTCTAACGTGAATCGTGTTTATTAACTGTCTGATACACCGAGTATGTTATTTTATGCGCTCGACGCAACTGCGGGTCATTTTAAAGAAGCCATTTAAATATTTTATTGGTTTTGGAATGACCGTGAAGCTTGTTCTTCGGGCATACTTTAAACATGTATTTTGATCATTAAAGCGAATGACGTTACTAACATATTTTAAATGCGAGGTTTTGTTAGTATAATCTGTTTAACAATAAAGAAAATTATCATTCAAAGGTTTCCTCAGCAATGAACAGAGAATTGTCGAATTTAAATTTTTATTATTGTGTATAATTATACCTAATGCCCAGTGTACCGGCTGTTACTAAAACGTATTCCATAAAAACGTTTTTACGACAAATTACATGTCTTATTTGTCGCGTGAGTCTGTCTGACTGACAGTGACTTTTTATCATTTCTACGTAGGCTGCACGGGGCAAATGAAAAAGTCGATTTTATTGGAACTTGTAATAACATTTTGAATCGAAATGAGATGGATTCCACGAAGTTTAATTACTTCAAAGTGATTGAGTGAACGGTTTTTAAATTGCAATTTATAATGGAAAAAGTGTCTGTTTCCTATAAACCAATAATTAATTGTACCATACAATGTTGTACTAAATGAAATTAAATAAATGGTCAAGAGAAATGTTAACAGTTTAGACGCACCGACTTTTTAAAAATGCTTAGGTATTATAAGATAATCAAGATTCTACGAAGAAAGATAAAAACATAAGCTCAGCATTATGTAAAAAGAGGAGCTAAAATCAAGGGACTAAATGTAATACGGAGCCTTTTCGCAAGGTTATTTGGAAGTTACATCGTGGTCTATATTGCCAGACACTGGGAAAACTCGACTTACAATACAACACGTTGGGAATAAGTTTGTACAAATTTAAATTATTATTAGTTAAGCAGTGGACATCTATAGGTCAATTTTTGTAGATTTGATTTTGGCTTTCATATTTTGTCCGTTTTATAAACATTGTTGGTCAGGGCTTAAAAGCAAAAAAAAATATAATTGTTAAGTACTTTAAAGTTAAAGTATTTTTTGCGCATTTCAAGACACATTTCTTGATTTAAAATATTCTGATCTACCTCCACGTTCATATATCACCAATAAATTACATAAATCAGACCTAATCCTCCTAAATATAAAACGTGGTCCTTACAAGTACCTGCTTTAGCACCAGATTTAGACCTTTGTTCAAGAAGATGGTTTAAAGCTAGCACTAAAGGCGTTACTTTTTTAAGATCACGTTTTATAATAAGGGGGAATAAGTCACCCCCAATATTAGTAAACATTAAAATCACTATTGACTTTCCCCAACGATATTAAACAGTAGCATCGCTTCAGTGGTTTCAGGTACTGCGCACTTGTGTAGGAAAGCGGCGGTCTAGAGGTCGCGGCCGTGTCCTCTCCGACCTCTCTGTCCTGCGACTTAATAAAGTTGTATCAACACACGTTATAAAACAGATTCGATACGTTTCAATTGGAAGTTTTAAGGAATTTCGTAATAGGAATACTGTTCAAATTTTAAATATGGAAGTTGAAAAGCTGACTGGTTTGAAGGTAGAACAATTTAAAATATGTTATTACAGCCAAAAAAGGTTCTATTTTTGAAAGAGAATAAATTTAGAGGTAAAAGGGAAGAGGTTTTGTTGGGTAACGGCTAGTTTCACAGGTTACGGATAGCCGCTATCTACCAGATAAATTAAAAAAGGGAACTGAATTTGTATGAAATTATCTGCCAGATACTCTATCTGGAACTTGTCCGTAATATGTGAAACTGGCCCTAAAACTGCAGAGTTCCTAATAAATGGCACTGCGAAGTTTTATATTTAGAATTCATTTCGCAATGTGACAGTTGAACAATGAGGAATAAGGATCATCTAATGTGTTCTTCTAACCAAAATTTTCGAAAGTCTAGACTTCCTATCTAGCGGCTAAAATCACTAAACGCTAACCCAGACACTAGGACATGAAGCATCAACAAACTGTATGGTAATGCTGATAATAATCGATGGCTATTAGGGCCGCGTCCTTCACTGTTACACGTATGAACTTGCGTATTTGGGCCTAAGTAATGTAGGACAGTTACGCAAAGTAGAACATTTCAGCGAAGTGGGACATTTAGGAGAAAGTGGGACGATAATAAAATATTGAAATTAAAAGGACTTTATTATCAAACTCATCCTTTAGTTTAGTCGCGCTTAAAAACCTTTAGCTCTGTTTTTGAGAGCTTTTAAATGCATTTCATTTAGTAGGTCTTTTTTCTCTTCTGCTTTTATGTACACCCCTTGCTAAATTCAACCCCCTTATTTAAACAGTTTAACCTTGGTATTAATAAACAGATGGACGGTCAAGGTTGCGAGGGTTGCTTATCTCCGTTGTTGTGAGGTTTTTTCTCTTTTAATTTGATTAAGAATCTGATACTTTTAGGCTGTATGAAGTTTATGACGTAAGCTCGTTAGTCAAAATATAAATACGATAAATAAAAATACAGAGGAAGTAGATAGAAATGTATATAAATTACCATAAATATATTAGCGGGGTTGGTCAAGATGTCTTTCTAAAATCGCAAACGCTAGGAGACGAGACGATGAAAAACATGTATGGAATTTACATTTCAGATCGATAAATCACGTGGTTGTATATCGTTTTTCGTTTCTACGTTTACGATTTGAAAAAGCCATCTTAGCTGTTTCGAATGTAAACAAAAGCAACGTGAATTTTCCTTGTTCTAAAAATAAACGAACTGCCTAATTATATATCATGTTATTGTTATTAGCGTTTTAAAGTGTTGTACCTACTTCTTCTCTATTTAATGTTGTTAAAATCTCATAATATAACATTAATGTATCTATTCAGCAGTCAATAAACCGCTACATTGTCAATTATATGATAGCGACTGTAACCCTTCCATCACATGTCATTTGTCGCCGTAATGGGGCTATGGTGCTCACGACACCATGACCGAGCGCCTCTAATTATCGCACGGAGTGGAGAAAATGCCAGGTGTACAACGGCACAAGCTTCATTCATTCGTTCGATTACCTGTCAGAGAACTATCATTAGTACCTCTTTAGTAGACGCAATGACTCCGCCCAGAAGAAAATGTGCATAGCAACCAGTTATCGCTCTTATCTCGACTTTTTTATCAGGCAACCGCAATCAAATTATAGACGGTGCTTATTTTATAATCCACTTAATTCAATTGCAAATAGCTTCTGCGGTTCGAAATGCATTTCTCAGAATAATATTGTAATGGAGTTTTATTTATTAGCTTCACAAAGATTGCAGATTCATTCGTGTGTAGGCTTAACTTTATGACTTAGAACATTCAACGATATAAAATAACAAGTTTCGTGACTAAACATTAATACAACGCGAAGAAGAAAACAAATCTACTTAAGCTTGAAACTTCTTAAGCAACATAAAACTTGGCAATAACTCCCACAAAAGCGTCTGCTTATGTGCTTAACATGTGGCGTAAAGAAAACAAAATGAGTGAAAACAACACGGCTTCATATCAATTAGCGCGGAGCAAACAATTACTTTCCGTCACTTGCGAGACACTCAACAGACTTTGTTTTGTGGTTTACGTAACAGACACATTATCATGTTATTTGCGTAATCTGTTGCGACTCATTCATACATGTATTACTTGTTATTTCTCTCGTCGTAAATCGACACCAAATAGGGAAACCACACTGTAAACAACGAGCCGGCAAAGCAACAAGTCGCGGGGCGGTGTGAGCGCTCCCGCACGACCTCTTCCGGCCTTTTACGACATTTACGATACTGTCTATCCTTATCCACCACCCACGAGTTATACAGATCAGGTCCACTGATGCGTAATAACCCCAATTTTGATATCAAACAGATGTAGGAAAATTTCAGGAAATTGACGGTCGTTAGAAAATCTGTCAAAGCACGTAATTGCTCATCCACTTCTTTCATGAATGCACTTAAAGTAACCACACGCAGTATACTTATACGGCGTACGCTTACTACGCCGTACTCGCACCGACAAAAATAAATAGTGCAGTACCATTGGCGTGTTGCATGGCGCGGTACTGCGTGACAGAGTCGTCGTTGCCGCTGTAGTGTCGCTCCGTCGCTTGCAACGGCGGCAAGTCAGCGATCATCGTGCCAAAGGATTTGTTTTGGTGTCGAACGCGAGCCGCGCGGCGACGCGGCGCGACGAGCAGTACAGACTGGCGCGCAATTCGCCAAAGAGGAATAAGATGCGAAGCACGCATGCGCGAACACAAACGCGGGAAGCGGTTTCTAGAAACGGCTTCCGCAAACATGCGCGTCGCGGGGAAATGCGAGACGTGGCCGGCACTCGCCATTCGATTTTGGCGCTTTGAAGGCTTAAGGTTTTTGAAACTTAATTGTCATTTTCATAAAACGTCAATGCTTTAACCTTTGAAATATACCAGACAAAAGCTTCAGATGAACTTAAGGGTGACTGCCTGCGGAGCTAATTTGTTGACTAAGGAAAATATTATTGTAAGAGAGCGCTCTTATTCATGAGGGGATCGAAATTGGGTAACTGTTACGTAACACGGAGTTCACGTTCGGGTCGTCTCTTTTCTTTTTTGGCTGTCTTTAGAGCCCGAGTACACGGACTATTGTATTGTAGTAAGTAACTGAAAGAAAACACGAATGGGCTTTTGGCGATCTGCTAAGTGGTACAATCCTATTTTGAGAATTACTTCGACAAAAAATGAATAAAACTTGACGGCTTATTACGCATTGGTACAATAAAATCGTAAGTTTTTAAAAAGTTAATTTTTAACGCTTTGTCGTGAAAAGAAATCTTTTAAATAGGTAATTGTCAGATTATGAGGTCTGTGTGAAGAAAATTCAGAACTTTACAAATACTTAAAAATAATTGAACTTTATGTTTGAGCCATGAAATTGAGATTTTTTGTTTATGAGCAGAACACACGTATTGGAAACTGTTGTGTGAATTGAACTATGCTGTGTCGCTATCATACCACTTCCAGTCACTGCCAAGACAGACGATTTTTGATCTGTGTTTTTCTGACCTTTAATGTACTTGGAACCTTTAAACCACTACGCGTCTATTTAATAGTAAAGATTTATTTTTTTAGTAAAATTGTTGATGCAGTTTCTATTCAATCATCATCTCACGAGCCTTTTCTCAACTATGTTGGGGTCGGCTTCCAGTCTAACAGGATTCAGCTGGTTACCAGTGTTTCACAAGGAGCGACTGCCTATCTGACCTCCTCAACCCAGTTACCCAGGCAACCCAATACCCCTTGGTTAGACTGGCGTCAGACTTACTGGCTTCTGACTACCCGTATATACCCGATTGCCAAGGATGTTCAATGACAGCAGGGACCTACAGTTTAACGTGCCATCCGAAACACAGTTTCTATTCAATCATCATAATATTTTTTCAGTGGCTATTAAAAAGATAACGTAAGTATCTACATTCGGTTTTAATGTCTTCATTGCATAAAATTACAGGTATTCACATTTCAATTATGAGCGCATCTAGGGGTTATTAATTTGCACCTGCACATTGGCGGGAATATCAACGTAGTTCACCCTTTATATTTTCTTATTCAACTCTACCTTTAATGCTTTTTAGATAATATAAAGTACTAAAGTACAGAAAACATGTGGTAAATATTAATCTTTTTCGTGTTAAAAGTTAGCGGATGGCAAATTGATTAATTACGCGCTCCAGTTTTGCGCCACGCGCGTTTTCCATTATAAATTCTTGGAGGAAACCTATGACTTAATAAATTACTAAGACATTTTTGTAGAAGCCTGCTAAGTAGAATATTGGGTCAAGGATGGTGTAGCGTCCCCGGAGTCGATTCCTTGACTACAGCTTCATTATTAACTAGTTTCCAAGTTAAAATGTTCTTTGTTATAGCCACAATTTATTGCTCAACTTAGTAATTGGGTTTAATAAAACAAACATAGGTTAAGGCGAAGTTGAGTCGTTGTCGGCCGCTCGGGGATTTTGGACGGAAAACGGCGATCATAAATTTTTCACTTAGAATAAACAGATGTTTTATGATTTTTTATTGCAATTTTAGACCGTGTTTAATTGCTTTTGCATAATCTTGTTTTATGATATAACGCGGTAAAACTTCCATTTTGTAGATTACATGAAATACTTTTGTTAACGTCTCAAATAACATCAAATTAAAAACACTTCCTTCTAATTCCCTCTTCATTTTACTTAAGAGAAATCGTCAAAAAGTATTTGAACCATCCTTTAAATAGCAAAGAGAAAATGCAACATACCTGAGCATCAGCATTCACAGAACAGATGTAGTTCTCAGGATAAGCGATGCCAATTGTCTACAATCCACTTCAGATGATGTCTTTCATCTCGAAGGTCGTTTACCATGGTCGAGATCACTGATATTACCCTAATATAAGTGTAGTGGATGTTTTACGAGGCATTTGGCTCGACGGCAACGGAGATAATTTGCGTGAACGTGTGATAAAATCGCCCGGGACCTTATTTAAGGCTCGGTGCAGACGAACTGACCCATTGTGCTGTTTAAGCGACGGTTAAGTGGTGATTAGGGGGAGTACACATCTGTGATACGAGCCGAGATAAATATCAATAAGTAAACACGGGTTACGGAATATTTATGGCTTGAGACGTGCAAGAAATGCTTTGGATTTATCTGTTGTTGGTTGAGTAAATTGATGTTATTTTATTTATCTGTGTATTACACCCTAATCCATTTTATTGCGTTGGCGTCCGAAAAAATATATAAAAATAAACTGTTAAAAACTTACCTTTAGAAAAACTCGATCAATTTCAAAACATAGCTTACCTGTAACAAAAATAAAATATTCTATTTAAATAACTCTAACAAATCCGAGGTAACGAACTGTAAGTGAGAATTTCCATAAAATAAATGGTTGTATGATAAAGAGCATCGCTTTAACTATCGGATTGAGCCATGGACACCGACGGTTACGGAAATATTTGGTTTTATTTCCGAACCAGAACGAGCCGTGCCGTTTCCAAGCAAAACGCTTAATTGAAAAATGCCTGTAGTTTTCAATTTATTTTTGTTTCCCATGTTATCTATGAGTATTGTGTAAATCTTTTTTATTGGAGACCGATAAACGGTGCGCCGAACAAATATGTTTGCTGCGAACCAAATAGTTGAGTCGGATTATTTTTATAGTATTTTTCTATTTCACTTTTAACGAAAGATATCGCGATGACGGACCATCAGATTTTGCACAGGTTCGATTCACAAATGGAGCAAATATTTGCTCGCCACACAGATTTTGTTTCGGTTCTCAATGTTTGTGCATGTGAGATTTATGGCTGTAAAGGCACCCACGGTTCAGGAGAAATGGTCAGGGCTGAAAACGCTTTTTGCAGATAAAAAAAATACAGATGATTGATGAGTTGTTCTTGTTTATACATGAAACACGTTAACGGGGTTTTATAGGAAAAAAATGAGACAGTGATTTCTAATTAACACTTGAGAGTAGAGAAACAAAACTGCATACAAAGATGATTAACGCAGTCTCATCGTTTTGCATCAGATATTGCACCATATTGTGATATTTTTCATCGGTGACTGTATTTTGAATTTACATTGTCTAATTCACTTAGTCATCATCTGCCCAGCCCTTTCTAACCAGTTCCAGCTGAGTACCAGTGTTTGTCATGGAGCGACTGCCTATCTGACCTTCTAAACCCAGATACCAGATACTTGGTAAGACTAGTTGTCAGACTAAGCTTTAACCCGTGACGACTGCCAAAGATGTATAGAATCCACCAACTTAACGTGTCTTCCGAAATACGGATTACGGATGGGTATCCACGGACCGACCGCTTCAAGCGTTACTTAACCTTATGATAGATCGACCCATATGGCTGTTACTTAGCTACGAGCTCTATCTATAACCACAGGTGTACACCATTAATGCCTAATAGGTGCAAATAAAAATCTAAAAAAAAAACATTTTTGAGCAAACAAAATTGTTATCGCAGGACAAAGGTCGCCTCGTCCCCAAAAGTCCGTAAAGCAGAAAATATGAACCAAATATCGGCTGTGTTTGCTTAGGGCGCGCCTGACTGTTAAACTAAGGCTATTATTCAGGTTTCTGTCAGTTAATGAAATATATTGTGTGCGAATGGCTTTTTATATCGGTGTCTTTGGTTTCTTTTAAATTGGTCATTGTGATTATTAGGATAGTGTCTGGGAATAATACCTTCATTTGTAGATCTTAAGATTACAGCTTTTTGATAAAAAAGCCTCTAAATATTCCTCTAACCATGGAATTTGTAAAAGCATGCTATGTAGTGTAGTAGTAAAATGTACTTTTCAACCGACTTCCAATAAAGAAGGAGGTTCTCAATTCGACGACACGACACTACAATACAATCGAGGATTAGAGCTGATGTGATGATGGAGACGACAATAAGGGAAAAAAAAAATTTGTATTTCATAGGTGTAGAAGTTGGTGGCAACCTCAAGACACCGACTTCTAGAGCTACTACAAAAGTACATTTATTCTTTTCTTTTCAAGTGTTTTATTAAGTTAAGCCGGTTTGTATATCTTTGTAAAACGTTTTAGATTAGAAGATAGAAGTAATGTCGTTGTATCTGATGAATGTTTTTGTAATACAGTCGTACTTCAGCAGTAAGTCAGTGTATAAGTGTAGGTATATTAATTTTCCCTCGTTTTGGCATATTGCCTGGTACATTATCGCAATTCACTCCACGTCTCTGAATTAATAAAATATTCAAGTCCATTATTTTCTTTATATAAGAAAAAAGAAAATGTAGATAAAACATGTGGGAACAAATCATGTAATTATTGAATTATAATGTTGTGTAAAGACATACTATTATAAACGGATCTATCAATTAAAGGAGAGATCTTTGTCTGTTCATATTTGCAAGCAATTAATGTACAAATTCTATTGTTAATGGGTAGCATTTAAAACAATCTGAAATTCCTATCGCATTGCAAGCTATTTACCTCAGTAATTATGAACTTAGAACGGTCAGCTAATAGCGCTAACAGCATTCAATTAAACGCCGGTAGTTTCACCGAATACGCGATTTAGCTTAAAGTGTATTATGTGCTGTAGTATGATAATGAGGAATTAAAATACGCTGTATTCACAGCTTCGAATCTCCAAGAGAATACTTAATTATACGGATTTTATTTTAATAACAAGAATTAGACAAATGATGATGGCATCCAGGCCGATTGTCGGCTACGGCGGCCGTTCTCTTTTATGGAGATCAGTCAGCTGCGCAGGACATATTATAGTGCACAAGCATTCGCGCAGATACAGGTGCACTCTCTATTCCCTCACTCTCATAGTCCGATGGGACGGCAATCCGACACGACCGGACAGAGATCAGGCGCAGGACCGACATTTACGTGCTCTCCGATGCACGGGTGAATCAATCACCAACTTCCAGACTCTGGGCTGCTTTATGAAAGTTTCTCAAAACCCACAAAGCGATTTCGGCACGACCCGAGATTCGAACCCGAGACCCCGTGAACAGCAGTCGCGCCTTGCGGCCACTAGAACAACGAGACATTCAAATCATACGACGCCGACGATCAAAGACCCCGTAGTCGCTGGCATAAGCGACTGGATCCGCGTACGAAGTCGCGGGCAGAAGCTAGTAATAAAATATAATTCATAGTGTTGTGTTCTGAAGGCATACATCCCAAATTGTCGATTCCATGTAACGAGAGCCTACGTAAATACGAATGCGCGCGACAGCCCACCAATTACAAAATCATTAATAAACACCCCGAAATATGAAGTGGTGAAATAATAAAGTCGAAACGACTCGCCGCCTGGCGCAAATTGTCGGTTAGCAGCCGTTGCTTGCGATTTATTCATAAAAGTAAATTGGCCACGTGTACGCAATGTTGGTTTATTGGATAGCCACTACCTAAAGGGTGTTATTATTAAGCATATTGGTCCCTTTATACAGACCCGCTACTCAAAGGATTAGGACAGAAATGAACTTGTCATCAGAATATGAATTGATGTCGACTCATATGAAATTGACATGTAAAGACGCCAGCACATCAAGCTACCCGAAACTGTAAAATTTTCCGAATCCACTTTGAACAATATGCCTCAGCGAAAGGCTTGACAGATTGTAGTAGCTTGATGTGCTGGCGTGGGATATGCCAGGCACATAAACTTAATATCTTAGACAAACAGACATTTACATTTGCTTTGTTTATGGCATACAAATTAGTTTTGTTCATTGACGAAAGTTATCTATGTATGTGTATATTTCCTTCATAAAAACACGGCAAAGATAAAATGAGACTGTGATTACGGCTCTAAGAGATGTTTAAAAACTTTATAAAGTTAAAAGTTAATGCCTCGATCTTAAAGTTGAAAGCCAGAAGTATTCTTACTTTACGACTTCAACGTGAGTTGGACTATCCAAGCTAATATTATAATTGAGAATGTGAGAATTTTCGTGTTCACTGTGGAACATAGCTCTTCTTCAAATTCTTATGTATAAAAACTTAATTTGATTTTAAATTTAATATAGAGATGTTAAACCCTGCCTACACAACATACGTATTCTCCAATGAGATAGCACATAGCAATTAATTCAGTAAGTTAAACATTAGCAGTATCAAATAGAATACGTTTAGTAAACTGCTCGCCATAATGTCGTTAGTTCAGCGAGATGTTAAGAAACTCCCGGCCTTGATTGATATGCCTTTTAAAAATGTGGTGTAATATTAATACTTACAGGATTTTCATTATTATCAGTTATTAATAGCCAAATGTTTTATTTTAATGAAAGCTTTGTATGTGATAATGTCATAGATTATCAACATTTTTCATATCTGAAGCAATTCACACAGCTCAACGATTTGTTACTATTCTATCGAGCATTTAGCAACGGCAAGTGACATTTTCTTATCGGCCCTTCTACATATAAATCGATGTACAGACGCCAGCTCATCAAGCTACCCAAAACTGACAATTTTTCCCAATCAACTTTAAGCAATATGCTTCAGCGATAATGTTGAAAATCTATTGAGAAAATTTGTCATTGATTGTAGTGGCTCGATGTGCTGTCTGTACAATGAATACCTACACTAACATATGCGGATTCCCGTATACATATGTATATTGAGATTTACATCTCATTATCGCCTAAACTGTTTTCTTTCGAGCTATCGTTTAGATCTACCATAAGGAATAATGAAACAAATATTTGTGCAGCGTTATATTTATGGAGATATTCCATCTTGAGTTGTAAACCCACGTCGTGTTTGTTATCAAGATTAGGTGTGTAATTGGATGCTTCGGTATATTATCAGGAAAAGCTTTAAGTGAAGAGAAGGATATTGTTGATCGCACCTTTAATGCCTTACTGGCGATGCGGAAAATGTGTGACGACATTATTGTATAATAAACATTATTTTTTTTGTTTCTGTTAACTGTAAATGTTTAAAGTTGCTTCAACATTGTATGTGTGAATATGATTAACTATTTAGGTTGAAAAGTTGAGGAATTTCAATTTAATTTTTGTTTTCTACTTCTTCTATAAGTAAACCTAAAAAAATCGAAATATAAAGGAACTGCGAATTTTCATGGTCACTTTTTTTAAGCCCACTTCGTAAGCCTTCCTCTTGATTCAGTCAAAATTCAGCAAAATACGGATCTGAGCATATGCATAGGGGCAGTTAGACAGACAGCGGGAAGCATCCTTGTTTTATACTGTGTAGTTATTAGTTTGCTGATACAAATGTCCCACTTTCTTCCATATAGATATACAAGTAACCCCTTCCATTCATCTATCATTCTTAGAGAAGGGGGACGCGAGCTCATTATGGTAATCGAAACAAAAGCGAATCACGCTCAGGATTACTATCATAACAAAATTGTTAGACAAAGCTTTGTCATTTGCAATAACACGCTGCTGATTTGTAGGTGGCGGTTTCAGCCGTGTTCCGAGAGAATTATTTCCCGTAAATGGATAATTGTTTACTATGTATCACTCTGATATATATGCTATGTTCCCACAAAGTTTTATTAAAATCTATCCAGTGGTTTTTCCGTGAAAGAGTGACAATTATCTATCCATTTATACAAACTTTCGCGCTTTAAATATAAGTAGGATTTACTGGAATTAAAGGTTTGGATAGACATTGGAAGCATCTAAATCATTCTCTGATAAAGTCTATATTTTTAACCTACTCAAAAATAGCAGGCTTCCGTTTAAACATATGTAAAATATTAGTTCGATTTCGTACATATTGGCTACATAGAGTTCATGACTTTCTAGTAAATCTATCTATTCTCCTCTTCGTAGTAGATACTACAAAATATTTGTGTTCTCAATCTGAATAAAGTGAACTAAAGCATAAATTATTCCGTAGTTTCGAAGCGCAGTTGTCATTATGTATTTTTACTACTAGAGATACGAAATCAATTCTGTTGCAGACATTGCTGCCAATTTATGGTAACAAGTTTCAGTTTTACGATACGCAAAAATAACCGTGCAATGTTACTACATAACGTTATTTTCCCCCGAGTCCATTCTATTCAAGTAGGGTATCATGTTGTGAATACTTTATATTGAAAGCCTTATAGAACTAAAGGTTTTATGTAAGTACTAATAGAAATGTCGCTGTTTGCACTGATTTGAATGGAACGTGACTGTTTTTGAAAGATATGTGAATTGAGCTTGTGTTATTTCAGATGTCTCTACATTATTCGTCTAAAATAAGAATAGGTTTAAGGGTTTTAAGCAAATAGGAATATTGGCATACATGAGGTAAAATATACGAACAATTATGAATAAATGCGCTGCACCAAAAACTCCAACCGATGCATCAAAAATTTAATTAAACTGGCTGTGAGTAAATATTATTTTTATTCTTCAAAATATTGGAGCCGTTCTCGGAACTGATTTTAACAAAGTGTCCGAAATGAAAAGCCATTGAAACCGTCGGTGTTTTTGATTTAATCTCACACTGAAAAACTTTTATACAATTAAAATTTATCTTCACATTTTTGTTAATAATATTTATATTTAAATATTAATGAGGTACTTTTCATTTGTTTAAAAAAATATCTAGTGGTTAATGTAAACCTTAAAACAGATTGTTGTGAAAAATCTACGATGCAGTATGAAACCTAAAGTTATACCTAACACTCTAATTTTTGTGATAAACAAATTATATTACTTCCAAGTTTAAACAAAACCTATTCTGAATTTTTAGCAAAAAAAAACGTAACAGACATACTCAAATACCTAAATACAGACTTGAATCCATTTATCCTCAAAACAATATATGATATCAGTCTAATAATGACTGTTTCAGTTGTACATTCAATAAAACTTTACTGACTTGCTATCATTATAAAATGCATGAGGCACTTAGCGATTCATGCTTCTCCGATCTTCGAGTGTTGCATAGAAACGCGTATGTATCTCTATGATTGACTATAATTATACTATATCTTGATCGGACGAGAGTACTTTTTATTCTAGTATAATAGTAATGGGTCCAGACCGTTGGTCGGCCACGGTGAGTCTCTAAGGATCAGCTACCTACGCAGGACATAATACAGGTCTCTCTATTCCCTCACTCCCATATTCCGATGGGACAGCTTACCGACATGACCGGAGAGAGATCAGACGCATGACCGTCATTTACACGATCTCTGATGCACGGGTGTACCAACCACCAACTTCTAGAATTCGGGCAGCTTTGAGAAAGTTTCGTAAAATCAAC
The DNA here is from genome assembly GCA_958496145.1 of Heliothis peltigera. Lineage (NCBI taxonomy): Eukaryota > Metazoa > Arthropoda > Insecta > Lepidoptera > Noctuidae > Heliothis > Heliothis peltigera. The sequence goes on from OY292333.1 coordinate 5,777,763, forward strand.
AAGCAATTTCTGCCACCTAGCAATTTTGGCCGAACCGGGAATAGAATCTGTGCATAGCAGTCGTGCTATGCGGCTACTACATCAATGAGGTATCCTTTATTATATTACTGTAAAATAAGAAGGGCAGAAACATTAATTTGAAATTAAATAGTGACTCTGTAAAGCTCGCTCGGGTATATTTCACTTACTGTTTGAAGCTTTTGAAATATTTTAAAGATAGTTCTCATTTTGGTTTATAAATGCGTTCTCAGAGGTTTTATTCGCGCATACCGTATTCATAGTACTCACATCTCTGTCGCTTTTCCACGTTTGCTGAAAATAATTAATAAAGTCTACGTTGCCTTTCCAAGTTTCAGTTTATTTGTTGGCCAGTCAACCGGTTAATTACACTTTTATGTTTAAAATTTTTATATCCAATAAAATGTTCTTACTTTTATTTTTGCAAGAATTTCTGTGCTCATATTCTGCTTTGTTACTTTCATCTCTTATATTTTTATGTTTATAAGGAGAACGGATGAAGTTTCTAGCCTTTGTTGAATATAAGTGTGCCTTGTAGGAAAGAACTAAGAAGTTGTGGAATTTACTCTTGTCTAGTTTAAATAAACATATATTTCTTACTTAAGTTTTATTGTATAGACTGGACAACTCTTCTTTGATCTAGACTGGCTTTTTAAATTCAATGCTAAAGACTTTTTTGCTAAAGCACATTATACGAGGTGCAGAGTGATAATACCCACTAACAATGAAATAAGGAACCCAAAAAAGCATTCCATTTTGTCGTTCACAGTGAAGAGACGGCGAAAACAAGACAGGAAAAATAAATAATGAAGCCCAATTAACTAAGAAAAGAGCGACGACAACTGATTAGGGATACTAGATGAGCTACACAGGAAAATAATTGTTTTCTTACTTTGCGATTGAATGTTTTTAATTTTATCCCTTTAAAGCATAAAACTTTTAAGTTACTTTTATAATAATTATGACCAAATAAAATTCGCTAATCCAGCGCTTGTGACATTCATCCAGTATTTTTTTTAACGAAGATGTATTTAATTAGACTTTCATTGCGCTAAATAAGCGATGAAGAAAAGTTTCAAGAAAAACGACTTCAGCTAAGGACTACGAATAAGAACACATTTTAATTGGTTTAGTTTATATTTTTTATGACATCTTAGTAAACTTACGCACTAAAGATTTTACTGTAGCATGCATTAAGTTGCTATACCAGGCTGGGGCTATACTAAAATATACCCTAAATTCCTCTCTGCTAAGACTTAACATACCAACGGATGTTTTTATGCTTCATGAGCTCTGTATTTCCTTCATTTCGATACAAAGCAAAAGGCTCAAGGGATTTGTCGACAAAAAATATTTGTGCTCAAGCAATTAAAGTGATCCATATATTTCACATCTAGTTATTCTCTATCCGTGTTAGTCTCTATAGCCTGTGCCCGAGATATTTTGTTGACGTAACTCGGAATGCCTGTCTTTGTGCCTAATTTGTGCTTGCACAGGGTTGTGCTTTAAATAATAAAACTCAATTATTCTCTGCACAATTTTTATTGGGACGCTTTTTGGGTGGCAGTTCCATTGTCTTTGTTCTCGCTCTAAAAGATTAGTGCATATTTTAGATTTTAAGCCGGATTATGAAATGTAGTAGTGCTAACAAAGTCGGTGATTTATATCAAAATGGAACTTTTTGTGAAATTAATGCTTTTAGCTCGCTTATGCTTGTTTAGTGACTGTGTGCTCTGTATCGTGGAAAGTCGGAATCGATGCCTTCTAGCCGATGGACTAATGAAGAATACTATTATAAAGAGATCTAATATTATAGAGAGGAGAGGAGGCATGTTTGAAAATTGTGAGTTTGTAGCATTGTAGACTGCTTAGTCTTTGGATCTACTTAACCTATTTTAAAAATTATTTAACCAATAAAAATATTCAGTATTTAAGGGTTTTGTAGGCTATATTAAATTCAGGTAGAGGAAGCTGTTAGCCCGAAACGCGGGTGCCTCCACGAGATGGAGCTAGTGCAGATACATTGCGATTGTTCTTGCTACTTCGAATCTTAAACCTAGTGCACTTTGAGTTCCCGTTGCAACTGTTTTTATTAAGTTATCTCAATCTATCTATTATATCTATCACGTCTATCATATTGTACGACTTGTTAAAATGTAAGGGTTTAGGATTTTCTTTGGATAGAAATTGCCCCACAAGTTACTAAGAATTAAGCTGTACTCTTAACTCTATTGAACAGTCACAAACAGTAGGTACCTATAAGAAGCACCGTATCAATTGAATCATCTCTTTCATGATCTAAAACATGACCAGCATAGAGTACCTATATTAATAGAAGCTTGAAGCTTCCACGTTATTACAACGGACAGTTTACTAGGAACTAATTAAGGGTTAGTGGTCACTGTCCATAGAATTACTGGTCAATCGGCTAATGACGTTTGTAATTGGATATGTATTGCATTCCGCATATTAATATCGGCTCTGAGGGATTACTGCGTCTACATAGTAAATGGCATAGGTATGTCTTACGGCATCTAATTATAATGGTAATATGAGAAGTGCTTATTGGAGCGAAATGATTTATATTACGTTTGTAATTCTAATAGAACATTTAAATACAAAGACATAATAGAGATGAGAGTCAAACTGAAATAAAAAAAAAACAATTGAATCGTATTATTCATCGAATCTCCTTTTAACTAACATAAAAAACAGCTGGTAAAACATGCCCTTATACATTTAATTTGTGGCACAATAGAAATGCTGTGTGTGTTTAAATGTAGACATACTTAGATAAATGTGTTAGGTATGTGTTTTTGTGTAGCGAATCACATAAGTTTGAAAACAACACTATCTACACCATTATCTCAATTTCCAAATTTCCAACAATCTACGAAACTCGCCTGAATATAAATGCAACCTTAATAACAAACCCTTTCTTGTTATAAACAAAAAGAAAGTCGGACGCATACAATTTGTAGTTAGCCGACAAATGGTTCCGACTATTTCTCAACAACGAGACCCAATAGCACACGAAATAACGGTATTATCATGTTAAGAACAAAACAAAGCTTTTCTATTATCTCCGAGGTAATCACGAGAACGGCCGAGTATTCCCGAACCATAATTCCGTCCAATAATCCTTCGCGATGAAGAGTTGAATAAGGCTGACGTGTTGTGACATATTCCTGAGCGTCATTTCCTCAATAATTTATCTCCAAGTTAAGGCTGACTGGTTTTAACATTGGTTTTCGAACTTGCTTCACTTTGAATTTAGAATTGTTTTGAGTGGCCAGTTAGTAATGATAAAACAATTCGTAGAAAAAAATAAGGTTATAGGTAATATTATTCGTTTTCAGAATTTCAAATATTGTTAGTGTTTTGTTTTATAAATACAGCTATGATAGCTAATACCAGGAGATGTTTCTTTTGACTAAACGAAATGCTACACATACCTTGGTTAGCAACTTTTGAAACATTATGGCGAAATTCGGTAGGTAAATACGAGTATGTACCCATTTTTTCTGTTCAGTATAATCTGACTGTGGTAAAGTACTTGGTATGATGACGTAGCTTGAAATTTTATGTTTTGCGTGATGTAATTTCTTAGGGAATTTAACCACAATGCGGTTAGTATGTTTTTATCCTAGTCTAAACTACAGGGTTTTTTGGCGGAATAAATTATTCAATCTTTGAAAATTTATAATGATGTTATCATGTGGGTGGGCTAAGAGCATAAATGATTTGTTAGGTATCGGTAAATTATTTATTTTTGTTTAATCCTTTATACGATACGAATAGTAAACAAACCTAATTCAACCTTTATCGCAATCTTCAGCTAACTGGGTGTAATTCGGAAGTAATCGGATGTGCGATTAAGCCTATTGTGTGCATCCTCAATAAACATAATCCCCAAAATTTTGATTATGAAACAGAAGTTGGGGTATTGGGAGAGAAAACTCTGGGGTTAGGGAGGGGGCTACCCTTCCGGACTAGGTCAAGGGTCAGTGGATCCTCGGCTCGACAGGGGAGGCGCCGCCCCAATGTGTATAGAATAACGATAATAGCCCATTGCGGCCTCATTAGACCACTATATTGGATCACTTATCACGTTCTCGTACATTTCATCATTTCAGATTGTACCATTTATTCAGTCATTAATTTATCGCGCATACATGCGACGTAATACCGTTTGTAAACAAGTAATCGTCGGTTGAAATAGAGCAACAAACGCGCGGTATGTGATAAAGTAAAATTGTGGTTTGCGCCTGCTTGATATCAAATATTTATGCTCGAGCGTGGAAAGCCGCGGGCAGCGAACGCCTCGCAATGGCGCGGAAAACGTATAAAGCGTGTTATCCGACTACAAAAATAACATTTTTAGTGAAAAATAACATTGGATAACTGACAATGTTTGCGCTAAAGTGGTCTTGAAAATGAATTGACTTTTCAGCATTTTTGCCGTCAAAAGAGAAGGAAACGCAATTCCGTATATTAAGCATTTTCTCGCTTTGCTCACCTTTACATTTCTAAATTGATACACAGGTGTATCTATATAAGATTACGGAGTAAAGCAGAGTTAAGTCTGTTAAACCTCACGATTATGCGAAAAATTGATAAAAATACTTTTAACCGATGTAATGCGCGCCTAAATCCGGCTTATCATAAACCCGCTGGTATTTGCTCGTTTCTGAGAATTATTGATATCTACAACATACTATTTATATCAATAGACTGGAAGACTTTCACCCAGAGCTTAGCAATAATCATTAAATGCGTGATATTCTCAGCATTAATCAATTCATTGTTTGTTTTGTGGATCTAATTAGCTGGTATAAGAATGTTAAGTAGTTTACGACGGCTCTAATTGATGTGACACAGAATTACGGTAGCCGATGGTTGGCGGTTAAATATAAATTCCGAACGCGTAACAGAATATTGCCTTCATAATAAGCCTCTCCTGGACGCCGAGACGCCATTTTTATTCGAGTCTCGTTCTCACTTCATTTTATTTTTAGACAAAACACCGCCATGCATATTCGAGGTTTTCGCTTGTTTAACCACTGAAATCATTGCTTAGACGACGGGTGAATTTTCAGCGGCTTTTTTTTATGTTTATAGTTAATTGTTTGAATTGTTACCCTGCCCGGATAATGCTTACTGCGGGAAATTTTCCCCTTCAGTTGAAATATGCTACTATCACGGACGTAACAGGATATTAAATTAAGCTTGAGTTATTAAACTGAATAATTGATGTAGGTAGTAAAAGTATTACCTATAAAATAAATCGTCGCAAATCGCTAAAATCGCTAACACTTTCATCAAGTATGATTTCTACATTTTCTACAGTAGCAGGTACTTGGTCATGAGTTTTAACTGAGAAAACCCATTTCTTAAAGATCTCGACCGCAGCTAATTCAGAGTTCACGAGAGACTAAAGAAATTCAAGCCGTTTACGAACTAAAGTCCCAGTTTTAACATTTCCAAGTGCAAACAAGTCTGTGAAACTTGTTCCTAGTTGTGGGACCACACGGGACGTGTTTATTGCAAATAGGAGCTCAGGACGGTAGTGGAACTAAACTAAGCGGGGATTTCGTGCAGTGTGCGCCGACCTCCTCACGTCTGTTATTATTTTATTTGCTTGATGGATATTGCTTGTATCTCTTAAAAGTGTATGAACGAATCTAAAAGAATCCGAGGCGGGCCTTTGAACTTTGTTTGTTTTGCTTTTCTCTCGGGTAATGGATAGATTTGATGATATGTGTCTGAGACACACATTGTTACTTGTGTAAGGGTTTATACCTACATATACCGCTGCGGTTGTTTTGTGATTGATATCTTCAGATATACAGTTTTGGAGGTAAGTGAATCGTATTTTTTTAAAGCATAGCATATGTATTTTTCCTACCCAAACGACATAGGTTCCAGTTGATAACTAATTTGTGTTCACCACTGGCAACACAAAACTCAATTTTTACATATTTTTTTTATAATCTATGGTTTCAATAGTCTGTGTTAAATAATAAATGTGTGCAGCACGTTATGACCTCGCAAGATTTTCATTTAATTACCACGAAAATACAGTCCAACAAATACCAAGTGCCAACAATTTGATATACATATGTATATCAGCCGAAGAACCGATAACCGTTGGGGTAAACGAGTTCTAGAGTGGAGACCACGCCTTGGCAAACGTAGTGTAGGACGTCCTCAGGCACGGTGGAGTGATGACTTGCGCAAGACGGCTGGCAGGAGCTGGATGCGAGAAGCCGAAAATCGATCTCAGTGGCATGCACTTGGAGAGGCCTATGTCCAGCAGTGGACTGCGATAGGCTGATGATGATGATGATGATGATGATGATGTATAAATGATACAAGAATTAAACGCTGTCTTAACCTAAGATTAACTTACAAATTAAAATAACAAACAATGATCTGATGACGAAAGATACAAACAATACAAATAAGGATAAGTTAATTCTCATTTTAATGCAAACAATCAACGTAATGTTGACTGATGAAGATCTTAAAAGCGAAGTGATGTAAGAATTTCCGTGTAATTGAGAACGGACTCAAATATTTACAATCGTTACGTCAGATCATTAAAACAAAAGGGTTCTAGGTTTAAATTTAATTCAAGGGTGCAATATATACACGAGTTTAATGTTAGTATCTACTGAGTATACCAAATTGAGGTACAGCCGCGAGTCTAACCAAGAGTAAGTGGCTACACCTAGTTCTAACCGGCTAAAACTAGGTGTAGCCGCACTTCGGGTTTTAGCCGTAACATAACAAAATAATACACATAACAAAATTCAATAGCGACTTTCTCTTGCTTAACGTTTGAAGTTTTCACTAGCACAGTATTTTGGAAGCCACATATTACAAAGTAGGTCTCATCTTAAAGTACGATCTTACACGAATAAAGCGCTTTAAAATTTAGCTAAGTAAGTACATATTGCTGCCCGAGACTGTACAGTTTCGTTTAGGATGTTAGGATGTTACGGATCTACCAGATGAATTAAAAAATGGAACAGAATTTGAAAGAAATTATCTGGAACATATCAGCAACCTATGAAACTAGCCCTTACTATGCTAAAACTTCGATGGTAAATCGGTAATCAAATTTTCGAAAGAACTTCTGCAGGGAAGTAGGTCTTAAGTGTGTACCTTGATACTCCCAATACTTAGTTTCCTTCATTGCCTTCTAGTGAAAATAAGAAAATATTCATAAATGAATACCAATAGACTGATTGCTAGGAAAAAAATGCATACTTTCCCAACACCATTAAATCGATGAACCATCACATAATGCAGAGTAAAATTATTGCAGAGTAGAATTTGATTGAAGCTGACTTATAAGTGATTTATTCAAACAGTAAGGCAAATGAATTATGGGAGCAGTGGAAGAATTTCTCGACAAAATTGCTGGCAGGTGGGAACCTTGAAGTCAGCTACATAAGTCAGCGACTTCACCTTGTGACGTCATTTCAATGGGAGCTAGTCCATTTAATTAGGCGAACATTTGTTACGATGCTTGCAGTCGTAGAATTATTGCATTTCGTTTGACTGACGGTGTAAACGCGTGCGCTGTTTGTGATGACGTCATTTTAGTTAGCTTGTGTTTTGAATTTCGAATGCTAGATGTTTTTTTTTTTCAGATTGTTCTGATGTGATGATAACACAGATGTGTTTTGTTTTAATTTGGATAATTAGACAGAACAAAATTAACAGCATTTAAGGTTATTTTATTTCATTTTTCAATTAGGTATATTTTTTGCTATAAATCAAGGCGTAGTTCAGAGCAAGTTTCGGGCTTTCAGATGATATCTAATACACAACAGTACCTACAAGTCACTTTGTCTACATTATGTTACGATTTCGAGTAAATGAAAGTTTTCAAGTGTAATACATTTCATGAAACAGTTAGAACCTTATAACAATTGAACATTTCAGTACACTGCAGAAGTCTTCACTATACTTAGCGATTGAATTATTCAAGCCAGTTAATTATTCATGGTTGTTGTATGTACATAATTGGCTGGCAATAAATATCAGTTACGACTGCATTTCTATTGCGCATCATTAAAAGTTTTAGCGCTATTTCTTACTCAAGTGTCGTTAAACTTTATAAGTTTTGCATAAGAATGGTGGGTTTGGTAGTTTATTACGGTATTTTTTAAATATACAAAATTAAAAAAAATAGGTTTTATTCTTAAAGAAATGACTTTCATTTTCGATATTTATTTTATAATCAGTCATCATCTCCCGAGCCTTTTTCCCAACTATGTTGGGGTCGGCTTCCAGTCTAACCGGTTTCGGCTAAGTACCAGTGTTTTACAAGGAGCGACTGCCTATCTGACCTCCTCAACCCAGTCACCTGGGCAACCCAATACCCCTTGGTTAGACTGGCGTCAGACTTACTGGCTTCTGACTACCCGTAACGATTGCCAAGGATGTTCAATGACAACCGGGACCTACAGTTTAACGTGCCATCCGAAACACAGTCATTGGTGTCCAAGATATACTTAGAAAGTACATACAAACTTAGAAAAGTTGCATTGGTACTTGCCCGACCTGGAATCGAACCTACGCCCTCACACTTGAGAGGTTGGCTCTTTAACCACTAGGCCACCACGACTTTTTTATTTTTTTATTTTTTCATTTCACGACTTTTTTCTTTTTTATTTGATTTTATAATCAGTGTTACTTGAATATAACTAGACGTTCAATTATTTATAAGTCTGCAAATAAATATTTGTTACTATTTACGCTTAAAATCTTGACTAAAATTGAAAAATAACAGCTTTGTTAGAATATAAAGTTAAGCAATTTTCTATCAGCATGAGAAATGTGCCTTCTCCTCCGAACAGACCATAAATTAGTTTTGTAGACAAATATTAAATGGAACCTTTGCCGTAGATCATTAAATTTGTCATACCTGTAATTTATGGAACGTTTCGGACTTAACTATTTGACTAATGCTTGACGGTTTACATGCAGTGACGTAATTGTTTATAAAGTTTATACAGCTTTGTCAATTCATATGGCATCAAAATACACTACGATAAATTTTCCGAATTGGTTGGGAAATGAATAAATCTAAATTGTATACAGTGTTTTAAGATACTAGATTTTTGTAGATAAAATAAAATTATTACATTAAAGATAATATAATAATATTTTTACTGGTTTCAAACCTTTATTATAGACTTGCGAACGAACGAAATTGAGTTTATTTTTTGTGTATTCCTCATCACTTAAAGTATACATATGTTGTATGTCAAATAATAAGAACTCTTCTTTTACTGTAATTGATATGATGGTTGACACATACACGCAGTCATAACGTCTTATTTGTAAATAATTTTTTACTAACCTTGTTCATGATGAGAAGCGGTGGAGGGCGCAGAGAATGCGCTGGAGCACCCGGGTCGGCGCGCTAGTCCCCCCAATTCTGGCACTGCGTACAATACACAACAATTATTTATATTAAGAATGAGAAGAGGACAGAAGCTGAAAACCAGTAACCGAATAGCAATGGACCCATATTAAGTGAATCGATTTTAATTCGATTATTAAAAAAATCAATGGAGAAGAGAGAGAAAGAGATTTTTTATAGGTTTTATGTATTTTGTTTTTCTGATTAGTAGGTTCACATCATTTAAGTTATGTTAATAACGTATTAATATGGTCAATTGTTGTACATTGCCATGTAATGGTACAAGGGTTGGACCAAACTCTATACAAATCTGTCCATGGCTCTTTTAGACATCCTACCAGGAAAATATCATACTCCCTGAATACAGATAAACAGTTTTTGCTCCAAGAATTCAACATGAATATTCGTAAACATTCAACAAAAATAAACACAGCTGATTCCTAGATGTCTAGAATTGAACTCAGAATCTATCTAGTTACGGACACTTTCACTTTGTTTCTTCAAATTCTAAATTTGTTTGAAAAATATATGAGGTACTTCTAACACAAAGCAACACAAAGAGCGCGGAGTTAAACAAAGGAAATACAGATAAATATACTTCAAAAATATCTCGGAGTTGTCATACATTTATCCCGACAGCAAACAACGCAAAAAAAGTGAGTCGGAGCGGCGAATGCGAAGCGATTAGCGTTCGGCTTTCATGATTAACTCGCAGCTCTCTTCCCCGTCGTCCTTCGCTATTTTGTTGTTCGCCTGTCCCGAGAAATGTTCAAATGGTTTTTCTCAACAAGACAACAAATAGGCCACGGCCGCTTAGACAGTAATCGGGTTTCACCGAAATGGGATTTCTCTAAGCTATGAAAATTAAATGCTCTCAAATTCGAATTATCCCAAGAAGAAAATTAAATAAATTCAACGTGACCTGTAATTTAAACTCCAATCTGAGCAAACTTTTCTCTATCTGAGCGAACTCTGCTATGTGAGTTTATTTGAATTCTTTCATATTGACGGATTTCCTGTACAGTTTGCACGTGGTTTTCTTAAGGTACAGACGCCAGCACATAAGGCTACCCGAAACTGTCAAATTTTCCCATTCAACTTTGAACCATAATGCTTTAGCGATAAAGTTGACAACCTATTAAGGAAATTTGACATTTTGTAGTAGCTTGATGTGCTGGCGTCTGTACAAGTAATGAATAAGCGAGCCTCGACCAGGTCATTGTTCGCGAAAAAAACAGGATGTAACAATTTATGCTGACGTAATTATGTACACCTAAATCGGTTAAATTACAAAGCTTCGCTGCTAAAGTGCTGTAAAACTTCACACACGTATAGCGCTATTCAATTTAGAATTATCTCGGAACGAAACTAAATTGAATATCAAACAGTTGAGATAGTGCTGATTTGGAGTCTGTGCGGTGAGCGGGCGCTTAGATAAGTGGCTGCTATTTAATATCTGCAAGATAGGGGGCTCTGGCGCCGTGCCACCGGACCGCGACGAGTTACAAATAGCCATATCTCATAACTCGAAAAAGCAGGAACTTAACTCGAACACTAGCCAAATAACTCATTACACTCTAAAGAAAATATTTGAGACGATTTTATAGTAGTGATAAATTAATGTATTGCGTATAATCTGTCCGACATCGCTTACAAACTCTTGTTATAAAGGGAAAAGTACCCAAGGAATAACAAATGAAGACCATTTTATGTTTTGTTTATCGTGTTGGCACAAATTATGCTATTAAGTGATAAAGAGTAGGGTCTTCTTAAGTCTCGATATGGGTTTATTTTATGCTTCAGATATGAAGGTATTTTTCCACTATTAGGAACAAAGGTTTCCTAAAACAGTGCAAAAATAACTTATGTGCTTTCACCCCGTGCAGCGCTTTATCAAAAAATAACCACACCGAATATGGACAATATCGGAAGCTTTTTGGTAAATTGTTACCTGAAATAGCATTTGGCAGGTTGGGCCAAAAGCCAAGGAAAGTAATAGGTATGTAATCTGGTCCTACTAGGAAACATAGTACCAAAAAGGGACACGCCCATTAAAAGTCACAAAGACAAACAAAACGTGTATTTCGAAAAAAAAAACTTGTTGTCAATATTGTATATTATGGGTCATTCTAAAACAGAGACACTATTATGAAGGTTAGTAGAGATACACGATCTTACCTGGTATGAGCTTAGGCAGGCAGCCTGCCACAGAATGTGGTGGAGAGGAATTGTGTTCGCAGTCAGCCCCCACTAGGGGAAACGGGACAAAAAGAATAAGCACGTTTATAATGATTTTATACGACTTCCACCTAGAATTTAGTGTCATTTTTGTTAATTTTGGGAAATGAGAATATTTTTGGAGATTAATCGGTGAATAGTAAGATACAATTGATAAAGCGAGAAGTGGTTTAGCTTGGTAGAAAACCACGCCAAAATAGGAAATAAAAAACGTCTACCCGTTTAAGTTTTACTGTCTGAGCATGCGAATTAAGAGCCGCGTGTGTTATATACCTTAGCCCAGAAAACCAACCAAGATTTTACAGAGAGCGAGGTTACAGCATTTAAAAGCCTTTTAGAAAGTAACAGAGCAAAGAATAACTACTGGTTATGATTTTTAGTACGAACTTCAAATTCAGAAAAATCATTCACCCATAAAATGGGAGGACAAAAAAAATAGGAGGATTATTATAGAACCTGTATGGTTAGTCGTGTCAAACTACACCCTCAGTAAGTAAAAATACATAAATACAACCCACATTTATGTACTTAGTAATGACAAATTTCACCTTCTCAGTAGGAAGAGCTCATAAAAGCCAGTTTAGTATTATTATTATATAAATTCCTTTGCATGGCATAAGCAGCTACCACCTCTATAAGGGCTGGCAACAAGATCTTACCTGGAGCGAGGGTAGGCGCGCAGCCTGCTACGGAACGCGTTGGGGAAGAATTCAGTCTGCCTTCACCCCCCACTAGGGGAAAATGGACAGAAAGATAACGATAAAAAATAGCAATAGTAGGTATATAGTATGTTTTATTTCTCTTCCTCCTTGGTCTAGTAGTCGCAAAGCGTGACTGCTCGGGGTCTCGGGTTTGATTTCCATAATGATGCTGATCTCCATAAAAGAGAACGGCCGCCATAGCCGACAATCGGCCTGGATGGATGCCATCATCATCATCATATTTTAATCTTTTCCATAAGAATTAACCTGGTTAATACCGTGAAAATAAATTGAGAACTATAAACTAATTTACCTTCCCCAGTTAACCCATTTTCTTAAAATAAATTTAATAGCGGTCTTCAAGCTTCAAGTATTACTTACAAACATTTAAGTACGAAATTATATGTCGGGTTAATGCTACTAAAACTGGCTACTTTACAGGACTAAGATACATACACAGTGTTGGTTTCTCTTTACATGCCATTAACCATACATGTATATTCCTGCTTGCTAACATAGCTTTGTAATTTCCATCGTCTTAAGTTCTGCTTGCAACCGGAATATAAAGAGCTGCTTTGTGATCTTTACTTGGTACTACATATTTAATTCTCCGTGGGTACCTATCGTATCGTTAATGAAACCGGCATAACCATTACCGGATTCATTACATAATTCACAATTCACAAAACAGTAATTCTCACTAAATATTTCATTTTAACCGCTTCAGAGTAATAACAATGTCCAATTTAATTAGTTAGTAGTTTCAGTATCATTATCGCGTCATTAAAGTATTTTTGTTTGTCTAACACAAAGTGTCAACTATAGCTGAGTGGTGCTCACAGCGGTTTTAATGTTTGAGCACAGCTCTAACTAAAGGGATTAAAAGTTTATTTTGCAGCGACAAACACGACCTCTGTCGGTCAATATTTGTAAATGTTGGACCTATTTCGAATAGCATATTCCTATTTCAAATTAGTTGTACGTTTAGCGACGCGTCTATTGTTTATAAATTATTCTGCGGTTATTTTTATAAACTGCAATGCATATATGAAATAAATACGCATATATACTATATTATATAAAATGGTAATGTTTTTGAATGATTATTTCAGTAGAATGTAGTTACCGTGTATTGTGATATTAAGATGAGTTTGGGCTATTGACGTCAATATTGGTACAGGCTAAAATAACAATAGAAACAAACAAACTACGATTACATCGGTCCAAGGGCTATTCTCGGCAATATACTTAATTGGCATATCAAAACAAGACATAAACCATAGACTGCAACTACAAACCGAAGTAGACATGTCTAGGGATCATAGAAGACATTACTTGGAAATTGAGACTAAAACCTAAGAGATTATGTTAATAGGTGTTATAATATTCTCCGGGAAGAGCCGGGGCAGGCCAAGATTCTGCTTCGACATCTGCAGGCTTGGCACATGGCCAAACTAGTTGTTATACGTACTTCAGTCCCTACTTAACTTATACTCTGTTTATAAAATGTTTTGAAAAGACTCAACAGTACCTAAAACGTTACATTTTTCTTTATAACGTAGTTACGGCCATCTGCTGCTGAAGTAATCTTTCAAGAATCTCATCTTCATTATGGTGCAATTTGTACAAATTTATTTCGTAGTGACATTTTACTTAAATGCGGGTTAAAATAAATCTGTAATGAACGAGTGTGTACAAACGAAATAGCAAGGGCGAATGCAAGTGAACGTGAATGATTGACACTGAATAATTTTTATTTGAATATGTGTCATGTCCATTCATACGTTTAAAACGATACAAGTTTAAAAATAAATCCAGTCAAAAATATAAATAAAACATTTTGACAAGAAGACACGCAACAAGTAACAGGCCGACATGATATAAAAATTAATAACCAAAACGTGAACAGAGGTGGCACAACCAATGAACGAAGCGAAACAAACAAAAAACGTCCGGCGCGTGTGAAACGCGACACATCGCCTGCGCCCGCGCTGCCGCCGCTGCGCCGACGCGCTGGCGCGAGGTCGCCGCTCGGCGAAAAACATTGACCTATTAACGTGCGATATGAGGCAACCGGTCGCGATGATAGACACTGGAGTCGAAATCTTTTTGATTCTTCAGCACAAACACAATATCATGAAAAATCTGAACTCCAAAAAGAGAAAGAACGTTTATAAACATACATATATACTTTGCTAATCTACTAATGATTTAAAAAAATCAAAAGATAATGATATACTTTGTCATAAAATAGTATCATAACAAATATAAAGGGAAGGATGGGGGACATTCAAATCCCCTAAATAACATGTTTTGGCATTCGACCGAGTTAAATAAATAACAACTATGTGTCCACAACACGTTATCCCGGATATTTATGGTCAATGAAAAATATTAATAAATAATGTTAGAAGGGCCATTCGAATGAATCTGTCTGGCCGTCTGTGACCCAGTCTGCGTAATAACCACATTTCGGTGTTCAGGTATACCTTTGATGTTAATTTTTTATAAACCCATCCTAATGGTTACGTTGTCTGACTAATTGATCAAAATATCCCTTGTTTTGCTAACCCATCCTGTGTTTTGGATATGTTGCTGGATAAAGCTGAGTTGCTAACCCAAAAAATATGACAATTATAAATAAATTATAAGGGGATGTGATATAAGCAGCAAAAACATGAATAAAATATTAAATATCCAGTCCGTTTCTCCACTGCCATGCAAATATGTATATACAAAGGGATCGATAACAGCAAAAGTACCGACTGGTCAACTTTGTCAAAGGGAGCGCAACCGAAGGCAAGAGCTAGATTACTATCTAGACAATATGATGCATTACGTACAAGAAGACCGTACACCGTATGTTCTAAAGATCATTGATAGGGTGCTATAAGCAAAGCAAACGTCATTTAATGAGGAGATCAAAATCGCTCGTAAGCGTTCTAAGTGTTGGTCAAGGTTGATTTATTTATATGTTCCAGACGTCACTTCGTAAAGAGGTCTCGTTTATAGGAGAATTCAAAACTGATCAGATGACCGAAAGATGTTGGCTAGTTCAACACTTTAGAAAACTGTAACTGACTTGCTTATGTGTGTATGATTACTATTCGATTAACTCTCCTTTCAAAGCGTTCACATGTGAAATGAGGCGTACCTAGAAGTCTTGACATCAGAACAAGTCAATAACAATTTTTACAGAAGCATTGCCGGTTTTCTATCCAGAAGATCGATCAATCAGTCAACTATTGAAGCAATGGATGTCTGTTGTGGGCCAAAGCGTGGTTAGTTTAAAAGTCATGAGTGCATGGCTCAATGCCCGTGTTAACACAGCTTTAAGCTTCGCTAATCCGAGTCGGAAAAAAACCTATGTGAAAAGTTTTAGTGACTTAAACTATGATTGATGCTTTCAACAAGAACTAATGCTGTGAGCTCATGAATGTTATATTTGTTATAAAAGGGGTTTAAAGTTTTTTAGAAGATTAATTAGCTTTTGCGATGGAAATTCTTGTATACCTGGTACAGGTTTAGCATCAATCTTAAAACAACCACTATTTTGAATAAAAAGAAATACATTTCGGAAATTACGTGTTTCCCACTTAGGGACAAAATAATTATAATAATATTCTTGTCAATATGAATATGGCACGTGGCGGAAAATCAAATGAACAACATAATAATATTATTTAATAATACCAGTTAAACAGTTTTCCTTTATTATGAGAATACAATAATAATACACGCTTATTAGACAGTGGTTAGAACTTCGTGAAGATTCTGAGTAGATTACAAAATAACTCCTATAAAACGATGAACAACGGTAGAAAAGTATTTACCAATTTTTTTATACTTCGTTATCCAAACAAGACTTGTATGATATAGTGGACTACGTGGAACAAGTTATGAGAATGTATGAAATTTTCAGTTTCACTCTGAACGTTTACGGAAAATTCGAAACGAAATGCCATCAAAGCTACAAAAAAATATTCGTTAAGAACTTTTTTCGGCTCCGGTTACTCGAAAACAATCATGGAGTTTCACATTTTCACTTTTTAATAAACGAGGAAGTCACGTGTTAACCCAGTTGGTATTACGAGTAATATAATAATGCGAAGGGTTAGCCGTTTTATTTTTTACTTACGTATATAAGGTGCTATAAAAATATCTGCCACAGCTTTAATGGGAGGTAGTATTGTGTTTATAGATTACAATTATAGTGAAGATAAATTAGAGAATATTCGTCATATTTTTTTTCATACAAACAATTGTAGGTATAAATTGTGTAGTGTACCACGTCATACAGAGTAGAACCAATGTTAAATTGAATTAACTGCTCCAGGGTACGAAAGTTCTTCACTATTGTAATCTATAAACACAATACTACCTCCCATTAAAGCCGTGGCAGATATTTTTATAGCACCTTATATATGACATACATATCAGGTTTATATTTTATGATAGATATTATGATTTATAAAATGTCCGTTATTGCCGTGTTTCGGATGGCATGTTAAACTGTAGGTCCCGGCTGTCATTGAACATCCTTGGCAATCGTTACGGGTAGTAAGAAGCCAGTAAGTCTGATGCCAGTCTAACCAAGGGGTATTGGGTTACCCGGGTAACTGGGTTGAGGATGTCAGATAGGCAATCGCTCCTTGTAAAACACTGGTACTCAGCTGAATCCGGTTAGACTGGAAGCCGACCCCAACATAGTTGGGAAAAGGCTCGGGAGATGATGATAAAAATGTCCGTTATTGATACTCTCACTTAATGGAAATACTGGCAGTGTTCTTGGTAAAGCATCGTGCTTTCGAAGACCAATAAAGAGCATCGCTAATATAAATTGACAACGATAGATTAGTTAGTTTAGCTTTAAAGTTAAGACATCTGACGTGGCAACGCTGCGAGCCTCTTGGGTACGTTTCCATTGGGCGGCGATGAGGAGGATTTTTTTTCGCGCCATATTTTATAAGTTTTATTAATTAAGTTTGAATTAAGTTTGTTTAGGTATATGTATTATATAAGCCTATGTCATCAAAAAATACATGTCAACCATCTAACACCTTTTTATATCCACTTTTGAGCCCCTAGGTACTGTAAATATGGTACAGTAGGTATCATGTATGTATCAGTATCAGTAGTATGGTATCAATAGATATTTTTTGGCTTTATTTTTGAATTTACATATTGAAGTTCTACTTTAAGTATCGTCATTTATAATTAAGGGTAACATTACTAATGACTTTATAGAACCGTATACTTTACCAAGAGATAAAAACTTTTTATAATCGTTCGGCGCCAAGTAAAACAATTTAAACGGGGTGATCATTGTAAATGCCTTCCGGGCTTACAAGTTTAACGAAGGCGTTAATGCCGTTAATAATAGGACATTTTGAATACCACTCGTAATTAATTAATTATAGGCATACTACATGTATAACATTTTTTTTTACCAAAGTCCAAGAGGACTTCAAAAAAAAAATATTGGTTCAGACTTCGGTTTACAAGTCATTGATATTTAAAGTGATTTATTTCAGACTTTAACACAAAATTATTTTCCGATTTTATAGATCTTTCTTCCTCTATGTGGATATTTTTACTAAATTAAATATTAAATATCAAACCCTTATCGATAAAAGAAATAAACGAATTAATAATAAGGTACACTCAAAATTGACAAAATATAATAATCAGAACGCAATAAAACAAGGAAATGTTTGCATTTTCCTTATTAAACTGTTGCTCTTTGCAAAATACGTCTATCAACATTCCTTGTATATTTTGAACATTTAGAGTTCCTCTCGTTCCATAAAAGTTATTAATTAGCTGTTAAAATATTACTGAGTCATAATAAAATACCTTAAAGATTTATGCGAGCTATCATTCCTGAATAAATTGAAGAATTATTAATATAATGTAACAACGTGCGAGAGAAACGAGTTTCGTAGATATTATCGCAATTGATGGGCTACTGACTCGATACATATTATTACTTATATTGCTTGTCTTCACGAGACTACACTTTGCAATCTACCGCCGCCGGTATCGCCTTGTGGATCGCAGAAAAATCTGACGATCTAAATTAAAATAGCAACAGCGATGTGCATATCGCGAGCCTACCAATTTATCGGAATACTTCGAAATCTCGCGATACCTCTGAGATAGACTGAACAAAATAAACATGAGACGAATGTATCTTTTTTACGTATTTTGTAACAAAAGAACGTCTTTATCTTTTACAAAGGATTACGTTTGGTGGCAGGTGAATTTTCATTTACATCTAGTAAACGTGTATATCTACCAGCAGTACTGAAAATACTCAATTCAATATGTGTTTTTTTAATATTTATCGTATCGTACCTGGGTGTGGATGAGAGTGTTCTGCCGGTGGTTGCATCGATGACAAGGCCGACAGTGGAGTGTAGCGAGCCCCATCTTCACGGGAACACCCCTCCTGATAATTTATAACACTATTAGCATTTGATGTTTACCGCAAATCATGTAATCTAGACTTGTAATACGATTACTCAAGCCATATAGATAACCAAACTTATAAAGAGAGAGAACATCGACGCCGACACAGATGGGATTACATTACGCCTCCGCTAAGCGTAAAAAAGCTAAAGTGAAAGATACCGTCGTGACTAAGGTATCGTACGTAGATCAACAAGCTTGTATTATGCATATCTATTCAGGATCCCAGGCGCTTCTGAGAGTTTAACATAACATTAATAAGATTTAACGCGTCAGACGATATAATCTACGTCAAGGGTAACACGATGGTTACTCCTTTCACGCGTAAATTGTTCACGCCTCAATTGATAACGAGTATGCAAACGAAAAACAACGTTCAAGTTTAATACTAACAGCTTATTTTTCCTTGTCAACATTCGTAAGGCAAAGCGATGAAGGATAATGTGTGGATGAGGTCCCGAGGCGTGTTTACATAGAACTTACTTCATTACAGCGCATTAATGAGTACTGAAGTACCAGCGGGTGTATAGTCTTTATTACGTATGAGTAATACGAGCCTCGATTTACTAACTTCCCCAATAGAGGGGTCGACTAACCCTATGAGCCATATTACAAAAGCCACTTATTTGAGTTGTACAGAGCACTCACCTTTTCGCAGTTAGCTGTAGCCGTCGTCTGGGTGTGACTTGTAGACGAAATGCGATACTGCATCCCCGACACCGTGCAAAACCCCTCATGATGGTGCGTCGAATATACCCCAGTTATTGTGACATCAGTATCTTGATTAACTATTACTTCAACTTTTTGTTTCCTATCCGACACAGCCGATTCATCACTTTCTGATTTAGGTTCATATTCATTTTTTGATTCCGACTTAACGCCGGAACTTACCCCGTTTTTTGACTTCTGAGAGTAAGATTCATCGCTACATGAGTCTGATGTGGTATCATCTTTATTAGATTTTGGCGAACGCTTTTCGTAACTAGCCGCGAGAATAGCTGTGGCGTTAAGGCTTGCCATACGTTTTTGTACGACCATGTCCTTTAAGTCCATTACGACTTCGTTTCTGTTTCGCTTTTTCTTTACCGGTACGCCGGCAGTCTTTTTCATTTTTGCAGGGGGTTTGTCAGAATCTGACTTAGTGGAAGTTGCTTTCGGAGAAGCTTTCTTTTTTTCTGTACTTGTTACCTTCTTCTTAGTGTCCTGTTCACTATCCTCGCTGGAAGAGGTTGAAGACTTCGGATCCCAGTACTTGCCCGCACTTCTAATACCAGGTACTCCCCGCAATGATCTCTGAGGAGGGTTATCGTCAGAACTTTCGGAACTATCTTCTTTCTTTTCTCTCTTTGCTTCATATTCAGATTCTGAGGTGCTTTCTAGTTTTTCAGTTTCCTTAGGCTTATTCTCTTTCTTTTTGGAAGTCACAGTTTTGGATGTGCTTGGTAAAACTTGTCTGTCTATGGTTTTCATCAGACCCAATTCCATATGTGTTCTGCTCTCATTTTCGTACAGGCAGTGAACTTTGGCTATTGCATTAAGAGAAGCCATACGATGTTTTTTAGGCCCAGTCCACATTGATAATAGTTTCAGGCGCCTTTTACTCGGTTTTTCGTTACCCAGTAGAGCAGAACTTTCTTTGAGATCAATTAGAGAATCTTTAGATAGTTCTTTCAATTCTTTAGAAGGAGGCTTCTTTACGCCATCTATTATTCTATTTTTCTTGAACTTTTTGTTTTTCGCCTTCTTATTTTTTGGATTATCGGATTCGGAAGACTCTTTGGTGTCATTGTCATCATTAGATTCACTAACACTATCTTCAGATGAGGTATAGTGAAAAGTTTTAGTATTAAGAGCGAACTTAGAATTATCAATATCTTCATCCGAAAGGCTACTTTTCTTTGATTGCTTTTTAGGTTTCGCCGGGGTTTTCTTTACACTAGGAGTCGGCTTTGCAGGTTTATCAGTTTTCTCATTTTTACTTGCCGATGTTTCTTGATCAAGAAATTTTATTGGGCTGAATGGTTTTCCAGTTATACTCGATTTTCGAGCTACCATTTTATAAGATTTACTAACAATGGGTTTTGGTTTTTCTTCAATTTCTGCGTCATTATCGACCGAATTTGTTTGCATATTAGATGCAGTGCAAACGCTTTGTGTTTGATTAGCATTTAACTCTTCTGATCGTTTATTTTTTAATTGTTTTACCACTTCTTCGATAGGTCTATGAGGTGAATATTTCTTCTTTTCTGATTCGGTTTTCTTGTCAATAACTGTACCTTTAACTCTAGCAATGGGACGAACTCTGCCAATGTTTTTGTTGATAGGACTACGAAAATCTGACAGAATACTTTTTGGAGAGTCTACTTTTTCTGTAAATGTGTAAACATCAATCTCAGGTCCTTGTGACACTAATGTGTTGGATGAACTTTTATCTTTTGCATTATCCGCTTCCTTTGTTTCTAACTTCATAGACACAAATCTTTCTGAAACGCTCAGGTTTCCTTTCGAATTTTTACAACATTTAACATCAATATCCACCATTCGCGGTGATCTAGTGGATGTGAAAAATTTTGGAGGTCTTTCTGTCTCAGTTTTCGGTGTCTCTGGTTGATTGGTCGAGGAAGATTTAGGTGGCGTTTTACAAACGGCAGTTTCGGGAGCAGTTTTTGGATCAGATTTATCGTCAGATTTTTCATCTCCTATAATCTTATTTTTAACATTGTCTTCATTTCCTTCAGTGGCTTTATTTGTACTGTTCTCCATAGAAGCAGTGGAACAATTTTTATTCTCTTCACATTCCTTTTCCTTTTCAATTGTTTCTGGTTTTGAAGGGGCTGAACCTTTTTTCTTGTCATTATTGCCCGCATTACCCTTTTTTATTATTGTCTTAGCCTTTGAAAATTTTGGCGTGGCCTTTTTTATTACATCTTTATTAATTTTGTACTTTATGTCTTTTTTACCCTTTCCGCATTTTTTTACATTGGCCTTGACAGGTTTTGGTTTTTTGTCAGCCTTTTTTGGAATCACCTTCTTTGTATTATCTACATTACTTTTAAGCGTGTCCTTCTTCTCCTTGGGATCTTTCTTAAGCTTTTTTGTTGGTGAATCACCGCGTGATGTAGATGGTTTGCATGCTCCAGGCTTGGGGTCAGTTGATGATTGATTTTTGTCACTTGTTGCAGAATCTTCTTCATTTTTGATGTTAGATAAATCATCTTTGGAAGAACTTTTCTTAGGATTTTTTATTAATGATTTATTTACCAAATTCTTAACCTTTTTAGGCGAGACAGCTTTTTTAGCAGCTTGTTTTACAGTTGAGCTTTTAAAGGATGTTTTACTCAAGTCCCCTTTCTTAGGTGAGGGTTTTGAAGCTTGCGACCGCATTGTCTGCTATAGTCATATGAATTTTGCCGACATCGATGTAGTGATTCTTGCGATCACATTCTGAAACAAACGACAAAATATACATTATTTATAACGAATTAATAACGAAACACGATAGCGGTCGCTGATAAATAATTAATAAACATATAATTGACGGAGTGCCAGCTGCAACCCGTTTCTAACTATCAAATCTTGCAGCCGTCTTTAATCGAGCAAAAAAACCTTTTGTTGTATGATTTGCCCCACGACAGATGGCCGTTATTGTTACGCTTGGTCTTCTTAAAGTAACGGAATAGTAGGTAATACAGAGAATGAAAACGTGGAGTAGTTACGCAAGCTAGGGATGCGAATCAGATTTAGAAAAAAATATGCGTAGAGTAATTTAAGAACCACAAACAATACTCTAACTAATGAGTGATAACTTATTTTATGAACCTATATGATACACAAACCCATATAATAATTGTAAAACAGATAATAAATAATAGTTTCTTGATAAACACGTGCTATAAATATAAATTCTTGCCAAAGCCAACATCTGCCCTGATAACGTGCGCTCACGCATCACATAAATAAACCCGAATCGACACGAGGATTTGGGGTCTTTTTTGTTGGAAAGGGACCGAAACTAACCGAATTTTATACCTGTGAGCACGTGCCGTCATTAGGGAATAAAAAAAAAAGATAAGATAGCCGCTGTATGCTAACAGGAAAATAAAATTTGACGTAGATTGTATTGTTTGCTGTCAATAAAGATGAATATTGCTGGGAATGCTTTAAATTGAGTTAAAAGAAGGTGTTAAGTTACCATCGAATTTTTTTATGGCCAAAAATTAAAATGATTACTAAAAATTCCGTCATTATTTTTTGAACTCATGTTCGAAGCTATAAAATATCAGCCAAAGACTCCAGCGCACGTATTCGAAAAAACAAAATGACGTAATGTACGCAACGTTCCAAAGAGGAATTTATAAGACATAATATTATCTATGCGTCGTTGCTTTAAAAACGAAACAGAGTCGTAAAAAGACTGATGTTCATCGAGATTTGAGGTCAAACATTTAAAGCGAAAGCTTCAGTGTAGCAGAACTATTTCAATAAAACTTTTTGAGCGGCCTTCACTGCTGTTTCGGTAAATATTTAGTGGCGTTGTTTTGTAATGTTTTATTAAATATTTTGGTCAAACATATGCTGTCTATTTTGTATACAGAATTTGCTCGAGGCAATTTTAAATACTCCGATGAATTGCGTGGGAAAACAACTCTAATGCTAGTGTGTAAAGTTAAGGTTATATTTTTGATACTTACAACATTAACATAAAGTTTATTTGTGTTAGATGCTTGCATTAAATATTCAACTATATTATTTGTTTAACTTATTTTATTAGACGCCTTGCTGCACCAGTATTTTCATTACAAAATCAAACAATATTTCAATTTCATAGAACATAAATAGAAGTAGAATGACTTAATAAAAATTGTCTGTAAACTTGAACAATGTACTTTGAAATAAGCACGGTTTCTAGGACATTTTCTTGTGAAACATAAGCCGTCATAACAAGAATTGTTGTTTGCTATAAAAAAAAAATAAGTCTTAATATTATTTTCTACTTTTATAAAGGAATATTGTACATTATGGTTTTATTGTAAAGTTTGCAGGCTTTAAGTTGGTTTCAAGGAAAACAAATAAACAGAGGATAGTATTTTTTACACATCACTCCCACTTTGCAGTTCTTAAAGCGAAGGTAAGTAAATAGGTAGATTTATACTACTTTAATTTTCAATTTATTGGATTCTTTTTCAAGGCATTTAATAAATTTGATTAAAAACGATTTTTGACATTGTTTTAGCTTATTTCCTATTCTATTTGATTCCCTTTGCTCTTATGACATTCTAATTATTGTCTTAGCTTTAATGCAAAAAAGCAGTTTGTTCGACATAAAATAAACTGAACTCGTTTACGCACGAACCATTAATTTGACGCCGCCATAATCATAAATGGCTTTCCTTCCTATTTGCAGTCCAGCAGTTATTACGATTTGCTCTCATTTCAAAGGTCAGAGGTATCACATGGAGACTGTTTCCCTCGAGATCAATCTTATTATGCAACCAGCTTCCCCCGAGGCTTGCGTGACCTTTGACGTTGGGAAAAATGAGCGCAAACGAAACGCACGACGGTTTTCATGCAGTTAAAGCACCATTGAACGATCTTGCTTTATTTTAAAATTATCTTAGTTTTGTTTTTTGAAAGATGGTATGTTACTTTTGTGCGAGTATTATTTAAGGAATGCTTCTTCGCATATTTTTTGAAATCATAAAGTAAATCGTTCTGGTGTAAAACCACATAAATCCTTTTCGATATTCAAATACGAACAATTTGTGCTCAACACATCCTTTTAAATTGTTTGTTAATTAAAACACAGAAGCGTGAAATGTTTCGCCAGCCGTTGAAAGACAGTTAAGTAGAAAAGAAGAATAAGTTAGGCTTGAGCTTATAAGCCAACAAAAGAGAATAAAATTAAAACAGAACTTCCTCAAAATATAATTGAAAGTGCAACTCGTCTCATAATTAAGCGTCGAGTCTTTTGTCAAGTTTATAGGAGCCGCAGGAGAGCGGACAGTCCTCGTTATTGTTTCAAGTGCACTATTTTATTTTTATCTCCGAACATCTAAGAGTTACCCCGCCAAGTGTTTATTTGTCAATGGACTTACAATACGCGAAAATGATACTTCAAAGTTTGTTTGCAGAAGTTTCTTCAATTGTTTCAGTTAGTCGTTCTCTTAAAGCAATTAAGGTATGATGGTGTAATTACGATAGTTGGAACGCGCGTTTAATTAATAAGCTTACAAATGATGTGTACATTTAACTGTGTTTGATTTAAATTAGTTAATTATGTTATTCGAACACAATTGGTTATTTCTGTCGGTGAATTAGAATATTTGTACCGGAATAAAATCCTTGTAATAAAATGTAGCATCCCATAAAAAGTAAGATGGAAATGGGTTGTTTTTCGCTATTCAAAAGTGATGCCATGCATGGCCAGCGAGCTGTTATTACTTTATTACATTTACCGTATATTTGCTCAACGTGCTGTCGGTAATTTGTTATTTATTCACAACCTACTTGTATAGAGCAGCCAGGCGGCAAATTATAGGATATATTTACCGCCCTATATCTTCCCCGAGGCTTGCGGAGGTCAGACGGAAGTTGGTCCCTATTAAATCGGTAATTTGCCATAAATCATGAACAAAGAAATGGTCTCACGCATACTAATAGGCCAATGATGAATTATTTTGGGCCATCCCTGGCATTCAAAGATATTGTTATCTTCAGTTCAATAAATTCATTTCACAATTGGAATCAGGTGTGGATTTTCGAAAATAAATGAAACGAATTTCAACAAAAATCACGACTCAGACAAAGGTAAAGAGGATTGATGATGTTTTAGAACAAACATTAAGTATAAAGATATTGTCTTTTCCACACAAGTCCGACATAGACTCGACTATGACAAATGAGTCTAACTCTAGACTGGAAACTTCATCTATGACTTATGGGAGTTTAAAGACTATAATAGCGAGTTGTCACAGGTGGCCAGCCTGTCGCTTGCAAAGACTTTAAGGGATCAATTTACGCTGCAGCTTCCTAGATACCTTTAGGTTCTAGTACGACGAAATCTTATTGGAAAATATTTTCTTCACTGAATAAAATGTTTGCACAATCCGATACCGGTTATTTACTCTTTTGTATCTCCGTCGATATTAGGGAGAAAGCGATGTTGCATTACAACAAATAGAAGAACCTCCAAACATAGTTAGAGGTAAGACGACGCCAGAATTTGGAACAGACCAAGTTATACTTTAGCAATGTAAGTTGTGGTGGCCTAGTGGTTAAAGCACCAGCCTTTCGAGAATGAGGGTGCGGATTCGATTCCAGGTCAGGAAAGTACCAATGTAACTTTTGTTACTTATACGTACTTTCTAAGTTTATCTTGGACACCAATGACTGATTAAAAGGTGAAGGAAAACATCTTGAGGAAACCTGGAATACAAAGTCTGAAATCAACAACCTGCATTGAGCAAGCGTGGTGATTAACTCTCAATCCTTTTCCGTGGGAGAGGAGGCCTGTGCCCAGCAGTTGGTCGATAAAAAGGCTGTGATGATGATGATGGATGTAAGTTGAATATGCATAAGTTGAATGCAATCGACTTATTTTCTAATGAAAATAGAACGACGCTACGTCTTATTTTGCTTTAAAGCCTTTTCTTTCTTTGCGTTAGCGGGAGTGCTAATTTCCTACTTCACCAGTATATCGTTAGCGTCTCTAGTAAACTACTTCATTCAATCTCTATTCTGAAAGCGAGTATTAATGGTAGTTGGTATATGTCACCTCAATCGACAACTTTGATTGGTATTTATTGCTATTCCTAGAATTAGTCGTGACTTCTAATTGGCTACAGAAATACTCTATCAAATGAGAGATTTGTTTAGCACTGTAGTATTTAGATACGGGAATTCAAACGTTCGAAATTCAAAACGCATTTTACTGATTCACTAAAAATACACGGTGGAATTCTGAACTCTATTCTGCTTCACAAAGGAATAAATATTATTACAATAAACTATTTCATACAGATTGTTGTGATCCCTTTGTAAATAAGTTGAACATTTTTCAAAGCCAGATTTCGTGAAAGCATGGTTGTTTCTAGGTGGAGGGGGCGAGGTAATACGCGCGCGAGAGGGGGGGACTATCGATCTGGCTCGCGAACCAGCGTCCTAACATTCGAGACGCCTCAGATTCACTTTTACGCCACTTGGCTGTCAATTACTGCCTTAGCCTGATGGGTGAGTGTTGACAGTTCCCGAGTAATGAATACTTTCTTCACTTATAATGAAGGTCAGACTGTACCAAATAACTTAGATTTACAGTTTTAAATTGTGGATTTTATTTTGGATTACTATATATTGTCTTGAACAAAATTTTCGAATTAAGTAGAATTATTTTGTTTTAATTATTGGTCTATAGTGAAAACAAAACTCTTAACACAGCTGATTAGAGCTTCCAGAATTAAATCAACCAAACATATCTATTCAAAACTAGCTCATAAGTCGCTGGTTATCAATTTAATTGCATTATCCGTCTCTTGCCATATCCCAGTCAATTACTGCAAGCTTGATACTCTGGCAAGTGCTGACAGTGACCGGCTTACGTGTTTACTCTGCAATAATGGACGCCACGCGCCGTCTGTGACGTCATGCCAAATAAGGTTATCTCAACTAACTTGTACTGACTAGGATGGATTGAATTTGCCTATAGGCTTGCGTATATTGACGTATTGGCTTATTTGTGGTACGTAATTAGTTGTGTCTAGGTTCGGTGAAATTGCTTTCAGTTGTGCAGTGTTCAATTTAATTTCTAATCAAAAGTTTTTACTCATGTGTAAAGATACTTGATGAAATCTGCAGGATGGTATAGGTCGATGCAATTTTATATTGATTAACATTTTACGCAAATCTAACAAGGATCTTATAAGAAGGAGCGTTTCTTATAAACGTATCCTATTCCAATACAAACAAGCCATTATTGAATTATGAGTTTTATACATGTAAACGATCGCTTCATATCGAGAACATTAGAGGCTTATATAGAAATCAATTATGTCATAATTTGGGCGAAACATTACATATAAAATGTAACGCCAAGTTTCCTTTAATTATTACACACATAATAAGTAACAGAACCTAAATACGACACGTGTAAAATGTACAAGGAAATTATACTTAACAAGTTAAACGTTGAGGAAATGAGCTACTCTATTTAATATACTTAAAACGGAACGCTCAGTAAGTGGTAACAGAAACTGCCAGTTATTTAATTAGTGCAAATGACTGCCGATCTAAGAGCAAATGCTAATGAAATCGTCCATTGCGCCTCTAGCCCCACCTCAATGCCTTTGTTTGCCAACTGAAAGAGAAATGAACAAAAAACGTGGCGATATTTTCAATCGCTTCTTTGTCAACCTGTTTATTTTGATTAAGTCTATCGGATTAGCCTTTTCTGCTTTAGACCGTTGAATGGGTGATAAAATGAGGGAGAAGGGATTATACTCCTTTTATTTTACGTAATAAATGTTAAAATGGATACGGTAGGAACATTTTTGTAGCTTAACGGCATCACAGCGCTTACGTTTCAACCTTTTTTGATGAATTACTTGAGTTACGTGCATCACAAACAAGGAACTTTTCGAATATACTGAAATATAGATTATTAAATGAGAGTACAATATTAAGAAGATATGGTGCCTATAAGTAACAACGAAGTTATTTGTCGTTTTATTAGATTTATATAAACAACAGAGTTATATATTCAAGTTCAATTAATTTTAACTTCGTATAAATTAATTTAATGATCGGTCATGAAAAAAGCTGTATCTTTTTAAAATCTTTATAATTATATGTTACAGAAACCAAAAAATAGTTATAACAATTTGAAGAACCATACAACGTGAAGTTCTTATCAGATGTTGTACCGACGAGTTTCGTTTACAAGTTTCCATTGCAATTAAGTTCAATTAAATAACAATTGTAACATTGTAACTGTAGTCATTAAACAGACCCTGCCATTACCTAATGTTACGACACGTTACAGAACTACTAACAAATATTCAATTATACCAATTACAAGGCTATAGTAATTACTGTAATTTACACATGTTTACCTCTGTAATTGTGTTACAAATTGTGATTATAATTATTTTATGGTGGGCAATGGAGTAATGATGTAGCATCGACTGGACGCGAAGTGAGCTAGCTACTTTTGATGAGATAATTATTTGAAACTTAATGATACGTGAAGCAATCAAAGTTGATTATAGTGCACACTTTTATTTGTGCATTTTAATTAGAAAACAGCGGGATACCTTTAGATGAAAGATTTACGACTTCTGAATAAAGAAATCAAGTGTCAAAATTACATGTTGCCGTCGCCGGTCGGGCGCGGGTCGTCGCAAGCGCACGCACGAGCAGTCTTTTATCACGGTTTATTATGCGTCCACCATTCATTTTCACTTTGAACTCGCAGCTCGTCTCTTGACAATTTTTCTCCCTTTTGTTAGGCTAAGGAGGCGTGGAGGGCCCACTAGATGTGAATACTACTCTCCAGGGAGGATTCACTCAATCGACATCCACATTATGAACATGAATAGGTAGAATTCACGCAGTTTCGTATTGAATAGTCTAAAGATACATTTCTTGATTAAGCGATTTACTTAAGTCTAAGGTAATTAGCTTCAGATTTAATTTGGCACAATAAAAAGCCCAAGGCGGTTGAATGGCATTGTAACAGGTTTCGTAATTTAAAATGTAGATTTGTGAATTTAAGTATAAAAAGCGTTTCTTGAATAAATGTTTGTAATGGTTGAAGTAATCAGAAGTTTTGGGGCTTGATTGTGTAGGTACTTACAAAGCATTTGATCAGCTTTTTATATTTTTAAAAGTATCATAAATCGTGAGTCTAGACATCTCTTTGAATGAGAGAGTTATAAAATATAGAACTTTAAATTGTTATTTCTTTTTTTTAATGTTTGTTTTTATGACGTTTGAGAGTGTTCAACGTGTTTTAGCACTTAATTTTAAACTAGGTTTTTCATACAGTTTAATAGGTAAAATAGATACGTATTAGATAACAGCATAATATAGTATTTTGTACGTAGTTTTGTGGCTTTACGTTTTAGATATGAAGCTAGTGGTCCTACAGTGATTGATGGTATAACAAAAATCGATAGCTATTATTTTCAGGCTTTTAAAGCCCTGTCCAATAGCGGTATGAAAGCCTGCGATGCTGTCATTCCAAATTGGTTTAGCCATTTTGCAAATAGACAAAATGTTTTGACACATGTTTAAATCGAATTTTGTACTGAAGTCTGTTTGTCTTTTAAGACGTTAATAAACATTTGGTGTAAAAAAAACGACATAATGTAAACTGATAGTATTATTAAGCTCGAATGTATGTTTGTTTGAATTAATCTCAAGAACTACTGGACCGATATGAAAAAGTCTTACAAGGTTAGATAGTATATCGAAGAAGGCGTTAAACTAGTTTTTATATATCTAGTTAAAAGCTGTTTTTAATAATACTCTGTTAAATTGGACCATTATATTAGCTTATGAAAAATCTTTTGGCATATAATATCTCATATCTTCAACATAATGCTTACTGAAAAGTTATTTACTTAGCTACAGAATGAGAATCAATGATGCTCACATTGATATTTCAATAATTTAGATATCAAGCTTTGACCCATAAAAATTCATTAAACCATATAAAAAAAATAACGCGGCTATTCCATTAAATTTTCAATCACGTATACATGGTGTAAAAAAAATGTACAGAATCAAAACCCGGCCAATATATTTTTATCGGCATATCCAAGTGTACATTCGTGGACGTGATACAATTTGAGCGAGAATAACTACGGAACCCGCGGCGGGCAATTATCCGGTAAAACGCCTGTTACCCGCCAGTATCCGATTAACTTAATATACAATTAGTTGGTAGGAAATTTTAATTAAGGTGTATATTGTTTGCTTTTATGTGCCATCGAGTTAGGCGTGCATGATGCTGGTGTGTTTTAAGCATTATTTTATTACGGCTTCGTGTTTATTTGCATAGTGATATTTGGGGTTATATACCGCTCTTCTCGGTAGGCTTACATATATTTAAGTTACGTCTTTCAGCCTCCAAGGGCTAATGACTAATAGATTATCATAATCTGAGTCGGTTTGTTTATGTTTTCACAGCAAAACTCGCACTGTTTCAGAGATATATGAATATAGACAGGTTGTGTTAATATTGGAGGAGTTTTTTTCAGAACGTGTGGAGCATTTAATTAATTTATTTTGTGTTAAGATATTTTTTCATTCCTTTAACATATCCTGTATAATAATAAAATTATACACAAGGCGGGACGCAGACTAATAACATATTAAGTTTAAGTAAAAACATTCCAGTTAAGGGATTTTTTTCTAGTGTTATATAAATTTGCTACTGCACAAATCAAGTTAATTGATTGTTCTGAACGGGGCAGTGAGTTCGATCGCATGTCACCGGCTCTCGTGACGGTATAGTTGAATGTCAGCTAGGCGATTATAGCGCAATTGATATGGTTAGCAATAGAAATTATTGCCACACACCTTAGCGTTGTTACTATTATAATTAGCATACATTACTCAAGACCTGTTCATACATATTGTTGAAATAAATCCTTATATTACATCGAACGAGCGTGACTTTACAGACTTAGTTTTTTTTCAGAATGTTTTTTTTAATTGTTTTTCTAAGCTTTTTCTTGGAAGTTTTCAGTTCAAGTTAGAAAGTTTGTATAACTGGTGGTCATATTTCAAGCTTTTTATTAATTTATAACTAACATTGTAAGCGATATTTGCATTTCATTAACATAATACGGTGTGATTTCTTTAAACGCACGTTTGCGCATGAATTGTTATGTAAAGTTAAATTGACAGAGATGTAGCGAATAAAAACTTATTTAATTCAGCACTTTTTGTTTATTTGATAGTTATACCTATTCCTATTCTCACTACTAAAAGCTCCAAAGTCTCCACATAGATCCATTGAAATAAAATCTCAAATAAAAATCCATTCCCGTAACATTTCACTTCGAACCCCATTTCCCCCATTCTTTCCGTGTTTGTCATCAAACGTACGTCACTACAAACAGTTGCCGATCGCTGTGACGTCCCTCGATATATCGGTGATGACGTCACAACCTGCGATCACTCTCGTCGGGTCAAGTCTAAGAGCGCTTTCACATTAGCGGATTTGGTCCCACGTATACGCTCGGTTTTTCTACTTGGGAAATATTTCGCGCGGAAAAACATCTGTCTAGTCGTAAATATAGCGCAACTGCTGTGCACGGGGTCTCAGGTTCGATTACTGGGTCGGGCCGAAATCGAAATGCCCGGAGTCTGGAAGTTGATGATTGATACACCCGTGCATCGGAGAGCACAAATGTCGGTCCTACGCCTGATCTCTCTCCGGTCGAATCGGATTGCTGTCCCATCGGACTATGAGAGAGAGGGAATAGAGAGTGCACCTGTATCTGCGCTAATGCTTGTGCACTATAATATGTCCTGCGCAGCTGGTTGATCTCGTTAGAGAGAACGGCCACCGTAGGCGACAATCGCTCTGGATGCCATCAATTAGAATCGGTGGTCGGCAATGAACTATAATTTATATTGTCCATTGTTTACATATACATTCATATATAACGCGCGGAAAAACCGACCGGAAAGTCCGCTAGTTCGAAAGCTTTCTAACCCTAGACCGCGATCACAATGGTCGCTCTGTATAAATAAGTTTGGTCCTTCTTTTATCGGCCTTAGAAATATTCGAAACGTAGGCAAAGGTGAAATGGAATATATTTTCTAAATCACACCTTCCTTTTGATTTATAGCAGTGATTGCTTATAAAGTGAAAGTTTGGTAAAGGTTAGAGTAGATTTATATGGCATCAAATTGTCGTTCGTTTTCAGGTAGTAAACCAGTTACTTTGTTTACATACTCGATCATAAATGATTAAGAACTGAAGGATATTCCTAAAATATTATTGTTTATTCTTTCAAAATATTATATCAAGTCAAAACGGTTTATTATGGCTAGCCTCAGACGGTTCTATGAACTAGTTAAAAGTTTGAACGGCAGCAAGTTTATCAATTGTAGCTTGTATTTTAAACGGGAGATTTTCTATTTTTGTTCTAGCAATATTTTTTATTAAATTGTTGAACAAAACGCGGGTTATACGTTCATACAGCATTTTTCTGTTTCAGATTTCATCAAATAATTGTTGAGGGTTGAGAATATTAAGAACGTTGTATTTACCCATGAAAATAACGAATAAATAATAATAAAATGAGTTTTAATAAGCTTCATTGTCAGTGCAAGAGTGCATTGACATTGTCATTACTCACTTTGTCTAGTGATAAAACAAATGAATGATAGGTATGTTATACTCGTATTGGTACAAAAGAAGGAAAACGCACATTTTCCTGTAGAAAACCTGCGGTTTAGCAAAGCAAATTAATGAACAATAAGGAAAAATCCTTTTCGAAAACA
This sequence comes from Heliothis peltigera, assembly GCA_958496145.1. Classification (NCBI taxonomy): domain Eukaryota; kingdom Metazoa; phylum Arthropoda; class Insecta; order Lepidoptera; family Noctuidae; genus Heliothis; species Heliothis peltigera. The sequence goes on from OY292333.1 coordinate 5,811,147, forward strand.
ACCACACATTTCCTGAGTCCCTATGATTTGTTAAAGCGATTCCAGATTAGGGCCCACAGCCGGTGTCGGGGTAAATTTCGATTTCCGTCTATTGTAAAGGTCTGTGAAAATGAAATCACTTGTTAGGTTCCCCGAAACAGAATCACTTTTACGCCAATTCGGTTCTGCTCAGCCAATATATCCGCAGTCAGTTCAAATGGCGATTTTGCCGCCATTCTCTCGCGATTTATTCATGACGGCACACTATTATATGAACGTGTATTTTTTTGGGGGCTTTTTATTTATTCGACTATGGTTGAAGCGCTATTGCTTATTGCTAGACTTTTACTAGATATTGACAGTTTTATGAGGACGAGAAGGAATTGTTTCCACGTTTCGTTAGGGTTGTAAGTTAGGGTTAGTTTTATCACTAACGAATTATACTTAGACATTCTACTTGTATTTGATTTCATAATTTTTATCTCATTCTAATTTACATTTGTAAAAAATATATCTTGAATTTGTTCCAACAAATATGGAATACGGAGTCTCATAAAATATTAATCTAATATTTACCTTGAAAACATTTGTTCATTAGCTTATATTAAATACTTGTGCTGAAATTTCGCTCTTTGTATACCTATCAAAAAGTTTACAAAACGAGAGTATTACGTAAACTTTACTAAAACAATTTAAATTATAAGTCATGCTTATGTTTGCACATCTCTTTGAAGTAAACTTGGAATATTTCAAGAAACGTAATAGCTAAAAGAAAGACAAGAAGTTTATTACCAAAGTTTATCTTATTCGCTTGGCTTGCCGAATTGCTTATCAAATAAAACTTTGGATATAAAACAAATGTGTTTGGTTAAAAGGGCGGGAATACGCAACTCGGGTTACGTCGCTATTATTTATTTACAGACTTCACCTCTGAAATTCGGATAAGTGCTATTAATTTGGGGTAGACAGGCAAAACCGATTTGCTATAAAACATACGGATGCTTTTGTTCGTTTAAACATTTTCAGTTTTGAAGTTTAAGTGATTTTGTACGTTGGTATTAAGCGATGGTGTGATAACTATAAATTAGTATATTAGGAACTTTTATTAGACTGATTGTTGTTGATACTTGATAGCTATGATCCAGTAATATTTAGTAATATCTGACTTTGGAGTATATATGTACATATGTCAATTTTGAAGTCCGACAATAAATTGTATTTTCTTCATAAATACTTTTTCGATAGCTTGTAGCTTAGTGTTCATAAGAGAATCCGCAGTACCTACCCCCATGATACAGTTGTGCTATAATTTAATTAACAACACACCTGGCATTTCTATTAAAAAAATACCCAGGAATGATAACCGCGAAAAATTTACTTTTTCCGTAATAAATCTCCTGAATATTTAAAAATATTAGGCTCAGTAAATAAACTTACAGCGAAGTGTCTGAAAACGAAAAACGATATTTATGATCTTAAGATTAAAAAATATCTCTAGAAGTAATTATCGGCCGGCTATGAAAGAGCCGAGGTGCCTAGAAAAATACTCTTGATTCTCGAGGGAGAAATATTCCAGGCGCCTTTATTATGAATTTATTTTTTATCCTATCAATTATGTTGTTCTCCTTAAAATTATCCGCCGCTTTCTAAGTATTTTTAGTTAACTTCCGAAGGCTTATTCTGCTAAAATAATGTTCACTTACTGTATTTTTGCTATGAATCCAATACATATCTTCAATTATTATTCCAACAAGAATAATTCATGAACTAAGGCTTATTCGTTTACGAGTAGGTAGACACTTAGACATTCGAAACAAATTTTCATAACGTCGGGGTAATAATTGAGGCTTTTAAACAAACTGTATAGTTTTATATTAACGTGGTACAAATTAGCCTATCTGGCACCTGAATCTTAATTTCTACTTCGCGCGGGAGTTATCTTGATGGCGCACGAATCGCGAACGAGTCGCTGCGCTCTTGACTACACGAACATCAAAAAACAATACGTTAAGCACTCGAACATGTCAAAACTTTCCCCTGTCTGCCAAGACCCCGAACACATGTTGACGCACTCATTTAAAATTCGCTGTTGTAAATCGTCTGTCGAGTTGGCACAATGTCAAAATGGCGGAACAATTACGTTGTCAAGTCCATAAGGATTACACGTCGTCACGCCACGTTTCATGTCGACCAGACAACTTGGCTCGTCATTTTACGTCAGATCCGGGATCCGCAAGCTCTTTACCACTTTTATACCTCGTTTTATGGAAGATTGTCAAAGTTACGCGCGAAAACAATGGGAGCACGCCAGAGCACGTCGAGAATCGCTGAATAAAAAAAGAATAGCTAATAAAATGATGATGCCGGATGTTGTTTGTGGGTGAACGTCAATTTTTTGCTTATAAAAGCCCTCGTGCTTGTTTGTGATTTGCTGTATATTTTATTATCATTTTTTTCTGTCTTCCAAATGTTTAGTTAGCAAAATTGTTTTAAGGTCTCCGCTTTTTTATCGAGTTCGGTGTTTTCGACGTTAAAAATTATGATGGTAAAGTTTTAGATTTACGATAAAAGATGAAAAATATATTTATCGGTGGCGTTTCTCGAGTACTTTTAATCTAGACACGATGTTCTTACTTTGAAAATGACCAAACTTTTCTCTTTTGAGATCACAAGGGATTTACACTGAGTACTCAATTTAGCCAATTATCCCTAATAGATCACGGAGTCTTTTATCGATTTAATAATGCTTTATAGCAGTTTAGAGGTGAAAGAAGTGTTCCAACTTGAACAAAATGTTGTTAAATACTGAAATAAATCTGAAAATTCTTTGTGAACAATTCATGATCATTTTGTAAGAAGGAGTATCATAAAAAGGCTTAGTATAGAATAATAATTTATTAAAAAGATGTAATGGACGCTATGATTCTCCCAGAACTTCTAGAGGGAAGGGTAAGCTTGGTTTGGCAAGTTGGGTTACATTCACGTACTTAATACACATACATACCTACATAAATAAGGCTATAATATCCTAATGGGGCAGGTGATCAAAAGTAGAGAACTTTCACTCCTTTTGTATCCATTGTCATGCGCACACGTCGTTTGTAATCTATTCAATATTTTTCCTAAATTTTATAAATTATGGTTGGTGGTTATTGGTGCCTTTTATTATAATAAAGTTAATGTTTTGAATAATTAAATTAACTTTTATCCCATTATTTGATTTATTATAGTGACTTATAATTCTTATCATCACAAGAACGAGCGTATCGCTAGCGAAACTATAAATACCGCCCACTGCCCGCCTTCGCCCCACCCTCTATACGTGCGCTCAGCAAAATATAAAAACAATTAAATTGTTTACTGTTACTATTATAAATTCTGAAAAACTAAGCTATTTACAGGCTTTATCTCTGTTAGTTCAACAAAATATACCTGCATTTTTAAACTCATTCATTTTTATTGCAGTGAGCTTATTCGGCAGCTTTTTGCTTTGGTTCATAAACTATTTAACGCTCTCGCTTTACAAACGTTTTTGAAAACATTTATATATTTATACGTTCTTCATATAAATACTGATACATTACGCGTAGGATTGAAGAGGTCATTAAACTGCATTGCGAAGTGGGTGCCTAATTAGGTACCTTTCGTTACGTCATGCCAAAGTTCTTCGCTGTCGCTACGTTGATATCGAAAAAACAAGTTTAACTTGTTTTGGAAAACCATCATTATCCTTATTGTGATCGAGAAAACGAAAAAAAAAAAACAAACGAAGTCTGTCAAGTACTTCTAGTTAATTCGGAATGATTTTTTTGTAAACTTTTTGTCTTTGGCACCACTTTTGTTACATTTTGGAATATAAATACACTTATTAGTTTCTTGCGGTTACTCCCGCGTCCCCGGGGAATTTCTTCCCGTACCTGTGTAAAACATAGTCTAGGTTCAGCTTCCCAGCAGTGAAATATTTTTTCAAATTGATAAAGTAGTTTCGGAGCCTATTAGGTCCAAATAAACAGACAAATCTTTCCTCTTATAGATAGATAAATATCATATGATAAGGTACACGCTAATCAGGGTAGATCTGAAGGTCAGAAGTATTCGTCAAGGGTCAAGAGGGCCACCTGAAACACTGGGACATCAAATTGGGAAATCATATCTATTAAATTTGCCCGCCCGGTGACTGTGTAGTTAGAGCCAAATCCAAGTGTCCATCTCAGTCTTTCCATCTATCCGTCCGATAATCTAATTCCCTTTGTTGACACAGTTATGAAGCTGGAGCGTTAACTTTACTATCAACCTTGTAACTATGTCATCCGAGGGAATTCAATTACAGCGCGTCTTTAGACCTTCGATCTACTGACCTGTTTATCGTCAGTTTACAAATTAATCGCACTTCTCGGAATTCCAAACCACATCCGAGTTTCATCGATAAAAAAACTTACTCGTTTCTAATCGCAATCGTGGCACGTGTTGCTCATGAATCGGATTTATAATGGACGCGCGCGCAGTGACTACAACTTGATTGCGCGTACGACGATTGAAATTCTCACTGCTGACTCATAATGCGATATATTATATTGTTTCATGTCCTTATCTATGATCTAACTATTGTTTTTATGTCTATTAGTTGTGACATAGCTTTGAAGTGATAAGTTATTTGAAGAATTTGTATTGTTAACATTTAGTACCACACGTAAATGTTGTAGGCAATGTTTATCTTTGATATCCGATTATTTGCCTCATTAAGCGGCTACAAAAACGATGACTATGTTAATTCTTAATGAGATAAGTAATCACGAAATTACACTTGATTATCTATACATATATATGACGACCAGATGGCGTGGTGGTTAGTGAACCTGCCTGCCACGCTACAGTTCGCGGGTTCGATTCCCGCATAAGTCAAACATTTGTGTGCATGAACATGGGTGTTTGACTTGGTCTGGGTGTGTGGTGTTTCTATGTATAATATGTATGTATTTACAAAAGAAAAGTATATAAGTATGTTTATCAGATGTCTAGTACCCATAGTACAAGCTCTGCTTAGTTTGGGACTAGATGACGTTGTGTGAATGTGTGAGGGATATTATTATTTTTGTCATTTATTTATTTTTATACATATTTTTTTCATTTTTAAATATTAATATAAAAAAATAAAAACATTTAAAAATATAAAAAATAGGTCACCACCGATATCGGGAACAGGGTCCAAGCTACCGGTGGTTAGGGTCCCAGAGACAGAAACCTCCTCACAATACGTGCTGTTTCAAGGAGTACTGCCTTCTGAATCTGTCCCTTGAATATTATTATTATCTTGTTTTTCTTTACTACATCATCAGACATAAATAATAATAACTAGTCGATAAAGTAAAGACGAATGGTTTGTTATTCCACTAATCTGTTCAAGTAACAATTATGACGGCCGGTAATTGAATGAATGACTATTTTATGACACTCGAGTTCCCTTTGATTGTTAGCCTCTAGACTCGAGGGAATTATAGTGGTAGTATTGATAGTGTATAATTATTAAAGTTTTTCAATGTTGGAAGAGAAACTCTTTTTGTTGTGAGTCTTATGTAAATTCTGGTTAATAGCTTATTTCGACTAATTACATTGGAGGCTTCTCATTATGTAGGTAATAAATTCATCATCCGCCTTTTTATCGTCCCACTGCTGGGCTCAGGCCCCATCACACACAGAGAAGGATTTAGCGTTACTCACCACGCTTGCTCAATGCGGGATGGTGATTTCAGACTTTATAGTCCAGGTTTCCTCGAGATGTTTTCCTTCATCTTTAATCAGTCATTGGTGTCCAAGATATATCTTAAGAAAGTACATACAACTTAGAAAAGTTGCATTGGTACTTGCCTGACCTGGAATCGAACCCGCACACTCATACTTGAGAGGCTGGTGCTTTAACCACTACACCACCACGACTTTTTTTTTTTTTAGGTAATAAATTAGTGTCAGAATATTTGAATAACCTTGATTTGACTAAATCTGCTTTTGAGAAAAGAAAAATAATAAAGAATGCTTAGAAAACAAATAATACCATGGTTTCTGTATGTTTTGTAACTGATCCGGATTCATTACTCTCGAGACTACCCAGTTGTTCACAGTAACATCTTCACATTAAAATTACGTTTTGGATGCGATCCCAAACTATTCACTACAAAATGAACCGAATTACCTGTTAGCCTGTTACGTTATTATTAATCTCTGTTGAACGTTTTGTTAAATTCAACTCAAAATAATTCACAATTCAAACACAGATTAATCACCAAATTATGCAATTAATCTATGAAGTAATTTACGTGCAGTTGATATTACCGGGAACACCGAATAATAAACAATTATTGGCTCTCCGTATTTCCAGTAGCATATAATATTTCAACAAACGTTATGTTAATGAATAGTTAATTACTCGTTTGTTCCTGTTTGTTGTGCACTATCTATTTACGACAAGTCATGTTTATTAGCAGTCGCATTACGTAACACACCAAATAAATTGATTTCACGCTCACAAAGAAATTCCATTAAATAACAAACAATCATTGAATTGATAGTTATTTTGACGCAATGTTGTATAGTCAAAATGAAAGGATTTGGAATTGTCATTGACTGAAATTGTGTTACGTAATTAGGATACGGGTCGTAAAGAGAATTTGGGAGGAATTTAAATGTTCAATTTGAGTTAAAAAAAGGTCGGTAGGATGTGAAAGCTAGCACACGTAAATGTATTATGTATAAAGATGTTTCGTAAAAGGGATGAAGGCATCGTTTTTCGGGTCCGGAAACCACTCCCTTTGTATCCGAAGCGATCAAAAAGTTGGTACACAAGTCGGAATATTTCTTGCAAAATGCCTTTGATTACAGTTACGACATACGTATTCAAACTTCAAAAGTTTTTGTCTCTGCGTATATCCTCGTATCTGTAACATCATAAAATGAACGTTTTTATACTTGGGGATATATTAACTGATTAAAGCTATTCTTTTTTCGCATCATCTGCCTGGCTTTTTCCCAAGCTGGGGTCCACTTCCAGTCCTGTAGGTACCAGTGTTTTACGCCTGCCTATCCGACCTTCTCAACCTGGTTGTCTGATTTTCTGGCTTCTGACTACCCGTAACGAGTGTCAAAGATGTGTAAATGATGCCCGCCATCCACCAATTTAAGGTCCCTTCCAAAACAAGGACACGAAGCTACGTCTCTTGTAGTATAAAAAAGAAATACGACAATCAAATATACTCGTAGTTTTTATGCAGTAATCATAACAAAATGCAAATTACGATAGTCCTTTAACAAGCTAACGAAGTTTTCTAATCCAGTGTTTAGTTACACATTGTTTTTGTTCCACAAAGCTACAAATATCTTATTGGGGAAGTCCAACCAACTAATCCAAAGTTGTTACGTTTACCTTCTGTATCTGACACGAAACAAAACGAAGTAACTGCAACATGAGGGTTACTAGGAGCTCGTCGATCCGCCGCGGCCTACAAACCCGTTACAATCACGACCTTTAAGCTCAGTTACTTGAAATACACGCATACTGGTCTCTTATACCATGTGAAATCGATTCTTGGGAAAAGAGGATTATTTAGTACAGTTTATGGTGTTTTGTTGATCAGTGTGTGGTCTTAGTTAGCTAAAAAAATATCTAGGGTGTTATTTTGCTTCTATGTTATGCACTCAGTATAACAATACCGATCAAATTTAAAAATGCATGATTTTAGAATAAACCGATGAAATAAAATTTTAGATAATGTCTATAACGTAACCCTATCAGTATTTATTTTTGGTAAATGCTTTAATGACACTCCCATGATCCGAGGGTCGCGGGGAGTAGGTACACGTATGACAGGATTGTCAATCGTGAGTTAATCCCATTTGACTCAATTTATTATTCGATTTTTTTTTAATGCGATTAGCATTCCCAATTTCCCTGTGATTTATACTGAAATACAGAATGTACTTTGATTTTGTTTTTTGCTGAAACGCGCTAATCTTAAGAACTACTGGACCGGTTTAGAAAAATCCTTCAGTGTTATAGCCCATTCTTAGAGGAAGCACTTTTATGCATGTGCGCGGAGTCGTTTCTTCGGAATGCGGGTCATCCGTCGTTAGACCTTATGATCGATCGATCTGGTTACCTCCTCCAACAAAATATTAATACCATCATAAATCACCCATAAACCCATCGTTATAATCAATACGGTTACTAAACAGAATGATAGACATTACACAGGTGTATATAATCGACACAATTGTATCGGATGCAAGCCAAAAGCCTGCATGCCTGGCATCCGCTATCCGAGGGGCATGCTATCCTGTTTGTGTTACGACTGATCAATTATTCCATTCATCCATTGTTTGTTTATGACCAGCCTATAACTATACGCTACTTATATAATATTCAATGAACGTATAATAAAACACGCCATTTTAAGTACATGTTTGAAGAGTTACAATTGTTCTTTCAAGTTGGTGCTGGTGTAAACTTAGGGTTGTTGTTAACTTCTCTAGTTTATCAAAAATCTCAAACCCGAATGTTTTAATTAGAGATTATTAAAATACATTGCGTATTCGAAGCATAACATAGATTATTGGTTAATGAAATTCCCAGCGAAGTTTATGATTATAATCAGCCTCTTTTGTAAATACAGGCAATAAACTACAAAATATTTAAACACAATTAAAGTATCTACGTAGGTGAGGCCGAAGGTTTTACCTTAACTTAAAGGCAGATGAAAGCCGAAAAACTTTAAGTAACGAAATCGCTGAGATGTTATTTGATTAGTTCTAATCTAATGATTAAGATTCCACATTATGTAAGATTAAAATAATACATACCTATCTGAAAGTACAAAACTGGTTTCTACAGTTCCAATCCAGTTTAAAAGGGTAATTTATTCGACAGCATTTATCTATAATAAATTCCTACATTGGAATCTCGTAATAGTAGTAGATATCTGGCCCTATTCCTTTGAAACCGCGAACCATAGCATTTAAGACAGCCAATGAAATAGAAGTCATAATTGTATGTAATTTACGGCTGCCTCTGTCGATACGTAATGACTTTATAATAGTTTGAATATCAGTGATGTTTACATAATTGAAATAATGACTATATCGATACTGTACTTAATGAAAGCGAGACTTATCGATAGATTAAAGCGTTTCTTCAAACTTTTTTTATCTAGTTTTGTATTTTAACGTTCGAATTGTATAACTCAGTCCAGCGATCGGAATCAGCGCCCGTCTCATTCAACAATAGCTCAGTTCAACGCATCCATACATCGCGAGCAACTGAGATGTATTAGCATTTCTCATAGCCCAGTTAATCCTATCCGGCCTTAGATCACACACGCGTATTTGCACCTGTACAATAACGTCAACGGTTCCCTCGTTTACATGTACTGAAACAAAGAGACGAGATTCACCTACTAACCTATTTCGCTGTAGTTATCTTTGTATAGCCACGAATTGACTGGCTGCCCGTCGACCTATTACGTATCCACTTAGTAAGCAGAGCGACTGCGATTGCTGTTGCTATTGCCAATATTTTGAATGTGTCTGCTTATTTTATATGGCGCTTGGAAATTTGTGGTCTGAAATAAATATTTTACTTTAGTAAAATATAATAGTGTTTGAAATAGATACGAGTCTATATATCTGGATATTTTTCAGTCATAAATAATTTGTGTGTACACTACCTACATATTTCATAAGCAACCGTTATTATTGTTATCCAGTGAATGCAATTGTTAAACTTTAAAACAATACTTATATCTTTAACGAATTAAATAACAAAACAAAAGCACCGCAAATAACTAGTCACACAATAAGTTTATCCAAGCAGAGATAAGTCGGTAAACGTCAAATGGTTATCTAGTGACGTATGAATCGCGGTCGCAAGTTACGTAGTAAGGCGGGCGTGTTCCCTACAGCTATACAGTTAATTACTCGTGTACAACCGCCGTTCAACAATATTGGCTCGTGTTATCCCCACAATACGTGTATATGAATAGTTTTAGCTTACATGGTCGTTTTTGTTCGTGAGTTATAGACGTGAAATTGTTACAGAATTTCGTGGAGATTTTCATTAGATATTTTGTAATTAAAATTTGTTAGATTAGATAAAGAAAAGTTGATGTTATACAATAAAACAAGTTTTCGGAATAATTTGAAATGCTCGTGGAGCTCATGGCCAAGTAACAGCCCCACTGGTATATCAATAATAAGGGTGAAATGACATGAAGATTTCCTACGTGTTCCAGAAGGCACGTTAAATTGATGGGTTCTGACTGTCATTTGAACATCTTTGGTAGTCGTACACGTAACGACTGCTAAAGAGTCAGAAGCCAGAAAGTCTGACAAACAGTACCTAGGGATATAGGGTTGTCAAGGTAGCTGGATTGAGGAAGTCTGATAGGAAGTCGCTCGATGTAAAAAGCTGGTACTCAGCTGCATCCAGATAGACTGGAAGCCAACCCCAACAACCCCCATAGTTGGGAAAAGGCTAGGCAGATGAGATCCTAAAAAAAAATGAGAATTATAATAGTTGATCTCTTTGGTCCTAAAATATCAGCTCCAAAATTGTAACCTACACGTTTCCATAAAGAGCTACAGCTATCCATTTGCTGCCGCGTTAGCCTCCAATCCCTAAAGGCATATTTTGAAGAATATTCCCGCTCGCATGTACGATATTGGAAAATCCATACCACTGTGATTGTGTCGTACGGTTTACATTTTCCTGCAATTGGTTTTGTGGCTTGTTTATAATCGAAATAACTGTTTAGTTTATTGGGGTTTTTGAATGTTGGAAGAAACCTATTTTTTTATAGAATAAATTGAAGTACCAATTTTTTACAACCTAATATATAAAACTTTAAGTACTTGTACATCGTTCAATAAGTACTAGTTGCGTAAGGTCAAGATGAACATATTATGAAAACAACAAACTGAACCTAGACCAAACTGTACCTAAAATATGTAAATGAAAAACAAAACTACTATCTAAGGTAAATTATAATAATATATTTTAAAATAAATTTTAAGTGTATTTCCTCCGAGATGTTTTCAAATATTGCTTTATACTTTATTGTAATTATGTAATCAGGTAGTATCTATGTATATAGTTCATATGTGCAATTTTTTATTTAGCTAAATAATAAAAACGTAGAAAAAAACAGCTTTTGATAAAGCTCGAGAAGTCGGTGGCAAAATAAAAGCAGCAGAAACCTACAAACACCGAAGTGTAGATCCGAATCAAAAATTGTTTGATCGGTTTTAATTATTTTGCAAATAAAAAAAGAGCCGATATGATAACATAACGGTAAACAAACAAATAAATTACAAAGGGCGGTGGTGTAGAGCGATCTTACAACAGATGTTCGGGCCGCACTCCCGAGGGATCCTCCTAATAAAACAGTATTAGTTCCGCTAATATTGGTGGCCATCCCACAACTTGTGGTTTGCAGGGGAACCGATTAGTGGCACGTGTACTTGCTTGCTTTAATGTATTGTTTATGGGTAATTGATATAGCATTATTTTAAACTTTTAATTTACTTTTAATAATTTGTATGTGGGAAAGTAAAATCTGATACTTCCAGAGGCTCGCCGTCATTTTTACTAATGAAAAATAAACAATATTCATGTTTATTTTTTTTAAATCATAGCCAGTTAATTTTTCTTTTTGCATAAATACCTTTAGTATTTTTTATAAATACACTTAAGAAAATAATTAGCCATTACAATAGAGCTCGTATTAAAATTTTATAATATTGTGAACATGTAAAATACCTACCTCAAAAAATTCCGATTGTACGCATATTTGAAACGCATCGCTTTAACGATCGACCAGCGTGTTTTTTTTCCTTCTACTATGAAAACGTTATCGAGTATTGTAAATGAAAAATGTAACAATCTCGCTTTCATATCGATCGCTACTCGATTTACAACAGACGTAACGCATTCCATTCATTAAATCCAATACGATTTTACTACACTTTAAAAACAGATTTTCTAGACTTCCTACTATGTTTGACAATTTCTGAAGATGATCTACTATGAACTTAGCACAAAAAACAAGAAACAAATAAAAAGTACGCTATATTATACGTAGTATTTACTGATGGAACGTATTTTTTACAAAATCAAATTTATCGGGCAACCTAAACAAAATCAAGAGAATAGTTTCAAAGTGTAAAAAGTCAGTATAATAATTCTCAAAAGATTTACTTTGTCTTTAAACTATAATATGTAAATAACTACGACAGTTCAATAAATAAGGATCAATAATAGTTTAAGAACGTCGTCACCTTAAACGGAGCCAATAGTTTCCGTAATAGGAGCCACTCGTATCATATTACCGGATACATTTATCACTCCAAGAGCTCTACTAGAATAATGTTCCCGACCACCTACAAACATTCGGCAATTTATCGAGCAAATAACAGAAAAAAAAATACCAGTCGTTAGCAAAAGTTAAGGAAAAATATGTCTGAAATGTCTTTATAAACGGTGAGAGATTTTTTTGTTTCAAACTAAATTGTGTTAGAAGTTTGTGCTTTGTGTTGTTTTTTTGCGTAGAATGCACGTAATGCAATCTTTGGAAGATAATTTTTATTTCTTTAATAAATGTTATATAAAAACCGTTTAAAATATGGTCCAATAAATAGTTTAAAGTAGTGCTTTTATTGACTACATATTGTAAATACATGTTCATACCATTTAGATATGCATGTTAGTTAAGATATAAAAAAAGCTTCTAATGAAAGTAAGAACTATTGTTTTGAATAATTAATTCAAAAATAATTTAATTAAGTTATGGTGCCGACTGTACTTACACAAAATTAACGCGCAGTAAAATACAGTTTCCTTTGCGGCTTATAACTTAATTAATTTGTGTTATAATTACATTTTATCGTGACTATTAAAACCGCTTATAAGCACAATATTTTTTAATTTATATTTACTCTACGATAAATTTTAATTATCGTTCATGTTAATGGAGAGATAAACAAATTCTGTGTACTTTAATTATTTATAAATAAAACCATACTTTTAAATATAATAATGGTGGTAATACTTTTTCCTTCTGCAGATAATAAATCTATCGATTCGTAATTCAAACAAAATCGAATATGTCAATAGCGGTTGCGATGACACGTAAGTAATCATGAGTTTGTCTGATCGCCATCTACAAGATAACAAAGTCTTTCATAATTTAAAACTTGATAAACAGCATTTCTCACTGAACTCCCAGTATCATAGTAGCGGTTTTTCTTATCTCATTCAACCACAAAAGAACGGGAAACTTCCCCTTTGTATATCGTACTTTCGTGTAATCCCGAGAACGATCAAAGTCAACTTAGTTGAAAACAAATTCAAAGTTGGAGGGGAAAGTCGGGCTATGATGCGACTGGTCTTTTACATCAGTTTGACAAACTATCGTGTTGCAAACAACGAAAACGCACCGTGGTTTCGACGGGCCCATCAATGTAGGATTGGATTACAGAGGCAGTGTTCTTGTTTACTTTACCTTCACTGAGAGTTTTTATGGTGATGATTTTGTGGTAAGTATATTTTTTTAGTACAGAAAGTTCGAAGGTGTTTTGTTCGTGCTAGAAATAAATTAAGCAGCAACAGAAGCAGCGAACAAAACTGTCTTTAAGTTAAACATACTTCGAATAAATCTCCTTTACAAGAAAATTCTAAATAAAATGTGTGGTGTGAACGCAAGAGCTTTATATCATCGATAACAATCTAAAGTCATATGCCAACCCTAACATCAACAGTATACAACATTATCTCAATCTTAAACACAGCATGTACTCCCGTGCCTTGCCACCATATAATTTAACAGCTAGTGCGGCGCTCACCGCAACGATGATTTACGCACCAACTAAGCTCCGTGTCTTAGTAAGCCACCTAATCTTTGGTGGGACACCCCTAGCTTGTCACAACTTTAACGCATAGGTTTATGCTCTGATAGAGCCGGCAAAGTCGAGGGTGAATATTGAAGCGAAATAGTTTAGCAGGAATTGTTGGAGGTTTAGTAATGCCTAATTTGCGCGTTTTTATTGTGTGATTGTTTGTGCGTCTTGGGTCATATTTTACATACGAAATAAGACCTTAAACTGAAGTCACTTTGTTAGCTTATAATCTGTACTAATATTAATAAGCTGGCATGTTTAAAGCGCTAATAACAGTGTTAGATAGCCCATTTATCGAGTAAGCAGTTATAAGCCAGTTTTAAGCGCGGAGTTCCTCTGGGACGTGGATGAAATTGCCGACAGAAGCTAGTAATTTAATATAGAAATAGTTTTAAAATTTTCAGTTATATAAAAGTCGAAAAATAACCAACTGAAACCCAAAATGTAATTAATGAAGCAAGCAACAAAGAAATAAAGCAGTCAAAAGGCTCCCATTTGCACGACACGTAGCCTAGACGCCGTAGCTTTTTAAAGAAAAAAGAAAAGTTTTACATCACATTACTTGTTTCGTAGCGCGAGTAATTGTGTGTGTGTTAATTTAGTTACACGTCTTTCTTCACTGCATTTAATTGCAACTGTTCTTTGAAGCAGGATCTTTGTAAAAATCACTCATTTTGTCTTGATTACTTATGCTACGCTTAGATAACCTTCTTAACACACCGCCACACGATCAATTTAAGCGACCAATCAATCGGTATTGAAATTATATACTTTTCTTTTATAAATAAAACTTATTTGTAGCGCAGGTCATTCATGGTGGCCTAGTGGTTAAAGCACCAGCCTCTCAGGTATGAGAGTGCAAGGAAACCTGGTCAATAAAGTCTGAAATCACCAACCCGCATTGAGCAACCGTAGTGATTGAGCCCTGTGCCTAGCAGTGGCACTATAAAAAAGGCTGACGATGTCGAAATAAAAAGATAACCATATTAGACTGTAAACGTTCAATGATACAAATAACTTAACCGTGCACAAATTCGCAGGTCAGAACACTTTTACAGCTGATAATTTAAATGTCCGATTAATCCGAATCCGCTCAATATTATACGAAAGTGATTCAGTTACTAAATTTTCACGGCTGAATTACCAAACTGATATTGACGATATAAATTGCAACGTTACAAAATATTTTAAGCCACAATCCATCCTACTATGTGTTAACGTAATTATATTCATTCATTTTACTGCTTTATCGGATTTACATAACCATGTTATTATTAAATTTACATTTCGGAAAAATAAAATTAATTCACGCAAAACTGTGGTTGTATTGTGTTGAGTTATATTGAAAGAGGTCTATATTTTCAATAAATTTATGATTTTTCATAGTGCAGAAAAATGCGGTTTCTTCTTAACATATTTTAAACGTCCTGCCCCGATTACACCTCAGAATTAAGTAATAAATAATGTTATTCTTAGTAACAATATAAAGTACATAAAGCAACTCTACGTTTAAATTACAGAAACTTTCTCAAACAAAACAAGTTCTTAAATATTAATAAATATGCGGTGAACAGCTTAGACCTAATAAAAATAAAGAGTCTGTGATCACAAGTTGCGATTAAACTTGGTGGTTATAAATCTTCTTTATTAAGAAGTATTGCTTTATAAGTCCACATTAAAGGACGGTAATGGCCGACAAATTGGGTGTGGACCAGCGATCGGGAGGTCGCCATTAGGAATCTGACCCCAAAGAGTCAATACGCGCCTATTCGAACATATCTATACATTTGGCTCAGTGATTGGCTCCAACAAAGTGTAGATAATTAAATTTATTGTGACATTTATTAACGATATACTCAATATGGAAAGTTAGATCAAAAATATGCAGATGGTTTATTCATTTTCCTGACTTTTTAATTATGTTGATCACAAGTTGGTGCATCAAATAATTTTGTTTGTGTAGTGGTATTTATTTTATTGTTTTATTCAATATAATTTTTAAATAGACACGTCTGAATTCAAATTATTCATTGTTTATTTATTTATTTATTTACGGATTTATGTACACACAAGATAGAGAAATAAATAAGGAAAGAAAGAATTAACAAAGGTAATGATTATTTCTAAAGAAATCTCTTCCAGCATACCTGTGAAAGGAAAGGAAAGAGATGTAGAAAGTTGTTTGAACAACCAAAACTTCATTACTCACTAATTTAATCGTGTATATCATTTAATAATTATTCAAGATTATATTCGACGAGAGCGTTTTGATAGCAGGTAAACTATATCAATGTAATTTAAACATTTAGCCAATAGAAGCAAATAAAATTTAAAAGAATTCTTGAAACCCGATCGCAGTAACATCTTCAAGTTTTGACTTCGTTCGAGGCGAATCACCCTCCACTACAAACACGGCTTGTTGGGTGAGTTAACGGGAACACTAATAAGTAAACTGCTACGTCAGTTTGTTTTTAAAAGCTTTTACACGACCAACTTTATTAGATAGTTGAAATTAATTCGGGTGAATTTTATTGACGCGAGCGTAGGTATATAAAATGCTATTCTGTACAAGTTTAAGGTACTTTGTTTTGTGTCGTTAAATTGTTGTGTTCTGACGTAATACTTTAAGTATTTTATTACATACAGTATGTTCTATATTGCATTTTATATATACACTAGCGACCCGCCCCGGCTTCGCACGGGTGCAATGCTGATACTAAATACACTACAAAAAAACTCAAACTCAAAAATAACAGTACTTCTCCACTATTTAATGGATGTTATTATACATATAAACCTTCCTCTTGAATCACTCTATCTATTAAAAAAAACCGCATCAAAATCCGTTGCGTAGTTTCAAAGATTTAAGCATACAAAGGGACATAGGGACAGAGAAAGCGACTTTGTTTTATACTATGTAGTGATATGTAGTGATATAAAGTCGCACAGATATATACATGGTAGGTACATCTTCAGCGAGACAATGTTTGCGTTGTGCAATCTTTTGTTCGTGACGTCACAGAATCAATGATGCATAATATTTAGTTAAAGAACGAGCCTTTAAGAAATGATGTAAGTGTGAAACAAATGGTGACCTTCTTAAATATAGAGGAGGACGTTCACAAGGTTTTTATGTACTTATATATATAAATATGTATGTTTGTATTCTTGTATTTTATTCTGTTGACTTGTTACGTGCTTCCTTTTTTGTCTCGGTTTTGTTCATTCATGGTATTCGTTCCATTTGTCAGAATCGTTGAAGTCGACAAATAAAAGACGGTCAGTTTTTTTTTCTGTGTTAAATTTGTAACGCGTGAACTTTAAGTGTTTATGAGGTTTTTAATGTACATCCGATCAAAAATTTAATTAGTTTTTTCAAGGGAATAAAAAAATAATCAATTTAAAAATTAAGTATAAGAAATGAAAAAATGATAATGTAAATGTAAAATGTGTAATTTCTTTTAACCTAATTATTGTATGCCCTAAGGACGGGACATAGCTGACCATATTTTTTTATTTTTTATTTAAGACCTGTATTATGTACCTACCTATGATCCACAATAAAGATATTGAATTGAATTGAAAATTGAACTAAGTAATCCATACTAAAGCGAATTCCCTGACTCCATAACTACATGCGTGCGCAGAGAAAGCTTGTCTTATAAATCACATTTAAAACTCGTAAAGACACCTAATGGGATAATAACACGTTTTAATCATCATTATTGTGTATTATAATTATCTTACAAAGTGAAGAGGACCCCCGTGATTCCACAAATGTATACGAAGTTAACATAGAACCTTTATGGAGCTGTATAGTATACATATTTACGATGATTTCTCTAGGCAATTTATATAGATTTTTACTTTGTTTGCATGTTTATGGCAAGTGAATTAGTAATTTTTGAGGAGTATGAAACTATATGTCTTCAGTGAATTCACCGGCGTTTCGGAGGAACTACTCTGTACATCCGGATAAAAGTACCCCAAAAGCCTACCTCAATAAATAAGCTATCTAACACAGAAAGAGTTTTTAAATGGGTCCAGTAGTTTCGGAAAAAAACTGCGTTTAAACAAACAAAAACGCTTTAATATGATAAGTATAGACAAAATCATTAAATTTAAATAATATATTATGCAACCAATACCTTAGTTGTTTCTTGTTACCAAGAACCAAGTTTTTCGTATATACCTATTATTAAAGCTAGATATTTATTATTAGGGCTAGATACCTATTAACATAGTCATTGTCACTGGCAACACTGCAACTATTAACATGTTCTATAGGAGCAAGTAGTGGCTAGTGCACAGGCGAACAGATTAAGATGACGAATAGCCGTCCGATTGTAATCCACAGATTGTCTATTAATTTATAGCGATGAATGCTACGCTATCTCCACATAATATCTTGGATAGATTGATGAAATATTGCATGATAAATATTTACTGACAGCTCA
This sequence comes from Heliothis peltigera, assembly GCA_958496145.1. Classification (NCBI taxonomy): domain Eukaryota; kingdom Metazoa; phylum Arthropoda; class Insecta; order Lepidoptera; family Noctuidae; genus Heliothis; species Heliothis peltigera. Next base: position 5,829,518 of record OY292333.1, read on the forward strand.
AGTAAGATACACATTTATGTGAGGTTATTGTTGACGTAGGTGTTGACAGTATCTACCTACTGTTAAGTTATTAATTAAAATAAAAACCACAATAAAAACTAAGCGAGGGAAGTAACGTCAGTCTATTACACGACTGGACTGGTACAGATGTAACAGACGCAGCACATCAAGCTACCCAAAACAGTCAAATTTTCCTAATCAACTTTGAACCATTTACTGCAGCGATAAAGTTGAAAATCTAAATGACATGTCTATCTATAACTTTGGTAAATGGTTTAAAGTTTGAATACCAGTATTATAATACCTACCTACAAATTTGGAATATGGGGGTCGAAAAGTAGTCACGGCAACAGAAATAATGGTATTCATCTGCATTAACTGAGAATTTAGAATTAGAAGACAAGCCTTAATAATATCAAGGTAGAGGTCTTCTTTACAGGAACTTAAGGCCTATCAAGAATTACTCGATACTAAATTCGGTCGACGCGACGTATGTCCGATACCAGTGTTGACATTAAAAATAGCATCGTAATCAGTGCTAAACTCGGTGACATTATTTTTTTTTTGCAAGCATGACAAGGCCAAAATTATGTGTACCCTTCAACGTTAATACTTTTTTTAAATATGGCTTAGTAGCATGACCATTTTTTATTCTAATAATGATTCAGGGGAGATGCTTATCTTCGGAGGGTTCAACCTGCTATCAGTAGGTATTTGGCTTAAGTCCATTCTATGAAAGTTTGGGGGCAAATCTAGATTCCAGACACCTTTCGAGACATCCCAAAATCTAAGTATAAGTTACGCTACCTGGGAGTTTAATCCACGTCCATGTGCTCAGAAAATCTTACACGAACAATATCTTAAAAAATAATCATAATAAATCGCAAAGTAGGTCAAACCAGTCTCGCTTAACGCTAATTGGTCTAATTCAAGACTGAAACCAATAACAAAGACTCACAAAAACCTTAAGCTGTCAGACGGTATCAATTAACGGCAGCATAAAAACTTTTCATTAGCATAGACAGGAGATTATGTTGGTCCATAAATAGGGCAGTAACTACACATGTTGTGTTGTGTCGGGAACACCGCGTGGCTTCGCTAAAAATACCTCGGGTCCACGATAACTGCGCGGGTCTTGGTCCCGAAGACGACGTATCAACGGCGGATTAATCTTGGGATATAAATAGAATGCCGTATCTGTGATTACGACATATGAATGTTCTTTATTTGCAGTTACTTTTTTTTTGAGCGTCGAGCGTATTTGTTTGGACACGTGTCGATTTGTTGTTGACTAAAAAAAGATGACAAACGATTTTTACATAAGCATAAAAAATTGAGGATTCAAAATATTTCATTTTTATGCTTGCAGATGGAATACTGCTCCAATTATTTTGAAATAAAAGTTAACCATTTCAATGAGTATCAATTACGAATTACATAAAATGTGTGTCTAGGGCAAACTGCAATTCACATTTATGAATTGCAAAAAGAGAAACTTTGAACACGCCCATAATAACTGTTAATTAAATTGATAAATTGGCGTTCAAATGTCAATTATAATCGTTCCATAAATAATATGATAAACATAATTTGTAGATACGAATCGAAATATTACTTCTCTGACATTTTATAAAGCTGTAGACACAGAAATATTTTTAAAAGCTAAAGTAAGTACCTATTATCAGTAAGCAGAGATATAAGGATTTATATAAAATAATTTTACTATTTTATACATTATAGAGTTCTAAAATATAATATGAAAGGTTTTTGCATTACTGTTAATCTAATTTTCCATAAACAAATGAATTAGAAATAAATACTTATGCCCACACAAAAGCGACATGATAGCTACGCTACGCAAGGGCCGAAACAGTCGTCATCCTCGTCATAATATATTTGTTTGAATTTAACCCTCTCATGTCGCCACAGTACGAATGAGCGTCTGTGTGGCCCGTGAAGTAGCCATAAAACACAGCAATTATCAAAAGTGCAGGCGCACTCGCTCGGAAAAAACAAATGAAAAAAGTTTTAGAACATTGAGGGACATACAGGCATAATATTGTAGGCATAAAGTATCCAACTGTTCTTAATGTTTATACCTCTACACAAGTCTGTATGCGAATGAGAAAGTCATTAACTTTTTATTTCTTGATTTATGTCAATGGTCTATGCAGCGCGTGCCAAGTATTTATTACGATGATTGAAACGTGGTTAAGTATCTAAGTTTGTTTCGCAAGAAAAACAAGCCTCATAAACTTTCGTTTTCTATCCAAGTTTTTTTTCACAGAAATATTACAGCCGCTCTCACGAAAATTTTTCGATGTAAATATTATCCACAAAAACAACACTTTCATCATGTGCTAATGTTCCCACGCAGAGAGAGTCCCTCGCAGACGTCACGCTGACAGTTAATTAATAACAAGTTAGAATCTCCACTCCGCAGACGCAATTCGCGGCGTAACAGTCTCATTCCTAATGTAAAGTCCCTAAGTACTATTGCAGACTTTTGATTCGGACTCAGGGGACAGTCGCCGCATTCGTCGACAAGGAAACTCGCCTATTTGTCGACTGTTTAACGAACGAAATAATTTACTTATGCCTTAATGATAGCCGGAGCGATCTGTCACCGTGTTGAGTTATTGAGACATTTATTACGCTCGGTTGACATTTCAACGTGGCGGGAGAGAATGATATTAACGATGTATGTGCCATTGGACGCTTGTGCCGTTTTCTAAACAATAAAACGTGGCCGTCGTCAGCTAATCGATCTCAACAGAACGCATGAATTGACTGGAACTGAATCAGCACTGTATAAAGTGGCGATAAATTTGCTCGGAGTAACGATTTTAGCCAGAGCAGTCCCAAAGTGACAAACGAGAGATTTGCCGGCGGTTTACTACACTTGCTTCAGAAGATAAGTTTCTGCTAGTTCTCTCAGCTTATTGGAAGTTGACTCTGAAACTTAGTTACGCATTGTTGTTAGATATAAATAATTGATTCGTTAGCTTTGTAAGTTTCAGCTTAATTTTAACTTTTGTATGAACAATATTTCTACCTAGACATCTCAACTGTGTAATTAAAATTATCATAAATCTTAAACGGGCTTGTTACTTGTTAAGGCGGTATTTACGTTCAAGAAGTGTCTCTAACTAAATGTTTGATTAAACGCTCAAAATAGTCGTGTTGACATTATTGCTGTGTACATCTTCCGAATGCTTTCAAGAAACGTTTTGTTTGAAAACAAAACACACGTAACAAGTAACAATCTTTGTCGTGTAAATAGAAAGGGTCCATTTATCATTATCTAAGTTATGTAGGCAGTTTGTTCGTCGGACAATACGCTGTGTATTTACTCACGCAAATTAAGCGGTAACTGATTAATATCTGGTGAGATAATCTTAAAACAAGATGGCAGAAGTTTGATCAACGACTTAACTTTTCCAATGACACCTCGTAAATTTCCTAACCGAGGGTACCTTGCGACTAAAAGTTAATAGACTTTATGGTCGTGAATAAAACGTGTCCAGGGTGCTATTTAGTTTTCTAGTTAACTTCAAATTATGCGCGGACCTATTGCGGACCTGCTTGAATTTTCTATGTAATGTCCTCGATCTATTATAAATACGTGTTGTCACCCTCGTCTATACATATGTACCTATATAGGATATAAGGATAGGTTGCATGTAAAACATGTTATCAAGTAGGTACTCATATAGATTCTCTCGACAATTTCTTTATTAATAAACCCAAATAACATGTTGGATACGGGTAGGGTATTATCATTTATATGCAATATGCCTAATGTGTGTGATATTTACAGACTTGAGTTCCCACGCTAAGCTAGGTAATATCAATACCCCAAGTAAATCTCTTTAACTATATTACCCCTTTAAACCGAATTAGGAGATATGGCACGAGGTACTTAAACTGTGGATACACACTTAACGGATAAAGTTAATTTAATTAATGAAATGCGCATAAAGTTTAACACTAATCAGAATCATGAGGCTATGAAAGTTTAACGCGTAAGCTTAAAAGGTATTGATTACTCATCTTCTAGTTACGATGGCTTAAAGCTAGACTTTCACGTTCTATAATTAAGCACTGAACTACAAATGAGATTAAAAAATAATCCTTATTACGAGATTAAAAGTAACCTTTTCGACATTTTACAAATTAAACGAGTTAGAACGTTAAAACTTCAGAAAGCCAATTAGGATTAGGATCAATAGTAGATAATCAACACATGATTCTATTTGAAGAGAAACACTGTTTGTACGAACTAATAAGTACGCGATACACGTAGCCAGTGCACCAGCCAATATCAAATAGAAAGTTAAAGTATCAAAACAATAAAACAGCAGACTTGCTTTATTGTTTGGCGCGTGAACGTACTCAGTAAGCGCTCACAACTTTTCTAATACTCCGCTCCGATCGGAATCCAAAATCGAAACTTGACAATAAAGTTCTAACCTCGCATACATCAATCGCAGACGCCACAAATTTGCCGGTACGCTTCGGATTACACAACAAACAAATAGATCCGGGGACATTCCGACTATCTGTCGGATACTGACGGGTCGAATCGATCAACTCGACCCCCGCCGATAATATTTAAACTAAAATGGTCGGATTTCTGTTCGACGATTCAACTTGTAGCTCGGACAGGCGCGTAACGCCCGGTTACTTGCTAACCGAACTATTTGTAACCGAACCATCTGTATAACAACGAAAGCATTTCGGAAGCGGAATTAAAGGCGAGGCTCAAGTTCATTAAACTACCGCTTGAGAGAAGTTCTACTTGGCTTTGTTACAAAATTGATATTTTCTATTATTTCTGCACAGTTCAAAAAATCATGAACAAATTGATTACGTTACTCAAATAAGTAAATTAATACATTTGAAGTTAGGTTTATGACGCTCTTAAAGTAAGATAGCAATGTTGTATGATAAACTAAAGTAACAACGCTTCGATTCAGCATTTGAGCTAGTTACAATAGATGTCGTGGGTGCCATTACGGTTTTCCCAGACATCGTGGATGCTCTGTAGGGAGGTGTACATTTACAAGTACCACGAGTGAAATGGCCGTCGCGTGACTCGAACCGGCTGAACGATAACACTTCTTTAAACTACAAACGTGCCAGTACATTTACCAACACTTCAAGTTTGGGTGGAACTAAAATAAAAGTGTTTCGTTCCTCGCTTATCTTCCAAAGTTCTTTGTCATTTGGAGAAGTGGATTGTTTTATTGCTTCGAACGGGTCGCCAACCTGACACGGTTTGTGGTGTTAAAATGATGTCGGCTCTGCACGAAATGATCTATGTCGGCCATATTTCATTTCCAACATGCCCGTAGGTTACTAAATTCATATTTGTTGGATATTCTGCGTGTGAATAGAGATGGTGAACTGTCGTCATCAATATATGCCCCTGCTGTAATCTGATACCTTTTAACTGGTCTCTCTACAGTTATTTCCTGGGCGTTTTATTTTTGACTGACTCTCAGCTCTGTAGCATTTGTATACAAAGGATTCTCTAACCCCTTTTGTGGGTTGTTTCCAACGTTTCCTTTTTCGATTGATCAAATAGAATATCAAAATAGTGAACGTATGTACCTAGTGGATTAAAAAAATTAACAAATAAATATTTATTTATTAGAGTTGGTTTCGCTCAGATACACAGACTGAAAAATAACCACAACTTTTTTTTTAAATTTTGTATACTATTATTATCGGAAACAACAGAAAACAAAAAAAAATAATACCTAAAATAAGCGTTATTGCGTTTGAATTTAGAAAAGCTGATTCTGCTTAAAATAATCATTTTAGTTATTATTCACGTAGGTGTTCTAAACTATGGGCTCATTATATGAAAGACGATATGGCTGTTAAGAATGTTACGTGTGAGATGACGTCACAATATGGAAGACATAGACATGCTGCGCCGACACTGGGTTGAGGAAGTCAAACAGCCAGTTGTTTCACCTAAAACATTCAAGTTGGAAGTCCCGTTTTAGAATTCCAGTTGGTCCTGGAAGCCAAAACAAGTAGATAGGACATGACGTAAATATGCCAAATTGCCAACCATAGCTTGGTAGAAGGCTAAGAAAATGATGATAATTATACACAAAATTAAGATGACATATCGTATTTTATATTAAATCTGAGTTCTTTTTATTATTTTGATCAAAAAGGTACATTTTCATAAAGTCCAACATAACTATACACATACCTAGTTTGTCTCATGTATTCGGTCTTATTATAAACATGTAACCAGGAACAGTCCCATAAACAAGTAAGTTCTGTCTAGGCTGCCTACCATTGTATTCAACAACCGATTACTACTTCCACACAATAGGAAACTACACACATCGCGTGCGCCTATTTCTTTAACTTACTTTCTACGTCCGCATACAGAAACATACAATTTGTATTTTTTTGTATTCTCTAGGATTATATTTGATGTTATAAATAAAAATAAATAATGAAATGTGTATGTAATGTCAGCTATTAGCATAAACAGACGAGAACAACACTCAATAGTGGTCAGTGAACATAAATAACAAAATCCACACCGCGAAACACAGGGTTGTCGCGTGTGTAAAATGTTATTATTATAGCCCGGGAAGCATTAAAATAAATAATTACACGTGTCTATTGTAATCCCGACTATGACCATAAAGATATGGTACAATACTCAATATGGTCAATGGTCAGTGTATGTAAATAACTGGATTCGCGTGGCGAAATCTAGGGTTGTTGCGTGGTGCATTTAACATTATTATTTTTGGGAGTATTTAGTTGGACTCTGGATTTTAATGTGTCACCCTTTTGCCGCTGCGTTTGGGTAAGGTTAACTTGAAATTACTAGCGAACAAACAGCTGACCCCACTACCTTTGTTCTCAGGCCTAATAGAAACTTTTAGTAGGCGATAATCTTAAGACAGGTTTCATCAGAAAGAAAACAATAGAATTGATTGCGTGCCAACCCTACTCCTTATTGCCTTTTGTTTCGAACACGTGCGCGCTTTGTCTGTTTTCTAAACTTGGAGTCTTGTACTAAGCAAGATATTGTACGATAATATGTTTGTAGATAATATTCCATTTCTCAGGATTATAAGACAACATTTATTTACCTGTAGATGATGGTTTTAGGTTCATGCTAATTTAGCGATATTGTGTCAATAGATAAATATTTTATTTAGTTTAAATATGTTTGTTTGCTTAGTGGTCGATCAGTCGTAAGGTTAAGCAACGCTTGGCGCGATCTGTCCGTGAATGGGTGATCCCTCTTGATATGAAGCGTTCCTCCGCGTTTCTGAAAGGCATGTTAAATTGGTGGGTCCTGGTATTCATGTATACAGTCAAAAGTTAGAAAGCCCGACAACCAATCTTAGTTATTAATGGGTTTAGGAGGTCAGATAGGCAGTCGTTTCATGTAAAACATTGGTATTGGTAGTTGCATTCAGTAAGACTTGAAGTCGGCCACAAAAAAGAATTAGGTAAAAAGTTCATTCTTTATTCTTCTACACTCGTGCATTAATGAACATTTAAACTTCAAAAAATGTATTATTTGCTCGCAGATTCAAGTCAAAAATCGAATATTATGAATCGGAAAGCATGGACTTAATATTAGGTAATATTAAGTCCATGTCGGAAAGTATATAACCTACCTATCAGTGGCATTTAAATTGACCAATGCATAGTTGCGTATCATGTGTTCAATAAATCATTAGATAGAGTGCAGCATGCAAATTAATTACAAATTATTGTAATATACAATTATAATACTCATGAATATTGTAAATAAATTTCCAAGTCAATAAAGGAAACGATTAGTTAAATGCTTCCTTACACATTGCGAGAATATTTGCAGAAGTAATATTAGCTTGTACACACACTGGTGGAAACAGAGAAGACAGATGGAACGGGTGGTCAAAAGAAGCTAATATAGGTATACCTTTGGTGGAAAGCGGTCTGAAAAGTATTTAATAAAAAAAAAAGTAGAATCATCATAATTGCCTAGCCTTTTTTACCAACATATGTTGAGGTCAGCTTTTAGTCTTATCCGGATCTAGCAGAGTACCAGTGTATTACATGGACCGACTGCCTGTACTACCTGCACAACTCGATATATCTTGGTAAGACTGGTTGTCAGACTTTCTGGCTTCTGACTACCCGTAACGACTGCTAAAAGTGACAGCCGGGATCCCCCATTAAAAAGATGATGGACTATTTTAAAAGAATGGTTCTTTAATACAAGTATTTTTCATTATTGTGTTACCACAAAAAAAAATTTTTAGGCTTTATGCATTTGGTTTTTTATCTTCAATCTTGCACTTCAATACTTTCTTAACTGTACATTGAGAGGAAAACTAGTCATATTGTAAAGTCGGTTCCATTTAATAAGTTGCTTTGTAATGATGACAGGACACTTTTGAACTACAACAAAAACTTATCTATAGGAATTCCCCACACACAAGAGAGCTTGCTCTTTTCCTATATATAACTATCTAATATAAAAAAATAATCGTTGAATGTTTGGCTAAACGCAATTTTCGAGAGCAGCTAGAGGGTATTTCTTGAAGTAGGTACGAGGAGGGTTATTATCTATCTATACATATAATAAAATCGTAGGAAAGTCAAAATAGTTGTGGCGTGATCTACAATCAATATGGAAGCCAAAAATTTAGTTTTTAGAATTTTTGTCTGTTTGTCTGTAGGTATGTATGTCCGGGATAATCTCAAAAAGTACTCCATGGATTTACTTCAAATTTGACATGAATATAACTAAGGGGTCGGGTCAACATATAGGCTACATATGATAACGCTCTCACCTATGGGGGAGCAGCTGTGAATCTTTATTCTAATACACACGCGGACGAATCGAGGGTATCAGCTAGTTTAGATTAAAAACAAAAAAAAATGCCTGAAAAATGAAAATCAAGGAAAATTAAAGAATCGATTGTTAGGCGGTACGAACTTCGCTTAGCCAGCTGCTATTAGAATAGGTATTTTTCTATCTCTAAATCCTCCGATATTAGTCAATATGATAAAAGTATGCCAGTCATAACAAAATTTGCTTATTAATCGATACAATAATCAATCAACATGATAAGTAAAATGTCTTATTTAAGCAACATAGTATGAACATGATTATGATTACCTTTGATAAGTGTAAACATAATAATTGCAACTCATATTACTGGTAAAATTATTTGACTATATCTTCTTATTAGGTATTAATAATTGTACCTATTGAAATCATGCATGCAAAGCATACTTCTGTGGAGTTTAATCACAAGCTCGCCAGAAAGTCCTACTGTTGAAACCGCCTCTCTCTGTCAGACAAGAAGTGCCAATATTAGGTTATAAGTTATACATACATAATATGTTTTTTCCGAGTCTATCTTGGACACCAAAGACTGCGTAAAGATGAAAAAAAAAACATCTTGAGGAAACTTGGATTTTCAGGTCAGAAATCGCCGATCCGCCTTCAGCAAGCGTGGTGATTAATGTTTACTTATTCCTTCTTTGTATGAGAAGGGCCAAGGGGCCTGTGCCTTGCAGTGAGATAATTATAAAGTCTGATGTTGCCAGAAACTAAATTCCCTATCTATGCAAATATTATACAGCTGTAAAGTTTTTTTTTTTAAGTTTTTTGTGCCTGTATTCATCGTAATCTCGAACAACTGGACCAATTTAAAAAAATATTTCAGTTTAATATAGTCCTTACTTTTTATGTGGTCGCGTAAAGTAGTTCCCACGTAACGGCAGAAGCTACTTAAAAATAAATTCAAAAATACTTGTCGAAACTTATAACTAAATCCCATTTATTGGGGGAGTATTTTTTACCCGGGTGTGTCAAGCAATTCCCTCGGGACGCGTGTAACCGCTGGCGAGAGTTAGCAAACAAATAAAATAATAACTTTATCTCCTCTCAACCAATTCGTAACTCGTCACCCTTAAATATATAAAGTAGACTTAACAGCTATCCGATCCTTCCTTAATAAACGATGGAAAACCTCATGCCAACCCCATTTGTGGCTCAAGATTACGGACGGACCCTTTCGCAGTTAATGAAAAACTTTCCTTTGAGTTGTAAAAAACAAGATTTGGTAACGGTGTAAACTTTGTTAAGTTGCAAATATGCGAATTTCATACGAAGAATATAGGTATAGGGTTAATTAGAGTAACCCTTATGTGTGTGGAAGATGTCTTCAAGATGCTTGAATTAAAGAAGTCCATCTCGAGCAATATCGGCTACCACAACTACAGCTCCTATGGTATGAAAGGATACCGGTGCCCCGCGATAAGGCAAAATAAACTTAAATTGTAACTTAGTAGATACGGACATGAAAAAAACAGACGCCATCTCTAAGTTGTCACAATAACCGCAGCTCTGTAAAGTGTTACATAAGCCCGGTAGCCGGCCTTACCAACAAGTATGTTAATTTAACTGCCTACTTACCGCTTGATGCCTTCATAACTGATTAAAATTAACTTTAATCGCAGTTAATATCAATCAACAGCGTATTACACATCCGATTAAAACAGGAGCATGGGCGTGATCATGGAGATCTAAAGGGGAGGCCTATGTTCAGCAGTGGACGTCTTATGGCTGAGATGATGATGATGATGATGATGGGCGTGATACTAAAAATAATTTAATTGCTTTTTTGTAGCAACGTATTTTTGGCTTTATATCAAGGCAATGAAATTTTTTACTCGTAAATGTACTCACAGTTTCTAAGAATTATATTAAAATGATACGGGTAAAGAGAACCGTATCATTTAAAAAGTTAATGTTTGATATAATAAAATATCATTCAACACAAAATTAAGAGTTAATTCTTCTAATGAAAGAAACACGGGCCCGATTATTTGCTCGCTTCGCATAAATGAAAGCCCGAGAGATGAGGAGGATCTGAGATAAGAGAATTTAAAAATAATACTTTTCAACTCGCATTACCGAGTTGAAATTGTTGAAAATAAGTCCTAGAAAGACTTCAGTATGAATATTAATTACTTAAGCGATCGCTTTAGTCTTATTTAATTAGAATTCCAAGCCAGAGAGTGTTAAATTAAAAAGTTATTCAGAACCCTAATTGTGGTTGTCTCTCAAATTGTTTTAACAATTTTCACTTCGCACCGAATAGATACTTTTAAATCAAATCCATTTATTTTACTCAAATGTTCTTAAATAACGACTCGAAAATAAAATTAGTTATTACCAGCGCTGAGTTCATAAAACTTTCTCGAATTAAAAATTTGCGGGAATTGGAACTGCCAGATGGGCTGATCCGAGTAAATTGGATCGTTCGGTTATTTTCTCAATGCACCAATTTTATGTTCGGCTTAAATCTTGTTTGTCGTTTATGTAAGAAGCCATGTCGGTCTAAATTCATTTCCAACGTACCTATGTACCAGGTTGACCTGATTATGCAGCCGCAATGCAGTGGATCTCAGTGGATTTGGACAACCTCTTATAATATCAGTGTTCGTATAAACAGCTGACTGTACTGATTGTACATTTTTAATTTCTCCAAGTTTATCGCTACCCGCAGTTTCATTTTGTTCTGCATTTAAGGCGAGTACAGTTGAAACATTACTTTCAGTATTGTTCGTAATAAACAGAATTTCTTCGTCTGGCAGAACAGAATTAAAATTACTGCGTTGCCACTGCTTTAACTTGTGCATGAGAAAAATAACGTACATTTTGGGAAAAGCAATTTGAGTAATCTCGTCACGTCGTGCGCAGGGCTACGTCGATCTTCATATAGAATGGTCCTAAATAATTGCAGTAATCAGCGTTGAGACAGACCCATATACGTCAAAGGATAAAGGAGATTTAGTGTTCTCCCAAGGAGATTAAGAGACCCATTCAAAGGAATCTTTATTAGGCACTTCTAGTTCATTTGAATGGCAAATAATGACATTATCTTTAGAGACCTAGTCGTTCAGCTACAGTTTACTAAAATCACGCGCTTTATTAACATTGTTGATTTCAGAGTCTCTCCACCTCCACAACTATTTTTAACTAAATTATGCGCCAAATAACTCTGAATTTCTGAAGTTAGCTATTTGGCTCTTTGCGCATTTGTTCATATTAGTATCATGATCCTGTCGAGAAGCTTTGCGTGTTCTGAGTTGGGTACTTTTGATTCCACAATATTAAAAAAATTATGAACAAAACGCTATCGAGTATGCATGAGGCGTCAAATAGCCTATTTGGCGAAAGCTAATAGAGCTAGAGCTATAAAGATAATAGAGCTGTTGTTACAGATATGTCTTCAATATATCTGCATGACGTGTAAATAACTTGTGAAGTACATTAGTATCCCACAGATAATAGGAAATAACGTAGAATAATTTGAAAAAGTCAAACAGATTTTAACAACAATGAAATGGCCGTTTTTGTTACAGCACCGAAGCGAGCACAAAAACTAAAAAGTTTACTCGCTCGTACACCGTGCCAAGCCGAAATGTTTCTCCATTAATATGTTCTGTGTGGATTTCAACATTATTATGTGGAATTCTTACTTTTTTACATCTTTCAGCGTAATTAATTAGTATTTCCTAGCTCGTTTTTAAAAGTAAAATATCTTCGTTGCTCTTTTGTATGTTCAAGATGTTTATTGGCAATCACATTATCATATCTCTGAACATCTGTTCTCATGGGCTATCAATAACTCTTCGCGAAATACATTTGCCTTTATAAGTAGTCAATGAATCTAAGTATTTATAAATATTCTTATCTTATTATGTAAGCGAGGTTCTTTATTTATAAATCCACTAGAAAATCTTACAACTCTTTTGCTTTTCCTTTTATTAAGAGCAAAATGCCTTGACAGGTAAGATTTATACGCGGAAACAAGTATTTATATTAGCTGTGAGCCTGTGATCTCTTCCACGATTTCTACGAGAGGAAATTCCTGCGGGATTCATAAAATGCTTCGCTAAAGAAGTTTTTTATTTTCTTAGAAATCTAATATTTGGAGACACTTCACAGTATTACTAGTATTGTATAACTAACATTTTTTTATTCGAATCGTTCAGTTTAAAATTGTATGCATTCGTTGAAAGAGCTTTACAATATTCCCCGTATTGGGTAAACCACGGATATTCAAGCGAGCAAAACGAGGGTTGAATGCACATGCAGTAACAAAATAAATATTGACAAAAGTCTACGTTTCGTTACAATAACTACACAAATATAGATAGAGTTTAGGCCGGCCGCCATTCGCGGTGTATGAATCAATTTACATAGTATTACATTAATTGACCGAAGCTATGCTTTAATTAATGTTTAACATAAATATTCATCACTTATTGCCTAATTTGGTGAATTACGTCATTTTAATTTATTTAGGGACTAAATTGATTTGTTTATTAAAGATTTGACTTTGTATTTTCTTTAATGGGTTTGATTCTAATAGGGTATTAATTTATCATCACTGGGTAGGAAAATGAGAAGTTTTCTATAGAAATAAATAAATGCTACGTGCTTTTGATCATACCAATAAATGATAAAATGATAAATGATATTTATTTTGCAAATTGGTTGAACTCAACACTTTTACACGTCAACTAAGGTTAAATACCCCTGCTCTTGATATAATAAGTACCAAGTGTTATAAAAAAATCTTTATAGGTATATGGTGGGTGTTTATGTTATTCCGAATCCCATATTGGTAAAATTACCGTGAGAAAATACAACTTACTTGGTTTGTAACATAAAATATTCAACTCAAGCACTATCTTAGTCCAGAAAAACCTCAAGTGTTTGAAGACCGTAAAAAGGACAAAGGATTCATTGAAATTTTACGGCCAAACCCATGTTTAAACTATGACCCTCGGTAAAGCGCCCATAACGTTACACAAACCGACCGCTTTTTTTTCCAATTTATTATTTACAAACATGGTTTTGTGGCTTTACATAAAACAGGGTTTTAATTGCCTAAGTAAGTTGCTAGTGTCAAAAACTAATAGGTTAAAACGTCACACAAAGTCTGTCACGTCTTTTATTTGCGAGAAAATTTAAGAACTAAGGGCCAATTCTGAAACAGTTTTCACAAATAGATTTTGAATTTATAATATATTTTGAAATTAGTTCAATCTTAGCGATCGATTAGTAATTTATGAAAATACTCAGTGCATCATCAAAGACCCATTGTTTGTTAAACTTATAAAAAATAAAATTTTGTAGCTAAACCTACCGAATATTGAAGGGCTAGGCTAGGTATTTACCTAAACATGTGGCTATTGCATAGGTCTGTAAGTTAAATCAGGGCTTCTTAATGATTTCATCTGCCTTAGAAAACTCATGTTCAATAAGTTTTGTATTTTTCCTCTCAGCCTTGTGTTAACAGTAATAAACTTTAAGAGACAATGCTTAGGTATGTCATGACTTAGCAATAATTTGATCAATATCGTCATCATTGTCCTGTTCAAGTCCTTAATTAAGGTCAGGTCATCATAATTTTTATCGGCAATAGAGATCTTATTTTCCGCGTATTTACGTCCCAACCATTTGTCACAATCTAATAAAATCTAACTAGGATTCTTTGCTTTAGCCAGTTTTAAAAAAGGTTTCAGATAAGATCGTTTATATTTAGGCGTACGAGATGACATTTTAAAGTTAAATAAAATTTCTCTCTTCTAGAGCAATAATTACTCAAGTAGTTTTTTTCGTCCATTTCTTTAATATCGTTTGCTGTACATCAATATTCAGTTTACCGATTTCTAGACTACACCAGAAATCTCAGAAATTTCAACTTCACAGATAACTTTTCATTCCATTTATCTTTCTAAAAATAAACGCAAACATGCATTCTATTTCATCTATTAAATAGGTCATAGTTGTATAAAAAACGTATGAAAAAACTTTCACAGATCGATTAGCGCGATTGATTGGTAGAAACACTTCGATGTTACAAATAAAGTAAAATAAAATACAGACGATTACAGTTATTGGATACTTATGTCATCGCCGTTTAATTACATATGTTTCTGTTCAACAAATGAAGAGTTTTAAACATTTAAAAATTAAGGTCTCGATGAGACAAATAATATTAACCATTTTAATGCTGGACTACGTCAAAAATGAAATATTTTATTATTATTATGTATTCATTTTGTTAAGCATCTTAAAATAAATTCAGTTTAATTCATCGCTTTGAACGGAAAATTGTTTTCATTTTTTATTGATAATAATAAGTAATACGGCTTGATGTGAAAAATCTGTGAGGTCATAGGTACCGATTTCATACAAATTTTATAGAGCTAGAGTATCCGTTTTTGACAGTTCTATAAAAGTATTGAATTTGACTGGTTGTATACATCCGTATTATATGTTTTTTTTTTTTTTTTTAATATTTTCAGACATACCTTGGAATATTTTCATTGACCTGTTTGTCAAACGATTACTAAATAAAAATAACTGAATCCAACAAAAAACAAAAGATAAAGCCAAAGTACAAAAAAGTAACAATACGATATAAAGGTGATTAATAAGCCGTACCTATACAAAAGCGATTGAGTCAATCAGCCGAAACAAAATATCAATTGGCCGTCACAAATGGTTTGTAACAGTTACAAAAGAATTTTGATACAGCATTTAGTTTATATTTCACATTTTATGCAATATTTTTTTCTATGAACTCATTTTAGTTTTTATTGACTCGAACTATTGAAAACAATTTTGATTAAAAGCTTGAATTTTTTATTTTAAGTGTTTGTTGTAAAGGAGCTCGTGGCTAAATAACAGAAGTACGGATCAATCGATCATAAGATTAAGCAATGCATAGCGCAGTCGGTCCGAGGCACGTTGAATTGGCGGGCCCAGGCTGTCATTTGAACATCCTTGGTAGTATTCATGAGTAGTCAGCATCCAGAAAGTGTGATGACCAGTCTTAACAAGCCGTTGCCCACGTAACTCAGTTGAAGAGATCAGATAAGCAGTCGCTCTATGTAAAACACTGGTATTCAGTTGCGTTCCATTAAAATACTACCCAATGTGTCAGGCTAGGTAGGACAGTTGATACTTTATTAGAAAAGTCTAAAAGGTTTTGAATTCTTGTGAAATATCAAGACACACAGTTGCTGTTCTAATTATCCTTTTCCTAGTCTTATCCTTGTGCAGGGATGGTATATAGGTTTTAAATAGTACCTACTTAAAAGTAGTTTAATTGGAAGTTCTGAAATCGTGTCAGCTGTAGTTTACTTGTAATATACAAACTTTATCTGACTGACTTCCGTATGACTGTAGAAGAATGTAATAGTAGTGTTACACGACCTTTTAATTAGGATTTTGAACACTTTAAGGAATATATTTATGTTTAATTTGACAAAGATTATGTCTCCTATTGGATAGGAGACATAATCTTAGCAATAAGTTTATTGAACAGTTAACGCAATTAAGTATATTTCGCAATACTGTTATTAAATGTTACTGCAATTAATATTTCCTAAGATCTGTTTTATTGAAAGGAAATGACATAAACCTGATATAAACAGATATTTATTTAATGTCTTCTATAGGTATGTATACCTATAAATTACTTGTGCGAAAGATGTAATATCGCAATATATTTTATTATTGAGCGACTGTTTAGAATTTCTATTCATGTAAAATTGCACTACTTTCAACAGTTATTCTTTGAATTATTAGGATATGCTCAGTTTTTACACTAATTATTAAGTAGATATCTACACCAATTTTATACATTTTGTGAATTCATGACTCGGAGAAATCTCTGCGTCTTTAGAACTGATTTTGAAAATATATTTTACGAATATAAAGCCAAGTAATAAGTGCTTCATATGCTATATGTTATCTGGTCCGGGAGGTGATTACCCTGGGACGTAGGTGAAACCGGAGAAAACAGTTAATAAGTAATCGTTTTCCACAAAGTACCTGAATTATTTATAAATTATGTAGTATGTTTTATAAAATAATATACAACATTTCAGTCGAAAAACGAATTGAAAAAACAAAACACGAACAAGAGAAGTCACCAAACCTTAATTACGTCGTTTAAACAAAGGAAAATCTCGACTTTTATCCCGACTTGTTAATGAAAGAGATACTAAAGGGAACCGTATACCGTAATTAAAATAAACTTTACAAAACAATACGTTGCCATAACATTTTAGGAGTACCTATACGAAAACATAATTACACTAGTTTTTTTCACACGATACAAATACGACCAATAAAATCAATTATCATTCATTGCTGTAACTATTAAATCTCCAAATGATTTGAATATAGAATTACTAAAAACCGATAAACATTGTGTTGCATAACTTTAAATCAACTAATTCAGCTTCAATAATAAAAAAGTTGTACAAGCGTTATTTGAAAAATAAATACCGCTCAAATATTTGCGCGTGTTTTATTTTTATTGCAGAGTTCAATAAAAATAATACAAACTACCAATATTTAGCTTTCAAACTCGCAAATTTTAATATCACTATTCATTTAAGCGGTTTGAATAATTTCGGTGTGGTGCAAAATTATTGAATTTAGGCTTTACTTTTAGACGGAATTGGGTTTCAAAAAGCTTTTTGCGTGCTACAAATTCTTCGTTAACTCAATAGACATTAGTTGGTTTAAGAAACTTTGCCACTTTCGAATAAATAGAAGATGGAGGGAAAGGCGAACTTGCTTACTTCAGCACCAAATAGTCGGGACCACTCCGGAACGTGACTTTACTGTACGATGGATTAGATATGCAAACGATTGGAATATAAACATCATTACAGTAATGACTAAGATTAGATCCCCATAAAGCTATCTAAGTATTGTTCGACAAACATACAAAAGAACTGTTTAGTCATTTTACAAGCTTTTGAAAACAATCTGTATACAGTTCACCTAGCGTAATGGCGTTACAGAAAAATGTTTAAGTAATGCAAACTCCGTTTAAGAATAATTATTTTAAAAACTGATTCATATGGTTCAAGGAATATAATTGGAAAACTGCAATTGCCTCTCTCTTTAATATCGTATGGAGTTCCACTTACATTTGTAAGTAAAACTTTTAATTTAATTTATTCATATCATATTAATATCCAACCTTTTCCAGCTTTCTCAACGAGGCACTTAAAAATACCATCAGAATTAAAACATCTCAACTTTAACAAACAGTTACCGTGAAAACTAGAGAACATTCGCAATATTAAGACGATTAGTAAGTCGGAACATTTCTTGGAAAACAAGTCAATTGAAACGCTGGAGTGTATATAAAGTAATGCACTTGCACTAGACTACAGAGCGAAAATGTTTCTATGAAATGTGTTGTTAATATTTTAAAACGTTGAGTAAGCCCTTTGAGAGTCGAGAGAAAAATATTTCAATGAAACTAAGAGATTGAAAATTCATATGATTTGTTCGGGAATATCTCGAATACAGCGAGAGAATAAATTGGATATCTGATTTACTTGAACGTAATATAATTTCAATTGATTTAAATATCCTGCGCTGTGTAGATGTTTACATGCAGCAAATAGAAGAACAAATGTAGTATGAATAAGATGAAAGCCGATAGAGTGAAAACCTTTGTCTTCCTTGAAAGGATACGTAAAGGTGTTTATACTCGAGATTTATTACTGACAGTATCTGTTCAAATATCCAATAGTATATAAATCCCTTCCTTTCAAAGTATTTGCGAAGGAATCTTGTTTGTTCAGCGCTCCCCAAAAGGTCAGACACGTTGATCTCTATGAAAATTAAGACTACTTAACTTTGGATTCGGTTTGTGGATTGAATTTTGTGGGGTTTATTTTCTGCTGGAGTATAAATTGCTAATTTAAGTATTTCGACTTTTACTTTTATTATTTCGTTACTCAAAGGGGTTGTTTATACTCAAATTATCTTCTCGTGAATGGGCTATCCTTTATTAAATCTTATCAATTTCTAGACAATTTGTAAAGGTCTTATACAAACATATACAAGGGACATTACTTAAAGACGTAATAAAATTTAAGCTGGCATTATTGTTATTATTTGCATAATTCGGCATTTCGCTTTGCATAACGAGTCCAGACCCATGAATAACGTAGTCTACTTGTTCATTCGCACTGGCGCACTCACCCTCACTTCACTGAAAATATTATACTTAATTATACTTTACAGTATGAGGATTTACATAGGGCACAAATTACGAAATTATGCAAAAATACATTGTTTTATTTTCACACCGTACGGGGCTGAGATTTAAATTTTCTCTCATCGCGGCCAAATTAAAGTATCTCGGAAAATATTCGTTACAAACGAAATTCCCGGCAATTTGACTCAAACAGGGTTCAAAGGAAGTTATTACCAGGTGGTCCATGAATGATAAAATCCCATTTTCCACGGCATTAAACACTGAACAGGACAAAAGATTCGCGGCAAATTGTCCACACGAAACCACGTGCGGCGCGGCCGGGTACCCAACGTCTAACTGCGCACTCTGGCTGCGCGGTTACCCTTAACGTAGGTACCCTCTTATTAATAACCTACCCGACCTCCTAAACAAAGGAACTCAAATCAATTAGGGTCAATCCGGCAGCCTTACAATTAGGACCGAATCAAGCCGTCGCATACGAAATGCATTCGTTCATCGAATACACTTTTGAAACAATCCAAACTACGCTTATGCTTCGGCACTGGCATATGACGCGGCAAAAGAAGAAAAACGCGCAATATGCGCCGAAAAGAGACGGAACTATACGTATTAGCTGTTCGTCAGAGTAAGACAGCATCAGACATTTTGTAAGCTGATAACCAGAGGCAGCGAACAGAGCGAGGGGAACCATATTCTCGCGCGACTCTGCATGAATGTAATGAATTAAAATTCAATGGTATACAAGCAAGACTTTGTGCGTGAGTGTGAATCGCTTTTAACATAAAGCTCGCCGTATTCGTAATATGTTTGTGATTTTACATTCTTTGTAAAATGGCGGGCTATACAAACTTTATTGGAAACCAATTAGAACATGCAAGATAGGTTTTTTTATTCAGGGTTCTTATCTTTTATAGTAATTATCGTTACTATATCAGGTTATCAGAATCTTAAATCTAAACTGCACGCTACACAATGAACCATGAAGGAAAACATTACATTTCGTCAGACCAAGTGTTACTCAAGGTCCAGCCAACCTCATTCATTAAGATAAGGAAACTCAAAACCGGAAAGCTCATAGACTTATTCTCTCTCTAAACTAACGTTATCCCTATCGATTCAAGGATACATCATTACACTAAAATATAAAGTTCATATAAAAAGAAATACGACTTCAAACAAAGCAACTTGGCCAGAAACGAACTGGTTAATTGTGTATTGCACAGTGGGACAAAGCGCTAGTAAACGTAAAAAAAAATTGAGGTGAATTTTACCTATACATCCATGGAAATGCAATCCATCATTGGATCCTTACGTATCCACGGCCGCGGCACGCACACAGGGGCGCCAGAGCGCACACTCGCGCACCGCACCTCCTCACGCGAAGGGAAAATCTTCACACACGACACAGATAAACATGTCAACTGCTAGACATTGTTACCCTAAAGTCCTTTCACGTTTTTCACCACAAAAACACTATAATACACTTATGATAACACAAACAGCATAAATTAACACAGAAACACTAGATTATTTTGCAATATCACCCGCGTTCGAGTCACGAAGCCGACGGTTTCGACAAAAATACGCGTAGATATTGTAGTGTCGATTCGGCGACTGTTCTCCCCGCCCTGTTCCAGAGGCGAATGGCGCCGCCATATTGAATCTCGCTACATCGCTGCACAGTAGAGCATCTAGCGGCAAGTATTGGAACAAAATTGTTGCGCCCTGCCGACACAGTGTTCATAATCAATTATTTTCATCTTCTTTAGACAAAATAAAAACCATCAAAAGCTAAAAATCTATTCAATATACACATCGTTATCAGTTCTAATTTATGAAATTACAAATGCAGCGCTAATTACAGAATAACCTGAGATCTACGAAGAAACCGGTGCGTAATGGTTAAGACTCGGAGTTTATGGTATCGAGGTTAACCGCTAGATAGCGCTGACAAGGTCAAAATAATACACAATCACGATACAATATCAATTTTCATGTTTATGTATCAGATCGGAATATTATGGCACGCGCTTTGTTGTTCCGAAGGGTTTTATGTAATGTGTGATGTGTTATCCAAGCGATGTAACACGTACATTATTTATATCGGAATTTTATCAACGGCTTTAGGATAATCATCTACTGTTCCAAAAATATTGGGTACTTATGGAGGGTTGGGTTGTTATGTGTTGTTATGTTATGAAAAGGGTTTATTCTGCTCAATTTAAATGATAGTAAACAGTCATCAAATTTCAATTCAATTCTCACTGAATATAATAAAAACTCCGTCTGGATTAGTGGTTCCCTGCCTTATACTTGCAAAGATGGAATATTAAATCAATGGATGTAAGTTGTTATAGCATCGATTGCGGTCGACCCACATGCTCGGCTGCGTTACGCTCACGACGTGTTTTATGCTCCTCCGGTGATAAAAGGCTCGTCTTTGGCTTCTTTAAACCACCATATTGACGTTAAATTAGCTGTCAACAGCAAAAAGTAATAGGGTCTTGAGTTTGTTAGGAGCTCCGTGCGCTTGATATGTGATAGCTAAATAATGGCATGTTCGGGCGATCTCATGGTTTTTGCAAGCATCTTGAGTGTGTTTTGATTCACAGATGATGTTTTACGACTCCTTTCTTATTCCGAATTGACAAATAGAACAAATATAAACCACTTTAGTAAACCTTTGTGACTTAGTGTCTACAAGTAGATAGATATAGAAATATACTGATAACTTGACAATGATAATCTTTATTAAATCAAATATAAACAGCTCGAAAGCTTCTCTCGTAATTGAATTAAATATCTTCATTTGCTTCTAAAGCCTGAAGTACAATGTTTATTCTTTAAATTATGTACGAAAAGAAAGGAGATAGAGTAGCAATAATAAAACCACTATTAGATATTAAATTGATCATTTCTATGAAATAAATTGACTGCATTATGGCTACTCGCGCTCAAAATTATACTATTTAAATCAGATATCTATTGAGAGCTTGAGTCCTTGAGATAAAAAAGATTGTGCTTTGTATCCCATATATCCAAATAAATTTAAAACTTTCTCTTAACAAATGAAACAGTTTTGCATGGTCACAAAAGTCGTTATTGGCAATAAGCCAGTGCTAATATAGAAGTGATTGTGAGTTTAGTCATTAAGGACGAAGAGTTCGTTCCACTGTGCAGGCCTTTTGCGGGCTGTGACTAAAACTTGCGGCTTTTGAACACTGGGCGCGGTTGATGAAGGATCATTACGCTTAATAATGCAAATTACTTAGAAATTGTTAAATAATATTTTATTTTCAAAGTTTGAAAGTATTGTTTTACAGCCACACTAGTTTTGCGGCTTTTGGGTTGCATATTGTACAGACGCCAGCTCATTAAGCTACTACAAACTGTCAAATTTCTTTAATAGATTTTCAACTTTATCGCTGAAGCGTATAGTTTCAAAATTGATTGAGAACATTTGACAGTTTCGGGTAACTTGATGTGCTGGCGTCTGTATCTATCGAAGTATACATAAATGGCAAAACTTGAATTTATCCCCTTTGCAAACCAACAAGTAGGTATAATCGTGTCTGCTGGAATCACCATCACTTAATTTGCTACATGTAATACATCGTGTTAGTCAAGCTTTTAAAATATCTCGTTTTACTGTTCACGCAAAGATAAGTAGGAAGTTAAGTAGATACTACTTAAACTGTCTCACTCCACAAACTCTTTATACGACAAACGGCACTTAAATCTTTCTAACCATGTATGCGCTTGGTACAACTGTATATTTGTGTTCACTAATGCTAGGATTCCATTCTTTTCTTTTCTACGTAAACAATAATGAATGACGAGGATGTATGCATCTGTTAGCTTGTAACATAAAATTTTATTAATAAGGCTACGAATTTTATACTAGATACAAATAAAAAATCTATCACATGGTCCAGCATCACTTTAATTTCAACGTAAAAAACTAAATATAAGCAAAGTAATAAAAAATCGTGTAATTCTTTCTGTGACACTGCGCAATGCCACGTTGGAATATTAGCTGATTGGATACGGACGGGCGCACGATTCGATGCAGTTGCGGCTTCTCAAAATATCATAATTACGATTTTACGAACATACTTTTACGTTCACGATGTTTAGAAATCGCATATTTTATTACGTGTGAAATCATCATTAGTGCATGAAAAATTTATTATTTGATTAAATTATACTCCGTTTGCATTAGATTGAAAAAATATCCTGCTTTATGTTATGATTCTATTCTTACTTGAAAACATTTAAACTCTACAACTAAGTAACCTTAGGTACAAAATCTAATCTGAAACTGAGCACTAAATAAGTCACCATACCTAGTACTAGTATATTTAAGGGGACTGAGCCTGTGTCTACTCAGGTGCTGGTTTCAGGTCAGTCAGGTGCTGACTATTCTCGCCTTCTACTATTGTGGAGTCTAGGAAAAGAAACCACCAGCTTCGTCGGTAGCAAATTGAAAAACTGCCTTTATTTTACAACAAAACAAAAGTACATAGGTACATATCAAAATTCAAATATGAAAAGAAATCTAAAAAGTATAAAGGTATAAAAAGGTGCATCGCGCACACATATTCTCAAAATGAATAGGCACTTTTTAACATTACGAAGAATTTATTACTGTCTTCAGAAATCCCATTTATTCATAGTCTACTTTTATCATTAACCGTACCCTACTTTACTCGTTCACAAAGTCGTAATTTCAATTAGGTCAAGTCGAGTTACTCCCAACTTGCAGTTACCACTCAAGACTTCTTTACTCCAAGATCCAACGGTCCTTGGACTGAAAAGTTACGATATTCCGTAGTAAGAGAATATGTGTTTTAGTGGAATTTATTCCGAGGCAGGTAAACTGTTCGTCTGTTGATGTTTGCTTTGGTTATGCCCCACTTCATATGCTGTTATGTTATTGTGAGATATTAGTTATGCACTATTGGTATCTAGATACCGTATGCTTCACTACTCCAATAAATCTATACTTACGTTGTAATATACCTACATTTATAATTGTATCAACTTTGTAATTCTGTCTATTTATGCTAAAGAGGTTTCTAATTTAAATAAATCTCACAATTTCTCTTTTGATGATTATTTTAGTTTGAATTTAGAATTTCATTAATACGTTTTATAGTGCTCAAGAGATTTTTCTACAACAACCCCTATTTATTATTTTGGATATTATGGATTTGTTATTAAAGCGTGGTGTTAGGCGAATGTATGCATAAGGAATGATAACTGGTCATCATGGTATGGGCATATAATGCGGAGGAAACAAAGAAAGATGGATAGATTTAGTGAAAAATCAGATGTTTAGCTTATAGAACCAGTTGTAAAGATTAAGTTATTAATACATTAAACAAAGCTCGCTATAAAATTACATGATGTGAAAAAAACCTTTTAACACTGTTTTTATATTTTATTTAAGGAAAAGTTCAGATTTTACATTTACCAAGCTATGTTCGGGTTGGCTTCCAGTCTAACCAGATGCAGCTGAGTACCAAGGTTTCACATGGAACAACTGATTACCTATCTGACCTCCTTAATCCTGTTTTACCTGAACCAAAACTAGTTGTCAGACTTTCTGGCTTCTGATCTTTATACTTGTGTAAGCAAAATCGAGTTTGTTCAAACATTTAGAACAAAAGCACCAATTTTTATGATTTGTTGGATTTCTCTATACCAAATACCTGGAAATTATTAAAAATAATATAACAAGAACGGGTTCTATCCCAATCCCATGTCGCGAACAAAATCTAGTTCTTGATAAATTATTCCAGTGTCAGTGAACTGATATTGTTGCATGCGTGCATTATGAATGATACATTTCAAATTACGAGTAGATTTGTGTGTGGACTATAAAACTTTCTTTGTATAGTTTTATGACAGCAAAGTTAAAACAATGTTTTGAGTTGTTCAACATTTACTATGGACTGAATGAAAGTACGGGTGCCATACTGTCTGTGAAATAACTACACTTTACCTACAGTAAAGTACTCAATAGGACAGGAAATATGAACCTTTATGTACCGCAGAAAGCACCAAGAATAATTTTAGTGTCCTGTTGAAAATTTTACCAAATAAACGAGAGTATTAACCAAATTTTATATTAATAATTAATGTGTTATAAGTGTTAAACATCATAAGTTCGTATTATTGTAATGCAAGTTTTAAACACACAGTTATTTGCAAGTCAACCACAAAACAATAATTGGTATTGATAGCTCCAACCTTTATCTAGAGTTTGTGACAGCTCAAGTGGATTATAATTATAATTTTACAATTTCGTGCTGAAATAAACGAAACTGCAGAATAACTCACACAAAAAAGAAAATTGTCCTTCTAAAACGCGATAAAGTGACGAGGTTAACAATTTTTTATGGCGCTTGTAGCAATTTGTTCGCTATGTTAGTAAAAAGTCGCATCGCTTTTCGCTAATATCGAAGCGTTATAAAAACGAGGGACATAACTTTGGAAAGGTGCACTCCCGCGCACTCCTACACTTGTTGTTGTTGTTATTTAAACCGTACAAGTGATAAGCGGTAGCGGAAGCGGGTTTTGAATTAAATGAAGTAAGTTATAGATCAGTTTAGTCCAATTACAGTTTTCTGTATACAAAAGTGAAAATCATTGACTCACTAATCAGGAAAGCTCAGAAATTACATAAAATTATGTTTATTAACTAGATAGCTTTACATTATGCTTGTGTTGCCATTGAGCCACAAACTAAGCAAAGCTTGTGTCTTGCGGCTCAGAGTGCGATATTTAATGTTATATAAAGTTACAAGATCTTTGGAATGAACATATATAGGTAAGCTAAGGAAGTTACAACTTAAATTTAGGTAATGAAAAACAAGGTGAAATATTAGAAGTCATATATTAGGTCACATATAAGGGGTCTTGCTAGACATTGCAATTGATATCTGAAATATTCAACACATTTGTATTTTTCGCCTTAATATTTCTACTTTTTCTCGTACCTCACTCAATATTTTACACAACTTAATTATGTAATTTTTCTTAGGGAAAATACGTCACTTCCTCATATAACCGTGTAGTGCACACACTGACGAAAACAAAACTATTGTATATTTATATTTTCCTATTTGAACAAAAGATCCTTCTGAATTGTGATGCTCTATTGTGAACCGCATGACGCCATTTCATTGCATTAGAGGTATAAAAGAATAGGAAATTGTTCTTAAAACCCCTTGATCCATTTATCGTTAGATTATCTTTTGTATGGAAACAGTATCATATGTCATAGTAAATTAAATAATTTTCTTCGTTCCATGTTTTAGATCGGACCATTGAAATTTCAGTTTCATCATCAAATAATAATAATAATTTATTCAGTCAAGTAATACAAACTCAAATTAATGTGTATATCGAATGAAAATATAAAAGCTTTTTTTTAATTATTGTTGTGCTGTAAGGCCCGCAGAAATTTGGCCGCTACAATTTATGATCAGGCAGTCCAATCGACTGGAAATCTTTTTAAGGATACTTTTAATGCTGCCCCCGTACTCTTGTACCTACTTCCAAAGCCTTGAGTAGAACTGACAGGATAGATTACACAAATTCATCACTAACCTAACAAACTCGCCTTTTGGGAAGACATTAATATCCCCAAAATACCAAAGTCAGCGCGCATTCCAAAAGCCATTTACCAAAGCGGTAATAGCCGTATTTCTCATGACTCGGTCCACACATTATGATTCATGCTTCATTGGGCCCATTATCGTTGAGCAATTTGCATGGTCGCCCCAGCCGTACAACGGTAGCTACCCTCGAGTAACACATCCTATTTCATATTATTCGTTGGAACAACATATCTTTTGATATCGAATTTCATTTGTGATTTGTAAACCATGTTTTTTTGGTAATTTCTTTTCGCGATTTTCTGATTGTTTCTTTGGTATGTGATGTTCTGCTTCAACTTGAAGTAAAATATCAATGCCATCAGAAATATAACCCTATACATATTATTAATTTATAATAGGAAAGTACAGTTTTTTGGGAGTGTTGACGGGTATTACACACACAGTTCAATTCGGCGTGATTATGAATATTCGACATTCGGGATATGGTTTCATTTACGGTACAAATGAACGAGAAAAAAAGCGAGCTAAAATGAGTTGACACAATAACGATATCGTTTGACAGCCCCTTTGCTCTCGATTATTTTTTACGAGCGGCAAAAAAGCTGTCGCGCGGTTTTAGCTATTTTTGTTGGAACCAGAAGTTGTCGAATTGTTTGCTTGCGCGTATACGCGCGACACCGTCTGTACGAACTGAGGATTGTCGAAAATCCGCTAGTGTGAAAGCGCCGTTTCTCGTTTTGTGACGTCGTTCGATAAACGATCGAGATTTTTTGTGAGTATTACATTTCATGTGTTGAGTTTTTGTTGCTAACAGCAGCTACCAAAACCTTCATACGGGCCAGATTGTTGCAAGCATAAATAAAATTTATGTCCTCCGTTTATTACGCAACGCACATAATAAGTATTATGGCACAGATGCGTAACATTTCCCTAAGTAATATAAACAGTAAAATTAGTCATACTTCATGGATAATTATATCGTAATCAGTGCCTTACCCACATCAATAGTTTGTTACATAGATTTCTGCCATGTGAAGCATTCGTGCGAAAAGCAAATACATAATTGTGTTATTGCTTGAATACTTGTATTTTCTGTTAATATTTACTTAAATAAATCATCCTAATGCATGCAAACATACGGACACGTAACAAGCCTGTTTTCGTATCACGATATAATACTTGGATTAGATTAAGAAGAGTAATAAAAAGAACGTGAGTGGAAGTATCAGCGGCAGTAAGTATACCTCAAAGAGTATAAGCGATATTTCAAGAAGAAGGATGAGAACTGAGGGGCCGACAGTGATATCCAAAGCAAAAACGATAAAAGCTACGGGACCGAACGAGGAAGCATCAGCGGGGATAATAAGATAGTAAGTAAAGATCGACGAGGACGTTACCGATGATGATAAAAAGAACAGGACCGAGAGCGAAAGTAGACAGGAAAGATGGTGGGAACAATAAGATGAACGGGTCCACTAGCGAAGAGAAGATTGCGCGCTGTCTCCCTTACTATCTCATTCATCTTAGCTCTCAGTGAATCTATCCTTTCTTATTTGCTACCTTAAATGCTGTCGCTCGAGCTGCTTAAAGCGCTGTCGGTTGCGCTGTCGCAGATTGCAGTACCATAAAGCATTATGCGCCTACTTCAACCGTAGTCCAAAAACTTAAAAATCATGAAGTATTTATTATACCATCTTGAATTCACTTAACAATATAATTCTGACTGAAGTTTTCTAACGTAAGTGAAGGTGTTTTAACCTCGATTGCTCCGCTTTAGGAAGTTGTTATTGCCACACGTATCAAAACTAAAACTGCAAAGAAAACCTGCTGAACTTGTCTGATTAAAAAATATAAAGGTCGTGTTTTTTTCTACGCATGCAATCGTAATGTATCTTTTTAGTAACTCTAGCTAGCCAGTACTGTTTAAATAGTAATTTTGTATGAAATGATACTGCAGACAAAAATATAACAGTAGGATCTGTCTACTCATAAAATGGTTTGAACACAAATTTTTCATTCAGTTGGAGGTTTTTATCTTTGTAACAAAAAAATTTCAATTGATTAAATAAATAACTTTAATAATACTTATTAACTTTACTTTATTGGATACATATGGTAGCTGGTAACTTGTTCCTTGAATTTGTAGTGAGGAAAATCTATTATTATTTTTTACTCTTATTGAAATATGTACTTGTTTTGACTTTTCTATTTATGTCATAGAGAAAATGTGGCCAAAGATATAATCATTTCTTCACTTTTGTGTATTATTGAACAACAAACATTTTTGTTTTGCTTTGATTTTGATGGAATGTGGGCGTGTAATAGTTTTGAAGATAATTGAAGCAAAGCTCGTTACCTTTCAGTAACATACGGTTTTTTGACCCACTTAATTACATTTACACACGTAATCATTTTGTGACATTGAATGGAACTGGTTGGTCAGTATTTTTAACCGTGGCCGAGATAACATTCATATTGTGTGCAATTATATTTCTCTTATGAAATATTACTTTATTATACAGCATGTTCCATTTTGATGTGAGTTAACGCATTAAGCTTTAGATCTTGAACTGGCACATAGTGTTATTTTTACTGGTATATACTCGTACACATGTTCTAATCTGTGTTTTGTTTTATTAACATTTTCCAAACTGCTCTTAGATTCTCTAAGATATTTAAACGTACTTTTGTATTATACAAACATACACACACAAACTTTCGCATTTACATATTAGTTTGATAGATACGGATCTGGAAGTCTTATTTACCGTGATGTGTCTTTTAGTTAAGTTATAAAATTAACCGCGTATACAGGAATTTTAAACGTGCACGCACCTATCATGCGCTATATTTGTTTCTACATAAGCTATAAAGTAGTTAATATGTTCTGTAAGAAGAAGTTCGCTTACGAGACAATTATATCCATAAAATTACTGAATCAGGCGTTACTTTGCGGAAATCCATGACAATAAAGCAAATGTACCTGGGCTGGAGGGTGGATGCTATCCAGCATCCGATCCTGGATTTTTGTCTCGCGAAATTAAAGCTAAATATTCTTCCTAACATTTTAAAAGTCGTGCGAGTCTAGTGGTTAAAGAGCCGACCTCTCAAGTATGAGGGCGTAGGTTCGATTCCAGGCTAGACAAGTACCAATGCAACTTTTATAAGTTTGTATTTACTTTCTAAGTATATCTTGGACACTCCTTGTAAAACACTAGTACTCAGCTGCATCCGGTTAGACTGGAAGCCCACCCAAACATAGTTGGGAAAAGGCTCAGGAGATGATGATGATTCTTCCTTACATTTATAATTATAATATCCAACTCAAATCCTTTCAGTTAAAATACCAATAAATAAAAAAATCGTTGAACGATGTAAAAGAAAATTTTCACAAATACCGACTAGAAAGTAAAAACATGTTCTTTACTTTGTATCATAGATATTCCAGCACAAAACCAGTTTTACGTAACAGCATGCAGGTTTACATGTAAAAGGTCGTAACTCCCATGTGTGTGGTGCGGCTGGTTTTCATTTTACTACTGTGAAGGCTGACAGGCTGCAAATAAACTCTCGCACATTTTCCGTTATTATTTATTCCTCTTTTCACTTTGAGCTGATGAAATTTTGCGAGTATTTAAATTAGTTGTTGGAATTCATTAGTGTAGGGTCGAACTGTTTTGTCTGTTATGAATTTTAATTAAGTAGTCCAATGTCATATGAAATGTGTTTTATTATCAATTCATATTGCGTGTTTAATTTTCTGTCATTGATTGCATACACTTTTTCATGGGTAATCAAATAAATATGTTGTTATTATAGGAAAAGCTAATTAAAATAATTCATAAAAAATGTTCAGATTTTATCCAATTTTCATGCAAATTTTTCTGCAAAATATTACTAAAATCGCGGAAATCGCCTCAGTTACAAGAAATAAATTCTTATTAAACATAAGATT
Organism: Heliothis peltigera; assembly: GCA_958496145.1. NCBI lineage: Eukaryota > Metazoa > Arthropoda > Insecta > Lepidoptera > Noctuidae > Heliothis > Heliothis peltigera. The sequence goes on from OY292333.1 coordinate 5,860,216, forward strand.
AGATACATCATCGATTTCAACACACTGCGCAGACATTGACCTTAACAGCAATTGAAATTCAAAACTGAATTATGAATTCCGAATATTCATTCTGAAAAATTTCGCAACACAGCAGAAGTTCGAGCGAGTGAATCGAACATTGTTTCAATAAATTGCGTCGCCTGCAGGCGAGGGTTAACATGCAAACCTCTGATTGGTTTGTTTTGTATCTATTTTTATTTTATTTATGTCCTTTTACTTCGCTTTGTTGGGGAACGAGTGTGTTTGTGCATTCCCCTCACAGGCCTTTTGTTAAATATATAGGCCAGTTTTAATGAACCCGCCTGGGAAAAAACAAGTGGCTTTATTCAATGGATTTTGAAAATATAGTGCGGCTTTCCATTTATGAATGTTGATCTGACTGGAATGCTCGTAACTTTATTGCTTGTGTGCAATTTGCTCATACATAATGATATGAAACTTTGACGTGAAATTCATATTTTTCCAACATTTTATTCTATCGGTAACATTCGGAGCAAGATGGGATGTAAAACAGTTACCTTATTTTGCAATGCTCTTATGCAAAGAAAGGCAAATACAAAGATACGATCTTTGAAACCTAATCTCTGAAATTGATTAGGTACTTACCTAAAGAAATCGTTCGAAATCTCCATAATTATCTGTAATTAAACCCTTATATCATTGTACCTATAAGTTAAGTATCACATAGGTAGTGTTCCCAACTCAATGACTAAATAAATATTAGGTAGTAACGCTAAAAAAGTTATTTTTACTTCGCATAAATCGTAGATTAAACGATTAAAATCAGGTATAATTAGTTATAGAATACCGGCAACACTGCGTAATTAATATAACGTAACTACCGCAATTAATAAAGTATCAATAACTGTTAATTAAAATTACCTAACGCCTAATTAGAATGCCGAACAACCTGATCGGACACTCGAACAATAAATAATATGACGTTTGGAAACTGTTTTAATGCATTTGATTTAATAAAATGAAATTGTTTTTACCGATTTCGTAATCGATTTTCACGCAATTACCTACTGTTCTCGTAGATGGTTAGCATGACGGTTAGGCTTAAAATAACAGTTTACACTTATCACAATACTATAGAAGGTTAATATTCGATTGGCAAAATTTGACAGTTTCGGTTAGGTTGACCTGCTGCAACTGTACGTAGACATATACCTTCTTAATACACCTTTTTTATAGTGTAAGATATTTGTTTACTTAAGGTAACATATTATCATTGCTACTGTGATTATTTCTATTAGACAACTCAGGTTTGCTTATATGATTGCATACAGGCCGATTGTCGGCTAGGGCCGATCAGCCAGCTGCGCAGGACATATTATAGTGCACAAGCATTCGCGCAGATACAGGTGCACTCTCTATTCCCTCACTCTCATAGTCCGATGGGCAATCCGACACGACTAGAGAGAGATCAGACGCAGGACCGACATTTACGTGCTCTCCGATGCACGGGTGAATCAATCACCATCTTCCAGACTCCAGGCTGCTTTATGAAAGTTTATCAAAATCCACAAAGTGATTTCGGCCCGACCCGGGAATCGAACCCGCGACCTCGTGCATAGCAGTCGCACAGATACTCCTAGGTATAAAGGTAAAATATATAGGTAATATTTTTCGAATTCTAAAATCTATTATACAGGCAATAACAGATTATTAAGTATACCTTTACTGCAGTCTTTCTGAAAATACATTTCGATCTACGTATAACACCCATATACTTAAACATTGTATAAACATTAGACGTCGAACTAATCACAAAGTTCGTTCACCTTAGAGAATGTTAGGTGTTTCACTTTGCACAGATAAAAGTTATGTTACGTAACAAAACACACTAGACAATTTACTGCTTGAACAAATATAAATTATGTAATACTATAAAAAATCTAAGGAACTTTTCTACAATAACACTAACTTGAAACATTTGACGTTTGACGTTATCTAACCACGAGTTGGCATTATTTAAATTTATTTTTATTCAAAACTTATGACTTTTATTTTAATTTTATTTTTCATTACATTTATGGTATTACCTACTGGCTATTTTCGGTAACGCCACTAGGTACTTTATGCATCTAGATAATATTTATTTATGCCTTTAAAAAAGATAAAAGTAAAGCTAAAAATAAAAGCTAAAAGTAAAATCTCTCCGCCTCGTGTAGAAATGACTTGATCAATAATAATACCTGCACTGACTTATGTTTTAAAATAAATATAACCTAAAGCATTAACAAAGAATATTGCCTCAATTACACACACTCTTAAACCATAGAAAATAAGTAATTAGACTTAAACAACCTCTTTAAATCCGTTCCACATTTGAAAATTCCCGGCTGCTATGCCAGTTTGAAAACGGCACTTAATTTCTAAATGACCCTTTGCCAGCCAGGGAGCAACTAGGTGGCACCTACTTATCGTAAAGTGGCCGGACACCGACACTACCGCATGCCGGAGCCCGCCAATCCTGTACTGAGCAGGAAAAAATCCCGCTATCTCTCCCTTATTTAGAGTTACACTACACGCGCAGCATTTTTCACCACGTTACAGTTTTATCTGAAAGTCACGGTGAGCTTAAATTAAAATCCTTAAGATAGTATGTTTTATTTCTGCTAGGTTGTATAAAATGCTTTTAGGGGTAAAGAAAGTGTTTTTTTTTAAACAATCAAGTTTTAAACTGGATCGATAAAAATATTAGATGTATTAATTTTCACTAAACAACATTTCAACAGTAGCGCAAATATGTTTGGATTTATAGTTTGTTATAAGTGGCTTCCAAATAAAGGTGTCACATTACACCCAAAGGAGATCTTACTAATCAAGGCATACTCGTACTCGTAGTAAGGTATTTATAATTTCATCCATCCATAAATAATTAACTAGTTCTTAAACCTGTCCCAAGTTAATAAGGTCGTTGAGTCCATTGTAGGTGAACACAATGTTATGGCTGGAGGCAAATCAGTATTTTATTTTGCCGTCTTGTTTTATCTACCATGTGAAGAAAAATAGCCGACTTGCAGTACGGCATTCCTCGGCAGGCAACAGCCGTAGTCTCAACCGGCAAGCCTACGGTACGGCGAACACTCAGTTCGAAAGTAGACTCACGCTTGTGTGGACGCCCGCGTTAAACAAACGCGCACGCGCGCTCTCGGATACGGTGGAAATCTAAATTCAAATCTGACATATCGGAGTTTTATTTTTCTATATTTTATAAAAGTGGCCAGTGCTGTGTTTTGAATTTTACCTAATTGTATTTAAATCGATCTGTACATTCGACACCCGAATTGGATGCCGATTAGCGTATCGATACTTCGATACCTATTGGATTGTTTATTGTGTAAGTAGCCATCATTATGTGCGTTAATTGTCTTAGATTACAGCGTTTCGTTTAATAACCGGTGTTTGAGATTTCAAAACAGATTGTAGGTAATTTTGTTTGGAGGATATTTAGTTCGCACGCATCCGCAATTTACTGCAGTATATCAGTGTAGAAACTAAAATTGATTTAAACTCGAATTAGAACTTAATATTCAGGTTTGTTCCACTTTTCAATTGACTTGCATAAGTTACTTAAGAAAAGTAAAACACGACGACTTTTTACCATTTCTGCAACTGTTCAGAACGTAATGAGACCTGTAAAAGTCGTTACTTAATCACGCTGCTTTCGAAGTAATCTAAAGTAAAGTAGCAATTACATTATCAAAATAAAATTGAAAATGTAATAGATATTTTGCGATCCGTGAAATTCAGATAAATTCAATTTAAAGTGCATACACAACACACCTTTAGGCTACTGATATTAAAATCAAAGTATTTTTAACCGACTTTCCAAAAATAGCAGGTTTTGAATTCCACGTATATACATACTAAGACCAATATTAAAATGACAAGTCCAAAAAACTACACCCTTTATACGAGCAGCTTGAAAAATCGAATTCTTCAAAAGCAACGTGAAAAATAGTAACTATAAATTAGAAAATATCCATCAGCAAAAACACAGCCTGCTAATATATTTACCAAACCAAAAATGTATTCCATATTTCATCCCATCAACACCAGTGAACCTTCAATCGACCGCTATCATCTCATTTTTATCGATAAGTATTTATAGCAGATGATTTCGCTCGTAAAGATTTATTCAAACGCGTCTAAACATTTTCACTCGCATACTTGAAGTCGATTTGCATCGGAATCGAATATGTTTGTGGAGTCGATTTCACGCTGCGAGTCCGGATGCTGAACGCCCTAGATGCGGTTACCATTACAAGTGCGAAAATGATATGTGAGACAATATCTTATTTTAGTATTATTGTTTCTCTGTATCGTAGAAAATAGAATAAGCGGTTTTGAAATATTGAGTAAAATGTTTTTGACGATGTTCTTTTTCATGAATTCTCGTGTTGTCTTGATGGAATTAGGATACTTCCAAAAAAAGAGTAATCAGATTATCCTATTTATATGTAATTTGATCCCTGTTCTTTTTAAGATAAAGCAAAATATCTTTCAATATTTCAATACCGTCGAATTTCTGAACATTTTCATTTTCTTCAGTTCAAAAGTTATTTGTTATATCTTAATCATGAACATTCTTTGAAATATATATTTTTTTTAAATGCAGTAATGATTAAAATACAATATAATTCATATTGACTGTTAACAAAGTACTCATTATTAATATTCAGGTATGTGATTGTGTAATTATCTCAGTCAAAGTTTTCAAACATCCGTTGTTTTTATACATCTCGCGATCATCTTACAATAGATTCTCGTACAAGTATATTTTGTATAATATTATGATACGCACGCATACATCTCATATAAATACATTATACGCGATGATAAACTAAGTAGGGATGTGCTATTGCTCACCCACTATTTACTAACATTAATTATAAAGTGACTGTTGATACAATACTTTTTCTTTGTGGGAAATGATCAAATCAAAACCCCTTTCGCTGAGGGTACAGCTGGAGGGCGTGTCAGACTCTTACTGCTTAAAACCCACTATGTTCCTTCTAGAGGTTCCTGTGTCCCAAAGCCATGGTAGCTCTTGCGAACAACCACCACCCCTTAATACAATATTTAGAGTAAGATTTCATTAAGTGCCTAATTATCCGTTATCTAGCCCAGGAAATATTTTTTCAGATAATCATAATTCATAACTTTTATAAATGTTAATAGGAGGTAGATATTCTATGATCTGTGAGATAAATAAATTATGAACGATATTCAGTCTAGAACACATTCCATTGTTAGTATCTATCCCATATACACTTGCAACCTTATCAACAAGTTATGCTCCATTTATTATTTTATTTTCAACTTAAATATGTACTTTCCATCTGTCTAGCCTTTTCCAAACTATGATGGGGTTAACGTCTAGCAACTTCCAATCAGCTGGAATCGAGTACCAGTGTTTTACACTCTTAACGACTACCAAATGATTTTCAATTGACAGCGGAGACACAGCAAGCAAAGGTGCCTTCCGAAACACGGATCGATTGACCCCACCTTGCCTTACGCATGTTACTTAGCCACGAGCTCCATTAAAATATATTATGAAACGGTATTATGCCTTTGTACCTGATTGTTCTATTTTTTGAGATTTTTCTTATCTCAAAAACTGTGCACAGAAATTGTTAAATAAATAAATAAACTGTTTACTATCTCAAATTGCCATGCCTCTACCTTAAATGTCGTAGTAATGATACTGTCGACACGGTATTGTATTGTTTAGTAATAGACTTATGTATAAAACAATGTGTTAGGTAATATTCTTTTATTTTAGTATGAGATTTTATCAAAATCATCAAGGACAAGGCAAGAACTAAAGTACAATGCGAAAACTGAAGAAAATATCACTTAAATGTTAATTTCTTAATGGGTTCCAGAAGTTACATAACTAAATGCTTATACTTATGTATACTATACTTTAAAAAAATCAGCTCAAGCATCTCAATGAAATGCATAAGTAATTAAAAATATTTTAAACGTGGCATGACGTGATCTTATAGATAAAATATTTGTCCCAATTGCATAGCTGTTATGAATATATTCAAATAAATATTTATAATGCAAAATGCCTTCAAGTATAATATCAACATTTTATTCGAAGACATGACTGCGAAGCATTGAAGTCAGATAAACGTTATTATTATTAAGATTAATTTTATAAGGAACCGGACAAGATGGTTTAATAATATTAAGGAAGAGATATGCATTACATAGTTAAATTTAAAAACTATAGGTATACGTTTGAATATCCATAATCGGCTTTTTACTATTCATAACTCAATGTGAACACTAAGTTTTTTTTTCGGTAGTTGCATAAGTATTAGCCTGATAGCTAAGACACGAAGCATGCCTATTGTGTGACAAATTACTATATTAAGGACCAGTTTCACAGCGTCCGAATAGCCACTATCTACCACATAAATTCAAAAATGGAACGGAATTTGTATGTAATTATCTACCAATTAAACTATCTGGAACTTATTCGAAGGTAGTGAAACAGGCCCTAAGTAAATAGAAAAAGATGCATTGGACATCTTACCAAAAAAAGTGCCTAAGTTCCTCCCTATTTATAAATTAACCGCAGTTTATTCCATGAACATGAATGCCTGCCGACAAAATTAATTTAACAGCGTATTCTGTAATTTTCTTTCACCAATTCGCTTATAATGGCGCTTTCAAGCATGATTTTTCGATTTTATGCAACGTCGTCGGTCGCTGATTATACGTTTTTTTGTAAAAGTGATAAAATAATAAGTTAGAAAGGGGTTTACAGTTAGACTTAAGACAGAAAATAAAAAAGTAATTAGAGGATACGTATCATTAGGTTTCATTGCTTTCTGTATATCTCAAATTAAAAAAGAAAATAAAAAAAGTTATTCACCATTACCGTAACCGTATTCCATATTTAAAAATATAAAATATCTAAAAGTTCTTTATTTATTTGCCTTATATTTAAATTTATTATAATTGTAAGGAGAATGGTCTGCTTAACAATTGTAATTATGTCCTGATGAAAATCACGACATTGTATGCACCTTGTAAATTAATTTGTCCGTACCTAAAACCTTCAATCATGCATGAGCCATGTTTCTTTATAAATACATTACATAGTCAGGCTTCTTCTAACTAAACATGAATGACGAACCGTTTACGTATCTATACGGCCATCTATGCATTTTTCCTATAGATAAAATTGGGATGATAAAGAAAAATTATAGCAACATCACTAAGAATACAGGAAGAAAATTTTAAGAAGGTGTACCTAGCAGTAAGAGAGGACCTTTATTTCTCCCAGTTACCAAGATCGTTAAGAACACAGATGACTTCACAGAAACACCAACAAATGTTCGCGGAGCACCTGACGCAGGCATAATGAGCATCAGTTAATCTGCCGACCTACATTTAAATACGAGTCGTTAAACTTACCGTTGCCCATATAATAGCTGGCCGCTGTTTTTATTGTTCGTGACTTTTAGCGACCTCCTCGATCTTAAAGAAATTGTTTTATAAATATTTTACGTTGTACACAGCGTCATTATATCCCGAGCCTTTTCCCAACTATGTTGGGGTCGGCTTTCAGTCTAACCGGATTCAGTTGAGTACCAGTGTTTTACAAGGAGCGATTGCCTACCTGACATCCTCAACCCAGTTACCCGGACAACCCAATACCCCTTGGTTAGACTGGCGTCAGACTTACTGACTTCTGACTACCCGTAACGACTGCCAAGGATGTTCAATGATAGCCGGGACCTACAGTTTAACGTGCGATCCGAAACACAGTCATTGGTGTCCAAGATATACTTAAAAAGTACATACAAACTTAGAAAAGTTGCATTGGTACTTGCCTGACATGGAATCGAACCCACGCCCTCATACTTGAGAGGTCGGCTCTTTACCTCTATCTTTTACCTCTATGTATCCACGACTTTTTTTTGTAAGAAGCGTATTGTCAAAAAATCTAAAAATAGCTAAATTGTTACACACTTTATTATTGTCTAAATCCACATTTACAACGTTTTAATAATTCCACTCAAATCGCCGCTAAACATGCTCCATCAATCATCATCAACCTTTATTCAATTAGAACCCGACGAAAGTAAAGAATGTGAAAATGAATTGAATTAAAACATTTTGCAGTAATCGCATAAACATCCGCCGTAATAATTAGTATGTCAATTATCTGTGCGAACTGCAAGCCGAAGTTTAGCGGTATGCTAGAAGGAGTTTCCAATTAAGTTATGCGGAACGCCGACTCGTGAACATAAGCGATATATCATGAAAACTGGAAGATTCTACATTCTAGCGTTCATGGCACGAATATCGTTTTCTTTGACGTGTTAATAGATAAGGCTGGTTGCACGAATGTTTGCGTTTTGGATTATTGCGAGCAGGATTGAATGTCAATTTGAAGGAAGCTTGATTTCCGTCATCGGTCATGTGACATTTAACTTTTTTATTTGTCTGGAGAAAAAAATCGAATTAAGAAATCACTAGTAGCCAATATTACTATCTTATTGCGAAAAATCATCTCAGTTTCAACTATAAAGACCCGAAAAAAAAAATAATTTATTTTTAACTAGCTTGGGCCGTCCTGTGGTAACTACTTCACGAATGCGGATAAAATGTACCTTCATGGATCAATCGGTTATCCAACATTTCAATATTATTTTGAACCAGTTGTTCTCCAGATTACCGCTTTGAATCATACTAACAAATTCTTTATGCCTTTAGTGTAAATTGAGATTAAAAATGCCATTCCCAACAGGCTATAGCTTCTTCAAACCTTCAATAAAGTTACAGATTGACCTATTTTGATACAACACTGTTTGTTTCACGACTCCACTGTTGGCATTACTAATTTACTTGCATAGAAACAATACCTTATCAGTTAATAACACACAACTTCCGACGTTATCTTCTAAGCAATAGAGGTCATTATACCCTGTCAGCCAACAATATAGAATCGTGTCACAGTTTCGACTGTTCATAATACAAAGCTTTTTGTAATAAACATTACAACAGTTATATTAAGAACGTTACATGTTACATTTAGCGTTCATTAACTTGCCATGTGGATGAAGCTATGATGTCATGCAAGAATAATCAGTGTAGTGTTCCTAATGCAAGATAAGCGAGTTTCAACATTAGGCTCGGCTTCAATGAGATGACTACTAAGTAGGTGATCCTTTTGTAACTTCAGGAATGAGCAGTCATTACCTCTATAACCATTATTACCATCCACTAGTCTCGCTGCCACACTGTGAAATACTGCTTTGGTACCAGATTTGTTACCAACCCGCATTGAGCAAGCGTAGTGTTCGAGAGGAGGTATGTGCTCCGCAGTGGCACGATAAAAAAGGGCTGATGATGACCATATCTGTTTTGTAAAGAGTCTTAGCTATGAGCATTATCATTCAGGCACTGTATAGGATAGTATTTATCATTCTATCGCTACTATCAGGCATATAATTTAATGTTATGTACTATAGCTTATATATATACAGCCACTATTAGCTTCCCCCAGCGGCTTCAAGTTAGCAGCTCGTAGGAATAGTAACCTAAAGCTTTCGTCAATATATAAGCTATCTAATACTGAAACAATTTTTCAAATCAGTCCAGTAGCGTAGTATTAGCGCCTTTAAATAAAACAACAAACAAGCTATTCGGCTCCATAATATTATTTGTAGAACTACTACAAACACGTCAATTATCATCAAAATATTGCTCTTTCTAAAAAAAATAGCAAAACATTAGAAAGTTTGGCCCTTATCTAATTCCATGCTAACACTAGGTATGACCTCGTTGACCCATCTCTAAGAAATTCCTATGATTATATTTCCATAGAATTAAATAAAACATAAAGAATGAAGCTCAACTGGCTGTACAGGAAACAGGAGATTATTCAGATACTTTTAATGTTAAGCAAGTATAAAAGAATGACACAGGAAGTTCAACGAGAACCAAGCCCCAGTATTAAGGAGTATCGGATAAGATGGTCACAATGATGTAAAACTCCTGTCCTATGTCATGCTGGAAATTATTGAAATTTATACCGTGTTCATGGACAATAAAGTCGAATTTAAATTGAGAGATTGCTACAGTAATTCCTTTGGAAACATTCGTCTGTCTACGGATGTAGATGTAGTCATACTTGAATCATTATGTTGAACTTATTTGTTACTATTTGACGATATACCTACCATAGCTACGGTAAGATCGATAGTCCCGAGAACAATGAGTGAGTCAGATATTTTAAAGCATGCAAGTCATTGACCTTATTGGGCTTGAAAAATTTAGAAACTTGGGGCCTTACTACAAAAAAGACATTTGACATGTCTCATCATCATCTGCCTAGCCTTTTCCCAGGCTATGGTGGGGTCGGCTTCCAGCCTTAACCGGTTGCAGCTGAGTACCAGTGTTTTACGTGGCGTGATTAGACGTTTGAAATGTGTTTAAAATAATTTTGCATACAATTTTGTCTAACTTTTTTGTGGTAAGGCCCTTATTAGGCTTTTAATTTCTTGGAGATATTCAGGTTAACAGACTACTGCGTATGTTTTAGTTCGGCTTATATTTTACAAGTTCGTCTATTTATCTTTGCGGCCAGTAAAATAACAAACTTCACTTCAATTGGATCATCATTATTACAAATAAAATGTATATTTATGTTTATTCAACCCAGACCTAGTTTGAGTTTTATTTATTGGAAAACCCAAATATAATATGGGTTAATAGGTTAACGTTTCATTGAATGTGTTACATTATTGATGAACGACTATGGGTTTATTTTATTTCATAGCATTTCATACGATTTATCGAAGACAGACGTTGTTTTATTATCTCAAATACCGTAACTACAGCAATAATAATAAGAAAATACTACTCTGCGATCAATGTTACGGATTACATACAGAACCCAAAATAATTCATAAACATTATTTACATTATATTGTTTCTTTCAGTAATTACTACGTTCAATAAGCTACATTATTCAACTTTTCTAAATCCTATAGAGTAATGGTTCGTTTACAAAAATGTATATTTTATACCTTCAGAAAATACTTCAAAAAATACCTGTTTATTAAGTTTATAATTGGTCTCGGAATCTTGTCGATTATTGTTTACTTAACCCAAAATTATGTGGTTATCGAAACGATTACAGGCAATCAGTTTCAGTCGATTAATCGGGCGAAGTTGAATATGCGATTTTGGAGCATGGTAAACTGGAAAATATTCTCTGTTTAATCTACTGCATTTAACGAGATTTCAAAAATGAGTCCTAGCATTAAGCTATTGGAATTTATATTAAAAAAACAGTATCGAATTTATGGGAGTTGAGATCATCTATAGAAAAAACAGCCAACGTTCTATTATTAATCTAATAAAAACAAGAGAAAAATATTCGAAAAAATTAGAACAGATTTATAAACTTCCTTTTATTTCTCTCAGATAAACAAACGGCCTCCATTCAGTCATTCCGAGGTGTACAATAAAAGTTAGTGTAACAACTCACGGACCACCGCTTTCATTGTAAGTAGTGCTAAATCTTTTGGCACCTGTACAAGTTTCGCTTCGAAAGTGTTCCTAAACCACATTTATTTTGTCTTGTTCTAAAAGATGCGACAAGATTGTTTAGGTTTTACGAGAACTTCATCCTTCATCCGGGAAAAAACTTGCCTATGTCCTGTCTCAGACTGTAGCCTATGACTCTACCAAAATTAATTTATTTAAATCAGTTCAGTAGTTTTGCCGTGAAAGCGTGACAGGCAGACAGACAGACAAATGGACAGACAGAGTTACTTTCGCATTTATAATATTGGTAAGGACAGTAAGGATTAAAGGAAATCCGCACAGATATTTCCCGTTTATAGTTTTTGCAGTCTGACCTCCACACAAATACAATACACAGATATCATAGACTTAGTGCTACTAGTCACTATTTTTAGCTATTACATAACAGCCTAATCTAAACCCTTCAACAGTTGCAAGTGTCATCTGTATGCAGTATACAATCCTCGAACACTGTACCCGTAACCGACTCCGGCATTGTAACGTGGCCTGGCTTTCAATAGACAATGTTCTTCGGTTCGTTTTCGCTTCATTATGCTATGGAAACAAACTGGGCGTGCTCTTGTCTTGTCACTTTGACACCGTTAAGGCATTAGTGCCAGGAAGTGTTAAAAGTAACAAGTTGTTGCTGATAGCGGTATACTATACAGCTATGTGTTATTTATTTGAGGGAGAAATAAAACTGGTTAGGATCTGCCACCGTTTTGTTAGAGCTTGAGTCTATTTAGCCTTCTGTCATATACATATGTAAACCTGCCACTTGCTCGTTCTTTGAATGTTTCATGCTGAGGGATTTTACTTGCCTATGAGGAAATTATGTTGTGCCCACGGTACCTAACCATCGATTATTTGGCAAAGATACATGTTACAAGACACTAGCTAACAGCTAGTGTCTTTTCTGTGGAGTTAGCCAAGAAAAACATTACATAGTGGAAATGATATTTAAAATTGATAAACCACATGATCATAAAGTAATTTGAACTGTCATTTTTATACTGGTTTTTAGTTTATGCTTGTAAAAAGCCATTTTGACTAACCTTGCTGGTCATTAAATGTCATTAAGTAATGAGGGACATATCAATCTTATTATTTATTACATCATACATAATATTGCTTACTTGTTAACAGTTTACGTGTCAATAATTTTAACCATAAATATTTTAATCCATTGCTAATATCCTCAGGCGTTTATTTGTCAAGCCTTCACGAGAAAATTTATGTTTCGACCGTTTCACCTTTAATCCTGCCGAAGTGCCGACTTCGAGGCCTCTGACCGTTTTTTGTTTTTGCAGTATTCATTACATCTTTTTTTTTCATTACACATTTTTATATCTTTAATCGGTTTATGATGAATATTTAATGCTATAGTATTTCGAGTACAACAAAAAACACGAGGTCCGCAAAACGAAATGTATCGTGTTTTTGTGTCAGTAATTTGAGCTCAATTTTGGCGTAGGACTGTGATAGATTCATTATTTCTCTTTTGTAGCACCACCTAAATCTATAGTCACATACGAAACTCAAAAGTTTATGGACCATAGGTAGTAGCGTGTTAATAAACTTCACTTACAAAATTGCATCACATTATCTTAAGCAACAAAAATACCACGATCCCCATCACGTACTTACAAATGAACCATAACAATTTCATCAAAACCATCCAGTTGCAAAATCGTTTCGCTTATAACTTGCGGCGATCCAGTAAACCGCGTGTCCAATGGTGCCGCTGGCGATTTGTTGTGCATCGCTTAACAATAAGCACACGTAAGTCGCAAAGTCGCACTGTCGTAGTGTCGATGTCGGTACTTACCTTAGAATACTAAACCAACCAGACACGCTATTGCCGTGCCTTTTCCTCTACCAAATGTATAAAAGCGCCGCCCATATTAGCATGTTCGTGTGGGTGTCAAGTTTATATTTTTGTTTGTAAATTTTTTCGTGTATCACTATTTGTAACGGTTTTTTGGCATACTTATTCCCATAAATATTTCTGATGATGACTGCTCCGGTTGGTTATATGATCGAATGTACTTAGTGGGCAAGACACTTCGATTTCACGTCGTAAGCGGTCTAATAGGTCTGATCCGTTTATAGTATTTAGTAGTGCTGTGGTGTAGGCGATCGCGTACGATTTGACTAGGATAACAGAATAATTGGATCAGGTGTTTTAATGCTGGGTATCACACTTTCATTTAGTTTGACTTACTTAGTTTTTGGTAGGCACTTACGTTTTTTTTTTAAATAAAATATTGCTTCATTTTGGTTACAACCATAATATTAGTTTACTAGTAGCGGATATAATAAAAATAACTGTATGAAATAATTATAAAATTTAAAAAGAAACTTCAATGCCTTCCGAGGTTATATTACCTCATTAAAGCATTCTAACATGAAAGATAAAACACTGGACGTACTAATAAGAGGAAGTTGTTAATTATAATACTCGAACATACTTAATGTTAAGACAAATAATTTTGTACCAACTAAAATCATAAGATGTGTACAGCCGCAAGCAGATCAAGCTATAAGCGAAACTGAAAATTTTCCCAATCAAATTTAAAATTGAAAAACATTTTTGAACATTTGACAGATTGTAGTAGCTTGATGTGCTTGCGTCTGTATCTAAAGTCATTTCTTCCGTACCTACTTATTATTTCTTACGTAATCTCTTAATTTCCCAAAGAAAATTACATAATAGCTCCGACAAAAAAAAAACTAAAAGAGATACCTATATATTAAGTAAATTTTTAAAGCAGCCGTAGGTCAAAAGTTCAAGTGAATCGTTCATGAAAATGTGAATGAACTAAGACGGCGCGTACACTTACAGCGTGCGAAAGAGATCACTCAAGCGATAACGACCAAGGCCAGATGATGATCATTTCATAAGAAAACCACGCCTGGATTATGGCTTCAATTGTTTATATGAGTATTATGTGTTCTTTGCTTTGTATGTAGGTATTAAAAACATAAGAAAAAGACATAGATATTCCTAAAATTGCGTATTACGTATTATTAAATTGATTATGATAACGAACAGAAAGCTACCGGAAACGATAAAATTTTCCTAATCAACTATGTACCGTATGCTTCAGCGATAAAGTTGAAAATCTATTAAGGAAATTTGACAGATTGTAGTAGCTTGATGTCTGTTCCTATTTATTATAGCTTCTGATAGTGGTTTCTCAAGTGACGCCACTTGAGAACTACTTCACGCACGCGGTTAAAAAGTAGTCTATAGCCTTCATGGACCAAAGGCCTATCTAACACTCAATGAACTTTTCACAACGGACCAGTATTTCCTGAGATTAGCGCGTTCAAACAAACTCTCCAGCTTAACAATATTAGTTTGGTAAGATATAATAAGCCCATTTTCATAAAAGGAACTATAAAGGAGTGTCAACCAAGGAGTATCGACCTCCATCTCTTAAGGAGCGAGAGGATCGAAGCACATTCACTCCTTTCCCGTCCAGTTTACTAGATCAGGTAACTGCAACATTGCCTTATGTTATCAAGAACGCGATTAGATTTATAGTAACTTCTACCGTTTATACCGGCTACTGCGTCGTTCAGACAATAATTTGCAACACAGTATAGATACAGGTGTGTAAAGGCAAGTTGTTGTTATACTTATAAAGTCATAACCCGTAAGTATACCACATGAAATCGTGTCTTTTTGGGCCATCTGCTAATATGAAAAAATAAACATATAAAAAAATCCTTTTGACAGCGTATTAAAATCTCCACGATATACATAGGTAACCTCCAAGGTAAACTGCCAACTCGGGAATCGGAATGACTGGGAATGACATTAAAATATCGATGTCAATCTTAAGATAAATATGTACAGTCGCCAGCACGTCAAGCTACACGAAACGATCAAATTATGTTAATCACCTTTAAACCATTATGCTTCAGCGATAAAGTTTAAAATCTATTCAGATAATTTGACAGATTGTAGTAGCTAGATGCGCTGGCGTCTGTACTACCTATAGATCTGTAGTAGTCTCCAAGTACCTAATCCATCAAAAATCCAGTGAAGCGCTGCAAAAACATTTCTAAACATGGCGTCTATACTATGATTTTACAGTTCATTTAAAAATCGACGAGTGTATTCAAGAAAGCGGAAAACTAAGCTATTTGCGAGTGGGTGTTGAACGTGAGGTTATTGCGATCCATGTACGTGACAGTATGCGCTCGCGCTCGACTTGTTACCAACTTACTCCCGGGAGAGTTATGCTATTTGGGTAAGGAGGCCACTGTTTGTTTACACAGTACTTTTATATCTTCGTTGTGTCAACATTTTTTTTTTATTCGCGTTTGAATTTTAATTTCCTTTTTTACGGCCCTTGAGTACGTGGAACTTTAAACAGTAGCGCTATCTTGAACGCGTTTGGCGCATCGGTTTCTCTTTCTTTAGGGTAATGATCCGCTTTTGGAATCGTTTGTAAGACAACCTGCAGGTATGTGTGGAAAGGCAGTTTAAACAGCTACGTTCTTAGAATCTGAATGTTTCTTAGAATGTTGACTTACTATTGTACAAGCGTTCGTTACGAAATTGTGTTTAGTTTCGCATTCCACACTTAATTTTTGCGTATTATACTTTTTGTACATGTTATAGCATAATGTACAGACGCCAGCTTGTCAACCTACTTGAGTCTGCCAAATTTTACCATCAAATATTAACCTTCCGCTATTGTGACAAGATTCATAATCTATTAAAAAAATACAGATTGAGGGAGGTTGATGTGCTGACGTATGAACAACGGAAGAATTAATGCTTTATTTAGGTCTTCTCTATCAAACAACCTTAGGGTGGAGGGGAAATAGACATAGCAGGTGCACAAACCAAAAGCCTCCAGCGTATCACCTTCATCCCGGGAGAAGTACTAAGCGCACCCGGGTAGCTTTCCTCTATAAATGTGCTATCTAATGCTGAAAGAATTTTGCAAATCGGTCTAGTAATTCCTGAGATTAACACGTTCAAGTGTTGTTTTGGAAGTTATTTCATGATCGTTTTCAGTAGAGCTCGGAGATTTTGAAATGATCTAACATCGTTGCTACAGTGGCACATTATGAGTTTTTATAATCGCTCGGTTCGACGACCAGATCAAACGTGACTTCGTTTCGATCACCGTCGGGTAGCTAGCAATTACCTCCAATCATGAGTTATCTTAATAACACGGTACCTCTTCCAATCACGAGAGATGTTCTGGAGCAAAACTTTATTTGAAAATGGCGGCACGCAATGCTATCATTAACTGTATCTTGGTCGTGATTCTTTTATAGATATACGGGAAATTAAAAGAAAATACCATCACATATTTTCCTGGCAGACTTTTTAGTTGTTTATAAGATTCAAAGATGGACGGCATATCTAATGGATTCTCATAATGCATGTGAGAAATTTTAATGCAAATCCGTTTGTTGATTTGAGTTGATATTGTCCAGAAAAAAATATCGGCACAAGCATAATAACATCTAGCCGGTGCTGCGGGTTGTTCGGAAGAGTTACCGTGGCCCTGGCACACAAAGACCTCCAGAAGAAACATAGTGACTTTTAATCAGTAAGAGACTGTTGCTCCCTCCTGTTGCACCCTCACCGAGAGTTGTCATTTGATGATTTCCCACGAAAACTAAGCGTGACAAGTCACCGGTATCTAATATCGGGGGTAGACGCATCAGAAGATGAACAAACCACTATTGGCATTAGATATTCTGTCTCTATGACTAATACCTAGAGAAATGTATTGTGTAAGAATACGCGTAACGATTGATCCTTATCAGCCGCTTAAATGAAAGCCGGCGTTACTGTGCGGTAAACGTGTTGATCCTTATCAGTTAATATGGACTTCCGTAAGTACGTTTACGTTTCGTGAACATGAAAATAATTTCTTAATTGGAATTTATTAAGCTTTTTTAAAGGGAGGCTTATTACGTTATACAGATGAATCTACCTAATTTCCTTAATAGAATTTCAACTATATTGCTGTAGCACATGGTTTAAAGTTGATTGGGAAAATTTGACAGTTTCTAGTAGCTTGATGTGCTGGCGTCTGTACATTTTCTAATGCATGCATCATATTTTTTTTATCACAATATACTAGTAGTAGTACATCATCAATCATATCATATTGCAGGAATATATAGGGTGACTGGTAATTAGTGACCGATATTTAAACATGTGATTGTACTCATGATTACAAACAACTTTCCCGAACTTCACCAGTCACCCAATATATAATTAGGTATGTGCAAAATATCCTATCATCTATTTTCTTTAGCTACGACTGATAATCCAACATCAACAGCGTAGGTAATCACAAATCTGAATCACACGGACTGCATAACTTAGGTATTTTATATAATTCCTAGATACTATTCATGCATATTTATTGAATATATGACATAATTTATGCAAATCACAAACAGTTATGCCTCGCTATATTATGCATGAAAGAAACGTTTGATCAAGAGCTAATCCATTCACGACCGGTTCATTAAGGGGTACCTACGTAGGTATCTAGGTAGTAGGTATTATGCCTACCTACCTACCTATATTATTCAGGAAGTAGACGATAATTTATTTTGATGTAACACTTATTAGTTTGTTGAGAAAGTGATTAACATATAAACCTCATTAAGACAATTGATATTGAAAAATTACATTAAACTAGTTAGCTTTCCCGAATTTTTTCGTATCGTTTAGTTAAAAGTTAGAAAAAAAATCGTTAAAGGCTAGTTAACTGAAATATTTTTATTTCAAATAGGCCTACGCTATGCAGACTATGCAAGCCTAAAAGAAAAGTCACTCCTGTTGCACTACATAAACACAATAAAACAACCGAATTCAACCACAAACATTACGCTACACTTTTCAAACCTTCGAACCGATAAATAAATTCAGCGTTAAAACCAGCGTTCACTTTACACTTACATACAAAAAAGGCCGTCAAATCGACTGAACGCTTGAATGTAAACCTTTTAAATTGCAATGTTGCGGAAATAACCAAGGAAAATATTAGAATAGTGTTATTTCATATCGAATAGAGCACGAACGTGTTAGGCCTCACTCACGGAGCCGCGGGGAGCGAGGTCATCGCAGGTGTAAACAAAAATGTGTAGCAGTATACTATGTCGTGCATAGAGATGCAAGACGGGATAATTGGCGGTGCCCATCCCGTGCGCCCGCGGCGCGTCCACAAGCGCGTAGCAAAGCACGTGGCAACTACATCTGTATTGCGCGATTTCTAAATATTCATCGCATCGCTTCATCAAGAATTACCGCTCACTTGACCGATACCATCCGTGATATGCTCGCCCCCTAAAAACGCAAACGCCGTCCCCCTTATAAAACGTGGTTTTAAATAGTGTCGACTAGATTTAGACCATTGACTTTCTTCAAGAAGTTGGTTATAAAGCTAGCCCTCCAGCTGCACCCTCAGTGGGACGATCATTTGATGATTTCCCATGAAAAAAAAAGCTAACTCTAATGGTGGTACTTTTTTAAAACCACGTTCTACGCAGACCATCGACACGCGGCGTCACCATAAATGAGGCCTTAAGCTAAAAGGTTGGTCTCTTTAAGATTTCGGCAGCTCGCGATTTTATTGTTTCTTAAGCTTATAACCTTGCAACTCAATATTAATAGTACCAAAATAATTAGTTTTTAGTATCATAAACATTGAATGTCGAATAGGAATTATTTTCAATGTTAGTATGCAAATTTATTTGTGAAATTGATTTTGGAATAAGAATTGTGAATGTCCTCTTGAATATTCATTGCCAATCTAAAAATCGTGGGCAAAACATTTTAATAACAAGCAAAACTATATTACTGGGGTCTTTGATCTTAATTTCTGAGAAATCATCTATGTTTACAAGATATACACATCACTATAACAACATCTTTGACTTTGAGAATAAACTCGAATCTGGAATCACGATTTTTTAAAATCACGTATGTCTTGTATGTAAATCACGTCCTTCTTCATGGCAGAGGAGGCCTGTGCCCTCCTCCCTATAATAATGTCTAGCGAAATGTTGGGAACAATTCGTGAACTTATCTAACTGTAGGTAGATAAATAAAGTATTTATTATATGTCAACGTGCTACGTACATTTTCTTACCATAAATAATATCAATTATCATCGATAGAAAAGCTTATTCTTTATATAGAGTTTGAATGGTTTCCGTTGCCCATATCATAAGCTGTTACTTGCCATATATGGTGTCATGCGCGTGCCAACCAAACAAAGACGTTGACGATGTTTCCGATAGCTTTACCATTGATAACCATCTACATGACTCCATAACTATAACTACGAAATTCTAAGTAGGTACTTAATTATCATACTGTTCTAGCTATTGCTCGTAACATCGCTTTTTTCATCAATCTCATATGATAAGACACAAAAGCAAATAGACCCAATTTTCTAAACATATTCGTAAGCGTATAAACTGATCTCTCACTGTTGTTTCTTCTGGAGATCTTTGTGTGCCAGGCCGGGTCCCCTCCAAATTTTGCTGACTGCTCTTCAAGGAGCACGTGGAATGGAACGCGCCGTGTCGACACGGATTTATAAATTTAACTGGGGTCAATATTCACAGAGACATGTCTCTTAAGTCTAAGTGTACAAATGTGGATAAACATTTCGGGTGCAGCTGGAGGGAGTGTCAGACTCTTACTAACTAAAACCCACTATGTTCCTTCAGGAGGTCCCTGTGTGCCAGAGCCACGGTAACTCTTGCGAACTAACTGCAGCCGCGACACTGCCAATATCTTAATAAAAAAATGCTTTCAAGAAAGCACTTACAAGTAACGTTGCTTAACAAAATTAAATTCTTTTCAGTGTATTATTCGACTAACTCGAGCAGAGAACTAAAAATAAAAGAAATGCCTAAAATAACAAAAAACAAAGCTGCTACATTAATTTACCCGACAGTACGTTTACACAATAAGCAAGCTGTCTATCACTTTTACTGAGTTAGACTAAACTGAGGATGACATAATAGACAATAATAATTTGGTAACGGAGTGATAGTTTCAGATTCAAACACTGTGTAGTTACGTAATACGGATCGCATAGTGGGTAGATGTTGGCAACAGGGAAATTGAAAACAGTATTACTACTGTAATTGATTCTATAGAATTCTAGTACTTCTACGAGTTACGGATTCCCACTATTTACCAGATAAATTCAAAAATGGAACAGAATTTGTATGAGATTATCTGCCAGATAAACTATCTGGAACTTATCAGCAACCTGTGAACCTGTCCCTTAATTTATATTCTTGTCTAACTTGTAAAGTTAGAAAGTTCCTGATTAAACGTAATTTTACATAAAAACTATGACATAATACGTTTTGCTACTACTCAAAAGATCCTTTACATTGTGTTTGCAATCACGTCCAAAGCCATTTTTTCTTCACACACCACTAACAGACCTTGATATAATAAACAAAATCTGGTGGCTACTTGTGATACGTGACTGCGATGAATAGGCAGACCATAACATGCCACAGACTAATAAGTAAATGGAGTATTCAAAAATGTAACACATAGTACACACGGCTGTCGATATCATGAGTTCAAATAATAACAGCTCGAACATTAATATCCTTTTAAAGCTTCCACCAGCGTTTTCACCCGCGTCCCGGAGGAACAAATCCGCGCACAAAGATAAATAGTAGCCTACCTCAACAAATGGCCTATCTAACACTGAAATATTTTTTTCAAATCAGACCAGTAGTTTCTAGGATTAGCGCCTTCAACCAAACAAACAAACAAACCTTTCTGCTTTTTAATATAAGTACAGATGGAACATGTCAATAGTTTCGGAAAATCGTCCCGCTATTAAATTACCACGAGCTCTCTTTTTTATGTTATCACACGTGACTCCATTTACCACCTCCTCCATGTGACCGGTGAAGCGAAGCGTTGAATATGAAGTTATTAATATTCGTTGAGTCAGAGGCTTCCTCTTTCCCATTCCGAGGCAGCAGTGGATGTAGCTTACTTAATATCAATTATGAATCAACGTAACCATAAATAATTGATGTCAAAGTTACAACCGACCTGTGAGTGTAAATACCGGAAGATGTTTTTTTTTCCTGGCGAAAAGTGTATAAAATTATTTTGCGGATAATTTATAGCATAGATAGGTATATCTTTATTATTTTCTTATTTAGTATATCTTTTCTGTATCATATCATATACACAGAATGAATGAAAACATTTAAAGTCTGTCAAAGTTATAGTCTCTCTCTAACAATAAATTAATTTAGGAAGATTTTTCACAAAAAATTAGACTCGTTGGAATGAATAGAACAGATGCCAGCACATCATGTTACTACAATCTGTCAAATTTCATTAAGAGATTTTCAACTTTATCGCTGAAGCATATTGGTCAAAGTTGATTATGAAAATTTGACACTTTTGGGTAGCTTGATATGCTGCCGTCTGTACATCATGCTTTGTACTTTTTAATCAAACACGCTGCAGGTTAACCTCCAATGCATGTAAATTCCTAGCTGTGGTATGTCAGACTGCATAATAAAGAACCACTTTATAAGGACAAAATGTACATTATCAATTCAGAGCTTTTTATAGCCAACGATATGGTCTTATAATTTAAAATCACTGAAAAAAATTTTGTCTTAATGTGCGCGTTAGAATTAGCAGCTCTTTCATATTTATTCAGCTACGGGAAGACACCAGCACATCAAGCTACCTGTCAAATTTCCTTAATAGATTTTCAACTTTATCGCTGAATCATATAGTTCCAAGTTAACTGGGAAAGTTTGACAGTTTCGGGTAGCTTGATGTGCTGGCGTCTGTATATGTTCTATAGTTAATGTTTAAGTATTTGACATACTCAAGCCTTGAGTCATGGATTTCTTTAGGACACAGTCAATATTCTCTTACTCTCAGTTCACATTAACTATTTCTACAACATTCACAACATAAGTCGTTTTGACAGACGGAGACAGGTCGTTAAAGATGTGGTAAACATCCATCGGCTGTAATGGGTACGTACCTACTACCCATAAGTGGATATCATAAGCTAGAAATTACCTATGGATTGACATTACGAAAGCTGAGCTATATTCTTAATACTTCGTGTATATCCATAAGTGCACCATTTACCTATGCATAATAATTGGCTAGATATGATCACAGTCGCGGTGGCCTAGTGGTTAAAGCACCAGCTTTTCGAGTATGATGGTGCGGGTTCGATTCCAGGTCAGGCAAGTACCAATGTAACTTTTCTTGGACACCAATGACTGATTAAAAGGTGAAGGAAAACATCTCGAGGAAACCTGGAGTATAAAGTCTGAAATCACCAATCCGCATTGAGCAAGCGTGGTGATTAACGCTCAATCTCCGTAGGAGAGGAGGCCTCTGCCCCAGCAGTGGGAGGATAAAAAGGCTGTGATGATGATGATGATGATCACAGGCAATTTACTCTCACAGAAAATTTACTATTGATATGTATAATTTTAACACCATTACAAATTTTCACATCATACCTATTTAAATCAGTTGGTTTCCTAATGAATTAACTTCCAATTAGGTATTCAATCGCACTATCTGGTATGTAATCCTATGTAATCATCAAATCCAATTCAACAGTCAAAATGACACGCTTACCAATCAATCGACATCAACAAACGTTTTTGTTCACTGATCAGTCATCATGATCAATTGTCCGCACCGCATCCAAAGACCCGTTGACTAATATCGATAAACAAATCAGAATAGATTTACTGACACCGTAATCGATTTACGAGATACCTAACCCAAGTCTGATCTCATCAGGCATAAACCGTGACCTTGACTGAATAGTTACGCTGCAAGGTCATGCGCATGTTTTGTACACAATCTTATACCTGTACATAATGCTGTAAGCCAAGTAACTAGTTCTCTTTGAGGCACATTATCTTGCAATCGATCGACACCTTCCTTATTGGCACTAGATAGTTTTTACTCTTTAAGAACTCCATTGTAATAAAGACCGTGAACTTTTGCTTTTTGCTCATCATCTTTCTTCGTCGTCTGTATTTCAATGACTCGATATGTTTCAATTGAATCTCGGTTATCAATTTAAATAATCTTTAAAATAAACGTTCATTTGGTCACAGTAGTTCACCAAAACTAAAAGATAAACAGTCGTTTGC
Source organism: Heliothis peltigera (assembly GCA_958496145.1). NCBI lineage: Eukaryota > Metazoa > Arthropoda > Insecta > Lepidoptera > Noctuidae > Heliothis > Heliothis peltigera. The sequence goes on from OY292333.1 coordinate 5,884,009, forward strand.
ACGCAAAACTATTTCACTCACATAGTTCGCGTGTTACGTTCTCAAGTTGCGAAACCGAACAAAACCAAAGCTGTGTTATTTGCTTCAATTATCTCTCTGCCAACATTTGGTAATGTATGTTCGGATAGTACACGGAGAACAATGGGGCCGATACTAGACGCATGTTACATAGAATACGGGATTGGTTGGTTTAAATAATTTATTGATTCAATGGTGTTTTACACCGATAATGTCAAAGTTTATATTTTAAACTCTGATTTCTAGAATAAAATGTAACAGCTTATCAAAGTTGGCTAATATCTTTTCTCCTCTTTCGAAAGCTGATGAATAAATATTTAAAATAAAGATGGATAGAACTGTGAAAAAAATGGGTTAAGTTCGGTTATATTTACTATATATCTGCCAAACCGACCATAAGTCGCACTTCGTCCTAAACAAAATTTGATACGCACTGTAGGGTGATTGTAAACCCAAAGTTTCAGCACTTATAAAATATAGGTAGTCTGGCGGTCTTCGGCTTTCGTCAGGTCTTTGCCAAGGAATCACACGATAAGCGATTGCATTGAAACTTACTCATGGGATTAATTACTTATATCTTAATAGCCAGTAATTGACTTTGATGACGGTCGTTAATCGACTTGCTTCTTTAGTACCATTTACCGGTTCCATCGTAACACCGCTTTGAGATCATTTATTAGGGGGCAATGATGCTAAATCGTTTGAATCTCCGTTAGGCAATGTTTGGACTTCAACGGTGGGAGAGCGTCCACTGGATGTCAAACTTTTTTAAAAGAACAGCTTTATTTACACACTTGAGCATGTCAGATATTGATGATAAGTTGTGATATTAGTGTTTGTACCAACAGGGAAAGAGATGAATTGAAAAATAATTGATTTCAAGTCCGTCAGAAATTAGAGAAATGTGAACCTAAGAATGTTATAATACCCATAGACCCATAGATAGACCCATAAACTGATGCTTCCCTTTTTTTGATGGGCTACTTTAGACTCGCCCACTTATATGAATAACTCTCAAAAGGATGCTAGCATTGTCCTATATTTAATCCCAAAATCCATTCTAGGACTCTACTATTAATTGCGTACCTACTTCATAATTCACTCACAAGTTCCTCTTGGTTAATTCGGGCATAGACAGTATTATTGTCTACAGAGTACATAGTAATTTTGACTATTCCTCATAATAAATAGTTACACAATTATAATAACTATACCATGTAGACCTCCTATAATCACAATTACTTTCTAACTTTCTTATTATTTATTACCTCCTTTAATTGTTTTTAACAAGGGAAACAATAACTCGCAGATTTATAAAGTCATGAACGTTCAACGCTATAATTGGATACAACAGCTGAGTTTTCTAAAAAGTGAACCGTGTCCTAATTAATCATACGAGCTATTTCCCTCGTTATAGAGGTCTGCAATTACATGCGTGGCTAAGAAATAATTATTTCTGTTTGTATATTAATTACGTGCTCAACGGATGCGATTTAAATTTAATTGGTGTACGATGAGCTATTTACGTAATACTGAACGCATATACAGAACATATTGAAATACAGCGTAACACTGTTTCGTAATGGACCGAAAATCAACGTGTTTTACTGTTAAACTGCTAGTTTCTGTACAAAGCTTATTAGCGTGTTGCAAATATGTATTAAGAGTAGTTCCTAATCATATTTTCAAATTGCGCGACCTACTTATTTTTGTTTTATTACATCGTCAACGCAGGTGGTTGATGCGTCGCACGTTTGTACATCTGTGGTTTCAATTTTTTTCTCTTCTTAAAGTATTTACGTGTAAATTGAACACTTTGTCGTTTGAAAGTGCACAGCTATGAATTGCAAATAACGCTATTTTTTTAACATTTTTTTCAGTTTATTTCGAAACTGTATGAAATTATTCGTAACCGCATAATTTGAGCTTAGTTTTTACTGTTTTTGAAATACGGACAAGTTTAATGCAAAGTACAAAATTAGAAAACGTCACCAACGAAATTATGACTGCATTATTGACAAATTATATCAGCACAAAATTATCGAAACATTTTAATAAAACTAGTGCATACTATAGGTCAGTATATTATGGCGTGTCTGTCCATCAAACGCAGTTTCCCCTTGCACTTATGAATTGATAACTAATGACCTTCTTGATACGTTGGCATGAAGCCGGCCTCGCAGCGCATTGAATAGCAATGTGTAAAGAGTTTCCATTGCTGCTAACGACACGTCAATATAAACTGCTTTCTAGACTTTGCATTGGTAATGTTATCTTTAAAATTTGCATATCTTCACAGCAATGTGTGTTTATTTAGATTTCGAGATGCTGTCTTAGTGCTGAGTGCATCCTAACATTAAATTCTGTTTATTTGCTTTGGCTCCTCTATGTGTACTCACGGACAATGACGTAATATGTTCACATGCATGCATATTAGTATTTTTATCACCAAGTCTTACTGCGTCTGCAGTTACATCGGCAATGAGGCGTTTTCCTCATTTTTACGGAAGTATATCTTGCATAAAATTTGAAGTTACCGAAGCAATTTGCGGTCGTCAGTGCAATGGGATTGCGTAAATTATTTGTTTGTAAACATTGAGCGTTCGTCAATGACAATTGACCTACTTTAGTCGAGCCTACTTCTTTGTCGATGTTTATTTTAATTAACGTACGATTTGAAACCTTATGTCAACTGAATAAGGTGGAATATGTCGAGTGAGACTTTATTTGCTGGTGGCATTATTTCTGGTACAATAAATTCGGCTGGAGAAAGTAACACGAGTTGGAAAGATGGATGAGTACTAATGCATTAATGGACGGACAAGTGTGAAGATCTATTGTGAAATTACCTATAATAAAGAGCTAATGTGTGGATTCAGTAATCAAATTGGTATTTTCATACGATGACTTGTATACATTTCAAGAAATAAAAATATTTATCCATGAATTGTTGGCAGATAAAGCCATACAAACTACGTGATTTAAAATTTGCAGCAACCACAAGAAATGTTACTTTAGTAAACCATTGCTGATAAAAAGGTAACTATAACCCACTTTCTAAAACATTTGTCATTTCCCAAAAAAAGAACTCCTGCATGATGCAGTATTTTTGTAGACACCATTATTTTAGTTTGTTGTAGGTACATAAAACTTTCCAAAATATGATTATAGTCGTAGATGGCGTTCAATTATAAAATGAGGGCAAAACTAAGTTTTAATCATAATTACAATTAAATGAATATCGGTAAGCATTATTTGAAGAGAGGAAAGAAAGGTTACAGAAAAACATCACTTTACATATATTTATAGAACTTACATAACCGCGTCTCCTTTGTATAGATCAATTATGTGATTCGATTATGTATTATAATCACATACCTACATCGATTAAACGAAAAAAACCTAATATAGTCCATAAAATAATTATCTTTATTACACAATTTCAAAGCCACTTCAAAACAAATTCATAACAAAAAAATATTCGATTCTACCTCCAATAATGAGTTAATTACACATTTCGTTCGTAACAACTGTCAGTTGGTAAGTAGCAATTAACTGGACGTGTGACGTGTCGTAACACCGGTTACCGGAATGTGATCGTGATTTACGACTGTATGTCTCAACGTTTGTTTGTTGCTAAACAACTAGTTTTTGGTTTCGATGTTCTGTGTTTAGGTTAAGTATAAATTTTGTAGGCTTGATTTGAAATAATTCTGGTTCACTTTTTTTCTGTATTGGGTTAGCGAAAGAAACTATAAAATATTTTTGGAGAGGCTTACGAAATAGCAGTGGCGCTGTGGTGAATTCATACTACATAATATGATGGAATACAGCGGAATTTTCATCACCAAAAAACGAGTTTATCTTGCACAACTTCTCATATTCACACACATCACATTTTTACACGAGTTAAGTTAAAAATGGTAAACTGTGTAGGTACTTACACTGAGCGACGAATATTCGTAAGCACCAAACACTTCAACATTGTACAAAACCATAAATCTCCGTAAGCCGTAACGCATAATAAGTTGGTAACAGAAATTTTCTTAATAAGTGGTTTATCGTATAACAGGAAGCCACGGTTGGCAATGCGGCGCGACACTGAAAGAATAACGCACAGAATTACAAATAGTAACAATACTGATACAGCTGGACTATATCACAACGCAAAAACTATGAGTGAGCAACTGAGCATCAAACCTTTAGTTTGGATAAAAATAAATAAGGAAAGTCTGCAATCAACAAAAATTATCCTTGATTTTCGCCAAAACTTGGATCGAGAAAAATTTAAAAATTTTGAAAACAGACGTCTCTGTATTTAATATCAAATCACAAGACAAAGGAGAAGTAAGTCTACACGAATATTATAAAGCTGAAGAGTTTGAAGAGAGCTGAAAGATAAAAGATGGATAAAAACAACCTGTATTCAATGTGACATAAGTAAAGCAAATAACTTACATAATGCTTCAAATCAAAATTGAATCGATGTTCACTTATTATTGCTTTCCCACTAAGTCCTTAAGTGATTATAAGCCATGTTCGATCCTACTGCAATGAATCAAAGTGATTTATATTTAGTCTTTTTAGGTTATAATCTTTCAAAGGAATTTGTTCCTATGAACCTTCTTCAGGTCTCCGTTTACAATGCCAGTAACAATTTCCTAGCAAATTGAATGGTGACGTGAAACAGGCGTCGCGTGACGACTCCGTAACGACGTTGACAACAAAATACTGTTCACCAACACTCATTGGGTAAAGAAATTTATGGAAAATTGTTTCCCCTATTGTGTAAACAGTTTTATTCTTGTGTAGCAATATATTTTTATGCCTGACTTTGTAGATTATGTGATTTGAGGCTAATGTTGATTTACAGCTTATTTTTAACCGACTTCCCAAAAAGAAGGATGTTCTCGACTCAGCCGTGATTTCTTTATGTTTATATACTTAGACCCAGTATTGCGGTTAATACAAAATGGCTACTAACGTCACAGAATACTAAATAGTTACTAGCGTTACTAACATATAAAGTAAAATCAATATACCTACTGTATTTGACTAACTCAACTTTGTTCTTGCAGCGACCACTTTACCAAAAAGCTTCCGGACTTGCATTTACTGCATAAACTAGAATAATACTGCATAGACATTCGCACGGTATGCATTGCCTGTTATCGTCATGCTTTATTCACATGCAAATGCAGAATAGGCATAAGTCCAAGCGGAATAGGAAAAGGATGTGCGATGCGATCACGGTGTTTAGAACAACATTATTATTCTTGAAGATTGTCCCTGCAATTTACAAGACTTTAACAGAACTACGATAATTATTTTTTTCCAGTTGTTACAAACTTAAACAGAACTGCTCACCTTATCGATATTAAGATCATTTTTTGTAAAAACGACCCCATTGGCGCAATGGTAGCTACGTCGGACTGCCGAGCTGAGGGTCCCGAGTACGATTCCCGGTACGGTTGACATTTGCGTGATGAGCATGCTTGTTGGCTGTGGTCTAGGTGTAAAGTATATCTAGTTTTTCAGTTGTGTTGGTACCCATAACACAATTTAGATTTTGGCTAACCGACCGTGCGTAAAAAGGTGTCCCTATATTAATATAAAAAATATGGGTTATTGCCACCCCTCAAAGTTAAGAAACACAGAGCACAAAAACATTCTGACAGACAGTCCAATCAAATATGTTCTCAGCTGTACAAATGCCAATAAATTGTCAAACTACAACACGTAATTTCGTGTCTAAAAACTCCGGGGAACGAAACAATGCAGCGGCCAAAAAAGAAGGCATTGTACTCGATCTAGCCGAAGCCCTATTCGCACCAACGGAGTTCTAGCTAAGAACTAATACTGATTTTATTCCTTTACATCTGAGAGAAGTGAGTGAAGGGATTCTTAAGGCAGAGTACCGAATAGTTGGATATAATGAAAAGAGACTTATCTTAGATATAAATTATTATAAAGATTATACTTCAGGGCAAGTTCCAATTTTAAATATTCCAATCTCTAGTCTGACTTAGAACCAAAATTCATACTATGGAAGGAATCAGGATATAGGCTGCATTAAGCCGATTTGGTTTATGTAACATAGATGATAATTATGAAAGAAATAAAATACCAGACATCAAAATTAAAAAAGTAAAGTAGATTTCTATTCCAACACCAGGAATTCTAATAACATTATTATGAATTTCTTTGAAAGAGGAAGCCTCATATTTGAAAGACAAATTATGTGCATGCACGTATATTCCAGTGTAATAATGTGAAGCAAGGCGATGGCATCGCAAGCGCATGCGACCTTGCTTCCATATTTATAATTACACGTAACATTGTCCCACGAGGTAACTTACTTCATTGCTATGCTGATGGAATTTTGATAATGCTTACACTAGTTTACGTCTACAATAGGAATGTGATGTCTGTTGGTGTATAAATATTGTTCTGATCTCTGAGTCTGCTTATATTTACGTTTTCTTTGCTCATTCTTCTAATATGCTAAGTAAGTTCCTATGAAAGAAAATGATTACATTTGGTTACGGACGACTCATCAGTCATGTTATCCAACAATCTACGGTAAGCAACTCGTTTCTTCTTTATTACTTACTAGCTGTTGCCCGCAACATCCTCGTCCGCGTGGCCATTAGGTGATTAAACATTCCCCCCCCCCCCCATAGGTGATAGCGTGATAATATATAGCCTATATGTTAGCCGATATGTAGCCCGACCTCGGCGACCTCTTAGTTATAGTCATGCCAAATTTGAAGCAAATCCATGCAGTACTTTTTGAGAAAAAAAATATTCAATCTATAGTTTTCACTTTTTTACAATTTTAATATATGTGTGTATAGACAATTATAGTATGCGGTTACTTCTACAAAAACATTGCCATTGTTAATATTAATTTAAAGTGTAATCTACCACGGTCTATCATTAAATCAATATTATATTCAATCTTCAAGTCATGTAACACGCTGCATAATCTTAGGTGGTATCGAGGTTAACCATGTACCATAACTTGTATGTAGCCAAAAGGTCATATGAACTCAACGGTATATACTATAAAACGTTCCGTTATTATTTGCTTCGCGATACCCACTCATTATACAACAATTCGTTGGTATAAGTACATAGATATCCCACAGATCATTATCTTTGTATCTATACTAATATTATAAAGCTGAAGAGTTTGTTCGTTTGTTTGAACGCGCTATTCTCCGAAACTACTGGTTCGATTTGAAAAATTCTTTCAGTGTTAGATAGCCCATTTATCTAGGAAGGCTATAGAAGACTAAGACACACGAGAGCGGAGCATTAACCAAAGATGCGGGTTGAACCGCTTGGGACAGCTAGTTTTAAATAAGCTTTTGCAATAATATCATAAGCTTCTTATGTGTCCTTGAAAATTTTTCTTTGGTCTATCTGGTTTCAATAGTCTACTAAGAAAATAACTGGAATGGAATATTACCAATAGATGCAACTCCAATTAACATCAATTTATCCCATCCATTATTCAATTAATCACTTTGCAATTGAATTGGGTCAACAACACTAAACACATTACATGTATACCCATTTGAGTATGTACAGATCAACCAGCAGGTCAACCTAACCAAATCTGTCAAATGTTACCTATCAATTGAGAATATATTAAAGAAATAAGTAACTTAGTCATCAGAGAGCAAAGAGCGTAGTTTAGCCGACTACGTGGGTATAATCGAGTTACTATACTTTTTCAAAGTCAAAGTCTTTTATTTGTGGTCATAGGTTAACAAAGATGGTGCTTAATATTAATGAAATGTATTACTATGTCCTGCTAGTACAAAGCGTACAAATATTAGGTTTAAGTATAATCAACAAAAAACATTAATCTAAAATTATAATTATTTATATCTACAATCTAAATTATTTAATTTTATCATCTAAATACTCTGAAATCGTATAGTAAGCCTTATCTTATAATAATACTTGCAATTTTTTCTTAAAATCTTGTAAATCTACTGTCTTAACAATTTTTATAGGTAATTTATTATATATTCTTGTCGACATACTAAAAAAACTCTTGTCAAAAAGGGCAGTTCTGTGAGGTAGCGAAGAAATCTTTTTATAATGCGTGTGGCCATTTATGCCCAGTTTTCCACCGTCTTACTATACTACTCATTCGATTACACAAGTATTATATACTTTTATTAATTGAAAATACAGGTATTTTAAGTTCTTTATGCAAATTAAAAAGATTTCGTTCTAAATATATTGATTTCGTAATATGCAGTTTGACAAGCATAATACATATTTATAATGGTGAGCTTGTCTATACCTCTGACCTCTACGTCATTTACGACCATAAAATTCTATTCGGATTAAATATTCATGGAAGCTACAATGTACCAATTTTAAAGATTTCATGTTTCTCAAATGGATACTAAAAACAAAAGCTATAGTTACATATTTAATTCTTCTTCCTCTTTACCTTAAGAGCTTAGCTCTCGTCGGTGCAGCTTCTTCCATTTCTTCCTATCGTATGCCACCTTTTGAACTTCCTTATACGTTCCAACCTTTACCTTCTCTTTAATTTAATTGATATTCTGATTCCTTCCATGATGTTTTTAATGAACTCGTCATGACGTATAAGATGTTCAATAATTTTCCCTCAACTGTTTTTCTTAAACAGGGTGAGCACTAAAATACAACTTTTGAATAATATAAAGAAAATTAATTGATTCTAGTCCCTCTAATATTTTATCGTCAATGCTAAAAAAGTAACTGAATATTTTATCCATATAAAGTTCAAGTACATAAATAAATGTGTAGTGATACGGCGCACCTACATACTTAACCTACATACGATATGATGCCTCTAAGGGCATATGGGCCTCAAATGGGCGAAGGTAACTAACTACAGACTAATTATTATCGTTATACCGCTTGACTGATTTGTCGGTAAAGTGCTTTTGAACCTCGGACAGATAGTGAGAACATAGCGGTATTTAATAGCCGCATTGACGTAGAGAAATTCTGCTTGCTGCGGTAAATACATTGATGGGTACCCTTTGAAAAATGCTGATGAAAATTAAGACCTTCATTTTTTATAGAAGGAACAAGATATTCTGTTACTCAGTACTTGTATAGTTGATCTTAAAAATAAAACTTATTCCTTCGCAATTCACAAGGGCAACATTGTTAAATTGATTCACTCGCGCAGCTCATAAGACATTCCTGTTTCTCTTGTGGTCTCCATATTACCATCACGTTTAGTATGTGTGTCGTACGTCGGAATGTATGGGAGTGGCGATACGTTTGACTCCGAGCGATCGCTAACAACCGCACTAAGTGTTGTCTCACGAACTATGCATTATTCGTGCGAGGTACGCGAAACGTATATATGAAAAATTTCAAACTGAGCTATTAATATTTAATACAAAAGAAACTGATGCTAACATCCAAATAAAAACACGAATGAAGATATGATATCAATCAGCGCTCAAAATGGGTACCCTTTTTGTTTACCCTCCTGTCGTTACCCCAATCTAAATAAGGTCAGCGTAGCGAAGGTTTTTTTCGCAATACAACTCTATCAGCTGTCATCTCATTATTCAGACCCTTTTTACCCCTATTTTTTTACTATAAACATGCAACCGAACCGAACGAAAATAATGTGACATGCTATTTTATGTAATATTGATTGATATTAAATAAGAATACCAAATAGTGGATACAATATATAATAATTAGGTTAATCAAAAGAAGAAAAGATTCTTTGGTTTTTATTCAAATTCATCTGTTTCTAAATACAAAAGTAGAAAAGATATTTTATTACTCTTAAAATTAAAAAAAAGGGAAATTCGGCTCATAATAGTTAATACGAGCACTTAACAAAATTGTAGTTAAAACGCACAGACATACTCGTAGACTTTTTAATTACTTGTCAACAAAGCTTGATGAAAACTTTAACAAGCATAGAAAATCTTACCAAAGATATTCCATCATAACATACGCTATAGGCACGTCTGCTTGCAGGCAAATACCGATGCGTTAAATGTCAATTTGATTGCAAACAGCGAAGATTCCACAGACCTTGTAAAGGCGAAACCTTATACTCTTACGAAACCTGTTTTATGTATTGAATTACAAATATAAGAAGTATACCTAAATGTTTGTACGTATAAGTAATGCTCGGAGGGACTAACACCAATAATTATGATGATGCCACAAATTCCCCTGTGAGTGAACGCGAGCAATTTGTATTATGTAGGAAATAATTGTTATATTGACCTCACTCAAAAATGGGGTAAAATTTAGAAATTGTTCGTAAACAGGGTCGCAAGTATTTTGAATACCTGACAATGTTTCGCTGTAGGTTAAAATTAATTTACCTTCATTAAAATTTCATAAAGCAAAAATGTTTTAAATTAAAAGAGTTTCATATAGCTATTTCATGTGCACCCAAGTATTTTTATGCTACCACATAATTTGTTTTAAAACTTATTTTAACAAGGTTCTGTAACTAGATAATAATAAAAAAGAACAATTATTTTTATCTTAAATGAAAAACTATCTAGTTTAATTAAAATCAATTTCATCTTTCAAAAGCCCATCAAAATTGCTTTAGTTTCTAATTAAGGTGATGTCTTTATATTGTTCACGCTTTCGACTCGTCAGCAAATCAGTAAGTGGAACAAGAATGTCCCGTGCCAGATCAATGTTAGTATTCTACATGACGAACGAGCAACATGCTACAATATGTTATAATCTACATAACGGCGGAAAATTAATTACATGCAGCTATGTGACTTTTTTATGAATTAAACTTAGCCTCCACATAGCGTCGTATTCGAATCAACTACCACTTTAAGAAACTTTCCTTGTGTCAAAGAGTTTTTTTTTCGGTATTTAAAATGGCATAATGGTTTTTATAAGTTTGTAGTTGAAATAGGAAAAACAATCATTTGTTTTTAACGTGCAACTTGACTAATAAATATACATACGTTATGTTCCGATGATTTCGGCGGACGGGATCTAAGAAGCTCTCTTCGAACCAGTCATCCGTACAAGATTGGATTTCACTAAGTAAATAATACAAAAATTTGCTAATACAAAAGTCAGTCTATTAGCATATATTCTGAGTACATAGTTAATATTTAGTAGTTAGTGGTAAATGGTAACTGTGCGGTCAGCTGAGTCGCCATTACAGTGTGTGAGCATACAACCGTCGATTACACGCTCTTTAAAGGCGCTAACCTGCGCGAGCGCAGCTTTTCTTTTTCATGTTAAATGTGTGTGGTATACACATGGGCGGTTTATTAATTAATAGTAGAGGTAGGAGTAGATATCGTCATCTATATTGATGAGTTTTTTATAGACATAAATATAGTTTAGTGGCCCAGCAAAATGAAACTAGAATCCGATTAAATTTGTGTTTTGCTGCTTGGCTGAAATATTCGCATGGAGGTACTTTTGTTATACATAAACTGTTATAAGTTAGTCATGATGTAATCTTTCTTAAGTGCATATTTTCTCCGTTCGCCAGTCTATCTAAAACGACTAAGAAGTTGACTGCATCAATATTTATATTACCGGTTTAGCAATATTTGTTTTAGTTCTAAGGCTGTTTACATAACATCGCATCGTCGCTTTCTTGTTTAAAATGTTTATGATGAACTGAAAAGTATTTCAGAGAATTTATATCTATTAATTTACAAGATGTAACTTTTTATTATTGTGAACCAATCATTTTCGTATGTAGTGTTCATCTCATCATAGTACGCGGCACTAATTCTATTCAATTTCCGCTTGGATGCTGATGGCTGTTGAAGCCATCCCGTCAACACCCAAAAACTGTACCTGTAGACTTACAGTATATCTACGATATATTTTCTTTTTACCTCGAAACTAAATTTTAGTAGCATATATTCTAATAACTTCAAAGGAATAATTAGCACGGTCGGTAATGATCACATTTGCAGACGGAATGAGGCGACTCTTTGGTGTTCAGGTGGTACACAAGCTCTCACTCGACCTTCTTAACTTAACTTCCTCAAACTTGATGTTGTTATTCTATTTCAGACTCGGATACCACTATTTTCTTGTAATAGTTTATTCCTAATGTTTATACAATATACATATTATCTCCTTTCGATCCCATTGATCTCTAAATATATTTAGCCATATTTTTCAAACGTTGCTCGTTGGTAGTTCAAAGTAAACGTTTTTACGACCATACCCGTCAAATGTTTGATGTTTTTAAAACGGTAGTTATTACCTACATGTTAGGAGCCATAAAAGCAAGATATAAAATTAGATGGAGAAAGATAGCTTGAATTTATTAAACTCGCCGTTTTAATACTAGCTAATAAATCTAATATCGAAGTAACATATACACATGAAGATTAAAATAGAATATTTTTATTCGTACTTGTTATACGTATATTTGTTGTACGCTGTCCTTTTTTGGTACCAATTCTCTTGTTATACCAACGTATCGCACCAATTCCAAAGAATGCAAGCAAAATATTGTTTAACACCTAGTATGGTTTATTGAATATGATCAATGAATTCAGGGACATTTATGAATGTTCAAATGTGTAAATTACAAGGTATTGCTATAATAATGGCGTGAAAAATATTTGTCCAAAGTTTTATGAACGTTCAGAATAAAACTAACGGTGTCCGCCTAAACGGTAAATTGGAGGTCATCTGATATGATAAATATTTGTAATGTAATTAGGGTTATATACACAACTACACCTCGTCGTTTTATTTTTCTAATAATCTTGATTAAATAAAATGCTTAAATAGAAATATTAAGTAATGTAAATAATTACCAAAACAAACATATAATCAGAGCCAATGATAATAGAAATTAATCAATCAGACTTTGGGATTGAATCGATAGAATGCCTGTGGCATTATGTCATGTTTAAATAAATAGATCAGAGCAGATGTACATAGATTTCAAAGTTATTGATGCTGCTTTGGGATACTTGCAAGCAAGTAAAGTATTACAAAGAAATAAAAACGCTCAATATAAAAAAACGACCCAAAAGGTTAAAACCTTGTTGCTATTTATTCAATAGACAATTTCCGTTCATTGTACTTTATTAAACGTATTATTATATACTAAGAAGTACATGGTCCATTTCCTCCGATTCTTCCTAACCCCGCCCACTCTCGGAGGACGCTTACCTCTGGAGGTCGGTGAACTTCACTCTCTATGAGAAAGGACAGACACGGTCATTTGGTTACAACCTACAGAACATTCTCATGTTACAGTATGAATTTTTCAGTTCTTTCATGATTTTAAATTAAATTAACATAATATTCTAAAAATATATTGTTTAAATTTTTATCACGTTATAAAAATAAGTTAATCTACAAAACGTGATATTTAATTATTGATACGTAGGGCCAGTTTCGCAATATCCGAATAGCCACCTATCTACCGAATAAATTCAAAAATGGAACAGAATTTGTATAAAATTATCTACCAAATAAACTAACTGGAACTTATTCGTAGGCGGTGAAACTATTTATTTAGCTCCATAACATTTTATGAATAAATAAATCTCCGGATATCTTAGAGCGGGCATTAAAATAAATATGTTTAAGTAATGATATTGTATACATAAATCATTAAAGACATCTAATTTTAATCACAATAATTAATATTAACAAATACTTAATATCGTTTTCTTGTACTTATAATGACGTGCATTGTGCATTTTCGTACAGCTTTCTAACGAACGGTGTGTCATCAATTCCATTTGAAGACTTCGGTGAAAGCAATCTATTGCGTCACAGCGTAAATAATATATCCAATGACTTGATCAAGTTTGTTTGATTTAACTATTTCATACGAGATTCAGATTGTTTTTATAACATTATGTAATGCGAATACCATGTTTTGATTCCCTAGAGCCCGGCTTATTGTTTTTGTTACCACACGTAACACAAATTTTATAATATAACGTTCTCGGTTCCCTAGTTATGGAAGCGATAAGTCTACCTGCCCTGATAACTAAGAATGCAGTAATTGTCATTTCAGAGATTTTAACTATTTTGCAGAAATTACATCTCGAGAGGTTTATGTACAGACGCCAGCACATCAAGCTACTACAATCTGTCAAATTCCCTTAATAGATTTTCAAGTTTATCGCTGTAGCATAATTCAAAATTGATTGGATATATTCGACAATTTCGGATAGCTTGATGTGCTGGCTTACATGAAAAAAAAAAAAACATAAAAATGAAACCCCGAAATATTGTTTTTTATGTTTTTATTTTTTTTTTGGTTTTCGCCGTACTTGCATGAAAACTGCTTCAATGATAAGACAAATCGCAGTATTAAATTTCCTAAGAAATAAATAACTGCCTGACATAAATCCAGCCTGCAGCTTACCTACTACTAAGAAATTGTACATGAACAAAATCCTATCGCTTCCAACCGTTAGACCACGGATGCCGAAAGTTTCTTTATTTATAAACTACTACTGATGGTCTGACGGAAACGATTCCGAAAAAAAAAAACAACAACTTCGACTCGACGGGATGTTACACACCTCATACATTTTAATAGCTAAATTTCCTTTTGCATTTCTGTATAAATCTCCATTTATTTTTCCCTATCAATCAAGAATTCCACACACCGACGTTTTAACAAAAGAAAACGCGACATTGTCCGACAGAAAAGTCGCGGGTCCTTCACTTTCGACTTTCACTGATGCGACTAACGGCCACTCCTACTGACCCGTACGGATACAAACAATAGTCTTGTTATGTACGTACCTATAATATGTTTAATCATAAGGTTAAGCAACGCTTGGTGCGGTCGGTCTGAGGATGGATGACCTGATGGTCTAAGTCACGACGAGATGCTTCGTGTATGGGAAGGCCCGTCGAATTTGTATCGTTGTGTGAGGTTAAGAATTCTGGCAACCACTAACCAAGAGGTGTCGGGTTGCCCGGTCTGAGGAGATAGGCAGTCGCTCCACGTAAAGCACTGGAGCCTAGCTGCATCCAGTTAGACTGGAAGATGAACCCAATGTTGGAAAAAGGATAATGATGAAGCTTTTTTAGCGATAAGACCAATTGTACTGTTTTTAAATTATTTCCCGTGTTTTTGTTATTATTATGTACAATAAAGAATACTCAATCGATCTATCTATGATGTCATATTAAACCACCTTCATTGTTTTCTTGAGGAAATGTTATAAAAGAAATTTCATCTTGGCCTGCGTAGCTATTGACAAACCCGTTCTGTTTCGCCGGGCAGGCCCGCTTTTACTACGTAAAGTAGCCACAATGAGTTACGATGATTTCATACTGATTAGCGACTTGCGTAATACAAGATAACTTGCTTTACAGAAGGATTACAAACTGGCCGCAATTAAAACATCAAGTAAAGTTTTAAATGAAGCTAGTGATTGATTTAGGACCTTTAATTAAACTTAATTAAAATACCTGACTCGTTTTTAGGTGTGCTGTTAATGTTTTAATTGATTGATAAATGATTATAAATCACTTAGGTGTTAATTAACTAGAGTAATTACGTACATAAATAAAATGACAAAACATATTAACATTATATACATAAAAAGGTGAATATGCAACCTTTCTTTTGTATGGCATATTATTTTTTTATCTCTTATTTATTTAACAGTAGATTTGTATAAAAATATCTACACCTTTCGTAACCGTGTAATTAAAAAGTAATATTAATATACAATAGACGCTGGACAATGATGATGATATCTCTCAGCGCATGATTATGAAAACAATGGAATTTTTAAATTGTTTGTAATTGTAATAAATTATGCGATATGCATCTAATATTCTTTATCTACTATGCATGTTAGTGCTGCAACTTAGGATAGTACTTCGAGACCAAGGCCTATGCACTCAGCAATCTTCGAAAATTTACATCGCTAAAAAAAGTTAGTTACTTATGAATGTGGTACCAAGCACTTACTTAAGCCACGCTAAGTATTTAGCATAAGTATCTAATTAAAATTATAATTAAGTAACACCTATTTATAAACACATTTTCAAACTTTCGCGCTAAATAATTTCACTTTTACTTACTTAATAATTTCTAAGTTAATTTCAAGTAATTGGTCAGTGTAGTCATTACTTAAAAGTTTACACACAGTCACGGTCAGTAAGCTTATGTATTTTTACATACATTAGGTAATTGAATAATTGCACACACTGTTAATCTTGGGGGTACTAAATTGCCGCTTTATAATGAATGAAAGAAAATCGCTGAATATTATTCGAGTAATTTATTTTATACTAGCGACCCGCCCCGGCTTCGCACGGGTGCAATGCTGATACTAAAACTATACATATAAACCTTCGTCTTGAATCACTCTATCTATTAAAAAAACCGCATCAAAATCCGTTGCGTAGTTTCAAAGATTTAAGCATACAAAGGGACATAGGGACAGAAAAAGCGACTTTGTTTTATACTATGTAGTGACGACCCGCCCCGGCTTCGCACGGGTGCAATGCTGATACTAAAACTATACATATAAACCTTCCTCTTGAATCACTCTATCTATTAAAAAAACCGCATCAAAATCCGTTGTGTAGTTTCAAAGATTTAAGCATACAAAGGGACATAGGGACAGAAAAAGCGACTTTGTTTTATACTATGTAGTGATAAGCAATACGTGAGGGGTATAAATTGCAATTTCTGTGACAATCGACATAAGTTCAAGTATCATTAATAGTCAATTACCCTTTAGTTAATCATATCTTCCTTCCATATTCTATTTACCGTGTGAGCAGATAGTTTTCTTTACTTATTTTACAAATACATAGATTTATAAATAGACATTTAAATAAATGAATAATAAAGTATTCAATACAATTTACATCACACTAAGAAAACTATCCACTAACCTATAAATAAATATTCGATGACAAAAGACAGGCCCGACACATTTGACACTCTAACCAAAAAAAAGTAACAAAATAAACAAACAGCGGCATTTTAAGGCCCCAAGTTACTCAACGCCTTTATTTGGATGCGCTCGGACTCTTTCATACTTTTTGTATGTTTTGTGGCCGAAAGTGAAACTAAACAATCGTAAAGTCATCAGTTACGCATTCGGATGAAAAACGCATTATGTTTGACGTATTAGGTAAGTTGTGGCCTGTTTAATTGACATTTAGGACGCTCTGACTTGTGAGGTCTGTTTGTCTGTTTTTTTTTTACGAAACGGTGTGTTTATCTGTTAAAATCACAGCGCCGGCATTCGTCAAATTATGACTTAGTAACCTTTCTTACATTCTGCTTGAAATATTTAATTTTCTATACTTTATTTATTCCAGATACTAAAAACATTTCAATTCATACAATCTGCTTAACAAAACAGTCTGTAAGTCTACAGGCAAATATAAATCTTAATTCTTGTTCATTAGAAATAAACGGGCAACCTTACAACCGCTTACAGAAAATTATCATAAGATCTTAACACACTTAACATATATGTTATTTCGAGAACTCCACCTATTCCGGATAAACTAGTTTCATCTACAAGCCTTGGAAACGTTATGCAAACACGTACCGAAAATAATAAAATTCATTTTCGCGTATCCACAGTCTGTTATGCAAAATAATAATGAATATGGCACCAAACATACGTGCTTAATCTCTCCCTGTATGCACCTTAGTAAGCAATCATTTCTAAACATAACTGCCAACAGCATGACCAGGACAACGCCTTATAATGTGTGTGTGACATTCGTTGTCTAAACGATTTAAAAGTAGGCAAAAGTTAGTTGTTCGTAGAAGGTAGATTTAGGACTGGTTTCACAGGTTACGGATAGCCACTATCCACCAGATAAATTAAAAAATGGAACAGAATTTGTATGAAATTATCTGCCAGCTAAACTATCTGAAACTTATTAACAACCTGTGAAACTGGCCCTAAGACATTTTGAAGTGACAAAAAATTCACTAACAGAAAGCATCATGATATCTGTATATGAGAGTTATTTTTTTAACAACACAATAACAAGTAAGGAGTCTCGCTAAGTATGGTCATAGTAGGTCCCTAAAGGAATCTATCTCTCTTAAGTGCACAAAAATACATTTTAACATAAAGAAGATTGTGTAGGTAGGGCATACACATCAAATGTAGAAAAGATGTAATTTGTTAGTTCTTAGTCCTATCTTATTTTGATTTGGCAAGTTGAAAGGTGATACTAAAACACGTCATTCTACACCCTATCACTCCAAAAAGAAACTTCTGGAGGCAGCATAACAATCGATTTGGTTGTGAAATCAAATACTTCGGTAATGCATAAGTATCATGTACTAATGTGTGGGCGATATAACACGCCGACTGAATATTAATAACTGTCAAGGGTGCTTATATGGATGACATGTGTGGTGTAAGTTAGAAGACATGAAAATCAGGAGATGTGAAACGCTTGCTAAAGAGGTGCTCGATGAAGAGGCAGCGGTAGACCAAGAAAGAGGTAAATGGATTGGCTGGAAGACGACATGAATAAGAAAGGAGTTGAGTTAATATGGCGGATGACAGAGAGGAAAAGAAGTGGAAAACATATGGCTAAGAGAGCATATAAGTGCTTTTTGCAAACTAATCCGACTAACTTCGACGAAACAAAGCTAAACTATGACGACTAGTCAAAGATTTACTCATCCAAAAATCTACGTCTCGCGTTCTCCTACAATTTGCACCAATATCATTAGGTGTTAGGCAACGGTAACGTGTCTATAACGAAACGGTCCGCAACGCTTGGCCAGAGCGCATATCGTACGGACGTGTAATAACTAATTGACTGTACTTAGCTAGGAGTATCATTTGCATCCATCTATGCCAACGGTGTGATTATCACATGGTTACTGCACAACTAGCAGTTTTTCAGATTTAAAATAAAATCGTACAATGAGAACATTAGTAATTATTTATGTATCTAAGTATAATTTACCTACTCGTTCCTCTTGATGACAAAATAAACAACTACGAAATGGTCAATACATACAAGATTACTTTCTTCCTATACTATTGGTCGAATTCATAATCTCAATCGTTATAACCATGGTTATAACAGTATCTGAGATAATCTAAAGGAGAATTATTGTTGAACTTATCTCACAAACAATACAATTGATAAACATTGAATAACAACACTTCATTCAAAATAATAAACAAAAAGAGTCAATTGTCTTCTCAAATCTATTGCTTGTTAGGAAGCTGCGATAATAAATATTATGAATGATAGTATCGTAACACCTAATAATAAAGGTAGGTACCCGATTTGCAGGTGATATAACTGACAGAAATCTTATAAGCTATTTTCAAACTATTATTTATGTTTCTGTTATTTTGACAGCCACGGGAGAAACTGATGAGGATGATATAAATGAAACTTTGACAATAAAATTACACTTAACCGTTTCAATCCTCGAAGCTCACGTAATTCATTACAGAAATTCCAATAACAGTCTAAATACAGCCGCTCAGTTCTGAGAACACATAAACGCTGGTACTCGTATTTTATTGCAAAACGAACAACAGGAGAACTGGATGAATATCGCGACAGACTCGCAGGATATGCTAATTTTAGCGCAGCATCCATTTCGGGATCTGGCTTCAAGCGGTTTTTAGCCAGGAGCGATTTAAAAGCAAGTAAGATAGGTTTGTAAATGGTTATCCATCCATATCTTGGCCATTTAGTACTTTTAGTTTCATTTTAGTTTTGTACGCCTACGTGTCGGCCTTATCTTGAATTTTGCTTGGCGTGATGATAAGCTTTTCTGTCAGACATTGCGATTTATTTCTTCGTAATCGATCATGTCTAATAGATAATTTTGTAGAATCAAAGATAAAACACAACTTTTGATACGCAACTTTCTGTTTTTGTTTTGTGTTATTTTTTCAAAAACTGTCTGTAACTAGCGTATCATTATAGACATCGTCTTTCCCATTTCAGGGCTATTACTATTAACCCCTCTATATTTAAAAACATATTCTTGAACTAAAATACATTACACATTCGCCATCCCTATCTTCAATGATATATGCAACCTATAATCGTCCAAGAGAGCTACATCTGAGAGCACTTCTCAAACTTATCTTATTTCCAATAGCTGAGCGAATGTGACTCAGTACCGCGTAATTTACGCAACTGATTCATATCAAAGGGACGTTTAAATTTCGAAATTCATTACCCACTTTCTACAACTAAAACAACAGTTTAGTGCACTGGAATGAACTTGAATAAACATACCATACATAATTCGCGATAATATACATCTGTGGTTTATCCCTTGCAGCTTATTTAATGGCAATGTGATCGCAATGCTGTTCGGCGACATTTTTAACACCGAAAATTGTCTTTAATTAAGAATTCCACACAAAAGCCATGAAAATATAGACTCACGCAGAAAAAAATACCTTTGAGTAATAAAATCTCTTAGCAGTCACCCTAAAGTATAGAACGCCTGACAAAAATTAAAGAAACTTCTCATTTGATAATCAAATATCCAACGTGTTTCGACAAACAGTGATGATGTCTCAATGTCAGTCTGAAGTCTAAAAAAAGTGCAAAGCAACTTAAAAGTATCAATCACTTGCGACATTTAGCCTTGATCTTGCGCATGTGATACAAAACAAAAGCCACAATGCATCTCCCACGTTTTTGTTCGTCTGAGGTTGTATCATGTCGCGTAATGATAAACATCATCTCTACTCGATTATGTAGCTTCCCATCAGATTTACAACGTTTTGTTATTTATTTCATAGTTCATTGTAAACAGTTTACGTTTTGCATATTTTAAATATAATTAACTCCAAACTTTTTGATCAATTCGAAATCTATACTAATAGTCCTAAAGCAGAAAAGTTTGTTTGTTTAGTTGGTTGAAAGCGATTATTTCAGGTCAAATTTGAAAAATTCTTTCAGTGTTAGTTAGACCATTTATCAAGCAAGGCAACTTCGACGAAGCGACAGTTCAGCGAATAGAAAAGGACTTTCTTCTAATAATAGGCCCCTATTACGAGAGAAACCGCGCCAGCTGATCAATGGTAATGGCCGGCACATTTATATCGATTATTTCATTCGATTGAGCTTTATATCGATAAAAATTGTGGTTTCGATCTCTCCAGTTATTACGTAGTTTGTTTATGGGGTATTTAAAAAGTTATCGCCTCAATTAGTGCAAATAAAATATGGTAAAATTATAGCCTAAGGGTAATGGGAACTAGAATATCAAGATTTGAAAGTGCATTGTTCCTCTCGATCAACATCGATGTCAAAGAAATCAAGGAACCAGGAATCTCAAAAAAAAAGTGTTTTCATATTACATGTAAGCAGTCTTACCAAGGGGTATCGGGTAATCTAGGTAACTGGGTTGAGGAGGTCAGACAGGCAGTCGCTCCACGTAAAACACTGGTACTCAGCTGCATCCGGTTAAGACTTGAAGCCGACCCCAACATAGTTTGGGAAAAGGCTAGGCAGATGATGATGGGGAGTAAGAAAAAGAAGCTGAAGATACAAGTTTAAATAAAACCGGTACACAATTTTATTAAAACACGCCTACTTAACTCTAACACCATATTTAGGTAAAGAAAATGTTCATGAAGTATTTCATATTTTGTTAATAAACCATTATTCCTGAGGCAGACATATATAAGCCGGGCTAAAGTGTGAATAACTCTTAAGTAAATGTTCTCATCTTGGCATTGTGTCAAGTAAGAACATAGTTCCGCCATAATGGTTGAAGAAAACCAAAAAATTAGGAAAGTACTCACTTGGGATAGATTCAATTGAAACTCCTTCTTTCTTTTCAAAATTAGAGGCAAAGATTCGCTAAACATGTATAAACAGTATGTTTTACTTTTAATTTAACAAAGAATATTTACAGAGTAATTTAAGCGAAAATAAAAACATATGTTTAAAATCTGTCTTATCCGAATCAATGAATAATTAAGCCTACCCTTACGTTTTCAAGCCAAATCGCACCCTGAGAACGAAAGTGACTCAACTCAAAATTGCCAATTTTTGGGAATAGGCGAAAATGTTTCCGTGGTAATAAGCATTTTCTGTTCATTTTACAATAGCACTAAAACAAGATAACAAAAGTTATGAATTTCTGTTGAAATATATTGTTTGACTTAATAGCTTTTGATACATTATATAGTTTTTGCAAAAAAGAAATGCTTTTCCCATATAAAATAATGTTTAAAAAAAACTTGGAAAAATAGGTCACTTTAGTATTAGAAGTTTTTTATTTCTACTGACCTTTTTAGGTAAAGGTCTGTTCATTTCTAACATTGCTTTAAAAAATAGTTTAATTTCTAAAAATAAGTCAGTTTTATTCTTAAGGTTTTGTATATTTTTTTCAAAAAAGCTAAATATAACAGCCAAGTATGTGCTTAATGTCATTTAATAAATCACTTTTCCGACAAACGAATCAGTAATAATCACACAAAAAAAAACTAGTATCAAAATTGTAAGGAAACCAAAATAGTTATTTAAAGTATTTTAATAAAATCAACAACAGTATAGACATCGGTGTAGAAATACCAAACTTATACATAAAATACGATAATCAGCCATCGCCCCGTGTCGTTGCCGCGCTCGACGCGGGTCGGTAGGTACCTATAATAAGGAGGGAGGTACATTTAAAGGTTTTGTTTTTTTGCTTGGGATTTTAACATTGTAATATTCCTGGTCCTGGTGTGGAGGTGTATTTTCGATAATTGAAGGGCTAGATGGCACGTTTTCTTTGTCGATTTCCAAAGCTTCGTCAGGACTCTGCAAACAAGTACAATAGATGGTATTTGGATGATGGAACTCTAGGAGATGATATAGACTCGGTTTTACAAGATCTCATATTCCTTAAAGAACAATTTCACTCTATTGGACTGGACCGTAATTCATCAAAGTGCGAGATCACTGACAGGCAGACAGTCATATCAAAATTTAATGCCATAGTACCCGTTAAAATCCTGCACGTTAAAATCCTGGACAAGACTTCACTGCACCTCTTAGGTTCACCTATTTTGGAAGATAGTTTTACATCATTTATAGACACAAAAATCTCAAATTTTAATGATGTTTCAGATAGACTTTTCAAAATTAATCTACATTCGGCATTTATTTTAGTAAGATACTGTTGTTTCGGCCCAAAATTTATGTATAATCTCCGGTCTTCTCCTTTATGGAAACAACCACAACTTTTAGAAAAAGTTGACAAAATCATTCATAACACCATTACATCTTTGTTTAATTTGGCTTTGGACGACCGAGGGTGGCTTCAAGCTACTTGAAGTGCAAAGTAGCGAAGGTGCGTTCGCAAAATTTCCAGCATCAGTCTACCGGCGTTCTTATCCTCGGTCTGCGGTACCAAAGAGTAGCGGTACCAGAAAACTGTAGTGCCGTAGTGACTGTGTGTCGTAAGTGTAAGTGCCGTATCTGACTGATGGTATGAACGCTTGGAAAATGGCTTGCCCAAACACAGAATACCCTGACAACCCGGCTTCCCAGAGACAGTGGGATGAGCCGCTCTGCAGGTTGATAAGAAATAACCTTATAAATACAGCTATCAACACTGCGGAGCGTGCCCGCCTACTGGCTGTGGGAGAATGGGAGTCAGGGCTATGGCTACACGCACTGCCTTCGCCCAGCATTGGAACTATGCTGGGTGACACAACATTCCGGCTCGCTACATGACTTCGCCTAGGTGCTCCCACTGGAGCTCCGCATCGCTGTCAATGCGGCGAATCTGTGGACTGCCTTGGGCACCATGGTCTCTCCTGCAGCAAGAGCGCAGGTCGCATGGCACGACACGCCAGTGTTAATGACATCATCCGTCGTGCTCTTTGTCACCGCCGGAGTGCCAGCTGTTTTAGAACCGAAGGGCCTGGCACGTGACGATGGCAAGAGACCAGCTGGGATGTCCATAATGCCATGGAAAATGGGAAGGTCTTTGGTGTGGGACGCAACATGCGTTGACACCCTTGCACCTTCCCATCTTCCCAGTACGGCGAGCTGTGCCGGTGCGGCTGCTGCTACCGCGGAAAACCTCAAACGGCGCAAATATGTAAACCTAATCGGCAATTACATGTTTGAATCGTTTGGGGTGGAAACACTGGGACCATGGGGCCCAAGTGCTCACAAACTTTTCAAAGGCTTAAGCATGCGTTTAGTGGAGTCCGAACGAATCGAACGAAACCGAACGTCCAACGAATCAGCATTGCTATTCAACGTGGCAATGCGGCCAGCCTTTTGGGCACGATCCCCGCTGACAGCGATGCGGATGAATTTTTTGATGCACTATTTTAATTTTAATTTGTCTCTATTTTCTTTGTATATAGTTTTATTTCTAATTAAATTGTAAATAATTATGTCCATATAAATAAAGTACAATAGAGAAAATAGAAAACAAATATACCTAAACATTTTTCCAATAAATATAGTACCTACCTACCTAGGTACTAATGAAAAAGGCATAGTAAATAGTCCATAATTACCTTATTTCGCTGTCTCCCTTCCACCAATTGAAGAATTAAAGCACTTCTTTGCATTTTTAGTTTTGGGATTGCCGACTCAGTAGGGAATATTAAACACTAAAAATAGTAATAAATTGCACTATTAATCAATAAGTCTACTGAAAATTAAACTTAAAAATGTTAAACAGACTTTCTTTGAAATAGTACAAAATATAGACAAGTACATTTAAAATTATACAGACCTGATTCAAAATAGGTTCATTATTTAGACTCATTTGTTAATAAATAAGTGACCGAATTTGTTATACGTCATCTAATACGCCAATACATACAATGTAAAAGGAACCTAAATCTAAATCGGTCAGTTTATGAAATTAAATTGTAACTAAACTTACCTCCGAAATTGACAAACAAACAGACCCAAAGCGTAATCGATCACTTCTGTACTGGACTTGTCGCGTCTTGTCACGACCACTCACGGTGCAACACTGATTTCGTCACTTTAATTCGGGCGCGCGGGGAGGGAACGCTTGAGTGACAAAGAGACCGAAATATACGTCTACCCTTTTCTTACCTTTATTGGTCAGTTTTCTAATATAAGTATGATAGAGTATACTTTTTTAAGTCATTCTGTATACTTAACTCATTTAACCAAAATTTTGAAATCGGTCACTTTCGTTCTCAGCGTGCGAAATATAAAAATATAGGTTACTAAATATCCATGTGCGGGTAGTATTTATCTCGAGATGCAGGTGAAAGCTATGTTACTCCCAATTTACATCACAATCCATTTCGTAGTTTTTGCGTTAAAAAGATAATATATTCATATTAGAAAGATGCATTCATATTAGTAGACTAGAATATATAGCAGCTATTTGAAGTACGAAAATTTACAGACATAAAACAATAAATACGTAAGTACTATGTAGTAACTTCTACAGATACTCTATTGATGAAATCGAAAGGCATGCAACAACGACAATATATGGGAAATACATTGTCTTGCCGGCAGACAATAACAAATAAAGTGGCCACAGGTGACCAGTGTTTACGAAGACCACATCCGCCACATTTCTTACTAGCTGTAAACAAATTAATACTCACTCAATTGACTTTCCAATGTCTTATTTACGTTCGTTTTCATCGCATATTTTGTAGTATGGAGCTAAACGGTGCCTTATGATTGTTATTTTATTACATTAAAGGCAACTTTTACTTGAACATTCAATAGCCATATTGGATTTTACAATTTTGAGCGTAGAAAAAGAAGAAATAAGCTTCTTCGTCTTTTGGCAAAAGAAAGTGCATTGAATCTAAGGCCATGACAGTTCCCCTGCGAAGTCTCAAGCAAAGCGGGCTCGATCGTACAGTCGCCAACACATCAAGCCACCCGAAACTGTAAAATTTTCCCAATCAACTTCAACAATATACTTCAGAGATAAAATTGAATATCTATTAAGGAAATTTGACAGATTGTACTCGATTGGTGTGCTGCACCATCTTTCTTCGAAGCGATTCGCAGCTGTTTCTAGCCCCCTATATCTCCGATGTGGACTATGCTAATGGTTTCAGGTTTTCTTACCATAATATAGTAAAATTACTAAATCTTTACCGCAGTCTTGACACTGACATTGTTGACAGCTAAAAAGGTTTTGTTCACAATATTTTTAGCAACGCATTCTCCCACACACACAACCAGGTCAAATATTTACGATTCTTCTGAGTAAAAACGTACACGCAATGTTCCTATTAAGATGGAATGTGAATACTGCGCTTTAATCAATTGTTCATAACCCAGATTCCTTAATTCAATAAGTAGCGATACGGTCAATCAGTAACGCGTTTTACGTAATGATCCATGACCAGTGTTGGGTAAAGCATTTCAGTAATTTTGATTCATGTCTCGTTCTGTTCGGTAGAGTCTACACCAGCTTCCATTTTTGTACGATAAAACACCTAGAATAAGCAGAAAAAATATGATTAATGGAAATGTTGCCACGCCTACCATTATGGTGTAATCAAATAATAATTAAAGGCGATGACGCAACTATATAGACTGAAGATGATTTGAGCATTCTGAAATTCTTGAGATATTCTTGAGATCACACAAGTAGGTAGCCAACAAAGCAATACTTGCAGTAAAATTCATGATGGTCATGCTCATTTCAAAGTTGACGAGAGCAGTGACGGTAAACTAGCTTTGAGTAGGAATTTTTAAAATTTCTTCTATTTCAAACTAAAATTAAAACCGACGGGATTTACAACCAATGATTCCTTGTTACAGATCAAGGAATAATGTTCGCGCACTGAGCTAGTAATGGACGCGCTCACGTGGTTGTCACTCGGCCTCCAGTTCGCGGCACTATGCTCCATCGTCGGGGCGTTGCTGCTGTACCTGTTGAGGAAGGTCAGGGTAGCTGAGGTGCTGCCTTCAGACAGTGCTAAGACAGTGCTTGTCACATCAGTCGACACGGCACTTGGATTACAAGTAAGTGCGAAGGGAGATTTGGATAGGCCTATTCTGAGCACCAGACTCATTTTCTTATGGTTATGAACAGAAAGGTTGGAAAGTTACCCTTTCGATTATTAGAAGCAAGTTAGAGTAACTTAGATCATCGTTCCCGAAATTTTCTGTTGTTTAGGGGGACATTACACCACGAATACAGAGGTTCATTTCTTGCCAAGGAACATATGTGTGAAGCATATTGTTAGCTAGACTAACAAACCACGCTTGTCTAGATTTTGTGACCGCAGTAAAATGTTATAGTTTCCAGTTAAAACTAACCGAATGCCAGGGCACGGTAGACTGGTTCAGTGCTTTGTCGATCTCATGGCGAGACGAAACGCATTAGTTCCTGACAGCTGCTCCTGTAAAAAACATCTGACTGTTGCTTGCAAGTAAAAATAAAGTGTTACATATAACCGGGATTTCTTCATTTATTGTCTAAACCCACGTTTCCCTTTTTCCTTACATAGATCGCAACATACCTAAGCAGTCGAGGATGGCGAGTCATCGCTGGCTGCAGGACGGGAGGGCTAGGCGCTCGTCTTGCCGATTCCTGGCTTCAGGCCCACATCGCCACCACTCCCGAAGACCAGCCAAAGCCGAGGCTCGTAACCCTTGAGTTAGATGTGGCTAGAGAAGATTTACTGGAGGAAGCGGCTAGAGCTACAGCGCAGCATTTGCCGGCTGGAGAACACGGTATGTAGACGAGAAATGAGAAGCCGCATATATGTATGTTCGCCGTCTCTTCGATGAAAATGCTTTTTGACATTAGAAATGTCTTTTCACTAATTTCTCGGAAAAGTGTGATCCCCTTACCTATATTTCGGAGAGCTGCGAAAATGTGATATTCAGAAAAAGATCCTAGACGCGATTCACGAGAGTTGTGGTATGGTTCAAAAATAATTGTTGTAGAAAGTAAAAAAACCAAAGAAGTTATAGACGAGTTGATGAAACCTGCGGTTTTTGTTTTTATTAAAACAATTCTTATCTTTATTTATTACCTTACAATTTAATAATAATTTAACTTATGTACCGTATGATTTCGTATTCCAGTAGTGAAACTAACGTGCTACTAATGTAAGCTATACTTAAACTGTGCATCTAGATTTAATTTTACGATGTTGGCTAATTTAAGTCTTATCTCTATTCCTTGCAAAATAAATTGCCGTATTGCACTAAGGTAGTCAAGATAGGTAGATAATGTGCAAATGGCCATTTTGTTTATTTACACCCAAAAGAAATACTTCTACGAGTGTGTTTATTATCACTAATTATCAGATACTTATCAAAAATACAGGAAAAATATTCCATAACCTTTCAAAAATTGATCCAAATTTATCAGAGAAAGGACCAAAAGTAAGTGCACTGCCCGGGAATCGAACCCGGGTCGCAAGAATGGGAATCTTGCATGATACCACTACACCAGCAGTGCTTGACAATGGCGGTTTAAATAGTGCTTCTATATCTAAAGTAGATTTTATATTACCAATTTATTAATATCAAAGAAATACTTATTTAGACATTTTTAGAGCAGAAATATATTTTAAGAATAACTAAGTCGAAGTAATAAAGAGAATAGAAGCCTACAAACGCCATCTGGTAAAGTTTGTTATAACTAACTACTCACATTTCCCGCTGCGATAACATGTGAAACACGATACGATACGTCAAGTGACTCATGACGTAATGAAATGCAACCTAGGTGGCGCTGTTATCAAATATAAAAGGATTTCAAAGGATTTACTCCTATTTAATACTCCTTATTTAGTTTTTATTTAAAGTTTTCGATTAAACATTTCTAAAATACTGTCTAAATTTAACCTTATGGTTGGATACACCTGCAAAAGCCGCTACCATGTGTTTTCACAAGTATTGATCAACCATTTGCTATTGGTAGGATGAACTGATTAATAGGCAATACACTGTAACTATGAAGTCCGTGATCCTTATATTCCTCTTTCATCATTAGTCAATTATCTAATCTCGGATGACCTAAACAACTTGTACCTATGGAAAGCGCCGTCCTTACTTTCCCTTTAGACCAAAATAATTAAACTATATTCTTAGATGCTTTAGATAAAAAAAAAAAAAAAACATTTCTCTGGTTACAGGCATCTGGGCTGTGATCAACACAGCAGGCAGCAGCGGGCGTGGCGGAGCGACATGCTGGGAGGCAGCGCTCCGAGGAAACGTGCTGGGAGCCCTACGTGTCGCTCGCACCTTCTCGCCCCTACTCGCCGCTGCTGCTGCTGACCATCCATATGCTGGCAGGCTGTTTTATATTGGTAAGCTGCATATATTTCTCATAATGCCACTTAAAGACCTCGAGAGACAAGACAAAGATAGAACTTTTTTTAATGAGATATCTGTTAGATAACCAATCGATTAAGTAAACCTCAAAATTTTCTTTCTTATCTTCCAGGATTAACATCAGACACAGCATGTGAGAGCCTGTCCCGCGTTGAAGCGGGTGAGACGGGCGAGAACAGCGCGGGCGCAGCGGCTGCTCGCTGGGGCGTGTGGGGCGCTGCGCGTGCGTTGCGCGCGGGGCTCCGTGCGCGCCGCCTGCACGTCGTGTTGCTGCACGCGCCTGACCTGGCAGCTCAGGAGATTTATTCACCACCGGCGCTGTTGCAGCCGCCAAGCCAGCCAGCAAGGTAAATAAGAAACTGATAAAATAATGATACGAAAAAAGGTAGTGCTTTCTAAACTACGAATGAAAGCAAACCCAGTATTCTCCTATTCCTGTTATTTCACACCTGAAACTTTTTACACGACCTACCAACTTATGTCGAACAGGTATAGTTTTCACAAGTGTGTCACATTCGTGTTTCTTATAATTTATAAGAACCACTACCTACTACTTTCTAAGACTTTCCTCTCATATTTCAGTCGTCCCGAAACACCAAGCTCGGAAGTAAGCGCCGGCACCGCTTCCTGCGCGGTCACAATGCCAGGAGAAGCCGCTGAGTACAGCGCCAAGATCCTGCCCACCAGTGCTCTTAAGGTTCTAGAAGACGCCCTTACAGTGCCTTCACCGAGAGACGCCTACTATCTGAAGGTCAAACAAGACTCCTGGTTCACCAGGATGCCCTCGTTAAGGGTTGCACACTGAAGGAACAAGTGTGCCAAACAATTTGTACACTGCCAATATAGGTCGCATGTCACAACCAAGTTATATTCTGATAAATATCCGCACAGAATGCATGAACGTTTGCTTAAATAGTAAGTTACATGAATGAGATATCCTTTATAGCTGTTTGTGTGTCACTTTATTTTAAAGTTGTAGTTAAGCTTACGTTATTTTGTTAAGGATTTAATCAATTTACATTGATGTTGAATGAATATTTCTTGTCTGATTTTTACACACGATCACCACTATTGAGGTGAAGGGTCCAAAACTTTCTAACATCGAAAATCTAACTTGTCATCATGTAATTGTTATTTTTTATGCTTTAATTGAGTCAGTTTTTAATTTTATATTTTATTAGTTATGCCATTCGGGCTAATTTTGCAATTTATACTCATTTATCTGTACCTAAGTGTAATATTATAATCTATATTTTAAGATTTTTGCGACCCGTTATCCCCTGGTACATTCGAAGATACGGGAGGACGGAGGTAAAGCGCTTGCAGTGCTTAAATATGTAAAACGATATATTTCTTAGAGTTTTATTCCATGTCATTTACACTTGGAGTAGCCTTATCTTACACGGTGACTGAAAATCTTTGCTAAGTATAGCATTCTTACGAGTATTTCATAGAAATTTGATATGTGGGAATTGTACATAAGTATTTCAAGCTCACATCGTGCCAATTATGAAACTTTTTAAGAGTTTGAAAACTGTATATTATACACTATGATATCATCCAGTGAAGCCAGTATAGAATGACGGTTTCATATTATATTTCTGTAGTGTTTGTACGATTTCTGATTTGTTTTTTTTTTATGTCGTCACTTGCGTGTTGAAGCGATATAAATCATAATCATGTAAATAATGTTTGTGTTGTATAATAAACATTTTATCCATAAATATACCTTATTAGTTTTAATTTGCACACTAAACTTAAAGTTTAGTTGTATTAAAACTTCCTAGGTAATTTGTTTTATTGACTTAACTAAAGCTTTCCACATGGTCTACTATTGACCATACCTAAACATACAGAACTACAATATCACATTAATAATAACGTAATAATATTACCCCTGATTTACCTTAGCACGTGATGTAGCTAACAATGAAATAGCTCTATAAATAATTTTGGAATGGCATAGCTTCGGGCCTCATCAAGGATAAGGGAAACATTACAAATAGTTTTTAATATCAAACTATTCACAATCAGGTTCTTTTACTTTAAAATTATCAAAAGAGAGCCACACTTGGAAATTGAAAACGCAAACAATAATTCCTCCTTTCGAACCAAGTTGTTGGTTCTCAACGTTGCCAGTGCAGGCCCAATACTGATTCTTGCTACGGCCATTCCTCTGCCACATCGCCCCCGTGCTGACGGCGAAACCCATGCTATCTGTTGCATTGTCTATGTAGTAAACGTGCTCAGGAAACTTTATGGATATAGAGTTGATATTACGTATGCTGAAAATATAAATTATATTATAATAGCTTTACCACACATTCGCCAACCACAGGGCCCTGTCTGGTTAAGCAGTAAATAGCCTCCAAGGCTGAACTGCGAGTTGCCAGTATAAAAAAAAACTACACATTTGCCCTATAAATGCTAAATGGTCAGCAAACCTTAAGTTATTATTTAATCCTCGCTAAAAAGTCCTCTAAGACCAAGATAGTGCAAAATTAAATGATACACCCTGAAGGGGCAGGCTGCATGCGTCAAGAAACTCTAGTACTACTTACTTTCCCTACTTAAAATGATAGTTACCTGTACGATTTATCACAAATTACATTCTGATGTTCTTTGTGGCCGTAAACGTCCATGACAATGCCTTTAGTTTTCGCGAAACTCTTGTACAGGCAGCGCGAATCGCCGGGGCTTCGAGCTAGCACTATTCCGCGCAAGCTCTTTCCTTTTGTAACAAACGGCAGTATTTTGGTTTTCCTTCTGAAAATAATTTCAAAGAATTATAGGCTTCTTGAGTAGTATTTTACGAATACTCGAGATTTGATTTCGGAAAATTCGACGGTCTTCCAAAATTGGACGTAAGATAATTTCAAAAGCAGATAGCCAAGAGTGGAGCGAGGATCGCCATACGAAGAATCAACCTTTGACCACCTCATCTGTTTGTTGGTGATGAAACTTGAGATGTGTAGTTTGAATAAAAAAATCATGAATTACCTCGAAGATAAAAATTAAGTAACTGAGGATTAATAAGGATAACCACTCAATATTTGAAAATATTCTTACACAGCAGTCTTGGATGCTTTCACTTCGGGCTCATCACTGCTCAATAAGTTCACCCAATCTGGAAGTCGATTCTTCAAGGTAACTGGTATGAACATCTTCTGTATATGAGGTTCTGTCTGCTTGATGGCTATTGCCAATGTGTTTAAAGTCGGCAGATCTAAAGACAGGCACATAATCATATGCCCATTTGGTAGCTCTTGAGTGGGAAATATCGGTACATTCTCTGAAAGGAAAAAGATAACTCAATATTTATCGGTTTAGAAGGCAACAGTACCTTTTGGGGCCCAGGTGTACTCGATAACTATTGATCACTCTTTTCGCTCAAACCAATTAAATTAAAAAAAAAATGAAAATTCTTTTCTATTACCTACATCGTATATTTATTAGAAATACATCTTCCAAGACTAAGACTAGTGGTTGCCTGCAGGGGCTGTGGGTTTTTTGCAGAAGATACCGTGCTCTGGCACACAAATACTTCAGAAGGAACAAAGTGAGTTTTAGTCCGTAAGAGTCTGACACTCCCTTCTACTGCTCCCACACGGAAGAGGTCATTTGATAATTTTCCACGGTAAGACCAGTGGCTTAGACTGAGTATTCATCCATCAGAAATAAAGTATACAAACTCGATTCAGCCGGAAAGCCAGGTACTGTGTGTCCTATCCACACGCCTCCCATCTCGTTAGCCATCATCATCCCAAGTGAGGTGGACCCCTTGAAATTTTCACTGGGCTTCTGTTCTTCGTAAATCACTAAGGCCATATAGTCTGCATATGCTGTCTGAAATATAGGTTTGTAAAATACCTACCAATATTTTTTTTTCAAAGAAATTAATGCTTCGGTTACCCTATTTTAAAAAAAAAAATATTATAAACAATGACATAATTCCTGAGTAAAACTGCTTGTCACAACTATAGGATTTCTGCCAGGGTTGCGAGATTGTTCGAGAGAGTTACCACAGCCCTAGCACATAAAGGACTTCAGGTGGGCTTAGTCATAAAAAGTCTGACAATCCCACCAACTGCACCAACAACTACAAGGGTCATTTAATGATATCCCATTAAAAAGGCCTAGAAGTTGCGTCTGTGATGATCATCATGATACATCCAAGAGACCTTACTCTGTCTTAGACCTTTATTGTCGGCTATTTGGTATTTCTGTTCTGATCTATGACACTTTACCTATTACTCTCATCAGGGATCATTATAAATGACCCATCTATCTATCGAATTGCTTACTAGAGATAAGAATTTCCATGCAAGCATGGGGCTAATATCTTGTAATTGATATCCTTAGTTAATTGGTAAAGAAAACAAAATGCTCACTTTATACATAGGAGATATAGTATTCTTCAGCAAGGACTTGCCAAAAACATTGACGCGGGAAGGTTGCCAGCGTCCAGCTTTGTTCGCCGTGATGTATGAGAAGTTTACCCCGGAGTTCATGTTACGACCCACGTTACTCGGCGGCTTATATACGTACCACCTAGATAATAAGAGATATTATAAAGCCTAGAAGACCTAATGAAGATCGCAACTAAATGGTGTAGGTAAGTAGGCCGCTTCTAAGCGGTTCTTTTGGTAATCAATGGCCTATATTCCTCAGTGAACATCTTATGGCGGAAGGGTTGACTTCTGATGTGTATGATCACTTTAAAGATAGTAGAGCATAATGTGCGATTTTAACGAACTTCAGCAAGCAAACAACGTAAACATCGTCTCAAAGGGCTGTATAATTAAAGTATAGAATGAACTGCGTTATTTGGGAGATTGATGGTTTATGGCTTTTCTATACTAATATTATAAAGCTGAAGAGTTTGTTTGTGTTGTTTTGCGCGTTCAACGCGCTAATCTCCGAAACTACCGGTTCCATTTGAAAAATTCTTTCAGTGTTAGATAGCCCATTTATCGAGGAAGGCTATAGGCTATATACCACTACGCTAAGACACACGGGAGCGGAGCAGTAACCAAAGATGCGGGTGAAACCGCTGGGGACAGCTAGTTTCATATAAATTAGCTTCGAGCACTCTTTAAAAAATATTATTCAAGATGTAATATAGCAGATTTAGGAAATATTAGAAAATGTTACCAGTCCACCGCTTCATTATTATTATCTCTGCAATGTATATTCAAATATTCCCATCCATCGACAAGTTGTAGGCAATGATAACAGTCTAACAGGCACAGTAAGAAAATATAAAATAAATAAATAAACGACATTATTCCACTTTAAATTCCAGCGAAGGTACTACATTTTTATGCGTATGTTTTCAATTTACTTTATCGAGCTATAAAAATAAATTCAACTTATCTATGGTTTAAAAATGTTGTGTGTTCTATAACATAAACAGATGAGTGTATTGAAAATGCAGGAATTTGGTGTAATTGGTTTTATTACAAAATTAGCCTAAGAACTTAGAATTTCAAATTCTTAAAACCACATCATTTTATAAACATATTAACGTAGCAAATAATACGTTAGAAGATCAACAACCAATGCTAATTGAGGAAACTTAGTATGTAGTCGAAGTATTCGATTTAAAAAAAAAACTGTTATTTTTTCAGAAGTTTAAGGGCCAGTTTCACAATTTCCGAATAGCCATTATCTACCGAAAAAGTTCAAAAATGGAATAGAATTTTTATAAAATTTTCTACCAAAAAAACTAACTGGAACTTATTCGTTGGTGGTGAAACAGGCCCTTAGTCCACTTGCACCACTATTCCAAAAACATTTACCGCCAAAAATATCGGTATACTTGTTGACAGAAACATAAGTGATCCATATTCATATTATACAGAGGAAATTTTTTATTGTTTGTTGGTATTGAATAGGCTCCAAAACTACTCGACCGATTTGAAAAATTCTTTCACCGTTGCGGAGCTACACTATCCCCGGTGAACATAGGCTAAGTTTTGTCCGGGCAACAAAACCAGGTCCCCGGGGATGCGGGAGAAACCGCGAGAAATGGCCAGTTTTAAATATATTTATCCTTAGGAACAAAGGTGCAATCTAACCTCATTACACGATACATACGTCACAGCTTCAAATAAATCATCTTACGACTAAAATGACACAATCGTATCCTATGATCACAGATCATAACACACCTTTTGTACTAAAACTATATTTTATTGTCGCTTTACCTTATTTCTTTTTAAGTTATTTAGAGCCAGTTTCACCGGTTACGGATAGCCACTATCTACCAGATAAATTCAAAAATTGAACAGAATTTGTATGAAATTATCTGCCAAATAAACTGTCTGGAATTTATCAGCAACTAGTGAAACTGGCCCTTAAACTCTTTTGGAAGGATTTGTGAAAACAATTTCAATTGTTTTAATAACTTATTCTTGGATTACTGCACTGTAGGCAGACTTAATAAGTTGTTAAATTATCACAACTTCTAAATCAATACATGTCTCAATCGAAACTTCTCTCTACCTCTCATATAATACTGTTAACATAATAAAATAGTGACCATGAAAATTTGTGGAGCAAACAACATTCTACAAAAAATATGAGTCTAGCCAGCCTATTTTTGTTTTTGCCGCTAAGGAAACGCTAGAAGCCCTCTCAAAAATTCAATGACTATAATCTAGTACACTTAACTATATTTTGGCAACATTCTTACTATTTACACAAGACATCATTACTTAGTAGGTTTGTTAATTTCAAAGTAAAACATTGGAACAAACATTTGTGTTACAAAGAGCGCAAGTTCGTCATATTCGCCGGCGTATACAACATTACACTCTCAATACATTCTCTTAAAGTTGCCTTTTAAGCGACAGTTAAAAACCCTTTTAGTAATCGGACTAATTTTAGTTACACGTCTGTACAGATTCTATGAGATGTGCAAAGTTCCCCCAGAGTATGGGGCCTGATGTACACACCGTACCACCACCGCGCGACTCTTGTGGTAACTGAAATAAAACATACAGATTTCTCTTACAAATCTTCAAACAAAATAGTTGAAATAAATTAAAAGAAAAATCTTTTTTTCAAAAGCTTTTATAGTCCGCCATATTGGATTTAGAATAACGTCAAATTATTTTTTAAGTCACTCTCAATAATCCCTTTCAATTGATACCCATATTGTTGAAATTCATTAAAAATATCTACTCCGTCATCTTGGACGGTCCGCCATATTGGATTTAGAATAACGTCATATAAGATATCTTGCATTGTCATCCAAACTGAACGGGTATACAAAATTTCAGCTCAATCGGTTGAAGACATCTACTTCAAAATTGAGTTCAAAGAATCCACCATAACATACATACACGGCAAGTTAAATAAAAGCTTTTAAAAAGTAAAGTTATAGGTACTTGAAAAAAGAA
The DNA here is from genome assembly GCA_958496145.1 of Heliothis peltigera. NCBI lineage: Eukaryota > Metazoa > Arthropoda > Insecta > Lepidoptera > Noctuidae > Heliothis > Heliothis peltigera. The sequence continues at coordinate 5,920,740 of OY292333.1, forward strand.
AACTAAAATGTGTTTTAGTCAATTCAGATCCTCTTACTAAGGCGAATAGGAGGTACAGTCGCCGGCGTATAACTTGGTAAGGATTCCGACTTTTTTAATGAGGATAAGTTCGCACATAGGGCGTTTAGTTACACAAAATAGTGGTCCCTTTATGTGCTTTCCATTCATTTATGATGATTTATGATTATTGCCAGGTTTTTTTTATTTTTATTTATAATGGGATCGCTCTTGATCCCAATCCAGCTAGGAGGGCAAGGATGGAATCTACGGTGGTACGAGCTTACCCACTTATCTGCAATCATGTCTGTTTCGAAGAAATAGGATCTGTTTTCTCCTAACGATTTTTGCCAAGTTATGTGCCGGGGACTATAAAAATCTATAATTTTATAAAGTTACTTGGCTTACCAAGGGACTAAATAAGGTAATAATTTTCAAGTCTATCTTTTTTTGAAAGAATGTATATTGCTTGAAAGCATTAAATATTTGATGATATTTGAAATTGCTGTAAAAAATAACAGCTCAGCCACTCACCGCTCTATTAATATCTCCGACGCAGACCCAGTAGTCTGCCACTTTAGTATCTTGACTGTTGTGCATCTTATGCGCTACCGCCACGGCCCACTTCGAGTGGTCGTTGTGTGACGTGAACGACATCTTCGCTATGGGGAACTTGAGCCGCTCTATGTTTCTCACTCTGAAATAAAAGAACATATGTATGCTACATGCATGCCCTAGAAATTTTTAAGGTCGAGTTCAGAATCATCATTTACAATATTTTACAGACATTTACAAAATGATAATTGGCTTGAAATTTCCGTGATGATTTTTTTTTTTCATTTTTAGGGTCAATTTCACAGGTTGCTGATAAGTTCCAGATAGTTTATCTGCCAAATAATTTCAAACAAATTCTGTTCCATTTTTTTATTTATCTGGTAGATAGTGGCTATCCGTAACCTGTAAGACAGACCCTAAAACTCACAATCTAACTTGAAAAATCTCGGCATGAACGAATCAACATAGGTATTCACCAATTCAGTTAATCAGGGAGAAGAAAATATGCTGTAGCAGTCACAAACTCACTGGAAATTCCGACTGCACTCCGAGTCTAGTGTCCCCGGTCCATTAGTCCACGACTCGACGAGGAGATCAGATTGCAGCACTTCGGCCACCAATCCGCTGTACAAGTCATCGTTGAACATTGCACTCTTCGCGAATGACAGGAACTTTCTACCGACTAGGGTTTCGAAACTCTCTATGTGGTACCTGGAACAATGCATGATAATTTGTACACCTATTATTTGTAGGTACGTTACTCAGGGTCAAGCCGCTCGAGCCGCCGGGTCTTGGGGAACTCCAGCTCATCAGCTCTGATTAGACTGAGTCTTTCTCATTCATGATGTCTATTCACAGCCTGCCTAACCATCTCCAACAACCAGTTTAAACCTTAAACATATCGGGACACCTTTTCACACCCGGTCGGTTAGACCCAAGATAAGCTATTTATTAGCTTGTGTTATGGGAGCTAAACAAATGATAAACAATTGTTACACCCAGACCACGGCCAACAAGCATGCTTATCACACAAATGTCATGTTATATGACCTAGAAAAGCTATATTTGTAGAAGCTTTAACTCTAGGCCACTCACGACTTCTCGCTATGACTTCATAATAACAGATAGATCGAATTAACTTCCCCAGTAATAACAAACTCAATGTAAGTACATAAGTATTGTGTAGTGTGAGGATCCATCAGATAACAACACTTAACAGGTTCCCACGAAACCACAATGTAGGTCACAGTGGCACCTTATCGTAAGAACAACTAAACACGTGCTTTTAAAGATCAACAATAGCAGATATTTGATTTTGAACAGACTACATATTGTTGACTTTTTAAAATTTCGCGGCATCATATTTTTTAAAATATTTATTACACCTTACACAAAAACAACGAAGCTTAACAGAATTGGAAAAATTCCCGGAGTACCTAAAATACCCATTTCTATTTTAATTTTTAACTTATTTAAAGTTATCTACCTACTATTTCTAAACAAAGGAATTGGTATCAAATATTGTATGGTACATATTCATAATACACACACCCTGTGTTGTCATTAAGCAATTCTTTGTTATGAATTGTTCTTAATTTAAGAATTGCACTGACTCATTGATGATACATTAACCATGATCACATAATTATGCCGTAATTCGATATAATGTTATCGATAAGGTAACTGTATCGATTATGTTATATAAACAAAGGGATAATTTAAGAACTCGGGTGTATTGTATAAACAATTGAAAACTATTTCACGTTTGTATAATTCTTTTGTTCCAAAAGTGAGTATGTAACGTATTACAACCGTATAATATTACATGAATACACGGTTTAATACTCAAATCACCAATACAAGTGTTGCTATCCAATCTTTTCTATTCTTTTCCAATTTTTCTTGGCTACCTCTTTACACTACATAATTTATTAATGGTATAAAACGGCCTTACATACGGCCGTAAATTCAGCTTGGTTGCTTTTCTGATTTCTAAAAGCAAAACCTTGAGGGTAACAATCTGTACCCATTGATGTCATTACCTACGTGACACATAACTTCTATCTGACAACATTTTTGAATAACCAAATTAGGCCCTAATTCTCCTATTTCAAAGCAAGACTTTCTCCAAAAATTATATAAAAAAAAAAACAGAGAAATATTACATGTTCCTCCTTCTTCGTTCACATTTCAAATTTAACCGTTAGCATTGTCCAAGTAAAGACCACGTGCGTGCATCATCTTTTCTTCAATAGCAAGACCACGTGGTGCTATAATTGTTTACCTTTGAATATTATAGGCAAAGGTGCTGTTTATCATATCTATTATTTGCATTTTTATATGTATTATTACATTTATTTAGAATTACCAACATTCTTAGTACCTATTATTATATTATCGCTTACATTCCTTGTAGGCATTCTGCATTTATCATTAAGGCGTTATAGTTCAAGTAAATAGTTTTTGCATTTATTACAATAATACTACATTAGACTATTGGCCCTCATGACAATAGAATTCCACATATCGAAAACCTCGAAGAATAAACTGTTATGGTTTACAAAGCAGTCCATTAAGTCAGGTTATTTCATAAAGCTAATTCTCAAGCCTAAGCCATGGGAACTAAATAACTGAACCAATTGAATGGATCTAAAATTAAACATAAACATCCGTGCATAGTAAACTTACCACGGCGAGGCGTCGATCGTCTTGTTTCGAACGACATCGACTAAGTTCGGCAATTCATTATCGAACTCCTGGGGTATGTGAGTGTAGACTAGAAGGGGTTCGTTGTACTTCAACTGGGTGGCTATCTGGTTCAATGTGGAAGTCTGGACCGAGACGCAGAGGAAAGACTGGCCGTATTTCATACCAGTGGACGGGTAGTCGTAACCGCTAACATTTAGACCGTTCATCACTGAAAAAGAGCATATTGAGTATCAGAATAGAAGTTTACCTTGTCAAATTGTCATGTTCTAATGATTCCTTATCCTATTCCTTGCCCTCGGACATTAAAACATTTGCTATCTCGCCATTGGCATTGTTTTTTAACACCTGATAAAGCGAAGATTATTGAGGGTCTGGTGAGATTTACAATGGACCACAGAACTAAAATTACCTTGTAGAAAATTGGCCCACATTTTGCAAATTTGGAGAATTTAAAGACCTATAACTTATCTCTCATCTATGGAACATATCAAAGCTTGATCTAAGTAGCACAAAGAACTTACAATCTGGTAACGGCGGAAACCTTGGCACGGAATGCACGAGCCACAGCGAAGTGAACTTGTCCCCTAATATGACTCCTTTGGTATGTCCACTTTCAACTCTAGTCTTCATGAACTTAGAGTGCATTTTGCACATTTCAGCCAAGTCGTAATCGTCATAGTATTTGTCACCTAGTTTAAACTTCTTGTACTTCTTTACTCCTGCTTGTTTCATTTGACCTGGAAGATTTCAAGCGATAGAAATGTTAGACTATTTTGGATTTGTAGAAGACTACTAGATCGAGACTTTGGCAAGATGGTTACAGATATTTACTTACTCAACCCTAGCTCCCGTCACTTAACTGGACATTATAGGTAGATAAAATATGACTCTTACCTCTTTTACTTTTCGAATACATATCTGCGACCGACTGCAGAATGTCAGGTTGATTTTCTGAAGCCGGTGGCTGGTCGTTGTATATAAGGGAAATTATGTTTCTATCCTGGAAACCAAAATTTTTGGGTCACTTATATAAAAATGATATTTCTAATGTTACGGAAAATACGTCAGTTAGGATGCTAAGCTTAATGAATTCATCATAGTTAGCTGATATTTTCAAGCATCAGAGAAAAATGTATTCTGAATGAATATTCTTCGGCTAATATGATGCTGCCCTTATACCTGATAAAGCGGCGATAACGTCTTTCCCACCATCGACCGTGGGTCGCTGATAGCCAAGTCCGACATGATCCATCCTCCTCTTAGCTTTGATGGCGTCAAGTGCATATACGCAACCCCTCGACGAACTAAAGGATTTAAATGGTTTTTCTCCCTCGGCAACTTGTACACGTAAAACCTGCAAGGAAATCGAAATCGCAGATGTTGATACGTCCCTCTTTTCAGTGTTTTTGGGAAAAATTTAAGGGGCCCGTAGAATAGGTTGCGCTTGCGGTTCGCTTGGCTCGTCTTGGCGGGGCCACTTCCGTGCCCCCAGATCTGTTTTTTTTTACCAGAATGAAATCAGTTACTTTTACCTAATTATAGTATCAATTTGATGTGTCAGGTATCACACATGAAATACAGCAGAAATATGCGGATTATACATCTACATAACAGCTATCCTGTGGAAGCTATTGGCCATGTGACTTATGGCATTATTTTTATGGGAATCTCTTATTAGGGTTAGATAGAGTATTTGCATATTTGCATCCCCGCATTGGGGACTCATCAGTCTATCACATTAATGCAAGTCCATGATTTAAAAATACAAAATAAAGGCGCCGGTGACCAATCGGGAGTGCGCAGTGCCAAGTTTTGAACCCACATATTTAACAGAGCTTGTCACATTACATACACATAATTAAAAATTGCTAACATACCGTAACTTGAACTATACCGAATTTAAGATGTAACTTGAGCTTGAGCTTAAGATTGAACAATATCAGCACTTTTAATCGTCTTATTGCTGGGCACAGGCCTCCTCTCACACAGCAGGATTGAGCATTAATCACCACGCTTGCTCAATGCGGGTTGGTGACTTAATAGTCGAGGTTTCCTCAGGATGTTTTCCTTCAACTCTAATCAGTCATTGGTGCCCAAGATATACTTAGAAAGTACATTTAACCGAGAAAAGTTGCATTGAAACTTGTCCGACTTAGAATCAAACCCGCACACTCGTACTTGAGAGGCCGGTTCTTTGACCACTAGGTCATTTCCCGCACAGATAAGGATTTACCGTATGAATGAAATAATTTTCTTTGTTATAGCAACTAAGTTTACCTAATGTATCATTGAATCTTTATTTACTGCGTTTTAGAATAATATGTAAATGCGCAAATACGTAGGTAATGATTCACTAGTAGGTCAACTGAGTTTTTATCATTAAAATTGAAATTAACCGTCATACTTTGCAATATTCATGTACATTAATGTAAGATATAAACGCTAGTTCTATTTTCACTACTCATTCAAACTAACTAACCTACAACAGACAACCCTAAATTCTTAACGGTAACAAATTCAAATCTACAATATTGAACCCTTTGGTAATAACAGCAACCAATAGGATGCTTGTATCTTGCAAAAGGCAAACAAAACATCTGACAATTGATTTAGCTAAGCATTGAGAACTCTTTTCATTTAACATAATGAACAAAATAGGTCAATAGATATGATATTTAATTACTTCAAAGCTAAGCAGCATACTTACTATTCGTTCAAACAGGAAAACCAAAGCCACAATAATATGTAAACAAAGAACCGCAATAGAATTACAGTTTATATTAAATTTTAATAAAAACACACAAAAATACTAACCAATCCACTGGCTCTCCCTTTTCATTCCTACATTGCGGAGTCAAGCCCGTACAATCAGTCACAAAAATGGAAAACACAAAAAATGCTATATAAAAACACATCGCGACGCGTGTATGATGCACGAATACCTCCATCGAAGTAACAAGAGACTCAGGAAGTCCCCGATACTGGTGTGTTTATGATGTCATTCAACACGATCGCATCACTACCGGCAATGTATCAAACAATTACTTTATTTACACAACATCCCCAATTATTTCCCTTCGATTATTACGCACGGTTGCCGAAATCAGAATGATTTCATACTGTTACATCCAACTGTCAAATCGTTGCAACTGACAAAGGAACGCTGCTACAAGGCCGTGATGCTGGTAGTAATACATAATATAGCCTTTATTCACAAACACATAAGGCCTGTTATTGAGATAATCTGTGTCATAATGTCTCGACCAATGACATAATCTCGTTTACGATTGGTTCTGTCCTTATGCGCACGGGCATTATTCATCACGCGGGTTATTTAATATGTGTAGTCTAACAAGAATGAAATAAGAAGGCAAAATAATTTAACAATTTATATTTTAGAAATACAAAAATATAAAAATAACATTATCCTTAACATACGGAAGACATACATGATATGGCGCGATACAGACAGTAAAAAAATAAATGCTTTAATAAATCCATTGAACACGTACAAAAATAAATATATGTTCAGTACTAATTTATTTACTGTTGTGTGGGCATAGATACGGCAGCCTTAGCGTGAGAAACATCGCTCTGTCTCCAGAATGAGACGACTGTTTTCAATTCTGTGAAGAAGTCAATACCTTGTTTGCCGCAGAAGTGGTTGGTACCTAAGAAACTGCCTCGGGAACCGGTGAAAGAGAACATGGAAAGGGGAACAGGGATGGGGACATTTACACCGACTTGTCCGACATCGATTTCGTTGGCGAACTTCCTCGCGGTAGCTCCGTTGGTTGTGAAGATGGCTGTTCCATTTCCGTAGGGGTTTGCATTGATCATTTGGATTGCCTCATCAAGGGTATCGACAAATAGGCACACGAGTACGGGTCCAAAGATTTCTTCCTTGTAGCATTCCATGTTTGTTTTGACGTCAGTGAGGATGGTTGGGCCAACAAAGTTGCCCTTTTCGAAGCCTGGGACCTTGACGCCACGGCCGTCGAGAACTAACTTAGCTCCCTCCTTTACACCTGTAGTAATAAACGTATTTTAGATATTTTATCGACTAACAATACAACCGTCATGATTTTTTCATCATCATCTCCCGAGCCTTTTCGCAACTATGTTGGGGTCGGCTTCCAGTCTAACCGGATTTAGCTGATACCCCTTGGATAGACTGCGTCAGACTTACTGGCTTCTGACTACCCCTAATTGTCATGATTTTTATCTTCCATTACATGGAAGCCTGGAAATTAATAAACAGTTACCTAATTTTCTAAGACTAAAAAAAATACAAAAGAAAAATACTACTAAATCATGATATGACAGTCTTCTTTTTAATCTATACAACTAAATGTAGGACAATATACCTTTAAGGTTTTAGATGGACTCTCAAATATAAGGCGAACAACAGAACACAACAATATACCTGAAATAAGTCAAAATAATCCTTTTATTTGAGGGAAAGGGACAACCCGACCCCTGACGCTACCGACTGAGGGAGCATGACTTGCTAAATAAATCCGTAAACTAAAATTTAATTCCTGAGTTATAGATTTGTTTAAACTTGGACCTTTTGACAATATAATATATCTTAATTCATTTTTTTATAATTTACCTGATTCCACAAGTCGGAGTATTCTTTCTTTAGCCTTGACGGAGATGACGGGTCCTACATCAGTGGCGGGCACGTGACCGGCGTTCACTTTGAGAGCCTGCGCACGCGCCACTAGATCGGGGATCCATTCTTTTGCCTGACCTATGAGAAAAAGAACAAAGACATGGTATTTTTCGAGTATACATTCATAATCACCTATTTTGATAATGTTTTGAAGGATTTATAAAACTTTTAAATTCAGGCAATTATTTATTGGTCACCTGTTAAAACAAACAAGTAAAAAAGTAAATGGTCCCTATATACCTATGGGGGAAGTTAAGTACCAACTTTAAGGTATATTATATATATATTTTTTTAACATGCCCAATATTCGACGTTTAATCAGAAATTTCCAAAAATGCTTATTTAACAGCATCTACAGTAACACAATGTCGTATCTAATACCTTTACTCCCCTCTTCTTCCAGCTCTACTACAGGATATAAGTAGAATTAAAAGTAACACTGTATCATCATCCACCATAGCCTTTACCAGGCTTAAACCTTTACTTGTGTTTTACATGGAGCGACTGCTTATTTTACCTCCTCAACCTAATCACCTGGGCAATCCCATTGTAAAACTATATCTACGACTATATACGAGAGACTATATAGTTCCAAGTAACACCAACTGACCGACAAACACGGCAGTGCTGAGCGCCATGCAGCGCTGGCCGGCGGCGCCGAAGGCGGCCCCCGCCAGCTGGTTGAGCGTGTGTTCCTTGTTCGCGTCCGGCATTATCACGCCGTGGTTCTTGGCGCCCATGTTGCTCTGAACGCGCTTGCCTGCCAAAATTTACAACAATAATTAATTAAAATTAATTACAACGTATGTATAAACATTATTACAGAAGTAAAGTCGTCCATAGCATCGTGGAATCGTAAGAGAGAGCTGAAAGAAATCTTTTAATTTTAGCAGACTATCTCTCTGGTTATAAATAATAAAATAATCGTGTTTCTAAGTATGTACAGACGCCAGCACGTCAACTTACCCAAATATATCAAATTTTACCATTCCAACATTAACCTTCCACTATTAGGATGAATTTGAAAACCCATTAAAAAAATTGACAGACTGAAGTAGGTTGATGTGCTACTATACTCAAAAAGTTCAGCCGTTCAGGTAAATATTATATTTTAAATGTAAAATGTCAGGTTTATAATACCTAGTCTGGTACCCACTATAGGTTTTATACTATACAAAGTCAAGTCTTTACATACCGGCAGCCGAAGCTCTGGTGTATATATGTTTGCCAGCCGCATCACCTCCGACAAATGACACAGCCTTGATGTCAGGGTGGTCGCAAATGAAATTCACTGGGTTGTGAGTACCGTGGATGACCTGAAACAAATATGTGGTAAAAAATAGGCACACCTTTTTAATTGCCTTCAGAAAAAGTTTTGATATGTGGTTGCTAACTTAATAACAAATACTTATTCTACATAATATATCTATTACCTTCGAATTCTTAAAACAAAATTATTAAGTATGTGATAAAAGTAAAACAAAATTAAAATAATACGTTATTTCAAGTCGATGGTGCATAGATATGAAGGTAATTAATTTTATTAGGATTTGAAATCACTAAGTAATTTTTTTTTAACTACAATTTGATAAACTTCCTTAATAGATTTTAAACTTTGTCTCTAAAGCATAATAATATGGTCCAAAGTTGATTGGGAAAATTTGACAGTTTCGTGGTAGCTTGATGTGCTGGCATCTGTAGAAGTAACTCCAGTTGTGATAAAATAAAAAATCGACAATTATTGTACCATCTTAGTATTAAAGGCCACTACTCTTAACCAATTTTAAGGCATGGCAATGAACAGATGCCAGCACATCAAACTACCCGAAATTGACAAATTTTACAAATCAACTTTAAAACATATGCTTCAGGTATAAAGTTGAAAATCCATTAAGGAATTTTGACAGATTGTAGTAACTTGATGTGCTAACGTTAACAACGCCGGGCGGCGCTCCAGCCTCGTTGAGGAGGTCCATCATCATGAGTGTCGCTCCGGGATCCTGTTCTGAAGGCTTGATGATGCAAGTGTTGCCAGTGGCCAGCGCAGGCGGGAACATCCACAGGGGAATCATTACGGGGAAGTTGAAGGCAGCCACACCTAGAAGATTTTTTTTTTGTAGTGTTGGTAACGTATTTATTTACTTCTTTGTCTCCTGTTATCTTTTAACAAAATAACAACTTGTAAAAGGATAATAAATAAATATATAATAATACATATAAATAAACATGAAATTAAATGTGTATATTGCTTTATATTTATACATAGTGTTATTATGTATATGTTTCTTTTTCCGTGGCCGAACTGAAAATAAAACGAAGCCGGTGTAGTAATTTTTGTTTTTATTAATTCTTCCAATGAAAAATTCGATAGACTACAATCAAATAGTGCGTCGATCATTTGAAACAGTAGACGACCAATAACAATTGACCTTATATGCCTAACAATGAATAGAACATGTTGCTGATTGTTATAATGCTAGTTCGTACATCGAAATATTGCGCATAGGAAAACCAATAGTTGTTTTGATATGTATTTATTAGTATCAGCTGGAAACAAATAAGATAATTACACCCCGACGTCACAATATTTATCTTGTTTGAAAACAATTTGTAGGTACGTCTTTATCGTTGTCAATCGAAAAATTATTATTTATGTTAGTTATAGTATAACTAAATATAGCATAATAATACAGATTTAATTATAGAGATATAGGGCCTTACCACAAAAAAGTTTGACACGTGTTTAAAGAAAAAACTGTATACAACATTATTTTAAACACGTGTCTAACTTTTTTGTAGTAAGGCCCATAAAGTTACTTAATTCTAAACTATATAAATTATAGGCTGATTAACTATAACAATCTTTTATTAAACTATATATTCGACTGACAAAAAGATTTTGAACAAAGGACATTCATTTGGTGAAGGTTTTAATATGTCTTCAGTAATGCGAACTTACCTCCTACAACGCCCAAGGGCACCTTGTAGCTGTGTGTGTCCATGTCCTTAGCGATGTTCTGGATGGAGTCACCCAACTGAAGAGTTGTAATACTGCAGCTGTTTTCCACTGACTCTGAAGATATCAGAATAAAAATACATTTAGGAGCTACAGAAGTAACACCCGAATTTACAATGATTTGTAAAAACTTAAACATGTCGCAATAGAAAGTTATTATAGGATATCTTTTGCGAGATATTGGGACGACCTAGAGGCCTACCACCGTGATTGGTTGGAACACTCAAAAGAGCGGTAGGTGTGGAAACAGAAGGGGTAGGGTTGGGGAGACCTTTGCTTAGCAGTAGGACAGTACAGGTTTATGGTTTTTAGGTTCATATAAACAGCGTCAGGTAATATGGCTATGTTTCCGAATCATAAAATGACTTTCTCTCTCTTTCATCTTTGTCTCATCTCTTTCATCATTTTTTCATTTTTCTCTTTCATATTTTACTTAACTCCTGCATTAAATAAAGAAGATTTACTAAGATCATTAATGTATGAATACTTACGAATGCCTCTGAGAACATCGCCCTCAGCGTCAGCGATGGTCTTGCCTTGCTCCTCTGTGATCTTAGCCGCCAGCTTGCTCTGGTTCTCTCTCAATAGGCGGGCGAATCTGTGAGAGTCCAAAATATGTTTTTCTATTACCATGTTAGCTTATTTTCAGGATCCTCACAACTTATCAAGAATAATCCTCACAACTTTTGGGGTCATTAAAAAATCCACAAACTAGCAAAATCTATTTTTTAATATACCTCATATATTTGTACAGACTTCAATGATAAAGTTGAAAATCTATTAAGGAAATCTGACAGATTGTAGTAGCTTGATGTGCTAGCGTCTGTACATAAAGAGCGACTTCAAATCTTAAGGGACCATTCCCAAAATTGGCAATAATATTTAAGTACTATATAGTAGCAATTTGAAACTGATTTCGGTCCAACTCGAACCTGATTGGCCGATTAAGAGTCTACTATTAAACAAGCAATATAAGATGCTATAAAAATATCTGCCACGGCTTTAATGGGAGGTAGTATTGTGTTTATAGATTACAATTATAGTGAAGATAAATTAGAGATTATTTGTCATATTTTTTTCATACTTGCGTATTACTTGTTAACCACGTTATGTAGAGGAGAGCCAATGTTAAATGAGTTAACTGTTCCGGGGTATGAAAGTTCTTCACTATTGTAATGTATGAACACAATACTACCTCCCATTAAAGCCGTGGCAGATATTTTTATAGCACCTTATATATGATGGAGTAGTACAAACCTGAACATAAGCTGTTGCCTGGTCATGATGGTGCTCTGGCTCCATGATTTATACGCCTTCTTGGCGGATTCCAGTGCAGAGTTCAATTCATCCTGAGTTGCCTCTGGTACCCTGTCAATTATAAGACATTATTTAACAACAACTTAAGTTTTAGCTATGTTGGATGTAGCAGAAAAATATTTCGAACAAGGGTCAAAAAATCTTCTACTAATAACCAAGTAGGTAAACCTACATTTAAAATTTGTGTTTCAATATGTAAAGTTTATATAGATTTTTTTGAATATAGTTCATAGAATTAAGTTTTTATCCAATACAGAAAGAGATAATGAATGTCATGCAGCTGATATTTTCTGATTTCTTAGAATGATAGAACCTAACAATAATTATTTCACCAAAAACATCTTCTTATTATGTAGGTTTTGTTACATAACTATTAAAGATAAGCTAAAACTATTAAACACGTAATTGTACGAGGAGGCAAATAACATGAGATAGCAGTAAAAAACTGTGTTATCAGTAATCAAGTCAGCATATGAGGCCAGATTTAATATAGGTACTTATTTGATAAGAATTAGTGGGGAACGCTGATTAAGGTGTGTCGCTGTCGCTATGTCACAGTCAAAAAAACTTGGCACACAATAGATACAATTATTTAAAGTAGGTAATTACATATTAATAGCCGAACTTCCAACTTTCGTAGAGGAATAAATTATATGCGCATATTAATTAATATAAATAAGGCTCGTCACCTTCTCTCATTCTTCCTAAATCCCCAAATTACTCATGCTTTTATTAAATTTATATTCTCTAACAATATTAAGCTCTAACACTGTTTTATAACTGTGTATTTTATTATTTAAATGTTATTATAGTAATTGAGCATACATTTCTCTAACATATTTTTTATTGTTTGTGTTTGTTTCAGACCCGAAAGGATCACCATAAAAAGTCTTTGTTCTCCTTCTAATAATTGCGGTAGCCTTCGGCAAATCGCCATAAAAAAATAATGTTCCTAAATAAAATATGAATACTTTTATATCAATGTTTATTATCATAGTCTATTTGCTCGAAACATTTATTAATGGCTGACATAATAGATAATAGTGTATGTAACTTCCATTTCATATCTGCGGCAATTTGATAACAGTTATAACTACAGTAATTGTTAACTTATTCCATTTAAAGTTTAATTAAGGATATGTATTATGTCCTAATTTTATTTACATTTTTATGTTATTTTATGATCACTGTATAACTACAAAGCATTATATGCTATGTTTCAAAATACTCGGAATATCGAAAGTAGTCTTCTCATGGGTGGTAATCCAATACAATCAACAAAATGACAACACACACAATCTAACAAGATGTGCCTTGATAAGATTTAAATTTTTAATAACTACAAAAATATTAATTTAATAAAACTTACTTGAGACTTAGCTGGGGCACTGCCATGCCCTCATATAATCAAGAAGAAGTTAATATTATTTTAAATTACCTGCCAATGACTTCGTTGGTAGCTGGGTTTGTAAGTTCAATCCAGTTGTTCGTCTTGGACTCCACATACTGCCCGTCAATGAAGAGCTTTGTGGTGGGAGCGGCGCTGCTGTAACTTCTATGGAGTATCAGCTGAGATCGGACACAAAAAAATGAACATATATTATAATATATAAATAGTTAATATTAGTATATAATTATAAATAGTTTGTTAAGTATATTGTTACTAACAATATGAGTCTCGTTAAAAAATAAATATAGATATATTTCTGAGTATAAATGGTGATTATTGTGTCATGAATATTGCGTCACTTATTCAATGCAATTATTATATTCTGTCCTTCTTATCATCAGTTTTGATAATGTTGACCTAAACATGTTATTTAACTTGATCTTAGACTACATCACTGTTTTAAAATTTAAAAAGAATAGTTGGATAAAATTTTGTTGGCTGTTTATTTTCATGTGTTTTTTATTTACAATAGTCAAGGTCATAGAAATTCCCATTTTACGAGTGATAAGATAAAATAATATCTTAAGATTACTATTTTATCTATGCAATAACAATTAACATACAGTGGAATGATAATTGTACCAAATTAGAAAGTAGGTACAGACGCCAACACATCAAGCTACTACAATATATCAAATTTCCTTAATAGACTTTCAACTTTATCGTTGAAGCATATGGTTGAAAGTTGATTGAGAAAATTTGACACATTCAGGTAGGCTGACCAGCTGGCGTCCGTACTTACAGCGAACCCCAAAAGTTGGGGAACTCATTCAAAAATAATAGCTTAACTAACAATGCAAACACCAAGATCGACTTAACACCCTACATGATCAAAAGTAGGAACAATCAATTGGCAATTCTAGTTTAATAACAAGACATCCATAACACTACTATTATCAATTGAGTGTTCAGCTACCTTTGAACTTTTAGAAGCCAATCCTTGTGGTTTTGTGAGCTGTCCGATGATTTCTCAGTTTATCCTAACAACAATACTGACAGATTAGGGATGCTACATTACTCAGCACTTTTGTATATTTGGATGTTTTCATCGACTTTTAGGGCTGATGGTAGTATCACATGATGTGCTCATACGACTCAAAAAGTGATGGTTTGGCTTTAACTTAGGGGTGGAGTTTTAAATCACCACAATATGCCAAATAGATACCAACATTTTAGTTAGCGGTTTCCTTACTCTCAGAAGTATCATACCTAATACCTACTACTCATCTTCTCGACATCAATATTGCGTAAACTCAATGAAATTTCAATAGTGAATAAATGAAAGACATGTTGAAACTAGAACATCAACATTCAACTGCGCAAAAGCCCAGTGGTATCAGTTATAAATAATGTAACCAGTTTAAATACCAAATTATGTGAATGTATAAACCCTCTTTGTTTGTCTATAGAACAGCTACTTACTGTCAGTAAAAGGGAAAAGAAAAATCATGTATGACATACTGATACCAATATTTATTGGTCAAGTAGAAAATAATTCAGCCACTTTATTTTTTTCAGAAAGAATACACATTATAAAGTTATGGTACAAGTAACGTATATTATTTGCGCACTGATATTTAAATAATAACGCACACAAAAAGATGTCATGTGCCTATTAGTTATATAGCAGTATTTTTTTTAGTTTTGCTCGTATTGTAATTCATTCCTTTCCCATAATTTATAATACCGGTCAGAGCAGTTCTTGTTTAAATATTTATAAGCCGATAACGTGACTGCGCACAACGTGCAGTGTATAATACACATGATGAATTAAAAATAGCCTACCTATGAATAAATATAAAAACTATAAGTACTTACTTCAGCTTTCAATAACTTCAGCATTGCGGAGGCCATGGCGTTCTTATTATATCGATAAACACCAAGATATGTGAGCGGCCCTCGGGCGTGAAGGGGGCAAAGCCGACTGAGCCTGATTAAAATACATATATCTGACCTTGAATTGATAAACCTGAATTTTATTTGTCGTCATGTATGGATTTGTTTTGATTTCGGATAATTATTTCATTTGACAATAACGCTCCGTTTCATGGTAAACTTAGTTTTTTAAATTATTCGTGTTTGGAATTTGCTTTATAATCTCTAAATTAGGTTTCGTTATCTCAGATAAAGACATCAGTAACAATCCGAGTAGTTTTGGTGTTTCACTTGTAATTGTGAATTAAAATCAATGCAATAATAATTGTAACTTGAAATTGCTAAAACTGTTATCGTGGAACGGAACGCGTTTCTATTGACATATGTGACACATGTAATCATTGACATTGACAAGAACTCCTAAAATACTAGTATTACTAGTCAAAATAAAACTGTATAATATATTAATTTCTCTATTCGAAATTAAGCTCTTTTATACTTGCTATAATAATCTATATAAATAAATAGTGATTCGGCTGACCATTCAGCGGAATATTCAACTTCGTCAAGGCAACTCCCATATTAGATGTTACTAGATGTTACATATTAATGAACCTTATCATTAACAGAGGGCGCTGATCATTCAAAATTAATCCTCAAGCAAATTAAGATCCTTATTAAATGTTTTACTAAATGCATGTTTTTATTTCCCTGATATTTAGACTTTAAGTATTGATGATTGAAATTCCATCAAAAGATTAATTATTGTGCCTGCTTGGGTTGTTCATTGTAATGTAATGTTTACCTATGAATATAGGTATAAGTATTGTCAGGACTCAGGACCACAATGAAGTCGTTGATGAACTTTTAAAATGATTTTAGATAGAACTTTACGACAAGTTTTGACATGCATGGAAAATATTATTATTATTTTAGAAGCTCGTTTTGCATCCGGTGGGGTTGTCAGGGTTGCCACAAAGACCCCGTTGATTAACTGGAGAACAGCAGTCCACTGTGTT
This sequence comes from Heliothis peltigera, assembly GCA_958496145.1. Lineage (NCBI taxonomy): Eukaryota > Metazoa > Arthropoda > Insecta > Lepidoptera > Noctuidae > Heliothis > Heliothis peltigera. The sequence continues at coordinate 5,937,356 of OY292333.1, forward strand.
GATAAGCCAACACTTGATCAAACAGAGACATAGTAACTCTACTGTATACGGGGTATGTATTAAATACATTATACATACCAATTTATTTTATTACCTGTATACATAACTTCATGTTCAGCATTAGCTTTAGGTACTGAGGTACAAATTGCGACATGTAGGTAAGTATTATACTTAGGTATACCAATATCAGTAGTTCCAGTATGCAAAGTTAAAATTGAACGGAAAATTAGAAACTCTTCTTTATAATCTTTATTCTGAAAAAATTGCCGCATCCAAATTTAGAATTCCATTTTAACTAGAACTATGTAGGTTTGAAGTACCTGCCTGCATCGATGCCTGATATATTTCCTACCTCTAATCAATGCAACAAGTTTTATCAATCAGTTTGTAATTTCCAAATTCCAATATCTGATTGATGAACTGAATGATAACTAAATTATACTGACTGATATATACCTACGTATGAAAACAGGTAAAGAAACAAATACATAAAAAAATAGTGAAAAAGCCGTACCGCAGAAGGGTGATTAGATAGGACCTATACCAACACTCTTTAATAGACAAAGGGTGATGAAGTACTAGGATAGGTACATTCCTTAGACTTAGCCTGTTAATCATCATCATCTGCCTAGACTTTTCCCAACCTTGCTGGGGTCGGCTTCCAGTCTAACCGGATGCAACTGAGAACCAGTGTTATATATGAAGCGGCTGCCTCTCTGATCTCCAAAAATCCTTCTCAATCCAATACCGGTCAACCTGATACTCCTTGGTAAGACTGGTTATCAGAATTTCTGGCTTCAGGCTACTCGTAACGATTGCCAAATATGATCAAATGACAGCGGAAAACCCTCGTTTTCTCGTAATTAGGGAGGTAGAAATTGAACCATAGCGCTTCTCTGGGCTTTTAAACAGGAAAACCCTGGTGCCCTTCCCTACGTTAAAGCTCACATGTTTTACAGTTTGTGATCTCTTTGCTAAACAACTGTGATATCAAAGCATTGGTTAACTTTCAGTATTGTTTAAAAGGTGATTACTAAAAGGTACAGGTCCATTCACCTGTTTAGTGTTAATCTAAAACCACATTTTGAAACTCCAATTAGAGACCTTGTTTCGCTCACTGTGGTAACTCCGACTCCATTCAGTTAGTTTTGGTTATTTTAAGGAAAATTGCCCCGACGTTGCTAGGGTAACTAACTAATTTAAGTGTAATGTAGGTTAATTTAAACTATAATTAAAATAAAAGGCGTTCGTTATTCGTTAATTGAATAAACAAAGTCATTGGCTTTGATATAGCTAGTTACTAATGCAGTTAAAGTAGGATTGTATATCTATTAAAAACTAGCTGAACTAGTTAAAGTCTATAACAAAGTTAAATATTTCGCAATCTGTGCGACCCCAAATTGACTGATAACGCGTATCATTATTCATTCATCCAGTAGCAATGTCTACGTTCAGTGGGGCACGTAGGAAAATTTCGTTGTGTGATCTAAGCATGATATGGGAAAGCTGATTATGCAAATATCTGGGTACCTAGGTATTCTAGTAGTAAAGATCAGTCAGTGCAACACAGAGGCGCACGTAGGTAGGCTGATAAGAGGGTCAACGACCGGCCTATCGGTCATGCACACAACGACTCACCGTAGCGAATGAGTCTACACACACATGCGCTGTAAGCGAAACGACTGATTGAAAATGCGGATGAAAATTTAATATCGCAAAGCAGTTTCCATTCGTCGCTTATGGGCGTGATAAAATTACCAACGGTCTTCTGAATCCAAATAAAAACTCATTGTATAGAATGGCAGTGCGCAACATAATTTTAATTCCAAGTTGTGTATGATTCATTTTCCGACGAGACAAAGGAAATATCTACATCCACTTTATAAATAAAGTCTGTATTAAACTTCACTTATGTATATTATTATTTTGCAGTAATAGAAACGGTCTACCGGCTGTAAACATGAAGCCTATTTTTAAATCAATAAAACAATACCTCAATAGAAATCAAAGCTTGTCTGAACTACGAATCAAATAAACCTTGTGGTTACCGTTCTTTTGAACTATCTACGGATAGTGATGACTGACAAATGGATTAATGCGTTAATAGCTTAAACAAAGAAACAACATCAGTATTATAGCCACTGGTTAGGAAATACACACCTTTGATTTTTTCCAACTAAATAGGTTAAACTACATAGGTGGTAAGTAGTGTTAGTGAAACAATCAGCAATGCTGCAGCGCTGCATTTGTTTCGCTACTTCAGCTGAACATAAACCATTTTATCTCGCTTTATTATTTTATGGATGTAAATCAATTATGACGCTACAAGACGAAGACATTTTTAAATGTATAACATCAAGTTCCTAACGTTCACGGTCTTACTATCCGAAAGTTAAGAGTATCCACTGAAAACGTATTAATATTTTTCAACTGCATACGCCTAAAGGTCTAGGTACTCGACGTCCGTCTTTGTTGAGATCCAGTACAATATCAGTGTCCAGTGGTTGTGAGCTGGACTCCCATTCGGACACTGCACCGTGTGTATACATATACATATGTTCACCCACTTATATACTTCGGTCAAATATGACATTTTACTAATGTTCCATCTTTTTTATTCTTCACTTTGTTTTTTCTTTTTAATCTTTGTGCCTTTTTTTGTTTGTGCTGAATATACGTTTTATGTATTTAGATGTATATTAGAATGTATATACAAGAAAGTGAACAACATAACAGTCCTGAGCTCAAGGAGGAAGAAGTACAAACGCGAAGAAATTAATTTTCAAAAAAAAAATATTAAAATATTGACAAGGCGTTAAATAATAAAACCAACTATACATAGTTAATGTAGGAACCATGTGGGAACGTGCATTATATACAATTCATACATAGGTACCTACTTACCTAGTATTTATGGAATTATGGGAAAAAGCGAGACTGGTTGGAAAAACCATACTACAACAATGTTAATATTAATTAAAACTTGTTTCATTAAGCTGTTGTGAATAGGTGCACATACTGATTGTAATGTGCATGAGTTCCTATATCCAGATAAGGGAAACATCATTGCTTTAATTACATTATGCGTTGATATTGCGCAAACGCAGTCACAGCTATAAACTGTACATTATAAATATGTCAATGTTTGAAGTATGGTATCACGTAAATACAAGTTGTACGTAGTTGTCACTCTTGTCTGCAATTGATAATCGCCTATTATTATTAAATGTCGTTGTTTATATTTATTACTATGACGCTTGTTATGTCTGTTCTTTGTAACGGGATATTTTTCTTTAGAACACTGAAGCGAGTTATGTAGTAAATTAATTTTTATTGTTTATTAGGTAGTTACTGACATAGAAGGTAAATGTGAGTTTCCTTTCAATGAATGAGCCATAACCCGAATTAAACATTTTCCCCCTTAATATAAAACGTGGTTTTAAAAAGTACCTGGTTTAATGCTAGGTTTAGGCCATTAACTTTGTTCGAGATAGTGGTTTAAACTTAGTACTAAAGCTGGTACTTTTTAGGATCACGATTTATAATAAGGTGGCGTATCTTTTCAAATTTATACTACTTAGTATTTGAATCATAATAAATCCTGCAATATTCATGGTATCTAATATGCTGGTATCTTTTTTTGTGAGAAATCATCAAATGACCCCTCCCGCTGAGGGTGCAGCTGGAGGGAGTGTCAGACTCTTATTGAAAAAAACCCACTGTGTTCCTTGTGGAGGTCCTTGTGTGCCAGGTCCACGCTAGCTCTTCAAATAGAAAAAAACTCATTAAATATACGTGAAAACTTAATATAACAAAGAACAGCTTCACTATATATCACCCATAAAACCCCAGGCAGACGTGGTGCAGCCAATACATACAACAGACTGTAATCTTGAAGTCAACCAGTAAGTTATTACCTCATTATCATAATGAATTTCTCGACAACATTGTTGAGGACTCCTGTCGGGATAAAGTTAGGTCGGGGAGATAACCCGGCGGCCTCGTCTGCTCTGAAGCCATGCAAATTCGTTAAAACTTGAGTGTCGTCGCTTGCATGCCATTTTACAGGAGATGGTAAAACTTTCTCACCAAAGTAACCATCTACTTATTTTTAAAGGTTCTTTCTGCAATTTTGACGACCAGATGGCGTGGTGGTTAGTAAACCTGCCTGCCCCGCTATAGGTCACGAGTTCGATTCCCGCATAAGTCAAACATTTGTGTGCATGAACATGGGTGTTTGACTTAGTCTGGGTGTTTCAATGTATAATATGTATGTATTTTCAAAAAGAGAAGTATATAAGTATGTTTATCATTTGTCTGGCACGCATAGTACAAGTTCTGCTTAGTTTGGGACTAGATGACGATGTGTGAATGTGTAAGTAATATTTTGTATGTCTTTTTCCGACCACGGGACTATAGAGTCCCGGATTTTTGGAAGGCGAACGTGGGGCCGAAGCCAACACGCTGAAGCCCTTTTAAGACAACTTTAATATTATGTAATGGTGACACAAAACCGACGATTATCCCTGTATACACTATGGAAATGTACCCAAGGACAACCCCCGGTTTGTGCTAAACTATTGCTAAGTATGGAAGAAAATCTACTTGGGTTATTGTGGTGGGATGCTAGTGGACTAGGGAAGGGAAAACTATGGGGACTATGGCCCCTGCCGATAACAATGTAATAAATACATGTAAAAATGGCAGGAGGAGACTCGCCAGCTCACTTACCGGGCCCCCGGGAACTAGTCGCTAAGTCGCAACAAGGGGGCAACGGGGACGTGAGCGGCTGAAGGGTGAGGTTGCCCCGGCCGGCTTTCTACCCAGATCACGCGCCTTAAAACCGGCATCAAGCCAGGGTCCAGCATCTCTGTGCCCACTCGCCACTTACCCGAGGCATTCACCCTCCGAGCATTGCTCTAGCGACTCCACTCTGGACGGCCAATGAAGGCAAGCCAGAGGCGGGAGACCTGTCCCCCCTCAGGGTTCACTCCGGCAAGCCGGAGGTGAGGGACAGTATCCTCTCCCTGGAGCACTCGGTACCCGCGGGGTCGCTACTCCCCGACATCCACCTCAGATGCCCTGCGGGCTAAGTAATATTACTATTATACATATTATTGAGGAATATTAATTAGAAGTTAGGTCTTGTGAGCTATGGGGTTCTTTAAGTTAATTAAAGTGATGTGGGTTTTCTATGGTTCATGATTGGTGGTTGTCATAAAAAAGGTGGTTGTATGTACAAGTGATATGTGTTGCGTAAATTCCCAATCACCCAATAAGACAAAGCGAAAAGTAGAAATGTAGAAGGATGTAAAATTTTAAGTATAATGTTGTTTACAAAACAATTATTTTGTCCAACATTGTACGATTAGAAAAGATAGAAATTAATCGTCGATAACAATAGGTACCTACGTTGTACACAGAGATGAATGACCTTTTGTGTTGCCAAGGTAATTTTGTTGATTTATTATGTTAGAAAAATAAATATTATGAAATTCTTTCTTGCAAATTAGTCAGACTATTATCTTAGAATTGATGATGAAAATATAAATAACTTATCGAAGACTTAATTCGCAATATAATTGTTTGTGACAAAACATGACGAGCGTTATTAATTACGATAACACTCTATGCCATTAAGTGAATGTCTTTGTTTGGTTACAAACTTGAATAACGTAGGTACACACTATGATTTCAAGAAAATCGGTGAATCTTACAAACAAAATGTTTTATAGATAAGGTTGTATCATCTCATTACTAGGTATTCAAGAGTTTTGACTGATACGGTGGCGTCTGAAGCATTTGATAACAATGTTTTAAATAAACAATGAGTTCGAGTCTTTTCCTTTGTTAAAGTCGGTTTTCAGTCTTACCAGGTGCAGTTGCATACCAGAATTTTTCTTGGAGCGACTGCCTGACTGAGATCCACAGCCCGGTTATCCTGACCAACCGCAAAGACATTGTAAATTGTTTATAATATACGTAAATCAAAAGTTTCGCGATAAATTGGCGATCCGCAGTCACACAAGTTTACACAACTGCCAATATCTCACGTTAATAATTCGAACAAGTTTAAGAATTTGAAATAACATTAATTCTACATATGAATATGCAAACGATACCAAATTTTTATGTGGTCGTTACCAGCCAGCGTTAAGTTTGTCAGCTGTTGACGAAATTCCTAAATAATAATAGAGACGTTTTAGAATTTAAGACTCAACGAACTTAGATTAGGTTTATTTGCTCTGTGATAGGCGTGTGGCTTATGATGCCGTAGATAAAATAATATAAATGTTACGCACCACAACAATGAACAAAGGACTCCTTAGTAATTTCGTAAAAGACTACAAGAGCTCTCTAACAACAATACCATAGTTACTTTTTTCTTGTGTTTTTACATTTTCTGTGACTCATCCGTGTCTGTTTTTACTTTACAAAGATCTAATTTCATTTCAAGGCACGGGAAAATCTATGATTTCTATTAAAATTGATATTTACACACCTTATAATGCCCATTGAGCAGTTCTTAGTATGTATCTTCTGTAACTGTATGTAGCATAATAATATGATATAATATTATTTAAACACATCTAGTGAGCGAAGAATTTTCCGAGAGTTAACAATGATTCATTCAATAAGCCTAGCAAATTATAGTGTAAGTCTTCCTGCTGTACTTCAGTAAGCAGACATAATACAAAACAAGCATAGTGATAGTTGCATTGCAGAAAATAAACATTTCAGAACTCAGATTGTACAATTCTTTATCACATCGTTTGACGAAAAAAGATATTCTTGATTTTTCTTTTGATTTTTGTGTCAAATTTTCGCATTAAACATACCCATGCCTACCTAGTTCCGTATACCATAATTCTTAATTAACATAAAACGTTAACGTCACAGCATTCAGGAGCTATCCAGCAACGCGATCTCGTAATTGGTGCGCAAACGCATATCGACGCACAATCTAAACGCAGTACGTTCTCTATTTGAGAGCTAGGTCAACGCTCGCCGTATCGCTCATTTAGCTATAAACAAAGTTTATCGAACGCACTCGGCCCACACAATGGCGCTGAGCGACATTAAATTCACCTACAGTGCCTATACCAACCGCACAACATATGGTGTTTTACAGCCAACTCAGATTAAGCGTGCGCAAATCCATTTTTCATGGGCTATACATACAACTAAGCGACGTTTACCTAAATATTAATTAAAATGCTAACATATTTTAAAATTTTAAGTAGAGATATGCTTACGGGTGTTGCTATTATTTCTGTATGCAATTAAATTAAAACTATTTTTATATTTAAATGGAATAAATAAATGATAATTTTCTCATACGAGAATTTGTCCTGTGTAAGGTACCTATATCAATGAAGGCTCGAACGTTTTACCTCATAACTAATTTTCCATCCTTCTTGATACTCCCCTAGGCAGTAATCAGTGAGAGTAAGATAAGCTAAACAAACATCCGCAAAATAACTAGGTATTACAAATAAAAATTACTAGATACGTCTTATCAAAGAATAGAAGCCTCATGCGACCTTTTATCTCTGAAAGAAATTCGAAAACACTTTAATTAAGTATGCAATAATTTAAATTACAAAGATTACAAAGACTATGACGGAAGCAAATTATAATGTGTTGACCGATAACAAGTTTTGTTTAATTTTGGGAATAACACATTGTCTCGTGAATGTGGTTCTTAAAAATAATTCTATGAGTATGGAGTATGTTAATACCATATGTTTTTGAAAAGAATGGTGAAACACTTGAGTAAATATCCGTATTGTGCTCATTTCGATGCCTGACTGCTAGTGGTCGCTATAGGTACGCTGCTGCATTTAATAATAATCAGGACACCTTTTTCCACACACGGTCGGTTAACCCCATGGTAAGCAATTGATGAGCTTGTGTTATTGGTGCCAACACAACTGATAAAATACATATACTTTACACGTATATATTTATACACACATATGAATAGCACCCAGACCAGACAATAAGCATGCTCGTTAAAAAAGGTCGACTGTGCCGGGAATCGAACCCGGGACCCTCAGCTCGGCAGTGCCAACGGGGTCGTTTAATGGTTTGATAAAAACTATTTATTCAGTCTCCAGACACTCCTTACTTTTTTGACAGACTTGTTGATGCAGTTTAGATTTCTTTATATAGCCCAAATAATCGCTAGCCTAAACCGACGCAAAATGAGTCTCCAAAAACCTGGTACATACATACGTCATGGTAAAACCCGATAACACCGAGTCAGGATTAAAAATTGGGACTTCACCGTAAAAAATTGCATCACATCCTATAGTTTCATCGATTTTTCGCAAATGCCTACCTACAGAGCAAGCCGTTTTAGCACCTTTTCTTATCAAAAACCGGTAAATTGGCGCTGTTTAGTTAAATTTAGATTTGGTTGGACCCGTCGAACGAGAACTTTAAGTATTTATAAATCGAGTTGTGTATCTAAACCTGCTAAGAATATGGAAGTAGTATCCTAATTTATTCAAAAAACTAGAGGTTTTGCCGCGGTTTTCCCCGTATCCTATGATAATTTACCTACTTGTGCACCATTAAGTTTATTCCTATATTTTTAATGTTCTTACCAAATACCATAAAAAAACGTCGGTTGGAGGTGGTACACAAAATATACAGTGGGTACAAACAGACCACACATAAAAATTTACTAGTAGATATTCAGTTCAATCAAAGTGTTCTTGTTTAACTAAAGAAATGAAGTGACACAGGTGTACCTTTTATTTTAGTTCTATTTTAGTCTCGCCATACCATTTTCTAATGCTGTTATGTTTGCCTTGGACACACATTCACATATACATATAATGTCATCCCCACATTTAGTGTCGTTTGGTGTACAGGAATTTGATGATAGACCACCTCAAAAAAGACATGTAGGTACTGTCTACAAATATTGTCACTTAATACATTTGAGCAATATTTACAAGAAACATGGTATAGAATAGACACAATACATTTGCTTAAAAAGACACACACCAGCTTCACTCTTTTGCTGAAGCGACCTATTTCCTGCACCCGGATAAAAAGTAGCGTATATGTTTTTCCAATATATAAGCTATGTAACTGCCAAGCTTCTTCTAAATCCATTCAGCCGTTTGGGCGTGAAGAAGCAACAAACATGCAGACACGTCACACACTTGCGCTTGTTTGATATTAGTGTGATGATTTGCATTAATATTTACTTGAGACGTATGTACCTACTAAAGTCATATTGAACATTTAGTATTTTCACACAATAAATACCTACATTTAATAATTTTGTATCGTTTTCCCCTCACTTCGTTATATTAGGATTGTGCTCAATATCTGCAGTCTTATATCGTAACTAATGATGAGGTAAAACGGCGAATAAACTAAATTTTGTTAATTATATTTCACGCTACGATATAATAATATGTATGTAAGTACATTCATAATTAAAGACATTATTAACCATAAAGTGATCACACGACCACATGATGACCACAACTGACCCTTGCACGAGTAAACTAATTTGCTTTTACAATTAGGGTTTTAAGTAAATAAAAAATAATAATTTATTGTTCCACAGTGACATAAAAATTACAAAATTAAGGTTTAAATTATAAATTACGTTCCACATATCGCGAACCGAGAGTAAAAGATATAATCTGCAACTGTACTATGAAGACTAGATTTTAGTTTGTACATTCCTATAATGCAACGAAATCCATTATGTACTCCCAGTTGACAGTTGTCATACATACTTGAAGACAATTTGACTTATAAGAAAGTATGTACGTGTATTTAGTTGCCTGATTACTTATCTCTTTTGTCAACCGTACTTTGTGTATTCATTTCTTTCATTGCATAAATCTTTTCATATTCTCAACCGGTATAAGAATACACAGTACATACGAAATTACCATAACACAACGAATTCTACTCGTATATCTTAGAAGGCGGCAGCCTTGAAAGTTCAAATTTAAATTTCTAGAAGCTGAGTAGGTACACACGCCAGCACATCAGGCTACCCGAAACTGTCAAAATTTCCCATTCAACTTTGAACCATAATGCTTCAGCGATTAAGTTGAAAATCTAATAAGAACATTTGACAGATTGTAGTAGCCTGATGTGCTGGCGTCTATACAAAGAAACATCGTTGCTGACCTCTTGTTATTTAATGAACGATAAAGACGTCGGCAGCTTGACAATAATCTTCTGATAAATAAATCATCGGAAAAAGTCGTTACAATTATATCTTATCAATCCATAATTATGACTACACAAACTGACGTATTCTCTTCTGCAATATTGTATACAACAGTTACTTATTGTGTGTCCGACAGATGTCGTCACTGTATGTTCTGTTTATTATGAACGCAATTAATTTAAAACTAATCATGACATAACAATAAGTTAGTGCAACGTCTATAAATCGAATAATACTGAAATTGCATATAAATTGCGTTAATTTCATAATATTGTGTAAGTAAATAGTGACCAGTGTTGCAATTACATCTATCATTACATGATATAGTTGTAATGAACGATGATTGCGTGTTTACTTGTTGATATCTTAGTTGCGTGTGCGCAGAGCTACGCGGAACCTGCTAAACTTAAATTATGACGATTCATTGATTACAATGCTTAATTAATAGGAAATTAAATCTCTTTGTTGGTGAGAAACACTCCATTTTAGAGCGATGGTAAAGTATCGGAAAATTTGGATTTTTTGTTTTTTATGTTACGAAAGTAAACAAAGCCCCTTTATTTAAACAAAATGGCAGTTTGAAATAAGCTATCTTCCTTAAGCAAAACTCATTCGAGAACCATACTCTATTGTGGTGAAAATAACTTCGTCATAACAAAAGAAAACAAAATTATCACATCAAGAGTATTATCAGCAGCAACACCGTGTTATATCAGAAAATTCTTACAGAAGTCGGATCTTCAAAAGGAAGTTATATGAGTCATTTTTAGAATTCATCATAAGACCTACATTCCACCGTATCTAAATAATATTTCTAAGCCTTCAATAACCATGTTAATAAAAGGAAATAGGTATGGAGACAGTTCGAGTACCAGATTACATTTATCGGCCAATTCGCCCATAAATATATTATCTATATCACTAAAAAAAACTTATCTGTTAAGAATAATTTTTCCTCCGTTGTACTTCCACCTCATTTTCATTTTAACATCAAATATTAAGCAATAAGTGTAGTATGATAAATAAAAAATATTGGTTACTCATACATAATGTATATTTATATATTTCATAGTATATTTTAAGCAAATTTTGTTAAAGGCTTCCCTTGCCATCGGTGTAAACGCCTGCCATACGCTTACATTGAATATCAATGAAGAGGTTAGAACCCTTCGAGTGTCAAATGAACATGTGTACAGACACCGCACATCAAGCTACTACAACCTGTCAATTTACCTGAATATATTTTCAACTTTGTCGCTGAAGTCTATGGTTCAAAGTTGATTGGGAGAATTTGGCAGTTTTGGGTAGCTCCTTTTAAGATACATACGAAAAAAATAATCTCCACGTGTCTCATCACTACATAGTATAAAACAAAGTCGCTTTCTCTGTCCCTATGTCCCTTTGTATGCTTAAATCTTTGAAACTACGCAACGGATTTTGATGCGGTTTTTTTTTAATAGATAGAGTGATTCAAGAGGAAGGTTTATGTACAATTTTAGTATCAGCATTGCACCCGTGCGAAGCCGGGGCGGGTCGCTAGTTACTATTAAAACGAACACGTATTTGGTATTTAGGTAATTTTCTTTATTGCCGAATAAAATTGTGAAACGTCATCTTTCATTTGTTTTAATATAACTTTGGACATTCGACGGGTTATCATCATCATCATCTCCTCCTTACTTCTTTAGTCAAACGAGGCTCTCAGGCCTGTTTCCATGTATACTTATTTTCATTCAGATTCCTATTAGGTAATCCAGCTTACGTGTTAATTACTTTTAGCGACGTATATCCGATAACTCGCTATGTGGGTTACAGCTGTCGATGATAAACTATACCAGGTCGTTGATAATATACTTTACAATACATATTACTTCCTATGCGGGTCACTTATATAATTATCATGTTATAAATAGTAATAAAAAATGTATCACTTTTTTTTTACGTCTGTGTGTTTCAGGCGGGAAAATTTCCAACGTTTCTTGAACCCATGAAATAAAAAAGGATTAATTAGATAGATGATCAGATTAGAAACCATCAGATGCCCTTTAGAAATCTGTACTGACGTTACCTATCAAAAATAAAGAGGCCTTACTCAGTTCCCAGGACTAGTTCCTTCACAAAGATCTCAACTACCACTTAACGTTTGTATTAGCTTGCGCTAGCGGCTTCACCCGTGTCCTTTAGGCATTTCTCCGCGCACCCAAGTTAGTAGCCTTTAGCCTTCCTCGATAAATGGGCTATCACTAAAAGAATTTTACAAATAGGTCCAGTATTTTCCGAGATTAGCGCGTGCAAGCAAACAGACTATTCAGCTTTATTATATTAGTATAAGTGGGTATTTTCTTACATTGTAGAAGCCAATCTGTCTTATTACACATGCAAATGACATAATTACATTACCCACGTACTTATGGTACGCAATTCGCAATGTAATTTTGTTAAACTCTGCAAATGTTTCGAAGAATACAACAAGAATACAACAAATGGTTGCTAAGTATAGCTAACGACTATTTGCCTAAGGCTCAAAAATCCTTAGCGATCGTTAGGCTAACAGCTAACCAATCGTAGTTCTTTGTAATGTCTAAATTATCTTATTTTAAGTATGAGAGGAGTTGGAGTTAACTTAGTAACAGGTCGGTTGTTCAAGGTTAAGTATCGCTTGCAGCACTAGGCCCGTGGATGGGTGACCCTCTGTGTCATCACTAGATACAAAGCCGCTAGCATTTATATGTTTGACAGACGTAATGGTTCGACGTTCACTTGTTACATTTTTATGGCTAACGTAAATGGACGAAAGAAAGCCTGAAAGCCTGACAACTTCATCCTTGACTATTATATCCGTGTACTGTATACTGCTACTCATCTGCATCTGGTTTGATAAAAAGCTGTCCTTAAAATTGGTAGGATAAGACTAAGCAGTTGTTGCAAATCACATAAGTTGTAAGCGTAGATCTTACAAAAAAAAGTTAGGTAGAGTCTTCACTTTTTAGCCAGAGTTTCAACCTCTGTGCCAGAAATTGCAACGATATTTCTCAACATTTAATTAGTTAAATATGATTCAGCTTCCACTTGAGTAAATGCTAAAAATTAATGACTTGACTTTTAGATAGCACTGCCGACTTCCCGGAATTCTCTACCTAGAAATTAATCATAAGATATTGTGCAAATGACATTAATACCTGCATCTGCAGACCATACTCAGACTGGGCTCAAAGAAAAGTTTTAACTTATGTGATATACTTAATTACATAAAGATGAAATTGTTCTTTGAATCTTTTCAACTCGTTTACCACGGAACTGTATTCGTATAGTTTACTCACAGTCTCATCTTAAATATTAAGAGTACCTAGCTTCGGGGGACATGTCTTCGATCAAGAGTTAACAATATTATCCTTATGCAATTTGTCAATTTAAAAAAAAGAAAACACTGTCACCTTGTCTAACTGAATTGTGTGGAGAACGTGTAGCCAACATAATAATAAGAAGAAGAATCTATACTAATATTATTAAACTAAGAGTTTGTTTGTTTTGCTTGAACATGCTAATCTCAGGAGCTACTGGACTGATTTGAAAAATCCTTTATAGTGGAAGCCTATAGGTTACTTAATGTGGGTGCTTGGAGCAGTTCCAATGGGAAACGGGTGAAACGAATGGCGGAATCTGGTAAAAGGTAAACTCCCGGGCGCAATACTGCAGTAACAAGCCACTGCACCTGGTTATCTGTACTTACCCCACTAATAACTACTAGGTTCTTCCATAAAACCGAGATCAAACATGTAATTTGGCATATCTTCTCTTGATCATACGGAAAAATGTGCTCAAGATTTTCCAAGCATCAACTAATTAAAGTTAATCACGGCAATCCTTGTACAGTCACCCGCACATCAGTAGACACACTTTGACCTTGAGACCGCCTCTATTTCCTACGACATAAGGGCTGTTTTCGCAGTTCAAATGTTTCCACTGATGTGCACACGGTACAGTCACCCACTGTACCGTGTTGTGACTTCAAACTGACGCACTATAGAATTCATTTTTTCTACAATAACAATTTATCTCAAAGCGTGTGAATGTTGCAAAAAGTTGCATTATAATAATGATTTGAATCAGATGACATATTGACCTTTCCTTACGTATGTACACACGTATTAAACCTTATTTGGAATGATTCACATTTTTTTATTAGCTACAATATATATAAATATTTAATAAATAAACGAGTCATTAGTTTTGCAATGAACTCTAAAATTGCCGTGTCATTCTATTATCTATACCGCCAGTGGTTTTTATAGGAACACCTCCGCGCATCCGGATAAAGAGATGTAGCCCATTTTTATCGGGGAAGACTATTCCTCCCACAGAACGGGGATGAAATCGCTGGCGGAAGCTAGTAGCAAAATACATATAATTAAGTTTTTCGATGTAAAGACGCCAGCACATCAAGGTACACGGAACTGTCCAATTTTCCCTATCAACTTTTAACCACAGGCTTCAGTTATAAAAGTTGAAAATCTAATAAGGTAATTTGACAGATTGTAGTCGCTTGATGTTCTGGCGTCTGTACCGTGGGAATAACAAGTGAATACAAGACAAAAAGTGAAAAGGAATAAAGGAAGAAAATTGTTGAAGTCAAAGAAAAACCATCAGATAGTTTAAGCTTTGAATAATCTCAAGATACTTGTAATGAATATGACAATGGTTCGCTTTACGAACGTTTCATAAATCGGACATAAAGCAAAACTATAAAGTTATGTTTGATATAAAAAAGTACCAGCATAGACAATTGGCTTTTATACAGGGCAATCCAAGGGCATTGTTATGAAACTTGAACTTTAAATATACTTATAATTCAACTAACACTTTATGGAAAAAAACTGATATGACAAACATAAATTAACAGTGAACAATAAAACACACATTCAGTACTTCCAAGTATCGAATAACGTTGTCCTACGAGTGTCACAATGTTTAATGATAAAAATATGATGTATTGTGAATATTAATAGTTTTACACAAGCGGGGACAGGTTTGCTAAGTCAATGCTTCGCGACGTGAGCCGTTGTCACATTATTTTCGCGTAGGACCCGTCTTGGGACCGAACTAAACGTGACCATGCTGACTTCGTTAGTATTCATTCAATGATCCACCGATCGGCAAGCTTATTATGTCTGAGAAAAATACACAAAAAATGTGATAACGAAGAATTTCTTAATAAACATACGCAGTCAAATAATAAACAAAGATAATTATAGTAGCATACGAAAATTCAATACTGTCAATTCGTATTAATCAATGCTGTGTGCATATTTTTACACCTCAACCAATTACAATAACCAAAATGCATCAAGAAAGCAAAATTAACGATGATAAACGACACAATGATTTTTAACCAAATGGAACGCAATATATGAACTGCCAGAGTCTACATTTCACCACTTCAAACAGCAGCAATACTCAATAATAATTGACAGCGAGACCTTTAATGACTAATAACATAAGATATTGACGTTACAAAAAGGTCACTCTAGTGCAGAGCTCAGGGAGTAATGAACAATAGTAAGCTGACTCAGGCTAAGATGATTAAGAAGTGCCCTCACAGACTGGCCGGTGGCTGGTTGCGGTCACAGCCACAGAACTGGTTCAATCCATTAAATTTTTATTTTTAGTAATGAACCTACCTCTCGGCCACTAAGAAGGAAAAAACATACCATTTAATACGCAGTAGGTAATAAATGTATTGTTTATTGGTTCAGCTTTCCTTTGAGCTTGTCGAAAGACAGATATAGCTGCAGCTAAGCGATTTAAGTACCTTTAACGATGCTTAATGGCTTCAAATTCTTATTAATTCTTAATGAAAAGGTATATTGTATTTCTTATTCAATTGATAGTACGTAATACTTATCCGATATGTAGTTTTTTTTAGTGGGTGATTATTGAATGATTCCTTCCGATGTAGGTGCGTCTGGAGGGAGTGTTAAAGTTTCACTGAATGGAACCCACTTTTGTTCCTACAGGAGATCTTTGTATGCCAGGGCCACAGTAACTCTTGCGAACAACCCGCAACCCCGGCAGTGATATACATATACATAGTTTCTGATATCTGCTGCAATAACGCAGAGCGAAGTGATTAAAATGAAACAAACAATGCATATCCATGTTGCGATTAAAAATAAATAATATAATTTTCAGATGGCATATAAATTAAAACATGAATTTTAATTTCGTTACACGATGCCTCGTAAAGATAAATAATGAGAGTGATAACGCATACTGATGAACAAATGGACATTAAATGCCTGTCGTTGTACATTTAAACCTTTACAAATACGCAGTATCGTGTATGCATTAAGCAGGTACACAAATCGTGATAAGTCGCCAATTATTGTGTTCTTCGTACGTTTATTGTGGCAATCGCGGTAAACAGGAAAATAATAAAGTGTACGTTTAATGTTAATTTTCATTCCTTGCAACAGCAGCTGTGATCAATTTGCTATACATAACTCCAGGGACAATTTGTGTGGAAGGACTTCGGGTACAGTCGGACGCACAATTTAGACTAAATTTTTAAAATAATATCTGTTTTATTTTATATCAAAATGGATGCTTCCAGCAATTTTAACCACATCTTCGGAGACTTCACTTCTCAAAACTATTACAAGAAGTTGCCCGGCCCTAGATCATCTTTGTAGTAACTTCATTTTATTCGAATCAGTAGTTTTGTCATGAAAACGCGACAGACAGACAGTTACTTCCGCATTTGTAATGACTATCTTTACGTACGAAAGGGAACGTAGGGCTGACTGATTAAATAGGTTTGCTAGTTGTGTGTCCAATAAAAGAATGGATTTTGGATGTTGTTATGTTTTTTTCAGGGTTTCTGGTATGTTCGCGTAAGTCAGAATAAACGGCTTCCATTATGCGAAAGATGTTCTCGTCGCCAATATGCAGAGTCCGGTGTAGTACTAATAGCATCCTGAAGGTCATTGGGGCAAACCAAAAAAGATTAAATAAAGTAAGACGATTTCGCTCATCAAATCTTGACTACCATGCCTTAATGGAATAATACTGTTTTATAATTATCAGCCCCCATATTTTTCTGTACAAAATTTTATTCATGACCGTTTTCGCTTTCTGATAAGTTACTCTAAGTGGGTCAATATTACGAATATTAATAATGAAATAAAAAAAAACTGATAAAGCTTTGTTTCATTTGGCCAAATTGATATTGTAAACTAAAACAGTTATTCGGTATTTAATTTACAATAACATTCAAGTAGGCATTTAAAGATAAAAGGCGTTATCTGTCTGTCACTACATAGGATTAATAATAAACATGACCCAATTTTAGGCTGAAATAAGAGATTTTCGTAATTACGTGCCCACACTGATTGATAAAATGTCATGTCGGGAGCTGAAAGTCGTTTTTTTTTTAGTTTTTTAACTTTAATAAAATCTAACTAGCATTACGAACAACGTATAGTAATCAACCTTCTATAATAAATATCAAAATGCTTTTTAAATTTGTTTTTACAACATATGTCAATGAAACGAACTGTATCATTTCTTCCGACTGTACTTCAGAAATATGAAGTGCGAAATAATACGAATTGACGAACATTCGATACTCGTTAAAACACCTGTTAGCTTTGGTATAGGTAATCGTGTGGTTTTGGTGAATGCAAAAACGAAAGTATTGGTTAGGTATCCTTGCAAAAAAATATTTAATTGGACTGCCAAAATATTTTGGCAACCATTATTATACGTGGTATTGTGGGAGCGAGGGTTCATCAATAAATTATAACTACAATCTATACTATACGTAGACCATTTTTAGGGATCCGTACTCAAAAGGTAAAAAAGGACTATATTACCAAGTAGGGATCAGTTTAACGATCGTTTCATTTGCTCTGTTACCATGTGCTTTACCCACCGTTGAAGGTTGAGTACATCTGAAGGTTCTAAGACTTGAATATGTCCGGCTGTCAGGGGTTGTGCATTGCATGTTATCCATTTGGTTTCTATAACACCAGTATCCTAAATTGCAATATGTTAGTTAGGACTACCTATAGTCTATTTACGCAGCAATAGAAAACTGACAGTCTGTCATAATCGACCACGCCTTCAAACCAAAGGACATTGCCCAAATACTTCTAAAAACGGAATATTATTGAATGACTACAAAATCTCAGTTCGCAACAGAAATTTTGGTTTGCCGGAATAATAATTTCTTGTTTGATTTTCACGGTTTTTATTTAAAGATGTCGAAGTCACTTAGCGGTTATGGTTACAAAGTTTGCGTTAGGTTTACCTTACTCGTCACTAACCAATTGAATTACTCAAAGGTTAACATTTGCATCATTCCATCTTGTTTTGACCTGTAATCCTCAAGCAAAGGTAATAGTAATTATGTTAATAACATCTTAGTTAGGTACTACTTAAAGCACAAGCATCTTAAAACCAAATCAAGTATAATAATAATTATGTAGATTCTTCTTCTGAAGCCAAAGAAATTGCTTAGAAGGACATCCAAGGTTTTCATTCTAGGTCCGATCAATTTGTGGTTTTCATTACAACTGTAGCTAAAATCCGGCAGTTAGAGGCAGCGGTTATCAGGCCTCGTTGTTTTTTCGCGCCAACACATTCAATGAGGCATTCAGTCGTAATAGTCGTTATGTTAACATTGGCCGGAGCACACGTACAATGCGTTCCCCCACTTATGGTTGAGCTACGTAAATAATCATGCAACCATTGCCTGCTAAGTCTTGCTTAACTGCAATGATCTAACTTAGTGACGATTACGAGCTCAGCTATAAAACTATCGATAGCTACACTTTCAATGCAGAATTTTACTATCCTAGATGTGCTATTGTGTTTATTCAACAGATCTCGAAATTGAATGCTGGAAATGTTTGCATAATGTGAACTTTTACACTGTAACGTTACATCATAACTGATTGGAATATTGAAATGTCAATGTTTTTGTGCATTAGTTATGATTACATATCTGGTTTCATATATCAATGTTTTTTTATTCAGTAGTTCTGTAAGAAATCTTATGATGTCAATTAGTTCAACTGATGCTCGTCCAAAGTACAAAATACAAATATCGCTTCTCAAAACCTCCCAATTGATCAAGATTTTCGAGAATTCTATCGAATACCGACTAGCCGACCTTTTTATCGTTGAACAAAAAAACTTCTTTATCGGTTACTTACTATCGTACTTTTATCATAATTATCATTAGCTAGTAATATATTACGGCGGCATTAATGGATCGGGACAGAGATTATTTGTGTGTAAACAAACTTTTGTAGGTCTTCACTGGTGCACTACTTAAAGATCCATTTAAAGATTGTCTTTAAATAACGAATACGAACGATGTTTGTTATAAGGGCAATGACATTACTAATTGAGTTAAGAAGATTTTGACTTTGAAGTCTAATATGTAATTGTTTTGAATTATATTAATGCAGTTATTTACTTATTGTCTTTGTGCTGAAGTTTCTTTAGGATTCCGCATTTTCTTATGAACAGAAAAATCCAATCGCGTAGGGGAATTTTTAATATCATACAAGTTACTTGCCACTTCTAGATTTTCGTATTTCTCAGTATCATCTTTAACAGCCAAATGTTAAATTGACAATACAAGGGAAACTGGTAACATGACATCATCGATACGGTGTCGTAAAATGGCGGGTTATCGCTAAGTAACGCAGCTGCCCACACACGGCTGCTTGATTTATGCTCAAGTTAGCAATGGTTTAACATTCTTCTGTTAAAGATGAATGCCAATTTGACCTTTTGTAATTAATGTACTCGCCAGAATGATATTGCATCATTTTATTATGCTGTAATTTAAAAGTGTTAAACTTTTCTCGTGACATCAAACAGTTACTTGTCACGATTTCTTAATTACCTAATCGGTAAATATAATTAGTTGCTATCGTCATTCCAGAACTAGTAATTCATTTGTTTGCAATCTTTCAGCAACAATATCTGCGGTTTGCATTTTCATGAATAACGGGAACGCAATGTCGTTGGCACATTATCGAATTGATTTACGGTTTTTCTGAATTTTGATTTGTATCTTTTGCATGAACAAATTGAATATATTGTACTTATATGTGACACATTTCTGAACTGATTTGAGATTTAAAATATAGTAAACTGTTATGTTTTGCCTGCCCCTACCACTCTGAAAAAAGGCTTGCTGAAAGACTTTATGACGATCTAAGCTCCATGCTTAAATAGATCAGAAATTATGTTCAAAATTAGTCGTAAACGTATCGTTTTTTATGGTATTAACGAATCTTCCTTACGAGGAAAATATTGTTTATTTAAAGTATTAATCAACATGAGAAAATGTGCAGTTATTTTCATAATAACGTGACAAATTAGTTGAAACCTAATTTCAACACCTCACACAATAGTTCGTAACGAACAATTAAGGCAAAACAAAAAAGTGCATGAACTCTGAACAGGGCTTAGCGGCGCGGTGGCCGGTGCATGTGAGTGCATATGAGTGCATGTGAGTGCGAGGTGAGTGCCTGAGTTACGTAAAGCGAGCGATACGTCCCGTATCTTTACGAGCCTTTGTCTCGATTCCTGCCAACCGTATTGCTCGAGTAAACTTGCCCACAAAATATTCAATTAACTAAAAATATGCACCTTTTGTTTTTTACCTTTTTGTTAAAATGTACTTATGTGTTGGAATTAACAGTTTGACGCGAAGTTTGAAGCACGTTTACATCGAGATTGTTTTGTTCCATTTACGATTCAGATTCGATATTCGATATCTTTCGAAGTTCGGCCGGGTCCCAGAAAATAACTTATTCATGGAATCGATTTGAAAGAATATGGCCGAAGCATGAACCAGAGCCTGAGAATCGAGCCAACCCTTTCTAACTGCCTCCTAGACTAGAAGTTGGCATGAAAACTAATTTGCTCATACTTGAGATTATTGCTAATTGCAGATAATAATTACTTGATTAAATAATTACCGTTCAAATTGTGTTGATTGCTTCCGAATAACGCCATCACTTTTGAAAGAAACTTAATTTCCCAACAAGTAGAGTTTTGTATTTTTTTTTTATTAAACTAAATTAAAATTAACTATTGGTTACAGTACCGCATCCGACGTGCTTTTACTATATTTGTAGATAAGTTTTTTAGAAAGATAACACTTGTGTACACGGTAGTACGGGCATCGAGCAGTAAAATTTATATTGCGTTCACCCGGTAGCGGGTCACTTGTCGCCGTGCCTAACCGTTGACACAGCATTCTCTAAGCGCGGCTTATTGTTATAGAATAGTGTGCGCTGCTACGCATTTTTACTACACAATTTGATTTCTACTTTTAAGTATAAGACTACTACCGGGCTGCGGGCTTGACCGCTAGAGTTACCGCGGTCCCAAAAGAAACAAATGTGGGTTTGAGTCAATAAGAGTCTGACACTCCCTCCGGCAGCACCCTCATCGGGACTCATTTGATTGAATTCCCACTGAAAAAAGTACAAGACTGTAAAAACGTGGCAATATTTAAAGAAAATCATAAAGTAACTACTTACATTTTGTTAATTATGGCCTCATTTATAGTCATAAAAATTAGAGTAATCCCCTTTCTATGTTTGTACGGCTAGTAAAACCGAGGAAACGCATTATTATTGAAAAGTCGTCGCTAATCCAACTGTTAAATTTAAAATTACTGCGCTTAACGAATTCGCTTACAAATTTCACTTCATTGTTCAAGCACGCAGATCTGAGATATTAAATTTGTTTCAAGAGAAAACAGTGGCGTTATATAATTTTGAGACAAACTCATAAACGTGTAATTAAGTGAACACTTTATGTTGTTGATATTGTTTATTAACGGCTTGTTTGTAAGACTGAACACTAAACAGTACAGTTTTGTTTTCAAATGTAGGTAGGTACGTAGTCAAGTAACCACGCTGACAGATATTTATCAAGGTATGTTTATATACCTTTCAAGTGTCCTGTTCAATTTACTTAGTTTATCAGTTACCTTCACACTACCCGAAGCTTGTATTTATATTTGTGGATATACAAACAGTACCCTCAAATTCTCTTATCACGTCCGTTTGCCCTTCTGTTAATCCCTAAAATAAATACGGAACGGCCAGACTTGGGGCCTGCTTGTAAAAATGCAAATTTCAAGATTTTCTTTTCTCGACTACCCTTGAAAACGTGCCTTTCCAAATATTTCACAGCATTACCGAGGCAGGAAGCGGACGTAAGACATCCGTCATTCGGTTCACTTCACCTCTATCTGGTTAATGTCAATATAAATAACTTTCAGTTTAATCCGTTCGCGTGCATTAAGTGTGGATGCGGTTACGTATCTGCAATCATCCAAGTTTTATGCTTCATTTTTCTTAAGACTTTTATAATTACGCATATTATTTATTACCCTGCAAGAGGTTCACTCAATTATGCATAATATGGCTTCCAGTAAATTTCTGTAATGAAAATAACGCGGAAGATGGAGCTTCGGAGACGATCGACTCATTAAAAGTAATAAGTCATTACAACAGCATAATTTATTAAAATGGTGTCGGTCATAAGATGCAAATCAAGGTGCATTTCTTTAATGATATTTAATCAATTATGTAAATACCAACTACCTCATCCCAACAACGTTTACATTACTGTTTGCATCATATCCTTGAAGTGTTAGTGCCTCCTCAAATTGCCATCAATTTAATCGGTTTAGTAACTCCGGGTATTTTTACATCTCCCTCGCTATCTAATCAGTGTTTTGTACAAATATTAGATAATGTTCGCCCTCACACATCCAGCAGTAATTATTATTATCGCTAAACCAACATCGAGTTAAGTATTTACTTTCTTAGACGTGATAATGTCGTTTGATATACGAACGAATCGTTGATTTTAAGTGGTGAGTAAGATATTCTGGAACACTGGGGTTCTTAAATAACCCATATTGGATCACGTCAGTAAATAGGTCCTCCACTGTTTGAAAATCACATCTAGCATGTAATTTTAGGGTTGTGGAAAGGTACAGTTAAGCTCAAAGGGATGTACTTTCATTTCTGAAGCTAATACATTAATACCAACTTATTTAGGACTCCTTATATCGTATTCAAGAGTTAAGTACCTAAGCTTGATATTTCATTTAAGTAGTTTAACAATCAAGGCTCTGAAGAAAACTTCATTTTTTGTTGTTCTTTATACTTTACCTGAAAAAATATCCACGTGGTATTTCTTTCTTTTTTGGGTGCAAACTCATTAAATGTGCTTCCTGCTACAATGAGTCATTGTCCCGACGATATTTTAGCACTAGCTTTATTATTGAGCTAGCTACCTAATTAAGAGACTGATCTTATGACCTCTATACAAGCTCGTTCATTATTTTGTTCGTCGAGCACCAGATTATAACATCCGTTATACATTACTAACAACTTGATAGTTGCGTTTATATAAATTATTTTGTGGAAAATTCGACTTTATGCCCTTAACTTAGAGTAGTTTACAATAAAGTAAGAATTCACAATCGGCTGTCGTTACCATATAAGTATATAGAGTTTTGTCAAGGCCAGGCCTTATCTTCGTGTCGGGTTACAAGAGTCGCCGACTCAGCCAGAGAACCCGACGCCTGGTTTCGTTTTAAACAGGGATCAATTTACTTGCTTACTACGAAGTGAACCTTTTTGAACTTGCGCATGATTCGTTTTATATTTATTAACGTTATTATTTTCACGATGATAAACTTCAAGGAAAATTCTGCGACACCGACATCGATAACCGCCTAATACTAAACTTATCCTAGTCAAAAATAAAACGAAGAAATCCACTATCAGATGCCGATGTAGTGGCAATGGGACCACCCGTATATGTTTTTACGTATTTTTTTTTTATTGAAAATATTAATAAAAATCAGTGCATAAACAAAGAGTAGCCGAAACAAAGAGGTATTTTATTTTATTTACACTTACACTATTAAAATGTCCACGAAGAGATTTCAACAGTTAACTTTGTACTTTGTAGCTTGAAGCTAGGGAACGTATTGACAAATTTTAGGACAATGATTGCAATAATTTACAATAGTTGGAAACATCCCGGATATCTTTATAGGCGTGTTAGAAAGTAACTTTTTGTTTTGCGAATAGACTTCAAGTGCTTAGGAAATGGGCTCCAATATTGTACTTGGGCAACCATATACATTAAAACGAGCATTAAACATATAAGTAGGTTTAAGAAGATAAGTATATACAAACGCCAGCAGGTCAACATACTTCAATCTGACAAATATCTTTAAGAGATTTTCAACCTTATCACAATACCGGAAAGTTATTATTCGATTGGTAAAATTTGACCGATTGAGGTAAGTTGTCCTGTAAGTGTCTGTACCTACATAATAACCAATTTAGCTATTCTGTCATTTGTGGTTACGTATTTGGTACCATACCTTGTAGAAACAAAATTATATATAGGAAGTAAGTAAATGCTCATCCGAATGTTTTGATCTTGAACTTTAAGACATCATTGTTCAGTTTCCTTGTTTGCCAATATTTTTTATGACAACAAATATTTGTCTTATCTGAATGTTATTCGTCAAAAATATAACCTGTATAGGCAGTCGGGTTAAAATGAAATGTTTTTACATGAATGCGGGGACAAAGTGAAAAATCAAAATAAGTTACAGACCCCACCATATCGACCTACCCGAAACTGTCAAATTTTCTCAATCAACTTTGAACCATATATGCTTCAGCAATAAAGTTGAAAATCTATTATGGCAATTTGAGAAATGGTATAATGGTAATATGTAGGTTTTCATCTTTTTCATCACCTACCCTCAGAACAATATTACGCAGTTCGACTAATCCAATCGTCCGTTGTAAACCCAAACAATGGTTGGTATTGCGACTGATCATTTTTTATCCAACATTTCCTTTATTTTATCGCAATTGTTGACTTAGTACAATGCAAGTACGTAGGTACTTCTGTCTACTAAGTACTAACTACTTACTGTCAGACGCTGCACAAATATTCGCTTTCCTTATTCATTGAATAAATAAAGGAGTATGACACAAATATACATATAACTACTGGCATAAGGTACGTAGCCATGAGGCACTGAGGCATAATATTTTCCCTCTTAGATTACCTATATTCAGCTGATGCTCGCAGCTTCACCTGCTATCTGCATTTGGGAGAACATTTTCCCGTAACCAAATGAAATATAGTGTACGACACTTAAAAATTACGTAGCTTTCTACAGTGTAAGGCTACGTAGGAAATTGGTATATTATTGTTAAAAATCTAAATCTAGTTATCATAATTTTGATTGCAATCATAAGTTAGGTATACCGAGTATTAATGATTCTACAGCAACTTTACGAAGTGCAAAATCATTGTAGGTACGATGAAAAAAAACTGCGAAAATGTATCTTGAAAACCACAAAATTCGTCGTAAGATTATTTATACAGATTTCTGGAAATTGTAAGAAAAACAAGATCTAACAGTATGATTTTTTGGTCTTATTATTGACGATTTAATTCCTCATTAGGTAGGTATGTTTCTTTAAATTAAAAATATTGTGAGACCTCGTTGAGTTTTCTTGAATGTCATGAACCTACCAACTCCTGATAACATCCTGGATAAAGAAAACTTTTCTTTGTGTATGGCCACTTAACTTCATGCACAGAACCAGGTGATCATTTATATTTACTACCAGCTTTCAGGGTCCTTTAAGACAAAGGGTCTAAGTCACATTCTTATACAATCATTTTACTTACTCTCTCTTTATCCATTTATCAACTTGCACAAGGCCTGTGGGATAGACCGAGATATAGTACGTCCCCAATTCTGGCACACCACCCGAACTTGTTAGCACTTATAATAGATATTCCTATCATCACAAGATATTCATTACCTACGTATCAACCATTAAATTTAGACGACTAGATGGCAAAGTAGTTAGTGTACCTGCCTGTCACGCCGGAGGTCGCGGGTTCTATTCCCGATAGATCAAACATTTGTGGTTCCTATGGGTAATATGTATGTCTTTGACTGAAACGAATACTAGCCGAGTCACTATGAAATATTTTGAGTGAATTATGAAATAGTGAATTTGAGAAAATTATGAAAGAAAATATAATATATGATTTCCATTAACAGAGAAAACTGGGAAATAATTCTACCTGTAATGAATGAATCTGTAATGTAGTGTGTTCGGTTCGTGTGTATTGTATCTACTTTTGTCCACCCAACTCATAAAATCAGGGAATAACTCAGTAAAAAGGTTAAGATAAAGGGAAACAAAAAAAAACACAAAATTAAACATTATTTTGACTATAATTCAATAAAAATGCAGATGAAAAAAAAAGTAACTTACAGGAGAAATGTCATAATTAAGCTTTATACTTAATTTTTTTTTGTCCATAAGAAAATAGAATACGTAGTAGTCGTTTTTTGGAAGATTAACTTACAATTGGAATTAAATTAAAAAAATTAAATACTTAATTACAAGTGTCGTACGTACTAAACTAACCTGTTATATTATATGACTCATGATATATTACTAACATTAAGTTACAAGAAGTCGTACAACTTAAATGTCGGTTTAAATACAAAAGAAATTAAATAAATCAGTTTTTAATGGTTTATAATTTGTAATGAACTGATAATAAATAATAATCGTGATCTTTATGAACGCTTAAAACTAAAAATTCCTTAACATTAGGTACAAAATTATTATCTTGTGGTCACCATGCAACGACTCGCTAAGAAAGGGAGAAAAACTGAAACTAAAAATAGAAAAACAAAATAAAAAATACCATCTCGGTTCTATAAAGCTGAATAATAATCAAACACAAAACCAGTATTGGTCAAATGTTATTTTATTGTAATACATTATAATAAGAACTCGTAGATCTGACATATGTAACAAAAATATCATCAATATGTGGCGCGAGGATACAGTCTCTTGGTAAGATTCGATAGCGTACGATGGTTCTATCAGAATTTCTCCTAATCACTTACATTGGTCCCTTAATTAAAAGTTTAAACTTTGTTTTATATAAATATTATAAAATATCACACTTTAAATTCAAAAGAAAACTATTCTACTTGGAAACTAATCACTTAGCTCTGTCAAAGTAGGACTAAAGTAATAACTGTGCCAATTTGAATATTATATTCAAAAGGAGACAATAAATAAACAATAATCTATCTCGATCAACTAAAAATTAAATAAATCGATTTATCTCGTTTAAAGTAAAAGGCACACTTTAGGCGGAGCGCGGGCGAGCGGACAGCGGCCACGCCCGCGCCCCGCGCGGCGACCGCTCGCCGACAACAATTGTATAAACATGTTTCATATATTACTGTGTCATATCTTAATACAGGTTTATCGGTACGAGAACTCGGGGGTTCGGCGGGCTAGTGCTCGGAAGGCTCTGGCCTGGTGGTTTTTGCGAGGCGGACGCGAGCGCCGAGAGGGACTTGGCGCGACCACTACAAAAATAATCACCAAAACTTGGAACCGGTTTCGGGCCGCATCTCGTCCTCCTCGCACGAGATTAAAAAAAAAGTTCTTGGCAGACTAGTCGAGCGCGGAGCGATCGTTCCGATAGTTCTCAGATGGGCCGCGGAGGAGATCGCTAGCGGTGTCGACTAGCCGGAGATTAAAGTACGGCACGCAGCCACAATTGAACACTTTCGGTTTTTGTCTGCCGAGGTCGACTATAATATTCGAGATTAATGAAACTGGAATAGTTTGACGCACAAGCCCATCGATCTCCCGAGTGGTTGATCGACTGATTCTGTCCGTGTCATGTATAGTAGTGACGGTAATAAAATAGTAACATTTGTGTGCTGGTGCAGAATCAGTCGAGTTTGTATATGGTAACGAGCCACGTCCCGGCGACGCGGGCCTCGTCCGTATGCGGTGCGGCATCGCAGCTGCTAGCTACAAAATAAAATAATTATTACAGTTAAAGAGACTCAAAATAAATAATAAATTATTATCTTAAACCCTTAAAAATAGATCACGAGCGCCTTCTCGCGGTACAGTACCGAGCGCGGATAGGCAGTACGAAATAAATAAAATGTTCTATAAGCTAACTTTACAGAGACCACCGCTCGGCGGAGGATCATCGGGAAGACTTCCGCGAGCTACACAATAAATATCTAATATTATAAGGTGCCATTTACAAGTGCGTGCCGATAACTAAAAATGTAGGTACAAAACCACTATACTTCACACCGCAAACTTTCGAGACGCCAGAAAACACTTCGTTTCGTTAACTTTATAAATTACAAGGCGAAGTAGCAAAATAGCATCGACAAACTGGAGATCATTTGTTGAGCGGGTGTGCGTGTGCGCAATGCGCGACGAGCGGACGCCGCTCGGGCGCTGGCTGGAAGACGTCGAGTAGGCACTAAGGTGACGGACGATCCTTATGCTATGTTCGGTATAAGTTAACTTAGGACTAGGTGGTTGCAAGGCCCTAGGCGATGACGAGATCCCCGAATGCCGACGAGAGACGATTGAACACGGGCAGTCGTTCCTCTTCGGGGTCGGGAGACTGCGTACGGCGGAACGCGAATGCTGTAGCGTGCGCAGGAGGAGACATGGCAGGCGGCGAATGCGGCGCCAGCGGTGACTGCGGGGCCAACGGCGAATGCGGCGAGCGCGGCGAGCGCGACCCGTCGCTCATGTACGAAGCCATGGAGCCTCCAGATGACAGGGATGCCAGGGAACCGCCAGGAGAGGTAGGCTCGCGGCGCCGCGCCTCTTCAGCATTGTGCACGAAGTGGCAGCGTGGCCCGTATGGACAGAACCCAACTGAGTGGAACGTACGACAAAGCTCCGTCTTGTACTTGGGGTGACGTTGTAAATTGCGCAGTTCACGCATTCCGTGAGCAAATTGGCATTTATCGCCGTATTTGCACACGCCAGCTTCCTCAAAGGGTCTGCAGAGTTCGGTCTTGTATCTGCTAGTGGCCGGCGGAGGAGGCGCTGGTTCGCTTGTGGTGCGTTCGAGCCGGCGATGGCCTAGGCGATCGAGCAAGCCGGCGAGGGCGCGATGTGCTGGCACAGAGGCGGCGCGGGCCAGCACTGGGTGCTGTTCCCAATTGACGGCACCTGATACTGCTCCGGCTCCTACAGGTCCAAGGGCTGCGCTCAGTGTGCCGTTCATAGTCTGCACTGGCCGAGATTGGTTCTGAAAAGTGACAAAATAATTGATTATTAAGAGTTCTGACGTTTTTGAGAAATACTGGAACATTTATAAAAACAAGAACATTAAATCTACTATGCCTAAAATGTACTCAGTAAACATATTTTACGATTATAGCTCTAAATGTATACGTGTCGTCAAAAAAATACGGTCTAGAAGGGTCGGGTACCTGCTTGAGATACTCAACAAAAAAACTACCCTAAGAGCTGCTTCGGTCGTTTACCTGCTCAGATTCATACTAATATAGTTAATGTTACCAATTAACCAAACTACAAAATGGTGTATTTGAAGCCCGAGGGTGAGGTGAATTTTAATTTTATGTTTATAACGCTCGCGAGGTCCAAAACCCTACCATGAATTATGCATTTTGGAAGATTTCCCAATTGCCATCAATATTCCCTTTCTAGAGATGTAACGTTTTGTGATGCAAATGTGTGGCGCATCTTTTGTTTTCCCGGAGCGTCGAACCTGAAGCTACAGAGCATCACCATAACAATACTGGTGTTCACGCAAGAGGCAGTTGACACGAGCCAGACGGCTACAATCGCGGTGATTGTGCACTATTGTTCAGGCATCTCTACGCCTCGCCACTATGACGAATAATTGTCGCCGAGCTATTTAACGACAGTTCGCGCGAGGGGCAACGGTCGGCGCGTGGCGTATTAGATAACAGTACTTCGGTACTGACTGATCTTCTAAAATCATGAACTATTCAAACTCTACATAATATTTGATCAGCAAAGCTTACTGCTGAATGAGCTGAGAGACAAAAGAAGCCTCTAAATATTTTAGTGAAGCATTGGTTCGCAAAAAATTGTCATGAAAAAGAGCATCTTGAAGGTCGGAGCCGAACGGAGTTCGACGCGGAACATGAGCTCTATACATAATGTATGATACGCCGCATCTTGTATGCGGCCTCAATCGATGTGAATGACACGTCATTGTATATTCTATTCTCCTCCGCCTCGTCCGGGGATCGTAAACACGCAAACACTTGTGTTTTGGACAACAGACAAATTATTATATGTTACTACGCTCTTTGTTAACACGATGCGTGATAGCCATTTAAGTTTTTTCTGGCATAGCACTATTGCCAATGGTTACTAGAATCCTTAAATGAGAACCGCCGAAAGCCTTTAATATTTAGGCATTTACAGGCAGGCTCACTACTGATATTTATAACTCAGGCCGACAAAGCCTAAACGTTAGTCCTACTGTTTGCAGCAAACCGTAGGAAAACAATTACACACTAATGCTTTTAGTACTGTATGAGCACCTATTGTTCACTATGTGGGTACTCTTAAGGCTGCGTCTGGGCAGTAGCGAATTGTCCTTCATTAGAGATTGTTCACTGTTTGTTTAAAGGTGGTAGAGGCAAGAAAATTGGTAGACAGTATAAGTAACAAAGGAGTAATATTTGCCCTACTTCAAATATGTCGTATAGCAGAATTTATTGTTTGCAATATATTTCTGCCTAATGAAACAATATGGCCATGGAGTAACGTCAAAGGCGAAAGTGAAGCAAACAAATGAGCGTGTCAGTACAATCACGGGTGAAATGTTGCAGTGAAAAGCCAGGGGTTAAGTTAGTGGCGGCCAAGTGTCGACGGAAAACGGTCGAGGCGTAATTAGAGAGTTATCAGAGCGGAACATTGGTTAAACGCTGCTTTCCATCGGACGTTGCGCTCGCGCAACCGAGCTCCAGGGAAAATTGTAATCACTGTCGATTTCAAATGGCCGCGGTCGTTGCGTTCGAAGCTGAGGGTAATCAGCCGGCAGCGCGTACTCCACGACTGCGCCTCGCATATTATAATAACACATGTTTAGACACTGGGTCTACGTCAACAGTTTACACTTTCGGGCCAACAAACTAATCCATAACACTGTACCGGGTGTTTGTTTGGTAAATATAATTTTGGGTAAAGGATGGTATAATGAACATTTCCAAAGATCCGGCAGCCAGCGGGCACAGGTCGCGCCTTGTGCTGTGGTGTGTACCATTATGGTTAGCGGGCGATGTTGTCAACGTGACAAACACGCCGACCGCTCTGGCATATGTGTTTGTGCTTCTCGTTATTAAGGTGGCAACACGTTGCATAATGCTCTATGGTCAGATTATTTTAAGCTTGCTTCAAGCATTGATTACCTATACCAAATTAGCGGAAAATTAATTGAAAATATAAACGCGGATTTATTGAATCGAAGGGTGCATGTGAAAACGCTTGTATTTTGTAAATGTAAGCAAAGCTTTCTTTAAAAGAGTAAACAAACATGTACGTCACAGATATTCAGTTGTTTATACCAGAACATACGAAGGGCAACGACATTTCGACTAATAAAAACAAACGTAAACTGTTGAGATTTTTTACACAAAGTATTGATGAGCACTACCCGTGCGTACTTAGGATTCCTAAAAGATAGTCAATCCAAAACTGTCCCTAATTTTATATAAAGATATAAGTCAAGTCTACCTACATGCAGAGGCTTTGAATCCGAGATTTAAAGAAGATTAAAAAAATGTGTAGTCTGTAAGGTTATCGAACTCCGAGCAACGCTACGTATGCTCGCGTATTTACGTTGGCAATCACTGAAAATTTACACCTCTGCTTTACTGTCGATGCTTTCCGAACTCGAGGTCTCGCTAAATATATTCTCTTTCCAGATAACCTCTGAGGGCAACGGCATCGAACAACAACGAACGCGAATTTAGGTTACTCATTTTCAGCACATACAAACTGTCAACTTTACAATTCAAATGATTTGATGTGAAGGAAAACTCTATCATATTATGCCTAAAATAGTACCGACTGATTTAACTGATCGAAAACCTTAACCTATGGCTGCACATTCACAGTGACCTAGCCTGACCTTTATTGCAATCATTATAATTATGTATTGAATGAAGAGTTTCTTTGTGTCCATTTTACTAGGTCGTTGTAACCGTCTAAGTAACGTAACGAGCATGAATTCGAATCATTAAGACAGAGTGCCTTGCGACAATTGATACAGCTATATAACTCAAACAAGAGAACTGCTTAATTGAACGTTAATTGGTTCTAATCAAATGCGTTCTATATTTAAATGAACTTTTAACGATTTAAAACTCTCGGGCAGTCACAGTTGCTCTCATCAGCATAGCAGTTGAGTAGTTAGCAACTTAAAAAAAAAAACAGAATAATTAATCAACTTAGAACCGTACAACGAACGTTCTGTGTTGTAGTATCAACTATTAGAAGTAGTTGATATCTGAGGAGTCAAGCGAGGGTCTTGGCGATTGATCCCATCAAGTTTATTGAATGATTGCGCGAAAACGATCGCAGTCGAGATGTTGCGGTCCCCTCTGACAGAGACCTAACAACAATCTCCTAATAATGACCAGAGTAGTCATTAACCTTTCAGTGTCTGTCGTCGTCACCCCCTGGGTTCACAAATAAGTCGTTTGTTTCATTTTGTATGAAAGTTCTTAATTTGATGTTCCCCTTATGCATTTTCCTGTTGTTCAAAATAATGCACATGGTACAGATTTCCCTAATATCATTGCAATACAGAAAATACGACGTAATGTGAGCTCACGCGAAATCGTGAACAATGGGTAAGCATTATGTGATTCACGCGGTGTCACTGCGTAGTTACTACTCAGTGGTATATCTAACACTTATGGTTATTTAAGTGGCGCATTTTACCACAATTAGACTGGCGTAGCGAGCCACGCTTACGACCAATACAATTATGAAACATATTAAAATAGAGACGCGAGCAACAAGTAATAAAACGATACAATGCTCTCCCACAAAGTCCAGACATCCGTTCAAACCATAACGATTTAAAAATGCGATATGATTCTGTCGTTTGATTATTAAGGGATAAAGGAATGGCATTATTTTACATACTACTTGTATAAACATTTATTTCATTTTTTTTCTTTATTTAATATTGAATTCATTTATTAGATTACATCAACCCAGTAATAAAACCACTTGCTTTTTCATATTTTATACTCATTAGCAAAGATTATGAAATGTGTATAATCGTATATCATGGTTGGTTTAAAATTATTCAAAATTAGATAAGATATAAAATTGTGTTTTGAATGCAACATTTTCTTTCTTCGTAAGAAACAATAATATCCTTATTGTTGGCCGGACTGTATGTACGGCATTATGAATATGGTTAACGAATCCACGGCATGGCAGTTCACATAGTTAGTGACTGTTAGATGAGTAAGACCGGACGCCGATCGTACCGCACGCATGCAGATGGGCACCACGCCGTGATTGCAATGCGAGAACACACCGGCTAAGGTATAAATGCCATCACATGTCAACCGCTCCTCTTTATTTATATTACGAACACCTACCAAACGATTGTCTGCTGGTTTATTATATTAGACGAAACAATGGAAATGTATTTGAAGAAGTAAGAAGGTAATCATTAACATAGCGAAAAGGAAATCACGTAGTGCCGGAGACAAGTTTCGAGAATTTGTAAAATTGCGTGTTTGTATTATTTTCCTAGTAAGCTAAACTAAAATTAGAATGCTTGGTTAATTTAATAATGTATTTGTTAGATAGCAATCTTCTCCGAACTTTTTAACGAAGAAGATATTGGATATTATGTACATGTAATGTTGTAATAGTGAACGAGACGTGATGTGAGTTGTTATGGCGACGGCGGGTGGGCCTGGCGAGCCGCATCACGCATGCGTACAGACGTTCACCTCGTCGTAGGCGCTGGCGTCGTAGCGGGTGCTGTGTTTATTGCGCGCGCGCCATAAAAGCTTGCGACTCGAGGTGAAGCGACCGTAAAGCAAATGTCAACAAAGGGCTTCGTTCAACTCGAGTATGTTTACCCCCCCCGGCCGCTCAAAGCGGAGGAAGCACGTCCCCCGGTCGGTCCGCTTTTAGCACCTCCTTATTTATAGATGCAACAAGACAGCGCGGGCTCGGGGTTGATTTGCAAAACAGGACAGGTAAACAATCTGATCGGGGCAGTTGAAGACGTTCAGAATTTAAAAGCTACTTATTAATATATAGCGTTTGCATTATGTTAACTATTTATGTCATGTAACTTGTCTTACTTGAGCGTCACGACAACGGATCATTGTCTGGCGGTCATTAGTGACAAGCTGTTAGCCCTTACGTCAGCCGCGGGTCTAGTTGCAACAATTCCTTTGTCCGTGTAATTTTTATTGTTGCGTCACTACCGGGTTATACTTTCCCCGCAAATCGTTCGACATGTATGACTCACGCGAAGGTAATAACACAGATAAACACTTTCTGTGACTAATGCATCTTTGGCCCTTTTTGAGTCACTGTTAACTCCGACAAGTATGGCATTAGGCGAGACCCGTCTATTAGTAAGAATGGAGTTTGAAAGTTATGTTATGACTTATGCTACTACTATGGTTGCGTAGGTCTAATTGTGTTGTACCTTATTCCTATACAAAGAGTTGTCTGTATGCTATGAGCGCTAGTTTCGTAATATTTGCTAGAATGATCTACGGCATTTGTCCAATCGAATAAAGCCTTATTATGGAATATAAGGCAATAGTAATGGTGTTAGCAATAAGTACATCATCTAAATGGTATAGGCTGCAAAATATTCAGAACGTTCCATTTCTCAATGCATTTTGCCACACTGTCACAGCTTTATTGTGTCTTAGAATAGGTGTGTGATTTCAACTGAACTTACGATGACTATCATTTCATCCATCTCGAAATCTGGACTCACCTGTGAAAAAAGAAAACAAGAATAAGTTGCGGAATAAACTTTGTATAAATACACATAACATTGAGATCACCAATAACACCTCGTATTTTCAATTAATACTACACAACAATCTGTGATGATTTTTATTGAATTATCTGTAATTCTTCTGCATCACATTTCGAAACTTACAGTTTCACCGGTTACGGATAAGTTCCAAATAGTTTATCTGGTAGATAATTTCATACAAATTCCGTTCCATTTTTGAATTTATCTCGTAGATAGTAGCTATCCGTAACCGGTGAAACTGGCCCTTAAAAAAATATAAAGTTTAAGACCAAGTCTACAATCACCTCAATGGGCAAAATGAATGCAGTATGTTATAACATCTGTTTACGAGCTGATAGTATACAACCCCAATATATCCAAGCAGTAGTAACCGGTCTCCGTTGAAAGCGATAGCACTTCCTATAAGAAAGTAAAACGTACTCCGCTAGTCGTCCGGAAAACTTACACAGACGGCCCGATATAACTGAACTGATTATATTAGACAGAATAGACTTCTCGACGTTTGCCAAAGCGATGGTCTGGTTATAATTGAAAATAATTGCGAGGGTAATACAGCAATTACTGCTTTACTAGCGTTTTATGATGTTTTTATTGCAACTGACTACGCCTTATGGTTATTAGGAATCAGAAGTCTTATGCAAGCATCTAAGTAGTTAAAGTATTACGATTGTATTTTATGCTGCATTTTTTTGGTATCAGGTTCTGCTTTATAAATAATGAAACCTAAATATGTTTGTACTTAGAAATATTTTGACGCTTTTTTAGTTGAATTTATATTAATGTAAAATAAAACAATACACTGTGAATTTATTTCTTGTATGGAGCATTCAACATTTAAATTTCGATAGTACACATAGAATTAATTTACAAACGTCCTTCACACGTAGCGATACAATGCGATAATGCCCACATTTTCCGCTCCTAGTTAGGAACGAATAAGTATCTACTTGTGTTCATTCCACACAATTAACTGCTAAGTTAGTTGCACGTGAAAATTACTAACAACAATACTGATATTACGCCACCGCGTTTAAACGTGCGGTGTCACGACCCGAGCCGGTAATGGGAGACTTCGTTTCTAACGCAACTGGGTGATCTCTAATTGAACCCGGCAGCGCGCGAAGGTCTTGTACGGATCACGAACTTAGCAACACAATCTTATTGACCGAATGAGCTCTGTTGTTAGCGAGATCATTGTAAATTGAAAAGATTTTACTTCATCATTACGTAAAAGGAAACAGAATCTACTTCTGAATTGGTGATCGCGCTAGTGTAAAGTGAGAGCGTATTTTTTTACTTCTCGTGTTCTCTGAATAACGTATAATCCTCCTTATCATGCAATTTATAATCATGTTGTTCCGTTTGCGCCACTTATTGAACACTTTTAGAAATGTATCGTTATCAAGACATCGTCAGACGCCATATTGTCTGCCAAGCATAATCGCGTCGACACGGATTTGGCGATGGGCGTTTTCAGAGTGTATTAAGTTACAGTAACTTTGAATCATGCCAAAAATATACTTGACTTTTTGACACAAGTTAAACGTTAAGAATCAATGAAATTTTATAGTGAAATTTTTATTTACACAAATTTTATCTGTCGTCAGTAATTGTTCTAAACGTAAATTGGAAGGAATTACCCAGATGTCGGTTTTAAAGCGTAGACAAAATGAGTTAGAATTATTTTACATGACAACTAATCCGTAGTGATTCTAACTTTATCCCCGGCCCATTTCCTTATTACAATCACAAGTACACTATATAAATTCATCATCACGTGTCTGGTAAAACGCAAGTATTCATGGCGCCTGGGTTTTGCGACGATCGTCGGGCAGCGGGCTCGATTAACGAAGCAATCGGGGCCACTTGTGCTAATGAAACACTTCAATTGAATTGGGGACATTAATTCAGCAGGCGTATCGCGCTACTGTTTACATTGCTACTAAATAAAAATACTTTGGAATTGCACATGGAAAAGTACTAAACGCCAGACCAGTTTATAAATTAATAATAACCACAATTCCGCAATTAAGTGTTTTACTTTGCTTACTTGGTGTATTCTTAATCTTGTTCAAATAAAAGATGTAGTACAATATTTGTTCAACTACCTAGATGATGAATAACTAAATAACGCTTTTTGAAACTTACTTCAAGTTTTACTGGCCTTATAATATTTAGTATTTAAGCCATTTCCTTATACATCTAGTGGTAATTAGACCTGTACTTTG
This sequence comes from Heliothis peltigera, assembly GCA_958496145.1. Classification (NCBI taxonomy): domain Eukaryota; kingdom Metazoa; phylum Arthropoda; class Insecta; order Lepidoptera; family Noctuidae; genus Heliothis; species Heliothis peltigera. The sequence goes on from OY292333.1 coordinate 5,974,799, forward strand.
GTGGTCCGACAATGAAAACGACTATTGCAGTTGCAGAAATCACTGTACTTGAGAGCTCTTGGCTTTTGATTTTTACTAAACAACAAAGAAACCAAAGTAATTTTGAAGCAAGTAATTGTGTTTTTGTATATTAAATTATAAAGCTGAAGAGTTGGCTATCGATAAATAATAGACTAATATTAGTCACTTGAATAGAGCCTTGTTCACAATATTCAATATTACTAGTTTAATTTATTACGAGATTATTGCTGACGTATTTGCCTTGTACTGCCTTGTACCAATCGAATACTCGATTAAAATAGGTACCCTAAGTTTACATATTCATAACAAATTATGACTTGATCAACAGCATTAATGCTGACCTGGCATCAACACTGTTGGCTTATATTATACTACAAATAATTATACCATTATAGTGATTGAACTTGATTAATATTAAAGATATTTTACTATTCAAGCAAGCAATAACGGTGAGGTAGCAAATGAGCGATGGATCCATTGAGCGGTTGTAACCTTAACCCGTGGCCCGAATAGTGTAATTATAAGTTAACATTTACAAGTCACCAACACAAATCTTATACGTAAATGAGTACATAACATCTTCTACATATAGAAATTAGGAACCAATCCTACACAAGCTTACGATCCTCATGACGTAATCATCATCTAATTTAGACCAAACAAGCAGATTAAAAAACCAACCCACAGAAAAAGTTTCAAAACTTATATGTAGTAGATACCTACTTAAGTTTAAAGTTCAAAATCAAAGCATATGACACAAATTGGTATTCAAATAAGTTTCTACGAAAAACTTGAAAGACGATTGACTAATATTGAAGATCAGCCAGCACGACCTTGAAGATACAAAGAGTTCGCCGGCCAAATATTAATTAATTATTTATAACATAACTTGTTTGGTGAGTCCGTGGCTTGCGTGTTGATTCTCCACTCCACATTAAGATCCGGACACTGATCGATGATATAGAATCGACACTGCTACTCGTTTAAGCCGAGTGCCCAAGATCGTCAATGTATTTGTATAACTGAAGTGTTATCTTAAAAAAAGTTGATTGTGAACTTTATAAAAGCCTTCAATCATGGAATAAGACTAATTTACTTATTTCTAATTTTGTTCAAATAAATTCCGATGCGTTAAAAATGGTTATAATGTTACTGAGACATTAGGTTACGCGGATCTACGGTACGGTTAGTCCAGCGTGATGCACGCGACAGCTACTGCTGATGTTGCAATCACATGTTGAGACTGTCACGCAACCTGGGTAGCAAACGTTTTAACTATGGTTGGATTTCCTCGACCTATTTACACTTCAAAACTTTCCTGGCAACGAACTAAAATTAAATATGTAATCTATTTTTTCCGTAATAAAGCGATGTGGCAGCTTTAACTCCAAGTTGTGACTAATGCCAAACGTCTTAATCTTGTAATATTTATTAGGAAAACATGAGCTGCCACATCCAAAGGTTAAAAGTAGTTAGAAAAGGATTTGAAATAATGATTTTGAACACGTGATCTTTAATCATCTCGTTCTCGATTATTCCACTTCGATTCATAATCAAAGGCTTGTGAAACGACGCCGTTTGCGTAAAGCTATTAAGCGGATAAGGGCTTGTCGATGGAAGACCTTCGAATTGCTTAAGAAAATCCACTACAGCAGTATTTTCTTTAATGGAAGGTGGTAGTATAAAATTTAACACGGCGAGATTTTTTATGTCTAGAGACCCCGGAACTGCATTTCGGAAGGTCGGGACGGGACGAAACGGCCTTGCCGCCGGCTGTGCCACTTTCTCCGCTGCAGATCAAGAGCCCACGTGCGTTACGTATACTCTACAAAACAATACATGTTCCACAAGCTCTGTTACGCCGACGCATTCTTTGGAACAGCTGACATAAGCACCCAAAATTACAGCGTATCTATGCACGGACTAACCGCGGACAATACAGATGACATTAGCGTCGGTATCTTCAGCAGTTTTGTTAATAAACGAAGCCTTGGTCTCAGACTGTGACGAGACATTCTCTTTCCATAATAGTAATTGTGACCGTTTCGTCATAATGTGCGTATCATGTAAACATGCATCTTGAGTAGTTTTGGGTTTTACCATCTAGGTATAAAAAAATGTTTGTTCTTACATTTATGTAAACTCAACATAAGTGTGGTTTAGACAGCCACTTATTTCCCTGAGAGAATATTATTCTATCTTATACTAATTAAGCTTGATTGAATCTAATAACCTTATTGTGGAGTTGCAAACGGGTTTTATATAATTCATTGTGAAAAGGTTGCTTATAAAAAGCAATGGCTTAATGCAGTCACTTCAAAATTGATGGCATTCATTGAAATTGTGAATTTAAGTTTAAAAAATATTATTGTTACCACAAATATTATGCTACGTGTATTTTTAATCAACTGTGATACATTGCATATCAATATGTCGTAATTACATTATATTCAATTACATCGAAATAATTTATAGCACAGCGCCATTCTGCAACCAAGATCTTTAAAGTCAGTGTAAACTGAAGATGTGGCACAACAGCGCGATTCTGAACCATGACAAAAGCCTGGGTATAGCAATTTGAAGACATTAAAATTAGCCACCGAAATGTAGGCCGAAATATCTTATGTAAATTGACCGCAGTCGGCCATCGTATGAAATTGCCTTATAACGTAATTACCATGGAAACCGTGATTTACGTAAAATTTAACAGACGTGGTCATCGAAATTGGTTTTGACGAACAAACGCTATGTTGTGTCAAAATGGGTGAAATCGAAGGTTGTCGTGCGACGCAATGGTGGCGTTGCAAGTTAGTTTCGGCAAGTGTTAGCAGTAGGCAGGTACGTGCCGCGCCGCCAACCGCCGTCGTTAAGCAATATTTTTACAATTCACTGAAATAGTGGATTAGCCACATTTGCTACGCAGCCGATATGCCCACTTCGCCGCGGATTTATTGGCATAACATTTAAATGACTTATTATTATGTCCTCGCGAAGAGGTTAAACTCGGCATTAACTGAATAATTTGTCTAACTTTCAGCCATTGTTATACACGCATATTATTTTTCTTAATCTAGAGCTACGTAAATTTAATAAAGTAATTATATTATATTTATGAGCAAATAAACACTGTACGCAGATAAAGTTGACTAACAACAAACTATATGAAAACAAGAGTGTTTATCAGAGAATATTAAAAATAATTACATCTTAGGATTTTCGTTGTTGAAGGCTAACTGAGATAGTACAGTAATAATTTGAAAATATGATCAACAGAAATAATATGAGTTGAAATACAATCAACTGTCGGCCGCGGCGCGGCGCGGAGTAAGGTAAGTAGGTGTGTGAGCGGGTGACCTTCGTAGGAGGAGCAGGCGAATGGGCTCATCAACGCCGCTCCACCACTCTACACATTTAAAATGGAGTTAATTAATGACTTGAATACTACTTTTTTATTACCGACATATTAAAATGTAAGGCGATGCTAACATTTTTTTTTGTTGCTCTATCAAAACAGATTATTTAAAGACCCGTAATTTTTAATAACTTCTTAACTTTAATTAATGTATTCTGGTAACAATTAGCCATTTATTTTGTTTTCCTGTCTCAGTAAATTGTCCCTCAAGTGGCAGACATCAATTGATGAATTGTGCCCATAATAATAATTCAGTTCATTTAGGGGTCTTGGTGTGAGGGGTAAGATGTCGCGGGGGGCGACGGAAGCGGTCCAACGTGCGGGACACATTGTGCGAACATGGCCGCCTTCACTGGACGACGTCTTCCTCTGCTAATTACTTGTTATTATGTCTGCAACAACAGATGTGTAACATCCGTTCCTAACGCGCTTTAGTCTTTTTTAGCGCAAGTTCATTAAATGATGTCTTCATAAGTCATATTTCGCTATGAGGAACGTTTCTGACTCACTAGCTGATTTCCGTCATTCAAGGAAAACAAAAGTAGGTATAGTATTAATGGCTAGAAGGTTATTGATGTTAAATCATATGGTTTGCAATGTTATTCATTATAGAACCCGTTTAAATCAAATTATTTATGGCGTTTAATTCAAGATGGCGGCGGCTGCATTCGTCTATGAAATATTGAAAACGATTTGTCAAATATTATTCTTACTATAGAAAATGTATAAGTAATTTACATAGTTAGCCACACATAATATCGATCGGATAGTATGTGCACTGTGCAGTGGTTAAAAGCGCGTAGATTAACAGATAGCTAAGCACTGGGCAGGCAAGTAGTAGGTAATAGCGAGCGGTTCTATTACAAACAAAAATAGAGAACAAGCGGACGATTACATCTAGTTTCACTTTCGTTGGAGGCGCATGCGGGTCAGCGCGGTGCATCGATGCGCCTGCGCCGCCTCCGCCCGCGCGCACCGGTGGCCTCGAGTTGCGTTCACATTGCGTGCACTTACTATTTAACTTGAATATTGCTAATTTACTATTGACAGGACAATCATTTCGTTATATTTTTTCTTTATGATAACCATAAATATTGAGATCCTAGGACGAATGATGATAGGCCTGTATTCTAAAGACAGCGATATTTCAATGATTTTTTAAGTGCATTTTCATGCTGTGTTTTCCCTAGCCACTATACCTATGTATATTTTAATGAGTAACAGCACTTTACAACAACTACGTTTAGTAAATTTAATAATTCCAGTTCTTAGTTAAATCACAACAAACGCTGTGATGAAACGTAGCACAAGTTGAACAAACTGTCATAAAGTAAGCTCCGAGTGGTGATACGGGCCGTCGTCGTTAGGTCAAATGAGATAACTTATGAACCGGCTGTACTAGTTTTGGATAAGTTATCAACGTGCGTCACAATATGATTATTTTTAAAAACTAGTCTACATTTCAACGTATGAATACCTACACTGGACAATAACAGATTTCAAATTATTATTTATTATAATCCATGCCATCCCAGTTTAAACTCGACTCAGATAGCGCTTTAATTATTTTATCAAGGAATCCATTAGGATGTGTTCTCTGATGTAGGTACGTAGGAAAGGTAAAATGCACTTCAATATTTTGAGACGGCCATGGAAAGTCAGTCACATTATATGAAACTGGTACCTATTCGTTACCGTAAGCCGTTTTCCACGGGTGCCCATCGAAGCATGGCTTTCCACGTCATGGCATAGACCACCCCATTTGTCACGGTGATGCTTCTGCCTATCCACTTGGCGTGTTCTGCAGCATCGTATAAGTTACACAATCATTTCATAATTCTTATAATCGGCAGTTTCTGCTGAACGCAAGTTTTTGAAATGGCACGTGTTGCCTGTTTCCATATTAATATTCGTCCGCTAGAAGTAGATACACGGAGGGACATTTCAGACATCATTGGAGGCAATTACGTAAAAGGAATAGCACATTTGTTGCATTTTAAATGTCAGGTAGGTATAAGGTTAATTTATTATTTCGAGACGGGGTAGGTAATATTGTGAGGTGGGTAGTAGTGGTGCGCATTTCACGGGCCCTTGAGCACGCGCAGGTACATTCCACTCGCGGGGAGCACCGATGCGCGGACGCACCGATTTGATAATGCACAGTATTGTTGCATAGAATGCAGTTAGGGCGAGTTCCACCTGTTTCAAACCTGTTATTAATAATATCACGCTCACTGCGCTACTTAACATAAACCCAATGATTAAATCATTTTTTACTAATGCACAAGAACGAAGGCTAGACATTATTTTACTTAGTAAAGTGTGTTTCCAGTGTATTGTTCTATACCTACTTCTTCATTCTAAGGCATGTCACGTAAAAGAAAATTATCTTGTAAAAAGTTTAAGCAGCGGCTCCAATTATTTTGTAATAACGTAACTTCACCTTTACATTGTACCCGTAGTCCTAGTCTAATTAATAAAACTACCTACAGAACGCAAAATGAATAAAATTAAACATTGAATAACAATCAATTGGTCGCCGGTAAGTATAATATGATTGATACTCATGCATGACTGGCCACAATTGAATAATCTGAGCTTAGAAGTGTTACGGCACGCAAGCCTCAGCTCCTATCGGCCGAAGCATCTTTATAAGCTCGGATAGTAACCACATTACGTAATTAGGTTTTGTGGAGCTTTTTATATCAACTATTGAAGTTTTGTTAAGGAGGTTGCATACTAGTAGGTGGCTATTGCTATATTGGTTTTCTATTATTATTATTGGAAAAAGTAAAATTATGAAAATAGTAGACCTGTAACTGAATAAACATTTTTTTTTAACTACGCGAATAACCGCTCCCGAACAACAGCTAAATTAAACCATTAATACTTATTTACCTATCTACATCATGTTTAGGTTTAAAAGCAATTTATCAACAACAGAAACACATAACCTCAAATGATTTAATTAAGTGTAATTTTCACGCGGTCAAAATTATAGTGTACGCTCCGCCTAAATAGACGTTTCGGTTCGTGCACGAAGCAGGAAGTGGCAGCGAAACCTTGCGAAGTTCAACGGCTGGTGATGACAAGACCCACGCCACGCACCCAGCACTGTGGCAAGACATTTTATATTCGCTTCCGCTACAAGAGAAAACTGACCTATGAACCATGCTGCATGTTGCAATCAAACATTTGCGATTCCCTATGCATTATGCAAGTACCTACAACTGACTTCGATATCGTCACCATTATGGTAAAATATAAGGAGAATGTCCAGAACTTTTTAGTGTATAGTAAAAAGTACGAAAGAAAAGGGAATGCATATTAATTAAGTACTAGATGCCTTTATATTTTAATTAGAATTGAGTAGACCTAACTGTGCAACAGTAATTTGAATGTTTAATAAACCTGGGTTGACTTGAAATTGCTGCAATAGTCTGGCCGATAGCATTTATGCAATTGATTATAACGGCTACTGTGACACGTTGAGTAGTCCGGTATTAGGAATATATTAAGTTATCAATAAACTGAGACGATAAACTAAGAGGAATCATTTAGTCTAAAATTGGCACGATGGACGGTGCGGTATGACATGGGTTACGTAAAGCGAGTGGACCGACACTGACCTACCGACGACGGCCGGCCGCGCCACTTTCCTTTCATTATTGACACACTATCTATAAACGGGCAACCACTATCGCTAAGCTTAGGTACGTGATTGCCGATATAAACACGAACATTGCTGTGGCGTACAATAAATGGATGCGGTCCAAAGAAGTTCATAAAAAGAACTTATAGTCGCATAGGCTCGCCATGTCAAACAATATTTACAAGTTTACAATACAATGGATGTGTTATATACTGGCTAGGGCAAAGCTTCAACTGAAGTGTACATTTAAGAATTTGTGAAAAATAAACAATGCCACACCCAATGTTTGGATCATGTTTTTATACATTCATGTTTTTACAAGGCAAACAATCTTAGTCTGCGGGTGGTGGGTCTTTGAGTGTTGCAAAATATTACACAGCAATTACAAGTGACGTGATGTCCAACGTAATGAGGATTGCAGACGTTTGATACAACGCAACTTGTATACAGTATGAGTGTCTTTGCGCCTTCATCCAGATATTAAAGATAGCTGTTGGTGTTATAAGAATCATCGACATTAATAAAAAACATTTATTTAAACTAGTATTGTTTTGTGTAGTATTGAACAGCAATATCGTTTCCGTATGTTGTAGGTATCTACACATAAAACTACACTCAAATGCATATCAATTTAAATATATGTTATGTATTTTGAAATGGGGTCATTACGGAGTTACGTGTTGTATGCAGCACACAGCAAATCAATTCAGTTGAGCTTAAATGACTTATTCTTCGCAATGACTAAACATTAAACTAAGGTTAGTGGAACCCGGACACATATAGTTAACTTACAATACAATAATATATCGGGTCGGGTGACGCATCAACTGTGTACCTACATAAGGTCGTCCGATAGCAACCCGGTTGCGTAGCAAATGTTTTAAAGTTTATGTTAATGCGTGTAAATACAATACACATAGGGCAATGAGTTGTTTCAAATATTTTACATGAGCATACCTACCTAATTACTAATAAACGTGTCTACTTATCGGCCACCTTTGGAACGCAACGCACTCTAAGCTTATTTACAGCCAAAAATATATATAATTTGCTATAAATACTACAATTATTGGTCCTCATACAATTAAGTAGATCTAAGCGCACATTCTAAATTCTGTTTAAATTGTTCTTGTTGCAATTATGGTACACAAAGCAAAGAAACGTTGTAGTAGGTCAGGAATATCATACCTACCATAAAAAGTGAAAGAGTTCGAAAGTTCACTTCCTGCAAAGCAAGCGCATAAGATATCGCGGCACGCGCGGATTATAATCACATCGCGATACCTAACTCTGCGTTTGTGCAACACGCTTATGCAAACTGCAATCGCGCGAAACATGTGCAATGTATGACAATAAGGACTGTTGCTTTAATGCTGTGAGACCGGGTCTAAATTAATATTAGAGCACTTTAGGAGAGACCCAACCTTGTTTGGACTGGCATTTTTGGGCGACTATGAAATCCTACGGTGACCGATTAACTTAGTTCCGCTCGAAAGGCAAGATCTGGTCCCTAATTTGAAAGAAGTGGCTTTCTTACCGTGAAATAACAAAATAGCTGATGGTGAACCTCTAAATTAAAAAGTTAATACAAGATTGGTGGAGGAACTGTGATGTCGGTGTCACCGGCGCCAATGCTGATGTTTCCAGCGACAGAATGGCGCGGCGCTGGGCCGAGACAGCACCTCTCCGCTCGGCCGTGTTATTACGAAACAAGAAAAGAAAGTTAAGATCGTTTCGGCCGAGAGAATGTAGAACCAATGGGCTCATAGCCAGCACTGCGACGCAGTGTTGTGCCATATTACATCCTCGGGTTGTCCCCACTGCGCTCGTGATGTAATCGCGTCTTTACGTTAACTTGCACTTTTTTAATTTATTTAGGTACTAACTAACCCGCACACTTCAATTTGAATGCCATTAAAATTGAGAATAGCCTAAATTAAGATAAACAAAACTTTTCGAATGGAATTCGAAGGCTAACTATTTAAAATTATATTGAGATAACCGGTCATGGGAATCATACAACATAAGCCTTAAAAAACATCAATTTTGGTTAGCGGATGAGGTAATTTAACTAAATTTGGCGTAATTCTAACAGAAAACTTATGTATTGTGCAAACTCTAGTTCTACGACCTACAAAACTGACCCTCTTAAGCTTAACCAGATTATCAGAATGTTTTGCTATTGCATAACTTGATGTGTTCTTTACGAGCAATTATGTAAAGCGGTGGATCGCGTCGAGCACAAGTAGGTAGGCGAGAGGTTGCCGCGGCGGTAATGGTAAAAGTGTTACGCGGTGTGCCCGATTCTGCGCGCGCGCAGTGACGCAACGGCTCAGCGAATGTATGCCAAAAGTGCAGTCAAACCTTCGATATTAGCTAGCGAGATGAAACACATGTCTTTACGGATTTGTACTGTAACTAACATGTTAAACGGAATAAAAATGTACATATTATAACCTATTTTTTTAATTTAATTATTCCTGGAGGCGATCCTCTATGACTGCACTTTAGGTACCTTATGTTTCATGCCCCTAATTAATAAATTAGACTAGGTCATCGGGTAATCCCCAAACGCCTAAGTTGGGTAACAACCTAGGAACCGGTTTCGTAAAGATACGGAGTCACCTCCAAATTGACATTTAAGATTCGTTTTAAAGTAAAAGGATGATTATCAGACAAAGCTATTTAGAATACTTTAAATAACAACACACACAACACTAATAATGTTTCCAGCCGTTTATCAGCCGCCGCGCCACGCCGTGATAAGAAATACAGTACAGTACCCCTTTGTTTATGCATTGCACTCCAGTATAAGACCTTAGATAATTCATTATCTTCATAATAAGTACAGTAACTAGTTATTTGCTTACTCACCCAATGTGCACCTATTCTTTGTCTGTCTGAACGTTATATTTCAAATATTATCAAAAAATAAATTTTATACATATAATCATCAGTATTCAGATGTGTCATTCATATTTCGAAGATGGCATTAAAATACATTTTTAAGAACTTTACGATCAGAGGTCGCCAGAAAAATCAAGGTAAGGTCAGCATTAACCTATGTTAATGTCATCAAAAAAGGTAACACGAATATTATTTTGATTAGTCTGACAAGGATTTTAAATGCTAATAATATGTAACAAATATCGTATGTTTACATTATAACGATCGAAAAATAGTACCTATTCATATACTAGTTTATCATAACTAATCAGCAACCTAATCGGACATCATGCGATGTTTCATTACTTATCTATTTATAAGAAAAGTAAAGCCAGTTACTAATAACCGTGTTGCCATTATGGCCCTTATCAAAGATATAATATTTTGCGTTACTTAGATAACACTTGTGATGAATAGAATAGCAAAATATTACCACGACATTCGAATTCACTTCAAGCTGGTAAGGATTTAAAATTATCAGCACTTCAGCTTAAAATTCTTAAATAACATTTATACAGATATTGAAACTGAAGTTACACAATTTTATATTACATTGTAACCGGTTTATTCGTTTTAGTTTACTATAGTAAAAGTGAAGAATCACTTTCTACTTTGGTTACCTCTCTACCTTGACCTACAAAACGCCACAGCTTATATGTCGGTCAAGGTTCAGGAATCACAAGTTTTTTTATAAGCTGCACAGGCTAGCATGTGGCACCGCAGCTCCTAATAGAACGATGCAGCTTGGATAAACTGATTTAGAAGCGGTTTTTTATATGAAAACTGGTTTTAAAGTATAGAGCCACTAAAAATCTCAACGGAGACAAGTTTGGAAACAACGACGGCCGCGCCCGTGGGCGCTACGACAATGCCGTTTGGCCGGCAATGAACTCTCGCATTTGCTCTGCCGAAACAATTAGCAGCGCGTCGCGAATCTAACGAGACTATTTACACAGCAAACCTCTTGACAACATTGTAAAGCTTAACTATGGTAGATTCCGACTCTAATTATTTATACTCGACGACAACGACTAATGGAAAGACAATATTTTGTGGACACGCCGACTTATTTCTTTAAGTTAAAATAAATGTCATTTGTGCGTTCATAATGTTCTCAAGAATGCAGGAGTCTAGACAGTATTTTTAGTAACAAATTCATAGGTATTGTCCAGCAGAACTGGTTTCAAATAGTCCAAAAGTTAATGAATTTGATGTTATTAGTGTGCCACGGCCTCTTTATTTGCGTGTTTGCCTTGCTTTATGTAGAGACTTCGTTACAAAATGTCTATTTAAAATGCAGGCATAAGGAAACACCAAGCTACACTAGATGGCTTGATCGGTCCATATGATTTGAATATCACCACTTTATTATGAATTTATGAAGCAAAACTATGTATAGTAAGTACTATATGGTTTCCGGGTTCTGTATTATTTAAAAATACAAACATCTTGTCTGTATTGTTAAAAGTACGTATCTAACAAATTGAATAGATGTGTCGTGTGAAGTATTATTATACAGCATTCACTTTTCCTTGTCTAAACAATTGGTTACGAAGGGGACTTAATAATGCTATTCTCGAGATTCTGATTAAGTGAACTTGAGAACAGATATGGATTTAGATACAGATTTAAAAATACCTGAAACCTAATGGAGATTTCAACAAAAAAAAAATGACTGGATATTAGACTACTAATTTTATATTTGAAATGATATGTGCAGATGCACAGCGCGGGCAGCAAGGCGATCGTCGCTACTTCAATGACAGGCTGTTGTGTGAAACATCTAATCTTTACGTCAAATTAGAGTCTAGTGTTTATATGAGCGAAACATAATGGCATCGTCACATTGAGCAATGAAACGTTCAAGGCGAGCGACTTATTAAAAATCTAAACAATATTGACGCATTTTTGGAAAGCAATATCTTAACTACTGTTGACCACATCTAAGGGGCGTGTGGTAAAGTAAATGGGTAAAGCGTCCTCACTTGAGGCCGTTGCGCTTTGGGGGAACAAAGGGTTGACTCACGTCCGGGCCCCAGTCGGCGGAGAAAGGAACCGGGCTAAAAATAGTACACTGGCAGTTACGACTGCGGCCGTTGGACCTGGCCTACGCAGATCGCGTCTTATACTCTTGCTGACACAGGCTACCCAATTACCACGCCACGCCGCCGCGGCTTAAAACATGCAAGCACATTCGTTCTTTCAGGCAAACATATATTTTGGCATAGGTTAATCGTTTTAAGGTGGATAAGGAACTTTTATTTTCATAGTTTTGAGCAAGCAGTTGGTGTTTACTGTTCAGTGGATCCTTTGAACTATCTGTTGTGGCATCTTTGAAAATAAATTGTTGCGGTTAATGCCAATAAAATAAATTTATCCATGGGAATGTGTAGGAGGACTTTATCCATGAATGAATAGAGGATCTAAACATCTAGGTAGATGACAAGAAGCGGTGTGGTCACATGTCCCACGCGGCATCGCATTTCGCCAATAGAGCATGCGAGGAAATGTTCTAAAGTTACTTATTGTGCACAAACGAATGCTATGCTAGCACTACTGAACTCCCACGATCGACACTTATTGTTTGCGTTGCACTCCAAGATTTCTGCAACGTCTAGGTGTTGGGAAACGACAGTGGAGGTGTCGACTTTGAGGTTAAAACCGGCTGTTTGAGAAACCTTTCGAGTTTAGATTGCGAAAAGCGTGGAAAGCTTGTATTTACTTGCATTGAATTATACAGAAATGTCTAGCAAGGCCTGACCAAACATTTGGCTGAAATATGAAGGTATCAAGATTGCTTTTTGCGTAAGTATAACCTAGTAAAGCGATGCAAGTTGCATGATGATCGCTGCTCTAAACTTCCCAACCTAGCAGTTTTGTGGAAGTTTGCGTATGACGTCAGACAACATTTTGGTTATACAGCAGGTTGCCATACAATCAACGTTTATCAGCACACGTGGAGAGCTAATCGCGTCGCGTGACGACCTCTCTACGCAACTACTCAAGCAATTTTTGTTTATTTTGGATGCAGTCAACAATATTCTTTATCTTATTGAGACAAAGATTAAATTCAACAGACTTATTTTACAATATGTAACAAACCACTAGTTGCACTACAGGTTTTATGTACAATAATATTATGTTAAAAGCAGCACATTTTAAGGCCGTTAAAACGCTAACATACGTCACATCCCATAGAATGGTACATACTCGTATATCAAATTTATTGTGTAAAAACGAAATACTAGTACAAATCACAGAAGTGTCAAAGATCTAAGTAGTTACTATGTATAACAGGTGTCTCATGGTTTTCAGCGTATCAAACATTCTACCAAATCATTGTGAAGGATCTATTATGGATTAATTACTGTACTTGCGTGCAAGATCAGTGCAGGTACCCGTAAAGCATATTTATTATTTGCCATGAGTTCACTGCACATCGCATACATACGAGTTCAGAAATAGATACTCAGAAGTAAATAAGGTATTAGGTGATGTGTTGCGATTTTATGAATAATATCGGCAAGTTGCGTGCAAGCGTGGCACGAACACGGTCCGCAGCCACACGTGATTACACGCCTTACTGACCAACTAACTACTAGCGAAATAGTTAATACTACAAGCTGCTTGGATTTCTGTAGACTCATTAATTAGTTTGACTAGTTCTAAGACACGATTGTAATTTAAGAACCAGTCTTTTGCAGCCCCAAGGAGTGTGCTATGCGAATGTCTACTTGCTTAGCCAAAGCATAGACCGATAAACCTAGACTTCGGGGTTACTTCATTAAATATAAACAAGATGGAAAAAGTTAATAAACAAAAACAACGAACAAAAGCAGATCTTTGAAGACCACACAATTTTATGTAAATGAAAACGATCTGAGGTCTGAATGTGCTACTCATATAATAATTATTAATATCCTGTGACTACTAAGGTAACCGGCTGAGAAATCTATTAAGTACAGTGCAAAATACGACTCGCTCGTTTACCAGAGGCAGTCAAAATTCGGAAGATAAAATATTATCAGGGCTTCCCACCAATAGGTTTTGGACAAAGGGACGTGGAACAAAAAGCTTTTTATCTGGAACTCAGAGTGGGACAAAAAAAAGCAGCGGTTGTATTTGTAAATAGACGGCAGGTAGAAGGTTGTAGGTGTATTCAACGGTTTAAAAAGATTTTTTGCACCGAAATTATATGTAAAAAAAAATCCTACGCGATGCACCTTTCGAAATTCCCACTGCACTCGTAAATACGTTAGATATTATTATTGCATTGCAAATTGTCAGTAAATGATTCAATGCAAAAAGTTTGACGACATCTGGATAATCTAGATAGTCAATCGGTTATATTTTGTCAGTAGTACCCACATGAAAATTTTGTAATGCTAAGTAACTTACGAGTCTGAAATTTAGAATATCTTTAAATTACCTTCCATGAAACGCATTTAAATTAAATAAATATGATGATTTTTATCTACCCCAATATTTTATCACTCTTTTCATTACTAAAATAAAAGACCTTAATTCACAAACAGCACACTTGTTCAAAGTATATATTTAGTATGTATTTAACTAACCCTCTTCCCTTTTCACGTGGCCTATATACTACGGCCATACAAACCAACACAAAACAGAATATACCCGAGCAACAAGTGTCTTTTACGCAAAGTAAAAGACCACAAAAACTTCGAGCAGGTAGCTTATTTCAGAATCAAACTATTTTATACCATTCTCGGGAACCAATACGATCGGTTTTACTTCGTCAGCACGAATAGCTACAAAAACTGGCATCGTCAGGCGATTTTGATCCCTATTAGGATAGCTTTAATGACGTTTCAAGGAATCGAAGACCTTGCCATACCACTTAGCCCGTCCGTAACTCACCCCTGCCGAGATTTGAAAAGGATCGAGCATTTATTTAAAAACATACTAGATAGGCATGACTATTATAAGAAAAGTCTTATTATTAAAAAAATATGTTCAACTTATAGAATAAACATTTGTTTGAACCCTATGACAATTACAGAAAGTTTTTTTTTCACTGGAAACATCTATTATTATTATGTATTATTTTGAAACTGTTAAGTTGCAAAAGTTGGTATGTTATTTTAGCATCTAAATTGATCACTCACGAAGAGTGATCAATAAATGGAAAAATATAGTATACTTGGTAACAAGTTACTACATGTATACTGAAAAAGTTTGCATCGAAGTACTGAGTGTTTGTGACCCGTAATTAATTACAGAAGATAATTAGACCTATCTATCTACAGCGAATTAATGTACAAACGTCTTACCGGAGCCTGTGCGGTAATCAAACGTAACCTTATATTAGTTACTTTTACTTTCCTACGGAAACTGCCTACTACGAGTCGAGCCGTGTTGGATACCGCAACATGGTCGGATACGTATTCTATAACTTGCATTATTTAATTAAAATGTAATTATTATAATAATATTTTTTCTAAATACTACCAAAAAAGTAAGCAGGGAAAACTCGCCTAATTAATTATTTACTTCTTAGTTGGTAGATAAGTTAAAATATAATGGCATCCCTGCATAATCTAGTTAATAGAATGACGTGAATACATTGACTTCCAATCGTAAATAACTTGTAGGTACGGTTGGTCATGTACGTTTTATCGGTTTCGAGAATAAGCCCCCGTCTTGCAACTTTAGTAGCTACATCATGCGGGTGCACGCAAGTCACTGCAACTGGTTTTACTTATTTTCCGTATCGTGTAATTATGGTGGCAAGAACATTGACTTAGGCGGGAAACTAACCGCTCTTGTGATCGCTACTCTAAATACTAATTGAAAAATACAGACTTTAAACTGTAACAAAATATTGCAATAAACAATAAAGCTTAAACGTGGCTAATTGAGTTCTTAGAACGAACGTTGTTACGGGTACAATTATCACATTCACAAATTATAATTTATGAGCTTTGTGACCCATAAACGACCATTGTAATTCGACTGGCCTTTGTCTTCCAACTTTGAAGCCTCTATCTACATACCTGATTCGTATAGTATCGATATTTTATATACCTACCTTCGCAACAAAAATAAACCGAATCTACCTAGAAAGGCACCTTCTTTTTATTACCAAAGGCTCTTATTACCAAGCTGGTTACTGAATCTATAAACCAGGTTGCTTATGAGAATTTTATTTTCATTTTAGAATATTCAGTGTCACGTGTGAAGCAATTTAATAAACTTTTATCAAGTTATGCAGATAAGTGGGTACACCCAAAGACATGCAATTGATTATGAACATACCGTATCTTCCTTCAATAATAACACTAGCGTAATTTTAAAACTTCATTCAGGTACTTTTGAAACATTTTTTTACGGTAGATTTGACACATAATAGATAGGTGTATTGCAAGTAGGTGTTTTCAGTACATGTTTAAGGGTCTTTAAGGTATTTGCACAATAATTGTTTTTGTAAACAACGTTTTCTTATAATAGGCTCGTACCTCTATCGGGTATATAAATAGGTATAGGAAATAGTTACTAAAGTTATTTATTACCTGACACATTAGGTAAAATTGCTCGGCTTTTTAATGGAATATCAAGATGAACTTACTAGCTGCTCTGCCTGCCTGCCTACTCTGCCTGCCCAGTTTTATGAACAACGCAAAATTCTTCTATGTCATTAATCTAACATGTGGGTAGAGAAATACTTATACATCAATAAATATAATATCTAGAGCTTCGTCGTACCTATTTTGCTTTGAGGGTAGGGGAGCACATGGTGGTCAAATTCACGTATTTATTTTTTGTGCCATGCTTTGTAAATCTGTTGACGTGACTATTGCCGTTTATGTTAGGTATAAATTTAAAAGGCAGATAAGTGCCTACATTGTGATGAACCTACGAATAAAATAATAATAGACCTAGATAATGAGTTGATAGGCAAATACGTAATCAAGTAAGCACTCAAATACGTAGGTAAATATCTACCCATTGAGATAGACTTGCAAATAAATAAATCAAACATACCTTCAAGAACAGATCACCAAAGTCGTACAGCGCAGACTGATGCATTATGGCAGTAGACATCATGCAAAACCAACTCGACACTTAATCCAGGTTTTAGTGCTTAAATATCTCGTATCAAAAATCTGCAAACTGACTGATCCACTGAAGCACGAATTTGTAAGGTCGACGAACTCACTGTAAATTTTAGGTTAACCGAGGAAAAGTTCACGATACTTTTGACGAGAATTTTATGATAACCTTTATAAATATAGTCCTTGTGGTAATCTAGTAAAATCGTTGCGTTTTTGTTTTATCGTTCGGTGACCACAGATTGTGTCCGAACTAGTTGGCCAGGGGCAGTTTTTTTTTAATTGCCCACCACGATTGAGCCAGATCAGTATTTTTGAACACAATTTCGCAAACGTTGCGAAAATGTACAAAACAGTCCTTTGTTTCGAAATGTCTCCTTCACTTTTTTCGCGTCTATACGGAAATTCACAGATTTTGGTCAAAATTCTGCGCGAACTGTCACGAAGTCAACTTTTTTGATAAAAACTCTTTTCTGTTTATCGACTGTATACTCCAAAGCTTTTTAATTCTGGCCGTATAAATCGAAAGATAAAAAAATAAATCGCAGAGTTAACGTCCGCGCAAGACGCACCACACGTACATTCCGTATCACGCTTGCTCGCGCACTGAGCTGTGCCTTGTTGTGTTCGCCTTCGCCCGTGAAACGCCGGCAGCGGGCGGGTGGATTTTGTTTTCAAATCAAACAGCGCGATCACGTTTTGGAACGAGATTCGTTTTTCGTTCGGGTAAGTTCGGCAATATTCGGCTGTATGTTTTGTTGTTGCGCCGCCCGCCATTATCGTAGTCAAACAAAAACTTAGTCAGCCATCCCTTTGGATAAGTACAGTGGAAATAAAATACAAAATGGGTGTAACTATCTACCTAAGTCTTGAATATTTTATTTCAATATTTAAAGAAGTCATGGCCATGAAGTTTGTGCTTTAAATACAAAGCACAAAAAATTACATTATCTTTTTTTTGCAAAAAGTTTCTAATATAAGTTCGTTAGGTTTTAGGTGTATAGTTTACCTATTGTTTTATGCTAACTATAATAGTACATATTTATATTGTGCTATAAGTTTTTGGTGTGATTTGGACCTGTGTTTCGATCAGCTCACCGATTAAAAATATTTTTTAAACATTTATGTAAAAAAATAAAAACATTCCAAATATAATATGCGCATGTTAATTATTATTATGATAATTACCTAGAGTTTTATTTGAAACATAAAGATAATGCGATGGAATGTTTTGTGCTATAGTTCTCGCCAAACTTTTTGTCAGTTCGGAAACAATCATGCGCGTAGCGTACTTTATGTGCGTTACGGACTGACTTTGAGTTGAGCGAGAACTGTGCCTACCTCCATTTTGTTTTATTTTTGTACCTACCTACTAGGATAATTATTCATTTGAACTTTTTATTACGGAAGTCATAGCGGATACCTGCCTAGTAAATATGAGTGGATGATACTTCGTACAAAAACTTGCAATTTTAGAGCTGGTTCTACCAATCGCGATGTTTGTCAGTCTCCCGGCGAAGTAGCGACCACAGTCATGCGTGGAGATTTTATTTTATTACCATTCAAAAAAAACAAAATGAATCTTACCTACTAGATGTGCTTCTTACAAAAGGATGACGTATTCGGATTACTCTGCCTGTAATGCATCTTCTTACAAATTAAAGATGGCTACTGAACGCCTTTTGTTATTTTAGCTTCAAATATTTGTCGAAATAAGTTAGGCCCAATTGTTTTATCTAAAGGTGATTGAATTCGACTTTTTACTACTATTAAAACTAAAGAGCTTGATGAAGTTCGCTTATTCTCAACATCGTAACTAACCCCTTATGGGCCCGCGTCCGCGTCTCTGGAACAACTTTTTATTATAGCATTCGTTGGTTGCAAACCCGTTTGACGGTTTTAGTGTTATGCGGTATGTTGCACACACCAAGCTCACGGAATCAGAATCAAGCTTTGAGCTCTTACATTGTTGAGAGTATGAAACGATACTATCACAAATTGCGCGCAGACCGCATGCTTTGCTTTGTATTGAAAACAAACGGAGAGTTGTAAAAAATAAAGTTCGTTTACCTACATACATACAATATTGGCATTTTTGGTAGGAGATTATTGCTAGATTTAATAAGTCTTCGTACTCGACTTATGTTTGAATTCCATTTGTGTCAGTAACATTTCCTGGAAGTTCTTGATAAAAACATTTTATATTCAAATTTCCCACTCCAGTCGGCGCTCCAACCTTAGCAATATTCAACCAAATGATCTATTTCTCCTCGCACTGTAATAGTGGCACGCAAAATAAGTATCTATAGCAGCCAGGGTGTCCAGAGACTGCTAAAACTTACGAGGATTTCGTGTTTGGTATGATGGTATCAGAGTAAAGGTGGGTGCTACTCCCCATTGTCCTTCAGATGCAAGATATAATCGACTATTATGACACCTACGACAATGGATGGGGGATATTTGTTCTAAACTAAGGACCACGTGGCCGAGCCATTTGATTTTGAAACAATTCCTCCATAAATACTGACGAGAAAGGAAACCGTTATACTTATTGTAATTAGTTAATAAAATAACTGGAGCTTATCGCAGGAAATATAATATAATGCCGACAAAACAACAACGCACTACGCACCTAACAAGCATTATTTTTAATCTGCTTATGTTAATAACGTGACCCGCAATCTAACTTCCTGTGAGAATTTAATTAGTGCACTTGTCCCCCTGTAACATTCTAAGAAGAAATTAATGGCTCATAAAAGTAGGTTAGCGTGTACGTCAAGCAAATAGGAACATTATGAAAAGGTAAGTTATATTATTTCTTCAAATATAAAATTACTGGCTGTCTCTCATGGGAAATATTTTGAAATGCGACCTGAAATATAAACTGGAGTGATATATTTAGGGGTCCCTTGATCTTAAGCAATCCCGCAAGTAGGTACAAAATACCAATCGTATTTATATATTTTCTCGCTTATATCAATTCAAAGAAATTATTGTGTCATAATGATAACTTTACTTAATTAAGTTAGGTATTTTGCTCTTGATTATAGCGTCATCGCATTTGTTATGCTTTTGATAAAAAGTATTACATACGGCAATGTGTAACTTAATTATTTCATAAGGTTGGACCAAAAGATGCAATAATTTTCGTCATTTGCCACATAAGGATTTTGACGATTTTATTGCATCAGTACAATGTTGATATGTGGACGGGTACAGGGAAAATAAATATTTTGTAAGAGTAAAGATTTTTGTCCTTAATGACGTCCACAAGAGTTTGATATACGAAACAGAGTAGATAGATTCAGCAGGCGGTGTGGTAGCTTAGATTCTGTTGCAAGCAGACTTAAGAACAGTCTAAATAATTTATTCACGGAACCCAACGTCAACATATGTTTGTTGTGTGACCGGCATTATATATTATGGGTCAGTGTCAAGTGTCGGTCACGTAGTGCTTACTCCTAAACTTATGGCGCTTGGTAATACAATACATTGTGTGCAAACATCGGTAGGTGATAGCTCTGTTGACAAAGCTATACATGTCATTAGTGAATCAGCATCACTTTGCTATTATTTTACATTGAACCTTGGAATTATTCAATGACACAATCTCTTCATTTGTTTTTAAAATTGAAAATTGAATGCGTTGCATTTATAATTACGAGCTACATTAATATAAATACATACATATTATATAATTTGAACTAATAACGGAATGCAAACCACCACTGATGCAATTAGTATGATAATGTAAGACCACTAACATACTAAACTACCTATTGCATTCTTATTTTGGAAACAAAGGTCACTTGAAAAGGTAGTTAGTGGTTATTTAATATGTTAATAAATCGGATTTCGATTTTATTACCTAGGTACTTATGAATACTGGGAAATAATAGAAGGAAAAAGAAAGAAAAAGCCGTGTATTTTCTAAGTTTTACTGTACGTTATAGTTTAGGAAAACCCAATTGATTTGGCTCGCTGACATACTGCGCAGCGCAGTTGTAAAATTTTGACAATGTGTTTAAAATGACAGAAGCCACGTCAAGCTACCCAAAAATGTCAATGTTTCCCAATCAACTTTGATCCATTTGCTTCACCGATGAAGTTTAAAATCTATTAAGGGAATTTTACAGATTGTTGTGGCTTGATGTGATGGCGTCTGTACATAACAAAACTTTTTGATTGAAAGAGCGTTCTGGCGTCTTCGAAGGTTAACTGTAACCTTGTAAGGTTCTTATTTGTCTCCTTTATATCGGGTGACAAAAAAAATACATAATAGGTGATAGATTACAGGAAAGTAGAAAGATTCTTAATATAAGCCCTACAGTAAAACATTTACCAACTAAACAAAAGAAGTGCCAGGTAAAAAACTTTTGGGGCGACCCTAAACATTCAAACAATCACATCCTCTGAGGTACCTAACTAATAAAATTTACAAATGTAACTCGTAAAAACGGGCCCGTATTTAACAATAC
The DNA here is from genome assembly GCA_958496145.1 of Heliothis peltigera. Classification (NCBI taxonomy): domain Eukaryota; kingdom Metazoa; phylum Arthropoda; class Insecta; order Lepidoptera; family Noctuidae; genus Heliothis; species Heliothis peltigera. The sequence goes on from OY292333.1 coordinate 5,996,384, forward strand.
AATTTCCTTTGACCCAAAAAAAAAACTTTCGTAATAATTTTACATAAACAAAAGGGAACAATTGTAAAACAAAAGGCGAGTAAAGCTGCTTTCAAAAAAAAGGCTCATCTTATTTTTTTTTTTTCATTTTTTTAGGAATTTAAGCACCACGCTTGATGCTTCTAGGAGTTATTAAAGAAGACACATAATCACATTATACGAAGTCGAGTGATTCTAATCATATTTACAAAGCAGAAATATCATTTATTTATAAAACTAGTTTATGAAAGAAAAGCTACAGTGGAACTTGGGTATTGGGCCGCTTGTAATCCGAAATATGAATCACGGTATCTTATTTTTCTTTTGGAAAGTCTTTGGAGGTGTTGGACTATCGAATATGAGATGAGTGAATCTCAAAACTGGGCAATTGGGTTTTGGAGTTAAAAGTCAGTTTCTTTAGCCTCAGATCTATCTTACTCCTACAAAGTACAATTACACAATAATGGTGCTACAAATATTAGAAATTTACCAACGTACCTACACTCTCTGTCTCTAGGCATAGACAAAATCTTTTACCTAACCGTGAGATTATTTGGAGGAAGAGTAAGAGTATCTTAATTAAGTTAGTGTATCGTCAAGTTGTGTGTAATTTCAATTCAGTTGTCTATGACCTAGGTATAACATTCAGGTAAAGAATACTTGTCGTGGACTTACCTATTGTAAACTGTTATACTTTTCATAGCTGTTATGAGCATTAACGAATAGATCTACTCCTAATTCATTTTATAATCCAACATTTTTTATTTACCTGTTACGTCTCATGTAATTATTAAAGTACGTATAAATAACCTACAATTAATCCTCTATAATTCGCTTTGCCTGTCAAGTGCATTTTAAATTCGTTCTTAATAGGTTTAACACTGAAATTAAGATACAAAATTGTTATTGCCTTGAGAAAGACCTCACTCGGTATTATATTACATCTGACCACCATTCTATGTTTGCATCGACTGTACAAAATGCACTTAAAATTATCAATGACTTGGAAATAATAATTTGCCAGTACATACTTTACGATAATTACGACATAAATGTTGTTAGAACCACGATAAAGAACAAAGGTGACATTGTCATTCATGTTTGCCTGATATCCTATACATATACAACCAATATTATTTTTACTACTGCATGTGACTATTTTATTAATTCATTTTATTACGATGATGATTGGTCTATCAGTAAACAAGCCTGTTTCAATTTGAGATATACGAAGCTATTGTGAATGTAAAAAGAAGTGTCATAACTTTGACGCACATCAAATTATTGTATATTTTTATTGTCACAAGTAAAAGTTTACATTTTCAACAAGAATGAAGACAAATCGATCTTCTTTTATACACATTTATGTAGTAAACAAAAACAGCTACAGTGATTAGTTTTAGCAACCGAAATCATCTCCAAGAAAGCTATGCGCAAGCATCGCCAATAAATACCACGCTTGAAGATTAAGATCGTGGAATAGTGTTAGTAACGAAAGTGGAAGCTGCTGCCCTTCCTGCGGATATCATTATTTCCTCTTACGACAGCAACGGGAAGTTCTGTCGTGGTTTACACTTACAACCAACACTACCTATACCATGAAAATTATATTGTTGAAACCTGAATCGATATTATTATAATCGATTTAGCTATGTGACGCGTTGCAACGAATCTCCGCCATTATGAATAAATACCGAGTTAATTTCAAATGGTTAACTCAGATTTTATTGTGCTACCCATATTATGATTGCTTTGTTTTGCAAAAAATACAAAGAGAACACTTTGAAACAAACGTAGATATGACGTCATGAGTGTTTTATTGATAAAATCTTGAGAACGTGTCTGCAACTCAATTCGATGACGATGGCTGGGCTGGTAATTAAAATTATATTCATATCTGGATTGCTCATGTATTGACATTGATATTTATTTTTGATAAGTACCACTCACATGACTTTGCTATAGTAAAGATTTTTTAAGATTCATTTGTAATTAAAAACTTAGTAAAAAAATACTAGGTTTTTATAAGTGCTACTTCTCAGTATCTAGACTAGATAGAGTCTGGATTTGTGCCGGTTGACAAAGAAGCAACGAGCTTGCAAATCTTCATTAACTAGACGAGCTGACACGTCAATCAATCAACAATAGACTCCATAGTTACTACGTCGTCGTCGATAATGTCGCTAGCTAACATTAATATGTCGCAACGCGTTTTCATCGACAATATTTAAAACTCGTTAAAGAATAGAGACAATGTGTTATCAACACATTGCAACTAAGCACCTATTGTCTAATTTTTGTGTAATTGTGTTCACCCTTAGCATTACATAGTCGGTGATAGTCTTAGTTATTGTTACGTTTTCAACATTGTGTGAAACATAATGCGGGCGACGTTGCTTATCATCGAAAGCGTTGCAGTGTGCAATTCAGAGCGATACCCGATAATAATAATTGTTTTACATACTTATGTAATGAACCTAACATAACAAATAGCGCAATAAACTTTAACACATTTGTAAACATTCATTTGCATTCTGCGTGTATAGTCTAGTTACTATGATGTTATATTATGTTGTTTCATTTAGAATTTATCTAATTTATTGACACAATCCTGTGTTTACAAATTAGCTGTTCACAATATCGCGTACACAAGTTAATATTCATTCGACACACGACATCATTTCTAGGCTGTGCAATTTTCTGTTCAACTAATACGTAATCCGTCATCATTTATTACATTTGAATCTAAACGATCCTAGACCCTAATTTAGTTCTGTATGCATTGATCACAATAACTGTCACTTTGGAATATAATTTTATACAGCTTGTATTTTGAGGATCAAAAAATATTGATGGTCATTTTAACGAAATACATAGCAACTGTAATTGTAGTTTGTAAAGTAACGCAATTATTCAAATTAATAAGAATTTGGATTCATTACAGGATTATGCCGTAGCCAGTTGAGTGTCCAGTGAACACACTTGCCAAATTTGGGCAGATTGCTGACTTTGAACATTGCCGGAACACGTCGACATGATTACACGCTGAATTGCTGATGTTTTCCGGCAACGCTTTATGAACACTCGTTTACTAGATCTAATCAGGGCCTGGCGCACAACGTGCGTTCTAAGAAGCCATAAGGAATTTTATTAAAGATTTTAGAATTAAGATATTTTTCATATGGGAACATTATGAAAAGTATATTTCCTCGAATCAGTAGGATGCTCAATGCCTTAGGGTTTTTCCAACTTATGGCCGGTTATCAAATCTGCTTATAATCAGAATATAAAAATACGCCAAGAGCAGGTGAATTTGCTTTAATAATCCACGATGTATGGAGGTGCAATGAAAAGCTTATTGTTGCAAGACACGTGGTTGCCTGCGTGCTGCTGGAAACGTGCTGACTTCCTACATTATTAACGTGTATGATATCACTTCAATCTCTCATTAGAGCAGAGCAAACAAAAGGCAACTTTGTTGTTTCATTATGCAGATAAATCCTGCCAACATTCTTTGCTTTGGTGTTCTCAAATTTTCTTTTGTTTCCCTTTAGCTCTGGCTATAGATGTCATATACATAAAATGTTCTCGTAACTTTATTCGTTTACCTTCAGAATGTACTTTCACGTATTTATTTATAAATGTTCAAAAGATATAAATAAATTGCGAACTTACAACAACAATAATTATTTTCGTACGGATAAAAAGAAAAACTTAAATGACGTCGGTTTAAAAGTAGTAATAAATTGAGTCTTCTTTCGCACACTGCGCAATTTGGTCAACATGTGTACGTATGACTCCAAATAGAGTGTTTGCCCAGATGAAGGCGTCTGTTAGGCAGCTCCAAAATTCATTAGATGTTCAGTTCAACCAGGTCTTACTTATTCAATCAAAGTAACCAGCCCTACGCCACTCCCTTTATGGGGTATCGGCAGTTTGTAAAGGGCAGCTAAACGATTACCTCGAGACGACGCTGGTGACCTCCTGATTACTGCCGGGTTCTCGTTGCTTGTACACATTCATAATGGATTAATAATAAAAAAGATGAAAGGCCAACTGAGGCCGGCGATACTTTCAATAGGTGCTTGTGTACGTATTTGGTAGATCAGGAAGCGTGTTTCTCTGTTTCCTGCTGTACCGCGTAGCCGAATAAACAGTTTCTAGGGTTTTGCTAAAATTATATCTGGTTTCCTCATAATACGGTACAAGTTATGTAACAGTCTATGTTCCGCGTCCGTACTGTCTTATAACGTTAGTGAGATATGGCAGATAGCCATGTAACTACATACCTAGTTACTAACTGAATATTAACAGCAGTAGCATAGTGAGCTACTTACTTTTACTTTATTTATAACCAACTGACATGGACATTGTGTCTTTGATAATTGAAGTGTAAGTAGGTTGCATTAATTACTCGTACTCGTAGATCCATTTCACTTAGGTACATAAAGAAAAGAAGTCAAGTGGAATAAACTTCCGTATTTTAAGGAAAAAAAGCAGTTACGTTGTTGCATTGTCACGTTTTTTCATCTTACAGAACCAAAGTACTGTGACTATTATTAAACTTAATTTGTAAACCAAACTGTGTAATTAAAGCAACAATACCGCTGACATCATCATTAATATTGTGTAATAATTACTGAATTACAACATGGCCTCAAGTCTGTACTATATTTGTGTATGAAATCGTGCATCGGTTGCACGCACGACACGGCGAGTGTGTGCGAAAAAACATGGAGTTTACGTGATCCACGCAATTAGTCCCATGCGAGCAATCGTAATCGTTTCGTCACAGACCAGCTTAGTCAACATTTGCTGTTCGATAAGGCTGGAACAACAATACAATGCGATGTAGATTACTGCTGGTCAAAGCTATTTTTGGACAGACTAATGGTTATTTACTATTTACGAGTAATTTGCTGAGCTGTTTGAACCAATCTCATCTCAACTATTTGTTATGTCTATCGCATTTGTTGATTAGACAGCAGGTTTTAACACATCTTGTGTTCATATCGTAAACTTGTAACTAGTATATGCCATGATTATGAAACATTTAATAGCCAAATAATAACAATAACTTGTAATAGAATAGTTTTGTTGTTAAGGACTTTGGTAGCCAACTTTCAGTAAACCCTTTTTCTTTACACCAAATAAGTAAATCAAGTGTTAGTTATAAACGACCATATTTTACATTAGAGAACAGTGATGATGATGTGATGATGGCATCCAGTTCTCGCTAAGGACATTAGCCAGCTACGCAGGACATACAATAGCATATGCACAAGGATTTACGCGGACACAGGTGCACTCTCTATTCCCTCAATCTCATAGTCCGATGGGACGGCAATCCGACACTTACGAGGACCGACATTTACGTGCTTTACGATGCAAGGGTGTATCATTCACTAACTGTCAGACTCATGGGGCTGCTTCGTGAATGTGTCTTGAAACCCACAAAGTGATTTTGGCCCGACCCGGGAATCGAACCCGAGATTCTGTGCACAGCAGTTGCGTTATGCTACCACTAGAGCAACGAGCCAGTATGTATTCTTAGTAGTAAGTAGTCATCTATCAAGTACGCATCATTTAATCCAATGCCCATGATTTGCTGGAAGTGGTATAAAAAATCCAGAATTAAGTATTTTCCTTTAAAAACCCTCAAGTCTTGATGTGAATAAACTCTGATCGTGGCAGATATGGTTGCTTTAATTTTATTTTGTTACAGGTTGCAAGTCGTTATTGACCCGATATCGAGAGCTCCAAGGAAATAATAGGTTCATCTTTCTCGAGACAGAAAGGTTTTTTCTGTATACTATTCATTATAGGCTTGTCTATTTACTTATAACAAGGCACTGACCTCTTCCTGCAGAAATAACTCTGAACGATCATGTATGAACCCTATGCTTAAAATGCTGCCATTATAAACTTCATACATATATATGATATACCCAGTCTAACCAAAGGGTTGCTAACTGGGTTGAGGAGGTCAGAAAGGCAGTCGTTCCTTGTAAAACACTGGTACTCAGCTGAATCCGAACTGAAAGCCGACCCCAACATATTTGGGAAAAGACTCGGGAGATGATGATGATGATAGACTTCATATTTACTTTACGAAGTTTTCTTTCCATGCTCATGTTTGAGAAGCTCCATAAACTGTGCCTTCACGACGTCTCAGTCATTTACGAAAGCCTAGCTCCCAGCATCCACATCGAATTGTTTTCAATCGTTATCGATATCTGCCGAGTGCTCGTTTTTGTTGATACATTACCGAGTCACTTTGTAAGCTCCAACAGAATATAAGAAACTTTATTAAATAAAGTATTTTCTTACAGAATTACCGATATAATTAATCTAGTCGGTGCGGTTTGCACGATTGGTCCACCTCGCCGAGATGGGACACCACACCTGGCAAATTATAATGAAGATTCCAATAAAACAATACTGAGCCATTATCCATTACCCGTTCTGAGCAAGTAAGTACACACTGAACGTACACATACAAAAATAATCATTAAAAAACATATATATATTTCTGGTTAGCTGGGCACGCACGTTATCTTGTTTTGCCTTTTGCGAGAACAAAACAAGTTACCGTGATAGGAAACGAATCGTGTGTAATGCTAATATAATATGGTAAATGTATTTAACATGGATTGTATTCCAAATGATAGATAGTCCTTTGAGATATTGAAAAACTACACTTGACACTTGACAACTCACAATGACATCCTTTCCAGCCAGCGTTATCTTCTATCCTACAATCTTTCTTTCGTTTAGAACTTGTGAGTAAATTTAAAAATGTGTAAGAGTTTATTCTTTTATTCTTATACACACATCTGTAGAAGCAAAGGCAAGTATGTTGCACTATACAAAAGCTACAAAATAAATATTTGCCACGGTGGTCAGGAACTTCATTTGCTAGATGAACATTATTCATAGCAGCGGTTTTCCTCTGCAAAAGTAAACAATTGATTAAGGACTCGTTAACCTATTTTTAATGAAACATTATCGGCACAAGGATATAATTAGCTTGTGTTCGATTGTTGTACACAGTTTCAAATGTATACCTACCTACTAATTGGATACTATAATAAATTACTATCGCATGTTGTTATCGGCTCACGTCTACTCGCCGTAATTGTTACTAGAACAAGCTAGTTGCATTGACTCGCGAATGAATTGCTTCTCAATATTATCACCATCTGTGAGTACAATATCGTTGTTCTTTTTTCTCCCACTCACGGTTTAATTCCACATAATAATGTTTCTTGTATTCGTATCGTCTATGCTGTCGTGATGCACATTTACATAACAGCTTTGTTGATCTCCTAGGTATTCTCGTATACCTAAGATAAGATTATAAAGTCTAAGTATTTTCCGTATCTGTTGTAAGATCTACCTTTAATTTTCTTAGCAACGAGACTGATACAAACTAAGGAAAATTCTACATTATCTTCAGTAACAGCTTATTATCATGTTAATAGCTCTCTACAGTTTAATGAATGATCGTTCTAGTAATGAGAGTTTAATGATTCTTGATTATGACGCGGTTCGTAATAACTTTATGAATTAAATATAACAATTTTGTTCAATTTTGCTTTTCAATTATCATAACAATAGGTTTTTTTTTTATTATAATTAACAAATCACATCCCGGAGACCCTGTAGTAAGTCAATGTCTCGTTGGCAGTGTTCCTTGAGTACTGCTTACTAAAGTAAAAAAAAAAATACTAAGTACATATCAGTGTAGACTAGTACTGGTATTATTTTACATCGAAACAACCGGTAACACAATAGAAATATGAGTTGCATAACACAAATTGGCCAGCGGACACCGAAGGAAACTGTAAAAGTGAAGAAAATTACACTTTTCATTCAGTATAACGAGTACGTACTAACATAGAATTCTCTTTGACTCACCTAATGACAGGTAAATGTATAAAAATACAAGGAAGCTGGCTAAGTACTAGACAGAAATCCACGCTGTATTTTTCCATGATAATGGACACAATTATAGGCGCTTCTGTGTAATAAACTGGACTTACGCAATGTCGCTCACACATTATGGTAAAGTTTTGTTAACTATTCATCTCAGGTTCACATTAGCAGTGCATTTAATCTGTGACTAGAAAAAACCGCTTCTAGTAATTGTTATGCAAAGTTTTGCTAAGTAAAACATGCAATTTACAAGAGTAAACCTAAGGAAATAAAACGAAATGTGATTTTCCGCAGAGAAACATTACAGATTTATGTTCCTGTCTCTTCATAATTTACAAACTAACTTTTGATAATCAGCATGTAAACCACTAAACATGTTCTACTTACACGGAACAATAGCAGTTGCAAAACTGAAATCTTGGTCGGTTTAGCCGTTACTGTATCTAACTTTGATTGCTAATTTAGAAAGCCAAAATAGGTAATCTTCGGTCGAAGATTTGGTGTTTAACCCCTCTCTTCCGTTCCATCAAATGTTTATTAATTTGTATTTGAAAAACTACCTAGACTGCATTTACATTGAATTGCCAGCAACGCGACGCGAAGATCCATCGCATCACCCCCAGCCGTCTCGCGCCATCGCGTGGCCTATGTTAGGCAAGAAGTTCGTATTTTGCTGTTTTTACTTAAACGTAGGCAAAAAACAAAATGGGATATATTGATTCATGAATCATGGACTCTCATACCTCCTGTCTATAGGCCAGGCGGTATTTCAATTTACGAGAGCGAATGCAATGATCGGACGAATAGACGCGCGTCGGCTAGCGCCCACGCGCGACAGCTCGCGATCATGCGAGACTGCTCGGTCCGAAGCAAGGCACCGCCAAGCTTCGTCCATTCTATCAAGCGTTTTTAGATCTTGTAACTCTGCACATAGAGTTTATAATGTCCAGTTATTAAACCTGATTGTTGCGTCGCTGCCAATTCAGTGTGGCTTGAGCCTAAAGGTGGTAAACATAACTTCCTAGAATTATGCTTGAAAGATGATAAGGTTTACTTCAGGAAGTTTTGTAACTGACTGCAATGAACTTTATCGTACTTCTTTTCAACATTTGTCAAGATTAATCCTGTGATTTCAAGATTAATTCATCCGATTAGGAAAATGTGAACTTCACGGAAAGATCTCTTCATTCTTTAACTACTAAGACGTCTGACATTTAGATTGTGTATAACTATTATGCAAACAATATTATTATCCAACCGGCACCAAAGTCTGGCAATGAGATTGTGAAATTAAACTAACATAATATTCTACCGTACATTTCTTACAATGAGGCTGGCAATTATGAGAATCTCTTGAAACACAAAAAGTAAACTGAAAACTTTTTGCCACTTTTTTATCGCGAAGCTGATGTAGATGAATTCGGAAAAACGCTTTTAAACAAAAAGCATCCATGTTCATTGTTATCTCGTAAACCCATTGCCAAGATTCATGGAAATTTCATCACTATTACATCAAATCAATTGCATCGCAAGGAAAGAACTTTTAGCAATAATCAGACATTAAATGCGTCGGCTGGTTGAGTCGCTAATGGTACCAATAAGGCTGATCGCTCACGAGGAAGCGTAGGACCGGTTCCAGCTCACAAGCGACGTAGTGTCGCCGACCATATACACATGCCATTTATTATAATACCCCCTTCTACTGACAGTTTACAACTAGGAAGTATTGATACACGTATGACGCGATCATTGCAACGTTTATCGTAAGTTATCGCTCGTTACGGAAAGTTCTGGGTTTCTTTGTTTTATTTTTCGTCAATAAGTACAACCAGTCGACAAACGAGTTTCATAGAAGCTATGATAATGTGAACGTGTGAATAAATAAAGTAATTAATTTATCGATTTAATCTTGAACAGCAATGGCGATCGGCACGAATAATATGCAAATTTCTTTAAGAATGTTCCTACGTTGAGTTGAAAAACTGGCATAAAAACTTCGAAGACAGTGTTTCAAACTGCAGATCCAGCCCGCCCCGAGCACCTAATCGCGGTTGGAACGGCTCGCCTCGAATTATAACAGCACGCACTAATTTGAATAATGAACAATGTTACCCCCACAACCGGTTTGATCACGCGACCGCGCCGCGGCGTGCCTGCGCGAGCGCTGCTTTACGATCAAGGGATGCTGGCCTATAAACGTGAGCAGTAAAACCTTTTGCCATTCTCTCCAATTGGAGTTAAAAAGAAACGCTAAGTTATTGCAGACAGTTTCACGAATCCAAAGTATGAATCCTAATGGCAGAGTTCATAGGAAACGTTGGTTGAGATCTATGAACACAAAATGAGAGGAAACATTATTAAAGTCACATCGACAACAATTCATCATCGGAAGTTTTTGTTGCTTCGTTAGAGATTCGAACTAACATAATTTAAGAACAAAAGGGTCTAGGAAAAAAACTGACGCCTGCAGAGTTGGGATGAGAACAAAGCGCGCATTCGCCAAGTTATGTTTTTAGGAACAATCTGAAGTAGGCCTGGCCATTTAAACTGCCACATAAATCGCGCCCGTGTGGACGGAAACAATGAGAGCAGCCATTTATGTTTTGTTTTTTTTTTTGCCAACGAAATAGTCGACTAGCGGGATATTACATAAGATCGCTCGGCATTTCGATACCACTTACAAATGTCCGACTGACTCCGATCGACCAGCTTTGTGCGTGTTTGAAATAAATCCAAACTGGTATTGCTTGTTCGCATTGAGTCAGCCTGTATCTAAATCCCGAGTCAATTTATTTAATTAGCATAACTTGGTATTAACATTATTGCTATGTATAAAAAGAGAAGGAAGTCATACTTGGAACAGATATAATGTACTTGTCCTAACAGTATTGTATATTAATTGATTATAATCATTAAATAATAATTTATCATATTTTTTTCGCTGATTACATATCGCAAGTAGAGCACTGTGCACAATTAAGTTTATTTCGACCAGTTATGAGATCACTATCATGTTTCCAGGAAATAGACCGCAGCATCTTATTATAAACAATTTTATCTCGTGTCCAAATTAAACGGATTGTTTTCGCTTTCGTACAGATAAACAATATTATTATATACTATTGAGTTTATCAACGACACCATTAATTAATATTGCGCTTATCAACTTAAAGTGGGTTGCGGTTTGGCTTGTGATAGTTAGTATTATATTATTAACGCTTACTCCTATTTCCGTTTAATGTTCTTTAGAGACTGTTTTTTAATGTTCTGGATTGATCTGTTTCGAGACTGCTGAAACGTCAGCAACCGCATCATTACGAAGTTCAATTACTAACACCGCGACGATCGCGTGAGCAGTTCCTAATTCACTTAGCAATAACCGATTTGAATCGGACGGTTTCATAAATATATTTACCAAAATAAAATGGATATCATTAAAACGTTCACTATAATAGGTTAGCAGGTTGAATCATTCGACATTTCTGTGTCGTGGCGGAAGTTTCGACAACTTGCATACTAAAATGTATGTACCTACTGTTACATATTCAGTGACTCCGAATATATTACCATAATAATTATTTGATGAGAGAACATTACAGAATTTTCCTGTGTAACTTAACTTCAAGCTTTTCCTGCGAAATAACAGCAATAAGACGATCTTATTGCAGGTAAAACTAGTGCTAAAAGCGTACACGGAAAATTCAGTACCAACAACATCTGACCTTGAAATCATATTTACAATATTTTCGTATAAATGTGTTAAGAAAATATTAATAACAATGTAATAAAAATAAAAAAATCCCATGTTTTAATTAAAAAAGTGTGAAAACAATTTAAAACTCAACGTTTTTTTGAAAACAGGTCAATAAAATGATAATGTAAAACCTTCTGATGAAACTATTTTGTTTACACGTTTATTGAAACTGTTAAGCAATGGTCGGCCTGGCTGACATTTGGATGGGTGACTAAATTGATTTGTGTGTGGCCGTTTCACCGAATTACGCGGTCATCATCACTACATCTGGAATGTTCATTTATAATGTACGAGTTCTCCTAGTTAACTTCAGTTGTAATGTGTCCAATACCTAATGAGACACCATTGACTGTAATTTAAGTATTTACAGTGGTATGGTATAGCTATGATACCTTCAGCTTACAGTGATTATTTTATCTGAATGTGTCCTTGTATGTTTACAGTTATGAAATAAACTTACAAAATAGATGCAAGTATTTAGTAAAAAAACTCTTAGGTAGAATTATAAAATATCTCGAAAGGTTTATAGAAAATCATGGGTGCTTCAAAACAAACAACTTAGGAACCATTCTAGTGACTGGAGGTTAATAAAAAGCAAACATCTTGAGCGCATTGTAATTTTAAATGAGTACATTCGATTTAACATCTTACTTTATCATTGAAGTTAATAATTGAAATATATGGTGTGAGTTGAGACGTGGAGAGGCGAGGCCGATACGCGCTTATCACAAGCCGACGACCCCACTCCGCGTGGCCGATAGCGCCGCAATGTACTGCGCCTGGAACCTACCAATATTCCGATATTTTATACCGATAATTGTAATCCACAGGATTGATACCGATCTTTATTTAGAGTTTAACAGTAACCACCGGTATAAAGTACAAATAATTGGCACAACCAGCCATTAGTCTTTATCGGTGTAACAATCATAGATATCTGTGTCTATGAATTTCATATTCTAGGACATACTGTCTGACTGATTAGCTATTTAAGTACTGGTTAGTGTGAACTCGATTTATAGAGCCGGCAGCACAAAGGAAACTCAAGGACTTGCAAAACAAAAACGATGCAAAAACTGAAATAGAAAGCGAACAGCACGGCATAAATGAGAGTGTTATTTATAGAAAAATATCAACAACGCGCAATTGTATCGTTGGGCATCGACTCGCTGTGTCCAGCTCAGTCGTCGACTCCACAATTAGCCATCAATTGACCCCGGCCGGCTGGACCAAAGGCGCCACTCCACCAATCAGGCGGGCCGCAGTGGCCTTGCGGCTCATAGAACATCGCATGGACTCGTGATGATCATGAGACATGCATCAAGAACAACAGCTGATACTATTAGTGCATCTCTTCTATTCAATTGCCAATCAAACAGTCGCAGGTTAGTTATCGGACATCGCGATAGTTTTTGCGTTTAGTCTACGCCTACTTGTCTTTCTGTATCGTCACATTTTCCATACTATATGTACGTATTTGTGTATTCGAAATAATGGAAATTTAAAACCCAGTTAATTAATTCTATGGGTTTTGTTATAAGGTTATTTCTCTCTTTGGTCGGTCAGTCTGTGTCAACACCATTGGTATTTACCAAATTACATTAGCATCCTAAGAAAACTCCCCGTTCCTTTCAGGTATCAGGTAAAAATATGCCTTCCCCAGATTCCGAGGCACATTTTTAACACCTGATCGATGATGCTTTTTAATCTATGAAACAGAGATAAATTAAGCCTTTAATCACACAATAGATACATAATGTTCAATCATACAGTTTCATAAGCAAATTATCCGCAGTTTTACGAAACAAAATCTGCAATAACGAGCAAAAAGTTTCGCGCAGATGTAACGTATAGTTTCGCCTCAATAGTTAACTAAGTCGAAGTAATACGGTTTCTATTCATTAGCGAGTATTATACAACTGTGTAGGTTACTGTGAATGATGACAATTAGTTCGTGAACTATTTCCTCAATTATTTGTGTAGGATGACAATCAAGCGAAAAATATGGGTGTTTGCTCAATTTCTTAACGAATATTTCAATAAAAAATATTAAAGGGAAAGCATATTATGATGACTTTGTTGTTTTGAACAAAGGAAAGCGTGATTGCTGTGTTTGTTGTTCTAGTCTTTCCTGATCAGTAAATCTTCCTAGGTTGTGTATATTAATTATCCTTATAATACTTAGAGCAGCTTTACTCATGGATCTTTAACGCCCTAAAAGTGGGAGTTATTTCTAAAATTTCAGCCTTACCGTTCATAGAAAACAATCAAGATATTACTTTATCCTGTATTACACTTTCTTTATTTACTCATGATTTCTTGTAGGTACTTTGTACGGCAAATGAAGCAGCTGTCGGTATGGTAACGAGCTTCGATGAGCCAATTGCTGCGTTCAGTATCTAGCCAGCCAACACCGCGTCATGGCGCGAGTTGACCGACACAAGCAATGACACAAGTTGTCTGTTTACATTGACTGATGACACATTTTATTTGCATACTCAGTTGCAGGACTGAGGGTTTTTGAACCACATTATATGGTGACATTGGGTGCGTAATTAACATGTCCACTATAATATATTCTTCTTGTAATTGACTTTGATTGTTAAACAGCTCACCTACCTGTTTTGGACATATTATAATTTTACCAAAGTAAAGGAAGCAGTTAATTGATTCATTTAGGTATATGAAAATAAAAATACACGCGTTTAATTGCCTATAAAACTTTTGTCAGGACCAAAATCACCATAAGCCGACTTTAAGAAATAGGGAACCACAAAATAGCACACATACCTGTTATTTATTTACAAGCATCATCATCTTAAAAACCAGTAAACTTTATATGATTGCATCCAGGCCGATTCTCTCATGTTTTCTTTTATGGATATCGGCCAGCTGCGCAGGACATATTATAGTGCAAAAGCATTCCGGCAGATACAGGTGCACTCTTTATTCCCTCACTCTCATAGTCCGATGGGACGGCAATCCGACACGACCGGAGAGAGATCATACTTTATATAAACTAGTACTAAAACAAAACACAGTCTGTCACTCATCATAACAAGTTAAAATGACTTTGATAAAGTGATCTGAAGTATGTTACGTATCAATGCTGAACATTGAACGGTTCTGAGAAGAAATTCTATATCGGCCGAGACAGATGGTAGCTGATTGCTCGACTCTTGTTTCATTGTTCCCAATCTAGTTCCATTAAATGATCAATAATGTTTGGTGATACATTCGTGTAATGTTATCTTCGTCGCTCCAGTTTATATAGGACTTCGTTACTTTGCTGTTTGTGGGATATCGCCACATCAAGGTGTTCTAGATCTCGTGCTATTTAAGCTTTGTAGTAACCTTCCACAAATTTGGTAGCGTGGAATCTCAAGTGTTTCTAGTCATTGAGTTTCTGAAATGGCTGTGAAAAATATTTCATTACAGTGTGCTTGAAATGGGCTTGTTGTGACAGTGCTTTTTCTTTTTAATTCTGTAAAAAATATAAAAAAATATGAGATATTGATTTGACTTTATTTTAAGCAGGTATACTACATATAATTTACATTTTATTTCGGTTTACAAAACAAAATATTAACTTACGTATACATTTACAATAGGATATATTGGTAGCTGAAAAAGAGATTATTTATAGGTCTATATCTATACACTAGTTAGGTATTGATAATTAAAAATATAATATTTAAACTAAACCACAATATATACTATCTGAACTTAAACGCACGACAATAGCACAATTACCTCACTTAAACTATATAACATGAATCAGTTTAATAAGCATGTTATTAATTACCATGTAATGAGTAATAGAAGTGACAGGAAAACAAACAAAATTAATCACTGCTTGCAATTAAGTTGTGTTACAGCTCACCTTTGAAGAATTAGGTCTTTTGAAGCTAATATGGCCGACAATTTTTCTATCCTGCTCACAATATTTCCTCTAAATTTTCCTTGCAGTAGTTAGGTACAGACGCCAACACGTCTAGCTCTTACAATCTGTAAAGTTTCCTTAATATGTAGATATTAAGGAAATTTTACAGATTGTAAGTTGTAATTGTAATTTCCTTAATATCTACATATTAAGGAAACTTTACAACCTCAACTGGTTCAAAATTGCTTGGGAAAATTTGACAGTTTTGGGTAGCTTGATGTAACCTCTGTACATCCCGATGATAAGAATAAACTGAGAATTGTTATGGCATGGTGGGTTTACATGCGAAACTAGCTTCTGCCAGCGGTTGCACCAGCGTCCCGTATGAAGTACTAAATCCGAATAAAAACAACAGACTTTCCCCGTATAAGCGATGGGCTATCTAATACTTCCAAAACAGCGTGCTGCTTTGCTTGAAAAATTAGAAACATTTTATGTAAGGTTTTGTTCGAACAACCGGAAAATACAAAAACATTGATCCGTTCTATACATACGGCAAATACATACATACAGCGTGTGTAGTACTAGCACTTATACATGTTTACATAGCAAATATTGATAGGAAACATTCACATAAGGTGATTAATAAAAAAAATACCAATGAACTTCAAATGTCGTTTACTTTACCTTTAAGTTGAGGTCTTTAAAGTTTAAACAAAATGTTTATACAATACAGAACATTATGTAGTTCCGTACTGTAGGGCCAGTTTCACAGTGTCCGAATAGCCACTACCTACCGAATGAATTAAAAAATGGAACAGAATTTGCATGAAATTCTCTACCAAGTTAAGTAACTGGAACTTAGGGCTGTCTTTTGTAGAATTGACCTTCAAAAAGTGCTGATTTTCAGCATACTTTGAATAAATGACTTATTATCTTTTATTTGTAGGTGGTGAAACAGGCCCTAAGTCTATGCACATTCGTCAATCTTGCTTTCGAAATAATAAAACGCATCGTTTTCAACCACTTTAATTTTGCTTGAGATTTAAAGACCAACAATCTAACTTCACGGAAGTTATTACCTTATCAAATTACAGGCTTTCTTTCCGATGAAGTTTGCTCAACAATTTCTTTAAATGCGGAAAATTGCTTTCAGTATTTTTAGGTACACACGAAGCAATTTTATTGAGAATTACTTGAAATACAACTTGGTATATTTCTAAGTAAGTCTTAGCTTCAAGGTAAAGCCCATATAGCTCAACTTACAATCAACAGTTTTGCTAGAATAAACGCGTTTTGTACTTAATTACATTTTCGAATGACAATATTAGAGCTGCTACAAATTACAAGCCACCAGTTTGCTCTGATAAGTGTCTAGTTCGCAACAGAGACCAGTCAGCACAAGTACCGACTTGTTGCGACACAACTACGCGGAAAGCTGTTTTCATTTACTCATTCAATGGTTATTTTGTAGAATATTTACTGGCTTTGTGTTTATTAAAAATATTTAACACGTTATTAAAAATATCTGCCACGGCTTTAATGGTAGGCTTTTTTCCAAGCTATGTTGGGGTCAGCTTCCAGTCATCTGAGTACCAGTGTTTTACGTGGAGCGACTGCCTGTCTGACTTCCTCAACCTAGTTACAAGGGCAACCCGAGACCCTCTTGGTAAGACTGGTTGTAAGACTTTCTGGCTATGTAATGGAATATAGTATCGCAATATAAATATGTACGTAGTAGTATTGTGTTTACAGATTACAATAGTTTATGTAAATTATTGACTATCTGACATTTTTTCATACAAAAAATTTACCTATAAATTGTGAACCACGTTATGCTGAGCCAAATTGAATTAACTATTCCGGGATACAAAAGGTTTTCACTATTGTAATCTATGAACACAATACTATCTCCCACTAAAGCCATGGCAGATATTTTTATAACACCTTATATAGATGTTATAGTAGGCGGCGCATCACTAGCGTCCTTATTAGGCAACTTTTAAAAGCTCCTTAAAACTCATTGTTGAGGAGTCGTTAAACTGGTGCGACGAGTGCGCTGTTGACTGTTTTACTTAGTACAAAAACGTCAGTGGTGGGCCGCCGCGCCGGCCTGGTGCGCTTAGCTCAGTAACGCCACTTTACGTACCTTTCACTGAGCGAACAGTGGCGGAAGCTCAGTTATGTCATACCAAGGCTCAGTGGGCCACCAGCTGACCGTAATGGTCGCGGCACACTTAGCACGACCCACGAAAACAAGCGTTGCGTCAACAACACATGACAACATATTGCATAATTTTGGACATTTCTGTTCGGGCTTATTATTTTCTGCGACGGATTTTCCCACTGCGTGTCTTCCGGCATACTTATTATGGTTTACGAAATTGTAACAAATAAGGCTGGTTTATATGTAACCTGACCTTAGCTTTACCATAGCATTATGTTCTACTTAGTTGTGTTAAATATAGGGTCACCGTTGTCTCACAATAAAGGTCTAAAAATAAAGGTCCAACACTTGTCTTATTTTACTAGCTTCATCATCTCCCGAGCCTTTTCCCAACTATGTTGGAGTCGGCATCTAGCCTAACCGGATTTAGTTGAGTACCAGTGTTTTACAAGGAGCGAATGCCTATCTGACCTCCTCAACCCAGTTACCCGGGCAACCCAGTATCCTTTGGTTAGACTGGCGTTAGACTTACTGGGTCTTATTTTACTAGCACTCCGTCAATATTTAGTTTGCACGCTTGTGATAAGTATTGGTTAGTAGCTGGCCAGTAATTTATTTATAATGAATGAAACAGCAATTTATTTAAGGCATCATTAGACAGTTTCCATCAAATAGATTGTACACTAAAATTGGCAATCATCAATTTTATACTTCTTTTTTTAACTTGTTCGGCAAATAAAGCAAATAGAACGTCAGCCACAACAAGCTACTACAACCTGTCAAATTTCAACTTTTTTGCTGAAGAATATGGTTCAAAATAGATTGAGAAAATTTGCTATTATTTCGGGTAGCTTGATGTGCTGGCGTCTATACATTTAAGTAGAGGAGTACCGTCTAAATGTCAAGATGTAACATCGGTGAGGTCATCGCGTGCTCCCGTGACATTTCGACCGGATAAACGAGAGGCGGTATGAAATAGGTTGCGATAGTGAATATTTACAAAACTTGCTCAGATTTGTATGTTATCCGCGTAACCTCATTTTGTCGACGACGTCGAAGAATGTTGGTGTAGAGCGTGTAAAATGGCTGGTGACGTCACAGCTCGCTCGAGTCGAACACTCGTAGTTATGCATTACGAGTTGCGCCGGTGACTAAGATGGATGTCTACGCTATGGAGATGAATTGACGACATTATTACGCCTGTATCCGCGTACGTAAATTGAAATTGTGATCGTAAACCAATATCTATATTGCCATTCTGATTCGATTGCGCAGTTCTATTTGATGACTTTTGAGAATGACTAATGATCATATACCGAAACATTTTTCTTGCATAAAACCGGACTTTTGCCAGCACATCAAGCTACTACAATCTGTCAAAATTTCCAGATTTTCAATCTTACAGTCAGATATATCAGTCAAAATTGATTGGGAAAATTAAACAGTTTCGGGTAGCTTGATGTGCTGGCGTCTACATAGGTAATTAAGTTACCTATTGAAGATATATTTAACTAGTATTTTCCCCTTGGATTCAAAACTGTCCTATGGGAACTACTTCCTGTAGCTGGATAAAATATAGCCTAGGTCACCTGGGTATAGTGTAGGTTCCGAATAATGAACTGTTTTTCAAATACGTTCAGTAGTTACTGAGCCCTTGGTGTACAAACAAACAAAAAATCTCTTTATAATATTAGTACAGACCATGATGCTCTGCTCTTAATCCTGCTCTATAAATCTAGAGTGGGTCGGTAGAGCAAAAAGTCTAAGACTGAAAATAGCTGAGCGGCGGAGCGTGGCGAATCAAATTGGGCAGTGCGTGGCGTGCCTCACTCCACTGCGCAGGAGTCGGCCAGTCATCGTCTACCCTCACACTGGGACCAAACTAATCTTACGACAAAAAAAACCTCTTAAGTTAAAATATAATATGCAGCAGACACATAAGCAATTATTCCACTATATTATTTGTGTTATGAATCTTAATTAATAAAAAACAGGTCTAATTTATGTATATGTTTAATAGATACCCCAAAATAATTCATTGGAATAGAACTTATAAACATAAACTAAGTGCCAAGCAAACATCACAAGAAAATGTAATAAAGTACACTACCATTTCCTTAAACATAAAGTGTATAGGTAAAAAATGTTAATGTGTATCCGAATACAGCAGTCGAGTTCAGGCATTATGTAAATAATGCACAAAGACGTTATATAAGCGAGCAAGCATAGCGTGTCAGTCAAAAGACTTCAACGCGCTTGCTTATCTAAACATCATCGAATATAAGTAAATGTAGTTACTTCACGCACTTCCTTTTAAAGCTGCCTTTAATCTTAATAAGGAATTAATAAATATCCAGTTCACCTGGAACTTCCTAGTTTACTTGAATATCAGCATCAATCGTCGGCAGTGAGAGTGAGCGAGTCGGGCGACGCGCGGCGCCCGCGCACCGGCTCGCGTTACGTCACCGCTCACCGCGCACACACTCACACTTTCACTGTTAGATAATAGCTCAACACTACGCCACTGCCTTACTTACACACTTACACACACAATAGGAAGTTGTTCTATTACACGTTTATACTATACAACTGCTGTACAATTTTAGTGCAGAAAAGTCAAACGAACTTTGTTATGTAGCGGTGACGCAATACGACATTTAATAATTGCCGATAAAAATAATTAGTATATTAATTTATAGTATTCAGCAACAGGCAGACATAGTTCGATAATTATTATGATGTAAGGCAGTATATACGTACTAATTACACTATTATCTAATTTAGGAAGGCTTGTATTTGGTAACTAGGTTTACATCGGCGTTGTAATACAGCAAAATCGAGTTCAGCTCATTATACGACGGGCCTTGTTTATGTATAAACATATGCACATCATAAGTTATGTCATTGAGGCAGTCATTTGGTTCATGGCTTAGTGTCGGCAGTTTATCTCGTTAGACGTGACCGAGTGCGGCAACAACCAAATTAGTGGACGCAGAAAAACATTGCACACGTATTTGTGTAATGGCGCGAGGTGTTGGCGCAATTTACTTCGCTAATTGATCAAGCGGAACTTTTGTTCGATAACTCATAAGTTCATAACTATTGGTAACATCGTGTGAATTCGTGCGCTTTTTTGTTTGACTCGTAATGAGTGTGCGTGTACGCAACCGACTCGCTCGGTACACGTAATCGTTTTACGGAAAAGTTCTCGATTGCTATCATAAAATACAGCTATTAGCTGCTACCACTATTACTTAGCGCCACTTGGCACATTTAACACGTAAACAAACTTACAGAACGCCTTTCGCTGTTGGCCAACAATTAATATAACACCTCTTAAACTTTAATCGTGTGTTTAATCGTGAAGTCGTGGTGGCCTAGTGGTTAAGGCAGCCTTTCGAGTATGAGGGCGCGGGTTCGATTCCAGGTCAGGCATGTACAGACGCCAGCACATCAGGCTACAACAAACTGTCAAATTTCCTTGATGGATTTTCAACCTTATTGCTAGAATTAGCCTTATTGCTTGATTGGGAAAATTTGTCAGTTTCGGGTAGCCTGATGTGCTGGCTGTCTGTACCAATGTAAATTTTATATGTTTTATGTACTTTCTAAGTTTATCTTAGACACCAATGACTGATTATAGGTGAAGGAAAACATCTCGAGGAAACCTGGACTATAACGTCTGAAATCACCAACTCGCACCGAGCAAGCGTAGTAATTAAGGCTATCCTTCTCCCTGTGAGAAGAGGCCTGTGCCCAGCAGTGGGACGATAAAAAGGCTGATGATGATGATGATGAAACTTTAATAATAATTTATTGAATAGCAAGATGTTTCTTCTTTTAATTGGGCCAATATATCCAATACCAGTTTAAGATTACGTAAAATTGTTTTTTAATGTAAATAAGGCCCGGTTACCTCTTGTATCAATGTCGGGTGCATAATTTATGGATACAGAATATGTAAAGCAAGGATAGTTAACTTTAAAACTTCGAGTTACATGGTCCATAACCCACCACACCTATTTAAATGTAGGTTACTCATTCATTTCATATTATGCATAAATAAAACAACTACTTGATATTATCATCTGCCTAGCCTTTTCCCAAGCTATGTTGGGGTCGGCTTCCAGTCTTAATTGGATGCGGCTGAGTACCAGTGTTTTACGTGGAGCGGCTGCCTGTCTGACTTCCTCAACCCAGTTACCTGGGCAACCCAAGACCCCTTAGTAAGACTGGTTGACAGAATTTGTGACTTCTGACTACCGTAACGACTGCCAAAGATGTACAAATGACAGCCTACCTATTTAACGTGCCTTCCGAAACACGGAGGTCCCATCCACAGACCGACCGCGCCAAGCGTTGCTTAACCTTATGATCGATCGACCCGTGCGGCTGTTGTTTAGCCACGACTCACTACTTGATGTTTTCTCAAGCATATAATAATCCTGAATTATATATAGGTTTATTTAATGTAACTATTCGCACATCAATCAAATTAAAAATATATGATTATAATCGTACAAACTAAACTATCAATACCTACTCATTAGTCTGTCAATTCACAGAACTGACAGACTGTATATACGCCAGCACATCAAGCTGCCGTCACTGTCAAATTTTCCCAATCAACTTTGAATTATATGCTTCAGCGATAAAGTTTAAAATCTATTGTGAAAATTTGTTTGTGAATTGTAGTAGCTTGTATAGATGATCAGATTCGAAGCACCAACTAAATAGTAGATATTGGTGGGTTGGCAACACAGCTCGCCTCCACATCCGCATATGTTATGACCTTGACTTGGCTCGTTCAGTAATTTTATTCCGTACTTAGTGTTCCGTATCATGATGTACGCTTCAAACGTGTATAGGTGCCTAATGTGGTATAGTAGGAACGCGGCAAATATCTTTGCATCTCTGAAATTAAACATTTGATTTCTTTCATATTTGTTCGTACAGATCCTGTCCGAAGTTAGCTAGTAGTGAGTTCATGATAGTCAAAAGATTTATAGCCTAAACAGGGGGGTTAGCCAAGTTGTCTTTCTACAATCGTAAAAGCTAGTAGAAACGACAAAAATGTATGGAATTGACATTTCGACTCACGTTATGACCACGTGACTTATCGATTTCAAATGTCATTTCCATACATTTTTAACGTTTCTACTAGCGTTTAAGATTGTAGAAAGATGAAGAAGAAGATGTAAGTGTAAAGAATACATTATTTTGGAATCACATTATGACCACGTGATCTATAGATTTGAAATGTCATGTCGTTCCTACTAGCATTTACGATTGTAGAAAGATATCTTGTCTAATCCCCTTGTACTGCGCATGCGCGAGGCGTCAAATTACTAATTTCAGAGACCCAAAGTTATTTCATTTAGATGTATACACGAGCCATTACAGTTTAAAAATGCTAATAATGCATGCCGTAATAATGCCTCTTATTTTTTAAATGTTTGTGGTTAGTCGTACAAACTTAAGTAGGTAGGATTTTTTATATATTTTATTACATAGTGGCGGTTTAAAGGCCGCCTTATTTAGTTTTCGTAATTTTATCGTTGCTAAATAAATTGTCTACTTATGTAAAACAATCGCAATCGATTTCAGTGAAGACACTAGATTTGTATGTGTCTTTGACTAAATGCCAAGTAATTACTCAATCTAGTATTAAGCAACATAACTAACATGAAAACCTTTCTAGCAAATTTTGTAGATTACTTCCACACACACTGTTATAATAAACAGTAGCTTTCATTTTCAATTGAAAGTTATTTACCTACTTGTAGTTCCCATTCTATTCCGTAGCCAGTCCTAGCTACACGCAGCCTCGTATTCTATTCACTTACCCTTTCGTGCAACTCCGTAGTTACGGGCTGATGTCGCTATGCCAGTTTTCTGGGGCCTATTTGCAATTACACGGCGGTTTTTTACCATTGTACAAGTTTGGTCACGAATACCAACAAAAAGTTTTATCTTCTGAACATAACCTTGATCTTTTGTTAGCCATTTAATTACGTCGAGTCGAATATGTTCACAGTCGAAAAATTAAATAATATACTTGAAAAAAAAATCACAATAAATTCAGCCAATATCCTTGATTTAAGCATCCTTGGGTTATCAGCGCGCTGTCGGGTTCGTTTGCTTCGAGACTCCTTGGAAACGAGGAAGTCAAACAACTCACTCTTTGCTCAATTCCGTGCTCTGTGCCATGCGAAGTTGAATAATGTTCTGATTGTAACTAAGGAAGTGCAGTGAGTCATCAGACAAATACATCTTAGCTTATTTGTATTTAGATTTGATTAAATCTTTGGACCTTTTAACTCGCTGACTCAATGAGCATGAATATTATGTTCAACTCTAAATGTTAATTAAGTAAACAATGTTTATTCTGCAAATATCAAATATGTACATGTTTTCCTCGTATGACCACGTTATCCTAAAATATATCGACACCCTGCAGCGTTCGGTGGGTACAGAAATGAGCAAGTTATAAAAGATAACCCTTTTTATAACGCTCCGCTCACGTTTAAGTCGTTACAAAACCAGTCAAGCTTGATAACGAAAAACCAATTGATTTAAAAATAAATGAATTCGAAATGTGATTTGGAGCAAGTCATTCCATCTTTCGTTCAATATCTAGCAATAAAACAATAACCCTTGCCTTCAGACATTTCGTTTGACTTATACGACTTGCGCATATGAAATTATGTTTATCGCTTAACTGATAGGACTTTGTTTTTTTTTCTTTATTCAAGATATTGAACGAATATTCGAAAAGCAAAAATTTTCCTTTCTTTTTGTTTTTGTTATAAGAAAGAAATCAAAGTAAAAGGTAACAGCTATGTTAAACAGAGCCTGATTAATATCATATGTTTTTATAAAACGTAAATAGATTTATTTCAGCAGGAATAGCATACCTACTTCAAAGTAAAGCCGCAGAAAATTAAATCAGGCTCCACTGGCCCGGGAATGAAGTCGTGAGTCGTGACCCTAATCTCCAGCTAGATACTTAATTACCAGAGGCGCCGCTTAAGCGTAAAAATTGTTAGTTAAATTGCACTTCCCAAATGAGATCACGCTATGAATCTCGGTCCAACGACCATCATAAGAAATCTTCAAACATTGCGCAACAAGTTTCGACACAATTTTTAACTACACAATTCGACTCTGGTCTTCGATCAAGAATTTCAAAAGCAGTAATTGGATAGATTATGAAAAGTCAAACATTCTACAAGGCAATCATAATTACATTAGAAATAACTAAAAATTGCGACAGATGATAATCACACAGAATTTAATAATTTGCGCTGTAAATTCGCAACTTCTGGGTTAGAGAAAGTAGTGATTTATTTAGAGTGGCCTCATTTTACAGGGAAAAATTATGAAATTCCAATTCTGGACACGGTTTCACTCGTGTACAGTTAAGCAAGAATATTAAACCTGAAGAAGACTGATGTTCTGATTTCGAAACACCTCGTCCCAATTTTGAAATTCAAAATTTTTCCATCGCGATGCGCAAAAGCCATCCTCACGCTGGATTGGCTGCGGGATCCGTGTTTACGAGGTCGGAATTAATATTTATCAGTTCTCTGGTACAACAATAATAGCGAATCAAGGTATCGGTGTGTTAAAGAGCTTATGAATATAAAGTGAAATTTAAATGCGGGCTTCATCTCTCACATTCATGTATTCATCAATAATGTTATCGATAGTTGTGGGGCTGTTTGGCAGCCAGTGGTCTGGACGGGGTCGTCGCCCGATAAAGCACCAATGAGTATTTATCGAATTCATATCTGTTAACAAGTAAAGACAATGTAATCGCTCGCTACGTAATTACAACTCAAACAGTTGGAGACAACACGTTTTATCTGGCCGTTGACTTGTGATTCATGACAAGTGCTCCTTTATTACGTCGTAGGTACTGCACCTACTCTAATTTTAGACCAGCGTGGACGTGTGAAGGAATCCATCACATTATTCATATCGTTTAATGCGACAACGTTTCAATAAACTGCAATTTCAAGGCAGAATACGTCCTTAAAAAGTGATACTTATTGCGGGTTATGGGCACCACTTTATGTCTCTGGCGGAGCAATTGACGGGTACATAAAGTGTTCCCATAACGAAACCGCGAAGGCACAACTTTATAGTCATCTGTCACATTTTACGGCGCAGCGACACTTCAAGCCGACATTAGTCATTTGCGAATAATGATTGTACAAAAAGCACCCTCGTCGCGCTCTCCCATGCGGGTCGCGTGCTGTGCGCGTGTCCCACATAACACGCAAATTTGAACATAATAAAAAGTTCAAATCGACACTCGAAACACGCATTAACTTAGTGATGAGCTGTTTGTATTAGCGGTGGCGCTTTATGTAGATTGGAAGGGGTGTACTCGAGGGAAGGCGCCAAAGATCAAGGCCTGCACATGAACACAAATAGCGATATTACCATACTAAAAGTTGGTTTGTTTTGCAAAGAGTACACCGGTTGATATTTGCAAACCGGATTAGCAACTTATATGGGTTCTTAAGATTTCAATAAAAATATGTTATAAGTAAAGCTATACAGGATTGCTTGTAATCCGACGTATATCCGCAAAGAGCTGATAGAAAGGCACAAAAGCAATATATCAAGCGGCCAATATGTACGGGCAAAGTTCAGTGGCTGGAAGGCCAAACTAAGGGTCCCGGGTTCGATTACCGGTACGGTCAACATTTGTGTGATGGCATTGGTATGTTTGTTGCTAATGGTCTGGGTGTAATAAATATTAATATGTGTGAGGACATGTAGTTTATCAGTTGTGTAAGCACCCATAACATAAGCTAATCTAAAGGCTACTTTGGGGCTCACCAAAGTTGTGTGAAAGGCGCCCTGATATTAAAAAATCCAAAAAATGGTGTCCCAGAACACTACGCACATACATAAGGGCCGCTTACTTTGCTTTTGGGCCCATCTACGAGCGAGCTCTTTTCGGATATTCGTCAAATTATGTACTTGTTACCCTGCATAGATTCGTTATTAACGTTTCATTATAAAGTGAGTCTAAAATTATAACGATTTCTGCATGCTTAATTATGCAACTAAACAGACAGTATAATATAAATTTAATGACCCTTACAATGCAATTGAAGTTTACCTTCTATTCTACTGACGTTACGGTCTTCTATACAGTTAATTTAAGCTGACATTCATAATCCAAGAAATTTTAAAAAAATATGTTTGCCACGTGACTGGTGGAGCGTTCCGAACGATCAACCCTGTTAGTTAACAGTGAAAGCGCGCTAGATAAGTGAATACGTTAACCTTTGTGCCCCAGCTAGGGGTGAGGCGACCGTTGAATGATAACCCTAGCGATTAGTAACGTCCCACCCCTAATAGATATAATAAACTGTGTCGAAACCATTGTCTAATCGCAGCACTTCAATATTTACTCAACTGCCTCTTCCTATCCTATAACGCCTCGTGGATAGTCACATTTCATGAACGATAGAAATCGCGCTGTAAGTGTAACTGTATTCAGCGTAATATAATAAATATCACGAGTAGTGATGACGTAAATTACGATTGTTACAGGCAACCTTCGTAAGATTACACGAGAACTTACGTACGTGTCGAGTCGATACTCGTATCGACGTAATAAGTTTCATTTCGTAGTAGATTGCTTCCGTAATGTGTAATTGCTTTAGTGCACGTCCACATTGTGCTGATAATATATTCGTATAAAAACAGTTTTGAAGTCGGCGCTCACAGCTCACATGGGAGTAGTTCTTTTAATTGTAAGAGCTGCATTCTTTTGTAATCGCATCTTCAATGCCTTTGCCAATAAGACACACAATGTGTCTTATTGAGGAGAGTCGGGAACGTGATAAAAATACGTAATGGATCGTGGGTTTTCCGAGCGCATGTACGTTTTTGCTGATAAAATGATTTAATTCCAAGTAAAAAATAAAACGGTTTTTCTTGATTTCATTTGCAGCGATCGATGAACTTTACACTCGGAAGTAGCGAGTATTTACTTCACACTCCAAAAAAATATTCTAAAAATAAGTCGAACGCCTAATTGACTTGCTTTTTGTAATATAATTTAAAATTTAATTAAGTAAGTAATAACAAAAACCTATTAGAATCCCACGTTAAGTTCCCATGACATCAATCTTCCCTGTTTTGATTTCTCCATTAAAAGCAGATTGCTAAAATTTTATTGCTACTGCACCCAAATACAACTTTTAATAACACTGCGCTAAAGTTCAAAGTCGAATGTATTTATTAGAGTAGACTTAATAAAAAGTTCATTGTTGGTACAACTCGCGCCTCGTAGAGAACCCGCATAATTTTACCCGTCAGATTAAATACAGTTCCACAGTATAGGGTGGCATACCCTAACTAATCACGGGGGAAAAGCACCAGTGAAACATCGTTAAGGATCATTTATGTGGCCCAAATGTCATGGGAAAAAACGGCCTACATACACTTAAGCTAATTTCAGAAAATACAGCTTCGAAAATAGTTTTTCTTAATATATTGAAGTATAGAAAATCTGAACTGTGTTTAATGTTAGTCATTATATGAATACTTCCTGCAACACCTTTTAAACGGTTCCCAGATACGATCTCACTAACTTGTGAAAAGATAATGGAAAAGATTTGTGACGGCTCGTTAGCTCAGGCTTGAACCATCAACTTATAAAAAGTAACATGAAAAAATACATTCTGCCAACCAAGTGAAGCAATTAAATATAATTTTATGTTATAAATTATAACACGCGCTCTTCGTTTATCATGGCGAAATCAATATGGTAATTGTGAAGAGCGGACGCCAACGGTCAATGTATAAAAACGGCTTTCATGTGGGGAGGTAGGGCAGCAAGTACCCGCATAAGTGTTATTAGCGGTGCGCCAATCTAGCCACGATTCCCCTTCACGAGGGCTATTTAAAACGAGAGGGTGTCGCTCGACTGAAATGCATCAACAGTTTAATTTCAAACAAACGTTTACCCATTCGTTTTAATTTTAAATACATCAACAATCCTGTTCCATTGTTTTATTTTACATGAAACGCAATTGATAGCAAAATAAAACTTATTTTTATTATAATATACATGCAACTGACGGGCGTGTTTAAAATTATCATGTATTAACCTTTTACCTTTGTTGAATGTTGTTGCGTCGAACACATGCTATATTTATTCCCGGTTGTAGAATAAGCCTTGGCATTGCATACTTTCGGGTAAACAAGATAATAAACATGTATTTAAAAAGTCGTGCGCATTGTTTTCTTTGTAAGCTTGTAATACTGGTACGTGTATCGTTAAGTGTGAGAGTGGAAATAGTCTATTTTTAGTTAATTTGCGTGCATCTAAAACGCCAGTCACGTTCAAAAACAAAGGGCCGAGCGCCGACCACCGCAGTTTCTGAGAACACACTCGCAGCATATTTAGCTCGCAACTTTGAGCGAAAATAATCTCGCTTCAAGCTTTTATATAGTTTCCTGTCGTACACACAAATGGGATCGTCATTTCAAATTCTATTTCATTTTTGGATCGTGTCAATACTTACTAAAATGTTCCAACAGTACCTGAGATACATAAAAGAAGTTAGCAATAAATAAAAGATTTTCTATATGTAATAAAACAACTAAGGGTAAATCCCCAACAAAATACAAAGTGCATTTAACAATTGCCAAAAGGAAAATTCCAATAAACCAATCAACAAGATGTCAGCTGCTGAATCTGAAATGCAGATAAACCGCAAGATCTTTCTACGTATTAATATTGTTAGGTATATTACATATCAGTTACATACATACAGATCTTAGCTTTGACAATTAAAATTTTACATTGTTGACACTGAACGTCTGCATTGAATTACTTGCAGTCGAATTACTGCGGGGCTTTTCAAAACATTTACAAAATACGTTGACCTGGAATTTCGAACGTCACTTTGAAGTGCAATAAATAATATGTTATTTTTCTCTGTGAAAGCAGATTAATATTTGCCAAAATAATAATATTAAGCATCATTTGAACTTGATAAACAAATCTTCCCCATTCTATACGTATTAGCCTAGACTACCACCTTTCTGAGTACATTACAAAGGTCACATTTTCCCGTTTGTGCCATGAGCCTTCTTCAGATATCTCTCTTTGAGATGATTCCTTAGTAATACTTCCGGCACAACAGGTATAACTTTATTATTTATCAATAAAACAAAAAAGCCTATAAAATAAGAGATAAGTAAACTATAAATAAGAAAAAGTACGTTTATGCGTGTCCACGGGGGCAAATATTACTTAGATGATTATACTTGCTTTAACATTTTATTGCTATGCAATTTTTACTATCCATCCATTCGAGATTTCATTATCTATCTAGTACTGAGGTACTCATCCCTATATCTATACCTCTACTAGACTACGGGACTACAGAGACCCGGATTTTTAGAAGGCGAACGTGGGGCCGAAGCCAACACGCTGAAGCCCTTTTGAGACAACTTTAATATATGTAATGGTGACACAAAACCGACGATTATCCCTGTATACACTATAGAAATGTACCCAAGGACAATCCCCGGTTTGTGCTAAACTATTGCTAACTATGGAAGTAAAACTACTTGGGCTATTGTGATGGGATGCTAGTGGACTAGGGAAGGGAAAACTATGGGGACTATGACCCCTGCCGATGACAATGTAATGAGTCTGAGAAAGGACATAGGCTTCTTTTTATCCGGGTGCAGGAAGAACTAGTTTACCTTATATTTATATTCAGCGTCAGATCAATCAAAGGGTTGTACTCAACTAAGTTTTTGCAACTCAGTTTTATACACAACATTCTGTAATGTTTTCCTTTAACAATAACAAATATAAGTGTACACAATTTTATTAAAACAAGCGTGCTTTTAATATCCCAAATCAGTCCTTGGTGGGCCTCATGATATTTACTAAACATTTAAAGCCGGCTGTCTGTTTGTGTAGGCAGGCAAGTGATATGATAAGTTACTCGCAAAACATGGAATATGAATATGAGCATTTTGGGAATAGAGGTGGCAAAATATGTCATATATATATGTATTACTATTCAAATATCTAAAAGTAAAAGCTAGAATTTAAGCAATTAACAAGGGTTGAATTCATGCATACTTTGTTTCATATTTGACTAGTGTAGTATTTAAGTTACAGCAAAGCTGAGCAAAATCGCATTGTCATAAGTCGCACAGGTCCGTGAAAAAATTATATGTTTCGTACTACACAGACAAACGATATAAATTAAATGGATGACTTTACGAAGAATGTAAGTTACTTTCCATTGTTTATCTTAAGCATATCAAATTAATACTGACGACTTCTTACATTTTATATTTCGGTGCGAGAGAATCCATGAAGACTACCTATTGTACGCAGATGCATGCATAGGACACAATTTTTACGTGTACATATGTATTTATTACATTGGTATTACATGTGCCATACAATCCCCATAAGTTCTTCATATCCCAGTCCACTAGCATCCCATCACAATTGCATAAGTAGTTTTAGTCCATAGTTATCTATAGCACAAATCGGGAATTCTCCTTGGGTACACGTTCTACAGTGTATACAGGTATACAGGGATAATCATTGTGCCAACATTGTTTTAGGAAATTTCTTCTGAAGCGCGTTGGCTTCAACCTCACATTCGCCTTCCTATAGTCCTAAAGTCATACATTATAAATAATTACAATATCAATCAATAAGAGTAAAACAAATAAGGAATAATTTAGACCAATAAAGGAAGTACATAGTTTTCAAGTTTTAGTGTTTGTAATGGTACTTCGAGAAACTAGTTGCGAAATTTTTCGTATTTGGAAATAAACCCTCTCAAGTTAGTCAAAGTATAAAATAACTGCCGACAATGCAAAGAGTTTTCCATGAAAGAAGCTAACGTTACCTTTGCAATTTTAAAGCACAAGTATTTTATTTGCAACCCAGTGGGAAACGAAATAAGAGACTCGTATGTTTTGTATTACAGTTAGATTTGAGCTGAGTTTCATTAATGTGTTGCTATTTTCTATTCCATAACTATATTATAAAAATGAATCGCTGAATGTGTTGTCAGTGTTGTTATGCTTAAAACTTATGTATTAAGAGCAGCTTAACCGACTTCGCTATTTTTTTCAGTTCAAAATAGAGTTCAACTTAAGGCTTCAAACGTGGTTTAGTCGGGCCTAAAAACTGGGAAATCTGATAATCCCAAAAATTAAGTATATAAATCCCAAGGATATGTTCTGAATAAAATTATTAATGAAAGCATAATAGCCAAGCGATAATATTAATTGTTGTTAAAAATCTCTAAGAAATCTTGAAGGGTTAATTTTGTCGACTGTGAGTGCAGTGGAACATGTTGTCACGCGATGATGGACTCATTACCTTACAACTTTTAACTGATACCTATTTGATTTTACTGCTTCTAATTGATACATTATGCATGGCTTGTGTTTTGAATAAGCAAAGTATAGCATACAGATATTGTAACAATTGTGGGAGGTAAATGTCATTGAACATCCTTGGCAGTCGTTACTGGTAGTCAGAAGCCAGTAAGTCTGACGCCAGTCTAACCAAGGGGTATTGGGTTGCCCGGGTAACTGGGTTGAGGAGGTCAGGTAGGCAGTCGCTCCTTGTACAACACTGATACTCAGCTGAATTCGATTAGATTGGAAGCCGACCCCAACATAGTCGGGAATTTATTTCTAAGGAATGGACACATCTAGAACTTGAATTTTGGAACATATCCTAGCGTCGATACTTACTTTACA
Source organism: Heliothis peltigera (assembly GCA_958496145.1). Lineage (NCBI taxonomy): Eukaryota > Metazoa > Arthropoda > Insecta > Lepidoptera > Noctuidae > Heliothis > Heliothis peltigera. The sequence goes on from OY292333.1 coordinate 6,028,934, forward strand.
TAAAGTCCAAAGATGAGTGGTTTATTGTGAAAACATTATAATTAATTCCCTTTAAACAACAAACCAACGAAGTGAGTGTGGCCTAATTAGTAAAAGCATTCTAAGCGGGAGACATGACGTCTCGTTATCGTATTATAGTTATACTGTATGCATTATTATAATTACGATATCTAACTACAAACCATGACTTATCTGACCCGGCTGCACTGGTGGTCTCAGCGGTTTAGTCATACCAATAAATCATGTCCATGACTTATTTTATCACTCCTTGGCACTGCATATGTACTGTCGATATCGTTATATACCTACACAGGATAGGGGTACAACATTCCCAAACTTTATTTACCATCCACATAACTTTTATGAGTGTTTAAATAAGTGCCAATTTGCTTTGTGACGAGTACATGCTCGTGATATCGGCAGTGAGAAGCAGGGGAAGAGGTCGAGGCTATCTGCTGATAAGAGTGAACTGAACGGCGGTGGGTTGACTGAGCCCAAATGACAAACATACGACTGCTGATATGCAAGATTTGGATGAATGTTTACCGGTATTTACATTTTAAGGCCTATGTGATATTTGTCACGAGCACTAAAAGTAAATCGTCATCTTTATTAAATGCTTCATTATCGTATTTCGCTTCCTATAATATAAAACAGTTTACAGATATTATAAATTGTAATAGTAATGAGTACAAACACAACTAATAAATAACCGATAGAAAGTAAAAGTTGGAAATGGAGAATAAAGCAGCGCTGGCACTTATTTCCTTTTATTGAGAGGCAGGGATACATAACTCTGAATTAACAGGAGTTACAAAAGTGGGAGTGAGCTGTGCGCTCCTGTCTGGTTATATCAGGGCCGCTCGTTATACAACGTAGAACCGGTTACTTACTGACGTCATCCTCCAATCCTTCCATACATTTTTTGTGAAGCTTCGATCCAAAACATTGATGCGATTCCCTCACGATATTTTATGGCTTCGCAGAGGAACGTGGGCTATGAAATTAGCAAATAGATCGATGCAATTTATAAGGCAGAAAGAATCAATGAACCCTGTAGTGATAGTGATCAGTTACGTAGAACTTCGAGAAGCGAAATGTCGTATGTGCAGTGTGTATGAGAAATGTTAATGTGTTCCTAAACCAAACGCTTAACGGGGACTGGTTCTCGGATAATGGACACAAGTTATACAGCATGATGCACAAGATGCTACATTACAGGCTGTTTACATAATCGTGTATTACCTAATGAGATGTTGCGCCAAACAGTATTTTTCCACTTATCCAGGCGGGAAACAGGATTTTCTAGCGGAATAAAGAAATTACTGACCATGGACACTTATTTTAAATCTGAATAGCTTGGGATCGTATAGACCCTTCCTCATAGCTTTTACTATTAAAATAAATCTGATTTCAATTAAAACTGCGTCTATTTTCTGAATATATTCCTTATAATATAAGATGCATAATGTATACATACCGTATAAGTTGGAGAAGGCTTAGAAGATTTAATGTTATACTTAAGGACAGTGATCTTTTGATATTCTGGCCTCGTCTTGAATGTATACGCGCTGTCACAATTGACTGCTTATTGCCTATCACCTCCATTTTTCGGCCACGTCTCTGAGTTTTTCTTCTCTATTCGAACGTTTTTATAAACGGGGTTCGCCTCTCTTGGAACTTTCCGTCGTGCATTCATTATCGTGCGCACGATCAGTTTTTTCATCCCTACCAGGGCATGTTACCGGTTTTACGCGGTCCATCTACCGTCTTAGCTGCACTCTTTAGGGAAAGCAAATGAGACGAATTTTATGAAGCGGTTCTTCTAATTACTCTCCGGTGATAGTTATTGTTAAAGCTTGGTACTTGACATGCTAGAACCTATAGGAAAAACCTCAAATTTCACTTGATGTTCAGTTCCAATTGAGTTCAATGCGGAAGATTAATGAGGATGTGGTAATACTATTCAATATCCATTACCTCGTTACAAAACCACGAAAAGCTTTTTACGTTATTGCAAAAAGCGATTACTAAAACATCCGCACGTTCTTGCTTGATTTGTTCTATTAAATTGCATAATCGTGCAATGCGATATTTACAGTATCATCACATGAACCAAGATTTATTTGAAACCTTTACAAATACAAGCGGATACGTTGAACAGTTTCATAATAATATTATAAATCCTAAGACAGAAAAGCGTTCACTTTTACTTTCGGTGCAACCGCACCGTCCTCACTTCCCTCTTAAAAAGAGGAGGGATGAGGTGTGTGGCTGTCTCTTTTGTTCTCGGCTTATTGGGCGGGGCTTCTCTTTCTAACTTCCCTTTGGCATCATCCTCGGTTATACCAGTTTTGTTCGCGCTTAGTCATCTCAGGTCAGAGATAGTGGTTTCAAATGTCATTACGTTACTATTGGACTCGATAGCGCTCAAAGACATTTGATTTTTATTGTACGTAACATATGCATGTAATAAGACTACAAGAGCCAACAAAGTATTTTATGCAAAACATGTTTTTTCCTTTACCGAATTGATTACATAATTCGATCGCCCATCGTACGTGTTTTCCAAAGCCCCTACAATATTGAGGTAACCTCTTTAATGACGTTAGACCCTTTTTTATAACAAAACATATCACTAAAGATCACGTTTATCGAACAAAAAATGACCTACACTAAAACGCCCATAAAAATGTTGCCGCGGTATAAAAAAATATTATAGGTTCCTGGTGTGCTAATTACAATCTTTCAAAGCGATTTTCTGACATATATGATTTACTTCTTTGATCTTAATGTTTTCAAACATTAAATTAAAGTACCTATATCATTAAATATTTGTCCATTCTAACCATGAAGTAAGAAATAATAATTATAGGTAGGTATTTCCTAAAAATATCGTAGGTCACATAATGGCGTTCAGTCCGACTATAGGACACAGCGGCTATTTGGTCTAAGGAGATCAGCCAGCTTGCCAGGAGACATATTAGACGACAATGACAAGCGTTCGCGCGGCCACAGCTACAGGACGCCCTCTATTCACTTACTTTTATAGCCAAAGAGAGATGATGATCATTTAGGTACTCTCCTATGCACAATTGTATCACCAATTTTCAGTCTCCAGGGTGTTTTCTGAAAGTGTCTTGTAGGCAACCCACTAAGCGATTTCGGGTCGACCTAGAAATACATAGAACGCGGGACCCCGTGCACAATAGTCGCGCTTGGTAACCACTAGACCAGCGAGGCAAGTCAAATAAATAATATGCAAATCATTAATGTAGTTGTTATAAATATTTATTAATCCGTATTCTATCTCTCCAAACATGAATCAGTGTTACAAGAATTCTAGTTATATCTCTATAAACAAAAAAAAAAAACAAATTCTCGCGATACTTTAAATTATTTATTATTCGTAATTAAGTGTGTATTTATATGCAGGTGGATAAGTTTTATTTGTAAACAACGTAATGATCTGTAATGTCAAGTGATGCATGTAAAGAGATTGCCGTCTACTCTATACATACCTACTCTAGTACATGTATAACAAGTTACGTGATCATCGCGCAATTAAGGCTAATAAAACGTTATCTAAGTGTAATTAACGTGCTAAGGGATTGTAAAACAGTAGTATTTTTACTTTTCAAATATAACGTTGAATAGAAAAATAAGGGCCAGTTTCACCGGTTGCTGATAAGTTCCAGAGATAATTTCAAACAAATTCTGTTCAATTCTAAAATTTATCTGGTAGATATTGGCTATCCGTAACCTGTGAAATTGGCCCTTAAACTTATTAACTAGTCCCAAAAATATACTAAGAGGCCCTACACGGTCGCTTTCAGGAACATTACGTATTTAACTTTTGAATCGACCAAAAAATTGGTTTCGCCTACGATAAACTTGTTCCTGTATAGACGAGTCGGTAAGAAACAATCTACAAAGATACAGGCAATCTATACCTGGAACTTTATTACAGGCAACGCAGGCTTATCAGTCACAACATCACATTGCGATCCTGTATACGAGGCAAGGGAACGAATCACGATTCAGACGGAATAATAACATAAACACCAGTGTATGGTATAATTTTGATCGGTGGCGGTTCATATAGGAGGCCCATGTTGGGCGCTAGGTACAGACGCCAGCATATCAAGCTACTTTACAATCTGTCAAATTTCCTTAATAGATTTTCAACTTTATCGCTGGAGCATATGGTTCAAAGTTGATTGGGAAAATTTTACGGTTTAGGGTAGCTTGATGTGCTGGTGTCTGTACTTACAAGGTTTAACGGAATCCGGAACCACGGTATGTATTTGTTACCGTATTTGGTGCTCTTTATGAGTTGTGTAAGTATATGTTCTTCTATAGAGGAGCTTAAAATTTTTACTGTTCTTATATTTTTCGTTGAAGATTATTAATGGCTTTCAGGATTTCTGGCAAGACTGATTAATAGGTACATTACATATAAGCACTTAACAGATAACCCTGACAACATTTAACAGGAAACAAAAGAAAAATGTTTCAATGTTTTTCTTAGTTTCAAATACATATTATGTTTATAAAGATTACGTCGGCGTCGTCCAATTCCTAAAATATGAATCTATGTCAGAGTCCTTCCGTGAAGCGTTGAAAATATATTTCACAATAGTGCGTAGTAAACGCCCTTCATGAAAAAAAGATGTAAATAAGCAAAAAAACAGCCTGAAACGTTAGCAAACACATCTGAATATGAAAATCAACCGACATTTACAAATGACAGTTGAAAAATAAATTCAACAAAACGCGCAATAGTATTTCTGCTCTAAATTTTAAATTGTTAACGGCCGCGTTACATTAATTTCATAGTAATGGCCTACGGTTGCAAAACTTGGTTTTTTAAATTATTACGTAGCGCTCACAGATCTTATCTGACCACTATTGTTATTCATGTTGAGGCATAAGATCAAGACTACACTGAATTTGCAACTGTCACTAATCCAATCCTCAGGTAAAATATAATAAATAATATAGGTACAATGGCCCTGGCACATAAGGACCTCCAGAAGGAACGTAGTGGATTTCAGTCAGTTAAAGTCTGACACTCCCTCTCGCTACACCCTCAGCGGGAGGGGTTATTTGATAATTTACCATGAACAATAAGGTAAAACATAATATAATAGCTGACCCAGCAAACGTATATTGCCATAAAATCTTTAAATGGCACAAAAAAAAAACTAAAAAATTAAAATATTAATGTAGGGATAACAGTAAGAGGGATGATAAATAGGTGTTTTCTGATTCGTAAACCTAAGGGATGCTAACCAAATTTCACGAAAATCATGACACGAGAGTTTTAGATTTTTTTTATTGGATTAGGGAACGTACAACCAACCTTTCGGCTTCACAGAATAAAAGCTTTAAGAAGGCTTAGATTAAGATTCTTACGAACCAAACAGGAATACATTACAGCGACTGGCGATGGCAAATGATTCCTCTTCCTTATAAGTCTATGAATTCCTTATATGTCCTCGTTCTTACACTAGTCGTTTTAAAGTATCTATAAATTCCATTAACATTGGATTAGTTCTGATGTTAACATCTATCATTGTTTCTCCATTAAAAGAATACGAGACCGAATAATTTGTAGTTTCACCGTTTCTTTGCATGTTTTGGCGGTTTAGAAGTGATTGTTGTTACCACATTGCTTAGATAATACCGTAAGATGGGACAGAACGTACCAGATTAAATAACAGATTTCGTTACAAAAATATTGAGGTACGGATAAATCACTTTACTGGTATTTTGTTACTAGATTCGAACTGGCAACGTCGCCTTTGACGTGACTTGACGTTAATTCGAAAAGTTCTACGGATAAATTTATGAGACCCCAACGGACGAAAGTGGGGAGAAAAAAAGACGATGGCAAGTTTTTATATCATCTTCGAACTAATAGAAAAGTGTCACCTGATATTATCCTATAATGGTTTACGATAGCCAGGAGTAACGAATGATGACTAATTGTCAAACTGGGGACCGAATACAACATATTTATTGTTATGATTTCGAGTTTTCAAATAGAACTGCGTATCATAGCAAAGTAAAAAGTTTACTAAACAGTATTCTTAAATTAAATCGAATTTATAGCTAAAACTTAATTTAACAGCTTATTTCCTAACCGCCGCACCATTCGAGCCTTGTTCGATCATTCCTATTTCAAATTCAAAGAACTCCTCCTTTGAAGTGGGACTTTTCAATTACTGGCAATTTGTTATCGAGCGAATCTATATTCCGCGAGTAATTCGATCCACAGCGTTAGTCAGGAGCCAAGTTAAATTCAAGCGACACCGAATGGTCGAACATTAGTAAGCAAGCTGCGATCACACGTCCAAGGTCAATTGCTCCACGCAACGCACCATCACTTCCTCGTTGGCAAGCAACTCGGCGGCTTGAGCAACCGCCTCTCACTAGAATTAGGCTCCCGGTTACAACACGACACATTCACACACATCAGGCGACTGCTTAAAGTCAAGTCACTCTGCGGACCTATCAAACTTTTTTCTTAACTACCAAGTTTTGAGATAGCCTCGTGTTTGGAATTATGAATCAACTTCTCGTTAATTCGATGAGCTTATTGATGATTCGGAAATGGAATTCGAATTATCGAATAGCTCTTGAAATAAATTGATTGTTTAATGTTTAATGTATGATGTTGCGATGTGTATTAGGTACTTTAGTCCACGTGCACTGTTGGTTTCTTAATAGTGTAATGGAGTACATTTTCAAGTCTTTTATTGTTAAAATCGATTTGCTTGTGACCTTATTTATAAAACAGATTTGACACAGCATGTGTTGGTTGGATTATATCGAGACTTTATACGAATAAATATGCATTAATCGAATTCATACAAAACGTTGATCATCTGTCATCCTCAGCGTCGAACATATTAGAAAACATACTGTCATACTTAATTAATGGTGTCTTAATCTAATGCATATTCCAACGGCATTAGTATAAACCATTTGTATAATATAATCAAAACGCAAAATCAAAGCTATAAATCATGAATATAATACACAATATAAGTTGTTTATCAAATGTGTTAATATTGTCGTGGCACATAGATAATGGTAGGCATTAGGCATGTAATGTGTGCAATTGCATTCAGGCTGTGCAATATTAAATTGAATTTTCGTCAGTTGTTACATTTAGCTATTCATTAAATCAAACTGAAAAGCGCTGTTTTTTTGATGTAACGTTTTTATTATAGCTTGGAAACCTTAAAATTGTGCAAATAAGTTTAGTTTTAATTTGTTTTGACATCAATTCGAACAGATAATATCCCTTACACGTGTTTCCGTTCTTAACTATTTCGACTTGGTTGGTATCCGATTAAGGTCTGACCCTGTTTTTATGTGAAAAAGTAAAGGATTGGGAATAATACTTTATGTTGAAATCCGAAAACTGTTAGGCTTATTCATATAAGTAAAAAATCCTTGAAGGATTCGTAGATTCAAATACTAAAACTCATTTTTGAAAAACTATGTAACACATAAAAATACATAGTGTGTACGTTTGAATACCTTGAGCTTTATTCTGAGCGACGCTATTGTATTTTCGCTCACATTATTAGCCAAGGGATTAACCCGGAACAATGAATATTGCAAATTGACATAAGAACGGACACTTTACATTATTTACATAAGTTTTAGCACCTCAGCTAAAACGAACAAATACTACAAGACACACATTATTTTGTTATTGCATTTAACTAACAAAATAAACTGGTAAATATGTTAATTTTATAATAAAATAAATTAACACAGACATTGCTGTGTGTAGCGCCCGTTTATCAGCGGCGCAATGAAATTCAAGGCTGACACCGGGTGTCATGTTGTCCAATACTTGATAAACTAGGAACAAAGCACGCTAGCGGCTCGCCCGCAGGTTCCTATTTAACATTCGTAAGCAGTTGTCGGCCGTTTCAAATGAATAAGCGAATATTACGTTACTTTGTAACACGGCAACACGTTTTAGTTTCATTCAGTTTTAAAACTATCCTAGAACATGAATGAATAAGCACTAATGTTTCAATAATGTTACAGGAGGAAAACAGAACACATAATTAAATATCAACAGATAAAACGTTGTGATAAGCCACTAGCTTGTCGCCCCATTGCCTCACTAATAACAAAAGTTTGGGATGTTCGAGAAGTCCTGCGTACAATTCTGAGATTGGACTAAAGTTTAATTGGGTAGCTTTCTGAATAGATAACCGTGGGATAGAGTGAGGCGTTGTGCTCGACTCGTCTGAATACTAATCCCGCACATCTTGGCTGATTCGTTTGTGGATCTCGTCCACAAACAACAGGTTCTATAGCTACAAGTTACTACTATGATGCACTATTGCGAAACACAAAACCAGCATGTTACCGTTTCATTTGGGGAGTACTAATATTTCACGTTCCACTTGGAATTCTATTTGTATGCAACTGCAACGTTTGAGCCCATTAGGTTATTGCAAGACGAGGCTCATATCATGCAAATATATGGGCCTCATGTTGCCAGTACTCGAAGTTTCTCAGCTGGCTCCGAAAATAAGAATGATTGCAGCGTCCATAATGTAATATTGGTGTATCGTGGAATTTTCCAAAAAATATGTACATTTACTCATGAAAATAAATATCTATTTATACAGTTGCAACGTCATTGCAAAATATTGAAATTACTCATCAGACATTACACAATTTGTATCCGAAGCCTTCTGGGAATATTTAAACTTTAAAATTCTAGGTACCTACAATTACTGAAAGATGATGTGGCCGCCAACGTAGCAAACACATCATTATTCAAAATGTTGATCTCACTCATCACTTTAATTGCAGCCCAATCTTCTCGAAGTTGAATCAGCGAAATTTGGGGCAGTTTTCCTTTTATTTATTGCTTATTCATGCGTGCGATTTATTAGCACAGAGACACTAAAGCATTTTAAACATCTTGGCATGCTCGTAACCCTTAATTAAGAACCGCGAGCTCTCGGTGCGCGAGTTTCAAACAAAAGGTTTCAACACATTAATACATTGTGCACTTAATAAAACAAGGTGTAGGGTGCCGGATGTTTGCCCAAAACAAACGCACGCCAAAATAGCTTTGGATGTGGTCCCAATATGTGGTCTTTGTTTCAGAATGCGAGCGTTATTCACCAATTAAATTATAAATAAACACTTTTTGCGTATGCACGTCATGTTGGTGCAATTTTTTTCATTTGTTAAATATGTGCAAATATTTTCAACGAGTTGATAAGTTGGAATACATTGCGTGTTTTTAACCGGTGGCTGGCGAGTTGCGAGAGGTACATAAATGCGGCACAAACAGAGTTCTGAGATGCTTGCTTCGTTATTGTCTCTTGGACCGCACATAATTGCATTCCAAGCATGAATGTGTAGGTCCGCGCTCCGTGAAATTGCCGTCTCAGGCAAATGCAAACATTGCTGTACCGATTCTCACACATTATAAATTGATAAATTTCGAGTGCGCGTGTTTGTAGAAAGTAAAATGGAATTCAAATTACTATAAAACTACTGCCCTTTGTCGCCTACCATATTCAATTGAACGCACGACGGAGAAGCATTCCATTCAACTCGTTATCTCTATAATATGTGACAGGTGACATACAACCGGTAAGCCGTTTATGCCTTCAATGGTCAGCGATTGATATGTAATGAAAAAATGTTAGTTCGCATTCAGAATGTGTTAGTAAACAAAGTGGCAACGCATTACGCGTGTTGCGTAGATGATCAATTTTAACATTTAAATTGGTTATTGCGAACAAAGGTGCACGTTAATAACCCAGCTCAAGGTTACATTTTGATTGTAACGTAGGCGCCATGCCCAGGCACCTTTAGATTCCTCCACGTGGCAAATTGGTATTACAATTAGATATAAATCGGAAATTATTTTTCCTTCAGTCATTATGTTCTGAATAATACCCGTGGGATATAGTGATAAACACACTCATTTAATCTTTGTTTAACCTTCAAAGTTGGACGCTAATCTGGGATAAAAGAAGGCCCGAGTCTCAAGAGTGTATTTGCCAAGGACATTTTATTTACCGATTTGAATGCTTCAAGGTATTTTTGACTTGATATACAAAAAAATTGGATGCCTGCAATTAAGTTTGATTACAATTTATTCATTTGAGTTACTAGAAGAAGTGCTTCAGTTTAATTGTGTGATAAATTCCTGAGCTTTTTACACTTTTTTACTCGCTCCTGCTGGATCTTCTACAGCATCATCGGCCTTTTTATTGTGTCACTGTGAAGCACTAGCCTTTTGGTACTTGCCTCTTCTGGAATAGTACTCGCACACTCGTAATTGAGAGGCTACGAGGTAGTTTAACCACTAAGCCACACCTTGACTTCTTGAACTATTTAAAAGAAGAATGTCTTCTCAATTTTTAAGCCGTTTTTCTGTGAAAGCTTAACAAACAACATTTAAGTATAATATATTTATTATACGAATGTAATGTTAGGGCTGTGGACGTGCCCCACGAGGCATTCTCAACTCTACCACAGATCATTAAGATTTCCTTTCCACTTCACGTACACACGCCTATAAAAGAACAGCAAACCAATTAAAAAGAGACAATAGTACAATTACTTGACAACATGATCACCTCTTAATGATATATGGATTGATTATTTATTTGTAACAAAGCGCTATTTCTTATCTCATAATCGTTCCAAGCCTCTCTAGTACATTGTTAATTCTTTATCAATACGTCAATTATTAAGTCGTAAAATTTACTTCCAAGTACTAATTATTATACCAGATCGGAGTTTGTAAAAAAATATTTTTGTTACAGCTATAGTAATTTTGCTCGAATATTATTATACGAACTTTTCCCGAAAGTCTGTCTAGGGTTTCAATTAAGATGGAAAACCTGTCGAAAGAGTTGGCGACCGTACTCTCTAAGGAGATAAACCAGCTATGCAGGACATATTGTAGTGCAGCTTTGGCACAGACACAGGTGCACTCTCTATTTTCTCACTCTCATAGTCCGATGGGATGGGAAACCAACACGACACATTTCTGTCTATAATAGCTATGCACAAGCAAAAAACTTCGTGGAAAACCGATTCTATAAGATCAATAAGTCCAGTCTTTGCTCAGGAAACGTTAGTTCTATCGAAAATTCTTGATTCTTGAAAAAGAAATGCCTTTTTATGAACAGCAGATTTCAATAAAGATCAACAGAGAATAATTATAGACTAGAGGGTGTATCAACGTTTGACATACTGGTTTTTCTAGGAGCTACCTTGATTTTTTTATCCGTATCGCCATATCCTTGTAAGCTATGAGTAGCAAAAAGTATTTAAGGCGGATTGCAAAATGTCAAACAGCTATTTTCAGAATAATTTGTGTCTTATGCGGTCATGCATGACATAGTATATTCAACTGATTTAAACCTGTTCTGTGGAATAATTTAATTTGAATATTATATGACAAAAGGTGAATGGAATTCGTTATCTACCGTTTTGATAATTATACATTTATTATTATGTTATTTTAAACCTAATTTATTTTAAAAAGGTGGAAACAAATATTTTGTATATTCTTTTTTTAAATAATAAATTTTCCGTTGGCAATTTTATTATTCTTTTAATTAAATGGCTATTATATTGTTTTCATTTTTGTTTATTAGAAATTAACAATTAATAAGAATACACGGCATATACCTAGTGTTAGCCTAGTGTTACCTATTCAAAGATAAAGTACTGAATTAGATAACATGTGACGCAATCTTTGCAAACAAGTCTTACAATATGAATAATTACCATTTAAACTGGCGAAGTTATTTGGCAGGCTAATAACAATGCGGACTGAAAGTAGATTGTGGCCCACAACCATGGCTGACAGTTGATTTGATATCTACTTATCGTTTCAAACTTTTGACTAATTGGATTACCATTTTAAGAGGAATTATTCTGCAAGAGATAATTGATCACTTATAAAAATTAAGTCGGGATTTGCCACTAATTTCCATCTTTATTTCCCTATGTAAAACTAGTGCCAGCGGCTTCACCCGCGTCCCGTGGACTACTCCACGCATCCGGATAAATAACATAATAGCCTTCCTCGATAAATGGGCTATCTAACACAGAAAGAATTTTTCAAATCGGGTCAGAAGTTCCTGAGATTAGCGCGTTCAATCAAACAAACAACCTCTTTTGCTTTATAATATTAATTTAGTCTGCCAGGGATTATTAATCACTTATAAATTTAATTTAGTCGAGATTTGCCACTCATTTTACATTTTTCACACTTTATTTTCTTATGTAAATTTCTTATTGTTCCATAGAAATAATAAAACATAATTAGGTATAAACCTACGATAGTTACATTTAACGTTATTTTTATCAAACCCATCGCAGTTTCCCCAGAATACAAAATAAAGCCCATTTATAAACTGTCAAAACCAGTTTACGTAATATTAAACTAATTTGGCGAGTTTAATTAATCGTCAAGTAGGCAAGCCTCTAGAATTACAATATTTTGAAGATTATAAAAAAATACTGAGTGAGTCACGTGACGTTCTTTACAAGGTTCCGTATTTAAATTGATTAAATGCGTTCAAGCGATATGTTTTTTATTACGTAGCTATTTATAATAATTTTAGCGTTTGTTCCTGAATAATCTTGTTAGATAAAAATCTGTTTTTTGTAAAACATATTGCGTCGACCCCAAATAGTATGGGAAAAGGGCAGGAAGAAGAAGAAGATAAAAATCTACATTTTAGGCGAAGTTTGCGTCTTGAATACTAACATAGCCGATACTGAACCACAATTACTACACGCATTTATCACAGCTCACACTAGACTATAGCAGGTAAGCCAAGCGACGTTTCATATAAATTGATTAATAACAGTAGATTTTACGAGGGTCTGACAGATGAACGGACGGAGGCAGACGGACATGACGTAATTATAAGGGTTTCATATCAAATCACAGAACCCTAAAAACCTTAGTGACGTGCCGTGAATCCTTGAATGCTTATAAAAAATCTTTTTGCTGCTTCCTCATTGTTTTTTTTAGCATAACTAGATGCTTTATGAAGCCAGTCAGAAGTCCGATCGAATATCCGGGTCAAGTTAAATAATGTATCGTAATTATATGAGAAAAACTACATGCCTTTGTATTTTTAGTTTTTCCTCTAGTGTAACAATGTGAGGAAATACTCGTAAAGTTATTAGGTATAAGGTTGAGTGGGGTTAAGTTTTATGCATTGTTTCAAGATAAATACTTATAATACTATATACTATTTAATGTAAATATACTACTATAATATAAGTATTCATAAAATGTATAATTCAAATTCTTTGTTAAAGACCTACCTCACAATCGAATCACTTTTAAAATGTTCAATCGGTTTCATAATCGATTGTAAGGCTGATTTCACATGACAGCCATACAGATCGATTTTCTTTGTGTCGTGTATTATTTTCTCAGAATTAATAGTATCGTAGTGTGCAACTATTTACTAAAAAGTAGTAGTCAAGCTTGCCTCGTTGGTCTAGTAGTCGTACAGTGCGACTGTTGTGATCAGTGTATCGGGTTCGATTACCGGGTAAGATCGAAATCACTTTTTAGATACTTTTTCAAAGCAGCCCGAAGTGTGGAAGTTGGTGATTGATACACCAAATTGGAGAGCACGTAAATGTCACAAAACAGTCACACATTACACATTACGATTACAACACACAATGGAACAGAATTTGTATGAAATTGTCTGCCAGATAACCTATCTGGAACTTATCAGCAACCTGTGAAACTGGCCCTAAGACTTGTCACTTGTCTATAAAGTCATTGTTTCAAATCAAAGATCCAACTTTAGGGACAATATTATAATCATAATTTCCCAATGAATAAGGCCGTGTGACGACAGAATTATTTGCTCTCACATCAGCGGCCAGTGATGTGACTCACATTATTTGGATAATTTGTAAAGAGACTGTTCCGTTTTGTACAAGTGTTAATTATTCGAGTATATGAGGAGGTAACTTACGAGTTCATTTACCTCGACATGTAAAGATTTTCCTTCACTAACAAACACACTTTCCTCGTGACTATTTGCATTTTGTTTTATAAATTATACATACATACTTATTTTTATACAAACATTAGCTGTTAGCCGGATGTGTAGCTTGCTGTATTTTTATATCTCGTATAAATACATATTCCCACACTCTAAATGTTAATAAAAAATCCAAACTTTTTATGCGCGAATCGTGAATAATTATTGAATGAAATAAAATTGGTTTTCCCTCTATACTATTTTAGATATGGAGCCATATTGATAATCGTGTTTATCTTATACAGTACACACATTATCCTAATACAAAACTAGAAGATATCCGCTTTACGTAGATAATTTAATCGAAAGACGATGACGCTAACACCAAATACATACAAATAGACAGAAATATTGATTGGAAATATAAGAAACAAACATGTACCTATATTAACTTGACTTTTCCTCATAGAATCTTAGAACTAGTACGATATTATCTAAGATTGTGTGACGGATCAATCACCTATGAACCGAGGTATAGCTATAAATCGGTCATGGCATGCGATCGCAACAGTTCATAAAGCGTAGGTTTTAACGACCATCCGTACAGACAAGTTGCATAATGCACTGCGCATATTATATAGCCGTAGGTACCTACTTGCCGCCACGATCTGCAGACACACTTCACAATAAATCATCAACAAATACCTCTATTATTGAAATGAAAATTTTAATTCGGTTTCACTTTTCAAAAGCAATCGATTAGATCGTATAATAGGGTAGAAGGCAACTAGTCAAATTAATTATTTTTATTAAACTGCCAAAAGTCAAAAACGGTTACTTTCTATGCAATTTGTATGAAAGTAAAAACTATGACGTCATATTTTTTTACATCAAGCCATACTCGTATATAAAATTAGTTATTCCTTCAAACGATAAATTAAACTGACATTATTTGAAGCTGTTTTACCAAATTAATATCATAAAGAATATTGTTTAGACCTAGTCAACTAATAAATTGATTGCGCAGCTATATACAGCGCAATTCGTAGATTCCTATAAACTGTAGGTAGGTACGTATTGCCGAAATAGAATTTAGGATTGCGTTTCACAGATCGTTGAACATTATCAACATAATCGAAAGCGATTAGGAAAGGGTTCGGAAATGTAAAAGTGGATTGCGAGTTCGGTATTCGGAACTTTTTAGTCTGATAATAAAAATTGCTTCAGACTTATTTACTGACGGAATGGAAATTAAATTTAAATAGAAGCTTCTTGAAAACGAGCTAAGTTCACCATTACATTTATGTACAGACGTCAGCACATCAAGCTACTACAATCTGGAAATTTTTCTTTATAGATTTTCAACTTTATCGTTGAAGCATATGGTTCAAAGTTGATTACGAAAATGACAGTTTCGTAGGTAGCTTGATGTGCTGTGCTGTGCATCTGTAGGTACATCTGTATTTATGTTAAAACTGAATATAGACTATTAAATTATTAGTACAGTCAATAATCTTTCATTTGATATATCCGGCATGTTGCCTTAATCAAACCGAAGGAACATGCCACCATTCCTTGCTAATTAACACCCATATCATATCAGGCTATCTTCCTTCTAGTCATGTAAGAGTTAGCCACTCAAGGCAGTGCAAGGGAGCAGGTTACTTAATGGTGCTATGCAATGAGCTGCAGGCCGTCACTTGTGTACTGTTGCATGACGTGATTGCTATTCATGTCTCAAGCGGTATTAACACACCTTACGAGACACCACACGGTAGCAAACCTCTGCTTTCTCCATTTACTAAAAAGCATGATTGTGATTGATATATTATTACTCAACAAACATTCAACTAATGAAATTTTTAAATGAACGCTTGTCTAAAACACAATTCATCATTCAAATGTTTCAACACAATCCTGTTGTGTTCCTAAATATGTAAGTACGAGTATATTTTAACGTTCGTGTTTCTTAGCAATTTATATTATAACGTTTACATAGCACACAAGCGTATTTATGTGACAAGTACACCGTGTTAACAGCTCATAGCTAAAGTCAAGTTAAATATTGTCTATGTGACCCATAGCGACCAATTCCAATGACTGAAAGACTATTGTTATAAAACACATTGATTTAATTCTAACTGTAGTTGTATTATGTTGATCGTTAAAAAGAAGAAAACTTAGAGATCCTTTAAGATGTTTGGTGCGAACCTGCGCTGCGTACAGGTTTTGCCGTCTGATTCCCAACCAAACTGGTTCCTTGTCCGTAACGCCCGCCAGTCTGCCTCGCCCAAACAATGATGTCGTGCAAAAAATACAAAACTCGCGTATAATAAACATATCAATGGTTGAACTTAACGAGAGCCAAATGTTAAAAGTGAACAACCAAAGAAACAGCATTTAAAGCTAGCCGAAACACATGTTACATACTAAAGTCCAATGATAAAAAAAAAAACCACGCGCAATTACAAAATTTCAAGGTTCTAAAGTACATGTAACATTAATTAGTTTCAAATTTAACGAAGCGTGGTAACTTAAATAATTTGCTTCGTGGCAGTTTCAGTTTGAGTACTAATATAAAGTTGTTATTACATAAGTTTTGTATGTCTAAGCTACAATATCTTTATCGTTGTAGCAACGCTGGGAAAAGTAGTAAAACTAGAGCACTTAGTGTTTCAAGTACTTACAACTGCTATTGCTGGCAGCAGATGCCAAAAAGATATTAATATTTGAAGCTCGGAGACTTGTAGCGAGTGCAACTAAGTACTAAGTAGAAAGAACGCTGTTTCCGCACCAAGGTAACGACGACTAATGAACTTCCATCCCTTAGAATAATTTATAAAAATCAGCTTCAGCAAAGTTAAATAATAGTTTTATTCGAGTAAAGAGTTTTTGAAATGGTAGTTGTATAACAGAGTCGCAGGCCACAGTTTTGGGTTTAATATATTCTGAAACTTTAACAATATTGATTAAAGAGTAATTGTTATTCTGACAAGGGTACCTTGGCAAATATTTTGTTAGAAATATCAGAAAGTAAAAATAAAAACCATGTAGTTATATTTGTGCAGGTATGAAATATACTCAAAAGCAGTCTAGCAGAAACCAGGATAATCGTGGGTTTTGTGATATAATTTCATAAAAAATGACACAAAAAAACTTCAGCGAATTGACTTCGGCTTCACGTTCTTTTTCACAAACTTCAGGATATCGTGCGTAGTCCGTAATTATTATCTGTAACATGACCGCTGAAGATTTAATGCAAATTTAATTTAAAAGCTTTAATGAAAAAATAACTGATCTACGTATTTTCGGTGAATCATTTTTTTAATGACGTCAATTCCCGTGTTTAACTCTTCCTTTTATAACTTTAATAAGTGTTCGTCACAGTACTTCGACCGTGACGTATGTAAATACTACGCAATATATTTTTATATGTCTCTATTTACCAAAAAATGGTTAACTAGGTAATTTACTTAATTCGATCGCGACGACTGGATCATATAATTGAACCTATTATTGGAATTGACAGTATCTGATCAGCGTTGCGGTAACTGCATTTAACGATAATAATGTGGCAGGAACATATTGCACATATAAATTACCGTAATTAATATTGATTGTCGATTTTCTTGGTACTAAGTATTTGCTACGTAGTTCCATTATCGCCACCAATCTTGAAGATATAGGGCTGATTTATAATGTTCTGTAACCCACTTTGTTCTTTCAATGTTGACTGTCTCCATTTAAGCAAAATAAATTTTGGGACATACTTGAGTATGTTCCAAAATATAAAGCTAAATGTTATAAAAAAATCTAGTTCAGTAGTTTTGGAAACCAGTCCATGCAAAAAAATAAACAATCAAATCTTTTCTCTTTATAGCACTAATATAGATAAAGGTTCAATATAAATTTTCGAAATTTTCGTCCAATAACTTGTTTAGTTAAGTTACATATGTTTCTCAATGGAGTGTCCTTCCTCGCAGCCCTGATTTCTGCTACGTAATTGGCTCACCACTATCCATTGTGGTATCCACGTAACAAATTATATTTGCTACACATATTTTTACTTCCTAATCACAACAAATAAGTGCTTTACTCTTGACTAAAGTGTAGTGCCCTTGACGGTTGATTAAAGAATATAATTGAATTATTTCTATAGCTGCATTTATGGTACTGCTATTTAAATTACATTTGGTAGGGTGCGGAGTTTTATAATTGGCCACAAATTATTTGGTTTTTCTTTTGTTTTGACATCGTCATTCACAAGTGATGCAGAGTGATTTTTAGATAAAAATCAATTCGCGTTTCAAATGTTCCAATTGAGGAAAACTCCAAAGATGTGTTCAAACTTTAACATTTACCCATACGTAAATGTTAAAAATAGCACAACGCTATTTTGTAAAGTATGCTTATTTCGTATTTATTGTTTTATGGAAAATA
Organism: Heliothis peltigera; assembly: GCA_958496145.1. Lineage (NCBI taxonomy): Eukaryota > Metazoa > Arthropoda > Insecta > Lepidoptera > Noctuidae > Heliothis > Heliothis peltigera. Next base: position 6,047,419 of record OY292333.1, read on the forward strand.
CCTTTTTTCAAGTTATTTTTGCAAATTCAAATTATACTTATTAGTCTTTCGGTAGCTAGGTACCTATTTATTTGCTATCTATGTCGTTGACAAGTGAAATTTATGAGACCTTGACATTGTCCCCATTACAGCATGTAGAGATTACATCACCGTGGTAACGCACTGTAAAACATGTCGTATCGCCTTACAAAACTACGGCCATACATCTTGCTAGTATATCGTGGTTGCGAACGTGCTCAGAAAGCTAAAACTCCCGAACCACGGCTTGGTACGGAGAAGAGAACAACGTCGCAATAAACAGGTACATATTGGTGATTTATTTCAGTTGTACTTGCTTTCACGTATTACAAACACGCATTGTATGTGCAACATATTGAAAACGACTGTGAGACTGTGATGAAAAGCAGAGCATATTCTGGATACGCCTTGCATACTAACACTTACTTCCGTACTCCGTACTCTACAATGAGATATTAACGTTTGATCACACGTAATAAACTAACTAAGAATTCTAAATGAATTTTAATTAATCGTATTCACAATTCGGGTGTCTAATAAAAAAAAGTAATATCATATTTTAATTTTAAAACCAGTTAGAGCGCCCACGCGATGAATATTCAAACAGCAAGCATGCGGTAAGAAAAAAAATAAGAATAGATCGCGACGTCTAAGATCATAAAGGATTTAAGAGCAAGACAAGCAACAACTGTTCGTACTTTGAAAAATGAACGACAAATGTTGGTCAATCTCCTTACACAAATTAAACTAGTTGAAAAGTGAACAACTCATTTAGTTGTGTAAATGAGTTATCCAAAACGGAAAAGATTAAACCACTACTGTGGCCTTAGATAACAGTTATTGCACTTTGATAATGAATTAGGGCCATCAATACACGCCCATAGCCAGCTGGTTACGACGTTACCAGCTTATGACGATAAATTGAAATGGCTTAGATTCCTACATTGACTAAGATAGTGTTAAATTGCGAATTGCTGGCAGTTTCTTAAAATGATATAGTAATAATAATGTTTCTTTATTATTTAGGTTACCAAAATGTCTGCTCATATAATCCTAATATACTATTATAAAGGCGAAAGTTTGTAAGTATGGATGTATGGATGTATAGATGTATGGATGTATGGATGTTTGTTACTCTTTCACGTAAAAACTACTGAATGGATTTGAATGAAACTTTACCACAATATAGCTTATACATCAGAATAACATATAGGCTACTTTTTATCCGGGTATGGAAAGTACTTCCCTCAAAAAGCGGGTGAACCCGCTGGCGGAAGCTAGTATAATATAATATAATATCCCTCACACATTCACACAACGTCATCTAGTCCCAAACTAAGCAGAGCTTGTACTATGGGTACTAGACAACTGATAAACATACTTATATACTTTTCTTTTGTAAATAAATACATATTATACATAGAATTTTGCCATCATCAGACTTTTCTAGTCTATAGTGATTCCTAATGAATCAACACAACTGATATGAAGCAGACGAGGTTTAAATATAAAACACGGGACAACACGGGACCTATTCTCTATTCATATAAATTCATTATAATTTCCACAACAACAAACAATTAAGGCGAACCACCAAGGCAGTCACCACGCATCCCACGTTTGTGGTAAATTAAACATCAAAATATACCGTCTTCTCTCGACAAAGTAATTGTACACTTATAGGTAGGTACAGTCGGCCCACTATCTGTTGATTCACGATGAATAATTAGGAGGTATCTGCCAATGTTTAGTGACTGAATACAAAACTTTTATGTACTCACACCTAAATGTTTGACGGAGTACCCATGAAGGCTATTTTTGAATGTCAATATTGCAAATATGATTTTGCGTATTTTATTCATTTGTTTTAATGATCGCGTTTAAATAATATGGTTAATGACATGATAGAAATAAGTATATAAGCGAACTGATAATTTTCAATTACTCAAAAATTTGCACTGTTCGAAATAAGGACATGTTTACGTTGAACTGTTTATAGACGAAAAACCTATTAGCAACGATGACAGCATATGTAAACAGCAGTGTCCACGCTGCAGTCAGGGTCGCGGGTTCAATTCCCTCGTTTGGACCAAAATATTTAATGCTTACAGATGTTTCATATTTTTTATTTGTGCACATGATCTTATGTGTTAACGTCACTTCAGCTACGTCAAGGGGCAAGGGGAACTAAGCAGAGATGTAAAATACGAGAAGACAATTTTATGAATAAGGAGGAAACTACATATGAAAATGTATCGCATGACGTGGAGCTTATTTCAGAGTAAGATAACGTTTTTCAAAGAAAATGGCGTCATCATTTGCACAGCCTTTTCCCAACTATTTTGAAAAAGTTAGCGGCAATCGGTTTCACCCCACATTTACTTAAGTTTATTGCGAGCTATATGACCGACAGGCAGCAGTATGTTGAGTACGCAGGATACCGATCTAACGCTTACTATACAAGATCTGGGGTAAGCCAAGGCACAAATTTAGGGCCTCTAGAGTTTCTCCTAATGGTTAATGATCTGCCGAACGTGGTACAAGATTCTAAATGCTTACTGTTTGCCGACGACCTCAAGCTTTATCTCCCCATCACGAATGTGAATGACTGTGAAAGACTGCAGAGTGATATAGACAGAGTGGTTGCTTGGAGCAAAAGTAATCTCTTGCAGTTTAACGTATCTAAATGTGTGACTATAAGTTTTTCGCGATCACACTCACCCATCACACATTCGTATACGGTGGACGGAGTACCAATGGATAGGGTTACGGAAGTTAGGGATTTGGGAGTTCGTTTCACCACCGGACTAACGTTTCGTGATCATATAGTGAAAATATGCAAAAAAGCTTATAGAAATCTAGGGTTTGTTCTTAGGACGGTCAAAGGGTTCACAAATATTAGAGCAATAACGGCATTATATAATGCTTTAGTAAGAAGCCAACTAGAATGCAATGCAGTTATCTGGGCTCCACATGAGACTAAGTATAGTCTCATGCTGGAGCGGGTGCAGAATAGATTTATTAGGTTTAAATATATGAAGCAATATGGGGTTTATCCATTTTATCCATTAATGTATCCTACTTTGTTTGTCTTGGGTATGGTCGGATATAATGAACTGAGGGTCAGGAGGCAACTGACACTGGTGACTTATATCTTCAAGATAATTAGAGGGGGGATACATAATGCGGATATATTGCGAAGGGTTAATCTAGTAGTGCCTGATGGCTATGTGGGCCGTCGTCGGCAGCCACGGTTGCTGGCGGAACCGCGTGCGCGAACTAACTTGCTTCGAGAAGCGCCACTCACGAGAGCACTCCGCACTCTCAACCTCATTGCGGGTGACATTGACATCTTCTGTTGCTCTTTGGGTGAATTTACAAAAGTAGCTACCCATAGGATTTGTTACGGCACTTAAAAACAGTGGAATACTTATTTTTAATTATATTTTTAAGAATACTACATATGTATGCTACAATATCGCATTGGGTATAACCTGTAAAGATATTTGTATGTTTGGAGAAATAAATAAATAAATAAATAAATAAATAAACTATGTTTTAGTCAGCTTCCAGACTCAACGGATGCAACTGAATACCAGTTGTTATATGGAGCCACTGCATAATTCTATATCTTTATCTCAATAATCTAGTTAACGGGTAATACCTACATTTAAAATACCTTTGACTTGTAACTTCTTATTACCAGTAATGAGTGTTAAATATCTAAGAATGACAGGCGCGAGGCCTGCTTTCTGAGATGCGTAAATAACTGAAATGACACAGAGAACCAATTCAAGAATCAGCAGATGCGATCACAAGACTTTCCTAAGAAAGATGACATAGTAGACAAAATAGAAGTGGCAGAGATATAAAAAAATATTGTGACATTGAAATCATCAATACTAGAAACAAAGAAATCATTAATCACAGCTCAGTCCACATTCGTAGATGACCCGAATGCCGAAGTGAAGGAGCGTCAGCTCTTATTCAGGGTCGCGGGTTGGATTCCAGGTATTAGCACGAAGTATTTTGTTTTGTTTCGAGGTGAGGCTTGTGTGGTTAACTTGTAGACGTCGTCGTAGAATCTTGGTTTGTGCGACACTTCCAAGTTTTGCGTGGAGTCTATATTATTCTTTTGTTTAAAAGCTTATATTTTTTTAAACAGCGATTTTTTTAGAAAGAGAAGTAGATCGCTTGAAATTCTCTCAGCTGACTAAGTAGTTTTGCAGACAATCATTTAAAGTTATTTATTCAAATGAAGCTGGAAATCAGCACTTTTTGAAGGTCAATTTTACAAAAGACAGCCCCCAAAATCGCACGCCCACACCACATCTTATGTGTTATCGCTGGGAAGATTGTTTTAGTATCATCGGTTACAAAATCTTTTCCAATACAAACAGTCATTTAAGAATTAGGCCCAGGATATCTTATACATGTGCTTTAGTTAGCCCATACAGTTCACAGTTCTACACAGGACTGCTAATGTTTCCAGCGATCAAGTCTAGTCGAAGAAAGCCTGGTTAAACAAAGACTATCAAAAACAAAAACGCCATCTCTACTTACCAGGTTCCATACCTAAAATGCAAAGATCATTTCATTTCCACTCTTTACGTTCCGAAGTCGTGAAATAAATCGCATTATACGACATCTCAATACCTTGTGTTACAAAGTCAAGTTATGAAGATATTGTAAATGTACCAAGAACTTAAGTACTAAGTAAGCCAGCTGATGCAGTGAATGTTTACGCAAACAACCGTATTGGCTTCTCAACTTAGCGACTCCTTAGATTGTTAGTCGCACAGGACAGGACTTGGGAAACTCTTATGAGATTATGAAGTTATCGACGCGAGTGTGAACTTTTGAGTAGCTCTCGGAGCCCTATAGAAAATGTTCGGTTTGTTGTTGTTTACGCTTTATAATTTTCAAATTAAGTGGTTCCTGTTTACTGTTCATTTTAATTTCTCAATGTTCTTTTAAAACCATTACGTTCTGAATTCTGTTGTTACAGATCTTTTTTAAGTTACTCTTGGAAATACATAAACAACATGACTTTAACTTACATTACATCTTGAGTTTTATTGTTCATCCATTCATACGTCATTTAGTCCCAAACTAAGCAGAGCTTGTACCATGACTACTAGACAACTGATAACCTAACTTATATACTTTTCTTTTTAAAAATACATATTACAAATAGTAACACCCTTCTTCACCATACGATACCGTAATTCATCCCGTTTTTGCATTTTCATGTCTGATTAAGTGTATTAATGAGTTAAAACTCTATTGAACCTCTATTGAAAACATGTACCTAATTCTTACCATTTTCTTGATAAAACAAGCAGTCAGTACGTCTCTGTGGCACGGAGCTGACACCTGGGGACCGGTCGCACTCGTTCTACAGGCCCACGCAACGCCCGCCGCCTCTACCGCGTCACCCACCGCCACTACCAGCTCACCGCCATCAGGCAACCCATTACACTCACACAGCATACAACGAACCATTCCTTCGAGCATACCAGCAAGATGATGAACGAAACCAGCAGTGGATTAGATCCTTTCTGAAAAGTTTGAGAGCGCTCAAAAGCAATGCAGATTATAAAAGCGCAGGTTCTCGAGTGGACACCTAATAACTGCAAGTTAGTTACCAAACCATTTGCATCCGACGGTATTTTTCCTTGAAACGCCTAGGCTGCCTTATATTTCACTTGCCTCACCAGAAAACTTAACGGTTTTGGACCGGACTATAAATTGTGTTGTAATCAAAAACTTATTGCTACCTTTACAGCCAACTTCTATGTTAAATACGTTTTTAAATATCGAATTTTAAGAATACAAATAACGCATACATAATCACACTTGATATTTATAAATCTAGATACATAATATATACATATATTAAAGTCTAAAAGTGAAATGCCTACTAGAAATCGTTTGCGGAAAACTGTGAGATACATTCTGTGATCCCAGTGGCCCTACATATCGGACGGCATGCTGAGGCCGATCGGAAGTGACGCAAGTCTTCCGTCTGCACCGACTTCCGGTCGGAAGTGGCAAGCTTCCTGAGACGGCACTCCAGTCGAGGCCGGCCGATGTTCCGCCTTATATATCACATAAGTAATATGTTTATATAAATAATCATTAATTAGCTCATCATCTTATGATGCTGATCGGTGAAGCTATAAATCCATAATAAAATGATGAATGTGAAATTAATTCTGAGTCTTTTTGTTTTTACCTCTGCTATGAGTATTTTAATGGAAGCCGACCCCAACATAGTTGGGAAAAGGCTCGGGAGATGATGATGATAAGTATTTTTATGGAAAATGATAAATGAAAAATCCTGGAGGAAGTTTGTTCCTGGACTCTTGGATTAAATTCCTCAGATAATGTCCAATAAATGGATCTTAGAGCAAGCCTCAATTTAACTGTTGAAGTGGAGGAAAATATCTCAAATTATAGACAATAACTTTTTTACATCATCATACAATTTAAATTACGCATCGCAGAACGTCATTAATAGCTGCATACATGTGTGCAAGATGACGTAATTTCCACCGAATTTAGTCAAACGCGTGACGTGACGAAGGTAACAATCTCAACATGACGAAAACAAGTTAAAATTCAATCCCCTTTATACGAAAAACAGGTTCTTTGCATATTTATTTACAGATGTTATGTGGAAATACGTAGATATTAAAATTAGTATCAATTTACAACGCCATAAGGCGTAAAATACGAATTTCCATACCCCTTATGTGTATTAAGTAGGTGTATTAAGAAAGAGCTTGAAGTTGATACACTTTGAAATAATGAATTCAATCCTTGTGCAATATGCCCCCTGACCGGAATCGGCAAGGCCTGTCACTATACATATTATACAATCACTATGAGATAATACATTATTTTAGTTTTATAGTATCTTATCTTGAATACCTATGGCGTAAAATCTGGCTATGATGTTATCCTAGGCCTTAGATTAATTGATCGTAAATGTTTAAGCACAGGTTGATTGAAAACCTATAAAATCTTGCCGTAGAACATTAAACTTACTTATATTTTCCATGATAAACTTCATACAACAACTATTTAGTGTATACTAAGAAAGTTTGTCATCTCTTGAGAGAATCAAATACAGATCACCTGTTCTTAGAAATTCTCAGCAAAAAAATCCTTTCGACAAAGCTAATTCTGGTGGTTCGATCTATATCCTAATACTATTATAAAGGCGAAAGTTTGTAAGTATGGATGTATGGATGTTTGTTACTCTTTCACGTAAAAACTACTGAATGGATTTGAATGAAACTTTACCACAATATAGCTTATACATCAGAATAACATATAGGCTACTTTTTATCCGGGTATGGAAAGTACTTCCCTCAGAAAGCGGGTGAAACCGCTGGGGGAAGCTAGTGTATGTATATAGTGAAAAGTACTAAGAATTTTGTATTTTTACAACTATCACAAAGATTGAAAGTTTTATTATTTAAATTATGAAAATATCATAGGAAAACAGATCTTATTAAATGATAATTTCGTACTCTAACTGAGTATTTTCATTTTTTAATGTTATGTGGATATATTTATCAAAAAAATATCGTAGACATTATTCTGAGGTTGTTTTGAAACTTGGATACGTACTTTGCGAGATTATGGTAACTGATCTTCGAAATCTGGTATTTTTATGAACACGTTTTAAGCGGTGTCTAATAATATAGTGCATAGTGCCATACGTAATAGATAATGATTTTAATATTCTATTTCACTCGTTTATTTTGTTCGACTCGTCTTATTAAATACTTACAATCCTGTTTGTGAAACATATCATCAACAAAACGTGAACTAAACGCTACGGGCATAGTGAGCCGGCTTGGAGGGTGCTTGTTGTTTTATTTTGTACAGATGTCAACACTAGAATGCATTAGCGCCCGACCGACGTAAAAACTAGCCGTACTCACTCGTGCCTTATTAGTAAACTTGACAACACACGTCATATTTTTGTTCGCGGAGCCCAGTACGTCTGTTACCGCAGCAAATATTCATCTGATATTTTTCTGTTAAATTGCTGGCCACGGCGCAATTACGACGCACAACTTGATCTGTCCGTTGAACTCAGCGATATCGATTTTAAAATCGATTCATACATATTTGTATTAATCCTCGAAACGAGAGAATTAAGAGTTTTTATAGTATCCCTTTTCATCGATTTGAACACTTTGTAATTCCTTTCTTGTGGTGTCTGTTTTAAAAAGCACAACTTGATTCTGCACTTTTATGCCATCGTAAACTGAAATCAACGCTTAAACTTTAGTGTGCATTAACCAGTACAATACGCGTACGTTTATTAGCCGCAGGAAACGTTCGCGATGAAATAATAAAGTCTATGTAATGTGTCGTGAACTCGTGCAGTGTCTGTGTCGCACTCTGCCAGCAAAACAAAAGCTCAATTATAGGAACAGAAACTCGTGAACGCTGTAACGTTCACTTGAATATATAAATGTTAAGTTTAAATAGACAATGACTAATAACGAACCTGACTTCTTCCTACGTTTTAGCCGGCGCTGTCGCCGCACTACGAGGTAAATATCTAAATACAAAAGTATGCACAGTATTTATCAACACAAGCTGCATTCCAGAATCCCACAAGGGGAAACCTTAGCCGTTGTTTAATAATTCGCTAATATTACCCGCCGTCAGCCAGCGCAGCCGCTCGTTTCACTACCAACACTTCATAGTAAATTGCCGATCATGCTGCTGGAGTATTTTAACAGGAAACCGTAATATTAATTATTTGCATCGAAACGTGTTTATCTACTGCGAACTGTGAATCAATGAGTACCTGCTTGCAACAATGTTTACAAGTCGAGGAAAATTTAAATTTATACAGCTGTGTACCTATATCGATTATTTAGGATTTTAAAAAGTTCTCGGTATCCCGCAAGGGACGCATAGAAATGAGCGCATAAACAGCTCTGAAGTTCACTCATCTCACGTCCTCCATCTAATCAATAATCACGAACTGAATAATCTAACGTGTACTCCCTTATATAACAATGGACAGGAACAGGGCCGATGATGCTAAGTACATGCAAAATAAGGTGTTATTATAGTACTAAAGCCACCGGCGTCTCGTATTTATATTTAAAGCCTACTGACAGGCCAAACGGTCAGATAAGACACTCATTTGCCACTTCCTTATTCCAAGGACAGTCAGTCCGCGCGCCGCCCGCGCCGGCGAATCGCGAACGAAATGCTAATTCGTCCGCTACGGTGAATACCTTATGCGATCTTAAAAAAACTGCCATACCTACATACTAACAGACTGCCATAGGAAAATGCCGAAGATAAACATAGCATAGGATACTTTATATGTACACTGACACACCACGACCGGCAATTACTCACGTTAATTATTCGGACGCGAATGGGACTTCAATGAAAATTGATTTCGATGCTAAGCTATTATGTCAAAACAGGCGTATGAATAAGATGTAATTATTGACGTGTACTGTGACAGCTATGACCTAAATAATCTAGATACTGAAGTGAACAGATTTAGTAAAAGATAAATATGTTTACAAAGTTTCATTGATGACGCTCTTTTAGATACGATGTTTACTAGTACTACATAGTATAAATACGTGAATACCAACACAGAAACATCGTTTGGAGAAAGATAAACAACTGAAATGTTTAAAGCAGGTCGTTGGCAACAACAGCGCGCCGCATCCGCCAAAAATAAAGTCCTTGACCTTCGTGCTCCGAGTTTATCTCATTTAAAAATAAAAGTAGCCATGAACTTCTCAAAATGTAAGTGCGAGTACATTGCTAGTGCATGTAGGAAACTCGTTGTCGCAGAGCTGGGCGGCCTTCGGTGGTTCACGAACAAGGCCCCTTTGTGTCGCATGCATGAGTTCAGGCCGCCTCGCCGCGCCGCCCGCCGCCGCCGCCTCGACTGCCGCTGCCGGCATATAAGGCACTCACTATGTTGTAGAACGAGGAAGGAAGAATGTAATGCTAATACATATAATTACAATCACTAAAAACCTATATCGGTTTATTGGGTTCAAAGAAACCGTGAATAAATTGATATAGACCTCGAATACGGTGCCCATTTGATATCCTTGATAGAGGTGAGAAGTATCTAAGCATTTTTCTAAGCACATTTATAGTTTAATACAAACTTAACATAAAGTTGAGTTATTCTGAGTATAAACATACATAGTCCTCTTATATATCCAATTACAAACTACAGCAAGTCCTTCTGAAACTTTGAGGTGACTTTACGCTTAATGTAGAGCCGGTCTGTAGGAGCTTTGTTTGTACAAATGTGTAAAGTTCTCGGTATTTCTCGGCCGCGGCACCAATTAACTTCGGCGTAGGGAACGTTGAAACAGTCGACTCTTTGTTTCTTGCGAAAATTTGGCACGTCTCAGCTATTTCGGTTGATCTGATAATACCCAGCTCAGACAAAATACCTTTAATAGAACACAATTTTATCATAATTACCACCTCGTATGGAAACAAAATGCGTATCACATTTACTTTGAGGTATCAATTTATAGATGCCTGTCATGTCAGGCATTTTATCACCATTTAGGGGTATGGACTTTAATATTTATACGTACACACGTATGTTAAGTGTTAAGTCGTTAAAAACAACGGCAAACTGATTAACTAAATGGAGCTGGCGCTTTTCGAGCGAGCACACATTCTCTGCGGATATCAAAGAGTGCCGCCAGTGGTAGGACCAGTTTTTAGGTCCTCCCTGCTTTGAATACCGCCTAAGGCTTCTGTGTGTAAAAAATAGATATGCTTATATGCTTAACTAGAATCTCTGAAACGAGTTTTGTGCATTTGAACATTAGCAACAAATAATTATTATAATCTATGGGGAGAAGCGGTTAAGTGGTCGTTAATTTACATTTTATGAGTTGTATCTACTATTCAGGTTTAATATACATTACAATTACACTATGTAAACAAAGGCCGTGTGATTTTGGTCAAACAGACATTTAAAACATGTTGCTGTATTTTATTTTCTTTAGCCTTACTGCATACGTCGTCGTCGCGTCAGCCGAAAGACGTCCACTGCTGGACAAAGCTTCCCCCAAGGCTCGTCAGTACGCCATTACTGCATACCCACGATAGCAATTTAATCAATGACTAGCCTTACCGAAAATAGAATTTAACATTTGTGTGCAATAACAATATCGCACGTGCTGCCAATAAAAACGGCTTTGCACATTTTTGTCTCCTTAAATAAAGCGATTATAATGACTGTTTACTTTGAGTTAAAATACGTTTGTCGTCATCTTAATTTCGTGCGCATTATGTACTATACGACAAAGAACAATAAAATGTAGGAACTGAATAGCTAGCTTCCTATACGGATACACACGAGGTCGCTCAGCCTTCCTGACTTGGTAGAATCGCGTTACTGTTTCCTATATTTTGTCGTCTAATGTCGTGATGAGTCATTCGCAAATTAAGATTTTATTTACCCGCATAGCAATCAAGGAAAAGGGGAAAAATGCGTTTTCTTAGTTAATCGCCTGATAATAAAAAAAAATCTTTAAATCCAGGATAAGAAAAATGTTTCTTATATAATCGCCAGATAAAAAAAAAACTTTCTGCAATTAAAACCTTGTAAAAATTTTGGTCCAGTTGTAGATGAGCCTATATTTATTATTATAATAAATTCCTTTAAAAAATAGCTTGCATTTGTTTCCCAGAAACAATATAAGCATTATTCTAAAGGAGTGTTTGGTCTCACTGTACTTTTCAAGTACCGAAGCATAGTTTCAAGCATCGAAAATTTAAGGTGTCGGTAATAAATAAATAATTCCACAGAAAATGATCAGAGATATGAGTCGAAATAAGACAGCTAACAGTTTTCATTAACGAGATAAAACTGATGTTGTTTTCATAATGAATTTATTAAGACCATATTATTATCATTATCAAAAACAGGACATACTTTATACATATTTCTTCTACATGGGTAGAGCCAATAAAAACTTATTTTTTCAAAGTTTTTAAGTAGTCAATATGACAAGATGTAGATACTTATCTACACTTTAATAAATATAAGTAAACGCTGTATATAGGTACATGTTCATTAACCACAGAAGAGTAATTTAAAATACGATATCCATAAAGTCGAAAATCGATCTCAGTGGCGTGCACTTGGAGAGGCCTATATCCAGCAGTGGGCTGCGATAGGCCGATGACGATGATGATGATCCATTAAGTTATTAATAAAAAATAACTTAATAAAAAAATAAGAAACTATTTGCTTAAGAGCGTTGCCAACTTTTGGAATACGCGCTCTTAAAATGAAATATTATAGTAAATATAAACAGAATGTGTCTGATATCCCACCCAAGTGGTCCACGTCCAGGATATGGGTACTTAATGCTTTTAGCGATGCGCTAGCGACCTAACCTGTTACTGCCTATGTACATACGACTGTAACTGCAATCTTTATTAATGCACATGAATCAGCTCCATATCGCATTAACACATGTTACGAACACTGCCATTTATACCTATTTTTTGTTTTATATTAACTACAACGATAAAAGAAAAAATACTATTTGTAAAAACGCTATGAAATTATTATAGCCTATCCGTGCAATTAAGAATGCGTTAAAGCAATTCTTAGCGTGTTTTGTAGTGAATATAGATATAACATAGTCTTACACTTTTATACTATATTTTTTCCTATAGGAGGCCATTTTTCAGCAAAAAGCTATAGCGTTTTTAGACCGTAAATAATCAACATGACGCTGTAAAATATTTTTCAATATGGTATTCTTCTGTCAACATTATTGTGGTATTCAGTATTGTTCTAGCTGAAATAAACATAAATTAAAAGCAGACAGCATTCATCTTTGATAACATATGCACAAAATTATAAAGGCAGCCCTTCTATTCAAAAATATACGTATAGGTAACAGGTAAGCTCTTGTGTGTAAAATTTTTATGGATGTTTTTGAATAGCATTTTAAAAAACACAAGGTAGGTATACATATTATATGTGCTGTAACGTCTGGAGGACAATGCGACGGGACGCGTTTAGGGAAGTGCGTGACCAGCCTTATAACTTGCGGTTAGCGATAGGGATGTACCATGGAAGTTAGGATTATCATCGATATTAATGAAACTTGTAAACATTTGATATAAAAAAGTTACTCTTTATTCAGACATAATCGCGAGGTTAATTTTAAGATCATTTTTTTACTACTCATTACCAGAACTAAAAACTGCGTTACTAAATGAGCAATCCGCAATCATCATTTTCAGCTGTGAATATCAAAAATCAAAGTCAATCTTCAAACGACTTAATAAATGTTTTTTTTTTATATACAAGCTATGATAAATATTAATACGCATAAATTAAATATGATTGGCGTTTATGTGAATGAATACTACCTATTTTAATTCATATGAAATACACACCTAATACTTGCCACATCCAAAACAATGTAACAGCCGATTCTACATATTTTTCCTTGTTCTAAACAACAAGTAGGTACCTATCTAGATAGCTGTCGCAAAGTCAACAAGTACCTATCTATTTAGCTGTCGCAAAGTACATATTCATACAAAAAGTATATCGATAAGTTAATATCGACCAGAGGTCAACACTCTTGTGGTGTGCTTCACGCGGCTGGCATACTATAAAAGTGCATTGTACACCTCTTGGAAATCATAGTACGTCATCTGAACATATTTACATACAGGCTGTAACTGCATCGTTATTTATATTTATTATAAGAAGCTGATATCATAAAATACGAACTTCGTCGCCGACGTTGTTATATCATTCTACGACAATATTAACAATTAAATAAAAAATCGTTAAAGTTTTATAATAAGCGGAAACTTAAGTTATTTATGTACAAAACAAACAAACAGCCTCTCCCTGTGTGGCGACTAATCACTAAAGCTTTAGTGCTGGAAATGATTTATTCAATTCATTTCTAAGCTGACGTTCGAATCACTGTATTCTGAATAGGGACTACAAAATATATCTTTATTGCAAGTAAATGCATCAAGGAATCTTGGACTTATGCAAATAGTAAATGTTAGTTCTGAAAGGAATACTGAATAACGAATAGAAGTCACTTTAAATGTACACGTCGAGAATCTATTTAAAAAGCAAAATCATTAGAGCAAAAAGTCTCGGTAGCTTTTAGCGTCGTGCAAAAAGTTAACTATTGGGAAGCGAAAAAATTAACAGCGCTTCTTCATCAATAACTGAACTAAAAACTATTTTGGACAGATTTATAACTACTTACCTAAAGATTTCGACAAAAAATTAAGCAGAACCATACGGGCGCGCGTTCAGAACTCATATGAGTTTTTGCGTGATACCTCGTTTTGGATGCAAGGCTCCACCAATAGGCTTTAGTTCTCAGAAACGTGACAGAGGAGACACATAACTTCCATTAAAAAGACAATACTTTAAGACTTGACGATAACCCGCAATCTTAATTTAGACAGAATAATACAAGTATTATAAACATTACAACATCCATTAGATAAAATCAAACTGCCAAGTGGACAAAGCGCTCTAATGGCGACATAACTTGGAACTTTAAAGTGGGTAACCTTCATGTTACTTAAACATTGCAGCAATATATTTACATAAACTTTGAAATAAGTTACACATAATAATATGATGAGTAAACAAAAATTTTGAAAACTCTTGCGTTAGGTACCTACTCATAAGACTAAAATATGAGTAAAGATAGTAAATATAAAAATAAGGGGAAGAGGTTACGGATTTTGGCTCTTTGGTACAATGCAAGTATTTGGGAATAAGCAAGATTTGTTTATTGCAATTTAGCGTAGGTTTTATGCGTAACGGATTGCTAGTTAATCGCCAGTCGTCTCATGTTTAATATACGAGTAAAGACGGCGCGGGTGCATTGCCAGCTACCGCACCCTTACTACATAATGCCGTTCCACCAATGCCTATATTACTTTCGCATCGAGCTTCCATGTATTGAATAAACGCCAGAAAAAGCAGATTTTGGAAAATATCATAACAGAAAAATTACCCCAACCAAAAAGCTGGTAAGAAAAAATACTTGCATTTTATAAGGATTGTTGGAGGACCCTGTGCGACATCTTTTGCGTTGAAGTTGAATGAAGTTTCAATTCATTAATATTGCATCGACCTATCTTTATCGTATATGTCTATCTATATATCTTGATCTATATCGTAGCAAACTTCAAAATAAAACTTCGTGTAAAAATATTATTTACATTTTGATAAGTGCAATGTGAAAACTGATTTCCATTCTTTGCTATTCAGCAAGTTAGTTTTATTTGGGGTTACTGTGGCTGCGCCCATAAACTAGTCAAACAATCACGCTAGGCAGGATTTGCCCATAGCGTCTTTATTTATAATTCCGTCCGTATTATTTCATTAAATTCGTCTTCACAAGGCAAATTAAAGAGGTGTGTCGTTACGAGTATGTCCATACCGATTCAAAGTGGTGCCTATTTAATTAGATTCGCAATTGTTTTAATAAACATGTTACAGATAAGATTACATGTAATAATTTTAACCGTTTCTATAATTATTATTTCAATTAACGTTAATTTTATTCACCTATTAATAGTAATCCTATTCATTTATTCATATCATAAGGAAATAAATGAGGTGGGGATCCTGTCAATGGCGTCATGCGGGTGTCATCGTATTTCATCAACAGGATATGGCTTTAATTGCTAAAACCTATAACAATTAAAGTCGTGCATTATTTATTATTTTACATTATTAAACATACCCTAGTCGGCAAAGTACCTACATACTTTGTTAAGCTTCTTCTATAAATGAGGATATTACACTTGATTGTGATCACCGAACTCATGTCAAGTACACACAACTTAATAAGCCCCTCAAGGTCAGAGAAAACACTTTAAATACCGAATTTGCTATTTTGCTCCGCACCCTTCTCAATGTTCCTTCAAGTCTACTGTCACTTAATTTTACTTCGCACTTGACAGTAACATCGTCATGATATTTCGAAAATCAAGCTTTGACACAAATCCATGCAGACTTAATCCACGCTTAAGCTCAAACCAGTCCTTATTACGTGTATGTGAAACTGTCGGCCGACCGGCACAATTTCCTCGTGTTGAAATATTCTTGCCAAATACTTTTCCGTTGGTTTACATGGCTCATTTCATTTCGACAGAGACCCAAGCCACGTACGGGTGTAATCAAAGAGATCCGCTTGTGTTTACGTGAGCGAATTCGCAAAGGAAATTTGTTGAGTCGCTTTTCAATAGAATTTTACCTGTTTATTGATCTTTATTTAATTTTGCGGTATAGGTATTGTATATGTGTAAGCCATATAATAAATAGCTACTAGCTCTGAGCCTGTATCTGTGGAAACATGTTGGATTTAAAAATAAAAATAAAACACGATTTGGATGCAAGGCAGCTTAATGTATTCACAGCTTAAGCACATAATTTGCTGTGGCCGATCAGGAAAATCAAGAAAAAATGCGTTAGTAGTATATTTATGCCCAATGTCGCATTCTCAACATGCGAAGAGTCTGGCAATCAAGTCGACACAAGCAGGCAATAACAAAACGCAACCAATAGAATAAAAACCCAAGTTACTTATTACGTAGTCACTGCACGCATAACTTTTATATAATACTTACTTTCTTATTCAATATTTTTACATCGTTACCAACTAAAAGTACACGACGATAAGAAAATATCTTTTAACAGGTAGACAGTTTTGGCGAGTACCCAGAGTGCCGTGTTAAAATATTCACTCAGACACCTGACGCACCTCGACATGTTCTCGTGAAACAATACTTGTGCGTTACCTAACTTCGTATTCAGTCTCTATCAGGTCAAGTTCCTGTAAATAAATGTTGAATAAAAATTATTCACTGTGACCTTTTTCTTGGGTAGCCCATATAATATAAATGTGCTATGGTTACCAAATCAGAACTACCTGAATTGACGGGACAGGAAGACTTAGTTGTCAAGAAACTCACAAAAACATAATGCCAAAAGCAATTTTCGTTGTTAAGTGTAAATTTATTATAAGCCACGCAGCTATATTTACGACATATTAGTAGTAGTCCTCCAACCAGGGTGCTTAAGGGTGAGAAATTCAATAACAAAAATTCTTCAAAACTCGTCCTTATGAAGGGTCGTAGAAAAATTTCCGTTGTCACCATAGCGGAGCTGTATTTTTTGTAGCACCCGTCAACCCCACTCACTTTAAACACAAAACATTTTAGTGATGGGCTCGACCTCGTTCACAATTCATGATATCGACATTTCTGTTCTGTTTGTATGCAAAAAGTTTTTGAGTCATACGAGTATTACATTACCTACATAAACATGGTACATTATCATTGCAGATTCGAACACATGGTAATATATTGTATTACAAGCAGTTTGTTTAAGCAACTCCTATTTTACTACTTCTAGTCATGTTTGATAATGTAATTAATAACTAGGTACGCGATCTGCATAAAAATACATGCTGTGAACAAATATGACGCGCGATGATTAACGATGATAGAGACTTAATACGGATTAGACATAATTACACCGACAAAGTTTAGTATCTATAAATTGTTATCGGCCATTGAATCGATACATAAACCGTCATCGAGTCGAAATCTTTGTTGTAACTGTTAGATGACATCACTAGCATGTCGGCGGGAGTCAAACTTACAAGTGCAGGGTTGGGTTAGGTCAGGTGACACACTCCAATGCACATGCAGACGACAGAGACGCCACACACTAATACAAATCATGCTTTGTTTAGCTTTGATTTTTTGCTCGTTACGAAGTTCTTTTAAGTGGAGTGGCCCTGTACGCTGGTTTAATCAAACACCCACTTAAACGTTACACGTGGTAACAGTCTGTTTTGTAAGTAATGTAATCGACGTTAATTACTTTTTGATAGCACTTAAATTGAATATAATCTATTGATAATTATTTACTTTGTATAACGAGATTCATTGAAGTGAACGGCATTTGTTATTGAGATAGATTAAAATATACTGACGAAACGGTTTTAAAAATTTTGTTAATAAAGTTATTGCGATGTTATATTATGTTAAAGTAATTATTATATACTAACGTTTAAGAATTTCAATACATTTTTCAACTATCTACCAAAGTAGACCTAACATTAGCCACCTTACTATAAAACGTGCTTTTAAAAAGTAACGCCTTTAGTACTAGATTTAGACCATCTTTTGTTCATGAAGATGGTTTAACGCTAGCACTAAAGGCGGTACTTTTTAAGACCACGTTTCATAATAAGGGGGGAAAGTTCAATTATTACTTTACCTAGTATTTACCGGTACAGACGCCAGTACATCAAGCTACTACAATTTGTCAAATTTCCTTAATAGATTTTCAACTTTATCGCTGAAGGTTCAAAATTGTTTCGTAAAATTATACAGTTTCGGGTAGCTTGATGTGCTGGCGTATGCGAATAAGATCGAAGTATAACCTCACTCACAACACAAACATCACTACTAAAAATAAAACGAAAATATCTGCGAAGCTACGCTATAGTAAAAAATAAATACTAAAAAAAGTCAAGTGTGAGTCGAGAATCCAATGATAGAGTTCTATTGTTCCGTATTTGTTGTGTTTACTGAAATAACGTTGAGCTTAATCATTTCTACTCGCCGTGTGGTCTCACGTCTTGGTTAGTTACAAAAATATACAAAACTTTATCGCTCGCTAGCTTCAAACAATTTCGTGAAGATATTTCATTATATGTTCTGCCTTTTTGAGATAAACAACAAGACCTTTATAAGGCATTGATTGATAATGAAAAAAAGATACAGACGCCAGCACATCAAGCTACTACAATCTGTCATCTGTGTCAAATTTCCTTAATAGATTCTCAACTTTATTGCTAAAGTATAGTATAGTTCAAAGTTGATTGGGAAAATTTGACAGTTTCGGGTATCTCAAAGTGCTGGCGTATCTACATAAATTATTTAAATAAATTTAAAAGGAAAATTAAGTTAGTACTATACTTAATTCTAGTGAATGTAAGAGTGATAGAATCTGCCATGTATCATGTTGCAGCAGGTGTGGCGATAGTAATCAGTAAGAAGCCATATAAATAAGTCGAGATTTTCGAGAATCACCATCTGCGAAAGTGTAAAACTAGATTTTAAGTGACTATAGGTACCCGCTTCAACAGCAATTTTACTTGCGCTTAATTTTTTTGATAGACTTTACACATGTATGTACGTAAATCTAAGTTTGAAGATTAGTACATTTGTATAATGAATTTAAAATAATTTTAGATAAGGCCTTACGAAATTTTTAATGTTATAAGGGTTTTGGATAAATTACCGTTAACTTATGACATCTATACTTATAATAAATCTGTAGAGGGGTCAATTCTGTACATTTAATATATTTTCAAAAAAACTATCAGGGGGTGATCAGTGATCGATACTGATGCCAAAAATGCAATCAGTAAAATTTTTGTCTGTCTGTCTGTCTTTCTGTCTGTCTGTCTGTCTGTCTGTCTGTCTGTCTGTCTGTATGTTATTAATAGGAACAAAAACTACTGGACGGATTTTAATGAAACTTGGTACAATTATTCTTCATACTCCTGGGCAGGTTATAGGATACTTTTCATCACGCTACAATCAATAGGAGCAGAGCAGTGAAGGAAAATGTTGGGAAAACGGGAGAAGTTACACCATTTTTTAAGCTTTCGTCGCGTGTGCAGCCTTAATGGTTAAAGCTACATAGAAATCATGTATGACGGAAATATTCTACATAAAATTATCTAAAAAAAAATCCACAACAGCATATTATGTCTATCTTTAATGGTTGACTCACAATAACACGTATAACTCCCGATAGTTTACCAGTTCGGAGCTTTCTGATTATTTGTTATTGATTTGTTTACTCTTATGTTTATAATATTCTCGCTCAACCCTAATTAACAAAAGATAACATTAAAACATATTCTATAAAAAAAGAATCATAGAAATCGGTGTAGAAATACCAAACTTATACATAAAATACGATAATCAGCAGGTCGGTCGGTAGGTATAATATAAGGCGGGAGGTCCGAGCGCGAGCTTCTCATCCCGACAAAAGTTAGGCATTGGTAGCGGTAATCGACATCCACACAGGCGTAGCCGCGGGGGTCCTCTATAGGTTATACATCAGAACAACACATAGACTACTTTTTGTCGCGAAAACCGACTTCCACGCGGGCGGAGCCGCGGGCGACCGCTAGTATTGAATAAATAAATACCTAAGTAAATCGTTCGGACGTTACATTTTCCTTTACTAAATAAAAACAGTTTTATTATAAGCTAACGTTTTTCTAGGAATATTTTTTTATGAAGCAACTTCGATGTTCACATGTCAAACATAAGTATTACTTCGCACAAACACCTACACAAACATAAAACTTAATACAATCGTCGTTCAAGTGCACTTCAATATAATTTCTCAGACACAATAATAGGACAGCAATTCGCCAAACAAACAGCAAATAAAATAAATTATGTTAATTACAAGCATTCCATGTGGCTCCACGAGTCGGAAACGTTATTTCTGCGAAGCTCTCCACACACAAAGCCTGATAATCTTGGTTAATAAACAGTTGTCGCAAGAATGCTTTAAGTCCCATCTGGCAGCGTAGTGTTCCTACGTACTGAGCTCTTTTAAGCAAGTCTCGTTATTACCATGATGCGCTCTTGTGTTAAACACAATCCATTATCGTTGAGTAAGTAAAACTAATCTATCAACCGCACGTCACTTGTTTCTGTAATGTTTTTTTGTAGCAAAACATTTGAAATGTGTTAGGGCTGCGTAGCTACTAGCTACGCTGTAGCTCTGATGCTACGTTTGGCAGTTCGTAAATAAAATTGTAACTGAATTAATCAATATAATTGTCCTCTTTTTAATGACAAAAAAATATATATTTATTAATGATACACTGTCTTTTTTTATTTCAAAATAACTTACTAACTTATGTACTATCAATCTGCACATGAGACTTCCGCATTTTTTTTACAAACTCGTTAAACTGTCGGTATTTAAAATCAGCGAAGTCTAAAGTAAGTACTAAGCAGGATGCATTACGCGGTCGCCTTCTTATTTCATTAATCAATTGCCCATCGATCAATTAGCGAAAAGAGAACCGTCACTCGTCAGTCCTGAAACCCTAGGCGTGAACATGCTACACGAACCCGGGAGGTAAACAATCACCAGAGTAAGGTGACCTCTATCATCCCAAACAATAACACATCGCTCAAATTTAATTTATAAGGGGACGGTTCACATTACAATGGTCGGCAACACATGGTGCGGAGCGCGGGGCGCGCGGGGGTGTGGGGGTGCGAGCCGTGGGAACGTCGCAAGCGCACATATGGACCGCAGCTTTATCTTACACCATGCATATTACGTGACGTTTATAATAATAAAAACGTTTAGTTAACACGATCTATGTCGACCTCGTAATAACTGAACACTTGCACATTTAGATAATAAACTACGCTTAACTACTAGTTATATGAAAGCCAGTACTGGAGACCTGATAACGCAGTGTTAAAGCCTAATGTACCTATATACAAATATAATTAAATTGTTATTTGATTAACTACCTACGAGGTAGGTAGTTATGATTTATGGTCCTAGCAACTTGCTACGTTTGCATAAATTACAAACACTACAGATCAAACCGTGTATTCAGGTATGTTGGCTTTTGTTCCTTCAACGAAACCATTTATTTTAGTTTTGTCAAGCTGACTGAACGTTTACGCAATATTAGTGACATAAGACATATATCTAAATGTCAATTATCTCACGTAAAGTTCATCAGACAGAGAAGACAGGATGAATGTGTTCCCTGGCACCTGACAGGTCGCGGATGACGCCATACCGCCGTCCCGCCAAGTTCAAGGCAGAGTATTTCAGATAATCACTAAAACTGGCCGATATCCAAAACTATGTGGAAATTTTTAAACGGACATGGACTATTCCTTGTTGCGGAGCGGAGGCGGTGGCCTTATCAGCGTTCCCAATAGTTCGTAGTAAGAAAACTATTAAGTATGTGAGAATATAATTATGGGATTAGTATTTAGTACGATGGAAGCCGATCCCAACATAGTTGGGAAAAGGCTCGGGAGATGATGATTAGTATTTAGTACGATGACCCCATTGGCGCAGTGATAACCATGCCGGACTGCCTAGCAGAGTGTCCCGGGTTCGATTCCCGGTACCTACAGTCGATTTTTGTGCGATGACCATGCTTGTTGGCTGTCGTCTGAGTGTTATAATATCTAGTTAATAGCTTACCTTGGGGCTAACCAACCGTGTGTGAAAATGTGTATTAATTTCACATAAACACAAATACCCTATTTGAACAAACACACTTTTTCCACCTAAGAGTCACCTGCTTTTAGTAAGAGCTTATAAAACAACTAAAACAGTCAGGATTAATATAGCTTCCATTAGTGAAGGAATTTCTGGAGTCGGTCCAGTAGTTCCAAAGAATACCAGTAACAAACTGCAGCTCTTTGCATTAATTAAGGTAATAATCATAATATGTAAATAACCATAAAGCTCATACCCCTGTCTACCTGCGTTAAGATTCTAATTACATTTTTCGAAAAAACATAAATGATATGTATATCAGATTAACGTAAGCGATGCGTTAATAATACTACATTATGTAAATTTTAATTTAATAACATTAAAAATAAATAAAAATGTAATATAAAGTTTTCAATTAATCGTAGATTAAAATTACTCGTGTATGAAAATAAAAACCGAGCTATCGTACCCAGCTTTGCAGTCTGCAATCGCAATACGTGTATCAAGTTCATCAAACAGGATAAAGCGATATCCTTTCATGAACCTTATACACTAACCGCTAACGTCGATATAATAACTGTATCTACTAAACATAGCCAAGATCGGACAATGCACTTGCACTTTCAATCTCACGTGTAGATACGCCCATAGATCACATGTGTGGAGTTCAACGCCCTGAACCTATGCCAATGCCAACACTTCTGGCTGCCAATACTGGCCACACGATCCACTGTTAGAATAACCCAACCTGGTGTCAGTTATAAAACTTATGGAATTATTCGGCTATAACCCAAATCATGTAGCAAGTCTCTTTTAGAACGATCTCGATCCCCACGCCGCGTTATCGACCTACTTAATTTTAATTATATTTTATAGTTACCATATTGCACTGTGACATATTTAAAGTCTTCTAACAAGAGCAACTGCTCCCTTTATTTTTTAATACAGCACTAAAGCTTTTGAGAGCGACTTGCCATTTTGTAGTCAACAAGTAGTTTGGTAGTTACGTGTAGACGAAAAGGTGTATGAATCAGCATTTTCTGGAATCACTAAACGGTCCCTGAAAATAGCCGTCTCAACAGTTTGCGCAGAATGATGATTTGCTAACGATGCGGAAGGGTCCGGGTGTTGGCGAGCTGCCACCGGGCCGCTGTTCAGCGAATATAACGTGGCATTGGGCCAGCCAGGGTCAGGAGCGGCCGATGCACCCAACACCGTCACGCTGACAAACATTACTGACACCTATTGACGCAGAACAAAACAAAACACTGTCCCTAACACCAATTCGATCCTTCACGGCAAGAAACTCTATAACAGAAACCCTTTTCTAATTAAAACTTTAGGGTACTGTCAAGATAATTATCAATTCAAATGCCTTATCCTAAATGAAAACCGTTTTTATGCAAGATTGGGCCTAAAATGTTATCTCAGTCAGCCTCTTGGGGATAAGATAACCGAAAGAGGACTTATCTTTAGGCTCGGGATCGAAAGACGAAACAATATTTAGAAAGCCCTCGCTAAAAAAAGTATAATAAAAACCTTTGGTGCCGTTTACAACGCAGCAGGTAGTAAAGTAACTTATAGTTTCTCCCTCCGAAATTGTTTTGTAAGTGGATGAAAGAGCAATATTGGTGTGGCAATAAATAGAGTTTTTACGACAAAGGAGTTTCGCTGGAGCGCGAGCCAGCGGCCGCCCGTCGCTCGCCCGCCGGCATTAGCGACCAAACACGTGTTTGTGAAAATGTTTATTTAGGCAAACCTCGTAAAACACGCTGACAGGATGTGCTTTGAACCCTCAAGGTTGTGGAGGTTACTTAAAATAACTACGTTATTACTTCTAAATGTAGTATTATCTTCAAACATATTCTAATTAACGTAAAGATTTATTGCCTTTAATATAATCGTTAACAAAACCTGTTATTACTACCTAACGTTTTTCATTTACATTTTTGTGCATTCTATGTAACGAATTACTTCGAACTAGTTCAGGTACCTACTGACTTAATTAATTATGCAAATGATTAACAATACGGAAGTTTATATGCTGAAGTAGTACTAATGCAAGTGTCAGTTCTGGTATCGTCACTCGGCGAGTTGTTCGCCGTGAAGCCATGTTCGAGTCGATAGCTTCCTACAGGGCATTACTAAATTTGTCGAAATCGTCGTGAAGAGAGCGCAGCATGCGTTTGTCATGTACGTTTATTTACGCGATGCCCCGCAGCGCTGGCCGGCTTCCAGCGGCTTACGAAAATAGCTGCTTTGTCGATGTCATTGTACTAGAGCAAACGACGCCCTAATGCAAGCCGTGCTAGAGTCCAGCGTTGTACTGCACTCCGCGCACATCCCATTGATACTTCTCCAGTAACACGCCGAGTAGGATTATATAAAATTTTCTAATAATAAAATTTTCTTTTACAGGCTACCGGATAATAATGATGTTGAGTTTCAAAATTACCGTCACATTAGTGTGCGTGAAACGTGGTTATATGTAGAGTATGTCAGCAGCCAGTGGCCACATAATGAATGAGATTACACACGAATGAAATGGGCCATCATCGCACGTGGTCAATATGGTGCCAACTCAACTAATATTGTTACACAACGTTTGGTAATTCGTTATAAGCTTACCACACTTTATCGGCTATAACTTGTGCAAACACATCATGAAGTTGGCTTATTTCTATCTTTTTATGTAAACAGATATGGTCTACCGCCCCGGTGTCGTCAAGGCTTTTGTAACACTTGAGCATTGCAGAAAGTAGGTTTGCGAGGCAGCAGCTGATAGTATGTTATTTGGCAAAGTCGCATTTAAATGTCAAAGAAATACAGCTTATAACTAGCTATCAAATACCAATCTATAGCAAACATTGTAGCTAGCGGGAATAGATAAGGTGTGTAAATGACCAAAGTAAGCATTAGAACTGATAGGAAAAGCTTTACGAAAGATAACGTGATGTAAGAATTTCAATTTCAAACTCGAATCTATATTATCTGATTAAACAGTTTACCTAATTTTTTTACATCTTGATATATAAATCTATCAATCAAAGTGTAAACAGTAGAGACTGGTCCTTACAAAAAATATTATGCAAGTTTTCGCTGACGCAATTTGAAATACAAAGATACTTTTCCTCATCTTTATTAAGAAATACGTGTGCACGTGTAACACCTAACTTTGCATAATACCTAGAATCATGAAAGTAATAACTGCCAATAATAATGCTAATTTAGGATAACCAATGTCGACGTGAACAAAGATGTTCTTAAGACCAGTATCGATTTTCTATAAGTAAAATGCTTGAGAATTAACATAATGTTAAATAATACTACAGATAGGCTAACGCTCCAGCGTTAAAAACATTTAATTGAGTACCTTCACCTACCTCGACAAACAAAAATCTAAGTAGAAAAAGTTGGTGGAGTGAACCAACAAAAAAGGCGAGACGATTCGTCCGTCCAACCCTTTTATTCTGTTTGGACGTTCTCTTTTTACTTTTATTCTTAAAATATAGCATTCACGAACCAATTTCGAAAGGAAACGTGATTCTGTTCAAGGTCAAGTGAATTAGTATTCGTATGGTGTGTTCGCTGTTTGACCGGCTGCAAAAACATGTTAATATAATGGTTGTACACTTTTTTCTAAGCTTTAATTAGAGATGCTTGCCAGCCGGTTTTGTATTAACGACTATGATAAAGATCGAGGGAAGGCGAACATTACTAAGCGTCATTGCTTTCTTGTGAAAGATAACAATTAATCTTCTCGAGCTTGCAAGCCAGCGGATTTACTGGTCACCTTTGTTGTGAGATAAAATGTTAAAGGAAAGATAATTATTTTCCAGTAAAGCTAGAAAGCATCTTCTTTATTAAACTTCTGACATAAATTCCGAAGTATTTTTCCAAATTTTCATGAACTTAACATCACACACTAAATAGTTCTAAAAGGTAAGTTTCAAGCCATCCGCGATAGGACCAACCCTGGCCGACGCCGACCAGGAAATCTTACCCAGTATCGTATTTACTATTCAATCGCATGGTCGATTAGCTGCTAGGAAAACTACATAAGGTATATTATAGCTACATTTATTGTCGGTTCTTCTTCATGAGACGCACTTTTGAAACCGTGCAGCTAGTGTCTTTTCAGAAGAGCATGACGTATGAGGTATATTTTTGATATAAATACTTTTTACTGTAACTTCGATTGAAAATCTGTACTTTAGTACCTACTATACCCTTAACCGCTAACTTGTCTGTGACATATCCCAGCTCGTAATAGTAACATAAGAAAATCAGCAGCCTCCTCCAGAACCCCATGTCAAACCCGCTGTATTCATGCAAGTATGATAAATTATCCGTCATTGCATCTGATGCATGCAAAAAACAAAATGGATGGAACTTGCCCGAAACTGAATCATGCACTTGTTATTGGAAAAAAGCTACCTACATCGTGACTCTTTAATTTTTATCAGAGGGCTACAATTTGGAGCCTGTTATAATTGCACAAAAGAGACGAAGAGAAAAACAAAACACTCGGCATTCAATCCAACTGTAGATAATTTATTATACAAATCAAGTTTAACTTCTACGCTAGATTAACTCAGCAGGCTGTCGGTATTGGCTTTCGATTACATTAGCGAAGCGGACCCGAAATAAATTTTCCGTTTCATTCAGCAGCAGAAATTGTGTACGCCACAGAATCTGCCTCATTCTTTCGGTAATGTTAAGAAGCTTTGACGCTGTTTCCCACTAATGAGACGAGATAGGAAACTACTTAAAGAGTTTGTAATGTTATTGTTATTGTCGTGCGGCGTGATGTAAAATAGAAGCCGGCTTCTAAGTCATATAACCTCAAAAGCTCGGGGCCGTCGAGCCGCCGCGGATAGGGGAGCGCGCAGCCGCTCAATGTTGTGGCGCGTGCGCGCTGCGGCCTGCCAGCGCCGAGCCGGCAACGCTGCACAAAGCGCGAGTGGCCGCGATGTCTCGCACCGACTCTTCACGTTGATGACTCGCAAAACTGAGACACGCGAGCACCGCGGATCCATCTCAGCACTGTGAAAATACGAGCATGTGATAAGATTTAGTGTGAATAGAAAACGTTACGTAGTGTTTCCTTTTGTGATAACTAAGTAGGAGCAACAGCAACATGTACAAGACAGTGCGGCACGGCGAGAACAGCCTCCAGTACACTATCCTTCCGCAGACCGAGGAAGTATTGAGCAACAGCGGCCTGAAGGGCAAGGGCCGAGACTACAGTCCTTCGATTCATGTGCGACGGTCTCGCAGGAAATCAGATTTAAAATATGCTTTATGGATAATATCCAGCATGGCAGCAACCCTGGTTTTAACTCTTGTTCCACTTTATATTATTGATGCAAGGAATCAACAAGGCCAACATGAAATCATCACGCCTGCACCAATGGCATCCGCTGCACGTGAGATGGTGAAATCTAGGAAAAAAGAACTCAAGATGTCCCCAGAAATCGTGTTGACCCTGGGAGAAAAATCCGAAACAAGCACCACTTCGACATCACCTTCCACAACCCCTTCCACTGTTTCAACGACGATCACTAGTGAGAGGGGGACTACACCTCCTTGGACAATGCCAGCGTTGCGCTCATGGAAGAGCTCAACGTCCTCTACAATGATTCCGCCTATCCCAACAGAAGAAAATGTAATTCCTCTCATTGGGACTGCATCTAGTAATAGTCCTATTCACCCTGCTGTAGTTGTGCCTAATCACGATACCGCAGTCAAATGGGAAAAAGATATTATAATCAGAGCTACCGTCACTCCAGAACCAATTACCCTACGCAGTGTACTGAGGTACTACTCGCGGACACAAGTCCCATCGGAGAAATCAGTATTCGCTACGAAAGGATTTGACGACGTTTTGATAACCACTAAAGCTACTACAACAAGAACTCCAGTGACTACAGAGTTCGCTACTACTAGTGAAAATTCGAAACTAAGAGATTTGAAAGACACCATGCTGTCGGTAGATGATGATGATGAATTCAAAGAGTCACTTGAAGTTGATGAAGTATTTTCTTTACCACCATTGAAGCCTGATTACGCGGCCCCGGGCACTGATTCAGATGAAGTAACAGTGTCCAAGGCCGGCGACGCGGGATGGTATGGAGCGCGCTGGCCATTCGTTGACACATCTTCTTACTTCCAATGGACGGTATGTAATTTGCTGTACCTGTAGTAACTTTGCAATATTAACTAAGCTATTTACTTAAACATAACGCAAGTGCGTGCTCAATAAACCTTATCATAACAATTCTTCGGTAATACCTAACTGATTTAATGAAAGCGGACATGGAAAATGTAGCTGATTTATGAAGTCTATTGCGGATTGTGTACTTATGTAATGTGATTGTGAT
Organism: Heliothis peltigera; assembly: GCA_958496145.1. Classification (NCBI taxonomy): domain Eukaryota; kingdom Metazoa; phylum Arthropoda; class Insecta; order Lepidoptera; family Noctuidae; genus Heliothis; species Heliothis peltigera. The sequence continues at coordinate 6,076,192 of OY292333.1, forward strand.
AACCAACAATAAGTAGATAGGTTTTTTACAAAGTATAACACAACGTGGAAATTGATTTGCTGTAATCGATCATTTAAGAAAGTAGCGTCTTTGGTCGAGTAGGCAGGGTGGTCTGTAAAAAGGTTGTAACCAATGTTTACCGCTCATGTAACAACCATGATTTACTTCATGATGTCATGAGCATCTGCTCATAAAGAAATATTACAGAAACGTATTTTTTTGTTATGCTACATAATCTTTCCAGTTTTTTTTTTTATTATTGTGGGCTGGCAATAAAGTCTTGCAAACATTTTAAACAATGCATTTTTGCCAATTTATGTAAGGAATGAGTAAATAGAAACACGGACTCGTCGTAAGATAGGTAGTCTAGGAACGATCGAAACATACTCGTCTACAACGAGGGCTTGAACTTATTGATCCTGGTTCAGTACACTCTAAATGGTTGGTAAAACCCATCGGTCTATCAAAATTCTACTCCATGTTTGAAAAGACCTTCGATTCTACTAGTGATTTGATTACTTATTAGCTCGCACTTCGTAAAACATGTGCGTGTGGTAGTAAGAATAATAAGCTCACTTTTCAGTTAGATAGATTATTATTATAGAGAAAATTATTTTTGCCTTTGTCGCCATATTGTGAGAATTGCCAGCAGGACATAACCATTCAACACATGTGTGCCTACCTGGTGCCTACTGTAATGCCTCTGTGTAAATACAATCCGCATGGCCTAATAAGAATGACATTAATGACAAATAAATTATTACGATATTGTAAGAAACAAAATGGATGTCATTCTTGTCATTACAGTTATTGTAGGACCGGGAAAATTGACAAAAACCGATTTAGGGTGCTTTGAACTCCGTTGGAGCTTTGTGCTTATTTTCGGTATCGTCAAGTTAATAGTTTATAATATACATCTCATAATCAACAGTTTATTACAGCAGTCCAATTTAAGAGACCTAGCTTATCGTATAAACAACCCATTATTATGCACTTATATTGCTCCATGGTATTGTAGTCGGTGAAAGAGTTAATTATGAATGGCTCGCTCTACATACAGTAGAACTTTCAACGACGAAAATAGATGTTACTGAATTGTGTGTTATTGTTCTCTAATGTAACTTAGGTTTGAAATTACATAACCGTTGATATGAAAGTCTTGTAACGATTACCTACCTATACCTACACTTCTTTACATCACATGTTACAAATCTTTACAAAATACTTTTAAAGACTGAATATCCCAATATTCCGTCCGTTATTTTAACGCTCAGCAGTCATGGACTCATGGATCACACAGTAGGTACCTACTCGTATACTTTTGTACTAAGTAGGTACTATCTACACAAAATGTTCTTACTCATCCTACACTTAAAAATAAAACGACATATTGAGATTGAGTTTCGCATGACGATATAGGTATTGAAAATTGAAACTAGTGAAAGGAAATAAGATAGTTTCATCTGGGTGCGGGAAGCATTATCTTCAGGATGCTGAGAAAATAGCAAAAACCGGCAATGACTGATACCGTGTGCTACGCTTTACTATGTAGGTCGATAGGTTACCTTACGTTATTGCTCTTTACTTAATACATACGAAAAGGAAAACCAAACACTTATAATTTAGGTCAGCTAGTCTAATGCAGTGATACTTAAATACTCACCTTGCGTTTTTCCATTTGTGATTGATAACTATATCTTCCAGTATAACCCGGTCAAGCTGTGTAAGTAGTAGTGTTTTGTTAATTATATGAATATTATATCCAGGGCTACTCTCCGGGTGACAACTTGCTGCTGCCGTTGCTGGTGGCAGCGCTGTCGTCCATCGCTTTAGTGCTGTTGCTCGCGCTGGCGGTGCGCAGGCGCAAGCGCTCGCAAATCGCCTCCTCCAAGCTTGGGGTATGTACTAAAAATTCAATGAAAATTGTCTTATCAACTTCAATGAAATGGCAAACAACTAATTGAGAATTCTTGAGATAGGCACTAGAAATGTTTTCGTTGGTGAGGTACGTAATCGCCGCACTTGTTCCAGAAGTTAACCGCCGACATTCAAGCTGACGACAACACCAACCTGCTGACAGCCGAGAACGCCGAAGACGGCGACGGCGACGAGTGAGCGCCTCCCCCCACTCGCTTTCAGCTTGTTACCACCGGCAGGATGCCTCGTGTACAACTCTGGTACATATCCTACACTCGATTACTAAGTCTACTTCTATATGCCAATAATGGATCTAACTTTTATTTAAATATGAATAGAGTATATATTTGTACGTGTAATGGACTATTAGTAAACGCTATTCGCTAAATGCTAAGGCGTCAAGTGTGGAGCAACAGCGAGGGCATCACGGCGACTCACCCATTCATAAACACAAGCCAACCATTAGGTCAAGTTGTGGCACCTGTCACAACCATTGAAACTGTTGTAAGCGACTGCTTGACGTGCATGACTAATGACCTATTGTGTTTATATTTAACAGATTTTTAACTAAATTATAATGAATATAAATTGTATAACTTAAATGTTGCACCTAAGAATACTCAATTATGCTTGTGTGTATGACTAATAGACGTTTTCTTGGATACAAACAATGATTATATCGGCAACGCTGTAATAAGGTGCACGCGTCCTTGTCACCTCAATTGTACATCAGGCATTCCACGCACCTTGTAATGATTTAGCCGCAATAGTGTAGTTTCTCGAAGTCGCATTAGAAGACCTGTCAGTGTTCGTCTTCTTACACACCGATCATATTTCAAAATTTCAGTGCCTATTGTTTGTAATATACTTAATGTACGATTCTGTTGGTCTCGTACCGACCAGGAGGTGGTTCCATGTTCAGAGATACGATATAATATGTAAGTATATTTTGTAATCGCACTAGATATTCGAATGTTAATTAGGGACGTACTTGTCAAATGCCAAAATTGCTAAAAATATTTTTGTTACAAATAAATTACTACGTAGAAATATTGGTTACAGGAAAATGGATAAAAATCAGCTATTTTATTATTCTCTTACATACTCAAACATAACATACAAAAATAAATTGGTTTTCTTGTCAACTTATAGTCATGTCCCTATGGACTGTCTTACGACCTACTCAAAAAATCATGAAGTTACTATGTAGTGTAATGTGATACAATAACTGATTTTGCCATTTCCCTGCAACATGTAAAATGTCATTCGGCATCATAAAGAAAAAAGGAAAATTAGATATTGATAGTGTACTTATGAGCTTTCTAGAACCTAACTATAATGTGGTGGCATTCGGAGCTTCTGTTCATTCATTATTAATAAATGTAGATACGTTGTAACGGTCGGCGGCCACAGTCGACTCAATGTTGTCCACGCTATCAGAATGTTTATCGAGCGACTGGCGCGCCGCACGCCGCGGACTGTCGCACAACAGCGCGCTAGTCGAGCCCGCGCAACTCGCGGTCCCTCGGCTACGTTCGTGCTACCTATATCATATCTCTGAAAGTTGCGATTGTATGACTCGTCAGTATTAACTAAACCTGTGGTACTTATAAATCTACATGATAAGCATACTCATTATTTTTCGTGTAGCCTGCTAGAATAAGACGGAATTATATCAATCTCGGTGTAACATTATATCTGTGTTTTAACGTCGCTATTTTATTACTAAACATTTTCAATTATCTAACTTACATCTCTATTAAGTATTTATATAATTTAAAAAACATAGTTATAAGACTGATATATGATTGATTTTTAGGATTAGTAAATTTTAATTTAAATTACGTGTAATCTGTTACAAAATTATTTTATAACGGCACTATTGTTTTCAATTTATGTGTAACTTTGTGTGCTAAGAATATATATAAGCACTATCTACGCGTATTATGTAATTCAATGTTAGGTATGTAATATGACTGTACAATCATCGTATGTGAGAGGAGAGGGAAGAAGTGTTAGTTAGAAATTAAAATGTGATACCTCCGTAGTATCTTTGAATATTATCGTTTCCCTGTAGAAGGAATTGTTAGTTTCTTGCGGAGATGCGATTTGTATTTACGAAATCGTTTCTAGCGCAGGGAGTCGTGTTGAGACAAAGTTTGGATATGATTAATTACCTCTATATTAAAATGTGAATCGTTGTAATTCATGCTAACATTTTGTATTATGCAAAGTAACACCGCACACTAACGTACCAATAGAGTTTACGTTCGATTAGCTTTTGTGTTAGAATTAGTTTTGAATGCCTCGAGCTGTGTGATTATTTTGTATTTGCTGAGAACACACACCATGTACATAAGTAATAAAATAAATTATGTTTTCCCACCCGATACTAGCATTTCATTGATCCTTGTTTCTAGAAATTGCGTCGCCGTGTTCTGATACACGTGTCTACTCAATTAGCACTTCATGTGTTTCACAAGAAACACTATTGTTTATCAAATAATTCACGGTTTACAATTAAACTACAAAAGCGTAAATGTTTGTTATCCATTGTGTCTATGACGTCAATTTTCCGTCCGTTAATAATCTATGATTGCATCTAATGGTGTCCTAATGTTGCGATACGTGATTGCAACCCGTTTGACGTAGAAAAAATAAACGGCTTTATACGTATATGTTGTGAAATACGCCACAGTCAGTACAGTAAATTAAATTCTTAATTAAAAAGACACAAATTAGTATTTATACATATTTTTATTTATTTATCTAACAGTGAAAAACTGTGCAATACGAACCTAATATTTTAATATTAAAAACTATAACATACATATGAAATTGCCTTTAAAATACTATAAACAAGTTTTACTCGTCAGAGCAATTGACTTATATGTCACAATAATTAAAGGGGATCAGACCCATTATGTACAAGAGAACAGTAACATAAAACAACAGATTAAATAAAGAATATACATTGCAATCAAGATCTTTTAACATAATTATATGTATTATCTTATGTAGGCTCTGGTGTTAAAATTCAAATACCCAATACAATAATAAGGGTACATATAGTTTAGTTACAGTAACTAAGATTCCTGCTATTTTGACAATATGTCAAGCCTGTCAATGTGTGTTCTCTATATACAAATAATAAATTAACTAACATAATCATAACAATAATATAATCAAATAATTAGTGTTCCCCTTTAACACCTAATTAATAATTGCTTTTTATTTACATTTAATATAAAATTCTACCATCATGACACCAATTCATAACTCGCCAAATATCGCTTTAGTTCGTAAACTAATATACCAATTAACTTGTTAAATTATTTCTTACAAAAATATTTCGAATTCAACAAGCCACAATCATACTTCATCTATGTACAATATTGCCTTTACAAGGGAAATAAAATTAAAACAAAATTTTGTTTCTAATATAAAATTAAATCTTACAATTCATTTTCAAGTAAATATAAGCCCTATAGTCGTATTTTTAATTAGACGAAGCTAGCTGATGTTCACTGTGTTGTCAGTTTTTGTTGAAATAAAAAATAGAGTGTTGACAAAGTGAATGAATGAAAAAGTTCCTAAATTCATGAAATTGCCTATATTGGCATGATGATGACGATGTGGCAACATTATTTTACAAATTCACCTTAGGATGACAGTACATCCAGCTTTGTCTAATTAAAAATACGATTAATGTTAAATACAGCTATACCTGTTGAAAAATATGTCGACTGGAGTATTCGTAATGATATTACTTAAACTGTTTTATCTTGACCATGCGGTAAATAACACATCCTTTAACTGTTTGTCACGCGTTCTTTGAGGCCTACATACATCAGGACGGCATGACAGAATATTTTGTCACTAGTCAAAGTACACTAGTCGCTTATAGACCGTAGGGTTCCCGCCACTAGACTTCTTGCCACAAGAAATCTGGAGGTATTTTTGTCGTTATATCGATAAAAAATTATATCAACTACAATTCCGTCTGGTGTGTAGAAAGAGGAGACGTTAAATTAAGCCGTAGGTGTAGAAAGAGCATTATTTTATATTGTCAAGGGTATAAGAGGTTATTGCGGCGGATGCGCGGGCCGCAGTATCCGCGCGAGCACGTGTCTCCCCCCTACGAGCTTCAGTTGCTGTCCATCCATCAGTACGCTGCGAACGCCGCTAGATGTCGGCGTTGACGCGCTCGTCACGGCCTGAAAATTGGACGCCGAATGTTTTAGTTTTAAAGTTAAAATTATATGGTAGATTTTAGTTTATAGTTTAGTTGTATAATGGCCGATTTCTGGGCATCCTAGTCGGCGATTTTTAAAGGAAGAATGAATTGATACACCACCAATAAGAGTGCTTCGAAACTGGTCATAATTTATGTACGCTATAATTGCTTATATTGCTTGCTTTTGCGTATATAAAGTCGTAATTTTCAATAAATCTCTTTAACTTTTTATTTGTGCAATTGTTTTGCCAGAGGCTGGTTTTCAAGACATTTTAAAGTCCCCCGTAATTGTAACCGCGCACCCAGCGAAAACTCGGTTTTATTATCAGAATTAAATTCAATATGTTTCAAGCTATATATACTATGCAAGAAGGAACTATTCGTAAAAATCAAACGTCGAAATAAGTGAATCTTTGAAAATTAAAATAATCATAAAGCCAAGTAAGTAGTCATGTTATATGAAATAAACTAGAGGTGAAAAATTAACCAAGTTCTAAAATAAGCATGGAAATATCTCAAGTTTATACAGTTGTTATGTCATTTGTATGAATAGCTCACTTTTTTCACAATTCTCCGTACCTACTTACTGCCACCTTACAATCTATTTATTAATCTATAATTATTTAATTAGGAAGTGCTTATTAATAAATTAAAGCGTATCAGTGAGGAGAAATAAAATGTTATTGTATGTTACAAGTTTAGAAGAACCCTCTCGTTTCCAATCACACATGCAATCGACTCTCTTGTGTATACAGAGTAGCTGACAACCAATCACAAAATGCACTTTGGTATCAAACAAAAGAAACTGCATTATAGTTGCAACACCTCGTCTGATCATTTTAATGTATTCTATGTTATTTAATGAAAATTGTGGCTTGTACAGACGCCAGCACATCAGGCTACCCGAAACTGTCAAGTTTTCCCAATCAACTTTGAACCATATGCTGCAATAAAGTAAAAAATCTATTAAGGAAATTTGACAGATTGTAGTAGCTTAATGTGCTGGCGTCTGTACAAGCCACAATTTTTATTTAAATAACATAGAATCAAAATTCTACAATACAAAATGGTCCCATAAATTTTCACCTTAAAATTAGTACATGCTAGAAAAGACTCCTTTGTTGCACCTCTATGCAGTCCACATTTTCTTCAACTGATTCAAACTACATTTTGTGTTTCAGCAACCACCTGTATACAGTATTGTACTCATGCAAAACTTCATGAACTACATTACTCAGTTCGCGACTGAAGCATTATTCAAACCATGCAGAGACGGTCAAAAATTCACCTGCTGAATTTTAATTCCCTGCGCGAGTTTAACCTGTTGTATCGAGTTCACCTAAAATAATGATAAACAATTTATGATACTAACTTATACTGGATGGTAAAACAAAAACTTAAAAAGTGTGAGATGATTAATTAGTATAGTATTTCTTAAAAGTTGTATTTACCTGTTGAAGTTTTAGAACTGGCGCTGATGTTGTCGACGTCGTCACTGTTTGTGCACCTTTGATAACAAGAAATGATAAAGATAAAGATAAAAAGTCATTTATTCAAATGGCTGAAAATCAGCACTTTTCGAAGGTGAATTCTACAAAAGACAGCCCCAAAACGCCCGCCCTTAAATATTAATTAAAATAATGAAGCTAGTGATGAGGAGCTTAGCCACGACTAAGCAACAGACGCATAATTGGTCGATCGATCATAAGGTTAAGCATCGCTTGGCGCGGTCGGTCCGTGACCATTTAGTCATGTCGAGTTCCTCCGTGTTTGGGAAGGCACGTTAAATTGGTGGATCCCGGCTGTCATTTGTATATCTTTGGCAATCGTTACGGGTAGTCAGAAGCCAGAAAATCTGACAACCAGTCTTACCAAGGGGCCCCAGGGAGCCCAGGTAACTGGGTTGAGTCACACAGGCAGACGATCCATGTAAATACTGGTACTCAGCTACATTCAGTTAAGACTGGAAGCCGACCTCAACATAGCTTGGGAAAAGGCTAGGCAGATGATGAAGCTAGTGATGAAACAATAATGTACTGCATGTGAAGAGGTATGCTTACCTATGTTACTTAATACTAAAGTCTGTGATGATGGTGTGGCTCCACTCGATGGTACCCTTATTGTATTACCATCACTTTGCTGAAATAAAAATATTTTTTAATCATTGACATACTGCAAACAACTTTTTAGGAGTTCATGTACAAAACTTAAGAATGGAGTATTTTGTTTTGGCATTAAATAATTAAAAGGGAAACCTATGATATTTCGGTTGCTCTAATAATGAGTTCTCTAGTTTTGCGGCTATAACTAACAAAATTTCAAGACAAAAAGTTGTAAATAAATCTATTTATAAGAAGGCCAAATAAAGTAGTTAATTATAGTGTACCTGTAATATAATATTATGTAGCGGTTTAGCAGACGTCAGCAGCAAGGGCCGGGCTAGCCTGGTGGCGGGGGACAGCACTCTGACGGCGCCGCGCGGCCGCACGCCCGACATGCCGGACATGCCCGACACTTGGAGGGTCCGCGCGTCCAGCGACACCATCTGTGGCTGACGTACAACACGTACTTATGTAACTACGTATATAGCAGCTTTTGCATGATTGAAAGGTTGCAGCCGTTCCGAAGTGATTCCATAGGCCATAATATTCAGTAAAGGATATAGATTTATTATAAAAATATTTTTTTTATTAAAACTGAGGTAAAAATGATGTGTCCAATGATAGTCACTCACCTGTGCATTTGTCAATAATTTCGCCACTATTGGTTGCGCAGTCGTTGGCTTGTCTCCACCCGTCTGACTTCGCACTACTTGCGCCAACGACTTCGGTGTTTGATTAGCGATCTGAACAGTTTGTCCGCTGGCCAACTGCAACGTCTGCCCACTTGACAACTGAACAGTTTGACCACTAGATAACTGTAATGTTTGTCCACTCGGTAGCTGAACTGCCTGGCCGGCCAGCTGCACTGTCTGGCCTCCCAGTTGCACCGTCTGCGATCCTAATTGTACAGTCTGACCACTGGGCATTTGAACACTTTGACTCGACAATTGCACATTAGATCCACTGAGAACAGTTTGCACGTTGCCACTCGCCAATTGGACGGTTTGACCGGAGGGCAGTTGAACAGTTTGCGAGGGTAAGACACTCTGACTGGCCACTTGAACGCTCTGGCCGCTGGGCAGCTTGACGGTGTGGCCGGTCAAGTGCACGCTCTGGCCGCCGATCTGCACGGTGTGGCCCGACAGCTGCACGGCCGACGCGGGGATGTGCGGCGGCGCGGCGCGCGGCAGGCGCACGGGCGCCGCCAGCTGCACCGTGTGGCCGCTGGGCAGCCGCACGGGCAGCTGCAGCGCCGACAGCTGCAGCGCCTGCGCCGGCGCCGCGCCCCGCGAGCCCGCCGCCACCGCGCCGCGCGCGCCGCCCAGCGACACCGCCCGCGACGTCGCGCCCAGCGGGCTCTGCAACACAACACACACCCATTCTTAATAATTCTAATTACAAATAAAAAAATCTCTCGCAACTACTACATATCTACACTTAGATTTTCTGACAGACAGAACCTTACACGCCATTTAATGACCACGAGAACCATAGTCCTCATTACTGAAACACTACTTCCACAGAATATAGAATGCTGTACACACCTGCGTTACAGTTGTAACCGCCGTAGCATTTGGCACTGTGGGCCTCTTCTTGACCGCAGGTGCACCTATAAATAGTATTAATCATTAAAAATATTGAACAAAAGTTTACAAATATGAATCATTTAAAAAAGAAAAATCGTACCCTGTTGCATTAACGCTCGCGGGGATATAAGCGACTTTCCCGATGCTGGAGTGGCCGGACTTAGTACTCTGACAACACCACGCCTCGTCGTAGGTGTTACCTAGTGCACATAAATAAAAACTGATAATAGGATTTGGATAGGCATGTGCATGCTTGATGGCAGTGGTCTGGGCGTTATAATATGTCTTCATAAATATTATGTATTTGTAAAATATATGAGGACCCTTGGGACTACACAACCGGGTGTGAAAAGGTATTCCGATATGATTATATTATTATAATAATTTATGTCGGTCGTGACGTACCTGAGTAGTTGACGTGGACACTGCGGCCGTAACAGTAGTTTGTACCGGACTTGGTCGTATCAAGAGTGACCGGGTACCTTGTGTCACCTGAGAAACATGTTCAAAATATTTATTACTATCTTCGACCTGCGGTTTCACCCGTGTCAAGTGGGTGCTACTCCGCGCACCATGTTAAAAATAAGCCTATAGCCTTCTTAGATAAATGTGCTATCTAACACTCCAAGAATGGTTCATATCGAACTAGTAGTTCCTGAAATTAGCGCATTCAAACAAACTCTAGCTTTATAATATTAGTGCAAATTTTGATAAAGATTTAAAGATAATTGGAAGATGAATTGCAAAATTGAATAATATGCCACAATAAAATTTTTGTTAAGTACATAATATACAGTGTAAGATCATAATAAAATATATTTACAAAGTTCTTACCTTATTTTGTAATACTTGTACAGTAGTTGTACTGGTCGGTTGAATCACAGTAGTTGTTTGTAAACTAGGCTGACTTACAACTGTACTCGTTATTATCTGAAAATGGAAAATAATTTTGTAAGTAAATTATTATGAAACCATCGCGAATATGTTTGATTGATCAACATAATATTTACCTGAGATTGGGACCCTTCAACTTTCTGTAGCGGCCGCTGTTTTATAAGTGGAGATTTGTGTGGAGTTGCTACCACCGAAGGTAAAGATTTGGACAACTGTCCCGACAGATTGCCAGCCTGACTGACAATGATCTGCTTCGTTTGTGGCTGTTGCGTTTGTTTCGGCGACTGAGCAGTAGGCTGTATCTGACTGACTTGTTTCGTACTCGTAGCTTGCTTCACAATATTCGGTTTAATTACTTGAGATATGACAGTCGTTGGCTTAGTTTGAGGAACATTCTGCGGTTTCGGTGTTTGAGGCGTGACTGTCGCTTGTTTAGGGGACTGAGGGAGGGGAGGTTTCGGCGGCTGTATGACTGTGGTTTGCTTCACTTGATTCACATTAGTTTGTCTAACAGCCTGTGCGAGTAGGTTTGCTTGCTTAGCTGATTGGGCCATTAGGGTAGATTGTTTTGCGGGTTGTTTGACTGTTGGGGCAGGTTTCGGCGGGACGTTGACCTTTGGCTTCGGAGGTGGCGTGGCAACGAGTTTCCCTTTCGGTTTGAGCGGTAGCGTGACTTGTTTGCCTTGCGTTGCTTGTGTAGCTTGCATCAGTAGCTGAGCGGACGAAAGGTGAGGGACGGAGGAGCTTTGCCCACTATCGTCGACGTCTACGTCACTGTCGGATGCGTTTTCGCCGACTTCCTCTACGCTACCGACTTCTAGTTCCATCTGTGGAAGGAGATATATCGATATGTTACTGTTATGTATACTGTTCAAATGGACTGAGGACATATGTTTAATAAACTTTAGGTAAGGTAAACATAAACGAGTTTATATGCAAAGTAAAGGTCACCTCTCTGAAGTTAGCTACTAGCGACTACGCGAAAGATAAAATAGTATAGTATAGGACGATTCATCAAGTGGTTGATATTAGAGGGGCAAAGTTATATGAGGTGAGCAATAATACTTGGGTAACGGCATGCGGCGGCGTGTGCCGGGGCTCACGCGGCACGCCGGCCTTGCCCGACGCCTGCGGGATGGGCGACAGCAGCATGGTGCCCACTTTACTGCTGCGACCGCGACCGCTCGATATCTTCAGCCAGTCTTCTTCGCTTCTGTTTTACGACCATTTCATTCAATTTAAAATGCAATATTAGAAAAAAATATGACAATTTGAAATGCTTGTAATTTTCAATGTCATTATGAAGCTGTACATAAAGAACTTACCTATGCCTATGTAGATAAGTCCAAACAGCTGTTCTCTGGTCGTACTTGACGACAGGATCCCGTTTGGCGGACAGCAGCCTGTCTAATACCGAAGACACCGCGCTCAGCAGTGTTTGATCACTGCAGTTTGCTACCCATTGTGACATTCTGTAGAGCAAATATACAAATAGAGTAAGACGTTCTTTGGAGGAGATACGGTGGTCGCTTGTGCGTGAGACGTGAGGTGTACCGGAGCAGCGTGAGCACGTGGTGCCGCGTGCCCTCGCCGTTGGGCAGGCGCGCGAGCGCGTCGCGCACGAGCGCGGGCAGCGCGGCGTGGCGCGGGCGCGCGGCCAGCAGCACGGCGCCGCCGCCCCCCCACCCGCGCGCGCACGGGCCCACCACCGCGCGGTACCTGCACACACACCACACATCATAAATCAATCGAACTTTAAAGATCCAATAGCCGTATTCTGACTGAACGAGCAGTCAAATCCTTGGTCAGTCTGAATATAAACACGCCTTAAACAAACGCACGAGCTACTACACCCGCGCGAAAATCTATCGATCAGAAAGTCTACATCAATTATTGTGAAAATAAACTACAACATACCCATGCTGCACGTATGTGAAGGGTTTGGCAGCCGTTGAAAATCTCCGCCGCTCCTGCGCACGGAAATCAACCAATTCCGCTTCGGTTGCAGGACGAACCGTCCAAGTTGTTGGATACCTAATGGAAAATATACAGCCTACATGAAAAATCTGAACGAAAATGTCTTATTTAACTGAAATTCTTATTAGGACAGGATGATGATCATTTCGAAATATTTGCAATGCAATATTTGGAAATAACATGACGTTTATTAGAAGAAAGTTTTTACCTAGGAGGCGGCGGTTCACTGGCAGGCGGCGGCGGCGACGCAGCTCGGAGCCAGCGCTCACACAGCCGCCCTAGGATAGCGTCGCAGTCACGCCCCGCGCCAATCCATTGATACATCTATATGACAAATATTACAACTCAACCCTTGCTCCAATGGAGTTATATGAATTAATTCAATTCATTATATTTTTATTTCATTATATTATTAAACAATTATTTATTTATGAATAATAAAGATATAAAATTCTAATTTCTTTTTCGAATCATGGTTAAAAAAAAAACCAAAATGATTTTGAGTATTTTTTGTATGAAATATCGTACAACAGCAATCACATGAAAGTAAGCCGACTTACGGCTTATTTCCATTTTTCTGTATGGAAAATATAAAAACTATGGTATAGGTAAATGTTGATAAACTATACCTGTGATTCAGGTAAAAATTGTAGGTAGGGAACATAGTCATCTGGATGCTGTCCTCTCTCTCCCGCAAGGAAGTCTAAAGCGGAATCTAATTCTCCACACCAATCATCAGACACTGAAAAAGAAGAATATATGAAAATAATAATATTCTCAATTCTCTAAATTTATATTGGAAAAGACGAGACTAGACTAGGACACTAGAACATAGTGAAATAAGCTAACAGTAGGATGGTAAATTGCACAACGTATTCGCGAGTTCTATTGGTGTTACAAAGTTTCAGTTACTTACAATTATACCACGTATTGAGCGGTGCTATAGGTGACCTCATCACAGCCGCACACCGCGCGTGCAACTGTTGCTTAGACGCGCGATGCGCCGCCCGCGCCGGGAACAGCGCCCGCACGAGCGACAAGAAGTTCGCGTGAGTCGTCTCCGTCAGAGACTCGTCAGGGTCCACTGGAGATTCCTCCACTGTCTCGGTGGATGTCTCCACTTGAATCACTTCACCTGAATCATCCGCTAATTCTACTGGTAATGCCATCATGTCTGAAAGAAAGTCAAATTTGATTATATGTTAATAAAGGCGTCCAGACCGTTCTCTCTAATGAGATCAGGAGAAATATTATAGTGCACAAGCAGGCTGTACAGACGCCAGGTCAACTTCACCGAATCTGTCAAATTTTACCAATCAAATATTAACCATCCAGAATTGTGATAAGGTTGAAAATCCATTAAAGAAATTTTACAGATTGAGGTAGGATGATGTGCTGGCGTCTGTACTATCAAATTTTAAGGGAAACAGATTATGTCTTATTAAATATTATTACAAAAATGTATTTTGAATGAGAATTTTGCATAAGGAAAAATTAAATTGAGTAGTAGGTTTAAAAGCATATATTTTATAGTGTTATAATGTGAGACAAAATGAAATATTCTTCATAACTTACCAATGCCGTCCAAGTCTTCTAGTTTGATGGGAACTGCTTGATGTGTGGAGGCTCTCGCAGAGAGATTATCATACTTATTATCAAGTATGTTTGGTAACTTACCAATTCCATCCAAATCCTCCAATTTAATTGGCACTGCCTGATGTATGGCTGCCCTTGCAGAATTTTGCATTGGCATCATTGTATCTGGAGGCTCTTGTTTAACTATGCTCTCTAATTTTGCATCACTGTAGTTGACACTGTAAATACATCATCACAACAAATTAATAGTCATGTTATAGACCTCCACAATAATTGATTTTAGTAAACAGTGTAAAATTATGTAAATACTCACTTTGACATATTACTAGGGTACTTATCAATAACTTCCTGCTTAATTTCGACTTGGTCAACCTTCTTAGATGACTTAGGACTAGTAATAGGGTCTACAAATGATGAACTTTCTGAATCAGACTCTTCTCGTTCACATTTAATCTTTATATTTGGCAGTAAAGGTTTATTCTCAACACTCTCGTATGATTCCTCCTTGCCCTTTTTAACTGTTTTGTCGGAAGCTTTACTTTTAGTAATACCATCTTTCTTTGGACCTCTCCTTAACTTCTGTAGAGGTGATCCACTCTTTTGGCCTCCAAACATGAGTTTCTTTGCACCATTCACAAGAGCCACTCTCTGCTTGATGTCATCTAATGTTATTCCTGTTGTATTCAGTTCTGGATGATTCTAAAAACAATAATCATGCAACATTTTTGTCTAATAGACATAAAAAACCACCTATGTTATGTCTTTAAGAATATTATAATTTAAAACATTAATTGCACCAATAAACCTATACACTATATTTAAGTCAGTATGTGTACATAAAATACTTTATTAAGTGCTGCTTGTGCAAAAGCACATCTAGATAAGATATAGTGTGCAATGTTTATATAACATTAAAAACATTATCATTCTATTTCCAAAGTACTGTGTGGGTATGTACCTCTCTATATTGCCTTCTTGTCCTATGTGCTGCCAAAACATTCTTCAAACACTCCAAAGATGTTAAGTTGGACTGATCTGAACCACCCAATGTCCCAGATACATTTCCATCAGCCATCTGAAATTAAATAATAATGATGTGAAGTTCCTCTCTTCAATACATAACAAAGTACTTCAGAAGTATGTTATTACTTGGCCAGGGTTCACTTGTTTCCGTTTCCTCATAGACTGTTCCGGTGGACCTTCTGGATAGTTCTCATCTTCAGATTCATCTCCTCCCACTTCACCCCGGATAGCTGCCAGCTCTTCGAAATATCTCTGTTTAGCTCTCAAATATAATGGTTTGAAGTTATTCTTGGATGAAGGTTTTGGCGGCAATAAAGGAAGACGTGGTATTGGTCCTGGGGGAGCTGCTTTGGCAGCTGCTAGTAATCTCTCACGGGATATTAATACTTCTGGTAATATTTTGGCATAATATGACTTCATCTGAAATAACAAGTTATAAGTTTAGAAAAGCTGCAATAACTTGAGCAAATTTAAACTATTTACAATACATTTAAAATTAGCTTTCTAACACTTTGTCTGAGTTTATAGTCACCTTATGCTTCTGTTGTTTAGCTCTTGCTTTCATTAAAAACTTTCTCATCTTAGCTATATCTGGTCTATAGTTACCCTGTCTTAAATTGTTATAAAAATCACCAAGGGGTGATGTGAAATGAAATGGCTCATGGTTAAAAAGCATCTTTATGGTTTTCTCCTTCTCCTCTTCTTCATTTTCGGTGAATTTGGGCAAGAATTTACTTAGTTCCTCCTTGTGTTTATCTTCCAATGCTTCCCAAGTCTTCATAGAAAAAAACTCTTTGAATACGGAGTAGTCTTCGCAGAGTTCTTGAGGGAGCTCCAGGGACTGCCCCAAGATGCGTACCGGCTCCATCGCCTCGTCATCTCCCTCCGAACTGCCGCTTGATGATTCGGAAGAGCTACTGCTCTCCCCACTGTAACTGTGTTCACTTTCCATCTTTTCTTCCATTGAGTACCAAGATGTAGTTTAACGTTAAGGTAGTCTTGATGAAATGCCTAGGTTTTTCACTAGATACAATAACGATTTTCCGCCCACTTCATTGAAATTTCACGTTGTTTTGTTCGTGTTGTTTACGAAAAACCTAAGCAATGGTATAACAAAATCGAACAAAGAGCCATGAAGTTTTTTTAAACAGCCGTCAAGTCTTGTCTAAAATAAAATAGAACGCACACGCCAAACCACGGCGTTTCATACATACTATGCGCCAGAACGGAACATTACGATGAGAAAATAGCTTGACAATCAAGAACAGCGACATTTTGCCCGCAAAATAGAATTTAAAAATAAAAAAACATTGTCTATGAATTTTCCTACGAGAATATCTATGGTTTCTGTATGTGACACTCATAAAAAAGGTCTGTTCATAGAGAAAAAAAATCTCGCACTCTAAATAAAACAAATGAGAAGCCGTAAACTAAAAGCATCTTAATCATACAAAGATGGCTTTCTGATACCACCTCAAACGCTTAATTTAAGTAGATAGATTTACGTTACATACTATGTCGAATACAGCTAAATATTGTCTATGGCGAAGTTTAGCCTGCAAAGCACTTCAAGCCGTTGAAGCGCTTTCAAAACATAAACAAAAATTTTCTATTAACTGAAACGGAACGTAGGTAAAGGATAGATTTCACTGAAAACGAGCTGAAAACAATTCACGATATATCATGCCGTTAGCTCGCTAGGTGTAATTGCATCTGTAAGTCTTCTATGACAAACAAGATTTAGCGAAAACTTCAGAACATCAATGTTTTCAATAGCCTATAAGGATCCAGTCTTACATTGTATAAAATTTCAGCAATATTTTCGCAAAAGACTTGTTTTTCATTTGTTACTGGAATCACAAGCTCAGCTTTATTTAATTTGTTCATTTCATATTCTTCACATATTCTGCGTACAATGGAACGTAGAACTTAAAAAACCAAAAACAAGCAGTTTGCAGTGGTGGTGTCGAAAGATTTGACTTTTTGACGTAAATTATTCGTGTAGTAAATATGGCTGACGAACTCAATGTTGACAGTCTAATTCACAGACTTTTAGAAGGTAAAGATACTTTTAATTCATTTCCTAATGTGTACTTCGATTCTCTGACTCTGAAAGTTATGTTTTAACATGATGGTTCCTCGCTCAGTGTGCTCTTGTTGCGTAATTATCATCGAGTATGTAGGTATAGAAACGTCAAACTCATAAATAAATCGATTATCCCAATTCTTATCTGGTTCTGCATTTGATGTTAGATATTTAGATGAGTCGTTGGCCACTATTTCCGTGTTAGAAATAGAGCAGACACTGTAAATAGTTAAATTATATAGCTATAATATAGATAATCACACTACTAACAATGATGTCAGATTCCATAGCATGGAACACTTCCATGGGCCTATTGTTAAGCTTTTATTCGCTTTCTGTATCACTTTATATGATTTAAACATGTTTATTTCACTTTATTATGCTGCTTTTTGGTGGGTTACCGCAGTATACAGACTGCAGCAGGAAACAGCAAGGCGAAAAGGGAAATTGAAAGACATCTTTTCAGGAGAATGTATGGTTATATCCAGAATTCTTGCCAAAGTATTAAGCTAGATTCTTTATTTTCTTCCTTTAGTGACCAATTCCTTTAAAATATTCCCATTAAAATTAATTTACTCTTATTTTGTATTATTTTGTTAGTCCTCATAGGTCCTATAAATAGCACACTTTATAAAAAGAAGCTATTGGTATTGGAAGGCCATATTTTATACCATTTCCTAAAGTTACACGGTCATACCACAACCTACAAACCACAGTATGTGTATGAACATTTTGTATACAAGAATTAATGAAATATACATCAATATTTTGTGACATCATCGGTTATCTTTTATATTTTATAATATAACATTTATTTAATATTTTAGATATTGGAGATTTTATAATTGGTTTGTTTAATTTCCTAAAATGTCTCTACTTTGGTGATTTTTTATAATTAAAAAAATACAGGCATGATGTAAGTTATGAAAAAGGTTCATCTAATATTATTTCGTATTATATATTTTTTTTCTGACTTGTTCAGCAATTTTATCCCTATTGTCCAAAAATAAATTAATGTTGTTAAGGCTATATAGTTTTGGTTTCGAAAATGCATGTGTCAGTTCAAATTGGAGTCAGTTTGGTTTATTTTTTTGTATGATAAATGTATTATACTTATAGCTCTATGTGTATTGTACAGTGTTCTTAGTAATTATCTTCAAAAAATTATTTCATTATTCTAACATTACTTCATCTATGCATATTTGTGAGTGCTTGAAGACTTGCATTATTTTCTTCAATACATTGTTACATATTTGTCATAGTCACTCTCATTACATACAGTATTTTAGTCATATACAGGGTTGCCATCTGTTATGATTGACCTGGATTCATTCTTGCGTCTGTGTCTATATTAGTATAAAAGCACACTGACAGTCAAATACCGAGACACAACCATGAATACCTACATTTTGAGATTACATTTAATTCCTATTACAGATGGTAGCCCAAATCCTGTGTATTCATGTAAAAGCTTTTGTATTAAATGTATTCTGCAATATTGCATAATGTTATCGTTGGGCCTACATGTTAGGAATATTGGGTATGACAAATTGAACATCAAAGTAATGTTTCCACAGTTCGAGGATGCAGGCCTGGCAAGACTGTGCAGATGTCGGAGTCAGAGGTGCGGGGCCTTTGCACCAAGTCCAGAGAGATATTCCTGCAACAGCCGATACTACTGGAATTGGAAGCACCGCTCAAAATTTGTGGTAAATAATAAAGCATAGTATATGATTCTATTTATGTTAAAAAAAATAACAATTTTCTATGATGATGATTTATTGATACTGGTATGTGATACTAGTCCGTGTGGGCAGCACAGAATTCTGTGATGTCGCTATTACTGATAAAACTGTGGGTGCCTTGTATGTATGTAAATGTATAATAGGAATACTACAAGTTTATAAAATATTAAGGGCCAATTTCACAATGTCCGAATAGCCGCTATTTACCAAATAAACCAACTGGAACTTATTCGTAGGTGGTGAAACAGACCCTTAAAGTAATGTTTATATAAAATATAATTTTCTTTTGTTTTTGTATATGTCATCGATATTATATTATATTGCATATAGCTAGAAATTATAGATATACAATGACATTAGAACGAAACCATGTTGAGAAACAATTGAAATCTTCAAGATAGTCTATATCAGTCAATGATCTCTATTTTACATGATTATAGGCAGGTGCATACATCAACATGATGATAAAAATTTAGTCCCAATCATATCATTTTGCTCTGCAATAAGATAAATTTTGTTGTGTTTATTACATGCTACAGTAAATATCTGGCTATCAAGAAAAATCAAATTTTGTTAAGTCGTCATCATAATCAGAGAAGTATTGTAGCATCTATAACAAATTGGACCAATTTCAGGTGATATACATGGTCAGTACACGGATTTACTACGTCTATTCGAATATGGCGGCTTCCCCCCCGAAGCTAACTATCTATTCCTGGGAGATTATGTGGATCGTGGCAAGCAGTCTCTTGAGACCATTTGCCTTCTGCTCGCTTATAAAATCAAGTATCCTGAGAACTTCTTTCTTCTCAGAGGCAATCACGAATGTGCTAGCATAAATCGCATTTATGGTAAGTTCCAAGGAAGAATTTGTAAATACCCATAATTTATAAACTATAATCTGTGCCAAGTATAATAAAATTCGACGAAATGCCATTATTAAACATAATGGACATTCTCTAGAGTTATTTATATTATGGAAGTCATGCGTAAAGCCCTACACTTGGTAATTGTCATTAAAACTTTAAATTGAATTTATACTTGACCTCAGTTGTTACGACTTTGTCAAGGCTAACATGCTATAGATTCTAATCTTTATTAGATAGATGATTAATGACTACAACTCGACACGCTATGTGTTCCCATCAGGTTTTTACGACGAGTGCAAACGCCGATACAATATCAAGCTGTGGAAGACATTCACAGACTGCTTCAATTGCTTGCCAATAGCTGCTATCATTGATGAGAAGATTTTCTGCTGCCATGGCGGTCTTTCTCCAGATCTACAGGGCATGGAGCAAATCAGGCGAATAATGCGACCCACTGATGTCCCTGACACAGGTATACCCCGACAAGAAACTATAGTATAGTAGACAAGGTGTGACTAATTGATGAATCATATTTGCTCATGTGACTAAGCCAACGATTCGCTTCCGTCATGGACATGTTCCGTATCATTGTGTTCCAAGTGCAGATCGGGATGATGAGCAAAATGCATGCAGTGTAGTTGTTTGAAGGTTAATGTTAAATAGTATAACCCAAATATTATGTTGTAGCATCTTTTGTTCTCAATTAGAATCAACTTGCAGCTTATTTTCTAATAGAAATCTAATAAAATAGTTTTCTAAATGGAACTTTATAGGAACTACCATAGAGCTTAAATACTATTGAGTGTACAATCTTAACTCAACATCTACTGTTGCTTTTTTATAATAGTCACAACATGATGCGAATATTTCAGGACTGCTCTGCGACCTACTATGGTCAGATCCAGACAAAGACGTACAGGGTTGGGGAGAGAACGACCGCGGCGTGTCCTTCACATTCGGTCCTGATGTCGTCAGTAAATTCCTCAACAGACATGACTTGGATTTGATTTGTCGGGCTCACCAGGTTTGTAATTTTTTTTAATAATTGCTAATAAAGCTATTTCCTTTTTTAAACATTTCTTAGAGCCTACTTGAATTTTTATTAGGAAATGAATGACCCAGTTTCACCCTTTGGAGAAAGATAATATTCTGGGTATGATAATATGATACTGTACGAAAACGTTTCCGAGGCACGCGACAGCCGCGCGCCTAAGACAGGCTGCCTCTCTCTGAAGAGTCACTTTACGCTTGCATTTTTACCCAGCTCTCATTACTTTGAGGTGGTTTACCAAGTACAATAGATATCGACAGGATACCCGAATAATTAGGGTTGAACTACATCTGGCAGCACGGAATTTGTTTTTGTTTTTGAATTTGCATTTGTTCCGTCTGTGCTACCACGTGCTGCAATATGCTGCCGTATGCGAACGCGCGCTGTTGAATTCCGCAGACAAAAAAGGCGATCGCACGCGTAGCAAGTGATAGGCGATAGCAAGTGATCGGCGATGAAAGGATGCGTTAGTATGCTATCGCGCGCTTCAGCGTTCCGGAGTCTCCCTGCCGACCATTGCATTTTGTCCGTGAAGGCGATCGCCTCGAGGATTCCGCCGCGTGCTATCGCATTATGCTTTCTGTCTCGGTCTAGCAAATGGCAGTTCTAAGCGACAGAAAGAGAAAGGGCGACGGAAAAAGGCGCTTCCGTGCTGCCAGATGTAGTTCAACCCTGACTCAGCCCTGTTTCAGCCTAGTTAGAATCTAGTTACAGATTATTTTTAAACCCAACTAATATAGGCTTCGAGTCTGTAGGGCTTCTAATATTCCGTTAAATCATTGTGTTTTTAGGTAGTGGAGGATGGATATGAGTTCTTTGCAAAGCGACAGCTGGTGACACTGTTTTCTGCGCCAAACTACTGCGGAGAGTTCGATAATGCTGGTGGAATGATGTCTGTAGATGAAACACTCATGTGTTCTTTCCAGGTACATTTTTACTATATTTTTTTACGTATCTTAAACACATCTCAACCTATACTAAATTTCTAAACAAAAATATTCACTATTGATTAATCTTCACTTCAACTCATGGTGATGCAAATCAAATCCACCTACTTACACTCGTATCGCGCAAGGTATTGTGAGAACTCATTTTGTTATTATTTACAACAGTATAGAATTTTTATAACCTATCCAAGGTCAGTGCGTTACGTAAGCACTCCGTGGGTTCCTGTGTGAAGTATTGGCATTGTTGCCCTTCATCAATCATCATCCATCTAATATTAACGACATCATGCGCTCACCCCTGGGTAACAGTTTGACATCACAGATAAGGTCCCATAGACTAATACGACATTTATTCCTTCAGATACTAAAGCCATCTGAGAAGAAGGCAAAATACCAGTACAATGCTGCCCTGTCATGACAATACAATGTATATCGGAAACAGCTTTTTTTGGAAAAACGCCAATGTAACTTTTTGAGGTTTTTCGTCAGTATGTCCATTATTTTGAACTTTATGTATTAACTAATTTTGTAGGAATATCGGTAATTACATATTCAAAATGACCGTATATTTTTTTTACCTTACTTTGTAAAAACGGATTTTAAAGCGCGTATGCTATATTTTGTGACCGAATACAAAGTAATTAGTACTAGAATGTTTTGCTT
Organism: Heliothis peltigera; assembly: GCA_958496145.1. Taxonomy (NCBI): domain Eukaryota; kingdom Metazoa; phylum Arthropoda; class Insecta; order Lepidoptera; family Noctuidae; genus Heliothis; species Heliothis peltigera. The sequence goes on from OY292333.1 coordinate 6,098,885, forward strand.
ACTTACTACTGTAACGATTGATATGATTTGTTAGATTAATCACGTGTTTGAGAGCGAAGCGAACACTTATTTTATTTTTATTGTTTTGTAGAATATTGACTGGAATTTTAGTAAGACGACTAGGTATATCTTAAGCGTCAGGATGGCGGATGCACTTTTCAGTGAAGAATATAATTATGTTGATTTAATGTACTTTAAATGTGTTTTTATTACCTGTTATGATTTGAATGTATCTAGTTACGAAGCAAGAGATCACGAAACGAAAGTGGGCCGCCATCCTGACGTTAGGATGGCGGGTGCATCCTTAAGACATAAGTATATTTTAATACATTTATCAATGTCCATCAACTGTATCTTTATGTGTCACAAAATAAACCAAGTTCGTTTAATGGTTAATAAAATTGACGTGGTTTGCTATATTTTTCATCTAATAGTCAATAAACACTCATGCATTTTCGGCGTGAAATTGAATTATCTCAATTTTTTATTTGTTTTTAGTTACCTACCTAGAACAATCTTTATTTTCACCATAGAGCTTATTTTACAAATTGAGACCTACTTCATTATACTTCATCACTAACTTGTATGGAACTAAACTCTAACACAACAATTCACAAGCATGTTCTATTTATATTATTTTCATAATTACTAACACTTAACGGGATGTCTAATTTTTAAATACACAGGCATAGAATTACATTGTTTAAGACAGTTGAAGTGCAAAGCTAGGCAATGTTAGATGAAGCGGCAACATTCTCCGCACCATTACTATTCAGGTCATCTGCTACATAGGACAGAGGCCATTATAATGTATAATCTCACTCTCTTAGCTCCCGTAATATAGGCGTAAAGCGTATAGACCATTAAATCGTGATATGTAATGGGTTCTTTCGGTACTGACGTAGGGTCTGTTTGAAGTCTTATTTTATTACTGCTTGGCAAAATCCAACAATAGCAAACTTTCAGTTTATATAGTTACTACAATACTGAATTTGATTGCTTGTTTAAAGATACTCATCGTCATCACAAAAGTTGTCACATTTCTGCACAACATTTGTGTTGTTTGATCACTCACCCAAAGTAAAAACCTCCACTAAAGGCACAAAGAGGAACTTGCCTTTGAAAATCCTGTTTCCACCACTTTTATTTCTTTGATTTTTTTATAGAATACTTAATCCAGATAACTGATTATCAGCAACAGTTAGTTAGACACACGGATAACAAAATAAAAAATAAATCAAGATGTGAAGAGATTATTAGACAATTTGTATGAAGTTTACCTAGTGTAACGTGACGTCATTCACTCTGATCAGTGTTTCATGTTACATGGCGGACTGCTGTACTTTATGGTTTTATTTTAGCAGAAAAACAATTAATAATTAAAGTGTTATATAGATGCAATATTTTTTTAATGATAACGAATTACTGGAAACATTCCTAACGCCATTTGGATAATTTAGTCAGCGATTTTGGGACATCACTCTTTACATGCGAATGCAAGCTTTCTGGAAAAATAACCGAACTTAAGGCCCAGACTCCACCACGGCGGGGCAGGGAAGTTTTTAAATAACCAATAGTTCTTTATTCAAACATTTCGTCCCCGCCTATTCACCAGTATCCCTGAGCGGGGATATTATATTGGTTTTTTCATAACTTCTCCGTTCTGGTATCCTTTGATGGAGTCTGGCCCTTACCATTTTCTAAAGCAGTGTGTTGAGGTCATAATTACAAAGAAATAAGAATTGAACAGCAGTCTTCAGCTATAACAGATTGATTTAATCTTATTCAATTTTTTGTTACTTTTATTATTTTTGTGATTAAATAATGCCGGGATTTGCTTTTATCGCCATCCCAAGAGTCCAGTTTCAGACTAAATTCTAGTCTTCAAGAAACTGCAATCAAGCCTACCTTCGGATTATAAATGAGTGAAGTAAATAAACTTTTGAGGCATTATGATTTTTCTCGACGTAAACGAGAGTTGGTAGATAGTGTTGTAGACGTAATTCTACATGTTACTGTAATTAGTTACTATTACTAGTGTGCAATAACTCCAGAGTTTAAGATACAGTAACATTATTATTTCTTATTCCTGCAGATACTAAAACCATCTGAGAAGAAGGCAAAATACCAGTACAATGGCATAAACAGCGGGAGGCCAGCCACACCCCAGCGATCACCACCCAAGAAGAAATAACTGACGTTTGGGATCCAGTGTGCTGCACAGTGAGAGGAATGCTACAAATAATTAATTATATCATGTATTATAATTATTATGTTTAGTATGGTCATTAGACATAGCCGAATAATATGTCGCGTATTGTTAAAATTTATTTATCGATTTGCTTGTGCCTTCTTATTTTTAATTTTTATTATTAATGTGAGTGATATTAATTTATGAATTTAGTTCTACAGATTGTATTGAGCTGACATTATCTATTCGGCGATGCCTTTGTGACTTGCTTTTTCGATCCCTGATTATAAGGCAGCCTTTAAAGTGGTATTGAACCCTGTTGTGTTATTGTGACATGTTGATGTTGTAGTAAATCGTTTCGTTAATTTTAAAATGTTTGAGGTGGCAAGCGATCTTAAAGATGCGGGCATTGGAGACGAAAGCGTCGTTACATTTCATATTACCTATTTATTAAGTTGTAGTGGATCGAAAGCACATTCGCTTGGTTTATTCTGTAACTAATGTGCCTATAAATGTAAATTATATATAGGTCTTGAGTAAGTGACGATAATTGGTTAATTTGAAATTTCTAGTTTATTGGATTAGGCAAAATTGAAATGAATGATCGTCCATGGAATTTCTTTTTTTTTTTTGTTATAATAGTTTTTTCTTTTTTTCTAATCCTATTGTGGAGCTGGCCTAAGACATGATATTAACCTTCACCTCGTCATAGCAATAAGTGTTTTTCTGTTCTAGGACTCCATTGCAATCATTAATGTGTTAAGAAGGGAGTCAAGTACCCAGTGAAATTAATGTTATTTTGCACCCAGTATTATTCTTACCGATTAAGTAGATGTTTCAAAATTTGATGAATGTCTAACATGATCTCCCCTACTGAGGCTTCCCCACAAAGTTTACTGTTAAGTCTCAAATGAATTGATATAATTTATAAAATGTGTTAGAAGCAGTGTAGTCCTCGCAACAATAGTGCAATTGCTGTATTATTACTGTTATATTATAAAATTATATGCAGGTTTTGCATTGTACAATTTTATTTTTTAGCTATGTATGATTTTCATTAATAAATATCACTATTTAAACTAAGAGGTTTATTTTTATTTTCATTTTGGTTTGCATTTACAAAATGTATTTTTGTTTAAAACTAACATTTTATGTATCTACTAAGAAAGTAAATGTGACTTAATCTATTTCATACTTTTACATCACTAGATGCTTTATTAAATTTGTTGTTAATAGAAGATAATTATGTTGCTCTAAAATATATCTGTTCTTATTTTAACTATACTGATTATTGTATAAATAATTAGCTGGTACAGATAGCAGCAACTAGAACTTATGTAATTTACTGTCAGTGTCACTTAATATTTAAAGTTTTACTCTATTTTCATCTACACTCTTAGAGAAAGATAATTTTCGAAAGCAATTGTGTTTCAAATTATATAACTTATTATAAATTTTGTTGTACTTTTTCTCAAGTGTGTACAATTTTCTGAAATATAAATTTTATTCAAATAATATTACTTTATTTCATTAAATTCTAAATCTTTTTCTTTCCAGTCGATTTCAACATCAATTCTATCAGTTAGGGCTGATTTGGTGAAATTTTGATGACTTTCCAATTTATCACTAATTTTCAAAACAAGATCTTCATTTCTTCTTTGGTACTTCTGAATATCTAACTGCAGGGCTTTTAAGTATCCTCTCTTCGCTGTTAGTATTTTCTTGATTTTGTTAACTCTAGCTTCATATTCTTTAGCCGAGGCCTCAAGGAGAACCTTTTGCTTTTTCAAGTTGGCTACATCACTTGCTTTCAACTGCGCTTTTATGTCAGCCAGTTGTGGTCGCCTAAAAAACAAAATATCTTCAACATACCAATGTCACTCAGTAATAAATATACCTTTGACTAGTTCTTTCCCATGCTTTCGTCCATGTGACAAAATTATTAGAGGCTAGTTCTAATAATTGGGATATCAAACCAAATATTTTTACCAATTCAACCTAACAAACTTTGGCTTTATTATATTGATTGGACATTTTTCAAATTATACAAGTCTTATGATGATTTAGAAGCCCTTCTACAACTCGACAAACAAAGTGTTTACTTTGTATATTCCGTCAGTAAAGCTACAGAATCTGTGCAGTTGGATAAACACATTTTACTCCAATGTGTATTTCCTACAACCTTAAAGGTAACAATATACTTACACAATATAAAATAGTGCATTGTATTTTATATTGAGTACAATCTAGGTATCTGGCAAACTTACCACAATACTTTGTCAGTTTCCATATCCATGAATTTTTCTTTCTGCTTATCAAGAATTTCTAGTTTTAGTGGCATATTCTCATATTCCCACATCGCACTCAATTCTTGAACCATTTCGTCGAGAATGCCCTGTTTCAAGCAGTTGAACATTGGCATCCATTTAACTCGTCTTAGTTTAGCTTTGGGGACTGTTTCGAGGAAATCTTCATTCCTTTAATAAATTAAAATGATTTTTATAACTTTCCTGCACTTATAGCAGACGTAAAGTTCTTTTTTGTGATTATTTATTTATAACTAAAGTTCAATAGTAATAATGATTGAAACTTTCAACGTCATGAACTTACCTTACTAGATTAACAATGTTACCGAATTCTTTGAGAATGGTTAAATTGTCAAAATTTATTTCAGAACTGTTCATTTCTATATCATCAACTTTTTCTCCCATTGTTATAATATAATATAGGGTGTATTTGTACACTATGTACACCAAAACACCAAACAATCTTTTCGAAAGTTAACGTTTTCGTTCTGTCAAGTTCAAATGTTGACATTAATAAGTTTGGCATTTAAAACTCTTTTGTCGATGGTGCAAACAAGCTTTGTCATGAGCTCGTTATTTTGTTCTCCATGGTTATGAAGTTTGCTTAGAGTAATAAGGTATAGTATCATTTTCTAGTGCATCATAGTATGAGAGCTGTTTTTTTTAGGATAAGAGCGTAACTCTAGTTGTATTTTTAAAGTAGTGCGAAAATAAGTCTGCGGAAAATATTTCCATTTTCATGCTTCATTAATCCTGAAGTATATTAATGATTCTAGCTTGGCAGTCACAATACACCTTTTATTAATAATTATGGTCAAGTTCTATTTCTACAGCTACATACACAAATTACTGGTGGAATCCCCGACTCTAGTGTAATAGTGACATTATATTGGCTTTTTCTTTTTGCAATAGAAGTTCATATAATCGATTTATCTTGGCACATATTGAACTTGCTTAGGAGTGAATTTTCCTAGACGATCAATTGAATTCCGCACTTACATTTAAAATACAGGCTCCTTGCCTAGTTTAGGAGGCAGAAGTTCGCCTTTTTTTAAATTTGTCATTACTGTACAACATTTTATCCACTGAGCTTAGGTATGTAAGTTTTCTGTCCTTTCTCTGTGTACAAATAAATAAACAAAAAGTTACCAAACTAAATTCAGAGCACAAGTACACGCATGTGGTCCATATCAGCGCCGGCCCGAAGTAAATTTTAGAATGGAGCAAGATCAAATTTTGGCGCCCCTTTTTTGTAAATGGCATCTCACATTTCAGCCTAGGAGGCTGTTTACTGCTATTTATTGGACAAACCCTGTGGATGCCTAAAAGTTAAGGCCTCCAAGCGGGGGAGGGGGGGGGGGGAGGAGTGAACGCGACGGTCCTCGGCTCGGAACGATTGCGATTTGTTGTTTACTAAAGTGCTGATTTCTCTACGAATCTCTTGGAATACGAAGATAGGGTCATCGGGGACGGTGAGGGGGCGCCGAGAATGTGGGAGCTTGTTCATAGGCGAGTCGCTTTTTTGTGAGGTCCAAAAGTGAGATTATCTAAGACTACTTCTAGATATTTGGCTTTCTTCCCCCAGGAGATAGGTTTGCCATTCGTTAGGTAGTGTGCATTCGTTGTCAAGTTTTTCGTGCTCGTAAATTGAGGTAAATCATGTATCTAACTCCTTTCGGTCAGCCTTAGTTCTACATTTTGTTAAATGTTTAAATAATGATTTTTACACACCTCGTGGTATCAATTGTAACACCGATACCGGGAATAGGGTCCAAGCTGTGCAGCAGGTGGTTAGGGCTCCAAAGACAGAATCCTACTCACAATACTTGCCATTTTAAGGTTTACCGCCTTCTGAATCAGTCTCTTGACCTAGTCGTCTAACGAGAGCCTCTAGAGATTCTGGTCGAGGATCCTGGCCAGCCATAAGACTATTGGTCATAACGACAATCAGCACAATGACAGCCGTATCGTCATTCCACATGTGACAACCTCGTGCGCCACTCGAGTGTCGAGAAACTTCATTTTGTTTCTCTTCCTCAGCATTCTCAAGATTCTCGTCATGCGGAACGGCACCACCAATAATCATCGGGCGGATTATTGGCTACAATAGTCCTGTCAGTGATGATAGATTGATCCCAGTACCTACAACGTGGCATGGTCATTTTTGAGGACTAGGTTCGGCGCATACTTGTAGTACGATATTTCAAGATCCGCAAGTTTGTATTGCACAGCAAGCTGCTGGTGGATAATCTTGGCCACTTGGTTATGTCTGTGCCTGTTAGTACTCGCCGCAGGCCAAACAAAAATTGACTCCTTCGTATGGTGCCATACCCAACATATTTTAACCGTCCCATCTTTCATGATATATCTCCGGTAGTTATTTGTTAAGATAACTTCGTCCATAATTGCACAGACAGTAGCTGCTTGCTTTGACATACCTCCTTACGATCATTGGTAGTTAGTGCCACACGTTTTGCGCCACTCTCATTAGCCAAAGATAGCAGGGTGAGCCCTGTGTCTACTGCTTCCAATCCTTCGCTTTAAAGGAAATATTCCCTGATATTGCACCTCACGGTTGTGGAGCGTCTAAACATTTAAAACGCAATTCTGTGGGATGTACAATCTCACCACTGTCGATCGTGGGTGATGCATTCGTTCTGCAGTCAGCGCTATCCAGGCTCTCCTTTCCAGAGTGTCTAATTCCGTTTGACTCCACATGAGTAAAACGGAATGGTTATACCAAAGGATAACATCGTGACTGTTTTGTTTTCGGGGGAGATCCTCATGGACTAGCCTCCACCTGGGGAAAGGCATATCCACCCCGGTGTCTCCTCGCACGGGGCCGGGGAATCCAGATTCTTCCGCGGCCACACACTAGTGCTAGCCCGGTACGTACGGGCCTAGCCTCCTGCACGGGGCAGTGAGGTGTTGAGCTACCCCGTGTATCACCTCAAAGGCGCGCTCCTCTGCTTCGGGTCAATCGAATAGGGGGTGGGGACTTCCCCAAGTCCTTCGCTCCTGGACTCATTCATGCTGGCAAAAAATGTGTTGTGCGCCCTTCACCTGCGCCCGATGCGCCTTCTACGGCCGGGGAAGAGAGTCGACATCTCCCTCTCCCGTTCCGCGGATTCACGCGCTACCGACATCGGCCGGGTGCGAATCAGGACTGCTATAATCCAACCATTAAAGGCCTTATTACCACCTGAAAAGGAACTTTAAGAACCTTATTCAGGCGGCGAAAGAAACGCTCCTGTAATATTTGATTCATGTCAGCAATATTGATCCCTAATCCCTCTGCAATACCCCTGCATCTGGAGGTATCATTTGAGGAGAGTGATCTCAGGGTTTTAGCATCTGAGAGTTCTAGTTCCTCAGATTCTAAAACTGCACATTTGTCTACACCAAATTCCATCCTGATGGAGCCAGCTAACTAACTTGTGTTGGGGTGAGGTTACTGGGGTTATGTGGTGCCCGGCGCCCCACCGCGCCACCCGTACACTCTATTCGCGCGCGTCACGTGCATTTCTTTGCTTAAAATAAATGGAGAAAAACGAAAAAGACATATTTTTTTTGCCATTTTGGCGCCCCCTGGGATTTGGCGCCTGGAGCGGCTGCTCCGTTCGCCGTATGGACGGGCCGGCCCTGGTCCATATTCCTCCCCCACCTTCGTCATCCACTGATACCTAAAAATGGGTAGCTGCGTTTTTTCGCGCGAAGTTCCGTGGCGACGAATAAAACTTGGCGAGAACTATACCTACCCATTGATATAGGGACCTTATTGATAATACATGAGGTCTTTATGCGAGGTTAAAAACCCTTTATGGGATTGATCTATTCTTACTTCGGTATAAAGTTATAGGTCTATGGTTCTTGAAGCTGCCATATTTTTGAATTATTTTCCATTTATGTCTATTCATACAGATTCATACTCACAGGTTTGGTTTAAATGCCATAGAAAATAAAAAAGATGTTGAGTTTTGTAGATTTTATTGATTTTTTTTAATTTATGGAATAAATAAAAATATTTAGGTAATAAAAACAAAACTTTTGTAACAAGTTCATATCCGTGGCAGTGACTATGTTATTGCAGTCTTTGAGATCTTGCGTGATCACTGATCAAAAAATATTATGTATTTGTAATTTATGTTGTAGCTTACTTAGTTTAAATTTTATTGTTAAATAATTGTTTTAACATAGTCAATGTATAACAGAAAAGTTTATAAAATATAAATTAAGTTCTTATTATATCGTGGGTTCGGTGTCACGCCCCTTAGAAAGCAGCAGCTGAAAAAGAAAACAAAAGTAGAGAATCTAGTTCTTACTTCAATAACCATAAGTAGGACAGTTTCTTTTTTTAAAACTCAAAAAAATAAATAGAAATAGGAGCATTTATTTTATGTTTTTATTTTCGAACACAGTAAGTTGAGATTAAGGGTAGCTTTTCTGTAACTCTTAACACCCCGAAGTCTCAAGTTACCTTTAATGTTCTATGCACGGAACAGAGAAGTTCTATGTATGAGAAAGGTGCGTCAACATTTTATCAAAACCTGGATAATTAAACGTTGGTAATTACATATTTTTAAAATAAAACAAATGGCACTTTAGAACAAGTAAACATATGGAGGGAAAGATATTGTTACTATGACTCATGGTTTCATGTTTTTTAAGTGTCGGGTAACTTTAACTGCTTAATAATAATGGTTTTATGTACAGTTTGATTAGGTGTATAGTTTTAATATGATATTTGGTGCTTCTTGACGTCCTTTTGAAGTGCTTAGATAGTAATGACGGTGATATAATTATGTGGTCTTATGATACAAATGTTATTGTTGATATAATTCAGGTAACACGATGAGTGGCTACAACAGTGAAACAATTGAATTGCATTCGTAAATGAGCACAAACGAAAGAAATATAAGATTAAATAAAGATTTTCTTCAATATGAGAATGGTTCAAGTGCATAAATAGAATCTAATGAGACAAGGTCCTTTTTTTTAAACTGTTGCTATAATGGTGAACAAAAGGTCGGTGAGCTACGTCTATCAACCGTGTGACTACCACAATAAATGAGAAGGAACAATACGTGAACATTACAATAGGACTTCAAACTACATTCACTTGCACGACCACCAGATACCTTAATTTTGCATGTTTTATAGACTACGAATGAATGGTAAAGTCTTGCTTAGATCGTCCACGGTGAGCCGGTCTGCCACCATTAAATCTGCCGTAATTAGATATATGTTAGTAAAATTAATCTGAAGAATCTGTAAACGGTCTATGACGTCGATAGAAAATAATAAAATAATTCTGGCATTTTTTGCAAACGTTCCACAATAAAATTAGAGTTACGCACCGCAAGAGCTCATAGTCTTAAACAGTTGAAATGCTAATTCCAAAGTTAATTAATGGCGGTGGCAATCCATGTCGGTGAAAAAGTAATTCAAAGGCTATTTTGTACAGCTCAGAAGACATCAACAAAGCTGCAGAGTGACGTATTGCGTATTTACAGCAACCCACTAACCTAACGGCCTGATCGGGTGTTTGTCCCAAAGGAAGGTGCGTTTGACAGGCGACAGGTACGAGTCACGGATGTAGGAGGGGCTGCGGTCCCATCTAGCAATGGGCTTCAGCTCCGGCCAGTCGTACCAGAAGGGGTCCCGAGTGATCGCCGAAATCGGCAGAGAGGGGCTCGGGTTGAAAATGTCAGCCCAAGGCCTTCTTCGGAGTCCGCCAGCGTTGTACAGCGGTGCACCTATACGCCATAACTATAACGTTTAATGCCGGGACAACAGACATACTACGGCTGCACTTCGTCATCGCCCGCCCAAACAGTGTTAAGTAAGCAAGCGTTCAACACAGCTGCGTGACACTGCCACAGTACTACACAGTTATTTACGAGTCCCACGGAATCTCATAATGAATGAACGAATTTTACAAAATGCTTTGTTGCTTACATTTATGCTGTCTACAAGGTATGCTATGAAATTAACATTCCTTACGGTTCACATAAAAATGAGAAAAATGACACATCAGATATTGTTATATATTGTTTTTTCATGGTATAAATTCTACACTTGATTGTTACAATGTGATCAAATACTACAGAATATTTCACATTATGTAGTTGTGTAATAAATAACGAAGGACTCTTAAATAAACAGTATTAATAGGGTTATTATTGCCAAAGTTATGAACTTTAATATTATTAATATGATATTGTTTATTTCTGCCTTTACGCCATGCGATAGATTAGCATAAATGTATTTTTTTTTTAATGTAAAAGAACACGTACACTCACTGAACAGGACTCGACAGAACTAGTAATTGTTATTTATATATTATCTTATGTACTCATAAGAAAAGATTTTGTGAATAAAAATGTCCTGTTTAATTATTCACTTAGAAATTAATATCGACACAAATTAGAGGTCAAAGAAAGTTTAGAGGTTACTAACTACAGATGCTAAGTCTCACACAGCTCTGAAAAATTAGATGCTTCTACACTGAACTGGGGCTTCGGACGTGAACAGTTTTGTTTGACTTAGAAGATTCCAATAACCCAGATAGAAGAGTGGGTCATGACGAAGATACAGGGTGTAAGGGTTGGGTCTGTTGCCCTTACCGTCGGCATCGTATGCGACCTCGCAGTCGCGCGGTGGGCTAATCCTCGGCTTCACGGGCGTCGGGGACCTCCCTCGGAGTGAGCGGTCAAAGTCTGCCCATTTTTCGGCTTCAGCGAAAAATGGGTCGCTTTTGAACACGTCCGATATCCTCGCCGGCCACGCTCCTTCATGGCAAGTCTCATAATCAATACCATTCTCAGTAACACACGTCGGGGATTGGAGACAGAGTCCATTTACCACGTCGATAGAAACATAAGACCGAATAGAGAGATCACCGTCTTCTATTATACATGAGTATTGTAGAGTGTAGTGTTCTTGTATGCCGAGCGTGAATACCGAATACATTCCCGAGCGAATGTTGCTTTGCTCATATTTACAATGCAGCTCATGCAAACATGTTCAATACAAAATATTGATATATGATTATTTCATCTCTATTTCGGAGACCGGCGCACATTTCTGGGTAATTTGTGCGCTTAAATATATGTTTGTAGAACTTATGGTTCCATACAGATAGCAGAAATGTGTGGAAGTCTCGAGTGCCTAATTTTTAAGTAAGAGTGTTAATAAATTTTGTGCCAAATCACAGAAAGTATTTCTTAGCCAATAATTTAATTTAAAATTACAGCGGAGAGGTACTAAACTACTAAATCAAAACACGGGTTGGTCTTTTATGTTTTAATACAAAATATATCGTAGTGTTAGTTAAATGTTCTTAAATCTTTGTACTATTCAACAAGTTATGGGAAAGTATAAAATTATTTCTACATATCGTAACAAATACAATTTTAAATTTCACTCAATAAGAAAATATAGATTTTATGTCATTTTTATTACAATAAGATGTCAAAAATTCATATGGCAGATGATAATGCATCAATATTGCATGAAGCTCTATTTATAGGTACAATTTAGAATTTTGATTGATGGTTAATTTATTACAATGTACTAGGTAAAGTATGTACGGATATTGAGATTTGGTTCGGTATCAGTTGATTAATTTAGATACCAATAAGATTTTACTCACGTTAACTCAAAAAGATGTAGTTTTAGCTTCTTGTTTGTCTCTGGACATCGTCATACCACACGTATTAGATTCAACAGTGATTGAATCTTACAGGTGAATGGAGTCCTAATAAGATCTTATAATACCTGAATCCACGTCAAGTGCTATGTCCGGCTATCCCAACTAGAACTAGTCTAATAGATAGAAATGTATGTATGACACAATATTGGTATTCCGTGCATAGCCTACGACATGGATCAGCAATGAGCCGGGATTCGCCTGTACTTTATTTACAATAACAATCAGTCTATCTCAGACACGCAAGACGACTACAAGTATGTTGTAGAAGTAAAGTTTGTACAGATAAACCGCGGCGTGGTTATCCTAGCTTAGCCTAATTTGTTCGTGCATAAAGTTGTTAGTATTTACCTGTTCCCCAGTGGGGCTTGCTGTCGGGCTCATATTCGATGCCTTTTAGGCTCTTGGGCTCCAGGGGTGCGGAAATGGGAGCGCTAAGGTCGGTGATGGGGTATGCCCGGTCCTTCAGGTAGAGACCGTAGCGAGAGGGGTACAGCCTGTCGATGGCTGCCAGTCTGTCGAGATGTTCCTGCCACGCCTTGTGGGCATCGAAGGGGTCGACGCCTCGTCGGATGCGCCTCGGTACGTGATATACTGTCAGCAGAGACGGGACATCGGTTAATCAAGCCTCATAGATACTTCATTAAAAATCCCTGAAAATAAGTACACCCAAAAATGCCAATGAATTGGTTGGGAAACATTATATTATTTGTGTCCTCGAATCATTTCATTTTTAAAGATTTGTTATTAAATCCTACATAATTATAAATATTACCCAATGCCAGCGTTCAATGCCATTTCTATGTTTGATAACATGACTGTTCAAACAACGGATTCGTTGATAGAATCATTGCAAAAAAACACACGAGGCCGTCACAATCCAGTTTTTGTAACCTTTTAGAGAAGATTATCGAAAAAATAAAACCGTAGTAATAAATAAAAATAAAGAAATAGAGTGTGCCGAGTTATAGAAAATAAACTTGTTGTTCACACCATTTGTACATGGTAGTACTGATACTTATCAAAACGTATTAAAATGATAGGAAATAGGTTTCAATCCAAATATGTTAGTGTTTGATTAGTTTGCTGAGCCAAGCTAAGATTTTATGAAAATGTTGGGGATACCACAATAATGATGATGAAAGTTATTCATAGAACTCACCTCTACATCAACTTGCCGGGAGGGCGCGATAAAAGAAAATCATTGTGGGCTTATTACGTCATAATATTAGTATTATTTAAAGGGGTAAATAATAATAAATGTATCACCTGACAAATGCTAGAAGATAAATACACAGTACCAGTGAAAGTGAAGTCGACGTAACATTCATGGACTAAGTGTGAAGTATATTATGTATAGAGAGGTGACTTCTATCAAATGACGCATGCGCTGTATTAGTACAATAAGGCGTAACTTGCACAAGCAGTAACATAGAATGCCAGCTAGAATATATGAATATAATGAGCTAAATATTATTCATGAAACACCTAATTAAATATTTTCAGATAAAGATAACATTTTATACGATTTATTGTTACTATCATCCCTCGTCGGTGTTAATAAAGAACACTAACTTCAGAAAAATACTGATTTGTGATTGTATGTTTTCCATGTAATGTTAAATCGATTCATCCAATTTCAATCTTCGAGCTGATGGCAGGTTATACATCTTCGCAATATAATCTTAAAATTTCTTTATTTTAATATAAAAATTTATTACATAGTAAAATATAGAGAGCAGAATAGCCCGCAATAACTTGTTATAAAAGTATTAAAAAACTGCATTGTTTGCTTTTCAGAAAAATTACAATCTTTTTTGTAAATGGTATGGTGTTTTACAATGCGACTATACATTCATTATGTAGCATTCGTCATTTAAGATGTTCTGAATTAATCTACACTCTCCCGGAGACCTTTTCTGCTGAAACAAAACGTTGATACAGTTCTAGAACTGAGGCGAAAACTACACAAACAGGTTGAAGTATTTTGTGTTCGATTTCAACACAATAGTGGCTATGCATGAAGCACTTTTGTGTTAAAATTTTGTAAAGGTTATTAATTTCACTATATACACATAATATTATACATAATCGAACTATGTAATATTTACAATGAACATTTTAGCATTGGTTTCTGACACCTAATTGTTATAACACTTTTTGTTTGTATTTCTAGAAAGACTCACTCGGCCGGTCCCTGTGACCGACTTCGATTGTCTTTGATTGCCAAATTGAAGTATCAGTGTGAGTGATGCACTTGCCAATCGATTACTTATTGAACAGGTGATCTATCAACATAGTCTATTTTAGGGTTCTAATTATTTGTGTTCTTATTTAATTAGCGACAATCATTTAAAGTAAAAAAAGACGGTTACCGATTGGCAAGTTGGTTAGTGTAGCGTGTGTGCATGTGTGGCAATGTGTGCGTATTTCGGTTCGTTACTAACCTGGCCTGTACGAGTCAAGGGAGCGCGGGTAGTTGTGGGCATAGATGGGGCGTGGGGAATATCCGTAAACCTCACGGTGGACGGGCAGGTAGCGGTATCCGGGGACGGTGATCCTCTCAGCGGCGGCGATGGGGTCGTCGTAGATAGACTTGCTGTAGGGATAGCTAGTGCTTAAGAGCTCAGGGAACACGCTACGGCGGCTGGGCCTGTACCTCTCCTCGGCTCTGATGTCTTCCGATCCTGGTTAAAATATTTTAGCAACCTTCAATACTTGAACTTCTTTTAGCTCTATATTATTTTCTAAGGTCTAATGCATATGCTTGTGTCCTTGGCCTTGGTCGCATGCTTACCTTTTAGAGATCGCACGAAGGATTGCCAAAATCTGGCTTTCTTCGACGGCGTCTCATTTCTGCCAATCATTTCTAAATGACTTTTAAACATTTTGGCAGTTTATGTCGTGCTCGTGTTCTGTAACAAAAGTATTTTTGTAAAGTTTCGTTGTTTAAATCTAAGAATTGAGACAAAGTTATGTGGAATGCGCGCCTAGCATGTGTTGTCAATATGTCAAAAGTTAACCTTGAGTTCGGCAATATGTGTCTTTTAAAAATATGTCCAGGTGACATAATTGAGTACAATAGCGTTCCCGTGCCTCATAAATAGAGCAGTGACGTACGCGAGAGTTAGCAGCAGGGCCGCAAATAGCCGTCTCGGTGGCTGGCTCGTGTCGAATGGCCCGTGGTCTTGGACACTAGCCAATCTAACTGGTGTCGAGGAGAAACTTGAAAACGGCCGTTTTTACGAATGTCTACTCATTGCTCTGCTATTTTCGAGTTTGTGGCGACCTTGTTGCGAGTTACGATGTGGATAAGTCAGCGGCCTGCTGCAATTTCTAATTACGTAAGCTTCGAGTTAAGTACGCGAAGACGAATTGATGGGTGTTGTACGGTTCGACCCCGGTGTATTTCAAGAGCTCATCCCTCATACATTTTGTTCTTTTGTATTTGTTTGTGGGATACTAGCGCAATATCATTTGAAAGTTGTCTTTTTTTATTTATTTATGTTATCCTATACATTCGGTCATGGGTTTCGTAGCCGCTTATGAAATGAACATTAACAAGTGTTCACATGGGTTTATGCGCTGATATAACAAGTAACCATTAACAAAGTCTGAAATCGATCTTACCTACAAATACTTTTTCGCAATCTGGATTTTATTCGGATTATTCATTGACGTGCGTCATTGGTTTAAATTTAGTAAAACAGAAACACCATTCATCAGAAGCCTTTCAGTTCAGATCGACGTTTGTGTAGATAAGAACATACACTTCACGGGTCTATGGAATGCTGAACATTTTCTATTTTCTCCGGTTATAAACTATGCTAACGTCAGTTCCATATTTGAAAAAGCTTTACAGCTAGTATTACCTCAATGCCAGCCCGTTCAAAGAGGTATCTACCTAAGGTGGACTATCAAAGTCAACACAGGTTCTAATTGTTGAAATAAAAAAAATGGTTAAATATATTTCTGATTTCATAAAAAAATATCGACATGCATATTAATAAAAATTTTTTTTCTTTTTCTTCTTTAGAACCTCTGTCATCTTCGAAGTTTTGTAACATTATCGCAGTTACAAAAGTGAAAGGACTTGGCACAGAACTGATTGCAATTAACTAGGTAAAATTCAAAGAGCTAATATGTATCTAAATATTTATTTAATTATGGGTCAAGAGCACGCAGGTATGTATTGTTTATAAATCTAGATTTTGAATTAGGTGGTTCTAGATTTTTTAAGGTAAGAATAGAAAGAAAAATGTTTTAAATTATTTGTATTCGTAATCGGTATCTGGCTTTGTAATTGATCCTCGACTGTTTTGATTTTCAGTTGAACGATTTATTGTCATTTAAATAACTGCAGCAAACAGTAATTTAGAATGTTAGTGTGCTATATTATAATAAAAAATGCATCATAATTATTCAACATATAAATCTGATTAAAAATTTCAACGCACTTTTTCAATATGTTTGATCTAACGCCAATTGATTCGTGTGATCTGGATTGATGTTAACACCTATTATTACAAATTAGGTCAAGACTTAAGGCCAATGTCAAATATGTTTTGCTACATTCATTTCCATACTCCATTCCATAGTACTACGATTGCATCGTGCCATTGGTATCTGTATAAAAATCCATGGTATCTAGATCAAACACAAATTGAAGGTTAGGTATGTACGCACGAAGTGGATTGGCCGTTAAAAAAAAGCTAGTCGATTGTGAAACGGTTACAAAAATACATGGAGGCGCGTCGATTTGGCGGGATTGCAAATTTGGCGCGGGATGAGTGTGGCTGAAAATAGGCGCGCGCGCGGCCGGATCGGATTCACAGCATTCCCGGATCCGGCGCATTGTCGCACAGGTGTGCCACGCCTGCTACTCTATGACCTATGTACGAACTCATGCAATACGTTACATCAACTGTTACGCAGCGTATCGAGTTATTTCTTTAATATCCATTTTAAGGTTATTCCTTGTTGGATTGTTCTTTTTTTTGCAATATTGGAAAAGCAAAAATTTGCATTTTTTTACTTTTTAATATCACTATGCTTCCTAAAATACAATGCAGAAAGCAATGCATTATTTTGTCTGATATTTAATTTAAAAACAAGTCGAGATCGATTTTAATATGAAAGCTGGAGTTCTGTTTATATAATAAATACACCATATCTTAAACATATTACTCAAATAACTTGTTTAGTAAATATAAACTTTATTAGAAATTAAAATTTATAAAAAAATAATTGAAAACAAAATTGTGTTTGCATTATCATTGAACACAGTGTTTAGAAATTTTTCCATAAAATTGCTTATTTGATTTTTGTTTAATATATATTTTCACCTGTATTATTATAGTCCACTGTCAGAACCACAACGTGGGAGTAACTTACGTGCTGCTGAACAAATGTTACCCGCTTATCTCCGCTTATCTCGACTAATCACCCGCGAGAATACAAACTAGACTTAAGACGAAGTCGCGAACCGTCAGAGACGAAGTAGCAATTGCGCAACTTTAGAGCGAGACGGCGCTACGCACTTCGGGGTGACATCGTGCGCGCGAACACCCCACGCGGGGTTCACTTGGCCCAACCCTTGCGGACTTGACGATACAACACTGGGCAGTTTCTTACCGATTAAATAATGGTCGTTAAATAACACAGTTGTCTGGTTTCGTTGACGAGCCGACGTCGAGTGTCGGACCTGGGCGGGCGCGCACTGGCCGCGTCGGCCGCGAGCCGCACTTGCGCCCGCCCGCCCCGCTCCCGCCGCCCGCCCGCCCAGACCATTCAATAAACATTTTATTTTGCCCGTATTTTACTACTTATGTGCCTACATTCGTTCCCGGATGCTAACTTTTCTGATAGCGAATTTTCTTATAATCATAACAAATAGTAATGAACATTACGTTAACTTTTATTACATGTATTTATAATAATTTAAAGATTATTGAACCGAGGAATTTTCCTCAAATGCTAACATGTTTTCTTTTACTTTTGTTACATATGCCATAATATTTTTCCTTGAAAATAAAAAAGACAGTCTATTTAGCATTCTTTTGATCGAGTCGATATGCCTGTTTTCAGTTTTCATAACAAACTTTGGTATTTGTTTAATAACTTCATTTGGTGTAGAATATTCTGGGGAAGCGATTAAAACCTCCCACATGTATCATTATACATAGTTGATGTAGGTACATATAGATCGCATCGCCCGTGAAAGTACTGAAATAGCACCAATACAGCGTCCACCTGAGATTATAACTTTGTGGGTGATTCAACTTTACATTCCATGTTAATGAATCTGCTTTGTTTATAGACAACTATAGCCTCTTTAGTATAATATTATCAAATGTTTGTAGCAAAAAATATAATATAAGAAAAGATACAATTGACAATAATTAAGGATGGTTTCTTTTAGTACAAGTTGAATGAAATGTGAAAAGGTTTTTAGGCCTACCTATGCGATTTTGATTCGTATCAACTTTATAAACATCGTTGAGAGAATTCCCGAAAAAAAAATGCTATTTTATAACTATTTTCCAAATATAATCTAGACGTTTTTCTCAGAAACTCACTCAAGAGCATCGTGCAGACGAAACTTTAGGCCGATAGCTGGCCCGATGGTTGATTGACGGTTTATTTTGAAAGTAATTGTGAATCCAGTCAAACTTTTTGGTCGGTACTGGATCGATGATACAGGTCGGTGTATTATTTATCTCCATACTGGCCCGATCAAACTATCGGCCGATTAAAGTTTCCAGTGTGCGGAGGCTCTAGTAGTGTTATTACAAAATAATATTTAAGAACAACGTGAACATAATTATGTTAAGCTGAACAGGGTATTACAATTAGAAGGTGTTTATCTTTGCCTGTTACAAAACAGTTAAGATATTTAA
Source organism: Heliothis peltigera (assembly GCA_958496145.1). Taxonomy (NCBI): domain Eukaryota; kingdom Metazoa; phylum Arthropoda; class Insecta; order Lepidoptera; family Noctuidae; genus Heliothis; species Heliothis peltigera. The sequence continues at coordinate 6,117,992 of OY292333.1, forward strand.
ATTTAAACGGCATCATTCATTCTTACCCATTCCATTTTCCATCTATTATTATATTAGTTTTAAGTATATTTATTTGGAATGTATGTACATATATAGCTTTAAAATTCTTAAGAAAGTTTATTTTAATGTTAACTATAATAAATATAAATAAACTTAAACAATGTCTAAGAAGAAGTGTTTAACTCTAATCATTGCCTAAAATATGTATTGTAATCGGAGTTTCTCGTACAAACGTTAAACTCGTGTTAAACGTGTGTTTAACTTTTTTAATAACTCTGCAACATATAAGCATACCTGACAGATATAAAGAAAGTTTATGCGCAAGCATTTCAGTATCTCAGACTCGTGACTGGTCAGGTATGCTATAAAATATGGTGGATTTTTTAAAAGCTTTGGCAACCTAAAACTTATATTTAGATATCAATATTTTTTCAATATCCTCGAAATCTACCTATACATTAAAACGTCATTATCACATTCATAACAGGATGTTTATAATATTCCGAACAGTTTAATTTATTAGGTACTAGTTATAAAAAAAAATGTTTGATGTGATTTAGAATATTTTATTTTTGTGAAAAAGATTAACAAGGTCGGCGCCATCGGCGACAGGTGACCTCGTATTGATACACTAATATTATTCTTCTTGAGTATATTTTAAGATATTTTGTTGATAGTATTTGGATAAGTCATAACTACATTAGCCCGAATTTAACTACTTCTAACGATTCAATAAGTTTCAGGCACCTAACTCCTTATTTTCTTGATGGAGACGCATCTTTAACTCACATTATAAATGCGAATTTGCGTTTGTCTGTTTGAAATGCTTTCACGTACAGGCTACCCGAAACTGTTATATTTTCTCAATCGACTTTGCACCATATGTTCGAGTAATAAAGTTAAAAATCTTTTAAGGAAGTTTGACAGATTGTACTATCCTGATGTGCTGCTAGCACATCAGGATAGTACAATCTGTACAATCTGTACAATCGACTAAACAATTCAAATAAAGAGGGGCTTTATTCCCGCTAAACTTTACCTAAGCTAAACTAGCTCAAGAGTAACAACTCAAGAGTTGTTAGAAGGCATTTTTTTTTGTTTTTCCAGTGCATAAATGTAGTTCTATTGAGAATAAAGCCAACCATGACAAAGACGACTTTGGTACTTGCGATAAGCTGTTAGCAGTGACTTTCAGTTACGACTCAAATATTTATGTCATATGTCGCCCTGTTAGAAACCATTAGTACTGTCAGTACCTATATCTACACTTCGCTGAACCGTGAACATTAGCACTAAGGTTGACAACAGAATATTTTAATGTTTCTCTCGACATTTTCAGGACAAGGTGGCCAATACATAGATATTTTACGTTTTCACTACACTATGTCTTAGAAGGGTTTAAAGTTGGCCTCTTAGTCATAAGCCAAAAACAGCCTTAGCTCATGAGTAGAGGAGGCCAATAAAGCTTGAACTTAATTTTTTGATAATAAGTGAGACTAAAATGTGTAAATTGGGTGAAAGCGAGGGCTTTCCGTAAATGTAGAAGATAATCCGACTGCAACTACCTATATGGATGTATAATAACGATTAAAACCTTCTTAAATACTATCTGTCTGGCTTTTAAATCACTGTGTGAGGTTGGTTATATTTGAATATCTACCAAAACCTAGACGTTTGAAAATAATGTTTCACGGCTAATCTCTTGACAATTTTCTGTGTAATATTACTAAGTCTTGAAAGATGTATTTTTTGTCACGTTTTACTCGTGTCTCTAGCAGGGTTGTAACACTTCCAAGACTGGAGTTATTTTCTTTCTTAGATTTCTATGATCTCTGAAAGGCAAATCGGTCACCTTGTTTAATGAGGGATCTGTTTTCCTGACGCACGTCAGCATCATAGTACGTCATACTCTGGAACATTACATTCAATGAAACATGCTCAATTTCCTTTTTACGATTGTTATGTTTTGAGTGTCTCGTCTGTTTACATTGGATAACCCTACTTATTTAGGTATGTGTGTTGTCTGGTTGTATGGCGTCATGCGTCCCACGTGCATCACCCTGAAACATCACGTTTTATCGAATTTTGGCCCGCATTCAACTGGTTTATAAATAGATTTGCTATAAACAACTGAAGATCGGACAACTTCCGATGGTAGGCATATTCTATTTCCTCCGTTGTCACGAACGTTCGGGTTCATATTTTTTTCAGTAGTAAGGTGCATACGTTGGCTAGACGACGTATATGATGTAATTCATTTTTTTAGAACGTTTTTGAATCATTATTAGTGTTATCAAGGAAACTAGAAGTGCTGTGAGGTCTTTGCCCTTCAAGAGGCTGACACAAGCTAATAATAATATGATGCAGTCTTCCAGGCTGACCTTGCTAACTCCGTTTGGGACAAATTTATCATACTATGACCGTCGTAAACGCTGACGAAGGGATTATATTGGGAGGTGGAAACGTTGTCACGGTCTCATGTTTACTAACACCTTAGCGAATTGGATTTACGGAATTTAACACAGCGTAAGTTTGTTTATGTCAATAAAATATTCAAATATACTTTTTAAAGGAGTATTCTAAGATTTTAGACAAATTTCAATTCGTAATAACGTCTCAATTAAATCTAGGTCTGTAAAAAGCGAGATAAAATTCAATTCTGAAAATAACGAATGACGGAATAGAACACCTAGATAATAATAAAAAATACATAATTTCTACAGATGCCTTTTGTATTGCCAAGCATAATTATAAAGGCTGAACTAAAATTACTACGAGCTGTTCAAACATATACAAAATAATGCTCGACCTATAGATATTATTAGAATGTTGGGAACTTCGGAAAAACCGCGGGAATGAAGCGTCTAGTTGTCGTTAGCCGTAGCATATCTTTACGGTTGACAAATTTATGAATATTAACTAAAATGTAGTATGCCAATTAATTAATTTAATAACATTAGCATGTTTTTACTGTAATCACTTTACGAAGTGCGTGAAATAACTTTCTTAAACGCGTAAATAAAACTCTTTCTGATTTCTATTTTTTAGCGCAGAATTTGATCGTAGAACGTAGCAGTTATAGGCAAATGTACTTTTTAGTAATTGTTAACACTACATTTATTGCCGTTTTAATATTAAAATGTGGAGATTGACTGGGTGTGGTATTTGTTATCTAAGTTTATATTTCGAGATTCACTTTAACAAAGCAATTTGCCTTATGGCTTTCATTATTTCTTTTTTTTCTCGTTTTCTGCTTTATAGTGAACATAACATCTTCAAGTATTTGTTCCTTATCTATCATCAAAAAAAACAATCAGTATCAGATGATATTTATGTTAACATGCTACATCCACTACCTACTCATAATTTTGTGTCTAAAGTTCATGTTTAAAAAATTAAAAACAGCACCATTTGTCATCGCAACAAAACTATTTTAATGCCAAAGACAAATGAGGCTTTCGTCCTTCCATGACGTGTCAACTCATTCGTGACATTTCGAAGTTCGAATGGGGGTGTAAAGGGTGAAAATGTCTTTTGTCGGACGGTTTTTCAGTCAGCGACACCTCATATACGAAACAAGCGTTACCGATACGATGACGACACTCATTTGTTTTATTTATACCACCTACGAGTACATATTTCTATCACCTTAGATTCTCAGTAGCAAGCGCAGTAGCCAAAACATTTAAGATATAAATGATGCAGGTTGCGAGTAGATAAAATAGTAATTAATACACGTAGATAATAATATAGCGTAATTTATTTGTGTCTATGACTATTTGTCCAAACATCTAATGCTAATTATTGAAACGCTAATCGTTTCAATATTTTATTGTTCAATATTTGCGTGTGATTTGCGGCACCGTGTTGATTAATTGAATATTTCTTAAAAAACAGTACCGGGGGTTATAATGGCTTAGATACATATAATGGCATTGAATATAATTTACAAAAGTAAAGATTAATGATTGATAGTGTTCTATTACCAATTTCTTCTAATAAACTTCTACCTTATCAGCTCTTCATTGCATAAAATAAAAGCTTATACAAAATATCTGTGTTTGTGTTAATGTTTATGTGGGTACATATTTTATTGGTTGTAACCCATCAATTTTTACGATACCTACGCTTACATAGTTTCAGACGTGACATAACATTTTGGCAAGTCGGCAATATCTGAATGACTGACGATTCGCAATTGTCGTCGTAAATTAAAACGACAACATCGTTTTCAAAAACAAAGTTATCTTAAAAAGTCTGTGGTATTTTTTAAAAGTACTGTGTATTATGCTATCCTTTCTACTTACACTCTGACGAAGATGTGTTCTGATGTAATTGTATAAATAGATTCGACAGCGAATAAACTATAGCTTGTTTCGTTACAGAAATAATGATGCTAAACAGATGCACTGAGATAGCACGGTAACAAAGATATAGTATCTGTTGACACGTGAACGGACAACTTTATAGCAAACTCGATCGCCACCTTGTCTTATTTATAGGATTGGAAAGAGATGGAGGAAGATTTTTTGTTTATTTTTCTTCGGAAATTTCCTATAAAGGAATGTAAATTGGCTCTTGCATCGTAAGTGCATGCGATGAATATTCTTCTTACCTTTTATGGTATCTTAATTTTTTCATGGTCACTTTGAATATTTATAAAAAGCCAAGTTAATATGGGATTGCCGGTCATATTTTGCTGTCTGCTTGTAATAATTTATCGATATTAGTTATCAAAGCGAAAGGCTAAAACTATTTGAAAGAAAAGAGTGAACTAGACACACATTAGGTAGCTCATTACCTTCGGAATTCCGGACAACAGCGACGGACACCGTTCCGCTTCGGACAGCTTCGTATTTTTTTAGATATTTTAAATTGTATTTGTATATTTATTGTTCACAATCCTTAAGTTATTACGAGATGATCTTTTGAACTGTGAATGATTCACTCACCATTTATTAAAACACGCTATAGTTTTTGATATAGGTAAATTGATTTTACTAAGTCGTTCTTTTGAATTCTACTGTGCTTTCAGTTCGACAATAATATAAATTCTGCACATTTCCTGCAGGCTTAGCATGGCAACCGTAGAAACAAGTTTTGTTTACCGGAGAATGGATAATGACAGAAAGTGATAGATTGACGTAAGATTTCTTTTGACATTTTTTGAAGAAATTTTTCTTTTCTTCGATCGACATAAGTCTATAAGGGATTATATGCGAATTGACAGGTCGCGCCATGCTCGGACAGTAGCCATGTTGAAATTGACAGAAAGAGCTTTGTCTTTTCTTGATAAAATAGATATAGAATCGCCATGCTAAGCCTGCTGAAAGCTACCGTTTAATAACCAGCATGACATTGTCAAGTAAAAACATCTTGACATGTACAAAAGCGGCTAGACCGTTCATTTTACTATCAATAAACGTCACATAAAATATGTTTAAACAATAAATCATCTGCGCAATGCGGAACGTAACACCACCAACTAGAAATGTTTCAGGAACCTAATCGATGCTAATTATATGGCGTGCGGTACACCACAACAAGCTCAGCACATGTTTATCTAGAAATTTCTACGAACTGGGAACGTTGAGTAGCACTTACTAAAGGATGATTAAATTCGTCTAATTTGGAGTTATGACCGACCATCTCTCCTGCGAATCGAGCGTGTCCTTTGCTATGAAAGCAATTGGACTGTTAAAATACGACTTAATTATGGAGAGGTTATTCGTTTTCTCTGAACTTGCGTTGTTTAAGTACCGAAATATGGTATATAGGAAGATGTTTGGCCAAAGCAATTTTTGTTTTTTGAAATCCCAGTTAGAAGTGTGTACTCAACTCGCTTCTTTGTAACATATCTTAAGTTTATTTGGTTAAATAGGAACTGAATAGTATGAAACAGGCTTAATTGTGGTATGCATACTCTCTTTGTACGGAACATATGATTCTTCGGGCTTCAGTAGTAAAAGGTTGGCAATGGAAATATTGGAAGTGAACAACAAGCAATTAAAGTCTTACAAACTATTAATTACCATCGATATTTTTAGGAGACATATGGACTATACAGACAGATACAGTATTATTTAGTGACACAAGTGTAGTAACAATAAATAAAGTTAATATTAGACACATTGTCTACTTCAAAAGTGGCCATTTTGCATTTTCGTAGCACGTAGCCGCTACGACTACGCTATGTAAATTAGAGTAAATGTCTCGTGGAGATGTCAAGCTTTTATGTTTATGATTTTCGAGTTATATTCCAATTATATTTTACTTTATATGAACTGTTATTAAAATGATTAACAGAACTCAGTTGGGGACTGTTCTATGGCACACTTATTTATGTAGGAGGTACAAAAATTTCGCCTGTTCAACTCGGTTCTGCCTTCGTAGTGCGTTGGTTGCGATTTTTCAGACAAGAGGGTTTTCTTTTATTTCTTTTTTTTTGTTTTCTTGATGAAGTACTTGATAATAAATAATATGTTCTCATTAAATCTAATTATTTTAAAGGTATATATTTATCACTTGAATGTTTACAAGTCTACCTAGTTTTCCGCCTTGCGTTCGTTTATTTTAATTAGATAATATAGTTTGTAGATAATAAAGGTAGATTTCACAAGTCTTTGTATGATAACTTTTTTACATGATAATGAGTTCCTTATTTTCGGTACCCAAACTGATGAAACCAAACAGAAAATTTACTTCAATCAATCTATGGCGTCTCACAGTCGCGATATAATTTTGTTAGACAATGCAACGCCACCTTGATTTTATGCCCCTTTCGAAGATATGAGGCAATAAAGCAAACACACGTACAAGATACGAGCAAAAAAAACCTTCTTTGTAATTGTGTAAAAAAACACAGGGGAAATATCCAAACAAATAAAAAACTAATCTAGTATTTTTTTATTACGTTCACCTTGCATTCTGTTCAGTTTTCGTAAAGAATGTAAGGCCACCTGACGGATACACTAGTTTCTTGATACATTTCCTTACGTTTGTTTCAACTGTACATTCTAACTAAAATGCTATAATAAACTGGCTGCTTTTAGCGTGCCTGATTTTTTAGAAGTACAGGCTGTATTTTGAAGTATTTTTTGAACGGTTATAATTTATTTGCAATTCCTTTGCAGAACTTACCAAACCTTTAACAAAATTGCTGTACAAAATCAACTTATTCCACATCTAATTACTTAAAAAGAAACAAAAGAAGATTTTGTGACTTTGTGTTTTTTTCTGCCTCATTTGAGACAAAAAACAATTGACAGTCCTTTTTTAATGTACCTAAAGTTCTTCTTATGAAAAGTAAACAGAAAGAAAATGGATAAAAATGGATGAAAATTCGAATAATTTGATTTGAAAAGACATTTCAAACATAACAATGTCGCGATAGAAACACAGAATAAATTAGACTAATTTAATCAGCTGCGCAGAAAGACCTGACCTCGGGTATAAAGACGTGGAATAAAAAGTTTGATTATGAAAGCAAAGTGCGCACTACTTGAATGATTTATTAAAATACCCAAATAGCTTGGCTTCTAGTCCAAATGTTTTTGATCTGCTACGTCTATTGACGCTTAAATGTCCACTAATTAGATTATCTGAACATTTTTTCTGTCATACCAAGGTTACGTACGCATTTCACGCTCAATATGTAATAAGGGATTTGCATTTGAGCTGCCAATCACGATGGGACTGAGCAAGAAGTGGTATCATTATTTTAATTGTTGATCAAGGGTGACGAAATTAGATTGATAGGATGAGTCTTTTAGGGTATAATAATGTGGTACCACTCAGAACAGAACTGTTCACCACCCATGATAATTAAACATTTTAATGTTTTTATTGGACAATAGTTCTTGCACACTTCAAGCTCCAAGTAGATGTTGAGATCAAGAGATCTTTTTACTTACTCTGCCCGAAATTTCACCAGCCTTTACGCTCTCTCTTCTTTTGCCTCCAAAATATCAGCTAAATTATATGAAAACGGGTTATAATCATACACCTACTAGTAGTTAATAAGACCTAGTGCGTCACTGTGTCAGAAACACTAAATAACATAATTTATCTAAACACAAACTGTCAATGTATTCGGAAGCTGTCGCTGTCGTTCGCCATCAATGAAAGCCACCATGTGTGAGAGTGTTCTTGTTTATTTGTTTTTGGCAACTGTGGAGTCACGTGTTATTCAGAATAGCGATGACGGGTCCCGTGTTCATCAGATACTGAGTATTAACACCATGATTTACGTCGCACTAACAAGGGAGCCAACAGCTTGTATTCAGTGTATTGGGTCTTACATTGTATGTTTATTGATGTCGCAGGAATTACTGTTGTTATACGTTTATGCTTTTTAGTAATACAAAAAGTTACTATGCAATTTGTGCCTGTTAAGTAAAACTGGTAAAGTCCAACAGAAAACTATCGGTCTTTGAAGACCAAAAAGTCTCATCATGATTGAAGTATCGACACATTTTTTTTGTTTTCAGATAGATACTAGAAGGGTCCGTGGTCTAGCAGTACCGTTTCGGTATTGAAGTCAGGGGTTGCTGAAAAGAAAACACGGAATTTTAAACTTTCTGTTTAATGTCATAAGGCGACTGACTGTAGACTGACAAATCCAAACCTATCTATTTGCTTTTCCAGTCGTCTTTATTTGAATGTTAAGCCAGCCATAATCTAATGAAAACCACATTTATGAAAACCACAGTACTCAAACGGAAAGTTATATTTCTCCTACGAAATCACTAACGCTTTTTCCAGCATCTAAACACAGACGAAGACGTTATATATGACGTATTGTTTTCATAACTTTCAGTTTTGATTGTATCGCGTCCTATTACTTATCCATCGCACAAAATCGCTAACAGGCCTCTGTTTATCCGGCGCGAGTGACGCGGGCGTCGATACGCGTGGGCAGGCTACACAGTGATGGCGATCACTATACACAACCAGGGAATACAGACCTCCCCTGCTTCCCTTACCTACTTGTTTAACGGACTTTGAAGAAGAGTATTTGTGAGATAGTAAAGGTCAACGTAAACTGGTTGTGCTACGCTGAAATATAATATCGCCTGACCTTGCTACGAATAGTGCCCGCCTACGGATAGACTGATGATGCGTTTGCACGGATCGACGCTTCACTGATCAGTATTTCGAATACATTTACATGTTATACATACATATTTAATTTATTTAACAGCAGATGAATCTATTAGTTTAAATTGTTTCCTGTTATTTTGTTTTATATATTTTATTAATTATAATGTCATAATTTACAGAATCGTTTATTAATTGGGATGTTGCATTTCGTGCCAGAATTAATGTTTTATCAACTTTATTTGATGTGAATCTGTTTACAAACTCGTGACTATGCCTAATTAAAACATAATCTTGCAGGCAAAGGACAGCTTTGTTGGCTAGTATTACATTTCTATATCACCTATTTCAGGAGTAACTGACAAAATCATGGGTTGAATACAATATTGCCAATAATGGCTACTAAAACATACAGTACATTATGATTTATGGTACACGTGTACTAGTCATCATTAAAATATGAGATGAATCAGTAGCAAGTGGGGGCAGCATTTCATTATTTGGCGCTATTCATGACTTGTGGATCACCCCCTTTCCAGCAACGTATGTAGCGTATTCAATGATTAATATCTGCTGATAATATATACTGTGAAGGTATGTGGAATTATATTTTGAATCATACAAGTGGGTAAATTGGGTCATACCGTGTTTACGTGCCGGCGACCATGGCCTGAACATTTTCAAGTGTTTAGCGCTACCACATAATTATCTGTCTGTTACTCATGTTATGATATCCTACCTACGCTTTTCATTCGGCTATACTTGCGGCTAGTTCATTAAAATCTTGTTAGATGTCTGAAAATAGATCTAAATACCACACAATTTTCCTCGGAAAAAAGCTGCGTGATCTCAAAGATTCGATTTCCAAATAGAATAATAAATCTTTCATCGCGAACTGAATTAGTAAAAAGACTCTCAAAGGAACTAAGATATCCCCTCATGAGTTGACAGCTCGAGACTTTTTGAAGAGAAGCCGGAAACACGTCAGTGGTACGGACAGTGGTAGATGGCGCCATAATAGCGAAGTTGTCCGAGAGAAGCGCGCGCTCCGCTGCTTCCGGCCGGGAGATTTGCGCATAGAAATGGCAACATTACACATTGTTACACAAAACTTTACTAGCGTAATGCCCTCTACGGCGGCGTACTTCACCCCGTAATTCTTCAGGCGCTTCCTCTGCACAAGTTGTTCGGTAAACAGAAAACTTCCCGCACTATCTTCTAAACTCTATTTTATTATAAGTATCTGATCATTGGACAGAACTGTCTGATGTACAAGAACTGTGTTTACGTCGTTACTTCCAGATAGTTTTTAAAAATTCTGACAAGGCACGCATTAATAATGTACTCGTATAATGTATAAGAGTCAATCTTTTAGAATGTTCGTATCTACAATATAAAAATCTGGTTATCTAGTTCAAGATCGCGTTGACTATTCTATTCCGGTTGGCAAATTGACAGAAGCTATAAATTTAATCATATAGCGTGCATTCAGATAATGCAATTTCACTCGAGCTAACATTTGATGGTTTCAAATTTACTGCACCACAGACACGTGAACGAAAACACAAGTGTCTGTTGTAAATTCAAGTTATTTGCATATATTTTAACATTTCAACTTGTCATGCACCACGAATCACTGTTTTTATGTTCATTATTAGTATAAAACGTATTTATTTATGATTTTGCCATAAATCTTAATCTTAATGATTATTTAATTAGTATTAACAGCAAATAAGGAACGAAATGGGTGTATATTATTGAGATACGTAACAAGGTTCTCCTATTATGTAAATAAGCAACTGTTAAATTTCAGAAAGGTTCCTATAGTTTTAGTATTGGTTTTGCAGAACATCCTTGTTTTCTTTAGTTTATCACAAGCAATTCAGCCGGCTACAGCCAGTTAGTAAGTCATTGGGAACATGGATATAGTTAACAAACATCGATCAAGCACACACGGGGAGTGGCCGCGCAAATGTTTGCCGCCGCTGCGCGTTCGACGCGTCACATCGCCTCCGTTTGACGTTCTCACATCGTGTTTACTTTATTTGTTACGGTAATGGACAATTTAATTGCTATCCATACTTGGTCTAATATTGTTTGAGTTTGACACGTGTGAAATGTACGTTTTATTGTGTTAGGTCATTTTGATTGTTTCTCGCTGTATGTTTCGGCAGTAGGGACTGTGCCAGGCTGAATTTAAGTTTATGTGGTACATGAATTTGACAAATAATGAGGTACTATAATTGATTAGGGCAATGTAAAATGTGTGTTGAAATTTTGGTGAACAACTTATAAATACTTACTGTTTCATTTATTTTCTTCGCTTTACTTTATGCAATTTTGCATAAATCTGTACCTACCTAATGCCTAGCAGGTAGTCATTATTTTTAAAAGCATCCTATATGACGAAGTTTGGCGTAATTATATACTCCACCTGACCCCACCCTCAAATTGACTGTTCGTAATCTGCCGACGTGACTTTTAATTCAAATTATAGTCATCCTAAAAGCGACGGTCGTTCAATAATACATTCGCCGCACGAAACATGTTCCAGATAATTATTAAACAGCATTAGTATAAAAGACAAAACAATCAAAGATTTTGTTCAAATGTCGAAAAGCCGAAAGTGCCACATGAGACATTATTTAAAATTGAACATAGAATCAAATGAATAAGGTTGAGAATGGCATGAAGGTTTACCCATATTGTGATGTATTTTTCTTCCTGGCAACAATCGTGAGTTGGTGGTGTTGTAGGGTGCAATTCAAAGATGGCGCGGCACGCGTCGCGCTCGTGTCGGAAGCGCGGTCCGGAAGCGCGGGAACGCCACCCTCGCCCGCCAAAACAATGCCATCGTGTAAATTGAAATAAATTGATGCACTCACATTATTTTGATTAACAATAACATTCGCAGATCATCCACTAAGATGTTTGAAAGTGTTATATCTATCAAATTTAAATTGCCTTCTTGATGATGAACGATCTATTTTGACGGTGAAATCTATAATATTTCAATATTTTCTTTAAAAATGTCACGTCAAAAACGCATCAGCCTTTCAACGATTGAAAAATCTTCAGACTGGTCAAAAGGCTCACGATTTTTTTTCAGATTTTTTAAACTGGAATAATTCCGAATTCTATTAGAAAGGAAATATTAATCCAAATAACCTCATCCCCATAAAACAAGGTGAGAGGCATTAAACATCAATTACTTTTCTAAACCAAACACCAGCAATATGATCATGGCCAGTCGCACTATACAAACAATAACAATTAAAAAGTCTCACGGGTGTAAAACAGTGGGGTGGCGTTCTCCCGCGCCCTCGCCGACTCGTCGCGCTAATTACGCAATCAGTTCTCACAATTACCTGACACTATGACACTGGGACACTAACCCACGCCCCCGGCGGTCTTATCTACACAAAGGTAATGTTTCCGGGATGTTAACAAGAAATGTGTTTTTAGATATTGTACATATATGTATGTATGTCTATGGACAGTATTTGATATAATACGGTATTTGATATAATAAGAATAACTTTTATTGAACTTTTTATTGAAGGGTTACTTTCTATGCAATTTTTCATATCAACTTGTATACTTATTATGATTAGGTACTGTTCAATTTTACAGAAACTGTACCTTTTTTTTTCAGTGTTTCCTTCAAAACGTGAGATGCTTTAACATCGTAAACGATTATTTTTTTAACCTAGGCAACCTTTGAGTATAGGTAACCCTACCCTACCCACCTAATGCTACTAGAATAAAGAAAAAATCTAGAATTTTACTTATACCAAGTTCAAAATTAAAATTCAGGAAACTACTAGAATATAAAAAAATATCACCAAAAGCAGTGCACAGAGGTTATGCTTGTTTAGAAGCTTTTTTCATATCTCTTGTTTTTATAACATGCAAGGATTGATGTAATTTAATGTAAATTTTCTTCACGTAAACAATGTAATAAGCTGTACACGGTAGCCAATATCAGTACTTGAATCCACATGCACTAGGAACGTGTATGGTTTTCTGATAAAAAACATGACGTGTTGCACTAGTCAGAATAATATTATTAGACTTTTTGATACAGACCTTTTCTAACAAAGAAGAGAGCGTAGGCATTGGTCGTAAAAAGTCGTAGCACGTTGCTACGAAATTCGTAGGCCTTCAAGTAACTATATCTATATATATACTAGCGACCCGCCCCGACTTCGCACGGGTGCAATGCTGATACTAAAATTATACATATAAACCTTCCTCTTGAATCACTCTATCTATTAAAAAAAACCGCATCAAAATCCAAAGATTTAAGCATACAAAGGGACATAGGGACAGACAAAGCGACTTTGTTTTATACTATGTAGTGATGTAAAAATGACACAAATATTTCTAGTGTATAATTTTGCTTAATGTAATTTAAACAAGTCTCCGATTATTGCTACGAAATTATTGTTCATCTGGTTCATTAAGTTTTGACCTGAAAGTTCTCCCTACATCAGCAGCAAAGGGTCCGGATATTAGATGAATAATAGCGAAGGGCAAAGAGTCAATTGTTGACTTTATTTATTACACAGAAACGGATTAAGAGGAATCGCGAAATATGTTATTAATTGGGTAGGATGATGCTAACCTTTAATATTTTAAAAATAAAATATTTTTCTATAAATGACAGTATATCTCAGATTCTTAAAATTAAATCTATACCATTGCGTTCTTTGGAATAAGGCAATACCTTGCAATTAAGTAGGTTGGTAAAAAGAAGTTAAAACTGAAGCTCAACTCGAACCCGAAATCCATGGTTGAAATGTAAGTCGACTTTCAATTCGAAAAATCATTTAAGAGCGCTTTAACACGAGTGGATTGTGCCGCGCGTGTACGCTCATATTGACATATGTGTTGCACTTTCAGGTGTCATCATTCGAACCGATAGGTTTATATAGGCTAACTCTTAAGGCTAATGGTACATCGTCCTTCCCGACGGAAAAAAGTCGCTTGTTTTAAAGCATCCCTAATGTTTGTCATATGAAAAATAACCCTGTGTTTTTTCTTTGTTTATAAAGAGGTTGACATAATATCAATAGCGACTCTTTTTACTCTGTGATTTGGAGATGACAAATACCCGCCGGAAGCTATCCATTTTGGCGGGAAACGGTACGCAGGAAGTCGATTCGCCGACCGCGAATGTTGTCGGCGCCACTGTCACACTCCCGGGTAGCGGGTTGTTATGTTTTTAATTTTTCCATGGCATTTTTATTATATGTTTGTAGCTGTTAAAAATAAAATATTACAAAATTTCAGTTGGCTTTTCACTAGCATTCTATAAAAAGTTATAAAGTTAAAATAATGATTGCAGAATGCATGCAAACAGTAAAATAGGTAAATCACCTTGATGCGCAAACGTTATTATCAGCAACTATGACTAAACGGCGATAATGCACTCGGTAAATAGCGGTGCGATAAAACGTTCACCAATGTCATCCCATTACACTCTGGTGCCTTAAAATACATAGAGTCCCAGCTGCCGCAGAATGGCCCGCCTACCGAAACATCTGCATGTTTAGATAACTACTTAAATAACATTTGAAGATCACATAATATAAATTAAACAATCATTGACAAAAGTAGGTGCGTTGCGAATCGCGCTATAGGCGTACCTCAGTTTGTATGCGATGGGGTCGCGTGGTAGCCAGGTGCTCAGCCTCGGTCTTGGATGACAAATTATCATTGTGTTATATAAAAAGACCGACTTTTACGACAATGGCTATAAAAACGATAACACTTTTTTACTGTGCCTATTTGACTTTTGTGTTGAAGATCCATAAAAACTTTTAATTGCCTACCCATTTTGATAATGGCACACATAAAAACTAACTTTGGAAATTTCAATGACACCATATTCACATAACTGCATGGTTTATAAGTGGCTCCTAATTCTCCGATAAGTATATTGACAGAAGTGCACGATTGCGTAATATCATTGCATATAACCATGAGACCTGCACTAGAAATTATTATTGGCAATATTTGAATTTAATTGTAAATGGTTTGCTTTTTGATGTAAAAGAACTGTCTTTATTTACAACAGCCACCATTGATCATATTACTCAGAGTATTCGATTTTCAAAAGTATTAGGTCATTATCAGCTAGTGTAGTTGATACGAGGAGATACCTATTACATACGAAACTATGTATTCATAGTTACGATGAAAGAGAAACGTGAACGTACATACAAAAATAGCTCGTCATAAATCCTCTAACACTTGCGGCAGTGTTCTATTTCAATTAAGTTCCAATTAGCTTCGCGTACATTAGTTGGCGAGGCTTCACTAGGCCGCCTCAAGCCGGCTTGACGGCTCGTAGTTAGCGTGTTACTTACGAACAATTAACGCCTTATAGCGGTCGATTCAACTGTAAAACGGCCTTTGATACGCTAATTGATCTATTGTGTACGTAAAATGTTTCAACTTCAATAATCTTGAGGTCTGATGTATTCTTGAATAAATTATTTTATAGTAACAAAAGATTTGGAGTCTTATCTAAGCATTTAATGTTCGAAAGTTGAGTATAAAAAAGTTTACATAAAAAAAGCTATGAACCCTTTTTAAATTATTTGGCTTTTAACCTATAAACTCAGCTGTTTCAACCGAATAATAGGTATAATAAAAATATTTCTCACTAAGTATACAGGGATAATCGTCGGTTTTGTGTCACCATTACATACATTAAAGTTGTCTTAAAAGGGCTTCAGCGTGTTTGCTTCGGCCCCACGTTCGCCTTCCAAAAATCCGGGACTCTATAATCCCGTGGTCGGAAAAAGACATACAAAATATTTCTTACTAAATAAACTCAATTACACCAACCAATATAACACTAAATAAAGGACGATTGCACACAGATGTAAATAATTGTGAACTTTGAAAATAGTCCAAAACATTTTGAGGAACATACGTGAAGGTAACTCTTGATTTTCTTTATAGGTGACTTAGGAAGCTAGGACCAAAATATTTGAATTCGTACCAAAATAACTTTAGACCTTACTCTGAAGGATATTAGATACAATTTATGTTCTCAGGTTAAATTTAAGTGCATTAGCGGTGGTGTTTCCGACATGGTGTTGAAATTAATTTTCCGTTTTATATGCACTTTCCTATTAGACTTGGCAGCTTTGGAGTCTATTATTTACAGGTATTTTTAAACATGTATGTATGGGTAATTTTGTATGTCCAGGTATGTCTATTTTACGGCTAAAAGTAAAAAGACACTAGTTATTTTTTAGGATTTATTCCAATCATACTATCTAAATTAGCAAATGATAGAACGAGTAGAAAACCTTGTAGTTTAGGGTTTGTATTAAAAAATCCACTGTTAAGAAACTATTTGCACACAGTGTAAGTATGAGCACAGGCTTTGGTAGCCCTTAATATTCCACACTTATGTAAAATACAATCCTGAAGAAATTAAAAAATAGACTACGATAAATACGCGAGATTTTGAGTTTTTTTTTTAATAATATATTATAAAGTAGTGTCATACAAAATGAGCTTTATAATTTCAGAGAACTTATGTAGGTACACAAGATCACGTCTCGTTATAACCAACTTCCATTGATTGATTGTCGAGTCATCGCTCTTATATTGAAGTTGTACGCAACAGTAGCAGTTCTATTATGTTAGGCATCTTTGTGCAAGCCGAGTTCGGATGCTAATCGAATAAAAATGATTCACTTCCTTCCTACAGAGGAGATAATACAGGAGAATGCGTATTGTCTGTTAGTGAGCGAGTCAGAAAGGGCGTACCTCTTGTACAACGCCGACAAATATATTGTATTCTGTGCAGTGACTTCTGTAATGGGATTTTTTTTGTTTATAATTGTGTAATTCCGTTCTTTTTGTGGTTTCATGTGGAACTTTTATTAAATGCCGTACTTTTGATCAGAAATAAAAATATAATTGCAAAATAAATTGATTCTACATTTGAAAAAGCAATTATTATTTAGAGTACTTTAAGAATTTTGTTATTAAGTTTCATATCAGTCATTATTTAATCTCTATTTTTCGATATTCCTCAATGAGCGCATATTTTTTAAAATTAAAACAAAACAAGGTAACTGTTCTAAAATTGTATCAGGACAAAACGGAAACAAGTTCCCCTCACTCATAACATTGACTTAAATAGCGAGCCGAAAATCAATTGTATCTCAACATGCCCATCGCATTGTTGCGATGACCAAACTGATGCTTTTGTGTACTACCCCTGACACGCAACCAGAGGGTTGGAAACTTCGTACACGAACATATCGAGTCAAACATCATCCATCGCCGTATTTGTACAAAGGTCATTTAAACTTGGAAGAGATAAGTCATCGATGGTTGCTGTAAAGATATTAGGGTTGTGACAATAGTGTCGATTGATAGTCGTAGTAATGAGTTGGTCTGGATATGTCGACTAATTACACGGTGCACGGCGGGCGTTACGATTTGCGATAACAGTAAAAGTCCTCTAATGGCCAGTTACACGACTCGAGTCAACTATGTGGCACTTTCTTAATGGTTCACGCCACGAGATTAATTGTGCTGCTATAAATTTCGCCCCATTTTATAGTTTGCAGTTTTAGGTACGGTTAGAAAGGGTTCATTTATTAGACTTCGAGGTTGGGACAAAAGCTTCGTATCTTTCTCAAATAGCGTTGATCACTAATGGTTGAACATCGGATATAACTTTTGTGTCACACACCTGTGTGTACACGCCACACTTTATTACCAAAAAAATCAATGACCAGTTTTTACAAGACACATTACAAGTGGCTCAAAAGTTCCGATCTACGTGAAGTCATATCCGATTGTCTGTAATGAGCGATGAGCATGTCCCGCCGACTTGTGGGTGGAAACATCCCCTTCGACAAACGACAATTTCTTTGTGTTCATTGCGTAAAAAAATCAGCGCGCTATGTTTGTCGCACAAGACCGACAAGACGACGCGAATCGCATCCGCTCTTCCGACTTTTGTCGGCCTTCCTATTGTAATGTCCGATATTTTTGATAAAATTACGTCACACAAAGAGATGGCCGCTCAATGGCTTGTTGTTCAATTGTTGTAAGCTCATTGAACGAATGATATATGTTCGGGGTCTATTCGATGCGAGTCTTTCCTTCCGATCTCATTTGGCTTGGTAATGTTATTGCACAATAGTCCAATGTTTACTGAACATTACTATCTATCTGTCCGAGAGGGATAGAAGTTTAATTGTGATGCGTGATGTAAAGTGCGTTGTTGGAGTTTGGGATTAACAACACGTATAGATAGTATAGAGCTGGTGCTCTGTTCACAACAGATGTCTATTTATATAATAGGGTAATTATATTCATTACTAGTAATGAATATAATTACCCTATTTTCATACGTTCCAACAAAATGTCACAACATTTTTGTGAACCGTTCTCAGATCAACCCTTTCGACGACGCCACAGTACTTTGTCAGAATTAATAGCCCGTGAATGCGGCCCCGGGGTTTGCAGTACACTGCCACAACTTTTCTGATTTTCGGATTGTTTTACGCATTATTAACTTGGCAATCCAATTACGTAAATATTATTGAAGAGGATTTGTTTACTAAGAAAAAGTATGTTAATCATGAATTTACTACGACAGTGTAATTATAGCTAGAATGCATTATTCATACAAGAATCAAATATGACATGCAACTTATTAAACATTTCAAAAGAGGGTAACCGATATTAAAAAGTAAACGGACAATTTAAGTCTCCTTTTAGTAAAACATTTGCGCTGTAACAATAGGGAATCAATCTCCATGTGGCGGGGTGCAATATAAAACGATGAATGCTAAAACAACTGGCAGTTAGTAGGGTGTGAAGGCGGGAATGATTAGGCAATATCCTGCGGAACCCTCGGGCTCGCCCTCCGACCCCTGCCGTTACATCTTACTTAATGCGCCTCAGCTATTTTGATCGGACATCTGATTTCGGAAGGCTACAATATTGGCTTTCGATATCGAAGCTAATTTTATGGTTCAAGTTGATTATACTTACAGCGATGTATGATCGGATTAAAGGTTGGTATTATTGCCATATTCTTATGCTGATGTGAGATTAAGTCTTAAAAATTGACTTTACTCTTGTGAGAAGGTACTGCTTCATAAGTAGAGACCGGATAATATGCATTTGCATATTTGCATATGCATTTGCATATTTAAGCGATTTTCAAGGCTAATAGCATATTTTTACTAATATCTAGTGATGATGCATATTATTGCTATAATTTACAGTAGGTAGGTATTTTTCGAGCGTAGCGCACTCGGCAGCCGCGCGTATTTTGTTTTGGTAGGTACTCAAAAAATGAAAGAGTACAAATGATCGCGCCGCCGCGCGCTCGCCTACCGCGCTACTCCCACCTATTATGCATGTCATTATTACTTTGATTGTTGACACGCTCGTGCTCTCGATTTTTTAATAAAAAATATAAAACTTAATAGTCTTTTTATTTTATCAAATAACAATAAATTAAAAAGATACATACATAATAAAGTAAAACATAAATAAGACAAGTATTTACTAACAAAATACTTAAATCTAAAGGAATAATATTTACAAAACAAAAAAAACTCATTTAATGTTGCATATTCTGTCAGTTTTCGTGCATATTTTAGGCATTTTTCATGCATATTTGCATGCATATTTCAAGCTTTTTATGTTGCATATTATCCGGTCTCTATTCATAAGTTTACTAATCATTTTCAGTCTTCAGTTCTTTATTTGGTCATCTTTATGATAAACAGGAGGCTTTTTACCTACTATATTTTAAACATAGACAGGTAAGTAGAAGATCCTAAGAAGGCTAAGGGCCAGTTTCACAAGTTGCTGATAAGTTCCAGATAGTTTATCTGGCAGATAATTTCATACAAATTCTGTTCCATTTTCTGGTAGATAGTGGCTATTCGTAACCTGTAAAACTGGCCCTAAGACTAAGGTATAGGTACAAAGAGTATGAATGGCATCGCTTTGATAATATTTAAATGAAGTGAGCGCAAAGCATGGCTAAGCTACGTGAACCAGAACGTTTATTAAAGGGATCCATCACACCAGCTTTGCGGCGACACCCTTTATTTCGCTTAATTAGACAGTCATTGTTGACAGCCGCCGACACTAGGTGTCTGTGTTTGATTTTATAATCAGATTGTTTGAAACACATCTGTTGCTGTATAACTTTATCCCTATTTGTATACATACATATACAGCAAAATCAGAACATGACCATAGTCTTGACCATTGGTGTGCAAACACTGCTCTATTGTTATTATTTTTTCAATAATTCCGTGAGACGTCTGAATTGAATGTTTAATTACAAATGAAAAGGATATTCCAATTTTCCAAAAAACATTTCTTTATAATTCTAATTGCAAAGTAAAAAAATGGAAGATAAGAAGATAAATAAGTATACAAAATTGTTGTCAACTGATCCTCTGTAATTTAGTATGTAATTTATGGAGATAAATAAATCATATTTATTATTATTACATCATTTTTACCAGTTCGGTTGTTATATTAATAGCTATTCGAAAGACTAGTATTTTGACTTTGACCTCATTTTAAGAAAACAAAATAATATTTCAGTATTTACCGATTTCACACGTGCAAAAAATAAAAATACGTCACGGCTTTTCGCAACGTCTAATGCATTCAATAATTTTGCTCTTTAAAAACAATTGTGTAATAAATTTAGAAATTCACTTTGATGTTCACGTTATTGCCCGTCAACGAAGCTAACAGTCCTCCCACTATTTAACACATGCAGATTTATTTTTATCTAGAAATTGTTTCTAGACTTACAACTCTAGACTAGACTCGACATCGCTCTAAACTTATTATTTTGATGCATCGTTTCAGTGGGTTCTTCTCTACGGGTCACAGAGTTGATGTCTCTGTTATTTTTTTTCCAATAATTCTATTTTTCTTTTATGTCCTTTTTATTTGTGATGTAAAAGCCATTCTGCAGACGAATGCCTCAAAGAAAACAAATAGAAAAAGTACATAATGTTCAGCGCGTCAAACGCTTAACGACTGTGTTCAAAGAGCATCATTAACATCGAAGGTGACATTCCAACACACATTATGTCAGTTTGATTGCGGCCTGACTTGATTAAATCTTCGCCCCGTCTTCGTCTTGCCATCTTGTCAATGAAATTTGTACCTTAAGAGCTTGTATTACGGTTGTTAATTAAATGGGGAGTGGAATGTGATTATTGCTAACAGCTTTACTACGAGCTTTCTCGTGTAAGGCCATAGCCTAGAAGCCATATAGTCATAAAATTCCCTATCGAATCTCTCTATCGCTCTAAGCTTGCTGTAAGAGAACTCAACTCTGTTTAACTCGACTTTATACATATCTAATTGTATTTTAAATGTTTTATACATGTATTTATGTGTGCAAAAAGAAATACATACTTATAAAACAATGTTATACAAAAAATACAGGTAATTACCTATACAAACTGAGGAACCTATAGACTAGGTTCAAAATTACCTAATTCTGCTTGACAGTTTTCAAATTACATGTATCCATTCGTAACTTAATCCAAATTGAAAAAGCGTTCTAGCCGTAAAAAGAGAATGAACAGATTATCCGGAATATCTTGAATTGTATTTGGTTTAGTTATAATATCAGATAAGTAATTTTCAGATATTACGCACTAAAAATAAAAACATAGTCTATAAACAAAGCTTTAAATGGCTACGCATATTGTTATAACAATAGGTATTCTCACGCCTTTGATTTGTAAAATAGTCAAATACAATTTAAGTGTAGTTATAACGCCGTGGCGCGTCAATAAAGAGCGTGGTTTTAATAAAGTTAACACATAGTTCGGAACAGCATCGGAGAGCCATAGACACGACTCGGATTAGCTGCAAATCCGCGCATGGGCTCGCATACAATGAGGGTGCTGAAACTCACAAAGTCAGCGTATTTATCACGAGCTGTAGCGGATAGATGTGTAATCGCTATTATAACTACAATAGCTGAAGATATTCTTAAAAAGAAGAATTTTTAACCTTTTGACCGCTACGTCTAAAAAAAAAGACGTGCCCTTTGCACCAAGCTAAGTATTCATTCATAAATAGCTACAATATAGTAGAAAGTTACTTTAAATTAAAAAATGTTTAATAAGCTTTATTCACGTTTTAAAGTCTGTCATGTAGCCGTGACCGTGGCAAGCTAGGCTGACTTATTGGCTTGTCATCTATAAGTGACTGTGGCCGCCAAAAGGTTAAATAAAGCTAGCTAGGTCAGCAAATATTTTGTTTTTATAAATTCAAATCATGAATAGGTACTGGTTGTAAAAACTCACGTATGTTTTTATACAATTCAGCAATAATTTACTTATTTTTATAAAATAAAGACTAGAATTTTCTTTGTAATGACTTTATAATGACTTGAAAAGCATATTTTAATGTGCTTAATATCTTTGAAACACTTTTAGCTCATCACTTGGACCAAACACAAGCGTAAGGGGTGGCAGCAACACGACAATCAAATGTACTGGCGGTTTTAATATTGTTGCCGATTTATAAGGATAAGTCACACGAGTAAATATTAAATTTGTTAGCGATACTCCGAGATTAAGTGGGAGGGCCGCACTCTTGTACAGGGAGGGGGTCACGGTCGTTTATTATTGTCAAATACTTAATTTAATAATGATAAACTAACATTTGATTTTAAAATATTTGTAATATTCTATCTTTAACAACTGCTAACTGGAGGGGATATAAATACATTTTTTAAGAATACACGCATTATGCATAGTTGTATGCAGGTAGATGTGTTAGGCGGGTATATGTATGCAGGCCAGATATAGAATACAGATACGTATAAAGATTACATTTCTAAATACAGCTCAGTATCCGAAAATAACAGCATTTATATTTTGAGAGTTTCGTTCCAAACGTCGGAATCACCTGTTATTTATATTTAACGCATTTCGAAACTCTGTCACGGTCTTATTGCATACTGTCCAAGACGCTAATCGCGTTTTAGCCGGCCAGAGCTCCTACTACGAGTATACATATGTTCCAACTACAGGGATTTGAGTATTAATCCGTATTAATGTCAATACTTGGTACTATTTTTAAAGAGCTAGTGGCTATGTACCAGTCCCACGGATGTTTCGATCGTAAGGTTAAGCATCGCTTGGATGGGTGACCGTCTTTTTAGGACCAGTTTCTCCATGTTTCGGAAGAAACGTTAAAATGGTAAGTCCCTGCTGTCATTTCAACATCTTGCACTTCTCTTGTTACTTGTAGTCACAAGCTAGAAAGTCTGACAACCAGTCTTACCAATGGTTATCGGTAGCAGTTCCTCCGTGTTTCATAAGGCACGTTAAATAAGTAGATAAGTCCCTGTCGTCATTTCAACGTCGTTCACACTTCTCTCATTACGGGTAGTCAGAAGCTTGAAAGTCTGACTACCAGTCTTACCAAGGACAATCGCTCACTCTACGGCTTCATAATCATCTTTCGTTAAGGCGTGATGTTTCATACTAAATGTCGTAGTGTCATACTGGCATCAGACATTATTTTCTAGATATACTGCACAATTGGTGTTCTATACATACATACATACTCAATACGCAAGTACCAGACAGCATGATTTATCAACAACATTAAACCCTGTTCAAACAAAAATGAAATTAGGCCAAATCGTGTTGCAATCGACAATGAGCAATGGTAGAATCATTAGATAATTTATCGCAGTGCAATATCCAACATCATCTATAACGATTAGAGTGAAGGCGCCCTTCTGTCTCGCTGTAACGCCTCAAAGTTCAAACAACATTAGTTTACAACTGCTATGGGCAATTGGTACAGATTTAGAAATGTTCACGCCTCTACGATCAATGTCAATCGTGGTATGACAAGCAATCTTGTCGTCAATAATCTTATGTGCGATATATTTATTCAAACACATTTTAATTAAAACAAAAAAATCATAAACGACGAAGATATCGGCGAAAAAACATGAAATATATATTTAAGTATAGTTACTTGTATACATATATAGGCGCTCGAATTGAGAACTCCCTTCTTTATGGGACGTCGTCGAATTGGTATATGTAGTTGGTTGATTTCTAGATGGGACTAAAGACGCCAGCACATCAAACTACTACAATCTGTTAAATTCTCTTATAGATTTCCAACTTTATATTATATGATTCAAAGTTAATTGAGAAAATTTGACAGTTCGAGGAGCTTGATGTGCTGGCGTCTGTACCAAATGGATCATATGAAACCAGCTAGAGACTTGTAAATAAGAATGTTATATGTGACCAGATAATGTTATAACAGTATCAGGGGTATATAATGAAGTATATTTCGCAGCACTGTAAAAACTGTCAGCATACCACGCCAGTCTTTTTAATATAACGACACAATAACTAGGTGCGAACATTACGTTAGCAACAATGGAAATAAGTTGCGTCATGAGACTTCCTCCTAAGCATTCTCGGTACATGGGGAGGTACATAAATCTCCACATATTGCCTGGCTCCGAGTATCAGACTGTAAGAGAAACAGCCAACCCTTGGCTCGCTCGTTATTGAGCTCTCACTCCTTTTGTCGCTGTCCTTATCGCACCTACGCTGAAATCCTATACCGTTGTTGTCTGCCGTCTCCCTCCAATTTCAATTTACTCGAGACGGATTTTCAGAGCTTCATAAGATTGCCTGACGTAGTATATGCTATAAAAGAGGATAATTTCGAGTAACTTTTCCAGTGTGAAAGAAAGCTTCTTCAGTCCTCACGATGGAACTAATTTCTAGTGGAAAGAATTTTCTACATCCGTTAATTTGATGCAGAAATTACCTCTTTCTCGCCTTTTAATGTGGCAGTTTCTTGTTTCTTTGTATGAGCCATAAAAAAAATGTCGGAATAGTAGTTTCTTCTTTTCAGCCCAGCCACTTCACTAGGAAGCCGTCAAAGGGGAGCGTTTGTGGCATTGCTGTCCAATGAAATGAACAGCTGATGATGATGAGTGCTTATGTCACTTATTCTTAAACGAATTAGTATCAATTAACCCATCTTTGCACTCGGGTAAAAAAATATTAGTATTTTTAACCGACTTTAAAAAAGGAGGAAGTTCTCAATTCGGTCGGTATGTTTTTTTTATGTATGTACACCGATTACTCCCATGTTTTTCTTTCCAAATTCGTTTCTAACCCTATAAAAATTAAATTCATATAGTGACTTATCAGTGATTTTGCGTGTACTATGCGTCGCTACGCGATTCGTTAGGTAGCTAATAGAGACGACAATCTTTTGTTCTTGTTAGAGAGTAAGTGCCTATATAGATGTTGCCGTCTCGCTCTCACACAATGGCGGCACATAAATCTACTGAATTCGGAAGCACCATAACGAAGGAAAATCCTCGAATGCTTTTAGTATAGTACTTTCCTTATAGCGCATGAAATTAGAATGTTAGTAAAAGCAATCTTGAAATTAACTGAGAGTATAGTCATTTCGGTATTTTATTAAATATTGTTATTATTTTGATACCCAAGATATAGTCATGTCTAGTTTCTTAAATTACCTGTAGCATTGTCTGGCATAATAAATGATTTTGACCCTTCTTTTCAATATATTTTAATTTGTTGCGGTGCTCTTACCTAGGTATCAAAATTCTGCGTAACCTACCCATGTTTGCGGGTTGTTCGCAAGAGCCTGGCCGTGGCCCTGGCACACAGGGAGTTCCAAAAGGAACATAGTAGCTTTTAGTCAGTCCGACACTCCCTCCAGCTGCACCCTCAGCAGGTCATTTGACAATATCTTAAGAAAATAAAATGGGAATATTTATGTTTTAAATAGTAATTATGGTTAATATCTATTAATTATTGTCAGCCATAATTAGCAACACTAATCCTAGCAGAAAATTTATATTATTTAGAGATTGAATTATTATTCCGATAAAGCGGCAATTTCTTCAACACGCCCAACATCTCGCACGTGTCTCCTCAACCTTTAGACGGTCCACGGGTTTTTCATCATCCTCATAAAACCGCAAGACATTGAAAGGGACACATAAATTGCGTGCTATTGACAATAACAACAATAGTACGTGGTTTCTCATTCATAAGGATGTGACCGAGCCTTCTGAGGGCGGGGAAGTCATCGGCCAGGAGTGGGTGTGATCTCCTGTGACCGTTGCCGCATTTCTACAAGAATTAATGGATGTTGTAAGAATAATCGAAAAAAAACGGATAAATTATTTTTGGATCAATATATTTTTATACATTCAAACAAAATTACTGTAGTTTCATGGTTTAACTTCTATAAAAAGGATACTAAGTATAAAAAAATAAGCGTTATCACAAATAGTGATGGTTTGGCAAAAATCTGTCAAAATTTTAATGCCGTTCCTTAGCCTGATAGATAGCTATAGGCTTTTCAAAAATCGGTTAAAAGACAGCGGTGACATCCTGTGACATCAGACAGCCAGGTTAAATGATTTCAAATTATCACACATTAAGTTACTTGGTATTATGATTTGGTTATAAATAACGAGAAAGTTTTTTGACCGAAATTGTAATCAATTTCAAGTACGACTTAATTTCAAGTACTATATAGAATTTGTAACGACTATAAAAACTGGAATTCGTTCGCATATGAGGTCCGAGCCGTATAAGTTTTTTGTTATAATATAAACATGGGGAAATTAATAAACCTTCCAACATATTTTATTTGAACTAAGTCCCAAGAGCTTAAAGTTTTCATAAGCTCGAGTCATTGCAATAATTTATAAAGTGCAGTCGTAGGCAGTATGCGCGTACGCACAGAGTGTGCGGTCGCCATTCAAGATCATCCCTCATTGTCCCTTTGTCCGTCTGTCAGTGACGGCCCAAACATGTATTCTCTCAGGCGTTAGAAAAAATCTATGTTTACCTTTATAGTGGAGCGTATATTTTTATACAAAGTATGGTCCATAATGAGGAGTTTACAGAATAACGCCTGTCCACAATAGACTAATGTGGCCAGGAATTAAAGGTGCCGTGATCAATGGACACGACTTCACAGCTACGGCACCAAGAAAGTACGTTACAAAGCAACGACACTTCATGGCTCTGTTTTACTTGTTGAATTGACTATGTTTATGAAATCTTACATATAATTATCATCATCTCCCGAGCCTTTTCTCAACTATGTAGGGGTCGGCTTCCAGTCTAACCGGATTTAGCTGAGTACCAGTGTTTTTACAAGGAGCGACTGTCTATCTGATCTCCTCAACCCAGTTACCTGGGCAAGCCAATACCCCTTGGTTAGATTGGCGTCATACTTACTGGCTTGATAATTCTAAATCAATACTTAACCTAAGTATAAAATATCAGCTTAAATAAACATTGTAATCGTCAAAGATATATCAGTGATGCGAAAACATCAAATGGATAAATTAAATATAATTTGACCGTCAAAAATCTGGAACAATGTTTTAGAATAAGGTCGAAGAAATGTTGGCACGGATCTCCTTGTCATGAATACGTAACTAACAGAAACAGTTCCCGCGATTGAACGGTCAATTGTAAGCAAATGAATTTTACGTTCTAAATATGCCAGAATTTCATAAGTATAACAAGCTTCTTGTCTAGGAAATACTAGTTACAAAATTTGTAGTTTAATATGAAATAGAATTTTCTAGAATTGCTTTGTACAGTTTTGGCTGTTAGATCATATTTATTTACGAGCTTGATAACGCTATAATCAGTACAGACGACAGCAGATCAAGCTACCCAAAACCGTAAAATTTTGCCAATCGGCTTTGAACCATTATGCTTCAGCGATAAAATTGAGAATCTACTAAGGAAATTTGACAGATTGTAGTAGCTTGATGTACTGGCGTCTGTACCTTGGGTGAGAACAACTAAAATGTGTTGATGCATATTTTTAAATATAAAGATAATATGTGACCCTTTTCTCTACAATATTTGACCATAAACATATGCTAAAAGTATGTCAATTTAATATTCTATACATAGTAACTACGTGTGGTACTTTCTTCCGAGCCATACAACAGAGCAATTGGCTACTCGACGGTACACTATGGGTGGTCGAGAAACTCATTCATCGATCAGCTTTGTAACCAGGATCAGTGTAAACAGACCACCGCGGACACCGCCGGACACTCTCCGGACACTTCCGGACGGATGTTCCACGAAACTAATTGTATCAACCGCTACAATTGTGTGAAGAATTTTATAATTAAATGATATTGTATCATTCGTAAAAGGTTTGACTAGAATTAAATAATTAATTGTATTTAATTTCCAATCAGCTCTACATACATACATTACAATAGAACAGTAAATGCAATAGAATTTAAAGAATATAGTGAACGACATTTTGGCAATGTACTTTTGTCAACCTACCTATAAAAAAATATTCTACGGATACTCTACAATTATACGAAGAACCTCGGCATGTGGTTTTTGGAAAACGAGGTGATTAACAGAATGATATCTTTTGACTTTTGACTCGTAGTCATCATTATCCTTCACCATCATCATCATCATAAAATTTTACTTAATACATAAACATATAGTTCTCAAAACACAACGGTTTAAGCAATATAATCCTTATGCAGCTAAGTGCCTCCATTAATATCAAAGCTATAATTATGGTCATTAAATAATGGAATAGCAACTATTACCTCTCTATGACTGCACAGATGTGATGTATTTGTTTTAGACCAGAGCAAATTTAAACTACGTCGAACTCTCCCTGAAGATACCACGCATAACCCATCGACAAAACAATTACAAGATAATTACTAAGTGTAAATAAAAACACAGCAAACCCACATCTGTTGCCCAAACTACAATTGGTTCCTTCGCGCCTCCATCTTATCCCAAACACATGGCGCTTTATTCTTAACAAGACCTTTGAAACAATCAAGAAAGGGAAACAAACAAGTACTGGACTTGTCACTTCATAAACTATTGTAATAAGTAACTGTCCAGTCGTGGGAACTCAGCCTCTCTGTCGTTCGCATCCGGATCTGTACCTGACCAAAACATTTTTTGCATCGTCGTAAAACACTCTTCAGTAAATGGGTGTCCATTGATCCATTCAAGACTCCTCTGTCTTTGAGTGTCCGCCTCTCTGAATGAATGAACGAAGCTTGAGGAATCACTCACTTGCCCACGAGTGTCAGTTGTTAAAGATACTTGTGTGTTCTTAAAACAAATGGTCCAAGTTTTATGAGATACATTAGGCGAGCTTGAATAAGGTTCAGTTTAACGCTACTTTATAAAGTTGAAACGACGTCGTATTTATCATAATCTACAGTCGACTATAAAGTTTTTCCATTGTTTATTACTTGTTTTAATATTTGTTACAATATAATAAAGAGAGTTAATTTAAACTTACCGAATAAAGCAATGGGAAAGACAAAAATTAAGCGAAAGGATTTTAAAATTTCATTCATAAAAGTTATCTACCTGCGAATCCGTTGCTCGTAGTACGTAAAGTTGTATTTTTTTATGAATGAACACCATCCATGAATGAATGTGATCAGATAGGTAAGGCTTCCGCCTTTTTCTATACTGCAGATCGAAATCAATTTCATGGTCCCGCGCCGTTGCATAAAACTAAATTCTAACACAAACAGACACCGTAACAACACCGCATTTTTGCGTGCGATTTACTCGAAATAACAAATTGTTTGAATGAACGCCTCCGGAGAATAAGCTCAATCGAAACATGGTTGCGATCAGGGACTCCATTTAACCGAATAAAATGTCATTCGACATTATGTACGAATATTATTTTATTGTTGTTGTACCCTATGTGTGTAATATGGCCATTTGATTTCAATTGTTGGTGTGACACATTGAGTAAAATGCTTGAATATTCGAAGCTTATTCTACTGAACTGTTACGAATCATACATACAGCGGGCCTACATAACGTGAAGTCATACAATAAGGTAGCATTGTATAGGACCTGTAATCAAAGCATACCTATAATCAATTACCAATAATTGCGATAAATGTTATCAAACAATACAAATAGATTGATACTAAATTATTATTGTTATCATTATTGTTTATTTTATCTTTATATTGTAAAAATGAGTGGCTCATATTAAAGATAAAATCAGTATTTCTTATCGACAACTCCTTGAACAATAGCTTTGATATCTAAAATAACATAAATATTTTACAACAACACACATCCTGATACAATCGGCTAAAAGTTAATTTGTAAAATTACAGAATATGAAACACATTTTACTATGATAAAAGTGCTACTAATTTACTTAATTATTTTGAAGATGAGATTCAACTCATCCATGTTAGACCTCCAACGTCATAAACCTGCCGATGGGCTCTCCGTTTTTTGTGTTCCGACGGCGACACACTGTCTGGGGTACAGAATACTGTCCCATTATAGTAACACATAAATATTCTCACTTCATTTTTGCCATTACAAATCCTTTTAGAGGCGCGATTCATTGACGTGGGTCTCCTTTCCGGTTGCCACCAATAAAGGAACCAATTATTAGAATTATCAACGCGAAGCCGTTCCTCTCAAAAGGCCCTCTAAAGCTTCCGAATTTCAAAGAAACGCGCGTAAAAGGATAAGGGATTAGCGTAATTTAGATTATTGAATGGAATAAAAGCCGAATGCGAGGCAATCAAATACGTACAAGTGTGACGTATCTTTTTATACGGTCCGAGCTAAAAAACTGCGACGATAACTTAAATAATCGGAAATATAAATTACTTGGCTCGTGTTTTCAGTTTGCGAAGAAATAATTTATAGTAAGGAAACTTTTTTCTAGTTTCCGTTGTTACGAAGTCCAGCGTTGCCTTTGTTGGAAGATAGAATATCGGAGACCCCCCGCAGCAATCTAATTCCCCCCTTTCAAATGGTCAATCTAAAAGTTTAAACGTTTTATTTGTTTCTTTTCACGGACCTTTTCTTTTAACAAATTATAGTGGCATCGCATCAATAAGGCGTTTAGTTTTAGTCAATGTATTTCTGTTTAGCTTAAGATGGATGGGGAAAGTTAAGACTTAGATGCTTTTTTTTAACAAACGTTACACAGTATTCAAATATTTATATTGCTTTATTTCATTATATAAATAGGTGCCTAACCGATGCCAGCACATTAAGCTACTACAACCTGTCAAATTTCAAATTTTATCGCTGAAGCATATACATATTATATAAAGCTTGAAGTTGATAGGGAAAATTTTACAGTTTCGCTTAGCTCGGTAGCTTGATGTGCTGGCGTCTGTACAAACGTCATCTACTTATTAAACATTGGTAGCTCTATCATTATAATAAAGTAAAAACCAATACCTACTTACGTACGTATTGTTGACACATTTAACTTGCCCTTAACGCAATGCAATTACGGCTTGCAAATCAGATAAGATTAGCGAATGGCGATATGACAGACTGTAGGAAAAATGCAACGTGCCGACCAATAGGCAGGCAGGCTACAGGTACCCATAGAACACAATATAGTTGTGTCACACATAGATAAATGCATAATATTTCCATTGCCGACGTGATAGCTGCACCGATATGCAATTACTGTGTTTATCGATATTCACGGAAGTAGAACGCATGATCCCATTCTATTATCTATTTTCAAGGATGTCTGTTATTTGTCATAGCACAGATAGATAGGTTACCTACATTAGAAAATTTTACCTAGAAACTTCATCAGTGGAATAAATAACTAATAAGTTATAATAACCAATTTAAACTTATATAAATAAGCTGAATTATAACTCTCAAAAAACATATTTTCTTTTGCATACAACATGCTTTCGAATACATAATAAACGATGATAATTTTTGCAATGTGTGTTTTTAAATAGGTACCTACTTATTGTAATATAGGACATTTATTTTTCTATACCTCCTTGTCATTTCAAAATATTCCTCAAAGCACCTCTACTATGCTTCCTAACCAGATCTCATCATAGAGCCATCAGCCGTGTTCGGGTGGGCCTGATAAGGATAATTAATCATGAGCCAACAGACCGAGTGACCATTAGCAGGGTGCTGACTCACGGGCGGCGCGATGCTCGGAGGACGAGCTAGATAGTGTTGTTTTTCAATGGTCTACTTGTTAAATACTCTTTAGAGGATAAGCCAAGACAAAATGATTCTCAGCGTTTAAATATTGATACTAATGTTTGAAGACATTGTGAGTTTCTTTTTTTAAATTTCAAAGTATTGAAATGACTGGCCAGTCTTTAGTAAATCAAGTTTCTTTTGTTATTTTTTAAACTTGAATTGCTTGACCTCTATAGATTGTTCGTTTACCTAAATTGAGTCTTTCAGCTGCCAGCAACAACTTTTTGCAACGACGCGTGTGTCCAACACTTAGGTGGTCATTGTAAAGTCAAGCAATCTGTGGTTGCCATTGGTAACGAGTAACAAATCTGTTGGTAATTAATTGGTGATGTTTGACAGGTCATTCACAACAAACAGCGGGGAACCATTGTGGCAGCGTCCGGATACGCAGTCATATTGACGACTCAATCCCGCACTTCCTGACTCGTGCGACGTACTGAAACTATTGTACTAAGAAATATTAGTCATTTTGTTAAGTAACCATAGTGGTTATAGTCAGTCAAGCTGCATAATATATTGCAAGCACTCAGTTGAGTCAGGCAATTATCATCGCCACGGGATATAAAAGTATTTTGACTGTAAGTTTACCAATTTTTAATAAGTAACAATAATAATCATACAACTATAACATTTTTAGATGGTATGTCTGATGAATCAAAGTATAAATGGTAAGTTCATCAGCTGATAATACCCTTTTCACCCAACAAATAAAGAAACGACGTAAACTCATTTATCGAAAGCCAATAACAGATTTACTTGTCCAATGTCGCCGAAGACAAAAGTGGAAACTTTTTAAATTGGAGGGACGAGGCGCGACGTCGACGTGTAATAAACGCAGTGCTCGCTACGTTTATCGATTTTCTGATTTAGCCTCCCCCGGCAGATAACGACGACAGGTAACAGGCCAACACTATTTACACGATAAACTCACTTTAACTTGTGCATCATTTCAAATACATTGTCTAAATTTGTTTTTATTGGTGAACAGGCAAATAGCTTTTTCTTAACGACTGCCGAAAACAGTCATGATTAGGTACCACTAGATATACTAGGTACTACTAGATATAAATCACTGAAAATAATAACTTCCCAATGCAAAAATTTCGCTATCAATATCGTCGAGCCCTGATTTAAGAGCGAATAAGCAAAAAACCTCGCAAGATACGACAGTTATCAATTAAGCTTAATGTATAACAACAATACAACCGATAAAAAGCCCAATAAAATAAAGTGTAGCATTAACAAAGATATACGGCGGACGCAGAACAGACTTTCCTTTGATTGGACGCCGATTTATTGTGCGGAAATGCCGTTACTACGTAATATTTCCGCCCCGCGCTATTCATTTTCCCTTTTTTACAGAAAAAAGGGCGCGATACGTCTTAATCGAAGCATCTACTTTGTCGAGGGCGAGCGCCGTATCGCTCCAACGTCACAGACAAAATATAGTCAACCGAATCGCAACAAATATCCGCAGTTATATAAACTGTTGCCACGGTACATTTTTAGCATGTGGTGCTATTGTGAAGGCATTAGGATAACCGAATTCGTTTACGCGGCAGGAGGCCGTCAGCGATAGATTGCTTCACCGTTAGTTTTTGTCAAAATAATACAAAATGACGATGATAAGTTGAATTAAATATATCTTGGCCAAATTAGGCAGACCTACTCCAAAAATAAAGTTACAATAGCAACATAGAAAAGGCTATATGAGGACTGTTAAAGACCAAGCGACGCTTAATAGTGAGTGCCAAAAAATATCTACGTTGCAAAAATATGACCGCAATTTAATTATATTATTGGCAGCAAATAAGAATCTCGTCCTTTATCCAATCAATAAGACAAATGACTGCGAACATCGCCCTGCGGAATCGAGACGTAACCCCAAAACGCTCGCATCCGCAGTGATGATATATGCGAGGGTATTTCCTGACACCGGCCAGTAGCTACTTGATTTAGCGGAAAGTCAGATAAAACCTAATGCGCACAACAAAAAATATATCACAATACCAGCGCCATAAATATGACGGCCTGTCGTAAACCTTTATGTCGGTGCGTTGTTGCTGGCACGTGAAAAATGGCTGCTGCGATACATATAGGAAAACTAAAACATTTTTGCGAATGGTGGATACTAGGAGAATTATTACGCAACAACACATAACTCGGTACGTAAAACAGGCATCAAGAAAAAACTATGAATGTTTTCGTAAAACTCACAATGGTTTTTTCAGTGGAAAGGGTTGCATTTGTAGTGTGAGTTATGGAGCCGTCAGCATTTTATTAAAAGCTTTTACTCGGTATATTGTTTCGGGCTTTAAATATTTGCGTTCGAAAACGTTAATCCGTATAAAAGCCTTAACGACGTGACGACAGGCAATAACAAAAATGAAAGTCATCGGGCGCTCCAGGAAGTA
This sequence comes from Heliothis peltigera, assembly GCA_958496145.1. Lineage (NCBI taxonomy): Eukaryota > Metazoa > Arthropoda > Insecta > Lepidoptera > Noctuidae > Heliothis > Heliothis peltigera. The sequence goes on from OY292333.1 coordinate 6,152,652, forward strand.
AGTTATTAATATTCGTTAGGTATACAACATAACGTGTTTATTAGAGAATGGCAATAAATCGGGCCGGGTCGCGAGGGAGCGCGCCGCACGGTTAGCCGCAAATGGCTCGAGCGCGTGTCGGCTAAGCTCTAACGATGTTCTTCAGATCCTACTAACATATTAGATGACTATGATTTACTATCACATCAGATTAGGAAGTATATTTTGTAGAAATAACTTTCCAACACGTGACAAGGGTGAATTGATATTAGATGGCAAACATTAATATTAGCGTTATTAAAACAATCATAGATTGACATGTATATTAATTTACTAGCTTCCGCGTATTACCGCGTCCCGTCGGGACTACGATAAAAGGGCTATCCAACATTGAATCATTTTTCAAATCGGCCCAGTAGTTCCTGAGATTAACAAGTTCAAGCAAACAAACATACAAACAAACTCTTTATCCTTAAAATATTACGTATACATTCCGACACAGCTTCTCTTCACATTTTTGTTACTTGGTGATTTCAGATTTTTTGACATGTTCTGGTATCCTTACCGTTTCTTCATAATTATCTCTCATCGGGACCTAATGCTAAAGACTAATATAACTTACAATTTGAGCACATTGACTTTGGAGATAAATGTAGAACAATTATCTAATATTCATCAATCAGGCATGTTTTGTGTTAGTTAAGTTTTAAAGCCCCCTACATAGCACCACCAACAAAGCTCTCTCTCAAACCAGGTGCATAGTTGATGTGGCCACGTTATCTGTTTCAAGTCGACTGCGCGCTGACCGACCCGCAGCTCGTCCATCATAACGATATTACGCTTACACAGACAATATTGTATTTCATATTGCTATTCCAACACGCCATAACAATCAATATTATACTCTAACTATAGCACACAAGATAGAAAGTCCTTTGTACTTTTATAACAAAATCAATACACCCCGCATTCATTCGGTACAAGCCATGCACTATCACCATGGATTATTGTTATAGAAAAATCAATCTTACATCCTCTGCACTGAATCCTTTTTTGATGCATGCTCATGTGTTTGATAATGTTTTGTCCAAGCGGCTATAATACGCTAAGTCATAAATATGAAGCACTTATTAGGTCATATCATGCTCACAAAAGTGTCAATGAATGGGATAAAGATAACGTGATGCACAGGGGCATTCTCGTAAAGTACGCAAACTCACTTGTAAGTCCTGGCCATTAATTGTTAATACGAAGCTAATGGTTGCTATGAAAGAAAAAATACCGGTTATTCTTTAACAAAACCTCCTTTTGATTATTTATATGGTAACCTATGCCTAAAGAGCTACATTCGTCCAAAAAAATACTTTGATCAAGACTACTACAGCACGCCAGACAAACAAACATATAAACGTATTCCTTAACAATCCAAAGATTTGCTATTTCAATCGTCTATGAGCAATTTGAACGATTGGCCCACACGACCCGTTTATAATAACAAACTGTCATTCTGTCAGCCGGCTGCCTGTATTTCTTCATGTTGTTGTATTAAACTAATCGGCTTATCCTCCGCTTCGACAATCAAGCGCTTCCATTGGGCCCTTTCACTGCGACAGAATCGAAGGCGTTTCAAGAATTTATTGAAAATAATTCTCAGTTTGTTTGCCATTGTTGAGCTACCGACGACTTCAGACCATTGTGTTTTGTTATTATTTATTTAATAAACGGCTACACCTCTTTGTTGGAATGTTTTCGATCAATGCTATAGAGGCTCGATTCATTCTCAGATTTGTAAGTAGAAGATATTCACACATAGATAATAAGGTCCTTTAATAGCCCTGCGTCATTTGCCGATTGGCTGGTTACATTTATTGTATTCAGCAAATAAAATATCTATGGGTTTTATAATATTTAGGTAATCTAAGATAGAAATGTTAAATTTATTTTTATCATCTATAAGGACTTCACTTAAAACACTGATATTCAGCTAAATCCGGTTAGACTGGAAGGCGATCCCAACATACATAGTTGTGAAACGGCCCGGGAGATGATGATTCAATTCTTTTAAGTACGATGACAAAGAGATTTTCACGTCAAATAGTTTTGCAGGTTGATGTATAGTTTATGTAACATGAACAAACTCAACACTAGATGTATCTAAAAGTAGAAATAAATAGAACAGGTGGATAGAAAACACTACAGCCACAGGTATTTCAGTAATCGGGTCGCAAGCTATCGCGGTTGGCAGCCGACGATTAGATAAACGGCCGGGACTGGTAAATATTGTAACTGTAAACAATGATCGGTCGCATCGACTTGTCGTCCGCACTATTTGCTTTACTTGGACTGTTTGATCGGAACATCCTCTGTGCTAATGTGCAAACTACGAGTCTATTACACTAATAGTGATGTTGACACTGAAAATAGTATTGGTACCGAGTCGCCCCAAAAGCTCCAACAGTACTCAGGAGCTGCTTTTCAAATCTTAAACCCATTATAATCAGCGAAGTTCAATAAAATTGAAACACAGCCTGTTACTACAGACCTTTTCAGTTTAGTATCAGAAGCGTATTGGTTCCATGGATAGATTTATTCATTCAAAATTGGATTCCTGTTCAAATCTTATCATTTTATTTATTATATCTCTATCAGACGCGCTCTAGGTTCGCGTTCAGTCAAGGATCAGTACTGGGTTCACTTCTTTTCTTGGTTAAAGTTCTTCCATCTGTTGTGCGTCATGCTCAAAGCCCTTTTTTATTGTATGTTTATGACTTAAAACTTTTCTCAGAATTCACTATGAGGCAAGTAGTTTAACAGTACAAGCTAATATCCCACTAAGTTCAATTTAGAATGTATCAAGTACAGTTTACTAGAGATCAGACGGAAAAACGACCAGCTGACGACCATGCGCAAGATTTTGAAAGGAAAAATCAATGCCCGGGAACTGCATTGTAATCTGTCCAATTTATAGCCGAAGTAAAGCATTGGCCCTTCCTGGCTGTTGCCGTGGGCCTCACCGTCATTCCCACGTTCCCAGTATCGCATTCTATTCTTCACTTTTAGACTTCAGAATGACTGCAATTGGTTTGCGGACGATTGGAAGACAATTCTGTCGGTAGGTCTGGAGTATTGTAAGATGAGCGTGTAGATGTTTCATAATATATTTTTTAAAGAAATACGCTGCCAATGGCCGTTTTTACTGTCAATACTTATAGTAAAACTGTCTCTCAGGCGCTATTGCCGATTCGGGCTAATATCGTTATGTGGATTTTAAGGAACTTTCACAAAGTAGCCAGGAGTCTGGAAATTGGTAATTGATACATCCGAGCATCGAAGAGCACGTAAATGTCGGACCTGCATCTATGGCTGTGCAAATTCTTGTGTATTATAAAAATTATGTCCTGGGCAGTAGCTGATCTCCTACGATCAGTTTGGATGCTCATCAGCTGAGAGAACTAGGAGACCAATCATTTAAACCCAATACCTGGGTAATTGTTTCTACCGTTTTTAATGAGTAGGTAACCCTTTTTACAACCACATGGTTTGGTATGATAGATTCTACAGCAAAGATTTTTTTCATTGACCAATTTTAAATTTTGAGTAACGAGAAAAACCGCATAAGTTGGACGAGGTTAATCTTTGACAAGTGTTTATTTAAAGTGATTAATTCAAAGCCTTTTAAGCCCGTCGTATTTCCCTAATTTATCATTGTTAATCTGTTTTAGTATCATGTACTGTTATACTATACGAGGATGCGAAGTGAAAGCGCTGGCAAAAAGAAAAAAAGAAATAATTTTCAATCATTTTAATATATATTCTGATAATAATTTATATATAACATATTTTTACAATCTTGCTTTATTCAGTAGTCTACAATGGGACAACCTTAAACACTGTGAAAATTGATATTATGTCGGACATACACGTAAGTAGTGAATGTGTATTATTTTTTATTTTCTACTAACATCATATACATTTATGAATGCACATAGATAACTAGATAATCATAATTTCTATACCGTTCGTGAATACTTTACATTCTCGGTAACTAATCACACATTTATGTACACAATATACATCTATCGTTACTTAATCTACTCATACGCGTACACGTATGTTAATATAAAATTTTCATTTGAATATACATAAATAACTATAAACTAGGCATATTCGACTATGATAATACTGAAACTTACATCTAGATATTGCATTCTGATAAAATCTGGTCATTTCTCATAAAATTACTTAGCTAAAAGTGACACAGGTTTTTACACAAATATACAAACTCCAATGAAAATGGAATGCGTGATCATCACATAGTGAGCGCCCGCGGCGGCGATCACACGTCTCAACTGAAAATTTCGCTTGACTCATTAATATTACACATAATTATATTACAAATAATTAGGAACTCCAGATACCTTAAAATTTCCAATCTAAGTACGAAAAAAGGTACTCGTTAGTCGTATTCGAGTTACTATTTGAATTGAACAATACTTTTTTCAACAATTTTTTAACGAAAACTACGAAAATTTTGCTCTTAATAATTTGAGTGTCATCGGTTTCCAAAAATCTTTTACTGTTTTCTTATTTTAATTAAGGTACTGGTTATAACTGTTACTATAGTATGAATTTAGTAAAATATTTTGTAAAGTACGGTATAAAGTCAGGGAGGTGTTAAATATGGAAATCGATTTTTGGAAACCGCGACACAGGGACTAGTAAATCACTTGAAACTCCTCTAGGTTCATACACTTCACCACCAGCAACCGCCGCCTTGAGGCGCGTGTCCAGCGACGGGTGGCTGATGGTGCATAGATTGGTGATACGGGGGCAACGACATACCCAGAGGCGGCAGACCATCAGGCTTACCTACACATGGCCTTCCATCCTTCACGAGAACTGGCACTGCCACTCGTCTCGGAGAGTTCAACCCTCCTACATTCAAGTCATGAGCTCCTTTTTCCTGAACAGCCCTCTTAGTCTTGTACCTGTGGTTCTGGAACCAAATCTTCACTTGGGTTGGCGTCAGTCGTATCAAGCTAGCGAGGTGTTCCCTCTCCGGGGCGGACAAGTACCTCTGCTGACGGAAGCGCCTTTCAAGTTCGTATGTTTGTGCTTTAGAGAATAGAACTCGTCGCTTGCGTTTCTTGTGCGCGAGGTTGTCGGAGCCGGGGTTGATGCTCGGCTCGTGGTCATTATCGTCGTCGTGTTCGATATCATGCTCCTCATCATGGTCCTGTTCGATGTCGTGTCGCGCGTCCGTCACCGGAGGTGAGGCGGCCGACGGACCAACGTACGATATCTCTGACGCTCGCGATGTGCTATCCGGACTGGCCTGCTGACCAACTACACCTTTTGACAAAAGAAACATTTTTATGAGTAAAGTTAAATATAAGAACATAGATAACAAGGCATTAAACTCGCACTCGACTCTACTGACATCGTTTAAAACGTGGGAATTGAATTAATAGAAAAACTAATAGCAATAAAACCACAAAACAAAACTGCGACGTCTGTACCAAACACTCACAACAAATCTCCACTTAATCTGCGAGGGTTACGCTCTATTTAACTCTAGATGCCATGTTCCAACAAATAATGGGACGTGAAAAAATCGCGGCAAATATTACATTGTTCCGTATTCACCCCTCGAACGTTCAGTTTCACACGGATATGATAATACGGGCGGGCGGGAGCGCGGCTGGGCGTGGTGGACAAGCGGGGATAGATCATGCGCGGGGAGGGGGAGGGGGGACATTGCCACACCCACCCCCCGGCAGCTGGCTTTTGTTCAACGATCGCCCTGCTTACCTTCATAAGCGCAGCCAGGAAATTTAATAAAGTATCGAGTCACGAATTCTCTTTATCCTCAACTTAGTGGGTTATTCTGTGACAATGCAATAAGCTAGGATGGGTTGCCTTATTCACAAATTATTTGTAAAAAACGAAGTTATATCGTAATTCTATAAAATAGGAGTCTCATTAAAAGATTACTACATAGATACAGTCTCTACTAAAACAACTTATTAAAAAAAAAGAACATTAATCTTCAATCATTATAAACATCAATCAATGTAAAGACCGACTACAACGGACCTTCCCTGAGATAAAGGTCGCAACACAATAAAATCTATAACTGTCATCGAATAATGAACAAATAGCATCCCTAACAGCCGCAAACATGGTGTAATTGATAGCCGACAGCTGGCTGCCAGCCCCACGAGCCCATCACCAACTATTGGTGACAAATTCGTTCCACGTCTCACCCCTCGCGACAAACAATCACAGTGGTAGCTACCCCCAAATTGCCCTAAAGGGCGTGAACTGTACACAACCCCATTTAAGGCTCATGAGATTTTATTTATTTTGGAATTCATTGCAAATATCGTGTGACATTGATTCTAGGATATGGAAAGCTTTTGAGTAGTTCTCTTTTGATTAACCTAATCCTGGCGTAAATTTGAAATAAATATTTAACCATGCATTAGTAATTCTAATAAATGGCTAACTTTTGTTAAAATTCTAGATTTCAACTAATCTTCGCTCATAAGAAACATATTCACGTCTACCGGCTCCACCAAAACCAGTTGTTACATCCATCATGACAATAAGATTACAGATTTGGATCATAACTAACAGATAACGGTATAACTATTGATACAAAACTTTCACATCACCCATTTGTCCACTTCAGCAAATATTTGAATAATCCTAATCTCGATGGTAATGAGGCACTGAAACTCTCAATAAGCCTATCAATCAACGCCAGATAGAATTGGTGAACAGGCAATCCAATGCACAAGTACATGTACAATGAGCCGAAAGTGTTAGATAGCGATAAAAATAATTAATGACAACACTAGATTAGCGGGTGAAGGCACTCGAATGAAGGAGCATTTCAAAAAATAATCTCGGCCTCTCCAAAGCTACCGAACACACATTACTTTCGAGTGGGTCAACTTGTTTGTGTATGATAATTCGGAGATCACCATTTTGGAGATAAATCACGTTGATATAGGCCTAAATATACCTTATACAGACTGTGTGGCAAAAAATTGTATGTCATCGAGTACCTACATACGTATGAAACAGGTGACATTTTCAAACAATATTTACATCTTTAGGTCGAAATTAAAACTATGTAACTGTTATTTTGATAAATGTTACGTAAAAAGATTTTTTTGAAGATATATAATCCTATAACAGAAGAAGTAAGTAAGTAAGTATAGAAGCCAGTAAGTCTGACGCCAGTCTAACCAAGGGGTATTGGGTTGCCCAGGTAACTGGGTTGAGGAGGTCAGATAGGCAGTCGCTCCTTGTAAAACACTAGTACTCAGCTGAATCCAGTTAGACTGGAAGCCGACCCCAACGTAGTTGGGAAAAGACTCGGGAGATGATGATGATATAATCCTATAAGTAACTAAATTTAAAATTTCAACCAAAAAGTTTGAGATGTAAGACCCAACCGGAAAAAATACACCATAATACAAATGATAATTTAAATAATAATACTGTCAATTTTCCACTACGTAACCACGTATAGTTCGAAGGTTCGACTGATACTTGTTATCATTTATCTCGGATAAAAGTGTCTTTTGAGATGACGACTTTATAAACTGTGCGCTATAAGATTATCTGTATTAAGACGGCACTATTGATAACAGTTCCCTACTGATACTGTTTGTTGTCTAAGGGGCCTTAGTAATATGTAATGTTTAATACAGTTATCCGAAGTGAAATATAGTAATAATTTCAGAAAACCAACATACCACACAAGCCACACGAGCCTTAATAGGTTCGTAAGTATGTATATGATTAATTAAGTACTTAATGAAAATTAAGTAGTTATATATACCCTGAATGTAAAGCTTTGATAATGTTTTAGAAACTAAACTGATAGCATTAACAAAGATAAAGAGCGATCTAATCGCCCTTTATAATTACTGGCATTCAATGTACTATTCTCTTTCAGCCTTTTTATCGTAACATGGCTGAATACAGGCATTTTCTCATTATCGCAAAGCATTAGCGTTAGAGACTTTATAGTCCAGGTTCCTCGAGATGTTTCCTTCACCTTTAATCAATAATTGGTGTCCAAAATATTCTTAGAAAGTACATACATACAACTTGAAAAGTTCCATTAGTTCTTGCCTGCCCTAGAATCGAACCCGCTCACACATACTTAAGAGGCTGGTGCTTTAACAACCATGCTACCACGACTTACCAAGACTCTAAAATATTAATTAATATTACTTGAAAGAAATTAAAATCACAGTTCTTTTCAGGACATATGTATATCCCCAAAGTGGGTGGTAAATGAATCAGTCCCCCACTCCTAATTGAGTTGCGAGAAGCGCCACTCTGTAGGCCTATAGTGTTTATTGGGGCACTTCGCGGTCGAAAGCTAATAACTCGAATGAAGCATCGCTAGAGAACTCTTCAATAGAGAAGCTAGATCAACACTGACTGGATTGCTGTTTGCTTTAAACTTTACGGAATAATTTAAGTACATACAGTTGACGGGAGAACTTGAGTTTCATAACTAGTTAAGTGTATTCTGTAACCATCGTAATTATTGATTGATTAAATGGACGATGAGTTTTTTTTATACATTATTCAAGATGACGCTAAGATGTTAATTCAAAATGCAATCTCGAAATGACTTCAGGGTTAGATAAAAACTCATAATTAGTACCATTAAGAAACTTTACTTCTAAAATATAGTGCCAATCTCTAAGCTTGTACAGAAGCCAGCTACCCGAAATTTTCAAATTTTCCCAATCAACTTTGAACCATATGTTCCAGCGATAAAGTTGAAAATGTATTAAGGAAATTTGACAGATTGCAGTAGATTGGTATGCTGGCTTCTGTAGGTACATAAAAGTATAGAAGGAATTTTAAAAATATTCTGAAACTGTTTGATTGTTTCTAGATAGGTATAGAATTGAAAGATCTGCCTAAGACATTTAGGGTACGGGTGGCGACAGACGAAGATGCAACAATTTTCAGAAGTGAAGTGAAGTCAATACTTACAGCTGTTATGCACATCATGGTGATCCAAAGACAGCCAGGGCTGGTGGTGGCGCAGCAGCTCATGAGAATACGGATGGTGGGGGGGCGCGTACGGCGGCAGTTCCAGCGAGCACCCACCGAGCGCACCCTGCGCAGGAGCCGACTCCAGCCCTTTGCCTTCATTGAGACCGAGGATGTCTGATATCTGGAAGCCGGGCCGCTGACCTGGCATTTTCATGCTGTCCAACAACCTATGACAAAAAATAATAAGGTCAGAATTGATGAATATAGAACTCCTTTTTTATTTTATGGTAAATTTCTTTTTAAGCCATTTCTTTTCCTATTTAAATGACTAAATTACGAATAGGCTTAAGGATAAAATGAAATATAGATGAAAAAATTGATAAACCTTTTTTAAAGTTACACAAATGGACCCAGCTGTAGCTTAGTGGGCGTATGAACAAAAGATTTAAACGCGCATAAAGTGTCAGACACTGAAGCACAATGAAGATCAATTAACATCTTATAAAGCTCCTTCTAATATAAAATATATGGTTCCTATCCAATTTATGCTCAATACTTAAAATGTACTCACAGTTAAGACATAAGACTAAAAACCATAAACTTGAGAATTACTATTTAAAAAGACGCTATAGCTCGACCTGACTGACTTTCACAAATAGAGAAGCAGACACGTAGTCACCAACATTAATCTTACAACTACAATCCTAAAAAAAGTTGAGTAATCACCAGAAAAAAAATCTATTCAAGCTCGTCAAAACGTTATACAAGCACCCACACTCCTTGACAAATAAACTTCAAAACTCAAGTCATCTTAAACAGCGACAAGTCTCGACGGCATGTAATTGAAAGAAAACATTCGAAATTCCATCAATTCAGCCATTGTAGTCAGAGAGCACCTCTCGAGAAAACGTGACCCTAATAATAGATGGTTTCTTTACATTGAAAGAGTACCATCGGCTGTGTCAATCAGTTACATGTAGCTGTGAGGTTCCCGCGCCCGCCGGACGTGACGCCGTCAATGGCGGCTCACGTAACAGCCTGCAGGTTGTAAACACCACTATTAACAACCTCTCACTAAGAGGTGCAAAAACTGTCGCATAGAATGTCACGATCCTGATCCCTGCCAACGAGGATTAGACGTGTTGCGGGACAAGTGTAGCGGTAACTACAGAAGGCAAATAGCAAAATAATGAAAAATCATAGATTTGAAGAAAACTTCAGCTAGAAACCATTCAAAAATACCTTTTAAAAATCTAATCTGCTTCAACAATATACGGTCATAACATGATACATTAAAAGCTGAAAAAGCTAATAAAATAATCACTGGATCACTTTTAATTCACTAATGATCACATATCCGAGTCTCACCCGGGGAACGCGGATCGGAAGGCAGCCGGGTAGAGCGCCGGCAGGAAGGCCGGGCCCCACGGCGGCAGCAGGATAGGACTCCATGCCAGCAGCGATGCCGGTGGCAGCAGCGGCGGCGGTGACCGCGCACTCTCGCCCTCCTCACACTTCATCTCCCGACCGGGAGAACTCGCTTTCGGGATAATCTTGACGGTTATCAGTACACTCGCGTCAACACGTGCTGCGCCTTGCGACGCCGCGTCTACACTAAACAACCCTCGAGTGGTGCTCGGGGTGAAGAACACCCCGCGCCGCCCTCGTACCTCGACAGCCTACTCAGCTCCGGACTAGCCTCGAGGGTGCTCCACTGACCTCGGCCAATAGCGGCGCGCCGCCGACTGGGCGGGATTCCCGGCGACCAATCGCGTCGCGGCCGAAGCCTTCCCAACAAAAAAACTGGAGTATACACTTTGAATAGAGGAGCTTTCGACGTAGCGCGTTATGTTATGTCGCTTTTTGTAATGAGTGCGAGCATTAAGCCCATTGTTGAGCCGGGTTCGTTATGGAAGCCGCTCCAAACGCCCGGATAACGATTTTCTTTTAGAGTGTTTTAATAAGCCCGTGTAAGCTTATGTTAACAAAATATTTGAACCGATTTTTTTATTGCCAATAAGTTCGAATACTTTATTTAGAGATTTTGTGTTGATGGTATTTATTTTATAAGAACTATCTATTGAAATCAAAATGTCTAAACTATTTTTTTTTCTTCGATTGTACCATATTCGATTTTTTTAGCACCTTTTCATCAAACATTGAAGACTATTCTTCAATGAAATATAATATGATTTGTACCGGGACTCATGCCTTACCCTAAAATTAGCACCACACCATAGTGACCAATCGTCCTCATCTTTCGATCCAAATGTAAATCGAACCAGCAACGAGTACCTACACAAAACCTGTCCTTTGTAAATCTGCTTAAACGCTCCGTCGGGATGTAACAGTCCTTGCACATGTTGAAGTACTTAGCGCATTGTAAATAGAAACAATGGGATCTTCTTCGAACGAGTACAGAACCCACTATCAGTTTATGAGTTGCACGTGTGCGCAGGCAATTGTTTTCGGCGCTTCATTCAGTATAATTCGGTTATTGTTCAAATAGTCATTTGAAATCACCTACAATTATACCAAACACATGTTGCAACTTGAATGGAAAGTTCTACCAGGTGTTTCAGCTTTGCGAAATTCGTTGCTTTGAGTACAAGATCCACGTAGTACATAAAAATATACCATTGTAAGTAAACTTACTTTTAAGTTTGTGCCTAAGTAGTATATTTTTTTTTTATATGATATGCTTAATGACTTGCTTATTGATTGTTAAGTAATAAAGTATCTAGGAGGTGTAAATAAAGGGATGAAAAAACTTGCATTCTTTTATTGCATATTTTCAAGGAACGCGAAAAGATTTCGCTACTTATAAAAGAATAATATCCATATACATAGTTTAATTATTACAAAACCAAGTAATTATGTAGGTATTCGCCTATTCGGTACCAATAAATAAGGTGTAACTAGATAGGAAGTTGAAAAAAAAAATATTTTGAGTATACCTAAATCAATGGCGGTCTCTAAAATAATTTTGCACGGTGAATAAGTATTTTTTTATATGATGTGCATACATACTTTCAAATTTAAAACAAAGGTAGTTACTCAAAAAACTATAGGTACAGTTTATTTGAGATTAACGTTTTGATGAACCATGAAAAATTATTTCGTTACTTTAAATTTAGTTAAATCTAGTACACAGCTTGCAGCGTCAGAAACTGCGTGACAAAACTCACATTGTCATAAGTTCAAGAACCCGTTCATTATAATTAAGACAAAAGAAGTTTGTTTTACAACTTGCAGGTGTGCAATTGGAGATTATGTAGAACAATAGCTTTAACTGGATAAATAATTCGTTGAAGTCGGCAATGGAGGCCAGGCCTTTAAGGAAGGAAATTATTATTTTGTCCGTTTGTTTCAAATGTGATATTAATTTTCAAATGAAATAATAATTTGTTGTTCAAAAGTGGATTCTTTATACCCGACTGCGCCACGCAAAGGGTTACGTCAGTTATGTGTTTAATCGTCAATGTGGGATTTTTACTTAGTGTAGCCACGTTCATGGTTTCAAAACCTATCCGTCGGGTAAGTTTCAGAGATTTTTAAGAGAAAGATTTTTCAGAAATTTTTCGCTTCAATATCACGATGAAAAAATTCTTTAGACAAAAATCACACACATTCTCGTATGCTTCCACTTTTTAAATGAATTCTTTGATGAGACTCCCAAAGTATGAAAATGTTCTTATCAAATATATCTTGTTCGGAATGAATTAGCCAAACCATATGCATCAGATCATCCAGGTATTTCCAAAAACATTATAGATTTATTTTAAGAAAAGCGCCTGTTAAAATCCACATTATCATCAGAAGTCAGTTTTACGACTTGCAGGTGTGCAACTGCGGATTAACTAAAACAATTGAGTTAAGTGCTTGAACTTGTTTACAATAAGGGTCTTTTTATTTAATCTTTGGCGAATTCATTTTAACGGATTCTCTATTCTCTGTAGATCTCTGTAGATTTTGTGATTTAGTAGACTTTATATAAATCTGTGACTTGTGACACAGTAGTTAATAGGCATATTTTTTTTTTTCAGACGCCTAGGCCCATAGGCTTTTAGTAAGAAAAATAACTTTACCTACATATATTAGATAACAAAAAATCAAACTTTAGCGACGCCGCTGCTTTCACTGGTAGGTTTATTAAGTTTCAAAGAATATTCAAAATTAGCAATTAACATTTTTTTTATTTATTTGCTGGTATCATAAAGACAAAGATTGCATGAATTCTAAATAAACATGTAAATTATTATTTGTAAGAATATGAGAAATGCACGTTGAAATGTAACTCGTAGCTCGTAGCACGTAGCCCGTAGCAAGCTTCTTGTCCTAATGGAAGGAACTTATACTTACAATTTTTATCAAGCTTAGGTACATTATATCTAATTGTTGGAATTTAGTCTTGTAAGAATGCTTACGCGATAACTCTAATGAGAATACGCAACTGTTATATTTGCTGGAAGTCACATTCAGAAACATGTTAGAATCTTACTTATATATATATTCCTCACACATTCACACAACGTCATCTAGTACTAAACTAAGCAGAGCTTGTACTATGGGTACTAGACAACTGATAAACATACTTATATACTTTTCTTTTGTAAATACATACATATTATACATATAACTTATAAGTTGTTTATTTAAGAAATCGATTTGAAGATTTATTTCAAATCATGATGGAATTTCCGTCTATATGAAATATAAAATTTAATTATAATAATATGAGTATTTAGGTATCTACTTATTGTTTACCTAGATTAGTAGTCAGTGAATCTCGGTACAAAGCTTATGAGAGTAAATATAGGTTACTTTTTATTATAAAGTCTACCTATACAAAACAAAAGGGAAGCTATAAAGGGTACCTATGCATGATTCTCCCCGTGAAAGCGCAGCAACAACAAAGGGCAATTATTTATATTGGAACGGACCCCTTAAGTGGCGTGCCGCTCACGAAATGTTTAATTGACTTATTGAGAATGAGTTTTTAAATCTATCGCTACAATCGCTAGTGTGCGCATCGCTTTATGTGGGGTGATAGTATATGTAAAGTGGCAGATATTTTACCAGATAATACTGGCATTATAAAGCTTTTCTATTGAATGTGTAAATTAATTCAATTTTTAAAAAAACACCCTACAAAAAGTTGAGCTAGTCGCACGGTTCCAATGTTGATTGAACAAAATCAGATTATATTGAGAAGACTAGTCAAATATACCTTACGCATCTTTTCAAATAAAACATTAAAAAAAATTGCATCAATAAAATTTTATGTTTTACGTAAGTCCTAGCTATAGTAATAGATATTCTAGTTCCAACCAGTGAGTCACAAATATGATGCATATTTTCACATATACTGTAATCGAGAGGTAAGCTGCGAGGGCCAGATTTGTGAGGGGCGGAGGCAGGTGCACCCAGCCCTCTGTTACACGGGTCACTAGGCACTATGCTTTAGTAAAACACATTGTATCTCCCACCCAATAAATATCATACAGTTTAACAGTACTATAAATTAATCACAACAATAACTAAAAAAAAAAAAGTCATCAAATTAAAAATATGAAAACAATAATTTCAATTAGGTACACACATACAAATGACGACCATTATTACACTCTTTAAAGTTGAATTCTATTAAAATAAGTGCCTATTAAAAACTTTATTTAAACAAATATGCATGGTTGAATTAATAACCTCCCTCTTTTTGACAATTCGGTTAAAATTAGACCGAGTTTAAACAAGAAAAACCATTTGCCCGCGAGGGTTTCAACAAACGAAGCTTATTCGACCAGGTGTACATCCTAACTCGTAATCAGTAAGGGCGGGGTGCCTAATGAATCATAATTGAGTATTGCTCAAGTTCAACTACGCACACTGATTTATTTCACATTTTGTTGTATTTTAAAACGATGTTACCATGTCTAGGTATTAATACGAATTAGTTAGTATGAATAAATCTTTATGTAACATTGTAACAGAACAAACAACTTTGTAAATTAGTAACTGAAAATAAAAAGACGATCGTTTTATATTTGCATTGGTTAATGATAAAATAATGGGGGTTGATAGTGAGCACGATAGAAATGTAATTTGTATAAAGTAGAATATCATATTGAGGAGTCGCGCCGTTCGTACCAAGCGCCGCCGCCGCTGCGAGAAAAAATTACCTCATGACCAAACCAACCTGCTGCCATTACCCGAGCTAAACAGTAAAATGTCAACAAATTACACGACAACCTTTGCATAATATCTGATTTTATGAACTGCGAAATGCAAGGGCGTCGCCAGCCGATGGCCCAGGGGGGGGCAAGTTGACTTTACCTACTACAAAGGTATGAATTGTGGGTAAAGTCGACAGCACATGAAGCTTTTCACTTGTACTACGAGCCTTGCATCTACAGCGATTTTAATAACAATAGTATCACTCTCCCTCCCCCGCTTCAACGATAGAGTTGTGCAGAGCGTTGTTGAGCGTACGGAATATTAGGAATGGAATTGGTGAATTCATTCGTGTTTCGACGTACGGGAATTATTGTTCAATAAATCAACTCAAAGACTTAGGACTTTGGTTGCATTATATTTGGCAACTTCTAGCTCTAGGGGGGGGCAGCTGCCCCTCCCTGCCCCCCCTTGGCGACGCCCTTGGCGAAATGTGGCTAGCGAAATGTAAGTTCAAGGGTATTATGTTCGCATATTAGAGTAATAAACATAAATCTCGCGAAGCCATCACACCGCATTCGTGACCTAGATGCTCGCCGGAGAAAGATACAAACGACACCCAGCTACGCGTCAGTCAGCACCTATGATACTTAAAGCGAATTTATTGCTGGTGGAACTCCTTCATCCAAGTTCGTATGCCTTTGCGAGTGAATAGAGTAGGCCGATGGGGTTTCACGAATATTCCGTTATGGCAATCTGGTTAGGCGCACTGAGCCTAAATGGGTGGAAGCACGCTAACCTGTAAAGAGGGTTTCCAAACCAATTAAGGGCTCCACGAAGGCATGGGAGAGCTCGCAGCTGGTGGATTACGAGCTCGATGGTACTCAGTGCGCCGATTCATCGCCGACGGGACTATAAGTGTGCGACACGCGAACCAAACCCGATCGACCGGAACGTTACTATACTGAACACTTTGCATAACCTTCTGGATATTTCCAAGCTTTACACAATAAAATATTAAAGAAGTAGTAATCTTGTTCAGTAATGAAATATTTAGGGCACATTTAAAACTTATTTTTGTGACCCGGATAAGGGATTACGAATTATTAACAACGCCAACATTTTGTATAACTTTGATCAAAATGAATGATTCACCAGTTCTTACGAAACGCAAGTTCTATGTACTATATCAGTTCGGTAGCAGCTCGTGACTTGTTACTTCTACGTAAATATCCACATGGTCGCATTACTATTAGGTGCCATAATATTTCAGGATACATAATGTATGTCGGCGCGTCATCGCCGTCATCACCACGATCACACATTATATCCACAAAGTTAAACACACACCAAGACTTAAATAAGGGAACAAATATTATAATAAAAAGGACTTGCTCCGACTTAAGTTGTTTATTCACTGCTGAGCGAAAAGAGAATGATCCCTAATGGCCACATTGCGGCCTTTTTATACCGATTTTTGACAATCAAAAAGAGCGGGAATGTTAAAAAGTATTACAATACAATCAACCAATCAGAAACGCTAGCGAATCAAAATAAGCTCTAATATTATGAATTTAAAACGGAAATACGAAAGAAACACAAGAGTTAAAAATAATACAAACGAAAACATGGTTGAAATCAAATTGAAGACACAATTTTAAATCTACAGACATACTAATATTAATTATTAATCACAGCCGGAAACGCTTGTAATATCACAAACGGAAATACAGTTGTAGTCAAAAGAAAGATTTACAAAATAATTAAATTAAATCGTAAACGGAAGTTCGAAACAACAACTTAATAAATTTAAATCAAACGGAAGTTCAAAATAAAATAAATACTAAATTTGACAAAGCTGTCAAAACAAATATAAAAACGGAAATGACAATAAAATTTACTTGCAACACTATAAATATCGGTAGTTGATACAAAATAATTACAATTTAAATAAAAATATTACTTTCGCGCCCATACGGCCATTCTGATCCAGCGCGCTCTCTGCGCTGCACAAGTTAAATAGATATGGCCCATGTAGGGTCAACCTCTTTTGCATGGCATCACCCGCCTTGGATCTAGCCATATCACATGGCATCACCCGCCTGGGATCTAGCCCAAAATCACTGACTTGGCATCACCCGCCTTGGATCTAGCCATATCACATGGCATCACCCGCCTGGGATCTAGCCCTTAGACCGGGAATAAGGATACGCATGGTGGCCAGCCAGCGTTTAAGGAAGGAAAGATGGATAGGTAATTTAATCATTATAATCACTGACTTGGCATCACCCGCCTTGGATCTAGCCATATCACATGGCATCACCCGCCTGGGATCTAGCCCTTAGACCGGGAATAAGGATACGCATGGTGGCCAGCCAGCGTTTAAGGAAGGAAAGATGGATAGGTAATTTAATCATTATAATCACTGACTTGGCATCACCCGCCTTGGATCTAGCCATATCACATGGCATCACCCGCCTGGGGTCTAGCCCTTAGACCGGGAATAAGGATACGCATGGTGGCCAGCCAGCGTTTAAGGAAGGAAAGATGGATAGGTAATTTAATCATTATAATCACTGACTTGGCATCACCCGCCTTGGATCTAGCCATATCACATGGCATCACCCGCCTGGGGTCTAGCCCTTAGACCGGGAATAAGGATACGCATGGTGGCCAGCCAGCGTTTAAGGAAGGAAAGATGGATAGGTAATTTAATCATTATAATCACTGACTTGGCATCACCCGCCTTGGATCTAGCCATATCACATGGCATCACCCGCCTGGGGTCTAGCCCTTAGACCGGGAATAAGGATACGCATGGTGGCCAGCCAGCGTTTAAGGAAGGAAAGATGGATAGGTAATTTAATCATTATGGGCCCATACGGCCGGTTCATTATTATCATCACAATTATCCATAAATGGATCATTTTGAGCCAGAGGTGCTGGTCTCAAAAAATCATGACTAGCGATCTTTTCAGAACAACCCCGCAAATTGACATGTTTTACTTTGTAACGATTATTAGGCAGAATCTCTAGAACTTCCATAGGGCCTTCATATTTAGGACCAAGCTTAGTTGTATGTCTTTCATGTTTATGCATTAAGACAAAATCTCCAACTTTAAAAGGATTTATATGAGCTTTACCTTTATCAAATCTTAATTTATCCCGAAATGATCGCTCGTCCATCCTTAATTTACACAATGATCTTACAGCATTAAGGTCATCGATTGGTTCATCGCTGTCAATTTGTAAGAGCTTAATACCTGGTGGTGAACATTTTTTTTCCAAATAGCAACTCCATTGGAGATATTCCCGTACTTTTAGAAATGGTAGAGTTAATAGCCAACTGTAAATCTCGGATAGCACTATGCCAAGGTTTATTAAGCTCTACTATGATTATTTTCATAATACGTTCCACCTGTCCGTTTGCCCGACTAGCGCCTTTAGCTACTACGTGATGTTCAATACCGAAACGCTGACAAAAGTTTTTAAAGTCAGCTGAGGTCATACTTTTATCCTGGTCCGTTATAAGTCTATTGGGGGTACCAAATATAGAAATTACTTCTTGTAAACAAGATATAGCTGTATTTGACGTTCTATCAGTAGTGTAAATTAAATGCGTATATTTAGTAAAAGTTTCTATAAATACAAATGCATATTCAGTGTTGTTACGTTTACCATTCATACGCCCGGTTATGTCAGCATGGATGGTGTGAAAAGGAATAGCGATTTTGTCTATAGGATGGAGAGTGACCTGTTTGGCACCGGACATACCTTTTCGAATTCTACAACTTACACAATTTTCAGTAAACTTTCGAACTAATTTTGACATGTCTGGGAACCAATACTGTTCTCTTATTTTAGCGAGTACTTTTTCCCAGCTAAAATGCTGAAGGCTATCGTGATAATGAGAAATAAGATTCCATCTGTAATTTTGTGGCACTATAATAAGTTTACGAGTTTTGATAATTGTATCGGACCCCAGTTGTTCTACTATGTTTTTAAGAACAGGGTCTCTTTTTTGTTCGATAAGTAGCCAGTTATGATCTAACGTAGAGGAGTTTACTGAAAATTGTAAAGAGCTATTTTCGCTATGACTTTTATTATCTTCGCGCTCTACGGGATTCCGGCTAAAGAAGTCAGCATGAGAAAGTCGGTCACCCTTCCTATACTCAATATCAAATTGGAAATTTTGCAAAAACGCCCACCAGCGGTGAACTCTGGGCGTCAGTTCTCTTTTTGTTCTAGATGCTTTAAGTGAATTACAATCTGTTACGACTTTGAAACATCTACCGTATAAAAAATGTCGAAAATGTTTAATGGCTTTAACTACAGCCAATGTGCCGAGCTCATATGAGTGATATCTGCTCTCAGCATTGGTTGTTCGCATACTGAAATAGCCTACAACATGAGGGTTATTATCATGGCGTTGAATTAGAACAGCATCATAACCCAGAGAACTAGCGTCTGTATGGAGTTCACATGGTAAGTCGAGATTAAAAATTGTCAAGAGTGGGGAGGATGTCAATCTAGAAATTATTTCATTCCTAGCATTTTTCTGATGTTCCGTCCACTTCCAAGGTACATTCATTAACAATCATGTTTCTAGTTACAGTTAACTTTGAATTTGACAATGTAATAGCAAGTCCAGGAATTTTAACTAAATTATAGCCTATTAAAATATGAAACTAGATTTGATGATCTTCCATAATGAACAGCTCTAGCTCTACAGTTACTTGATCTATCTCAACAATAGCCAATATACTTTGAGAACACATAACATCAATGCCACCAATTCCGGTAAAAATTGTGCTGACAGAGTTTCTTTTGCCTGGAATCGAACCAGAAATACTTTTTCGTACCAACGAACAGTCTGCACCAGAATCAAATAAACAAGAATAGGTATAAGCTCCAATTTTGACGGTAGTCATACATCTATTTATAGGGGTTTGGATTTCTCATCATTCTGCTTACGAAAACAGTTTTTCTCTAAATGTCCCATTTTATGGCAATATTTACACTCTAATGATCTACGATCGGGCGTAACCTGAGAAGCGGACGTTGCAGGTGGATTTAACTCTGAAGCTACTGAATTTCCCTTACAATCACGCATGAGGTGACCTGGCTTTCTACATCTTAAGCAAATATTTGTGGCAGTTGCGGGTATTTCGAAAGGTCTGAACTTTTTGTTGGGAGGATTTTTGTCCGTACTGTTGTCAGTCTTTGGTCGGTCACGTTTGCGGTAAGTTTTTAAAACGGAAACTAGTTTGGGCAAAGAGTCAGGCGTATTACGTAACAATTCACATTTTATGAAATCAGGGTAGATACCAGTAATAAGAGCATCAATTACCTCAGCATCCGTTGCTTCAGGCCGCACACGCTTAAACAGCGTCCATCCCGTAGTCGCGTAGTCCGCGTAGCTGCTCGCCTGCTCCGACGTGAAGTTGCGCCACCGCTGGACGTCGTCAGCATAGCGGAATTCTTCTCCAAATGTCTGGATCAGGTCCTGCTTCACTTGCTCCCATGTAGTGGACTGCAGTGACCATGTGTCGGCCCAAGTCTTCGCTCTTCCCTTTAACTGTAGAATCGCCTTCATACGAGCTTCGTGGGGCGATATACCAATCGTTGAAATTGTTTGGTCAACGTTGGCACACCAGTCCCTGATGTCATGTGATCTGACATCTGGGTCAAAGGGTGGTAGGTAGAAGGTACCACGGTCCCGAGATGGTGCTGGAGAAGCATTTAGCGCAGCAGTCACAGCGCTAGAGGCGGCGCTGGATGCTGCCTGCTTCGTTATGGAGGTTACGAGGCTCATCACTTGTTCCAGAGAGAAGGTGGGGTCTGGCTGAGTAGCCGGGGCTAGCTTGCGGGCCCTGGTTCCGGAAGACCTCAACAGGGGCGAGGTAGATCCCACCGCTGCTGTCGGCGCGTCATCGCCGTCATCACCACGATCACACATTATATCCACAAAGTTAAACACACACCAAGACTTAAATAAGGGAACAAATATTATAATAAAAAGGACTTGCTCCGACTTAAGTTGTTTATTCACTGCTGAGCGAAAAGAGAATGATCCCTAATGGCCACATTGCGGCCTTTTTATACCGATTTTTGACAATCAAAAAGAGCGGGAATGTTAAAAAGTATTACAATACAATCAACCAATCAGAAACGCTAGCGAATCAAAATAAGCTCTAATATTATGAATTTAAAACGGAAATACGAAAGAAACACAAGAGTTAAAAATAATACAAACGAAAACATGGTTGAAATCAAATTGAAGACACAATTTTAAATCTACAGACATACTAATATTAATTATTAATCACAGCCGGAAACGCTTGTAATATCACAAACGGAAATACAGTTGTAGTCAAAAGAAAGATTTACAAAATAATTAAATTAAATCGTAAACGGAAGTTCGAAACAACAACTTAATAAATTTAAATCAAACGGAAGTTCAAAATAAAATAAATACTAAATTTGACAAAGCTGTCAAAACAAATATAAAAACGGAAATGACAATAAAATTTACTTGCAACACTATAAATATCGGTAGTTGATACAAAATAATTACAATTTAAATAAAAATATTACTTTCGCGCCCATATGTATTATTTCTAATAGAGTATTGGTTCAAAAGTCGATAGGTTTCGGTGCCCAAAAAAAACAAAGAGCAATTTTTCTAATCGTTAGTGTAAAAGTCTATTTCAGTCTAAAATGTTGGAAATCCATTTCAATAAAGAAAATAACTTGAATATCATGGTGAAAGACAAAGTTGTTTCACCGTTCTCAGTCAATTTCAGTGCACTCAGTTATATTCGTCCGCAAGACATTTTTCAACGACATTGTCAGGTTCGCGTGCGGTCCTACAATGCAGGTACTCTGGTTTCGTGAATGTATGTAAGTTTATGAGAGACTAAAGTTTTAAGATGTTTCGTGGTATTTACTTTACTTTTTCTAGGAATCTAAGAGAAAACTTCTAAACATCTTCAATTTTAAATAACAAGATACTCACGCATATGAATTGTATTTGTAGTCTTCCTCGATTTGCGGCTGACGCACTTGGTAGCCCATGTCGGCGCCATAGTCCGGTGGTATAATAGACCAGCTGTTGTCGTAATTGTAATAGTCCCCGTAGACCATCTCGCCTTCACCCATCATTCTCATCATACACTGTCACGTCCAAGATATGTCCGTTTATTCCACACTGAACACTTTAAAAACTTTTGTTTATAAATAAATAAAAGTTTTGATTGCCTCAAATCACCGCAGATAAGACAAATTCATGACAAGCTTAATTATTTACCAGATAATGATTAGTGCGAGCGCGAGGAATCATGCAGGGACCGAGCCCGGTGAGTTATCGACTGATCGATGGTTCACCGGTCCTTATCAATAAAATTGTATCGTTATCATATCTAACAGCTTTCCCCCGCGATATGGGACTTTTATAATAGGCGCACACTACGACAGCCCACACCGATGCCTGTGCTGTAGATATTAGATAGTTTTATCTGTGTCAGATGTAATGTGCGGCCAAAACGTGCCATTGTCACCGTTCGTTATGAAATCCTGGAATGACAGGTGACGAACTAAGACTTGATAAATACGCAACGAAAATGGTGGCTTATCTAGAACCTGTACACGGCGCGACATGCTGCTCATGTGAAATAAATAGATATCTAACGAAATATTTAGTCCTCATCATTACTAAACCAAATTCTGAACCATAAAAAAACATACTACGATGTCTAAAATATATGTGTTTATATTTTTTACATACGCGCCAGCAATATATATTTGTTATAAAATGTTTAGTAACGCCTTAAGAAAATAATCGGCAATGGAAAGCTAAAATTTAGTAAGAAAAGTTTAGCAGATTAATCAAATCTTACGGAAGAAATTAAGTTTTAATGTAAGCTTCTCAATGACCGGCGCTTTTGTTTTAAATAATTATTATTTACACAAACAAACATTCATACAAAAAGGCGATTGTGTACCTCTGGTGGGACTCGAACCCACAATCCTCGGCTTAGGAGGCCGATGCCTTATCCATTGGGCCACAGAGGCGAGCGGCAATGCGACGCCAGTAAGCGCACCCGTTCTCCGGCGCCGACGACGTTGCGTCACCGCGCGTCATCGCGGGCGCGTGCGGTGCCACTCACACATACACACTATATACTTACACTGATTATTTACTACATTACTCATACATACGTAATTATTAATGTCAATTTATAAGTTCAATGTCACATGGTCAAAAGCAGCTCGCCAGTGTGGCTCTACCAGTAGTTCCGGATTAGGAGTACGTAGGTACTTGTCTGTCTTACCTTCTAGCAGTTTTTTTACAAGTATAACGTGACGATAATATTTGAGTGACGTCACAGCAGACTTCCCAAGTATTTTTTTTTCAGCGTGTGTCTATAAGTTTATCAGTAGGTACATTTAGTTACTGTTAGCTAACTGCCCATGCCCATATGGTTCGCGACGTGCCTTATGTTCCTAATTAGGCAGCTATGATTGATTACTAGGACAGCAAACTACGAACCAGTAGTTAAATAGAATTATCATCGTAACATTTGTAGATAATAATGTATGTAAACGTTATCGTAATTGATTAATAACGTTTACACTTACTTTGAATGTTTGGGACGTTTTTATTTAGTGTTAGATACCACCGTAATGAAAATCTGTTGATCTCGGAATATCACGAATTTTCTATTATACCGAAAGGTTAACCAGACAAATAACATAGTATATGTAATGGTAACATAATTTTAATAACTCTGTGTCAATGTAAATCGCAGTGGGCAGACTTGCGTCGCGTCGTCGATACGTCAATGTTTATCATTTTCACGCTCGTACCCTCGGCGGTCTAATTTTAGTGTCGCTCACCGCTATCGACACGACACGACATCGACAATCGAGCTATTTCGAAATACAACCGCGGTATAACAATGACAATGAATGTGTCATGAATAATAAAAAAAAACAGTTCCTTATCGCGGTCAGTCAGTGGGATCACTAGCCGAAATATATTATGGTCACATTAGGAAGCTACGTTCGGTCTTTAGAATAATCTTAGAGCTGCTGCACGGTAGACTGACAGGAAGAAGCTGACTGCCCTTGGGTGAAGCCTATTTACTTACCGTCTTACCGTCAGCAGAGATCGACAATAGATTGATGATGACTAAGATACAATCTTAAGCAGTCTTCAGACTTGAGGTTGAGTCAATATCCCATGCTATTTTTTGATCATTGTGATTTTCTCTGTATATCCATCTATGAATAAGATATGTAATTTTTTTGCCCACCCTACGTACTACTTTTTTACTTTTGAGTACTAGCTTCCGTCAGCATAGCATTTTTTTTCACTTACGTCCAGTCAGTGGGTACTAGTTATTCAACGCGCCAATATCAAAATTGGTCCAGTAGTTCCCGAGAATAGCGCTTTGAAGCAAACAAAGAAAGAAATAAATAATAACTTTATAATAATATCAGTAGAAATTTGTTTGTGCTACAATTAAGCTAAGTACCTATAGCGGATGAATAGTAGACAGATACTATTTTGGGTGAATTTATGATTATTTTAAATGAGAAGAAATCAGACAATGTTTTTTTGCATAAAACTGTTTATATTATAATTTCAATATGTTTATACATGGGCTAATAATACAATGGTTAAAATATAGTTTACAATACATGTTTACATTTATATATTACATTACTGTACAATGATTCTTAACACATTTCTTTGAAATAGCTGTACACATTTAGCTAAACTTTGCTTATGAATAAGCGTAGACACAAGAAAAATTAGATTGACTAACTATTAGCATTTTCTTCAATAGATAATATTGTAGTAGGAATATTATTTGCAGTTTTAATTAAAAAATGTATAACATTTGTAGACAATAATGGTTTTTCTGCTGAATGTTTAAATTATATCACAGCCAAAAATAAATAAGAGACAATATTGTAGCGAATGATACGAGTTAACTACAAGCCTAAATACAGTGATAAATGAAAGTAAGGCTTTATAAAAATAATCCTCTATTTGATTAAGACTACTTGTACCAAGAGCTTGCTATTCACTATAAAACCTTATTTGGAAAATACATGAAAACGTTACTTATGGATTATAAAAAAAAGGTTGAATTCACTTGTCAATATTACTACTTTTTGACCGCCACAGACACGTATATGTAGATGACAAGCCAAAAAGTGCCCAGCACGCCAGGGTCACAACTACATGACAGACTTTTAAAATTCAAATTAATAGTCAGTTTTAATAGCTATAATTCCGAACTCGATACTAAATTGTAGGTATTAATGGATGAATGAGCTTGGCGCTGAGGGCACGTCTTTCTTTTTTTGACATGGCGATCAAAAGGTTCATATAAGTTGAGCGCTAACTATAGAAAAATAATCGTTGCAAGACGATAGACTATTTTTACATATTTATATTCTACTTATCAACTCTACAGCTGAAATGAACAATATCACCGTTAGGGTATCGGACGAAGGCGCTTTGGTTGCCGAAGCGTTTCTTACACACAGGGCACACGTTGTATTCGTTAATAACTACGCTCTTCGACTCGTGAAACTGTTTCAGTTCTTGTACCTGTAACAAATATTCAGCAATATTATTTATATTTATTTATACTAATATTTTTCTAACGCTGAAGAAGCCAAGGCTACGTTTTATAAGGATGCACGAAGCAAATCGCTAATGTTGCTATCGTGGTATGGTATAAGATATGAAATGTCATACAAATAGCCAAACTTGACTTCAAGAGCTGAGTCTACGTGAGCAGGCGCAGTAGAACTAAACCCTATTATTAGTAATATTACAAAAGGTACAGACGCCAGCACGTCAAGCTACTACAATCTGACAAATTTATTTAATGGATTTTCAACTATATCGCTGAAGTTTCGAAATGTTTCGAAATTGATTGAGGAAATTTGACAGTTTCGAGTAGCTTGATGTGCTGGCGTCTGTACATGATTTCATAAAATTAATCACTAACTACAAAGCTCATAAAATCTTACCTGCATATGTTCGGCGTATAACAATCCTTTGAGGACTTGCATACGTCGCTTTAACGTGAGCTGCCCATCTAGAGCGCTCTCTAGGAAATGTTTGAGGCGACTCAGAGGGACCGAATCTGGTAACACTGAAAGAGCCTGAAAATAAATAGAAATAAATGTTTATTGATGTTGCCCAAGATGATTAGTCTAGTCTTTCTTACCCGTTATTTGTCTATAAGTTGTATTGTCTATGGTATTAGGCACAAAGATCAAGACTGATTAATGGAACCATATATGACTGAAACTATAGTTGTCCTGTAGGCTACATTATCATATCTCTTCGCAATAAAGCTATTACTTCCCAATAAGACTAGGAAATAAAGATACCAAAGAAAAAAAAAATGGCTCGATATTTTGTTTTATTTATGTATCTATTTTTTTTAATTTACTGATACTTAAATAATAGAAGTATTGACACTCCGTCCAAAACGAACCTTCAAAGGCGATATTTTGTCAGCATGTTTCTCCAATATATTTAGCGCCGTGTCTAAGTCCGGTACTGCAGTCTTTGGGTGTCTCGGCACATTCGCTAAGGGGTTATCGCTGAGCGCATTATCTTGTTTAGGATTCATGAGAATTCTCATGAGTATTACATAGACATCTTGGTCCTTCTTGTTTGGACTAGCGCTTATGTTTTCGCAGTAACGTATCGCTCGTTCGACGTCGCCTGTAGAGTAAAGAATGACTAGATAAGGCACCATCATTTCTATTATATATAATTATATAATTTATATTTTGTTAAGTTCCATTATTGAATCTATAGCTTTTTATGAATGAAATGCCGAATTGACAAAATAATCTGATCGTTATGAAAAAATGTACAGGAACTAATGAAATGTGTTTCCGATCGAAATAGCTTATAATTTGATTTACATACGTCAAACTGCTCATGATAACAATTTATTATTAATATCCTAACTAGCTTTAACTAGCGGTTCAAAAATAGCCTATAATCTTCACCAATAAAGGGACTATCGTACACTGAAACTATTTTTCAATCGCGTTCAAGCAAACAAAATATTCGGCTTTATAATATTTGTAGGTACAAATTGAAAAAAAAAATACAAATACCACACTTACCCAATATCAATACATATATAGCTAACGCTTGCTCGTGTCGTCCCAATTTACCGTAAATGATAGCTCTTTCCTCAAACAAGCTGTCAGTAGGGAAATGCACAACCACTCTCTCGGGAGTATAATGCGCGGATTTTTCTAGAAACGCTATTAATTTCGACTTTATATGTTGAACTTCTGCGTCTATTAAATTCGCCTTCTTATCTGTAATTTTTTCTCTGTACATGTTTATTAAGGCGTCATGGAATAGTGAGTTTGTATCGTTCCACGTATGTATGACGTGTTCTAAGTATGGTATGACCAGAGATTCGTGTTCTCTTAGAAGAAAGTCTAATATCTTTGGACGGGGTAAGTTTTCTACTTCTACTTTGTCTTCGGTGAATATCTTCAAGCCCTTTTCTGGATGTTCTTTTAAAATCCAGTCGGAGAACTTGAATATTAGGTTTATGTGATCGGCACCTGGGAAACGGATACATATTAATTATATAATATGTACTAACTAAATACATAAAAAACATTATCGAACAAAGTATGAATATGGAATTCCTAGATACAAGAATTATAATTATATATTATAAAACACGAGTGCAGAATACAGTCTCAAAAACAGGTAGTTATATGGTTTGTCATTAATGACGTAAAAATTATTCGCGCTAGACAACTATTAGAAAGACTCTAAGAGCCTGTTTCACAACCTACAATAAGTTCCAGTTATTTGTTTGGTATATAATTTCAAACAAATTCTATTCCATTTTGGAATTTATTCGGTAGATAGTGGCTATTTTAGACATCGTGATACTGGTCATTAAAATCGTCAATAACAAAAGTAAAAAAAAAGAAATATAAGTTAAATCGATAATTCGAAAAATACTACAGATATAGAGCCAAAACCTACCAAGTTGTTGCAAATAATTCTTCGTTCCTTGATAACCTTCCAAACTAGAATCTGGTTCCTTAGCCTGCTCTCTAAGCAGCTGAAGCGCTTTCATATGCTGCCCTTTAGTTTGGTACAATATTATCAGTTCGCTGTGTTTCCCGTGCTGTAGCAGCATCCTCTCTGCTTCTTCTAGACGACAATTGTTGGTTCGAAGTAGTGGTGCCACTAACGCATCGTTAACCTGGACAGATAAAGTAATTTATTCAAAGTAGGCTTAATAACTACTACCGTACTTTTTGAAGATCAATTTTACAAAAGACAGGCCCCAAAAACGCCCGCCCTTCAACACGTCCTGTGTCCATAACACTGGGAAGAAGATATGGTGGAACAAACTCCCCACCAATACAATTTTGTCTGTATGTAGAACCGGTTATATACAAAACACAGTAAAATAAATAATGTAAACAGTCTAAAAGGTCAATTTCTTTCTTTAGAGGTAGGACAAATAAGTGTTTTTAAAATACGGAAAGTTTCTCCCGCGTTACCGTGATAGTGTAGCTTCCCAACACAACAGTGAAAGAATTTTCTAAATCGGTCAAGGAGTTTCGGAGCCTATTCAACCCAAACATAAAATCAAAACTTTCCTCTTTGTAATATTAGCATAAATACCTGCAAGTAGCATTTCAATAAAGTAGTATCAATCAACTCCAGCTGCTGGGTCACATTTCTCTGATTGGTCGCCTCATCCGGTCCAGGACTAACGCCTATATTAGCCCTCAACTCCTTCAAATACATAATCAAGGCGTTCAAAGCATTCTCTAAGTCTTTCCCCGACAATTTCTTCTTTTCCTTGTCATCGCTCTTGCAGTCTAGTTCGGGGAACAGTTTGATGACGTCAGCAGGATCAGTTTTTAATTTGAAGAACTCTTTCATAGACTGTGAGTACTCCTTGTTGTCGAACAGCTCGAGTGCGTACAGCACTTGAATGGAATGTATCTTCTGTTCTTTCTCTTCGGGTGTGCAGTCTGAGAGGCTCTGTTGAAATGTTAGGTTAGTTAGCTTATTGGAAGTTTCAAGAAATGGGCGCTCACTTGTTAAGCTTGCAACATTTTTTCCTAACTTTTACCTTGTGCGCATTAAAGTCTAAATATTATAGTGAGGAAATATACAAATAAATAAAATTAAATAACTTCCGTCAACACTTTCGCTTGATTCCTGTGGATACTACTTTCCCCTTCCAGAGATTCTTCCCCATTCCCCCTGGCCCCTTCTCGCCTATATGGTATTCTGATGTATAAGCTATATTACTGCCAGTGTCATCAAAATCCAATCAGTATGTGAAAGAGTAACAAACATCCATCCATCCATACTATCAAACTTTCGCATTTATTATATTAGTAGAATGTGTTTATTTCTAACACACATCGGCAATAACACATCGCAAAATAATAGATGAACAAAATTTCGTTGACTGATACACAATAGGCATGGAGAGAGCACACAGAAAAGTTATACGCAGAAGCGGTCATCAAATATAAAAAAAAAAAAACAAACCCTTTTGACAGAACACTAAAATACTATAAGTATTACTTACTCCAATTAAAAGACCAATCGTTTGTACCCGATCCTTTATTGTAAAAGGCATTATGAACGATATGGCTAGAAAATTCAAATAAATAAATATAAATAAACATAAAACTGTTCATCTAACTTACATTTAAGATTTTTATAATTTGAGCTTCCCGCTTTTTTATTTTGGTGCGAAACATTTTAGGAATTAGCACATTAAATAGAACAAAACTATATGGAAAATTATACTAAATAAAACGCGTTCGATTGCTGAACAATATTTATATCCACTAATGATTTATGGCAATAAATAAATCTGGCCTTTTTCCTCATTTTTAATTAATACATAATGTTACTCATTAGCGTCCATGGCGTGCGTTGACAGTAGAAAATAGGTAAGTACTTCACTTTAGATAAATCTACCAACATTTTTGAATGTTATATTAAATAATATCTGAAACTACTGAGCTGGTATTCGCATTATTTTCCAAAAAAATATCTGCATAGCGACTGATTTTCTATATGTACTTTTCATTATATTCATATTGTTATTTGTAAGCTATTGTTAAGCCTTTTATTTGAAGATATTAAGTATAGCCGTAACTTGAAACCAAACTAGTTACCAGCTATTTCCCCAATACAGGCTGTCTATGCTTAACGGGAGGCTCCAATCACAATCATTATGTACAACCCTTTATGAACTAATAAAATATTTAATTAGGTACTGGACAAGGTACATAAAATGTATGTACATACAGAGCAATTTATTATATAAATTATGCATAAACAAGGATATATATAGTATCTAGGCAACACCAAATTAATATTCACACTACCGAGGGAATTGTACTAGGTACAATTTTAAATATTAACTCGATCAAAATTGAAAAAAAAAAAACTAGACCTAAACTCTTACCAATGTTTTAAATTCAATGTTTTCAAAGTCATATATGTATTAAGGGACCAATTAAGATTGAAATAAATATAAAAATATTTGAATTTTCTAGCTACCGACACTGATGATCACTACACGTTACAATCACCTCAAATGAACACGGTCAATTATTTAATGATGATTTATGGAAGCAATAAGTTACACGGAGCCAGGAAAAAATAGTTAACATTATTTTTCCTGTCCTGGCCCAATACATAATACATCAACAGATACTTTATCCCAAACTAGGCAAACTAGGGCAAGGTCGTTAGTACCTGTCAGTATCAACGTCAACGAAATTAATGAACGATATAAACGAATTCTTTGAAACTAAAAGGATACCTCCTTAAAAAAATAGGGCATTATATGGGCATAAGCAGAATAGGGCAGGATAAAAGTGAAAGCTCACTTCAGAGTCGATCACAGCGAATAGTGGGAACAACATTTGAATTCATTAAAAAACCTTTCTTTAATTATAGGAGATCTCTATAATGAGAGGTCTTCATCATCTTCCTCCTTCTTCCAACCAGATTTCCCTAATCTCAATAAGGTTCTAACTGGGTGTCTAACTTTAGTTCCTACTTTGACCAACAGCACACATGGTTCAGACTATTTCAAAATCTGTCATGTTGAATAAATTGTTGTCGAAGTAGACTTACCGTTAACTCTATGGCTATTTGGAAATGTTTGTCCTTGAGAAGTTGCTGCCTTTGCTTTGTGACGTCAACAGAACTGAGGCACCACACCTGGCCCACTGAAGCCACATATATCAGTCCTCGCTTACATCTAAAAAAATTAAACATGACTAAAAAAATAGTGTTAAAAATCTGCCAACCGAAGTTAGATGCTGCATGCTGAGGATTGTTAGTTGACTAATGAAGATTGTTTGTCCTGAAGTTTTAGCTAGATAAACGTCAAAACGTGTATTCAGCCAAAGCAACTCTTTGCCAAAGTTTGCCAAGCTGTACCTAGAGTTTAATTCATTCATATGGTGTCATCACATGCTGGGTCTGCTGGTTGGTCCACTGGTCCAAGACAGAGATACTAACCTATACATCAGTCTTGCTTTGTTCAGTTCAGGTAGTGTTTGTATGAAGAGGTAAGGTTCCACTGTCTGTACAACTACTTGGTCTGATAACAGCCCTAACACATATGGCTCATCCCACACTGAAAACAAAATCACCAAATTTTCATTGAGTAAATTAATAGGATCCTAAAAATTCTAGATTCCTCATTTAGAATTTCTATCAAGAAAAAATTTCACAATGTTTATCACTAAAGCGATACATAATAAAATTATTCCAATAAAGATGCGAGGACTTATATTCCTTTCATATTAAGGCTTAGAGTGTTAGTACTGGATTCTCTTACCAACTGCAATAGGAGCTTCAGACCATTTAACAGTTTTCTTTATATCTATATTTTTGGCCTCCTCCACCAGTACTGAAGTTTGATCGCGACCAAGTAGAAATGATGTTTCTGAATATTTGGCTATTGTAGGCTCAAGAGATTTAGAACTGCTGGTCGGGAATAATTCTTCTGGATTTCCTGATGAAAGCTAAAATATAATTTAATAATATTATATTTCATTTAGTTAGACATTAAATTAAGACAGGTACTATATCCCACAAGAAAACAAGAAGGGAATTTGAGGGAGGTATTTATCCCATTTAGTTAATTTTACTAGATTGCCCTAAAGACCTCTGCATTTGGTGATGTTTAAAAATGGCAAGCAAAGCATTATCTACGTTATCACCTACATCATACAACACATATTCGGCTTTGAATCCAACGCACACATATTGCTGGCCCCAGGCCATGACCCTCGGAACATCAGGGATGGTGAAGTCAAACAAATGTTTTTTGAATTCTCCATTCTTCCCACAGTACAACTGCAATTTTCTTCTCACAGCCACACAGAGACGATCCACTGAATTAGGTTCCCCAGTCATTGATGTGGTTGGCTGAAAATACATAAATGTTTATGACAATTATTTTACTCATACGGTTTTCATTGACATTTCTAAATTAAAAACCAACCCGGACTGGCAAGGACTGAGTGTTAATCTCTTGTGAGTGTTGAGCTCATTCCTTCTCAGTGTGAGAGGAGACCTGTGCCCAGCAGTGGGACGTTAAAAAGGCTGACGATGATCTAAATTAAAGATGTAATTGGAAAGATAACCCATTTACTTTTAGAAGAGATACTAAGCACACATTCCTTTAAAATGAGTAAGACATTATGAAGCGAATAAGAGTGGTTGATAAGAATCAACGGTTTCCCATGTTTCCCTGTTCATTAATAAGAAGTCATCATCAGAATCAGTTGATTAATAAGAAATTAAAAACTTACCTTGTTATCTAATGCAAATAGAGAAGCACCTTTAGTTTGGTCTAATGTTGTAACCAATGGGAAATTGACGCCATTTATATTGTGTATAGATAGAACACTGTCAGTTAGGCATAATAGCAAGTTTTTTTCTGAAACATTTAAAATACATGCTTTAAATTTCATTTTAGTAATATTTATTGTATCTGTTTTCATTGTATTTCATTATTTCAGGTCAAGGATCAATCTCTGATCAATCGCCTTAGATATATGTCTAGAGGTGAGAGGAACATTTACTATATATTCCAAATATATGTTGAAATTATCTCTACAGAATATTTCCAATGTTGGACTATATAAAATTAATATTTTAGACATCACTTACCAGGTATTACTTCAATTTGTTGTATAGGTTTTTTGCTAAAATTCTTACAATATCGGAGGAGTTGCAATTCATATTTTTGGCTCCCATTTGTTTGAGACAGTGAGTACATCAACACATGGCCTTGTCTTGTTCCCAGTAACAAATTATTTTCTACAAAGGGTAAAGAAAAAACATTAGTGAACAGTTTTGATTCAATTAAATCAGTTCATACCAAAATTATTAAAATCAAGCTCTGATTCACTTTCACAAGTCATTCCCACAGTCATTAATGCATTTTGTAGTCTGATAGTACTAGAGAGTTGTGCACCCTTTGGTGATTGTATTATAATTATAACATAATCTCAATGTCAATTAAATGATATTTTTAATTTGTACCGAAAATAAAATTTTGTAGTATCAATTTTATTTTGTATTCATAGCAGATAAATAACTTAAGCTATAGAATTTTGTGGTCAAAAGAAGTTCCGATGAAGGCTTATGGTTCTCGTCTCCTCCTACTTTGGGCACTCTCTATCCAGGTAGCCAATGATGATGGTATTGTTTACTTTCTTTTAGTAATATATGCCTGTGAGTAATCATTTAGTAGATTCATTAATTTGTTTTTACTAAATATGGGTACTAACTTACCATAAGCTGCTATAGCTTCAATTTGTACAGCTGCATTGAGCAAATGAGATATCTCGTACGCCTCGTGCATGGTTAAAATCAAATTCAAATATACCACAAATGTAAAAACTATACACCCATAACACACACTACGATATTATATTTCACACCTGGGATAGGGGTGTAAACCACAAATATAAAAACAGCACTAATGACTATGCAATTAATTATAATTATAATATAAAATAGTCAAGAGCATTGCCCTAAATAATTAATTTATTATTATTGCACCGTAAAATATACAAAGCGTAAATTGTAATTTTCAGCTTTTTGACATTTATAGTGCTGTGCTTATACTAAGGAACCATTGTACAGATAGAATAATCGATTTTAAAATAGTCGAGTTATAGTAATCTCGTGGTATTTTTTATTGTTCACTAGTGATGGGCTGGAACATTAACATATTTATCGATGCGTTACACAAACTTATAAAAAAGGGAAAACAAGAAAAAATCAGTTTTTTCAACTTCGGCTTCACCGTGTACGTCCTCAAATAACCAGACAAGACTAGACCCTTATGACAAATCAAACCACACTCACATGTAGGAAGATAATAAAGATACAATGAAAAGGTCGTGGAAAATGGATTCAAAATCTAATGATATACCAACGCAACCATGGAGACGCGAGATTCTACCGAGGCCGGCACTGTCACGCTAACAAATCTTTCTTCTGATTAGCAGTTCTGTGATAAATTACTAGCGAACATTTTCTAAAATATCCGCGAAATCTTACCGTCATACATAGATTGAGAGTTGGTCATTGAGAGTGGATTCAGTTTTTCTCAACGATGTTTTCCAGCCCACTCAGAGGCAGATCAAGTCTAACCATCACCACTTTTGACTAATTTTCCGATTTATCTTTCCGATAAATTAGATTTTTCGTCTCTAGGGGATTTCATACATAATACTATAAAAACCAAACCATAGCAGGGAAGCTATTTTCAGCGTTTTTCTTTTAGACTCCTCCCCTAGTATAGATACTTACGATGTTATTATAATGAGATGTTCCAAGACCAGCTCCGGTACCAATGAGGTATTATTATGTAGGGTATATCAATATCTTAGCAACATGTAAAGAATAATCTGCGTTATAAACTGTGTGTGCAGAATATAGTTACTAATAACTTTTAGTCTTCAAACAGAGTAAATTCAAAATAGATAGGGTTTACTACTAATGAAAAAAATAAAAAGCCATGCTTACTATTCATTTAATTATTTACTTTTAATAATTATGTTATTTTCATTCATAACTAACAACGATATGAGGGTTATGAAGTATTTAAATTCAGTAAAACAAATATGAAAACAAAATACAAATTTCACTCACTATTAAATTTAATATTATTACAGTAATAAGAAAAATTTACTTTAAATAATTTATATAATAAGTCATAACTCCATTTCGAACTATGTATTTTACGGAAAATTCTCATGTTGTAAATGTGCACGCAAATCGTGAAAGTGAGAATTCAGTGGGATAAAGATTTTAATAACATCGCTTCAAATATTCAGGTCACTAGTATGTCTTATAACTTTTTACACAGAGGTCTTAAGAAGCAACGTCGATTACAAAATTCATATTAG
The DNA here is from genome assembly GCA_958496145.1 of Heliothis peltigera. Lineage (NCBI taxonomy): Eukaryota > Metazoa > Arthropoda > Insecta > Lepidoptera > Noctuidae > Heliothis > Heliothis peltigera. Next base: position 6,188,352 of record OY292333.1, read on the forward strand.
ATAGATAGACTTAATAAAATACATGTAATATCTAAACTACTGTCTCTTACTGAGTCCGGTGCGGTATGGTGGCGACTCACGCGCCGCTTGCTAGCGAGCCTCTCGCTGCACCGCCACGCGTCACTCAAGAGTCGTACCATTAAGATAATTATAATATATTTACACGAATTATACGGGTGTTCCAGCAAATCAATAGCCTTAACGACAAAAACTAACATCCACTATTATGTGATTTCAAAAGCGAAGCGCAGAGCGCTCTCCTTAAAATACAATAATTTATAAGTAAAAGCAGGCATACTTTAAACTGAATTCGATCTTTCACAAGGTAGAGACGCGGCGCAATAAGAAAACTGCTACCTAAACACCGCGAAGTTAGCGAGGAGAAAGACCGATCTCAGCCCTGCCCTGTCGTAACATGGTACACAATAAATGATACGTTATAATTAATTATTTTAATGGTCGGGGCCCTGGTTTATGCCTAAAGATCAGGATAATAAACGTTTAATCGTTTCAGCTAAGCATTTAAAATTATCGATAATGAGAATGTAACAGTAAACTGAAATATTGATTAGTTAATATTTTTTCACTGAATCAATATTGTCATGCAAAGCTGATGTGTTACTATGAGTTGGTCCAAACAAGACTAAAATATGTTATTTATGCAAAATCGTGCTTTTCAGCTGCCTGAATTTTTAAATACCAGGTTTTTCTCTAAATAGTGGTGCAAGAGGTAATCGACATTACACCAATAAGTTTTGCGTTTAGGCTACTTCTACACCATGAAGAAAAGATTTTGTTAGGACTATACTTAGAGGTTTAGTAAACCTTTCCTAATTTGTAACTGTATTCAAAATCGAAGTGCAAAATGAAATTACTCGATTACTTAAAACTATGACAATGAAATTTTACCATTATTTAAACATCGTTTCATAAATGACTACTAATAACCATAGTGTTCTCAATGACAAATTTCATATAATAGAAATATCATTTATTGAATATAGAATACAATATTATCCAAAAACTATGTCGTTATAATTAGGACACCGACAGTGCTATTAAATAGGTACATTACATTTATCCAGCATTGGATAATTTAAAATACACAGCAAAAAATGTTTAACATAGAAGTTGCCGAAAACAAATATATATGTGTAGTACATCTAAAATTTATATCCTCTGAATTGTTTATACAAATATTCTGAGATATCATATCATTATTATAAATTATCTTGAGAGATCAGTTTACGCTAGTTATAAAAATTTACAATGCGTACTATTGTTGCAACAAAATATTCCGTTTGCTAAGTTTCATCGTTGAAATAACACTAGGCATACGCTTCGTAAAAGTTTGTTGAGTTAGTGATACTTTTCAACAATAAATACTCTAATACACTACTGAATATGTCTTCCCTACTGATTACACGGCCCAAGCAAGGTAAGTATCATGTGTCTACCCTCGATAGGTGATTCAAGTGAAACAAACAGGTGACTAACCTCTCTCTATGATAAAAACGTCTCACACCGAGTACATTAAGGCTACAATTATAAGCAAAATCATTTTAAAAGAGACAGAATCTGACGAGATATTAAAAATGAAAATAAAACAAAACAATTTATCCAGACGGTTATTATCTGTCGTTTACTAAATAAACATTCAAACTCAGCATATAAGGTATGTACATAAGGGGACAATTTGAGCTTACAAAAGTACAAAGTAATCACATCGCGACGGTTTAGAATCTACAACGGATTTACCCTTCTTACCGACTACGACAGCTCAAGCTTTATCGACAATTACACTACAGTATCACACGATTACTCGCCGAAAACACCTATTATGCATGTAATTTTCCCGATGGCCAACACGAAAGTAAGTATCACTATGTCGCGTGTGGGGCTCCCGCTGGGTCCGCGCCGCCGCCTACGACGCGCCGGCCGCGCTGCTGCCCGCCTCGCCTGCCGACACACACACTTAGAGGCCGGCCGGCGCCTACGCGCGCGGCTCGGCCGAGCAAGTACCTGGCGCGTCGTCCGCCGGCGCCGCGCCGCCCGCCGCGTCCGGCGCCGCCCCGCCCGCGCGCGGCTTCAGGAACTCGTTCAGCGACGGCTGGATGCTCAGCTCGTACTCCGTGAAGTTGAACAGCGGCGGCAGCGGGCGGCCGTTGGGCAGCCGCGCGGCGGGCTCGCGCAGCTCGTCGAAGAAGCTGTGCGCGCACGCCTGCAGCGGCGACAGGCGAGCGCCGGGCGTGTACTCCAGCAGCCGCGACACCAGCGAGATCGCGTCCGGCGGCGTGCACGCGCGGAACACCTGCGCACCACACCGGTACAGACACCGATACTAGTAAATACGGCTTGACAACCATATCGTCCAATACTGCTAGATATGGGAACTTCAATAAGCCATAATTTAGTACATTGCAGTGTTGTACGACAACTATTAATATATTTATGGATGTAGCAATATGGTATTTAAAGGCAGTCAACTACCTTCTTTCATGAATGTCTTAAAATGGAAACATCGAAATGATCACGTCAAATAACTTGCCCCTTCGATGGTAGCTCCGCAAAGTCAAAATGTACGAAAATAACACAACTGCGTGAAATTACTTCAGAGGGGTAAACTGATTCGACGTGATCTGTACACGCACCGCAAGAACGAAACCTACCTATGTGGCACTTGCACACTCGAATGTCATGGTACAAGTTCACAGACCTAGATGTTTTTGCAAAAGATTTTACTACTAAATTCAATCCTAATTCAAAAGAAACGTTAAATATGTTAGCAACTGAAGTAAATCCTTTCAGTACACACGAAGAAGTATAATAAGAGTATTTACAATGTTAATGGTTAGAATACAATCACTGGATTTCGATGAAATGATTTAGTTATCCCTAATGAGCTGATGCCACGCTGTAAGTTTGTTCCTGCAGGGAAATGTTTACAGAGTGAACCTAGGACGTCAGGTGAATAATCGAAACTATAATGCAATTATCATAATGATAAATTTCCTATTTTCCTCTGAATTAAATTCAGAGAAAAATAGTATTAACTGAAGCGGGTAACATTTTAACTCGATAGTTTCCGATTGCCCCCTGATGTCATATCACAAAATTAGAAAATCCAAACCGAAATAATGTTTTTAGAACATGAACAATGTGGAAAACAAACTGGCACAGAGTCGCACAATACGAATGCACACTGAACACCAACAAAGAAATTGCAATAAGAGACAGCTTCAACGGATTAGTTGTATGTGGCATTCTGTTCAACTCATGCCAAGGCTAATTTCAATTTCAAAGTAATCTACTCTAAATGTCTTCATTTTATGTAACCTGGTACGAAGCATTGTAGATAGCATTTGACTGTAAAGACATAAGTATTGTTGTAGTGTCAGTATTATAATGAAGGCATCTAGATATCCTGCAATGCAGTATCTTACTCGGATGCGCTGGTGGTCAGTGGCAGACTTGGGCGTGGACAAACGCTCCAACATGAACTGCAATGACGCGCGCTTCTTAATTATGAATGACACATCATGATCTTATAATACATATGTGATCTATTAACGCATAACGGCCACAGTAATAATTCAACATAGAATGCATACACGGTGGAATTGTGATATATCGGAAGAGGGTTCTATTAAATTCATGCTCACAGATATATACGTTCTGGAATCTATAAAGACCGAATTTTAATATATTTCTGAATATTATGCTTATCCACTAGTAGCGACTACCGAATACTGTACAAACTTTCAGTTTGTGCTCAAAACCCTTGATGTTTCCAAAAAAGCGACACTGATTTGATAAGTTCCCGTAAAATCATCTAATATTGGCGTCCCCCATAGGTTTCCCGCGCGTCTCGTAGGAACTATTCCTTGCATTCAGATAAAAAGTATCCTGCTGCTTTCCTCAACACATAGGATACCAGACACTGATAGAATTTAGCAGGGGTTTGATGATAAGATAGACTACCTGTAAGATACCTCCACCCTACATGTAGAGCATCACTACATAGTATAAAACAAAGTCGCTTTCTCTGTCCCTATGTCCCTTTGTATGCTTAAATCTTTGAAACTACGCAACGGATTTTGATGCGGTTTTTTTTAATAGATAGAGTGATTCAAGAGGAAGGTTTATATGTATAATTTTAGTATCAGCACTGCACCCATGCGAAGCTGGGCGGGTCGCTAGTACATTATAAAGTTGAAGTCTATGAATTAAAAAACACGGTAGACTTCACAAAAACTTCCAATCTTCGTTTTACCCCCCTTAGAGATGGATGTTAACACCCTATCAGGAACCTACCTGCCTAATTTCAAGTTTGTAGGCGTTATAATTTCAATTTCTGAGATTTTACGATTAGTCGGTGAATTGCATTTTGCTTACACATGTATGTACATAAATTATAAATTACGCGAATGCCCCTTGAACTCAAGATTAAAATGATCTGGGATAGTTTATTGAATGTTTCCATTACGTAATAATTATTCCGACAGCTGGTAAATTGCTGCGCCAATTTTAATTGCACGTGGGCACAGTTTCTGATTAGATAGTTATTATTCACATATTTAGCCAGTACATTCGATTATTTAGAACTGCATAGTTTGTATAAAATCGGATGGTTCTTTACTTAATACCTCAAATAAAATGCATATTAATAATTGTCGTTATTTGATTTCTCGTCTTATATCTTTTGTAAATGAAAAAAAAAATGTTAAGGTCGAAAAAACAATAAAACTTTGTATTGTGTATGAGAGTAATATAAAGGTTACTGTATCCACGTGCGGGGGGAGTAGTTCCCTAGGCAGGCGCGTTAAGTCGCGAACGGACGCTAGTATCAAATAAATCATCTACCTACAATAAACGAAATCTAAACAATAAGAACGAATATTTTACTCCATAATTTAGAAAGTTTTATGTAGTACCAAATAATTCAGCCGGTTGAATATTCCCGAGGAGCAGGACAACATTTCTGCTGGAACTGAGAACCATCACATAAGATTTTGAAAATTAAATCCCAAGAATAAACACAAGATTCCCATTATTGAGTGTTGATAAAAATGTTCTGCGAAAATTTTTGCAGCTTGGCAGGTGCAATAGAGCCCTAAGTCCAGATGAGATTATCATTGAAGATAACGTTACCTTTACACAAAAGGCTGACATGATAACTATTATTTATCAAGCAAAAAGAGTATATTTTATGTCCTACAACTGTCGCCTTTAGCGAACTTGTAACTTGTAGTATACAAAAGATTTAGAAAGCATTTTTTCATTCAGCCAATTTAAACTTTTTACTTTTTATTTTTACTTTTTTACTGTTTTTATCATTATTATATTATAAGGTTACTTAGACAATCGCCTACTTAATTTTATAAATGGAGGATAATGTCAGCGTGCTGTTATAAGACAAGGTTTTGCTGTCAAGGAGTTTGATTACCACGATATGGCTTCGTGTAGCTATTAAACCAATCCCTACTATCCTTGTCAAGATCCAACAATACTTAAATAATAAAAGAAATAACTTTACCTTAGCCCATGGGTGGCTCTTGATTTGTGGGAATTTGAATTCTGTATAATTAGGATTCATCTCTCGAATTTGTTCTCGTGTCGGAGTACCTAGTACCTGTGAAAACAAAAAAAGAATGTTAGAAAAAAAGTTGCATAGTCGTTCAATAAGAAGGATGTAAGCAATGAAATAAGATTACCTTGATGATCTCAACCAATTGATCGACCCCAGAATCTCCTGGGAATATTGGCTGACCCAATAATAATTCTGCTACTACGCAGCCAGCGCTCCACACATCTACGAAGAAAATTAACCATTCACAATAGAATATTCACAGATTAAAGATAAAGATAATTTATTTTGTAAAAACACGGGTTTACAAAAAACAGAGGTATTTTTGTTACATATGGTGGTAAAATTAAACCAGACCCTGTTTTGCCTGCAATGGGCGCACAATGAATTATATTGAGAACAATCAAAACTAAGAAAAAATAAACCAAGACCCTATTAATGGTATATCCCCGATTAAATGTATCATTAAGTTAATAATTTACTGCGTTCCGCAGAATTACAAGGTTCATCAAAGCAAAAAAAAAATCTATGGAATGTTATTTCTATAAACCAAAGGTTAGAATCATGCTATTCACGCAGCATTGTTGTCGCTGGTAACGATAAAGAACAACGAAAACAATCAATACCAGTGACAATCGTACAAAGGCTCTCCTTTACATCGATAACATCAGTACATAATGTATATCAAAGAGCAGTCTCAGATAACAATTTATTCACATCTCTGCAACACTATTCAGCAGTCTAATCGCGTTTGTTGATCCATATCAGACATTGTCGTTTAGAAGTCTGTATCTAACTAGCTACTGCGCAGATCGATTAAACTTCATACGTAAGCAAGTGTGACTGGCCTTACATAACCTCTGGTCACTAAAACCCAGGCCGCAGAATTGTATCTCTCCACACATCCCTATACACTCTATTGCGACTCAACATATCGTCTTGAGAATAAGCCAAGACGTAAACTATCCTGAAAGTAATTGAATTGATTAACAATTACTTACCGATTTTAGTGGTGTAATCTATGGCGCCAAAAATGAGTTCTGGAGCGCGGTAGTATCGGGAACAGATGTAGGACACATTAGGCTCTCCGCGAACAAGGTGTTTCGCCGAGCCAAAGTCGCAAAGCTTGAGTACACCGGTCTTAGGATCAAGAAGTAGGTTCTGTGGCTTGATGTCTCGGTGACAGATGCCCAACGAGTGTATGTACGCGAGGCTTCTGAACAACTGGTACATATATAGCTGTTGAAATCGAAATAGATTAGTCTCACGTAATACGAAGTCAGGTCATAATGCATCGTGACCACGTTAATAGTTCTACCTTTATAAAACTAATGGGTATGGTTTGTTCATCTTTGGAGTAGTGACGTGCCACTTTATACACAGTCTCGGGTATGTACTCCAGCACCAAATTCAGGTACACTTCGTCTTTCTGTAAAGCAGAAATTAAAACACAAGTTATATAAAAAATTATTCAACTGCTCCTAAATTAATTTTGCCTAGCGATGCTTTTGTAAATAACAATGAGAGATTATGTTAAGAAATTGCAAGTTGTATAATTCTGTATAATGCTTCATACGTAGAGGAATGATAAAGAAAGAAAATCTTTAGGGATAAAATAAAATATGAGGCAAACATAGTTTACTACGAAAAAGTAAGACAAGACAAATATTGAAAAATACGTTAAGGTATAAAAAAACACAACTACCACAGTTGAAATAATTTTCCATTATGCATGTTAATACACTTTGGAAAAATATGCATTAAACGAAAACTGGTGCAAAGAAGAAATCTTTAAACTTCATTTTTTTTGTGCTTTCCCGAACTTCTGATGGGAAAGTTGAAAAATAACATTCAACAAAGCGAGTAGATTTTAAAGTTGGCTTTTGTCCAAAGGTTTTTGGCTCTAGTGATACACAACTCAGATATCTACTGCTGAAAGTCAAACCTTGAACTACACACGCGAAAAACATTGTGTTCTAAAATAGTATACATACACACAAAACATTTATGTATGTTTTTGGAAATGGTCTGTACAAATCTGTTAAGCACCTGACCTTATCGTGCGTCTTGGTCAAGTACGTCTATCGCAGCTATAATTCGCCTTGAGGATCTTAATTTTGTTTAAATGTCCTTTCTATGTATCCATATGGTAAGTCAAGGTTTATTTCAATATTAAGCACGATACACGACTTTTCATTAGTACATTACACAGTCGATTGGTTTTCGATTAAATTGAAATACTTCTCGTGTAAAGATAGTTTAGACAACTTTAGAACAGACATTATCCTAAATATAAACATTCAATCTAATTGATTGTTTTCACCAGATGGTTTAGAAACATTCTTAACATTTTTAATGTGCGTGAATAATGCGTTACGAAGATATTTTTTCTGCTTTCACAGGCGAGTGCAAATAAACCACGTACATGGCAATGTAACACTAAAGCTGTCTGTAAGAAACAAAATGTATCAAGCAAGCATCAGTTAGAATCATATAACACAACTTAGATGACGCAATACAGAACAAGTTAAATTTTATGAGATGATGATGGAAGAACATAGTGGGCATCGACCTGATCAGATGTAAAAGCTCATGGCTGAAAGATTACGGCTCATGACATGATAAAGACTTGCTCTTAACAAATCATGTATGCACACAACTGTTTGTCGGCCATTCACGGTTACCGAACAATACTTTTAACTATAATTACTTCAATTAAATAAAAAATCAATATTCATACAAAAATATTGTTCGTTAGCCACAGCCTGAATTGGAAGGCCTAATTTGTGCGTTAGCACACTAGCGCAACAATCTAATTGATTCATAAACGTACTGCGACATCAAGAGACTGCATTGCGTTTAACATTGAGCTCACTGCTGCGGGCACTGCCGCCTTCCCCCAAATAAAACACACAAATAATACACCCTTAATAAAGCGAACTAAAATAGGTAACTATATCACATCAAAATACACAGTAAGTAAATCAGTTACTTAAATTGCAGAAATAGGGCTCAAAGGAGATGTCTCATATCAATACCTGGGGAGTTTGTTTAGAACATTATTAGAAAATTACTTGAATTCCAAATTCGGGGTCCAACATCTTACACCTAGAAAAAGGGACTCATAAACATGAACTACCAGCACAGACCTAACATAAACAAATAGAAGAACAAAATCATCTGCACAACTATTAATAGCTGTAGTGGGGAAAAACAAATATAACCAAAGAAATAAACTAAATGAGATATCTCCTTTCTAGTTTGCAGACCCTTCATGTCAACACGGCATGTATTGGAAATCATAGTAAAATGGGTCCAAACCAGAAGTTAGATCCAAATAACTACTATTAAATTAATATTATGTAAGAAAATGATTAGACACATAAATAAATAAGTATAGGAATAACATAAATAAGCCATAAAAATCTCACCTTTTCTCCACTGGAGTAAAAGAAATATTTCAATTTGACAATATTACAATGCTCCAGTCGTCGCATGATTTGAAGCTCTCGGTTCTGCAATTATAAAATATATTTAGTAAATCACAATGGTCAGTTGATAAACATTTTAATAACTAATGCCCAAATAGACATTTCAGAAAATAAAAGAGTATTATGGATGGTTAATGTGGAGTGATTAAGCTGAATAAAATGATTAAAAAACACACTGTTTTTGCCTTTCGTGAATTAGTTTATTAATTATATCCATTAAAGGCTATCAATTCAACGAATCTTGCGATACCTTCGTAAAATTTGATAGTAGGATGAGCGCTAAACTTACCTTAAACCTCTTGTCCTGGAGCACCTTCTTGATAGCAATGAGCTCGCCGGTGTCGCATAATTTGGCCTGGTAGACGACGCCGAAGCTGCCGTTTCCGATGAGTTTCATGTCAGCATAGCTCACCTCCTGTGGCCGGTCGGGGCCCTGCCCCGGCGTCGCCACCACAGTCGTCACCTTTGAGCCGTCCTTGCCTGGAACACGATTAAAATTAATTTGTAACACAATATTGCGAAATCAACATACACTGAGAAATACAATTCCTATCGATAACTATTACTAACACAATTTTCCTCGATTCTTGCAAAGTATTTTTTTACCAATTTTGTCAGACAGATGACAGATCTTATACCAGGAATTAGCCAACGAAGGAGCAATTCTTAAAAAGAAAATCTAACACAATTTGAATGGCCTCTCTAATGCAATTGAGTGTTGAGGTGACGTAAACGAATCCATTTCACAGACGGTAATAAATAGGTGGCGTGAGCGGAGTTGGACGTATCATTGTAATTTACGCCGAGACAAAGTAACCAAAGACCAGTTAATTTCTATGTACGAGTTAAAATACTTTCAAAAGATTCTAGACAAATTACTCGATCGCCTGATTCCGGAAACTGACCTGCCATTTCCGAATTGTTGTGTAGTTTGTATGTTAAGCGTCTATCATTATCCGTCATGTTTAAAGATTTTTTTAGGTATTTTTGAATAGCAATTTATTAAAAATAAATCATTTTTATAAAAATCTTGGCCATCTAGATATCTTTAGTGACAAGGTTACAGACAATTAAAACCGGTCAAGTGCAAGTTGTATTTGAGCAATCAGAATTTCTATTTTTCAGTACGATGTAATAACCAAACAAAGAAATACATTTATGACACATACAGATTATAATTTTCTAAGTCTTGTAAGTACTGGTTTTCTAAGATTGAATAATTTGTGTAAATCAATAAGGCATAAAAAAGGTTGTACCACAAGTCATGCCTCTTACACAACTGGACCGATGATCTCGTTCATAACAAAAAAGAAGTTGAATGAAGTTTATGTATTAATCCGGGGACTTTTACGTTTAAATATGTAGCGTTTAGCATAAAAGAGCAGGTGCGGCATGCGACACAGGGTTAAACGCATGGCACATATGTTTACGGTTGGGCGCCTCACTTCAGAGCACCATGAATACAACAATTGAGCGAAATATAGATTTTAGACAGGAGCCGCACGAACTGAATGCGCACTTAGGCGGAAATCAATTTGACATCGGTGATAATATTCGCGCACCTGGTAACAAAAACAATACTTCAGGTGACGATGGTTTATGACGGTGATGACGTTGTAGCTAATGATTCACTAATGCATATTACATATACATATAATATGTTCTTGATAAGGTTTTCTATAAATGCATGACTTAGGACAGTTATATTTCGTAACTACGCGTCGATGCCAGTTATTATGCGTGGCTTTGACAATGCCTCACTTGTCCTGCCTGTGTATTGTGCAGAAACACCTGTTCTCAGGACTTGATGCAGCGCAACTCAGAGATGTGAATGAGCTCTCATAGAATCGAGAGACAATAATTGTCCAGTTATTTTATTCGCATTGATTCCAGCAGTCAACTTCTGGTATGCTATCAAGTTAACGCTTGTAACTGTTAGATTATCAAAGCATCAATTGAGGTCAATTTTGATGACGTAACGCGTAGGTACATTATATAAACAAAGCAACTGTTAATAAACAGTACATTTTGTATCATTAGTAAGTAACGTTCATCATTTCACGGGACTAGCTGGTTGTAATTGTTTATCTTAACAAGTACCAATAACATCCGAATGTCTACGTGTGTGAACTCATTAATATAACTATTGAGTTAAACATCTATTTCATAAAATATACTAACGTACGTTGTTTTGAAAACGTTAGCGTCTTCGTCATTTAATTAGTACCCGCTAATTGAAATATCGATAGGTACAGACTTCTACTACAAGTTCAATCCTAACGGGAACTAGATTTTAATGCTTATAACACTTCTAAAAATATTATTAAAATTCTGGAAAGGTTTCCTTCCAATCATAGGTGGTTCGAATTGTTAATTTTAAATTACCACGGGGACAAGATAACGCCAATAAAAGCGTAACACTCATAAAGTCACACACATATTGGTACTTAAAAAGATACCTCATAAGTACTGTAGCGTAAACCAATGAACGGATATTGTATATTTAATATCGTCCAAATATAAATTAGATTAAAGCAACAATTCAGACGTAGGTAGATTTATAAAATCCCTGACCTCGATAGTCTGCTGCGGTCTACGACATAATTGGCAAATATTTGATGTGACCTATCCCGTTTTTGTTGATACGACTTAACCTTAATGAAATTGATGTGGTCAAACTTTTCATCTACTATAGCAGTAACTAATCTGATACGGCGAAATTCTTAAATCCTGTCCTAGCAAATACATTTAACTGTAAATTAATTTAAAACTAGTCTCGTTTTCATCGTTAGAATTTAACACTGACCACTATCTCAAATATTTATTTAGTCTTAAATGTATTTAGTGACAGTTACGCACCTCCAGCTAACTATTCCACTTTTGTATACACAATGGCAGATAACAACAATAGTACCTATAAAATTTCTGAACTGAAGTTCTAGAGCCTTTCTACGCACTATAACAGGTTTACTTCTTTACACAATTACTACACTTGGACCACTTTCTTAATTGAAATTATTTAAAAGGTGTTCTCAGCCCCAGAGATAGTTGAAAAATATATTATTTGTTCCGATCTCCAAAGATAAGATGGCGTATGTTAGAGAAGGAAGAATGTGCAAGTATGTTCAGGAACCAGATTGTGGATAAAGTCATAGACATGAATGAGATGGAAGGTAAATCTGTGAATGAGTGTTGGAATGAGATGGCAAGATATATAAGGGAAGTCGCAAAAGACGTGTGTGGAGAGTCGAAAGGAAAAGGTCTGATAGATCGGGATACATGGTGGTGGAGCGAAGACGTACAAAAGGTTTTGAAAGAAAAAAAAGCGTCATTTAAAGAATGGCAGAATGTAGATGCGGCCAATACTAGTCTGAGGGATGAAAGAAAGAGTATGTATAAGGAATGGAAGAGAAAAGCAAAGAAGGCGGTAGCAGTTGCAAGGGCTAAGGCGCAGGAGAAACTGTACGACTCCCTGGACAGTCCTAGAGGCCAAAAGCAACTCTACCGAATTACAAAAGAGAGAGAAAGACGATCGAGGGATATAACACATATCAAATGCATGAAAGATGAGACTGGCAAGGTTTTGTGCACAGATGATGACATAAAAAAGAGATGGAAGAATTATTTTGAAAAGCTTATGAATGAAGAGAATGTTTGGAACGGTTTGCTTCAAGAGGCACAAGTAAATAAGGGATTAGTAAGAGAAATTAGCGTGGATGAGGTAGTGAGAGCAATCAGAAGTATGAAAAATGGAAAGGCTTTGGGACCGGATGACATACCAGCTGAAGTATGGAAGGTGTTAAAAATGGATGGATGTATGTGGCTGACTTTGTTCTTTAATAAGTTGCTGCATGAAGAAGTCATCCCGCAAGAATGGTGCAGTAGTTCGCTAGTGCCCATCTTCAAAAATAAAGGAGATGTACAAGACTGCGGCAACTATAGAGGGATAAAGCTCATGTCACATACTATGAAAATATGGGAAAAAGTGATAGAGAAAAGATTGCGAGAAGAGAGTGAGATAACCCAAAATCAATTTGGGTTTATGCCAGGTCGAGGGACAATGGACGCCATATTTGCACTTCGCCAATTGTGCGAGAAGTACAGACGTGTGCACAAGAATCTGCACATGGTGTTCATTGATCTTGAGAAAGCGTATGATAGGGTGCCTCGAGAAGTGTTGTGGTGGGCCATGAAAGAGAAAGGTGTGCCTGGGAAGTATGTGGAGTTAGTTCGTGCGATGTACAGGGAATCCTGTACGTATGTCCGATCGTCTGCCGGCAATACTGACCAGTTCAGTGTGGCAGTGGGCTTGCACCAAGGGTCGGCTTTAAGTCCTTACCTCTTCCTACTTATTATGGACGCCTTGACGGCGGACATACAGGAAGAGGCACCTTGGTGTATGCTGTTTGCCGACGACATTGTGCTGGTCAGTGAAGATGGACCTGAGATCCAGAGCAGATTGGAGAAATGGCAACAGACACTGGAGAATGTTGGCTTGAAAATCAGCAGAACCAAGACCGAATACATGTTCTGCGATTTCGGCGGTCTCTCCAGTACTGAAGCCATAGCGCTTGATAGCGCGCCTCTCCCAGTCTGCTCCGACTTTCGGTATCTCGGCTCAACCATCCAAGGCAATGGCGAAATAGATCGGACAGTTAAGCACAGAATTAACGCAGGATGGATGAAATGGCGGCAGGTAACGGGAACAACTTGCGACCCACGTATTCCGCTTAAACTTAAGGGGAAGATCTATAAGACTATGGTCAGACCTGCTGTCCTGTATGGTTCAGAGTGCTGGCCCACAAAAGAGTTGAATGAAAGACAACTGCATGCAGCAGAGATGAGAATGTTAAGAGGAATGTGTGGGGTAACACGAATGGATAGAGTAAGAAATGAGTATATAAGAGGAAGTTTAAAAGTGGCACCGGTAACCGAAAAACTACGTGGAAACCGGCTAGCATGGTATGGGCATGTAATGCGGAGGAATGAGGATCATGTTGTGAGGAAGGTCTTGAACATGAATGTGGATGGACATAGAGGAAGGGGACGACCAAAGAAACGATGGATGGATTGTGTGAAGGTTGATATGGCTAGAAAGAATGTAACTTGTGAGATGACGGCAGATAGAAGAGCGTGGAAGACAAAAACATGCTGCGCCGACCCCAAATAAAACTTGGGATAAGGGCAGGAGGATGATGAGTTTATTTTAAAGCTTAACGTAATAATTGTACAGAACTAAAGACATAAATTTATATATCTACAGAAACCGTGTTTTTTTTTAATTAATTTTAGCTATATTATTAAAACACAGCACATTGATCTTGTGGCTTATGAAAGAAAAGCAACAACTAGAATTACTTTTTGCCGATGGTCCAACTGTTAACTCGTTTATAATAATTGAATCGATTATTCTCACTATTGCTGGTGTATAGGTGTAAACAACACTTAACTTCCCACGTCATAATCCACATGCACCCTTTAAATAATTTCATATATGAAATTGTATCTAGGCTTACTGTTAAGAACACTAACAATAACATTAATGTTCAACTAAAAAAAGAAAAGTACCTCGTTTTCTGAGCTGATGTGGCTTGCAAGGTAAGTAAAGAGCACGACAATGTCGCTCTCATTCAACGTGCGTTTGGAACTGGTGAACAGGGGAACAGTCAACCGGAGTAAATTCGAGCGCAAAGCTACATAACATTGGCTATTAAAGCCGCCACTGTTTAAAGGTTGTATGAAAAAGAAAAAGTACCTGACCTGCCCATAAAACACTTTAAGTTAGGCTAATACTTGTGACATAAAGTAATGGTGTTCACCAATTAGGTTCGCAGATCGATACTTTATAGACAGCTATTTCCTCGAGTGCCTGACTGCAGTGATTAAAAATTTCTAAGGCAACCGTTCAATTCTTAAACGACAAGCTTTTAACATAATAAATGAACTCATGAATGTTACGTCATAGTTTGCTTGCATCTACACTACTGACAAGAATTTAAGGATATTTTGTTTGTTTTTCTTTAGTAATTTTAAGGAAGCTGTATCTCTAAAGAAAGTGATAGTACACCAAAGAGGAGTCAGCAAATGTATATTATTGAAATGTTTGATTCTGGAAAAACCCTAAATACAACGAATGAAATTACAAAGTTCTGCTCTTCTTATGAAGGGTTAAATAACTGAGCATACGAGTATTCTAAACAATATTTCTTAGGCTTATTCAGAATTCAAAAAAAAATACAGAGATCATGGACTGACTGATCTGAAAACTATACAATTTGGTGGTTCTTTGTACAGTCATTTTCCTTATGATGAGAACCATGAAAAATATCCCAAATTTTTTGTGAGTAATGTAGTATGCGTGCTAATCGAATAGCAGCAAATGTACTGTATCAATCATGCCCACCGTGAAAGAACTCCGAGCATGTGCTGCCCTGCCACACCCATAGCAACCCTTATTATTGACGTAAACCTAAGCGCACTCCACCCTTGTTTATCAGCTTTTTATCTAACTACTTCCATTTTTATGACTATTTCTAGTCCTGTTTGACTGAAATAATCACAAATACATCCATCGATCAATAAGTATATTTCTATATATACAATTAAGCAATTAATGTGGTGTCGCTACTTCGAAATATCATAAACTGGTTATATCCATCCACAAAATTTATTTATCACTGTTAACAATGCAACGTCATACGTTGTGCAATCTTTCAATTTTCACGTTCATATTTTAATAATAGTGTGCCAACGGTAACGCGTAGCGTGCTAGTGTGAATTATTTAGAACATGAGCATAAATACACTCAGCGGCACAATTAACCGCCCACTCTATTTTTCTTGTTTATTACAAAAGCAGTTATTTAATCAATAAATGTTATTTAATATTTGTTTTTCGGGATGTTTCTGTGATTCAAACAAATGTTTAATTTTGTTAAATTTCTTTTTAATTGTTAGATAACAAAAAATAATCAAATTTTCATTTTTTTCAGGAAAAATTTGAATTTAAAAATCAAAGAAAAAAACACTTAAAGTTAAGACGAATCTTTTTTTAGTAATGGGTGTTGCCCCCTCTGGCCCTGATGACTTCTTGCAGCCTGTTTGGGAGTCCGTCCATGATGTCCTGAATATCTGATTGGGGGATATTGTTCCACTCCTCAATCGCTGCCGTTTTGAGTTCCCTGATGGTAGTGGGGGGCGATGTTCGTGCCCGAATACGCCTTTTCAAGTTGTCCCAGACGTGTTCTATAGGGTTGAGGTCTGGGCTGCGAGCTGGCCACGGTAATGTTTCGATACCGACTTCTCTTAGGTATTGAGTAACAATGCGGGCGACATGGGTTCTAGCATTGTCATGCATGAGAAGGAAATCTTCTCCAATAAATGGAGCAAATGGTACCACATGTTCTTCCAGGACCTCTTCCACGTATCGGGCTGCAGTTAAACTGCCTCTTTCAATAATGACGAGGGCCGTGCGAGCCTCGTAAGAAATACCGCCCCAAACCATTATTGAGCCACCTTGGTAGCCAACAGTTTTAACAATGGCACAGGGAGCAAACCTCTCGTTTTGGCGTCGGTAAACACGCTGACGTCCATCTGGTCCTCTCAAAGCAATTCGGCTCTCGTCAGAGAACAAAACATTTTTCCACTGATCAACAGTCCATCTTGCATATTCACGTGCAAAGCGGAGCCTTGCTGTTTTGTGCTGTGGGAGAAGTTCAGGGACGCGGGCTGGTCGATATGCCCGAAGGTTTTGTTCCGCCAACCTTCTTCTCACTGTCCTTTCACTAACACTAACGTTTCTCACTTCAAAGAGTCGGTTACGGGCCTCAGTAGCTGTGCAGGAGCGATTTCTTAAAACATTGGTGACAATGAAACGGTCGTCCCGAGCTGAAGTGCAGCGATGCCGTCCTTGACCTGGTCGCCGGGTATACGACCCAGTCTCTCTGAAGCGTCTGATGGCGTCTCGTACAGTTGTACGAGGTACTCCCAGTGTACGAGCGATGCGACGTTGGCTGTACCCAGCGTCAGCTAAAGCCACAGCCCTAGCGGCTCCAACTGCATCTAACGGCATTTTTTTTTCTTTAAATTAATGAGCACTTGTTAATGAACTCAATAACACTGTTTGAAATGTTCAGAAACGCGAAAAACAGTACAAAGAATCACGGAAATCCGATCTTTACCAAAGCTGTATTTCGACTAAATCACTGAATAGACGTCAAAACCAAATTTAAAATCAATAAAACAAGGGTAAAAGTGTTTAATTTATTGTAAACATACCCACTTAACAAATAACATTTAATACTGTAAGCATTTCATAACGTAAACAAACGGTATGCCACTTGAGAAGGGTGGGCGGTTAATTGTGCCGCTGAGTGTATATTAGAAAGTAAAGACGAAGGTTCGTTCCGCCGCAGTTTGCAACTGCAGACGTTCACGTGTCCACTAGCAGGAAGCAGAGCAATACGGAAAATAATTGACTTTTCCTCAAGTAACCAAGTCACAACATTAACTAGTCCCACAAAAGATTTTTTAGATGTTAATGGATACTCTATTTTTTGCTCTTTTGTTACAGCTTTAAATCGATTTCCATTGAAATAATAACTATCAAACCTTGGATTGTATTGATAATATTTCTTACATAAGAAGTTTACTTTATTTTGTAAAATAGAAAAAAGTTAAGCGGCACTGCAAAAATCCACATCATAAAAAGCGAAGATATTCCTGTAATTGTTTGTTTTGGGTAGGGAGTCGCGTGGTTGGGTCAACAAGTGATGCAAACGGGCCGATGCAAACTTGGTACACGTGAATGAATGCAAGGAATAAATAAGCTAAGACTTTCAGTTTACAGCTAATTGCTTCGCAAGAAAAGTTAATGGTTTACAACATAGGTGTCCAAACCGTACACCGGCAATTGGACATCTTGTGATAAGTAACTTACGTACGCATTTAATCGAGTTAATCGAGTTAATCGATAGGATGATGTAACCGCGTAATTACAGGATTTAATCAGACTTGTCCATCGAAAGAAACTTCCGTTAAATCCCACCGTTAACTTACATAAAATGGCTGGGAAACTAGCCTTAAAGTACCCTTGGACACACCGGCTTCTGACGGAAGGTGGATGGATTTCAGTAAGTAAGCGTCTGACACGCCCTTCTCAATTTGGAGTCCTTTGATGATATACCAGTCTCAAAAAAAGACTGGTGTTATTTTCGGGTTTTTAAGCCAAAGACAATAAATACCCTGGCAAAATTCATCGCCTAAAATGTTTTATTCATTAATACAAACAAATATCTTTACTGCTGCAAATTAATCTACTTACATTTTATGCACGTCAACCACTTTCCTGTTCTGAATTAAATGAACAAGTCCACCATTTTTGGGATGCAAATTATTAGATTACAACTTGCAGTTGATCAGTCTTTAACGAATGTTAGATGTCTTTAGCTATAGTTTCGTTTTTAAATAGAGATTTATAACAACGACGAAAGACTACGTGTCCAAAATATCTTAAAATTATTTAGTATAGTTACAAATTATAATCGAGGCTCTTCATAGTAAACGAGACGTCACCAAATACAATGTTGAATTAAATATAAACTTCTACTATAGGTAAAACAAAATACGAACCCAGATTTACAAACAGTTATATATTTATCTTTTCGATTAATATAATTATGTAAGAAAATAGGGGTCCCCAAATCAAAGGTCGATGTATTTTTTTACGGGAATAAACCATATTTATTCTTGAACACTATTTCTACGAAATGGTGTTTTATTTTAGCGACAAATATGCTTTTGTTTGGAAACTATATCGGGCAACGCATAAATGCCCTTTTCAGCTGTTCTCATTAAAGGTCTTGCTCATTAATCTGGGTCCTACTACCTATTTAATAATACAGCTGTAAAAAAATTCTACAAATAATAACAATAAAATACATACTTGCCATTATATTACTAATGTAATTTGCATTAATGACAATTTTAAAAATGTACGCTGGAACAAATTTTCAAGTTCAATATTATCAATCAAGTTTAGCAATCTCCAGGCGGGTATGAGAATGTTTGTCAATTTATTGTTAGCTCCATACTTTTATTTATCCTTTAATGTAGAGCGGTAATATGAAGTGAGTTATGCGTTCATCTATACCAATAACTGGCCACAGAGATGTACTTAATAAGCCCTTACCACAAGAATGAATATGTTATTGTTTCATATGGTATGTACATAGTTTTATCTGGTGTAATGTTACCCAGCGGCTGAAACGTGAAGTGAGAATTAATGTCAAACGTACGGCAAGCCCACACATAATTTTGTAAGTAAATACCAAACACAACCTTACTATAATTAATATAAAAAGCCCAATTAGGTAGATAGATTTAAAAAGACGAGAACCCACATGATCTAACAAACAACACAACATCAAGAATCAGGACAAATACAAAAGGAACACAGACAAGAAATGATAAAACTGTGTGATTTGTTATAGTCAAAATGCGGTTATCCTCCAATCATAGTTGACAGCGAATGGAGAATTCTCGCTTATCCAATATAAAATGGTGGTGAAACAACTAAACAGAATCATGTGGCACTACAGCCGAGCTAATGTGCGCGAAATCTAACACTTACGATGCGAGGACGCAGCCTTCTTTTCCGAAGCCAGCTCGTTCTTTTTAGGAGTATCCACGTCGCCTGCGAGTCGCAGCAAAACACAAAAGCAGCATTAGAACATTGGTGGTGAACACAAAGTACAAATACATGATGCTACGATACATTGGCCGCGAAATGTATAATAGTGCAAAACTGGGTGTGATGAATGCAAACAAGAACCGTGTTTGTTACACCGATTGAGATATCTATACACAAGTCCACAGCGGCAGAGCAGACTATGTATTTTTTTATTTATGCGGTCACTCACTGATAGTGCGCCGAAGTTTTTTACAGAAAGATGAGAGACGATCACGGGCACGGCTTAGTTGACCACTTTTTTCCGTATCAAGTAATCGAAGTAGCGAGGGTTCGGACCGAGCGGCCACCTCTCCGACGGGGCGCACTGCCACCGTGGCGGGACCTTCGGAAACTCCTAAGTTGTCGAAGCATACCGGCCCTGCGGAACACTCCAGCTTGGCAGAGGATCGCACGCGAGCGCGCGTAGTGGTAGACTGCCGGTCGGTGGCGCGGGGACTAAAACCGCCGCCCCGCCCCTTAGAGGTCGAGCCTCGGCACTACAGCATGTAGTGCTAATTCAAACTTCGCGACTAAATACTCTCCAGCCAATTCTAAATGTCATGAATATTATGATGGATGGCAATGTGAATATCTTTATGAAAACAAGCGAATCTTTTATCTTTATTAATACAACCCCATTATTTAAGCAACTACTAAAAAAATACCGCTTAATTACTAAAAAAGTGACGTGATTTAAGAGATTTATTTAAATTTTAATGTTGCGTAACATTAAAATTACACCCTGTCCTATGTTGCAAATTGTACTGGGTGTATCAACAGTAGGAGAAAGAAAGCAATAGCAGGAGTTGATTGTGTGTGTACAATATGATGAAATTAAAAACTCAACTTAAATCTTTATTCATACATCAAACTTGAGAAAGGGTTTACATTAATATAGGCATTTTTAATAATACATTTAAAAGTAATTGAATTTCATAAATTTCCTCAAATACAGTTCGGTCTGTAAACATTTATAATTTAAACATATTTATCACTCCATTAATTAATGCCAAGAATAGAGCTCTTATTGTATGACTAGATCACTTACGAATATTTTATGTAAACGAGTATATCAAAAACCTGAAAATGATTTAGTTAACACAAACACGCAGTTATTGTAGTCGCATTTGAACTCTATCAGTATCACATCGCATGCGCGCGTGTCTACCTTTTTATAGTGCCGGTGATAATTTAGATGTGACGTCACCCACAGCGAACTCTAAATAATTCTCAACTTTAAATGACTATGTACACAAAATAAGAACGACAAACTAGTGCACTCTATGGTTCAGTTCCCTATGCAAACACAATTAATGAAACGTCAAAAACGTCATTAAACTGCACCCCTACAACGAAGTTAACATGTACCTCATAAAATAGTATAGTGTATATACGTATATGTACACACAATCAATTTTTCATAACATAACTTATACTCCTTGATTTCCTTTTGAATACATTCGGGAAAACTATCTGTCAAGAACAGTTAGGGCATTTTTTGAGCTCTTTTATTGATGTTCTCTATCTAATCAGATTAATTCGAGTGATGTTCCAAACATTATTGGTATGAAATTACTTGCTAGATAAGTTTAATGGCCTACACATTTTGATACGTGCTGAACAGCGGTGGTTACCCTTAACATGGATAGTGATATTTGTACTTGAAAGCATTTCTTTTTTTAATTGTTACCCAATATAGGGTAAAATGCTCAGATCAAACTGAGATAGGTAAATTTTCATATATGTAGATTAAACCGATAGTACTTTAGGCGTGACAGTAGCACCAGTCGCCATTTTCGCTGCGAAAACTAATCTTCATAAGGTAAAAATAGGCAATATATGTGCAGTCTCATTTCATATTCTTTCTAATTTATATCCACAAACTGTAAGGTACTTCTATTATCCAAACATAAAATTAAAATGCGGATATGGAATATTTAACATTATTTGATTTGATGAAACAAAGTAAGTAATTACTATAACAGCAGCCAACAGGTAAGTACATAGACTGGCTAATAGAATTATGGTTGTCATGGACTCGAGGCAATTGGATTAGAACTTTTGGCGGAGTTTGTTGGGTTCTCTGCACGTGAAGAGCCTCGGGACCACGCACCTATCATTCGATACGCTTCCACTTGTGTGCTACGATTGATTTATTGTATAGGTTGGGAAATAATCTCGTCAAGGGCGTCGAATGGATATTTGATCCGTTTTGAATGTGTTTTCTTGTTTTGTTCATCGAGATTTCGGGATGGTTTTGTCAATAAAATTATAGAAACACAATTCAGAAAAAACCTAAATGAACTCCAGAAAAAACAACTGTAACCGCTATTTACCTACTAGAGTTACGATGATGTAACTCTAAATCTTCACTGTTTCGTAGTGTCATCAGTTCCTGGACTGACTGGCATGGGTCAGGTTACTTTCAAACTTTCTGAACGAAATATATGGGTGAAATTATGTATGGGTCAAAAATAATGACTATTTTTTTATAGTTGTTATCGTTATTCAATTTCGCACAATACTCGAACAGAAAAAAAGCAACCATACGTCGAGTGACACCCTGTATAAAATAATTTTATACTTATAATTCGGTTAATTAAGTAAGTACTGAAACAATTGTTTCGACTAACAGTTCCAATAAAATAAAGAGTAGGTGCCCGGACGCAAGTTATTTTATCGCATCTAACAAACGAGGATTCGTTAACGAGAATCATGCACAAACTCTCACTGCGTATAACGAGCTTGCTTTTAACTACACATATGTGGAGTGCACAACACCATTGTTCATGTAAAGCGACACCGAGTTTGCGGTTCTTTACGCTTAACGCGCACGCTCTCCGTCTCTGAATTCGACCAAGGCCCTATTGTCGCAAGAGACTAACCGCGGATAATGGGGGAACCGGTCGTGCCTGCTTTATGACGCATCGCTCACCTTATAATAAAATGCGCCTTCATGTTACTAAGCTGCGTAGTCTTCTGATATTTGTATCGGAACAACCCCGTGAACCATTATTTGTGTCAATGATATAACTGTGTTATTACAATATAAATTGATGACCAAGTGGACTGTACTAATCATTAGAATCAACAAGAGTGGTTTTATTTTAGTTTTGGTTTCTGTAAAAAGCTGGAACGCATTAGTTATGAGTTAAATTGGCGTCATATTATTTATATCACAGATCATAATTATTATTTTATACTGACATTTACACTCACAAGGTTCTATTTTGAATTATTAAAGAAGTATTCAAAAGATTGACTAATTACACTGTCCACAGCTCGAATTAAATACCTGGCTTTTAAAGAAAAAATCCTCATGACTACCGAGGACCAGTTTAGTGAGCGATAACCCAAAAAAAAAAAAAAAATGGTTTATCAAAAATAGTCGGTGTCCATATTTGACTATTCTGATCGTCTTCAATCTATCAATCAAACTTGCATAATATATACTTAGTATGAATCTAAAATAAAATTCTATTTCGGTTCGTGTTCGAAATTTCGGAAAATAGATAAAAAAATAACAACGCACAATAATATTGCAGCGAAGATACCAAAAAACAAAATTAGAGGCGAAGAGAACCAGAACTGCCTTCATACACGCCAAATTACAGTTTCAAATCGTTCCCTCTTTACATGCAACTGTTAAACTCGTAATATAATGAACTAGCGACCCGCCCCGGCTTCGCACGGGTGCAATGCTGATACTAAAATTATACATATAAACCTTCCTCTTGAATCACTCTATCTATTAAAAAAAACCGCATCAAAATCCGTTGCGTAGTTTCAAAGATTTAAGCATACAAAGGGACATAGGGACAGAGAAAGCGACTTTGTTTTATACTATGTAGTGATAACACATCATCACTTTGCATTGTTAGTTATGAGGTTTTTTTAATAATTTGTTGACGCTTTTCTAATTATACCGCTGTGATATATCAAGCGAGCTAAATTTGGGCGCATTTCCAAGGCGGACAGACCATGGTTGTGACGATAGTGTTGTTTACAGATTTTCGTCTAAGAAAGGACTACACAGAATGTGTTGTTTGCTTTCCATAAAGGAACTCTATTTGAATTATTCTAAAATTAAATGAATTAATTACGCATACTCGCTTGGGTATGAGGAAATAATCAAATGACTTGCTTTGGTTCTACATGAAATACTTTGTTCTTGCTGCGTGCGCGAGAAACAATAAGCGATGCAATACATAAAGGACATGACATGCGTGACTTTACTGTTTGAGATTCATGCTTGTTTTGAATTACTACTAAGATGTACTTTTGAAAGCAAAACTTGAAAAAACGGGTGAAACACCGATACCAAGTACTTCAGAACCTCTTTAAAACACCGTCTTGCTCAAGGAAAACACTCCAAAAGCGTGAAACAGAAGCGGCGTGGTGCTGTTCTCAAGAAAAGTCACAAAATCTTGTTGAAGAATTATAGACCCACACCGCTTTTGAGCAACGTTCATAAGCATTTCTAGGGCCTCGTACTAAGATTCGAAGACTTCCAACCTCCCGTACAAGCTGGTTGTCTGATCACGACGTTCAAAGTCACTCCACGAACTATGGAGAGGAAATGAGGACGGACGGATCATCTCTAACAGGATAAGACTTTGAATAGCTGTCTGTGGCTCGAAGATGGCCGTTGGGGCCAAAAGTTGCTCGAGAGAAAAATACGGACTGTCAACCGCAGTGTTAGACCGCCACCAAGGTGTGATGGTCGGATGATCTGACAAAGATGGCAGGTAGGTTCTGGACGCAGGCCGCTACCAACCGGTATTTTTGTATATAGGTACTCGTATCGTTGTAATTAAGAAGTGTGACTAGAAGTGGTATAGCTGAAAATTATGACTAATAGTTTACTCACTACATTATTGTTTACTGTTTTGCCAAATCCCCTCTAGAAGTCTAGAACATAATAATATTTCATACTATCTTATCAGTTATGTGAAAATGTCGTGATGAAATTTATTGTTTTATACCAGGTAATATGAGTAAAATTATAAAAATATTTTTAATCGTCATAATATTACCTTCCTTACACGTCACTTTATCTTTATTGGTTATCGACGGAACCTACAAACCATTAGTTTATAGGTGTCTTGTGATAAATCCTAAGCAACTATGGTATTACATTAAACTAAAACACCTTCCACTTAATACGTTCCATGAATATGAACGAATTCGTGTGACGGCGAGCGTACCACATCATCTCATCTAGTTTAACTTGGGAAATGACCTTTATCCCTGGAACGACGTAAGTTAATTACAGAATGATTAGATATTTGATATCTCGGCTCAGAGGTTAGCAGTTGTTATAAGTAGTTATGACTTGTATTTCAACAGTAAAATAAAACGGCGATCTTTATTACGCACTTTAACATACCGATGGCGGATCGTATTCAAAACAATTGCATTGTTCTATTATAATAATTATAACAGAAGGTTTAGAAGAAGAAACTAACACATCTTATAGTACATACTAGGTGGCAACTACTCTTTAGATAGTTTATCAAGATACCAAAAGATTTCAAGGTGTATTGTATATATTTTATACCGATAATATTTTTGACAGTTGTAAGTCCTACGTCTTTTACAATGTATTTACGATGCGTTATGTAAAGTTCTAGTGATAAATTATTACCTACCTATTTTTTTGGCAACCAACAAGGGGGGATCGGCCGGTTTCACTCTGCTATGCCGATTGTCAGGATCTGCGTTGACTGTGTAAGTGCCTCGGCGTCGTAACATTGTTTTTTATAGAGTTGTCTGCACAACAAAAGGTCTTCTACAAGGGGCACAGCACAGATTACTATCATTCTCATTGACCTTTTCACAGAACAATCTTGATATAAAATGAATATGTATCACATCACGTTCCACATATCGCAAACCGAGAGTAAATGATATAACTGTGTAAGTCACTGTTACTCACTGTATAATATTTGACACGCGTACGTAAGTATCGAACAAAACGACAGATTGTTTTCAAATTACTCGCGTACCGGATAGCTGCCGCAACGGCGCACCACTGAGGAAGTGGGTTAACGAACCAATTGGTAATTTTGCAACATGCACCGGCTCTGGCGACCACGTCGGTCGACTGTGACCGACCGAGCGAAAGGCAACTCGAAAACCGAGAGTGCGTTGGCACGGTTCTTCCGCGAATGACAGGATGGTGCGGTCATGCCGACCGCGAGATAGCAAGATCGACGACAGTCACTGATAACGCTCGCGATAACCGTGAACAATTGGCTAATACCTAATAAACTAAACGTGATATTCAGATGCAAATAAAACTTATCGACTCCTGATTGCAGGTAACATAAATTACTAATGTATGTCCACAAACACTACCTACCTATCACTTAATTTATCAATTTAAGCATCTTCATACTGATAGTAGCCAAGTAAATACAAATAAAACATTACAGCTATCGAATGATATTTACGCAAAAGTATAATATCAAAACATCTGATCTTGTCTCATTAGTCATTAGTAATAATATAGGCCTCGAATGGTTTAGTCAAGGTTGCTTGCCACCTTAAAATGCAGAAATCGCAGTTGTCTAATCTACGCGTAAACATATACATATACATATAGTGTTGACCAATACAGTTACAACTTACACGTCATGCAAGAGCCATATAATATTGAATCACATTATGATTAAAATATCTATGAAAATATTCTAGTACTAATTATAACAAATAACTAATATTAAGGTAGCATAGGGATCTTGCATTTATTGTGAGCTATTTTTGGGTGCTGAATTAAATAACACAATAAATTGATAATCGTAATATTTTTCTATCGGATATGTTTTGAATTTATGATATTTAAAAAAACAATAGTTTATGGATTAATTAAGTAGGTTCCAAAATTTATTTTCGATATTTTAGTTTAATATGAAATTCTCTTACCTAATGCAATAAAAAAGGAATTGCTTCTGTATTTTATAATATAATTTTATGCTTTATTAGCTGCCTCTAGATCTTAGAGATCTTCTTAGGGAATATATTTTAAAATTTGTCATAATATATTAAGTAACATTAAAATTGCTTAGTGTTGGAAAATGTAGCTTATCTTCAGAATTCTAAATTATCTTAATAAACGATACTTTCTTTACTAGTAATTAATAATTTATTAAATAGTTTATTATGTAATGTAATTCTGATTTGATCCAATTTGATTTATAATATTTTTAAATAATTTGACTTTTAAATTTTAAGCCTGGTCCAGTAAACAGGGAATTTCAAGATTTATGTAAGAATTTGATTTTTGAAGTAGACAAATCTCCATTACAAAAATGATACATATGTAAACATGCATATATTATAGTTTTAGCAGAAGGTTATTTTAACTCAAACTGGTACTTTCTTAGACAGAACTCAACCCGGTGATTTATTGGAAGGGTTCATTCAATGTTTTATAATATAATTAATTTGGAACTAAATATTCTTGTAAAACAATCTCTCAGGAAATATCACAAGTGCAACTAATAATTGAGTACATGAACGGCAACCATATACTGGGTCCAATTTTAAACTGAATTTATGAACGAGGTTATGTAAATAATGTTTTACTATAAAAACTAAGGCCTTGCATAAGCAGTCAGCCACATAGATTTTAATGTTACTTAACAATTTCTAAACTCACTATTGCTGCCAGAATCAATATCTTTAAAAATGCTGGATAGGTATATCAAAACCAGATTTTTAACAAAACCAAAAACAGTATTATGAACATTGGAAGCTATTATTTTATATTATCATGAACTTATGTTGTTTTGTCTATGAAAATAAAAATAATGAATTTTCAACCACGCACGGCCATCTGTACCATGTAATTTAATGAAACATATATATTTATTATACAAGGATAATGTGGGCTTTGAACCAATTGCAAGAACATCACTTTCATTATATTTGTGCTATGAAAGCACACAGAGCAATTTCAATATTAGACAGTACCTAAAACTATATTCATAAAATTCAACTTAGTTATTGTTTAATGATAATTAACATGATTACATTTTTATGTTCTCTCTATTACCCTTTTTTTAATTAAAACTATTTTAATGAAAACCGGCAGTAAAAGTTTGGTTTTTAATTTTATAAGAAGCTTCTCTGTCATAGGCACTGAATATTTATGATCAATCAATATTTTTATAATAACATTAATTAATTTGCATTTGGAACTAGAACTGTTTCTTGTGAAATTTTAAGCTAGACCAATTTCTTTAATGAAACTCAGACACATAATAACCTAGTATTAAATATATATTTTAGCATAGTAGTTGGCCTAATCCAAAAATGTGTAATAGACAATCTAAAGACTCTGCTCTACCTCTTTCATTAAGAACAATAGGCTGTAAGAAGTGATGAAAGAATGAAGAAGATGAAGAAGTGGATGACTAGGATGTATAGTAGATTGAATGAGACCTGCACAACTGAAAAAGCAAGGACTAAGGAAGGAACTGAAGTGGAACAACAGCATGATAGATAGCCTACACTCATGACAGCTCACCACTTAGAATAAAACTGTGTTATACCACTCCATACATAGGACAAGTAAAATTACGTCTCAAACTCCACAAAATAATTAATGGATACTGATTTTGTACAAAAAACCCTAATTTATTACGTCATGATAGATAGCAAGTAACCTCAAAGGCTCATTAATTATTTCTATAAAACATGAATTCCCGTAAACTATGCGAAATATATGAAATGGAATTACGATGATGGATAACAAAAATGTAGAACTAACAAGTTTAAGAAATATCCGAGAGATAATCTAGAATACGACGCATTTCTCTTCGAATAGATATTTTGACACGATTTATCTGTCATACGCCAGGCTTATGTGGCAGAGGCTTAACCACCGCCTGTGGCCATTTTTGAAATACTGCGGACATAAAATGCTGTCGATATTGATTAACTCACAAAAATTTGGTAAATTACATACTTAGAAGTTGGGTTTGTGGCAGTTTGCAGCCATTTTTAAAATTGTCAGTATCGAAATACGTCACAGGCGTAAGAAATCACGATGGCCGACAAAAGAATGGTTAGGTGGTAGGTACTTACTACTGATTTTTACGCCTCCGAGAGGTGGTTTCGGTGGCTGATTATCGAAAGTCTTTCGAACGGATTTGCTGCCCTCGGCGAATGACGTGGTCCTAGGGCGTCCGCTCATTATTATAGATATAAAATAAACGGCCTTAGAATCCTGAACTTCATAGATGCTTCACATTTCTCGTTACCACCCTTGCACTCGCACTGAACTCACTTTGCCGATGAAATACAAGTTAAGGATGGTATAGTCAAAACAATATCACTAAGATACAATTGAAATCAAAATAAGACGTTCTTATTACGGTTTTACAATATCATTTTGTTAATTTTTCAAAATTTACATCACTAAAGTGTACGACAGATTTTAGTTTCTTCAGACTTGTACTCGCTCGTTCGGCTAGATTCGGCATTCACTCGGACCTTCGATCACTGAACGTACGAAGGTGACGTCACGTAAACGCTTAACATCGCCATCTATTGGTATTTCTCCTTGCTATTGCGAGCTCGTTCGGTAAAACAGTTTATCACAGATAAGCTATAATATAATAAAAATCTATATGCTTGTATTCTCGACAATATTCCTTAAGTTTACTGTGCATAGTAATTTAATCGTGTATTATTTATTGAATATTATATCAATACTTTGTTTTTTTGGTGTACTGGTAATTCTTGCTATGCTTAAACATGGCTTAAACTCATAATTTGTTTTTTTTTTCATAGCATGTAATATATAATGTTGGCACATTTGGTACGGTTGTTTTATTTTGTGTTCCCTCAAAATCATCACATAATCTTCTGATTACCTTCATACATAACCTTTTGTTCCACACTTTTGGGTCAGGTCCTCCAATAATAACTTATTGCGTTACATTATGTAATGTATCAGACCCCAATGTATTCAAATTATCAAGATTATCCCAATACGACTCTAATTGTTATACATGTATACATTGCTGGTTTTATTTCATTCTCTTAGAAATGTAACATAAAAGGCCGTCTATGTAAACCAATAATATATACACTCGAGAGATTTTTAATCTAGTAGAATACCTGGGTACGCAGACGATATCGCTCTCGAGAGTAGACAAGCGTAGTTGCGCGTGCGCCGCGTAGGAGGCGAGCGGTCTGCAAGCGGCTGGTAAACACCTTCGATACGATGTAATTTAATTTACTGTACTACATCAAATGATACTAAGACCATCGTATCGCGACGCAGTTAGCAAACATGGAATGTTACACATCGGATAGCTGTGACAGTGACACCAGGGAGCAGAAAACCCTCGATTTGTCGAGTCAACTGTTGGAAACGCTCAGTCTATCATCGGAACTAAAAAGCATTGTTGACGAGAAGGATTGCGCAGAAAATTACGAGATTATTCTCCTCTACAACAACAGGATAAAGGCACTGCCTGAGACGATAAACAGGTTTAGCAACTTGAAGATATTGGATGTGAGCAACAACAGGCTGACGACACTACCTGATATCTTCAAACATTGTCAGCTAACTTCGCTGATAGCAAAACATAATCAACTCACTAATGAATCACTTCCCAAATCGTTCTTTAGCAATAAGAGCACGCTACGAGAGCTCAACTTGAGTGGGAACCAGCTGAATTTCTTTCCAGAGCAAGTTCTAGATATAATATCTCTTAGATACCTTTACTTAGGTGGCAACAATATAGTCAACATACCAAAGGACATATGGAAACTGAACAGGTGAATATTATACATTTTATAATTGTTGATTTTGGTTAAAGACGTTTCCGTTAAAGTTACGCGCTAATTTTAACATCTAGTTACGTAGTTGTACAGGTGCGATTATCGAATTATTGTCTACAGTGCACACTACCCTTAATAATAACATTCGCGAATTTATAAACATTATACATTGAACTTCTTTGTCTAATCAATCACCTACGTACGGGTCATTGTGGATAGGTGTATATATTTAACAGTGACGACATTCTTAAACATAATACTGGTTAGCTCGTTAGTTAAGCACTTACTGCTCAAAATTACGTTGTATGATAATTTTTAAACTGCTTTTGCCCGTTGTTCCTTAAATATTTATCTATCAATTGCGAAGTAGTTCGCTGTACCTACTCTGTACGATAACATCCTGTTTTGGATAATAGTACTCTGCTCAGTGTCGTTATTAAAATCGTCGAACTTCACGCGTTGAACATTTGTACCTAAGTAGGTATAGTACCCAGGAAACATCTTCCTATCCTAGACATTGCACCGGATTAGATTGATATCTCAGCATCACACTTTTATGGCTATACCAAAAGCTTTATGTCTACATGCACCCTAATTACCTACATGAAAAAAATATACTGGAATCATGATAATAATATATTTATAAATAATTCCCTATTATCTCTCGCTCTGCGTCGCCGACAGCAATTTCGCATATCATGTCTGAACTGATAATATAATTTTTGTTATCAGTCGGTTCAAACAGACAAACACTACAGTTTCTCTGGATATCAAAATGCTGTATCATGCCATTATGTGCTAAATGATAGCGCTCCATCTCTGCCAACTGACGACATACATAGATAAATATATACATATAGGAAGGTATTCAAATTATTTATTTTTATATTCTGAAATAAATGATTTGAGGATAGGTTACGACAAACAGAACAGAGGGTACAAAATTTTGGATATGAAGGCATTTTTGTCAATAGGCATAGAAACTTGTATGTAGTAAACTGGTAAAAATAGCCATACAATCAAGCGGCTAGCCTTTTGACTGGACAACGCCACTCAACCACTCTTTTAGAATATAAAATTAGTTATGTAGAATAGTTGAACCTGTTACTGAGGTACTTTTGTTTTCAGAATGGCGTGAACTAGCCATTTTATTGATTGTTTCAAGGTTCGCGGGGCTCCATTTTTTAAGTGATTCGATTAAAAACCCTAATAATTTAAACCGACCGCCTCCGTGTCGGCGTGCCCTAAGCCTCAAAGTCGTAACCAGTTACTAAGTGGCTAAACGACGTAACAAATGGCGTCGTTCACTTAAACAGCTAGCCGTTTGATTGAACAGCGATTATTGAAGTAAAACTGTAAAACGTACACAAAACGTTAACTACCCTTTTTAGGGACTCATACCACATGTCATTACTTGCTGCTTGAAGAGCCTCAAAAATAGAGACTTTTGTATGGACTAGTCTTTATACTTTATAATGGATGTGTCTTCTTACAGTTTACAGATTCTATCATTAGGAGGTAATCAAATTACCGAAGTTCCTGAATCCGTTGGACACCTGACTGGGCTTCAAGCTTTAGTTCTGAGCGACAACCTAATAGAACAACTACCAGCGAGTATAGCTAGATTGAATCATCTGCGATCTCTGTTGATCCACAAGAACAGGCTCAAGACTTTGCCTACGCAGATAATTAAATTAAAATGTTTGGCGGAGGTAAGTGTAAATCTTCACGCCATTTGAAATTATGAAAATCTCCTTAAATGCTATATTAACAAAGAGCTGTTTGCCACGGCTTCGCACGCGTCTCATGAAGACTAATTCCCGTATCCGGATAGAGTAACCTGGGAACGTTCAGGTAGGTGTTCAGAGCTTTCAGGCTTCATTGTAACCACAAACAAAAAGGAATTTCTCTTTATTATAGTGAATAATAGAAGTATAGATAACATCTATAAAATCGGTGGATCTCTGGAGTCCAGTGATCCCTGCTATTGTTAGTAGGTACGTATGTAGGTATGCACCGAGTCACCTGCATATCTGTCTATTGTTCGATAAAACATCTAGGTAATAGGGCTTAGGCTGATTGTTGTAAGGAATGGGCACACCTTTTTTCATACCATACCTATAAGAATATTATGTTTCGGTCTTAAACTCGAGATTAAGTATTGTTTAGCTGTAGGTATTTTTTTCATTTTTTTTTCTCTATCCAAGCCAAGGGTGCTGAGAGTATTTATTATTAAAAGTGCTCTATAACAACAGGTGACTCACTAAATAATAGGTACGTAAATATATTTCAATTATACAGTCACAATGAAGCTGTTGAATATGCATGTCCTATATGTATATGGGTACCTATCTTATACCTATGTATATGTATATTACTTTATAACTAAGGTGTTAGCCTTTTTTTTTTTTTATTAAGGTGTTAGCCTTAATCACTGTCACACATTGTTGTTTAGCGGCTTTCGATACCTGAAGTCTAAATTGGACAACACTATATTGTAGTCTTTGGACAACACTAACAGGCTATAATACAACTTGGTATACCTCCCTGGTATACCCCCTTCTCGCTTAATTTTATGGCAGTTTGGAACATAGGGCGGGACCACGGAACAGAGAAATAAAGTGGAAATTCTCTGTTCCGTGGGCGAGACGTTGCGCACAAAACATTTGAAGATATGAGCAGGGGCAGATGTGAATGAGGCATATGTTTACATGCTTGAGTCCGAAAATTAGAAGCAACCGCCATTAACTTTGGCGAAACTGTATTAACATTTGTGTATCGACACAAACTATAAACTAAAATAATTTGCCTACAGCTGAGTCTTCGGGACAACCCCTTAGTAGTGCGGTTCGTCAGAGACATGACTTTGCAACCGCCATCTTTATTGGAACTAGCTGGGCGTACCATCAAGCTTCATGAGATTCCCGTAAGACCTGGAGAAGTACCCTTCACATTGATGAGATACCTTGGAGCAGCTCAATGTTGTGTCAATCCTAAATGCAAAGGTACTTATTACAACTTAATTCTAAGCTTTTTTAGGAGACTTCCGAAAATGAAGTTCTCTTTCATTCACATAGTTCTAAAGTTACTGTATTGATAATTCGTAATAGAACATAATATAGCTTAGTAACAAAATAATTGTAGATACCTCAGTGTCAATGTTAAGACTTAGACGACGACGCCCATCCAGACAGGCTATAAATAGTTACCGTACCGTATATTGTCGACACGGTGATCACATCAGCAATTTATTTTATTGGTGTAATTTTCCACTTGACTGGTGTGCCAAAGGAATGTTTAATATTTTTTGTATCACACCAATTCTACTTCCAGGCGTCTTCTTCGACAACCGCGTGGAGCATATCAAGTTCGTCGATTTTTGTGGAAAATATCGCATTCCATTACTGCAGTACCTGTGCAGCTCAAAGTGCATTACTGGAAGCTGGGAGAGTCGTGAGGTGGACAGCAATCCTCATCCTCACATGATGAGGAAAGTTCTTCTGGGCTGATCATAACACCTTTGGCTTATTTCATCTCTGGGCCACTGTAATCTTATTTCATAGTACCTACATAAACTTACATACGTAAACTAGTTCAAAAATAATAACCATGAACAAATTTTGTAATTAGCATATGCATGATAAGTTCTTAAATATACAAATGTATTATTCCAAATTTAAGTCTGTACACCTTACATTATGTGCTATGTAATAAAATGGCAGAGACATAAGTAAGAAGGAACTTGGTGAAATATCTTTAAATTTTTTGTTTATAATAGTAGTTAATGACTTTTCAAAATAATACCTAAGAAAATATTTTTTTCGTTATTCAATTGTTGATATTTGATATTGTTTTAAATTAGTACCAAAAATTCAATGGTCTTCTTGACTTATAATATGGAGTGACCATTGTCACAAATATTATGAAAACTGCTTTTAATCAACAATGTCAGTCATAATGTATTGGTAATAAAATATTGGGACCATGATTAAACTATCATTTAAGCTTAGGTACTTGTATGTGCCAATATTATGTGATATGTATATTATAGTAAACAGTTATTTTCAAATAAAAGTTTATTTTTAAATCACTAGTTTAATTATACATTTACCTACAAAACACTTATAATTTAGTTATTTTCTTGTAAAAATTTCATTCTTTCTTCTTTGCCTCTTAGTATGGCAGCTTTAAATAATTTACAGTACAGCTCTATAGCAGCAGGAGTATCATCATTACCCGGGACTGGATATGTGATCAGGTTGGGATTACAGTTTGTGTCAACTACACCAATAGTGGGTATTAGCATTTTAGCGCTGTCTCTCACCGCTGTATGCTGGTTCAGAATGTTATTCTGTGTGTTCAAAAATATGCACAAGTCAGGCAACCTAGTAACTGCACCAAATTGGTGGTTTGCATTGGTGAATATTCCACCTCTCCAAAACCTGGTGTGTGCATATTCTCCACATTCTTGAGCAGTTTTTTCGACCAAGTGGGCATTTAAGGCATTTCTGTTAATAAAACAGATGATGCCTCCTCTATAGGCAATGTGAGCTGTGAAGTTGAGTGCTTTCCGTAAATGTTCTGCAGTTATGTCTAAATCAAATATTAAGTGGCCAAGCCTAGATCCATAAATATAGGGCCTCATATAATCATTAAGTGAACCTTCTTTATGCCCATAGTGCACTCTTGCTTCAAATAAATCTTTGACTGTGAACAGATTATGAACACTGAAATAATCTGGATGATCCAAAATCTGTTTCTTAGCTGTTTGGTCTGAAATGGAAAGAGTTTCTATGTGTCAGTATAAAAACTATATCGAAGCTTACATCAGTAACAGAATTCATCATGAAGCAAAGCTCATAGACTTTAACACTAAGTCGTTAAGTACTTTACATTAGAAGAACGTAATTTACCTTCAGTGTCAGGAGATGCAACAGGTTCTGTGGCAGCTGAATTATACCGTAACAGTGGCACGGTACGCCTGAGGGCACGATGTTCTGTAAATTAAGTACTTTTAATTAGCGTTATTATATTGGCTTAGTTTCATATAGAATCTTAGAACAGTATGAACAGAATAATAGCACAATTTTTATATCAATAACATGGTTTATGTGTGAGAGACATACTTATGCAACTGGCGAACATATTGATGTTCGTTTTAGTGTATTTGAATAGTTATATTCAATTATTTTCCACGTCTTATTAATACGTTTTAAATTAAAAACTTTAAATAATAACTAAAACTGACAGCTTAAATGTACTGCAGAGAGGTTATGTTCTACATCTTTTTTACATTAATCTGTGGTAATGTTTGAAAACATGTTAGTGATACTAAAATGTTAAAAGAATAAAACATTAAACAGTATCTTTTGTAAAATATAATCGACTAAATAAAATGTTCTAATTTCCGGTTTTTTAATGTCTACTAAAAAGCCCAGTGGTCAAAGATTTACAATAATAAAATTAGATTTATTGTCGTTCATGGACTTAATATTACCTTGGGTAATATTATATTACCTATCTTGTCGTTTTATTGCATTCTTCTCTTCACGAACTCCTAGAAATCTGTGCTCTTCACTCCAATCTCTAAGTAGACGTAGTATTCCGTAGTATATTGTATACTCTTTGTAAGTAGTCTGTGTGCGCCAATTTGACATTGACATTTGTTTTGAAGATAAGTATTGTGTTATTTATTGAGAGTTTGAGAGTAGCCCAGGCTCTGAGAGAGTACTTTTATAATAAGCCAAGTGTAACATAACATCCTGCTTGCTTGATACTATTGGATAATAATTTATATAAACTTCAGTATGGCCCCAAAGAATATTGAAGATGTTGACCTGTATGCTGTTCTCGATATTCCCATAACAGCGACGGAATCAGAGGTAAGTACCTAATGATACTGTTTCTATTCATTCTAAATTGTTTCTAAATGATATTAATTACAATATATTTGCAGATCAAAAAAGCCTATCGAAAAAAAGCTTTACAATGCCATCCTGATAAGAACCCTGATGACCCTAAGGCTGCAGAAACTTTTCATGCATTATCGCAGGCCTTAGAAATATTGACTGATGCCTCTGCTCGGACTGCATACGACAAAGTTCTTAGAGCCAAGGCTGCAGCAAAACTTAGGCATCAAGAGTTAGATAGTAAAAGACAAAAGCTGAAAGAAGATTTGGAAAGGCGGGAAAAAGAAGCAGAGACAGGGACATGTAACCTTACAGATGAGCAAAAACTAGCGGCTGAAATAGAGAGACTGCAGAGAGAAGGTAGTAGACTGCTTATAGAAGAACAGCAAAGGATGAAAGCAGAAATCCAAAAAACAATGGGGATAATGAAAGAACCTGTGTGGGATTCAAGTCTTAACAGAATTAAGATAAAATGGAAAGTAGACAAAACTGACTCTAGTAATGGTGGTTATGATGAAGCTACACTTAGAAGATTTTTGAAAAAGTATGGTGACATTGTAGCATTAATCATGTCTCCCAAGAAGAAAGGGAGTGCCTTAGTTGAATTTGCAACTAAAGATGCATCAGAAATGGCTTTAGAATTAGAGAAAGGTAATTTACTTATACAAAAATAATAAAATGCTTAATATTAATTTTTCATTATATACTAATAAAAAAATATATTTTATTCCAGGTTTACCTGATAACCCATTAGAATTAAAATGGCTAAATGAAAGACCAGTATTGACAACAAAGAAGGATGTTACTGGGCCATCAGTAATTTCTGATAGAGACTATGAATCTCTAGTGTTAACAAAAATGAGACAAGCTGCAGAAAGACAAAAATTAATAGAAGAAATGTTGAAAGAGGAGGAGAATAAATCATGATGGACAATAGAACATGTATTTTATTTCATTACTTAATTGAGCATCTGTATGCCAAATGAAATCTTAAAAAAAAAATACTTTTGCTTTGTAACATTTTGTATTACTTAATTTTTCTGTAAGAATAATTAGTGTTGATCTCAATTCTTATTTTTAACAGGGTCAAAAGCTTTCCACTCTTTTAAAAAGTCCAAAACTTTCTTCCTTTGTAGATCTCCATATTCTTTTCGTGGATTCTTCCATAAACTGTGGTCCAAGTCTAAAATACCTGCAATGACTTCCTGAAAAAAGCAAAAATACAATGTAAAGTAAAGCATTACAGACTTTTCTGATGCTGGATATATTTAGTTGCCAAAACATAGTTACCTCAGCAAATGTCTTGGGAAACAGTTGTTGGTCTTCAATGACATGGGCAAAGCCGGGATCCATTCCAAAATCAATCCAAAAGTAAGGCAATCCTTTTGGTATTCCTTTCCTAATATTTTTACCTTTTAGGTCAACAACCTTTTTGTTCATAGACCATTCTGCTTCACATTCTAGGAGGGCTTTTTTGAAATAGATTGCTGCCATATCACCAACATCTCTCGGTAGAGGTACACAGTTTATAACCATATGTGGGTATCTATGTAGTTTTGTTGCAGTTTCGAAAAATACTACATCCATGCCTTGGGAATTGTAGAATTGTGTCAGAGCTTTTCTATAATTCTGAAAATATAATAATGACAATCAGCTACACAAAGAAAAACAGACCAGTATTGACAAACTGTTAACTATTACTTACCAAAATTTCTTCCCACACATCTTCATCCACTGCTGTGACACAAGTAGCATGCTGAATGGTAGTTATTATACATTGATCTTTGACAAGAGATTTTCTAGAAGGCAGTGCTAAATATACTTTGTTGCCACAGCTAACCATAAGATGTTTTATCATGTTCTTTGAATCCACACAATGTTCACAGCCTTCTAAAGTCCTCTCCATTTTGACATGCTGACTGATTGCCCTCTGTTTCTCATTTTCACTTTCCTTGGCTGCATCTCTGTTCTTTGATATATTATCCATGAAAATATCTTCAATGTCATCATTAGGATTCTTGTGTTTAGCTGTGAGTTTGGCCAGTTCTGCTTCATCGTTGAAATTGTTTCCATATTTTTCTTGTTGAAACTAAAAATTTTTAAAAGATAAGTCAATACAGAATTCATTGCTATGCAATAGATGTGGATAAAAATAGCTTGTTATATAAACAATTTGACCAAAAACTTACCATTTGAGCCAAATTATACTTGTCATCATCACCAAAGTACTTAGTCCTCTCTCCACCCACATATGTTTCTGCCCTTCTTTTACCACTTTTACTTCTGGGATCTCCTGCTGCTTCTCTGCTGGTGAGTGGCCTACTATTTCCAGATGCACTTGTGGCTATTAACATTACTCTGTCATCCTCTTCCTCACCTGCATTAGGATTTTGTTTCCTGTATTCTCTTGCAGCTTCTAGCTTTGCTTTTAGTTCAGCTACAACTTTTTCATCACCAAGGATTTCAGCCTTCACAATCTTAGCAGCTAACTTATTCATTTTCTCATCACTAAGATACTTGCTATCTTTTGGCTTTACTTGTGTCTCTTGTGGTTTTTCAATGTGTTGCTCTCTTGGTTTAGATTCAACAGGGTCTTCTCTTGCTGCACTCTGTGAATCATACCTTTTTTCTCTATTATCAGATTGTTTTCTCCAGTTACCTGAATTTCTGTAAGAATCCCCATCAGAATCTCTTCTATCTTTGTAGTGATCTCTATGATGTTGCTCTCTTGGTTTAGATTCAACAGGGTCCTCTCTTGCTGCACTCTGTGAATCATACCTTTTTTCTCTATTATCAGATTGTTTTTTCCAGTTACCTGACTTTCTGTAAGAATCCCTATCAGAATCTCTTCTATCTTTGAAGTGATCTCTATGATTTTCATTTGATCCTCTACTTGAATATGGCTCAGAAGTGTAGGAGTTTGAACTTCTCGACTTTGAATAATAATCTTCATCATCATCAGTGGGTTTGACAAATGGTCTTGATTTTCTGAAGCTTTCAGGTGTTTGTGGTACACCAGTACCTCCATCTTTCCAGTACGGATTTAGTTCTCTACTGCTGGTTCCAGGGTTGTAGGAATCTATATTCTTTTTGTCCTTTTCTTCTCTTTTGGGCCTAATGTCTTCCTTAGTATATGTCTTAAGCATACCAGTCATTGACATCCAATCCTCTCTCTGTGCCTCATGAGTCCTTTTAGTTTCTTGTTCCACCCATTCATCAGATTCTGAAGCGCTTGAACTTGATGGCTGTGAAATGAATGAATGTGCTTATCATAGAATTTCAACATTTTATGCTTACGTTATAAAGTTTATAAGCATATAGAGAAAAACGGCTGAATCGATTTACATGAAGGTAAGTAATACAAGCTTTCTTCAGAAGGATTTGTATCGGAAAAAGCTAACATAAACTTACACTTGTCGATCTCCGCTTGCTCTTTTTCTCAGATTTTTTTGATTTACTAAGCTTGCTCTTCTTTCGTTTTTCTTTCATGTTTAAAGTTGCAAGTTAATATAAGTTAATTAGCCAATATTATGTTTTACAAATTAGGATCTATCCTATCACAACAAAACAAACGCACGCAAGTAGGTACAGCATTCAAGCCTATACTATACGTCACTCGTTGTCAATGTCAAAATAGTATCACGCTTTCATGCGCAATTTTTTTCATTAGCAAAAAAGAACGGAAGTATGCTCAATAATATTCCGTTTACAAAGTCTACGATCCATCTTCAT
The DNA here is from genome assembly GCA_958496145.1 of Heliothis peltigera. Lineage (NCBI taxonomy): Eukaryota > Metazoa > Arthropoda > Insecta > Lepidoptera > Noctuidae > Heliothis > Heliothis peltigera. Next base: position 6,228,599 of record OY292333.1, read on the forward strand.
TTTCCAGCAAATGAAAAATATTAGGGTTCAGTGAGTCATTTCCCTTTTTATGATGTTACTTCATTCAATGAGTCATTTGGCGATTTGCTTTCTGGTGTTCTCCCTCCGTGTCTAAGTAGTCTGTGGTTTAATTGTTTTTTTTTTCATTCGTTGTTGCCGTTGTTGGTTGCTGTCGTTTATCGTTTGTTCTAAGTAATTTTGTTGAAATAAGTAATCGTATCGTTAATTTAATACATTCAACTATATACTACAGAGATCCGTGATAAGAGTACATTCATATAATCTTTGCCGAGAAAGTGGGGTGTTTAATACCATTACGTTAATTTAATTTGTTGTGATATGTACCTGTGAGCATGGATGCCTGCTGAGGAATGTCGGAATACGCTCTTGATTTAGTATTCCGTGTGTGTTTTTAACTACTTATAGCTCGGAGTACCCACCTTGAAAGTAACTGTGAGTTGTTTTTGTTTTAAAACTTAAAGCGTAGCGAAGTAACCATGACGAATTGACTGTCGAGTTGTGTTATCGTTAAAGAAAGTATTGGTAATCGGTTAGCTTTCTTTTTCATTAGAGTCGCTAGAATGATAAAGATTTGTTAATATTGGCTCTTAGAAAACTAGGTAAAGGTTTGACTGTCTTAGTAATGTATTTTTGTTTGCAGTGTTCATCACACTATGTTTTCCAAGAAAAAGAAAAAGCCTCTGATTTCGCCGCCAAGTAATTTTGAACACAGAGTACATACGGGCTTCGATAAACGTGAGGGAAAGTTTGTTGGACTTCCTTTGCAATGGGCCTCACTAGTGGGTAATAACCAGGTATGTACTTGTGATTTCCTCTAATAAATAACTAGTTAGTGAGCATGCTGTAATCTGTAATATCTTTTTAATATGCCTCAAATGGACTCACACATTAGTTTGTTGTTTTCCATTCTGTTTGTTACACATGTAGTTTATACAGAAGATAAAACTTACATGCAACTTAATATTGTATTGCCTTTATTACTTCATGGTTAGTAAACTTTGCATTTATTTCAGATATTAAAAGCAACAGGCAGACCACTACCTCTGGTTGACCCATCAGAAATAACACCCACCGAAATTCTAGACCTCAAAACTATAGTCAGAGGTGACCACAGAACTACCTCAGTGTCCTCAATAGCACGGCCATTGCCTTCAAACATACCACAACAGCCTGTGCAAAATGGTGTTGTACTGCCAAAGACATCAAATGTTGCCAGGTCAAACTCTCTAAGGAGTACCAGCCCACCAAGAATAAGGAGAGACTTAAGGAGTCAGCCTAATGTACCTCCTTCAGTCCCCGAAGAGTCGCCGCCTGTCCCTCCTGCCCCACAGCAATACATGAGTTTGAGAAGAGAACACAGCAATTATACATTGAACAAACCTATTGCTGAGTCTCCTGTAGAGTGGAGCCAGCATGCCCATGAGGCTACAATCAGACAAGTACCAGAAATTAATGATAATCACCACGCTCCTATGACATATCAGAACATACAAAATGCAAATGTGCCTTATCAACATAATCATCCACCACAACCAATGACCCATGGACCTCATGGACTTAATGGCAACAATATTAATATGGGTATGAAATCTAACTTAATTTTTATTATAAAAATTACTAGCAGTGTTCAGTGGTTTTGAATCAAAATCACAACCTCTTGATTGCCAAGCCAATGGCGTAGATATTGTTCTATCCCTGTTACAATACTAAATGCATATCTTGCAAAACAATATACTATATAAGTCAATTTTTGTGGTAAATAGGTAGGCACCTTGAAGTTCAGCACAACAACAAACTAAACTGCCTTCACACAATAAGTAATTTAACTTGTTAATTCAATTTGCAATGTTACACAGTCCCCTCAGAAATCAGATGTCATAAATGAATAATTGACTTAATATATTCATAGAGCAACACTTGCATACAAACCTGTGTATATTTAATTTTAGGTAGGCATGCATAGGCAATGAGTCACATTATGCCTTTTTAAAATTCCATGTGAATTTTTGAGCACACGCACATTCCATTAGGAAAGTGTTTTACATAGTAGGTTGTAAACAATTTACATCTCTAATTTGAATGGATATTTATTGAAAACATTTTATTATTTATTCCTCACAGCTTTATCTAAGAAGCCTTATGAAGGAACTATAGCATTTAATTAAAAAGGTTGACTACAATCTATACTAATATTAAAATAGGGTAAAGTTTCTGAATTGCCAGTTTGTGCTGATGTAGGGTGTAATCCACCATCAATTAATTTTGAAAATTCTTTTACCAATAGAAAGCTTCGTTATTTGGGAGTGTTTAGGGTATATTTTTTTGGAATATGTGAGTTAGTTCCCTCGAAACATGGATCTCATCGCAGGACCCCCTTTATCTCTGCAAAATTTCATCAAGACAGTTCAGCCATTTTCGAAATTCACGCTTAGCGACGTAATTTGTGTTTAATTTTTATTTCAGAATTTATTTTTAATTTTAGTTATATTTGTGTCCAGGTGACGCTTACGGCGTGTCACGTGTGCAAAGTGGTCCGGGTGCGGCGCCACACCTGCCGCTCGCTGCCTCCAAACATGAACTGCGATTGACGCATGAACAGGTAACTTGTTTAATTACGCAATATTTGCCTTATATGGTTAATCGCCTCATATACCAAGCTACAAAAGGTATATATAAATAACAATGTTTGCTTAATTGAACTCGATATTTGAGTAACATAAAAATAATCTTTAGTGACCTATTTTAAAACATTGAAACTTCTATGGTCGTTAGCCTCTTTCAGTATCAATATAAAAGAGGCCAAGAGATAACTCGCTATAAGTTCGCGCAGAATCGCGCGTGATATCCGACACCCTATCTATTTAGCTCACATTCATTGACGGCTAAATACAGGTTTCCTTTATGACGCCACCCTCTTTGTTCCCGAGCTAACTTTATATCTACCTATGATAGTCATAGAATAGGTTTTCTCAGCCTTGACATAGCCTGAATTTCTATTACATGACGTGTTATGATATATCTGCCCATTCATTCGGTCCTAACGCTATCCAAGATTTTTTCTTGTATAGAATGATAATAATACTGTAAGTGAGCACTTTCTTATGATATGATGCTAGATATTGTTTTCTTATAAGGTACATTTATCATTACATACTATCCTTTTCCCACAGTAGGTACTATCGCACGCGTCCTTCGATTTCGAATAAAAAGCAGCCATCCTTAATAAATGGGCTGTAAAAAAAAATCATTTCGGACCGGTACTTTCGGGATAGAGCTTTTTCAAACAAACAAACATAATCTGGACAGCTTTAAGAGTTGGTTTCACTATCATAAACTATTTTATTCGTTTGATAGTTTCGCGCGGCCCTCCGTTTGGTGGTAAGCGAGGGAGATCCTCGAGCTACATTGAGCGGCTTCAGTAAAATTGGCGAAGGAAGCACCGGCGTTGTATGCGCTGCTACAGACACGAGAACGCGTCGCCGCGTCGCCGTCAAGATGATGAACCTCAGGAAACAGCAGAGGCGAGAACTCCTGTTCAATGAAGTTGTAAGTAAAACTCCTACAGGAACTACAAAGAGTAATGCTAAAAGAGGTCATTTACTGAACTAAACTTTATCATCGCAAAAGAAACAATTACACATTGGGTTTTTGACTCTATAAAGTCCGAGTTGTCTCTTGTATATTTTGCTCTCCGGCTTACTCCGGCAGCTTGTATATTTTGTGCATGTGAGCCTGATTATAATAAAAAACATTTTTCAATGAAAAAAAAAACACACAGACTCTAGAGTTTCAGGACCCTATAACAACTTTTGCTACCTTTATTTACCATTTATGAATCTCGTTTTATTCAGGTTATAATGCGTGACTATCCTCACCCGAACATCGTGGAGATGCATGCTTCGTACCTAGTCGGTGATGAACTATGGGTGGTTATGGAGTACATGGCTGGCGGAGCGCTTACAGACATTGTGACGAGGGCAAGGATGGACCCTGAACAAATTGCTACTGTCTGCAAACAGTGCTTGAAGGTAAGAAACGACTGTAATCAGAAATCAATGCATGTTCAAACAAACAAACATATAAACAAACTCTCTAGGAATAATGTAATCTTATGAATGTTTTATTTTCTAGGCTTTGGCGTTCTTGCACAGCCAAGGAGTTATTCACCGAGACATAAAGTCAGACTCCATTCTTATGACTGCTGACGGCCGGGTGAAATTATCAGATTTCGGCTTTTGCGCCCAAGTCTCAGAGGTAAGACAATTTTTTTTATTTGTAACATATAAATTTTAGGTTTTGATAGGCTATTTTTGAATAAACACAGGACATGATTTCTGTTATTAACATAAACAATCCAATTTCAGGAGCTGCCTAAAAGAAAATCTTTAGTGGGGACGCCATATTGGATGTCGCCTGAAGTGATATCAAGATTGCCGTACGGCCCCGAAGTGGACGTCTGGTCGCTCGGCATAATGCTGGTGGAGATGGTGGACGGGGAGCCGCCTTTCTTCAATGAGCCACCTTTACAGGTAATTGATAAGGGAAATGAATTAAAGAAAAGAGATTTATGCTCATAACAACTGGTATGGTTAAATGCTCTAAGGTGTCTTCAGATCTGGCGAACGCACAGACCGCACGCAGCTTGGGGTCATTTCTTATATTGAGCGTATCATAATGTTGGTAACATCCGTAGGCGATGCGGCGCATCCGCGACATGCCGCCGCCGCGGCCGCGCGGGGCGGCGCGCTGCCCGGCCGACCTGCTGAGCTTCGTGGAGTGCGCGCTGGTGCGCGAGCCGGCGGCGCGGCAGTCGGCGGCGCGCCTGCTGCAGCACCCCTTCCTGCGCCGCGCCGGCCCGCCCGCGCTGCTCGTGCCGCTCATGCCGCCCGCGCACATCCCCACCACTCAGTAACCGACACCTCCACATCCGAAACGACATGTTTTCTCTTTTATATTCCTGCAGACTGAGCTATGGTTCTCCCGTATCTAATTTTAACATTATCAAATAGTTGTACAATACAAATTGATAATTTCAGACCAATCAATGCCCCGTGGTCCACCATGCTCGGATCAATAAAATACTGGTCAAACGTTGAACATATCGGCAGCTATTTATACAAATGTATTTACTAAGTTATGACTATGACGAATAGCCGAAAAGTATCGAACATGACATACCAAAGTTGTTGTAATGCAACTTGTTTTAATTTATTTTGTGTGCACTAAAAATAAGACATGCAAGTACTTAGCCACTGCAGCCCAGTAATCATTCCATTATTTATGTATTCGTATTTCCTTTGAAACACTATGGTATTTATGACATTCCTTCTTTTTTACACTTTTGTATTTACTTACTAGTATAGAATATTAAGTATATTGTTGCTATGAAAAGGGTTATCATCAAATAATGTTTGATAACATATGTAACTCATAAGATATTCCAAATTTCTGCCCCGTCCAATTTAGTACCTACTCATATATTGTTGAAACCTGTAATTGTTGTGAAAAATACATATTTTCTTCTACTCTTTTACCTATGTAATTCTAAACGGTTAGTGTTCGTTTATAAAATCAAGTGTATTGTAAAAAGTGTTTTCTTTAATTGTAATTAAAATTAGAACCATGAAGTGCCAGAAAATTACGAAAATCGATTATAAATCAGTATTATGGATTGCCTTGTACTTATTATTAAAAACTTATACATTTTCTTTAGGTTAAGTTTTAGTAAATCGGTAACTTATTCATTTCTAACTAGATCACATTCCGTTTAAAAAAATCTTCAGTTCTGTCGTTATACTTAAATACAACGTTAGTCAGTCGCAATCAATTTTGGAGTTTTTATATACATTATAAACGTTAAAAATTATTGTACGAGATTGATGTTAATTATTTTTCTAAATTAGCTGTAAAATGTTGTGGTCTAAAATGTACTGTGATTTCAAGAGCCTTTATTATAGAGCCGGTCTTGTCGTGTTTTACTTTACATTTCTACTCACGTACTCATTAGAACAGAAATGTACCTAATATATTAAAGTATCATATTAGTTGTTAATGTATGTCTGTAAGCAAATACAGCAGCTAGGTTATAAAACAAATCATGCATTGAGTTGTAATTTTAGATATTGACAACGCCTTACTAGGATGTGTAGTGCCTTAATAAAGCCTTTATTGTTTATAGTAAACTAGTTATTGCACTTGATATTATTTGTTACAATATCTAAGACGAGAATGACATTGTTAATATCGTAGTATATTAAGCACATCACAATGATATTCATTTTGAGTTGCAGTTGATGAAGTGAAATCTATTCTAATTTATTGTTTTACATTCACATCATTTTTTATAAGGTATTATGCCAAATATATTGTATTATTTCATATTTGTAAAATCACATTGTTAAGAACTGTTATAAAATATAGACTTTGAAACATTTGTTTTATTCTTATTTATAAGCATTTCTCTGTGCTTCAACCTCTATCTCGAGAGACCTACTTTACGTAGATAGGTACGCCAATAAAAGCTTATAATGGTTTCTAAGGTCATTCTTCCCTTGATACCAATTTTCATCTCAAAACGGTTCAGCTTATTAGATATCAGCAGAGCAGACCGCGGCAGGTGATCCAGGGCAAATACCTCACGGTGAATAGTCCGATGCTCATATAAATTTACGTTCGATATCAGAAGTATCGTATATATCGGTTTAGAAGATTTCAAGGCGTAACGAGAACGAAACGCCAAGTTTTAACTAGTGGAATGGAACTTTACCTAGTAAAAGTGACCCCTGCAGCGCTCGAAATGTCTTAACTCTGCATATCCCAGCTATAAATATGCAAACATCATCAGCCTTTTTATCGTCCCACTGCTGGGCACAGGGCACAGGCCTCTTCTCGCACAGAGAAGGATTGAGTGTTAATCACCACGCTCGCTCAATGCGGGTTGGTGATTTCAGACTTTATAGTCCAGGTTTCCTCGAGATGTTTTCCTTCACCTTTAATCAGTCATTGGTGTCCAAGATAAACTTAGAAAGCACATATAACTTAGAAAAGTTACATTGGTACCTATGCAAACACCCATCATAAAATAATGAAGCTAGATAATACTCAGAGATAAATAAAATAAAAGTTATGTTTATTTAGGTTTATTAATTACAATTCAAACAATAGAAATATATAGACGACAAAACTTATTTGTAGAATTCATATTCACTCTCATCCTTCTTGATGTTGTTCTTGTAACCCTTCTCGAAGTCTTTGGGCAGAACAATATACCTGAAACAGTATGCAAATAAGTACTCATGTCGATAGACCTACGTAAAAGGAAATACTCTGAACATGACCACATTCTTCTATAATAATTGAAGAAATTATATAAATAAGAGACACTATAGTGTCATCCGATTTTTTAAATTACGATGTAAATAAAAAGTTATAGTTCTCGCTAAACTCATTGGCAGTTTGCAACTAACTATTGAGCGCAGGTACGCGCATGTAGCCCACATACATTTCACTTCCATTCCAGATACATTCTATTGCATATGGCACTTCTGCCACCCGCTGAGAACTGAAAATCGTTTATGCGACAAACGTGATGTTCCGAGCCGCCAAGAAGTTTGGCGAGAGCTAGAAGTAATGTAACGTATGTCTCACCTATTCTCACGGACGGCGTGCATGCCAGCCTCTTGGCAAATAGCGTTAATGTCAGCTCCAGAGACGCGATCCGGTCGCGCCACAAACTCTTCCAAATCTACTTCCTCCGACAGGTTCATCTTAGCAGTGATTGTTGAGAAGATCAGTCGCTTTTGACGCCTGTAGACATGAAGAATAACATTATGAATGTCAAATAATTGATTATGAAAGCTATGCGAAAAAAAGGCTATAAATATGGAATCAAGATATTTTTATCAGCCTAAATTGAAAAGTACTTGCCTGTCAGGAAGAGGGAACTCGATCTTCCTGTCAAGACGACCAGGTCTCAGGAGGGCAGGGTCCAGAGTGTCAGCACGATTAGTGGCCATAATGACCTACAAAAGGAGAGGGCATAATTAAAGATGATTACGGTTGCATTACAATGTTTCAGAATATGTATTGATGTTTACCTTAACATTGGTGGTTTGATCAAATCCATCCATTTGGTTAAGAAGTTCAAGCAAGATTCTCTGTACCTCTCTGTCGGCACCAGTTTGGGCATCAAATCTGGAATGAAGAGGAAAAAACATGAGTACATACATGCCAGAGAAAACAATTACATTTGATGACTCAGTACAAAACATTTTTCTCCATTGATTAATAAATTAAACATACCTTTTAGTAGCAATAGCATCAATTTCGTCAATGAAGATGATGGCGGGGCTGTTCTCTTTAGCTAGACGGAAGACATCTCGCACCATACGAGGCCCTTCACCCAAGTACTTCTGAACAAACTCTGAGCCCACCACGCGAATGAAAGCCGCTAAACAAACAAACACATAGTTGTAATTATATGAATATTCCATTATACATAACTTTGGTAAATAAATGTTTTACTAAGACTTATTCCTTGCACTTACAGCAAAAAAATAAATTTAAAAGCCATTAACTAAATTCAGCCTACTTGTCTAAACACACTATGCCGAGGATAGGTACGCGACGGAAGTTCAGCATGATTACGCCTGCAATGCTATTTGAATTATTGGTGACACATTATGCTGACATTACGTTGCGTTATAGCGGACAGCCGAACTTCAGTCGGGCGTAAGTTCAGCGGAAATTCGGCGGCAGCATATTATGGAATTTAGTTATGCAGTCGAACTGAACCAATTCTCTCTTTTTCCTAACTTTGGTGTTTGGTGTCACTTTACCTGTGGTATGGTGAGCTACAGCTTTAGCCAACATAGTCTTGCCGCACCCTGGAGGTCCGTACATAAGCACACCACGAGGCGGCTCAATACCAATCTGTCTGTACAGTTCCACATGTGTCAGGGGCAACTCTACAGCCTCCCTGATTTCTTGCTTCTGTGTGTCCATACCACCAATGTCTGAATACTGAACATCGGGTTTCTCATCTGTAAAAAGGATGGTAACTCTTTAACAGCTGCATTTTTTTGGTAAAAATTGTTTGTAAGATTTTCATGTTGAAACTGATGATTCAATTCACTATTGATATATTTATAGGCTACATTTTATAAAGCATGCAAAAAAGTTTCCTAAGAACGCATTTGAAAAGAGCAAGAATAAAATTAAGTAAGTACATGATTCTACTAGTGGTTTCACCCGCATACCGTGGAAATTATTTAGCGTAGTGAGTTCCTCCATAAAAGATAAAGATTATTAAACACTAAAACAATTTTTCATTCAAACAAACAAACTTGACAACCTTTAGAACATATAAGTATAGATGACTCTAAACAAAGAATACTTACCAGCTTGCAACATAGAAATAGAGCTGTCTGCTTCTGGTGGCAGTACATCCACAAGTGCATTGGAGTGCTTGTGCAGAGCCACAGATGCTGATGGCTTCAACAGCTCTCGGTCAATTGTAGACAAGATGCGGACATAGTAGTTGGATCCAGTGGTACTGCCAACTATGTTACAAAAGGTTCAATTAAAGAATCAATACAGAGATAAAAATTATTTGAATGTTATCAATAAAAGCAAAATTCAGCACAAGAAACATCACTTTCGGATACATAACAAAATGTGAATCTCTCTCCAAGGCATGACAAACAGGAGACTATGTCCCGTTTAATCAGTGAGAATTAGGTAAAATATTTTGAAACAGAATGTTTTATTTAAGTGTACATATTTATGTCAAGAAACAAAGTGGTAATGAGCAGCATAAAGTAAATTCAAAACAAACCTATTCCAGTATTTTGATCCACAGCCTCAAGGAACTGGCCAATCACAAGAGGTACAGACTGGATTCGCTTTACCTCTTCTTGAGCATGGAGGTATTCTTTCTTGAGGTTCCTTTGTTCATCCTTTATGTATTCTTCTTGAACTTCCAAGAACTCAAGCATACGTTGCAGTTTCTGAAATAATTAGAATTTTTCACATCTTTGTTCTGTCTTTTGTTAAACACATAGTTTTAATCAGTCTATCCAATAGCAGTATGTACAAAAAGTTAATTTTAAAGTAAATTACTTAAAAAAGTGTATTTATTTCACACCAAATTAGCATGATCTATTTAATGAAAAGCGATGTCTTTATATAAATAATATAGTTTACTTTGATACCTTGTATTTGGTGTAGAGATCTTCGGATTCCAATTCTTCAAAGGTCTGAGGTCCCGCAAATGGTAATCCCTTGGCATCAGTGACTTGGTCGTCCTGAAAGACAATGATGTTCGTGACAAAATATACAAAACATCTCAGTTATCGACTGCAATAAGAAACAAAATATAAAAATACCTTCTCCGGCAGTATGATACCAATTTCTTCCATTCTGGTATAAGTTAGTTTTGTATTATAATTCTAAATCAATAATCTAAAAATTAACAATATTACGAATCTCGCTGTACAAGAAAGTTATGCCCTCAGTTTCCATGAACAAGCTAAATGACATTACAATAAATTTAGACTGAGACAGTATATATTGAACTCTGGTATAGATGGAAAGAGAAAATAGCTATCAGATGCGCAAAATACGAAAATTTCTCAAGGATTGAATGTACAGTTGTCAATTTTCGAAAAGCATCGTCACTTACGTTTATATTTACGCATTATTTTTTTTATACTAAAAAGAATGATTTGACAAGATTAGTATTCTAGAGGCTTAAATATTAGATTATGTTGATATTGTCTGCTATGTTTTCTTTGTCACAATTTATCTTTCTCAAAGAAAACAGGGAAGAAAAAAAAGTAACAATTTAAATTAATTATTGTAACAAATAAATCGTATTCGAATCTTTAAATTCATTTTGTCACCTTGCAACACGTTTGGCTTAAAATTAACCTTAAATTTGAATTGGATTAACCAATATTGCCTTATTTCATTTGTTAATTGTTTAAAATCAATATCTTCGTGTATTACACTGATATATAAATTATTGCTATTAAGGTCACTTGTTAAGTTAAATTATAGCAATGGCATCTGCACCTGAAATGAGTGAGGCTGACCAAATCAAAACAGTAAGTAGAAATTGATCTTAAATTAAATTGCAATTTATAAGTAAATGTTATCTTGTTTATTACGTTATTCACACCATACATTCATAATATAAATGATTCTGAAGCCGCTCTAGCACAAGTTATTTAATAAAAATATCAGAACCTAAAAGTGGAGTGCTAAGTAGCCTAAGTTTAAACGGTGTATTCTATTTTTTTCAGTTCAAAGATTTCTTGGTCCAGTACAACAAGCTGTCTGAGTTATGCTTCAATGATTGTGTACATGACTTTACTTCCAGAACGCTCAAGCCTTCAGAGGTATGCATTACTATAAGAATTCTTAGAGACTTACCAACAATTTCATCATCATCAATAAAATCTCTTGTATCTTGCAATACAAAACTTTGAGACAAACACAATAAATAATTTAAACATAATTTATTTTTTATTGTTACTATATTAACATGAATTCATAACATTTGAAATCATAGTTAATTGTTTTTTTTTTCATTTGGTCATGTGATTATAGCATCCTTTTAAGTTCGACAGGGATATTATATACATACATATTGAATGCCTCGTTGGTCTAGTAGTGGCGAGGCGCGACTGCTGTGCACGGGCTCTCGGGTTCGATTTCCGGGTCGGGCCGAAATCACTTTGTGGGTTTTGAGAAACTTTCATAAAGCAGCCTGTAGTGTGGAAGTAGGTGATTGATTCATCCGTGCATCAGAGAACACGTAAATGTCGGTCCCTCTCCGGTCGTGTCGGATTGCCATCCCATTGGACTATGAGACTGAGGGAATAGAGAGTGCACCTGTATCTGCGTAAATGCTTGTTCACTATAATATGTCCTGCGCAGCTGGCTGATCTCCATAAAAGAGAATGGCCACCGTAGCCATAATCAGCCTGACATATATATTATATAATATGGTCATGCCAACATTATTATTATCACAGACTGGTGATTCTCATAATATGAATTTGCCTTTATTTCAGGATAAATGTACACTGAATTGTATGGAGAAATATTTGAGAACAAATCAGCGGGTGTCACAGAGGTTCCATGAGTTCCAAATGCTTGCTAATGAGAATATGCTGGCTTTAGCACAGAAGTCAGGCCAAAGTTAAGTTTAGTAATTAATGATACAATATGATGTATTTATTTTATTTTGTTATATAGATTTTTTGTCCTGAGTGTTAGAAAAATAAAGTGTTGTTGAACAGATGTGAAGAATTTTATTTAAAATTATATTAGAATGCTTTCTATACGTAAATGCTGCAAACTGTTACTACCTATTCCTTCTCTTGCTGTAGTTAAACGGAATTTTAATCACTTGGCTGCACTTTCACTGTGACGGTTACCAGCCCCAAATCTTGGGATGTTTGCATTATGTTGCACAAAGACTTTGCTCCATTAAACATGGATGCAATTCCAAGCCCTCAGATTGACTTAATGACCACCAAATGATGACAGAGCAGCATCTGTACGTGCCCAGTAATGACCCTGAAAATCATGCGCAACGCGCGTTTCTAGTTTCAAGATCCCTTGACAGTACACGGTACGTATATACTAGCGCGCCATACTGCAGTCTCCACTTCGAGTCTTCGCATTATGCTCTCAAACAACAGCAGCCAACCTTACCTCATACTCGGTAGTAATTTTGGGACATGGACATTACTCATTTCCCTTATGTAAGTAAATAAAATATAATAACAAACATTATAATCATTTGAAAAAACCTACTTAAAAGACAGTATCAATAGGAAATCTTGCTTTTCAAACAGACGAAGACTGTCTTATAATATTCTATTCTAATATTTTATCTCAGGAACTTCGTGGTCTTCATGGTCTATTTGAAAAAGCCTTTCATTGTTTGTTAGCCTATTTTTCGAGAAAGACTATAGGCTACTTTTTATCCCGGAGAAGTTTCCACGGGATACGCATGAAACCGCTGGCAGATGTGAGTATAATATTATATCGATGTGCCGCATTCAACTGGTTAACAAAGCCATTCAATCAAACAGCTAGCGCGTATAAACAAACAGATAAGGTTTCGATTAGGAATAATGGGATTAGGAATTCTTAACGGTTGTTCCTTAATAAATACCTCTTGATTAGATTTTATCCAATATCTTTCACCTAGAAAAGGCTCGGGAGATGATGATCTTTCACCTAGACATGAACCTTTTACAGTTTTATCATAAAAACTCGGTCGTCCGCGGCTCCACCCGCGTGGATGTCGGTTTTTGCGACAAATATATTAGTTGTGCAGTACAGTTGTGGTGTTCCCTCGATTCTTTGTGTCTCCATCATCAGGTCAGCTCTAAATCTTTACTGTTTTGTAGTATCATCATAGCATGCCTATAATTTTCAAGAAATGTACTCGCTTCTAGAGGGTTTAGTTCTCACTTTGATCAGATCCTGGATCTGATGACAGAGCGACTTATTTCGTAAGCATATCATCTCAAACATTAAAAAAACAATTCGGTTGGTAAATGACGGAGATGATGCGCAAACAAACATAATATATCGTAGTAAAAATGAGAACCTTTTTTATAGACGTTTTTTTCTATAGCAAAAGTATGTTATTTTCAAACCGACTGCATCGAAATCGTTTCAGCAGAACGCGAGAGAATTGCGGATAAACATAGATACCTTACATATTACAGGTATCTAGAAATCTATGCTACTACTTCTACTTCTACCAAAAGAACTAATATCTATTTTATAAAGTAACAACAAAAGTCGCGCTGATAAGCAAAGTTTGTTAATATCAATTATTGCACGTCAATAAGGTCGATCGCTCTGAACGCATCAACAGCCAAAGAAGATCGCACTCGGACCACCCGTTACACAAAAATAATCCTTATAGCATGATTTACGCGTGACAGCGCGATGGCTTATCATATTTCATGTATAAGTTTTGTGTTTCTATACTGATTTCTATGATTTTTTCTTTTTTTTAATTATTTTTTTATTAGGGATGAGTGAGAGTATATAAATTAATAATTTAATTATAATTTTCAAAACATTTCCCTTTACTGCTCTCCTATTGACTATAGCGTGATGAAAAGTGTAAATATACGCAGAAAGCGATTGAGAGCAAGTAAGTTAGGTAACGTGCACAAAGGGTACAATAATTGAAATACAAACTGAAATGGCAATTGTTTATTTCATTATGTAGAAGCTATGCAGTTATATTTTTTACTGAGAATGCATTATTGTCTGTAGTACCATTTTTTTCATTCGATATTTAATGTACTTTATCCAAACGAGAAAATATAAGATATCCATAATTTGAAGAGGTTTATACAATTTTAGCTGTTACCAATCATAAGCTAATAACTTCTTCGCTGTAGATACTTCTAAGTACATTTTGAAAGTCCTTTCAAATTGTCTGTTTTGCACAGCATGCACATTATACTCCGCTTCGGACATGGTTTGTAACACTTTTGTTCTGGCGGAGAGAAGTCTAGTACAAAAGATGATTGTGAACTGGTGTAGTCAAAATGGTAGTCATTAAATTTAGCTTCAACACTGTACTTAGGGGCAGGAGAAGGTGTTGCACCAGGAACAGGCTCTTCATCGTCAATGTTTAGCACGTATTTAAGTGGATAAGGTCCTGAAGGTGCATTGCTAATGTTGGAGGGCTTAGTGCAGATGCTATAGTTGCCACCGTGCCTGATGATCCTTATAAGAGCTTGTCCGCATGGGGGTGGCTTACAGCACGATGGGGAAGACGGGCATACCGTGACGCACTTGGGAGGCAGGCAGCAGGGCTTGACGCAAGTTGGGCGAGAGCATACCGACGGGCAGGGAGTACACTCGCCAGTTTTAACGCAATTGTGAGCCTCGATCTTTCTGAGAACCGGGCAGGAGATGTGACCTGGGCGCCAGCCGCATCTCAACTGGAAACATTATTTGATTACAAAATTACCTGACCTTAGAATTTAATCGGAGCATTCTAGTATTATTCGAGTATTATTACTTGATGTTCAGGGGCGTCTCTAGCGGTGTACAGCCATCCCATATGCTTGGGAACCGGCCCCGGCTTTATTTCCTCTCTGTCCAAGCATCTGTGTTTAGGTAGATCGCAGCGGCCCAAGCAACTTGCCGATGATTTATTGGCTACAATCAATTTTTTTGGTTACTAATAATTTAACTTTATAGCCTAGAATTTCGAGTCAAGTCAAAAATGCCACAATACTTACATCTACCAGCTGTCTTACAACAACAAGCCATTTCTATAATGTTAGGAGTCCTGCAATAAATAGTTGTTTAAGTATTCGCTATATTCTACTTACATTATAAACGCAAAAGTTTGTAAGAATGTATACCTAAGTATTATGGAACGGATGCATTGATTTATGTTTATTACTCTGTCACGCAAAATCTACTGAATGGATTTTGATGAAACTTGGCAGTAATTTAGCTTATCTGAATAACACATAGGCTACTTTTTATGAATGTGCAGGAAGAATTTTGCCCGGAACGCAAGTTAAACTGCGGGCGCAAGCTGGTTGTTAATCGTTTATCTTAGGCATAAAATAATACTTTACATAAAAATATTTATGCAGGGTACGTGATTGCAGGGATCCCTGATTTATAGGTTTCCAAATCCTTCAGTTTGAAGGATAGCTGTAGCTGACATTCTGAAGTGTAGTATGTAAAAGACTTACTTTTATGGTGGTTAGGTTTCGTAGCTGATCATTTTTCAGTCTTGTTATCTTAGCCATTAGATAGGCAGGTAGTTATTTTTCGTAAATTATTGTTAACATTTCACGGGGTTTAATAAATATTTTGAACGATTTCCAGTTACATGGCTGTGCTATAGAACTTCACATGACAGAATGAGTTGTCTAAAATTTTGTTCTTCGAATGCATTGAGTTTTTTTTATTATATGTAAAATGTAAACTTCTTTCTCATTAAGTACCTAAAGCATTGTACTCGTAATGTAAGTAATACTCGTACGTACTAATACGGCAATTGTGCGTTGTATCTATTTTATCATGATTGTACATAACAATACAATCTAAAGATGTGAATGAATGTCATGATGTCTAGCTAGCACTCAGTGTTGTTGTAACATCTTCGTAGACTAGCCGTGCTGTTAACAATTCATTCAAGTGAGCGTAACTATTTGAATGAGAATTTCATTTTCCATGTCTAATTAGGTAGTGAACCTATAGTAAAATGAAATTATTAATATTATTGACTTTTTACTGCATACTTAAATGCGAAAGTTATAAAATACTGGCAATTTTTCCCTATAATGGTCGAAGTCATCACATTTATTTTACGGCTTTAGGTGAAGAGTTAGCTTTGAGGAAACATAATGTGACTGTGATAAACTACCACACTGTGCCGGCATTACCCACTCTACGCCATATTTCTCTACAGGAGGGTAAAGAAAATGCTACTGACAACGTTAATATAGAAGAACACCTGAAAGTACTCTCAACTTCAGACTTTTCAGCAGCTTACGATGGAGCTCAGGTATTTAAACATTTGGCGAATACAAATTGTAAGAAACTAATAAATAATCATGAAATACAAGAGCTGATAGAGTCAGCGGCATTATTTGACATTGTAATAGTTGAGCAATTTGTGACGGACTGCGGCTTGGCCGTTGCTTATAAATTGAACGCGCCTGTAATAGGAATGACCGCTCACATTTTGATGCCATGGACCTACTCAAGGCTAGGCGCGCCAAACAATCCAGCTTATGTACCGAACCACTTTTTTGCTTCCGGAAGAAAACCAAACTTGTGGAACAGAATTAAGAGTGCAATCATAAACTTTGGAATGAACATGTATTATGCACATGTGATACAAAAACGAGATCAGGAAATAATACATGCAGTGTACCCCGACACTCCACTATTGGAAGAGCTCGGAAAAAATATGTCCTTAATATTGATCAATCAGTATTTTCCTTTAACTGGGTCGCGTTTATATGGCTCTAATGTTGTAGAAGTCGGCGGCATGCATATAAAAGAGAATGCTCAAATAGAAGATAAGGTTTGTATACTCTCTTGATAAATTATGATTACATACTTTTGCCATCATTGAAATTTGCGTTTTTTCTAGCGTTTAAAAAACTTTTTGGATAATGCAAACAAAGAAGTGATTTTTATTAGTTTTGGAAGTGTTGCGAAGAATTTTCCACAAAAAATTTTAAACGCAGTTAAAGAACTAATCAAAAACAATGGTGATATCCTATTTATTTGGAAATCGGACGCTTCAGACTGGGAACTCCCCACAAACTCGTACGTTGACAAATGGATGCCCCAAAAAGCAATTTTGTGTGAGTTTTTGATTTACGAATTGATTTTTACATTATAGATGGTATTGTTTAAGAAAAATAATGTACCACCGTCCAGAGTCGGCTATAGCCGCTTGGGGTTCTTGGCCCTGAAGAAAAAAGGGACCGGAATGGATCCTACCCATGGCGGGTCCCCGTGCGAGTGATAAGAGATGCCAGTCTGTATCTCTTCTAGGTGCCTACTTATAATCAGTTTGATATCTAAGGCATAAATTAGGGTCGCCAATAATAGCTTTTTAATTGAAATTGTTTTCTAGGTCATCCAAAGGTAGTCGCATTTATAACGCATTCTGGAATGTTGAGTACCTCCGAGGCCATGCATTGTGGGGTGCCTATAGTTGGTGTACCACTGTTTGGGGATCAATTCGCGAATGCACAGTCGGCAGTTGAGAGCGGCTTAGGAATAGCTGTTGACGTATTAACACTTGACGAGCGTGTGCTAAATGATGCTTTACACATCATTCTTCAAGATAAGTAAGTTAATGAGATTCGGTGGCATATGAGGGGTTATCTTTACTCTGTTAATTCGTACAGTTTCATTGATAAGTTTCAAGTTGAGATGTAAATACCGTAGTTTGAATATTAACATAAATAAATACAAAATGTAGAAAAGTTATCAATCTAGACGTTAATAATGGGCAGGTTCCTACTTTTAAGACTAAAATAATCAAATCGAATTATAATATGTGTCAGCAACATATAAGAAACTTTGGAATTTAGAAATATTGAAATCTGAAACTGGGATGGCAATACATTCTACTAGCTTCTTTAATAAATCCTTTACCGTTCAAGCTGTGTGCTTATGGAATGCATTACCTGTGACGAAAAAATAGATCCAATCATTCTCTAGAATGATGTTTTTAAGAACCTGGTAAAAAAAACTACTTATCTAGTTTATAATTATAGTTTATGGATATATGTATATCTTTATTTGTATACTAGCTGTTGCCCGCGACGTCGTCCGCGTGGGCATTAGGCGATTAAACATTCCCCCCCCTTCCCCGTACTAAAAAAATCAATGTACAGTTTTGACTTTTCTACGATTTTATCATATGTATAGATAAGATATCTTTATTTATATAAATATGTGTTTGTACAGATTCCGGTAGGTTGACCTGTTGGAGTTTGTACTATTATAACTGTTTTTTCACAGATACAGAGAGACGGCAAAGCTATTGTCTCAGCAATGGAAAGATAGGCCTTTATCCCCGATGGACATGGCAATATTTTGTATTGAGTATGTGGCGAAATATAAAGGAGCAAGTAATCTGAGACCACCGATAGTGGACTTGCCAATGTATCAATATTTAATGATTGACATATTTTTGGCTTTGGTATCAGTAATTCTCTTGCTTTCGTTTATAATAGCCAAATTAATATTTTTGATTTTGAAAATGCAGAAACGTCCATCACAGAATCTGAGGAAAGAAAAGAGAAAGTAGAAAGATTGAGGGAAAACCATTTCTCTAAAGTAATTGTATTCTTGGGAATACATAGGTACATTTTGGTATTTTGCAATAAAATAAAGAATTTATCGCGATATTTTTATTTGAAATCCAACTTTCCCTTAAGAACTATCCTATTATATTTATCTGCTCTATCTAATTTCCACACAGAATAAAGACAAAAGTAGTTAACACTTTTCGTCATGCTAATCATATTCGCAGTTTATTGGTCTTGGAATATGGCGCCAAAAGCGATAGCCTTTGATGTTACCTAATTATAATATTTTTTGATTATTTTTTCAAAATGAAAAACAAAATACTGATAAGCCTCCCCAGAATGTTCTCCCAAACTACAAATTCGAGGGTTGTTTTTGAAGCTTAAATTGAAGTAGGTACCTAATGCTTTTAATGGATTTATTGTTGGAACGCTATTTACGTTATTGATAATAATAGAGGAAAGTTACCAAATATAGAATAGTATTCTAAAATGGAATACCTTAATGTCTCCAAGAATATACATAAGTATGAAACGCATCACCCGGAAATCTTCTTTTGTTTTTATAAAACATCGTTGACTATCAATGTTTTTATTATTTTCAGCTTCCACTCTCCGAGCTGCTGCTGATAGAGGTGAGACGTATTTACTGGAACAGGTTTTTTGGAATAGGTTTTAACTTGGACGCGTAAGTAGGTACGTGTTCCTGCTTGCGAGCCGTTCGGAACTATTCAGAAGACGTCGTCGGGTAACTACTACTACCTTATCTCCCGACACGTCCACTGCCGCATGCCGCCGGCGCAAAGAGATGTTCGGGGCCACTTTGGAGAGTGGTTGTTTTAAATTCAAATAACGATCTTAGCGTACATACAATAAGGTCCATTTTATTTTAGTAACACAATAATTATTTAGTAGATGTAGACATAACTAATTGTTTACTTAAAATTTGCAATTTTCAAAACATAATTGAGACAGTAATTTTATAATTTTCCACCTTATGTGCATTATGGAATGTAATAAAGAATATGAATACTATTTTTAAGTAAATTCAAACTTAAATTCCTTACTTTGCTCGTTAAGGTATTACAGGTTTAGTAATTAGGTTAATGCGGTGTTTAAAGATATTCTCCGTAGTCTTTGTATCATAGAGGTGAGACGTACTAGGTAAAATGCGGAATAAGTATTGCAAGTACGCCTCCAGAAAAAGACTAGATCCCAAGACTAGGTCGCCACTCAATTACCAAATAAGTCCAACCATTTATGAGTCCGTATAAATACAACTACTCTCCAAAGTGGCCCCGAAAATCGGGCGGCGGCGGCGGCAGCCTGCCGCAGTACGCCTCCGTGTTGGTAGGTAAGGAAGTTCCCCGACGACGTCTTCCGAATAATTCCGAACGCTCGCATTCTCTGAGTCGCCGTTCTCGGCCCTGTACTTGGCACCGTACTCTGCCCGTACTCGTAAATACTCGATACACTAAAAGACTCGCAAGCGGGAACGCGTACATACTCGTCCAAGCCAAAACCTGATAAAAATATCTGTTCTAGTAAATGCGTCTCACCTCTACTTTGTGAGCACCGGGCTGTAGATTTCAGTAGTTAACTGCTTGGATTTCGTGCAGGTCAAACGTTAATTAAAAAATGTATCTTTATAAGTTTATCGTATATCTTTTGTTATTAATAGTTGTCGTTAATAGTAATGGCTATGAAATTCTGGCTATTTTTCCACATAGTGCACGAAGTCATCACATTTATTTTACGGCACTCGTGGAAGAACTAGCCATGAAGCGACATAACGTGACTGTGATAAACTATCATCCTGTTCAAAAATTACCGAACTTACGTCAAATATCCCTTCAAAATAAAGAAAATGCTAGTGCTTGTGTCGATATAGAAAAACGTATGGAAGTGCTCTCGGTTTCTGACTTTGCGTTAGCATATGCAACTGCTAAAGTGTTTAAAAATATAGCAAATACTAATTGTAAGAAACTGATGAATCATCCGGAGGTGCAAGAATTAATAAAGTCTTCAACATATTTTGATTTGGTGATTGTTGAGCAATTTGTGACCGACTGTGGATTGGCTATTGCTTATAAACTAAATGCGCCTGCAATTGGAATAGCCGCTCATATTTTAAGTCCATGGACGTATCCTAGACTAGGCGCACCCAACAATCCGGCTTACGTTCCGAACCACTTCTTCGGATCCGGCACAAAGCCCAACCTGTGGAATAAAATTAAAAGCGTAGTTATAAACTTTGGAATGAACATGTACTACACACATGTGATACAGAGAAGTGACCAGGATATTGTAAACCAAGTGTATCCCGATACGCCGCTTTTAGAAGATCTCGGGAAGAACATGTCTTTAATTATGATCAATCAGTATTTCCCTTTAACTAGTCCACGTTTGTACAGTTCTAACGTAGTGGAAGTCGGTGGCATGCATATAAATCAAAATGATCAAGTTCAAGATAAGGTGCGTATTTTTTTTATTAATTAATTTTTATTAATTAAAGATTAATTAATATTTGCTTTAGACGTTGACCGCGCTGTGGGGTTTTATATAGGTATGAGAATTATGACTTTTCTATTTTTATAATATTATTACGATGTTTAGCTAAAGACAAAATTAATTAAATAAAAATTCATGTAAGAACATCTTTTTTTCTAGAATTTTAAGTTAAAAAGTGCCTGCGGTCTGATTATTGAGTAATGTTCCGTGTATTATAATATTTTTTCCTGACGTTGAGACTGCCTCGTTGGTCTAGTGGTCGCAAGGCGCGACTGCTGTGCACGGGGTCTCGGGTTCGAATCCCGGGTCGGGCCGAAATCGCTTTGTGGGTTTTGAGGAACTTTCATAAAGCAGCCTGGAGTCTGGAAGTTGGTGATTGATTCACCCGTGCATCGGAGAGCACGTAAATGTCGGTCCTGCGCCTGATCTCTCTCCGGTCGTGTCGGATTGCCGTCCCATCGGATTATGAGAGTAAGGGAATAGAGAGTGCACCTGTGTCTGCGCGAATGCTTGTGCACTATAATATGTCCTGCGCAGCTGGCTGATCTCCATAAAAGAGAACGGCCGCCGTAGCCGACAATCGGCATGGATGCCATCATTATAATATTTTTGAGAAATCAGGAAACTAAGTCATCCAAACCAAGAAGTGTGTCAGAATTATATATATTATTATTCATTCACTTTTGGAGTAATAAATAATATATTTTTTAAGTATATCTTGGACACCAATGACTGATTAAATGTGCAGAAAAAAATCTTGAGGAAACCCAAGTCTAAAATCAACAAACCGCATTGAGCAAGCGTGGTTATTAACGCTCAATCCTTCTCTTTGTGAGAGGACACCAATGCCCAGCCGTGGGAAGATAAAAAGGCTTATGATGAAATTATATTAATATAGGTGCTTAACTCATGTTATCTACGTTAGGTACATAATTGATAGTGCTCGTTTATGTGTTTATGATAAGTAAGTTTATTGTTAGGTATCTATTCTGCTTAAAAATTGTTCGATAAGGCAAACATTCTTATAACAGGTTGAATTCAAGAATCAATTTATGCCTTTCAGTTTTTATTTATTTTTCATATGTAAATACTTGTATCATATCAATTATTATGTATATTTATTTATTTTCAGGCTCTATTAAACTTTTTGGATTCTGCAAATAACGGAGTGATCTACATTAGCTTCGGAAGCGTTGCATCAAATATTCCTCACAAAATAACAAACGAAATTATAAAAATGGTTGAGAGGAGCAACATGCGTTTTGTTTGGAAAACTGATATTTCTGACTGGGTTCCACCTAGCAACGTGTTTATCAAAAAATGGATGCCGCAAACTGCTGTTCTATGTAAGTCAAAATAGATTTTCATTTGTTTAATTGGTACCTAATTTTGAAACAAAAGAAATGTTGCTCGAAAACTAGATTGTGGTATAGTCGCAGTCCCATACTTACAATAGGAAGGTAATTAAATTTAATTCCTGTTAACGTGCAGTATGACATAATTTCCCGTAACCTACCTAAAAACAGCAACATGTACGCTACCGTTCTTTTTAAATGGTGTTCTTTGCAGGTCATCCCAAAGTAATCGGCTTCATATCACACTCTGGAATGCTAAGTACTTCAGAGGCTATGCATTGTGGGGTACCAGTAGTAAGTGTTCCACTATTCGGAGAACAGTTTGCCAATGGCCAGTCAGCTGTTGAAAGCGGTTTGGGAGTCCTACTAGATATATTAACCCTTAACGCTCGTGTGCTAGAAGAGGCATTGGAAACAATTCTTCAAGAACAGTTAGTTTCATTTTATAAAATAGTATAGTAATATATATTAAACAATTGGGAAACGAAAAAAAATATATATAATAATATGAAATCATCTGCAGAATATTACGAATGGATTCTTGAATATTTTTATATGATTTTGACAGGTATCAAAAGAAAGCCAAGACTCTGTCTAAACTGTGGAAGGACAGACCACTATCTCCAATGGAAACAGCAATATTCTGGATTGAATATGTCGCCAGGAATAAAGAAGCTGTCAACTTGAAGCCACCAACTCTTGACATGCCACTTTATCAATACTTAATGATTGATGTATTCTTCGTTATGTCGTTGGCAACGTTAGTAATAGGTTATATAGTATTAAGGATGTTATCATTAGTTTTGAGGATAGTTTTCGAATTTTATAAGCTAAAGAGAAAAAAGGTTGAATAAAAATAATGTAACAAAGTATTTTTTAGAATGTAATTTATATTTTTAGGTTATTTGAGAATGTTATTTGTTCCTTGGTGCTTACGTATTCTGAGTTTCATAATTAATTAAACAACTGATGTTATAATAACATTCTATTGGATGAAAACGGCCCTAAATACAATTTCCTAATTGAACCAATATTGTTAAGTCTTCTCCATGCATCTAAGCACGTTTCGCTTTTTTCTTTTCAGCTCTGTTACTTTTTGTAGTTTGTGCTCTACTCTCTTTCCGTCCACAGCAAATTCTAAGTGCTGATTTGAGTGCAATAAATGTTAGACTTAATATTGTGATGAAAACAGCGGCTACATCGAGGTTAATATACTGGTAGAATGGTACATCAGCAGCTGCGGTTCTGAAGTTGAAATTAGAATGTTTGGCAGCAAATTCAGTCCAATAGACTGCGGTGTCGAGGGGCGATAGTGGCCGATCATGCCATGCCTTTGATACTTCCTTTACTCTCTGACGAAACCTGAAAACAACAAAACAAATTATGTTTTAAATTAGAAGATATTGCGATTATTATTTTACTATTTTGAGTGAGCAGCAGGCTTAGCATGGCAACCGTAGAAACGAGTTTTGTCTGCTAAGCCTGCCATGCCGTTCCTTTTAAACTTTATTTTCGGAATGCAATTGTCAGTCTCACTTTGATGACATTAAAAAAATATATGTCTTCTATAAAAAGGTTGATTGAATTTTTCAATCATTATTCAGTAGTCGCATTGAGAATGATAACAATATGTCAATTTTGATAAGAATAAGAATTGGTCAATTTTGATTCTAGATTGTTTTTTGTATCACACATATACGATATACTAAAAATAACTAATCGTACATTAGATTAAGTATTGTGATTATGAGTCAAAGTTTTTTTTAGGTACGATAATAACCTTTATTTAACTTAATTAATTTCTAACACGTACTTTATAGTTCCAATTTCTTTATACTAAATATATTTATAATTTTTCATTCTTAATTCAGCTCATGCCTTTCTGGTGATTGTAACTAGTTCGTCGCGAGCTGTGGCGCGTGCGTACTAACGTACAAGTAGGTAATAGGCTATTAATTAGGTTAATCACCGCATGTATCATAATTTTACTAATGACAAATAATTTGGTACAGTCTATGACATATTCACGTACAGATGCCAGCACATCAAGCTACTACTATCTGTTTGTCGTTAATAGATTTTCAACTTTAGCGTTGAAGTAAACGGGTCAAAGTTGATTGGGGAAATTTGACAGTTTCGAGTAGCTTGATGTGCTGGCGCCTGTACAAAGGCTTCTCTTAAAATATGAAGGCTCGAGTAAACACAGAACTGAATAACAAAATACACTAACTTGGGATCCAACACTTTTTTGAAAGCCTGCAGTAAATTCTCTTGATTCAAGTGACGGATTTGCAACTGCACACCTAGACCGCTCTCTTCGATAGCTGCGGCATTAGCGGGTTGGTCTCCCCCCACGGGCATCGCTACCATTGGAACCCCATAGTGGATGGCTTCTGTCGTCCCACCGTTTCCAGCATGTGATAAAAACGCTAACGTTTTCGGGTGGGCTGAAAATGGAAAAGATTTACTCGTCAGAATGAATTTGGAATTTTGGCGAACAAATTTCATGTTATTATCATTTCAAGTTAAATTATTACCTAGTATATCCACTTGGGGTAACCAACTGTTCGTATAAAGCTTATCTTTATCTATCAACAAAGTCTTATCTTCCCATTTCCAGATGAATCTTTGAGGCAGTTGTTTCATGACATTTAAAACATCTTGTACTTTGTCTGCTGGCATTGTAGAAGCTTTGACGACGGAGCCGAAACTAATATAAATGACACCATGTTCAGCCTCATCTACGAACTTTTTAAGATCCTGGAAAATAAGAATAGTGGTTACAATCGTGATGTTAAATTGTTCGTCATCTTCATCATAGATCTGCACGAACAGGTAGCATTGTGAAATTGTCTTTATTTCAATAACTTGCTTAGCACAAAGTTGTTGAGGGTAGAACATCCTTTTATGCTACGATTACAAAATCAGCTGATTGTATTTATACTTACACCTGTCAATGGTTTTGCATCGGCAACATGGAAACCTCCGACTTCAATTACATTGGAAGGAAACAGTCTGGATCCAGTAAGAATAAAGTTATGATACAAAAGAAGAAACTTTATTTCTCGTCCTAATTCTTCTAAAGGAGGAATATCATCAAAATATTGTGCAAGCGTGTTTTGATTACTTCTTTGAGTGTAATAACGATTAAGCGTTCTAAAGTAGAAGTCAAATATTGTTCTTTCCACTCTGTGATACAATGACGGTTTAGTTCCTCCTTCTAAGAAATGGAATGGAACATATGCTGGATTGTAAGGGATACCTAATCTTTCATAATGGTAAGGCATCAGTATGTGGGACATTATGCCTACCACAGGCGCTTGGAACTTATAGGCAATACCCAAACCGCAATCGCTATTAAACTGCTCCACAACGATTACGTCGAACTTTGGTCTCTGTTTAATCAATCTTTGCACTTCGTCATTGGCTAGCATTATTTTGCAGTTTTCTACACCGCTGTTTGCAAGATAGAGACTGACAAGAAACAGCGTGAAGTATGAGCTCTCAAATGGCGCCTCGCCTTCTATGGCTTTAATGGTTCCAGCCAAACTTATGTCATGATAATTCGCAGGTGGATCTTGTTCAGGAAAGTGAGAAATAACGGTCACATTGTGGCCTCGCTTGGCGAGTTCACGTAAGAAAACACGGAACACTATAAAATGGCTCTTGCCTTGGTACGGAAATATTCCAAGGATATTTAGACTGCATGCATAGTCTGTTAACACTAGTAATGATAATAATGTACTAATTAGTGCACTCGGTTTCATCGTGAATTTGAAGGCCGTGGGTGGCGCGAGAATGTGGCGTACTGCGCGCAAACAGTTGGCTCAAACGTGCCGGCCGGTGTGTGCGCCGGTTCTCGGCGGCCTCCGGCACCAGACTGACCTATCTCGCGCCTATCATATGATGCTATTGACGCGTTTGTAGATATATACTGTCTGACGGTTAAATATCTGTTAAAATGCATAAGCGATGACAATTCATAGTTATCATCGTGATAACGAGTGCTATCCACTTTTCGCTAATTGAGCACTCCTTGAACGTAGTGAGTTACCATGTGTTCTTTTATATAGCCTAGTTTATAAGTTCGATTTATTATACTTAGGTGAACGTTAACTGCTAAATGAATTAGATTTTAAAATATTGTTGATATCTTTATACTTGAGAACTATCTTTTGCCCGTGGCACGTTAAGAAGTATTATTATTATTAATTAGGTATAATTTTAACTGTCATCCGATATTTTATCCCTTTGGGGTAGAATTGATCAAAATCCTTTCTTAGAGGATGCCTGCGTCATAACTATCTACTATATCTACCTATATGCCAAATTACAGCCCAATCCAGTCCAGTGGTTTGGGCTGTGCGTTGGTTGATTACTATGCGAGTCAGTCATTCACCTCTGACTTATGTATGTATATTTAGATATTAGATACCTATATTAAAAAAAAAAACACTGAAAATAGCCTTAGTAGTCGGTGGCTAAAATAAACACAGCTGCAGCCTCTAGACACTTTTGTTTTAGATTTTAAGTATAAGCTAAAGATCATTGTTTACTGCAAAAAAAGTTGAATGAACTAAGGGTCAACGATCGAGCGCGTTCACGGAGACAGGCGTTATGCGTAAGAACACAATTATAATTTGGCGAATGTGATGACAAATTGAATAAAATATGTCTTTATGACTTTTTTGTGGTAAACATGATCTTTAGAATGTACTAGATAGACACGTAGCTCAGAGAGATGTAGAGACCTGTAAAAATATGGCGCACAATTTTTGTAAGACCTTACATATTTAGAAGTCGCTCTTTTGCAAACAGGGTTTTTACAGATGAGGTTTCGATTTCAAATCGCTAAAATAGCTGCTTAAAGGTTATGTTCATTCCAAATCACAACAAAAAATACAAAAGAATTGCTATAATAGTTTACTCGTATCATTATTTTCTTTATCATTAACACACAAATAGAATATACCACAATATTTACAACCTTTCCATATTAACATTTTTTTTTCAATCATCTTTTTACACAAATACATATCCAACAATTAATGTACCTACTGCATACAAACGGTTCAATTGATTAAGTCAGTAATTGTTATTTTTTGTATTTACATTGATTTTAACCTGTATTTTATTATAAAACTATTTTTAAAATTATAGGTCGTAATGACCTTCTTTACCTTTAGTTAAGTAGCTAACATAATGCGGTATAGATAAAACTAATTAAAGCACTATATAATATAGAACTGGTTCTTATTCTTCCGTGTCGAAACATTAGTTCTTATTTTAACCACCTGCATAATCTGGCTCGATAAGTATGTTTACTAGTTTAAAGTAGTGGCGCTAGAAGAAATGAGAACTGTCAAGTAGCAAATCGCAAAGGAACAATAATTTGCATTGAATATTCACGAAGTTTTTATTTTAATTGCCTGCGTTACTTTTCGCAGCAATAAAGACATCACTATTTTCAAACAAATCAGGAGGGCTATGCAGATAGTTCCTAAAACAGCTATGATATCCCATGATCTGAATTGGTAAAGCGGTAACTTAGCCGCTGGTGTCCTAAACGTGTAGTTGGCTGTACGAGCTGCGTACTCAGTCCAATAGATGGCGCTGTCCATAGCTGACTGCGGACGGTCGTGCCAGACTCTTGATAGGTCCTTCACTTTTCTTCTAAACCTGAAACGATATTTTTGGTGTTGTTAATCATTGGTTATCATGATTAATGCTAGTTCATACTATATATAGGGTAGTTAACGGAGCCTCAAATTGGGCAAAACCTTGGATTTCTGTTACTAGGATTTTTTTTTGTGTTAATTATAATTCGATTCTGTACTTTGATTGTTTCTTTGTTTGGATCGAGTAGGCTACGAAACTAGTTGTCCGATTTAAAATAATCTTTCACTGTTGGAATGCTACACTATTTCCAGTGAACATAGAACATATGTTTTACTCGGGTTTTGGAAGAAGTTCCCCGGGGACGCGGGAGATACCGCGAGAAACTGATATTACAGTAATGTAAGTATGTAGGTATATACTACTAAATAAAGGTATATGAAATAAACGGTATCTATATAAACCTACCCAGAGGATAACAATACAGTAGATTAAGTACCTACATGCTTTTATTGTATTTCTGAAATTACCAAGTAATATTGTATGTAATGCAACATGAATAGCAATTGCCATATTAACACCCAAACAATTGAACCTAGTATGTAAGGTTTGCTTACATTTATACTATTAATACAGTTACAATACTTATATTCCTTAAGTAATGAAACATCACCATTATTATTTACGTAAGGTGTATAAGAGACTGCCGGGGCTGCGGGTTGTTCGCAAGAGTTATCGCGGCCCTGGGACACACAGGGACCTCCAGAAGGAACATAGTGGATTTTAGTCAGTAAGAGTCATACACTCCCTCCAGCTGCACCCTCAGCGGGAGGGATCATTGGATGATTTCCCAAGAAAAAATGATGAATAAGAAAAGTTGGTACTTCTAGGGCACATATCTAAAACTAAACCAATATTATTTTAATGTATAGAGTGGCCTTGTCTTGCCACGAATTTAGAAAACAATCCCAGGTTCCTCAATCGCAATTACTTTTATGCTTACGAATACTTACTCAGGATTCAGGACTATTCTGAATTTCTCTAATAATAACTCCTTAGTCAAGTCTCTGATGTCGATTTGAACACCTAGTCCGCTTTCTTCTATGGCACCTGCATTGCCAGGTTGGTCGCCGAAGATTGGCATGCCTATCATGGGTACTCCATGGTGTATCGCCTCCGTGGTACCCAACATGCCGCAGTGGGAGTAAAATGCCAGAACTTTTGGATGAGCTGAAATGAATATTATTCATGTAATGTTTTAATAATACTCCAGAACAAAAATGTGTATTATTCGCATTATGACATTATAATCAAATGGTTAAATATGTAGATGAAACGCGACTAAAGACAAACACTAAACTGTGTAACATGAATAACTGTGAACATATGTATATTGTAAACTATGAGAAAAATAAAGAAAAATATATATATTTTTTAATGAAAATAGTCAAAGGAAACTATTGAACGTTTCTAACAATAGCTGTTGATACTAGAAGGGCTAATCACGGTAAAGGTTAATTAGATGTTCTTTCAATTTTCAATCAAGTGCAAAGGAATTTCTAACCCAGACAAAATAAACAGATAACAATGTCATGTAAAAGATAATTCTAGATAAAGTTTAGAAACAATGTCTATTATTATTTTCATGATCTACATGGAGGTTTACTGAAGACCACAGACCACTAAAGATAAAGGAGTCGGTCGGTTCTGTCTGTTAGCAGTTTTGTTTTAGGTAATCTTAAGAGGCAACAATGCTCTTTAACATTATGCTCTTCGGAACTTAACACGAGCATCGCCAAAGACATGAGTAGACCTAAATATTAATATATAATACATATAATCCTATCCTAATCCTAATCCTATCCTAATCCTAATATCCTAATCCTAATACTATTATAAAGGCGAAAGTTTGTAAGTATGGATGTATGGATGTATAGATGTATGGATGTATGGATGTTTGTTACTCTTTCACGTAAAAACTACTGAATGGATTTGAATGAAACTTTACCACAATATAGCTTATACATCAGAATAACATATAGGCTACTTTTTATCCGGGTATGGAAAGTACTTCCCTCACAAAGCGGGTGAAACCGCTGGCGGAAGCTAGTATATAATATTCCTCACACATTCACACAACGTCATCTAGTCCCAAACTAAGCAGAGCTTGTACTACGGGTACTAGACAACTGATAAACATACTTATAGACTTTTCTTTTGTAAATACATACATATTATACATAGAAACACCTAGACTAAGTCAAACACCCATGTTCATGCACACAAATGTTTATGCGGGAATCGAACCCGCGTGGCAGGCAGGTTCACTAACCACCACGCCATCTGGTCGTAAACTTAAAGAAATTATTTGTTCATATGTATTTGCGACTAAACACGTAAGAACAATCTTAATATATAAATTAATATTGTAGAATTGTCCATCTCATTCAGACAAAAGCTGAAGAACAACAAGACAACGTGAGAAAATACGAGTATTAAAACAAAAATATTAGTTTGTCATGAAGCCATTATTTTTGTCAATAATATAACAGATCGATGTCTAGATATCAGATACATACAGGAAAGTAGGCAGCTGCATTTTTGTATCAGTAACGATAATGTTTTAGTGAAAGGGTTATCCCTTCGGATCCGGGTAACGAGATATCTTATTACAATCTATCCTGAGGGGGAATCGCAATGGAATAGTAATACATTCTTATAAAAAAACTTGCAGTGAATTAGCTAGTTGAATATATCGTTCTTATCTACAGAAGTATTACATTCTCCCTACTTACATTTGAAGTATTGTTTAGTTTTTATTAATCTAGAAACCTACTTAATAGTTTTTTGATTACGATGTCGGTGGTCCAATTAAATTTTAAATAAATACTTGCAATTAGGCTATCAATAGTAGTAATGACAGTAGTTTTCCGTAAAACGAGGTCTGTTTCGTTGAGTGACTGACATACTTTCGTTTCATATACAATACTAGCGACTCGCCCCGGCTCGCACGTGGGCAAATGATTATTAGAATTGAGTACCTAAGCTCTCTTCATGAAGCAGTGGTCCTTCAATAAAAATAATATAAAAAGATAAAAATTTAGATAAAAATTATATAAAGATTTATTCAAAGTAAATTCTACAAAAGACAGCCCCAAAACGCCCGCCCTTCATAATTACTGGGGCGCCAATCAGCCAATACCGGTTCAAGTTACGAAGATCTTAGTGTCCACCACTTTCAAGCAGAATAAAAGCCTGACAGGTTTGCAAGTTCGAAATAATTTCCCCAAGATCCCTCCGCGGTTACGTACTTAGGTACGGAAACTTTCAAGTAGCAGGCGGCCGGCACAGGCGCGAAAAAAAATGAGTATATTTAAAATGTCATTTAAAGAAACCTCGAAAATCATCAGTATTTCCTACATAGGAACATGTAAAGATACTTTTATTTTATACTAGATATGTATGTATGTAGTAAAAAATAAAAAAAAAGAATTATTATTTTGGGAGTACTTAGTGGTGTTTTGGTTTATGAATCCAATAGGCACCTACCTAGAATATCGTTCTGCGGCAACCAGTTAGATATATATACATTTTTAGGGTTCCCGGGCAAATTCTTTTCTTCCCACTTCCAAACGATTCTCTGCGGTAACTCTGATATCGCTCCGATGATGGCTTCCAATTTATCTTTGGGCGTAGAACTGGCTCGTAACATAGATCCGAAACTTATGTAGATCACGCCATGTTCAGCTTCTTCTATGAATTTCTTTAAGTCCTGAAATACATTTGTAAAAAAAGTTGTAGTTTATTTATTTCCTCAAATATATGTACATACACCTCTTTTATATGTCATTCAACATTTTTAAATTCCATTAAGTCTGCAGTTTCAAACCTAGAACTTGTTTCTTTTATCAAATACGAATAGCTATAAAAACTTATTTGTAGAATCAACGAAAATTTTCAAGACGTTAAGCAAGTCAATGTTTACGTGTTTTGCGCAAATGTTTAATTTAGTATTAACAAAAAGTAGTTTTCTTTGAGAACTAGATAAAAGGAGAAAGTTTTCTTTATACATTTGATAATGATGTCATAATATACAGTGCTTCTGATTATCACGCCACTGTTTATATAATTACGCATTGCACTTTTTTTATATGCAATTGTTGTTATGGCATACTTAATAATGTTCTTACACGCTGTTATGCGATATTATATCAGCAATCACGTACCTACATAATATTATTTACGTACAATAAGTAGGTACGTAGCTAATCATTTGCTGGTTGATCCCAATCACTGAGAATATTTTGGGGCATACATTTATTTGCTTTTCATAATTGTTGTAACGTTAAAAATGTGCAAGATTTGATTTTTTAAAGTTTTTTTTATCGTTATTCAAATACAGGTAATTGGTATTAAAATATAGGTTACTTACCTCAGGTAATTCTTTGGGTTTTGAAACGTGATATCCACCTACTTCCTTAACATTTGGCGGATAAAGACCAGGACCAGATAGCGAGTGATGCGTGTACGCTAACATCATATTGACATTTTGTGCTAATTCATCCACTGGTGGGATATTCTTAAAATATTTGGCCAACGCCTTGTCGTTTTCTTTCCGACAAGTTAATTTGTGCAAATAAATGAAGTATAAATGTAAAATTGTCCTTTCGACTCTTTGGTATAAAGTGGGCTTCGTACCACCTTCCAGAAATAGTAGCGGCACGTATGCTGGGTTGTATTGAACACCTAAGGCTTCATAGTGCCAGGGCATGAGCACGCACGAGGTGAGACCCACCACCGGCGCACCCAGCGCGTGAGCTAGACCTAACGTACATTCACTGTTGAACTGTTCCGTTACCACTAGATCGAACTTCTGTTTGGATTTCCACAGATTTTGTACATTCTCATCATCAAGCAAAATTTTACAATTTTCTGTTCCCGAATTGGTTAAGAAGAAACTTATTTGGATAATCGTCCAGTACGATCTTTTAATTGGAAACACATCTTCTAATATTTTAACTTTACTAGGTAAGCTTATATCATGATAGTTTTCTATCGGTTTTTCTTGTGGAAAATATGATATCACCGTCAAATTATGACCTCTTCGCGCTAACTCCTTTAAATATGGCGCGAAAACGAAAAAATGACTTTTTCCTTCGTATGGAAACACTCCTAATATGTTAAGCGTTAACACTTGATTAAACAAAACACTGAGAAACGAAACAAAGAAAATGTTATTTAACTTCATTTTGTAATTGGCAATTTCTTAAACCAATGATCTAGTACGTACGAGTGTGTTCATTGCTACTCTCACGTTAAACCAACTGAGCTGTTACTATAGCCGCGTTGAGTTTTTAAATATAGATAAGACCGCTCTATTTTGATTGGGCGGAGTGTTATCCTAGGAAGTAAATACATGAATATTAAAAAGCATTTGAAATGTACATATATGATGCTACTGTCATTGACATGTGGTAAAGGAAATTGTTGTGAGGAAATATAATTGTCTACTAAGTTCGGCATTCATTCTATTGAAATTGTAGCGATGGGATAATATAATACGGATGGTATTTTTACACGGATAGCGGTTGTAACTACTAATACTGCTGATGTAATCTACTATTTTTGTCTGAAGTGGGAAAATGTACTGGTATGTGGTATTCATAAACGAAGATTTGTTAAGAAAAAAACACTACTACAGTTATGAAAAATTAAACAAACTGAAAATAAGTAAGACATTTTTTTATTAACGATCATAAATAACGAAATATAAAACAGTCAAGCGTTAAAACAATTGTACTGCTGCATTGTACAGACAAAATTACCCAGAAGGGTTTATTCAAACTTCACTCTTTTTGAGGATCTTCTGTCTTCAAATTCTTCTGTTTGAGCTCCATTTTGACAACAACAACAGCAGAGGACTGACAGAATCTTGTACAGTACGTAACTCAGTATGTACAGTACTAGTCCAATAAATGCTAGGACGTCAAGCTGAAGCTGTTGATAGAAGGGTAATTTTGGAGCGGCTGGCTGGAGGTTCGGCGCACCTTGATACCGGGCCACGTATTCTGTCCAGTAGACTGCTGCCTCTGAAGGTGACATTGGTCGGTCGTGCCATAATCTTGAGACTAGCTTCGCACGTTGTTGCCATCTGTAATCATGCGATAAGATAAAATACAATATAGGTCAAATTGATATAACTGATTACATAATTTACTTTGATTATTTTACTATTTGGTTATGAAAGACGGAGTATGTTAAGTTTTTATGAGTATAATTATTTTGTAAAGAGATCCAGTCACACTCTGATGTTATATGGATTCATTATGGATTCTATTTGTTCCTATAAATAAAATAGAATTTATCTAGTACTTATTCCTGTTTCTAGAAAATCTCTGTTAATGGGTAATTAAGTGTACTAAAACACGTGGAAAAGTTGATGATCACCCCGAGCCCGAAGGGCGACAGTTCTTTTTCATGTTACATGGTTATTGGCTCAGAATTATTTTGATCCAAAGGTCAACGTTAGGCTATATTTATTTTTTCAAGAAATATTAATTCCCCATTACAGCTCAGATCCTGGAACATTGCCCAGTTGGTGACGAAATCGTTGTAAACATAAACGAGAAGTCTTTTTTTGTAACTGGTATCTCCTAGCAGGCGGTATTGTTTTGATAACGAGCATAGACACCACCTGAGGAATTTAAAACCTCTATTTACAGATGAATTACTTTGAGTCTTTTTTTGGATTAAGATAAGATTGGAAAGGCTCTGAATAAGACAATCACTTCCACTTGAACTTTTTTTTCGTGGGGAATCATCAAATAACCCCTCCCGCAGAGGGTGCAGCTGGAGGAAGTGTCAGACACTTACTGACTGAAATCCACTATATTCCTTCTGGACTCTGAATCTGTAACTATTACGAACAAAAGGCCGAAAAATAAGCCTAACGAATATTTTTTCCTTATTATTATTCTGTCTACATTTAGCGAGGATTCAGATCATGGTGACAGTTTAATATTCTAAGTACGTATTATACAGGGTCAGGTTTTTTTGTCTTAGAGCTTTAGAATAAGTAGTGCATTGCGAACTTGACCTTATTTCGAGCCACTTTCAATAATGTAATGTTATCTATGCGATGTTTGTTTTTTCGTGTCAATGTTTTGTATAGGGTTTCAGACTTCTCCTTGACATTCAAGTTTGGCACTGCAAGTTACACGTGCTTCATACCTATATGACTAGTTCAGTCTTAAGGTCATAATTATCAGTTCATACTTATAAGGTCTGCTTATTGCTAGCTTAAATAAATGGTTACATAGTTTTAGTTTATGTGGGAGTAACATTGTTCTTCTATTTTTGTTTATGATTCTACACCAGTCTCATTTTATGCTCAGCTTTATTTTCATATAATTTTTTATTTAGGAATATTTCACTTACACGGGATCCAAAACATCATTGATGGCATCCAAAAAGTACTCCTTCTTCAGATCTTGATATTGTACGATGGTGGCCACGCCAGCATCTTGTAAGGCTGCTGCATTCCCGTATTGGTCTCCAAACAAAGGAATGGCGACAACTGGAATGCCTGCGTCTACTGCTTCTATAGTACTCAGAATACCAGCATGGGATATAAACGCCTTCACGTTATCATGTTCTGAAATGGATAGTTGGAAAAAATATCAAAATACTAGCTTCCGCCAGCGGTTTCACCCGCTTCTGAGGGAAGTACTTTCCATACCCGGATAAAAAGTAGCCTATATGTCATTCTGATGAATAAGCTATATTGTGGTAAAGTTTCATTCAAATCCATTCAGTAGTTTTTACGTGAAAGAGTAACAAACATCCATACATCCATACTTACAAACTTTCGCCTTTATAATAATAGTAGGATTAAACTCAAGTTCAAGACTCGGTCAAGGCGGTTCAGAAGTTTTTCCCATTTTTAAGGTTTTTTTTTATCGTCATGGTTGTCGGAATGTGAAAACAAAATCGCTAAAGACATTGGAAATAAAAAGGGTTAGTCAGCAACCCACCTTATTATGAAACAAGCTTGAGTACTAAATTAAAGCTCCGTCTTATAAGCTGTGGTGTTAAAAAGTACCGGGTTTAGTGCTAAACCTAGCACTAAACCTGGTACTTTAAGTAAGATAAGATGGTGTCTCATGGATGAGCAGAAGAGGTTTTTGGAAACTTTCTCATACCTGTACCTCCTCAATCCCTCACTGGTGAGGAATCCGTAGATATACTTCATCTTTATAATAGGGAAATTCTTGCTTCGTTTTGACAGTATGAAGATATTATGTAACTGTGCGACGATTGTACAATCTAATTGATATTACAATATTATTTACTTTTGCTTAAAACTTAAGGTTGCTTATTTATTTATTATTCGTGAAACACTTGCACAGGTGTTCTCAAGACAACTTTTTTTCTAACATTTGTCTTACCTTGTAATTCTTTCAAGATTTATTGACCTTTGC
Organism: Heliothis peltigera; assembly: GCA_958496145.1. Taxonomy (NCBI): domain Eukaryota; kingdom Metazoa; phylum Arthropoda; class Insecta; order Lepidoptera; family Noctuidae; genus Heliothis; species Heliothis peltigera. The sequence continues at coordinate 6,265,430 of OY292333.1, forward strand.
TAACACGTGCTCTTTATAATAAATTAATAGCAATCGGAACTAATGATTGCAATCAAAGATGAAATATTCATGAATTATTGTTATCAAATTAATAGAAAAATAACCGGAAATGATTATGTTATCAAATGGCATGTGAATAACCTTGATGTCGCTATCAAATTGCATCGGCCTTGATCACGACTTATGTTTTCGAGAAACTTTTAAGTTAAAAATGTTGTTTACATTGCATTTTTTGTATAAATATTTATTATACGTGAGAAACTTAATCGCAAAACATCACATTAATAAAATTATCTTAAATTAATCTCGATTATTTAGAGTGGTAGCATCGGAAATAAAATGAAATGGCCATCTGTATTATAATCTTTTTGTATTATATGAGGATCTAATCTTCACACAAATATCATGTTCGAATAATTTTATATAGCGATTCAAGAATACCTACTACTTAGTGGATTTATAAATCGAATACAAACAAAAGTGAACTTTGATCATTATGAATCCTTATCTCAACTGTTTTTATTTTAGGTACGTACCTACAGATTGTTTAAAGATCTCATAATCATTATCGTAGTTATGGAATAACACCAGGGATTGTTTGCCTATTTATGTAAATTGTCTTAATTCGTGTAAATGAGGGCGCTTCATTTGAAATATGTCAGTCAAACTGTAAGTAGACAAGGCACCCATATTACGAAACACATGTGCGTATACTTACTCAAAATATCGTATTGTGGGAGCCATCTCATAGTCATAACGTTTCTCGGCAGTTGCAGATTGCCTCCGTCCCATTTCCACAGAACCCTCAGAGGCAATTTACCGAACGTTGATAACAGTTCGTTTAATTTATCACCGGGAAGCGTGGAGTCCTTTACCGTAGAACCGAGGTTCACGTATATAACGCCGTGTTCGGCCTCGTTAATAAATCTCTCTATTTCCTGTAAAGTGATAACATTAAATGCTGACTCGATTGTGTTATCATTCTATTTAATGTTTGCCAAATTTGCTTCTCAGTAGCATATCCAGATTATCAGAGAACAAATGTGAGTGAGCTATTTTACTCCAGAAGATTTAAATTGGCTTACTTAAATGAAAAGAAAAAACAGAGCAAAAACTCAAACGTATTCAGTTCGCGTTCTAGGTTTGAGTTGGCTAGAAGCTTGAGCGGCGCCGTACGACTCAATCGAACGTCGCTCGTCGGTACTGTGTGCTCGCTTAAGAAAAATATCGATTGTACTAACTACTTGATAGTTCATTCCTTACTACATTATACAATATAGTCATAAGAATCATTCATTGTTACCAAGTGTAGTTGTTCGCTAATTGATGATTAACCCAAGGTGGTCACCTCTGCATACGTATAAGTTGATACGATATACATCCCAATATGTTTAGTACGAGCAGTGCTAAACAATGCAAACGTGATGCTCATATTTAGAATACTAAACAAACATGACAAACAACGCTAGCGTATATTTACATAGAGATTGACAAAACTACTCACCGTCGGTATAATTTTCGGTGGTCTCACATGAATACCGCCAATATCGATTACATTATCAGGTCTGGCAACACCGCCGTATACTGACTGATGCGTGTTTACAAACACTAGACTCGCGTTCGACGCAATACTTTCTAGAGATGGTAGCTCATCGCCCAGGTACTTGTACAAGTACACATGGTCCGTCACTTGTGAACCCACGTAATATACCCAGTTTGTAAGATGATACAGAATGTAACTCTTTAACCGTTCAAAATACCAAGGTTCCTTTCCGTAGGGCAGGCCAGATTGACTTACATACGCAGAATTGTAATTAATACCCAATCTGTTATACTGCCACGCTTGTAGAGGCTGTGGGTTGAAAGCAATGTATGGAGCACTTAGGTTTGCGGCCAGTGCCAGGCCGCAGTCGCTATTGTACGACTCTACTAATATTACATCATAGCGAGGCCGCGTCCTTAGTATGTGCAACACTTGGTGGTTGTTTATTAAAGTCTTGCAGTCATCGTTGCCGGCTTTAGTCGCCACTAATGTCTCGAACGGCACACGCGACACTTCGTTCACTATCACAGATTCAAACGATAAACCTTTATACACTTGGTGCAGGCCGTCACTTAGTAAGATGTCTTTATACGAGGCAGGTGCATCAGGCATTTGAAAATGGCTGATAAGAGTCACTTCATGGTCACGATTCGCCAATTCTCGAAACAGCCCGCGGTAGGTGAGGTAGTTGTTGCGATCCAGCGACGGGAAGATGCCGAGTATTTTGTAACTGTCCGTCGCAAATATGGTTGCGATGAAGTAGAAAATGAAAATTGTGCGTTTTGTCATTTTCGATGCGGACGCGTTCGTGTTGCCGCACAGTTTGTTGGTTACTAGGGCGTAAATGGAAGCCGGCTTACGTAGCTATCTAATAATAGGTAGATGTTATGAGGTAAGCATGCCGCTGACGACACGGTAGTTTCGTAAGAAACAGAAATATTCGGTGACTACACACAAGTCATTGATCATGACCTCGATTTACATGTTTTGTGCGAGCGTGCGCTTGCAGCAGTGTCGTGCTCTGCACTGCTGTACGATAATATGAATACATAATTACATGCAGATTGGTATTATACATTCTTGCGATACAATAATGTTTACAAATTGTGATAGTTTATCAGAGTTTATTCGTTGGGGCATTATCAATATATTCTATTGTACTGTTATGATCGTTCAACTATGACATAATGTGTAGCTGGAGTTGCAATAAAATCGATTTTCTTGTAACATAGCTTCGCTTAATAATATTTGTTAGCAGTATAACTTAATTTAGTATTAGTGTAGGTATATGTTAGCTGTCATGCTTATTTATATGTTTGGGGGTCAGTAGACTGGAAACTATTGTGGGGCGGCCAAGCGCGACCTTACGAGTTTGCATCACAAACAATGCTATTGTTCGTGGCTGCTTACTAAACGGACACATATTAGAACGCTTCGTCGTATGTTGTTCTCTCACGGATGAAGTTATGTCTGTTTGATTGGTGGACGCCATTAGACCACGATTCTCGTATTAGTGCATTCTACAAGTTTAAACAGAAAATAGTCCTTGTTTAAAAAACAAGTAGGTTGCGATGTGCGAAAAGTTAATAGTTATATCTACTAACATAATAGTCGACCAATGTTTCTACGAATTTTTAAATGATAAACAGTTGTGACAGCTTCCCAAAGTTTGTAGGAAGGTAAAGAAAACGACTTCGGAGAAAGTAGGCTTCAAACGGTACGGTGCGGTCACTGACCCGACTGACCAGTGCGGTGACTATTATACGTCACACTATTACATAAATAACTCTTGCAGTAAAATGATATTAAGTAATGCAAGACTATTTATTTTATTTTTATTTCAGTTTTCTCTCCGGTGCTTATTAGCATTATTCTTAGGTTTCAATTTACAATTCAGACTTTCTGAAACGGTCTAAGTAACAAAAAAAATTAAGACAAATGAACTTATTAAATCTGCAAAAAGTATACACAGTTTTTCGTTCATTTCTTTTTTCATCGTTCTTTTTAGTCGTTGGAAATCATCAAATTACCCCCTCCCCCCCTACCGCTGTGGATGCAGCAAGAAGGAGTGTCAGACTTTTACTGATTATACCATTATATTCCTTCCGGAGGTTCCTGTGTGCCAGGGCGTAACTCTTGCGAACAACCCGCATCCCCAGCATACCTAATGTCAATACATCGTTCTTTTCTTAAAACAAAATTTTGTTTACTATACAATGCAACCTACCACATTTCACGCGAACACATTTCATCATAAGTTCATGAATAATACCCGTGAGAGGTGACACCATTTATTTATCAATAATTTATAGTAGGCATTTGCGTTCCTATTTGCATACATTCCGAAAGCGAGGACTCTAGTATTTACATTAAATAGCTGTGAGATTTAAATACATAGTATGCATTTGACTACAATAGTGCGACAATAGTGTGAGTAATCTCTTAATATGTGGTTAGATCTCATGGGATAGCTAAGTCTTATTGATGATACGCGTGAAGTTAACTAGTAAGTAGTATTTTAATATTTCAGTATAAAGACTGCCATTTTCCATGTCATATGTCACTGTGATTACTCGTATATCCAGGCATTTCGATTAGAGGAGATTACAAAACAAACTCATAGAATTAAACACACAACATTTTTGATTAACATTGACAAATATAGGCCTAGTATTAAATTGTATTTTATGATTAGGTATCAGAATATGGTTGAATACTTAACCTTCTTCGTTTCGTCTAAATTCTGACTGTAACCCATCGCAGGTCATCCCTTTATCGAAGATTATAATATCTACAAAGATTTACAATCAATGTACCTCTTTTATAATTCAAATAAATACAAATGCATGTCAGTCGGATTGTTTGTTCGATACATTGTTATGTCGCCACCGGCCAGACACCGTCGTAAGGATTCACTCAGGGCTACCACACTTTTGCTATCATTTCTTTGATTTTGTCAATTATTAATTGGTAACGTTTCATAATTAGCTGAAAAAGCAAAAAAGAGCAATACTAAAAATGCATTTTATTCGTTTCAGAGAAAAGGAGGAGTGCGTGGCTACGTAATAGCTGCACGGGTCGGTCGATTATAAGATTAAGCAACGCTAGGCGTGTTCGGTCTATGGATGGGTGACCATTTATGTCATGACTAGTTCCTCCGTGATTCGGAAGGAAAGTTAAATTGGTGGGTCTCGGCTGAGGTTTAAAAACCATTTGCTATCAGAAGCCAGAAGGTATGACAACCTGTCTTAGCAAGGGGTATCGTTTCATATCAGTTAACAGAATTGAGATGGTCAGATAGGTCCATTCATGTAAAACACAAGTAGTCAGCTGAATCCGGTTAGAATGGAAGCCGACCCTAACATAGTTGAGAAAAGGCTAGGAAGATGGTTAGTTGATACAAATCTGGTACTTACACCTACTGCATTTTGATTCTTCTTGTTTTATTCTTATAAAGAAGTTTTTTTTTAATATTTAATTTTCAACAAGGGATATCATAAATTGGCATCCATCGTTCCATCATTTGAAACTTCAAAACTACGACAACCCTTCTTACTTTCTTTTATGGTGTAAATTCCCATTGCCAGCCCTATAAATTGTTTGGAAAATAAACCTCCAGACTGTCGGATTAAGAGGAATTATGGTCTATTACTTAGGCAGTATTTACTTGTAACCTGCTTATCCTGGCTTTACTAGGCCTTACGTCAAGGTTCTGCTTAGTTAAGCGTCGTAATGTTAACATTCAAAAGTTATGATACCTACACATATTCCTAGGATATATCACACTGAGAAACGGCGAGATGGTCTTTCAGAGAAATGCAATGATTTAATCATAGGTAATGTGACCAAATCTGCAGATTCTACAATACAAATCCTTAAACGCCTAGAAAAAATAATATGCAATGAATGGCCGACCAGATATAATACTTGTCATTGTAATCTATCTCATTATATTCTAAATGACGTTGTACTTATAATATTTCTCTAATACTACATCATCTATGCAATTTAACAAATCATTCTAAATAAATTCAGCAGCGTATTATTGTAGCGCACATTTTGTAAACCATACAAAACGAAAGGGCGCGGACCCTGAAAGAGATCTCGCGAAGCCGCGTCGAAACCGCAGCAAGTCTATTATATTCGCATTTGTAAGAAGCATTAGCACGAAACGCGGGTCTTCAACAACATAAAAATGTAATTACAAGTGGGAAGTTCGCGGCCCACTTAAATATAGATTTACCCTTTGAAGAGCGATTTGATGGGCCCGTGAGGTGTTAGATCAATCATATCTCGATTGTGCCCACTCTCAATTATTCCCTGCTCAGGATGATAACTTCATTCATTTTTCAAATGGCCCTCTCGCCTGTTTTGGGATATTGATGTATTTGTTACGAGGGAGAAGTGATTTGCTAAACGACGTCCTATCCGCATATTACGTAATATTTTTTTTTTTTTCAATATTTTTGTAATGTTTGTCAGTTTTGTGGGTAAAATTTTATATTTGATCATCCTTTTTATATAAGATAAAATTTTGACTTTTTACTAAATGATTTGCTCGTGGCTGAAAAAACTATAGGTAGGTACTTAGGATAGGTAAAATTGACAAGAGGTGATGATGAAGATAAGGCTTCGTCAGCTGGCGTTTGTTTAATATAACGACGTAGTTTCATATAGAATAAGGCGTTATATAGAATGAATCCATGATATAAAGGAAGTCACTCTCGAGAAGCCTGACGGCAAGCCAGCTTCACATCCACTGTTCGCCGTGAAGGAACTCACACCGATCTGAAAGGAAATGGTGAAAATATTAACTTTCTGGTTTAAATTATCACATTTGCACTACGCATGTGGTAGCTTGATGTGCTGGCGTCTGTACAATGGTCGAATTGTAGGTAAACTAAACTAAAAACAACAGTGACAGTAGTCACAATTTCGCACTTTAAATAAAAAAAAAGCATACCGTCGAACCAAGAATAAAATTCAAGAAATTACTATCTACAGTACACTAACTATTTCAGTTCTTTAAGAAGTATTCTGATAGTGAATAGATTTATCTAATACATACCAATATTCTTCGGTTATTGACAGTGGTGACGAGTGGCCCACCAGTGTCTCCACCGCAGACACCCACTCGTCCCGCACCGTTAGTACATAGATGGTGACCCTGTATGACGTTGCCGAAAGAATTTGAGCACACAGCATTGGTGATCACTTGCAGGTTTACTGAACTTAGTGTTTGGAAGAGGCTGACGCTGTCACCTGGAATTGTTTCATATAAAATTAGGAATAAGTGGATATTGTATCAAAGAATAAATGGTTTCAAATTAGTTTGGCATAAGGCTAATTATCTTAAGTATGCTTAATGCATTTTGAAGGGGACTGAGCCTGATTCTCCTCAGGCGCTGGGTCTGGGTCACATTTATTGCATAAACCTAACTTATTCGATTATTGGGCTTTATCGTAAAAAGAAGATGGTTATTGTATTCTGCTTATACAGAAATACATCACAGTCTAGTTTATTATAATTCAGAATTTATTTTACCAAATAAAAATGTTTTCTAATCTGAAAATAATTTACTGCGACATCGAACGGCCATGTCAATATTGATTGGCGGATGTAAAATGAGGAGATAGTTATAGTTGACAAAACACAAACCGTCTCTAGTTATTCCATAGCCAGAGGCGAGAGCAGTGTTGCCAGCGTAATTCAAGTTGAGCTCGCTACCCGATGGCAAGATGACTGGTTGGATTGCCACTGGAAATAAATACAAATTATGTTTATTGAAATAGGGACGATCGAGTTCCATCCACTCAAATGGATTAATGATTCCGACAGTTTAGGATACTGAATGTTTTTTTTTTATAAGAAATTATTAATTTTAGATTTCACTATTACCTAATTCTTGAGTTATTGGCATTATGTTCAAGCACAAAGTCAATTATTCAAACATGGCTGCAAAACCGCACCTTATTAAGGTCGAAATTTATAAAAAACAGCCTCCAAAATGCGCACTCTTCACCAATTTCTGTGTTTTAAAGGGTTTCATAGAAAAGTCTTAACTACCCGAGACCATGCACAAAGTTCAGAATAGAGAAACCAATTGGACTGAATAGATCCAACGAAATACTTACATGAAAAACTAACTCTTGGAATACGAACAATAGCGATATCATTAGCAGCGATCCAGGGGTTGTAGCCGGGGTTCAGAACGATGTCATTGGTGTCAATTCTGGTGCCTCCAGAGAACAGCATACTGGAGCCGAGGATTACTTGTATGGACGACGCGACGCTGTTACCATCGTTGTAGCAATGGGCTGCTGTGAGACCCTGGAGTCCGAGATCAACGAACCACCGCATACCGAACTGAATATCGATATTCTTAGGATGAGACCTGCCTGAAATTCAATTACAATCATTGACAAAATTATGATCCACTAATAACAAGATAAGATAGTACCCAATTCAAGAACTGAACTAACCCACTTAAAGAAATTATCTACTTTTGCAAGTCTTCTTTTAAAAAATAAGAAACAAGGATTAGGAATATCATTCCGTTGTAGTGGTTCAATTGTCCAATCTGAACACACAAATGAAATGGTAGATGTTTTCCAACTACTACTTACTTCATTTAAACAGACTGACTGGTTGAAATGCATAGAGTTAAAATCAATTTACCTGATATGGCACGGAGAAAATGGTCGTAGAGGATCCACCAATGATTCTGCTGCCAGCTGCAGACATTTCACTTTCTAGCTTCCTAATCTTGAATGCTTTAGGAATACCGATTCTACGGTGGTAATCATAAACGCCATTTTCAATCGCCTTTGGTATCTCTGCTGCTCTGGCAATAGCCACACAAAACAAAAGTAATGCGCACCAAATTTTCATAATGATGTGTCAAAACCGATTGAATTAAAAAAAATGGATTATAACAATAATACAAACGTTTAAGAAGGCATTATTCGTATCTTTGCATTAACGATAATGGTAATTATATCATTTATCTGCGAATTTCTGGCGCTAATCAAATTAATTCGTTGCAGGGTATGCTAATTATCTAGATGGCTAATTATGTAATAATTCATAGTGCAAATGACTTGATAAAAACAATTGATTCCGTCACCAGTAAGGTGTAGAAATCTGTGAATCCATTCAATGTGGGTTTCTTAATGATATAAAACAGATTAAAATAGTATACTTGCGGATACGACATAATAGTTAAGATAAAACCATAACATTATTTACACTTTATCTTTTGAAATAAGTATCATAAATGTGTATCCGCAATTAATCCAAACAATTTTACTTCTTTATCCGGGATTAAAACAGTAGAAGATAAAATATTAATCCATGATTATATGTTTAACTTTAAATAGAATGAACATCATGCACAAATTATTTTCACCTATATTTTGTTTTGATTCCATGATTTGAGTATCGATTGGCAAGTGTTTAAAGATTAACTTCATCAAAATACATATCGATATCGATTCGAAATTGTTTCGATACTTATTTCTAAAAAACAGAAGCTCGGTATCGATCATCTAAAAGCTGAGACGATGGAGCAAGTCCCAGTAGATGTTGAAGATTAATTAGATGTGGACGATGCCGTATTATGCCTAATGCTTCATGGAAACTATTAGAGAAATATTGGCTAATTGGGGCACGTACGGTACCTCGTTTCGCTAAGTGCAGGCGCTGTGGCGACCGCTTTTAGAGCCATTTATAATGTACGCCAACAGACTTGGGGTTGCTCACAGTATCACGTGTAAATACTAACGGTAACACTGTTAGGTGTAAGTGTACGCTTCATTGCTATTTTACTTAGTAGGTTAATAAGTTTAAGTTCTTGTTGTAGTTCATTGAATTCCTGGAAAGTTGTCTTGTTTGATTCAATGTATCGTGCTTGCAGTGGTTGAACTTTGTGGCTGAATTTTCTTAAATCGGTTATGTTATCAATTGTACTTAAACGTTCACATTTCCAATTTGGTTAAAAAGGTCAAATTCTTTTATTATATTGTATAACAAATGTGTAAACTGTCCAAAAATATACGCTTCATATTCATTCGCCTCATGTACGTATATTGTTAGTGGAAGCGATTTTAGAATCGGTGCTAACCGATTGAGAAAAAGTGAAAGAGGTATTCAATAACAAGATCGATTTGAAGATATGTAATTGAAATATAATACTACTGGGATATTTACAGTTCATTAAAAACTAAATACTTACAATGTTACTTAAACAAAATATGTAAAATAAGATTATTGAGATTGAATCCAGTCGACGTAGGACGTAACTCTGGCATATGCGGAGGGAAAACCCCTGGCGCAACCGCCACCAAATGACACCACACCAATCTGTGAACAAGTATGGAAAAAGTCAATATTGGTCACATTAAATCGATTCGAATGAATTAAAATATAAAGATTCCTGAAAACTTAGGTAGCGTTTAGAAACATATATTTTTTTACCGGCAAGGTGTAACATGGCAACAGTAATTCAATTAAAGGCATTTTACACTTCTCAATGGACGTTCTATGATAATTCTATTGATAAATTAGATAACTATATTGTAATCATACGAATCAATAATATTACAGTAGCTAACGCCTGCGGCGTCTCATGCATTTCATACGTGTAAAACATTGCCTGATTATGGCACTAAAAGATAATAGTAGGTTTCCATTAGTTAATTAATTTCGGGATTTGTTTAGATCATGTTTGGATAGTTGTAGATACTATTCATTGTTTGCCTCTTAATGATATTGATATAGAATTAAACGTATTGCCGACAGTCGTTGCTATGGCAACCTAGCATTTTTAAATAATTATGCGTTATTCGAAGACACACGTAGTGTATCTTGCAGGTTCAGCATGTCAACCGTTGAAACAAGTTTTGCCTACCGGAGAATGGATATAATGACAGATAAGTGACAGATTGACGTAAGTTTTCCTTTGACACGTAGAAAAGATTTTATTATTTTCTTCAATCGAAATATAAAGTCTACAAGTGATTATAATTATGCGAGTTGACAGGTCGCACCATGCTCGGACAGAAGACATGTTGACATTGACAGAAAGAGCTTTGTCTTTTCTTGATAGAATAGACATAGAATCGCCATGCTGAGCCTGTTGGACACCAATAATTAATGGACAAGGGTAATTTATTTACATTGCCTTTAAAGCCGGTATCTTATCTTACCAAGTAGCTTCTAGCGCTATGGATGACTAGAGGTCCACCAGAGTCGCCCGAGCAAGGTCCTTTGCCTCCCGCACCACTGGTGCAAATGGTGGTAGGAATTATGTGGTTGCCGAATGTAAACTGACATTCCCGGTTGGAAATGACGGACAATATCACCGATCTGATTGGCTGGTCGTTTGTAATGGTTGAATCTGTAAATTAGGATTATTTTTAACATTATTTCCGTGGCATCCACCATGAGTACCTACTGTATGGTAATCAATGTGTGTGCGACGTGCGTCCTTTATATGAAAAGAATCTTTCTAGAGGGCTGATAAACGTGTAGATGAACAAGAGCGCATCTCCGCGTGCGTGTGTTAGTTAAATTATAATGAGGAGCTAACTGTGCGATTCGTTATGACGTCACTTTGATCTATTGCCGTAGTAATATAGTTTTGTCGTGTGTATATAGTTTTGACTGGTTAGATTACTAGAAAAATATAAATATTATGTTTGTGGTGTTTACCTTTAAGTGAGTGTTACACTTTACTTTTGTTCGTAAATAGTTATAAGCATGTATCAGTGTAAACATTCGTTGGTGAACCTAATAAATAAGTAAAATAAATATATGTTCACGAAATATGAAAGTAAAATGTGTATATAAATAATAAGGACTCTTTTATCATGATAATAACGTATTTAATATGTTTTTGTTGATGCACGTACAGTGATCGCAACGGACAAAAAATCAATATGATCACTCATTTATCACGCAAAACTATAGAAACACGTGTAAACTTGCGCCATTTAATTACATCGCAAAATATCGATTTAGATAGACCCACCCACTTGTCAGAATTTGACGGATGTTTATTATTCACGATATTTAAAACTACCGATCAAGATCATCGATAAGAATTGGGGTTTTTCGAACAAAAATAAGATACTAATTTATCTGACCGGTGAATCGAAAGATTCTTATCTTGCCTATAATATTCCTCACACATTCACACAACGTCATCTAGTCCCAAACTAAACACAGCTTGAACTATGGGTACTAGACAACTGATAAACATACTTCTATACTTTTCTTTTTGTAAATACATACATATACATAGAAACACCCAGATTACGTCAAACACTCATGTTCATGCAAACAAATGTTTGACTTATGCGGGAATCGAATCCGAAAAATAATCATCAGTAAATAATAGTAATGAACCACCAGATACGTACCAGAAGATGTGATGCCGAAGCCCGAAGCAACAGCAGTCCAGCCGTCATAGTCGTATAAAAGCTCAGTGCCCATGGGGAGGTTTATAGGCTGGATCAAATCTGAAAACAAAAGATGAATGGGTTCTGTTATCAGTACCATAAAACCAATCTCAAAACAATAACGTCAAAACTTAACTGATAAATAAATAAAAGGTGGAATGGTCGTACCCACTTTTTCTCGAACCGATTCGCGGCTGTTTCAACCCCCCTTAAATCTCCACAAACTAGCTACAACTAGACAAAGCTAGGGTTTTAGGTTTTTAAGTAGTTTTCATTACATGATGATTTCATTGTTATGGACAGGAATGACTTTTTGAGGCCTTTTCTAAACTCAAAATAATTTCATAATATAGACATCATCTAGAGGGAATTAGCGATTATCAGGTACACTTGGACATCTGTCTGTGTAAAAATGAAATTTGTTAACTTTTAAATCTCTCTACTGGTATTTCCGAATCCATTAAAAAATTTAAGTTCTTTTCATTAAAGACTTCCTTCTGAGGATAACTTTTATATTAAAGAAAATATATCATAATTTTAACAACTAAATAAGGATTAACTTTTGTCTAAATGTAAATGCGAAGGTCGGAAAATTATAATAAAGCAAGTTAATCTTTGTAGAAAATAATTATAGTAACTTAACTATTTTTTTTTCTTAACTATTTTTAATTTTTGGCTAACATTTGACAATCTATAGCAGTCGTAATCGGCAGTCTAAGGCAGTAAGTCTGACAACCAAGGGGTTTTGGGTTGTCCGGGTAACTGTGTTGAGGAGGTCAGATAGGCAGCCGCACCATGTATAAATGCTCCATGTATGTACATATGGTACTGGTTAGGCTGGAAGCCAATCCTTACATAGGTAGGAAAAGGGTACATAGATGATGAGAGTGATAATTTGAAATATTTTTCGTCTTGGGTGCTTACCAGTAAAAGTAACCCGTTCAATTCGTACAACAGCGATGTCATTAGCAAAGGTTATTGGGTTCCAGTTGGGGTGAACTGCAATGTCGTCTGTTACAATACGAACTCCCCCAGTGAACAGAGTGTTGGATCCAAGGACCATGGTGAAGAATTGAGCACTGAACATTCCATCATCCCGGCAATGAGCTGCAGTCAGTACACGAGTGGAAGAAATGAGGGAGCCCCCACATGCTGATGTGAAGAAAGACAAAATTTGAACAACGATTCCAACCTGAAACATAAGTAAATAAAAATAATAAAATTTCTCGATGTTCTTTAATAGGCTTCTGAAAGCGAAGAAGTGTCAATAAACTGATAAGGTGACCCATATATTTTAGGCCTTAATAAAAATATGATCAAGACGACGAAACATACAAAATCGAAAATGAATCAATAAATCATTAAAAAATAATGGTACTTACTTGAAATGGGGTTGCTGTTATATCATTTACAAAACCACCAGCAATTTTTGATAATTCATGATTTCGTATTCTAGTAGCTTCGGGAATACCAATTCTTCTGTGGTAGTCGTAAACAGGAGAGCTGATAGTGTCTCCTGCACCTGAGTTTACAGTTACAATCAAGGACAAACATACCACTCCAGTAGACAGATACATTGTGACAGCTAAATGTAATAATGTCGTAAGAAATTTCAACTTATATATATAACGATTATTTTTTAAATCTTATCATTAATTGAGTATCGTAAATAATAATCTACCGGTATATCTGACTGATATACTATATTATTGTTTTATTATTTTTAGTCAGATCAGTAGTTGCGTGTAATATTATGGAATTCGATGCTACTAGACATGATATTATTATGTTAGACAGCTTTTTATTCGTACGTCCTCTAATATTATAATTTTGCACTTATAAGCGAAGAAAGCCGGTTACACTTCTGTTTCCCGTTAGCGTAATGGTAACCACACCAGACTGCCGAACCTAGGGCCTCGGGTTCGATTCCCGGTAAAGTCGATATTGTGATGAGTGTGATTAGAGTGTTATAATATGTATTTATAAGATATATGTGTTAGCACCTATAACACAAGTTAATTATCGACCTCGGGTCTAACCGAACGTGTGTCAAAAAGATTTCCCGATAAATGTTCAGAGCATTTTCACACTAGTAGAATTTGCCTCGTGCCTCATATTTTTACGTACTCGCTCTTATCAGGTATCATCGCTCGAACCTGTAATTGTCAATTGTTTATTTGTCGCGTGTTATTGGATAAATCGATACAATTTTATTGACTATAGTTGTTTCCTAGATTTTATAGATAGTCATTTGAATGTATGTTTTCTAGATCTATAGTAGGTAAGCCCACACGAGTAGGTCTTCTTAGCATAAGGTGAAATGGAGGAATCGGTGCAGATATTTTTTGGGATTGAAGAATTCAAACTCAGCGGCCAAGAAAATTATTTGATGGTGAAAAGTCTGTGATACTCAAAATTATTTTTAGAAGACTAGCTTCTAGGTATCAGAAGATAAATCTTTTCTACAAAGAGGAAATAGGATATAGTAAGTGTCAGGTACAGAAAGTGTTTACTGGACCCCTTATTTACATGATATTATAATCAGAATTCATAACTTCAGTAATTAATAAGATAACACGCATTGCAATAAAGTAGTCGTATGAGTGATTTGCTCTTGCTTATTAAACAGGCGCTTGCGTTCATCAAATTTTGTTGTTTATGAGCAGGCGCAGAGGTATAACACTGAGGTTTTAATTGACTCGAAGCATGTACAACTGCATAAAAAAAATTCATTGACATGTAAAAGTGTTGATTTCAACCTACTTTTTGCAAGTAATAAATATCATTAATCACTCAAAATTTCAATCTCGAATCATTAGCGAATCAAAATCCATACCCTACTACCATCGAAATTATAGCGAGGACCACGGTAATAATCAAGAAAACTATGGTATGCAATGGTCTCAAAATAATTATTAAAAAATAACATTTTATGTTATATTTTGGAATGTTTTTTAGTTTTAAAAAAAATAATTAATATGTATAGAAAATAAACAAATGAAAATCATTCAAGCATTTTGAAATAAAATAAGTTTAATTTGAGCATTTTAAGTTTGAGAGAGTAGGAGATTATTGGGACTGGACCCAGCTGACGTAAGAGGTGACCCTGGCGAAAGCAGCAGGTAAACCAATGGCGCAACCGTCCCGGGCACCGAATGAGGTAACACCGATCTGTAACGAGAGAAAAGAAATATTAGGTACTAAGCAATATTCGTATATGTTTAATTATAATTTTCTATATAGCTATTGGTTCGTTTTGGAATAATCTCCAGTACTGCAGCAGAACAAATGGTTCTTTTACTGATTTCTGACTTGCATTTACTAGAATTTATTTCTTTCTATAACTACTTCTTCTTTTGTTACTCTGAATACAGATTTAAAAAAAAATCTTGCTGCTTTGGTGTCCGAATTGAAGACTTAGGGCCAGTTTCACAGGCTACGAATAGCCACTGTCTACCGATAAATTAAACAATGGAACAGAATTTAAATGAATTAAATGCCAGATAAACTATCTGGAACTTATCAGCAACCAGTGAAACTGGCCCTTAAATTTATATTTTAAAAGAATAGCTTACCAAGATCCTTCTGTTATTGCTGTCGACAGCGAGAGGGCCACCGGAGTCACCGTTGCAGGTACCCCTGCCTCCGGCTCCGCTGGTGCAAATGTTGCTGCTGTGCACAAACTGTGGGCCATATACGGCGGCGCACTCAGCGTTGGTGATCACGGGGATGGTCACGGAGCTCACTTGTTGGTTGGTACCGATGTTGCCTGAAGCACCTGAAGAAGTATGTGTTAGCTTAATGTTTTTTTCTTTAAATTATTTTGTTTCGTACAAACAATTCTTGTGTAGATACTGCGTCACTATCACGTGTTGCGTTTGTTTTCCAAATTTTCGATTTTACAAATATTGAATTACTCACTGTCGCTAGTGCGGCCGAATCCAGAGGCAAGAGCGTTGGCGCCAACGAAGAGGTTGTTGAGTTCGTTTCCACTGGGAAGAGCGATGGGCTGGATCACGTCTATAAATATGAAATAGTAAGAAGATATACCTACTATCGCATTTGACTTTAAAAGTGGCAGGAGTCACCGCATAAAAACTGTTCTTTTACAATTGACGAATCAGCAGAAATTTAAATTATATAAGCAATCAGATCATGAAGTATTGTTTGATGTAGATGTGGAAAAATTAAAAGTTTACAAAATATTATCCATATTACTCACTGCTGAAGCTAACGGAGCTGATGCGCATGACAGCGATGTCATTAGCAACAGTAGCGGGGTTCCAGTTGGGGTGCATAACGACGTCGTTGGTGTTGATACGAGTACCACCGAAGAAGAGGGTGTTGGATCCGAGAACAACGGTGAAGGAGTTGGCAGTCATAACACCGTCAAACCTGCAGTGAGCAGCAGTCACCAAGCGGTTGTGGGAGATGAGAGAAGCGCCGCACACAGATTGGAAGATGATCATAATGGTGATCACGAGACCAGCCTGTTTAAAAGAAATAAAAGGTATTATGTAAATGGCCTAGGCATATTAGGCGTAGGGGCGCAGACTTTTAGAATATATACGAAAACTGAAATATACGGGGTTATTTCCTCAAAATGTCGAACTTAGCTCCACTTCAGGCAAACTTAGGTGAGGCATCGAAACTCATGATAATTCTGATGATCAATACCTGATATGGGACATTGGCAATGTTGGTGACGGATCCCCCAACAATTCTTTGGCCATCGAAACCCTGAGCCTCTTCCATACTCTTGATCCTTGCAGCTTCAGCAATACCAAACTTTGAGTGGTAGCCAAACACAGGGCTGTCGGCATCAGGAGTGCCGATCTCCACTGCCGATACGGCGACGGCCAAAGCCAGGCACACTCCAAGGAACAGCTTCATATTTGATATTCACGAAACTAACAAGTGGCTCAATCAGATTTGGAAGAATTATTTATAGTAGAATTAATACCTTATCTTCTAGTTAAATAATGTCCAATCTAAATCTGTTATGATTATGACGAGTTGATGTTAATCTTTGATTTAAGTAATCCCTACTAATATTATAAATGCTAAAATAACTCTGTCTGTCACATTTTTACGCTAAAACTATTGAACCGATTTAAATAAAATTAGGTAGACTTATAGTCTAGAGTCTAGTAATAGTTGTGGTGGCCTATGTGGCCTGGTTAAAGAGGCAACCTCTCAAGTGTTAGGGCGTGGGTTCGATTCCAGGTCGGGCAAGTAACAATGCAACTTTTCTAAGTTTGTATGTACTTTCTAAGTATATCTTGGACACCAATGACTGTGTTTCGGATAGCACGTTAAACTGTAGGTCCCGGCTGTCATTGAACTGTTATGGGTAGTCAGAGCAAGTCTGACGCCAGTCTAACCAAGGGATATTGTTTTGCCCGGGTAACAAGGTTGAGGAGGTCAGATAAGCAGTCGCTCCTTGTAAAACACTGGTACTCAGCTGAATCTGGTTAGTCTGGAAGCCGACCCCAACATAGTTGGGAAAAGGCTCGGGAGATGAGATGTGTATAGTCTAGAGTCTGAGAAAGGACATAGACTACTTTTTTTTCGGTTGCTGGAAGTAGTTCCCTCAGGTGGCGAGTGGAGCCGCGGGGATCAGCTAGTCGTATGTAAAACGTTTTAGATTGAAGGTAATCAGTCGGTTATATTACCTACTGTGATTGTACATCCTGTTATTATTGAAATTAAAACAAAATATTACTACTACATTAAGAAATGGATGCATCAGTATATACTTCAGTGTATACCGAATTTACTTCAGTGGTCCACTTGCATCCTAATGGCTTTTCTTGGGTACTGTTGTACCAGTGGCCAGTGCAGTGTTAGTTACTATGAAACTATATGTGGACGAGTGCGGCCTCAACATCTGACCATAGGGTGCAACTAGCCCTCAAGCAAGATTTCACCTAACTTATGCATGATAGACAAACAGACAAAAATTTTGAATTTTATGTATATTTGGACATTGTCATGACGAAGATTGTGTTTATCCAACTAGTAGAAGATATCGTGTTAATATTAATCCTTAGTTGATAATGAATATGACCAATAAGCATTTCAAAATAAGTAATTATTGATTATACGATTATTTAATTGCATTGTTTATGAAGTATAGCAATTTGTACTGCATGTACTAGGTGTACGCCGGCACATCAAGCTACTACAATCCGTTTACCCTTTATAGATTTATAACTTTATTGCTAAAGTATATGGTTCAAAGTCGATTGGAAGAATTTTTGTAAACTGTTGGCCCCTTAGTGCTTAATCCTAATAAACATCTTTTTGGAGAAAGTTATTGGTCTAAATCCGGTATTAAAGCCTGTACTTTTTAAGAAACCGGTTTTTAATAAAAGTGTTGGTGTCCTGTCATGTATTACTACTAGCGGCAGCAAAAAACAAACGTACCTTATTTATATCTCTGAGAAGCCAATAAACAGATAGAAAGGTTTCATAAAATCTGAATTGGACCGGTCCCATTCCAAACCTATCCGCTAAAACCAACAAAATTAACAAACCAATGAAATCGAAGTTACGATATCAGGCTCAGAAACGGTTTACGACCACTAGACCAATGAACCAGGCATATTAATTTCAATTAATGGATATCAAGAACTTTATCAATAAAATCGTGGTCCGCGGGTCGTGTACGTCCTCACAAAGAGATGAAAATCAAAGAGGGTTCATTAGAGTGTTGCGGTGTAGTCGGAGTTCGCAGCCTGTGAATACAGATAGGATTAAAGTTTTAACTCAGAGGGCGGAAGCGGCCTCTGGTGCAGCTGATTATGTTCCATAATTGTATTAGTATAATAACAGCGAGGCTGTGACTCACTGTAATGCATAGTTAGATAGCACACAATTGCATTTTAGAATGGAAAAGGATATTAAAAGATTATTACTTGTATTTTCAGGCCTAGATTTAGAAGGACAATAGCAGGTCATACTCTAGTTTAGTATTACTCTAGTTTGTGATTCGTTTTCTGATCTATTTTGTGCATATTTTTACGTGGAAAATCATCAAATTGCCCCTCCCGGTGTGTGTGCAGCTGGAGGGAGTGTCATACTCTTATTGACTAAAACCCACTATGATCCTTCTGGAGGTCCCTGTGTGCCAGCGCAACAGTAACTCTTACGAACAACCTGAAGCCCAAGCAGATTTATTTACGCCTTGATACTAAATAATGTGATAAGAATGTGACCCATTTATATAGAATATTTTCTTTTCTTCATGAAGGTTTATTCTTCTAAAGGAACATCATTGTTCATAGACAACAACAAATTAAAGACAATAAAATAACATCAAAGAGCTAAGCGAATGTGTCACAACCCAATTGCGAGCTACCAATGTTTTTCTAAAAGCTGCAGTTTTCCGCGCGAATAATCATGTGAATAGAAATGTGAAGTGTAAGTGTGAACTTGGAAGTAGGTCACGAAGGCATCTAAGGCTGGCGTGAAGGGTTGCGAATGACTTGCGAGGAACTCCTCTCAGTGGCTTATGCTAACTGCAACACCTATACTGAACTAGTAACTGAGTTTTTAGTCTTCACATTCCTTTAGTCGTGGATACGTGGAATGTTGCGTTCCAATTTTGAACTTTGAACTTTGTGTTGGAGATTTCTTCGAACGCGTGATTTACAGATTTTTGTAATAAGCTCGCTGCAGTGTTGATGCTGAATGCGTTTAAAATTGGATTTCTTATTGTGTTCTCGTTTGTATATTTTATTTAGATATTGGCGATATTATAAATAGTAAATTATTTATTCACATTTCTATTTATGTTTTGATACTAGGAAAAAAGCATTAAATAGCTGAGAACGATTAAGTATCTTTTATATAAAGTTTATATCAAAGTAGCAGAGTCTTAAAACTTTGTGTTACTTAGTCTTAAAAGCTATCTCAAATAACTTTCACAGTTAAAGAGAAGAAAAAAACTACACATTAATCCTCTTAATACCTGAGAATTAAGGAACAAGATCTTTAAAAGTTTAAGCCATCTACTGTAGTTAAGTTAAGCTTAAATGATTCAGAACTATTTTTTAAGTTAGGAACGATTTTGTTTTTCTGTAGCCAATGTTATCGCGTGAAATTAAAGGATGCAGGGCAATGCAGGAATTTAAAAAAGGGGAGGTTATACTGTTTGTTTTTACAAAGGAAAAATCTTGTAGGAGATAATACAAAGTGGTGCGAAGGCGAGCGCGGGCTGCGGCGTTGTGTAATCCGCCCTAGCGGACGTAGCACCCGACACTTCCTCTCAACAGCGGTGGAGACTTCCATTTTTTATTATTTCAGTGCAACTATATTTTCTTAGTAATAACTTACTGTTTTAAAACCATTTATTATTATTTTTCGGTCTATATTTCACGTTTGGTACAGGCTTATCATTATTATTTTTTACTTTATGAATTTAAGTCAACATTTTTTTAGAAAAAAACAAAAAACCGATATTTATTTACCCTGTTTATCTTTTGTAAAATTATTTGGACTTACTTCTTATCCAATGTTGTTATATAGAAAATAGATAACAAAAGGCTAGAATTTAACAATAGAACCAAATAATTTAAATCAGATTTTATACAGCGACTCCACTGACGCCATAGTTCTCGGTAACAGGTCAAGTTTAAAAGAGGTTGCACTAAATTTTCGACTCCAACGACAAATCTACGACGAAATACTGGACCACTATTGTTGCCATTGTTATAAAACTGGAACTTTTTACTTTTGCAGTGAGAATAGAAACAAAAGGATACTTTAAAGGAATTATCAGGTTGAGGTACGACGCCGGCAGTTTGTGGCAGTTTTGAGATAATTTTAACTGATGATTGATTAAGTTGGTTCTTCCTTCTATCGATGCTGTACACTAAGGTATGAAACATCCATCAATACAATCAAAAAATGGAAAGCTATTTTGTGTCAAAACTTTTGTTTCTACTCTTATTTTTCAAATTTTCTTGTACATCTGTTGTTGTTATCATAGATTAAAGTAGTGCCTTTCTACTTGATTGTTTTATATGTCTTCGTCGGTACCTAGTATTATGTAAATACAATCAGTCAAATATCCTTAATACATTTTCAACTTTATCGCTGACAACAATTTTTAACAAAATTTTATACGGGTCAAAGTTAATTGGGAAAATTTTAAAGTTTCGCATAGCTTGATATGCTGGCGACTGTACATGGAAAAGGTTAAATACCATCTCACAGCTAAGTATCTACGACATTGTACATACTTAAAAGAGGGTCGAATTTTATTACAAATCCCCAGTAACAGAATAAACCGCCAAAGGCACTAGGTTAGGTCACACTATTCTAGTTGAACAGCATCAAGTCTGCGATTTCACACAAGGAGTGTCCATAAAAAGGACAGTATACTACATACAAGTAACTTGTATAGCTGAGTTTATATATATTTTAGTTGGACATGTTCACGGTCGCTGCATTTTCATGGAGTGCAGGGTAGTTTACACCCTCGTCGGTAAATTCGTCCGCTGGGATGTGTCCCACTCGTTGTCTTTGGGCCGCGAGTGTTTTATAGCCGTTGACTAAATTTACTGCTCAGTATACGTGTGTGTATGTACCTATGTATGTATTTTATTGCAATAGTTGCGACTGAACTGCATTACATATATACATACGTGGTCGCCATTGGGAGCAAGAGTTTTATTAAAACTTTTATTTTGTCAGGATTTTCGACTTTGATATTAATGATTTTTGAGTGTCAGACTTTTACTGAAGGTCTCTTTTTGTGAGGAATTTAAAAGAAATGTTTAATGCAAATTAAACCGGTATATATTATGGTATAAATAATTATGGTTGTCTGACAACAAACAAACAAAACCTGACAAATGCAGTTCCTATTCTAAGCAACAGCTTCTAAAGTTATATTTTTGCTTTTCAGTGACAAGCTCCAAAATATTAGCAGTCACCAGTGATCAAACAAATGAACCTCATTTTTGTTGGAATTCGGTATAAAAATATTTTTCATATCGAAATTTCAGACAAAGTAACAATCGTATTTCTATCTCTGTTGCTTACTCTCTTTGATAATGTTAAACCGGTTTTTACAAAACTCGCCTCTACTAGCGGACGACTTACAGCTTCCAATAATTACTAAAAGTCTATCAATTTCCCTTTGAGTGAGGTCATGTGCTTAATCGTAGAAGATTAAACGGGCGCCCGTGTCATCGTGTGTCCTGTCCCACGGATCTTAGCCTTAATCCTGTTCGTAATCAAAATGAATCTCGGCCATACCCTCGGCCCTTATTTCTATCCCTTAAACGCGTACAGAAGTGGATTTAATCCATAATATCAGACGAAATTTAAACTAATTCTCGAACAAAAGTTTTGTATTGCGGTCTATCGAAAAACTTATATCTGTAATTAAAACTTTTTAAGTGAGCGTATGTTCACGTTGACGGAAGTTTCCGTAGTCAAAACAAAACTCTTGACAAACAAAATAATTTTATGTGTCCTTTGAATGCAGACTGCTATTTGTGGTTTTCAGTGAACTAGCGTGTAAAAATAATGACGTCTGAAACCGCCTAGTACTTCTATAACACCAGGTCTTCTTTCCTTTATCTGAGAAAATGAAGGAAGAAATTCTGTAGGGTCTCATTCCCATTAACATATTCTTGGAAGCTGCTGCAAAAACTAGCGTACGTAAATATTCAAGGTACGGTAGTCCGGTATCTACGTGGACGCTTACTATAAATTATAGCTAAGTATTTGTTTAGAGCGGCCACCATTTTTGTTCGCTTGGTCTAGCCAGGAAGCTAAATAATTGCCTAATAAATTCCCTGCGCTAATCTTCCTCGCTTTATTTACTTGTACAACTTCAATGGACACTGTGCAACGAGTTATGTCTTCAGTAGCCTTTTCTCTCGGCTCTGCTTACGTGAAGTGAGTTTTATGTGCCAGTGAAAATGCGAGGGATAAGAAATAACATTGACAATCAATAAAGCAAGGCTGGCTTGTCGCAGTTGGTTTAATGGACGATATTATATGCATATGAAAACACCTTCAAATAAATGCATTTTAATTGAAGACCAGTTTATCGTCCTTCGGTGTTTCGGAAGGCACGTTAATTTGGTAAATCTCAGCTGCCATTTTGTGATATATTTGTAGTTGTAACTTTAGAATATGCACTGCGCAGTGGATTCTTTTATCATGAACCTAAGGGTTTGATTGTGTGGGTGGTTGTAACTCTTTAACACAAAAACTTAAATATTGTTTATGAGTATACACCAGAATAAAACAAGGGATATGTACTTCGTTATCTATATTTCAAGTATTTTCGTGTGGAAGTATTTTCTTCAAGAATTAATAACAAACTTCTTGTAATTGTGAACAGCTAGTTTTAAATAATTTTATCTATTTAATAGCTGAATATTCATTAGCCTATGTGGGAAAACCCAGTTTCTTAATAATAATTTGTACATATTATGACAGTGTGCGATAATATCATAGGTAATCCAAAGTTATCGGTTGATTAAACTTCATATCAATTTAATTAATATTACGTATCGAATTTCTTAATGAGAATGTTATCTTAATAAATTATCTATATAAAATGAAATAAAAATTGAATTAATAGCTTAATTCTCTTCAAGATTTACTCCGTGAGTGGTAAAGTTTGTATTTGTTACTATTTGAAGTGTATATGGATTTAAACATAGCTGACGTATGAGAATTTGATTACCCAAACATATGTATCATGGTTTCTTGTCAAGGGCTATTTATTAAATACTATTTATTAAATATATAAATTATAAAGAAATAATTGCCTGTTTCTTGCTTCTTACGCATGCTGATAAAAGATTACCCTGTATTATTTGATGACCAACGCTGAATAACGATAATTGAAATATATAGCGCACGGGGATTTCCAGTGTGATGTTACTACACACAACAATAAGACCGATTAATTACTTAATTAATGTCTTAACACTCAATTATAAATTTTAATAGGTTTTACCCAATACGATACATGAGTAAAATATTATGAAAACCATAATGCTTAGTGATGTTATAATCGTATTATTTTGATAAACGTTTGATTCATAAGACTTTGGTGCAGATTTAAAACAAACAAAAACATGTCAATACATGTATTTATGTATATTGTAATAATTTATACGTTAAGCTCAATGTTTTCAAATTTAATTAGTTTTACCTAGAGCATCGTAAGTGTTCCTTATACGCGACAGATAAAGGGGATAATATATATATTTTTTAATTTTAATTCACGTTTATTCATGCTTATTGTTTTCAAATAAAACAGTTTTTCCTAGCTTCGTTTACAGACGCATTAAGCTCAATGCGGAGCAATAAAGGCACACCTGCCAGTAACTACTTTAATTACGTTAGCCATTAATCCTAGTCAGAGAGCAGGGGTTGTGGACACAGACGGATTGGGCCCTTTCCTTCAATATTTTAACTATGCGTAGAGCGAACGTGTTAGGGAATAATTGGACATGCCAGTAATACCGTTGTTTTGCATTGTGACGATTAGTTTCGAAACTAGTTGACCTGTTTGTTGCGTCATTATTTGTGACACGTGCATGAATACTGCTGTTGTTTTTTTTTGGCTAGTTTAGATCTTTAATGGTGTCCTGAATAGTCCCGTAAAAAACAAGCCACGCCGACTCCAAATAGTATTTGGAACAGGGTAGCAGGATGATGATGATGATGATGAACGATTCGTAGTAAACAGAGCAGATAGACCATACATTGTATTATTCAATATGGAAATAAGCATATGAATATTTTGTTACATACTTCTATTCACTGAAAATTTTCTCGTTCTATTCATGAAATAATATTCTACACGCGACCGCTTTAAGCTTGATTCACGGCATAAACAGCGCAGGATTTATCCCGACAGCAAAATTTAATTTCTTACATTGTAGCTTAAATAGGTGCGAGATCTCATGCAGTGACGAAACATTTTGTAATTAAACGTCCCTGTTATCTAAGGAAATTAAGTATCTCAAGAAGCGCGGTGCGACGCAGCCCTAAGCCGAGTGGCTCTCACACCCCTACAGGTACTGAACACGTGCCTACGTTTCATACGTACATTTTGAGGTTGTTTTTGCACGTGTGCTGTGAACTCAACAGCCGTGTAATGACCCTTCCATGTATTATAAAGTCTTTTTAACCCCTTTTACAGCAGAAATTACGTTCTTTTACGTTCACGTCAAGCAGAAAAGTGCCTTTGAGTTTATAAGGATTTTATTTTTTAATTATCCAAAATAACATTTCGTTCCTGTTATAAAAATGTTCCTGTGAAAATTTTATAAAGCGTAACGTCAAGTCTTTTAGAAAATAAAAAATAATGGTGAGTGAAGTAGGTCGGCCGATTTCCAGACTGGATTAAATGTTCATGTCGTCTGGGTCGTGCGTCTGAAGAGCAAGGGGTCGTTAAATACATCATTAAATGTCTTCAAAAAGGCTGCTTATTCAGTATACAGAAGCAAAATATACAAGACATCGTAAATACACGGGAAGATGTTTAATTTTTCAAGTAGGACTGTAATGTAGGCACAAGTTGGGGAATATAAAAACAGTGAAGGATAAAAGTTTTCGTTTGAGGCAGGAGCGCGTAATCCGACAGTTTCCCGATGTAGGTGCGCCCCTCTACGCCGAATAGTGCGCACTGGAACACGTGGAGTCGCTTATTTGCATTTTATATTTTTTTCTAGCCGTTAGTAGGCTAAGTATATAGAGATCCTTTTTCGATAAAAAAATGTATGTATATTCAACTTTTGGCGTGGCTTTAATGTGGACAATGCCATTTATGATACTATTACGAAGAAGTAAAGTATGTAAGATTTTATGGTAATCTCTGCATATACTAAATCGATTTTTGAAACCAATAGAGATCTACGTTATTTATTTTGTAAGTTATTTCTACGTTATTTATGTTCTAAGTCTTGTAGCCTATAATTTATACTGGTATGAAAATTGTCGCCCCTGGAATGCGGGTGAAACCCACAAACAGCATATAAAATTCAATTACGGCTTTGTTAATAGACGATTATTTTATAATAAAAGAAAAGGACTACCGTATGTAATCTTATTGACAGTTCTATTTTGAACGTAAATAAATATAGATGAGGTGACTCTGTGCCTCCGTGTTCCAGAAGGCAACTCTCAAGGCGGGTGAACACTGAATTTTCTAGTCGTGTAACAAATCCACGTCAGGCCACTGGCGATAATCCAAGAGTTTGTGTCCTATCAGGAATGTTCTCTGAATACCTATATCCGCAAATTGCATCCTAGTTTATTGAGTCACTCGCTACAGAAAGTATTTGGTATCGATGTAAAATAAAATAGTCCCATATAAAATTCTACACGTTTGCCATTATATCAATAGGGCTTTAGATATAAAAGATATTAGTAAGAAAAGAAAATTACGATAAAAAAATAAATCTTGTCGAATGTCAGCGCTATCACATGTCGGGGCGCGCGACAGACTTTTATTTCGTCTATAATACCTGCGAAATCACAGCGTTGTGGGTCTAACTGAAGCAACAAAAGGATAACACGAAATGTGATTACTCAGCCACGAGTAGTACTGGGGTTTGCATGTCATGACGGCAGTGAATTACTGGCTGCGGACGCTGGACGTTTTTTTTTACGTTTTTCAGGTGTGCCCAACAAAAGTGAACAAAAAGTTATGTTGTCACACGTTCTACGGGCAAGCAACGCCGTTAAATGTTCGCACTCCGACGTTGTAAACATACCGCACCGTGTTTGGTTTAGAACAATCTGCAGGAATTCGCATACGCGTTGTTTTTTATGAAAAAATGTTTGAAGCTTTGAAGTCGGGAGTATATCTTTGGTATAAAACAGCGGTCCAGACCACGCTTTTAGAACGTGGTTTCAATCGTAATTCAGTCTATGTCCGAAAACCTAACTCAATACTTGGTATCTATTAAACCTCCGGAGTACTTACTACGTCTTACCTCAAAGAAGAACTTAAGTTGTAGGAAAATCGACAAAATAAAAAATAATTCAAATAACTCAGCCTCTCACCTGGGCAACCTTTTATTATAGATCTAGTATATCGACCTGCGTTGCGGAGTGGTTGCGGAGTTGCTTCGGACAGGGGTGGGCACTAAAGTCTTAACTCGGCCAGCAAATCCGCGACGTTCCGTCCTCGTTGGTACACATTTATTTGGGTCAGGTTCGGAAGTAAGGCTCATCAGATAAGTGGCTCTAGATGTTTATTTTTTGATTCACTTTTGTTTTCTAATGGGATTGTGAAACGAGTGGCTATGAAACACGTGTTTGAAATCGTTCTTTTTTTAAATACAATGTCCACCTATTGTTGGTAAGTCATTTTGTAGGGATAATGTGTATTGCGAAGATTTCCAAGAACTTGTAGCTTTGTTCAGCACACGCTCATGAAATTACAGTCGTAAATATAACCAGCGTGCAATAAAAAAAGGATAACGACGCTAAATAAACTCCTTATAGAACAAATATAAAGCTTGTTGGTACAGAAAAGAGGACACGATATAAGCTACTCCAATTACCCCATAATCTAAATCTGGGGCCGCGGAAGATATGGCGAAGTTTAACTTAAAGTTAAAGCTTTAAATTGGACTGCGGCGTACTCGTCCTTCGAGGGATAAAACTTATTTTAAGGGGTTATAAATTAAAGTAATACGTAGCTACTCAATTATCTCGGATTTCGGATATATTTATGGGAGAAATGTTTACTTCGCTTTACTTCGGTTAGTGGGCCTGTTATATAAACGCTTATGTTTGAATGAACGTTATTTATTAAATGAAAATTGGGTGCTAGAATATTTTATTGGCCTCAGGTGGAACGGTTGTGTATTTATAAATTATGTAAACACCTGTGATCTCTCTTGACGAGAGCGTCGTAAAAGTAGGTACCTATTGAGATGGAGGAATAGCAATGCCAAGAGCATGTGTGTACAAACTTCGGACTATAGTGAATTTATTATTAGAGTCTTGGATATTATCTTAAGTCGTAGTGACCTTACATCAATCTTTCAATTACTGATCATTTTCAAAAAAGGAGGATATTTGACTTCTATACTTATATAAGTCATAGTGGTCTAGTGGCTGAAGCACCTGCCTCTCAGTCTAAGACCAGGTCAGGCAAGAACGCATGTAATTTTGATTAAAGCTCATTCCTTCTTAATACTTTGCCTGTGACTTGCAGTGGGGTTAGAATAAAAAAAACACGAAGGCGATGGATATCATTTGGTTACCAGATAAATTGCTACATGAATGCTCCTTATTTTATTTCCCAAAATTATAACATGATAGCTTGCCGCCGTTAACTAAATTATACAGCAGCAACTAACCAACTTCTATTGGTTACAAAATGAGAAATCGTCAAGGTATAACTAAGCTGCAATCTAATGAATAGTATAAAAATGAATATACATATAGCAGACCGTCAAAATGATACCACCCCAAACGATAAATAAAAGTTGCTTACATCACTCTCACACTTCATCAGGAAAAAAAGCGTCGAAATTTTTAACAAAATATATCGAACGTGTCCTCGTTACTAAAGCTTTGGCGTAAAGCAATACTTGAGCTGTAAATCCCAAAATAAACGTTTGCGATGTCCCTTTGGTTGGTAAGCAAATCCGGATTAAATGGTTCCGAGAGCTAATTGAACCTTCATGCGGAGTGTCCGTATAAATTTGAAAAACATGACGATTGATGTTGCACGACGATACACGAGTACGGACACAATTTATGTTAATAATATTAGTTTATTTTGAAGGCTACGAGATTTAGGACTTGTAGTCTGTTTTTGGATTTCTTTTGTACTTTAATTTGATTGCGCCTCTCACAAATCTATTGTGGAACAAACATTTGATTGAAGACGCTATCAACTCTTATGAGATTAATTTGTACAATCACCTAAATTCAACACCTAAGACATGACTGTCTTAAAGTCGTCAAGACTTCTAAAGTGCAACTTTCACTGCTACTAGGTAGCTAGTAGCAGTAAAATTCCTCTCTGTCACAGTGACGCAGACGGAATGACAATAGAAAGAATATTATACAACACCAGTAATTGCAGGGCATACTGCAATACAGATATTTTTAGTAATAATAAATTTCTTCGAAAATCAAAATTTAAAACGAGATAGGAGTAACGTGCAGTAATCTGGCGATTAATATAGCAGAGTTATTGGATACCTTTTAAAGAATCTTATTTGTATTCGAAAATAATCGAAACGCATTTCAGAGAGTAAATGTAAAAAAGGAGGACGACACATTCGTACTTGTGGAAGTCGAGGAATTTTATAGGAATTGCAAGAGAAATAATAAAAGCTAGCTGAACTCAACCTAGAATCATAAAAACTAAATCCGACAAGGACGACACTAAAACATTTATTATCCTGACAAAGATTTTAATAAAATAAGCAAATAATAAAATGCAGTGTTGGTTGACCTAGAAAATTGTCGGCTCATCCTTAGGGAGCGGTCTTGTCGCTTTGTTACCCGATTCTGTACTGTAATTTAATATGAAACGTGATGTAATTTTAACAACGCTTTTACGTAATCCTCACAAGACTTTTATATTTGAAAAATTGCGCTCTATTGTTTAACGTTTGACGCCATTATCTTTGAAGAACGTAGCGATGTGCTTTTGTTTATTTACTTTGTGATGCTTTCCAATATCGCTAGGCTTGACATGGTTTCGCTTATGCTTAACATAACCGTTGATTTTCATTGTCAATATTTTCAAAATTTAAATATTCATTAATCGTTTTGCGTCGATAATTGATGGAAAGCACATTTGTAATTTACAATTTTATAATCTACACTTTTTAAAGATTTCGTTGTATTAGTTATATATTCATTATTTACGGTCAGCGAGATTTGCCGTATTCCTGAATCACAGCTGTTCTAGTAACGTAACATTAATATTTTATTTGCGTAACGTTTTTCGTATTTCGTACATCACTGAATCGTTTATACCGTATACATGGGTAATGTTTATTTCAGCTTGGATCACGCTCGTAAAAGTAACATTTTTCCAAATATTCCTTTTCGTTCGTTTGTATCATTTTTTTGCTTCGTAATGAAATATGCGATAAATTGAGACATAACTGGGAAATTTAGCGTTTCTTTGTTGCGGATGAAATCAGAGGATCTGCATAGGTTAAACCTTTATGTCGGGTCCTTGGATTTCTTAAAGATTTTCCTAAATATAGTTTTGTTGGGAAAATCGGATAGCAATGGTTTATAAGAAGGTCAGCGATTTTTTGCTTGTTATGTATGTACCTATATTGTTTGCTTACTTATTGGTTATTTTGTCTTCAATTCGCTTTAGACTTACCTCGATTTTATTATTATTATAATAAATTTTATATTTACGCTCCTACGCAATGCAAAGATTGTTCTCCAGAATGATTTATTAAAATAAGATATATAGGTACTTATAATAAGATATATACTTTGATGAGGTATGTGTGCAGGTAAATGCACATACATAATACACAATGAATGTATAGGGGAACAGATCATAGTTCACGGGGCAGTAGCCGCAAGAGACCGCCGTGAAGGTAGACGATAACAAATTGCTAATGAAACGCCATCCTACGTACGAATAAATGGCTTCCATGCTCCCATTGAACATTTCGCCGACGCATCGTCTATGGCGCTGTTCATTTGTTTTGAACGCCATTGTTTGCAAAAATTCTAAACCGAATCACTGATAGCTACGGTAGACAATACATAAATCGAGCTCTGTTTTTGTTTCGCGACTATTCACACCTGCCGTACAGTTTAATTTTTCATTGTGTATTCTGAATTTACGCGTCTATTGTTATAAATGTTTGTTTGAAAGTTCTAGGTGTTAAATGCCTAGATTCCCGGAAAATGTGATTCTTGTATATTTCCAGAGGTGATATCGAATTTATAGTAGAAAAATGGTCGTTAATTTTCATTATAAGCAAGTTCATGAGGCCAGTGAGTATTTTGAATCTGTTTGTAAACCTCCTTGGCATTATTTGAATGTGATACTTCTCTGAGTGTTCCGGTAATGGCGTAAGCCACCTAATAGAGACTATTGAAGATGAAACAGATTAAAACATTTAATTTATGTACAGTGGTCCCGTTTTACATTTATAAATTATTATTTGCATAGACAGACAAACCCACGGGCGGCTCGACGTTAAATGATGGCTAACTAAGTACTTATAAAATGTAAAGGCAGAGCGTCGAGATTGCCCCAGTTGGAACGGGGCTCGGGCGGCGCAAGCGGGCGGCACTAGCACTCATCTTGCAATCGCTGTTGCATTTTATTACTTTTCCATTTCCACTGGGGTTTCAATTTCCTTTCTCATAATTAATAGCCTTTCTGCGAGTTGCCTGACGTTTTCTATTGCCGCACCGCAGAAACTTTAACGTTCAATTTGCGTGCCATCTAGGACCTTATTACGTCATCGTTGCCACAACTTTTGCTTTACAAGTTTTTGTACGCTGTTCTGAGAATTTAGATAAAAAATTGTTAGAAAGGAGGTTCGGAAGAAGGTTTTGTTCAACGCTGGGATACATCAGAGCCGCGTGGAAGAATTTAACTATATATTTTTTTTATTATGCATATGCCTATAAATTAGTAGGTATTGGAACAATGTATAAATCTAAGGTCACCATTACATCGGCAAAATTTAGTATAGTGACAAAAATGAAGCTAATAAAACAATGGAATTTTACGGTTTATTAGAAAATTTATGGGTCGTAAACACATTGTCGTTATTCGGCGAGATATGACGTGAAATGTGGAAAGAAAATTTAGACTTTTTCGTGTTATATACGATTTTTGATCCCGAATTAGTTATAATGTGGTTTACGTGTGGCATCGGAGTTAATGGCGCATAGATTGTAATGTTTCTTTCTTACCTTGTTCAATTTTTATATTATTTAATTTATTGAGACCACAAAAGTCAATATTAGGTCTTAAAATATATTTGTATTGAAATGTTTCCCGATATACCCATTGTTTATTTATTTATAAGGAAAAAAGCATGTCAAATATCCACCAAGGAATAAAATGGGGACGTGATTGTACACCAGTGAATACTATTATCAAAATATTATCAATTACGTGTAATTCGAGTTGTGCCTCAATAAAGCTTAATGGATTGATAAATTGCTACCGGAGGATATATTTTACGGGAAATCACATTATTTACACGCTTCGTAAATAATCTCGTTTGATACTGTAATTTACATCATATTGTGTAACAAAAGTTAATTAAAAAACTAAAGACATATTTATCACAGATTTAAATAATGTTGACGTACTTCGCAATTTTGTTTGGCTTATCTTCTCATAGTTTTAACTCATACGATTAATACATCTGTAATAAGAGGTATTTGTACATGGCAAAAAGTACAGACAGTAAGAAAATGTGCTGGATACAGTCTTCAGAAATCACAACAAATTATAGAGTATTTAAAGTAATTAAACATAATTATTTATTATAAAATCTGTGTGTCTGTAGGTATATGCAATTATGTAAACTATGTATGTTAGTTAGTACGTTAGGTAGCAACGCGTAATCCTTATATTAATAAGTTAAGTTACGACCGTCCAAGTAAAACGGAGCTGTGTAAGTGAATTAGAAAACAGAATTCTAGCGTAGTACAAGTTTGTTGATGATCTAAGTAAGTGAGTAAGCATGTGTTGAAGCAGAAACTGGCTGTAAGCTTCAGAACAGGCCCGTTCCTATTAGCGTAACTCCATAGCCGTGAATCAGTTGAAATGGGGGGCTATTCCACGGGCTTTTATAGAGTTCTCAAGCGAAGATCGCTCGCCTTAATGGAATTTGATCGCGTTGATATTGACACGAGGTGCCGCGGGATATTTTCACACGTTATTGGCCCGTTTACACGAGTGTGGGCAGAGGAGATAGAATCCTAGTCTTTGGTAATGCAGTCAGACATACCATTTCGACCGCTGACGCATTTAGAACAGTAATTACATAAAATTATGAGTGTAACGCTATAGACATCCTTCTATAAATTGATGTTAAATCAAATTAATTAAACAAAAACAGATATATAGTAGCATCACTACCCAGAAGATTAGAAATATATTTTATATATGAGTATGTAAGCTGTCTGTGTTCTAGTCAAGATAATCTGATCACATAAATACCATTTTCACAGAGTAAGCAAGAGCTCTTCTACTACGTCAAAGAGATCTAAATCCGTTTTTATTTTAGATGTTGATATGCCTCCATTACTCCGTGTTATTACGTACACGGCAAAAAGGAGGAAATCCCTCGACCTATTCGAATATTATTATCTACTAATAGGACGTGGAACGGTGTAATTTTTAACGAACATAACGCTACATATCGTTATCAATAATGGCAACAACTTCGCTTAAAATTGAACAGCAACTTCTTAATGAGGCCAAGAAAATTCGTGCGCGCTGAGTGGTAGAACTTAGGGAGCGTGTAAACTTTCATTCGTCGTCATTAAAAGTTTCGAGTTTGAAGATTTGTGCCAACACTAATTAGCTAGACACTTATGAAAAATTCTTGCGTCTCGGGTCTTAAATGCTGGCCAAATAAACGAGACCGATGATGGGATGTCCCCTCCCTAGTTCAATTTAAGTTTCTTCAATAAAAACCTCTCTTTGTCTAGATTCGCTCGCTTTTTGTCCGACGCTACTTATAGGTTCGTGAAATAAATCGCTTTTTATTATATTTGACGTCTTCCTCTCTGCTTGCTATTATTTACTCTTCCGAATTTATAACATTTTATTGCTACCTCGAGTCTTTCCTTGTTCAAGTGTTGTAATTTGTGAACATTAGGATATTCTTTATACTAAATTGTGTAGTTCGTAAAACAAAGAATTTAATATGATCGCGAGAATAGAGCAATGAGTAAAATTTAAATAAAAATATGATAACCATATTATTCTGCGGAGAAAATAATTTGACGCAATGAAATTTAAAAGCGAGAGAGACCAATCAACAAAAAGCGTTTTATATCGCATATTTAGAGATGGACAAAAATGTTGATTAAGTTTTCACAAGTAAACATTCAAGAGCGTGTCTTTACCCAATGTTGGGTGGTGCAATGGTACATGCGGTCCACAGTCACGACCGCCTCATAACTCCAGCACGTGCCACGGATGCACTTCCCTGTGGAACGCAAAAACTTTAATTGCGCCGCACGCCGCGTGGTGGCGCTACGAAAATATTTCTATGAATTTCGTAATCGTCGTCTCCTTTTCTAGTGCGAATTTGTTGTCTATTATGAATTTTGGGCTATTGTGATTTTCATAATGATTTCAGTAGTTTAGTGAGTAGTGGAAATGCATTTAAGAAAGTACAAAAACTGTTTTGAAATATTTCACTAAGATCAAGTATTTTTAGAACTTATAAATCAAATGGTGTTAATGAAATAGCTTTAAGATTTTACTTTTATAAATTATTTTTTAGATTTTCAAATGAAATGGTATCATATATCTGTAGATATCATATTGTATAGCATCTTGAAATCGTTTATAAAATACTCATTGCGGTATCGCAGGCTCTGGTTATTAAAAAAAGAGAAAATTCTTAATTTAAAAGCACTGAACTACTATTTCCACGTTAAAAATCTCGTTTGTAACACAGTCGCAGCATTTCAGGCGTTCCAATAGTCGTTAGCGCAAATGGTGCAATACCGAAATGCCGCAAGAAAACAATTTAGCGACGCGAGGGGCAAGGCAGGGCTGCTGGGGTAACGCAGGGGCAAGTACGGGTGTTTCCGAAGGTGCAAAAACACTCTGTGAATGCGACAGCTGACCATGTCAACAGGGATGGACTTAGACTGTGTTTATGCGTCGAGACTACTCATCCGACCATCTTATAAATCCAGTTCTGACTTAAACTAGAATAAAACCACATTATTTCAGCAAAACTAGTAATTACTGTAAAGCGATGTCAAATCGGAATATGCTTGCAAGGAGGAACCGGAAAATTATATAAAAAAGGGGACAATAATGATCTACGATGTAGCGATATAAAAATGTTCTTCATTTCTCTTATATTTAATGTTGTCGTTGGAGTAATAGCGGTTATCATTTAAGTAGACTATTATAGTATAATTTTATAATAGTTTGTTAGTCCTCCACTTTGTCGCCTTAGAGCAGTTATCTGCAATCTTTTATGTTTTACAGATAGATGTTAATTGTTGCACTTCATATTTCTTGAGTCTAATCATAATCCAGTTTTCGTAAATTGGTGTAATGCTACTCTCAAACAGTGTGTACGTTGTTTGATCGATCACACATTTAAGTATTTAGCTTGGAAATATAAGTAAGTAGACTCGTTAATGAACACGAGCTTACACGAAACATATAATGACTTGTTAGTTTAACCCAACACAGTAAGTTTCCCCTTTAAAATAACGGAACCCGCCTTAGCTAGTCGCTTAACGAAGCGCTTATGACCGGGCCAATGATTTATTGTCGTTATATTTTCCATGTTATCGCGTATTACCCACATTCCGTGCCTGAGCGTGGCCCAAACGACGGGGATTAATGGCTAAAGCAATTAAAGTAGTAAACAGAAGGTGCAGTGAGACGTCGGTGCAAACAAAATAGTGTGGGAATCCGACCGTTGGCGCTGGTGGGGCAACTAAATGATATCACACATGGCACCCCCGCAGTGCCAGCGCGCGCTGTTCTTACGGTGGCTGGCTTACTGCCAGTTAAACGTCGACCGTTCCTTAGTGCTATCTATTTCTAAGATACTTATTGGTGTTCCTAGGTAAATGGATTATGGAGAACTGTGATAGAATTGAGCCTGGGAAAGAGCAGCTTTAAAAGATTAAGACAAGACTAAACTTCCTTTAGAATAGCTTTATGGAAATTTTGCCTTACTCGTTCACATTACGAGTACTTAGTTCGAGTGGTTTATTAGTAAATACATATATGTATGTATTTGCTCAGGTCTGAGTTATTTCTGATCTTCTAGTTTCACTTTGAGTCTATAGATTTCAGTTAGAGCTTGGAACCAATAGCAGTTTCTTCAGTGTTAGTTGGCCATCGAATCGGGCATTGCGTCACAGAAAAGTAAAATGAAAGCGGAACAAGTAGGTAATTCCAGTGGGGTTCAAACTACGTGTGTCGTGGTAAGACGATACTGTGTGCGCAAGGAAATAATCTCCCCGAGTAAACAAACGGTGCACTTTATTTGAACCCAAGTGTACGTGCACTGACTTGCACAGTTGCGTAATGTTAAATATAAAGTGATATAAGTTATGAAGTTCTTACGGCGTGTGGGCCGTTGTATTTGCTTACTGTTATACCCAGTAGGTTCGTTAGGTTTTCAAATATTTGACTCATAAATATCATTCATATTGTTTTATCGGTTTGGCAAAACCTTTTTTTACACAGGTTCTGTCTTATGCTATAATTCGTGACTATTTAAGAAATCTATTAATCATTCATAATTTCTGCCTGTCAATGTAAAGCTAGCACATCAACCCACCTCAATCTGTCAAATTTCTTTAATCGATTTTTAGCCTTGTCACATACCGGAAGGTCAATATTTGACAGATTCGGGTAGGTTGACTTGCTGGCCAACCTTCTTCTAAAATATTGAAGTGCTATTTCCCATTACCCCACTGTCCGAGGAGTTCATCACATGACAAGAAGATAATTATGCCTTAGTATTTATCAGTTATTATCACAAAAGATTTGGGAACAAAAATAAATGAAAACAATAACTTTACAACTGAATTAAAATTATAAATTTAACTGCACCTCAATTATTAAAATTTTCAGAATAGAATATAATTATGTCTTAATAATTAACATTCCTTGCAGACAGCTCGCTGAGTGAAGGTGAACTGACTCAAACGATAGTAATTCCAAGGATTGGCGAGAACTTGACTTTGTACAACATCTAGTTAATGAATACCTAGACTTATATTAATACATTGAATTTATTTAACAACCAGGTTGGTTACAAACCAGATATATGATGTAAGTAGCAGTTAAGTCTTTATGCGTACCTTATTACATGACTACATAGTTAATAAATTGAATGTCATTATTAATAACCGATTGTGATTTCCATTTTGCTTATGTAAATGTTTATTGTTAGTTTGTTTACTTATTTACGGCCGTTGAAAGCCCTTTTGAAGTAGAAATTATTTTAATGTACAGACGATGATGCCAGCACGTGAGGCTACCCGAAACTGTCAAATTTTCCCAATGAACTTTGAACTTTCTGCTTCAGCGGTAAGGTTGAAAATCCACTAAAGAAATTTGACAGATTATTGTAGCCTGATGTGTTGGCGTATGTACCTAGTTTATTTTAGAACATTGCGCAATAACAACAATGGTATCTGCGAATAATATAATATATATTTTCAAGGTGTTTAAATTTATTCACCACGCCAGAAATCCAAGAAAAAGGTCGTAATAAGGTGCTAAACCTAAGAAAAAGGACGTATCTTGCCCACATCTCAATTCACTAACACTCCATAAACGAAACCTCAAACACATTACAGTTCAAGCGTTCTCATAAGCACTCACAGCTAAAAAGGAAACATAACAAAAAAAATCGGATCCGGTTCAAGTGACGTCAGAGTCCGGATGGCGCGCTAATTTCCCTGTTACCCGGTTCTCGGTCCGGATATGTTAGGGATCGTGTCGGTATCCCCGTTTACCTCCCGGCTACGGACTGGCTACAATACGTAGTGTGTCATAAGCTGTCTTACCCATTTATTGTATAATACCTCGGTTTTTGGGACCTAGATCTTTTTGAGTGTGTTTGTAGGTGCATATGGAAAATAAGTTAAGGTAATGTTTTAATTTATTTTTATGTTTAAATATTATGTGATAACTACTGCGGCATAATATCTTTTCTTCATTCTCTTCTTCCCCTCCTTCTTAATCTTCTTCCTCTTCTTCTGTCTTGTTATGAGATCAACACCTATTTTGCGAATGGTTGGTAATGGGAAGTTACAAAATTAGGATTAGCTGTCAAATTTATGTAATAGATGTTCGACCTTATCACAATACCGGAAAGTCGCAATTATAATAATTCATAATAATAGGTAGGTTGACCTGCAGGCGTCTGCACATCTATAGGCCCAAAATGGTACCTTAATGTTTAATACTTAATGCTTGTAAGTATAGTAACTAAAATATACTTTAGTTTCCTCTGATATAAATGATTGCGTCATTTTGATAGTCTTCCTAAATCAGCCAAATTCACATAATATGCTGAAAAACTGTCACAATATAAACCATGTCATTTTAGGAATAAATGAACTATGTTTTCAAGATAAAAAAAATATAAAACTTCGACAATCAATTTAAGAAATCTGGGAAATAAAGTCCTTGGTGTCGATAATTTTATTGTTTTAGTCGAACCTTGGCAGTTATGAATGTTAATAGTTTTTAGACAGATTTGTATTAAATCTAAATATCTTAGCTGACACAAAGCATAATAAAAATGATATGAGAAAAACATTGGATACTTCATTTGTCTAGTTTTTTTACACACAGTATAAAGTAATTATTTTTTTCTACGTAAAAAGTGACGCAAAAGTATCATCGGGTGGTAGACCCGATTATTACTTAAGAATAACAAGACCAATTAAATAATCCAAGAAGAGTCGGAATTGCCAGTCCTAAGGTCTAACTCATTGTCTCATGGTCAATAGTAGATCGCGACGTCCAATTTGACCAAATTCTAGCAGGAGACATGCCCAAATATGTACAGACGCCAGCACATCAAGCTACCCGAAACCATCCAATTTTCCTAATCAGCTTTGAACCATGTGATTCAGCGATAAAATTGAAAATCAGATTGAAGTAGCTTGATGTGGCTGTACAATCAACTTTTACTTGAATTTCTATATCGTCATACGGAAGAAAATATCCAATGAACAAAACTATAGTGCTAAAGAGTTACATATTAAATCTTTGACAAAGATTATTGTAGTAGAGAGATCTTCCAGTTGTTTCTGTTCAAACATTTGAATTCATTTTCATTACTTTGGCATGCGACGAGAGAACATTACTGGCAGATGATATTAAAATAAAAATAAATTATGTAAGTAAGGTATTTATGAGTTAATGAAGCAGACAAAGCATGCGAACATAGGAAACGGAGCGGCGCTCGCCATTCTTCTGAACTAATTAAAGCTGTCATAAGTCCTACTGTGAAACGCCGGAGATGCCGTCTTGCGGCTTTTTTATTAAAATATATTTACATGGTATTTGTGAGGGATGCTGGATGTTTATTTACAGTCAAGTAAGTACATCATGAGGTTTTCATTAGTCTTTGAGAAACCGGTTTTTGTATTTTTCATGTAGATTTTTAATAGCGGATAAGTATAAGTTGTTTAGAGTCGTGGTTCCTATTGTTATAGGTTTGTCATCTACGTATATAAAGTACAGGTTAGCTTATTTTATTAGCAGTATTTTTTATTCAATAAGATTCAAATGCTGTAGTAAGCTGCTAGATATAAAAGTTATAAAATGACAGTAAAACATAATTAAGTTTTTATTACGTTAGTAACCCACGCCCGACGTCGAGGTTAGTATGCAAGGATTCCAATTTCAATTGTGAGCATTTGCTTAACTCTCATACAAACATTCTCTCACGCTCTGAGCTCAGTAAACAGAACTGAAATTGCCTCTAGGCTCACCTCAGACCGTGAGAATAATGCAAATAATATGATTCTACTGATTTGAAACTAGACAAAACATTGTCCTATAACTCGGTGCTGGTTTCACAATATGACGTATTTTTTTCTAGTACCTCTAGTATATTAATTACACCTTCTGCTCCTGCAAGCAATCAGTTCAATGCGCCGTGTCGACAACTGAGGTGTTCACAGAAAATAACTATGTCAGCCATCGCTCGCCGTTGAATGAGCCTTCCATAAAACGGCACTATCGGTCGGGCAAGAGAACACTAGTCATAAAAATTGCATAGAACAAAAGAACCTAAGAATTATGAACTCCGTCGAAGTTACTTGGAATACGACAAGTGCTCGCACGTTCAAAGAGGAATGAACACTAAACTGCATTATTGGCCCGCTATAAAAACGGGACATTGCTCGGAGTTAATTTTTCGTGTGGTGAGGCACGTCCCGTTGGGATTTATATCCGGGCCGTGAGGTGCACACAAACGCCCTCAATAAAAACGTCCCACTGACCGCTTGTAATAGGCGAGTTTGCTTAGTGATGCCTATCTGGGTGATGTAGATGCCAGGTGCACGTTGCCTATCGGTAATTAAGGGCTAAGGCTAACGTTATTCCTTTAAGTATTGTTTTGCTTTCAAGATATAACTTCGTTATATTTGACTGAACAGCAGCAGAGATAACATTTCATAAATTGTTGACCTTTAATTCTACTTTGAAATCTAGAAATACCAAAAAAATAATATGCATTAATTGTTATTCGTGGGCCGATTTCAGCATCGAATTTCAATCGTTGTAAAAAATGCGTCTGGTTTGAAATATTTTTGGTTGTTTTAATTTAATTATCATTTCATTTAATTTCTATTTGTTTGCCAAAAATATCAAATGATTTCAAATATACTTTGCAGTATTTTCAAAACCCATTGAGGAGAGCCCTCTCAAAGCCCCCTTAAAAGCCCCTGGTTAAATTTGCTGTAAAAATATTCCGGTCATGAATTAAACAAAATAAGCTTTTGATGTTTACAAAACAATTTGAAAGACCGTAAACGTCTTCCTAGTCGGAGCAGTGCGTCAGTAATGAAGTTAGACAGTTATGTTCTGACGGAAAGGCTCCCTTTTACAGCCCAAGCGTTTACGGCCACTAAACCTGACTTCCACTTAACGACTGCTAAACGATTCCCAACTGTGCTCGCTTCAATAATGTGCGCCCAACAGTATTTTACTGTGTTCGATTGCAGAATAAAAATATGTTGCGGTTTCTTCTAGTCCGACTTTTTCGAATTGTTCAAGCCTTCTCCACTTTGTAATATTTGGACGAGTGCTGTTTCTTGGTACTTGAATTGTATTGAGGTCATTTTATGAAGCAAATAAAGGAAAAATATTCCTTTGATATTTTTACGATTATTTAAGCAAAGTTTCTTTCCGTAAATGCTACGAGAAAGGACGGAGTTTTTTTCATGTCTGATTCTTTATAAAATATTTCGAGAAATATAAGTTTCAAGACTTTAGCGAACGATTTATCAAAATAGTTTTAATAAATTGGAACAGCGAAGCTGTAGCGTTGGAGCGAACGAAATGGAAGGAGTAGCTAAGGAAAGTAGACCCCACCAAGGGAATAATAATTCTCAGGAGACATAAAAGGGAAGACGTCGAGATTACGTATGGTTTAACTTAGGTACTTTGTCATTTTCTCAATAAAATAATACTTGGATAATATCCAATAGAGTACATTACTTCTTATTATCTTTGAGGACATTTTAGATTAAATTTCCGATTGGACAAGACCCGTTTATGTTCGCAGCGAGATTACTCTATCCTAAGTTTAGACGTAGGTCCCATTTATTCGAGGCCATCGTTGTAAAGTTCTAGGTACCAGCGTGTTAACTGCTAAATTATGGCGGATCGGTAGTTAACGTGATAGCGATCTATCATTTCGGTTGAATGACGGCACTGTAATGAGTAGGCTTCGGGATAGACTCTTTCAGTCATTGACGTGAGGGCTAGATGAATCATACATAATTTGCTATGATAGCCATGTTCATTTATGTATTGTGGCATTTAAGTTTCCAACATTGATAGTTCTTCTCTTGTGCAAATTCATGAGTGAACACCATTTTAGCCAGATTATGAAAAGTCAAATGTGAATTCGTTTTACTGATTATTATTAGCAAAAAACTTGCAATCGTATCGAAGTTGCGTGTGTTTATTTATTTGAAAAACTACAGTCAATTTAAGACTCCGTAGGTATATCATCAAAATGAATTTCGCAGATTGATCAAATGCTACCTAGGAAATAAATACGTTCATCTAGCAAGACACAATGTTACATAAAAGGAATAACATTTTATTGATCTTGTCTAGCAGAAGCTTCTGCATTATTATTCCCGTGGAAAACCGCTCCTTACCCGGGGCAGAGTCCCAGGGGACGCGGTGTCCGGCTCTGGGTACTTGCATGAACCTGGATACACGATACCGCCGTCTTAACGCCATTGTAATGAGAAATACAGAAGGTCCGCTCCTGTGATGAAGGAAGAAGTGTATAATGTCCCACTAAACAATGCATAATATCGTTGGGAATTGTTCTTGCGAGTCTTGATTGCAAATTTAGTAATTTGTGGTTGGTTTAGTATATCAGGTTTGTATGCGCTTGGAATAGACTTTCTGTGGGTTGTCAGGCTTGTGGTATTACGTTTTACGATAGTAGCTATCTTTATTGCAGTGTAGCTAGCTATAATTTGATTTTTGCGATATTGCTCTAAGAGGTATCGTGACTGTACTGGGGAGTGGGCAATGAAATGTCAGTAAGCGGGGCGAATTCTTACTGAGGCGTATTCGTTGTTCTAAAAATGTGTCAGGTGAACCTAACAACATATCTAAGCTACCCTTAGGTTAGTTGTTCACAATATGACTTCTTCAAGGACTATCTTCATTAATATCAGACTGTTTACATTCATTACAAGATCAGTCACGGGATTAGTTTAGCATTAGTTATTAAAATTGGTGGACGTCACGTTTACTACAGCTCCTATCTACTATATGTACAGAAGGCAACATGACAGCTACCCGATACTGTAAAATTTTTCCAATCAACTTTGAACTTTATGATTCAGCGATAAAGTTGAAATTTTATTAAGGAAATTTGACAGATTGTAGTAGCTTGATGTCCTGACGTCTGTACGTTGTCGCATCGCAACGCCACCAACTACATGTCTTCGTCAGTC
Source organism: Heliothis peltigera (assembly GCA_958496145.1). NCBI lineage: Eukaryota > Metazoa > Arthropoda > Insecta > Lepidoptera > Noctuidae > Heliothis > Heliothis peltigera. The sequence continues at coordinate 6,308,352 of OY292333.1, forward strand.
AAAGTCCCTTCATAGGACTCAGCTATTCATACGTTTCACCAAATCTAATCAAATCCTATAAGTTCTGTAGACGTAGTGCTTAACAGTTCAATACTCGGTAGAAATGAGCAAACTGGAGAATTCCTCATTTTTTGTTCCTAAATCCAATACGAACGGGGTAAAACAAAATCACGAGGCGAGAGTTGCCAATTGGGGAGTGTTTGTCGTATTGGTGCGGAGTGTGTGCGCCGGGCCGTCGTGATCTGCACTCGAATGCATCGAAAGGGATGCACAATGCATACAAAGTGAACTGCGGATTCAGTCAGTCGTGATTTTTCCTTCCTTGGGTATATCCTGCCCCAGATTGTTACAGGGGTAGTGACAAAGACTGATTCATTCGAAGATTTTAAAGACGTGAATCGGTGTGTTTGTTGTCCACTCTCGATTGTTTCGTGGTAACGAAAATTTTGGCGCATACTGAATTTGGCGTATATTGGCATTAAGATACCTAAATACTTCCTTAAAACTCGAAATGTAGGTCAAATAATTCTCCATTCCAAAGAGTATAAGTTAAGCTTCAGATAATCTAAACTGATAAAAATATCGCAGAACTTGACCGGCGCTTTCCTGAGCATAGGTTAAACTTTTCATCTACAGTTCACTTAGCGCGGCTGAAACTGGTTTCAATTAAAATGTTATCGATAAGTTCTAACTTATGTGCAGCAAAAAACGCACACTTAATTTTAGTTTCATATAAAACTGGGCCGGTAATAAGTTCGGTAAATACTTAAGTAATATTAATATTTTTATAGCATTCTAAAACTTGTTAAATTTTATAGCTATAAGGAAGTATGATAAAAACTTTGAGGGGTCTTAGGATTTTATTTAATTTAACATTTTAAAATATTATATTTATATTATATAAACAGTTTTTATTATATTTTCATATTATTTCAAGGAAACATGCTTAGGTACAGAGGCCAGTACATTAAGCTACTATAATCTATCACATTTCGTTAATAGATGTTCAACTCTGTCGCTGAAGCATAATATGGTTCAAAGTTGATTGGGAAAATTCGACAGCTTCGTGTAGCTTGATGTGCTGGCGTTTGTACAAAACATCATCATCAGTGGCTTTTAATATCTACGAAAGCTGATTCAAACAGCAGCCGTGTCAAGTTAATAATGTCTATATAATTCAATCATAAAAAGAGACAAATAACTTTAAATGAATCTAAAAATATCCGCATAGAAAGCATTACCTAATTAGGAATTCATGTTCATGTACTTCGTTTTAATATAAGAAGTATTGAGTTAAAAAGCTGGCTGACTGGCTGATGTCCCATTTATGCCTGTTACCGTTCAAATAAATGAGTTTATAGATTGGCCCACTTTCCGCTTTTTACAGCGATTCCAGATTGACTTTTGCATTTTATTTCTTACCAGGTGCATTTAGATTTCCATTTCCATGTAATTAAATTGTGCAAGTTTTCTGAAGTAGCTAAGAGTTCTTCGTTATCTTGTAGTTCCTTTGCAATATTTTTCATGGACTGCAGAAATTAAGTCAAGAAATTAAATCCTAAGTCTTAGTTTCAACTGGATAAAGTTTGTAAATATTATGTTATTATGCGAATTTAATAGTTTGAGGATTTGCTTCCTTGTGTATTTATAACTATGCTTTATTGAATATACTGACTTATTTTTGACTAAATGTTTTTCATATAAAGTAAAAACATATGTCAAAATGTTAATGTTCCAGATTGATTATTGAGTGATTAATTTATTTTTTTCTCCGGCGTTAACAAAATTAATAAAACACAATCACATCCGTACTTTTAATACAATAAACATATTGTACTTTATACTGTTGCTTAATTTAAACTCTGTACGACTATTTTATTTCACGCTAGCTAAGTTAATTAATTATTGTAAAATGTTCACACATATTAAATTGAGTTGTTTCGTACTTTCATTTTGTAACTTACGTTTTAAAAAAAAAACAGCAAAATACTGTTACATTAATTTGATTGACCTTACCTTTTTGTTAATTTCTAAAAGAATTGCGTTGTTTTGTACGTCCCTAATTGAATTAAACTCTTTCTAACATCGTTTTGATGGGAGCCTTCTTTCAGCGTCTTAGAAAGTATTAAATGTTAATAATGACAATGTTAAGACGAATATTTATTTGTGTTTTATTGTTTGTGAAATTACGTTCACGTTTAAGGTAAATAAGAAAAACATTTATACCTGGGTTATGTCCGTAAAATACCATTACTCAGGTTATTTTCATCAGTTAATAAATCAAGTCAGCAAAGACATTATTTATGTTTTAGCAGCGCATTCAATGATAAATGTAGTTTTAACAATCTCATGATTTAAGACAATGTGGCCGCTGCGGTCAATTTTACAAATTGATCGTCAATTGTGTTTCGACAACGAATTGGCGTCGAAATTGTTTTCGAATAACATGCGATTGCATCATTGTTCTATTGTGGTTGGATCCGATATAAAACAATGCAATTATTCCACCAATATTACACCAATACAAATTGTTAGGTCAACGCAGATTCAATAATTGATACTATAGTAAGTATGTAATTATAGTGTCAGAATTTAGACTTTAATTGCGCAAGAAATTTTAACAGTGCTATCGTGCAGATTTGAAATAAAACACGAATGAACATTCGATCTCGAAGTTTTTGTTCAGACTGTCAAATAAACACGAGTTACAATATTCATTTCATGAAACGTATTTATACGTCCAATTAGATAGAACTAAGTGTTTGGTTTCACTTTAAAGTTTTGGAAACCGAATATTGCGGCTTAAGCATTAACTGTAGCATTTATATATTTTTAATAGGCATTTGTTTAATGTATAAACTGAACTGTTCGGTATTTGAGATAATAATAAAGTCGGTAAATGGAAAGGAAGGCGTGGCAGGGCCAGACCGGTTTGATAGCGAAATATCCTTGTGTTAGCGGTAAGGTGATCTAGTTGGTCGAGGCTTGAGGTAGTTTGTGCAAGTACAGCAGAATGCGGACGCTGCCCACACCCTGCGTTATGCCTGCGTACAAGGAAGTCGCCGGCGTACTTGTTTTTTATTTTGTTTTGATATAATTCTTTATTTCAAGCAAATCTGGTGACATTAACGCAGTAAAAGTGTTAACGTCATCATGATAATATCTACTGTAAGCGGACTTTAGTAGCTATATAGAGTAAACGAATTAGAATTTTACCTATCTAAATATTGGCATTGTGTTTCAATAAAAAGCAATATTTCTTGTGTAAATCTAAGTTTATTTACAAAGTTCAGTGAAGTCAACTGACGCACACTCGGCCCGCAAACCTTCTAGCAACAATAACGAACCACATATGTATACCTGTCCATTAACTCACAATATCACAGCAAACAACAATTAAGAAATGCTTTTGAGCGGAGTTCACACACAGCCGCCCCTCGATGACTCGGCGAGTTGCTAATTGATGCGTGCTTTTTACGTGTTTCAGCCTTTACAAATCGCCGGAGCCCTCTTTATAAATTAGATTTATACTTTGTGGAAGGAGTAGGTGTAGCCGTCGGGTGCTCTGTTCAGACTGAATTTGCCGGGGGGAAAGAAGCGTGTTGGCTGCTGTGTGGTGGGCTCGTAGTACTGCTGGCGAGCGGGCTGCTCTGGCTGCGAGTACTGGATGGGTTGGGAGTACTGGGACGAAGGCAGACCGCTGTACTGCGCCTGCTGCGTACCCGGGTAGATGTTGTTGGTCTGGTACTGAGGCTCAGCCTGGTATTGCGGTTGAGGCTGGTACTGGGGCTGTGGCTGCGGCTGGTAATGCGCCTGGGTCTGGTATTGTTGCTGAGGTTGGTACTGTTGCTGGGGCGCCTCGTAGTTTTGTTCGTACAACTCTGGGTGGTACTGACCGTCATCCTCATTGGGTTTTCCGCCATAGTTACGCACTGGCTCAGGAGCCACATACTGCTGGGGAGCACTGTACTGTTGAGATTTGTAATCCGGTGAGTTGTAACGGGGGTCCGGGGTGTATCCGGGAGTGGGGGCCGCGGCTTGAGGCGCGGTCGGGATGTGGTCACCGCTGGCCTGGAATCCGTTCTTTCCCGCAACATAGTTCACTGTTTTCCTCTGACCACTGGGGTCGATGTAGGAGTAGCTGCCTCTCCTGTTGCCGTCGGCGTCAGTTTCCTCTTTGAAGTTAATTCCATCTTCCTGTTGGTAAGCGGCACCGAATGCTCCGTTTCCACTGAGGTACCGCGCTTCCTGCACGATAGCTGCTGTCTTGGGGTCTCCCGCATATTTGGGGACTCGTCTGCCTCCCTCTTGCTGTTGGCACGTCGCGGCTGCGATCACAAAGGCAAATATAAAGAGCCTGTACATTTTGACGGTTCAAAATGTGCACTGCTCGCGTGAAAGTAACAAAGTGTGTCGTTGCGGGCGGGTGAACTTATTATATACGGCGAGTAGAGGCCTTGACGTGTATTGGAAGGGCTCGCGGGTTCGACCGCGAAAATCTTATGCATACAAGCTCCTGCCGGGCTCGGATGTATGGTACATATCGGGGAAGTGACATTAAGGTGAAGAGAGCAGGTGGCGTCCATCGGAACCGGCCCCGTGTAAATGTCAACGAGTAGGCCGTCGATTTTATACCGAGCTGAGCTTTTTGAATATTGGAATGCGTCGTTGCATGATTTAGTGTTTAGGAAATAACTTTTGGCCTGCATCGTCCAAATGAATATTGCAGTGCAGAATGTATGTGTCCAGTTTTGAAATTCGAAAATGTATTTGGAAATTCCAAGTTGCAGATGAAATTGACGATCCGTAACAATTAGCGTATCCGGTGGTGGCATCGCTGTCATATAATACACCTGTGGTCGACCCAATTAATACTTTAAATATAATTCAGTAGGTAATTAATAAGTAAGAGTTTACGGTGTAAAATCCGGTTATGGAACAGTAGAGAATAATTAAAGAGCCATTATAATTGTGTTCATTAATTATTGCTTAGTTGGAATATAACCTACTTAATAAGTAGGTATTGTTGGTGTGTTAAAACTAATTAATTAAGTAATATTTAGTTTTATATTATACAAATTGGCTTAAAATAGGCTCATAATTTCTTTTTACATAATACACAAAGAATTACATATCTGTGAGAAGGCGCGAGAGAGAGACATGTAATCGGTCTTAATGTAGATTAACGCGTGCTTGTAAGAGCCAGCTCGATGATCACTGATGCATGATAAACATGACCGATTCACACCGATACAAGAGTGCGATAACATAACACATGTACCTAAGTAGAACATTACTTTCGCAATTTCCTTCAAGCCTTCTTATGATAACTCCGTGGTTAATTCTTTTGTTCTGCACGGCGTTGGTCCACGCTAAATCTATTACAATTCTCACAGCATTTACGTAAGTCTGAAGTTGGTTAATATGAATAGTTATTTTTTATAGTGTTGTTGTTACTTTTTAATTCGCTAGTTAGCGCATTAGACGTATAATACAATAATTTTAACGCTTATTACATTCGAACTGTATTGTTGAGATTTACGTAAAGTGACCGGTCAAGGGCGAACGGATTTGTAGATCAATTGTCCGCGCTAATTTTATGATAGGTGACTCATTTAAAAATTGGGGACTTATTTTTAGATATAATGATTATATATAGTTTAAAACATTGTGGCTTCAGTTTGTGTACAAATCAATTGTTGTTATTTTTCATTTCAATCGATCTGAAATCTAATGAATTATAAGCCATAGGAAGTGGTGAAGGGCAGGCTATCTTTTGTAAAATTGATCTTCAAAAAGTGCTGATTTCAGTCTACTTTGAATAAATCTTTATCTACCTATCTGAAGTTAAACGTGGGACTAATTTGAAGTAGTATTTAATAGTACCAAAATTGAAAAAGGACTTTGTTTAATCCGGTTAAATCTAGTTTATCTACCTACATACAGTAAATCGATTGCGTTTTCCTTACACCATAGATAAAAACTAGCGTGAAGCTGTAAATATTCATGACCATAATTGAAGTTTTGTGTTATATAAGAGCTTAAGGAATGAGGTGCAGACATGCCATTCATATACATCGCCATGATTATTGATAAAACAATGCAACATTGCCAACATAACTGATCTTATTGATAAGTGTCGTTATCTGTAATGGAATCATTGCCGTGGTGGAATTATTGCATTTTCTTTAAGAGTACTTTTAGTATGAATATTACGAAACCGTTTTTGAAAGTTGCAATTAGAATTACATTTGTATAAACAAAACAATAAACATTGGTAGATTAGAGTTCCTCTACGCTGCTAACTTGTTATCGGCCAATAGTTTGATAGGTTCAATAATCTGTATGGAGATGAATGGTATTGCGCACGTTACAAAGAAAACCGACTTTCGAATCACGTTATGACTTATCGATTTTAAATGTCATTTCCATACATTTTTGTCGTTTCTACTAGCGTTTACGATTGTAGAAAGACATCTTGGCTACAGGCCCAGGTATTCGGCCAGTATCAGACTGAGTAATAATTTTGAATGGTTTCTGATAATATATGATCTGTCTAGCTTTTTCCCAAGCTGTATTGGGGTCGGCTTCCAGTCTTAACTGAATCCAGCTGAGTATTTGTGTTTTACGTGGAGCGACTGCTTATCTGACCTTGACAACCTGGGCAACTATGTCAGGCAACTACTGTGCCAAGTATCGGCTGACAGTCTGCAGTGTGCGGGGGCTCTCATACTTAATAATACTTCGAAAACTAAGTTATTATCTGAAATTAATTTGAATACAAGCCGCAACATAATTAAATTTACTGTAATAACTTTTGTGCCCCTAATTGGTAATTCGTGTTATCAATTAACCATATATTACTGTAATGTTCTTAAATTAATATTTTTGAAAACATACTAAACAAAATATTGGATAAACTGATAAGAATTCAAAAAAACGCAAGTTACAACAGTGTCATTTATCTATTACTTAGATTACATTAGCAGAGAGAACTATTTGTTTCTGTAATCCAGCGTGCTACCTACATTATTACTAAATTGATGTAATAATCAACCTCCTTGATGACTATAACTGCAGTATAGTTGCAACTGTGACCAAATGCGCGTTAGATCCTAAGTTTAGCAAGAAGGTGTTAGTAAGAGGTGCTCAATTACTTTCGATATTTTTTAGTTCGATTTGTTTTAGTGTGTATTTTTAGTTCTTAATAAAGAGCTATTTTATATATTATATCTGATAAAATAAGCTTCCAATAACTACAACAATTTGTAATGAAATCGCTATGAAACCATCATCTCCCGAGCTTTTTCCCAACTACGTTGGGGTCGGCTTTCAGTCTAACCGGATTCAGCTGAGTACCAGTGTTTTACAAGGAACGACTGCCTGTCTGACCTCCTCCAACCCAATACCCCTTGGTTAGACTAGCGTCAGACTTACTGGCTTTGGACTACGCCTAACGACTGCCAAGGATGTTCAAGGACAGGAGGATCTTGAAATCTATTTGCCATTATTTACCCCACGTCTCTATTTAAGTTCGCATCAAATAAGATGCAAGTTAAATTATATTTCCTAGTGAGGAACGACCTTGTCAGCGTGTACTAAGTTATGAGTTGCTTATGTAACTGGACCAATGTGAGGCAGTTTATGTATTCTTGTCTACCGCTTGGTGTCGGCGCATGGCGGCGCGACTTTGATCGCGGACTGCATAATTGCACTGGCCGTTGACTTGGAAATTAAATACTTTCTTGCTACATTTGTCCTTGCCCCAAAAGGAAATGTCTATTCTTGTTTCTATAATGACTTACTTTTTATTATTAATGTTGTATTTATGTATTGTTTCTCTACTCTTCCGCTTCATTTGAACCGACACTAAAAAAGGATGATTTTCGACTCTTATATTCATACAAGTCATGGTAGTCTAGTGGCTAAAGCCTATAAAGTACGAGTGTACAGGTTCGAATCCAAGCAGGCCAGTAACAATGTAACTTCCGTAAGTCATATGTATGTATATACTTTCCAGGCGTATCTTGGACTCTGAACGACTGACTAAAGAAGAAGGAAAACATCTTAAGGAAACTAGACTTTAATGAAATAGCCTATCCACCTGTATGAGAGGAGAGGCCTGGAATGCAGCAGTGGGATAAAAGGGTAATGATGATGATATTTTTATAATTACGTAGTTTTACAAAATAAGGAGGACGGATACAAAAATATCGAAACCACCATGCTCAGTACACCAACCACTAGCTTAAAATGTCAAATTAATATTCTAAAAATAAACTCTCCAAATCTAATTCAAACTTTTTATAGACATCCACCAGAATAAGTCGTGTGTATTGAGGCAGCTTTAAAATTCAATTATAGAACCGTATAAGAAATCATTAAAACTTTATAGCACCTCTTTACTAACTATAAAGTAGTGTTTATGTTTGTCTATGCATTTCAAGACTTGTTCTATAAATTCTGAAGTAAGTATTCGACACGCAAGTAGTAATCCAAGTGGATTAAGTTTTAATCTCCAGTTATATAACGCGTAGTGAACTGCTGAGCACTCAACTAGTTCGCCTTCAGATGGTATAAGCAAGATCTTCTAATGCTCTAGGTCTTTATAAAGAGCTATCTAAGCGGCTGGTTGACGCTTCCAGTGACCTGAAGGCTGGCGATTACTTTGTTCAAGGAATAAGCATTGCCATTCAATGTGGCAATGCTGCCAGCCTCGTAGGCACGATCCCAGTAGAGATATTCGATGTCTTGTAGTTTTTTATGTACACATTTGTATCATATTTTATTTTTTTACTTTGCCAGCCAGTCTAACCAAGGGGTATTGGGTTGCCCGGGTAACTGGGTTGAGGAGGTCAGATAGGCAGTCGATCCTTGTAAAAAACTGGTACTCAGCTGAATCCGGTTAGACTGAAAGCCGACCCCAACACAGTTGGGAAAAAGGAAATGATTTTATTTTTTTACTTTGCAAATAAGTTGTAAATATTCTTCTTTGTATCAATCAAAAGACAAATGAAGACCGTTTATACAAACAAAAGAAATGCAATGTCGATGATATGGTCGTACCTACTGCACTTGCTGAACAATACGATCTCTTAATTAGGAGAACGGAAAGCTTAATTAGGCAGTTGTAAATCACTGCTTGTTGTGACCATTGTAGGAAGCTACAATCGCACTCAAATGATTAAAGTACAATTGCTTTGTCAAGTTAGTAGTGTCACCAATTACGAGATCATGGTTTGTCCCTTGGACTCGTTACTACATTTTCATTGTATTCATCGTATACTACACCTCTCGACCATGAAATAAATTATTATTCTTTTTTATTAAGTGGTCCTTGGTTTGTCATAATTCATTGAAATTTTTTATGGGACCGAATGGCAAGTATATACTGCATCGACCAAGAAAAGAAATACATTTTCATAACGGATTTTCAACTTTATCTCTGAATGATAGGGTTCAAAGTCGATTGGAAAAATTTGTCCGTTTCGGGTAGCTTAATGTGCTGGCGTCTGTAAATACGTAAAAAAACATGCTGAAAAATTGAAATCCTTTTTCTGAAGTCGGTAAAAAATAATACAATATTATGATAACTTGACAGACGATTTCTATAATATTGTAAAAAAAAACTGATTTTGTATTAAATTGTATCTAGATCACTTGAGGCCGTAAATGAATTCAAATCATGATATTCACGTTATTTTCCAAAACGACTTATTCTCAGGTAACTCTAAACGTGGTGGTCGGCCATGACGAGGTATAATCACTAGCATATTTTACCTCAATAAGCAATTCAATATCTCTGCATACACTTGCTCTAATTAATATAAATCTACGACAAGTAATCACACGTACAAGTCGAATGTCTACCAAAAGGTCAGTGGTTGCCCGCGATCAAGGTTGCTTTGAACCGAGAAGGCATGTCGCTCAGAATTCCGCCTATTTAACTCTGACGCATTGATTTCTTTGGGAATGTATAGCTGGTACTATTAGCCACAAAAAATATAAGCATTAATAAAATATTTGTCGACCAGACGGCGAATTAGTAAGTCCATGTGCCTGTGACGCCGGAGGTTGGGGTTGGATTCCCGCATAAGTCAAACATTTGTGAGCATGAACATGTTTGACTTAACCTGGGTGTTCCTATATATGTTATTACAAAAGAAAAGTATATAAGTACGTCTATCGTTTGTCCAGTACCCATAGTACACTCTCTGCTTGGTTTGAGACTAGATGTTGTGTGTGAATATTATATTTCAATAGATTTCACAAAATAAACAATTCTCTATAAGTCGATATGATCTTCCACTGATGAATAATAGGGAACAATGTGTTAACTAGGTCAATGCATTTCGCTGGCTACAATTGGAGATCATGTTTTAATGTTTAGTCCCTTTGAACAAAATCGAGGCTGGACAGCATTTATCGAAACCGAACTGTTGGGAATATATCCAGGTTGATAAATAAAACTTAGTTTGAATAAAAATGCCAAAAAACGTGTATTACATAGAAAACTATACATTAAAGAGCAAACGAAAAAACGACGCTACGAGAAAACAAAAGAATAAAAGTGTTGCCAGTATAATAAGTATAATATAATCAGTACTGGCCGAAATAATAAAAAGTGGGTGCGTTCTCATACTCCAACACTCCCTCCTGAACGCAAACCCATTTTACTTATACAATACAAATGTTTTTCTAAGGTAACACCCTTTGTTAAATTATCAGCTATCATATTACAACCATTAATAAATAGAAATTTAACTTTACCCTTTAAAATGTTTTCTCTAAGAAAGTGTAATCTAATATCTATGTGCTTAGTCTTAGGTTTATAACAATCTGTTGACGCTAATCTTATTGCACTTTGATTGTCACTATAAATAACTAACGCACTATCCAGGCCTTGGCCCAGTTCTTCTTGTAGTTGATGAAGCCACAAGGCCTCCTGGGTCGCTGACGCCATCGCCATATACTCAGCCTCTGCTGTAGATAGAGCTACAGTCTGCTGCTTACAGGAACTCCAGGATATGCAAGCATTTTGATAGATAAAACAGTAACCTGTACAAGATCTCCGGTCTGATGGGTCACTTGCCCAATCTGCGTCGCAATATCCAGTTATTGCTTTAGAGTCTTCTTTGACATAACATAACTTGAGATCCTTGGTCCCCTGAAGGTATCTCATGATCCTTTTAACTCCAAGCCAGTGTTGAAGTCCTGGGTTAGTACAGAACTGACTCAATTTATTCACTGCAAATGTGATGTCAGGTCGTGTTACTTGTGCCAGATATATAAGACAACCAACTGCTTGCCTGTATGGGAAATTGCTGTTTTCATTTTCATTACTAATCTTGCTTTAAACCGAACAATATCTCCTTTCTCATTTGTTTTAGTTTTAAATACCCATTTACATGGTAAAGCTCTTTTATTTAATGGTAAATCTACTAGAGACCAAGTTTTATTCTTGATCAAAGAGTCATACTCCTCCTGCATGGCCTTCTTCCATTGCTCAGCATGCGGAGATGAAAGAGCTTCATCAAGAGTCTGAGGGTCATTTAAGTCAAATATAGGACAAAAATAACTCACGTCCGGGTCATCCTCCTTTACATACTGTACTGCTCTGCGTGGACGTAAACTTATATTACGTGCTGGAGTCGATATTTCCACTGATCTCTCTGGTATGTAGGATGGATCATCATCATCTCCGGACTGATAGTCATCACTGGAACTCTGGTCCAAGTGGTGTTGAATTTCTTCCTTACAGGATTCTTCGGGTAACTGCATTTCAGCACTGCTGTCAGGTAAACAAGGTAAGTACACAGTATTATCAAACTTTTGTAAATTTTCTAAAAATACAACATCTCTACTCTTGATGATTTTATTAGTGCCCGGATCTAGCAATCTGTATCCTTTGGTAGACTCACAATAACCAACAAAGATATATTTTCTAGATTTAGCATCCCATTTTTGGCGTTTCTCTTTAGGTATCTGAGCCATAACTTCAGAGCCAAAAATCTTTATATTAGATAAATCAGGTTTCTTGCCGGACCACATTTCTATAGGTGTTTTACCATCAATAGACTTTGTAGGTGATCTATTAATTATGTAAGCCGCTGTTGCTAGGGCCTCTCCCCAATATAATTTTGACAAATGAGCATCAAGTAACATACATTTGGCCCTTTCTACCAAAGTTCTGTTCATCCTCTCTGCAAGGCCATTCTGTTGGGGTGAGTATGGGGTACTAGTTTGGTGTTCAATCCCATGCTTACTTAAAAAAACATCAAATTCCTTGTTACAGTACTCTCTTCCATTGTCTGACCGAACAATTTTTATCTTAGTACCAAGTTCATTCTCTACTCTACTTTTAAAATCTTTAAATACTTCCAGAATGCTCAATTTATCTTTCAAGAAATAAACATATACTTTTCTAGTGTAGTCATCAATAAAGGTAATAAAATACTTCATACCTCCCAGAGATGTTTGCTCCATCGGTCCACATAAATCAGTGTGGATGAGCTGCAGTGGCTGTGATGCTCTTGAACCAATATTATTGAATGGCAGTCTGCTTTGTTTACCTTGGAGGCAGGTAGTACATCTGATTGTACCTTTACTTTGATGTTGAAATGGGCTGACTCCCTCCACACACTCTGGTAACTTGTTTACATCTGTGAAGTTCAGGTGTCCCATGCGCCTATGCCATAAGACAACATCATAAAAGTTATTTGAACATGTTAAGTTTGAAAAGACTTCTCTGTGAGTATTTAATTGGTACAAATTGTTGACTAGAGTAGCTGAACATAGGAATTTATTATTTTTATCATAAATATCACATGACTTATCTCTAAAATTTACTTTACAGCCATTTTTCACCATTGCACTAACTGACAGGAGATTGGCAGCAAGTTTTGGAATGTATAAAACATTATCTGATTATAAAATATTACCACTATCTAAAGGCATCGACATAATAGAATGTAGTCCCCCATTTTATAAAACGTGGTCTTAAAAAGTATTGGCTTTAGTACTAGATTTAGACCGTCAAACTTTGTTCAAGAAGATGGTTTAAAGCTAGCACTACAGGCGGTACTTTTTAAGACCACATTATTTAATAAGGGGGGAGTATTTTTAACTGAATGACTTTTCGTATCGATTGTTCGGTGACAGACAATAATGTAAGCATGTGTGTGTGTGTGAGTATACAAATTATATGTCGAAAGTTGTCCATTAAAAGTGTACCTACATTTAAAAGTACACTACGGATGTGGATGACTCACATATTTCACGGGTATTGCATTCTTATTGGGACATGTTATAAGGTCTAGTTACTGCCTACTGCTTTGCCAACAGTGACAGAAACAGTCGTAATAATATTTAAGTACGTAGGCACAAGGTTTAAGGTTCGTTTTCCAGTAGTTTTATGAGACTGTTTTCATTAATTTTATTATGCTGCTCTGACGTTACATAAGTAGAGGCAACGTAAAATTACTACAGTGACGAACGGTTTTAGTGTCTGTGTTTAGGTAACATTGTTTCAATGTAGAATGATGGCATTAGGAAATGTTTTGATGGGGCAAGTGTTGACATGTTGCGCTAGAAATAAAGAGGGAGTTTAGATAGATAGGCACAAAAATATCATATTTTTATAAATTTATTTTAGGTGGCGTTACTATTTTAGTAGTAAATGTGACTTCCTGAATAATTTTGTGAGCTATTATACCTGTTACACTAATAAATACAAAACCAAGTAGCTATTTGAAGGATTAAAAAAACATGTTCAATAATAACTCAATCTGTTCGTTTGATCTGCCATCACCACCTCTTCCTTTGATAGAGAGGAGAGAAGAGGCACCTGTTTCCATTTGCGGTTTATAATTCGCTTTTCAACTTCGCCTGAGATAATTTGATACCATATCCCACATTTATTTTTCCAAATAAATGATAACTCAATATCTATAAATCTGCAGCTATGTTAGCCAATCGTAGATTGTAAGACAATTTACCATAAATACTTGGTAAGTGAGTGCGTGGCCCAGTATTTGTTATGTAGTTGTTTCACAACGTTACCGAGGTCTAGTAGACAAAAACACTGCAAGTATAGGATGTAGATACGCCTTTCGAAAGGCGCTAGCTAGTTCTATGAGATTTCCGCTTTATTGCTACCATCGTATTTCTATAGTAACGAGACGAACGAATACAAATTTTGCAGTAAAAGTTCAGTAATAGTTCACTGCACGGTAATAGTTCACTAGTTTCCTTTTCTTGATTGTTCCTGTAGATCAACTTTCACTGATATTGCCCTGAATTATTGTACAGATAATATCAGTGCATCAAGCTACCCGAAACTGACAAATTTTCCCTATCAACTATGAACCATATGCTTCAGCGATAAAGTTCAAATTCTATTAAGGAAAATTTACAGATTTTAGTACCCGAGGTGCTCCTCGAAGAGATATCAGCAACATAGGAGGCGCCCATTAGGGCCAGGGTCTGCCTGGGCTGCGGGTTGTTCGCAAGAGTTACTGCGGCTCTGACAAAAAGGGACTTCCCGAAGGAACATAGTGGGTTTTAGTCTCCCTCCATCTGTACCCTCAGCAGGGATCATTTGATGATTTCCCACGAAAAAAAAGTTGCTGGCGTAGTACGAGTAAACTCATTCTAAAATTGTCACTTTTTTATCAAACCAAACTTGAGCCTTCAAGTTCGTATTTAGTAATTACTTTCCCAATAAACACAGACGAAAAGTGTAATAAAAAGTAAAGTCTACAAGTGCCAACTTAAAAATGAAATTGGCACTATGTTACTTGAAATTGTGAAAGGAGTTTTAATTCCAAAGTTAATTTACGTTCCAAGATTTTACGGCAGGTAGTTTCAAAGAGGACGCTACAGCCCATCTTTCTTTGTGGAAATAAAAACGCTGGTGTTTTCCTTCGTCCAAAAACGAGCTGTGCTATATAACCAAGTGTTAGTTTTACTTCTCTCCCGAAATAAGTTTTTGCGTGTCCGTGAGTAGTTTTGTTTGGAGTACATTTTCTTTGATTAATTACCTCCACACAGGCTGGTGTCCAATTTAGGTGACTTTCTTTTTATTTTATATTTTTTTTATAATATGTTTTATAATTTAGATTTACAGTATACTAGTGGATCGAAACCTACTGGTTATTTTACTGCTAAAATTCAATGATAAGATGCACGATTATGTAATAAAATATTTTGGTGATATTTTGATGTTTTAAAACGGATCAAATAATTTTTAATTAATTTCTTCTCTTATACGAGAAACAGACTTTTCTTAGAGAACATTCACAGGCATTACTTATGTATACAACATAGCATAAAATTACATATTTCCTGAATAATTCTATAGAAGAATCCGCTGACCTCACTTTGATAAATAGACAAGCTCGCCCGTTATGCAACTGCTATGAGGAAAAACGTCAGTAGGCATAATAACTGCGTATACTTAGAAGAGAAACTAACATAAAAGGGAGAAAACTTTTAGTAATACTCGTAGTTACTTGCATTAGTGTAAGACCCAGTTCAGATAAACGTAGTATTTGCAGTTGCTGTGATAAGCAGTATTAATAATAAGGTGGAGTTTTACATTACCTACCTATCACGAGACGAGAAACCCGAAAATATAACATAGCTTCAAACTATGTTTCCAGTTTTGTATATTTCTACTTTATCTTTCTTTATCTTTATAAATTTTCGTAGAAAAACCTTGAGAGTATCCTATATCAAAAAATCATTCTTGCTATATGAAGTTACTCTGAATATCAGGAAATATGTCCGTGCCTAGATAGAGTGTCCTGTGTGTGTGGCAAATCATCAAATGATCCCCGCTAAGCATGTATTTACTATTCCTAAACAAAAGAAAGGTTAAGTACTTCCCAGTTTTCTATTTTGTTTTGCGAGGGAATAAACCTCTCGATGCGAATAGGCCGAGGGCCGTCCATGCGTTCTTACTTATACTTACCTGTGTTCGTACTTACAGTCAAAGGCACATAGCTTTGGTCTTTCACACTGCGTGCATGTGAAACTTCTGAACGGTAGTATTGGTAGTTGTTTCGTGTCGCGTGATTAATTGGGATTTAGACGGGAGTCCGAGAAAGTAACTTTTCAAATTATTTAGTTGACGGAAGTCAGTTCATTCCGAAAGTCCATAATGTTATTGGATATTAAGAATTAGTAAGTAAATGGGTAAAGACTGCCAGTCAGTAGGTCATGTAGGTTACGAAAAAAAGTAAATTAATAGTCAACCATATTGTAATTATGTGTGTGTATTTAACATATCTAGTAAATCAGTATCATCCAATCGAGTATTAAAGCAATATTAATAAAACAGGTTGGCCATAAAATACCATTATCCTTTGTACAGTCCAAGCATATTGTGTTCACGCACGCACGGAGCCCGAAGTGAGGCCACTAGCTGCAAAGTTAGTGCCCCAGTCCATTGTTTTGTTTGTTGCCTTTCTTAGAGGAAAACTGCGAATGGAGATTAATTTATTACGTCGCTGAGAAAACATGGAAAGCGGTGGAAAGCTCTCTATTAAGACGAGCGGGCGGGGAATAGAACGATTAATTATGATTTCTTTTAACGCCGTCGGACGTGGCTGGTCGTCTCGCATCCTTATTACGTGTTCCGATGGGAATTTTAATGTATATTCAGTGCAGCACTGAAGGCTTTGCACTCATTAATTTCTGCAGTAACGGGTTTTCATAAAAGAACTCAAGTTTGCTTAGCAAAATGTCGTGCGCCAGTGTGGAGCTAAAGACTATTAATTTATGTTGAGGCCGCTTGCTGATGCCAGATATTTTGTTAGGTTAGATTGATGTAATATTAAGATTATCACATTCCTTTTTTGGAGTTAGTATTTTTTGGTAAAAGGCTCGATTAGGAAATAAAATATTTTGTGTTTAATTAATTTTATGAGTAAATTTAAGATAAACAAGGCTGAGTAGCTTTGACCTCTATGTCAGCGGTAATTTAGATTTGTTTTGATAACATTCATTACGGAATCCTCGAGATTTGCAGAGACGACTTGATGTATAAAAGAGGCGACACATGCTATTTTGGTCAGTGGGGTTGAAACTATGATGTGGGAACATGTGTTTTGTTTATTTAAAAAAGCTATAGTAATCCTCACAAAAGTTACGTATACGATTGACAAGCACAATGTCTTAGCCTTTCCTATTCCTATGAAGACACCGAATCCGAGCACGTATTTCTTGAGTTGTCCGCAAGACGTCATCGTCATTTCTTATAATTACTTTTTCCCTACCTTGAACAGGCTCAAGATTAATACCACCTAATTGCCGATCTATTCAGTGTGCTCGTTGCTTTAAGAGCTCAATTAATATCTATTAGAATTTTTTTGCGACGCCTTATCATATTTAAATTCATTATCTTTTAGTCAAGTGCTCTGATTAGATGAGGTTCATTTAATTAAGATTTTTCCTACGACTGTCTTTAATTGAATCTACCTATTTTATCTGTACAGGATGACCAACCTACCTGCTCATACTCGAGAAATGACTCCGAACGAAGACAACATTCAGTGATATGATGGGATTAACTAAGTCCAGCTGTTGCCTACAATAAATTGAATAGGTTCATCATCCTAACATATGTATCTTAAATGAGTTAAAAACAGAACAGAAGTGTTGACTATAGACTGACAAATCACACTGACCGACGCAATTTTACTGTGCATAATAAAATGCATTATACGTTACTGCGACTCGACTTAGTATGAGGTGATGTCTTTGTTTTATGATCACTTACACAATATAACTATAGATTCACAACGACTGAAAAGTTGAAATATTTCAAAGAGACTTAAACGATTTCGAATATTTCCATACCTATCAGCATTTTATTCTATTTCCATTGTTAGTTTTTCTTTGTTTCAATAGCTGTTTGTCATTTCATCCCCAGTTCCACTGTGTATATAAATTATTTTCTATGCGTCCGCTGCCTATCACGCACATGTGACAGTTTTGACGTGATTGCGTTGTAGGATGGCTATAGATTGCAATGTGGCATGTGGTTGTAGCAAGAATACAATTTATATGATCTCCTAACAGCTTCACGCAGCTACTACTAAAGACTAAGCTAGGACCACTTCAAAAACTACATAGATTCGTTGGATGATAATTTATCCCAGTTATATAAATCAGAACAAATATTCTAGAAAATTCTTAACAGTAATCGCCACTCTGAAAATCAAGTACGCTTTAAACTAGGGGTATTTTTTTAATACCAAGCATGTTTTATTATCTGGAGGTGAACATGGGTCATATAGTCGCTTTGGTTGGACTGTCTAATGATGATTCTCCAGATCGGAAAAGAGTTGGTGGATAGGTTATGACTTAAGAAAGCTTAAGGTGTTACAAAATAACTGATAATATCAGGAGACTTATTAGCTGAACAGTGCTGAAAAATGTTAGTTGTAATAAAAAAAAAAACAGAAAAATAATGTAATTAATTCTCACATTTATTAATCTCCGTTTTGGTTCAGCCGCGACTTAGGAGTTTCACAGATTACGGATTTACCAGATAAATTCAAAAGTGGAACAGAATTTGTATAAAATTATCTGCCAGATAAACTATCTGGAATTTATCAGCAACCTATGAAATTGCCCTTAATGTGGAAACTGGGTGTCGGGAGCTGGCTGATTTTTGACATTTTCGTTTAGTAATTTTACATTTCCATTATAATATTCTAATTTTTTGGTATTGATATGATAAAATAAAAGAGCGACAATGAATGGTTCACAATTTAGAAATGTGTGCTAAATTGCGTCATTGTGTCTTGTTCCTTAAAATTGTTCAATATACCTAACAAAAAAAAATATTACATTTTTTAAAGTACACACATTTTTCCTTCTTTCCTCAGAAATATAACCTTTATTTGTCTAAATATTTTCCTTGAAGCTTTATCAAAATGTTATCAATACCACGGTGTAATCGTTGTGGATAATCTGGAAAAATAATGACTCATTCTATCGTGTTTTATTGCGAAGCCATTTTTCTCTGGTAAATGGGTGCCCGTTGGGAGTTCCCTCAATTTATAGAGAATCGTAGATAGTGGAGTTATTAACGAGCCTCGTATTTTATATCATTTAATTATTGTAATTACACGTGCGAGAGTGGTTATATTAAATATCGTTCTGTCCGTTAATTTCATGCATAATATTTTCATGCAATATTATGCTTTGCTCCGTTATATTGTCATGGATTTTTAATTAACCAGCGTACATTCATGGAACTCTATGATGGATAAAGATCTAACTGGAAGTGTAATGTATTTCAGCCAAATCTATAATCGCAATGCATAAGTGAAATGTGTTTTTGTTATATAAATGATAAAGTTAAATATTGGTTCCATATATATAAGACACGATTATATGCATATGTATATAGGTATGCAGACTAAAACAAATTTATATTTTCTTATTACATTGGTGATAGTAAAATATCCAATATCAGAATTTTATAGGTTGGCTGGTGTATTGAAACTTGTTTTATTCAGAACAAAAACATGAAACATACGAAAGCTAATCTCAAGGTGTAACCAAATGATTATTATCAGAATCATTTCTTAGTCGTTAATATAGCCAAATTATCCAAGCCACATTTAAAATCGGCTGAGAAACACGAAATAATGTCAACCGTCACTTTACTTTCATTCCCTATTGTTAAGTAAAAGCCATCTCAGTTTTACACTTAAAGCATATGTATGTACTGCCCTTATTTAACGTCGCCTTTCTTCAGAACAAATAAATACAAAGGTAGTGTAAAACCCAATAAAAGCCCGAAGTTACACAACAATAAGGCCTTATGTAGGGCGCACGAGAGAATGATGAGGGGTATCGTCTCAGACCATTTATTTAATTAACTATCTCCCTCAAGAATGTCGACGGAAAGGTCGACAGTAACCTCTTTTATCTTGCACTCGAGTGTCGCAGTAAAGAACCTCATTGAATATTAAAATGAGGAACTACATGATTTACGCTGCGTTCACACGGAGACCTGAACGGATCGGATTTTTGTAGGATATAACTTTTCAGTATGTATTGTCGGATCTTCAAACCGATAGCGCGTGTGAATTCACACATATGTATAAAATATATTGTGACTGTACCGTGTCCTGTAAAAATGTAATTAATTGAATGCTCTTTGAAAAATACTACTAATACTGATATTTATATATTCACGTATATTTCTTATAGTTTTTTAATCGACCATGACGTCACCGATTCCCTACATAACATTCACACAGGTGTGTTCCTTTTATGTTCCCTTTTTTTCTGAACGACATCGTTTGCTATTACTTTTTATTTTAAGGACCAACAGCGTCCGTATTTTCAAACGTTCCTTTATTTTCTGATCAGAATATGTAGGTAGTATGGGAATATCACAAAAAACATACATGTTTGGACAGTATAGTATCGTGCATACAATTCACCTATAAGCTCCAATACCCATGCTATGTTTCGTAATAGACTTAATTTCATCAAACGCTAGGCAAGCCTGTTGACAGAATGATGAATTATATTATTTAAATAAATAATTAAAAAATATCTTAACGTTAACTAAATACAAATGTTAAGCCGAATAAACATGCGTGCTTAAAATATTAAATATTTTATCAAGTCAACACGTTTTTGTTATAAAAACGCATTTTTTATCAAGTCAAACATAGAAACTCGTGTATTTTGATAGAAAAATTAAAACAGCGTACATATTTTGATAAGGTTACGTTTAAATCGAGGATAACACGCAATCCTACTTTTTCATACAAATTAGTTATTTTTAACAACGTGAGTGCCGCATAATAAATAAGCACAGTAAGTTATGTGTGCTGACATGCTTAAAACTTAGTTATACACCCTTCATAACTTTATAATTATGTGTCTAGTGCTACTTACTTTATTTCGTTACTGAATTTAATTTTGCTAATGCGCGTAAGAAAACAGCAGTAAAATGTCCCACATTTTGTGGTTTGTTTGTGAATTAAAATTTTTATTATATGTCGTACGTTTGAGTTCTTTGACCTTCGTGGATCATATCACGGTCAACACAGACAATACCTACTTGCACGTATTGCTAAACCATTTAAAAGTTTCTAAACTGACTTCATATTGAAATAGTTAAGAACTTGTCAGAACTTTCGAAATTCGAATAATTGATTGGCGGCAAAAACCAACATATTAACCGATTACGAGTAATTTGGCGGCGCAAATAAATCGTCACACAATTCATCTAATTACTGGGGCGTAACATTCCAATTATCCGAAGCGCCTATCTGTTGGGGTGCTTAAGACGCGGCTCAGACGCGACTGCCACCAAATATTGATTTACACTCCTCGATACAGAAATGGAATAAATTGGAATATTAATTTCGCATAACAATGGTACAAAACAAATTAAAGTGTGCCAGATGTCTTGCACAGATTCACCCTTGTTCTCATTTGTTTGTCATAGCTGATTTATTTTAATTATTGTCGTTTGTTCCCGCTATTTCGAGATGTTTTACAAAATTGAATATAGAACAATGCAAATGCAATATTTTTAGTAAAATTAAAATGTAATTAGTTAAATAATTATGTTTTAAAAGGGCTTTCCCATGCTACAGCGAGATGGGCACAAAGCATACCACGAAAGCGGAACAAGTTGAATAACACTGGCCATACACCTTTTGAAATGAAGGGAGGTTTTTGCTCGATAGCCAGATGATACAAGCTAATACTAGGTAATGGTAATAAAAATATTTATTCAAACTGTACCTACCTATTGATGAGTAGGTACCTACAAAGGTTAAAACATGTTAGGAACCTTCGTTTGAGTTTGGTATCAAACAAAAGGCAATTTACCAGCAATACACATCAGCATCGAATTGCGGGTATCAAATTGTATGTTAAACATGGCTCTAATCTAAATCTGTTTGACCAAATTAATTCCACGTCAAAACGCGTGGTACGGAATTTCCGCGATAAGCTTTGGTAAACTGAACCGCGAATGTTAATTAGTACGGTAAAAATGCGGGATAATCGGCCAGTGGGGGCAGACACGGGAAATAATTACATTATCTCACAGTGGACGTGTTATAAGTAGGAATGTTTGCACATGCGAGGCGGTGCGGAGGCAGCGGAATCGCGTGCCAAGCGAGCTCGCACTATTGTTATGAATATCTTGCCTTCACACTACCAAAGTGTTGGTTCACCCATTTACATTTTTATGGCGGCTATTGAAAAATGTTCTCCTTTAATAACATTGCACGTGTAGCTTCATAATTTTCTATTAAAGAGCCTGGAATGCCAATTTACTGCAATGTTTATAGTGTAAGATGATTGTATGGTATGGACATTCTTCTCTTGCACTTTGCTTTTCCTTTAAACTGATAAAAACTTATTTTTATTTATTTTATTTATTTATCTAAAATATACGTAAACATTTATGTCACAGTGATCTCTTGACACAAACATTTAATGAGGACAATTAAAAAGGTTATTAGAAATAACTTAGCGTCAAGTTTTAGCTATTGTTAAGGAGTTTCCTCAAACCAATGACTGGGCAACGAAATAATCTGTTAGTAGGAAGTTTTAGTATAAAATATATCTAGCGCAAATAAATAATAGCTAAAAGTCTAAACATTAGTGGAACAAAAAAGTTTCAGTGTAGCCTGTAACTTGGGATATAAATCTCGGCGGTAGCAAATCCGACATACTAATGGATTGTTCGCCAGCTAAGTGTAGTGTGTGCCAGTTGGACTGCTGCCTATACATACTCGTGCACGCGGCCAGCCTCCAGCCAAGATAATCTACTAAACTGAACACCACCCATTCTTAGAGCCATCGTAACTAACGTCGCTCACATTGAATTATCTATGCTGTGCACCCGCCAACACAGTTTGTTATACAATTTGCCAAAATTGTTAGCTCCCTATTCGAATCAATTCACATTTATGACCAAATAAACTTATTCTTACGTGATCTGGGGCATAGATTTACAGATAATAATTTATCAAAACCACAGAGGATCATAAACACCAAATATTTTTTGTATCAGTAATATTAAAAGCGTAGTTGTGCAATATTCATGTATGAAATTCTATGAAAATAATAAAAAAATAGATGTTCGACGCCGCTGCCACCCGTGCATCCGACATTCGCATTTTACTTGCAAATTGCTTATATCCATCGATATCGGGATGCCAACGGTCCACCTCACAGCTACAACATAAAATATAACAGCATACAGATATTTAGTCTCCGTGTTACGAGTTATATAGCGCGTAACTCGCTGTCAAATTCGGTTTGGCCAGATTGTGTTTTCAACGTCTAGGCGTGTGATTTTAGGGATAAATCAACAAGTACATTTTCACATAAATCTTCACGTTAAATCTGTTATTGCGGGAAAGTGTTCGGAATTTTATTTATTCTATTAGAGGAGGTTTAAGTTTGAATTTCCTCGCTGTCAAGCAGGGGCGGGGCGACGTGGCGCGTCGTGCGTACCATCGACAATTTCTTATTCAGTTATTTCTTGAGAAGTGTTTGGGATTTCCTTTTGGGAGGAAGTTTTAAGCCGGCAGTAAATTATTCCATCGACAGGTGAGGCCGTAAAGGCAAGATTTACGCCTACGGGTACAGCGGGCGAGCCGCCCTTTTGATCAGATGTATATTACCTAGCGAATAACGTTTCCTGTAAGTATCCATCGGGGATTGACCTGCCTTTGGAAACTTTAGATCAGCGATAAATTGGAAAACTTAATACTTTGGCTATCAGTGACGTGGGTGGTGACTAGTAACCGTAGAATATCAGATATAAAGTTCCATTCTGTTTTCGAAGCTAATGGATTACTTATGGCCACTCTGTAGCCGACATAAATTTTTGCGCGAACATCCCTAACAGAAAAATATTTCTGGAATAATAAAATACGCGCGGCATTATCGGATGTCGTGACGTCAGAAATATAGCATACCCACTCGCTCAGGCGGCCGTATGCTTTTATTTCGCGCAATGAAATTCGTTTAAAACTTGGAGAGGGTTCAAACTGTTCAGCGGAGGAGGTGCTGCCAGCGCAGTCTTAATCATTGTTAGCATTATTGCAGGCTCAAGAATTGTTTTATTTTAATACACATCTCTCTGCATTTCCGCCTTAACTTCTTTATTTCATTTTGTATTAGCATGTTCTTATTTCACCAGCGAAAGCTTGACTTACTAAGCGTTTAAAATCCAAAAACATTTAGGGCCGAAAGCTAAAGAAAAGCGGCTCTATATTAACGAGATCAAGTGATCCGATAACTACGTCGGTGCAGCTTTAAGGTGCAGGCAATTTTCCTGGAGGTAGAAAATTGGGACGCAGTGTGTACCAAGGTTGCTTTGAAAGGCAAAACTGAAGTTCGTTAAAACTAAGGAACCGTCGAATTTTGTGAAAGGTCGCATCGTTAATGTGGTAAAGTAAACTGGGGCGTGTCGGGCACAGGTCAGCTTCGGAATCAAAGCTTCGCAACTTGCCCACTCGATTACCATAAACAAACGAGAAAGACGCTCCTATGTTTTAATGACACCGTTTTAAAGCTTTACGGCTTGGCTTCGTTGTCGAAAGCGACGCAGTAAATTAGTGAAGCCGGAAATTACTAACAAGCGAATGTTTTGTGAATTGTTACGGCCCTCGTGTTTTGTGCTGTTTTCATATTAAAATTTGTTTGACGGTCCAGCTGACGTAGATAATGAGCTCTGTTTTTGGGCTATGCTTATGTCAGTACGGAAAGTAGATTTGATAACTTAGGTTTTAATTGGGATAATTGTTTTCTTGCAGGGACTTGTAACCAATTTTGGAAGAATATATTTGAACAATTCAATCAAATTCGTAGTTAGACCATGAACCATGAAGGTAAAGGTATTTTTTCAATGTAACATAATAGACGAAAATCAACTTCTATCGTTAACTACGTGAGTATTAAAGAGTTTTTAGTAAGTAATTAGTGCATTATCTTGTTGATTTTGTATTTGGATAAAAAAAAAATACTATTGTTCGGTGCCATTTGGTCGTGTCATCAGCCCTTAAAATAAATACAACTCGCTGACATTTCATAAATTGCGTGTCCGTCTTTGGTTTAACATTGTTTTTTTATAGCCGTTGCGTGTGGCCTATTACGAGTTGCGGATGTAACATATCATATCGTACAGCGATACTGGTGATATACAGCTCATACGTACGCGCACAACGTTTACACGCGTACGCGTACATACTAATATACGCGTACATGCGCCGAACAGCTGCAAACACCGGTGATTACATGGTTTCAAATATGTGGGGACATTGAACATTTGATGAAGTAATAAATTGTTTAAATGCATTGATAATAAATTTCTCGGTGTTTGGATTTTATAGGTTAATAATATGTGGGGAATACGAATTTTATGACGTGAATTTATTATTATCTGTTATTTCTTTGATGTATGTTTGAAATATTCATTTGTATGTAGTAAATAATTTAGTTTGGAGATAATTTGCAGGTTTTATATATATACGCAGCAAAACGCAAACGCGGAATTTAAGAACAAATTAAAAGGCTATCTAAACAAAACTTGTAACACTATGATCCTCGTCAAAGCTATTATTATTCCAAATTAAACGACCATCGATAAACATCTAGTAACATTTCAGCATCTCGGAAGATCAGCTATAGCTAAGCGATCCGGCCACAGGTCTGATTTACATAAGCAGATAAGGGAGTTGGCGCTAATCCACTATTGTTTCAATTGCAAGACCATTCATTAGGAGCGGGCCGGGACCGCCTCGTTATGCTAATGTCCTGCCAATTGTACTCGTGACGCCATCCTACCACCGCGGCACCGTGCGGCCCGCCACCTCCACGCTTCATATCGCACACAAGTACGCTCCAACTCTCTCATCTTAAATTCTATATGAGAAAGGAACGCTACGCAATTTCAGTACCTTACTCAAACGTCACTCTCACTTAAATGTCTTAAAGAAAATGAGGCTAGATAGGTACAACATTAACTTGAAATGTTGAAGACCTACATTTTGACGCAGACGCTGAACGAATTTGTAAAATCTTCAGCAGACAACTATCCAGTTTCATAATCGAATTTTAAACATTATAGCGCGGCCTTCACAAAATTTTCTTTATTTTTATTAACTGGGTGTAATAGATTTACTCCATTCAACCTCAACGGGTTAAATTTATGGGTACAAATTGTCAAGTTGGTCGGTTAAAACGTTCATTTGTTTCAATTGTATCAGCTTTGCCAACAAAAGCTTCATCTCTTTATGTAAGCGGTATGAGTCCGTATGATATGTGGGTGGTCTGGTAAATAGGTGAATTGTTTGGGACTTAAAAAAAGTTGGGGAGCTATGTGCGATGCGCGTTCAAGGCTTGTGGGTTTTTCATGATGTTGCGTGAGGAAATGTTGAAAATTTAATCGTGTAGGAAGGCTGCACGACCGCATTATTGCTGCCGTCATATTGAGCTGACGCGGACCGATTGGGTCAGCCTTCCGTCCGCTCGCACACCGAAAGGACCGCACTATTACGTACTATTGTTTACGTTTTCTATTACACAATACGTATAAGCGAAATTCTGTGTATTCTTTTGTTTTTTGGCAAGCTCAGCGGTCATAGTGCCAGGTAAATGTTTATGTTCTTATTTGGGGGTAAGCGTATTTTCTAAAAGTATAATACAATATGGTTTGCTTTTGGGTTCCTTCATAAAACCTTCCAAAAAAGGAACACATTCTTCCTACTGCACAATTGTATCGAACAATACAATAAAAAAAAAATCATATCTATCAAACTGTATAAGGTGATGTACCCACTGACACAGTCACCCCTTTCTATTATTGCTAACCCAATAAAGACAATCCTATGTCCGATGAAGTCCACAGTTAAAAATCCAATTGTATGCGGGGAGGAGGACGCCAGCTGTGACCACATTATATCGTGCCGCGGCTTCGGTCGGGCGAATCGGGTCAACTGGCCTGTTTGATGAAATGCCCAGCTTCGCACGCCTCATTTTCAATACCGACAGATGTACTGACATTACTTTAGATGGAATTTATTACATCGGGCCTGATGTTGCTGTCTCTGGAAGAAGGTATTATAACTCCATCTGTCTAGCCTTTTCCCAAGCTATGTTAGGGCCAGCTTCCAGTCCAGTTCCAACTTTCGCAAGACTGGTTGTCAAAAATTTCTGCGACCCACCAATTTAACAAAACACAGAGTTGCTTAACCCAATGGTTGATCAACCTGTGCGGCTGATTCATAGCCACGAGCTTCTCCAAACTCTACATTATTAGAGCAAGGCATATAACTATTATTGAAAATTAAAAAAAGCTATATCTTTAGGTACAGTAATTACTGATATTTTGGTTATAGAATATTGAATGTATGTACATTAGCGTTTCGCATTCCGATTACATAGATAAAAACTGATTTCTATGCTAAACATAATATAAGAGACACAATTCTTACGATTCCCAAGTCCTCTGTTAAACAAAAGAAATTCAAAACACGAGGACTTGTCCCTCTCCTTGAATAGAATAATCTATTCTAACGAAACTTTCTGAAGTCTGTTAGGTCTTTAGACTATACTGCATAAATTAGTGTTGTTCATTTATAGAAGTCGGAAGAGTAAGTATTTTTTAATTGTAGTTGGTTATTTGGGTTGTATTTAAAAAGAAAAGATATCCAAAAAATAATTACGTTTATTTTTAGAAAGTGACTAACTTTTATATTTTTCTACTTATAGGGATTGCTTTGTCATTGCAATCAATACACAATTACCTAATTATGTTTATTTATGGGTGTCCATTTGAAATAAAATTATGAGTGTGAAGCATTTTCCTGAAATTAGAGTCTCACTCAATTACTAAAAATTTAACTTAATGAAAAAATGAAATTAGAACATAATTAATTTTAATTTCCATTAGGTATTACTAACTATTTATTTTTAATCACAAATGAATGTCTAACAAACAGCAGTCGATGATAACGATCGATAAAAATGACGGTCGTCATTGTCTTTCAAGATCGGATCTCCATATTTTGCGATCGGTTTCACAGTTACATATTAAACATTATTTGGTTAAAATGTTTCAATAAATTAAAGGTCAAAACGTATCCAGAAAGGTAAACACTAACCTCTTTGATTCAAATCGAGGATACAGCTACTGCTAAAGTTTCGTTATCATTGTTGTTTTAGCGTTGTTTTTCGGTAATTTCTTACTGTGGTGAAGGTGTACAATGTATCGCCTACCTTTATTACAAAATCACTAATCCTGTCGCCTTTTTTTTTGTTTTTTTTTTTTGAGTTTCACTGCCCGAACTAGTCTCCTGATCTTAGGACCCATGGTTCCGTCCTCACTTTACAGCCGTCATTAAAGCTAAGTTTTCCAATTAATTATGTACATATATTATATATGTAGTAAGATTTAAGAGTTCCAATATGACAACTAATGTAGTACAATTCGTAAGCAAGTTTCTTTGTGATTATTATTATTAAGTTGAGACTTTCAGTAATATATCGGGACACCTTTTGCACACACGGTCGGTTGGCCTCATGGTAAGCTATTGATTAGTTTGTGTTATGGGTGCAAACACAACTGATAAATTACATATATTTTACACATATATTATATTATATATTTAAAAATACATACTATAATACCCAGACCACAGCCAACAAGCATGCTCATCACACAAATGTCGACCGTGCCGGGAATCGAACCCGGGACCCTTAGCACGGCAGTCCAGCGTGGTAACCATTGTACCATCGGTGTCGTCAGTAGTAGTTGGCTACTAGTGTTTGCGGATTTGAAGGCCTTGACTTACGAAGTTACACATTTGGAGTCTAGATGTCGTCGTTATGAATATCTTTTTATGGCATGCAGTCTTATGATTAGATAAATGGATGCAATGTAGTTTGCTGATTTACTTGTTTTAAGGAATTTCAAATAAAGGTAAATAATAAGATTTTATCAGGTATTTCCTCAAAATAAAACAGTTCTTAAAGAGAGTAATATTATTTATTTATACTCATCTAAAAATAATATTAATAGACAAAAATATACGTTTTCCTGTTTCGGAACACTAAAGTATTAAAGGAGCAATTACGCTATTATTTAGATAAAAAAAGAGACAGCGGATTAACGCCGCGAGCGTAGTATTCGTACTGTCTTATTTGTTTCAATTGATCCTCGTGAAATTTGAGTAACAACTCTTTGTATGCTGTTCGCTGTAAATACTGTGTTTATTTGAAGTCATTTTTGTGCTCATGTTTCACTCTTCTTTCTGTTTATGGTTGACAACAATTTCGTGTAACTGATCCATCTTATTTAGGAGAAAGTAAATTAAATATTGTCTTCATTCCATTCTCTTAACGTATAGATAGGCTATTCGGAGTGGTTGAATCAAATACTCTTTGTAACAAAAACACTTCATCTAATATTCAGAATAACGCTTTGGCAATTATTTCCTAAATGAGATCACGGTTATGCAGGTCGATCTATGAGGAACACGTAAAGCCGCAAACCTTTCAAAGCCATTAACTATAACAATACATAAGCACAGGCAAACACGCAAGACTGTGCGCCTAATTTAAATAGCTTTTACGTCAGCAAAACTCGGACATGTAGCAGACATGTTATTATCGTATCTTTTACAAAACAGAACGAGCTCGTGCTTCAAAACTACGGTGAACAAAGTTAGAGACAAAATAACGTTCGTCTGTCGGTGGCGCTTCACGGCGGCACGGTGGAGCGGCCGCTCCGCTCGCTCGGCAGGGACGAATCCCTGTCGCTGTGTTTGCACTACACTGTCCGCCCTCAAAACTTCTCCGTGTATGTTAGGCTTTTGTCACAATATTTGTCTTGTCTGAACTCAGTGCCTGGGACTACGTCGTCACACAACAGTTCGACCGTGCCCTTACCCTATAATCCTCTTCCAGCTTAGAAATGTTTAAATTTCAAATATTTTCCGGAGCTTAGATAGGCGCTCAAGTTCTAATATTACGTATCGCTCCTGTTGTTTGAGTTGAGACATAAACGTAAAATGAATGTGGGAAGCACATTTATTTCTACATTATATTAAATTCATATTCGCAAAAGTGTTATTAGCTTCTTCTGAAATTACTTGAAAGGAAATATTCGCGGGTATCTACAAAGACGCTTTTCATTCTGCATAACCAGATAACGTATTGACGAGACGAAATCGTTTCAGTTATAATGGTGCCTTATTTCGGCGAGTAATTGAGAAATATTGATTTGAACAGAAAGTTGGTTACAAACTTTTTCATATCACATCGAAACTTGTTAACCCCAAGTCAACACTGTGAGTTGCTTTAACGACTCTATTAAAGTAGCAAACATTGATGTGAAAACGTGGTGTTGATTAGCGAACCCTTTATCACTAACAAGATCCGTCTAACTTTCCCAATTCGGGGGTCGACAAATCGAAATCGCTTTTAGGAAAACAAGTATCAATTTTGTATCGGCGTCTCGGACTGGGCGGGCGGCGCGCAGTCTGATCGCGTGCTCCCCCGCCCCGGTGTGGCCGTCAGTCGCACCCGCGCCGCCACCGCCGCGCCACGTCGCCGCGCCGCCCCGTCCCGCCCGCTGGCACAGCGCGACACAACACGAACATCTCGACAACACTGGCCGGTGGCACGTCGAGCCGCCTCCGTGTCCACGCGACCACCGCTCACCCCCACACTCACCTTAACAATGTAAATACATCCAAGAAACCGTAAACACACCGTGAGATTTTGATGTAGTATGTGAAATGTCTCAGTGTAGTTAAAGTATTTGACTGCTGTGGATTCTCGTATTGTGGATACTGCTGAAGCAGCCCTCGAGATGTTCCAGTTTATTTATAAGGGTAAGTTTGTACTGGATTGAACATTCTTGCACGCTCCTATCTGTTCTATTTTCTCTATACCTCTTCTTCTTATTCTAGGTTCCAAAAACCTCCTTAACTTAGAATATTTTCTTCCTACTGCTTCCTGAAACTGCAATTTCATCTAATATCTGTCTTAATAAGACAGCTTCGTGCTAAATTGAGTCCCGGTTTTACAATAATGTCTGTTATTGGGTCCAATTAAGCTAGAATAGGGTACTAATGCTAAACAGATGTAATTGTTTAGTTGGTGTGAAGATCAATCATAATTGGATGCTGTTTATAAGCCTATTATGCATGAGCTACGTGGCAATATCTACCGTATTACATATATAGTTTGGGTATATAATAAAGTAAATAAAAAGTAAGAATTCCACTTCTGGGAATAAAAATGTAATCTTTATTTATCAAATGTGAGAAGACATCTAAGTAATGTTATTATATAAGCGTTTTATTCATTCATACGAAAACAGTGGGTGCCTTCTACAAATACCCAATACGCAAATGTAATCATGATATAAGATTTTTATTCAAGATACTGTCTGAAGACGCTGTAAAGAATTACAACGAAGCCTACGATACCAACACGTTTTTCAGGCTTACACTGCTGAAACATCGAGTATCTAACAAACCAGAGTATTGGAAAACTTAATTGAAAATGTTCTTTTATGATTTCGTAATCAGATTTTCTTAGATGGGAAATATAGAGAATAAGAATTTATGGGTTAATTTCGTATTGTGGCCTTAAATAATTACAGTATCTGAAAATCCTATTTTTTTTCTATGTACATATGTTACTTCAACAATCTATTGTTTTTAGCATAACTGATAGAGATGTAGGTACGATGTATTTTTTAGAATTTCAGATAATAGGGTAGTGGACAACTATTCAAATTCATTACTTTTATAGAACTGTCAAAAACGGTTAGCCTCCATGCAATTCGTCTGAAATTAAGAACTATGTCGTCACAATTTTTTCACATGTGTATTTTACTTTTATTATCAATATAAAAATCAAATAGTTTTTCTATGAAAACGATAAATGAAATGTGACATTATTTTAAGACGCTTAACCAAATAAATACATACGATAAAGGGTTTTATTTTCGCTTTTTGTTATCTATGACTTTTCAGGATTTGTAATTAACATTTCTAGTTCAACAGCTGTTAGTCGCTCACAATTGAACTTGACCTACCTTCACGGACTTCGAAGGTTTTACGTAATACTAATACTTTTGTATTTGAATAAAATAACTTAGCCCGAAGTTTTCATTGTAAACTTGAATATACTATGGGTTAAATTGAAATCTCAAATAGGCCTTATTTGCAAAGCTGGTACGATACTCGTAAATTGTAGATCATTTAGACAGGTTGTAGCACATCTTGACTAATTGCTTTATAAACATATTTTTTACTTATATATCAATCGATATTATTACGATCTGTAATCATACTTATACATTATATACAACGTAAAATACTTTTTATATTTCCTATAAAAGCTTAACAAGGTATAAATTATTTTTATTAGTCGATCTTTGTATTTAAAGTTATTGCCTAATTTTTAAGCCAAACTAGGTTTGTTTACATGTATTGGCGTGTTCAAATGCTACATTCAAAAATACATAAATTGTACGTCATGGCTTCAGTGTTATGCCTTTTCTTTCTTTTTGTATTCACATCTATGCGTCTTCGCTTTCATATCACCTGCGTTGCAATGCACGAAGCCCTTTAGATATGCGGACCATGTTACGAGAATACAATAAATATCGTTCATAGGCGATGTGCCGCACATCCAAGTAACGCTAAGCGGTTTTGCCTGCGAAAATCTTTTTAAATCACAAAAGCCAGTCCTCAAGATCGCATGTCGGAGGAGGAAAAGAAAATATTCTGTAGGAATAGCGCAGCTGCTCGGATTTGGCGCCAACTTCGAGTAAATCCGAAATGAAAACACGCCCCGACGCAGGATGTAGGCCATCGAGTTTCGCTGCAAGATAAATTCGAAAAGGATTCTCTGCACACATATTACCAACTCAATAAGGATTAAAACTTCATTCGCAGGCGGAGGCTTTAAACTTTGACGTAAACGAGGTTTATCCCTTTTAATTTTAATTATAATATTTACTTGATAAGGCTCTTGCTGTCACTTTCCTACTTAGCGTTTGAAAGAGAGACGGCACACATACTACCGACGTCCATGTATTTGAAAGCCCACTTTTTGCATTTAAGCCTTATAAATATTTCCTCGGGTCGACCCACTTACAGCATTTAGGTGTAGGGTAACTTAGTGACCGAGGTAGATTAAACTTTACTTAAAAATTCACTTTATTTTACCATCGTATGAATTAAGAGTTGTATAAATATACTTTCTACTGCGATTTTGTTACAGGATTTAATAATAGGATAAACATTTTATATTAAAGCTTCCAGAAACAGGCATTGTCCTTATTGGTTATCGGTAATGTTTTATCAAACCGAAGTAAATTTGAATTTACCTTTATTCAATAGTACAGCTTTTTGAATTTTATATGCGTTATTATCAAGCAATCAAAAGAGACTATATTCAGTACAGTCCATTAAATAATTAAGCTGGGATAGTTGCAAATGCCTAATAATAGAAAAAGCGCCGATCATGGCCGATACATTTTGAATGGCGGGGCGGTGTCGGCTGGCCAGTGCCGGACAATTAGTAGCACGCTATAAAACGCACTGACGATCATGTTACAAAGGATATTGTTGATCATTTTATAAACACGTCGTTTTATGTTTTTTTTTAGAAATATAAGGAGTTAAAAAAACAAATTAAATAACCGTTCTCGTATTGTCTATTTTATGATGGAGCTTGAAGATTTTAAATTCGAAGTCTGAGTTTTTGGAAATATTTCTCGGAACAATAATTCCTTTTGTAATCTTATTCATTTTAATTTTTTATGCGAATTAGGTCAACGTATTATGAAATTTATGCTATCAATAATCCTATGTTATCAAGCTTTGATAATCTTTGCCGGATCAGAAATTCTAGGAGGCAAAACAAGACAGTTATAGTGAGGTAGAATTAAGAGTCGAAGCCACCCCTTTGCGTAGTTCGCTCGCCATCAGTAAACAGAATGTTATTAAAAATATTTTCATAACAGCATAAAAATATACATTGCAACGAACACGAGAGATATACACGTTATCTACCACACATGTAGCTCACGAGTGCATTTCGAAACAACAAACTAAAGTGTTAAAACTTAATTGAAAAAAATACAACAACAATACACACATTTTCCGGGTCGATGATTAAAAATATCAGTATTTTTCATCGCTCTGTTATTCGAAACTAGAAAAAATGTAGGTCAGCATCGGAATCGCTGTGATCCTTTAAACAAAATGCAGAGCTATAAAATTGAAGAGAGTCCATCCGATGTTGGTGGCAGTTACGTTTCAATTTGTACCGGGCACCCTTCGCGATCGTGCTCCACTGTCCCGTTAATGTAATTGGTCAAAAGTTAAACATGATGCCTGAAATAATATGTCGGTGCCTTTCAAAACTGCTGACGTGTACAGTGCCTTTTTTGTGGAAAATTTGTTGTTAGTACAAAGACTTTGTAGCGTACAGAAGTTTAACAAAACTATTTCTTTTTGTGAATTCACGTCGTTTATCGTAATCAGTAATTGTATTGGAATCGTATTCAATAAAGTAGATAGAAAAATTAATAGTATGGAGTTGTGAAAGTAACATGGCTAAGTAACGACTACACAGCTCAATCGATCAGAAGGTTAAGCAACGTTTTGCGCGGTCGGTCTGGGGATGGGTGGCGATCTGTTCATCAAGAGTTCCCGGCTGTCATTTGGACATCTTTCACAATCTTTACATGTCAGAAGTCAGAAAGTCTGACAACCAGTCTTGTAATGGGGTACCGGGTTGCCCAAGTCACTGTGTCACACACAGTTTAAGAAGATAAGATAGGCAGTGGCTCCATGTAAAGCATGGGTACTCAGCTGTATTTGGTTAGACTTGAAGCCGACCTCAGCAAAGCCTGGGAAAAGGCTAGGCTGATGACATATGTACATATATTTGCGAGCAACGCGACGTTGAGAAAAACGAATAGTTCCCAAATTCATTGAATACATGTAAAGCTAGTATGTACGTTGATAGAAGAGGAGATAGAAATAGATGTTTGAATATTTGTATGAGCTACATATCATGGTTTTCTTGTCTGAAATCCAGGTTTTATTGCGCATCGATAAGAAGACTCCGTAAATCTGTTCTGAAGGTAGAATGCGTTGTTAGTAAGTTATGTTTTTCTAAAATCTTCTACATCATAACAAAATTGATTTCAATTACCTACTTTGTAAATACGTAAAAATAATGTATTTATTCTTATCGGGTCTTCCGAAAACCTTTGAAGGAAGTTTGATGAATAAAATTACGAACTAATTTGAACTTTAACTTCTCTTTGATGTCACTGAAATCATCTTGTTTTCTATTATTAGAGATATAATTTGTTTTTATTAATCTTGTGGGAAATATCAAGCTGTTTATGTTTACGTGAAATCTTATAATCTTGGTAAGAGAGAAAAAAACAATGTTATAAATCATTATTAATAAGAAAAATAAAAGTATTTACACCTACAGGACGAAAGTATGTTAAGAAAATTTACTTTACTGGCTAGTGACTACACTAATTGTCGTATCAAAGAGTGTCTTAGAAAATGATAGTAAAATTAATCCTAGCAAAAAAATAATTATTTTGAAAGAAAAAATATTAATGACTACACAAAAATATTAAAATATAATTTCCTGGCCCTACAGCATATACTTAATTAAAAAACATTTAATTTGAAAAGTCACTGGCAGTTTCAATTTATAAAAAAGGTCTTGGAAATGATGGCATTCGCGAATGGCACTTGAAACAAACGGCGTTATCAAATCAGTGCACCCAAGTTAAAGTGCCGGTGAAATAGAAGGGGGCACTTATTGCCTCGCTGAGCCACCGCGATCCCCGCTCGCCTCTCCCCGCACCCCGCGCTCCGATGTTCTTTAAATGGGCACCCAAAACACGCGAGAGTGACAAACTTAGGAAATTAAGAGAATCAATTTCCACGAAAACTGTTTTTAAAAATTTCATTGTTTGTAATTTTGAAACGGCCGTCGAGTAGTTATTTTTCTGTCGAGTACTTTTTGTTATAATCTATAGTTATAGATACAATCCGCAAGATATCAATTTTTTCTTCTACAATTATTAAAGTAATAAAATATGTCGCAACGGCTATAAAACTTTAATATATAAAATTTTCGGTCCTTTTGTTTGTTCACTTTGTAACTATATTCTGCTGAAAGTAGGTTAAATTAATTATCTATTTTCAGTAACAGTTGCAGAGACCACTTTATTACAGCTTCGTTAACGCGATTAATTAAAAAGGTTATATAAAAATAATTTTATTGAAATTTATTGTTGATGTGGCATGGCGGTATATTGTAAGGTTAACTAGTAAGATCGACCAGTGCAATAACGTTGAATCAAAACCTTAGCATGATATGAACTAAATCAATTCTTCATTACATGCGAACGACTGTTTGAAAATTTAAGCTCTACGTAAAAAAAATAGTTGAAAGTTTAGGCCCCTCGCCCACGGCGACTTTTTGTAGCGATGCAGTCGCGCGTTTAGCATCGCGCATTTGCAACGCGCTACTGCGTCGCGGTTGTACCGATACAAACGCGCGACAGTGTTGGACGATTTCGGAGAAAGAACAGAGGGGAAGGGAGTGTGCTGTGGCGCGTGAGTGGGAACCGAACATCAGTGCAACTGCATTGTAACCGAATCGCGTTACATCGCGACCAAATCGCGTTTGCATCGCGGCTGAATCTGGTCCCGTGGGCGAGGGCACACAGCTAGCAACATTTTCGCGTCTGTATCGCTACAAAAAGTCGCCGTGGGCGAGGGGCTTTAGCCTAATGGTTCCAATAGTATTTGCAAACTCATTTTGTTGTTGATTGTCCGTTTTGCTAGTGAAAAACGGATTAAAAGTTTTTTGTGAATTTGTTTGCTTTCAATTTTATTTATAAATTTTATTGTGTCAGGATTACTGATGACTGAATGGCATTCACTGATACGTCACAGCCAGTTATTGTACAAAACATTTTTATAATATTAGCCTCTGTAAAGTACGTAATTGGTAAACAATAGGTAGAATTACATATACCTACTTACATTATACATGTACCTGTTGAAAGTGTCGAAATCAAATTCTATAGAATTGAAAAAGCCTCCCTTAAATTCAGAATGGAGCTTAAGGTTTGAGGCAATCTCTTTTTAGGTTATTACTAAAATTATTTATATAAAACTTGATATATTAACTAAACTTGTTCCATCGTCGTTACGTAAATAAAAGGCATGTCATTAAACCTTTTC
Organism: Heliothis peltigera; assembly: GCA_958496145.1. NCBI lineage: Eukaryota > Metazoa > Arthropoda > Insecta > Lepidoptera > Noctuidae > Heliothis > Heliothis peltigera. The sequence continues at coordinate 6,345,677 of OY292333.1, forward strand.
CTACAAGGGATAATCTTAGTTTCATTACAGCTGATGACATTAACTCGTAATACCGTAATAATTCCTCTATTAGCTCTATTGGCTTATGTTTTATGCATTATCTATATCTATGATATTTCCTTAAACGGATTTTATGTTCTTCGGCTTATCATTTAATAAAATGGTGGTATTCTTTGCTTATTCTATATTCTGTATTTAGTATTATTTTCTGAAAAGTATATTATAATTTTTGTTATCATTTACTTAGCCATTGTACAGAAACATCAAGTTACCCGAAACAATCAAACTTTGAACCATATTCTTCAGCAATAAAGTTGAAATTGAATTAGGATAATTTGATAGATTGTAGTAGCTCCTTGTGCTGGCGTCTGTACCAAAATTCCTGATACAGAACTGAACAGTCACGTCTAGAGCGTTTCAAAAACAAACTTTAACGCCACAGCGCGATCTACGCATACCTACGCGTTCGCCAACATTCCCTACACATTTATATTGACGAAACTCCCGACTGAAGCGAAGGGGAGGGCTAGTCCACGATATATTTAAGAAATCTCTTGGAGCGCCGCTTATGTTAACGCTTGAATCTTCGCACGGCATTGTTATTGAAATTGAAAATTAGAATTCAATTTATTCGCTGTACGGAACGCGAGTGATCGACTCGAGAACCTCAACCTGCTATTAGTTAGGGAACTCTGCTCGAATTATTGCTGAATCTCTTTAACATTTTGTACAATGTTTCTTTAGCATTCTTGTGTATAAGCTTAATGTCTTGTTCAGAGTTGAACATGCTGTAACAGGTATATTATACTTGAAATATTATAATATTTATTATTAGTTTTTTAGGTAAATAATTAAACCCCATATTTTAAGGTTTTCGAAATTGTAAAAAAGAAATTGGTAGAAGGATTCTTTTAATTATGACTGTTTTATATTACACTTATAAAAAAAACTTAATAAATATATTTCAAAATAAGTGTTTACGTAGCTTTGCCGTTAGGTACATGAACTTCATTATAGGCAGCCTTTTTTGTTTGAAAATAAGTGAAAAATTCTACTAGGTAGTAACAATTCACTACCCGGTTCACAAATTCGGCCAGGACTATTTCATTAGATAAATTGGCTGATCGTGTTGCGGCATTTCACAGAGTTTGACGTGGATGCAGTTTGGACGATGTCTATTTCAGAAAGTAGGTATTGGATATTATCTATTGTGGTAATGATATAAGGTAAATGTGGGAGACAGTTTTTTTATAAAAAAACTGTCTTAAACTGAATTAAAGTTTGATTGTAATTTAGTAGAAAAAAATATGACTCATGAATAACATGGGAGAAAAAAACTACAAGTGATAAGTAAAACAATCGGCCGATAAATGTAGATACAAACGTGACGCGAACCCTAAAATACAGGTCAAATTAAAAAAAAAAGCTTAAACTAACACTCCCATTTGATGCCTTTCATAATAATTCCCACACAGAAGTGTGAAAACAGAAACGTATTGGCGTTAAAAATGATATTTTTTAAAGGTACGAGGTGACGTTAAAATTGGAAATGCTGAACGTAATAGTTAATTAACGTTCAGTGAGTGCAGTGGGGCGATCATCGAATAACTGAGAATTAACGCGCCTGGAGGACCGACGTCGACCTGCGAACAGGGCTGCGCTGAAGCCCTACTCCGGTTTCAAACACTACGCTACGTTGAATATTATTAGTGCTAAATGTAAGCTTACATGTTGAATTTCTAGCTTGAATTTAAATAGCATTATTATCTATGTTTGATTTAATATAGTTATTCGTATTTGCTACAGATTTTGGCTGTTTCTATTCTGTTATTTTAGCTTATATTTGAAATTCTATGATACTTAGTATCTCATACATTGTAGTACATCAAGCTACCTGAAACTGTAAAATTTTCCTGATCACCTTTAAACCATAATTATACTTTAGCGATAACGTTGAAAATCTATTAAGGATATTTGACAGATTTTATGTAGTAGCTTGATGTGCTGGCATCTGTACAATAGCCGTTTAAACCCCTACGTTAAGCTTGAAAATGTATGAGCACCTAACCCTAAATTGCAAGTGTTTATCAGCACTCATGATGCAAACCTCCAGGCGCTTTTACAACATAACCCCGACATAAAAATAACAGTTACAAAAATAAACACTCTCATTTCGGTCTACTGCTGAGTATAATCCTCTCAATAGTCGCTGTAATGGATGATCAGGGGCGCTGTAAAAACAAATGTTGGTATTGACATAAAATATACACAAATCATAGCAATATTGACTTAAAAAATCTTTTATTTATTCAGCAAGGTATAGGGAAATAGTTTCCAGAAGGCTTAACACATAAATTTGCATTAACCATTGCCATACTTACAGGTTTTATACCATCCCCGACGGTACACGGTAAGGCAAAATTTCCCATTGTTCTTCGCACCCTGCCGTATGTTGAGGCGTTTTGAATATTTCATGCCCGATAATTTATTGCATGATTTACAGCGCAAGGGCTCACTATATGATTGCTCTCCAGAACCGGCTATCGCTTCGCTTCCAACTCCCAAGTTTTTACGTTCGACGAAACCCTTTTTGTAGAATTTACATATAAAAATAGTGTACTTTACTTTGATATAGTGCGTGCTCAATTCCGTGTCACTTCGCCGGTTCACTTGCTTTGTATACGGAATCGGGATTTACGTAATTTAGTGCTGTTCCCTGACTATCTGCGAAACGCTTACAGAGGATAATAGCATATTTCTATAGTATGAATTCCATTCTGTGGGTGTGTGCGTTGTGAATGTGTGTAGGCGGTTTTTCTTTTACATAGTGCAGTGTAAAAAAAAACTTTCACATAATCTTCTCAAATTCGAAATTCGTGTAGAGTAGATAAGATAGATATCCAGGAATGCCCAATCTGTTCTATATAATAAATACCTTCACAAACTGAAAACTTTATAACAATTAAATAACTTTCGCGTTTGTAAAGTTCAACACTTCTCTGTAACTACGGTAACCGCAACGCTTAATGTTTTCTATTTTCGGTTTATAACTAATTAAAACCGCAACTAAAAGGGTGGTTAATATAATATACAGCTAGAGCTGTGTTCAAACAGGAACGAAGAAAGGTGGTTACTGCAAACAATAAGAAATGGGTACGTATACATATGTTTAAATATGGCAATGTATTGTGTGAAAGGGTAAAGAGTAATGTAGGTACGGACTACAATCTGTCAAATTTCTTTAATAGATTTTCATCTTTACATGTGAATGATATGGTTCAAATTTGATTGGGAAAATTTGACAGTTTAGGGTAGCTTGATGTGATGGCGTTAATACGTTTGTAGGTATAGTAGTGAATTAATTTTGCCGTTGTTTAATTGACAGCAACCTTTATTTCTGTCAATTTAAAAGACTGCATTTTTAGAGACGTCTTTAAGACATCATTAACTAACGAGGCCATCAACTTGACTAGGTACATAAAAATCCTAATTACACTTTTTATGACATAATGGCAGGATTAATTTGGTCTCCGTAGGGTGTCGTGCGATAAGTGGACGGACCTATTTCGCGCGCCTTATCTCCCCCCCACCGCCCCGATAACACAATTTTGTGTAGAATACCTCTTTAATAGCAGCTCTTACTGGAATGGCCTAACGAATGAAGTCAATCTCTTCGACGTAAATCCTCCGAGCAGTCATAACTCAAGTTTATAGAGTTTCGGGAATTTTTACTCGATAGAATTTTAGGGTGTTAAACTTTATGTATTTTGTTGACGTTCGGTACGGAATAAGAATTTTCTTTAATGGTCTTCCATGTTTGGTTGGTCGTTGCTTCTGAGTTTGATAGGATACGAAAAGGCATATAAAAATGACGTGTTTTTTATTTACACACTTTATTTTTTGTACGCGAAAAGTGTGTCGCATTTCAAAGAATATAAACTACTAAAGAAATTAATAACAGCGACCTATTTTATACGACACTTATACATTCTTACTTATACTTAAAGTGTCAATACTTAGTAAATTTAGAACGCGACACAGTTAGGCTCAAGACGCTAATGTCGTCTATAATTTTCTTACATGACCTACTAAAGTATGTATTAAGTAATGTAAAATATTATTTTATAAGCTCAAAGCGTTGAAAGATACTGGTTCACAGGAAACTAATCAGTACTTTGTAAAGCAAACACTGTCGATAAGGTTCATTTTCCCATGATAAGAAATATGTGCTAGAAATATCGATGTGCAATCTGCTTTACATGTGGTTTGATCGCGAAGTAATTAATAACAAGATTTTATTAAAGAAACTTAATTGGGATTTAATTATTATTTTAATTAAGTTGTCATGGTTGTTATAAAATAAGGAAATGTTTGACTTATCTTCAGTATATGGGGCACTAGGTCAACATATAAACGCCATCACATCTAGCTATACGAAACTGTCAATTTTTCGCAATCAACTTTGAACCATATGCTTCAGCGATAAAGTTGAAAATCTATTAAGTAGCTCGATGTGTTGGCGTCTGAACTTTACCGTATTTTCTTCAGTATGCGTATATTAGGTACTACTTTACTACGAATAGTACTAAGGTTTGTAACGTTAATCTATTTGTTTCAGTACAGTTGTGTATATGTAGGTAATGTTTACTGCTACCCACGCGTCTACAATGAAATGACGCCAGTATTACTTACACATAATCAATCTTGTAGTACAAACGTAGTGATTACGGGCGTTTGTTATCGAAAGCGAATTGGGTCATGATGTCAAGTAAGCCTAAATATACTTTCTTCCATTAGCGGTGACATGTCAAATATAAGCTATATACTTATTACGTAGGGAGGTAATGAACAAAGCTTTGTAAACTTTGTCAACGAAACCGCTAGACCCATTGTGATGGCGTATAAGCTGAGTTTGTGTTAGGCGAGTTACTGGAATGTATTTTTTTGTATGTTAATATTTTTTCTTGAACATTGAAAACTAGTTCACATGAATCCTCTGTAAATGAGAATAGGTTTTAGCGAGACTATACATATATGTATATATGTCAGTGGAGGCGAAAAGCCCGTGTATCTCTTCCTAATTACAAAATCACGCAACAATTTAGTATGACCACGTGGTATTCAAAGGTATTTGCTGACATTAAAGTACAGACGCCAGCACATCAAGCTATTTGAAACTTTCAAATTTTCACAATCGACTTTGAACCATATGATTCAGCGATAAGGTTGGAAATCTATTAAGGAAATTTGTCAGATTTTAACTTTATGTGCTGGCGTCTGTACCTACTGTTATTTTTATTATATCTAAGTATTTATCATAAAATTATGTGTAAAGAAAAGGCCCAAAAATAAAGATAAAATAAAAGTGCGTACTAAAACGTGGCACTGATACAATATTCAAGTTAAACGCCTTCCGTACGGATCGCTTATTTCCTAGCAGTGTGGGGTCGCCATTAGCAATACAAACATAACACGAGCTTCGGTGACACCTGCGTCTTTACATATTGCGTGAGCTTTTAATATTTAATGCCCTATCTTATAACAATAATAAAGAATTGTATTTATTCGACACGTGTCATGTTGTTGAGTATATTTAGCTTACGTACAGTGTACCCATAATTGAATTACCTACAAAGTTTTAACTAAAATTGTGACGTGTCAAGTCTTATCAGATGATCTATGTATGTATGATATATTACGACAGTCGTTATAGTTCTATTTGATACTTCATTGCCCTGTGTTCTTATCTTGCATCTCTGTAAATTAGCTGTCATTTTGTGCTTTTCTAAGCATATTATTTGCATTCCACGATAGGTTCTACAGGTGTACTTACCTACTCGGAGTAAAAATCAATGATTAAAAAACAAAATATACCCTATATTTGGTAAAAGCGGTCGTCAATAATATAACTGTAAATAATAATTTTAACCCATTTTCAGTGACGATATGAAACATTATGTATCGTATGTCCATATTGAATGTTAAAAAATGAAATTAGGTCGCGTCCATTTCTAGGCCAAACGAGGCACGAAATGTTCAGCCCTAAACTATATAGGAATTCATAGTGGGCTTAAAGACTGCAGCATTACAGTGACGGCATGTCAGGGCATCGTCCTCAAACACTGCAGTAATACATTTTCTTCCACTGCCTCTAGCAACTTGCACGCGAAGATAGGCAGCTGATTCCTCGTATTTTTTTTCCTTTTTGCTTCAAGATATATACACAACATACATGAATATGGTGCGAAAAACTCTTTTTATAATTAACGCACATCTATCAGAGCCGAACGCGCTGAACAAAGCGATTTTTTTTTAATTTGAAAACTTATGAAACCTCGCACACTAGCTTGCATTGAATCGGTCAAATCGCCCAAATCTGGAAGAAAACCATAAATGACAGATGATGACGTCATCGCATTTGACGCGACTGACAGTTGCGTATGATAGGTTTAAAAAACAAAGAAACAATTTCTGCGGCGTGTTCGGCTCGGATAAGTGTGCCTTCACCTTTAGAACGACTAACCTACTTTGTACCTAAGTACCAGAATCTTGATTGCTTTTAAGTGCTTGTAAACGGTTTACATTTATAAAATAAATGGCTGTTGTTTCGCGTCTTCTTTTTGAAATGAAAGTTTTTGGTAGATAACACAGTTTTAAAGAATGAGTTCTAGTTTTCTTCGTACCCTAGACTTTTCGTACACGAGGCGACGCAAATCTGCGATATCTAACCATTTTGTTTTTTTGTTGACTAGTTCCTGTGCCACTCGAGACTTCAAAATTGATGGATACTGAAGATTTGCGTAGTCGAGTATGATGATGGTGTCCAGACCGATTGTCACCTACAGCGGCCATTCTGTCTAACGAGATCAACCAGCTGCATAGGACATATTATAGTGTACAAGTATTTGCGCAGATACAGGTGCACTCTCTATTCCCTCACTCTCTTAATCCGATGGGACGGCAAACCGACACGACCAGAGAGAGATCAGGCGCAGAAGCGACATTTAAGTGCTCTCCGATGCACTAGTGTATCTATTACTAACTTCCAGACTCCGGGCTGACTTATGAAAGGTTCTCAAAACCAACAAAGCGATTTCGAGCCGACCAGGGAATCGAACTCGAGACCCCGTACACAGCAGTTGCGCTATGCGACTACTAGACCAACAAGGCAGTCAAAATAGCAAGATAGTGGCCCAATATAGGAAGGGCCTAAGACCGTGATTCAAAATCTTAAAATTAATATCCTACATTCAAATATCACGACTGAAAATAAATCCTAATCCTAATATCCTAATACTATTATAAAGGCGAAAGTTTGTATGTATGGATGTATGGATGTTTGTTACTCTTTCACGTAAAAACTACTGAATGGATTTGAATGAAACTTTACCACAATATAGCTTATACATCAGAATAACATATAGGCTACTTTTTATCCGGGTATGGAAAGTACTTCCCTCAGAAAGCGGGTGAAACCGCTGGCGGAAGCTTGTATATCATAAAATAACACGTATCGTCATACCTCGCACATAAAAAGGTGTGATATCATATTATCTCAATGGAGGCTACTCAAACTGTCTGACTTATGCAGGTTGGAGGATCCGATCCCTCCCCTCGGCGTTCTCTCTCTTTCACGTAGACAAGCAATTTGCCTATTGTTATTCAAATCGTAAATTAATTATTCATTCACGTCATTTTCAGACGTGAATTTATTTCCTGATTATTATGCCAGGAAATGCACGAAATAAGATCAGATATCTGTTCTGTTCATATAAATTGAATGTTGGGATTGAATAGCCAACAACATATTGCTACAACAATAAATAATCGATTGGATTTTTTTGTCAGAAAGTAAGTTAACATAATTTATTACCAGTGGTATATTTTATTTGTTTTAATAGCCATTTCTACAATGGACTGAAAAATAAATGTTATGCTGATTTTTAGGGTGTGCCTGTCTGTCACCAGACTGAACACTCGCACTAATCAGACATGCTTTTTGCCAGTTTATAGATAATGATACGGAACCCTTAGTGTACAAGTCCGACTTGCATTTGTTCGGGCTATTTTTCCTGAATTGGGTTTCGTTTTGAGCCGTTCCCAAATCGTATAAGGTACCTACTTTCGTGTTTTTATCAGTCGTTCGACTCAAAACCAACTGTATGGAGCATATCGACGGAACGTCTTAAAAGAAAAACAATACAATCACACATAGGAATATGCCCTTGCAATGTTTTGCCTAACTACATATATTCCAGAGTACAATTAGAAGTCAGCTTAATGATTTAACCTGATATTAATGAAGTACAAATAGCATTCCACATCCATAAGCAACACGCATTACCTACATACAGAGAACGCGAGTCCCGCCTGGAGCTACGGGTATAATTCAGTTCATTATAGCATTTCCCAACATAATAGACTTTACCTAAGCTTTGTGTACAAAATAGGATTACAGACAATCTCGTGTGACGTGATGCTTAACATACATAAATATACTATAAATAACCTTTTTGGTCTGTTTGTTGAATAGGAAGCAAAATCAATACAAATTCAGGGTTGCTAGTTAGTATTAGCGATGTGGATCTTCGCCACTTTTCGTGACACTTAAGTCGATCGGAGGGGGTCAAAACGCAATCAAGCGGAGGCATCGCTGAGGCTCTCGGTGTGTGGTCCTAAGTAGGTTTATGCCCCAGTGACCTGACTTAATGTTTCAGCATTTTATTCAGCGACACGTACGCCACCGACCCTAGCCGCCATCAGAATTTCCTTACCGAATTTCCTTAGAGACTGAAACCGAGACGTTGTTTTTGAACCCACTTCCTGTTTTATTGCAACTTGAGAATTTGAAAATGGATGGGACGATATCCATGTCAACTCGGATTGGGAAGTTCCATTTGGTTACGCGGGAAATAAGCTTCGTTGGGATCGTTTTATTTTTAGCTCCCTTTTTCACACTGTACTTTAAGGATCATATTCTTGGTGTTGTATAATGGTTTGTGTATAAACGCGGGGTTCTATGTGTATTCAGAATATAGGAATCGTGTGTTTTTCTGCACTTTCTTACGAGAAACTAAATAATTAAAATTCCAGGCATGTTTATTACAAGGAGATTTTTTAGTTTTTGTTTGATTTTCAGTTTTGTGACGGCGTTGCCTAGTTCTGTAGCGTTGAGTGCTAGTAATTTTTGTTCTAAATATTATTCTTTAATTTTGAAGTTTTTAATATTTCATGCTGCTTTTTCTTGAAGCTAGGTCATACAAACTCTTGCATTCTATATCAAAGACGCTTTACTAGAAGTCGTATCGTTCCTAGAAGTCCGTCCGCTTTTTCGCTTGATCGATTAGGTACCACATGTAAGCATCTTAGTATACGAGATATTAAGTAGCGCACGATCGAACACTACTAATATTCGAAAGCCAACACCACCATACTAACATGTAGATAAAACTGTATAGAGTGCGCTCCTCGGCATTTCGCTTGCAAATTGCTCGTCGCAGGTAGAACGAATATCATGTTACGTCATGCCGCAACGGAGGCATTAGCATATCGATGCGGGGACCAAGCCACCTGCTAAAAATGTACTCAAGAGCTGTTAGCTGCCGTTGGTCACTTACGTACTACGTCTGAATTTTTATTCGGTAACTCTATTCGAAGATTTCAGTCGCGGCCGAGGGTATTAGGGTTAACATTTTATTTCCACACACATCTTTCCTGCAGTAACAGCATGAAGATGAAGTCTTTATCTACGATTCTCTATAACAAAATATATATTTTAAAACGGTTAATACTTTTCTCTGGTAAGCATTTCCCTTGCTAACGTGGATTCACTTATCGTTTCCTAACATGACATACATTTACATTACATTGTATTATGCTGTAATATGTAGTGTTATTCTCAATAGCTTTGTTCGTGTTTCTTTCGTTAAACCATTTTGTTTTAACAAGCTTTTATTTTTCATAAACGTATATACCTGCTGCTAAAATAGATAAAATTACCAAGGGTACAATTTGAATGAAAATTTCATAACAGTAAACCGCTCGACCTAGAAGTTACAACCACTACACAACAATGTTGTTGTTTTAATTATCTACATACTTTTACTATGCTTGAACTTTATTTAGGCTATCTCCCGGAGGTATCTTGGGACTTAAATAAACGAAGATAATATGTCCTGAAATATCAAAATATTATTCCTATAGCGTCGTAAGTTCATTGATTATTTTTATTTTTATTCTGCTGAATAAATAAAAAAGTATCCCACTAATACGATCTGTTGTTTCAGATAATTTTGTAATATACCTCGTCCTCCCACGGCCCACATTTCATTATCCCATTTACAGACCCAATAGACACAGCACTTTATCTGAAACGATAATCTTCACTGTAAGAGAATACTGAATGGTTTCAATTTAATATTAGGTGATGTTCAGGCTATCGTTCGCAACAGGGCCAGACTAGATAGTTGTTAAGATAAAGAATTTAGTTCAGGAGCGGGCGCGTATTTACAAAAGCTCGACATTTACCTGACGGGGTATTCAGGTCCCGCCGTTGTGCTCGCTCCCTCAGCCGTGCTATACGATAAACGATGAAAAGACCTACCGCCGGACACTCCATTCACGTATATCATTGAGTGGCGCACGCGGGAGGTAACTATGTAGAAACCCGAGGAAACGTCGCCCTCACATTATAAAAATACGTACCTACATGTCACGGGTGACGTTTCTTACCAAGTACGTATGTAGCTACACGAATTAAGTTATAACCGAAATGTTCTTTGTAAATGTTACCAGAAGGAATTTTCCTGTCTCCTTTGAAGTCATGACATGTGTCGCGAACCCGTGAGGAAAACGGTTTCATTAAAGCTTTTTGTTTGTAACATTGAAGTTTTAATATCTGTTTTTGTCATTTTGATGAAGGTCTAGCTGCTCGCTTTTTGAAAATCTTGTAGTTTCATAATGGATAATTCATTATTCACTCAAAGAAAATCCAAGAGTATTTTTCAAACGTAGTGCAATTCAAGACTTGAAAAATCTTTTACATCAAAAACTACTTATTGTAATTGAGATATCAATGAAAATAGCACGCTTCATGAAAATCTTATGTAAACTTTCGAAGCTTTTAAATATCTATCTACTAGGAAAAAATATTAAGTAGGTACGACAACACGCTACATAAAAACCTCATTTTTTGGCAAAATAAAATATATTTCCCGAATATCTTATCAACTACATCACCCTCGGCACCCTTCTAAACACTTTTATTTGTATATGTACAAGAGTTAGTCAATTGTCCGCGCCTTCTCGCGCGTGGAGTGCGATAAACGTTGAAAAGATGAAATATAGTCCGCGGGACAGTCCACTGGTCAGCGATGTGGACTTACGGACGTATTACAGTTGTTTATTTTTTGTATATATATATATTTTTTTGGTATCCCGATTTAAGGGATGTGTTATTTACAGATTTTTGTGGACTCATCATATCAATTTACTGACACTAAAATATGTATATTTTTAAATAAAGATAATTTTATTTCACTTGTATTTTTATTTACATAATTCTGATTGTTCATTGAAAACTAACATCTACATAAATAGGTATTATGTATTGGGACTTAGTCTAAAATTACGCATGTATTTGAATTATAAATGAGTTAATAGCAGAATAATTTATGTACATACATAAATCGTCACTAATTCTATTGTACTGGTTCTATTATAAGCTGCAGATATTATTTTTTATTTCAGTGTTTGCAGTGAAACTTAGAGGTATTATTTATATGTAAAAGCATTTATTTTATATAAACATGATAAAGTATTTCTAAATATTCAATCATTGTTATTCAAGTAAAAGCTGCACGGGTCGATTGATAATAAGGTTAAGCAACACTTAGCGCGGTCCATCCCTGGATGGGCGACCATCTATGTTAAACATCCCCTGTGATTCGGAATGCACATTTGGCATATTTTGTATCGACCTACAACCTTCCACTGGTTTCCTCTATACAGAATACAGAAGATCCCGATATACAGAAGCCAGCACATCAAGCTACCTGAATCTGTAAAAAAAATCCAATCATCTTTGAACCCTATGCTTCAGCGATTAAGTTGAAAATGTATTAGGGAAATGGTAGCTGGATGTGCTAGTCATAACCGTCTGTACATAACGCCCGATGTAACTTACCGCCTGTGTATTTCCATAATTACCGTTTGGCTCGTGGATCGGAACACGTAGCTTGATATTAATTATTGTCTTAAATAATTCACTTACTATCATTTTGATAGTATTTAATTGCGAAAGCTAAGAGAATGTGTTTATTCGTTATAATGTTTTACATGGTATGGCGTTAGTAGATCATAAATAGGTAATTTCCTGTACGATTTCCTATTTAATTGTAAAAATTGGCAAATATTACTTTTCGGCCATACATGCCAGTCTCGGAGCTGTCTTTGAATTTGTTATTCAAAAATGTAAAGACACCAGCAATTTTACAGCAGTGAACGTATAGTATAGTGAACGTATTTATGGCCATATCAGCCGAAGAACCGATAACCGTTGGGGTAAACGAGTTCTAGAGTGGAGACCACGTCTTGGCAAACGTAGTGTAGGACGTCCTCAGGCACGGTGGAGTGATGACTTGCGCAAGACGGCTGGCAGGAGCTGGATGCGAGAAGCCGAAAATCGATCTCAGTGGCGTGCACTTGGAGAGGCTTATGTCCAGCAGTGGACTGCGATAGGCTGATGATGATGATGATGATGATGAACGTATAGGTATTTATTACAGCGCAAATTGTAGACATTGATATTCCACTTCAGAATTAAAAACATTGATCAAGTTTTCGATATAAAGGTTTATTTCCTAAATCGCGTATTACAACATTCAATTAGAGTAAACGTTCGATATATCTAAATGTTGGCAATGGTAATAACAGCATTTATTGACACACAAGGGGAGGTCCAATAATGAAAATATTTGTCCATTGATCGTCATTCCGCGCGTGACATCGCCGACCTATTGCCCTAATGACGTTCGATTGTTCCACTCACATTTCAGCGTGTCACGTCCCATCCAATATTATGATCTACACCGTTTTAGCTTGTATAGCGTTAATGAGTTTTTTTTGTCAATGTGTGCGTGTTAATTATGTGGGCAAATTATCGGAGATGCGGTCCCATTGGCTAATAATTGCAGCAAGGTAATGTTAATTAGAGTTTGTTCAGGCATTTGGGCCAATGTTTGTGAATCGATGATTTATGTGACCTGAAAAGTACAATGACGAACAGTAAGTTGGTGACAACATAATCATAGCAATAATAAAAACACAAGAGAATACGAAACTCCAAGTTTTGCCAGTCCCCGAGCAATTTTCTGTAAACACAGGAGAAAAGAAGTTATATTATTGAACTGAATTATTTACTACATTGAGTTATTTGTGAGTGTGAGAATTACGGTATCGGAGTTAATTAATCGATCGAATATGCAGGCATGGTGTTTGTATTAATTACTGTGAGATCTGATCCAGAACCATGCAAACATTAGCTTAGTAGGTTCTGTAGGTAATACTCACTAACTCAGGTGCAAATCCCCAGGCGTCTTGATATTTCGAAGTTGGACATAACATACTCTAAACATCAATATCCAAAATACATAATTTTCATATCAAAACGTATAATATTAGAAATTGCCTTACTGCAATAGTTTTACTGTCATTATTTCTCAATGAAGTACAGACGCCAGCATATCAACCTACCCGAAACTGTGAAAAAATCCCAATCAACTTTGAACCCTATGTTTCAGCGATAAAGTTGAAAATCTATAAAGGATATCTTCTTGATGTGCTGGCGTCTGTACAATTTAAAACATAAGATAAACAAAAAGTAATATTAAGTACTAAGTAAGTCTATACTTTTGTTTCGAGGACGATAGATAAAACTCCTTAACTGATACTTGGTAAAATTGAATACGCCTGAAGAGAATTTCTATCAAGTTTCACCCCAATATTATATTTATGAAAAATAAAAATACATAATGTTTAGGCTCCAAGGTCCACCCACTAAAAAGTTTTCATAAAAGAGTTCTATGTACCATGGGACAAGGACAGTAAAGCCCTCAATGTTATTCTTAGTAAAACAATATTTTGGGAACAAATACCGAACCATTGGAACAATAAAACTGTGTTATCTTATTCGAAAATAAAAACCGTTGATTTTACCACAATCGAAAATAATTGTCTCATAAAACAGAACGTAGGTTCTTCGCTACCCTCCATCATAATATAGGTCATATGATGGCCCATAAATACTATTATTACGTTTCCCTCGAACAAAGCTTTATCTGCGGCTCAGATAGAGGTGACGTAATATTGATGTCAGCAGATGTAAGGGAATCTCTGTAAGTTCTAACGTCATTACCTACCGTTTGTTTGATTGCTTACAGATAGCGATGATGTGAATAAGCCCGAGGCACTTTGGTCGCGTATTACTCAAGGGAACTTACATAAACGTTAAACGGGCCCATCATCACCCGCACTGAAGATTTCTGCCTTATATCGATATAATAATTCTTCATAAAACATATAAGGAGTTTGCAATTATGTGTTTTATGAATTAATTTTTATTCCGTTCAATTCGCGCAAAGAAATTTCGTGCAAAATTGTTATAGCGTTTGCAATATAGTGTTAAGTCTGTTTTATTACGCATCAACCCTAACGTGGTCCATTTCGATAACACGATTTTACAACTCAAGGGTAAGGAAGGTTGAGCTTCATCATTAAATTGAAATATATCTCGCTGCAGTGAAGTGAAGGGGGCTGGGTAACTACATAACTTATACCTGACTCTTGATAAAACTTAGAGGGAAATGTACAAAGACCGTAAATTATGGGGTAATACATTCTGGCGTACATTATTCAAATGCAGTCTCAGTGCAGTTGCCATCGTAGATCGAAGTGCTCAATGGATTTATCCTGCCCGTTGTTAATTTATTGCCGATCCAGCAGGGGGCGCGGAATAGCTTCCTGTACAAAGTTGTATCTACGGAATTTACATGTTACATTAGTTTTTTGCACGACTGTACTTCTTCATTTGTTGGCTAATGGTATTTTGTGTTAGTTAATTCAAACATTTTGAGCAATAGTGGCCAGAAGGGAAACATTCATAATACACTTTTTAGACTAAGATAAAATGGTAAAATAAAAAATCTGATTAAAAAAATACACTTTGCAGTTAATTTTAGAAGGACTTCAGTAATGCTCATTAACATCGCAATCTAACACACAAAAAGTGTCCTATATTCCATTTTGAGGCTATTTTACAGTGATTCAGCTCATAAAACTTAGACCTATTTCCGAGGCGGCTGGAGCTCTCGCGGCCTGTCACAATCGGCGCGTTCCCCAATTCCTAAGGCCTTGTGCTTTCTTCCAATGCGCTCACAATGTTCGCGTGCCCGGACCAATTTGTGTTGGCACCTTATCGCCCAGGCTAATGTTCAGTGTAATGCCACTTCCGACATGAAAACTGTTCCGAACTCATTGTTCTCCCCATCGGCTTACCTCTTTAAAATATATGTACGGATAAACACGGCCGATAGGAAGCTACCCGTTTCCGTAAATTCAGATTAAGACTTGCTAGTATTGTTGGGATTCTCATTGTTTCCTTTGTATATAGAGCTGTCAGATGAGACGATGTTTTCTCCCGTCTTGCACAATAGTATCACATAAAAGGTATTAAAGTGACGCGTCTTATTTCCACATTTCCATTTTCACTGTTTTCATATTCACGTCAAAAAGGCAACATTTTTATTAAAGAGTACAAGGATAAATCCGCGATATATTTATCGTGAATACACATATTTCGCGTGTCAGCGCAAGCAGGTGCTCGCTCAGAGTTTGTCCCGTCAGCAAACATAACAGCGTCCATTATTACAGTTGCGTAGTTTCCCTCACCTCCGCGACTCCGGTCGGCGCATCAAGATATATCGCCGATGTGAGCCACGGAAGAAAACACTTTTTCATTGATTCAGTGCCACATCTGGCGACAAAACGCCTTCGGCTTTCCATTCTGATGACCTGACTTGACATTTTTATTGCTCTCCATATTTTTGTGCGCCTCCAAGGCATTCGTCGTTTATGGAACCGGGGTAAAATATTGTGAAACTTGAAGGAGAACAGAACAGATATTATGATATTACTGACACGATATATTGAAGAACTTTTGACGGCGATGGGATGCTCGTAGCACTGGCCTTTCGCCTTTTTATCGCACTTCTTTTATCTTTTATCGCAACAGTTTGTTCGGGTGAAGTTATGCGTTAAAATTATACCGTTCCATATTGTGCCTATATATTAAGTGAAACAGGGACAAGGTTTTCGGAACTTGTGTTACTTGTATGGCAGGTACAAAAATAAACTCACGTACACAAAAATATTGTGTGTTGCTTCGGCACCGATCTCGTAACTAAACATCGAGTTCGTTCTCTCATAGTTATGAACAAAATACAAAAACTTATTTTCTTTTTCCGAAAAAATAAACAATTGCTAAAAACAATTAAAGTTAGAGTATTGTTTAGATAACAGATATTATTATATGTGTAAAATATTATATTCACACACATTGACCATATAAGATTTTACTATCATTTGTAAGTTTTAGGCACGTTAATTGATTGATTTAACATCAAGAACTAATTCGTACTTACTCGTTTGTTTTTACGAAAGAAAACTTTTAGCTGAGAACTGTCAAACTTCGTGACGGGCCGCTCTTCTAACAAAATACAATTTGTCATGATTGATCAAAGAAGTTGGCCTAAACAAAGACAGATCCTATAACAAAGCCGTCTTTTGTCAAAGAATTTTTTGGTTACCGTATTGAAGGCTTTTAAGAAGTCAGACGTCTGTCGGTGCCGGCTAAAAGTTACGGAAAACTTTTACGGCAATTATTTTTCGATTTTTTTGTTGAATTCATTATGATATGACTTGAGCTGTAGTTAATGATAAATTGTTCAATGATACTTGATGAATTAATGAGCTATTATTTTTATAACAATAATTTCAACCTTGGGTATTTTCCTCGAACATTATTTATTCAAGTGCGTGAAGTAATATACATATATATGTACATATTTTTAACCAATGTTCATGTTGTTATCGAACCAAAAACCGATATAGGTAGTCAGTTGGTTATGGACATAAGTTATTCATGCGACAAAAATTGGTCTGTAGTGGGTTCATTTTAATATAAGCGCGGGTTTACATAACGTGTAAAAAATATGATATTATTTACGATAAAAAGATTATTAATATAGGCAATTATATCTTCAAAGCGTTTCTTAAGTAGAGGTTGTATTTCCAAATGACTGTAAACATACTTAATGTTTCTTTCAGGCCACTCGGTTTGGGGAATAAACAGGGTGATAAATATTCATGAGGAAAGTAAGCCTTCTTGTCATAGGCCTTGAGACTCTGATGGATGGCGAGCGTGCTTGACGGTTATTATAGCTAAACACATGTTCCTTTATATATGCAAGCAAAAAAAGGTCTAATGACACCAAATTTTGGCAAACTCTTGAATGAGATAATTGAAAAGAAACAGGTTTTTAGTATAGAAAGCAACACGCATTACTTTACACTATACATATACGAATCCCTTGTACACGATGTTCATAAACTTTTAGATGGTCATTGTTTTTTAAGTTCAAATATTTATATATGAACTTATAAGAGCAAAGGTTTTTCTAAACTTCTCACAGTCTTATAATCAAGACAATGTAATGTAAATTTATTGTAAGTAAATATTTTAATTAACAATATCATAATGTGACGAGACCCATGACTGACATATTTAAAAAAAAATAACATAAAGAATTTTTTCCTTTCCATTCAAAGGGTTAATTTACTGTGTAGGACTCAATCCATTCTAAAAGTGTTCACGATTATATCTTATTTAAAAATAAATTAAATCACACCCAATATTTATTTTCAGCACTCGAATCGTGAACTCAATAAAAGCGCACTTTGATGTTCAAACATTGTGCAATATTAGTTAACCCTGCTATGCCTGACCTATTTCGAGTTTTGACTGTTTCCGAGAGGCAATTCATCATCGTCTTGTCAAACTTTTATTAAGTGCGTATTCAATGAAATAAATCCCTTTGTAGGTATCTGTATCTGTAGAAAAATGCAGGGGCTTGTAAATGCTCTAAAATACCGTGAAATTTGTTTCAAAATGTTTCGCAGTTTATGTTTACAGCGTTTGTGCAGATACAAGCGTTTGTGCCGTGGTTGACGTTCCTATTCAAAAAGCATTATAAGCGATCGTATTAAGATCGTGATGTGCGAAGTTTTATGGAAGTTTTTCTTATAAAATAGACCTTCGGGGCTAACAGATTTCGTTTATTTAAGCGATTAATTTTTTTATCATGTCTTATATATACTATAAAAAACTGTCTACATTGTGAGTAAAAAATAAAAAAAATGATCAAAATGTGAAAATAGTGTAAAAGGCCACCTTGCCTCCAAATAAACATCGCTTTAAAATCTCATATGGAAAAATTTGTTCATAACATTAATCCCCAAAACGCGACGTTGCTAAAACGTTGTATTGGAGTATTTTTGGCACATCGATCTTGTTGTTCCGCAGCCAAATAATGAGTTAAGCGCTTAACATGAACCGCATCCGCTTTGAGCCGTAGCCAATGGTTAGCTGATTGATTTCCTTAAAGCGAATCTATCAGCGATTTCCGCGTAAAAAACGCTTACCGATGCTTTTGCTTGGCGCTGTTTGTTTCAAAAACCAATCGGATTTCGTCGGCATGAGGCGTTTCAGATAAGAATTGTGTTTATTTTCTAGTTTAATATAATTTACATATGCTATGAAAATTATTGTATTGCTTTTAGTTTTCAGACTGTAGCCTAACTTTGATAAGAAAGCCAACAATGGACTGTGGACGTAACTTATTTCTAGCACAAGTCGTACTGTTCTAAAACGAACCATACATAGTTTCATATGCAGGCAGCCTTCAACGAAATACTAGGTATAGTTTCATTTTACAGTCCATTGCATTTCACTGTCAGTTAAATGGCACCGAAGAAATATGGTAACGCGTAATAGAACGCGAACTCTAACTGCATGTCCTGGCCCGCTCACTAGCGTATTTAGGTTGCACGCCACACGAATTTGAATATTGACAGCTTTAGTTATTGACGTTTAATTAATTCATAAATTCATCGGGTAGTACGCTCTGGTGTGAAACTTTGGCTTCCTGTCGGTCGTCAGTTTGATATTTCCCGTAAAATGACAATTTAATTTTACTGCATGATTAGTTGTCGCGTGACAATATTCGTTAGTTGATGATAACCCAATTTTGACGAAAATTATGTTATTACCAACTAGTTGTGAATTTAAATTGACACATACTGTCAGACATCAACTGTTTTAATACACAACGCCTACCGATCTTTAATTGTTCACTATGAAACGAACGGTTGGTTTCGTTCGCACTTTTTATGAAGTCTCAGATGGCAATTTATTTTTCAAGTTCATTCAGCTAGTTTGATTGGATTTCTTTACCGTGGATTTTTTGTTGTCCAAACTTTTTGCGTTACGACCAGATCCTTAATACGCATTCGTGGAAGAGATGATATTTGATTTTTGTGAGGGTTACAGATATATAAGCCTCCAATAATAAAGTATAAATGATGAGGGGCGCGGTGGGGTTGGTCGGTGCGAGTGATCCATCGCAGGCCCACGAAGATTTATGATAAGAGCCCAACTTACGGATGTCGCCACCCACTGCGCAACGTCTTGGCTCGCGGTGCCCCTGGAGTAGGTAAGGGTTACTTTAGACATCATTTTTCATCTACTTACCTTGAAAATGCTATTGTTTTTATTTAAATCATATTTAGTCGTATTTGAATTTGTCAATGTACGATACTTCCCGTCACTCAAAGGCTGGCCTTTATTTCGCCTAAAAATTACGCATGTCCACGTGGGATATTGTGGCAATGCTGTCAGCCTATTGAGAACAGTGCTGGGAGACAGCAATGAGGCCCAATTTATTGATGCCATTTTGTTGTTTTTCTCTGTTCTTAAAATATGTATTTACAAATACCACGAGTTCTCTCCTAGCAACCTCCTACACTAGTTCAAGCTGAAAAAAAAACGTAATTAAAAAGTGTATATCAACATGTACATATTTGAAACTTATTTATCACGATTATATCCTAGAACGCAATAGTGTTTCGGCCAAACACACTTCAATATTCGTACGTATTTGCTTTCTGATAATTAACAATTGAT
The DNA here is from genome assembly GCA_958496145.1 of Heliothis peltigera. Lineage (NCBI taxonomy): Eukaryota > Metazoa > Arthropoda > Insecta > Lepidoptera > Noctuidae > Heliothis > Heliothis peltigera. The sequence continues at coordinate 6,365,973 of OY292333.1, forward strand.
GGGTTGTGCAATCAAATATTGAACCGTCAAATAACCTCAATTAAGATACACAAACAATAAAATTAAATTACTTGGAACAGCTAAAACCTAATCATTAAAAACTCGTAAAACAGCGGCTAAAGCTATTTTCACCACATTGCACAAAAGTTAATATTCTACTCATTATTCTCTCACATTTTTCCTTTGAGCAACACATTTGAGCATAATTTTTGCCGACAAAGTTCACATTACCCGGCAATGTTAACATTCTGTGGCAGATTAACAAGTAATCAGTACAAATTAGTGAGCCAGCTGACCTCTTGTAATGCCGCATTACATTTTGCATTAATTGCAGGTTAGAAACTCATTTGGCGATGCATGAAAGCTTTACAAATCGTTTGTAAAATTGTGCACATTTATTTTGTGTGGTCGTTTTGTGATCGTTGAAAAGTGAAGCGCTGTATGCCAGTCCTAATATTAAATTTGCTTTTGTTTACGTATTGTTTAGGTGTATGAAATTATTCAATTTCAAATTCATTTTATGTATGATGTTTGGAATTACTATTTTTTGGTGGAAAAATGCTGTTCAGTATATTATTTATATCTCTTTTGAAATCACGCGTTTCCATATTAAGGAGCAAGTATTGAGGTGACCAATTTTCTTCAATATTTTCGCAAACTAAGAATTATACATAAAAGCAAATAAGTAAGTAAGATTTCCACCCAAAATATAGAATATTTGAATTTGGAATTCGATTTATGTTTACCATGTCTACCGACTGGGGAAGCGTCGTGTTAACATAGGCTAACGGGTCCGAACAATGCTTTCCACGCGGCCTGTACAGATAAACTTCGGAATGGTCTCAGAAATAGTGCACACAGAAACAGCCCCACATCCGCTAATATCAAGGACTAAAATTGCGCACAACCATCCCTCAGCCCGAATAATCATTCATGTAAATGGCATGCGTCGGAACCAACATTACGTAGTTTGCCCTCGATACGAGAGGCAAGTCAGGATGAATGGATTAACCGAATCCTGCGTTGGTAATACCATTGTAAACCCATATTTTAATGTGTTTATAAAACAGCTGGCCTAGCTAATTTATTAATGAGATAGTTTTTTTAATGAAAATTTTAAAAATAAGTATTGACACAATGTTTGTGTTTTTGAATGTTTTTTATGAAATATTTAAAAACGTAATTATAATATGTTGAATAAATGAAAAAAAAATAGTTATAATTAAAAAAAAAATTAATGAGTAATATCTATTTTTTAAGATCAAAATATTCAAAACATTTTATTAAAATAACGCGTAGCAAATAATTTCACTAACACATTTTCCCGGGAGTTCGCCGACAATAATGAAATGACGGGCTAACGTACAGAAATATTCGTGGTACGCGTGACGGCTTGTGTAATGCACACGTCCCGTGACGGCTCGGCCCAGCTGCTCTATCATTGCTGAAATATTTCGCTAAAAAACATTCACTTTGTCCACAGAATATGACGCGTCCATATAACCGCGAAATTTTATTACGTGCTGCTTACGGGAGGCTGGTCCATTCTCGCTTTGCCAAGTCAGGCGTACTACACGCTTAGCTTAACGTAATAACCACTGGCTAATGTTCTGATTACGAGATGCTTGATTTACACGATATTAAATTATAATTGTTAATTCAAGTTTGTTTTTGTACAGAATACCCAAAGTATAAACTTACTGTTACTTCATTAACAGTTTCTATAGATTTGAGTAGCTTCGGTAGTTAGTAATTTATTTACGGAATGTCGAAGGTCGTGTTGTTTATCTAAGTTACTGCTTAAAAGAGAGATAAAAATGTAAAACCGTTAGTTGTAATCGCGGCGCGGGCTACGATGGACTTCAACAACAAAGTTATCGTGATCACCGGGGCGAGTTCCGGCATCGGCGCAGCTGCCGCCCTATTGTACGCCAAGCAGTCAGCCAAACTTGTGTTAGTTGGGAGAAATGAAGAATATTTGAACAAAGTTGCGGAGCAATGTGAAGATACAAAAGGAATTAAACCTCTGGCTATCAAAGCGGAGTTGTCCAATGACGAAGATGTGAAAAATATTGTAATACGTGCAATAGACACATTTGGCCGCATCGATGTTCTTGTCAATAACGCAGGTGTTGGTGTCAAAGGCAGCATATTAGAAGGAGTGGAACTACTTGACCGTGCTATGGCAACTAATATGCGGGCAGTGTATCATTTGACCAGTTTAGCGGCGCCACATCTCATCAAAACAAAGGGCAACATAGTGAACGTATCGAGCGTGGCGGCCTTACGACCGATCAAGGACGTGGATTATTTGCCGTACTGCGTATCGAAAGCGGCTCTCGACCATTTTACAAAGTGCGTTGCTGTGGAGTTGGGGCGACACGGTGTTCGAGTGAACTCTGTCAATCCCGGTGGCACAAACACACCGTTTGCAGAAACAGCAGGTTTCACCAAAGAGCAGGTTGCAGAGTTATACAAAAGCCGCAGCTTATTTGTATCCATTGGGTAAAATGGCGGAAAGCGAGGAGGTCGCTGACCTCATTCTTTATCTATCAAGCGATCGCGCGCGCAGTATCACGGGCAGTATTTACGTTATAGATAACGGGGAAATATTAGTGTGATGTTATTTTGTAATATGTATTATATATAGATATGATTGTTTATTTCTAACTTGCTTTAATTAGGTGATTTATGTAAGTGAAATATTTCTTACAAAGTAGTATTAATGTAAATGTAGTGCTTACAAAAACGAATACACTATACATATAATATTGAAAAGTATTTTATTAAATGGGTTTGTTGGTAACCCCACATACAGTAAATAATAAGCATCTAAAGACTCATGCGACAAACTATTTCCTGATTTACTTTTACTTAGAAGGAAAATAAACAAACTGGCCTCTGTAAGCAAGCCATATACTACAAAGAACAAGAACGTAGTACGTGTAAGAAAGGATATAGGGGCTAACATAAACAGGTCAGTAAGTAAGTCCGTAAGCTCAGCTAATATAGTTCCTGTTTTCTTAGCCATTAGTCTTAATATTGCATGCAGTAAACTGGAATGTGCGCGAAGCAAAGCAAAACTTATGGTGGACGCAAATGAGGACTTTGGAATTGATACACGGAGGATGTGGGGACATTAAACTGAGGAATGGCCTAAGTTAAAGGTTGTAGAAATGGCCTTATACCAACTGTGTACCATGATAAAATATTATTGTCGTAGGCGGTTAAATATAGGGGTAATATTGTTTTGTTATCTGCGCCTAGTATTGTTGCTAGTGTTTATACTGCCATAAAATTTTCGAGACATTGTGTAGCGCTTTCTTGAACGTGTATTTATGGAACAATAATTTTGGTTCATTGTTCCGTTATTATTTTAGTCTTAGAAATAAGAAGGTGTTATTCTTTACCGTGGTTTGTTGCCATCATGTTCATCTGTTATATTACAGGTATTACATGTACCACCGTTCTTTGGATTGTTTATTACGAGAAATTTTCGTAAGTGAATGATATATATTTTATATTTTTTGTCGCAAAAAATAATTTTCACAAAAGTACGTATAGGTGAGTAAATTAAGTAGTTAAAGACATAGTCAGCAAAATAAGAATCGTATGAAACCCGTAAGGAATTATATATATTTTGTATATAGTTATATATTTTGCAGAATTTTTAAACCTATTTGTAGCCTACGAGATGCCCTGTTTATGATAATAAGTATGCGACTCACTTAATACCTAAGGCGACAAGCTGAGTCATTACCAAAGCGATAATAAACAAAATTAAGTGTGATTTGTAATGCTATTAGGAAATTGTTAGGGTCGTTACTATGGTAACGATAAGTTCGAACTTCGAACCCCTCGGAGCACAGGATGCTTAGCTAAGATAACGTTCCGTATTTAAATTAATGTATAAAAGTAAGCTATATTGAAGAAAATAGTAATTTATACAAAATAATGACACGAAATAAGTATAAAAAGTACAGAATAATACATAATTATCACACATTACACGAAATCCTGAATGTATTATGACTTCATTACTTACTTATGACATTTGTAACCGTAACGCAGACGAATATTTTTCGAGAGTTTGTCGCTGAGCTTTAATAAATAAATAATTAAATAAATAATGTCGCTGTTCAAGCTCTTTGTGGAAGGAGGGATCGTTGCGTGAGGAACGTGAGAGTCGCGACCCTCGGGGGATTTGCGAGCGTGGATTTTTCAATTTTTATTTGCGCCTGTAAGTGCTAGCGGTGTATTGGAGACTGAGAATGGTTTCATTCACATCCACGCTAGTTTTCGGTTTTTGGTAAATATCAGCGTCCAAAGCCAATGTCAGCTGGCTGTTTGCTGATGCTGTTCTGTTCTACGGATTGCTTTTGAAAAATCCGGCCGCAAAGCACGTTCGTAGCTGCGTGACCAGCACGTCCCGCGGCCATTCGCTTAACCAAACACAATCGCTTCGTATTTTAATATTACGTATGTTTCTATGTGGCGAAACCTTTTCCCTTTGCTTCGCAACCGTACTGCGTTGTGTTATTAACAATTTTCAGGGTTCGTTTTCAGTCGTTAGAGTTTTCACAGACGTAAACACTTCATGAATCACTGTGCGACTGAAATAACGCAGTTTTTGCTTTGTCGTGAAAATTGAACAATATTTCTTCATTCCCATATTCTGGCATGGACTTGTTATTTTTTACAAATCGGGCATATGCATATATGAACTTAGTCGTCATAATGAAAATTTATGATCGGGGACAAAATAAAAGAAACCATTTTTTTATATCTATGTACGTGCGTATCGTCGCAGGCATACATAATTTTATTTGCAACTTCATCGAAGAATAAAAGGAAATGTTACGTTTGTTCCAGTTCCGTGTTATATGCAAAAAAAAAAATATATTTACTACTACTTACTAAAAACGTTGCTGTATTTTTTCGCTTTCAAATTAGTTAACATTCACCGGTGAATAAGAAATAGTTTGTTAGCCCACTCGGTAACCTTACCGACGTACTTTAATAAATTTGGTACCTACGCATTCAAGGCCGTCAAATAGCGAGCATGCGAACTTAGACAAAAGCTCAGGGTACTGTAGGAACTCATTGCGAAAGGAAATAAAAGATCAATCGCGACACGAGAAATGAATTTTATGCAACATTTTGTACAGTTGGCTGCTTTAACGGGCGTATGATGTAAATGTAATAAAGCAAATGGCCCTTCTTCCCTACTTGCGTGTGGATGCCACTCCATGAGTCGCTGTAAAATATTTTTATGCTTTATTAACTTAATGTTGCTATGTTACTTCCTGTACGTAAATAAATCTACCTGGATATTTTTCTTTTGCGGTGAAAAAGCGTTCGCTTAGTCAAGCAACACGTGAAAATTATTATGTCGTTATCTGATCTTGTCTCTGTAAAATATTGCGTTATTAGTGTTATGTAGGGTAGCCGTCAGAGAGAAAACAAAAACAAATGAACGTGCATTGTTATGTTGTGGGTTAAGGGTGTAACGTATGATGCGTATTGTTTCATTATTAACACACAGGAACGGTCGCTTCCCTCATTTCCAGTGTTGTGGGAAATCTTCTCGTCTGCCGTTACCATCTGCCTTCGAGTAGTCCGTCTTAGCCGTAATGGATGGTTTCATTTCCCTCCCCTTTCGTTCAAATGATCTGTACCCTTCGTCTATTAAGAACCATAGCCGCTTGACGGATTGCTAGTGTTTACATTTTCAACTTCTCCCTCCGAAACACTTAATAATTCGCTGGAAACGTTTAATTCATTTGAAATTGAGCATTAAACATCACTTAAGTGTTGAAAAAATGTTGAAATCCACAAGCAAACTGTCTTGACACGATCGACAATAATTAGTTGGAATGTTGAGTACGGAGGAAGCTCAAGATTGATGGCACAGGCACAAAGGTCTGTCGGTGATAAATTGCCCAATATTAGGTCATGATTTGGGGTGGGTATTTGCCTATCGTCTTCACTATCGGCCTTGCATTTTTTGTAAGTAGGGTTGCCGTCAATGTAAAGTGAATATGAAATGAGCTTAGTTAGGTTTAGACAAACGATGTGCTAAGTTGTGTTTGAAGGGCCGTGCGGATTTTCTTCCTTTTGTATTATTATTAGTTGATTTAGTCTCCCTCTTTTATTCAACGTTATTCCCTCGCTAGCGAGGATTGTGACCCTTAGTGGTCCTTTATCCGGATTGTCTTTTAAATCTATTTTCACATTTAACTCGCTGTATTAATGTTTCTCGAACAGATTGTATACCTTCAGCGACGCATAGGGCTCGTTTGTGAGACTTAAGCGTTAGGTTCCTGAAAGGGTAGGGACTCAATATTTGTTCAACAAAATTGTAATTCATAATACTGCGAGTAGTAACTGGCGGCCACACACCACACCTTCCTATATGAAACTTAATATAACATGCTTAACTATTCAACGGCACACCCCGAACGCAAATCAAAATTTAAACTAATACGTGTAACGCAGTTCTACGGCAACTATTACCTATTAACATTCCCCTAATACGTTCAAATGTCTTTGAATCTGTGTGTGAGAATTGATCGGACGTAGAGCGGCAATCCGGTCGCTCAGCTTATGCAAAATAGCCCTTATTATACCGAATTTATGGTTTGGATTCGCCCTAAGTAAGATATGGTACACTTATTTCGGTTATTATTATGCAAATCATGTGCCGCGGAAGTGCCCGACGTTACCTAGTTTAGACTTACTAGAGAGGTGAATTATGATAAATGAAATTGGCGTGCTATTCAGATGACGACCTCGTCTCAAACACTTGATGGAATATGTTGCGATTTGCTGTTCAAACTTGTTCATGTTACGTACTTATCAAATTGAGTAGTGCAGTCTAGTTTGAGATGTTTTGAATTTCGAACATTCGATGGTATTTCTGCGTGCATTGAAGTTCTGCTGTCTGACTTCTGTCTACTTTTTAACCGACTTGAAAAAGCAGGAGGTTTTCAATTCGTCGGTTAGTTTTTATATTTTTTTTGTTGTTTAAATGCACTGTGGTATCTTAAACGATTTTTTTTTATTCTTATGAAATATCTTAAGATGTTTGTAAAATAAAACTATTTCCATTGTATCTATATTTACTACTGGTACATAAGACTCTAACATAGGATGTCCATTCACCGTTATTTAGTATTAAACCTTTTATTCGATATAGTATCACAAAGAAGGTATTACATACAAGGGCTTTCAACCTGAAATTGGTTATCTTTAATCTGGCGAGGTAGGCGTACTATCGTGTAGATACAAACTTACTTAGACATGTTCAGAAACCCCATTATCCAGACACAAGGCAGTTCGTTTGCAACTACAAACACCATCCGAAATTTCGGCAGTACCTAGTGACATAGTTTGTGTTTCATCAACCGCTGAAAGGGCTCCACGGGCCGGCCTATTCAAGAGAGAGGATGCGCAAACAACGCTCCAGATCACGTATGTTTACGATCCTCTAATTTCATCCAATCACTGTCAAGATACGGAACACTACATCCACTAACTACCTTATTTACTTTAGAACACCCAGCATCTTAATCGCTTCATTAACCAAAATTTAGTCGGAGTGTTTTATTTTAGTGATCGCCAACAATGCAATAAAGTTTACTTTTACGATTACAGTAACACGCTTGTTCTCGCTAAGTTTTATAGGCTTAATTCAGTTATAGCCTGTGTTTTACGACGTCGAAAATGTCGGTTATCGCCCTTTAGCGTTGAATAGTTGGCTAACTTGACAAAAGTTCATTTTGCCGGGCCGTTCATTATCTTCGGCTGACAGATTTGCGACGTCCGCTCCATCAATCCAATTAGGTGAAATAGAGAAAAATCACGAAATATTTCAAAGACTCTCGGGGCTGTATGCTGGGGGGATTATTATATAATAATTTTGAAAATATCTGGCTATAACTATAATTTAATAATAAGCCTATCTTACTTTGCCAAAAATTACTTTGAACAAGGAAATAATACTTTTATCGACTAGGAATAACATAAGTATTTCTTAAAGCTTACTCGACCGGTACATAGAAAAGGGACTTTCCTTTTTCATTTCAATGAACTACTTCAATATATTATCGCAGCTGGAACATCAAAGCTTACCTTACGTTGGAGATGTGTGTGAAAGACATACTTAATTTACTTTGCGCTGGAAATAAGCTCGTTCCGCCATACCATCTGCATTTTTGCGTATACCATTTTACCGACCAACTTACATAATAAATGAGGGTTCAGCGCCAAAAACGGAACTAATGGTGTGTACTCAAACCGACATGAAAAAATACTCACGACCACCATTAATTTTCATTTCGTTCTATGACCAAGGATTGGTGTCTTAAGGGAAGCAAGTACGAGATACGGGAGCGAAAGTCATTTCATTCGTGTGCGAGATAGTTTTTCCTGGAATAAGATTTGCTGAAATCTGTGCGAGACATTTTACTTGATTAAATTCCTCCATTTTTGTATATTAGCGCTCTTAAGGTAAAACTGTACAAACAGGTAAAGTTGGACAAATAGCTTGACATTGTATTACGCTAATTCGTCTAAACTCATAAACAATATTTAAGCTTTACTTAATTTTATCACCAGCAGGAATTTCAATGTACATACAATGTATTGCACTAGTATTGGTAGTAGACAGTCGGTGATCTGATAGTACGTTTGTCAGTGTGTTTGTGTGTATTTCCGTTAGTTCTTCATGTTCAAATTTGGCGGTAATATAGCTTCAACGACGCATAACACATAAGCTACATATTATTAAAGCAGTGACACATTACCTAAAAGTGATATTTGAACTTTATGTTTCAGTTAGTTAAGTTATATAAAATCTTCATATTTTCTGACTAAAAAAAAAGTGCTATAAAACTAAGTTGGTCAGAGTAGCATAATTTTAAGAAGAAACGAATCGGGCGCTCTCAATAATTTTTCAAGAATATAAAGTTTGACAATATTGGTGGGGTTAGCAATTATCATTTAAAATCATTGTAAACTTGTGCGACCAATGTTCGGCATGATTCCGGCCGAGAAGCTATATGAAATTACGTCTACATTATGTTGGAATTACGTGCGAACAGATGAACCTTAGTCGAGCCCAAAATTGGAGGATAACGCGCACATAGTAGGTATGCGACTGAAGTTCAGTTGAATCAGGCAGCTCTGCCACGCCCTGAGTGTCCATCCTTTGAAAATATTTAGTTCGCCTTTGTCAGCGCACAACGCATCTGTTTTGCTGTGATATTTAAAACTTAAATCCTCTATGTTTAACACACAAACCACTGTCTAAGTTTTACGCTTATTGTGTGTCATGCAGCCGAATACTTCCGAATACTGATAACGCTCGCAAAAAAGTCGCACCAAAATATGGTAATTTCACACTTTTCTTAATCAAATTTGGACTTACTTTTTTAGTATGATGTTAAAGGATACAAGAACGGTAATGCAAGTTTAGTATTTTTCCTTGCCACGCAGACGACGTCGCGGGCAACAAATAGTAACTTCATAAACATTAAATTACAAACAAACATATCAATTACTATACATTGTAATGTAGTATAGAACATATCCATTACCTGTACAATTGAATAATTACGTGATGTTTAGAATGCAAACTCCGGATTGTATTTACACATCCCCGAAGCGGACTGCCCGCATATTATTATATTATGTATGGTAATTTATGTAGGTGTACCTATGTATGTTGAATTCTGACGATTTAATAATCGTACTTAAATCAATAGACTTCAGACAATGACGATATAATGTGTCTCAACACAGATAGATTGCTATTTGTTTTTACTATATGTTTAATAGTAAAAGTAGTACGTAACATTTTCGTTATTATTTTTTTATGAATATTTTATTTATCATGTTTAATATACAAGGTATTTTGTTTTCTCAAATATAGCTGCGTTCCATCAAATTAATTGACAAAAAGGCGAGCTTCACCTATATCTCTTTATTACTCCGAACAAACAAAGAATAAAACATCGGCCGAATAGCAAGGTATGTAATTTATCAGCCAGTGTCCTTCTAAGGAAGAAAATCCTGGCAATCACTCTTAGCAATTATCCTCGATTTTTTTGGGAAGAGACTAATAAGTTGAATGGACTGAGCCGTGAGACGCGAGGACGTGGAATTACTTGATTTAAGTAGAAAGTAAGTTTAGACTTATAAAAGGATGGTATTAAGAGACTTCTTCATTTCTTTCAGGTTTATATTGTCAATGCGTATTCTACAACCATACCTACACATATATTTATACGTATGATACTAGCTTCTGCCTGTGGTTTCACCTACGTACCTAGGGAACTACTTCGCTTAAGCCTTCCTCGATAAATTGGCTAGCTAACACTGAAATAGTTTTTCAAATCGAGATAAACGCGTTCAAACAAACATACAAAATTTTCAGTTTTATAAAATAGTTATAAATTTAAACAACAGGCAGAGAAGACCTATGTCGAACTGCGCTGTTTCATAAAATGTGTCTATGATGATTGAAGTTAGTTTGAGAAATTCTAGTCAGATAAAAGCGAAGCTGTAACTTCAAGTACTAATACCAGTGACATTTATGTACATGTCATCACAAACATTTGAGCTTATCTACGTGCTATTGAATCAACATCAGCCTTAGTTATTGTCCGACTTCGCCTCTTCTCATACATAGAAGGTATTAGCGTTAATCACCACTCTTGCTCAAGGCGGATTAGTGATTTTAGACTTAAAAGTTCATGTTTCCTTAAGATGTTTTCCTTTACCTTTACGCAGTAGAAAAGTTACATACTTGCTTGACTTGAATGTGCACACTCGTACAGACGCGAGCACATCGAGCTACTTTGAACCATATTCTTCAGCGATAAAGTTGAAAATTTATTAAGGAAATTTGACAGATTGTACTTGAGAGGCGAGTGCTATAACCAATAGGCTATCATGACTTTTACACAGTACAGTATATCATTGTCAAATCTGAAATTGATGTTGACAGATTACAAATTATCTTGTCAGAGTAATTAAGTGCACGTAGCTGATCACATTTATCTAATTAAGGGATTACTGTATCACCATAATTAAACGCATAGTTAGATAATCTTACTCTAGCATGAATTCCATTCTAGAAGTTCGAAAATACATAGAAAATGTAATACATTTTAAACTTTAAACTTATATTTTTCTTGTAAGATAATAATATTAAAACAGACAAGCCTACTTTCTAGAACTCTAAGAACAAGCTTGACTCTTTAATAGAATATTCCTAGTTTAACTTTAACTTACAGATTTAAGCCAAGGAAAGTCTGTCTGTACTACTTGATCTTATTATTATAAAAAAGTTATAAGCAGAAATAAATTTCGCTGAGTGGAATTAATTTACAATGAATTTTCATTAAATTTGGAAATGTAAAACTTAATAAAATGTTTCAGGGCACTTGACACATAATTAAAAGACCCGTAAATATTTATAAACTAATAAAAACATTATTTTGGTAAAGTAATTACTAAATTCGTGTTTTAATTTATCACAATAATTAATTATTTGTAATGGTGGATTTGTTATTTAATGTTTGCATATGAATTTAGTTAGTAATTAAATAATTTAATTTAATATCTGGTTTATCGTAATCCTGTCTTTTACTATTTTAAATAGCCTTATAAATGTAAATATCGGAGCGAAGGTATTTCAGTAGCACAGTCGATAATTGGATCGTCATATCACTTCTAGGAAGCTGTAACAATGTAAACCACTCAGAGCTTCGATATTGCTCGGCAAGTTAATAATTATGAAACTTAGCTAATTGTGACTCCTTGGTGTCTTTTCATAATATGAATATTTGTTAAAGTTTAAAACATAAACTTATGAAATTATCTAAGAAGTAGTAACTGGTAGTACCCAAGTTATTTAAGCCTCAAGCGGCGGAAATATATTGGCCTAATTGGTAACTATATTTTCGACTCGCTTGGGGTCGAAAACCTCGGGTTGTGGGGTCCGAATGCACCTATTTCACGAGATAGCCGAGCTGCTGGTTGACGCTTCCCGTGGCCCAAAGGCTGGCTAATACTTTGCACAAAGAATAGGCATTGCCATTCAACGTGGCGATGCTCCAGCCTGTTGGGCGCGCTCCCAGTAGACAGCGATGGGGACAAATTTTTCGTGCCCAACATAACAACAAAATTTTATTTATTTAGCTATTTTGTAAATATTTGTGTCATTCGAAAATTATAATTATGGATATGTATAGTTAAAAAAAAATAGTAGGGTAACTATCGTAATCTATTAAGGCGTGTGTAGTAAATTAAAGCTATATAAATTTAGACATCTAAAAGAAAACGTATTCATTTCAATCCAAAAAAAAAAAGAAATATAGGATGCATATACTACATATTGGGGGTGTATGTTGGTTCATCAACAGTAATGACCCCGGTAACAAAGCACCTGTAACACGTGTACAATTTGTTTGTGTCAAACCGCTCTCGTTAATTCGTTTTCTACTAAACAAAGCCTGGTTGTCATTGATTTTTGTTTTTGTTTTCACTTTGGACTCTAGCTATTTGTAAATATACTTGTAATTGGATGAGGATGTTTGTGATTGATGGCATTGCTATTGTTTTGTTTCAAGATCTATTTCGAGATTTTTTAAGTAACTTTTTGCTATTCATTCTGTGTACTGTTTTCGCGCTGCCCGTCTGTCTGTTACTAGATTGTATCTTATGAATCGTGTTAGCTGGACAGTTGAAATTTTCACTGAACATCTCTTGATATTGCAACTGTGATTCGAAAAAAATTTAAAACAAAATAAAACAAATATGTAAGAGAGGCCTGCGGGTTGTTCACAAGAGTTACCGTGGCCCTGACACACAGGGACCTCCAGAAGGAACATAGTGGGTTTTAGTCAGTAAGAGAATGACACTCCCTTCAGTTGCACCCTCAGCGGGAAGGTCATTTGATGATTTCCCAATAAAAAAGGCCACTACACGAAACAGTGATTTCTTGCGGTATTGTAACCTTTGTTAGTTAATACGACTTGCACTCGATCGGTGTTTGCCATACATGATTATGTACTCTAAAGTTAGCAAGATGACTTTTCCAGTGCTTCAATTAGGCCACGTCAATCTCACGCTATGTAGGTAATTGGATGCTTGGCAGTGCTCACTACACGGTACGAGTACCAGCCTACTTGTGAATATCAGACTCGTTCTGCTATTAAATCGTAAGTTTCTTTGCTTTTTTTTGCAATGCTTTCACGGTTAATTAGTTATAAGTGAATTATGAGGCATATACTACATCAAGCTACACGAAACTGTGAAATGCCAATCAAATTTGAACTATATGCTTCAGCAATAAATTTGAAAATCTATTAAGGAAATTTGACTGATTGTAGTAGCTTGATGTGCTGGCGTCTGTACCTACTAATACTACTAAGCTAAATTTGTTTGATTGGTTTATCGCGATAATCGCAGAAACGAATGGTCTGATTTGAGAAACTATTTTAGTTTAGGATACTTCATTTACCGAGGAAGGCTTTAAGCTATTTGTTATCCGGATGCGCGAAGTAGTTCTCACAGGATTTGGGCAAAACCGCTTGTGAAAGTTGGTAAGAACATACCAGCCTAAATAAAACAGTTAATACTTGTCCATGCTCCGTAATGGCGCTCTGCGTGCGTCGTGACGCATATCAGAGTGTCGGTAATACGGGCGATCTGTTTGTGACACGTCGCGCGGCACTAATGCGGTTATCTGATCGTGATGCGACTTGTTTACGTGTGCGACCTGCGGTCCCGGTGCGAATGATTAACGCGTCCAGTGGTACAATACCTGGAAAATATCAGACGCGCAAGATATTGTGGTGTCGCTCGACGGGGAACAATGATGGGGTTACATTAAGAACGTGAGTCCTGAAAGAGGAAAAATGAGGGCCCACGTGTACTTTTTAAATAGTGGTAGTAAAAATGGGGGACCTATCTTTATAAGATTATTTAAGGCGTAATACTATAATAATAAAACTTTTTCGATAGGTAATATTTCAGGTCAATAAATCAGGTGACACGTGACCCTATTAATACCCAGCAAAAACTTAATAAAACCTCCATTCGACATTCTAATAAATAGCTCTTTTACATCGAGCAGATGGAAAATCCGAGCGTCGACAATGAAAAAGACTGTCCGATATATTTACTTGGTGATGTACACGCTTTTATGCAGTTTCGCAGCAATCAATAATAATGAGGGTTAATAAAAACCCTGATTGGATAGGAGCGGTGCAGCCAGACAATCGGATTAAACACGTGAACAAAATGGATATACGTGGTACAATTTGTACTTATATCGCCGCTGTTGTTCCGATGTTTAACTAACGAGTGGTTTCATTTGTTTGTTGATGTTTTTTTGTTTTGTTTTAGTTGTTAAGTGTGTTTGGTTTCATAGAAATGCCTGGTTAATTTATATTACGGCACTTAAAAGAAAGTATTTTGTTGCAAGAAGTGACGTTTTTCACTTCAAATCTTAATTAAATTTCAGATTATTTTTTAAACTCACCGCATATCCTACATTCCAGATAAATTGTAAAAAAAAACTATTTAAATATACAATATATTATTGCGCCAGCGAATATTGTAATGCCCATAATTAAAAAAATAATTTCCGATAACGAGTTTCAGATATTCTCATTAAGTTAAAACTTCCTCATCACAGTTAAGCGTATTGGAACTGCACATTCACGTTCAGAAAACATAACATTAATTAAAAACTGTATCACAATTCACAATATATTGGTTTCGTTCCGACCATTCGAATTTTTCTTATAAAAGCGCTCACGTCGGGGTTGCAACGAGAGGAAAAAAGGCTATTGCTATTAGAACCGCATTGCTCGTTCATCAGAGCAATTCCTGCGGTACAGTGGAGGAAGTATTGCTGATGTTCTTTTTATTTTAGCACTAAGAGTACAATACATTCGTTACAAGTGGTACGTATTCGCTTTTAACCACCCTACGGTTCAATCCGCTTGATTGAGTGGCTCAGCGAACCGCCCGGACCAGATTGAGTTATTCGTTATTAGAAACATTTTCAAATAGTCCCTTTGTATTTATTTACTCACGAAGTGAATCGGCACGCTTTTAAAATTCCGCGGACAAAATAAGGGGCAACTCGAAATGATTGTAAAGCTCGATAAACTTTCCACAACAACTACTAATGGAATTGGTCGAGAACCGAACAAACTTTTTTCAAAACAAAGAAAAATTGTTGCCGATATTTAACTGAAATGATTGCCGGAATGCGCGAAAATAAAACAACTGGAGCGTATCAAAATTAGTTACACGCTGAAATGCGATTAGATAAAAACACGAATTATTTTTCATTTAACATACATTTGTAAAGTGATTGAATCGTTTGAATGGCATCTTTTTCTAGCCACGAAAGGAATTGCGAGGAGCCGACATTACCCGACCTGAAAGCGATACGTAAGCGCTTTCCACAAACGATAAAGGTTTAACAAAACTCGTTCGCGTTTCGTTAAAATAGGAAGCCGATACACTGTTGCAGAAGATTGATGGAGCTATCTGAAACGAGATCGGGGACTCCATGGTGCCGTCCGGCTATTTCGATGCAATGTTGCAGCAAACTCAGGCACAGATGCTATTTAAAATCAAATACTTGTTTGATGCTCTTGTCCAGACTGCGCATGTTTGTAAATTATATTCCGAATATCTAAGTAGCTAATACTAATGCCTATAAAGTAGTGAATTTTTTGCTCAAATAAATAAAAGTCAATAATAGACTTTTATGTCGTAAAAACCAACTTTAAATGCTGAATAAAAATGTCAAAGAGCATGCTAACAGTTTATCACACTTCATTCCAACAGCGATGTATAAAAATGATAAATTATATCATGCACCGACTTTACCGATGGGAACTTACCAGGCGTTCATAGCTGACAAGAGGAAATAAATGAAGTCGTTAGTGCTTGGCTTACGTCTAATGTATTGCAGCGTAGCTCATCCGAGTCCTAGGTGGGCATCAAAAGGTATTCAGAACTGACATGGAACAATGTTCTTGATTGTGATTTTGTTTCCTTGCATCTTGACGATTTATTTAATCAAATAACCGGATTACGTTATTATTAATACTTTTTTATAATTTACATTCACTGTAACACTGGTGTTTAAAAAGAATAAATAAAATAATTACTATATTTAAGTACAGACGCCAGCATATTAAGCTACCAAAAACTGCCAAATTTTCCCAATCTACTTTGAACCACATACTTCAGCGATAAAGTTCAAAATCTACTAAGGAAATTGGATAGGTTGTAGTAGCTTGATGTGCTGATTTCTGTCCTTACAGTATTTTTCAACTGATTTTGTCACATATATTTCTAAGTGTTTAGAGAGACCACTGTTTTCTGACAGATGTGAATAATTTAAGGCAGACTAAGACTACACGGTCGCCAAAACTACTAGTTAGCAATATTCGCACTGCACTGTATATCTCATCGCATTTAAACTCCACGTAGGGCATTAGGTCAGAGCATCTACAATGATGTAACAAGAATAACATCTCAGTAAACTCAACAGGTTCGGTGGCTT
This sequence comes from Heliothis peltigera, assembly GCA_958496145.1. Lineage (NCBI taxonomy): Eukaryota > Metazoa > Arthropoda > Insecta > Lepidoptera > Noctuidae > Heliothis > Heliothis peltigera. The sequence goes on from OY292333.1 coordinate 6,382,576, forward strand.
GTTCTACGTTTACCAAGCAGGAATATTCATAGACGAAGGTTGGACAGCTTTTAAATTGTTAAATTGTATGACAGAATGTATAAGTGTTATATTATGCATCGTTATCGTTACAATAAATAAAACACTCAATTATGCCAAGTGCAAAATAGGTTTCAGACCAAAGTACGCTGTTGGTTGATGGTAGAACAATCTACCATTGAACTGTTTGAAATGTCATCATCTCCCAAGCCTTTTCCCAATTATGTTGAGGTCGGCTTCCAGCTGTTTGAAATGTGATCACAATAATTTTTATCGAACCCCTGTTCGCAAGAGTTACCCTGGCCCTGGCGCGCAAAGGACTTCCAGAAGGAATATAGTGGGTTTTCGTCAGTAAGGGTCTGACATCTTCAGCTGCACCCTCAGCGGGTGGGGTCATTTGATGATATTCCACGAAAAAAAGCCCTCATAACACTGTAAGTGGGTGACTCAAAACTAATATATTTATTTTTCATTAAAACAGTAATTATCAAGATCAAGACGTAAGTTAAATGGTTTTTTTGTTCCATTTTGATAGCAGCGAGGCAAAAAATAATTAAAAATTAAGGGTCTTTTATGAAGAAATGGCTTCAAAAATTATAGCATGTGACTTTGTGGGCCAATCGGAGCATGTCTGTTTTAAGCGTCCCACCTGCCGTCGGGTATTTGTCTTACAACCTAATTAGAAACGGAAACCTGAAATTTTCACGCTCTGAACAAAAGCATCCTGACCTTTCGTCTGTCAGTGTACCAAACTGGCTTGACTAACTACCCGTAAATTATTTGAGTTATTGTACCGGCGAACATTGTGTAGGTATGGACTTCAAAAGCCTTATTTTATTTTCCAGAGCTGTCTTTGTGAAAACCCTAAAAACTCTTAAATTTTATTTTTGTTAAGAGAATTAAATCAAATGAGGAGCTCGTGGCTAAGCAACAGCCGCAATTGCAATTGCAACGCTTGGCGCGGTCGGTCCGTGGATAGGTGACCATCTTGTCATGACGAGTTTCCCGAGATTGGTGGCTTCCAGGCTGTCATTTGTATATCTTAGGCAGTCCTTACAGGTAATCGGAAGCCAGAAATTCTGACAACCAGTCTTACCAAGGGGTATCAGGTTGTCCAGTTAACTGGGTTGTGGAGGTCAGATAGGCAGTCGCTCCACGTTAAACAGCAACAACTCAGCTGCTTCTGGTTAAGACTGGAAGTCGACCCTAAAATAGGCTCCTAACACAAAAGGCTAGGCAGATGATGAAAATTAAATGAAATGTTACTAAATGTTAATACATTCAAATATTAAAATACTAGCTTCCGCCAGCGGTTTCACCCGCTTTCTGAGGGAAGTACTTTCCATACCCGGATAAAAAGTAGCCTATATGTTATTCTGATGTATAAGCTATACTAGCTTCCGCCAGCGGTTTCACCCGCTTTATGAGGGAAGTTCTTTCCATACCCGGATAAAAAGTAGCCTATATGTTATTCTGATGTATAAGCTATATTGTGGTAAAGTTTCATTCAAATCCATTCAGTAGTTTTTACGTGAAAGAGTAACAAACATCCATACATCCATACATCCATACATCCATACTTACAAACTTTCGCCTTTATAATAGTATTAGGATTAGGATTAGGATTGTGGTAAAGTTTCATTCAAATCCATTCAGTAGTTTTTACGTGAAAGAGTAACAAACATCGATACATCCATACATCCATACTTACAAACTTTCGCCTTTATAATAGTAGTAGGATTTTGAGCAGTCTTTCCATTGATGCAGCACATAGACTAAGATCATTGTTCAGACTATACCGAGTCAATAAATCTTATTATGTCTGTGTTAGTATCACCTGAATCTCATTAATCGAGGTTGACTGACGGCTTGTCCAATTATACCCCAATCGGGTAGGTACAATCCTAAACCAATTAAAATTGATGACCGATATTTTAAAAGGGATCGCTTAAAATCCACTTTTTAAACCTTGTAAGTATTGAATGTAAAAAAAATAAATGTGTATTCCAATAAAGTACCTTTTGAAAATTAGTACTTAATAATGTTCACGTAATTGTTAAAGCAGTTTAATTTTGGTAGTTTCATTGCATTATTTTTTTACGGTCCATTATTATTTCACGAGAAAAACCTGTCTATTCATTACTTTGTACCTTTTAATTTTTCGTGGTAAAACATTTATGACTTAAAAAAATGATTTCTTAATCTTCTTATCTTAATCACCTAGTCTAGGGTAATTAGCTAAGTTAAGAACTCGAAAATAAGAGCAACATACACAGATACTTAAATACTTCAGCAAACGGGGATAGTTTCCTCGTACGTATCCCAAGTGGTGGGTAGTGGTCACATTGCCTGCGGAACACTTAGATCGAGTTAGGAGGCCACCCGAAAATAATTAAATTCATCCCGTCCAGAAGTGAGGTCGTTGCGGTAATACGGACCGGAATCTGAGTACGTGTGTTTAGAAACTAGTTTATAATGGACAGTGTACATGCTTATAATATTTTATTTCTAAATAAGCGATTTAAAGTTTAGCTTTCGATATTTTTTATACTCTTTTAAAGTAAGAAGGCAGAAACAATTGTATTTTCAGAGATAAAAATTGCGGAGTTGTAAAGTATATAAGTAAATAAGTATATACACATACGCGCTATATATATATGCGTATATAGATGGCGCAATGGTTACCACGCCGGACTGCTCAGCTAAGGGTCCCGGATTCGATTCCCGGCATGGTCGACATTTGTGTGATGAGCATGATTGTTGGCTGTGGTCTGGGTGTTATATGTATTTATAAATATTTATATGTAAGGTATATGTAGTTTATCAGTTGTGTTAGCACAAGCTAATCAATAGCTTACCATGGGGGTAACCAACCGTGCGTGAAAAAGGTGTCCCGCTATATACTATAATTATATGTAATGTAGATAGTTGAATTTTTTAAGTCTTATTTTGTTAAAAACGACTCAAAATGCATTTTTGTTTACCATAAGTAAAGAAAACACTAAAATTACACTCATACCATTTCTATAGTTTATCATGTCTGGTTTTTCTTATGTCTTATTCCATCTAGAATTTCTCTCCCGCTGACAATGTCGGTAAAACACCTACGAAGTCTTGCGTCGGCTCAAAAGCGGATATGAACTGGGATTGAGAAAGAAATTGTACTTCCTCTGTATCCGAGATACTGCGGAAGGACGAACATACGGTTCGGAACGTATCTGTAATATGTACGTATTGTAGGTAAAACCAACTATTTTTTTTTATGTAATAATGTTACGTCTTTCACACACTGTCGGTCAGTCTCAAGGTAAGCTTCTGAAGTACCTATTGATTAGCTTATGTTATAATTGCTAACACAACTGTTTAACTAAATTCATTTTACAAACAGACTACAACAAAAAAAAATGTTTATCACACAAAGGCGACCACACTGGGAATCGAACCCGGGGCCTTCAGTTCGGCAGTCCTGTCTTTACTTATTCTATAAAACCTGGATTTTTTCCTGTAGTTTGCAGAAGTTACTACAACAAGTGTTGTTTTTTTATTTAATACGAAGTCTTTGGCATTCCTAAAAAACAGCTTACGTTATCTTAAGCTTAACAACAAGAACATGAGTTCTTCTAATAATATATCCAGCATGAGTTCTTGCTGGATATATTATTATTTATAGGTAGTTAGACAGAATGAAGGTTCATTGAATGAATGAAGAAATGTCACCTCAAATATCATTGAATTAATTTACAAAGTATATCTAGGTCTACTACACTACATACATAAAGAATATATCATATAATCAAATCACCATTCAAAACAACAGCGCTTGCCTTCTCTACTAACGAACAACAGCATACAAGAGTGACGAAGCAACTCTATTAAAATAGTTGTAACCTCTTAATAATGGGGGTTAAAACAACTAATGAAACAAGGTGGTCGGTTGTCACAACTGCCGGCAAGCCGGTGATTACATTTGTGTTTGCTCCAAACTCCTGCTTCGAGCTAAGCTGAGTTTCAATCTGCTGTGCATCGTGTTTTAGCATACGAATTTAAGTTATGGTGCTGTTATGTTGTTCGCCTAGCATCTTTATTTGATTTTATTAAAAAAATGCTAATATATTAATCTTATAAAAATTAAAAGCATAATCGATTTCGATAATTATTTTTTTTTTCGAATGTATTTTGAAGTACGAAAATGCTTCTCATAGGGAATGAAAATGCCTGAAAAATAAATAAAAAGTTTTAGAATCGACTGTTAGACGGTACGAAGTTCGCTGGGTCAGCGAATACACTGTAACTCTCTTCTAAACAAAAAAAAACACGTAGTATGTTGATTAGACTTCATTCAAATAATGTGTCACTGTTAAAATTAAAACTACCCTTAAATGTAGATATTATTAGATACATCAAAAGTAAAAGATAAAGCAAAAGGGAAAAAGGCTCGGGAGATGATAGATACAGCAAAAGTAGGTATCATCAACTATAGGCTTATCGAAACTTCGAGAAATATATTCTACTTGAAACATACCTAAACACATAGAAGTCTATTACGAACAATCGAACCTAAAATTCCACCTTCAACAGATGTACCTACTCCCAACTCTGCAAACTGCAGAGTCATAAAGTATGTAAGTTTATAATTGGTCCCTAGTTCATACACCAGCCTACTAGTGCCCGTTCCATTCAATTAATTTCTCGGAACAATAACGCAGAAACAATAATAAAGGTCTTACTTATTATTCTTTAATGGGCTCTCTTTTATTATGCATCCAGCAAACAGATATTCATTAAGATCTATTAAATACTGTTTGAAGCTTCATTATGGATTGACTACATTATTAGTTCAATTGATCAAATGATGTTGATCGATAATCGTTTGAAAATGAAAAAAAGGAAAGAAAAATATTTATTAACTGAAAAAAAATGTCATGGATAATTTTTCGATGATAATGTTATCGTTTGCTAAATGTCCATCATTTATCGAGATTCAAAAAAATAATAAGTATGTACAAAAATAATCCAATATGGTTAGCCTGAAGAGTCTACTGAAAACATAATTTTAATAAAACCCATTATTATGCTAACAACATCCCAACATTCACGGTCATACTTCAAGATGCGCGCCAAGCGCCCACCAACCGTACACTCCGCACTATTGGCGACATACTCAGCACAATAAATTAGACCTATTTGCCGACGGATTGGTACACTTATATAATAAATTTAAATTAATTCTAGATAAGGCCTTTCGTATTTTTTGATGTTTATAAGTGCTTTGGATTATCTGTTAACTTATAACATACTAAATAAATAAATAAACAATTAAATAAGAATTTTAACAGATTAGACATTTCACAAGTGTTTTGAATAATCAAGGCCCTCATTCTTTTAAAAAGACACTCACTTGCTCTACGACGAACCTGAACATAACAACATTTATTTATCTATTTGTACTTTAAATACATAGTGATAAACTGTCCACTAAAATCTTCGCTGATTACTACATGATACCAGCATTAAGAGCTAGGAAATAATCAAGTTTCCTTCAAAAATTGTTTGGTATAGCGGAGTAAGTCCCTAGCTACTGCAGCTGATAAAACCTCATCTTCTTTTTTCCCAGTATAATTAGGCTCGGTCAGGTCTCCCTCACCTCTTTTCATCTTTTATTTATCGAATGTCGAGTAATGGTACAGTTTTTAGGTATTTAAGAACGCTATAGTTATATTTTCAATGAATTTATATTACTAAAAACTTGTTTTCGTACTTAATTAAAATGTTATAGACAACTATTATCAGTTAAGTTAATGGGATAAGCCTTTAAATCATAATTTTGTCTTAGTAAATAAGATCAATCATAAAATTTATGTTGGTTATTGTAATTTTCTTATGTTAATGAAAATTGTTTTTGTTACAGGTAAATAGGTCCAACTGTACAACTACAACGCAACACATACATACACATAAGCAATCGGTAATATATATTTTTTTAATTTTTGCACAGAATAAACCATAAACGACTCACATTTGCAAAAAAATCTAGACAGGAACGAAATTATACAAACCTACTCATACAAGACCAGCAAGCTTTTTTTCTTATTAAACTAGACCTTGTTGTTTTAAGAATAAGATTCATAATTGATCGTGACGTTCGGTGAAAGTGGTTATCAAAAGAGTATTCTAAGCATAGCACTATGCAACGTCCGAGGCTCGTAATTAAAAGAGAATTCGCTCCCGTTGTTTTACAGCAACCCATCGTCTGGAGGCGTATAGTGGATGAACAATGAATATGTATACCCATAGACCTGAGAGAAAATGTGAAGGACAGTCTACCTGCCTTTTTTAGTCGCACTTTTTTCACCATTCGGTCTGTACGGTAATGAAACGAGTCTACTCTCTAATGGTTATTTTGTTAATCACTTTAGAGCGGCTGAATAAAATGTTAGGATTACGGATATTCAGGATAGATAGGATTATCCAGGTTTGATGCGTTTTATTGTTCGAGAGTGGAAATGTTTGCTGTTACTATGAAAACAAAAACAACTGGAACTTTAGTTTTGAACTAAAATGTTTCCACTATTTAGATTTGCTCTTAAGCTAGAAATATGTACAACTGTCGTACAAATTGTTATCCTCTGCGATATTTTAGATCTATTCTGTTGTAGCAGCTTGAAAATTAAAAACAAATCACGAGACTGTTTTGACATATCAGAAGAGAAAACTTGTTTAAACAGATTGCTTATCTCTGTAACACGTCCCTTTATACTCACATTCAGGTAATAAAGTAGAAATCCAATTAACAAACGCATGCTTACATGATAGCTAATAGGAATACGTAGAATGTCGACGAAATTACCAGAGCTGCCTACAAACGCGGTACCAACCGCACCGATAACCCCGCTTCTTAAAGTTTCCATTCACGAATTCCACTGTTACGTTGAAAGGCAAGCTGGTTATTCTGTGAAACATGTCTTTGTATGACGAGTGTGGCTTGTTAGCTGCGGTTGGGTAGGTGCGCCGGCGTCTTCTCGGAGACGCTCGAGCGTGCATGCAACGTGGTTTCTGCAAAACCCCATGCCACTTGCGGTATGAATACGTCACGACGCAAAAAGATGCAGATTACGTGCACGCAGGATGCTCTCTGAATGCTGAGACTCGAAGTCTTAAAGAAGTTTTGAGTCGCTGTAATGTAGTTCCCGTTTTTGTGGAATCATTTACGCTTAATATTTGCTGACATTTGAAAGGAAACACGAGATGCTAAGCTTTTCTCGTCTTTGCTAAAGACGTGCGTCTTCGATTTATTTGGTGTCAAACAATATTATGAACTCTAGAGTTTTTCATGCAGTATGTAGAATATATATATAATAGTATAAAACAAAGTCGCTTTCTCTGTCCCTATGTCCCTTTGTATGCTTAAATCTTTGAAACTACGCAACGGATTTTGATGCGGTTTTTTTTAATAGATAGAGTGATTCAAGAGGAAGGTTTATATGTATAGTAATATCCATTAAATAGTGGAGAAGTACTGTTATTTTTGAGGTTTCTAATGTGATGTCGTAAATAATTTCATTTTTCCCGCTTACATTACCAGTGCGAAGCCGGGGCGGGTCGCTAGTGTAGAATAATTTTGTTGTATATTCAGAACCAGTTTAATTTCTTTCATACATACAGAATATAATTATTTATAATGAACGTAGGTATTTATGAACAACCTCGTTATTTCGCCACCTTACCTTCAAGTAATTAAGAAATACATCACAACACAATAATTACATATATCTGAAGGACTTGTACTGCTCAAGATACACGCAGTTTCTGCTTGTTGTACGTACTCCAATTAACCGTTCGTTTAATACATCCTACTAATAGTATTTAGTAACAACCTTATTACCGAGACGTCGCTTTTGATCGCATAAAATAGCTCTCATTTTCTCCCTGTATACCTACCGTTAAAGGAACGTTTCCATGATTTTAACGAACAAGTTAAAGTTTGAAAGGGCCTTTACATTCATCTGTGAATGGCGAAGGACCTTGTTAGGGTTGCTCCAAATGTCTTAAATGCCCCGTTTTGAATACGACTGCAGCTCTCTTTGATTTACGCAATCGTGTATTTAATTAATTTCACAGCTGACACAGTGACTTAGAATAAATAGGTTTGGTGCGTGTGAGTAATACGAATTTGTAGTCATGCTCATAATTATACCAGTATGTTTGGAACTGAGGAAATAGTAGCCTAGTGATTCTTTACTAAACATTGGTTTTGAAAAGACTTTTTTTATCAGGCTTGTTCTAAAAGCTCTATGTCGTATCGACAGGTGGATAAATTGAAGAAATAGACAAAATGAATTCTTAAAAATTGATATCGTTGACTAGTAAGCGTTATAATATATTTTTTCCATTTTTATTATGCTATTCCGAATGTTAAGAATTCCAATCAATTTATATGTATATACATATTATTATATTATTCCTACATGCTAATAATTCTAGTTAGTACTTTTTGAGGAACGATTTAAACTTTACGATGTCTTCGTTTTAAAAGCGCTTAAATATTATAGTGTTCTGAAATCGCAAGCGATAAGAGCGCACGGTCGGACAGTGTATTCAGTCTGTCGGCCCTTGTCTCGGGTAATGGTCAGTCTCTCTAAAAAGCCTTCCCCACGCCGCCTCATTAAATTTGCATCAAAAAGGCGGGCCATTCATACGGTCCTTACCTATGCAAACATTACCACTCTTTACTGGAAATATACGATACGAGTCGATTGGATTGCGATTAAGCTTTGTGTTTCGTTCAATGGAACTTATACAGTGATTTTTCTGACTGACTTATTGAACAGGATTAATTAAAAAAATATTGTTTAGGTTGCAGATTTTTAATTGGTTTGGCATGACAATTATTATTAGCTAAAAGCTTTTTTGAAGACAATTTTCTATGCCTATTTAATGACAAAAGAAAAATTAAAAAGCAGCTGATCGCTCGAAGCTTGTTCCGCGTGCCTATCCGGTTATCCAAAAATGCATCAATAGGGTAAACGGCTGAGTACTAAAACGCAACACAATTTTAAGCACCTCTCTGGCACACTTGAGTCAATTTCTGCGACAGAAGAAACTTAAAGTTGAGTAAAACGCGTGGTACCTAAGTTATTTCCAAAAAAATACAATACTCGTATTCAATTAATTTTGTGAAGGTATGTCTGGGAGAAATTTGCCTCACTATGGAATCGCTATCTCTCATACAAACCTCACCCCTTTAGAGTTGAATTTCGCAAAATCCCGTCTTACTGAGCGCTTACGTCATAAAAGGACCCATGCAAAATGTAAGCTCCCTAGGCTTTGTAGTTTCTGAGCTTTCGTGATGAGTGAGTTAGTGATTCCAGTTTTATTTTCGTATAGACAGTATATGAAATTTGACGGAAAATACCAAAATTTATACTAAAGCTATGAATCCGAAATAATCTCGCAAAAATGCTGGAAAACATTTTCACCGAATTCACAAATTACAACATTATATAAATATTAATTTCATTGCAAACTCTAAAGTAAAATAACTGTACAATATAACGTATGTTGAAACACTATTTGCTCGGTTTATAAATGTTTCACATCACGAGTTGCAATCAATACTTTAAAAGATACACGAGCTTGTATTCGATACGTGTATACATCTTTTTTCACGTGAGAGAACGTCCGACCAAGCTAAATAAAATTCATTTCCTCCCGTTTGTACCGCCCACATACTTTTGAATAGAACCGAAAATTCTTCAGTCAGAAAATATCGGCAATATTTTTCAGTTTCCAATCGAAGGATGCTTCAAAGTCAGGCGTGAGTGAAATAAGCTTTTCGTTTATTGGGAAACGTGCGAATCGCTCGGCGTGTTGTGTTGTGTAAAATAAATTAAAAATTCTTTATTGACAAGCGCTGAACACTAAATATTCGGTTTTGTACTAACGCACTCGAACACGATTTTTTCGGTAATGAAATTCTGTAGTTTTATTTTTGTTAACTGTTTGTATCTTTTCGCTGTCGGTTGGCTTTTGTTCGATGGAATTTTTGTACTTTTTACGCGGTTCATCTGTTTTTCTGACAGCTGTGCGAAAACGAAGAATAAGATGGTTGAAATATTTTTCAAGCGCATCTTGAAACACAAAAATGTTAGTAGTAAAGAAGCATAAAAGTTATTATTAAATCACATATTGATCATGAAATGGTCAATTGACATAACTGACATAATTATCACACAAATCCTTATTTATCTACCGATATAAAACAAGTGACTTCGATTCCTGAAAAAATATAGTTTTTCCTTATTTCATTGGCTTCCTTATACTGATTCGTCTTATTTGCTACACCTACAAATGTTTCCTTTGGGAAAGTTTTTATTTCCTGCAATTACTGTTATGCCACAATTAACGGGAAAACTACCCGCTGGCACGCCAGACTGACAAAGACGCTTTATTCTTGCTCGCGATACCTTACTATGTACTCCTAAGTTATTTAATAAATAAGGAACTAAAAATATTTTCGGTGATTTCGTTTTTGGTCAAAAAGAAAATATATAATTTTTATATTTAATTTATTTTGATGATGACAATTCAATCAAGATAGGATTTCCGATCAATTTTTTTTTATTACTAAAACTAGTTTTTTTTCTATTACTTTTAATTGTAATAAACGCTAATAAACTAGCACTCTCTTTTTCTAAATATTTCACACGGAAAAAATATGTACATTCAAATTCCAAACTATCCAATTGCCTTCTAAAAAAGTACCTTTATTACCTTAAGCCCCATATCTTCAAGTTCTTTTACAAAAGAAATCGCCAATTAAATAAGCCATTCAAATTCTTTTGATTCGGCCTATTTGCCTTGATAAAATACACGAGAACTTCTTTCCCTTTTTGGTGGGGATTAAAAAGGCACAGCCATCTGATATGCCTGTTTAAACAGAATTGTACGAGTGTTTGTTTGTAATAATTAAGTAATGGATCGCTTACCTTGCCGAATTATAAGATATTATAAAAGCTTTTTAGAATACTAAATATTTTAGGTGTATAAATGTATAGGAAATAGGCTGTGTTTTGAAATTATGTCGATAGGAAATTACCAAACTCTTGATTGACTATCCACTAACAAGAATGCAAAACTATAGAATTTAGTTTCTGTGACTAGATTTAAGGTATTGTCACATAGAGTAATACATGACAAGCTTGCATCTGATCATATCGAATCAAACGTCATGTATGCGATAGTACGATTAACCTTATTTCCCTGAATTCAGGAAAGGGTAATGTGACTTCAGCGCCAAAACTAACCTTACTTATACCAAGTACATTACGTAGATAAACGGTGTTCGGCCCATATCGGTACTCAAACACAAGTGTGCGCTCCAGTGAATTGGGCCCCATTAGTCCTTATAGCGTATTAGCACACTAGACCTAATGGAAAGCTTTGATGATGTCAAACGTCAGCTATCGTATCAAAGGGAACATTAAAGCGATAACTCTTACTGTGTATGCCCCGTCTCTAAAGCTACGTTTAGATTACGTATTTATTGGGTTTTATATTTTGCTAAGCCAAATTCAAACGTATGTCAACTGCGTAAGATTTATTTTATGTTTTATTTGGTTTTTACCTGGATATTGTATGCGTACCGGTATTCTTAAATACTTAGAAGAATAAAATAAGTAAAGACCACTGTAAGAGTACTGAAAATTTTTATCTTAGATGCAATTATTGTATCCAATAAGTACATAAGTTAAATAATTTCTACATTTAAACTTAATAAAGGCCTAGGCTTAGAATGAGGGACTTCCGAGCGTGAGGAAATAAAATCGATTTCCGGACCAGAAAGTTTTATCGAGCTTTTCTATCTGAAATATCCAACCCAGGGTACAGCGTGGTCTGCCGGAGCTGCGGGATTGTTCGCAAGAATTACCGCGGCCCTGGCACACGAAGGAGTCTAGTAGGTTTATTCATAAAAGTTTGACCCACAGCAGCACCCAAAGCGGGAGAGGTCATTTTATGATATACCACTCACAAAAAAAAATTATAATCATAAAAACACGTGGTTTTCATGGTATTAAAAAAAAACTCACATGTAAATATCTTTCTTAACATCTGCTTAATCCTCAGATGCACAGGATATTATGAATAATTAACTCCCTTCTGAAGTAACAACTAAATCTCACAATTCTGCGATCGTGCCTTGATTGTCGAGTGTGTATTGTAAGCTCAACTTCTCCCTGTTCTGAATATGGCAGACGACATAGTAATGCTTCAACGACTTCCCAAGTTTGTTACTGACTGCTACTTCGAATATGAGCGGCATTGAGTCACCAGCAAGAGAGAGATTATACAGAAAGATTTTCTATATACGTTTGAAGAAAATCGCAATATAAACCAGCCTTAACTCTGATAGGATCTGTACGTAGCGGCATAGGTTTTGCGGCACATGAAATAAGCACCAAGTAAAACTTTAGTAGTAAATCCAACGTTAGTGTTCGAGTTAGTCGGTCGGGCGTACGGAAACGTTCCTCCAGCGGTTTTCATTCTCTCAAGTTAAATTGTATTAGCTCTGTATGTGCGTGACTGTTGCTACTTATTGTACGTACAAATGTTCCGCTATCTGAACTGGTGTTGACTTAATTTATATTGTGTTGTGATTACGATTCTATTAGTTGAACTCGTTTTGATTGGTTGTCTTAGATTTAGAATGGAGTTTGAATTGCTTTATTTGGAATTTAAGTAATTGACTAGTTTTATCAATCATAATATATTTTTTTTCTATTATGTGATGTAGACTCTCATACTATATACTAAAACTTATTTAAGTTTGAACAACTGAAAACTCATTTAGCTTTGTGTCATCATTGAATAATAATACACGTACCTCATCATCATCTCCAGAGCCCTTTCCCAACTGTGTTGGGGTCGACTTCCAGTCTAACCGGATTCAGCTGAGTACCAGTGTTTTACAAGGAGCGACTGCCTTGTAAAACAAATAATACATGTACCTACTAGTTTAAAAACTATTGCACTTTCCTAGAATTTTTAAATAGTTGCTCCGTCGTTCTACGTACGTACATAGTGTTTACTCTCTGCATGTTATATATCATATAGAATCTTCTAATCTAACTTTAAAGCTTAAAATTGAAGCAAGGTGAAGCAAGTAGCGAGTTTCACTAGCAAATTTGCAAATATATTATCTGGGAACTGTTATTACTCAACTCTCGTGCATGCGAACTTCGCCCAGGACCATATTGCGAAAGTTTTCATTTTTCTCTAACCCAGTTATGATGTCAGGAGTTCGGAGCAGGGCGGTGTCAACTTCTCAACGCTATGGAATTTTATTAGCACCTTAAAAAGTTTCCGAATTTAGATTTATATAATGGAAAAAGTAACCTCGAAATTAGATTAACTCCAACCTAGAAATTATGCGTTTTTCATACTTTTATGTGGCCACCTGCTACTTTGTGTCTCTTTATTTACGCATAATATAGAAGGCATAAAGTTTTTACAGTTTGCGCTAATGCACCTCTCATTTTGCACGTCGTAAGTAACATCAGAGCAATGTAGAAGTCGTAAAGCCGAGCTCATATCTGTTGCATACAAAATTATGACATTTTTATGCGTCGGCATCCTGTTGGATACGAGCGGCACCCCATAAAACGCCCTCACTGGCAAATTCAATTCAATATACTAGATACGGTTTATTACATCACTCTGCATAAATGGACCTTGTTACCGAGGTGTGCCTTAGTTATTTATAACGGTATCTGCAGATATCGGCTACCACTAAGCTTTCCTATTTTATTTTATTATCAAGGTTTCGTTCTCTTTGACTCGTAAGAATCAGCTTTTATTTGGTGTTATGAAAAACACAATGTAGACCCTCGATAAACATGTGCGCCGTGTTATTGTTGTATTATTTATCGTTCTGTGTTATTAGCTTTTTGCAAACAAGTTTCTTTTGTAGCGAATTTCTCGTCATTTTGTATCAAAACTAGCAGCATAAAATTTCAGTTTTATTTAAATTAGATTAGTTTATGGCATGCTAATAAATAATCACAACGAGGTTAATGGTGCTTCCATTAGCAAATACTTAAAAAAATCTTTACAAACACTTAGTTACTAAAACTAAAAATATGCGCATATAAACCACTTTTACATTAAGTTTAGTATAAGGAATGTTGAAACTTTCGTTTTACGCCAGCAGATAATTACAAAGTTTGCAAAAGAATTTTATTTCAGTTTGAGGAAGTTATAATTTCACTTATAACTACTCTTTACTACTACTATTTTATATTATAATCGTTAAGAAATAATAGTGAATATATATTAAGTTACTGGAAGAAGTTTTAGGTCTTTTTTCATGGAGACATTTTGCAGTGCCATATTGCGTTCACGTTTACAAACTTTAGGGGTGACCCGGTCAAAGGAGCTGAACCGACTAGAATGTGGAACTTTCTATTCAACCCTCAGCGCTTTCATAATATGAATTACTGTTAGGAGGACAACCAGATTTATTGTTTTTTTTTGAGAACCATAAAGATAATTGTAAAATCGCTGAAATAGCAAGCTTTATATAATATTAGTCGTATCCTGATTTTTATATGAGAATACGAGTAAGGAAAATAAATTTCATTCTTTAAACGAATGGGCTTTTACAAATACCTGGATTCGATTCTTTTTCAGTTTTGAGAAACTTTCACAAAAGCAGCTCGGAGTCTCAAGTTGGTGATTGATACATCCGTGAAATGTCAGCCTTGTGCCTGGTCTCTGTCAGATCATGTCGGATTGCCGTCCCATCGGGCTATGAGCGTGAGGGAATAGAGAGTGCACTGGTGTACGCGCAAATGCTTCGGAATTATAACATATGTCTTGTGTAGATGCTTGATTTGAATTTAGAACTGACAACCGCCCCGATACCATTAATATTAATATAATAGCTTCACTAAAAATAACTAACATATTTTTATTAAAATGACTATTTAATAAAATATTATTTATTATTTTAATAAAAAAAAAACATAAGAACTATGATTACACTACACTTCTCAATTGTACACCTATTTCTGTTCCCAAACTGCTACATGGCAACCCTACTAGTACATTTTATGCACTTTAGTGCTAATACATCATGTCCAGGCCACATGGCTCTCTGACATTAGGCTAGACAACGCAACATGCATACATTCGGACTTTTATGACGATTGATACATCTGTATGAGTGTCAGTTCCATGATATACCTCTTACATCTAGCACACTAGCGTAGCATGTCGAATTTACTGACATAGCGAAAGATCAGTAGTACAAATCTTATGCAAAAATGAATTCAATTAGAAATTATTCTGAAGTTAAATTCATCTTCACTTTCCAAAATAGCACGCAATTATTAAAAATTATATGAATCTTCAAAATCCGGAAGGGCAGTCCTTCTCGTGAGTTCATAACCAGATTATGTACAGCAAACAATGTCGGCCAGTCCTTTAGGATGGTATTATGTGATAGATAACTAAGCTCCCGTAACAGCATTAACCACAACATAACCAATACTGATTTAGTACCATCTGCTTCGCTAACCTTCACGTTTCCTTTAATCCGATTAACATGGTATTAACATAGATTACCATTAGTTATGGCTATGATATGTGATGCCTATGGGATGGTCCTGTCTGACCCAAAGGTAAAGGGTAGTATCTATGCTGAAAAGAGAGTATTAATTTGCAAGTGAAACAAAATATGTCACTTGTGTTTTAGAGTTTTAAAAGTTAGTTTTAATGGAGGTCTAAAAGAATACTTAAATTTTCCTTAAAAAGGGTTACTTGGCAAAAACCTATAGGTAATAATATTTTAGTTGACAAAGCAAAAGACAATATACATGACGAAAATCAGGCTACAATGTTGAAGATTCTGTATTTTTCTTCAATCATTGTCTAGGCAAACCTAATAAAGAATGACCTTTTATCAAAATGTAAACAAATCGGTTGGTAAGGTCACCTGACCCACGCAAAGGCACCTAACATTATTAGCCACAAACCGTAGGCGTGGAATTTATTACTACAAAATTACATTAGAAAACTCTCGTACTACATCTAGTAGCCTATCGCATACAACCGCTATTTATATCATAAGAGCCTCCGCTAATGGAGGTGAAGTTAGCTGTAAAGGCAATAGTTTAGTTATGATTTCACCGCAGTGCAAAGTGAAACCCTATGGAAATTGGATTATCCACGTACACATGTACTTGCGGCCACCACGTGTAAGTCTACAGTTAATGCCAGCCCTTTTCACTGAATTTGCATTTACACCCCGATTTGTTTGCGTGGAATTTTATATTAGCGTAAATAGTTCATGTTAGTGAAATAGAAATGGCCAAATAGTTATTTCTGATATGAATGTGATCAATGATTTTGACGTTTAAATTGGGCAACTGGAAATGACTAGAATATTTGATTTGTTTTATAGATACTGTTCAATTTTCATTTCGGGTACATGCATGTTTGTGAAGTGGCCAATTAAATACTTACATACTTTACAAAAATAGAAATCGACTTCACAAAACAATTAAAAGAAAAAAAAAAAACTTACTTTTTCATGGCTCTAGAAGTCGGTGTCTCGATGCTTTTACTTAGGGTCATTTCGAAGAAAAAAATCAAAGTGGTCCATGTCTTTTCGAGGAATCGAGTAACAAAGGCAAAAAAGATATACAGTCGAATTGAGAACCTCCTCCTTTTTTGGAAGTCGGTTGAAAATACGATAATATTCATAGTCAGTTAGCTATCGAAATGATGATGGCATCCAGGCCGATTGTCGGCTACGGCGGCCGTTCTCATTTATGGAGATCAGCCAGCTGCGCAGGACATATTATAGTGCACAAGCATTCGCGCAGACACAGGTGCACTCTCTATTCCCTCACTCTCATAATCCGATGGGACGGCAATCCGACACGACCGGAGAGAGATCAGGCGCAGGACCGACATTTACGTGCTCTCCGATGCACGGGTGAATCAATCACCAACTTCCAGACTCCAGGCTGCTTTGTGAAAGTTTCTCAAAACCCACAAAGCGATTTCGGCCCGACCCGGGATTCGAACCCGAGACCCCGTGCACAGCAGTCGCGCCTTGCGACCACTAGACCAACGGGGCTATCGAAATAATCCTAGCATTAATACCGAATAACTTACAACATTATGACATATTATGGGCCAACTTTTTCTGTCAGTTTAGGAAGCACAAAGTAACTTTGTATTAAACTCATATAAACACGAACTTAAAGCCTTGCTTTTAATTCCGCTCTTGCCTTTTAAAACTCTAATTACGAAGCTTTTCGCGATAAGCACATCACGCAACGTACATCCGTCTAAAACTTGGTTCATTTGTAAGTAAACTAACGTATGTGCAGTTAGCTTAATATGATCACAGAGGTATAAGGCTAATTCAGAGTATCTTAGCTAGATAGTAGAGTGGGCTAACTCTCGCATTGTCTTAAGGATATTACTGAAAATTACTTGAAACACTGCATTGCGCCATCTCTGAGCAGTGCTACTGTAATTAGCAAAACGTTTTACAGCTCTACGTAGTATTGCAATTTGTGAATGCGTTGCGCTGTGTTCGCTTATCATTAGGGTTACTTTAACATATAAAGCTATACTTAATGTTAGAATGATTGTTTATTTTTCTATGCTAATTTATTGATTTAAAAATAATAGATTTATGTTCTATATCAATAACTGATTTAGTGTGACGATTCTTCTTTTTTTGCATACAGTCTAGTGTTTTTGTACAGCTGCATTGCTGTGGGAAAATTTGATGGCAAGCCGGTTCCACCATTTCTTCTTCCCAGCGATAACACATAGGAAGTGTTCAAAGGCAGACGTTATTGGGGCTGTCTTTTGTAAAATTGACCTTCAAAAATTGCTGATTTTCTTGACTTCTTTTTTTAACTTTTTATTTTTTACATTAATTAAAAAGTTGCCCCCTTTTTGGTTTTGTCAACTGAAATATCCGTATCATATAAACCTTATCCCGGGATTGACGAGCACCACGTGATCCTAACAAACTAAAGAGAAAGTCTGCAGTGAGAAGACTTTGTTATGGTCGGCAAAGACTAATGTTTGCTCGACAGAAGGTAACCCTATAGCGGCTTATCCGATTGATAGGAAACCTTCACTGTCGGATAGAGTGTAATACTGTTACTTGGGTTCGGAGCAGGTCATGCATTGTTGGAAGTACGACATACAACTTATGGCTAATACCGTTTTTGTTATCAAAACCCAACAAATTCTTACATGTTTTTGTTAATTATGAAATCATAAAGTCTTTTTCAATTAACAAAACATCAGATATTGCCATTGTTTTTCGCTCATAAAGTAGTATTTTATTCCGATATATAACCTATGATAATGCCAAGTTTCATCAAAATCCTTTCAGCCGTTAAAGCGTGATTGACGCACAAAGATCCAAATATACAAAACCACTTTTCAGATTTATAATGTTAGTGAAATTATTTATAAACCAGTACTAATGATTTTCTTTCGAAGAAACGAACTTACAGCTTCTAACTATAAGCGCTCATCCCATAAATCAAATGTATACTGGAAAATAAAACTAATTATGATATAGATTTTCAGATATTATTCTAGATATCTAAAATCCTTTATCATGAAAAGGGTCCCTTTTACCTCACGAGACAATTAATTGTAATTTACTTCAATTCGCTTTGTATGTGAAAATAACAAATTACAAAGCGCCTATAATTTGTTGTAATCAGCGTTCGAATCGGGAATTTAATCAAAGGGAATCCATGATTGTACTGACCGATTGAGTAGCTGTGGTCCTATAACTACATGTACATACGTATGTATATGCTTTAATGCCTTGGCCTTGTTCCCTATCGAATTTTTGGAAACCCTTTCAAAGGAATTTCAAGTATCTTCAGTTGTTGATTGGGGGTTTAGGAAATGTTTGAAACAACATTTTTTTTTGTTTACCGAATGGTTGAACTTTACCTTCTATTTATAAATTGTTAGTTGATCATTTATGTGGTGAATTCTTTATGGGGGTGTATCGCGGGTTTGCTTTGGAGTTTTTATAAATATAACCCATAGATTATTTACGTAGACAAGGAAGTGCAGTTGTGTCAGCGAAATTAGAATGCACCATAAACATGTCTATATTATAAAAAAAAAACTTTTGATTGATTCGAAAACCGCTTTTACACTTCTCACCAAAAGGAAATTGATTTAACAAAACATTACATATAATAATTATCAATAAAGTTGAAATAACAACATAATAACGTGCTTAAAATATATTATTTGTAACTGGTTTAATACAGTGTCAAACGCATGTAGTTTAATGTTACCAATTTCATTATATAGCAGTATTTTGGTGACACTGATAATTGCGTGCAAAAGTTAAATCCATTGCCAATACGAATATTGTTTCACGCGGATATTGATACTGTATGTGATAGGTGTCAATTAATAATTTTCTTATTCAATTCATTCGATATTTTAATAAAATGAAATGATTGGTATATCAACTGGTTGTTTTATTATATCTAGGTACTTAAGAACTATTGCCAGCCAAATATATTAAATTGTTTATACTATGTACGTATATATTGCTCCGTATAATTCATTCTGCACTTCCCTGTTCCCTCAATAGCGGTAGTAGAGAAAATGGCGGTAAATAATTACCAACTTGTAATATTTTTCTATAAAACATATTTTTTAAAAGATATTGAGTTTACCTGTAAACCCCGGATTGTCTGCATTTACACTGAGGGAACTGCAGGCGCGGATGTAAGTCTTTAATTTTTTTTAATAGAGTGATAATGTAATGAAGTTTGGATAAAAAAATTGTGTCGCTTCTGCAATGAAAAATCTATGACATTTTCATGTGGATGCTTGAACTACACTATTTGCTAATGGTTGCCAGTTCTTTTTATTGACGTTAGACAATTAGCAGTTTAAAAATAAAACAATAATAGAAGAACATAAAAAAACATTGCTCATTTAGATTTAAAATCTATTTTGTCAAAAGAAAACTTAGTTTATTTACTTCTACTAGCTATTTTTGATTACAATTCTCAGAATCCGAAGCGCCTTCCGAGATAACGTTTTAATTGATTGTTAAATTATCACACTTAATTAGTTTCGTTCTTCATCGCCTCGGTATCTTGTTGCTCTTCTCGTAACTATATACTTTTACCCTAGTTTTTTACTTCGCTAAGGAAAATATTGAAAAGTTCGCGGCCCCAATAGAAATAATTACAATATTGAAGTCCTACTACTCCCGTTCACAAACTCTTCAGTGCAAACTTTGTTTCTTTGTATGTTTCTTTTGTTTCCCTGTTTTTATGTTTAATGGGAATAAAACAGTAATTTGTTTCAAATAAACTCGCAAATTACGAGAAATTATCGCAAGTTTTGGAGTTATTTACAGGTTTTTGGTATAAAAATAAGACTAGTGTGATAACATATTTGGCATTTCTGAATTTACAAAACTCTATCAATTTGTTAATTGTGGTTCGGGTACGTTTGAGAATAGGAAACTAGATCGAAGGTTTTTAGGTAATCTTTCTAAATACGCGGTAGTGTGTCAAGCCAAGTTCAAACAAAACAACTGCAAGTTAGCGCCGAGTTTTTAATTTTATTTCCGAAATTATCGTAACTTGACAATTATTTCGGTACTTTTTATTTAAAAAAACGATGACAGATACTACAAATTGTTTGTTACTTGAATCAGCAACAGAACTGGAATATTGATTGTCACGGATATTGGAACGTTTTAATTTGTTTTTAATGTTTGCTGTAAAGCGTGTACGGCCACTAAATTGTCCGTAAGCAAGCACTAATAGCGTTTTAATAGCCTCTATGGGGTGATGATAAATGTAGCCTATGTTCTCGAGCAGAGCGATACTTTGTGAAGGTATTGTGTATTTTTATAAATTTCTAATTCATTTTCCATAAGCTTGTCTCAATTTTAAAAATATATGAAAAACGATACGATGAAATTACAGTATTTTTTTCCTTAAATATAAAAAAGTACTCAATACTCAATTCTTTATTAGCTTTCCATATGTAATACAGATGTACATTTTATAATATAGAAGAAACAATATGGACCCGGTAGGGCACAGCTTAAAGAACTAGGAGAGCTATGCAGTAGCTTATTACTAAGATTATAATATTTTAATATTTAACAAATTTTGTGTGCATATACATATTTCTCTGTATCTGTATATGTGTGCGCGTGTTTGTATGTGTATATATATAAATATATATATGAATGTGTTTGTGTGTGCGTGTGTATGTATTATGTGTGTGTTTCATTTTCAATTTTGTTTCATTTCTTAAAAGATTTGTATATAAATTGACTTTTATTGTCATTAATTGTGGCAATACGGAAACCACTTAAAAATATCGAAAACCAATTCTAGTAGGTCGTAATACCTCACCCCAATTCTGGTCGTGTATAATCCTCGTGCGGACTCCCTTATGGGATTACAATCCCACACTAATCAGCTGTAGTGTACTACTAATGTATAATTTGTACCTATGTGTGTGTAGGTTTTGGTGATGGGGCAGGTGTACTAAATAGTCCTCTGGTATAGAAATGTTACTTATGGGTGTATGAAGCTGGTGATTTTCAAACTAGGGATGAGATGAAACTTATCCAGCGAGTCGCTTGCCAAGGAGATAGTGATTACCGTTTTTAATCAACTTCCCAAAAAGGAGGAGGTTCTCAATTCGGATATTTTCAAATTCTAACTTTTTGGTAAACAGCTATGAACCGACTTCTAGAAGCAAGTTAGCTTATACTTAATATTTTGTAGTTTTGCAGCAATTTCGATTGATAGCTTTTTGCATAAATTTTAACACATTTAGCAATGAGAAAGTGAACAGGAATTTGCCGTCAGCTTTGTTACCTACGCTTAAATGAAAACTCGCGACAAATACCTAGAGTTACCCAAATAATTTTCACGCTAGCAACTGAATAATTAAAATACCATCTCTTCTGAATTTTATACTACTTGACCTGTCTGATTGCTATCTAAAAGTTAAATGTTAGAATGCTTAAAAATTCACCGTCGTCATTATTTTCTCGGTTGAGAAGCCTCACCGCGGGTCTATTATTAATTATTAAAGTATATTTCTCTCTCCCTCGAGCCTTGATTTTAAAAGAGACGTTAACGACTTAAAAACAAAAACCGACTCTGTTTATTTTGAAAGCTGCACAAAATAAAACAACAAGTTGTAAAGACGAGGCTTCTTTTGCAATTTTCAGGTGAAATGGTTCCCTTACAAAATGGGTTAAAGAGGCCGGAATAACTTTGATGGCAAAAGTACCTGTTAAGACTGCAATTTATTATTTGTAAAGATTTTAATACTGCTTTTATATTTAAATGCATAAATATTTTAAAGAAAATAATAAAGGTAATGGCATTCGTCTAACGAGGAAGTAGGACTGCCTTGCATCAAAAGCCAACGTAAACTCATTGACGAAATTAATTTAGTCCTCGCCATGTAACTCAATTCCGGTAACACACATAGGTATGAAAATTACCACTAAATTTCGGGTGAAAATAAATAAACAGGCGTACACACCTTGCCAATTTGATTGTTGAATTATTCATGATGTCTCACACGGTCTGGGCGCCGAGGGCCGAGGGGAGAGAGGAGGACTCTCCAAACAACTCGTATCGTTGCTCGGGGGGAACATAACGAAATGGGCAACCGAGACATCACCTCATTTGAGGGCCCAAATAAAAAAAATATCTGAACTTATTACGGTGGCTTGAAAGGCACCAAAAGTGTCATTATGATTAAGTGAGCACGGAAATGAGGGGGGAGCAGGTAGGAAGCTACGACTGAATAACTTAGAAGGATCTTATTATTAAAATTATATAAGACTTGCTAATTTCGGTGTTCTATTATTTGTCAGTCGGTCGCGTTATCTACATACCTCTCGTGCCTTTTTTATATGACACAATTTTCCTTTTATTCAGATTGGGTAGGTTTCAAAATGTGTAGGAATGGTAGGTAAACTTGGAACTTCCATGAATCGTTTTCATAAAAAGCTTTATGACAGGATACAAAAACAACATTATTAAGTCAAGATTAAGTCTCCTTGCTTCAAATACTGGCCGTTAATATATAAATCGTTATTGAAACCCGATAAATGAGAAAAAAAAAATGTCTTAGACAGTAAACGTCGTGTGACATATTATCTGTCAGAATTTACCAAGGCATTTACGTAATTAAAATTAATTATCCAAATGGCAAGTGTTTACCGGCTTTTGCCATCAGCAAACGATTTTTACTTGGAGTTACAAGAAAGAGCTACTAAAGCCGAGAACCAGCGTTATAACAGATTTGTGGCTGTGATGGTTATGATCCGCTATGGCCGAGGATGGCTGATTCGGAAACACGTGGCATGGTTAGCAAGGAACGCCACCATTATACAGAAAGCGTATAGAAGTCATTTGGCAAGAGGATCTACTCGGACTGCGCTCAGACAAGCCGTGCGTAATAAGCACGCTAAACACTATGCTAAAGCTGCTACGAGCATACAGGTATTCCTATTACTATTTCATTATCTATTCAAATAGATATAGTAGGTACTTGTACTCGTATATATGATTGTACATTATAACACAACAACATAAGGTACGCAGCACTGATTCTCATTGATCATTTGAAGTTTCCGTTATCAATATTCACTTCTTTTTGGTAAACATTCTTGCTTTCTTTATAGGCCCTTTGGCGAGGACATTATTCAAGGCGCACAAAATTCTGTTATCGCACCTATCGTCGCTGGTTGGCCACTGTGAAAGAACGCGGGGAACGAAAAGCTGCTGAAGCCGCTGAATTTGGTATCAGAAGTCGAGCAGATGATCTCAGGATTTTAGAAGAAGAAGCCCGTCAATGGCTGGCTTTTGTTGTTTTTAAATTACATCATTTACTCAGAACTTTCGTATGTGCTGGAGTATATTCAGAGCCTGCTACAACAGAATTATCAGAATTCGAAAAACTCCTAAAATCTATCCACTATACCGAATACATGAAAAGATTGAAGCGGAAATATGATGAGTTTGTACGAAAGCACCGACCGGCTTTCTCGAACAAGAGGTTGTTTCCGATAATAGGGGACGGGGCCGACTATTGGTACTTATCGTTGGCCGAAATGTATGAACTCTCTAACCCGGTTCAGAAAAGAGAGGATAACAGGCATAGGGCATTACATCATGGGCGGATACATAAACAGCCATTCTTGTGGAGGAAGGCTAGACCTGCGGGGCAGCATGAAGGTCGGGGTCCATTTACACCCACCAGATCTACGTCGCCTTCAGCACCACCAGCACCAGCACCAACACCTATAAAATGTGTAGGTGACGTACAAAAGAGTACTCCCGTTAAGGACCCTCGTTTCTACCTCTACGTTAAATACTACACTCCAAATCCTGCTTTATTCGATTACGTAGATTTCCACATCAATGTATTGCTGAGACGAAAGTGTTCCGTTCAGAACATCGACAAAGTATAATGAAATATTTTGATTGGAGCAAATTTTTGTCCATGTTTAACATTATCAACGCAAGAGTGGTTTGTTTGAAAACACTTGGGTTCTAACATGGTTGTGTATTATTTCTCCCTTTATTTTTTTTTGCTCGGAAATCCGTAATCAGGCTGCTAAGTTTGGAAGGGTCGTCCGGATGTTGCGAGCCGCGAGCCTTTTGTTGTTACGCTTTTGTTGTTGTGAATTTTACACTTGTAATTTATTTCAGGAAACGCCTTGGTGAGAAAGAAATTACGTTAAACTCTCCAAGGAAAATGTGTTTTGTAAATTAACATTACGCTTGTATAGGTTTTGCTTTGGTTGAATATTTTTTTTATTTGTTATCCTAAATCTTGGTTCCTGTATTATTTTGTATTTTGACTGGAACCCCGAAATCAACTTAAGGTTTAGTTGATAGTATTTAATGAGTGTGATTTCATGTTTCGCTAAGGTGTGAACAACTAACAAATAAATTAAATAATAGTATGCATTAACAACTTAATATTTTACAAATTGGTTAGTTATACAATTATGATGTACCTAGTTCAACATTTTGTATTTCGTTTAATTTGTATGGCATCAAGTTCTGCTTACACAGAACGGGATGAAAGAAAATCGATGACATTCACACCATATTTCGCCGTGAAGAACCGTATTTTATTCGCGCATTCAAATACTCGTACGTGCTCATACCGAGAAAAGATAAAGGTAATATTATAGTTGTGTTATATTCGCGTTTGTTTGTGTAGTCTATTATGTTTGAAGTATCTTTACTGTGCGTCTTCAAACTCATTTGTCTGACAATGCCCGTTTGACTTGGCAAATTTATTAGGGTCAGAATAATGCAGGTTGTGGGTTTCTGAACCGACTCCTTATTGCACAGCCCGACTTAAGGCGGGTACCCATTTGTTAGACGTATAATGGTTGACCCACTTTACTTATGTGCCACGAAGCTGCTAGAATAGGGTGTGATTTGCCTCGCGAAGCCACAGACAATTATTCGTACCCTATCATTTATTTAACAATAGACCCTATTGAGAGGAGCCTAAATTCAATATGTTTAAGTATTCACTCCCAACTTCAAGGTCACATAACGCGGAACCGTGTCACGGTATAGGTTTATTTTGCTTTCAGTTTTGTGAAGTTTGCGTCAACTGTAACTGTCAGAGTCGCTCGCTGTGAGGGTGTTTGGGATATGAATAATGTATGGGGTAAATTTGCAAGTGTTTCAATTTACACCCGCCGACACTTCACGCCGTTGATACGCACCCGAGAAGTTGAAGAGCAAAAAAGAAAACAACGAGGTGCGGCACGCGTGAGCTGGGGACTAGACTGCCGAGCGCACCACTACTCTACTATTATAGCTATTTGCTATGACTGAAGTACGACACTGATTTACTGTTTGTTTCACACTTTCGTTTCATGAAATTTAGTGCATAAAACATTTACTGTTGTCTGAATAAATTGCCGCGCTTGGTAGACTATCTCGTCGCGATATTTCTATACTCTGTGATCAAAAACAAATACATATATTGATATTGTGCACAATTGAATAAATAATTATCCATTAGTTGTTCTGTTAATGTAATCAAATGAGTTGATTGGTCGTTGCCGGCTAATTTTATATAAATTTGATTTTCATTATTCAATTTAATTCTAAATTAAATTACGTATTATATAACTTGTTCTATCCTAAATTTCTTTATTGGTTTGTTCCGACCGCGAACGAGTATGTCTGCGTTTCAATTTTCTAAGCAACTTTTCAACAATGTTCAGCTTTGTAATCGTTAAATTGGTACATGTAAATAAATTGGCTTTTTGTATGGAGGGACCAAAGAAGTATTCAATTTATTTTTTATTGAGTTAACATGGAAACTTGTAATTGACTGTAGAAAATTGAGGAATAATTGAATTTGATGAAAAGAGAAAACGGGTTTAAACTACGTCTACGGCTTTAAAATACGTGTTTTGTACAGTAGGTACTTTTCTAGTTTTGTATGAAAAGTCGAGTAGTCAAAATGTTTTGTATTATTGCAATGTAAATAGTTTTTAGGGACTCAAATGAGTAATCTTAAATCCACCCATCTACATGAGTAGAATGAGTACTAGAATGAGGATATCAAATCAAAATCTAAAACCATCAATCTGGCATCTCTCAACTTAAATAAACTGAAATCTTTGTTTGATAAATTTTTGATTTATTATCGGGCATTTTTGGATCATTAATATTCAAAATGAAAATGTAAATATTAGCAATTGAATGATACAAATACATAAAAGATATAAGTACTTCACGAAACAAAATACACTCGCATCACCACTGTTTAGTTTCGTACATAATTGCGAACCTTTTTCGCTGAGGACAAAGGGGCATTCCCAGGACTGCATTCCGCCGATTCTTAGACGGAACCTCAAGCTATTCCCGGGTGAACTTGCGAATCGATATCGGCGACTTGAGTAGGTCCGTGATCTGTATGAAAAATGCGGAAGGAACCGTGGTACGCAGTAATTAGTGGCTCACCGTACGCTTGGGCGCGCAAGGGCGGCGCGCGGCGTAGGGCCACCACGTACTCCTTTATCTGAAAGGAATGCGCAGATATTAGATTTAATTTTTATTACTATTTATGGCAGGTTGTGGTCTTTGGAAATTACTTTTTCTAGTTAAGTATTAATGATATCGTATCAGTATCGTAGCTGTCACTTTGTAAAATATCTAAGGGTGTGTGAAATCTTAATGTGTTATTGCAATAATTCTAATACAGTTACATGAAAGGAATAAAAAACAAAATTAAATTTCATTATCAAAGGGATAAAACGCAAATTAAGAAGCAAACATGTTTATACAGGGACTAAACTTCCTTATTCATACAACATGGTTACCCTACAAGTAGACGTGAATCGTACACGCCTTTCATGTCCATAGGTGTTGCAATAATGTTGAATGAAAGAAAATTGCTAACCTCGTTACAGTGCGCTGGGGCGTAGAGACCTGTCAGACGTGCGATTACCGACAGACCGGTTTTTATCGCAGCTTTTTACCGACAGTATTTTATACTAACTACTTGTTTATTTAGCTGCAGCAAGTTAAATGGCTTAGGAGGCTGTGATATGCTGAGCGGTTTTATTGAATAGACTGCAGTTACCTTTACGTCAAGGATCTGCAAGGACTTTACATAAAACGGAAGATGCTAAATAGTTTTTGTCTTAACATCAATAAACACAAAAAAATATTCGAAAATATTTTAGTTCACTTTTGGCCAGTTTCACCGATTGCTGATGATTTCCAGATAGTTTATCTGACAGATAATTTTATACAAATTCTGTTCCATTTTTTAATTTCTCTGGTAGATAGTGGCTATCCGTACCTAACCTGTGAAACTGGCCAAATTTAAATAAATAAATTAGTGAATAATTACCTGCTAAATGTCTTAAACGAACGAAAATGGTTCAAAGTATTTTACCTAATTAATAACTTACTTCTCAAAGTTTCCTGACCGATATTTTAGGACACATAAATATCGTCGTATATTTCAAATATGTCTACGTTAGATACCCCGTTATCTAGTCAAATCAAACAAGAACGATTGGATAACGGCAATTCAAATAACCATCAGACTTGTAATTGAAAAATACCTGTAACAGAATACGAAATAACAATTTCGATGAATGCTTCACACTAAAAACTCGATGCTAAACGCGAGGGTTTTCAATTTAGCGTAATTTTAGTTCAGTGCCAGTGTTTTATCGGGCTTTGAGCGTGTACAAGTGGAGTGTAATTTCACTGGCTGCAGGCGCCCGCTGCGCGAGTGAAATCGCTGGCGCTTATGCGGCTAGCGCGTTCGCCCAGCCTAAAGTACTATCGAATTTTCCGGTCACTACGCTCAATAATCCCGCTTACAATTATATCGATAAAAAGCAGCACTTTTGGCACTTTCACATGCGATGCTTTATTTATAAAACAGTTAATGCGGTTAAAATGTACTGCGAGCCTATTTGTGTTCATCTTGTAGAGAATATTACGTTAAGCAGTAAATATAATTCGTGAACAATGGCAGTGGTTGTTGTAGCAAGTATAATTAACGATCGATTTTGAAATAATTAGTAAGCCGTAATTAAAACCTTGAAGCAGGAAATGTGACAGTACAAATTTTGACCAGAGCGACCAGCAAACGTTAATACATAGGTACGCCCTTTAAGTCTAAGGGTTAGTTTCACAATGTCCAAATAGTCAATATCTACCGAATAAATTCAAAAATGGAATAGCATTTGTATGAATCTACCAAATAAACAAACTGGAACTCATTCGTAGGTGGTGAAACAGACCCTAAGACGCATGAATTGTATAAGGATTCATCTGATGAAAACCAACTTGTAATGGAAATGTGCCAGCTTGAATGATGATGATACTAAACAAAGATACTTTAACATGTAAAACTGATGCTAGGTTGTAAACAATACAACTCCAGAGGAAAAGGAAAGTTGTTAATTGGGTGAGCTGAATACAATACTCGTAACAGGCGAGCTAGGTGCTAAAACTTTGTACTACATAGTATCTACATAACAATTGAATTAAATACAAAAGCGTTTTGTTTCTATGTTCAACTTTACATTAATTACCTACTAACAAAATTCAAGTTATAGTTTTATTCATATTATTTTTGGTACATATACAGTTTTCTTATCTAGAGTTAGTCAGTAAATATTTTTGTCCATGTATTTCTGTCAGCACATCAGCTACTACGATTTGTCAAATTTCCTTAATAGATTTTTGACTTTATCGCTAAAGCATACGGTTCACAGTTGCTTTGGAAAATTTGTCATTTTCGTAGCTTGATGTGCTGGCGTCTGTATATTAATGATGAGATTTTATCTAAGTGGCTATGATGATCTGAATTAATTGGTGCTCAGTTAGGTTTAGCACCTGTCAAAAATAACCTATTAAAACTTGTTAAGATTAACAATCAATCTAATAAAATGTGTTTCTAAGCACCCACGAACAAAACCTAGTTACTATAATCTTGTTTATACGTCACTCGAAGCACACTGTGCATTCGCGTCAAACAGTCGAACGTTGTAAAAAGCGATCCTTTAGTACTTGAAAGCGCGAACAGTACTTGTCCCGACACGTCGCTACGTGTGAAACGTACAAACAAACATGTTAGTAGTGCTATGTCGAGGTGCGAGTGGCTGGATCCCTTGAAAGCAGGTTTTGTAAAGGCACGCTAAGGCGCCTTCACGTTGGGCCTTGTTTCACGGTTATATTTCTTCCACAATAATTTGAATGACATTACTATTTTTTAATTCAGTTGTAGGTATTACTTATCTTTTTTACGTTTCAAAATGTAAATATGAAACCTATTTTTTTTGTGGGAACTCATAAAATCACCCCACCCGCTGAGGGTGCAGCTGGAGGGAGTAAAGGACTCTTATTGACTAGAATCCACTATGTTCCTTCTGGGGGTCCCTGCTGTGTGAGTGTACCTCGGCAGATCTTGACCCTACGGGGCATCTCCGATATTGCTGACTTCTCTGCGAAGAAATACAAACATTATATTGTAAAAGGCGTCTTTTCTTAGAAGAATTTAGTGTACACATGTTTATAGTGGCTCTATTTAACTATTTGTATTCTGGCACTTAGTCATGATATTAGAGACTTTACAATCAACAAGGCATGAAAATAGACTCTAAATCTAAATATAAATCCATAGAGATAAAATCGTTGAAACATAAAACCTATTTTCATTTAAAAACAGAAATAGGTTTTAGAATAATCTGCTTGTTCTTTGTAATTAAGCAGACACTACAATTTATCTGTTGAATTAGACCTTCGAGACGACCTTCTTCCTTTAGTTTGCAGAGTTCGTCTATATAGTGTAGTGTGTTATATATTATGGCTAGCCATTAGTAACGTACACAATCAAAAGAGCAAATATGCAAATCGGAACAAACTGTTGGCCATTTAAATATTTGTGCTCGCGTTAGAACGAAAATCAGGGCATAGGCGGAACCTATTGTATTGCAACATTTATTTAACATCAATATTCAATTAAATATTCGATTTGAGTAGCAGTTTGTGAAGTAAACAAAAATGTGAACTGTGTTTGCTTGTTGGGGATGCTGACATGCATAACTAGATGCACGAGTGCCCAATACCACCCTTTAGAAACATGCTTTTTTTTTTGGAAATTATACGTAAATAAGCGATCGACGACCAGATGGCGTGGTGGTTAGTGAACCTGCCTGCCACGCTATAGGTCGCGGGTTCGATTCCCGCATAAGTTAAACATTTGTGTGCATGAACATGCACACAAATGTGCTGGGTATTTCTATGTATAATATGTATGTATTTACAGAAGAAAAGTTGTTTTAAGTTGTTTTAATTTATCAGTTGTCTAGTACCCATAGTACAAGCTCTGCTTAGTTTGGGACTAGATAACGTTGTGTGAATGTGTGAGGGATATTATATTATTATATTATTATTATTATAAGGGTTTTTGCAGTGCTTACTTTTTGATAGTTTTAAGTAAAGTTACATACCCAGTTATATACCCTTTCTTATCTCATCTGTCGAGCCTTTTATAAGCTATGTTGATATCAGCTTCCAGGCTAACTGGATGCAGTTGAGTACTAGTGCCTTACACGAAGTGACTGCCTATCTGATCTCCTGAACCCAGTTATCTGGACAACTTGATATCAACCCAATTAACTGGATAACCTGTCAACTGCCAAACCACCAACTACCCACCAAATTAAAGTGCCTTCCTAAATACAGAGTGACATTTTCTATCTTTACCATAAATATAATTATGCAACATGATACTAATAAAATGCCACAATTTTCTTCTGCTCAGAAAATATAAACACAAGATGGCAGATCTGACGTGACCTTTATGCGGGCGAACATTATGACCGGGCGTGAAATAAATGAATTGCGATTATGATCTCTCGTCAACTGAATGCTAGTTTTATAGGTGCTCTAGTGAGATTGTATGTAATTTGTTAACCGACCCATATGCATAATACCCGTATAGTTATGTTATAGGTTAATGTGATGATTAAATAGGGTCTTTGGCGAAGTATACAAATAAAATCAGTGGGAGTGAAGTTATCAGAAGCCCCTAATACTTTAACGCCGTTAGTTTTCACCTGATTAGTTTTATTCTTACACTAATTAATACATTCTTGATTTAGAATGCAAAAAATGATATTAAGTTATCTCGGCATATTGTTTGGGATTGTGACAAAGTTTCAGATCGGACTTCATTCTATCTATTTTTGTGTTTGTGACCTAACCAACTAACTCGTCTGAATTAACAAATCAGTAATCAAGCATCATAAAATAAAAGATAAAAAAGGAATAAGATACTTAATACCGTCTTAGAAAACAATGCAAATTAACCTTACTTTATTATGAGCTGTTTTTATTCGCTAGTTATAGACATAATAAGGTAGATAATAGGAAATTTCTGTTGTCTTATTTACGGCCAGTTTCACCGATTACGGATAAGTTCCAGATAGTTTATCTGGCAGATAATTTCATACAAATTCTATTCCATTTTTGTATTTATCTGGTAGATAGTGGCTATCCGTAACCTGTAAAACTGGCCCTTATGGTTGTAAAATCTATACTGAATTATTGTAACTCACAGCCTGTATTTTATACTAAAACAATTCATTGATAATCTAGTCCAGTAAAATGCAATACAAAAACGAGCCACCACTTCATGATTCAATGAGGCTTCGCGATACGTTACCACGACTGTAGCGTGTATATCTGAAGTTGTACGCTACAACGGGAAACCACAATGCAATTATACGAAGGTGTACCGTTGTGCCTGACGCTGTCAGCCAGGCCTAGGACTGACCTCAATCCGAAACCTGCTCAGTGTTCTGTATTTTGAAATATTTAGCTTCTTTGTTTTGTTACTAAGTTACTTTTTATTATTATGTGTGACAGTTGGAAAATATTTTAATATAGATAACATAAATGTATATATATGCGTTAATTATATAAAATTATATTATAAAATAATTTAAATATTTGATTGGTATATTAAAAAGAAAGAAAAAATAGTGTCCCCAAGGTACCGGGAACACAGTAAAAGCTACCATAGATTTACCATAGATCATAATTTTCTGCCGATGCGAGCCGTTCCGTCTAGCAAGAGCCTCTTAGAGTGTAAATCAAGGCTCTTAGTTATTAAGACATTGGCTAAAATTACTGTATTTATTTAAATTGACCTAAATCTCCTCTTTTGTTAGACAAAAGCGTGTCCCTAGCACCATTTTTAATAATTATACCTATTTTTGTGTTTAATTTATCCCAAAGTACTTTTCCTGACTGTTTGCTAATGAGTTCTTATTTAACTAATGTTACATTAACCTCGAATGTTTTCCAACATGATTTGTTTAATTGTAGTGTTTATTAAAAAGTACATATTTTAAGCATACATAAGATAGCAATGTGAATAACTTCAAAAATATTAAGTTATTTGCTTATAAATAAATATCAAAATAGTTTCGCTACCAAAAATTTCCTCTTACATAATTAACCTTCTATCATACGATATTTTTATCGACTTAACACATAAAAATCAAAAGCAATCATGTCATATGATCATAATACAGTTCGTCCTTAGCGTAGTTATATGTCAAGGCCGCAGATACCATCTATCATGGCAGTATCTCATTAAATCGACCGTCACACCAAACACCACAGAATGTTGGTACCAAAATACTTTTACTTATATGATCCTGTATTAATGCTTCGGTTTTGAAGGCATGTTTATATAGTGTTTACCTTGGAAAATATATTGAGAGTGAGAGAATGGTTTGAACAGTGACAGCACTTATTGGTTACATGAGACATATAGTAGTGGCTTTAAAAAGATCAATCAGTGCAGGATATATAATGCACAAGGATTTACGCCTAGACATATGTGCACTCTCTATTCCCTCACTTTTATTACGCAATACACGACCGGGGAGGGATCAGGCGCAGGACTGACTCTTAGAGGCAAGAGTGACTCCGATCCAGGCATCGAACCTGAGACCCAATGTACAGTTATAGTCTACACTAGGCGATTACTAGTCCTATACAGTATTATAGAGATTATACATAATATAGTATATAGTTCCAGTATAGTAAACTCGACGATGTAGTATGTCGCGTATACGCTACTGTAGCTAAGTTCGCAAATGAAAATGTGTACTAGCTTCACGCTACGCTACACCACGTATAACATAGCCGTGCTACGCATAAGTTGGCTACGAAATCGCGTAGGCGCGTAGCATAAAAGTTTGTTGATGATGAAAGTAGTTAGGCTTTATAGACAAGGTTTTTTTTTTAAACTAAATGTTCCATTCATATCAAGGTAATGAGGATCATTTCAATTTCCTTTTGGTCTTCCAATTTCGTACTGAATGAATTTGAAACGAGTTTTTATTAGCATTGGGCTTAAACCTGTAGTACTAATTAGTTCGGAAATTTAACGCCCGAGTTAATTAGTTTGGGTACGGTCTGAGAATGAAAGCATAACTTGGGGGGTATGGCTTATCTTAATCAACTGGGCTACTTCGCCAAGGATTAGAATATAAATTCAGAATTAGATCCCTGTCTAGGAATACTGTAAGGATTAAAAATGTTGAGTCTAAGGAACAAATATTTAGAACATTCAATCGAAACATTCGAGATATAAGGTACAGACGCCTGCACATCAAGCTACCAGAAACTGTCAATTTTTCCAATCGACTTTCAACCATATACCTCAGCTATAAAGTTGAAAATCTATTAAAGTTATTTACCATACTGTATACATGTGCTGGCGTTTACATGACATGAATTGGTTACTTAAACTCATGTTTTTCATCATTTTATGAACAAAAATGTTAATTGAAAAGAATAAAAATATTTCAGTAAAAAGTGTCCAAGTTTACAAGGACGCTTATTTGTTATTGCTGGTTTCAAAG
Source organism: Heliothis peltigera (assembly GCA_958496145.1). Taxonomy (NCBI): domain Eukaryota; kingdom Metazoa; phylum Arthropoda; class Insecta; order Lepidoptera; family Noctuidae; genus Heliothis; species Heliothis peltigera. The sequence continues at coordinate 6,417,122 of OY292333.1, forward strand.
TCATCACCAGTACATTTGTATGTTTATAAAGAAAAACTCGGAAACTACCAATTTCTTTAGAGTTGAGAATTATTTTATTCACAAACTATGTATATTTTCTTACAATACTCTCACAAGAGTAGATATAGAAAATTATTTCTATATGTATATATATCAGATTTTTTCAGAAAAGTGTATATCAATTGGATAACATCGTCATTTTATTCGTATAAGTTTAAAAGTAAATAAAATGTATAGAGATTCCAGATTTTGTGACAACTTGAAAAGTACACTTGAAAACATTCTGAGAGCAAAATAGATAAATGCATCTTTAAAAACAAGAAAAAGTATCTTTTATCTCAAAGTGTAGTTTGTCGTTGAAAGTCAAGAAAATACCACGTTACTTCAGCGAATCGAATCTAAACACGACATATCTTCTATTGTGTGTCTAAAATCCCTGTCGATGTTGACAAAACTGCTTATAAATTGAAAACAACTAAGCCGATTTTGATGAAAGCATGAAACATTTACCGAGATTATCAATTACATTCGACGTTAGGTGTGTGTATATTTGCTAAACCAGATCAGTACTAAAGTTTACGCGGAAGACAATATCATAGGTTTAAGTAAAAAATGTATAGTCCAAAATTGTCGACTAGTGGACAAAAACTTATAAATAGACTTGGAGTAAGCTGCTGGATTCTTTCTTTAACTTAAGAGTTTAGCTCTTATTAATAATACAAATATTCCTCACACATTAACACAACGTCATCTAGTCCCAAACTAAGCAGAGCTTGTACCATGGGTACCAACTAGAAAACTGATAAACATACTTATGTACTTTTCTTTTCTAAATACATACATAGAAACACCCAGACTAAGTCAAGCACACATGTTCATACACAAAAATGTTTGACTTACGCGGGAATTGAACCCGCAACATACAGCGTGGCACGCCATCTGGTCATCAAACTCTTCATCAAAAACGTCTGGTGCAGCCTTTTCCATTTCTGTCTATCGTGTGCCAACTGATAAACTTCCTTATGCGTCCTAACTATCACCTTTTGTTTTACCTGACTGCTGGATTGAGCTATACAAAAAAAACACATCTGTCAACCCACATGTCAAAACGATGACACAAAAATTTTAACCCTACACATGCCGCGTAATTACAATCCTTAATTCATCGAGTTATAACATTAATGTCACACTTGACGTCTTATTAATACATTTCTCATCCGTCGACTGTTCGTTATTAATGATAGCAGTAATTATCTTGCTAAGACGAGACTTCTCATTACACGAGAGGAATACGATTCTGAATACGTGTTTAAACATGATTTATCATCATTAAAAGTTCGACGTGTTAATGTAAGTTGATGAGTCTCGGGCGACCGTGCGTTCTGCTTTGTCTGCCAACTGATTTAATTGGTGTAAAACAAACGATTTCTTGATAAATATTTCTCTTGGGGTTTTATTGCTGTCTAGATTTGTTAGATTTGTTTAATTAGTGTGCGTATAAATTTATTGAGTTTGTACTGTAATTATAAAACTGTGTTTGTTTACACGATAACTTAAAATTTTGTGGTGAAAATAATGCAAAGTCCATCCATTGATGACTATTGTAACGGTATTATTTCTTTTAATAAATACAGTATATGCATGTGAATTATAAAAAAAAATATTAACAAGGAGAGAAAAAACAGGGACCAGTTTTAATAATACCTAAATGTTTTCTTTTTACTTCAATCAGAATCCAAAAAACGCCAATTACGAGAGTGCTCTGAAATAAAAGTGCTTTTTATACGGGTCTTAAAAATAATTTAATTGATGATCCCTCGGATGGAAAAGGTTTAATAAAGTTTGTACATGTTTCTTTATATTTTATTTTTCAAAATACATGCAGTGGTTATAATTTAATTTAAATAAATGTAGGTACTAACCTATATCAGTAAATTAATCGAGCGAAAAACATTTATTAAATTAACTTGGCTTTACTTTTTTACGATTAATAACACGTAATTTGATTGCTTATTAATAAGAAACTGCAAAAATGAGCGCTATCTTGCTTATAATATGAAAGATAAATATTGATAAATAGTATCATTTAATTTTATGCGATAATAGCAGTATTTATTTGCAATTCCTAATTACTACTGGTATATGAGATGTCGTTTCATGATATCTAAAAATATTTACTTGGATGCCACTGGCAGAACTCATCTCAATCCTTCCAAAGCTTGTCTGTAAGAGATCGCTTTCCTTTAATATTTTTTTTTGTAATGTAAATGTTTTCATAAAAAGAATATTATCTATCTATCCATATTAACATACATAAGTGAGATGTCCGAATTGGATCACACGTCGTATCATCGGCGTAAAGTACTCATAACATTACGAGACGGGCTCGCTGAATCGACCCAAAAACTCTTATCACCCACCATCCGCCACTCAAACACATAAAATATTCGCGTCCCGCATTCTTCTTGCTCATAAATTCATCTTCCATGATGTCACGAGTGAGACAAACACGCCATAACTCAAACATACGGGTCGGCTATAAACAAGCCAGGGAAGATACGGTGTGACGTCACTGACGCCTCTGAATGCAGCCAAGTGACGCAAAACACACGGCCCGTGACCGGCGTCTGACGTCATTTGTCAACGTCACTCAGAAGTAACGGTTGTTGTAAATCAGACACGGTGTAACCAAAAATAGCGCTGTGCACGGAGTCGCCGTTTCAAAATAAAGTTCCAACTACCTACCGATGTTTGCCTGTGTAAAGGGTAAAAGTTACCCGCGACAGTGACAAATAACTATGTAGGAAGTTAATTATGTACGAGCTTATGAAATTTGAGGTTAATAATAATTTATTAATCTTTCAATATCGTTGACATATAAGGTGTTATGCAAATTTTCTACATACCGGCTGTGTAAACATGGATTGCACCCAAATATCAACCACCTTCTCATAAAACGTGGTCTAAAAACGTACCAGCTTTGGTACTAGGTTTTAAACTGCATGTTGAAGTTAATGGTTGAAACTACTACTAAATCCGGTACTTTTAAAAATACCAAGTTTAATAATAAGGTGGCAAAAGTTAAATCCAATTTTTTAAACTCTTTCATTACCTGCATTCCAGTGTATTAATGTTAGTGTTAAGCTATCATTTCCACCTGGTAGCTATGTGTTATAAAGTTACTGGACACAGTTTATTAAAAGGCATATTTTTACTTAACAGCCTTTTGTGCCACATTCTCTTTCCCGGAGCTCTAACAAACATTTTTCACGTAGACTTCCCAGTTCATAAAGATAGCAAAACGTTAATCACTGTCAAAAAGTATTACTTAAATATAATATATCTTGAGTTCTGAAATTACATTGTTCATCAGCTCCCGTCAGTCTTGCGTCCTCTACCGTTCAACCTTGAAGAACATGTTGTTCAGTGCGAATCTTTTAATATAAGTGAAGAGTTGGCACCTCTTTTAATTTCCTATATTTTTTGGGCACATCAATCTTGGTAGTAGAGCTAGGCTTCAGTGGTAGCTCTTTATTAAATTTACCGAAGCGCAAGCCATCATTGGGCTTGGCATCACGTCTCGAGATTAATTTTAAGTTATGTCAAATTTACGTTGGCTTTAATATCGTGAGGATATGTCGCGATAATTACCCTCCGAGCCGCATGTCATGTGTACTCGTACGGTGACATGACGTAACACTGCTTACAGCTTAGTCTTTATGATGCGAGTGACGCGAGGCCCCGAACCGTTTTACTGATATACCTAAGGATATGTTTGCTTTCGTTAGGGAAAATGGGAGCTTGGATTTGCGCTTGATTGGGCATTGAATATGCTTAATTAAGCGAACTAAGGTTAAATGTTGTTACACAAAAGTGAGTTTTGCTATTTGTAGGCTGTTTAAGGTGAACGCGATGACTAATAGCAAGAAATTCGAATATACATTGGTTTTTTAATATTATATAATAATTATTTGAAGATAATATAAGTCAGAATAATTTTAATGAATAATTTAGTATGTTCGTAAGTTCTTTAATTCAAATGCTACTACTCGATATACCATTTCTCTTGATACATACCTGATTACGTATTATTTTATCTTGCAAGAACTTTCAGAGTTAAACGAACACATCAAAAAGTCCTTTGCGCGAATGATTATTTAGATCACGCTCGATATCTGAGTTAAGTGTTAAGTTAGGTAAATTATCAAAAAAATACCTTATTTATTTCATTTTCTCACTACCTTTTGTCACATTCAATTTAATATGGTATGAGTTAGGACAGCTTGAATTTAAGTGTGTGAAAAGAGATCGTAATATAATATTTTGCCAACTAAAATCTATTCAACGAATTTTTTTGTTAGTATGGTAACTGCTACCTAAAATCCTTTAATACCTGCCACAAAAAAGAAAGCAAGCGAGTCCACGATTTTAGCACGAAAAGCTTAGTTGGTCGGTGTGGGGCTGTAAAAAATGAGTTTTTTTATGTCCCCCTGACAATGTCATGGCATGCAGATTGCAAGTACGTGATCTGAAAGTCAATGTCTTGGAGCTGCGGTTGACAAGGCGATTAGTGGCTTATAGTAACTGGAGGGCCTGTCACTTTGACGACTGCCATCGGCACACGACAGCCTTGATTTTTTAATATACTTTTTATTCAATGAAGATATGCACGATTTTGAAGATAATCATGAGAAATGAAGATGTTTTGCTCTTTATAAGGGCCTGTTATATAATTATCTATGCGACAAAAAACCTCTACCTTTTTATCCAGCGTTCTTTAACGATTATGTACAAAGTAAACACTTTTTTCTATTAGTTACTAGTATGTAATATCATTAAATTACTCGCTGTAATTATAAACACCGTGGAATTTCATTGACACTTGTGATTTTAACTAGAACTCTTTAATGAATGAATTAATTTAATTAGTGGTATAATACTTGACTTTATCGTACATTTCACTGGAAAAGATAATTATTATCGTCCCAGTTTTGAATTAATTGCCTACAATAATTATTTGTATTCCCTGAAATCATGAGTTGGAGGAGCTATTATGATTAACCGATAAGGACTCGAGCATCATATGGATGACTTATTGGATTTTGTTAATTAGTTAAAAATAAGAGTAAATGTTAGTGTTTTTCCTTCAGCGGTGAGGAGAGCGTACCTACACATACATGGGCACAATTAACCAAATAAGATTTTGATACTGATAATATGGTCTAATAAATAGTGACATTCAATAACATATTTATTTATTTAGTGGGTTTAGTAACTGCACAAATGAAAAAAAAAAAACATTTTTTTTTTATCCGAGCGCTAGAGTCTAAAAATGCTGTCAATACAGCTTCTTACGACCCGTGATTCACCCACGTCACCTTAAGGGTCACGTCCACGATCGTCGCTTTTCCGATTTTACTTAGGTACCAAGCAGATATTATTATGTTAGAGATACTAAGCAGGATGCAAGCAGTCTCCCATATAATAAACAGACGCGCTCGAATAAATCCTAAAAAAAAAATCCCTTATACTACCGGCGATTCAGACAGTCCGCAAGTTTCACGTAATTTTTAATACGATACCAGCCTTCAGCAGAAAAAAAAATCCAGGATTCTACAAAAGATTCTCGTGAAAATATCTGGTGTAACAAAACAACGGCGTCCTCCAAGCTGAGACTATCATGCATGGCTCAGTAGTTTGCTTGCTAAACAAATAGACATGTTAGTTCCGCCTGTTAAATTATTCATCAAATCAATTAATCTTAATGGGTATACTTATGCGCACCAAACAAAATGTTATTGTTTACCAATAAATTCAATATGGTGCAAAAACAATTTGTCAATGTAACTTTGATTAATAATTAAATAGTCGTCAACCAAATTTGTTTGGTGACAAGAATTAATTGAAATGTATGACGCGGATGGCGCTGCGCCAGCTGTTCACAGTTTTAATTAAGGAGCTAATGTACTGCCACTGTGGATCCTGGCGACTGAAGGATGTGATTGATGACGCACGAACATGCCTACACACAAACCTCAATATCCCGCACGTCGAATTGACGACAAATTATTATTTCATTTTGTTTTCTGTCGACTGTTCAATGGATTAAGCCTTTGGTAATGGCATTTGATTTCGAGTGTACAGTCGTGTGGAAAATGTGTTCTCTTAGCGAAATTTAATTCGATGATCTTTCAGTTGACGACTGAGCTGTCGGTATATTCGAAGAGGCATTTTGCAGGTTTGTTGCGTACAATATTTTAATATTAAATAATGAAATAAATGCCTTGTCAACTTTGCTACTTAACATTTAACTGTGCCGAAATTAAGTCAACTGTGAATAAGCTACTTAGCCGAGGCCTGTTTACGAAATCGAACGTTCTTAAATGGCGGTCTATTGTAAAAGGTTTTTATATGACGATATTATTTATTGAAATCCGTCATACATACGTCAAACGTGTACCTACTCACCTACTCCATTTGGGTGCTCATGTTACCTTGCAAAACGTAACTTTATACAAAACGTATCGACTTTAGAAGCACAAAAGATCAAACGAGGTGTTATGAAAGAATTCTTGTGTGTAAAATTTGAGAATAGTTGAAATATTAAGTACCTATGTATGTATAACATAATTTATGGCCAGTTACTAATACTTATATTAACTAAAGCTAAGTTTGTAATTAAAATTATATAAAATGGCTTAAACACTCTGAGGTAATAAATATGAATTTGACATTGTTTTTGATATTTTAATTGCTAATATAGTTTACATTAGGCTAATGCAATTGACAGCTAATGTGCATAGTTAATAGGATTTTGACAATTGTGACCGATGGAGTAGCCATGGACTTAATATTACTTAAGTCCATGGTAGTAGCAACTACTGTAGTCTGCGTAAAAATAAACGTAGGCTCCAAAGAGTCTTAATACCTTACTTTCAGCTCTCTACCCAAATAATATGTAAGTAATGTGGTTATAAATTATTCGTAATACATTTTCGACTAATTAATCTATAGATATTGGTAGGTATTTCAAAATATAAATTCCCTCGAGAGGATCCCTCATCTTCCACATTTTTTTGATTATTTTAACTTAGGCTCAACTTACCAGTTTGCCTACTTTTCAATTGTAAAACAAAACTCAAAAAAGCCGTGAAAATAAGACAGAAAATGTCAGTTTTCGAAGTTCGTAACTTCCTAACTGCATTTTTTGAAATAACAAACAAACGGGACTCGTCGGTTCGCACCACGAGTACTGAATTTTTGTTTGAGTTTGAGGCTAACAGGCTAAAAATTGGTCAAGGGTGTGATACATCTATACGGTTTCCATAACTGTTCGGTCCAGCAGTTATTTTGTTGAGTATTAAATATCTGCGCTTTCATACAATATTTTTGATGAACGAGTGTGTTGGTAGGAATAGCAAGTTCGTCGCGTGTTATTGATATTTCATAATGTATTGTCATTACTTGGATTTTGAGATAGTAATTGTCACCAAGTAAGTTCACATCAAGTTTCACAATTATTTAGCAAGAAAACACAATTTTCATAACAAATACAAGAAAACAACATTTCACCAAAACCACATACATTCAGACCTTTTATGGAAACAGCCTCCCATTCAAATCTCCCATGGATTTCTTTTTCATACCCACTCTTTATGCACGGAGGTTTTTCCGAAAAACTTTTTCTTGTAAATTTGTTTTACATCTCCTTTGGGACCCACAAGAAGCATCTTTTTGTGAAAATTTACGAAAATTGGTCGAAAATGGTAAGAAGTTAGAACAAAAATTGGTAGATTATGAGGCAGACGGTATGTGTGAATACGAATAAGTGAAAGTTTATAAAGTTTTAGAAGGTTTTTCATTTGGATCCGTTGAGTTTACAGAAGTAATATCATCCAAGACGGTTACCGGTAATTTGGGACTCAAAGTTGTAGCAGATGCGGCTGAATATCGATATTTTACGAGCGATCGACAGGCATGCGAGTTTTGCCCTAGTTTTTTCTCAGAAAGATTAGTTAACAAGTTATTAGAAACGTAACATTATATCGATTGCCACTTAATATATCATAGAAAATATATAGGCCAATTATAATCACGACATTAAATGATGATTAATGAATCAAAATTATTTTAATGGAAAGATTTAAACATTATTTAACTAGATAGACAACTAGCAATAATAATATACTTAATGTGTAGCTTTCTGTTCGTATCTATTATGTAGGCGAACGCACGAGTGTGTGCTATGTATATGTGTGTAAGGGATAGAGTAGTAAGCAAAAACGTTTTACGTTCAGTCAAGACATACATTTCATTAAAAATAAACTGGGCGTTCTAAATTTAATTAAATTACAGACGTTGTTTTAGTTTTATAATTTAATATTCTAATTAGGGTGTCTGAGGTCTTGCATTTATTCCGTAACATTTTGTATAAGTTGGTACAGTTTACTCAAAGCTAACGTCTCACCAGTATGTAAGCCTGGTCTACTCCCCGGCTCACCGGGACAGGTGGGCTTAATTTGTCTTCGTTAACGGCACACGAAAATGTCTTCCACTCCATATGGATTACAAGATTCATTGAGCTCGTGATAGCTCCAATCTAGAACATGATTACCTTTTTAGTACCTTTATTATGACTGTGTCACTCTTTTTTATTATGATGAAGCTTAACCGAAATTGAACCTAAATATAAAATGTATTTTTATTTTTATTTGGGTATGCATCTATTGTACTCACGGAGTAGCATACTGATTATTCTTTAATTCTTCCAATTACTATTTAATCAAAAATGCCTAATGACATGCCCATGTAGCAGTGTTCTATCTATTTAAAAACTAAGGGCCTTACTAACAAAGAAGTTAGACAGACATTTTACACGTGTTTAAAGAAAGTGTAAGTGTAATTTTCTTTAATTTTCTGAATTCATCACTATCAATAAGGCTTTAATTTACTTAATTACTTACCTATTTACCATATGTTTAGTCTTATCTAATAATAACTAACTTTAACGTAACAAAATGCCAACTTCGTAGATTTATTGGTCCATCGGAAACAAGAGCACCCAATACCGATGCAATGACGTGTCGCAGGTCGCATCCTACGTGGTCGGCTGGTGACGTCATAATTCACGGGGACGTCCACTCGCATAGCCCGCCGCATGAAATATGACCGATCCGTTCGATTTACAAACGGCTGTGCTGATTTTGAAATAAATGTCTGCGGGAAAATTGAGGCGTTCTCCGTTAATGGCTTGTTTGCTGGCCAGAGAGTAGACCGGTGATAATGTTTAATATTATAAAAACATAATAAAAACCGAAGAAATTAGAGTCGCAGTCGCCCACAGAAGGTATGTAATTATGATTATCAAAAAATTGTGCTCAATAATAAGTTAGAATAATTCATAAAAATGTACCTATGTATATATAATAACTATACTAATAATTAAAATATGAACTAAATTAATGGAATACACGATTCAAGCGATAACAAAGAGCAATGCAGATTGTGGTATACATACTCGCCTATCTACAGTTGGAAATTTACGTAGTATAGTAATAGTACTTCTTCCTTCTCTGTAATCAGATGATGAGATGAAAAATAGTTCAATCAGGAACTAAGGATACTGCATATTTCCTAAGAAATATCTTCCAACAAGCCTGCTATGGTAGAGTTAGAATACAAAAAGAGACGTAGACATAATAAAAGGGATGATCTGTGTACCTTGAGGTCAGAATTTTCATCACAAGTGTGGCCTTGACCTATTTCTTATACATTCAACTATAAATATTCGATAAGTTTGCTAGATTGGATCAGTTCGGCTCCAGTTTGGCTTTGTTGAGAATAGTCCACTTGAGATATTGAAAAAACGCACTAAAAAAGTCGCGCAAAAAGTCTAGGACATAAAGGTCATTGTTGAACGTATACCAATTGAGATCGCATTTTAGTTACAACATTAGATATTTTTAAATGGCTAGATTGTTTAAAGATTAGCAAGCTTAATTGAAACTACGATTTTTTATTTGGTTCGTATAATTGTTACATTTTTGCACTTTTTCCTAATCCTTTACGGTATTTGTTGATCGTTTTTTCATAACTTACTTTATGGGGCTATAATAAATATTTGACACTGTTTCAATTCATCATTATGTTGTGATTCGTCACCAGAGAAAATAATAGTGCTCACACATTGCCATTTAGACATGACATTTAGTCAGTAGAACTAATTATATTTAGTAAATGTTTTTACCATAACTACAACAAAAGAAATAATTTATAATGTAATTTTTGAGTTACGACTCGTAACTGTCATAAAACTTCGTGTTACAAGGTACAGACGCTAGCACATCCAGCTACTAATATCTGTGAATTTTAAAAAATAGACTTCAGCTTTGTATTAATATACTTATCTAAGCTCAATTCTGATTATGGAAAGTTGACAGGTTGAACCCGAATCTGGTAAATTTACAAATTGTTTTACAGATGCCAGCACATCAGGCTACTACAATCTGTCAAATTTCCTTAATAGCTTTTCAACTTTCTCGTTTTTTCTTTTTCAACTTTCTGTTTGTCAGTTTCGAGTAGCTTGATGTACTGGCGTCTGTATCTACATTCAGAACCAACCTACTTCGAATAGTAGTCCATCGTAAGACGTAGTCTACGAAACACGAAGGTATTCATAATAGTCTAAGACGTACTTCCATATAATACATAGTACATGCATCTATATATATGTATATATCTACGTAGACACCGTGGTCTGCTCGCCACACTTACCTATTGCTCTGCTTGAATAGAAGCTGCCTATCTAAGTGCTGGCTAGTCAATCAATGAATGTTAGACTGATGGCTCGATTGAGAATTGTACAATGGAGCTTACGGAATCTTGCTTGTGTGTGAGTCTTAGAAGATTCATGTCCTGTAAGTTGGTGGCCTAACACCGGTCTTTACAACTTTATTAGGCCTAAATCAGTGCTATTGCTGCATTTTGAAATTTCTTTAAGGCCTGTTACACTATCTATAAATAAGTTCCAGTTATATGGTGGAGAATTTCGTACACATTCTGTTCCATTTTAAAATTTGAACTTTTTCGGCAGATAGTGGCTATTCGGACATTGTGAAACTGGCCCTTATAATTTATAACATTTCATATCACAACAAATATTTTTGAGGATAATCATCTTGCAAAGAATATAAATTATTTTTGAATAGTTTATTATGAACACAAAGGTAGATTTGCGTCAATAATGAAAACTGTGTTTGTTTGTCATACTTGATGCTATAACATTGATGTTTGTAATTTTATTAATCATTTTGTGTTCATTATTACGCCTACGGGTTTGAATTGAATTCCCATATTGTCGACTTATTTGTACGTAGGTACAGTATGCCCTTCGGCGGTTTTTCCCCAGCCTGAACATTGTCGAATTGAAAGCCTATTGCCTGGATGCTATAAATAAAAAGTACTAGATTGTACTTTGTATGAATTTGTTTTATTTAGAGTTTGGCCAGTGTTCCAATGAGCTTATTTACAATAGCAAACTAATTCTTTTGCATGCTATCGATGGAAGTTACCTATTTAAATTCCATAATTTCATTCGTCGTCGTATAAATTCATATCGTCGTAATTTCATTGCAAAAATACAAAGGAAGTGGTGAAGGTTGGACGTTTTGGGGCTGTCTATTGTAATATTTGACGTTCAAAAATCTTGCAGCCTATAAATGTTTTGGAGCAAAAAAATGTGTATGTATGTAATGTAAAAAATGTGACAACCTTTGCTTAAACTCTTGGAGCAATAGGACAAAAACAACACAAAGTAGTCACATTATCTTTATGTAAATTCCTTCTACAATACAAAACAGTAACCACACAACTGCATATACTAGGATTAAAGAGAAAAAAAACTTAGCTACATAGCTGCATGCTATCTGTATAGAAAACCACACAGTCTAGTGTTGTAACTCGGAGGCGACAAAAAGTGCAAATGTTGTGTACGTCAGTTTTTCTTCACGAAACTGGGTCATCTTATTGTGCCTTTCCGTTTGCAGTTAAGTAATGGCATGTTTTCTTGAATTCTTGGTGACATTACATTGTCTAGTGTGTTGAAAATAAGCGAAGTAATTCTTTGTAGTGCCGAAATGATTCCGCAGATAAAAAAGTTTTATTTTAAGTATTTAGGATTTGTGGTTGGTTTCATTCCTAGTCCATTCTGGGTAGTCAGAAGCCAGTCTAACCAAGGGATATTAGGTTGCCCGGGTAACTGGGTTGAGGAGGTCAGATAGGCAGTCGCTCCTTGTAAAACACTGGTACTCAGCTAAATCCGGTTAGGCTGGAAGCCGACCCCAACAAAGTTGGGAAAAGGCTCGGGAGATGATGGTTGGTTTCATTCCTGCCAGGGCTGCAAGTTGTTCGCAAGAGTTACCGTGGCCTTGGCCCATAAAGGCCTCCAGAAGGAACAGTGGGTTTTGCCAGTAACAGTCTCACGCTCCCCTTGCGCTAAGGATGCGCTGGAGGGGTCATTTGACGACCCACTAAAAATGGTTGGTTTCACTCTGGTCAGTCATTTCCAAAACGTGTTGTGTCCAAATATAATTTAAACAGTAGCATTTAGTTTTAATTTGTTCATTTTTGTTAGTGCCAAGCAGAGATCGTAAAATATAAGTATGTATGTATAAACAACAATATGGTCCCTCGTTCAGCACACCAGTATCCTGAATTTAGCTCTTAGAGTATTTTCAAACATTAGAGGTAAATATTACTATAATTTTAATTCATTGTTCTCTAATTTTGTTAAATAAATCACCATTACAATATAAATTCGTTGTGACCTTTATAAACATAACAAAATTGTCTATGTACGCGTATATAGTGCGAAGAATGTCTACTTTGTTTTGAAGTTGATTAATTGAATATAAAGCCGGTTTTTTACTTCATTTAAATTTTACTCAAAGGGTCATTTTATTTAACACTAAGGCTTTGTTTCACAATTGTCTACAGAGTAATTAAGGACTAAATAGTTAGGAAGATACCTGTCTAATTGTAATATTTCCGTTACGTACCTAATTACTGAAAATTATTTGATAATTTGTATCATTCTTTTATTTTGGCCCAATTATTGAATGATTTAAATAAGATAATAATATTGCCAAAAGTTACTTGTCGATATAAAATCGATATAAATTCGTTGAATGTACACGTAAAACATTTAATGTAGGTACACGTTACGAATCCTGCAATATGTTGTTTGCAACAAGCATATGTATGTATTTGTACCGATATTGCCAAAAACGCAATGTACTTCACTCATATTATTAGATATTATATCGGGAAATACTCTGCAAATAATATTTTATACAACAAAGAAGATGTCCTTTTCTCATTTCGTCGCCAGTTCCATTAGGAAATAAGCTTTTACTCTTATCATTTGTATTAAACTTGGAAACAAGCATCAAGGGACAATCAATAACATCGTGAAAATGCTTTTTGGTTTTTTCTAAACAGCGCCATCTATGTCACGAGCAGTTGCAAAGTTTGCTATAGTTCGCAGATTTTCCGCGCAATAGCGCTGCTGTGCCGAGCTCTATTATGTTGGGCTGGCATGGTACGCACTTAATAACTTTACCCCGCCATAGATGGCGCTGAACACAAAAATATTGACTTTGAAGGTTTTTTAGAGTTATTACACTGAAATGGTTGCTTTTTATTTAATTAATATTAATAATATAGTGATGATATATTATTAAATTTGGATTAAAAAAATCCAATTCATTTTTGTTACGGTTATGTCATCAACCAAGTTACCCTTCATCATACTTATATTGTAAAGGCAGCAGTATGATGCGTATATATTCGAAACTTCTTAATCCTCAAATAGCTGAATAGATTTTGATGGATCTTGGCAGTAATATAGTATACGTTATAATATAACGTATATACTAAACTTTTTATTCGGTTTCGAAATTCCGTCAGAAAGCGGGTGAACTGCTGCGGGGGTTAGTTTCAAGTAAAGTATTGAACGTTTCTATACATTTTGTCTAAGTAATATGATACCTAAGGACTACTGAGTAAGTATAAGTTTAAGTTTATAGTGCTCAGTATCCATAAACAAACTATGTATATAAAAACCTATATAGCTTCCATATACTTTCTTTTTTGTTATGACTACTTGCAGTTCAGCCTAGGAGGCCGTGTACTGATTAACCGGTATCTTCTGTGAGAACCTAAAGAATTTAAGGCCTCCAGCATTCCATATACTACATGCCTTACAAATATAAAAGATACAAACGATAGATAGGACACTACTACCAGTATTTATTAAGATGCAGTTCTATGATACATGTTATTAACAAGACTATATCACGGTCTATTTTCTATTTAAATACATTAAAACTGTAGGTAATAAAAATACAAATATTTCTATACCAATCCAGCGAACTTCGTACTGCCTAACTTTCGATTCTTTACTTTTTATTTAGTATTTTTCTTTTTCAGCCATTTTTAATTTCTCTTATATCCATCTTGGTACTTCAATAAATTAAAAAAAAGGAATTATCGAAATCGGTTCAGGTCTTCTTGAGATTTGCGCTTAGCAAAAAGTTCAGCGATTAATTTTCGAGTGATAAACCCGATCATCAACGAAACTCTGTCCACCAAAACTTACAATGACTTTATTTGCTATATTGAGGTCATTAGCTATTATAACTATGATTCAATCAACAAGATTGTGCATGAATTTTCCTTGATTGCACATTTCCAGGTACTTCGGTTTTCAGGTCATTCGTAATAACGAATAATAAAAGTGAACGTACCAACAAAACGCAACTATGTTATCAAAACCACTTGATTATATACCAAATACGGTTATTTCCAAGCCTACATTGTATGTACTGTGAGTTTTTCCCAGAGCTTTCATCAGCCGTATAGCCCCTAAAGCAATACTTCTATGCGCGATAATAATCAGAAAAATACCAGTGCGCTATTAGCTCCCCCTAGCGTAACAATTAGAAAATTAAATACGTAACAAGGTTGCTAGTTTTTTACAAAATTGTAATTGTGTGGATAAGGTCGGCTTTCAACAGACTTGTCGCCGCAGTTCTACGTACAAATACAGGTTTGCGTGCAATTTATAGTAAAGGAACAAGGTGGGATATTTAGTAAATTTTTAAAGACTAATAAATAACAGACATGACAGAATTCTGCAACTAATCTGCTTCCTTAAAAATGAGGATTTACTGCAGTTTTGATGTCGAGTTCGGTAGGTACCTACAAAGTTTCTGGACCTCGGACTTCTACTTTACCCGTCGTCGGTTTAAATTAGTTATTCCTTTCTCATGAATTCATTTTAAACTGAAAATTCCAAGTAACTTCTGGCGATTCGAAACTCTTAATTGAATAAAAATATTTTGAGTCTTAGTTTAAAACTTGTGGGGATCGTGTTCATTTGCAGCTGTTGCTATTTCATAATCCTTAAAAGAGAAATTCGAAGATAATTTTGCTTTTAAACATTATTTTAATAACTACTAAACGACAAATCCCCGGTCTTTAATATTGAGTTAAATTATATTCCAATGTTAGGAGTCGGCTATCAATCGTAAATTTTGGTCTTTCCGTACGAATTGATCCAATTGAAATAAATTAAGACACGATCAATCAAGGAATAATAATTAATTAAATTCGATATCGTTATGTTGTGGTAGAAAGTTTGGGAAGTGGTGTTCGGGTGCAAAATTAATATTTTGGTTTGAAAACTTCTCAAATGAATGAAATTTCTTGAACACAAAATAGCGGTTCTTAAAATTCTTGAGAAGCTATAAAGACTTGGGAACGCTCTGAATTTAGAGAACAGGCCAGACCAAAGGGTTTATTTCTTGATATTAATGTATTAATTATTCGTCTGGAATTTGTTATTTTTCGATGTTAGATAATATCTTAAAAGTGAGGCTGCAGAATTTTTGATTTATTTTTGACGCTAAAAAAAAACATGAAAAAATCAGCTTCGAAAATATATAGCAAATAAAGCTACCATTTTAATCGACTTGTCTGTATTCATACAATATACAGACTATAAATAAACTACTTAGACGTAAACAATAACTTCACACCTACCACAATAACAAAACAATTATAATAGCCACCCGTTGTCTGGCTCCGGGCCTATAAATATTGTATAGCTTGTTGGTAACATGGAGGAACTTTATCGTAGCCGCACTGAAATTAAGCAATTACATGCAAGTTCTGAAACTTGGAAAATGAGTAGGTAAAACAGAAAATGCCAAACATCGTTTTATTTCCTCACATTTGCAATTCAATGGGTCTAGCTAGTTTAAATTGACTTGACGGCTTTGTTTTCCCAGATACCATTACGGGTATAAAGTTTATTGCTTTTTGAAGATTCGTTTAATTTTTTTGACACTATTATGTTCAATACTACGGTAGCAATAAAAAAAGTATTAGCGTCGATGGGTGTGTTAAGAGTAACAATATATTTTAAGTTTAGCAGTAATGATGCTTAGGGTCAGATTCACCGGTTACGGATAAGTTCCAGATAGTTTATTAGGCAGATATTTTCATATCTACTAATTCTGTGCCATTTTTTAATTTATCTGGTAGATAGTGGCTATCCGTAATCGGTGAAACTGGCCCTTAAGATCGCTAAAGTGTAGTCTAAATATTTCTAAATTAACTACATAGCCTTTCGAAATCTTGTCTATTACCCGTACAAAGAAAAGCTTAGAATATTTGTTCTATCAGAAACGACTAACAAAAAGAAAACAATAACCAAAACCGTTTAGCAACCACCCAACCTTAATTTGCATTAGAGAAATAAAAAAAAAATACTTTTAAAAAAGGAACACTAGTGTCGGTGAAATTTTATTATTTATATTTCGCGTCAGTCCGGTTCTTTTATGTAAATACGATTGTGCATGGCGCAGCAACTTTAGTAAAATGAGTTTGTAACGAGTGAGGCTGCATGCCGCATGCGGCGGTTACGTGGACATCGTCACAATAGTTTCGGTCGCATGAAAATTTGTTGTGTTTTATTTTGCTGTTTCTGAATTGGTAGTACGTGGATTTTAATGGCTTATTATGGTGGGGCTTAATTTGTTTTTTCAATTGTTTTTTTTTTGCTTGCTTATATTAATAATCAAAATATATAAAAATCTATGCCATCACGTGTGAACGGCTTGTTACTATCAGGAGAAGGTTTTTATCTTTAAAGAAAAAAAAAAAAACATATATCACATGGGCTACTTTTAGTCGCAAGAACCGCTATCCACGCGGGTGATCGCTAGTATTTTATTTATTTTAATACATTTTTTTGGTAAGGTTGTGGAGAATAAAACTTAACAATTGGTTTTTAAATGCATTGGCGTATTGCTGTGGTGGCTATTTTTCAATATGGAAAAATTATTCGTCGATAATTAAATAAAAAAAATCAATTCTCAAAAACTTCGTCATCCATACAAGTATGCATTAGCTTAATGCTGATAATAGATTATATTTTATATTCTATTACATTTTCTGAATCCTTAAAATATATCTTTTTAATTTCTTAACCATTACGTAATTAAGACAGTCTCAAAGAGTAAGTTGTTGTCTACCTTTTAATATATACATTTTATTTCGTTCATCTTGCGTTATACAGAGAAATAGTTTGGCGCATACGTCAAGTAGCTGTAGCAAAGTTGCGTAACTTTCTTGACTTATCTCTTGTCACAATTTATTCACTTACCTTAACTTTGCCAGGCAGCCTGCCTATAAAGTATAGCCTTAAGTGTGAGCAGGATTATTAAAGTTTATTTAAAATATAGTATAGAATAAACAGAAATAAAATGACAGAGAACGTGAAGAAAGTACGTCTACTGTTTAGCTTTTGTTTAGTCATCACCTACATTTTCCTATAACCAAATTTTATCTCAAAATGCGACGCATTTAACATAGAATAATTGAACAATAACAAATATAAGTTCCGTTCAAATTCAATTCACAATGAAATCAAGGCGTGAATAAGTAATTAAGTAGGAAACTTTGCACGTTGTAACAATTAAATACCTTCAATTCAATAGATCAGCATTTCCCAAGAATCGAAAGTCGAGTTAATATCTCCTATTATTCCGCAGACGTAACCATAGCATGGCCGACGCCAAAGGGAATGCCGCAGCCTTCGAATTGAAACTGGAATTGCTAACAGAAAGTGCTTGGAGAAACAATGGGCGGGATCTAATTGCGGGGTCCCGGGCGGGTGGGAACGTAAACGGAACTCAACGCACCGCAATCCACGTAGCTCTGACTACGGCGTAGCACCGTAGCACTACCAGATGCCAAAACGTATAGAATGCGATTGCTACGCAGATCTGCTACACGTTCAGATATGTAGAATTGTAGACGTATGGTATTATTTGTGCACGATTGCTGGACTTCAATTGGAGGTATTCTTAGGAACTAGATCTCTTAAACTATTTTTCAGAGATTTAATTCTTACTAAATATCACTTTATTTTATAGCTTTTGATGCAAAGAGTAATAAATATTACTAAAGTATTTTGAAAACGAAATTCGATAGTTTTTGCAATAAAAATGAATTGTTTGCACCGTATTCGCAATTCACAGTCCGTCGCAGTTAGACAAACATGAAATATGTGCAAATCAAAATTTTAGAAATTGTCGTTATTTGCCAAACAAATAGAAAACATAACATTTTCACCGGTCGTTTGTAATTTGTTTAAAACAAAAAAAAAAACGAGAGAACTGTGAGCATTCGTTCGAAGTCCATATGGCCGAGTTTGCGTTTCACTCATTCAATTATGCAAAGCTACCATTTGTTAACAGATTTTAGGGTAATTCGGTGAATGTCGACTCGGGTATGCTAATCAGCTTAGTGTCCGTTATTTATGTGGTACATGCTTACAAACATTTAACGGTATAATGTGCCCGCGCACCGATAACGTTATTTCACGCAATTAATTGCAGAAACACTCACTACCATATGATTTAAAGCCGTATTAATATTCGGCCGGATTGTTTTTGTTAAACGGTTATTTTGTGTTAATTCAATGCAAATGCCGATAACAGTTGAAAACATTACCAGCGGCTGGACGTGTTTGTGCCTTGATAAATTTCGGGGAAGCCATACAATGATATGGGATTGAATCCTGGACTGGACTAAAAATAATATAATCATTATGTTTGTTTTGTGGTGGCCTAGTGGTTAAAGAGCCAACCTCTCAAGTGTGAGGGCGTGGGTTCGATTCCAGGTCGGGCATGTACCAATGCAACTTTTCTAAGTTTGTATGTACTTTCTAAGTATATCTTGGACACAAATGACTGTGTTTCGGATGGCACGTTAAACTGTAGGTCCCGGCTGTCATTGAAAATCCTTGGCAGTCGTTACGGATAGTCAGAAGCCATTAAGTCTGACGCCAGTCTAACCAAGGGGTATTGGGTTGCCCAGGTAACTGGGTTGAGGAGGTCAGATAGGCAGTCGCTCCTTGTAAAACACTGGTACTCAGCCGAAACCGGTTAGACTGGAAGCCGACCCCAACATAGTTGGGAAAAGGCTCGGGAGATGATGATGTTTGTTTTGTTAGCGCTTTGTACCAATACTGGGAATTCTGGTTGCTTTACGTCAAATATCATCATCACCGCCTTTTTATCGTCCCACTGCTGGGCACAGTCCTCCTCTCCCACAAAAGGATTGAGCGTCAATCACCACGCTTGCTCAATGCGGGTTGGTGATTTCAGACTTTATAGTCCAGGTTACTTCAAATATACATACGAAGCAAAGTGAAATATTGTAGTGTAGTGAAATTATTCTTTTAGCTAAATATTTTTAATAGTTGATGGAAATGACGCTTATAGCCTTTATAAGCAAAGGTTGATATACTGTCGTTAATAAAAGTTATACACTGTTTAAGATAAGTGAGCTTACTCATCTTTATTCATAAAAGATTCAATTGTTTCAAATGAACTCCCAAGTTATAATGTTTAAATTATTCAAACATCTAATTCTGCATACGTAACAGAAAACACTCGTAAATTACTTATCAGTGAGTTCTTACACTTCGTTACTTTTATGCCGTCTATCTTCGCTGACTGTAATAACTGATAACAGCTTAATTTATTATTTTAAACAATTTAATTGAAATATACTTTAATTGATGACGACCCTCATGGTGCAATGGTTACCACGCCGGACTGCCGAGCTAAGGGTACCGGGTTCGATCCCCGGCATGGACGACATTTGTGTGATGAGCATGATTGTTGGCTGGGTGTTATATGTATTTATAAACATATATGTGTAAAGTATACGTAGTTTATCAGTCGTGTTAGCACCCATAACACAAGCTAATCAATAGCTTACTGTGGGGTGTTTGAGAAAGGTGTCCCGCTACATATTATTGATATAAGAAAACTGTCATAAATAAAACACATCGTGAATTTAAATTGTTACAAAGTTATCGTCGTATCGAATTTCACTTTACAAATTGAATGTCAGGTATCGGATTACTTGTATATTGATTGTTGTGGCTTTAAGCTGTTATTGTGTGCACTGTGGTTTCATTGCAGTCACGACAGAGGGCGCTTCCGCGTCGCCTCGTCGCCACAAAAAGTGAGCAATTTTCTGATAGTCATCTGACACGAAAATGGTTACGTTTGACATGCCATTTATATTACCATTTGTCAAACAAACGAACCTGTAGGGGAGAGTTTATTAAACAGGTACGCATAAAGATATAGGTTTTGTATACTTTTGAGTTAATTAGTGAAGTTTAACTTAGCAGACTTTTTCGTGTTATGCTCAAGATATATTTTGGTTCAAACAAAAAAAAAATCTTGTAAATCAATTGTCATCATTTCGAGAGAAAAAATATGAAGAGACTCATAGTCTCGATTGACATTACTGTCCAACTCTTTTTTATCCACTTTACTTGGGTTTTTGTTGAAGTCTGTATTTCTTCCATACGTCTGTCTGACGTTATTTCTGAAGAAAACATTCTTTTACACAATAGTTCCATAATTTTTTGCTCCATCCCCTTCCATTTTTTATCCACCCACGTTCATGCTATAGACCTTGACCACATGATCCTCATTACTCGACATCATACGTCTATGACATGAGAGCCGTTCACCACATACCTACTCATTTCTTATTTCTGTCCATTCGCATGGCACTACTTGTACACTTATAACTAAAATAATAATTTCTCGTAAAACCCTTCCACCAGGTATACCACAGAAACTACAATTTCCTAAACCAATTCGAGAAAGCATGAGTATAGTTAGCTTATTGCGTGTTGGTAATTTCAATATTTTTATTTTTATTTATTTCCACATTTTCCTGAAATGTTATGCCTCACTATAATGTCAGGGATTCCAATTATGATAATAAGTTATATTTTTACGACTAAATGTTTTTTTTTTAAAGTGATGCACAGACTCTTCTAACCTGCTAATTAGTAGCTTTCCAGCTAACCATAATATTAAACCCACATAATACTAATTTTTTATTCACTAACATGCATCAATTAACAACCTAAATTAAACCACTTATTATCAATTGTTTCAGATGTCTAGCGACCGTGTAATCGATACAGGTAATTAAAACTAATTACGTAACTGTTGTAAAGTGTAACAACTGTTTTGCAGATTGCGCCGGCAGCCATAATTAATGCAGTTCAAGTTATTAGCGAACACAGCTTTACGACTGCGGCGGACGCCTTAGTAGTATGAAGTACGGACTAATAGCTTAGTGCTGTACTTTGTGAACATGTTTGTTCTGATTTTGCGAGAGTGGACCGAACGGTTTTGATATTTGTAAGATTTGTCGGTTTCGAGTTTTTTTAAGAAGCGTGGTTTTCATTTATTAATAGTTATAATTTAGGTGTAGTAGTTAGAACATTGCAAAGCATAAAATTTGAAATAAATATGAATGAATACATAACTAAACGCCTTATTTGCGACTTTATATATTTTTTCTGTATACAACTAAATAAAGAAAAAAAAATACTTTTTGTCACCAACATAAATTATTACAGCTCGAAATTTAGAACAACTCGAACGGTCACGCTCCGCATTTTATTAAGCGTTTATAATTTTATTAAGGGCGTAGGTTAATTTCCTTATACGAGGGAAGTTGAAGAGGGTTTATCGTCCTACGCGTGAAACACTCGCCTGCAACAAAGGGTTAACAAAGGGCCAGAAACTATACAACTTTTGGGCGACAGTCATGGGACTACTTGATACTTGAAGTCGTCATAAACTTGATTATAATTTCAGTCTTTAAACTTGACAGTTATTCAGGGATTTTGATTGATATGTGCGGTTTTGAGGTGGGAAGTTCAAGTTAGATCTTCGATATAGCTGAGACTGTATACTCAAGACTTTATTTGAATCTATTCAAAAGCAAAAATTGATTTACTTTACTATATACTCTCTAAGTATGAGCACTGACCTATTTAATGACTGATCGCGCACTAATCGCAATTCCCATTAATTCGCATTTCAAAACTTAGCACGATTTATCATGACGGCTACCAAAAGATGATGTCATTCTAAGCAGTCGAAAATCCCTAGATAGCCGTTCAAAGGTCAAAATAGTGCTAACAAGAGTACGATAATATTGACGGAAGTGTATTATCTTAAGAATCTCTGTAGAAAAATCCGTGAATAGATAATTTTGGCCGCTTTACGATACACAGGAACCTCTTTACTCCGTTCCTCGAGGCGTTTTTCTTCTCTGAAGTGCGGGCACACATTTCGCTATAACATTTATTTCTCGTAAAAAAGTTGTTTGCCTTTCTTAATAACAGTTATTCGGCTTATGCTGGTTTCTTTTTACACGTTTATGCTCACCGTGAAAAGAAAATTCTCTCTTTATGCCAGTGTATTAACATACAAGATCATAAAGGAGAGAAAAACTTATTTTCTTCTTCGCGGAAATCCCGGCCGAATTTTTTGTATACAATTTGGCATTATGAGTAATCTAATTGTGATGGTTTACACCTTATATTTTCATGTGTTTTTATAAAGTTTTTGTTATAGCCTAATTCAAAAATTGTTATCTTGGTAATCAATTGCATAGAATATTGTTATTATGGAACATATCCGACATATTCATAAAATATAAAATATGCCCATAAAAACACAAAAACATAAATATTCATATAACAAGCAATTTTTCAAAGAAAACTTTATGTCCTTCCCCATAATGTCATATAATTGCGAGCTATTTGCTAGATGTATTAACAACGACTAAATTAGAAAGTCCTCAGTGCGTTTATCATTATACTTTCATGCAAGGCTATCCATTCATTTAAAAATCGATAATAGTTTATCGAAGAATACCATGTCTTAGAGTAGGTATGTGTATATACTAGAAGTAGTACTACCTACGTATAAATCAAAACGTTGTTGCAAACTTTTTTCCATTAAAGTAATTGTTTGCAGTAAATAATTCCGTGTACAAACGTGAACGTTACATAGAATAGGGTAATGCATTAGCTGGTACAAATTATCGGCTTTCTCGCGTACTAATTTTCGTGTACCGTAGGCCTGTACTTATAAGCCGTGAAGAGTAGATGTATGATTAGCAACTGTAGCCCTCTTTGAACTAGCACTAATTACAATTAAACTAGAGCTCAAACTAATTTTCTATCAATTCCTTTTGAGGGTTCCTTTGCGACCGTCCCAGTTATTAAGACACAAAGCTAGTCGGCGGGGGTTCCTTGCGGGTATTTCTTGTACGTGCGAATAGATGGTGCAGAAAAGGCTTTATCGATTTTAAACTACCCTTATGTTGCATTTTGTTAAACTCATATTGTTATTGGCTTTTTAAAGAACGCTCCGTTTCTCCGCTTTATGTTCGTGAAGTTTTATTTTATGTACCTATTCTCTGTCTGTTTTGTTCGGTGAAATCTACGAGTGGATTGGTTTAGAAATTTAAACGTCGGATTAATTCGATATGGATAAACAATAAATGTATAGACGTTATAAGGTAATTTGGTGGCATTGGCAGCTACAATATAATTATATGATCATAAATTCGCTTGCCAAGCTTTGTGATTATAGCAACTGAGAAGGCAATGTTCTCCTACGTCGGGATCGTTAGTTTAGCTATTTAGTGTACGACGACCTCTTTGGCACAACGGTAACCGCGCCGGACTGCCGAGCTGAGGGTCTCGTGTTCGATTCCCGGTACAGTCGACATTTGTGTGATGAGTATGCATGTTGGCTGTGATCTGGGTGTTATAATACATATAATAAATATAATATATGTGTAAAGCATATGTACCTAGTTTATCAGTTGTGCTGGCACCCATAACACAAGCTAATCATTAGCGTGGAAAGGTGTCCCGATATATCAAAAAAATATGACAGCCTATTCAAATCATTTTTACGAATTGTTACTTTAGTTTTAATAAAAATTATTTAATGACAGTAAAACACCGAAGTGCTTAAACAGTCATCAACAAGTATAAACAGTTCCCATGTTAAAAAAACATTGAACGTAAAAAAATACTCTCATGAAAGTCCATGGAAGTCGTTTAAGCAAGCTTCCCTTGGTCCTGAGAGTCGCGTCAGTATTTTTTATTTTGAAATATTTTTTGTAGTTTTAAGCAAAGAGCTTCGAAGGCACGGTGAGAGGCATTGAGAGCTCTAGCTTTACTTAGAGTTCATAATTGCAGAGTAGCTTGTGAAAAATCTTTTTGGATAAACATCGATTCTGATAACTTTTTTTAAACTGCAGTTGTTTAGTTGTTTATTGAACTTTTAAATTCGTTTCAGTATTGATTTTCTGATGTTCCATTCTAAGCGTTCAATTTTACGCTTTAGATAAATAAATATTGAACAAAAGGGTATATAAAGGTATTTTTTGGGATTATGATATTCGCCTAATTTTGACTGCTCACTTTTACGCAATATGTGACAACTATGAAGATAGAAGCGTTAACCGAGATTGACAAATAGATTATAATTTATTAGGTAATTTTTTTTAACCGATTATTTTTATCCGGGTGAGCAGAGTAGTTCTCACGGATTCTAATACTTATACAAAGCTTCCTCAACCAAACCTTCCTCGATCAATAGGCTATCTTAAACTAAAATATTTTTTCAAATCGTTTCAGTAGTTTTGGAGATAAACTCGTTCAAGCAAATAAATAAACTTTTCATCTTTACAATATTAGCATAGTTATCAATATACCACGATTAGTGAAACAATTCTGTTCAAATAAATCTAAAATAATGTCATTGAAATCTAAAGAGTTGCAGCATCTATTAAAATAAGCACTCGCATAAAAGAAACAGGCTGCATTCAACGATAACACCGGTGCTTATCGCAACTTTCTACTGTTTATTAACTTCGCTTTGCTATGAGACGTTTAAATTAAACAAGTTAAGCTTT
The DNA here is from genome assembly GCA_958496145.1 of Heliothis peltigera. Lineage (NCBI taxonomy): Eukaryota > Metazoa > Arthropoda > Insecta > Lepidoptera > Noctuidae > Heliothis > Heliothis peltigera. The sequence continues at coordinate 6,442,520 of OY292333.1, forward strand.
CTAGTTATTTAACAATAAGGCTCTGAACGTATAAACCCTAATAGAAACGTATTTAATAAACGTCTATGCGTTTTACGAATACGCTTAGGTATAAATAATTTGTTTCAGACGTTATCTTGAATGTAAAAGATTTGTGATCTATTACAATATTATAAAGTAGAAGAGTTTGTTTGTTTGGTCCAACGCTTTTTTTTCAGGAGCTACTGGTCCGATTTGAAAAATTCTTCTAGTGTTAGATAGCCCATTTATTAAGGTAGGCTATAGGCTACTTTTTATTCGGATGAGCGGAGTTGTTCCTACGGGGCGCGGGTAAAACCGCTAGTGGAAGCTATTTATTAAATAATTCCTCATTTACAGCATGGACCGTGCGATGATAGTCCTGTATCTTCATATACATACGTACTTCTAGCACCAATAAGGAATACATTATTCATAGTAATATTTCTTATTGAATGTCTATCTGAAGCGTGCTGTGGCCTAAGTGTCTAAATCGTCTCGACAGCGCTTCTGTGGTCTACCTCTAGGCTGTCTTCCATCCTCATGGATCTATTGAGTGGTGGCCTTTGATATTAAGTCAGAAAAAAAAGTTGAGGTTCAATAAACTATACGCCTATCTATTTTAGAAGTACCCAGTAGTTACTCTTCAGTATCAAAAGCGAAAACTATAACAAGAATGTTATCACAACGCATATACTTCATACGAGCGCACATCTCACGTCGCGCGCAACAAATCGCGGCCAATCGTGACGTCAAAATCCACAATGACGGCCCGTAACAGCCATCGCAACGAGCTTCATATTTAATTACGACCCCATAACTGACGTGATTGCATTTCCTGCATCTGACGTACCGGTTTATTATTTTGCCAATTTGAAACTATATTAAATTCTTCGAGGTGAAACTGGGGCGGGCGTGACTCTAATGTGTTATCAACATTCGTTTTTAGCTTACGTTAACCGTTTTTGAGTAACGCTTATTGTTTTAGTTTTAATTAATTCGGTTTGGTGTCGCAAAAAAGGGTTGTTTGCTGATATGTCTTGTTGTTGTTTAGTTTTAATTTGTGTTAGGGTTCAGATTAGAATTACATATCGCCTTAATTTAAAATTTAATTAAATCATGACGTCATACAAAAACTTGAGTTTCATGTACTTTTTTTTTATATTTAATTTCGTTATATTTCTCATAAAATTTCTGCCGAAAGATGTCCACTGCTGGACAAAGGCTCGCCATCTTGCGCGATCTTCGCCATCTCACGCATCCGCCCACTCTGCGTCTTTTGGGGTCGTGGTCGCTACTCAAGAACTTTACTGCCCAAACGGCCATCAGTTCTGCGAGCATAAAATTTACATGATATTAAAAACTTATTAAAAATAGTACTGTCAATTTCTCATTATCATCCAACTACTCAACTTGCTCATCGCAATTTCAGCATATAAAATATCTATCGCGATTGCCACCATTAGTCTGTTCTCGATACATATTTCATATAAAACACATTCCTCAGAAATACGTCTAATGAAAATTCCTCATGACACGCGCACTTCGGAATTGTCGTTCACTTATTAAACTCTTTAACCACGTACGAGTTTTATCTTTATTCGCTCTATGGGTTCTGTACTGTGTTAGTTATCTACAATAATGGCGCCTCTGTCGACTGGAACAGACGTCAAACTTTGTTTTACTTTACGCACGCGTACAGAGCGTATTGATAAGCTGTAGAGCACGCTACATCATTTTAATGATAATTATTTAAGCATCAGGCTACTCGAAACTGTCAATTTTTTCCACTCAACTTTAAACCTTAAAATGCTTCAGCGATAAAGTTGAAAGTCCATTAAGGAAATTTGACAGATTGTAGTAGCTTTGTGCTGGCGTCTATACGTACTTGTGATAATTGTATAGGTACTAATCATGACTGGTTTGAGGTTGAATGTAAATTTTCAATAAAATGTAAATACAGGTCTAAAAGCCGTCATTTGTCATAGTAAGAAAAATAAACTTTATTAGACAAGAAAATATCGTACCTCTAAAAATAAATGTTTTGGGAGTCGTTCTACATAAAACACAGCACTCAGCTGGAATCAGTTAGACTATTGGCTGACATCAACATACGTAGTTGGAAAAAGGATGGATAGATGATTACAAATAAAATATATAAAAAAATAATATATTTAGACACCAATATAAGGAATCGCAAAAAATACTTATACTCCTTTACCCATCTTGGATAACTACTACTCGTACACTGAACTTTCGGAAATAAATCCGGAGCATTTAAACCTTATCTTATCCATACTCCTAGTTGAAGTGCTGCGAAATTATGACGAAATTCGTTGGAGAACTCTCGAGTTCTTCAGGTGCATCGATCGAGTGCTCCAGCTTCCCGCGAAACTTTACCGATGACCGGATTCAAATATTTTCAACTAAGAGCAGAATCCCCTTGAATCGTTCTTTGAACCAAAGGCATCTTTGTACGCCAAGCTTTTTGCAGATTTTTTGGTAAATACTCGCATGGCTCAAAGTAAAATTAATCGGGAAACTCTTTGCTAGTGAATTCATACTTTTCCCTAATAAGTAAAATAAGATGCATATTCAGAAAATTATAGAAGTTTTTAGCACAGTGCTCAATTCTAGGGAGTAGTTGACATCCTTTAAATGAGCATAAGACCTAGTCGCTAATTATTTATAATAGTGATAGATATTAAGCACGCATATAAAGTAATTTTTTAAAGCAGATTTTCATATATTGATACGAATTAAAGGCCTTATTTGGGATGTATTGCTATAGAAACTACTTAAAAAGTTTACGTGTAAAAATCCATCCTTTAAATGTTAATAGTAACGGAAAAATCTAACAGAAACGCCCATCATAGAGTTACTCATCAAAAATACATACATAATCACAAACAATAACTATGAAACAAACTAAAAACAAAGTGTTCCGAACTGTAATTTGGTGAAACTCGGTACTGAACACGCAATTAAGTGTTTCAAATAATTACAGGGAACAATTATCAAAGTGGCACCGTTTGTGACTACGTCAGCTGTTGCCTTTGCCAAGCGAGTGTCATTTCTTTTATTTAAACGCCGTTTGGATGGCACGGCCGGTTGTTGTCTCACTTCTATCTGCCAAGTTTCGACATTTCGACTTTTATGGGCCATCTGTTGGGGCCATAACAGTATTCAATTGTCGCTGTACCGCCTCTTTGTCTTGACTCCTTCGTGATGATCGATGAGACGCCCAGCGAACTTTGACATTGCGGGTTGAAGTGTAAAATTTTTCAAATTTTGTTTTTTATCTAAAAATGATTTTACACGGTACGAATCGTTGTTTTTGTTAAAATTTTATAGGTTTTGGTGCTGTTCTTTTCGGTTCGACAAGCATGATAATTTTTCAAATCGGTCCAGTCGTTCCTGAAACAACAAGCCTGTCTTCAGCTGTATAATATTCGTGCAGAAAAAAAAAGTGGTCTTCATTATTAACTTATTTGTATTTTAATCAAAAATCACAACTTTACGTAACAAAATTATCTATCCCACTACATCGAAATAATACAAGTACTTCAAACATTAACCTCAATGTTAACGGAATAGATACTCCACTAAGTTGAAATTTGACGAGACGCCCGTATTAATTAATACCGTCCATTAGCATCGCTTGCTCCGTGTCTCGCAGCTCTATCGCTCTAAATGCAATTAGTTTACAGGCACCGACACCGCGCGACACCGCCCGCTCTCAACCTAAATATAATTCGCGCCCTAATAACATTACACCGTGGAGTGTTCATAAGAAAATATTGTAGTTCCTAATGAAATACGCCATGAAGTTTCAGCTCTGGCTTTTACGTAAAATCCCGGCTAACATCGTAGAAGCTTTGCCTGATATCTAATTCCGTCTACCAAGGATTTAAAGATGGAAATATTAATGTAAATAAAGGGTTATATTTTTTTTATATCCTCGGCTTCATCGCTCGTAATTATACAAAGAAATTTAGGTGCGGTCGTAATTGAGATGATTATCAAAAAGGCTTGATTGTAAAATGTAAATGCTCTGTTTTGAAATGCGTCGTCCATGGCTTGGGTTTTGACGATTAGGTTTTTGGAATATATTTTTTTATTTTCTTTTTAAAAAGAGGAAAAGTATTTTGTGTTTTATTTGATGAGTTTGTTTGATATTGAGGCAAAAATTAAGCAGCTCTGTGCCTTCCCATGGGTCTCGTAAGTCGCTTTAGGGATTACATTAAAATGAGGATGTCCACTGATAACATAACACTTCCTAAATATGATTTCCCTTAGGACTGTAAAGGTCAGATGATGGTAGTCTCTGAAACCAAATACGAAGTTATAATTATTTACACGTAAGTTGATATTGGTGATTAACTATTGACTATGGTGGTCTTATCAGTCTTTTTAAAAGAATAGAAATAGGTAATTTGTTTAGAGATCATCATAAATCATATTAATCAATCATATGTATATTTTTACTAAGGAAAACATCTCGAGGAAACCTGGACTATAAAGTCTGAAATCACCAACCCGCATTGAGCAAGCGTGGTGATTAACACTCATTCCCTTCTCCGTGGGAGAGGAGGCCTGTGCCCAGTAGTGGGACGATAAAAAGACTTTGATGATGATGATGATATTTTTACTTACCTTCTGGAAAATACGACATAAACAACTTACCTTAGTAATATTCTAACACTACCACCATGACATAATGTCAATTCTCTTCCACTACTAAAATTAAAATATTTCCTCAGTAATGAAAACTCCCGTTTCAGTGCAGTTAACAAAACAATTGCTATATCTATGTGCAAGTTGGAGCAAGAGCAAATGGCATTAGGCTTCTCCTCGGCTCAATGGCTCGAGACTCGGCAGTTTAGCGCAGGACCTCGCGACAGGCCATGGAGACTCTAACACAAATTATTAGCGCAACTTCACCCCCACTCCGTTCTTTCGTCCGGCTCGCTCGACAAGCCCTCAATAGATTCATTAAGAGTCTAACGAGATCTTCCAGGGTGAATCACAAATGCTTTGTCTCACTAAATGCGATTTATTTTGTTTGTTAATATTTTGTGTAAGGAGCTGCATTTGTTTGGGTTGTAAGAATTTGGGAGCTTTCAGAACTGATTTAAATGTTGTTTTATTGAATTTCTTTAATTGCTTGCTTTGGGGAAAAAACATTGTTTAGTGAACTTTGATTAACTCTTCATAAATCTTTGGTCATGAAACCTTCTAATAATAAAGTAAACATTCAAAGAGGATCTGCTTGTTCTCTGTTCAAGTGTTTATTATAAGGTTGTCTTGAATGTATAAATCTGTTAAGTTAAAGCTTTTATTGGTTAATATCAGTAATTTTGGAGACTACCTTGCAACAAGATACCGGTTTTGTTAATATGAAAATGTTCGTAAAAATCAGAGCAGTCATTCAAAGACAGTTTTAGCGATTTTAGCTCAACCGCGTATTCTCTGGAACTAGCTCACACTACAAACCGTCTGAAATGTTATCGAATAGCAGAAATAAAAATATATATACATTTATTTCAAACATCAACTAGGTACTAGGTACTATCATTACAGTTTAATAAACCTTATGCGGTTACTAAGCCAGTTTTATTATAACAACTGTTTTCAATAAGTTTGTTACGTACTAAAAAATATCAATAAATTCACACTATTTTAAGCGATAAATAAAACACAAAAAAGATACGGCCATATAAATTATAAGTATACAATAATATGTATATAAATATGTGTGAGTAGTTCCTACAGGCCTACCTTTAAATTCATCGAAAGCCTAAATAAAATCGATCATAATCATCCCCTAGTCTGCTAATCAACGACCCGCGATCGCTTCACAACCGCGTAACTACACCTATATTCTATACATACATATATTTAATATGCGAAAGTGGTTAAAGCCGCCTAATTATCAAAGCTGTCGGTAAAGTAAGTTATGGAGGGTGAATTTTTAATCGGCCTCTCATTTCAATTGCACGTAGGTTCTATCAAAACGTATTTGCATGCAAATGTTATATTGATTCAGGGGCTAATTGAGATGTGTTTGACATATTTCTATAATTATTATGAATTGGGTACGTTTGCAGTTAATTGCATTTGTATTGCATCATAAAATCAATTATGTTTTAATTAATGAATCGTATTTAATAATTTTCAAATTTTGTGGGAGGTACCCGGGTACCTTTGGCTAATATAAAATTGTAATTGTAATTTTTATTTTATTACTCAACCAGACATTTTTTTTAATATTTTATAAAATATGTACCTTCTTAGGTCCTGTTCTAATAAAAATACATATATTTTACATAATATTATTAAGTTATCATATAAAGCTCTACTCATCTATTGTTCCGTCGGTACATTAGAGGTATCACCGACGCCCTGTAACCCTTCAGGCAATTTCACACACCCTTCACTCTCCTTTAAGACATCCGCAAATATTATAGAGATTTCTAATTGATAAAGAGATCTTATAAGTGATAGCATTGTGAAGGGACAATACCACCCCGAGTATGTTGTAATGTAATTTGAGACTTAAAGATGAAATATGGCGTTCGTTGGAAAGATTATAAGTTTGAATTCCGTTTATAATTATAGGCCTTTGTATGTCAGAAGTGCGTGGAATAAAATAAGAATACTTTGATTATTTGTGGTACGTGTCATGAATAACACATTAATGATGTAGCTGTTTAATTTAATACAACTTGTATATTTTAAAATCTATTTTGTTATTTATATGTACATATTACAAAATTGATAAATATTACAGTTTTCACAGCACTCAATCATATTAAATACTTAATTTAAAGTATTTTAATCAAGCACTATACATCAAAAGATCCCGTCAGAAAATTGCAATTTTATCAAATCTCAAACTGGATAGAATTTATCTCACAATAAGCTATAAAATTTTGATATGCATGATTTAATGTAATAACACCAAATTCTGCCAGGAGAGATTTAAGTATTTATTTCAACATAAAGATATAAAACAGTTTTCAATCGCAAGAATACATTTATTTATTTTTACGTTGTTATTATTCTTTTGTCTGTAGTATGTTATCATCATCTCCCGAGCCTTTTCTCAACTATGTTGGGGTCGGCTTCCAGTCTAACCGGATTCAGCTGAGGACCCGTGTTTTACAAGGAGCGACTGCCTATCAGACCTCCTCAACCCAGTTACCCGGGCAACCCAATACCCCTTGGTTAGACTGGCGTCAGACTTACTGGCTTCTGACTACCTATGCGTAACGACTGCCAAAGATGTTCAATGACAGCCTGGACTCTGTAGTATATCAACTTCTGAAATCCTCATTATCAATCTTGAAAACCCGTCGCGTTTTCCAAATTTGTTATGCAAATGTCGATATTAAACACGTTCATTGTAGCACTAAACGCAAATCGATCGGAAGCGTTGACTCGACGTCTCTCAAATCACGAATTTAGGGGCGAGGTATTTTTCAAGTCGACTGCAACCACGCGATAAGCGCCCGTTCGGAATGTGACCGAATTTCAATCAAATTTATGAGTTATAATAATGATTATAGGTACTTTATCTGCGCTTCGCATAAAATTTGCAATTTCACTGAAAAGGTGAACTCCAGTGTAACAAATGCGTCGGCAATCGTAAGGCGCTGATAACGATTCGGAAAATTAATCTCGCTGAAAAAACGGACGGGGGGAGTTCGGAATGAGAGCGAAACACGGATGGATTGCTTGCGTTTGTCGCAGTTAATATTTATTAGTCACCTTTTACAAGCGATTTGGAACTCCGCAAATAATAAATTGCCGAGAAGCTGCCTATGTATTTTGTTCCTTCATTTATTATGTATTCCTTTTTTGACATGAAAATACTGTTCGTTGTCAATTTAATCTTGTTTTTAATTTACGAAACCTACAATTTTGAACCATTTATTTCATAATACCTATGTGATCCTTTGCCCTGACCGGTGCGATTAATTGGCCCGCACTATTCAAGAAAATATCAGGCATTCAAAAAAGTCTTAAATGTACGACCATTTGTAAAAGAACATATTCGACACAATTCTTGGAAAAGAAATTCCTATTACAGCGGCGATATTTCAAACGATTTCCCGATATAATAAGTTATTATAACACTTAGCAGAAGTCACCGGGTGAAATCTTTGTTCTACGCCGCCCGGGGAGCGACCGGACCGCTCGCAGCGATTGAAATTTAAAATATTGTACCCTTTGCCATTATGCGAGCTTATTCACCCTTGAAATATCCCTAGGGGGCGCCAGGTACAACGATTGGGGAAAATATTTTACACTTGTTACTAAGGATGTCGCTTTCAAGTCTGCCATTACAAACGTGATGCCGAAAAAAATTCAATCTTACGTCTAAGATTATAAAGTTCATAACTGTTTGCCACCCATCGCGATTTTACCAGAATATTTATGAAAAGCACTTAATTAGTGTGTCGAGAATGAAAAATTGTTATTGAAACCGAGTTGATTGAACTGGCGATTCATAACTATGTCATTTTGGATGCGACACTAATGAAAACGCGATTAATCACTGCTCTCAGAGAGTGAAATGGTACGCGACGCGTGATTCTGCAATTTGTACTGCACTTTGTTATTATTGCCCTTTCATTTTGCGATGAACATTTTTCTTAATGTGGTTTTTCAAAAAACGAAATGGAATGGATGTTGCGGTGGAAGGGTTGAGGGTGCAGTTGAAAGGATCGATTATTTTGCGATCAATTTGAGTTTGTTTTACTGATGGCAAAGTTGTTTACAAGATATTTTTAAATAAACGAAACGATTCTACAAGAAGTTTTTAGAGTTTTATTAATCCGTATGTTGTGTATTTAGTAAAATGATGAGAAGGTATTTCAGCAGACAGCAAGCTTGCTGAACAAGTTATTGTTGAAGTGTTCATCATCAAAGTTTGTTGTTCCATCTCTTCCGCTGCTGTTCGTAAAAGTATGCAACTTAAACTGATTGCGATGCAAGAACCAGCCAATTCAATATAAATTCTTGTATCTGTACATAAATTAAGCGCTTCCACAGACGAAAGCACACATTTAAAGGTTAACAAACCGTTAAAATCTGCACAAAAATAATTAAGCGAATAACTTCACTCATTAGTCGGCATCAAACTCGGCAGTGGTAGGTGCGGAGGGTACTACTTTGCCGCATTACTGCATATTAGGTCCGGACCACTGAGCGGAATACCAACGTTTACTTGATAAAATAAATTTGAACAAAACAAACGCATCCGTTGCGGCGATATGAATCCTCTCTGAAGTTGTGCTAAGCGGCATGGAAGTGGAAAAATTGTGGCTGGCCATCGGCTAATATGTGAATACTTGGAATACCACTATATGAGGTTCTGTCGCGTACGTGCAGGTATATGCCGCGGCTCTTCTAAAAACTGAATGAAAATATTAAAAAATACGAACTTCTGTTATTTTGAGGGCCAGTTTCACGATGTCTGAATAGCTACTACCTACCGAATAAATGGAACAGAATTTGTATGAAATTATATTCCAAATAAACTAACTGGAACTTATTCGTAGGTAGTGAAACAGGCCCTTAGGATGTCTGAACTGGTGGATATAAAGAACTCATGAATGCAATCGGACCCAATAATGTGTGTTCAGTGCGAGATTATATTTCCAATTAATAATTTAACGACATCATATAGCCGGCAATATTTGAATCTCTACCCTTTCAAAAGCGACCCCCCCGTATCTAAGTCACAGGTAAGTAATCAGTCTCAAATCGTATCTGGTTCAACAGTCTGGCTCACAAACACTATTGCCGATTTAAATTCGCAACTGAATTTAATCCGAATTGAAGTGTCAAGCGTAACGAGAGAGTCACTCATGACGTTGTAGGGCGACCATTCGTTAGTCTAACTCTTTTGGTAAAACGACCCCGGGATAAGCCGGGTGCACTGTTAACATTCTTTTCAATAATGATGGGAGGGGAGATGTGAGAGCTCTGTGTCTTGTTTATTGGATTTTTTGTTGCAATCTACATATGAATAGAGCGCCAATCTGTCGGACGTTGGAGGGCAACGAGTCGAACTTGCATTGTTTGTTACTCGATTCTATTTGGAGCAAAAATAATGTTTGCACGCACTGTGTGCTAGCGTAATGTAATTATCGCATGTGTACAAATATTTTTTTACAGGTTTGTTTGCATTCGCTGTGCTAGAGTTTACTTTGATATTTAGTCAATTTGCTTTTAGTTACTCTATACATTTTTAATAAGAATTGAAAAATATTTATATTTTAGTTATTCTGAAAATATATGATGCCTTAAATGCTCCTAATAATATTGGTTCTAAATTTTGTGTAAAATTCGACTCTAAGTATTTTTATCTACTTTAAAGTTTTACTGTGGAACAACTACGCGTGTGTAGGTCGCTTTAATAAGTCCCGTGCATGATAAATAGGATCAAGTGCGGGGATGTACAACATGCTTCATCTCTGTCACATATGTTCACTCAGCAATCTTCCGGACTCTTCACACACGGCTTTGGGGCTACGGATTTAATACGACGTTTGTGGACTAGAAAACTTAATGAAAGTGTGGCAGCTCTAGTTGTGGGCATCATTATCGATGGCTTTGCACTCAGATAAAAAGCTTTTCGTGATGTTATTGAAACTTATGCCGCTTTGGGGTTAAACCAAGTGAAGTGGAACAATTTGAATATAGAAGCGTTGCGTAGGAGTTCAATTTTATGTGATAGACTCATATTAAATGCCAGTATTTTGAGGCTAGTATGCTTGTAGCCTTCACGTAGTTCAATAAGTCATAGTCATGATAAAAAATAAACAATGAAACACAGAGTTACCTAAACTTTTATTATACAGTAGATAGCCATCTTAATATAATTTTATATCTAAATTAAGATCTCTCTTGTGAAAACACTGATAAAAACTCAATTTAAGTTAGCATACATACTATAATATTCCAAACTGGTCGGGCAGTGTCTTTAAAATTTTCAAGACCAACTCAAATAAACAGAAGCCACAGTGAAGTCACATTCGTTCCGAATGAATAAATTGCAAACTTTATAACCCTAAAAAGCCCTAAAATTCTAATACGGATGTTTTTTCTACCACTACAACAACATTATGAGCCTACACACGTGGCATTCAGCCTGATATGCTGACTGTACGAAATTAGTCACGCACACATGCATCTCTTTAATGGGGACTGGGTTGGTATAGTTACCATTGCAGTCATGGAGAATGAGGGAATGGAGAGGTCAGACTTTCATTGGTTTAACATTGCATTAAAAGATGGCGGATAATTTTAAGTTTGATATTGGCCACAAAAATTTAATTAAACAAATTATCTAAGCATGGGATAGCACATGTTTAAAAAAGGAATAACATTATATTATTTAATTGCTGTATGATTAGCTAGAGATAACTCTTTTTTGGACGTATTTCTTTAAGTGCCAGTGATAGCCGAATGATATTACTTCTATTGTCCAAACCAAGTGGTAAAGACTAAACAAAAACAAGACGTTAAGTCTAATATCAGCAACATTATCCAGCATTCCATTTGTTTCATACTCCATGCCTAGTCCCCAGTCCCCATTAAAGAGGTGCACGAACCGGATAGTGTATCAAGGTCTTAATTTGAATTTCGTACTCCGGTCTTGATGAACTGTTTTCGAGTGCTCTGCCAATAGTGATCGAGATTTTCGGGTAATCGCGACATTGCCTGAAATACTTACTTCGAATTCGGCTAGTTATTTGGCAGCGGTATGCAAATTAGCCAAGATAATTTTTCAGATTTTGTTTGAGTATAAAGATTTTTATATTAGCTCTGTATTTTAACTGCCTTTTCCGAGAAATACATGCTTGGGTATAAGAGTCGTTTATAATTAAGTATTAAAAAGTTTAATAACTCACGGACGCTTCCGTCTTAACGAACTTTTCAGACGGATTGTTAAAGAAAAAATGTCAACTTGCAAAAAAAGTTTATGCTTTTCTTCAACAGATTACTTCAGTCTCTGCTGGTTCAATCATCTCTCAGCACGTTATATACAGAGGTCATTTGCGGCTTTTAGTTTTGGGATATCGGGCCATACATGGCGAAAGGACATTAAATACTTTAGCCTAAAACTATTAAGAAGATCGAACGAAGTCCCAAACAAACCACTCAGACCATACAAATTAAACCGTGTAAATTATCCCCAGTCCAAATTACATTCGAATTTCCGTAGAATTAAACGACCGAAGTCCTAACCATTTGAAAAGGTCGCATCCATTCGCAACAACACGTTAAACTTACACAGACGGAATGGCCAGTCGACGGAGACAAAGTGACGTCATCAATATAAGTGAGTTTAATTCGGTCGCCGGTTGCTGCCAGGGGGCAAGGAACACCACATTAGTAGTAGATTAATATACTCGTATCGTATTGGATGGCATCGCCGTCCGTTATTGGAAGTCCTTCGATACACGCAATGCCTATTTGAGTCGGTCCGCTCCGCTGACTCCAGTATCGTGATTTGTCCAAATTCATTTTTGGATCAAAGAGTCATATTATTTAATCAAGCAGAAAAGACTTTTGGGGTCCAGTTATTTATAAATAAACGGGGATGTGACAATATTTCCTGTGGGAACGTACACATTTGGTGGGACTTATTAGACTTATGTAACCTTAACCTTTTTGGGCATGTGGAAGCTGGAGTTAAGGTTTTATCAACACGAAGTTGTAACATTTGATCGCTGATATTATATAATATAAATAAATGTTTGCTTCATGCGAGGTTTCAGTAGGTTTATTAAATATTGTTATTCGAATGAAAACAGTTTTACGATTTAAATCTTTCGATTGCGTTTATAAAGCGAAAACAAATAATAATTTATTAATTGTAACGAGTAAATTAAAACCCCCAAGTATTTCACCGCAAAATTTTGACATATAAACAGAGCACAATAATAAATAACGTACAATTACTAACCGTATGAACAGTAATTATTCATTTGGATTGGTTCAAAGCAAACTTATTTAATAAACGCAGTCCAAACCGCGGTTCATTTGGTCATATCCGACGCCTGATTAAACCTATTCAAATACAATACTGTGATTGTTTTATCTATATCTATACTTATAATAAATCTGTAGAGAGGTCAATTCTGTACATTGAATATATTTTCAAAATAACTATCAGGGGGTGATAAGTGATCGATACTGATGCCAAAAATGCAATCAGTAAAATTTTTGTCTGTCTGTCTGTCTGTCTGTCTGTCTGTCTGTATGTTATTAATAGGAACAAAAACTACTGGACCGATTTTAATGAAACTTGGTACCATTATTCTTCATACTCCTGGGCAGGTTATAGGATACTTTTCATCACGCTACAATCAATAGGAGCAGAGCAGTGAAGGACAATGTTGGGAAAACGGGAGAAGTTACACCATTTTTTAAGCTTTTGTCGCGTGTGCAGCCTTAATGGTTAAAGCTACATAGAAATCATGTATGACAGAAATGTTCTACATAAAATTATCTAAAAAATATTTCACAACAGCATATATCTATCTTTAATGGTTGACTCACAATAACACGTATAACTCCCGATAGTTTAGCAGTTCGGAGCTTTCAGATTATTTGTTATTGATTTGTTTACTCTTATGTTTATAATATTCTCGCTCATGCCTAATTAACAAAAGATAACATAATAACATATTCTATAAAAAAGAATCATAGAAAGCGGTGTAGAAATACCAAACTTATACATAAAATACGATAATCAGCGGGTCGGTCGGTAGGTATAATAAGGCGGGAGGTCCGAGCGCGAGCTTCTCATCCCGACAAAAGTTAGGCTTTGGTAGCGGTAATCGAAATCCACACTGGCTTAGCCGCGGGGGTCCTCTATAGGTTATATATCAGAACAACACATAGACTACTTTTTGTCGCGAAAACCGACATCCACGCGGGCGGAGCCGCGGGCGACCGCTAGTTGGTTAATAATTTCGTCTCTATGTTAACTGTGATTCATATAGTATTCACTAGTAAGCAAGAGAGCTTGGAGCTATATTAGAGAACAAATACTCTAATAAAGCTTATTTACGTACTGAATGACCTTGGTATTAGCAGATGTAATTACAAGCTATTTCCCGCTACTTACCGCACCCGGTTAAAGGGTACCCTATGACCATGACCATTCTCAGACTCTAGATTATGTTAGTAGTTTTGGCGTAAAAGCGTGACAGACAGACAGGCAGACAGAGTTACTTTCGCATACTATAATATGAAGTCAAGAAGTAAGGACACGTATTTTGTTCAAATAAATATATGTATGTAATTACCATACAAATAATAAAATATAAATTATCAAATTAACCTATGTAAAATTAATCAGAAGCGCCACTAAGAATATAAGATTCAAGATAGAATAACAAAGGACCATTCAAAGATACCCAAGACATAAATGCCTGGTCACGCTTACACTATTTACCTATAACGCGAATTGCAGCCATCAATGGAGACCAAGTGGCTCGTCTGACTAATGTCCCGGGCAGACCCGTATTGCTACTCCATAATGTAATGGTGGTTACACCACCTTCTTAGTTACAATTGCTAATCTACGGACCCTAGTTTCTGCTTGATCAGATTTATATTTTACCGAATAACTGCTTTTAAAGTTTATGGAATAATGAAGCATTTTTTATCATATCCAAGTTTTAGATGATCATTGTTTTATCTATAAATTAAAAGAAAACTTTTCATTTTACTTACTTAATTAGCTTAGATAGTAGCAAGATTTTATACAAAGAATTATGCTGTAATACGAATTTATTTATCAGTGTTGGCATGCTAAACTTATTACAGTAATGTTATATGTAATGGGTAAAGTTTATCAGTGTGCATGTGAGTGCGCGCGTGTGTGTGTATGTTTGTTACTTCTAGACGCGTGAACGGGTTCAGCTTTAAAAAACCTGGGCAGAGCTATAGCCTGGGCTGCGGGTTGTTCGCAAGAATTACCGCGGCCCTGGGACACAGGGACCTCTCGAAGGAACATAGTGGGTTTTAGTCAGTAAAAGTCTGACACTCCCTCCAGTTGCACCCTCAGCGGGAGGCGTCATTTGATGATTTCCCACGAAAACAAGGCCAGAGCTATAGTTAACTAGTGGTCGTGTAGACAGATCATTTAGTATTAGGTACCTGCTATTTAGCGTCTAAACCAAACAAGCCCAATATTCACATAAAAATAAAACAAAAACTAAACAAAGTCGTAATTAAATTAAGCACAAACTTCAAATGCCTTTCACATAAATTCGAAGCGAAATTCTAATGAAGAATTAAATCTTACCTGAACTCATTAGAAAATTAATAGGACCCCTTTGAAATTGAACAAGTTAGAGCGGGTTAGTTAGAGTGTAAAATGATTATGTTCCGAGACTCGGAGTTTTTGCGTTTCTCCTTCCCCCTTACAGCAACCGTATCTATAATCACTAACTTAATTAGAATGAACTTGAAGCAAAAAAAATATCTGAAGAAATTAACCGTTTAATTCAAGCCGTGATACTGGAGGTTGATACAATTATTAACTTCTATCTGGGATCGTCCGTAGAAATTACGTTTCTGTTTCGCTTAGTAAAGTCCCAAGAGAAGTTGTTTTTTTTATTTATTCATTTTGAACTTAGAGTTCTCGAAAGTACCTACTCTTTTTATGAGTTGACAAGTCTTTGTCTTTTCTTGATAGAATAGATATAGAATCGCCATGCTAAGCCTGCTGGACTTAAAGATTCTGAAATTGTTAATCCACACTGAGCAAGCCCGGTGGTTTACGCTCAATCTTTCCTTCTTTGTGGGACTATAAAAATAAATATACAAAACATTTGTAAATATAATAACTTTGTAGAGATATACGTAGATTATAAATATTACATTGATATACATTTAAAAAACCAAAAATGTATTGTAAATAAAAGAAAATAAAAATGTTACAATAACTGTAGTAGGTACATTTTAATTTAAAATAAAATTATCAATAACAAACTTTCAATTGCAGAATGCTTCAGTAAAACAATTATATTTTTTAACAATGAAGGCCTCGTAAGCTTTTGCTGATATTTTTATTCAATTTGCACTTTTTGTACGATTTCAGCTTTATTTCTTTTTAAATGATCACATCGAAATTTTCAGTTCACATTTTTTTAAGTATCTGAATGCTCCACAAAATAATTTTGTGTTTTTATTTATTAACACTCCTTTACTCGATTTTTTAATTGAAAAAGTTATTTTAAATAAGTTTTGCATTATTTATTGTTGTACCCTTCGTCGATTCCGAACTATTTTCTTCCGTTTTCTTCGACAGAAGCATAAAATGTGCATTATCGTTTCTTATTCAAAGGCAGAAACAGTAAAACACGAAACCTTCTAAAACTACGCCTTCTAGCGTCGTTAACATTTTATTTATTAATATCATTAACTTTGAACGTATCGGACTTTGTACTTAAGGCTTGTTTAAAAATTTAGCGCCAGTTTTCTCTGCAAGAGTTTGTTGGCCCCCACGAGCCTTCACTCTTAATTATTACTTTGGGAAAATTAAGACTGTCGTTTAGCCCGAGTGCCCACCCGGCAGAAGGTTGTGCCTCTCTTCCATTTATCTAAATGTACTTTATCTTGCCAGGGGCGCTACCCACTTCAATGTGTGGAGACGATATTGATGTTGCGAATTTTGGGGACACTGATTTTAGGCAGAGATTTTGTTCTAAGAGTTTTCTTCCGAATTTCTGAAAAAGAAAATTTAGTTATTTAATTTGTTTTCAATAGATTTATGACAAAAATTTTAATGCAAAACCAATACTTTCAAAGACCATTACAATGTGGATTATTACTATAGTTATCTTTTCAGCCGATTTTCATGAAAAACGGTAACAAAATACGGCCAAAACGTTACCTAACCTGCGAATTTTATAATCCCAAAATACAATTAGCGACTCCACAGCATCGTTATTCTCTATGACGGCTCAAAGTAATGACGATACTAGGCACTACCGCGTTAAGTACATTACCTATTGTAAGTGTTCTTTGAGGTGCCTGCCCCACACCGGCGGCGCAGCGACGCGACGCTTTTACTCTAATTATGAGCTTCAACATTTACACACACCTATAGAAACATAATGAAGGGAATGTACCAAATGTATGTATGTATATAGTTATGCTGCTTATATTAATACAGAGGATGCCTTCACATTATTTAGACTTGAGTTCATTAAGGCGTTATGTATTTAGTGTTAGATTTATAATTAATAATAATATTTCTTGCTAAAATGGAATGTTCGGTGAGCGGCGTGTTTGATTAAGGACGAGGACAGTTTGCTTTGATTGTAATTAAGGTACTTGTGATGTTTTTAAATGAAAAATAGTTTGTAAAATATATTTATTACAGTTTTAAAGCAAAGAAGAAGACTTGATTATTCTACACCTGTTTATACAGGACTTTTATTTTTAAAACAAGTCTGCACAAAATAAAATATTTACCTTTCTGGGACGGTTAGATCGTTTGACATTCGGCAGCTAAGGTTAAGTTTTATTGCGTTTTATCAAAATTACGAACATAAACCTGCAGTTAAATGCTGAATTTAACGACTAGTTTCAGGTGAAAACGGATATCGTAAATTCCAGTATTAAAGTCTGACTATTTTTTGTCGAAAAACAAAATTTTTATGACGTAGCTTTATTCTGCAGCGTCTATTTTTAAAATGATCAGCTGGCGTTTTATTGTTGCAACGTGGCATTTTCATCTGAACTTGTATACGTAATATCATCATCATCTCCCGAGCCTTTTCCCAACTATGTTAGGGTCGGCATTCAGTCTAACCGAATTCAGTTGAGTACCAGTGTTTTACAAGGAGCGACAGCCTATCTGACCTCCTCAACCTAGTAACCTGGGCAACCCAATACCCCTTGATTAGACTGGCGTCAGACTTACTGGCTTCTGACTACCCGTAACGACTGCCAAGGGTGTTCAATGACAGCCAGGACCTACAGTTTAACGTGCCATCCGAAACACCGTCATTGGTGTCCAAGATATACTTAGAAAGTAAATACAAACTTAGAAAAGTTGCATTGGTACTTGCCTGACCTGGAATAGAACCCGCACAATTGAGAGGCCGGTGCTTTAACCACTAGGCCACCGCGACTTCTGTACGTAATATACAGAAACAAATACTATTTTTGGTTTAGCAGTGGTTTATAATTCATTATAAACTAACCATGAAACTAATACCACTACAACACGAAATCTGAATTTCAAATTTCGTGTAGTTCGAGAATAATGTTTTCCAAATTAATGGTTAACCAATTTGGCAAAGATTTTCATTTGCACCGCGCAAATTGTGGTCAGCTCTCATTTTCGCTGTTGTTGTTGTGAATAACAAAATTTAATCCAGCGGTTAATAGGATAATGCTAAACGATGGCTAATTGCATTGCACCTAACTACATATTATGAATTGATCGTAATTAACAGTTAAAGGTAATACTTAATAAGCGATTCATTCAATATTCAATTTTTCTTCCAAAGATTTAAGAAAATTGCATTCTTAATTACGTATCGTTACGTCGTAGATACTTATAAAACTGGCTTAATAATGAAATAAAAAGTAATCTAAACATAAAAATCTTGTCTAAACTTCATTAACTTAACGGATTATATGAGATTACAAAAAGAAAACGAAACTCTTTCTACAGCTGTTTTTACGACTTTTGTACGGAGTTTTCTCATTAAAATTTAAAAGAAGCCGCTAATAGGCCTCTTTAATATGTAGCAGTTCATAGGTATGTTTATGAAGTATCTAATTTCATCCCAGTCCTCCATCAACAGTAAAATTTTATTATCTGCGACATGAATTAACATTTTTTGTTGCCATAAAATTTTCCGTCTCCTGGCTGGGTCGACGCGAATGGAGATTAGCGTTGCATCTCTAATTAAATCTGTTTTATGGCTTGCTCACTTTACTGTTACTCCCCTTCAATATTTTCTGTGCTTAATAAATTCTAAGAATTACCTTTGACACATAGTACGATAACTGTACTGAGATTTTCCTTCTAAAACTGATTCAGCTTCTTTGTACTCCAAAGAGCCTAAAACAATCCAAGAGATGAAAGTAGACACACTTAAAATATATCTGGCTGTAAACAGCGAGTACAAAGCTGAAGTACGAAATGGGAAAATATTACATCAGGATAAACCGCTGCTTACAGTTCGTTGTAAGGTTTTATTTTAAGTGCTCCGTGTGTGTACGTGTATTTTTTTTATTTCCGGAGCTCCGTATGTTTCGGAGTAGCTGTCACACGGCGCCCGGAGCGGGAAGCTATTGTAGATTCTTAAACATATTTTCAGCCCGTACAGGCATATAAATATTTATGAAAACACTGTCCGAATTAAATCCAGTCTCAACGTTTACGTCGCGACGTATTGTTTTCCTTTTTTCACAGACGTCTGAGCAATAAAACGTTATGTAGTCGTCGACGTTGAATGATTAACTGCTTGTTGGTTTAGGAGGTCGAATGCGCTTGCCATAAAACGACTACCCTAACTACTCGTAAAACTGAACGAAATTGCTTTTTGAAAATAATCGTTCAAATTGTATGAGATTAGATATTACTTAAACAACAGCTTGTATCGCGCTGGCAAAGCTTAAACGAAGATAAAATTGTTAATTTTGATACAACCTTCATAAACAGTCATTTATCTTGTTTCAAACTTAAATTAAGTCATCTAAACTTAACACAGTCTCTTGGTAATTTTGTATATTTTCTAGCTTTAGGTATTAGGAAAATATGGTCATATAGGTGAACTTATCCGGATATAAGATATATTAGGTTATCTCATGAGACCGCCGAGATAATGTACCAACGTACTTCAGACGTAGACGGTGTCTAGGGGGAATCAATAATCCCATAACACACTATCCTTCAAAATCCATTTATGAAATATCACATAAACCAGTCCGCAGGCGATTTTATTTATTCGTATTCGAGCGGAGACAGAAAAGATCAAATAGCCTTTGTCCTTAGTTCCTTACCCCTCTTTACTTATTCAAACAAAATTACATATGCCTGCTTCTGGATCGCCATTGCCCGAAATTTTACGCGTTGGAGATAGTGTCATGAATATAAATCTATCGTAAAGGACACCGCGGAGAGGTTAGCTCAGTTTACGGCGAAGCTCACTTTGCATTCTTTGTACGCGGACCCTTTATGGCCGCTTTATAGACTTAGGTTCTTTTGCATGAAGCCTCGATGCTTGGAGTTTTCGTTCGCCACCGTTGACCGCTCAAGTCATGAATGTTGAATGTGCCATCACTGTTATTGCGACCACAATAGCTATGTTTGCTTCATTCTTGAAGTGCAAACCGTTCGGAAAAGTATGACAACAGAATTTAAAGATGCGTTGTTTTTGAAGTATGAAGAGTTCACTATGACTTTCATTAAGTAATAATAACTTATAGTAAAAATAAGTAAAGGTTATATTTTATACGTGAAACTAAGTTCTTACAAAGATTTTTGCTAAATAAATACCCAGTATTAAAGTGTTTTTATAGTATCGTTCAAATAGATGTTTAGCGTCTTCAGGGCTCTCTGTTAACTATTAATCCCATTTTCTTTCACTGAAGATAACGAAACTCATTTAAGATATCTCGCGAACGCCTTTCAGACGTTTTGGGGTGCAGCCCTGTACTGCACAGTGAAGGGAATGGAATTGACTTTTTAAAGAATCTTCGCTACATTTTGTGAGTCTCTATAAATTGCAGGTTAAGGTTTGCGTATGATTTTTTTATAAGCTTTTAGTTACAGCGGAAATAGAATTAATGGCTTTTGATATAGTATCTGACAAAAATGTGATGTTTATATTTAATTATTGCTTCTCAGAAACAATAACCTGGCATAACTCAGGAATTAGGGTTTTCACTTTTTATGGAAATTATTGATTTTTTTTTATCTATATGGCACCTCTATTCAGTAATTCGTATTTCGTCTGCAGAGACCAAAGGTTTCACTTTATGTCTAATAAAATTTTCTTCAAAGTATCCTTAATTGAAAATTCAAATTTATGCATAAGCTCTGATTGTAAGAGCGGGCGCTCCGCAGGAAGAGCTACGGTCCAAGACACAACCGTTTAAGAGATTCAAACCTTTCCGAAAGATCTTGGGCTTGTTGGCAAATTACGTTGATGAAAATTACGTCACAGATTAAAACGAACGGATTAATTAATTCCCAGTAAATCTACTTAAATGGTATAGGTATCGCTTAATGGGTTCTTTAATTAATCGAAAAATTGTAATGTTGTTCCAAATTCATAAAAAACTACTCAAATTTAGATGATTTATAAATATATGCGATCAATTAAAATTTAGCTGAAAATTAACAAGTAACGGGTTTCACGTCATTTGCTGACTTACAAAGCTACAAAGCCTTTTCGTCTTAAAGTAAAACTTGAAGTTCTTTCGCTTACTTAAGTTATCTATCTTTTGTAAGTCGGGAAAATTCTTCAGTACAGACTGTCTAGTCTTTTGAACATTAATGGATCGTAAAGCGAGTAATAAAGGTAATCGTTTTGTTGTTACTACTTATTATTTGTGAGTAAACTTTTATTTTCTTGGAACTGGTGTTACTTAGAAAATTTTACGTTTGACGCTGACGTTGAATAGCTGTGTACAGTTAGAAGTTTTGTAAATATTTTTGTTGGGGATTTACTTATTAAGGGATTTAAGTGGGTGACAGGCTTTTCACATTGATTATGTGGTTTTGAGGAAAACTTAACCTGACATACTAAAATATGTACTTTTTCTTTATACTCAGCATCAGTAGTATGTATCATACAGAATGTAAATAATAATAATAAAAAAAATACTGGGTATACTTTATACTCATAAACTGAAACTTACGAAATATGCATTAAAAATGAAACTAAAGTACAAGTATAGTCCAATTTTATATCAAAAACACAGTTCCTGCAAGTGTAATACTGGTATCGTTTGACGTTTGCCATACTGTGTTATATTACAAAAAACGTTGTTGAAAGTTGTGGAACTCTCACAGCGATGTACAAAGGGTCTTAATTGAATCACAGCGAGCGAACGAGGTGCGCGCAATGGGGCACGAGTAAAACAAATCGCGGACAAAATGATAATTTAGCACAGTTTTGCGCCAAATATCTGTTACACTGGGGGTGCACGGGTGTCGCAATCGGATGCGGAATCTCGCATCGCGCCCTCTTCCGCACATAAATAAAATCGGACGTTTATTTCATAACGTCGGAAGTTTGATAAGGAGTTCGTGTGTTTCCGTGGTACACCGATCTAGGAAGATTTGCAGCTAAGCCCACACACCTGCTGTCTTTGTATTGTGCGGTTAGGAAATCTTGCTCTGAAGAAAAATTGTTAAATGGTTTCTGTAATAGGTATAGTTTTTGCTGCAGTTTGGATATAAATTGTGTTTTTACCAGCTTATACTAGCAATACATATAAAGCGATATTTTGTTGCTGAAATGTTGTTGAAGCTATTTATTTTAACATTATGATTTGAGAACTTTATACTTTAAAACCTAACGAGTAAATACACAACTGACATTATAACAACAAGAGCTTTAAAAAGCTTGCCATTAAAGCCAAAGAAGATTGAATTTAAAACGCAAAAAACCCAGCGATGCGAAATAAATTTAATTCATAGCCACAAAAGGCCTTAAAACACGTTATCATAAGGGAGTATGTGATAGCAATATTACGCGGAATTATCTTCATTAAATACCCTACGTACCCTTAAACAAATTAATTTACACTGTGAACTCAAAGTAAAGTGCTTTTAAAATCTCGGACTACGGCAGGTGTTACGAACATTAGGTAAATTGTTGGCCGTCGCCATAATCTCTTTAGCCTTTAGACTCGTTATTTTTTCTAAACGTCCGTAACAGTTACTTATAAAAGCAGAAATAATTTAATAAAACCGTTATATCTTTCTCGGGTCACGTAAGAGGGCGCTTCGGGGGAAAATTACATTTTGTTTGGCCACGTCCACGACACGCCGACACGGGACAACTCAGTTAACGAGTGTTCAGGATTCTTGGTGTATTCTCATATCTGCCATCTCTTCAGATATAACCAGTTTGTGAAATCACATAACAGAACTGTAAATAGCTTTTATTATGTTATCCTTTTTATGTATTTTTGTTAGTAAATTCATTTATATAATTTATTTGATTATTGTTGTTGCAGCAGTAAGAACACGTTCATTAAAATGAAATGTATTCAATATACTATACGAGAAATTATATATGCCACTTCATTCTGAACAGTGAAAGATATGATTACAGCGATAACATTTTACTAAAATAATAACAAAATAATGAGCAATCTTAATTATTCGAAATTATTTTTCCTTGTATTTCAATCTCCGTCTAGGTTTTGCCGCCGAAGTTTGTGTTGTATTATTTCACTTGAACTTAGATTCACCACATGACTGTTCGATGGTGTCGGCGACGGACGGACGTAACAGTGGTATCATGACGTATCGTGATTGTTGAACATGGCCGCAACTATAACACATCTATTTCTCTAACGTTGTAACGAACGTAGACATTTGATTCAACCTCTTAGAGCTCTTTCACTTACTTAATCTATTATTCATCTTAGTTCAAAAGTCATATGTTTGACTATAGTATACTTATTTCCTAAGTAACGTAATCTGGTTGGTGATTCTCAATAGACCTATACGCTTCTGGTGTCCAAAAGGGTCAATAACATTTCCAAAACGAAGTCCATACACATTAATTCCTTGAACGCTGATGACTCCCAAGGGAAACTTTAATAGACCTTCCACTACACTATATAAACCAAAGTACAATACAATATAAATAAAAACTTTGCCGTTCCATTACCAAGGGCCGACGGTACCCGCCAACATTATTCCGACATTAGCAAAAGTTCCGGACGTCCGAACACTCGCAACTTTCTACACGAGAATAAAATGCCACAACAAAATGTTAATTTCAACCCTACCCGACGACGAATTAGGTAATTTTGCAACAAAATTCGACGACCGAAGGTTTGTACGTGTTAGGCTTTTTTATGTATTACGGCTGAAATATTTCACGTAAAAAAGTTATAAAAGCGTCAATATTATTCTATAATTATCCAAAAGTTATTTTTATCTAATTTTATTATATCTATAAAATATAATTAGATAAAATCTTACCAATCATAATACAGTATTTTACGAGCTTTGTGATTTGGTTAAAGTTTCTCTTATAAATTAGAACTTACCCATTTAGCTTAGTAACGTTATTTTGTTATTAAAAGTTAGTAGTGAGAGCAAAATTTAATATCTTATCGAATATCTCTTGCTTTTCCCCCGACTCGTCATTTCCCCTCGATAATATTACGTGCGAGTACCCACAGACAAGCTTCATGGATGCGAGTCACCTGGGGAACACGGGCGATACTCTTCAACGGTGGGATGTTACCCCATCCATCGTCATGTATGAAAACACAGTATTTTGTACACTAACAATGTAATACCGAATACATTATTTTTATTAGTTGTTCAGCGGCCACTTTTCCCCACTTTGGTGCTGTTTAAAATTCCTTTGGCAGTTTACTTTAAATGTGTTTACGAAATATTGGGGCTTAAATTTTCATAAGAAGTTGATTACCTACACTTATAGCTAAAGTAACATCAACCTGGTTGGTTGGAACTAATAATTTAGTTTGTTTTTCGTTATAAAATTTCCTCTACACAGTAATGTGGTTCCAAGCTTTATGGTACCCTGATCAATGTTGTTTATAGTGTGATTATTCTTCACGACTACCATCAAACTCCAGAATGATCGGTGAAAATGCTCTTTTCCGTGCGCTTATATTGATATGGGCTCGATAATGTTAGTCTGGGCGAATTTACAGTTCGCAATCTACTTCGCGACCGCAAACCAAACGTACGAAGTGATAGCTGGAATAACCTTTTGATGTGGTTCTTTAAACACAGAACACCTGTACGAGGAAATTATGATCACAGGTTTTGAATTTTCTATGTTGCGTTCTTGTAAATCCTTGTTGGGCGATTATGGTTTACCAACCACAACTGTTTTTGTATATTTTACAAGTGCAATTATTCAGTATGATAACGAATATTGGACGAATATGAACTCAACATAAAGGTGATAGAGACTAAATTCAAATGCGTCTATAAACAAAGAAATTCCGGTAATTGGGGGTTCCCAAATATAGGAAGACAACACGTTAGTCACGTTCATTACAGTACAAACGCAAGTTGTTCTAAAGAGGGGGAAGTAATCTTCTATAATGCCTCTTTTAATTTCCAACCGTAAATAATAATTTGGTCAATTTTCCACAGTTTCGGTTGCGTGCACAAAGTTTTTATTACAATTTTATTGTTATTTAGGCGTGTTTGTTCCTTGTTTCAGATTACATCGGAGGTTTTAAAGGAGTCTGGCGCTAATGTGAGTTTCCGAATTCCACTTTTTTGTTTATTATAATGGCTGGCCACAATGTAATTGAATTTCAACATTTTTTTCTGTACAAAATGTTAGTACCCATGTAGTAAAGTTGCGAGTGCGCTCTTAGTGCGTAAATAACAAAGTTCCGTGTCCAACGCGTCTGAACTCGGGCCCAACAATAAAATCCCAAAAGCAGATAGGCTCACGTAATGTGAAACGAAACTAGCGTCCGGCGAACTTTTTAGAGAGGGAAATTTTAGTCAACGAGAAGGTAGGCCAAAACTATGAGCGTTAAGAAACTTTTATGAGCGGGCGAGCCATTTAACCGCGAGTCAAGAGCTAATCCCACTAGCCGGCCTCCGTGAACAACGCACCTGAGACCGAGCTTTTTATTTCTGTTTCACATTTCCACCTAATTTCAAGCCGGTGAGGCTGGCGAGGTGGGCTGAACTTTGTCGGGCGTCATAAATTTATTTAACGGCCCGAAGGCAATAAGAGGCGGAGTGTAAAAAGAAAAATACGATACCAACGTGCCTAGCCGTTATTGCAATTAAACAGAGGAAGTAAATCTTTCAATACGAGCGGCGAGCGTTCGCCTCCCGTTTCCTGCCTTAATTTATCGCTTTGTTTTAGTCACTGGCGCGTCCCATTGACGGATAGCGATGTGTTTGATTAAAAAAGCAAGTTGATCTCACCACCCCTTCTAGTCGGGGCACAGAATACTAATCCGACTAGACCCCGCCGCGGCACTCCAATAAGTGCCTTCCACTTGGCACCGTTTTATTACTACTGCTTACTAACCAAATAAGTAGTGTAGCATAAACGACATTAAAAAATGCAATTAAACAAAGACTCAGTTTTTTTAATTCATAATATTTTAGCGAACTCTAAGACAAACCTTTTTTTCCACCTATTAGGGTTGGTCAGAAAAATAAGAAAGAGCGAATGGATAAATTAAAGTCACACCCTCGCAACTTGTGAAAATAAAATCAAAGAGTAAAATATAACATCTGCGTTCAACGTATTCAAGCGGGAACGGTTCCGCGCATTATATCGTTGATTTCTTTTACACTTTTTTTTCATTTCCTCGAAGAAGTTCCGATAAAAAGCGCCGGATTGGCTCACATCCACGGCTCTATTGCTCTCCACACGTATTTAATTTGTTCACTGTTGATTTATTCCACATCGATCACTTCATTTCTCTTTGACGCAAACGATTTGCTAAACGATTTTGGAAGTAGAAATGATTCAACTGAAAATCAAGATAAATATACTCGGCCTAACGTTTTTGTGTATTTTACGAACGTACAATTTGAAAGTGGAAAAATATTCGAGGCCAAATACTAATTCTTTATTTAAATACCTTCATAAGTAGAAAAAGTTTTTCCAGGCAACACTATTATGCGAAAAGAAATTACGCGAGTAATATTTCTGCAAGTAATACTTGTAACGGTCTTAATAGGTTTCGCGTTCAGTTGTTACACCACTTCTAAGGGCTTGTGCGAGTAAATCGCGCAATTTCTGCGGTAATAGGAAAATGAAGGGACGAGTGTTAAATTCAAATTGCTTAATGGTTCGGAAGCAGGCATTTCATTTTCCATTCGAATTGTTACGTAATTTACTGCCGCGTGCGTAAACGACGCGAGTCTCTTCTTTTGTTTGTGAACCCTGGAAATATGAGTTAAAAATATTAAAAGTATTCTAAAATATTACTCTGACGTCGTAACCAGATGCCGATAATAATTGGTTTCTGTTACCATTGAATAATAACTGGCTGAACTTTTTGACCGAATTGATAGGGTTTATTTTAACCTTGTTCATGCAATACTGCTCTCAATGAGCCACTGACTATAAATACAGCTAAATATTATTCCTCCCAAATATGGCTTGTAAACTATGAATATCAATAATTGTACATTTTTAAGTTAAAAGTTTCCGAGAATATCGAAAACCACTAAATTGACCCTTCCTATCAATAACACATTTTATCTACCTAAGTAATTTTCATGCGATAGGCTATTATTGTATACTTGTCTACATAAGTTTGATTTATATTCTGAAGGGGTCGGAAACGTACCTACAATGAAAAGAGTTCAATTACAGCATTAAGAATGTAAAAATAATTATCCATGCATTCAAAGTCACGACAGCGCGTTCTAAAAATATTTCAATCACGATCATTACGAGGGGTCGTTGATAAACAAAACTATTTCAATTAGTCGATGGTCCGGCGCGACAAAAGTATGGACAGCACATAATGCGTTCAAATATTCATGCCGTATCGATTGCCCCTCGGCAACCGATCGACATAATACACCCCAACTAAAGATGGTATCAGACTTCGCCCTTTCAGACATACGTGTATCCATAGCCTTAGAATAAACAATAATTACCACTAAAATATAAAAGCAAATCGTGCGGCCTTTATTTGGTCTACGGAAATTATCCTGTTTGAACTTGTATTCAGACTAATGCTTCCTCTAATGCTTACGCATTTTATACATAAGTCAAGGTAAATGATATCAAGTGGGATGTCATTTGTTTCAACTTTGTTGTCAAATTGTTCGCACGCAGTTCGCCAATTTTCATCCTTATTAGATACTCTGCCAATGTGCCCATCTCCGTCTTGTTCTCAATTACAATCCTTGGCTGTAAATGAGTTTTTTTTTTCTTGGTATAACGTCATTACACTTTTATCCTATCTGAAAATCCAATTCAAGACTTGTGATAGGTATCTGCGGTTTGACAACAGCTCTTATTGCCAACAGTATAGCTACGAAAATTGCTAACTCATTTTCAGCACAACATATTTGGAAAAGTTCTTATAGGAAGAAATAATTCAAAATAGTTATTACTAAAATCGTTTTCCTTTTGGAATCAGTTCTATTTTCAAAATTATGTTGAAATGCTTTAGCTAGGTGTATAACTAGTTTCCACCCGCGGTTTCTCCTGCGTCCCGATGGAGCTACTTCTCGAGGCTTGATGTGTATACTCTTTTAGTTCTAATCCTGACAAATCAGCTGAGCCGTTCTTGACTAATAAATATAGTAGATAACGCGAGTTTTTTTACATAAATATAGATAACAAACGTCACCTATTCGTATTTACGTGTTCTATTCATTTATTCAAGTGCAGCCACTTAGTATTAACCAGTTGACGGTATGACAACTCCCTAAGGTTGGCTGTTCATACTCTTATTGAATTTTGTCATCCATATTAGTATGGTTACTGAATTTTTAATTAAGTCGCACACGGGTAGGTTAAGCAAAGGGGTAAAATGAAACTCAGTTTGACAGACTCCCAAAGGGGCAGTTTATGAATGAAATTATTTTAAAATTCCAATTGAATGTCGTAATTAAACTTCTAAATGTGTAGTTGGCTAGTTTTTCGTCGAAAAGTGCCATGTTAATGTTTAATTATACCTACTATTTGTTTAAATGGTTATATGATGATGCGCCTACTATTTATTAAGAAATGAAATTGAATATTTGTTCAAGGTTTTAGTACTTTATTTATTTTAATGGATATATGTATACGTAGACCTGAAATAACACAGTCAATTTTATTTAAATATGATTGTTGACAAGTTGACAAAATTATTCGCCATACCCTCAGTTCCATTCTCAATGTGGCCCTGGACGACCAAGCCTGGCTGCAAGCCACATTGCCCATCCGTATGGGAGGTCTCGGCGTCCGCAAAATTACGAGTATTAGCTTACCGGCTTTCTTATCCTCGGTTCACGGTACTAAGGAATTAACCAGGAAAATCCTAGCTCCAACACTGGTTGATTTTGAAGTACCGTACTTAGCCGAGGCTATGGATGCCTGGAAAATCACTTGCCCGAATGTAGATGTCCCCACGAACCCATCTTCCCAGAGACAGTGGGATGAGCCGCTCTGCAGAGTAATCCGGAATAAATTAATAGAAACGGCATTTACTCCTGCTGAGCGAGCACGCTTACTGGCTGTGGGTAGATGGGAGTCGGGGCTTTGGCTTCAGGCACTACCGTCGTCAAACATTGGCACCATGCTTGACGACACCACTTTCCGCCTCGCTACCTGTTTACGTTTGGGGGCTCCTTGTGTCTCTCCTCATCGCTGCCACTGTGGGGAGGCTGTAACCAGCCTCGGACACCACGGCCTTTCGTGCGGCCGCAACGCGGGCCGTATTGCACGGCACGCAAACATCAACGATATTATTCGCCGTGCTCTTGTTGTCGTTGGGGTCCCAGCCGTTTTAGAACCAAATGGCTTGGCACGCGACGACGGCAAGAGACCGGACGGCATGTCGTTATTCCCTTGGAAGATGGGTAGGCCTTTAGTGTGGGACGCGACCTGTGTCGATACTCTTGCGCCATCCCATCTTGCAAGTTCTGCGTGCTGTGCAGCTGCTGCAGCTGCGGCTGCTGAAAACCTCAAGCGGCGGAAATATAGTGGCCTCATTGGCAACTATATTTTCGAACCGTTTGGGGTTGAAACCCTCGGGTCGTGGGGTCCGAATGCTCTAAGTCTTTTTAAAGAGTTATCTAAGCGGCTGGTTGACGCTTCCAGCGACTCAAAGGCTGGCTATTACTTCGGTCAGAGGATAAGCATTGCCATACAACGTGGCAATGCTGCCAGCCTCTTGGGTACGCTCCCGGTAGACAGCGATGGGGATGAATTTTTTGATGCTTTTTAGTTATTTATTTTTACTAGTCATAGTTAATTAGTTTTAGGTATTTTTTATTTTTTAATAGTAAGTATTGTACATATTTGTAAATATTTTATTTAAATTCATTTGAAATACCGAAATATAAGTTCTAGTATCATATTGAATTTCGTGCTATTTAGAGATATGGAGGTGTAATATAAAACAAATACTCATAATTTTTGTAAATTGTATTAATATTAACAAGTTAGTGGTACATTCTATAGATAATATCACGAATTATGAATTGTATATTCAAAATATTGTAATTATTTTTGGCATGTTTTGTGTTCAGTTTTAATTAAATAATTAGCATAAATATTAAACATTTAACCGAGTTCACGTATGTATGTATGAAATAATTGAATTAACTTGATGTCAGATAACTTTATCTGTGTAACTTTAGTTTTAAATATTCTAGTTCCATCTCTGTGCAACTATGTAGGAGCTGTGTTAAACTTTTTGATAAAATTATTTTATGTTACATAAATATAGTGTTTTTAGTACATAATTAATTGATAATCAAAGCATGTTTGATCAGAAGATTGTGGTCAGAAGCTAGATAGACTTACGTCCAGTCTTACCAAGGGGTATGGGATTGAGTTGAGGTCACACATAGGCAATAGCTCCATGTAGAACACAGTTCCTGTTGAACTGGAAACCGATCCCAATATATGTAGTTTAAAACGCTAGCAGACGAACTGAATTCATTGTTTTTAAATCAATTGACAGATTTTTTTCAAGTTAAGTTCATTTGATTTTGGAAATTCTAGGCTAGTTAAAATGAGCGCTATAAGTCTGTAACAAAATGGAACTAGTGGCGCCACCTATGAATGTTATTATCTGTGGATTTTTTTGAATAAAGTCAGTCATTGTTAAGCTACCACGGTGTATTATTAATAGTGTATGCATACGAATGTTATAATAGAGTATCATATCTGGTAGTAGCAAGCCTGACGGTCAAGTATGCGCGGAACGTACGAGAACATAGCCACTGCCGCTCATGGTGGCTATTTAAATACACACCCGGACTTAGATATTCGTAGACAAGTGACTACACAACCGAATTCGTATCGCAAACACACTGAAACAGTGGTAGTGGAACCAATCAACGTCGAACACTGTCCGATAGTATTATAAACGTGTAAATCACTCTAATGTAATGGCGATATCAAATTGGCTCGACTCAATTACGACATCTCTGGCTATTACTGGCTAATATACGGGCGTATTATTGTTGTCTATGTTCTATAGATTGTCTTTGAAGATATTAATGTGATTGAGGATAAGTGGGCCCATACATGTTTGTGGGCAATTGTCTTTTGGGAGATAGCAGAAGCCGCACAAAGCTATATTGGAAAGCTACCTTCATATCGCTATTATACCCTTTAAAACGAAGTGAAAAGGACTATAAACACATAATTATAAAGATTTTAAGTACTTTTTATAGACAGCTATCAAATATAAGTACAAGTATTATTTAAGTACCTATTTTATAATAATCTAGTTTCTCTCTAGTTTAAGGTTCTGTGGCTGTTATTGACAGCTTTTAATCTTGGATGACAACTAAGCCGAGCGCGCCTCTCAAAGTATGCTTAGATTATACTTTTTGGGTAAGCGAATTCAACAAGACTCTTGCTGTTATTAATATATTTGGCGTGAGTTGAATATGTGAAATTCCTACTATTATGTTAGTAAATTGCAATTTTTACGCAAACTCATAGTTATTTAAAAAAAAAACACATATTTGAGCGAAAAAAGTTTGAACGTTTTTAACAATTATATTTTCGTGTCTGCGCAAACGGAAATTTCCGAATGGTCAAACATTTTGGCTTTTCCTTGTACATAAATGTTCTATTATATGTATATGTGCAGTGAGATATAAGCTGGATTCAGCCTCAGACTATCTCCATAAGGCCTGATTCCCTTTGTGAATACCTCACGTAGTCAATAATGAATCATTGCAAACTCATTTTCATCATCGCATCGTCATTTATTGCGGACTAGTCGTTAAGCTTGGCTGTTATTATATCTGACGTATTTTTACAAATAAAATAAGGCTGATAATTATATTTATGACGACAAATATTTATTTTAATCAGATTGATAGAACGCCAAATTTACTCTTATTAGGTAATAGTGAAGGAGAAAGAGGTGATACATAAATGGTGCGTTTCATAAATTAAATTACAATTATCAGAAACAAAGAACATAAATAGCAGAAAAAGGAATTTATAATACCACAAATTAAGGTACTAAGTAATTGGCGGTTCCACCCCACGAGTCCCATCAGAAAATTAATAGGCAAATGGAAAAACATTGGAATACGTCAACGTATTATACGGCAGTAATCATTGTTGATGCATTTTTGTGACAAATCACGAATACGTTTTCATGTTTCATTGTAATTATGCAAATGACATGATGACGTTCGTGTGTGCGTATGCAAATCCATCTAGGAACACAGGTGTCTGTTTATCCATCTGATTTAATAACTGGGCTCATCGAGAATCGAATGAACGGCATTGTATGCGGAATATCAATGTCCTGTTACAACGCATTAGTGGGATAGACGGCAAATAGTACAGGGGGGTACTTGGGTAGGAAAGCTTTGCAGACGTCGCCTCGGGGACTTGATCCCCCCAAAATTAATAATCTTACCAACAAGTTCTAATAAAATTTATGTAGTTCGATGTCTATGAAATATAGAATTATGAATGTAGACGACTGATGGAAATAATTTAAGTTTTCTAAGAATTATTAGATGTGAGTGTGTAAACAAATATCTTTTTGTAATTTTTTCGATGTTTAATGAATTAAGTGAAAAAAAAATATTATTAACGCAAATGAATTATATTTGAGGACATAAAATGAAATAAACACTCCATAAACGTCAAGACAATGATCAGATTACAAAAAAAGAGCGCCCTCAGGAAACACGGGGCAATAGCAGCAAAAATCTGTGAAAAATCAACGTCATTTCCTCTCGTATCTGAAGTTCCGTCCTGTCGTCTACATCAAAACTGATAAGAGAAGGGTGAATGCACGAGTGCGTCCAGGTACTTGGGGTACTGCGGGGTGTTGCAAGTGAGGGGGAGGGTGATGAAGCACGGTTCAGGAATACCAACGTGATTAATGGATTCCGCGCGCCACGATAATGATAATGACCCTGTCTGCGACCGCGGACATCATCGGAATCAATGCCGGGAGCAGGTTTTTGCATAGCTGGCGTGCGATGCGTGGGGCGCCGTACTGTACTGGTTGATTTAAAGCAGGGTTACGTGATTTTTGAAGTGGATTTGCATCAATGGTATTATTATGTGGTGCGCCAGTGGCTGTTACAATAACGAGTTTATTTTCAGTATGTATTTGGTACAGCTGAATATTGTAATGCGATTATACGAATTTGGGTCAGTTCTTTCAAAATTTGTGTGTTACAGGTGAGATTGGAAATTTAAATTTTTAAATCCTGATTTTCAATTGTTGCCCAAAGAAAAGAATTAAAAAAAAAAAAGTTTTTTTTCATAAAAAAGTTTACTGTAAATCGTTCACACATATCCACAAAGACAATAAGAGCTCTAATCGCTTGATGTCCATACGGCAGTTGGCGCTTTTCAGAACACCAACAATGGGTAGGTTCCATTATCGACGCCGCGGCTGAGCGCACCCCTGTCTCTGAAAATAAAACAAATCCTATGCGCAAAATCATTTCGTATTCGTATGGTTCGGTGCACATTCGTGGCTTCACATTGTAGGTATGTAGATTAAATTTTGACAGTCGACTTATCAAAGATAATGCTGGGGTCCAGTCGAGCGGTTTAGTCGGGGGAGATCCTGACGTCGTGACGTCAGAGTTAGCGCCGGGCCCATGGGTGACTGTCAGCTGTTTGGAATTCATAGTTGTTGTTATCGCAAGTTTAAGGGCAACGATAAAGTTCAGCTTTCGCTTTAATAATATACATATTATAGTCGTTATGTAGGTATTTTTCTTGTCACATTTTTTAACGAGTTGACACAATATAGAATTTGATGATTTTGATCATGGTTTGTATAATATACAGCTATTTGAATAGTTTAGGTGTTATCATAACAAAAGCACAAATCACAAATTTCAACGAATTATTAGCACATACTTACAAAGTTAATAATCTGTAATCCTACGATAATTTTAAATCCATTTACTTACATAACTATTCAATAAAAAGTTGTAAACACACTGAGCTCATCGACTGGGCCCATACTCCATAAGTCAGTTACTGAGGTAGGATAAGCCGTGAGTAAATCATCGGGCGATGAATACGAGGTCTGCGCGTTCGCTTGATAACGATTAAATATGGCTCGGCCGCTCATATTGTGTGTACTTAACGCGACCCGGAGTTGTGCGGTGAAAACCTTCAGATTTATGTGTGTCACTTGCCTTAGTGGGAAAATTTTCGATCTCCAATGGATTGTGATAGATAGTTTCGGTTTTGCGTATACAAGAACGAATTGTTTTTTTTTTCTATCATCATCTCCCGAGCCTTTTCCCAACTATGTTGGGGTCGGCTTCCAGTCTAACCGGTTTCGGCTGAGTACCAGTGTTTTATAAGGAGCGACTGCCTATCTGACCTCCTCAACCCAGTTACCCGGGTAACCCAATACTGGCTTCTGACTACCCGTAACGACTGCCAAGGATGTTCAATGATTTTTTTTTCTACTGGTATATTTTATATACTTTGTTATAAATTATGTATTAGAATAGAATAATTATTTACTTGCACAGAATGTAGTCACAATATAAATACAGATGGAATAGTAACATTTATTAAAAAATAAAGATATTTTTTTTAACGATTTTCATTGGCTCAGTTTTAATATTATCTGGTATTTTATTAAATATAATCGGGCACATACATACATATGACACTTTTCTTAAACAATGCTGTACCTACACACAACAAATCACTCATGTTAACTTTCTGCACATAGGTTATATTATATCAATGTATAATGTCAAATTTTGCTTTATAGGTAATAGAGTTTAATGATACAGTTAAATATAAATTGTAAATGGTAATATGCAAACAGTTTCAAAACAAATTCGAATCAAACAGCCGTAACTTTCCTACTCATAATATTACTGTTGTCTGATGACTTTTATTTACCCCAAAACAGTAAAAAGTTTTCGGTAAATTATTGCAACACTAGCTATCAGCGCCACGCTATCCATCCGTTTATCCACGATAGTTCAACTCCAGACGGTGTTGCCAGATATTTATTGGCCCTTTTGAAAATATACTGCAGCAGACAAAATATTTGGTGTTATTACCTCATTTCAAAAATTGTAAGTAATTAAGGCTTTGAAAATAGTTATTACCTATATAAAGCAATAAATATTTTGATTGCACATTACCACTAATTTTTGTTAAGATATAAAATTTCAGAATATCTAAAGTACCAACAGCACAGATGTTTTTCCGCACCATTATCGGGTATACCTGATTTTTGAAAATGTCAAACAACTTAATTATTCACAAGTTCCCCTAAACCCTGACACTTTCAAAATTACCATTCGTACACCAAACTTCCAACTATTGTGGCAGACCGATGTTTCTCGCCTGGCAACACTACCTACCGCGTTCAATATCCAAACACGATTAACACAATATAAATGTCGCATTGATAAAACTGCGTGAGCTAGCGTTAACTGCTAAATAGCGTGTAACTAATGACTGCGCTCCACGTACCCACTGTATCACCCGTTACCATTTTATTGCATTGTTCATCCGTCCTGCGATAGGTCCGGGATGTTATTGGTATGATTTCAGTGGCTTTTGATATTGTTTTTGGTGGTGATTGGCCCTTTTCAGTGGTTATATTAGTTTAAGAGCCATTAAAACAGGTACTGTGGACGTATACATTAATGTTGTGTGTTTTGTTAGTGGGTATAAATGCGGATTTGATTCCAGGTTAGGATAGACGTACTTATATGTCCCTTTCATATTTAGTTTGGACATCAATGATTGTGTAAAGAAAGAAAATATCTTGAAGGAAGTTGGGCTTTAAAACCTGAAATCGCCGATCCGTCATGAGTGGTCAGAGTGTAGCAGGACTTTTGGGACTTAGAAAAATTCAGAAAATCAGGTTTCTGTTTTCCAATTCATATGCATAGGTCACTTATTAAAAAGGATAAGCGATTACAGAAAAGTAGGTCTAGGAATTGTTTTTTAGTATAACCGCTTAACTTTAGCTGTATTTTACTGGCCAAACTGTCCACCTTCTACATAAATACTAATAGGTACTCGATTCATATCTTTTCTTCTAAAATAACTTACAATGGCTATCAAGGCCACAAATATCAACCTTAATAAAACAAACTCGATATAAATATAAAAATAATAACGACGTCGACTTATACCTCTTATGTACATAAATACTTATATTGGGTAACATTCTCAATTTTACCAGAAAATAGGAAAATGTACTGGAGCAAAAATAATAAAGTATACAGATAAGAATCTTCTAGTTTCTTTAAGACGTAGTTTTTCGGCGGTCCATTCAATTTACATATCATAACTTATCATCTTTGGTTCCCCCAATATAATTTATTTGTTTTAATAAAATCCATAGAAATGAGCTAGTTTTCGTAGTGTGCTGTGTCTGCCGTTATGGGCTGTTTACATGCGAAGCCATAGACATAAATAGTGCAGTGTTTTGGCTACACACACATTCAAGACGGCTGGTGTGGACGGAATAGAGATAAGGCTCATGTATAGACACGGGCGAATGTACATACTTGAATGAAATTCGCCATAAATAAATATGTGTTGCAATATCATTTCAATGGAAATATCCTATTAAAATATATTATATTATGTACACGTTGAGTTTTGTAACATGATTAAATGAAAATTAAAACATATTTAAAACTATTTTTATGTATTATTTACCGGTTCCATAATCTATGAGCGGGTCTTAGTCAACATCAAACACTGACCTCTCCCTACTGGTGCCACAACACGTAATCCTAGCTAACACATTATGTACATAATACATACGTAATTATAGTTCGGTATCTAAACTATTACGCTTGTCCACCGGAACACTGAATACACACACATGCACAACTTCGTTAACTGCATGCAGGTGGTAACGGTACAAATGTATCGATGATTATCAAGGGGTAACTCAAAGAAATTTTCCGTGTTTTGTAACTATTACCCCACGGTAGCCGTTCGTTTTCATTATATTGATGCATTTTCAATATAATCGCTGTCTGCAACGTATGCCAAACAATACGTAAAACGAATGTTAGATATTCGGTAGTAGTTTTATCGATATATTTTTTTTATCAATGTCTAGTGAGGTAGGTTGATGGCTCGATTGAAGCTATAAATAGACATCAATTCACTTCGGCTTTTATTAGTTATTTTTAAATTGGATGGTTTTCCTTGTATTATAGAGAAATGTTAAACATTGAGGTCGGGGAAATTGCGTTTTATCACGTCTTCATCATTTGTCCAACCGTTTCCCAACTTTGCTGACCCCAAGACTTCCAGTTTAAATAGATGCGGCTGAGTACCAGCGTTTTACATAGAGTGACTGCCTCTATGGACCACTATGGATCATGGATCTGTATTTATATACATATGTACGGAAAGTTTAACACAAAACCATTATCGTAAATATTAAATCGCTGTCTTTTAATTATACATCAGCAAAGATTCAATAGTTTTTACATTCACACTATTTTATCTATCTAATAAAGAATCACAACATGACAATCAATAGCATAGAATTTGTAATCCAATTAGTTCCTACAATAATTATATCTACATAATTTAAACCACCATCGACATTTTCTTAAATACCAAGAGACTACATAGACACTTAATAATGCTCTCTGGCAGTTTTAACGTTCACAGTTAAACGACGCTGTTCAGGTTATACTTGGTGTCACTAATCTCATTAGCGAGTGTAGACACAGATGCTCCAGTGTAATCCTGTTGCTCGGAGCGAGGATTTGCATAAACAGTTCATGATTTGTGTTCGGTTTTACCCTTTTAATTTTTTTTTTCCTTAAACCACCCTCGCACACGAAACTAACAACCTTCTCTTCATAAGAATTGGGCACAATTTTGCTTAACAATTTTTAATTATTAAATACTTGAACACGTGTAAATGGAAATGGATTAGCTACCTCTAAGGAAAATAAAATTACTAACTGGAGCTGATGTAAGCGGCTTCATTATGAGCCCACCCTAGCTACGTTTCATTAACCGCATGCTGAGCCTGCAATGCAATGTTAAGTATTAGGACTTGATAACTGGTTTTGCATAGAAAAACATAGGGTATGTGGATCGTCAGTGATGGAGTGCGTCTGTTACAAAAGAAGAACCGATGCAAAATGGATTTTGGATTTCAATGCAGTAAGCGATAGGTTCGCAATCAGTCTGTGCTAGCTTGTGATACTATTTTTCCAATTCGAAAAATTTCTTCTCTTCGCTTCTTTCATTTTCTAATGACTGTTAACCAAATCAATGCTCAGTATTTTAACTAAACAGTACGCCACCTCAATCACTAACACTACAAAATCCTAAATCCAATATTGACACCAGAATTCAATTAACAAAATCATCAGCACTATCATATCCAAAGAGGAACACAAATACTGTCAGAAACGCACCAGAAACGGCCAGCTCAGCTCCCAACAGTTGCAAAGCACACAATACGCGCCTGTATGGATAAATTAAATTGCACCAACCGTACACACCATCGTTAATAGGTAAATAATCGAATATATGTATCATAATGTGTTTAGCTAGACGGCCAAATCCCCCTAATAGATCTAATTTTGGGATAGACACGTTATAACAGAGAACATAGCGCTTTGTTTGTAAATTGATTTGATATGCACACAGTTGCATGTTTGAGTTGGATTATTATTGTTGTGATTGCAGTGTATGAATAAAGGGCTCATGTAATTTATGTGCGGTTTGAAATATTCATGTAAAACTTAGTTTAGCGGATACAGGCTGCTTGCCGATAAACTAGCCTTCCTTACGTTAAGTTTGTTTGTTTGTTGTTTTAAGTTAAATCTTGTTATGTGCTTTATACTTTTATTGCCTTTTTACACGTATGATGAAATTAAAATAACGACGCTGACGAAGGCTTATTAGTAGACTATGGCCTATACATATACAAAATATCGGCGGATTAAAATAAATAATAATCAGATCGTTTCAAATATAAGTTTATCTCTAGAATGTGAGAATTTCATAAAGCAGATTCTACAACGTCCCATGGGCAATCAGAGATTCACAGCTGTTCCGACTCCTATGATTACAAAAAGAAAACAAGGTACTTAAATATAATAAATATTTAATCATAAACAGGCCAGGATTAAATTATATTCAATTATGACTGGATTGTTATTTTTAAACTAATGTTTACTTTATACTGTTCCAACTGAAGCAGAAGGTATACAATCGAGGAACTGCTCAGTGCATACAAGTAGCCCTCAGTTTACCTACTCATTGGTGAATCCTAACTAAACAAACAATACTTCAATAATATTTCGAATAAAGCATAAGAGTAGTTGTTAGATCAAATAAAGAAAAGAGCAAACCCCTTAAGTAAATCAACGAACGAGGCAAACATTGGTAGTCGCGAATCGATTGCAGGCCGGTACAACCCCTTATCTCAGCCGTGCGCACGTGTGAACCCCGTTCAATTTTAATTTCATGCTCAAACAATGACGCTATCGAGCCGGCTATTATTTTGTATAGTCGCCAAGGGTTCAGTTCATCTAAATCCGCCAGATAAGCCCTCAGCTCTTTGTCGTCGCCCGGCCTGATAGCTAATTTGGGAGCGAAGCCGTACATTCGGGACGTCCCGTCTGCTGCAACGACACTTCAGATTTGCCATTAGAATATCGAAACGCTCATTAAAACCGCCTAATTTTATGTAAACTGCTTCCTGTAATCAGTGTTCACACATTTAATTAAATAACCTGGCGCTCCGGTGTTTGCGCAACAACTTCGATATAATTTTCAGTTCAAATGAGATTCCTTCAATTTGCATTCAAATCGCGAATACAATCGAGGAGTCATGAATA
Organism: Heliothis peltigera; assembly: GCA_958496145.1. Classification (NCBI taxonomy): domain Eukaryota; kingdom Metazoa; phylum Arthropoda; class Insecta; order Lepidoptera; family Noctuidae; genus Heliothis; species Heliothis peltigera. The sequence goes on from OY292333.1 coordinate 6,482,787, forward strand.
TTGCGATTGATTTTTTTTATTGGCCTACCTATCCGAATTCTTTACACGAATAAAAGGTACTGCCACTTTTCTCAGGCATAATTTCACTTTTATTTTAACCCAGAATTATTTAGCTTGAACATTAACTTTAATTAATGGTTTTAAGCATTAAACACAATATTTGAATACTTTATTATTTGTTATTAATTATTATTATCACTGATGATAAATACGTTGTACAAACAAAACGCGATAGAAATCAAAACAAAACCCGTATTACCTCTATAAATTGAGTTTTAATCTTTGTTTACAAACAATTATTATTTTACGGCCAATGAAAACTGAAACTATTTAATAAAACCTAACTTTGATCCCTTTTCATACCTAGATAAGGGTACCTCACAATTCAAATCAGAGTACGTGCTTCCCCATCGAGGATGATTTACCAAATTCCCAACTGTGAATCGCATCATCGCTATCCCCCCGCGTCTGTGTTTATCAAAACACTTAACGATTTAATATGTTCGCTGAACCCTACCCTCTAACATTAACGATACATGTGCCTGGATCCACGTAGATTATGAGTGTTAGCCCTTGATGAACATCGCGAGTAAGATTCTTATCTATAGTAATAGGATTAGTTTTGTTACCTATGATTTCTATGTTGACGTGAATGGAGACAATCTCTGTATCCATCTTTAGAGTAGTGAGCTCAACTTTAATCCCTAGCTTTTCAGTATCTTACTTTCCTTCAGTTCGAAACTTTGTCAATACTGACTCGTGGATATATTTAGCTCTGACAGACGATGGTAGCTCGGATTTAGGTACAGGTTTTCTTGTATCAGATTTATATGAAATCCATTTCTAAAGTTCTCAAAGAAATAATCGAACATCTCTAGTTAATTATAATCATTATCATCAACAGCATCAGGCCTTTTTGTTGCCACACTGCAGGGTACAAGCTCTTCTCGAACAGATTTAAAAAACCAGGTTTCCTTTACGCAGTCAGCTGTGTCAAAGGCAAAGAACAATCGAAAGAACATTGCTACAACTAATTTACGTTGGCTTATCATGTAACTGAACCCGCAATACTTGAGAGGCGTATGCTTTGACCACTAGGCCAAATTGACTTATATTAATAATAATCACTAGCTATGAAATGTATTCCTCATAAGAAAATTCTAAGTTTATACGATATCTTAGTTTATTTAAGAGATAGTACTTAAAAAACATCAGTATGCTGAAGTTACTAACATACAATGCGGAAGAAAAATGTATTTTTTTTCCTTGTCTACATGCGATCGGAGTACAAGTTGCCGTAAGAATTTAGAAAGTCGAAGCAACCAGCAACTTTATCCAGGAGACCTTGAAAAAATCTTCCACTTTTTACCTGACCCAGTTAAGTTTCAAAGGGAAGGACTACAATGAAAAAAAAAAACAAATAAAGACTCCTTTATCCTGGCACCGCAGACTTTGAGTCTCGAAAATAGTATTCCAACAGTAACAGCGTTGTAGCGTTTACTTTAAGATAAAGTAGTCCTTATACCTTAAGAAATATTATAGTAGTATATTTGCATTGCTAAAATCAATAAAAAAAAACTGTCATTTCAAATTTTTTCAATGTTCTTTTTGTCATTATTTTTTCTATCATAAACCTAATAGTTAAAATCAGTATCTAAACTTTGTGGTAGCAAATTATGTTTATTTGGAAAATAAGCATTAATAAAATGAACAAGATTGCCTATATCAAACGATTTTCTTTCATGCTAAAGCATTGAAAAGACAATATTATACTTGATACTATTAATAGAAATAAAACTATCTACCAACATAGGTATTCGTGTTTGATTTTAATTAACGGTCTAGACACTACGTGGGTGGCAAGGCCGATTCAATATTTCCTGGATATCACAAAATTAGGAACATTTTGTCATTAACGGCCGATCATTTCATCGCTTTCTATTTCACGGTTCACAAATTTTTAGTGATCGTTAAAACAAAATGCATAAACGTCGCCTATCTGCTGTGAAATTTAAACAAAATTTTGTTTAAAGTTTATTATCTGGAGAGTTTTAAACTCCTATATAAAGTGCTGTAATGTACTATAAAGCTTTACAATGTAACCTCACAAAGTCGTAGCTTGAAGGTTCGTTTACTTCGTTTTGGTACTAATCTAAGAATACGGCTAGACATGACCTTGTGACACTGGAATATACTTAGCTTATGTCACATTCATTAATGAATGAAGTCTAAGTGAAATCAATTTAACTTAGTGTTCTAATTCAGTTATATATGATACAGTGATTTCAAATTGATTACCTAACTTGACTATGTTCTATGCTGGGCATTAAATTAATAGTACGGTAAATCTATTAATATTGAAAATTTTACTAATGAACATTATTAATAATATGTCTAATTGTTTCATCTATTGTAGGTTGAAAATCAAATAAGGAAAATTTACAGATTGTAGTATCTTGATGTGCTGGCGCCTGTACCTTGCAAAAAAATCATAATATTAATTTGTAAAAATACTCCTTCCAATCTTGGCTGAACACAAGCTCAACATGTTACTCCTAATTCCTTACGACCAAACACGTGGCCATAAAAACTTCACACATACCCAAGACCACGAATTTTCTCTTTGATTTTTATCGATTTTCTACATCTAGACAAGTCGTAATAGGGGAACTTCTAATAAGAAAACTTCTGATAGACCGTTTGAAAGTCCGATCCAGGGCGATATCGGGCTAATGAGCTAAAACAGACTGGTGCGATGATTGCGTGCCGTCTGGCTTCGAGGTGTAATTTAGTATAGTTAGAGCAGCAGTTACACGTGTGCTTGCCGTGCAGCGAAAATGGATACCTGCGGTGAGGTTGGCTGTGAAAAAATATTGTGAAGCCAGTTTCAGGTGTCTTGACTGGGAATTTATTTCAAGAAATGTCTGTCGTAAACTCAAGTAACAAAATGGACTTAAATTTTGACTTAATATAAATAGGCTATAAATCATTTTTACATTAGGAAATCATAAACATATTTATGAGTTACTGACTTAACTGTCCGGTTTTATCAATTACTTAGATTATTCAAATTAATTTGCATTTTCAATTAAAATAGTAAGAAATTTTTAACAGTTCAGAACATAAAGTTAATTTTCATTGCAAACATGCCTGTGCATTTTATTGTATAGATAATTATACCTGTACTTTATAACCTAAGCTTAATTAAATTTAAAAATAACACCATGAAACTGCGCATGTAATGCCTAACATCCAGTAACAATAACTTCTGATTTAATATTAATATTTGCACCTCATGCAGACTGTAAAAATATATATAACCCTGCGGACACTGCAACGAACGGAGATGGAGAGCGTTAATTGAAATTAAACAAAGATTAGCTGCCGATTGCCATTGGATCACAGCCGCCCGTTCGCAAGAACCTATCTCGTTTTAAATACCAATTCACGGAACGGGATCCAATGCAGACAGAATGTTTATTGAAAAGTAATGCTGACGTTATAGGGTTAAGCACATAGTTGATTCTATTTGATCCTTTGTTAATGTTTTATTTTCTTTGCGAATATTTATTTTAAATAGAAATTTATGTTTCTGTATAATTACGAATCAAACATTGCATATTCAATACTAAAGTTTTGGGAAAGTATTGTTAAGCGTAATAAGGGAAATGTATTTTGAACAGAGTAACTAATTGGATTATATTGATTAAAGGAAAAATAATGTTGAACGAGAACATCCCAATTTTATTTTATTAAACGTATGTAGCTTAAATATAATGATCACATTTTATAGCAACTTTCTAGCTAATTCTGGCGATATGTTTACACGTTTCTTTGAACTTAGTAGGTACATACTTCTATATTTCAGTAATTTCGTATACATATCCAAAAATAAAAACTATTACATAAAGTCTACAACACCCACCTTATTTAATTAAAACGTAATGGGTTAAAAGGGTTAAGTGATGTACTTATTAAACTGAGTTGCCCTAGACACTGAATTTTCAGACACAGATATATAGACAATTAAGTTAAGACTGAAAAAAAAAATAGATACATTTTAGACTTCAACAGTTGAAGACCTTTTACATTTAATTTCGAGATTTTCTCAAATAGGTTTCATTTTAGTAACTCGAAAGTGAGACACAATTTATTTTAATTATTGCACTTTGAAATTAACATTTGAATTAATTTGCGAAATCTCTTAGCATGTTTTAAAGATTTTATTTGTTAATTAATACATGAGTGTGTCTAAATATGTACGTATGTGGATCTGTGGGCAGTTGTTGAGTGGCTCACAGTCCGTAGTCTAAGGACGACTGGATCGTGTGGGAGGCGCGTTCTGTTCCACGCGCTCCTCGAAGAGAAGTCAGCAACATCGGCCTTTAGGGCCAAGACCTGCCAAGGCTGCGGGTTATTCGCAAGAGTTACCGTGGCTCTTACACACAGGGACCTCTAGAAGGAATATACATAGTGGGTAAAACCCTCTAGTCAGTTTGAGCCTGACACTCTTTCCGGCGACTGCACCCTCATCGGGAGCGGTCATTTGATCAATTCCCACAAAAAAAAAATGTTTCTATAAGTACTCATTTGTCAATCCTCTTTATTGTTTTCAAGTCACTTAATCAACAAACGGAAGGCTTCGTTCATTGTTACCTTCTTTTATTACCCTGAATTTATTATGTAGCAGTAACTCAAATAAGTGAATTCACTTTTATATAGAAAAAAAAAACTTATAAAATTCTGGTCTACTGGCTGAAACCGAACAATGGGCCCTTGCAGATGCCGGTCACGTTTTGTCGCCTTAAAAATGTGACGCTTAAATCCATAAAGTACTCGAAAGTATTACTATTCCTCGTCGGTATTTCCTTTGAACTGCATATTATTATATTAGATTTTGCCTTCACTAACTCTCTTAAAACATTCATGGAAAGACGGATTGAGATTTTTAGTTTTTCATAGTTTTACAATAAAATAATTTCATATTGTTTTAAAAGATACAAATTTATTTATAATTAAAAAAAATACCTTTTGAAATTACATATTTATAAATAACATGATCTAAATTCATGTACCTACTTAAATAGAAAACTTTAACGTGGGCCTAAACTTGCCTAAACTATTTTAATTCAGGATCACGGTAACCAACATCGGAATAATTATTGAAATTATGAACATTAGTAAAACGCAATATTTATTCATAAATTTGAAATTAGTAGAATTTTCTTCTAGGTCATTTGCCGCCAAGCCATATCATTATGAAAAGGGTTCTTAAAACAATATTAAACCGGTGCAAAATGAGCTAACGTGACTGAATAGTCTTTATTAGGTGGCATACATTACATAAGGCAGCTAGTGTAAATTTTCATTACCCTTAAGATATACAATAGGTTATTTTACAGGCAATATTGATCCGAAATGTGTTACAATTGATGTTGATTATGAATAATTCAAGCCCAAAACTACACAAACACCGTATCTTCAACGCTAACAAACTGCGGTGTGTACAAACCAATAGTATTGGAGACGGCATACCGATTGCCGATCTGCATATTTGAATAGCTAAGTGATATTCCAACTATCCCGCCTCTCATGGCTGTCTATAGAAACTGAAACATCATAAAATCCATGGAATGTCGATAACGGCCGACCCCACTCGCAGCGCGCTAACGTGTCAATGTATTGAATTTCAAAGATGATTAATAGGATTACTTGAATTCTTGGACACATTCTGTTTCATTGTTGTTTTGTTTCAGAACATGTTTTCGGTGATGAGTTATAACGGAATATGCATTTGGGATTATGCATGCTACATAATAGTAATCTAGTGATATTGTTTGTGAAATTTTACTTAAAGTAAATGTAACGTATGTATCGTGAAAACACAGCCCTGCAATAATTTTAAATTTCACAAGTCAGTCATTGGTTTGTAATTTGACTTTCTTTACAAAAAGAAGAATAACTAAGTAGCAATACAAAGATATTTCACTACGTAAGTAGGTACAGACGCCAGCACATCAAGCTACTACAATCTGTCCGTCCTTAATTTCAAATTCTGCCAACACATTAAAAAAAAATATTGTTTTCAGATTCAAGTGAAAACAGGTTTCCTCCAATGAAAGTATACATATGTTGCTATTGTTGTTAAGGGTTGTTAAAGATGAAGCCAGAACGTCTGATAACGGTTACCCAGGTAACTGGGGTGAAGAGGTCAGACACAGTGTCTTACTTGTACCAATGGTACTTAGTTGTATCCAGTTAGACTGGAAACCGGCTCCAATGTATATGTGAAGTGGAACATGATAGGACAGCAAATAAAAAAAATCCTAAGCACTTAAACTTTATATATCTATATTATGTTAATTTTGGTGAAAATATTTATCGATTACAAAACGTAAATGTCACATTTAGGTAAAGAACATAAAATAAATTAAGCGTATGTATAACTTAAATTATTTATACAGAAATTGTTAACAATCACCTGAGTTTATGTTTCCCCCGAGACTGATAAGCAAGGTTAATACTTGAATTACAAAGAAATTCAATTTGATTAATTAATCAGCTCGCACAATGTTGTTTGTATTGTAACAATATTTTAGTAATTGTCTAGTGAAGTTATTTTAACATAAATGTGATTCAAATGTTTTTAGGGTTATAATTCACTTAAATTATAAGTTTTCGTATTAGTATTTTTTAACCTCAGTAGTACCTATAAACATCAAACAATTATATTTTCTAAGTTGCAACAACCGTAAAATCAACATGAGGTAAATATGCTACAACATTATATGATTAACCGATTTTAAAAAGAGGTGACCTATATTTTTTTTATTCCCTCTAATGGGTGACGAAATAGGACTTTGGACCTTGATACTCCTAAAACTGAAAATAAAAACTATTTCCAAAGAAACCTAGTCTAGTCTAAAGTAAATAATGTAGTTGAACCTTCAAGTCTTGTGTAAAAAGAAGTTATGCTTTTCTATTTATGTCACTGAGTAAACTAAATTCAAAAGAAACAGAACAGCTTCCTACAAAAACTGAAAAAGGTAAAAAAGGAAAAACAAGAGATTATAAAGTACACACAATACTGTACGAAACACACTATAATATTCACAGTGCAATATCAAAACATTTTTTCCGAACAAAACCTTATTTCACACTGTGTGCACATGACTGTATATCTTGTCTGATTTCTCAAGAGCGTAGCAAAAAATATTTGGCTCGCATCAACCACATTGTTGTAACAATTTTACATAAAGCAAGAATATTATTCCCTTATTTTCATACACAACATTATTTAGTTTCTTTTGTTTGCAACGAAAAATGTTTTTATTTAATGCATACGTATCTCTTAAAGCCACAGGTTCATATATCATAATGTTATGTTACTTTATGTACTCAGTTTTACAATGTCGGTGTCGTTTTTATAATTTAATTTTATTTATCAAAAAAATAATAATACAAATGGGTTACATACATTATTAAAACTTCGTGAGTTGTGCAACAAGGGCTTAACTTATTTCCAAATACCTCATTGTTATGGTAGACACAAAATATACAACACCAGCAATTCTAAATAAAATATTTTGTCAGCTAACATTTGTTGAATTCATAAAGTTTTCTCATAGGCCGACTTTTTCCCCTACCATTTCGGATGCCCGAAAGTGTGAAAGCATGTTGAACAAGTAGAGAAACCCGGGAAAAGGGGAATATCTCCCACATGACAGGCATCACCTCGGGCGATACTGCTTTTTACCAACCACCCTTGCCGTAAAATGGGGACAAAATTGGGCCATCATTCCATATTACAATTTTGAATTAGCCTCCTGTGTAATCCTCTTAATATCTAGTGGCCTCGTTCAGAACGAGTTGTGTGATTTAATATCCTAAAATAGATATATATTTTGGACGTTGAAATTAATTAAGCGTGACGAAAATCGTGCCTAGTTTTAAACGTGAAATTCCGAACATTTAACGCTGTTATTTCAGCTAGCGTGAAACATTTTCAGTGTAAAATAAAATAGTTGCAAGAGCGGGTGTATCAAGTTCTTCCACTGCATTATGACGGCTAGTTTTAGAATTTCCTCATAATAGTGGCCAGGTAGTCACATAAGCCGGTGTGTCTCCAACTCCATATTTCATACTTGGTCGGAGAATGCCTGGCACGCAACGGCCCCGCGTCGAATATTGGTCAGCGTTAGGTATTCCTGACTAGCTTCATTATTATTTTATAGAAATATGAAGGGGAAATTGAAGTTGCCGATACACTTCCATAAAGTTTGAAAATATTTTAGTAGAAGGTGTAACACTCTGATGAACTGTGAACTTTTAAACAAGTACCTACTACCACCAAATAACGTTACTTATTCATGGACATATTAATTAAGAACATTTAGAAATCATTTTGCTAAGGCAAAACGTATAATACGTAACTTAACACCACGGGCACACATACCCACTCCATCACTCTATAGAGACGTATTTTCATAAAGTGTGAAAAAAGTAAGGCTCTGTTGTTCAGAGGTGCGAACCGAGTCTCATATTACCGATAGACAAAACGATCCGACAGCGAAAACTACCAAACTAAACCAACCACAACTATCCCACACTGCCAAGCTGTTTACATCTGTAATGCGTACATATAATGGTTTCATTTTGATAAAAGCGGAGACGGCTTGCGCTGTATTTCTTCCGGCACGAATTATACTTTATCCTTGAAGACCCAGAATAGACAAAAGTCACCCTGCTCGACGGTCCCATCCATTCGAATTTAGACTTTATTTGGAATGAACAAAACTGTAATTTTCCCACTCGTTTTATTTTAACTTCCATTGGAAAATGTCATCGCGACAGGACTAGGCGTAAGTGAACGCGTCAAAGTGTAAAATGAGGGGTTTTGCGCCGTGTCAGTGAAAGTCATTAGGAATGGAATGGATGAAAATTGCTTGCATATTTAGGTAGCTCTCTAAGTTAATATGAACGACGTGATGAAATGAAAATGTTCCGGCGCGTTTTTGTCGTTTAATCTCGAGTGATTTTTGGACCATTGGGAATTTGGATTCTTTTATTAATTTCGTGTGGATGGGCGATTAATAACGGATCCGCTCTTTACATGAGCCAGCTCGTTTTGTTTAGGAAGTATGACATAGCGCATGTGATTGTTATTTTGCGTGCAGTGTACGAAGTGGGTTAGGTGCAGTGCGGTGGCTAAATCAAAGACAACAATGGGTGGGTCGGATTGTCTGCGCGGCGCACTTTGCGCCACTTTCGCTACTTTGTGGATTGTAGAGAGGCGACGGAGGTGGCGGCTCGCGAAATTAGATCGTACAGTCGGAAAAAAATGTTTACCTCACTGATTGGTTTTTATATTGATGGATCGTATTTTTATAAATACTCGTTTTCTGCGATATTTGCGAGATCTGAGAAGTTTACCGTAAGTCTACTTAAGAAACCGCACAAAATTTACTTTCTATTTGTTATCATGAGCTTATAATAAGACTTTTCCCTAATGAAAATATAATATTACTTTTTAAATTATATTTTCTGATATTAGTCGTTAGATTTTTTCTGCTGTCTGTATTGCAAACCAGACCATTAAAAGCGAGGGTGTGAAAATTCGCAGCTTATTTTCACCGTGCGTTACTATGGATCTACATGTACCTACTCGTCTCTAGATACGTCAGTTTTGTCTGCCACTGAAATATAACTGTTGCTTAAATAACTCCCTGATTTATTCAGACGGACACAGAAAAAGCTTTTTGTATCAAGGTTCACACCTTTTTTTCTATCGTCTACACAATACAAGTATTGCTACAGGAGTAGGTGAGCAATAAACTGATTATTTAAGTAATAACATGCTACTAATAGACTTGTACGACAGATTTGAATAAATCATTGAGTACAAATTATAATCGAGGTCATAATGTCTAGTCTACGCCTAATTAACATTGTAATTAAACAATAATTACTGTTCAAACAGAATATTCACTTAATTTCTAGTTGAAATAAAGTCGATAGCAAAACTTCGTAAGCGGAATTACAAAATAGGGAACTTTGAATTTCGAAACGAATATTTTTTAATTGAAAATGGAAAACAAAAAAAGTGGTAGAAACGTGAGGCGACAGTGTAGTAAATTAAAAAGCAGAAATATTAGAAGTGCAGTTTTCTGGGATATTTTATGTCGTTTCATTTTTATCTGGGCAGTTTCTTTTGTGCTTGGCATGCTGTTATCTGCCAGTCTGGCAGTTGGCGAGTTGACGGTATCGTGGCAATGGCAATGTTTTGCCAAAGATGCAAACTGGAGCTGTCACGTTCTTTCGCGACGACGACTTATGTTTATTTTCCATGTAACATTTCTGAATGTTTTAATGGTAATTGAAATATGAAAATTGTATAAGGCTATTCAGTAAGAAAATTGTACTTTACATCTGTAACAACTTGAGTTTTTTTGGGACGAGGTTATTATTCATTAAAACAATGATTTTCAGACTAAGTTTCATCTAACTAGATAAGAAAATTTCCATAATCGTCCCACTAACGCGACTTAGTGATCTCAATTTCGTGAAATTACTCTAGGTAAATACCGCTACCCATTTCCCTGGGTTAACCCCGTAGCTTCTTACGGCACCCAGGGGAATGACGGGGAAGCCGAATTCAAAAACAGGAAGCTCAGGAAGGGTTCCTAAGTACAGGTGATACTGCAGCTGGTTAATATTTAGCCATTTGTGGATGTAAAATGAATCAACATTGCCTCCTATAAATTGCTCCTATTATCCTTATATAATATTTTAGTTTTTTGACTGCCTCGTTGGTCTAGTAGTCGCTAGGCGCGACTGCTGAGCACGTAGTCTCGGGTTCGATTCCCGGGTCAGGCTGAAATCGTACCTGCACCTGATCTCTCTCCGGTCGTGTCGGATTGCCGTCTCATCGGACTATGAGAGTGAGGGAATAGAGAGTGCACCTGTATCTGCGCGAATGCTTGTGCACTATAATATGACCTACGTAGCTGGCTGATTTCCACAAAAGAGAACGGCCGTCGTAGCCTAAAATCGGCATGGGTGCCATCATTTTAGTTTCACAAAAATATGTTTATATTCTTCATTCCAGCGTCCGTACCTGTATAACTATAATCTCCAATTTTAACATGAGCGATATCGGCAGTAGGTACCGCCAAATTCCGCATGATATCAAATATCATGTCAGTTTCGAAAACAGAACGCTATTCAAAACAAAAACTCTGATGAATATCTCAGTCCCTTTCAAGACACGACACAAAGCGCACGCGTCACTCGTGTTATGTGACGTGCTCTTAAGAGATATAAAATGGGTTACTGGGGTACCGATGTATTATCATTGCTTATGCATTATTGAGGCTCTCGTGAATGACATTTGCTGGCTTTCTTGTTAAGATCTTATAGTCGGTTGCTGTTTATAATGACGGTCTTAAATCCTATTTAGTATATACTACTTAGTAGTTTTTATTATAGATATTAATTTTAAGTAGTTAGCATATATAATAAATACATGTGCCCTTGGAAAAAAATACTTTCATTCGAAGGTTACATTTTTTTTCATTAAAATGATACTAGGGTTACAACATGTTACATTAATAAGATAATATTAGAACAACTGTCTACATAAACAGAGAATACATTACCGAAACTTCACTCCCGATTTTAATTTACAAGTTGTTATCGAAAACTAAGTTTGTACACGAAATTATTAATGAGCTTTTAGATTTTATGTTCCAAGTAGATATTTAGGTACAGGAAATCTGGGGCATAAATTCAGAATATTTGGTTGAAGCCTAATTACGCCCACGCTCGCCAAAATCTTTGACGCTTTAAATATTGAAAATAAACTTTGCCTCGGATAACATTCTTGTTATAAGTTTAAAGTAATATTATAAAATGGTAAACATTGATTCATACAAAATTAAATGTTTTTAATAGATACTCTTGATCACAAAAAATATTTTCTCCTAGATTTTACTCTTACAACTAAGACTTGACGACTAGACTTGAGTGAACTGTTCAATTGACATACCCTACCAATAACTCCACATTGGATATAATAATTCATCATTGTTGCATAACCGACGCTATGCGGATTTTCCCAAAGGAAGCTAACAGCCAATATTTCCTCTCACTTATGTTGGTTTTCGCCAATATTTCATATTAATCCGTTGATACGTTTATCAGCTTTTCCTGTATTGGTTTATACGGCAAAAATATGTTTTTTTTGCAAGAATGGCTACGTTATTGCTACGAAGTAATATTATATTTTTGTTATGCTTATTTTTTTACTTCATCATACTTAAATGACATTTCTTAAGAGGTTTATTGATCGTTGAATAAAAGGTAAGGCGCTAAAGACAACACATCAAAGTAGATAAACATTTACGTATTACCTCCCAAACAAACATCTTGCACATTCGATGTGTAGCTGTAATTTAATTTTCTCTGTTGCTTGGTGCGCGTACGTCTGTATGTATGAAACCACTTTGTTGCCGGCGTCAGGCCCACTGGATTTCTTTGTACAAAGGGCCACGTCGGCACCACGTTCATGCACCCACATCGCCGCGCTACCTTTGTAGATAGACGCACATAGCAAAACTAGCCAGCTCAATATAGGTTACATTTAATAAGTAAACACGTCATTTTAAGCACTTACAAAGAAGCTTGGGACAATAACACGATGCCTACATCTGGTGTTATTCCGTTCATAAAACGCAATACAGCTCTTGGGACGACGCAATTAAAATAAGACGGAGCCGAGTGGGGGCCAGCATTGTCTTCCTTCTCTCCCGCCTATAATTTAGATAATAGGCTAGAAAATATTCTTTTGTCTTTCAGCAGACTATCTGGTTGTTAGCCGTCGTTCGATTATTTGCCAAGAATAAGGAGCTCTGTCGGCTATCGCTAGAGCTTCACTTTTATGGCGTCAATAATCCGACAAAGGGAGTTGGCACTTGGCGTCCTTGCATTTAATGGTAAATCATGAGTCTAATTATCTTGAATGATTACCAGTTTAGTTTATGTTACAATTACTCAAATCTCAATTGTGACATCTACCAACAAAAGACGTGAAATTCACTGGCTTTTGAAACAAAACATCCAGTTTATCTCGAGGAAAATGAAATAACTTCTACTTTATATTTTGTTCACATTTCTCATACATTAATATTACACATAATTTTTTATGTATTGTAGCTTTGATCAATAATAATTGATTACAATAAAATGTATAAGAAACTATAAAACAATAAATTTATTTGTGCGAAACAGATTTTGAAAATGGTTTTAAAATTTCGTACTTATAAAGTGCAATTCACACTGCAATAACTCGTTTCGCTCGCAGCGAGTACCATGAGCGTTCTAACTATTGTTAATGACCCACCAAGGACATAATTACATTTTTTCACACCCCCTAATAGCAATTTCACTAATTCCGTTAATTTCAAGCGCGAAAACTTGCACCCGTTGTGAGAAATTAAATTTCAACTGAGGTTTCGGACGGAAAAAAGTTTTTGAATTATAATTTATGAAGTTAATATTCTCTGCTTCAAAAGTAGATATTACAAAAGTATTTCTATTCTTATTTACAAAAAATACGAGTGTATTATGCAGGTATAATTTTGTTTGCTCGTTGCTAGAATTGACTAAAGTTAATTGGGGTAGCTGCAACTTTCATAGAAGGACTAACAAAAATGAGACAGTAAATTAACACAGTTTTAAAACAAATACAAATGAATCTGATTTTCCATTTGCTTGTTAATATTTTAATCATCTTTCTAGGTATCTTAATCTGAAATTAGAAATAACAAAAAACTTAATTTGAGTATAATTTCGGTGTTTCGGCGTTATAGTCCTTTGTATTGACGTAAATAGAAAGCTACTTATTACTTCAAACAAAATATTTGTTTCGTAGTCTCTGATTACGAAATTAATGTTTAAAGTTGGCAACTTTTCGCAATGATTGTAAAACAAAACCCGCAAATCATTTGAAAAGCGGCTCTCTACCAGGCTCAATTACTTTTTAAAAGATAGACGAGGCTTTTATAACTTTTCTAAGGTGTTTCATTAAAAATTTCCTCAAAGGGACCGGAGCTTGTCTCATTATTATATAGGATTTGAAGAGGACAAGGTGCTGCGAACGACGAAACTCCGGTACAGTTTACCTAAGGCGAACGTTCAAGCCAAAACGAGTTGCTATTAATATTTAATGTTTTATCTTTGTGCCTTTTTTGCTCTGTTTTTTAATATTTGATTCGTACCGAATGTTTTCCGTTTAAGTTGCGGCAATGATTTCATTGATGACAACGTTGGTGAAACTTTACAACTTTTCACTTGCTTCGTCAACAAACTAAAACGAAACTAAATAAATTATGCAATTTTGTACTGGATTAAATGTCAAAAGCTTTTAATTACGAGTTAAATTGATTGTTAACGAGATATCTTTATAACGGCTCGGTTGATTGAGTGTTGCACTGAATAACCCTTCGTCGTATAAAGGCGACGCGGTAAGGCCAAATAATTACGAACTGGCTCACAGTGGAATCTTTGATGCCTTAATCAGGTGAGGACGAGCGGCCACGCCTGCTGCCGTAATTAGAATGTCTCCTTGTATAGCTACCTTTAACATGCGAATGAATAACGAACGACACTTAATTTAGGGCCAATGAAGTATCGTCATTATGAGATTTATGGCGCTGAAGTGTTTTGATTGGATGGGAACTAAAACATACATTTTCCGAACGATACAGAAAAAAAAGCTTAGTTAATTTGTTGGTGCGAGACATAAGATCGGTGCTCCCTTTCTCTCATTCTAATGATGCACATTGCAATTACAGCGGCTTACAGCGCGCACAATTACAAACACCCATCTATTATTACTCGCTCTATTGTAAGCATTTGCTTAATTTTACTTTCTGTTTCGTGTGCACAAAGGGGGTTCGCACTAATACCGATTTCAGAGACACTGATTGTTTAGACTGGGATATTAACACTGTAATTAAAGACGGTCATTATAGTTATAGTGTTCTACGGAATAAACGATCTTTGAATACTGTTGTCGGTGTTAACGACTATTTACTTTCTTATGAAGGAGCTTAATTTTTGTTCTGCTAGTTATCTTATAAAATATAATATTGTTATAAGTATTTATCATTCGTATACGTGATTGTAAACGTTCTGACCACTCTATAATAAGCCTAGACTTTACAAAAAGTATTTGTATAACAAAAAAAGAAATGTAATTTCGCACTTGCTAGAGCAACTCATTAGAGCAGGTTTTTATTTGTTCAGGACTGTGTACTAGAAAAACAAAGTTAAATATTTTAGTACAAATAAAAATTCGGTCTTAAATAAAGTGTGCCAATATTTTTGCACTTGATTTGAGTGTCTGGGGATTGTCTGCTAATTTGGCGTGATTGTTTTTCGAACTTTTGTTTAGATTAACTCTTGAATTCTATTTTTTTTTTAATAAATAATCAAGAATTTTGAGATCATAATCATATTCATATTTCAATCATTATTGAAATTTTAAACTTTAATACGATGCAGGCCATCAATAATCACGCAATAAGAGTTGTCTATTGAGTAGCAATTCCTGAATGTTTTGTGTAATTTGAATCATTATTTTTCGAACTGGTTAGTCAGCATTATAGTATACTTATTAACTTTGAACTGAAATAATATAGTTAAGCGTTAACAGAACTTCAATCGTCTATAATAAATAATTTAATCATTTTGCCAGTAACACCAATTTTATAGAAAAATATCAACCTAGACTTTGCAAAAATTCTTAACTTAAATTCAATTTGGTACCTTATTTTCCAAATTATTTTCAAACCCACATATTGTGAGAGATTTTGTACTAAAGCCTAGGTAATTTAGGTCTTTCGTACCTGTACTGGGTAGAAAAAATTACATACGTCACGGTAAAGCGATAGACGTGACAGTTAATCGAATCTCTGAACAGACGTGAAGCGTCCACTACATTCGGCTTACGTCGTTCAAATAAAAAACGCGCACAGAATTGCTTTTCCCCGAAAACGATAGTGTGAATGAGTGAGTCTCTTTTCAAAGGGTGCAAACAACGCGATACGTTTGACTGTGTATGTAACTACGGAGTGATTTGTCCACAGGTCAATTTTATGGCGTTACGTGGAAAATCATCCATTGTCACATGGCCGGTATTAAAACAGGTTTTATTGTCCACGCTGGAGTGGCCTATTGTGTTAATATTGTTTGTCAGTTTACACCGCTAATACCATGAATGGCGAGTGTGTTTTACCGAGAACTTTTGGATCTCAACAGAAATATTATTATTAGTAAGAGTATTCAGTAAATACCAATTTATTTGCATATCTATGAGGACTGATTGGATTGAACTCGAATAATTTGCTTGTAGTCTTAGACTATCTTAATTTACGAGTTGTAGATCTCATTCAGTCTCGCAGAGCTAATTTACGTGGTATTATGGCAACGAATTGATTTAGATCGCAACAAACAAAGGTGAATGCAAAACTCTGTAATAAATCCGCAAAGATATAAAACTCCATCTAGGTTTATAACAATTTTAATCCACCTTACAAACTTTGTCGTTGGAGAATAAACACCGAACGGTATTTTTATAAAAAAAGAGAATCCTCTTTCCTTTGGCGCGTTATCTTTCGAATCGTACAATATTCAGATGGAGTAGGATTTGTGAGTTTAACTTTTTCCAGTTATTATTCATAAATGCAAAGGCGCTAGATATTAGGAGAACTCACTTCAAAAGTTGAAGGATTGGATTTGCGAGTTGGATTGGATTTTGTCAATATAACGTTGAACTGCGTCTGATACCGCCTTTGATGCGATAATGTTTTATTTCACGTTCGTGACTTATTCAATTTATTTTATAAAATATAAGATGTTGTTACCAAGGTGAACACTGAAAGTATATTCGTTTTGTGCTTTTAAAGGGCAAAGAGGTGAAGAAGTGAATAATCTTCTGTTTTAAATAAACTAGATTCGCAAAATTGCTCGATACCGGTTCATAATATTACTAACCAGTAACCACGCATGTTATATTCATCATCAATTAGTTATATTGATATGTCTATCTATTCGCATAATGACTAGTGTGAATAAAGTACTTTTCTGTATACTATTTTTTTTATTTTAATGATAACATGAGTTTTTGTACAAAATGATAATATGTCTATTTTCTGTTTACAGGACCCACCTGCGATGTGCACCACATAGGCTGAAGTAGAATGAAGATGGACGCTCTAATGCGTTCGGTGCGAAGCACCATGGCTTTCGTGTGGATCCTCATAGGATTGGGAGCTGTCCATGCTGTCAAAGTCGTTATAGAACCATTGCCTAAAGGTAAGTGCCGGCCATTCTTCAAAAAGTGTAATGAATATGAAAGAACGCGGAATCGAAATAAGTCCTGTGAACGAAGCGGAAAAAGCACGTGCTCAAATTTTGAAGCGACTATTTTCCAAATGAATTCACTTCAAACACATACCTAATTTGTAAAACTGCAACAGTAGGAATAAACATAAAATTAAAGGAGGTTCTAACCTGTCGCTCACAGAGGGTAAACAAAATCGGGCACCCAGTCTTAATTTAGTTTTTTTTTTTTTAACTTAAAGCCGTGAAACGTCTCCCCTAAAGTTCGCCCCTACGAGTGACTTCTCTTTAGTTTCGTTTAATTTCCTATCTCTCTTGTCGTGACGTTTATTACGGGCTTGCTCACCCACACCAGCAACATCCAACCTACTTTTGTTCGCGGGCACTAATAACCATTTGGAATTAATTTTTATTCGTAGCTCTTGGCTGTCTATTTTCGGATTGTCCCGCTACGACGCTTTATTGTTTTCACATTAATTTACAGTCCACAGCTGCGGGTAACGCGGATTTCTAAGGAGTTTTTATCTTTGCCTTCAGTATTCTTTCTTTTGAAAGTGAGAGCTCCTATTAATATTAATTAAAAGTTTGAATAATTGAATGAATTCGGAATTGTTCTTCGTTGTTTGGTTTTCACTGACAGTAAATCACGACAATAATTAAAACTCAAGGGATCCAGTTTATTATTCAGAGTTTGTAAGTGACAGATTGATCACCCTAAAATATGAACATCGATATAATTTTGCGTGTTATTAGGGCATTTGTTTATGAAAAGTTTGTTAAAGAATTTAATAACATGGAACCTAATTTATAAGTAAAATGGTAAGAGTAATCAACTAAATAACTAAAACAACATATAAACAACTCAGAAAGCCAGTCACGAAACGACGGTACAATTAAGAGCTCGCAGTCGGCATATAAAACACGAAGACGCATTCTTTTTGCAGTGTTTCAGGTAATTACTGAAGCGAAAAAACGTTGGCACATAAAATTCTTCATTGATTTACACAAACAAACATTTCTTTGATGTGTGCAACTTTTCGCGTAAGTACGTGCGTTTGCGTGTCTGTGTGCGTCAATGTTACAATTCCGCTGCAAATCCATGAGGAATTCAATGTCATTTGTTTTTCTTAACGTTCTGAATGAGTTTAATACCGTAAAACAACAAATTAAAAAGGTGAACGTCCTTTTAAAATGCTATTTGTAATTCGTACTGCGTTTGATATTTAATTAAAGATTCTTGGAAATACATATTTCTTTTAATTTTCCATGCCACTTGAGTCTGGTTAAAATTATTGTATTTTCAAAAGGTTTTCTTTTCACACTAGTTGCAGTGGAATTTTCTGTTTAGTTGTAACCACTGTAAATGCGATTAAACAGCGTTTTACACTAAACTTCCGAGTAACATTTGCAATAGAATGTAATAATTACACTTAACTACTAGAAACAA
The DNA here is from genome assembly GCA_958496145.1 of Heliothis peltigera. NCBI lineage: Eukaryota > Metazoa > Arthropoda > Insecta > Lepidoptera > Noctuidae > Heliothis > Heliothis peltigera. Next base: position 6,501,637 of record OY292333.1, read on the forward strand.
CAATAAAATATAACCAACAAAAGGTAGCTCAACATGCGTTACTTGCATAACTAGATGTTATTAAAAATCTTATTAAAGATGAGAGTAAATTCATTAAGGATTCCTTTGTTCATCTTCTTAATTGTACCGGTTGTACCCACAGACCAGTACAAAACGAATCAAATACGCCCAATTTCGGGCATAGAACCGCATTGTATGGTCCAAGTGCAAACTTTGACACTAGACCCGTCATACAAGAAACACCAAAATTATACTGGATATAAAAAAGAATATACAAAAAAAAAAACTATGAATTTTCCAAAGAATTTTACACACTTAATTTTGAGAACATTTTTTAACATTGATAATATATGAATCGATCTTGAAAGTATTAAACTCTTGTGCCAACATAATTACATAATGTAAGGTTACTCTCTGTCAGTGATGCTAGTTGTTCGCAAGTATTACAGCAGCGGCCCTGTCACACGAAGACCTCCATAAGAAACAATGGGGGTTTTAGTCAGCAAAAGTCGGACTGTCCAGCCTTCAAATCCAAATCACCAAATTACCCCTCCAGCAGCACCTTCATCGGGAGGGAGTCATTTGATGATTTCCCAACGTTACTCTAAACAAGAACTCAAATACTTTAAGATGATACCGATATACATAATTAGACTGGTCTTAAAACACATTCATGCAGTATCAATACAGCCCTTGTTACCGTTCACTACAAGACTAGCAGTTAGGTCTGTCAGTACAAACCAGACACGTCCGTACGCACAACATGACCCAAATCAGTATAACAAAGCAAATTCATCAACATGACGCATCGCCATCTATCCACTATGAACTTGTCCCACACTGCCACACAACGTCTGGTGCCTGCAGGCATAGATCTACTGCTGCCAATTAAAACTATAGATGGTAACATGTCGCCGACGAATGGCCCGACTCATACAGACACGTTCCGACGTTTTATGCTGTCCGCATCCGAAATGCGTACAGGGTGTTAACTGAATTGGCAGATTTTTTTTTTCTTTAATTCATTTATTATTTTATAGCTTTTTATCTTTAAATTTAAATGATAATAATATTATTCTATTGTGTTTTATACGTATTGATAAAACGTCTATTAATTTGATTAAATCACATTTTCAAGTCATTAATTAAACTTAATGTCACAAGACATGTCAAGTTAAAATTCAATATGACGTCGCACAAAAATTAAATGATAAAAGTATTATAATAAAAAATATCGCTCTAATGCATTATTTGCTATGCCTACGTTAAAATCATTACTGAGCAATATTACAATTTTCTTGTCTACCTTCTTTTTGGAATAAAACTTAAATCTAGCGAAGATTCTGTGGGGCTTTTACTTAACTTTAACGACAATGCCTGAGTTTAACGGTTAGTTTTAATTACATTTGTACTGTTCCGGGTAATTTCATGCTTCGCTTTCACATTTTGCTTACATTGTTCTAAGTTGATATTGAGTGTTCGCGTAAAAGATATGGCCACTTCACTTCTGTTCGCCTTAATTTGGACATTCGATATGAATACAAAGTCACGCTTTAAGGTTGGGAAAGACGACGTTGATTTTATGAAGCGTAATCTAAAGTTCAGCTGTTACGACGTATATTTTGTTGTTTAATCCAGAGAAAAAGTAGTTTGTAATACAATTCGGTGTTTTTTAAATTCAACATCTAATTCTATATGTAACGTATGTAATGTATATATAACATGGAGGAAAAAGTATTACAACTTAAGTTTTGTTACCACTTACCAGTAACTTTACCTACCCCTAGTTTGAAAATATACAATTTTTGTTTAGAAACACTCTGTTTTGTTTACCGAGTGTCCCCATGCTGGTGGGGGGCGATTTGTGACACTAAAACAAATGACGCGCGCCCCATGCTCGATTGACGACATGACATGGCCAAAACTGCAGCAACTAACTGACCAATAAATGTGCAAGCTTGCATTTTATATTTATAAAATAAAATAAAAACACGTCCACGTCCTTTGTCTGGTCTAAATTTGTTTTTTGGGTCACTATTTTGTTGTGTGTCACTGACGGAGGTACGCAATGCAATATTTTTCGTATACATTTACTCTTGTAGGGTTATCTCCGTAAGACGATGAACATATCCGAATACTCAAAACTGTTGAACATCGTTGCATTTATGAATTGTTAAAAAACAGTCTTTATTGACTTAACATTCCTAAAGTTCAAAAGTAGCTGAGCACTCAATTGACAATAGTTGTTTAACAACAAGAAATCTTATAATTGCTGATCAATAAAATCTCGCCTAAATATATTTTCCCTACCTATTCTTTCTCTATAAGAATCTCTTTCGTTTCGCGCGTGATATGTAGAAGGTATTAAAATATCCTTAATATACAAATTCCTTGGTCCAATTTTTCTACTAGACCGACAAGATGGTGTTAAGTACAACAGCTGTTCCGAATCCCACGTTTAGTTAAGAAACAACTAAAATGTAATGGGTAATAATGGATCGGTGCCTTTAGGCTGCGCGCCAAAACCCCCTCTATTTATGCATTACTTCAACTTACTACCTAATAACACAATAAAAAGTCTCTTATTTAAGTCAACCACAATTGCAGTCCAGCTTACCCTTAAGTGAAAATGAGCGAAAAGATAAGAATAATAAATCTTCCTCCAAATTAAAACCGAATATAAAAAAAGGAATTTATTTTTCGGTTAATATACTTAGTGACGAAAACGTTTTATCATTTCGTTGGAGACGTTATTGTCTGATAAACATGCTTTGGAAGTTGGAAGGAGTAATGTTGTGAGGAAATGAAGGACAGAATCTTTGCGAACAGCTCCCTGGGGTTAGCCGCCGCAATGATTAACGTCCTTTACACGAGTTACCAGTTGTCCGCCGCACAATAACAACTAAATAGACTCACTTATTTGTTGTGAGCGTCTACGCAACTTCATTAGCTGAGATTAGGAGAAATGTGTGTTTTTTCCACGATTACCTTTGGAATGAGGTCATATAGAATGTGTTGTGGTGTAATTATTTTCAATTTGTATATGTAGAGAAAGTTATGTATGTTCAAGAAGATATATCAATTCACATTCACATTCAAGGCACAAAATATAATCTTTTCTGAGGAAAGAAATAGCTTTAATTTTATTTTCCTCAAAAACTTTCCGATATAAATATCAGTGCCCTACATTCCATTTTATTATTCGTTTAAAACACATTTATAAAAATAATTCCATTGATAGGTTGAAGTGTTATAATGTTTTTGTTTTTCGTTTTAAGCTTTCACACCTGTTTCACGATCAAAGGCTAACATAAACCAATTTGAATACATTTAGCTACACAATAGACAATTCAGTGTCACTAACACCAATTTTGTTGACGCACAAAGCAACAAGGAAACTATTTTGAATTGCTATTTGGTTCATAGAGAGACAGAATAAATCACTGTCAAACTTCAAAACGAAGAGATAAAGAGGCATCTAAAAACAATATGGTGGGATCTCATTTCAACCCCAAATACGAACCGATATTGAATAAAATGCCACAAACGGGATCACATAAAAATCCTATGGATATAACGTCGCATATAATACGTTTAAATGTCAATATTCAAACAGTTTTTCTTTTACAATAGAATTCAATATATTATTTATTTATTTGAACTATCGTTTTTTTATCAAGTTTTAAAAACCTTGTTTGTATTTTATGGATATCGGATTGCTTATAAGATTTTATAGGGTTTCAGTAAACTAGTAGAATATAATTTATTTTTCTTGTGTGAAGTTTCTAAATATTCGTTTATCAGCCTAGAGTAAAGTATTTTACATGATTTAATTTGTTTAACTGTATCTACTATTTTGAGGCAATTTTTTTGTCTTTTCATCTATTATCTTGCCATGGCTGTAGAAGTTGGTGGCAAACTAAATAACAGCGATAAAAGTAAATTATTATTTTCCTTTTAAGTGTTTTGTGAAGTTCATGTCTATTTTTGTATGTAGTTGATTTAGTTATACTAACATATATTTTTTTATTGAAACCATACATATACATACTACCTCTCTGTATGGTAACCAAAGTTCATGCAAAATGATTCCACGTATAAGGCCTTTCAACGGACACAAAGTAACGAATTCTGAGATTCACATTCACATGCCGCCTTCCCAACATTCGTATTTAGACTGTAAATCCCACCATATTTGAATAATCATATTCATGTCTGTTTCGATGATACGATTTTCGAAATACTCGCGATTGCATCCGTTTCAACGTTGGCCGGCAACAAAAGAAGAAAAAAATCATGTTAATTCCAAATCCTCAATGTGAAAACATCTGTTTACACCGAAACGGAGCTATAAAATGAGGTGAATTTTTCATCGACTCTGTGGCATGTAAGTGGTTTTACATTATATTTTCAAGGCAGACATAGGTATTTTGTAAAGAAAACAATTTGAATAAAAGTGATTGAATTTCTGTTTTAAAAATACTTTGGAGCTTTTGAGTTGCCAGTTTTCGTTAAATATTCAAATCAATAATCTCGCATGAATAAAATTTGCCAAAGTTTTTTTATACGAAAGTGAATGTATCGAGAGAATACAGCGATCGCCAATTGAATACTTACTCCTAATTCTTATTATAAGATGAAAATATTGTACCTATTTGATATGACCTTTATATTACCACCTACAGATCAATAGGGTATTATTTATGTTAGAATAACCTTTTGTCAGAAATTGCTATTAGGTACTGGTATTAGGCCACTCAACTTCTGTCAGTTATCCGTATGTTCATTCTTTTGATACATCGATTGTTTATATAAGATTACTGACAGAAATTTATTGGTACTGTTAAGAAGAGTATTATCATTTAAAAATAATAAGCTTATAATATCATTAGACTTTGACGTATCTCGGGACTAATTTCACTATGTAACTTAGTATGAAAAAGTTAAAAAAAATGTTTTCGCCCGACCAAACTTATTGCTTCACAGACAGATAATAACTTGTCACCGGTCAGCAACTATCTTATCACATACCTAATATGGGGACCAGCATGATACAATTATGGTGGTACCAGGCTAGCATAGCAAATAAGGTTAATACACGAAAACGTATAATAATAACCTACCTATATATACGTACGATTCTTGATACACGATATTTTCCTTGTTTCATGTAATATTATCACGTTGTTAGTGAAGACTTATGAAATGTACTTTGGATGAATTTATTTTTTTGTGTCTCGTATTCGTGAAATAGGATATAATAGTATAATTATGAACGTTGAGCGTCTTACGTTTTTTCGAGTAGAAGATACGTACTGATTTAGACTTTTTCCTTTTTTTATTGCTTTTCCTGAACATTTATGGTGTTTTGTAAAATAATGGGTTTAGTTCATAAGTCTGTACCCTTTGTATATTATACACAAATAACATACATATTGATTTCAAATTATATGTTTGTCGTTAAATCTATTTATTGTTTCATAAACTGTGATGGCCTTTAAAGCAATTGCCTGTCAAGTGCAAGTGTGCGGGTTGTATTCCAGGTTATGCATATACCATTGTATTTGTATATGTTCTTTTCAACTTTTTAATTAAAAAAATAATAATTTAAAAACGCACAAATAATATAATATTATGAACAAAACTCCAGTCTGAAATATTTAATGCAATTATGCAATTCCCAATCAAGTGTTTAAAACGTTGATCAATCAGTCTTGCCGGACGGTGTTTACTCTAAAACCGTACGCGCTGCAAAACTGACCACGATAATAGGGGCGAATTCTGTTAATATTTACGATCACGTAAATCAATAGCGGTCTCTGTCTACATTAGGCGATTTATTCGATTTGTGGTGTACCCCTCACGACCACAAGGGGCTACTTTGGCATCTCTTAACGTATTCTAGACAACGCCACCTGCCCGTTCAATATCATTCGCCGCGTAACCATCTGTGTGGAAAAAGGAGCCGATTACCCTTGTTTACGCACAAAATAAAGTTTTCTTCTCATTGGCTCAAAGATAAAGCAGTGCGGAGATTAAATTCGGGTCGTGTTTGCAGTGAGACCCGCGCGCCCCATGTAAACGACCCTAGGTAAGGAGACAAAATATCATTTGGCATAGCGTAATGGCCTCTGAAGAAAGGTTACTTTACGACTTCTTATTTGGAGTCTTGTAATGAGTTTCGCAACGAGAAGGGCTGCTAATGCTGGCCGCTTTGATTTTTAAATGATTTTAAATGTAAGCAACGATTTCAATGTTTATTTTTAAGCTTTGCACGCAATTGTGAGCCACCCCTCTTGCTGCGAAAAGTTAAATACTATCAGGGGCCTATAAATATGAGTCATAAATTTGTTCGATAATTATTTTTTAGTAATAGCGCCAACCAATCTATAAACTAAAGATGTTCGATTGTAATCTACTAAAAATAATGGGTTGACAATAAATTGACAACACGTTACGTTGTAAACATAATTGTGGAACACAGTAGCAATAAACTTAACAGTTTGTTGCGCAGTTTATGCCAGCCAAGTAGGCATGTGACGGTGGAAAGGAGAGCAAAGCTCTTTACTCTCCAGAACCAGTTCGAAATGCTCCAGTAATCCTGTCACTTTGAATTTGGTTTCGAGTCGGGACCCACGCTACCTACTTTTACGTTCGAAATACTTTGTCGTGTTTATGGGAAAGTCAACGGCAAAGGACTCTTTTGTTCGCATCAAAATTTTATGTATTCATTAGTTTGTTTGAAGATAAATATATAAAGGTTTTGGGCAGAACAACGATGCTCTGAAATTCTCCCATTTACCTTGCTTTAAATGAGGCATAAAGAAATCATAGTGAAGAAAATGTTACAACATTTTTATGTTATTATAGCCTAGGTTCGTGTAATTATACAATAATTGTAATTATACGGTGTAATTAGGCCTAAAGTAGAGCCATCAAATCATTACTACGATTTTGACTGCCTCGTTGGTCTAGTGGTCGCAAGGCGCGACTGCTGTGCACGGGGTCTCGGGTTCGAATCCCGGGTCGGGCCGAAATCGCTTTGTGGGTTTTGAGAAACTTTCATAAAGCAGCCTGGAGTCTGGAAGTTGGTGATTGATTCACCCGTGCATCGGAGAGCACGTAAATGTCGGTCCTGCGCCTGATCTCTCTCCGGTCGTGTCGGATTGCCGTCCCATCGGACTATGAGAGTGAGGGAATAGAGAGTGCACCTGTATCTGCGCGAATGCTTGTGCACTATAATACGTCCTGCGCAGCTGGCTGATCTCCATAAAAGAGAACGGCCGCCGTAGCCGACCATCGGCCTGGATGCCAACAACAACAACTACGATAAGCATAAAATATTAAAACAAGACAAACGAACAATTTACCAACTGATAATTTAGCGTTTTTATTTTAAATGACAGGTCTTTTTACGGTAATTTTGATAGCCATCTTTAAAGGTCATGTGATATAGACGTTGTTATTTGCGGTCAGTTGAACAGCGTTCCCCGATCATGTCTCATGAAGTACGGTTCCTATCATTCTCCCTGACAGATTTTTTGCACACGACAGACTGACAGGCCATAAGGGAGAGACAGCCTTTAAAAAATAAAAACAAAAAATAACATCGAACTTCTGACACAAACAACAACAAAAACATCGCGAGCATTTTTCAAATTAAATAACGAACGAAAAATCTAAAAGCTTACATCAAAACACAACACGTATAGGACCGCTCTCACGATATGATCCCACGTACTCTCGGGGGACCTCGACCCTAATTGGACGTGGCCAGCCTCCGGAATCAGACGTCGATTATTTAATCTATGATACCACATCTTATTCAACTTTTATATCGGCTTGCACAAATTGGCTGAGCGATTTGCTGAATTGTTTCGCAGGGTTTGATTGCTTTTTAATATTTCGGGTTATTTTCACACGAGGTGGTATGGTGTAAAATTGTCAGTTGTTTTTTTCTGATTAGTATTGTTGAGGAGATTCTTAACAAAAGTATTCTTTGGCTATCTAGATTTCTAGTTAGTAATGCATAACACAGTGATATACCTACGGGAAGCGGCAACTTGAGTAAATGAATAGCAGCATGATGAACATCAGGACCACACTATATGTACTTAATTTGAATTTTATTTTTAAACTGCGAATAGAATCTAAATCGAACACGACATATCTGCGATTTGAGTCTAAGAAAACTTTTACAAGCATAAAAGCAGAATGCAAATATGTGCAAATTAATGAAGAAGCTCATAAATAATGTTGCAACATTGTGTGAAATTGAATCTAAACTTTAAACAATAATAAATGTCGGAGAGACACTAAAAACTACAACTTTCGGCGCACTGTAGATTTAAGACGCCAAAACCTTTAACGACTTGGACTATACCGTCGATTTCCTGAACTGCAAACACTCAACTGGCTTATGTTGGCAGTGAACCCGGCCAGTGCGACGTGAGTGGTTTCGAGATACCTTATCTCCGATCCAGGCTATTAGAGGCGACAGCTTGCTGGTCTGCCAATAGATCGCCCAATATCTGTTGCGTTCTATTGTGATGTGCTACAAATATTGAAGCTGGACTGAAATGGTCTACAGAGTTAAGGAGCTTCAAAAATTCTCTAAGGAGAAAAAAATAAGAGGTAGCAAAATGTTTTATAAAGCAATAGGACTGAAGAATAATTCACTAGACAAAATTTTCAAAAACAAGAAGGAACTTTTGTATCCAATAAATCCTTGCCTAATTTTCTCAAACAAAACGGAACTTTGCAATTGGCCAAGAAAACGCCCGACGAATCTGATCATTAAAGTGTAAGTCTTTCTACCAAGTTGAAGATAAAGTACTTTCAGTTGAACTGCAACTTGTAGTTCCTGATTCACATAGCAGTTTAGAAGACGGACTGGTGCACGAGAATAACATAAATAGTCTGAGCGTTCGATTAACAATGAATAAGCAATGCAAGTAACAGCCAATTGTTCCAGAATAACTTGAAGTGAATTGTGGCATTGGATTAACTACTCAGCGCGACCCGACGAAACTTAGTCCGCCTGTGATCATTCCCTATAATATTCAATTTAACTTTGACACTTCGCCCGTCCAACAAAACCACTGTCAGCTTTTTGTTTTAGGATATCATTTCTCACTTCTCGGATTAATTATAATTTGCGACAGAATAATTATTTCACTTATAAAGTCGCTTCTCTCTTGAGAGCTCGTTCTGAATGAGGGCTGATCATTGCCAACAAACTTTTGGATGTTTAGGCTGTAGTTTGAAGACCACTTAGGCACATACATAAAGGGAATCATTGGTCTTGAAATTAATGCGAGTTAGTCTAGCGTACACGTCGTAAGGCCCTATATCTGTAGACCTGAATGCTCGACATTCCCGAGCATTTCCATGGCTCCCAAATGCTGATCGTGATAATTTTGAAGTGTTTAGAGGGCATTTTATACTTGGTTAAAAATAGTTTCTAATAACAAGACAGCAGCAAAATATGCTTAATGCCTTTCAAGTTAGATAGAAGTAAGTAGGCTTCAAGCACACAAATGAAACACAAGTGAAAATCCAAAATAACTATACGAACTCAAAACCAGATGCTCCTTTAAGAAATCAATTCTAGAACAATTGCCTCAAACGTTTCATTAAATATAACCCTACATAACATATTTCAGGCTAGACTATAATCATAAAGTTGTTCACAGAGTTCTGACACGGTAAGGCAACAATTTCCTAAAGTGGGAACTAAGTTCCCTTTGAACAGAAAGGCAAGAGAAATAGATTATCGAATCCATACGTACGATTAACTTCGTAGACAATTTGTGTTCCGTTATGCTCAAGTGTGAATGAATTTTAAGTACCTAATGCTCTGTAAAAATCTCTTCACATCTTATTGTGTTATATCATCATATAAAAGAGGGTCTGGATAGTAACAGAATGATAATTCTGTTTTCATTTTATGGAAGCTGTTATAACCGAGGAGCTCGTGCCTCAGTAACAGTCGCACAAATGTGTCGATCGATCGTAGCGTTAAGCAAAGTTTGGAGCGGTCGGTCCGTGGATGAGTGACCATCGTGTTAATGATCATGGTGGGTCTCGGCTGTCATTGGTAGTGAGAAGACAGAAAGTCTAACAACCAGTATTACCAAGGTTGCCCAAGTAACTTGGTTGGGAAGCCAGATAGGCAGTCGCTTCGTCTATCAATGCTGGTGCTTTGCTGCTTTCGGTAAGACTGAAAGCCAACCGCAACATAGCTTGGAAAATAGCTAGGCAGATGATAGATGCTATGATAACATTGAATATACTTAGAAATGTGGCATAACACAACAGAACTGCTCGTGCTTTGGATAAAATTGCTACAGCCAAGTACTAATGATTTTTTGAAAACCGCAATTTTGTCAGTGTTGTTTAGATAATAAATGTGAACTAACCATAGATAAACCATAAATATTAAACTGAGAACTTAAATGTTCCCTAGAATATAAAATAATAGCGAAATAGTAGCTAGTAAATTAGGTATCTCCAATCGCTTTTTGAAATTTATTTATTGCTGAGATAACCATCTTAATACTCGTACTACGAGTTTCTGAATTTATCTTATAATAACTAAATAAAATTAACTAATCAAGTTAAATAACTGGCTCGGTTCTCAGCATAGTTAATTCTTATCTCGGTAAAAGTATCGTTTAATATTCACAAAGTCTAGAAATTAATTAAGCGTGCAATAAGATTTTTTTGTATTTTTCTCATGCTAACCTCTTTCTTTATCCTTTGACCAGCGTGTAGTGTTTCTGACAGGCAATTTTCTACATTATTATAATGTATTTATTCTTCCTTATATTGTTAGAAATGTTATAGTAGAAATGTATAATGAAATCCATCAACAAAATTCGCTATAATTCATATCTTCGAATTTTAGTTGAAGACGCTTCACAAAGTTTACAATCAATGGTTTGTCATTTAATATTTTATTACGAGTATTAGGGCCAGTTTCACCACTCGCTGATAAGTTCCATATAGTTTATCTGGCAGAAAATTTCATACAAATTATACATTTGTTTTTTAGTTCCTACCTCGTTTTAGTTTTAGTACCTGTTTTGATTTATATAATTGGTTTTTAAAATCGTGTAAATCAAATAAGTAAATAACGTCATAGCACTCAAATAACATTCAATTTTTGAATTTATCTGGTAGAGTGTGAAACTGGCCCTTAATGTCCAGCAAACTCATCTACCCTTATAATACATAATTATTTAAAATGTAAGTACAGAAAATAACTGAAGAATAAACTAGTGAGTCATTCTAGACGTTGTTTCAATGTGCAATAGTGTTTGCTTAGTACTCGTCATAATTTTAGAAGCATTAAATATAATGTATTTAAACGTAAAAGGTCGTCAAGACTTTGCTTTGCGTATTAGACTTGACATTAAAAGTAATAAAAGTACTTTCTCTGATTACTTTTATTGGACATCCAATAACTTGATTGGCACCGACTTTCTTTGTTATATTCTATAAGCAAAAGTAGAAAGGAGGTATGAGAAATATATTTTCTGATAAATCACTAGACGTGCATTAAGTGGCTTGATAATATTCAGTATTAATTAACAAATGAAAATTTTGTTCTTTTACTATGAGCAAATCGAAACTGTTTTTAATAAAATAATTATTTGGCCCTACATTTACCTACCGTACCATGCTGGAATGCTCGATACCAAACCGTGTACCACATATGGTACAGACGCTAGCCCATCAAGCTACCGGAAACTATCAAATTTTTTCAATCAACTTTGAACCATACGCTTCGGAGATAAAGTTGAAAATCTATATTAAATCTAAATAAAAAGCTAAAGAAGATTTTGAATTAATGGGAACAGACGTTATAATTAGCTTATTATATAATCACGCAAGCCAAAGTAAAACATGATTTGTTATTATATTTCAAAGGATTCAAACACCTTTTACCCTGTTTGATATAAAATCGATAAACATAGAAAATTTATATCGATGCGTGTTCGGGACACAATGGTCATATTAAATTATAAAGGAGAAACAGTTTTGTGTAAATGGTTCAATCACGCGGGTGTGACAGTCTGTTTAAATATTAATCACTTGAGCTGTGAATGGGATACCATTACTTAATTTATTTTAATGCAGAATTGATTAAATTTAATTTTATTGTAAAAAGATCGAACTGTTAATCAAAAATTTAATTCTTTAGGCCAGTTTCACAGGTTGCTGATAAGTTCCAGACAGTTTATCTGGCAGATAATTTCATACAAATTCTGTTCCATTTTCGAATTTATCTGGTAGATAGTGACTATCCGTAACCTGTGAAACCGGCCCTTAGAATTTTATTCAAAATCATCAATATCAAATTCGAACCTGAATATTAGTTTTTAAGTTACGTACCGAATATCCTAGAGCTTAATGCTTTTAATTGGAAATTTGTTCTTAATAATTTAGTAATATGTGTGAGAATGAAATGCCTGTCTAACATTGCGACAGTTAATTGCTGAAATTATGTACCAACAGCAAATGTGACATGTCTTGAATTGTAGAAGCAATTTCAAATGGCCCCATTCCTGTAGCTGGTATATTTTACCTAGCCTTAGAAACTATTAAAGGTAAAGGCGAATACAAGACTGACAGTTTTAGCTACTGACGTTTAAATATATTAGAAATTGGGTATACGTGACGAGTAAAAAAGAAACCTACGGGCATAAACTGCGTTAAGCGTGCCTCTCGCGTGTCCATACAAAAACGACCCGCGCGTGCCCATGCGCGTGCACACGCTCGTGAGCCCGTCGCGTGATACTTCCGTGCAATGGGGCACGCATGCACGCGACGTGATCACGCATCACGTTGGACGGGTCCACGCGCGAAGCCCGCTAGCGGGTGCACGCGCGTGCTTGTTCAGTTGACAGCGCTATCTCGAACCGACCGCACGCGCGTGCCCGGCCCATAACAAAAAATGACAAATTTTGATACAGAAAGGGTAATTGTTGAAGTTCAGTGTCGTCCTGCCATATGGGACCAATCAAGCGAAATATTTAAAGACCATTCATTATTATTACTTATTACTTATTCGACTGTACACCTCCAACGTCAAAATTGTACTGAGAAAACTGCGTACGCGGATGCACGCGCCGATGCCCGCGCATAAGCACGCGAACGTGCTCACGTGCGTGCACCAGAAGCGTGGCCCGCGACGTGCTCACGGGCGTGCACACGCTTAACGCAGTTTATGCCCTACATCACACTGATAGCTTTTTCCAATACCGAGGTAAAAGCCTTTACGTTTACCTGCTGTACATACCTTCTACACAAACTAACCTGAAGCTCCCTGAAGGTACTTCAAAATAATATATGACAGGCTGGCATTACATCAGAATTGTATTAGAACATGTTTTTTCTATAGCCAAAGACTCGGCCTTCGGTCTTCATCCCCTTTGAACGGTATTGGCCACGAATCTAGATGTTTTCTAAGCGGCTACGTACGGCCACTCAATCGTTACTGATATCACAGACCTTATAAAAATGTAGGAGAAATGTTCGAGGGATCCAGGAAAGGCGGGATTTCTCGGAGAATGTTTCTTGTTGAAATGTTTTTAGGTCACGTCTTGGATAGAAATATACTGTTATCAATTTGTTGGGTCAGAAGTTGTTCAAATATTATTAATCAGGTAAGATGAAGCAGTTTTAGCTCTTGTGTTTTTATTTGCACAATTTTCTTAGAAAAAGATCAATCAATTAAATTTTTATCCCGGTTTGAGTTATATAGAACTTGTATATATAAATATTTAAGAATATTTTGAGTGACTTAATCACTTCGAATGTATATTATAATAAACTTTCGACAGCGGTTTCACCCGCGTGCTGTGGGCACTACTTCGCTCACCTGGATAAAATGATTCTATAGCCTTTCTTGATAAATGAGCTATCTTAAACAAAAACTTTTTTCAAATCGGTCTAGAAGTTCTTGAGATTAGCGCGCAAACAAGAATACAAAAACTCTTTAGTTTCAAAATGTAATTTGACTGAAATAATGTTGCTACATTTTTCATTAAAAATGTATTTGTGAAAATATGCCTATGAAAAGTTTTTTTTTCTAAAGCACAGACTATTATTTTTATGTAGTCGGAACCGGATTTAACTGGAAATAACATACGCAGTGTACTAGAGAAAAGTTCGTTATGGCATAATATGTTGTTCAAAGTTATAGAAAGTAAATTTTATTACGCTTGTTTGAAATAAAATAAATTGAGAGTTCTGTTCTGAACAAACAAGCTTATAAAATGCGGCAAAATATGTAGTTGTGTGTACACCTTGTTCAGACCAAAGATTACAATGACTGGTTTAGCTGTGGTTGATTTTATTAATGGTTTTCAGTAATTAAAACCGTGAACAGTGTATGTGAAATGTTATAAGCCAACACCAAAAAAGGATCGATAGCGATTTAGTGATACTTGAATGATAAATAAGTTTTTTTTTTCAATCTTGTATTTAAGGATAAATTCATGAATTTTAATCTTGGTAGATTGTATACAGAGTCACCCTTTTCGAATTAAAAACACAGAGTGTATTTTTCTAGAAATAATATTTAAAAAATCATTGTTTTTTTCCAAAAAATACAAGATACAAAAGATTTTCATCTAGATTGACAATCGATTTTGTAAACAAACTCCATCAAACGAACCAAAAATGAGCAACATTTTAAATACGAACAAAATAGTTACACGACCTCTATCATCGCTGGCCATTTGAGACAATTGAAGGGTAGTCCATAAAATTCTTAAGTCGCAGATCGAACTGTATCCGACATGGGAGACAGTTTTGGTTTCGTGATTTCATTGCTATTAGGGAGGGCGGGCCGTTCCACGTTTATTGTTCAAGATACGAGTGGATTTGTGGAAGCAATTTCCTTTATACATTTTGTTTTGTCCTTTTTCCTGCAGTTTGATGGTCCACTTCGTGAGTTGTGGCCTTAGTTCGATTTAGCAAAACTCTCTGAATCGATACGATACGCATCTCGGCCGCAACCTGCCTCGAAAGGGAAAAATGTAATTATACAATCGGATCACGTATACAGCTGAACGGAAACTAATTTAGTAGCGAAGTTCTTTTGGCAAAAATTAAACAGTGCCCCCTATTTACTTTTGTGATTTAGAAAAGTAAATGTTACCGTCGTGATTAGAAATTTTATGGTCGCAGTTGTTGCAAACTTCATGATCGAGTAAACTATTGTCTGGTCGGCTAGTACACAGACTCCCAATAGTACAGAATTTTCCAGAAAAGGTTGCCTATTTCAGAAAATTCTATTAAAAAAAAATAATGAAATTAATGAATTATTCATAAAAATAAGTTTAATGATTTTTTTTATGAATTATTATTAGTAGATCTGTTGGATGTCGTCGTATCGACAGTTTGCTTGTATGTAGTTTTATAATAAAACGTTTACGTTAACGAAACGTTTCAACCTATGAATAAAACTACTTTCATAGATAATCAAAGATTGATGGTAACAATGCTCTCTTTGAAGTCTGCTAGTGAAAATACAAAGACGTCTAGATAGTGTTACTAATATTGGGCATATATGTGTATGACTAGTACTGTGTTGCAGAATAGCAGCCTACTCCCACACAGTTTGAAAAAAGTTTTTCAGACGAATTTTTCATAAAAAATATGTAACTAAATTGTCTGCTAAACATTACAAAAGAGTAACACCCGAAGTTAACAGAATACTTATTTCCATTTGCCAATTAACTCAAGTACTAACCCACACAAAATTGTTATAAAGCTTAGCACACACAGCATAAAATATAAATCTGTTTGCCCAAACCCAAGTTAAAGATTCACGTTGCTCCTCTTCAGAGTCGTGCTTTCCAAAGGTAAGAAAGCCCCTTCGACGCAAATAAACATGAAATCGTCATTCAGACATACGCCTCATACAACCTTTAGACCTCGCATTTGTACGACGGGTTTTTGTCCGTTCTTGTCGTGTGTACATCTGTCCATTTCGTCCACTGCATTGACATTGAATGTTGTATGGTAAACATTTTTTATAGATTCGTATTTTTAGTTACTATTTATGGAGATCCTTTAGCTAGTTTGTGTGTGTGTGTGTGTGTGTTTTTATACCTATATGTAAGTAAACATGAGAATATATTGGATATTAATTGGTCATAGATACAGCTTATATTTTACCAGGTTTATATACTATATTTAGCATCCATTTAGAAGATTTTTGTGAGCCTAGTGGTTAAGGCACCTCCTGTCAAGTACGAGTGTGCTGGTTCGATTCTAGATCAGGCAAGTACTAATGTAACTTTTGTCGTGTAAATCGCAATGCCATCTTGAGCAAGCGTGGTTATTTACGCTCATTCCTTTTCTGTATGAGAAGACCAGCAATGGGATAATAGAAAGTATTGATGGTGATGATAGTATTTATGATAACAAGCAAGCCTGTTTCTATACAATTTACTACTCTTACGTTAATTTATACCTGCACTACATCACTTAATACACTAGAGTATTTCGAAGGTAGCTATAATTATTTATCAAACGCTTTCAGTTTAGTTAGATTAATTATTCAAGTTAGCAACAGAAACAGAATATGTATCGTGACGGATTTTCACCTACAAACAAGAACGGTAAATGTAGTACTAATGAGCATCGTTAATTAATAGGCAGATTTAAGATCTGGATTTAATTAAGCTTAATTATGGACAATTATGAATTAACGAAACTTCAAAATTTAAACAACAATAATTTTAATGAATTATAAACATAGCGTTTATCACATTATGATTCTAAAATATTATTTCAGTTTCTTGAATTTAACGAAGTACTTATCATATTTACGATCTTATTCTGTAATTGAACAATGCTTCCATACCGTAAAAATACAAAGATTTGGCACAGCCAATCCTAAGATCGGTTTATTTTCACACGCCAATGAACATTGACTTATACAAATCTGGAAATATATCTCCGTATCGCCAGCAATAATGTATCGTTCAAGAATAAAGCGTAGTCTCGAAACGGTGCCATTTGAAGGAATCAATCAAAGCCAAACGTTCGCACAATCAGCGTGCGTGGGACGGACGAGCTAATCAAACTAATGGCTACCGGAGGGCCGGCCGATTGGAGTCGAGTCGATGCCGCAACAAATCACAACAATAACACTGACGCCTGATTGATTACCCTCAGCGACGGCGAACTCAATTCGATCCCTGTTATACCTGATTAATTCTTCATTAACATGTTCTTGTCTGTTAAATTTCGTATATTATTTTATTGCTACAATATATTATACTATATATATTAATTCTTATTCAGAGAGCCCAAATTCGCCTAAGTAGTGAACTATAAGGTATGCGAATACTGCTGGAAGATGTTATTCACCAACTTTTTGTTTATAAGTACAAAAGTAATGAATCGTGTTCAATCGATAAAGTGACTCTATCTACATTAACTTAAGTTTACTAAGAAAGGTTAGGTAAGTGACAAATAATACTAAAAGAAAGACGGTTTTAAAAACCTCCACTAATACTTTTAATAAAACCGATGTGTGTCTTATACGATGGATAACAGAAAAGACATCGAGTGGTACAACTGCGTCATTTTTAGCCACGACCGATGCGACGTCAGCTTGACGTCAAGTTAGCGTCAGTGTGGTCTGCCTCGCCTCCTCGACCAGACATTTATTAAGTAGGAAATACGGATGAACTACCTCCAGCGCTGTTAAATTGTTCAACAATTGTTGTAACAGCGTTTAGCCGATGTTTGTTTTAAATTAAGTAGTGACCTAATTCTTACTTTCACTACTGTTACCAACTTTTGTAATATGCTGTTTCAAGCTCGTTTTAGTTTCATACACGTTTTAGTTTTCAGCATTCATACTATTCATATAGACTATCCAATAGGTTAGTTTACTCCAATACGTTAGATAGATACTGTGCAACATGAATAAACGACATTAAACAAATAAAGATTGTTTGTGTCTATGCCAAATTAATATGAGTAAAAGTCCTCAAATTGTATGTCTGCAACAAATCCTCACAATTCGCTTTAGAAGTCGTGTGAACCACGAAAGCTGATAAGTGCTCACTCACAACAATAAAACGTCACTTAGTATTCACCTGTCGCCCTGTATTAATACCGACGGGCTTACCATACAGTCCGACATGCATTTTGGAGTGACAGCCACTGGTCAGACTTTTGCGGATGCAGCACAAAGGCACTTATTTTTTTTTGTCGGACTAACGTAAAATCCAAATCAATGGTTAGCTCGACTCACTTTTGTTATTGCTGCTATTATATTCTGGCCGCCGCTTGTCGACTATTTCTGGCTTTTTAGCCACTCGAAGTCGGGAAATTCGTGTAAAAATTCATGAACACGTGAGAGATGCGATCGTAGCTTTAGATAGATAGAACTCTTTTATGGCAAAATATTATCCTTCCAGAATTTTAAGGTGATTTCCTAGGAGATATCAACTTACTAGCTGCAGGCTCCATTCATGTTATTAAGGCTTCCAGCAAAATGTTGTGAATGACATCGTAGTATATTTTATACGCGAGACTAGCCTTCTGGCACAATATTGGCTGACACAAAAGATAAGCACGAAGGACTACAAGTTAAGAGATGAGGGCGACGTCATATTTCTTTTATCGTGTCTTTAAGGCAGGTAACATTACGTCATCTGTCGTACGTCTTACTCTGCAGCTCGTACAAAATAAACCGACAACAGCTGCTTATTGTATCGCTGACAGCAAAGCCGTGGTACGCTATTGTGAAGCTCCTCCGAAGAAATAAATAATAGCGACTTACTTGATCCTGCGAAGCTACAATGCGTCGTCATTATTTCGCGCTTATGGAGCCACAGGCCCTCTTTTCACTCCATTTCTGCAATGTGTGTGAGGCTTTATGTCAAAACAATTGAACGTTATACTGTCTAGTATGTATTAAACTTAACTGTTTAAAATTTTGTCCCATTGACCTAAACATTGTGTTAAAAATTTGTTTCACAGTGTTGAAATAATTTAGAGATGCATTATCAGGGTTCAAGTTTAGTGTTGCGTTGTGCTGTTCACAAGCTATTGTGATAGATTGATTCAAATAACAAAATATCGCAAATCGTTAACAGTTATTAAAATGTGACTTGTGTTATTTCACTAATAAGTCAGTTCAGATAAATTAGTAAATAATCTAAATAATAAATCAGATAATAATCTAATAAATAATAATGTTATGTGAAAAAAAAAAACAAATTGCATTCAAATATCACTTCATTACTTCAGGTACATACAAGCGCGGATCCAGCTCTCAAAAAAGGTTGTGGTCACAGCTACTAGAAAATCGGCTAAGAGTCGGAGCATGAACCTGCTCATTAACAATCATGCAAGTCGTTGATGAAACCTTGAATTAGATTATTTCCTTTTTTCTGAGCATTAGGACTTTTGGTCTTTTTTTTTTTGTTGGAAATCATCAAATGACCCTTCCCGCTGAGGGTGCAGCTGGAAGGAGTGTCAGACTTTTACTGACTAAAACCCACTATTTTTTCTTCTCGAGGTCCCTGTGTGCCAGGGCCACGGTAACTCCTGCGAACAACCCGCAGCTCAGGAAGACCCTGGCCCTAAGGGGTCTCCCATGTTGCTGACATCTCTACGAGGAGCGCGTGGAACAGAACGCGCCGCCGACACGGGCCTGTCGTCCTTAGACGCTCGGACGGTGAGCTACCCAAACTCACCGTCCACAAACCCGCACCTACGGTGGTCGGGAGTCATCCCTCTACACCCGGCGCCCGTGTTGTCGACCAGTACCAGACCTTTTTTTTTTTTGGCGCTGGGAAAAAATGCTGTGACGCTTCCCCTTCCTGTCGGGGGACGGGACAGGGATATGTGGGACTCGCCGGGAATGCAATACCCACTAAAAATACCCAGCGGCACTCCGACCTCGCCTGAGTAGAGGGAATCTGAAGCGTCCAGTACCCCGCTGGCGAATGCCCGCTTTACGGCAGGCCCCTCACGTCGCCTCCCAATAGGATAGGTAGGGGCTTTTATAACGGCCGGAGTACGGTGGGTGGATCCTGTGATGCCAACGAAGGCGCCCCCGCGCCTGTCGCCTGATGATCACCTCCAGGGGCGGATGATGACGGGCGTTGTGCTCGCCGTCTTCAGCCTCTTCTTCGTCTGCGAAGCCGTGCTGCAAGTGGGTCGTCCTCGCGCATTCACTCCGCCGCTTCTTCTATGACATGACGTCCTCACAGAAGGAGGCTACTGTCGCCCATACTTCCTCACTTTCCAGCATGGCAGCAGCAGCAATCACGCTGTGAAGCGAGAGGTCAGCCCCGACCGCTGCCACCAGAGCTGGGTTCAGCCCACGCTGGGCACATCTCCAACGTGTGCTCCGCCGTATCCACCTCGCCTTCGCAGTGGTGGCACTTCGGCGTCTCCTCCCTTCTAATCCGGAGCAGATACGAACCGAAGCAGCCGTGCCCGGACAGCACCTGCACCAGACGCAGGGAGAGGCAGCCATGCTGCCGATCGAGCCAATCTCTCAATACTGGCCCGATGGCATCCAGTGTCCGACGGCCAAATGTTGCGGAGGCAAGGTCCTCGGCCCAGTGCCGAGTAATCGCCTCCCTCGCCTCCTCCCGTTCCAATGGGTCCGGGCGCCCGTTTAGCGTCCTCTGCCGTCCAATCGTACACTCTGGCGAGCACCCAAGCCTCGAGTTCCCAAGGAGGGGTTCCCGCTAGAGCGCACGCCACCGCAAAACTCACTGTGCAGTATGCCCTCACCACCCGCTGTGCAATGACCCTTTGTGGCCTGCGGATGGCAGCAGCGTTTCTCCGTCCGCACAGTGAGTCCGCCCAGATTGGGGTCCCGTATAGGGCTGTATTCTTCAGTATGCCGGCGTATAGACGCCGGCATTGGTCGCCGGTCCTCTCGATGTTAGGGAGGAGCCATGAGAGAGCGCCCGCGGTCTTCTGCAAGCGCGTCGACAGCTCACTGAAGTGTGCGCTGAAACGCCAATTGCTGTCGAGCACTAGACCCAGATATTTCATCTGGGCCTGAACCGCAATCCGGACACCCTCTACATGGATATGGGCGTCGACCGGTTGGTGCTGTAGGCCCATGGAGAAACACGGCCTCGGTCTTGTGCAGCGCCACCGTCAGCCCTAGGCGGGAGATTCGGTCCACCACCCGCGAACCACCCGCCGAGGCCAAGCTGGCCGCCTCTTCAAAATTTCCCCTCAGCGCAGTCACGTTTCGCCGCCTCCTTCGCTAGCATAACTGCTTCACAGAAGGAGGCGACGGGATCCCATTCTCTCTCGCTCCGGACCATGGCCCGGATCAGGGCCGGACGCGAGAGGCCGCCGCCAGGACTTTGGCCTTAGGAATGGAAATAAACTTAGAAGGAAGTCGGACCCGATTTCTTCAAATGAAATAGTCAGTTTTGATCCGAACCTATTTCAATCAATAACTTATATTTTTTTTCTTTTTTCTAGTAGCCAGTAAGTCAATATAGGGACACTAGACTGGGTAAATAGGTATCTTGACGTTGTATCAGGAGTAAAGTTAGTGAAATCAGCAAGTGAGATCCAATTCCACCAGGCGAGATTTTGATTATTTTTTACATTTTCTAAGATAACAAATTAAATTAAATGCTAGGTACATTTTACATTATCATTATCATAAGCCTATCGATCTCAATAAACCGTAAACGTGTGACGACTCAAGACTATTAAGGTTGTGGGCATGCCCATCGTGCCCACAACGGTGGATCCGCGCTTGGGTACATAATTTTACGTTTAAGGATCAAAATCAATAGCTGTTTAACTAACTTTAAACAGGTACAAAATAAAACCTGAAACCTTCTTTTATTAAACCCCTTTCCTATGAGTAGGTGTAAATCCTTTCAGTAGTTTTTGATTTCATCGCAAACAGACAGACCCACTACCTTCAAAGAGAATAAAAGTCTACTTAAATTTGTACTATAAGCTACATATGTAGATAGGTAACCATTTAAGTAACAGGCGGCCGGCGGCGAGTGGTTTTTTTTCTTGTATTTGGTTTTGATTATATAGTAATATCTCCTGAATAAAACCCTCAATTTGAACAATTAAAAAAGCAATTTGTAAGTACTGAAACTACTTAAATATATGTTTAATTTAGAATATTTGTTTATTTATTAAATACTTTTTGCACAATGTACAATGGTGGTTTCTACCAGTCTACATTTGAGTGGTGGTGATGATTAATCAACTTTTTATACGTTAAGGAGTAGTTATAATGTCAAAACTATGATGGTTAAAAATATGTATACAATTGCGGATTTTTTTGTAGAACTTTTGAATGTATGTTTGAAATATATATTACAGTATACTATTTTTAATCCATCTACCATACGGTACAAGCAGCTTTTGTAATATAAGCGCAAAAAATGTGCTTATTTACGACATCGAGTTAGAAACCTGTGAAATTATCAGTGTTTTTCTATTTTATGTATGTTATAAGAATCTTCCCGTTGAATCCATTACCTGATAAACCGCATAAAAATACGGTGCGTAGTTTCAAAGATCTAAGCATACGTAGGGACAGACAGAAGCGGGAGGAATTTTTTATATTATGTTGTGACGCATTATAGAACTAAAACAGCTGCAGATAAGTCTTATCCGTGCATTTTTAGTATTTCTTTGTGTGTTAACTCTTGTATGAAGGTTTGCGAAAATAGAAAGCAAAGGCTTTGTCTAACATTATCGCGCTATTGGACAGCACAATTTCTATACCCGTTGAAGTACTCGTTGTGTTGGGTTTCCGTATTCGAAAAGTTAATGAAGTGTAGCGCTAACGTACCCGTGTCAAACCGTCAAAAACACGTCATATTTCACGTGTTATTTTTTGTTTTTTTAACCAATGGCCACGTCAATTTTGTTTAGGATTACGAAACAACGGGAGAAGAATTTGTCGATATCCAGTCTTATTCGTATTCGAGCAGTGTGTTCTAGAAATGCTATACCTTGCTGAGTGCATGATGCTGTCATTTCGCATGAAGTTTGACAAAGGTATAAAAATAAAGGGCGTGAACATTATACATACTACACTAATTTGTGTGTTCGCTACATGGGAAGGGATTGTGTGTTGTGATACGGTGTCGTGGCGCGTTACCGTCAGCCCGCCGCCGCATGGCTCCGGTTTCGCAGAAGTGTTTCGCTTGACGCTCTCCGATCGCGGACACGTTTTTTTGGAAACTCGATACCGACAACAAACAAAAAATTCTAATTTATTCTAAGTATGAAGTCAAACGGATGTTTTTTTTGTCGACTATGGTTTATAAAAATTATAATTTTAAATGATTTACAGAGATTATTGTCATAAAAACTAAATTGACCTGTTTCTTATTTAACTTTATTAAATTAGGTTCATTCTTTTGTTCAATATCAGTAGGGTTTATAATTATTGGATTTTATTTGTGAATAACGATGATAATAGTAAATAAGAATTTTAAGTTCTCTGAAGTCTAATACAATTATTTTTAATAAACTTCAGAGAATTCATTACGTAAATAGAAATAATTTGTGAAAAAAATATTGAAAATAATGAGATTAACGAACGTTTAGATAAACCTGAATAAAAAGCTTAAATCAACGAAAGGGTAACTGCGCTATTTATTTCAGTAAAACAATAACAGGTGTCAACAATTTAAACTTATCTAACCATTAAATATAAGGGTTGAAAACGAACTCTATTACGTATAATATGATCCCAATTAAAATAAATTGTGTAATAATACGGTTGAGCTCGTACAAAAACCACATTTAAAAGCAGATGTCTTCATTGTAAATAAAGAAAGTAGTGGAGACGCTTTATGCAAAAAACATTCACAAAATTTTGCAGCATACGTTACTACAGTACCTGCTACTTTGTGACATCTTGACGTAAGGATGCTACCTGTGCCTCTGAATCATTTATAAGCTTGCAAAATTTGTAGCAACTCCAGCTCTTTCGCTTATCTTACCTGCTCCATTGTTCTTGCGTTTGTTTGAACATTTGTTTCCTTTTTTTATGTTGAAATTTTTGGCCTTACTTTTGTATGCCTTTTTTAATCATTTCTAAATAACACCACATGGGTACTTTGTACCCTTAAAATGGGCAGAATATTTGATGAAAAAAACTTTTTTATAGAAAATTGTAAGTTCTATGTATTTATAACTAATTAAAGTTCTCTCTTTTTTATCGCTTAGCGAATTGATCAGGTGACAGCCCTAAAAGTTTCATCTGCCACTTGAACGATCGAAAGGTACGACGGCGCGCCGGTATCAGGAAGGAATGCACAGTGGGTGACTTGAACAGTTCCTGTCCCATTCGCTCCCAACCGGCTTTGCCTAAGCTAAATTTGTACGCCGTCTCATTCATACACACCAACATTTTCAATACTTACCTGCGTAAAATGATATACATCTGTTGCGGTATCAACCTCTCGCTCGCGCTTACGTTCCTAAATGCATTGTTGATATACGCGTCTCGCTCTGACGTCTCATGAACAGGGGGTAGACGGTGTTGGTGCACGTTTGTGTTGGTGTTCGTTTATTTAGTGAACTTGGAAGCTCGCTTTCGTGTTTGTGCATAGGGTGTCGGGCATGATTGTGTGCGTGAGTTGTAGAGGCGCGACATAGCTTTGCCGTCTCCATGACTTAAAAGTTTTGTACGGAATGAGACCAGCGAGCTAGTTCTGCGCCGGCCGGCACGCTTGATGCACGCGTGTGGGACGTTCGCGTCCAACTTCTTCGTGAATCTACGAGTATAAAAACTTGTTTTTAAAAGCATTATAACTTAAAGTTATCAAACTGTATTTTAGTTAGTGACGTTAAACATTTTGCGACTAATTAAAGTGATTATACTGTCATTGAATTGTGTGTTTATTTTTTTCTGTGAAACTGCAACGTGTTTGGTTCAACGGACTACGGAGGAGGTTGGTCGTCGTATTCTCGTGTATAGGCTATTGTGCATCAACCAAATAACTCCGGCATATTTTGTGTGGCATTCAAAAAGTTTCTTTTGACAACTGTCACCTGGGAAATACATTACGAATACTTGCAAAAAAAGGAAACACTTGGTTTTTTATACTTTAGCTGGAAAGCTAACTGCATAGCACAATCAATAAACATATTAAGGCAATATTCATTCATCCAGTCAAAAATCCAAACTTTTGCTTCAACTTCTGCGAATCTCAAACATGTTATTAAACAGAAAAGAATTTGGATAAGAACATTGAGATTGATGAACCTATACAAAGATCGATTTGAATTGTAGAAATCATGTATTCATTTTCTATTATCAATACCTATAATTTTTAGAATTATACCTATAATCCATATAATTGTATCATAATCATCACCGAAATTTGTTGGCCAGCGTCTGACGAGTTGAACAACCTTAGGACGTAAATAGACACAGAACAGAGTATACACAAACGGCCGGTAAGCGCCGACAAACTGTTCTCCGTTTACAAATCATTGTCAGGCCTTTAACTTGGTTGAACTATAACTAGGTTTCTGTCCCAGTCTTTCCAATGTAGATACAGATGTCTGAAATTCACATTGAAGACAAGTGTCTACTTTCAACTGTCGAGTTTATGCACTTTAAAACTACCGATCCTTCTTTAGGTAGCTATTTAAAAAAAAATATAAATGATGAATTTTAAATTCATAAATTCTTCCATAAAGTACCATAGTTACCCCACAAAGTTCTAAAAGTACATATCTATGTCAAAAAAAAAAATTTCTTGAACTTACGTGTCAGAATCAGAATATTTATTTGTGAAACATAGGTGAAATGTTACATGTGGATCAGGTTGTTATAAGTGCGTTATTAACTGTCATCAAATTCATGAACAATTATTTCTATTTTAAATTTCAAAAGGTAATTGAAAGCAAGTAAAAATTAGAGATATCTTTTTTCTAAGTCCTTGACATAAACCAACTCAATCATTCAACTGAGGTCTATTTTCTTACTGCTAGACCTTAATACTCTCTTTCAGATTAATTTATGTTTAATTTCCATCAGATGCTCTGACCAGTTATGATATAATTTAGGAACTGGCTCCTATATAACACCTATATTATCTACCTTGAATGCATAGAAAAATAATCAGTAAAATAAAATCTCGCAGCCAGCTATCGATGTATAGACACCAGCATATCAAGCTATCTGTCTACAATTACAATACTACAATCTGTCAAATTTCCTTAATATATTTCTAACATTATCGCTGATGCATGGTTTAAAGTTGATTGGGAAAATTTGTCAGTTACGGATATCTTGATATGCTGGCGACTGTACCTAGATACGTAGAAAAGATAGGAATAACTTAAAAGTGTAAAGGATTCTTCTAAAAGCAGAAACTAAAATTAAATTTCGACCTCTTTTTATGCGAGTTCTTTTGATCTTTATAACAAATTGGATTAATGAGGCGTTTAATTTTCATTATCCTATTTGGAAGGCCAGTATTTTTGTAAAGTTCTACCAGAAAGGAAAGCATTATATAATTGTATTGCTTATAGTGGATTATGATTGTTTATTAATATGTAAAAATGAATATGGACTGGTTCTGAAATAAATGAATTTATTATTATTATAAGAAGAGGTACTAAACCAAATTGAAAAAAAAAGATCTATTTGGGACTGACGATGTCAAGGTAATCTAATAACTATGAACAAATCGAGAAAATACGTACACATTTTGACAATAATAATAGTTCCAACAAAAAAAAACATTTTGGATAAATCGAAATGTATGTAAATATCAAATAAAACATGTTGGTAACGATCAGGAATTAATCAAGAAAACAAATAATCAGACTCTGAAAAAAACACTCTCGTATTTCATAAATATAAAAGAGGTGAACACTGATTCAATAATGAATATCAAAGCAGAGCTCATTCCAATCGCCTCTTAAATACGGTTCAGAGCCGGGTCGACACCATCAAAGAGGTC
Organism: Heliothis peltigera; assembly: GCA_958496145.1. Lineage (NCBI taxonomy): Eukaryota > Metazoa > Arthropoda > Insecta > Lepidoptera > Noctuidae > Heliothis > Heliothis peltigera. Next base: position 6,528,627 of record OY292333.1, read on the forward strand.
AATAGCATTACGACGGTCCCGGAGTCCGTAAAAATCTCATTCCATAACACACTAAACTTTAGCCCGCAGATATCAAAGTGGTCATAAAGACCCCCACACATACCGTCAAAAGAATTACTATCATTGCCACGTTGTTGTTTCTCCTTGTCCTAAACAATTGATATCTCTATTTGTATCAATAAGATGGGAAGCAGACGTTTACGTGAATTTCGTACGTGTCCGGAATACAGTGGCGGAGCCGCCGAGTGTCGGACGGACGCAGCATTTATTGAAACTATTGACATTTATACCAGGTTTATGGATAGCTTTTGGGAAACACACTGGAACCATATTTTCGATAGCTGTTTTTATGCACACTATTAGCAAATACAAATAAAGAATATATTTTCAGAATAAGCGAGTCAGTCAATGTTATTTTATCAAAATTAATTTTGCTGCCCCGATAAAATATTTTTAGTTACAATTCATTTTTCCAAAGTAATCTAAAAAGCAGTAAAAGTTTATGTAACAATATCTACTTACATTTTCATATAAACGTCATAAAAATGATATAAAGTTTTACGAAAATTTGATTCGACTCAGCCAAATAGAAAATAGTGTAGACGTTGAAAAATGTTTGACATCAGATGTACCATTTCCAAGTTATATTGTATTTCAACAAATACTAAGCAAAGGGCTTTCATAGCACAGAGTTAGCCAACTTATGGTACGATGGAATTTAATATTAATTTATGTTCGTATAAGTCAGTATAGATATGTTTGTCCATCCCTTTGAGTGTACGAACATTTCTTGAGGTTGCGGTCTGATCCGATAGCTCTGTTAGGACCATTTAATTGATTTTGTACAACAGAAACTAATTAGAATTGAGGTTTATGTAACCAAACTGTATTAATAAGTTATCGTGTTGACCCTAACATAATCTCGTCTTATTAATCCGTTTTGGATAATTGAATAAATTATTATTTGCCGCATAAGTTTTCAAGACAATGTTATATTATTTTCTACTCGTTTGAACTTTCTGAATCTTTAAATAAAAAAGTAGGAATATTATCATAAACTTTAAAAGTTAGTGGAAATTACTACCTACAACATTTATAAAACACGTTTTTTTCCAAACAGCAAATTTAAACCGAAATTAATAAAATTCTTATTTTAAATAAATGGTAATGAACTGTATTCATATCGAAAAATACAGATAACGAAAAATACACTGTGGTACTCTATCATTTTAAAAAAACTCCATCAAAACCTACAAAACAATTATTTTTCTCTCCTTGTTTCTTTATTTGAAGTCATCGTTTTTTTTTTTTATTTGGCAATAGAAGCGTGGCTGATCTAGCGGGATTCTCTAAATAATATTCATTCGTTACTCCTTATAGTATTAGTTGGTCAAGATATAACTGAGCGTGCTGCCTATTATTTGTGCTTAGCTTCCTACTATCGGCTCACCGATATTTATACAGCTCCCTTCATAAGAAGCTTACAATTTGCCGTTTCAATACTCCATTAATAATTCAAGGCAAATTTCCTGCGTCCGTACCCTATCTGCTAACTAGTCAATTTGTTATCCGGAATTACTTACATTTACTAAAATATCAAAAGTGTTTTTTATGTTATTAATAGTTTGTATTAATAATTACCTATATTTAAGTCTATAATAATGTCGTGGTGGCCTAGTAGTTAAAGCACCAACCTTTCGAGTATGAGGGTGCGGCAAGTACCAATGTAACTTTTCTAAGTTATACGTACTTTCTAAGTTTATCTTAGACACCAATGACTGATTAAAGGTGAAGGAAAACATCTCGAGGAAACCTGGACTATGAAGTCTGAAATCACCAACCCGCATTGAGCAAGCTTGGTGATTAACGCTCAATCCTTCTCCATGGGAGAGGAGGCCTGTGCCCAGCAGTGGGGCGATAAAAAGACTGTGATGATTATGACGATGCTGATATTTAGGTCTACACCTGCAAATTTTAACAAGTGACTAAATAACGTTTTATCAATAAAATAACAAGGTATGTCGGATAAAACATTTAAGTAAAGCAATTAAAACGAATAGTGACATAGTTTTGTTTATTAACATAATGAATTTAATGACATTCCCCGATTTGCAATTCATTATTTCACACGTTTATTTCGAAATGCGCATAATATTGTTTTATTAAGAGTTCATTCATAACGTGTTACACAATTCTTTAAAATGAATAATCGCCAGTCTCGTAACAAAGTAGGTACACATTTTGTGATTCATTTTTGGCCTCATCTTAAGCTTAAGTCATATCATTTACTTATAGCGAAATTATTTACCTAAACGTAATAAAGCAATTATTCACTCATTCATTTACACATTATAACATCTATTAATTAACTACTTGTTTTCGCTAGCGGTTTCCAAGAAACCAAGAAAACAAAATGTGCTGTAAAAATATCTGCCACGGCTTTAAGTTTATAGTTCACCTTATATACCTACATATATCCTCCCTCGATAAAGGGGCTACCCAACACGGAATTGAAAAAAAATATCAAATCGAACTATTCGTTTCTAAGGTAAGCGCGTTCAAGTAAACAAAACAACTCTTCAGCTTCACAATAATTATTTGTGGAGATTCGTAAACTTTCTCTAGGCATGATAGCAAATTTTCTACACAAAAATATTTAACCCATTGCAAGGGCCGTACCTCCATACAAATCAAAAAATATTTCATTAAAACAAATAAGTACGATCATGGTTCAAATTGCATTCAACAAACATTAAACCAAATTCAACATCAAATCAAAATCATTAACACCATTTTAATTGCGGAGCGAGCAAATGTTAATTTACTTAACTAAGATGTGTCGGCAGATATTTTTACCGGGCTTAATGACGTGACATGGATACGGGTTCAGGAGGAAACATCAAGTATTGTGTTTCGGAGCTCACTGGTCTTTATCGAAGCGAAATTTCATTATAATCGTGCCCCATTCCACCTACCCACCATTCAATTGGAACACCTTCATACAATTGGGAGGGTTGCCTCAATGGGTTGTCGGATGAAATTTCTTAACATTCTTCGCTCATAATGAGCAGACGCTGTCGTGCAATGGCCAGTAACGGTGTAATTGTACTGCGAAATGAGATCGACAGATATTAAAGGAGATTTAATCCGCTTAATGAACCCAAGTAATAAAATTACAACGTTTTAATATTTTCTCAAAATTTCTAGAGAATTTTGGTGGTATAGTTTTGATTAAATTTAGGTAATTTCGTAAAGGTCGAGATCTTTTAATTAGATTTTGTGAAATGGTTTTTATGGAAATTCTTATAAAAGATAACATCAAAGATACTTGAAACCGGTATCCGAAGAAAGTTTTCCATAAAAAATAATGATGACAAATAAGGAACGCGTAACACCGTCCTAATACAAAAAAGATGGAATTCAGATACAGGATGTGGATAAAGAATGAAAGAATAATAATTTACAAGATAAAAAGTCGCCTATCAACGTGCATGAGCGAAGTCGTAGTGAATCACCTGGTAATGAAGACATCATTATGGAACCGGTTCCGATGGCCGAGGGGCTACGAATTACGACAAAGCTTCCATTTTTTTCCGTAGAATTATTTAACGCACGACTGAATCGTTAACTTAAATATTTGTATTCAAATTTTATCTCCGGAGACATGTTTGTGTAGATTATCATCGAAAGCCTCTCTATGGATAATTTCTGAACGCGTTATGGTAAATAAATTAAAATTATCAAAATTTTGTATCATTTGAACGTAATATATATATTTTTTTTAAGTTAGATAAACCTCATATTTTGTGGCTTTTTTAAATGTTAATAAAAGGCAACAGATCTGTTATCAGGCAGTCACAGTAGATTTAAAGGTCATCTATCATTTCAAAATGAATCTAAAAGCATATCCTGATCCCTTAGGATACAAACAAAATAAGAAATGAGTTTTAATGTTGATACTCTTTGAGTGTTATTTAAAAATGGGGGAGATTTGAAATATTCACTGCAAAGGATCTACTGTCAATTGAACAAAAATCGCTCAGGCGTTTAACCCGTAGAGATGTGATAAGTATAACCGATATCATTAATCATTCGAAATAAAAAAATTGAAACCCTCCTGCATGACAACCTCTTACCAAGGGTACATTATCATGTACATTCAGGACGAAGGATAATAATATAACATTTTCTGTAAATAAAATATATTCTATTGATCGTTATTATTATTGAATTAAGAGTCTACAATACAATGTAGGGCAAAATATACTACATATAATATAATATACGTCATTATTATACCATAATTTCGGTTCAATTCCATTTTGAAATTAAATTGTTATAATCAAAGAGCGGAACTAATCACCACTGTACCAGGGTCGTACGATTATATGTAATTTTGTCAACGGTTCTTTCGACACATAAATACCCACACACAATCGTATCGATATTATAAACTACTTCGATCAAATATGTAAGAACCCGTACTGCTAAATATATATTTAGAACGTGTTAACGGCCGAGCGTTTTTATTTGACGACAAAGACGTTTAGAGTACGTTTAAATATTAACTATAGAATAAATGATGAACTAAGTTTCGTGTCCCAGTTCGGATAAACCCAACTTACTAGGCAGGCCTCTATCCCTTTCATAGTCCCTTTTTTGAAGGGCCCTATCTATTTAATTCATCTCTGGACTCTTTCAACGAGCGATCCCTGACCGCATTCAACGAAAGATATCGGTCACATGACGACCGCTGCGAAAGATTCGAGTTAAATTTAGTAGAAGACATTTATTTACTTATTCAGTGGTGTCCTCGGGTAATCATCTCCAAGGGTAACTGTGGCGATAGCGGATCATCGTTGATAATAATGTAATGGATTAACTTTCTGTGTGACCGATGGAAATGTTTCCGAATTCGATTTAGTGAAAGGGTTAATCTTTACTGATTACATTGATTGAGTATTGTAGTTCTATTTTTAAAATACACAAAACCTTTTTTGATTTTTGATAATAATACTGTTGTAAAGCGAGTAAAGTGATTTTATGCGAAAAAATAATAATATAAATATTAATCGGGATATTTCCCATCCCTAAACCCATTTAGAAACCCTGGCAAGCAAACATATATTTGCAATTAAATGCCTATAACGCCGGCCGAATATCTAGCGTGCGGCAATTAAAAACAAAATACACACAATATTTTCTATGTTGCCGCAATAAAGGGTAGTGGATACCCCTGTTGCATATCGCCATGCGGTTTCCATTACATAGGTGTGCTTAATGCCATCGACTCGTGTAATGGTCTTTGCTGCCATTAAGCTACCCCATAACATGGTACTTTTTTAATGCAAACTCAACAAGTAAAATTGTCATTTTTATTGTCAAATAGGCGTACGCTATGTTTTTTCTCGTTCCCTATAATTTTTTTTTATAGGCTTTATTATATTTTTTGTTGAGTACAATTGGTGGTTGACATTTGTTGCTATATTGGTCTCGTTTTGTTATTTCTGGGAACTATAATAAATCATGATCTTTTATAGCAGTTTGTAATAACAATGCGATGCAATAATTGGCCAAATGGCGGTTTTTAGACAATTTGGTGACTGAGATGCAAGTATTTTTAGTACTGACGCCAGCAGGTCAACCTACCAAAATCTGTCAAATTATAAGAATCGAATACTAACTTTCTGGTGTTATAATAAAGTTGAAAATCTATTAAAGTAATTTAGGTAGGTTGATGTGCTACGGCCTGTACAGTATCATAGCAACGTTTATGGATTATAAGATCGGGAATGGTCTGTTTTGGGCTAATTTGGGCATTTAGGTTATATAACTGCATTGTTTACCATAAATATGTGGATAGACAAAAGTCCAGGATCATAATTCCTCACTGATAAGAGATCTTTTGCCAATCACATTGTTTTTATCTCCCTACCCAGTTTCCGCTTTTTGGGCTCCCATTATGTTTATGCTGAAATTAGGTTCATCTTTATATCCAAAGTGTCCGCTGATAGGATTAAGGTAAACAACATAAAAGTACAGCTATGAACCATGTGGGATAGGCAGTTTAGTTAATTACTTCGGCCTAATCTAAATTAATTGAAAATTCATAACACCGTAGGGGTACCTATAGTGTAAGCGATCAATTTGTTTTCCACGAAACTAATTATTTTAATTTTACTTTAACCAAACCAGACATTAACGTTGTACATCTATTCTTTTATTTACAACACCGTGCGTGCTCGTCGCGTCGCTTAGGTAGGCCGAATTTAGGCCTAAAAGCTAGGCGTAATCAGCTTACAAAGGTATAAACTTTGACTGTATGAGTAATAATGCCTTGAAAATACAACTAAGGTTTCCTTTTAACTTTAATGCCTGACGAAATAAGCCGGAGGTTGGTTGTGGATTTATTGATGGTCAAATTTTACAAAAGGTATCTATCTTATTTGCAGACGGAACAAAATGTCGTCGAATTGAGGAGTAAACTTTTACGTACTTTGGTGGTTTTTGTGTTGTGATTGAGAACTATGTATGAGGTGAATAATCGGACTATGGGTGCCTTAGCTGTGGTCGTTCGATGGGCGGTCCTATTGCTGATCGGTGTGAGTTGGCACGTTAATTCGCAGTTAGTGCAACAGACTACGGAAGTGGACAATTCGTATAATTTTTACTATGAACAGCCGTGTTGTTCTGGGACCGTTTCCAAAAGTAAATACCACATGCGACACAGGCGAGGTAAGTGTTTCTTTTCAGATTTTTTACATCAAACTATTTTTTTGAGATACCATCAACGAAAAAAATTAATCATTATATTATTGTTAAGTGAGGGACAAAAGTTTATTTAGACACAAAATTAAAAAAAGAAAAGATGATATCAAACCGATTTTTTGAATAAGAAGATGCTATGTAAAATTCATGTTTATAAATTACTAGCTTTCCCCAGCGGTTTTACCCGCGTCCCGTGGGAACTACTCCGCACACCTGGGTATAAAATAGCCTTCCTCGATAAATGGGCTATCTAACACTAATTCTCTACATTCATAATACATATATAATAATCTATTTTTTTTAAGTCGATCTATTGATTCCTAAGATATGCGCATTCAAGCAAACAAACTGTTCATATTTATATTATTAAACATAGTATATATCTATGACTGTACCAGAGAGGATTATTTGGCAGGTAGGTGTAATGACTAAGTCAAAAACCGTGATTCACGAGATTCATGACTCAAAATACTCAAATTCACACACACACGGGCGTTTCCCAAGTACTCCTATCACTAACACATTCAACTTTGAGACGCTTTCAAGGGTACATGATGTCAGGTGAGAAGGAAATACATGTAAATATAAGGGAGTGAAAGAGATAAAAGTCGCCTTTTGTTTCATTGCCCTCCCCGTTACGGCGCGAGTGAAGATTTTAATACAGTTGTAGTTAATATTTTCCCTTGTGAGTTAGCAGATTCGTTATTGTCCCGTTTAGAAGTTTGGCACAAATAGATTTGGGCACTATTTGAGAAATCTAAAATATAAAATTATTTGAATAATATATTGATACTGAATAAAATTTATAAAAAAATAAAAACTCCGGTACATATCGAAAAAATTTCAAACTTATTTTGTGTTCGACTTTTTTTTAATTTGCCTTCCGATGTAAAAATATTTTCATTTTAAATTACTGAAATTATCCTAAAATTTATTATAGAGCAATATATTAACTTAATGGGTACCCATAGAGGTTCCCATAACCAAAGAGGATTTGTAATATTCATTGTTTAAGGCCCTATTACTCCTCATGGGTATAATTAAAATTACTCATAGATTAGCTACATAAGCTAAGAACCTACTTAAACCTTTTTTATTTATAACTGCACGTATGGTTTTCCACTCCATAAATTCTCTCTTTTGCTTCGGTTACCTTCCAAATAATGCAATAAAGGAAAATACTCACACCTAATCCTGTTAAGACTTATCTAGAAGCAGTTGACCATTACAGAGTTTAAAAATGCTGGTCCTGGTTTTAGATAAAGCCGAAGAGTATTTTTGGCTGCATGAATGCGCTAATCTCGGGAACTACTAGGTCGATTTGAAAAATATTTCAGTATAAGATAGTATCTTATAGCCCATTTGTGTCTGATACCATTTATCAGCTCGGGAGGTGTGGAACTGAAGTGCCTTTGCCCAGCAGTGGGACAGCACAGGCTATAGGAAAAGAAAAAAAATGTAGTCCATTTATCGAGGAACGCTATAGTTTCCTTTTTATCTAGGTTCGCGAAGAACTTCCCATGGAACGAGGTTTAAGCCGGCAGCTACTAGTAGAATAAAAATTTCTTAAAATTGAAAGCAGAATTAAAATTTTAATTTACCAATAATCACGTATTACCAATTCCCAATAAATCGTTGAAATAGCAAATTACATCAGTTAGTTTACAGGTGACAATTTGGAATTATTGTTATTACTGTTGCGGCTTTGCTCGGGTTAGAAACGTGGTCATCCTAAACCGCAATATTAATGTTAAATTTACCGCTTCCATTAAACATTATGGGCTTAAACAGTTTGTTGGGGGCTTAATGAATTTCAAACTTATATCATTAACCATTGCTGCACTTAATGAATAACGCTTTATGTGTAGCCGCTCGTTGGTCATAGAGATTAATGCTAATGCTCACATAGTAACATTTTGCGAATTATTTCCACCTGAACTTGAAGCCTGTATGTCAACTTATACATTGAGTCCCCTCAAATGATTTTAAATACAACACACAGGTCTTACTCGCGATTAAAAAATATTATAAAGGCATGTACGCTACCTCTATTTCTCCCGACGACGTTTCGGCCGAATTACACCGACCGTGGTCACGGGTGGACTCCCCCAAAATAGAACATCCATTCAGGGGCAAGGCATTTGATCATTATAAATATAAAACCTAGATTGTGCACAAATATAGCTTGTTTTGCAGAATTTAATAAAAAATAGATTTTAAAAGTGAACCGCATTTATTTATTCCTCCCGAATGTAATGTCCGAATAACACGGTCCATTCTCTCATTCTTCCGCAACAACAGAACGCTTTCAACTATTCAAAATGTCCACAACGAAATTACAGTTCAAATAAAGTAACAAAATAAATACAAACAGCCATTTAAATAAAACCTCGGAACGAAACATGTCCACTCAAAAATATTAAACTCGACCGTTTAAAAAGTACTTAGCAAAACGTGACCCTTTTATATGACATTATTTAGCGTTGTCTATACATTATGTACGGGCACACGCTCGGACAAACTTTCCTAAAACATTGGTTCCACTAATGACAGGCCGCCTGAATGCTCCACCAAAGAATGATCACAAACTTATTCATCCCTTTATCCGCGTTGGACATTTGAAGGTTTTAACCCTTGTAATTAGCAGCACGCTACTAATTCCGGCTGTTTTATTATTATTATTATATGTAGTTTGTGGCTTCAATAGCGTGTCCGTATTTGAATACTGAAGGGTATACCAAACTGGAATGCACAAATTCGTTCAAACTGTTACATGTACGGAAAATCATAAATCATTTTCAATATTATAAAAAAAAAATATCGGCAAACATGTTCCATTACTTTTAAATAAGACTTCGATATCGGTTTCACGTTGGAAATAGAGAATTTTTAAACATTCTCGTGGTGCTTTGCTACATTTTTTAAATAGGTTCGAGCATTTAGTATGCTATAGTATTGCTTGCTTGCTACGTGTTTTGCAATGCGACAGTAGAGTTAAAACTGATAAAACTTCATCGAAATTTTTTGAACAAGTTGCTGTAAAAATACACGAAAAGAAGTTGTGTTGAGTTTCATTAACATTTACTGCTTACATAAAAATACTCAAATATTGCCTACGGATGCAGTAAAAATAAATAATTAGTAGATATTCTATCCATACTTTTTCTGTGAATGTTGAAATGCAGTTATAACATAATCATCTGCACCCCTAGGTAATCCCTATTGAAATATTATAATGATCAAATATTGCCGTAAAGAATTTAATAAGAATACCAATAAAAAAAATGATTGTAGACATGCATGCGACGTATGCAGCTGACGCCAAAATATGGGCATATTATGATGTCCCTAATCTGGTTCACGGTCTGTTGAACGGGACGGGTCTCTCGATAACAATAACCGACTTAATACGCCCGATAATCGGTTTTCGCTATTCCAAAACATTCGTGATTGACACTTTTGATGACGTTTGAGTCGTAGCAAACGCCCCAGAGTTCACCAATCGTTTTCCATTACGCCGGGAGGGGAGTTTGCATTTGCAAATAAAATATACAGCCAAATGATTTGTGCAAGTGGTTTTGGCAAACAGCAAAATTATGTTTGATTAATTGTAGTCGCAGTTTATATTCGTAATAATGTTTTGATTTTATGAGTCTCTTTTTGATAAATTACACAGATATTCGAAGTCACTTTAAAGAAAACTGAAACTACTAAGATTTCGTCCGAAATATTAATAAGGAGAAACTTTTTGGAAGATTAGACAGCTGTTCTCTTTGATGTTTGCCACGAATAAGTATCAAACTAAACCTTTTATAACTTTAAAATAATTAAAACGTCTTGGAGTTTACTTTCTAAAATATGTATGTATTTCGGTGGGCAGTAAGTTTTTACCAAAGAAGCTGATTCAATGGAACTTGTTTTATAACATTGAGCTACAATATGTACGTTTAGCAACGTGAGAACCGTCTGCGAGTGCAAAGAACACAATATTTAACTAAAGTAGCTCGCTCGCTATTTCAAACTTAAGTGACCATGAACTGAAACACTCAAAACGATCCAAGAGTAAGCTGGATGAGTCTGAGAGGCAAATGTCCATGCTAGTGGCGAACAAACAAAAAAAGTACGCACAGGCCGAGTTGAAAGAAAGAGCGCACTCAACCAGGCAAAAGCGAAAAAAGTAAAAAAGAATCACACAATAAGTGAAGGAGGCAGACGGTGCCACGTCCGGACTAGACGAAACTTGGGCGAACAACCTGACCGCTTTGACTCACTGACCACTCATTTGATAGCTTCTAACTTGGAGCTCATGCTGGCGTTTTTATCGTTTAATTCGATCACGACTTCTATTGACAATGCTACCGAGGCGTTTAATAATAATGTTGTATAAAGAGGAGATTATCTATTTTTAACTGATTTATTTCACAAACAATATACACGTGCCGTAAGTATATTTAAAGTTCAATATTGTACTAATTATGGAATAATTAGGGAAAGTTGAAGATATTTTAGTGACTAAAATATAGTAAATAAAATTTCTTGTAGTGCTTCAAGTTGTTTCACAAAGCCCTTTGAACTTATTAAAATCAGTGGAATTTGACTGACTAAGGTCAACAAAACTTGAGCGAATATATCTTCGTCACACGTGGAGGCTATTTTAAAGACCCCAAGGACTACAGAAAACACAATAAGATAGTAACATGATACATTTTCTCGTTCTATTTTCTTCGCTGTCCTATCCAGAGATGCCGCTGACATACGACACCAAACAATGTACAAGATGACATTACTTATTTCGTATGTAGGTTTGCCACAAAACATTTTGCTTAAAATTTAGTCACGTAGTCATGAGGGTGTCCCATGTCGCATCTTCAAACCATTGCGATGGTCCATTGTATTCTCAGGAGACAAAAGGGTTGAGCACCCTCCAAGGAAGCTTACCTTCGTCAAACCGCTTTTTGGAATCAAACGTTCAGGTATCCGGAATAGATTGGAACATTTTATCTCGTGTTGTTGGTTCTGGGAGTACCTACCAATCCTTTATTTATGGAGTATGTGGAGCAAGGTTTGTTGCTAATATGTTTCTGTGTATTATCTTGTATCAGCACATTTTAAGGTATTTTTGTAGTATTTTTAGCTCAGATAACTGTTGATATTCATATTCATTCATTTGAGAGTTCACGCAGTATTATATACGGGTTTACGTACGAAACTAGAAATTTGCAATTAAATATCATAAAACAGAAACTGTGGCTTAACAAATAGTTACTTCGGAGCGCATTCTTCCTCGCCCATACATTTGCTCCGCAAAATGACCGTATTCAAAAGCAAGCGTCCTGTGGACACTGCACAAGTTAAATATAACTCAGAGCTGTTATGAAAAGCGCTTCAATGTAATACTTTATGTGACGCACATCAGTATTTATTACAAGCATTAAAGGAGAGAATTTCAGTTAATGGAGTGTCAATGACAAAAGATATTTTATTTATGCAATCGCCGACATCGGGACCAAAATGACTTTACCAAAAAATAATTTACCAGTTCACGTATTCCTAGAAATATTTTACATTTACGTACCTCTATTGACATTTCAAGCATAGTTAAGTAATTCATTGCAGTGGCATATAATATATTGGTGTTTTACGATATAACGGGCTATTTTCAGATACATTTGTTCGATGAAACTGCCCTGATAGCGATGCTACCTCATATGAAAATAAAGCGTCCATTGTTAGTGAATATTGCGTGAAGTAATGGGAAAAAGTCGGGGTTTTATAAAATGGTTTTATGCTTGCATATTCTGTGAGGTGAACTGTGGACGGGATAGCGTGAGGCAGTCAATTCGGTTGAATGTTTGGTGCATTTATCATTCATGCCGGGCCAAAATTCCCCGCATATCATTGAGATCATTGTGGGCGAGCCATTGACGTTATTACCTCTCTAGCAAGAATTTGCTTAGGTTCCACTCCAAAATAAACTATCCGAGCACTTACTTAAGGATGTTTTATTTTCTATTCGATGTTTATGATTATAATTAGCTGTTATTTAATAATGTAGTGTTAAAATATACCATGTATGTTTAAGGTTATTTAATAATTAACGATAAAGGGTAAACAAACGTACTAATTAGTAACAGTACATTTGTTCCGTTATGCAGTCCAACAATAATAATTGTATTACGCCCGGAGCGTAATTTCATCGATAAGTTCAATTTACGCGAAACGTTATTGCGAACTAATTAATAAAATTATTTTAATTTTCATGTGCATACAAAAATGTCATATACGTTGGAATAACAATCTGTCACAATTGTGACGTAATCAGATTATTAAAAGTCAAAGTCAAAGTCAAAGTCAAAGTTCTTTAATCTGTTCATCTAATTCTAAGTTCTTTAATCTGTTCATTTAATCAAAGTTCTTTAAAAGCTATACGGTTGTCACATAAACCAACATAAACGCCAGTAACGAACCGAATATAATGCACATGTATTTATTTCTCGATATATCTAAGTCATGGCAGTTTTTCATTTTTATGCTTGGATTTTTTTGGGAGAAGTTGCATTAAACAAGGAGCCTCATAATAAAAAATAGATACTAAAATGCTAATTTTAGTTATTAATTTAATGAACAATACATGCACCTATATAAGTTATAAAAAGAATGATTTTATATGAAAAATGTATTTACATAAAAAACTAAAATGCGTCGAAAACTTTAGTGTTACTTAATTGGAAAGAAATTATTATGATTTGGCTTATATGTATATGTATGTTAAATTAAACCAAAACTTGTGTTGGATTTTGTAAGCTTCACTTATAAACATTAATTAAATCTAAAAACCTAATATGTTTCGATCCAGCCATTCAACAACAAACTCAAAATACTTTCAACATCGTATACGAAGCCAAGCAGTTAACAAAAATCTAACTTAAATTTCATTCAGTACTTTATCTCGTTTCCGACGGAACCTTGAGTCAGACCACATTAACAGTATTAAGGCCGCTTTGTTCACTTTAAAACAATTGTGGCAACTAGAGGAGAATCCACAAATTCCACTCATAAAACACTCATCAGGAACTCCTCCTGACTTCTGATGGAGCCATTGTTGTCGAAAAGCATCAAAATTCTTCGCGTCTGGAAAATTTTAGCCTTTGTGCGGCGAATGGTCGAACATTGAAGCCTCGCAAGTTACTTACTTAATCTCTGCTCCGCCCCCTTTGTGTTCCAGTCATCAATACTTTTGGAAATTGCACCTCAAGCGAGTTCTGCGACTGGCTTGTTCGTGTGCTTATTGGGAGGAATTTTGTCGCGTGGCTTGCATTTTGGTCTTTTCAGTTTTATTATGAATGTACACCTTTTAGTCTATGCCATTCATTTTAATTATAATTGTAGATAACGAAAATGTTCGTATTTATTTTTAATCTTACTAGATACATTATTTAGCTTTTAAATTTAATTTAAAAATTATGTATAATTTATAATTGAAATGACTTTTCTTCTTCTTACCTTTTCTTTAATTTGAAATCATCAAATGCGTCGTGTATTTTTGCTATTCCGGACCTAGCTAGTAACATAATTAAAAATGGAAGAAATTACTGATTGTTGTTGTTGAAAAGTATGGTTTTAAGACTTTATCAGGTATTTTTTATTTATTTTTTCTCTACAAGAACCAGAATCATCTCGCTTCAAGGAATCTAAAAAATAAGAATTTGTGAGATAGGTTCAGCAACACACTCACCGATTCATTATTTATATTAGGTATAAATAATCAGGTTACTAAAATTGCACAGCAATTATTATCATTTTTTTATAAAGCAATAATAGAAACGATCCTGACAGAACGTTTTTAAAGCAATAATAATAAATCTTTCTTGCAGCAGCTTGTCCCCGGACGTTCTCTTAAAATTTCGTTTGCACGAATAATGGAATAACTTTAATTAGTTTCCTCTGCAGAGGTGCCTAGTCTTAATTAAGCTTTGGTTTCAGCCTTAATGTTAGAAGTCGCTGTTTGTTTTCGATGCCTACAAATCCTATTCCACGTGACATTTCTAAATATGTACTCTGGAAAACATTCAATGAACAAAGGACTTGTTGTTTCATCTGTTTTGTATTGTTTAATTGCTATGCGTTTTTTTGACAGCATTTTTTTGTAAATATTGCATGTCTTAGCTTCTATTACTTCGTAATGTTATTATATAATATACATATTTTTACGTCTTATCGGCTATTCCAAACTATTGTAGTGAAATTATTCATTTTTAACTTCAAAATAATAAGGGAGAAAATTATCTCTGTAACTTTAATTACACTTGTTTGTACATATCTTACTATAGATAGATATTTTCCAGAAATAAAATACATATATGCGTTAAATTAAATCGTTTTCAAGTAACTGTTTGGGTGTCATAAAAAAACAAACACAAAGGACGACGTTATCCTTTATCGAGTCTCCTTTTATTCGAATGCAATCCGCTTTCGTCAAAGGTAATTCGATACGTGGATCTTGTTCGTTTTCTGTTCGCACTTAAGCATTGCGCCTTTAGTTTGTTTTAGCTGTAACTTTATACTCGCGAAGTTCGCGCCCCTATTGACACTTCCAATCAAAACATGTGAATGGAATCAATGGACGGTTTCTTTGTCGTTTTCTTTTTTCGATTCGGGGATCAATAAACGGGGTTGTTTTGTTAAGGGATTAATACTGAGTTAAGGGAATAATATTAATAAACGGTAGGTTTCTTTCTCCTTTGGAAGGGTTTGAACGCTTTATTTATTATACTTCTTACATTATTTAGAAAATAGTTAAGTTACAAACTGGTCATGAAATCAGGGATAATTAATTAACGTTGAAACAAATGAACACGGAAACCAATTCAACTCATTTAAACAAAAAACAATCAATCAATCCACAATAGTCAATACAGTAATATCGTAACGAAATACAATAATAACATCGATAATTTGTAAAAAAAACAGAGGAAATCATTTGAAAGCGTATTCATCCGATTCGTGAATTTACCATCGATCTCACCATATCAACCGTACGTTTACGATCATCGATATAAATCGTCTGATATCGATGCTATAAAACAAACCGCAGGATTACCGATTTAAATTTGTCGATATCAAAGCAGTTAAAGGGGGCATTTATAAATTAACGATGCCAATTTCCCTAATGACATTGTAAAAGGAAAGTTTACGATTAACGATTTTGGTTTTCACGATTGTATCGTTATGTCGGCTTGTATTGTTGCCATCGATATAATTCCTCCTTTCAGTTCAATTCATACAAACAACACGAGTAAATCGATTGCATCACTCTTGATGATTTTCGAATTTCCATTATTTTGACTTAGAGATTAAAAAAAAGCACCTTTTTGAAATGTTCCTTTTGACTTAATATATAGACAATTATATTATAACATACCAAACCTATTGTTCTCGGAATAATAAATTACAGTCGCAAATTGGAATGTTATTGAGAATATCATAGCTACCAGAAAATCCAATAACGTTAGGTTTTAGCTGGAAAACGACCTTCAATGTGAATTACCTAAAGAATAATGACGATTATAATTGTTTATTGATTTATTAAGCATCTTTGTTGGCTAAAGAAGAATTAAACTTCTTCATCATGTTCCCAGCATATTCCCAACTATGTTGGGGTCAACTTCCAATCTAGCCTTATGCACTAAGTATCAGTACATTCTGAAGCACCGAGAAACACATCAAATCAAGATGGTCACCCATCCATAAACCGACCGCGTCAAGCGTTCCTTTAACTTTATGATCGATCGACCCGTGCGGCTGTTACTTGGCTGCAAGATTCTAAATAAGAAAAAAATATAATTATAAAGAAAATGCAACTCTTATGGGTAACTGGGAACTGTTTTATGTAATACAAGGTTGCTTATAAAGTGTCGTATAAGTATATTAATAAGACAAAGTTTACGAACTAGTCGCGTGGACCAGAACGATGCAAAAACACTCATAAAAAGAAAATGAATACCAGCTACATAATTGACTAATTCACTGAACAAGACTAAAGTTATAATTTTTTGAGCCATCAAGCGTCAAATACATGACGTTTCAATCTTGTGAACTCAGCTAAGGTAAGGTTTGTTGGAAAATTAATTATCAAGTGCCTTTATCAGGTGATCGGCCTCAGGCACCGTGTTTCAATCGAGATCTTACGGTGTTTACTTAGATTTGATTCGTGCAATCAAAAACAAATGTCCCGAGATTGTTTCGTGTAATTAAACTTCGAGGTTCTAATCGTTGTGAGTTATGTAGGGATGACGTTGATGATTTTAAGTTTTAGGTCCTTAGGATTAAGGTTGATTTTTATTTGGTTTTATTCATGATTGTTGGTGTGTTATTGTTTTGTTTGGGAATGTTGAAAAGGTATAGGCAGGTAATATTTGTTATCATAAAAAAGTTTTCAGATTTTTGTCATTGAATTATAATTAGTACCTACATAACTGGAGATTTTTTTTTAATTTTAAATTTCTGTTCACGTATTAGTATTTTTTTATGTCGTACGTCTTCTTAACCAAAATCTTTGATGTCTTAATTCTAAAACCTTAATTTTATATCTTGGTCATTAGTTTCAATAAATTTATGACGCTAGTTGCCAAACTGAATTTAGCCAACATTTTACGAGCAAATTACCTCTGAATAGTAAAATATTAGTTTATCAAATAACCTTTCTTTTTGTTCAAATATCTTTTATCTTTAAAAATTGTAGCAAAAAATGGTAATAATTCTCGACAGACATCCATTACTACGATTGTCGATTACGTGAGCCGTTTGCCATTGCCTCGACTTCACAAAACAGCATTGTAAGCATTCAAATACGAGGCCTCAGCCCTTAGTAAGCTATTTTCAATATAAATTAATTATATTTGCTGCATAAGCAAATATAAGTATTTTCTTTTAAGCTAATAACGTAAAGCCGGTATTAATATTGGTATTGGATATAAGCATTTATCTTAAGATCAATCTTAAGGTTAATCAAGCATTTTAATTCTAACTATATAGCCATACAATGTTAAACACATGCATAAGCGACTATAATATTTAAATAAATACATGTGAATTTTATAATATTCACCACTCTTTTAAAATGTAATTTAAAAAATCTAATAAACCACTCGTACGATGTTCCCCCAGTGAACAGCATAAAGCTAGTAAACTATAGTTGAGTTCACTTCGATAAATAGTTTTAATTAGGAACAGACTTAATGAAAATGTTGAATCGAATGAATGTTTCGTGTCTCCTAGACGGAG
The DNA here is from genome assembly GCA_958496145.1 of Heliothis peltigera. Classification (NCBI taxonomy): domain Eukaryota; kingdom Metazoa; phylum Arthropoda; class Insecta; order Lepidoptera; family Noctuidae; genus Heliothis; species Heliothis peltigera. The sequence continues at coordinate 6,546,678 of OY292333.1, forward strand.
TGTTAAGAGCTGCTACACACTGGCGCTATTAATCACGACACTTAGCTAACCACAATAATAATATAAAACTTTTAACTTAATTAAAAACAGTCATCTTTATCAAAGATCTGTATATCCCATGCCTTCATTAAATTAGTGCCAACCCCACAAATAGGTAATGCCGACTTTCCCAAATTATATTACTTTATTGTTATTCTTTTTTACTCTGTTCCCCCAAACTAACGTAAATTGGCTTGGGATCACGCCACTGTTGCGATAAACTGCGCTATTGGATTGGTTTGTTGTGGCTTTGTAATAGTTTTTATGTACGGAATATTACGAGAAACGATTTTGCGATCGCTGGCTTTTGGTTTGAGCTTGTAAATAATTTTATTGAGAATTCTTACTGCGATGAAAAAGGAATGTAAAAAATATAAATTATTAAAAATTTACTAAAGACAGAAAATATTTTACTCCGCCCTTTAAATATTTGAGACTATGCTTATATTCTACATTCAGCAATTCTGTAGCTTTTTTTGAAGGTACATAGGTTTGCAGTACAGGAAACTTTTTTTGTAATTAGATTGATGCCTGGCTTATCTTTTAAACACGAATTAAAATATGTTTTGTCAAATTACATAGTAAAATTTTATTGTTCATTTACCTATTTGTCTTCACTTAATTTTGGGATTTCGTATGAATGTAAAGTCGTGTTCATACATAAATGATTTTCCGTGATTGTATTTTATGTTATGAGGCATATATTTTTGTCACGTACACAACAGAACGCGCCACAACTGTGAGATAATTTAGTACGAGATAACAATCACACAACATGAGTCAGCCGTGAACGCCTGTGAAAACGAATCTTCTACGAAGTATACGGGTAATAACCAGCTCCATTTCTGCAGAATACAAACAATTCTCACGGATTTCGGTGACACAAAGTGATAAAAGGGTCATTGTTTCGCGGTTTGTCGGAAATAATCGATATCAATCGGTGATTCGGAATCAGTTATCGAGTGGGCGGTGAAGGGCTCTCGAATCGGTCCATATGCTCGTGTTCGCACGATCGTCTAGTACATACTTGTCATGTGGAGCGTCCGGAACATACGTCTAGTCGGACTCCTGTTTCAACGGATTGGCTAATTGAAAACCTTTCAACTCGATCAGTTTGAAATTTGAAGTTTTCAATCTGTCACTTGAGCATGTTAAGAACGGCTGATGCAAATCCATCTTGTGGGAATGAGCTTTCGTTTAGAGCTACGGTGCGTGTCGCTGTCCACCCACGTCGCATGAAGTGATGTAGAGACGGACGATTAAAAAAAATCATAAAAGTCATTATCAGCCTTTATTATTATTCCACTGCAGAGCACAGGCCTCTTGTCATACAGAAAAGGAATAAGCGTTAATCACAACTCTTGCTAAAAGGACATGTCCGCTTTTTGTATGGACGTTGGTTTTTTATTCCGAGTAAAATTTAACCAGCATCAATGTTTATTCATATAAAGACGACAAAAATAAGGAACTTAGAACCACTGAAATAATATTTTTAAACCCCTCCATTTTACAGAAAATTCAAAACTTAATAATTGAAGTTATTATTATTCTTTTAATTGCTGGCAACCCTTGAAAAAGGTAGTTTTTATTTAAAGTATCGCCACTCTGGGATAATGTTATTTTGACTTTAGATTATAGACCTATAGATGACTAGATGTAACCATGATACTGTAGGCAAATGTGGAAATGAGAAGCATATAGGTATATGAAATAAGTAGGAAAATTGAGACAAAACATAATATTCTCTGTCGCATTCGGCGTGCCGGGTTTTGCTCGGCCAACATTTAAAAGTTGGCCCAAACAAAGTCCTGGATCTCTATCACCGAGAGGTCGATTCAGATCATTTTTTATGTTTTTAGAAAAGTTTCAGCAATTAAGTTCTAGTTTTAGTGTATATAATTATAATTATGAGAAATATACTCCTGTAGTTGAGTGTTTAGTGCATTTTGAGTTTTATTGTGCTGTCTCATTTGCAGCCACGTGGGTGCTCCATCTATAGGTATTATAATCTAAGTATTTGACAGAACAAATTATTTATCTGTCACTGACAATAGAGATGGGTCAACTTACGATTAGACTCGCTTCAGGTTAACTCGAATTGAAATTCATGTGATTCTGTAGTTTGATAGTAGATAACAATTTTATTATTTTATGTATCAGGTATAAGAGAAGACCATTTGTTTTATGAACCTATTTTTCATTAGAAAATAGATAAAATAGTATAATAAACTTCTCACATAAGAAATCAAACTTGCATGCGTTGTTTACCTGTAAAGATTGTGCATTTAGTTTTTAAGTTTTGATTTTATTTTATCTGTGTACCTACATATGTATCACTGAAACAATAGCTGGTAAAACTAAATAAATAAATAAACTTAGTGGATAAATCGATTTCATTTGCAGGAAAAATCGATTCTTCGATTAATTAATCGCACCCCTATTGGCTCCCCTGCCGTTACAGTATCGTTCGTCCGCTGTAAGAGTGCTTTATTATTATCATTGCCTTTTACTGATTTTTCCGATTTAACTGACTTGAGCTTTTCACAACTGATTTTTCCACTTAGCACATGATTGTTTTATAAACCTGTGACTAACAATTATGATTTTTGGTACCGATATTTGATATTGCACGTGACGAGTATTACACCAATTATTGAATTTATTTATTTCTCAAAAACACCAACATTATTGTACTTAATCATATTTCGTTAGTGAGTAGCAGACAGTATAAAACAGACATCTTGCTAGCTCGCCAAACAAGAAAAAAAACATATGTTTATTTATGTATTTTATTTACAGTACGAATCGCTTGCATGAGAACAATAAAACACTGAAGCTTCATATTAAACAGTTTTAAATATAATTTTCGAAAGGCTTTTCATCCACTAAAATCTATAGTCGAATAAAATCTCAGTTTATATCAACAATGGTTCTGCTCGGTAGATAACATTATTATTCATTTTCTTCGGCTGATTATAAGCTCTTATGTAGTATGATGAAACATGCATTTCTTTTTGACTGGGGTCTAAGTAAAATATTGTAATTTACACGTGAACAAACTCGATATCCTTGCGCAATTCCAGTTGGAAGATTGTGTATTTTCTATGTTCTGCTGACAGTTAGTAACTGTCATAAATTGACAAAGAAAAACTGTCCTCCTATGTCAATTTTACTTTTTTTTATTATGGGAGGTCTCGGCGTCCGCAAAATTACGAGTATTAGCTTACCGGCTTTCATATCCTCGGTTCACGGTACTGAGAAGTTAATCAGGAAAATCCTAGCTCCATCACTGGTTAATTTTGAAGTACCGTACTTAGCCGAGGCTATGGACGCCTGGAAAATACTTGCCCGAACGCAGATATACCCATCAACCCATCTTCCCAGAGACAGTGGGACGAGCCGCTCTGCAGAGTAACCCGGGATAAATTAATAGAAACGGCAATCACTCCTGCAGAGCGAGCGCGCTTACTTGCTGTGGGCAGATGGGAGTCGGGGCTTTGGCTTCAGGCACTACCGTCGTCAAACATTGGCACCATGCTTGACGACACCACTTTCCGCCTCGCTACCTGTTTACGTTTAGGAGCTCCTTGTTTATCTCCTCATCGCTGCCACTGTGGAGAAACTGTAACCAGCCTCGGACACCACGGCCTATCGTGCAGCCGCAGCGCGGGCCGTATTGCACGGCACGCAAATATCAACGACATCATTCGTCGCGCTCTTGTCGTCGTCGGGGTCCCTGCCGTACTAGAACCTAATGGCTTGGCACGCGACGATGGTAAGAGACCAGACGGCATGTCGTTATTCCCTTGGAAGATGGGTAGGCCTTTAGTGTGGGACGCGACCTGCGTTGATACTCTTGCGCCATCCCATCTTGCAAGTTCTGCGTGCTGTGCAGCTGCTGCAGCTGCGGCTGCGGAAAACCTCAAGCGGCGGAAATATAGTGGCCTCGTCGGCAACTATATTTTCGAACCGTTTGGGGTCGAAACCTTAGGATCGTGGGGTCCGAATGCTCTTAGTCTATACAACGAGTTATCTAAGCGGTTGGTTGACGCTACCCGTGACCAAAAGGCTGGCTATTACTTTGGTCAGAGAATAAGCATTGCCATACAACGTGGCAATGCTGCCAGCCTCTTGGGCACGCTCCCAGTAGACAGCGATGGGGATGAATTTTTCGACGCCTTTTAGTTTTTTATGTAAATACTTGTATTATATGTATATATATTTTTTTTCTTTCCATTAATATTGTAAATAGTGTTTGTAAATAAAATAGTAATATGTAAATTTATTCCTCATTGCTCCGATTTTATACCTGGAAATTGTAAAGTACAACCGAGAATACAGTCCTAGAATCGTGGTCTACTGTAATACGCAGTGATTAGGAGTACAGAGAGCATGCGGAACTACCTCGACTCAAATTCTACATTTGACTCCTGCAAATTTTGCGGGAAGCGACGGTGTGAAGGCGAGTGATCTCCTAAATTCTGCCCAGTGTCATTCATGGTTCCCTCTGTTATTACACTGAGATGTCTAATCTTGTTGTTGATTGGTTATCTGCCTCTTTTCCGGAGAAATGATTCTGATGATAATCTAGTAGATGGCGTAGTAGGTAGTGAATCTGCCTGCCATGTTCTAGGTTGCGGTTTCGATTCCCGCATAAGTCAAACATTTGTATGCATGAACATGGGTGTTCGACTTAGTCTCGTTGTATTTACAAAAGAAAAGTATATAAGTACGTTTATTAGTTGTCTAGTACCCATAGTACAAGGTTTGTTTAGTTCGGGACTAGATGGCGTTGTGTGTGAGGAATATAATTACTTCTATCTAGATTCAAACGCAACCGAAACATTCAAATCCACGTATATTGAACCCATTAATGTATTAAGCACCACACTTCTAAAGCCAAATATACGTGTTGTATAAACAGAGCGGTTCATCAGTGGTGGTCGAAATCAACGCGTTTCCGACGGCTGATTGTTTAGATAATCGCGTGTCATCGAGTTAGACCGGGCGCCGAATTAACGCGATTGCAGCCGAACCCGACCGAACGACGAACTTCAACGAACCGACCGACTTGCAGATTGTGATGATTGCTTTACGTTTAATCTTGTTTGACTTTGTGTTATTGTTGAATATGGAGTTAATTTTGATTTGCGTTGCCCGGTAATAAATATAATATAGACAGTTGAATAGCAAATTCGCAATCTTTAAATCAGTAAAGTCTGAAATTGGCAGCAGCTTTTCAGATTTTACGGTAGGTAACTGTATCAAACTTTCTCATATAGACCTAGAAGTAAAGAATAAATCACGTAAAATCTTAAAATGTTGCTGAGCTGTGTAAGTTTCTTATTAACATTATTAACTTGCACTACTATTTAGATCAGATGAGCCAAAAAGGTGATGTGAATAATAACAGAATTCAAATATGGTCTAAAAATATGTATATCGGTTTTTGAAGCTGTCTTCTTCAAGGTTTAAAGCAACCATCACAAGGATTGCGATTCACAAAGGTTGATAACAATGCAAAAAAAATATTCACATCGACGTTATGCAACAAGATATGATACCAGTCTCTAAGCAAAAAAATATTTCTTTAATTTTGTAGGTATCGAGAATAGGCAAATAAAATAAATTCCTCAATTCAACTGATCCTTTTAATCCACTTTTATTAATAACTTTCCTTTTATCTCACGGCCCAAATGTTTAAACGTAAATAAAATTTATCCGACAAAACCACGAAGGAAGGAAAGGAAAACGATAAAAAAAACATAACCACTGCAGTCAATTACGAAGCTTTAAAATATCTCTGGTATTTTTTGTTCAAATACCTAAAAAAGGGTTCTCAATCCTTTAAACCGCTAGAAACAACTTAAGATTCATTCGCGTTAAACCTGCGAAATCTGTACCACAGATAAGTATTTTTTTACAAGCGGCTTACCACTCCACTAGCCCTGAATATTTTAGGCATTTTGTTAATATCCTAATCCGCCTTTTTCTTCGGCTTAGACTCGGAGGAAAGTCGGCATTCAGCGTTAACAGTTTCATGATTAATGACTGAAAACTCTTTGATGGCTTTTTAATTAGAGCTAAAATAGGGGTGTAATACCGGTTGGTAGCGGGCGCCGATGTCGGCCGCGGGAAGGTTGCTGCGGCCACAGCTATATTTCATAGAGGGGGAAGGCGGCTTCGAATTTGCAAGGCTAATAAATTGCGGAATACCTAGGCCTTATTGGCTCAACGTTTAATCGTTCGGGCCGCACTGGATTATTTTTAGCCAAGTTCCCGTAGCTTCTTTGTGTAACTGTAGCAATTGCAAAGTAAAATGCTAAACGTATTCTTGCCTTTGTGAGCGGCTCGACGTAAGAGCGTTTACTTATCGGTAACATAGGGATGAAATTTCTAACTTTGCATTACAAATTTATTTCCTCCAGCCGCGGCCTCCCGACTCGCCTTTCAGGTTATTCCAATTCGTCAGTGAAAATGGCGATTAATATTCAATATGAACAGCCTGTTGAGTGATTGTTTCTGTAGGACGCTATACAGATTGAAATCAGCTTTGAACAATGAAAATATTATTAATTGGAAGAAATTGTACGCGCCTTTCGAAATTCGAAAAACAAATGTTTGATTTCACGTAAAATATTATATCTAACTTTATCTTGTATAAATATTAATGTCGCTTAGCTAAAGTAAAATACGATCGATTCTCGCAATTTCGAAATAATATCTTTCGGTGGAACTGCGTCGTAGATTACAATGCCTTAATAATACAATGTGATTCGGTATTTAGAATTTATATTATGGTCACGTAATTTTCAATACGATTTATGGGCGAAACAGTCTATATTTTAAGGTAATACAGTGAAGAAACTTACACAAAAAGTTTTCGTACAAGTAAGTTGTAATGATGTTACTTCGCGAAGTATTTGTCGATGAAAACTAACAGAAGGTAGGTAGTATTCAAAACTTCTGGTAGTGTACTCAAGTTACCTTGCCCCTCGTATTGAAGTACTTTCTTACTTATTCTATTTCCTTCACTAGACTGCGCCAAGACGCAAGCAACTGATACAATCTACTGTTTACATAATTTTTCATTTCAGTTTTCTACCTTCTGGCTGGTGGTATCATCATCATCAGCCTATCGCAGTCCACTGCTGGACATAGACCTCTCCAAGTGCACGCCACTGAGATCGATTGGTGGTGTAGGATGGAGCATTTTTCGCATTTTTGGAAGACATTATTTAATAATAATACGAATTCTTAATTCTTACACAAAAATGGTTAAATACAAAACAAATACATAGAACACGTACTATACAACAGGCGTCCTTTATCCGCTCGATGCCACCAGTTTTGAGAGTCACGAATTCTCTAGAGGGGTGGTAACCGAAAATATTCGTATTACATCGCAGCGATGTCGAAAACAATGACTGGCAAGAAAGTATGCTCTAAGCAGCCACTTTGAGCAATTAGGACAAACAAAACATTTTTATGCGAAGCTCGTTCGGGTTGACTTCGGTTTTCCTTGTAAGCGGAGTAACTTGTTCGCCGACAGGCGGGTGTTAATTGTGCAAATTTAAGGTCAACGGAATTCTTGCTTTTGGATTACAAGATTGGTGTACTTTGTTCGTTACTGAACATGTTAATCATCAATGATTGCTGATCTCAAAGTGCATTTTTTACTAAGTAAATCAGAAATTATATTTTTAATATATTTATGCGAATATAATAAACCTGAAGTTAGAAGCTAGTTTCAGAAATAACTGGACTGATTTGAGACGCGCTTTCATTGTTAGATAACATAATGATGAAGGAAGACTACAATTTAGCAAGGTGCGCAGAGTAGCTCCCAAAGACCGCGAGAGATATAGAAAATTATGACTGTCTGTAGATATTAAACTTAGAATTTAGTCACGCGCCCTTTAACTACAAAATAAGAGAGAAACTCTTTAAACAAAAGTCAAAACACTATTGTTTAAAGTGTAATATAAGCGAAACTACCACAGCCGCAAAAACTAGAAACAAACGACAACACTACCACTTTTTTGCTTATTTGCATTTATTTACACTTTACAAAAATCTCTTCTCGATTTTTCGCCCACATCCGAACTGTTCATTAGCATAATTTGGTTTACAGGCGAAAATACGGCCGGACGTATGAACGTATGAGGTGTATCTATAAACATATATTGCAGTATCGCCATTATACCTCGTTTGCATAAGTAGTTTCAGTGAATTCACCCCCAGCTACGTCATTGGCCGTTTAAAATTCTTCGACATAGCAACTTTAATATTCCACTTTGTTTCTTTTTGAAGTGGGTTCGTAAGTACATTTGAAAACGTCGTATCATTAATGAAGTTACATAAATTTTATTATAGTTAATGTTGGATGTCTCTAGTGAGCCTAATTCTAAAAATGATAGCTACAAAAACTGAGACAAAAGCTGAAAAGTTCATCTACTGAAAACAAACAGCTGTTCAGTGTACAACTTATGTTTTTAAGTCAAAACCACTAAACTAATACATAACAATGTTGAGCGCTAGCTTACACTGTTAGGACAGCGTATAATTTATATAGGTGTTGCTAAGTATCCAAAATCTATTTGCATTACAACCGTACGACGGGACTCAGATGTTCCGCGGAATCTGTCGTGATATATGGACGTTATTAGGCAAACAAACTTTTAATTGCAAGTAATCCCCGTGTTGTATTGTAAATTATACGAAAATTGAGAGTTTTAAGTGTACTTTCTCGTGTATTACAGTATATAAGATTTTCAATTTGTATCTACTTAGGTAGTTGTTTTTAAGGATTCGTTATTATCTTTGATACAACATGTACTATATTTAAGTTGGTAACCAAAAAGTGACTTTAGGTATCTACTTTACCGTCAATAAAAAAATAAAATCTGAAATGATTTCAGAAGCGTCTCTTGCTGTAATTTGTTGCGAAAGACTACAAAAATGGGGTGAAGTTTAACAAGTGGAAAATACCCGTACCATTTAGAAAAATCTCGAGAGCAGCAATTAAAGTCGCATTAACTAAAATATGAAAGTACCACAACTTACTTCCAGTCGCAACTGGTCCTTCTGTTCAAGCAATTTGCCTAAGCTACTGACTAAATGTTTTCCTTTTCGAAACTCACACAAAACAATTTCTCACAGACTCTGCTCTGTCCATTTGGTATCCGGAGGAGCAAGTTTAACTCCAAACAATAGTTAAGCAACAAAGAAAGTTGCGAAGTGGCGTGCTGCGGCCGAATGGTGTGTGTGAACCGACTTACGGTCCCGACTGTACGTGTACGCTCCGAGTGTTCAGTAATCAGCACAAACAGACCCCGCTTACAATGTTATCTCTCCTCAACTAACAACTATTTTCATGCTAATATTTGTCTAGACCATTTCTTTTGCACTTATTTGTTTCAGAGACACTTTTGTAACTATGGCTGGTGTTTGTGTAGCGAGGCACGTTTCGAGATGAAAATCCTTACGCTTTGAATACCAGTTCCAACGTTTTACTGCATAAAACATTCTGAGCAGGTGTTCCGAAAATTGTCTTGTATGAAAAATTTTGCTTATTCGTCTTGTTTTATAATATTTTTTTTGCGGTTAGCTTTGGAATTTATAAAATAAGATTATTCAATGAAAATATCGAAGGTGCACTCTTACTTCTTTACATGTTGTATCTAAAGAAAAACCTAGTCTGCAGCAAAACCTGCATTCACGGTATTAATGTAAGAAAACCACCGTTTTGTTAAGAAAAGCTTAATCCCCAAACTATTTAAAATCCTACAAATACTTCGATCTGTATCCATATCTTGTAAACTTTCTCTGTTAAGCATCTCTTAAAATTTTCCCCGTATCGGTGTTGTTCGCGCAAGGGCGCTGATTTATTTGCGGGTATGAGGCGTGAAGCAAATGAACTGCCCGTGTAGCGAGATGTACGGCGGGACCGCGCCGTAACTACGCGTAGGAGGTGCCTTAGATCACACGGGAAAGCTATGTACGGAATATCTTAAAACATGTGTAACAATTTTCGCAGTACGCCGTGAGGTGAACGTGAAATGCTGTAGTTAATATTTGAACGTGAGCTACTAATGGAGGTCTGTAGTACGTGTCAGGCGTTAGTAGAATTATTTTATCGACATCTATAAAACTAATGGTAGTTCAAACGATGTTACCTCGGAAGTTATAGTCAAACCTTTGTAAAATAAATTATGTGTTTAAAGGACAATCCGGTACTTGCGAGAGTAAAGTCTCAGTGTCAATTTGTCTACATTCGCGTTGTATGGAGACAAATAGTGGCAGTACACTAATTCGTTACCCGCCAGCAGTTTATCACAGGCAAACACATTAGCGAGTGTGGCGGGCCGGCGACTTGGCTTGCGGTCGAAGCCTCGTCCGAATTCCTCTCACCAAAACTGTCATCACCGCCCGACGATTAGTCAAGCTGCTAAGTGCTCCTTCTCGATTGTTTTTCTCTTCGCCAGCGTCGGAAACTGTAATTTATGCGACTTTGCAGTTCCACCACAGCGTCGAAATTTGCAATCGGCGTAGATCCCAGCAAAACCGAAGGTTTATTTATGGCATGGAGAGTTAACTTTTGAACTGAAAGTTCTGCGGGTGCAGCGGTCGCCAGACCTTTTTTTGTTTGCAGTTGTTACTGACTCCGAGGAATATAGTGTTCTGTGTTCACATATATTTTAAGTCCAATACTTTTTACTATCGCCTTGATTTGTTTATGTTTCTCGTATAAAGTTATTTAGTTCAGTAGTCTTTGTCTTGGCTAGAATTTTCAATAACTATCAACTCATATCCTTGATTGGAGAATTATAGTTAGTTGTTGCACTTTGGTTTAAACTCTCTATTTTTCACAAAGAACATCATTAAAATCTTTCACATCTTGCACTTCATAAAAAAGTGAGAATGTTCTTACAAACAAAAGCACCATACACTAACGAATCCGAAGGTGACAAAGTTACAAAAATAGCCGCGAAAATAAACTGCGACAATCCGTAGACAGGAGTGCCCCTTGTTTTGTGCAACTGTTTACTCTGTGTATTGACAAGCAATGTTTTCTCTAAAAGAGGTTCAAGTAAACAGTATTGGAGTGAGGGCGTCGACGTGATTGCGCCAAGGAAGCTCCTACACTTTGTTTGTATAATCCTTTGCCTTTGATTAGCTACTTCTAGTTTCATCGGTGTAAAAGCACCGAGGGAAGTAGGGTTATTTCTGTTCATTTAATTTGTTTGACCCAGTTTTTATGTACCTATCTATCAAAACCTTTCATGTTGGTTTTATTTACAGAGTATGATCAAAATATAATAAATAATTTTAACTTATTTTGTACCGGTTTACGTTTTGTACGGAATTACTTCCCTCACCCAGATATATAGTAGCATATATTTTGGTCTGATGAATATTGGTGCCAAGTTTCCTCAAAATCTTTTCAGTAGTTTTTAGTGAAATAGTCACAAACATTCATCTATACTTATAAATTTTCGCGTTTATAAAATGAGTAGAATTATGAAACATGGAACGGTGATGCTTGACTAAATTTCGTCACAATAGTTTAATGGTTGTTAAATTAACTGCACGTAATGGATAATATGCCTACTGGATTAATTTACTATCGTTTATTTTGATTGATCACCTTAAGCCGATCATAATGTTACTAGATAAATTCAATACTTTATTTTTACATCAAAATGAATAAAATGTGAGCTCAAATCTTGAAATTCTAATTCGTAGATCAAGATAAAAGATCGATTTAAAGAAAGTTTTCGAAAGCAAAGTTTCAGTTAGTCAGTCAAACAAGACCACTTCTCTGCAAGTTTCGTTTCAATTGATATAAATGGAAAACCCCTTTTTTGTCTCTAAATCTTGGCTAGATACGGGACGAGGTCGTAACACTCGATCTTCATTCACTCGAGTCATCGCACTCGTTCCTATCTTTGATTTATACCCCTCTGCCATCAGAATGGATCTAGTACTAAATTGCCCTTGATATTGTAAATAATATTTAGTATTAATTTCATAGTCTGTAAGATTCTGGTTATTAGCTTCTAACTCTTTTATCTGCCTGATTGCCTGAAGAAAGGTTATTTTCCACTCTTGAATCGGATTTGTATTTTAATATTTGCATTGATGAGTACCTAAATATGGTTTTGGAAAAAACTTGACGAATATTTTAACAATGTCTCGTTTTTAATCTTGTCCAAAATGCATATAATGTGACAAAACTAGTTAAAGTCAGTGGTGGTATCTTATAAATGGTGCAAGCTAAACTCTATTGCAATATAAATTGACTTATCCTAGGCTGTGCCTTGAGTGCATTAGGGTCAACTAGTTTAGCCCAAGATAATCTAGTTTATTCTTGTATGAATACAAAGTTGCTCGCTTTGAAACGTGAAGCGGTACATTTATTTTTCTAGATTGAAAAAATATGCTAATTCGCTCGAGAGGAATATGATAGTATTCGATTAGTTGGTTGTTTTAGGTACTAAATAATAATGATAGCTGTGCCTTTGTACTTGATTGTTCTATTTTACCTCTTGTCTTATTTACTGTGTACATAAACTGTTAAATAAATAAATAAATAGTGGGAATATATTAAATACCTCATTTGCAATATAAAAGTCAATATCCCATCAATGATCTCAGATAAACAGTTGTACTTGTTGTACAATAGGACCCCTTTTTCCTGAATGTCGCCCAATCTTGACCGGATTCTGTTTTCACAGTTGCATCCCCATGTTTTTATACCCAGAGGCATGTTTTCCTACACACCATACAATTTCTATACAGTATTCGTAATTACAATCGATTACAATGTCCCTTGTTTATTTGGTAAACGGTTGCATTTAACGTTTCTGGATTTTATTTTTGGCTAGGGTTGCTTAATACTGATGTATTGAATTTTTAGTAGTTGATATTATGTAGCAGTTTAAAGGATTTTTTTATTTACTGAGAAGCCGCATAACATAAATGTTAAATTTGGAAATTGCGGCTTCACCCCAAAATTCTCAGGTGGTGACGCATTTTCTACCCCTTGAAGTCACTTAGCAACGTGAAACTGATGGCTTTTAAATTTTATGCGCGTACATAAATCGTGACAGGCTCTTACAGGTTATATTATGGATAATTTAATAATTGATTTATATTTTATGTCATAGCATGTTATATGTATGTGTACAATGTGTTAGGTAATATTGTGAACAAAATGGCTGCCACTGCCATTGCACATAATCTCCACTCGAGAACTATGTAAAACTAAACATCGTATGACGCTTGAAATATAAAAGAGTTGAGAGCTTAGATCCTCCCACCTCTCAGGGGCAACAATTAAAACATAAGGGCTGGGGGTGAGGGAGTAACTACTGAGTGGAAACGATGACGGTTCTCGCGCTTCCGACGGCTTGTTACACAACACAAAAATACATACTTGGGTAAATTATGTCTCGTCACGTTCGCGTTTCAAATTGAAAAAGTTCGCAGTTAATATTTCTAAAGGGTTTTCCATGCGTTTTGAAATAAAATACGAATGTGAGGGTGAATTTTTAATTTACACTTACCACTTGATCTTTGATGATGATATAAAATAAAAGATTTTGTTTTCTGATTTGTTTATTTTGTAGGATTTGTGTGCAGTATTAAATATTAGTTTCATTTTACAGTTTCATCAACGCTATGGCTAAATATAAATTTAATCAAAATCAGCCTAACATAAAACCACATAAAAATCCGATTTCATCATTGTACTATGTATTATGTATATGAAAATTATACGCTTTAAACTATTTCAATGAATTCACAGTTTTATCTAGTTTCTTTCCACATATATTTTCTTAGATATGTACTACGAAAGCTTACAAACAAAAACGACTTCAAAGCATAGGGGAGGTACAGCTAACTCTCGGCTTCCTAGCATTCTGCTCCGGTCGGATTTAGTGCCGCCACGTCAAACAACAAAAGTTTATCGTATGTACTACTAAAACAATGAATCCGATGTATGTAAAACGAAAGGGGTGTCGCCGCCACGATAGTTCTCATGACGGCCCACCGATGCGGAAGGAAGCCGCACTCGAGTTTTTTTCAAAATGGCCGTCTGTCAGACTTCATTCTGACGCGCGAAACAAGAAATTCAATATGGCGGCGTAAAAGGGGTTTGCAAGATGTTTTGGCGGGCTGCGGACTCTCGTCATCGAAACCCGAACATTAAGATTGTTAGGCTAGTTGTTACGATTGACTGAATAATAGATATTCTTTTATTGTCATACTATGGAACAGCCCCGATGTGCTGAATGAAAGATCCAAATAATATGAAATTGGAATCATTGATAAGCAACGACGATTTTATTACTATTTTATGTCAGTTTTATGTCGGATATGAACTTCATTTTCCTATATAAGTTAAAAGACACTGGGTTTTTCAAAGGAGAAAAGGGCAAGTTGAATCTGGACTTCATCTCTTAAAATAGAACACATAAAAGAACTCATTAAAAGTCGAGTTGTAGCCTCCAGCACATTCGCCGCAACCTTTGCCATTTTGACACAAGAAACAAAGCCTACATTTTCCATTCGCGCTTTTCATTTGACCTAGAACCTTTTTATCACACGAGAGTTTCTCGGACTGTAGTGTCAAAACGGCTTTTTCTCTTAAATCAAAGTGAAGCAGCTCTCAGGCAGCGGGCTGGGCAATATGAAACAGGTCGAGCCGAGTGATCCGCACTCCAAAGGGCCCGGTGCGGCCGTCTCAGATGTCGCTCAGAGAGCCCATTCGCGCGGCTCGGCCACACCCTCCACTCGACTCGCACATAAGCCCACGAGCGGCCCGCTTTATTTATTATGTACAGCCATTAACGCCACTGCCATCATGGCGGCGAGTTTTTCAATTTTTAATTTCCCTCTTACCGCGATGGCGACACTCGACAGCCGCTTCCCGGATTGACACTTAAGATGTAACTCATTGCGCCGACAGTTGCCTACTGACGACTTAATGAGTGTCTACAACGGAAAGAAATTACTTTTTCATAAGCGGTTTTCAGATTGTTTGATGTTATTTGAACTGCTGAGAATATTTTCAGCAATGAAAACTAAAATTCTAGTTCGTCTCGGCTGCAGTAGGCGTATCATGCGTCAAATCTACGACACGATACACATGGTAGTAGAAAACTTTAGATAAAAGGAAAACAAAATCCTATCGTTCGAATTACGTGTACATCAAGACGAACGTTCCATTTTCTTATACATTAATAATAATATATTCCTATTTACCTAAATAATGATGTCAACAATGAGAAAAACTTTACAGCGGTAATCTCTTTACTGCGTTTGTATTTTGTTTCAGAACAGTAAACCGATAAGTCCATTTTATCCACATACGATTTCTTTGACACGTGTTAATTCTAAATACGTAGGCACATAGGTGGTTAATGTTTTGTCGCTTGTGTCTAATACGGCTTCTCTGTACCCCCTAAATACGAACCCAAAAGTTTTGTACAAACTATGGCTTCTCAAGCTACCTTTCTCAAAATGGCGCCTATTCTTCGAATACTCACATTTCAAAATTATAGGTGCTGTACAGACGTCAAAAGAAGAAATCTTGTTAGAATACTTTGTAAATAAAACGGTGTTAACAATACAAGATCTTAGTACGTAGTTTCGGTTTGTGCCGATAACAGTTAAACGTAACGGCGACGTAAAGGGCCGGGAGTCCGGCGGGCGGTCGGCCGCAGCTATCCGCACTGAATGTCCGTCCGGACCTACCCCAGACACAACTTCCCGCTGCTGATTCCGCAAATTTATTTCATTAAATTTAATTCTAAACTCTCAAGGGCCGCCTGGGAATTCGGTCAGAGGCAAACGAGTTAAAGTTCACGAGTACCTACTTGGTAAATTAATCTTAAGGGAGTTTCGATGTTATCCTGCTCCGTGGACTTGAGTGCGCTAAGTCTGTCGGACGTTATAAATTAACAAACCCTCGCCGGTAATTAAGCGGAGGTGTGCTTCACATTGAGTTTAACGAACAAAAATTCAATTAACCCAAATTGTGTTAGAACAATTTTTCAACGCAGTATTGTCTATTTACATATCTGGGAAATTTAAATCTGTCGAGCCCTGGTGGCCCGTGTTCGTTACGCGATTTTAAAGCTCTTCTTCATAGAAAAATGTTTACCAGCCAATTTGATTACAAAATGTTGAGCTCCTCATTAAACTGAGAATTTGAAAGATTATTAATTTACTAAAAATAATTTATTAACAGGGACGACAACATAAAAAATAATGACATGCTCTCTAATTAAGAACCCAAAACAATTTTGGGCTCCAACAAAGTTGTAACAATTTTATTATGTGTGTTTATAAATTTTTAATTAACATTTTTTTATCATTTCAGGTAAGACATCAATTGCAAATAAAAATACGAAAACTACCACAAAAGGTAATGTAAAAATGTAATTAAATAATAACTACGAAATGCCTGTACATATTAATGAACCTTGTTTATTGAAGTAGTAGATCTTAATTAAAATAAACCTCGAGAATTATGAAGGACTCACGCAGTCTAATCTTGCGACTTGAAATTAACACGAAACGATAGAAAATAAATAGGTACCTGTATACTTAACATTCATAAGTATTTCGGTAGCATCTTCATTATTGTACATTAAAATATTAACTACATATTTTTATGTTAAATAAACACAAACTAACGTTTTCAATAGCCTCAAAACGCAATTAATCTCTAAAAAGTCACAGTTCGCCTTATTCAATTTTTAATCCCCTTTCTGTGAACTTCAACAGAGAATTCTAAAACATTTCTGTCAAACGAAATAGTGCTCTAATTTCATAATTAACACTTAAATGCCTATTAAAATTCGTCAAATGAGTCGCTTCTTCATTTGCATATTTAGCAACGTCGGTTGAGTTTTAGACGAACTAATGCTGTCGGTTCATTTCCTAGGAGTCCCTCGGTGGCCGTACGTGCGCCGGTTTTACTCACTCGCCCACGATATGGAATCAAATGTTGATTAATATCGTGCATTTTAGGGCCGCGCTGCGCTAAGGCTGGGAAAGCCATTCAGGTGTTCAATTTAGAGGCACTTTGCAACTAAGAAGTAGTTAATAGTTGCCCGTCTAGTGGATAACAGCTGGCTTGCACACCTTACCTGAGAGTCCTCCGATATGACAGGATTATGTGACAATTTAGTGTCTCTCTTTGATCTTAAGTCATTCAAATACTTTTAGATACCTCCATAACAATAAATTACGAAACATTTGTTGTTTACGCATTCAAAAAAAAAAAGGTTTTTTCTATCAA
Organism: Heliothis peltigera; assembly: GCA_958496145.1. Classification (NCBI taxonomy): domain Eukaryota; kingdom Metazoa; phylum Arthropoda; class Insecta; order Lepidoptera; family Noctuidae; genus Heliothis; species Heliothis peltigera. The sequence goes on from OY292333.1 coordinate 6,564,034, forward strand.
AGTTTTTACCCAAATCGTACAAAAACGTTTAATTTACCAGGCTCGAATGAAATACAAAATCAGTTATGTATTTAACTGGAGCAAAACAAAAACTAGTCATATTGAATTTTATTGGCCGGAGTACGTTAGCAATAAGTCACGCAAGCTCGCAATAAAATATGCTTTTTTTGTGAAAAAATGAAATGAATGTATTTCTGCGTCGCTGCAAAATTTCGTAGTGCGCTATACGCAACTACCGCACCCGGTCTATCGTTATGATTTGCCATTTGGACGAAACAAAAATATATAATAATTCTCATAGTGTGTCTGGTCCCTGAGGGGCCTGTTCTGTCAATCAGTCGGCAGTCACTCCACAATAGCTGATCTAATAAAATATTTACAAACCTAATCCTATGTGGCCGCGAATCCATTATAAATGGCCCTTTATAAAAGTTCGTCCTATCATATTGCCCTGGGGTGGCGTTTAATAAGGCGCTTTTACCTCGTAATCGTTACTTATTGATGTTCCCATGTCTAGACGCGTTCGGTTTTTCTCCTAGTTTTCCAGTATTTGCTGTCACGAACCTATAAATTATTAGTAGTTACTGCAATTTCACGTATGTACGTGCATCAATGTCGGAGATTGTTTTAATGATAGTTATTAGTTCCCTATTGACGGGCACGAACCAATCAAACGAGTGAAAATGCAGTAAAGTTTTTAAATTAAACGGTGAAGTAATGTTTCTTGTCAAAATATTAAGTGATGCGACAGATTTTTGTGTATTCGGCCATTTCATCATAGATCATTGTCAAAAAGTAAATTGATGTTTGACAAAGTGAAGTCACCGTTAAAGTTAAGCCGGGGAAGCTTTTAAGGATAATTAATGTGCACTGAATTTTTAACTTTCGGAGAAATTGGTCACTGATTATAATCACAAATATTTTTAAGTAAATGCGGCTTTTTTATATGATGTTTTCTTTTAATAATTGTGTTTAAAAAAAAGTGTAATGAATAGTTCTTTTAATGAACATGTATATCTTTTCTTACTAAAAGTACATAATTTATCTAAACAGTGCTGATAACGAATTTTGCCGGAACTGGATAAAACCTGTGCTTTAGAAAAAAAAAAATCTTTACAATTGTTTTATTTATTTATCTTTGGTTTGTAAATGCAGACAGTTAGGTGTATATAAAAATATGTATATGTATATACTCGTAAATTATGTTATCTTATGTTGTTAACACTGTGCACTGGGATTAGATTATCGTTTTTCAATATAGTACTGCCCGTCTGTAATGCTACTATCAAGAGTCAGCCTCCAAACATTAGGGAGCTGAGTGAATGTTTTCTTTAAAGGGCTATTTTCAATTTTCGAATAAGCCCGCGAAAATCCCTTCGTAGCCCGAAAATCCTTCACCCCTAATCTTAAACTTCGGTCTTTGTGAGCAAATGTCGTGCTATCAGCTCTCCTCAGAGTAAATAACGAGTTGAAAAATGACAGTAATAACTATCGGGGATAATGAGTGGGGCGGAATGCCCTGAGGAATACATGGGGTGCACCAAATGTTGCAGCGAGCGGCATCGCACTGCCGCAAGGTAAACAAACCTTTGCCGGCGGTTTTTCCGTTGTTTCAATATAAAATACGTGCTCCTGACGTTTTTGGTCATAATTCCTTTTATTTTGATGTTACGAAACTACAATTGAATGGTTCTATATAGAAATATTATTTTTGTCTTTATTTTCCAAAAAAGAATTCAATTTTTTTTTAGTTTCTTTTTTAGCTGCATTCTTGTCGATCCCGCAATTGAAAAAATGAAAATTAAATAACTACGTATAATTTTCACTGGTTTGGGATAAATATACCGATACAATTCAATCAAAAGTCTGTACCTAACCTACTAAATATAGTTAGATTTTTTATAGTGCTGATTCTACGGCGAAAGCTCAAGATCATCTTCCTACGAGACTTGCATATTCTGGACAAAAATCACGTCAAGTCAGCGACATAGTCCACAAAGCATTCTTATCAGAACGGCTCATTTCCACTCAATCCTGTTTCACGTGCCATCATACACGACACCGGGGATTGAAGCTTTTTAAACTCTTGACGCGAGGGGAGAAACGAGCACAAATTTATCAAAAGTCCCATGTTCTTTCCATTAGCAACATCTCAGATTGTCGGAGTTGTGAGCGAGTGCGTGTTGCGCGAATAATGATGTAATATACGCGAGACGATGTAATGACGTCTTTTGATGGTGTCTTCTCGTACCATCATTACAAAAGTCACCATGACTACACGGTGCTTATGTGGAATAGGATATTATGGTCGTGATACGTTTACTTTTTCATGGAACTTGATAATGAGCCATTCACGCAATGTTCCAGATAAAAGACGTCAAGACATATAAAGAAATCTCAGGCTGATTAAATTTTCACAATATAAGAGGCGCCAATTTTGTAGCAAAATTGGTCGTGGTTGCTGAAATGGAATACAATATTACAATACATTTTGTGAAATTTTAATTTTCACGGACAAAACAAGTTTGCAGAGGCAAAAAAACCCAATTAAAATTGTTTGCGAATGGCTGAGTAAATCCGAGCAAAAATTGCTGCTACGCAAATAAGGACTAGGTAAGCTTCTTCTCAATTTAGGTTCATAATAAGATATTCATAAAGATGTTCCGGCGTAACGACAAAAGATGGTGAGGAGACAAGCTCGCTTCCTAACTAAAATGTTAAATTACAAGAAGCCAAGAGACTTATCCGCAACGGGAACAATGAAACCCACTTCGTTGCAACTGTTCTATACGAATAAATAAATATCATAACATTAAATAATCCTGACGAAATTGAGGCAAGTGTAATTAATTTTGAATCTGGTTTCGAGCAGGCACTTCAAAGGATTAAGTTTTATGCTTTAACATATTATAATAATGTTATAATAAATGCGTGAAAGTTAAATCACTTAGATTTTAAGATAGGCTAGTAATTGTTGTGTTTCTTAGGTAGGCATTCGCTGAGTTAGTCACAGGTTTAAAAGATTAAACTTCGATTTCTTCTGCTCCAATAATATGACTCTAGGATACCTATCATAACTTCGGATCAATTCCCATGAATTATTAAAAAAATATAATAGATTTAAGACTAGGTCAGGTTGGTTTGAAATCCAATTGGTAAACACATCCTAACTAATTTGATAAATAGACGTGACGCAAGAATAGTCTAATGAAAAACAAATAATTATCTAAAAGAACACATATCCTTATAAACAATCCGCGAACTCTTAGATAAGGGCAGCTTAGCATATAAATGCCTGATTTATTGTTTAACAATTATGATAGCCAACCCCAAACATGATAGTTGTTGATCCAAAATGAATCCTAAGCAATTTAATACCGAAGACGTTTAATCGCGACTCTTCGACCCCAAGACATGAAAATCTACTCATTTGTCAGCGTCTCCCCTACCTTCGCCCGTCAGATGAACATATCGAATATCATTTGAAATTAATCAGGCCACCTTGCCATCCCTTAGACCGTAGACGTCATGGGGCGTCTTCAAACTGTTTTGCTTGTCATTCTATGTATGACATTGTATTGTAAACAAAGGGACATTGATTGTATTGTTATCTCAATATTCTATTTTTGGCTCTTTGATGTACGCCTATTATGAGTTTGTCCTTATTGACTTTCTTTTTATGTTCATTAAATTCCAACTTATTGAAAGAGTTGACATGGTGTAATATGAAATATATAAGGTGTATTACAACCCAGTATTCGTCGGCCCTATTAATATTGATAGGCACATCATTCATTGTTGTTGTTGTTTGCATATCAATTCAAGTAACGCATGCTTGCCTCATGATAAGCCAACCTCTGATTTCGAATATTTCGTTTTATGTACCGGTATTAAAACCTTCAACTGTGCTTTCCGCTAGTACCTGTGGACTTAGCATCAAATTTCAGAGCAAGTATCAACCTTCCGTATCTCCACTTAGACGGCTTACATCCCAGGCCCAGATCATTTTGATCCGGCCCCTTCTCGTATTAATATAATCTCAAGAAAGCTTTATTTTATACTCCCCCCCGTCGACAAAAGACAGCAAATGTATTGCAGTTATAAGTCAGACGTATTAATCCCTATCACTTGACAATAAAATGAAAGTAACATCACAAGAAGTTAATAGAAAATTTATTATTGTCTCCAGGAGATTTTGGGATTAATATTTGAACCGCTTCGGTGACGTCATATTATGTACCCTTCATAATTTAGTTTTGTTGTTTATTTACTCAATTAAATGTCTGAGATACTGGTAGACCATTTTCACTCACTATTACTAACTGCTGTGGACACTGTTATTCCCAAATGTAGAGGAATTCAAATTTTATTTTTGAGAACTGCATGACATGTTTGGTCTTCAAAATCTAGTTTATTATTTTATGCAATCGTTACCCAGTATCAGATATTCCGCTACCCCTACAAATATAGAATATCAAATTTATGTTTTCCTATCCCATCTATATCTCCTAATTCAGTTGAAATCTCATCAAGGGTAAGTTCAGTGAAATAATTTTCCGCTATTCCGCCTCCTTATTGCCTAGTGCACCGCGGACCACATTTCAAACAAATTGAAAATCAATTTAACGAAGGGTCCCTACGAAATAGACGGGCGACGTCTCAAAGAGGAACAGATCGGAAATATACTACGTTGATAAAGCGAGAGCGATGATATTGCTGTACTTTATCGTCTTGATATGAATAACGAAAGCAATTAAAATGTGTAATATCTATAGAATTTATCAATTGACATATTTAATTCTTTAAATATCGTGATTTATTGTATCGCTTCGCTCTTCATTTGTTGGAGTCGTACCTTGTTGTCACGTGGGACATAACCTATCAAACGAGGGGAAGAAATAGGAAAATACATCACCTTAAAGCGAGTAGGGAAGATTCATATCAAGCAGGAAATTCAACTCGCGCCTCGCCTTCGAACAGTCGATTTTTTGAAACCACCTTTCGTTTTCACATATGGACTCCTGATTCATGAGTTTTATCTACCATGAAATGCGTGCCTAAGAATTGAATATTACCGGCTTGTCTCCGCGCCAGAATTAATGGTAACGAGTGTAATCGATTTTGCTTCGTAGGGTTGAACATTGGTGCTAAATCGCAATTCTTGTTAGTAAATATATTAACTAGCATAATTGCTGAAACCATTCAGTTCTATTATATTTATATTATATCTGCGAAATTACGGATAGTTTTTTTTCCAATAAGTAGGTTTCTTCTGTTAAATGTAAATTGCGAAAAGTAGGTAAGATTTATAAGTTATAAGAGGTTATAAGATGGAAACTGCACCAGTAATTAAATGATCTGTATAATAGTGAGGCTCCACTACAGAACTTCGTTTACATACAAATGGCTTAGAAGCACAATATTTAATCAAATCCGAGCTATTATTCCCTACATGGGAACAAATGAATCCACTCACCTACTACTTTGTTTTCAGTATTTCAAATTGAAGATAGTGTCAATAAAAAATGCAACAAACTTAGGGATGGAGGTGAATAATACAGTCGAGATGTAACTCAATTTTCCGCATAAAAATTGGCATTCTTTTGTATGTACAGTTAGTTGATTCGCGCGCCCCATCACGACGATACAGCGATTATTATTACGTTCGAAAACCCATCAAAAGTTACAATTGAAAAGTTAAAGTATTCCGGGTGGGACGGTAAGCCTCCCCCGTCTATCTACAAATGAGTTTGGTGTAGGAATATTCTTTTGTGTACACACCACGCGCCGTGCAGACACAGTTGTACGCTTAATTATGTTTGATATTTTTAGTATTCCGTTTGAAATAAGAAAGCAATTTTCATTTTAATATTCTGCAACTGAACTATTTAGAATGAGTTTTATTTGACCTTCCTTGTTTATTAAAGTCTTGTTTGTGTTTGCTTAGTTCACTCGGATATACCGTGTGACGGAAGATATGCTCTAGGACTCTTTAAACTAAACTGCATATAAAGCAGCAAGTTGAAGTGTGTTTTATTTTCCTCGTTGAACTAACTTTATAAACCCTACAATCGATGGAACATCTACTAGGCGGAGTTTATCTCGCTTCGCGCTGCATTCCAAAACAATTTTATTAAACTTTTCTCCCGCCTCGGCTATTGTTGGCGCGGCGGCCCTCGGTGCAACTTCCCTAAAATTCTTCTCTGTATACTTTTTCTAAAAACAAATTACCTTACCCTCCTTGCAAGCGCACCTTAAAACACGAAAGCATCGCCCTGAATAATTAATACAATGGTAGGTTTAAATTCGTCCAAGTGTCAACTTTCCCCTAACTTTTTAAAATACGACACCATCAAAAGTGCGGTCTAAGTTGACGTCTAGACCTTTTATCTCGCCGAGGGCTGTTTATTTAATTTTGCTTATTTTATTGGGACTGACAATGATTTAGGAAAACTTTTACCGATGGGGATGCGGACTTTTTGAAGCTTCGGTACGGTATATACGTATGTAAGGGTGTTCGTTTGATCTTGATTGACGAATTTATCCTGTCCATGTAAATAAAGTTTGATGCAAAGTTTTTCGTGAATGTCTTAACCTGCCAAAACAAATTTTGATATCTTGGGGTGAATCGAATTATTGGTAAACTGAATGCATGTAGCACAGGAAGTAGAGTTTAAACAAGGGGTACAAAAAATGAAAACATTTATTATTTCCTACGTAAGACGTGACTTCGGTAGTAGCTTTTTTAAAAGAAAATTAAGAATTTTGCCCTTACTCGATCAAGCATTTTAAATAAATACATATTATACTTGTTTTTTATATTAAGGTATCAAAATAATAATTTCCACAAGATATTATCTACATTTCGATTGTTAAAATCAAATAGGTTCAGAAAGTAGCTGATTTTAAAAGTATGTTTGACGAGTAAAATAGTTGATTTCAAACTTGTTTTGCTAAATAAATATTATTTAGACACTATGTTTTTCTGTGACTGGTATTGTATTCTCGCTAATAGAGCTGTCAATGTTACGTCGATATCGATACCGGTCACGTGACCGATACAGATAAAACTTATTGCAACAAAAACTTTTTATTATAAGTACACCGTTTTTTTCGTACTTTCGCGTAAGCAATGCCCTTTAAATCCCGACAATAATTTCCCTGGGGGCTGCAGACTGGCCTTTGACAGGGGTGGTCGTGGACACTGAGGGTGACCGGGGCCAAGAACTTAGTAAGGGTACTCGGATAGGGTCACTCCTTAGTCGTTTATTGTTCCTCGACGTTTATGGTCAGCGAAAGGGCAAAACGAAAGGTCAAAACTCGAGCTCGGACCCCCAGGTAATTTCTCAACAATTAATATTGAATAAAAGCCTTTCGAAGTACAGAATTTAATGCTTACCTAAAAGGTAGGAAATTAGTCGGGCAAGATTTATTTGAAAATTTCGTAACAAAGCTTGTTTATAGTTCAAAATTTATTTGTGTCGGCCTATATTGAGAGTTTGGGATATTTTATTGTTGAAACATAGACATTCTGTGGATTTACTCCAAAGATTTATTGTTTAAACCGAGCTTATTTTATTGAACTCGCAAATAAGTAATCAATCATCTTCGACAAAATCTTTGAATAGTGAGGAAGATAGTATATTAAAGACCCTACACGATCACTTAGAACAGTTTGAAAGTTCTTGCAGATATTTCCAATTTACATATCCAAATTTGATAGGTACCAGGTATGTAGTTAACAGGCGTATGCAGCCCTGCGGCGCCGTATCCCCTGTGGATCTAGCATGAGTCTTTGTGGTGGTCCACAAGCACGAAGCCAATATTTCCCGGCTTGTATGAAATGCAAATACAATTTAAAAGTTTACATATTTTCTCAGTGAGACAGAGAACTCGCGCCTACGGCCCGGCTCGCATTATACAATGCACTACTTATGTGAACTAAGCAAATACCGTGCATACATACTTTTATTGCTACTTTAAAAATTCTGCATTTTATAGTTCAAGAAATTGCCGAATACCTTATTCGGTGCAATTATCTTAATTTTCTTCAAAAGCTATAAAAGTCATGTACATTTATTTTCATGTTGGTATTTTTAGCTTTAAACTTAACTTAAACGTATACACGACTGTACTAATTAAAATCAATAATGTAAGTAGTATAAATATTTTGCGTTTATATTATGCGTGAATTATTAATTATGCCAACAAAATAAAAATCTCTCAAGCCATTCTCGAGCCTGACAAATTATATTACCCAGAGTGATATAGAAAACTTATTCAACAAACTCTTCAGAAAGTTAAAAGTCAAAGACTTTTTCAAAGTAATAATCCTTCGGTGACTCTGCTTTAAGTTTTGTTTTAACAAAATTGTCATTCGACTGTCATTCGTTCTGAGACGAACCTGTAATTTAAAACAGTTCTGCTAAAAAGCTGTTGTTTTATTTATTAACACAAGTTTTTATTTTACATAAAACTGAAAACATTACAAATGTTTATAGAACTTTTTGAATCCTCACTCTTTCTTTGTAGTGAAATGAAAAAGCTAATTATTTTCTTGCTTTGTCCGGCGTATAATTATATTGCCGTTGCCATTATTAGTACTCGTTATACGACAATGAATGGACCAGGTCCAATGTAAAACAAACTTAGTGAGAGGACGAAGCATAAAATAAGGAATCATAATTCAAATCGAAAAAAGTTTTCCCGTGCCGGGTAATTTTTCCCATCTTACGGGAAGTTTCTCTAGAGGGGTCGTGGCTCTCGCCTCAAGGAAATCTAAGAGAGGGTTTACATTTTTAGCCTTTCGCCGTGTCTTCCTCTTCACTTTATATCGTCTTTTGATTACTCTCTCAACAAGTTATGCATATTGTAAAAGTCGGCGTCGCGGTTAGAAGAATTTTTGGCGTCTCCTTTGCGTCTTGCCGCTGTTGATGTCTCGTTTTTCATACTTTTTTATGTTTTTCGCTTTAGTATGAATGAATCTACCTTTTATGATGATTATGATTTATTTTTCTTGTTTTTGCTGTCTGTCTTAAATAATGAATAGAAAACGTCATGTGATGGTATGCATAATTTAATTGGAAACACTACAGAATTTGTATCTCACTAAATTGTTTCGCTGAAGCTCCTAACGTAAGTACAATACCGCAAATGCGGTGTGGAGTATTCTTTAAAGCAGTGCTAACGCGCTATGCGCTGTTAATTCCCCTTAAGATCTCAGATCCACCCTAATTGTTATCGGCCTGCCCGACCCTTAATGGTGTTTCTAATGCGACTAATGTATTTTCGGGACATTTTGCAGCTTGCCTGGGGACATTTTTCTGTTTGTATGAACACTGTGACTCCCCGTCCCTCTAGTCACGGTAACTGTATTATCTGCAAATATGTTTACAATTTCTATTGTCCATCTGAGTGGTGTGAATGCAATGAACATAAATAAGAGATATAAGTTCAGTATGGTGAGTGTGTTTGGCCTGTCTTTATACATCTTACTTTATTCTGTTACTTGACAGAGGGTAGCTTTGGTATTCATAAATTTCCAGGGACTTATTTCGTCACGGACTTTTTGAAATTGCATTTATTTTAACAGGTTTTCTGAGTTTTTGAAAGTCAAGAATCAAAATGAGGATAAGTTTTATTTCACAGAACTTTATAGCTTAAATCGTATTAGGGTAAAACGAATAAAAACTCGAAAGTATTGAAAATAAACAATACGCTCTAGTCAGCGGCACTCGTAAAACGGTTCGTATAAACGTAGTAAGGCGGTAAATTAGATTTTATTTTATTTCTTAAACAATTTGTGGCCGGACACAGACAAAGGGCGCGTAGGTTCGATGCCGTGGTCAGCAATTCAAAGGTTTATGCGGGTACATTTATTACTTACCTACAACCGGACTAGTGGTGCGTGTTTTTTTTTGGGTTTTATCGATATTCTTCTCTCAATTACAATATTTTCAAGTTCATTGAACATGAGCGTTTACTAATTGGCTCTTAAAAATATCTTAACCTACGTACTTTATATTATTATGTTAAAATTATATTCAAATACATTTTTACTCAGACATTTCGCCGGTACATTGAACTCAAATTGAAATATTATATGCATGAGATTAAAAACAACATGAAAATAATATCATGTTCTAATTTGATCAAAAGTTTTTAGAGGTAGCAAAAATTGATTGAAATAGTGTGTTCTTAACTTCTTGATCAAAAATATTTCAAAGATACGATGAAAAAAAACCGAAAAAAATCGACATGGACCCATCCCTATCGCTGCATGCGACGATTTTGCAGTGACCACCGGCCGGGCCCCAATCGGCGGCCATTGTCCAGCCGTGTTCTTGTTCACATTAAAACGCAGTTAACCATTCTTTATTGTTTTATCCTCGACCATTCGCCGATAAATGTCCTCAACTCATGGGAAATGTTATAGCGCAGTACAATTTCAATTTCACCACACCGTAATTAAAGTCACCTTTTATTAGAAATTTGGTGCACTCCATTTTGCCTAATTTGACCGAGGTTTCCATTATTTGGGTTGTACAAAAGGTCATTTAATTTACAAGATTTTAATTGGACTTTTTTAAATAATAATAAATTAATATTAATTAATAGAAAGTATTTACATACTTCGACTTAACATATTATGTGAAGAAGAAGCATTTCTTGACAATTAAGTATATAATCGTTAAATACATATAATAATGGCGTCCAGACCGGTCATTGCTGCTATTCTCTTTAGGGAGATCAGCCAGTTGCGCATGACATATACACTCTCATGTATACCAATGGGACGGCAATCCGATAAGACCGGAAAGAGATCAGGCGCAGGACCTACATTTACTTGCTCTCCGATGCACGGTATCAATGACTAAATTACAGATTCCGGGCTGTTTTACGAAAGTTTCGGGTTTAAGCGATTTCGGCCCGACTCGGGAATCGAACCCGAGACCCCGTGCACAGCAGCCGTGCCTTGCGACTACTAGACCAACGTGGCAGTCAATTTGGGTATACACACTTCCCCAACATACATTTAACATGTACTTGAAGATATGTATACATATCTACCGGGTTTATACTTAATTTTAATTCCATCGTTAAACTATTTGAACGTTAAAAGTATTTGAACACTAACTCCTGAAGTTAGGGCTGGCGCATCAGACTTTTCACTCGGTTTGCCGTTACGTGGCGGTAAGGCGGAACCTTCCGGAGCAAAAGTTTGATGTCGATAATTGCTGAAGTGTGAACGGTTGCCAATCTCGTAATCTACTATACACGGAGAGCTCAATTTAGCAATTAATTGGCTTACCACGTGTGTGGTGGCTAGGACAATTCTTTTTAAGTTGGGATACGCCAAGTCATACGAGTATATTTTTGCTTATCATTCTTATTTATCGTAAAAAACGTTAGCTCCTGTCTAACGTGATTTTATTGATTAAAACTGTCTTAATATTTGATGTGATCTGTAGGAATACGGGTTTAGTCGATTACAAAATTTAAAAAAAGTGCCCAGTATACTCAAGCTGTTAAAAAAATATAATACTTAGAAACGCAGTTTATAAATAACATTCATTGTTGCCGTCATTATATTCGTTAAATCACCAGCGATTACCTTAAACACGACCGTTTGCATAAAGAATAAAGTTAATAATGGGACGTTCGCGTAAATAGCAGACGACTGGCGACACCAGACAGAAGCACGTCTGCCGCGAATCCATTCTTGGCAGTAATTGCGTGAATTATACTCTAGTGTACTAATACAGATTAGATTCAAAGACAATCGTAGTTAAGGTATTGTACGGCTACATAACTATCCCCGTTTAGTTATAAAAGCCTCTTGATTGGTACAATAGTTCACAATAATAGATATAAGTAGGGTGCTCACTGCTGATAATCATTATGAGTACTTACATAGGTCCACCCCTCTATCACAAAGGCAATTTAAAGTAAAATATAGGTAGGTAATAGGAGTAGTAAGTTTTAGAAAGCTGACGAGTTGGTTTTTTTTTTGCTTGAATACGCTTATCTCAGGAATTACTGGAAAGATTTGAAAAAGTCTTTCAGTGATCGACAGTTAACTTATCGAGTAAGGCCATAGGCTATAACATTATTCAGGTGCACAAACCAGTTCTCACGGGAAGTGAGTGAATCCGTTGGCATAAGCTAGTCTTTGGAACAAAAAGTGTTATTGTTGTACCCGCACCCTGTTCGCTGATTACAGCATTATGCTCCAATCTGATATGGCGAGCTTGTCACCATTTACCGAATACGATCCTTATCTTCAACAATAACAAAAAAGCTAAAGGAAAAACTCGGTCAAAATTGTGGTTTGACCTTGCAAAACATTAGCGGATGACAATCCTATTTCCTGCTTCCATTATTATCGGTGACGATGATATAACTGGAGTACATTAAATAAATAAGCTCTTTGAGCTCATATTTCTGTCCGAAACAAAAGTTAAAGTTACACTATCTAAAGAGGAATAGTAAGGAATGAGGAGAGACGTGAAAACATCAAATGAAAGATTCAAGTCTCGCTATTTTATTCACAGCTAGATATTTCTGACTTCAGCGGAGCGACGTCTAAACAATAGTAGGCAGTTTCGATTCAACAAGAATAGATTGCCATAAAGTTAGTTCAGTACGGGGGAAAGTATTCCCGTATGTCGGCTGCGATCCCGGGGAACTGTTTGAATTATAGATGCGAGGCCCGCCACGTAACGCTGTCACTCGTGTGATTTTGAGACAATCTGATTTTGTGTTTTCCCCGTTTTGGCCGTTGAATGTTTTATTAGATCACTCCCGCACGCTCGCGTCTAATGCTCGGCGGTCATATTATCTTGGCTTTGTTTACCTACGTATCGTTAACGTTATCGAACACTTCTTCCTGATTAATGTCTGTTACAAGATTAGGTACCCCATTTCCTTAACAACTTTCCCAATATATATAAATATTGCATGATTTCTTTCACTTCGTGATAAGGGTAAGGATATATCGTATCGAATTCACTTATGTTAAATATGGTTTGAAATCTTACAGTATTTTGTGGAGGGCACGGCAGGGCAGACGATCGTCTAAAGTGTTTTGTTGTGTTAACGCTGCATCAGTCGTTTGTATGCTAATTGATGCTTTAGTTCAGTCGATAGTGAGAGCAGTTAAAGGTACTGAAACCAATTTATATTCAAACATGGACAACGAATGGAGGTTGTCGGACGTCTTTATGTGCTTGCGTCTACGACGTGTGTACAATTGGTTTGTGTTGTATGTCCATCCGAAAGTTGTTGCTATAAATATCCCGCACTGATATCGAAGCGGGAACGTGTCGTTATCACGTTGTTTTTCACTCACAGGCGCGGCAAAACCTGCGATTAATGTCTTCGCCATCCCCCATACGAACGCCGAACTTTTCCTAATTAATTGTAAGATTTTAATCATGGTACTGGCGTAACAAAATTATTATGGACCGTTTAATTTCCTTGCCCTACGCCCTTCGGCGTCTTACTGCGCTAATGCGTTATTGCAAAATTTTAATAAAGGGTGTGAGCGAGTAATTAAATTATGCAGGCTGTCGTATGCACTCCATGATTATAAATCTTCGATGTTTACTTAGGTTATGCTTGGAGTCATATTTATCGTGGTAATATTAGAGTTGCCCCTCAATGTCAACATCTGGATGATAAGTTTCAAAATTTAATAACTGTATGTTATGTAGACTTGCAACAAATAGTTAAGAAGTAAAATTATTGCTTTTTAATATTTTTCATTTATCTCTTTTTAATATAGGTACGAAGAAAAGTCTTACAGAATATTATTAAAAATATATATATTGAAGCTATATGAGGACATAAGTATGCAGAACATTCATATTCAATTATAAGGAGACGCATTGCGATGTACGCGCTGCATAATAAAAGATGTTTATTACTTTAACACGAAACCGCACTTTAGTCAATTTGCTGAACCGCCCTCTGAGTCAAAAGTAAAGGCAGACAGACAACAATAAACTTGTTTATGTAGTTTGCCAACGAATAAAGTCGAACGATGGCTCCAGACCTCAATTCCACTAAAATCTTCACAACGCAAAAATGAAATTAAAGTCTGCTATCCCAGAGAATGAATCGCGACCAATTGGCTTTGTGTTGGGCCAAGATCAAATAATTTTATGAAAATGAACACCCGGCCCATTTAATTAACCCGACCTCCCCCCTTATAAACTGTACAAGAATTCCCTGGTTAAACATTAACATTCGTCAGGAATTTAATTCGAGGGCAACACTCTAAATAATACACCTTACACTTTTTTGGTTTTAATTGTATTCATCGCACACATCACAGTGTTAACGATAGCGGAGATAATTATTTTTTATTGGATTTTCTTTTCGCTAGAGAAGTTTTAATTACTGCAGGGCGTGTAACCGTGTTTTATAAGCCGGTGTTCGCTCGCCTCGCTCGGACGCTAATTGTTTGTTGCGGTTGTAATATCGCTCATATTCGCTCGCAACCCTGTAAATTTTCCGATTTCGGCTACATAATTCATTAGCGAGCATTGCTATTGCGAACATGTTCCCTAATACTCCAATGATTTTCCAAATATCGAGTAATTTGGTTAGCTATACACACCATTAATAATATCGATTAATCGAACCAAATTTAATTTACTTATCTCATGTGGAAAACAAACAACCGCAAGACGTGATCGAACTCCGATCTAATACGAAGTAGATGAGCATAGAAATTAAGGAGGTCGAATCTGAGCTCATCAAACATTAAGCCCTTACGTGTACCTGGGGCTTTCGCTAAATAAATAACTGGAGCAAATGAAAAACATTCACGCTCCGCTCGTATTGAACGAAACAGTGAGAATTCGTCGGAGGCAATAATAAATATGCATAGCGCGTCTATGCCACATCCTCTGTGATTAGTCGTATGGAGGTACGAAGCCCCCCTAGCCACTGATACGGATAGGTGAGTGATAGCGAGGGGGCCTTAGAACTAAGCAACCCCTAGCTAATAATGCTAGTATCTCTCTGTAGTATTGGCGAAATTTCTTGGATATTGCCAATATGGGGTTTTCACGTGCGCACACTTTTGTTTCTGTCAAAGCGCGCCTCACGGCTGGGTAACGTTTCACGAGGGAATCCGTATTCAAAGGCCAACATTTATATTATGTGTGGGATAAAAATAGAATCGGATATTGTATTCATACGTCAATGTTTCGCTCTAAATTATTTAATAAATCATCTAGGTCTAGCAGACGTAACAGCATACTTGGTAGTAGATTTATTTTTAGATCCTCTATTACCTTTAGAAACATTATTATGTATACTTCAAAACCAATATAAAATTCCATCTATTATCCCAACTTTGGTCGGGACACTGTTCACAATTTTAACTTCACACTAGCCTCGCATGTTTAATACTCCTGAGGAGGGCTGGCTTATGGTACCTAATGCCTCTTATATTAGTACCAGCATATAAATTTACAACGTGGTACACTGAAGCATGCACTTTATGGCTCGGTTTGGGATGCATTATATTCAGTAGAGTTATGTGCGCTTTGGGCTGTCTTCGTAGAAGAATTACTCCCAAAGCATAGGGCAGAATGTTAGGGTAGAATAGAGCTTTCCATTTATAGGTAAGTGATGGTTTTTTTTACTTCGCTTGAAAGTACCTAAAGAGTATTTTTTGCTCAAAATGAAATAAATATAAGAAGGAAATGTTTATACATTTTATTACTATTTTCAAATAGTACCACTTATACATACGTGTGAATTTGTGAAGTTCATCAGGTGTGTGCAAGAAACAAGTGAACCAGAAATAATTCATGCGGCGCGCGGTTTCTTCACACTCGAGCAGTGCTCTTTACAAAATTAATTCCCCTACGTGACACCCGCCTAGCAATTGAATCTAGTAACAAAATCGCAATAAGGCACTGAACGTGGGATTGAACTCAGAGATTCACCTCTAGTGGTTATATTTATTGTTATTGCCTGCTGATTGCGCGCGGATCGTCGCCTAAATCAAATTACGAGTCCGGTACAGTCCTAAACAAATTTCAATTTTCAATTACTCCCATGTAGGAGTGGTAGCTACGACCCTCTCTAGGGAACTTCCTGACTTATTGCACAATATCGAAGTGATGCTTCAATAATATATTCAGAATAATTGTTTATACTAGGAACATTGGTACCTGATTCGATTGCACTTACTCGCAGGAGACACCATGATTTATATCGAGCCCCAATACGAACTGATCATGTGACCAGACGTGAGTATGATTTTATGAGTTTTATTACATGAAACGGTCCTCGAAAACAGTTGCCGCGTCACGCTCCTTATTGATTTCATGTGGCAATAAAAGAATCGACGCCGACCTTAGCCTCCCCATATACTTTTTCCAGTTCAATGAGCATAAATTGCAATAGGATTCCACGCGGTGGATAGCCCCGAATATTTCTTGTGAACCGCGCGTAGAAAAGGTGCAAAGATTTCTATGAAGAAGAATAGAAATTTCTAAGAATCCTATGATTGAAGTTTACCCAATTTACTGCGTTTGCTTAAGATTTTATGTAAATTATTTTTCGACAGCGCTGAATTCTTAGAAAACATTTTCTCTGTATATAAAACGAGTGCCTAACAAATTACAAGCAAACAACTTTAGGAATAAATAAAATGTTAGAAGGGAAATACGTTACCGTTTTGCTGTAAAAGGGATTCGAAATAGCATATTTTCTCTTACCTAATTCACCCGTTAGGTATACGTACATTCCTGTGATACAAATCAGTGGCGTATGAAACAAACCGATTCAAGTTGACATATTGGAAAGGAACCCCTATTCGTTCATACGACAATAAAACCGATAGTTGTATCCGGGCGCGTCCCGTTCCAATGAATTCTTACGAAAGGAGCAATAAGAAAAAAGTATACCCAACAAAGCTGCGGTGATAGTCAATATAGCAGATGTAAGACAAACAGGTAGCAATATCGGGACATCCATAGAGTACACCGGTGATATCAATAAGCAGCGTGATGCCGCAACGAACTGCCGAGATAAAATAGGGGCGTTGCGCGTGCTTTACCGAGATTGGCGACGATTACCGAACTCAATTCTATCAGCTGTGCTCGCTCTCCGTGCTCAAGTTACGACATTATGAACTTACTTATAACATCATTAATCTTCCCAAATTAAACTGTATTTCCGCACAACCTGCAAATTGAACACGGATTGTAGACAATATGAAAATAGCTCGCGGAAAAGCAAATACTTTCGTGCCAATTTGTTTAAACTGCTGCTTTCATCGAGTGCAATGAAAATAAACATCTCATTTGACTTCATAATGCAATAACTTTTTTCAGTTCAGCGTACAAAGCAGAACGATATTAAAAATGAATCGGATCCAGCGTTTCACGAGCTCAATAATCGATAAGCATTTTAAATAATACGCAATAAAACTCCAAGCCTTGGATATAGTGTTTCAAATGTTCCATTTCTCTGACACGGGCCATTAGCGGAGCAAAGGAAATCTGCAATCTCAAGAGATTGAAAATCAAACAATACGAACGTTTGTAATATAATACCATTCGTTATTAAGACTCAAATGTGGCATTAGAGGGAAGTGAAGCAAAGGCGAAAGTTGCTCCGCACTCGGCTCGAGGGGGAGACGCGACACAAAATGTTTATAGAGAGAACAGGGTAAGGGGGTAATGTTAGTAATAAAATTTTATACACCTTAATATTTCGCCAAACGATGAGTCGAGGCGTGTGTGAAATTATGTACCTACAGAGCAATGGTGAAATTTACTACTTTCCCCGTAGAAGCTGACATATTTTTTTCATTGCACAATGAGCTAAATGTTTCGTATATTTTAGTATGGGCTTGCTCGGCAGTTTTTATTAAAGACAATTAAATTAACTCCAGCTGAAGCTGGTTTCATTTATCCTTAAAAGCCTCAAGTAAATTAATCCCAATGGGTGATCCCGACGCGTTGCGTAAATAAGCATCCCTAGAAGGTGGTTAGCGTCGCTCGCTTCGAATAGACGCTGTTTCGCCGTGTGATAATTTATGTAAATGAAAAACACATTATCCTGTTTCCTATTCGAAGTGCTGACATGTTTTCAGAACATGTTTATTGCCGTGTTTTGTCTTTATTATCTCGTCTCTGGTGTCACTACTTTCATCCTATGTGTCGTCGTGCCGCCGTATTTCATAATTTTTGCTGCTCTCGACTGCGAATTCATTTTTATCAGACTCTGAAAGCTATCTGATATATGCATACATGCGCTAAAACTCGGCTTACGTTAAAATTCATTTTTAAATAACCGTTTCTGAGAGTGAATACGTTTTCTTTTGGAATAAAAGCTTATGTTAAATTCGTGTAGATTGAAAAAAAAAACTTAATCAACTCCACAAAGCTATAATAGAAACTAGATATCCGGTTTATAGCAGTTTTAGGAAAAAGCGCCAGTAACACCGCAGAGCGTTTTCTAAATTACCAGCGCGAACCTAATAAAGGCTGAGAAGTTTTAGGTGCGCGTTTGGTAAAAATACGGTGTCGCAAAAGTTTTCTTTATTAGTTTCCCCCTTTAATCCGGCCAGGCGTGTCCCAATGTCTTTATGGCGAATTTTCAATCTGAGTCTGGGTGGAAGCCAATAAGAAATCAACTATTTTTCCCTGATTCCCGTGCATCGGTTCGAGGGGAGACTCGCTTCTTTACGACTTCTTTTACGATTGGAGGTGCATTCGGAATTAGTCCGCACCATCGGGAGAGCCTTTTCGTGTCTACGACGAAAGGTAAAAGGATTACAATGACAGAATTTTTCCTCCTTTTAAAAATTTTAAAGCCTTTATTGTATTGAACAATGTGAGTTCGTAGTTTTTTCATCATTTCTAACATCTTTTTGTATACATTCGATGTGGCGACAGCACACAACTTTGATACTTGAAGCGAAAAGCGTATAATACTCGCTTTTAAACTACTAAAGTTTTCCCTAACATGGGCGGTGAATGTTTACGATATTGTTAGCTTTTTTAGAAAACAATTTTGCTTCGTTTTCCTGTTTCGAAAGTTCCAAACCTTTTGCAACAAAAAGATAGTAGTGAAGGATTTTGTAGATGGCATCTCTTTCAGATGCTACGTGTTTTCTATTAATCAAGAGATGGAGTCTAAACAGAATGAGATGCGGTAATCTGTTGCTAGAATTTCGCTACATGAAATAGTGTTTTGGATTATAAATCTGCCTACTTTCTCTCGTTTCAAAAAATATTATTTAATGTTAGCAATTTGAAGTTGACGTGGTGCTAACCTAAGTCTAAAAACATCTCTGTGTTACATAAACTGTACAATATTAGGTCCAAAGTATAATGGGTTAAAAGTACGCGACCTCATTGTCATTCATGTCTCTTATCTTGTAAACGCAAACAAAAAAGCAATCGCTGTCATAAAAGCTTGATAACTCAAGTCATTACTTTTTAATCTTTGATTTAATCGCGAGCTAAAGTCAAATTTAAATATTAAACGGCTTACAATACACCACGACTTGTATGTAATACAAAGGTACTGGCAAAATAAATAAAAGATAAAAATTAAAGACTACGTTTCACAAAAATAACTTCGTAACTAGAGATGAGACGAGATGAGGTCCCGTTAATACTTTATTACGAGTCCTGCTAGATAACTGGACGAACTTTATGACACTCTTTTAATAGCCACTGAGTACGGCTCCAGCGACCTCTATCGTTCATTTACTGTTATTAATATTTTAAATACATTTTCAACTTTAATAACGTATTAAAAATTATAAGGGATGAACTAGCTAGTGGGTTGCAAGATGGCTTGCTTTATGTGTCCGATATTAAAAGTTGGTTATGACTGGGTTGTATATTTTTGAACCGTCTAGTTAACTCGATTTTCTCGAATGTCTGTCCATATTAGTATAAATATTTGTGAATCATAAATATACTCTTTAAAAAAAATATATATTCAACACGCACTGGCTATAAATAAGTCAAACCCTGTTGTTAATTTCTAAAACCATTTTAGGCAATTATGTTTTTTTTTATTCTCCTAGTAAGTACTTTACTTTTTAATTTGTAAAATAAGAATTATATTTGTAATTTTATTAAACTAATTAAAAGGATAAAGATTATTGTGCTATTACGGTATTTTTTTTAATTTTGACTGTAAACAATTTTATTTCTGACACAAGCCACATTTTAATGTGTATTATTAAACACCCTTTTGTACCTGCGTTTTGCAAAATGCAGAATTTCTCTACCAAACGTAATTACATTTTCTTAAATAATAACAAAAACCTTCGCCTAATTTCGACTACACATGCTTAAACGATAATCAAGCTGATAAACTCACATCGTTTTCGCTCATGATATACGACATTCATGTACATCTATCTCCCTCTCTTTCATATATACATCGTGTATCCAAAATTCATTCCGCACATTATCTATACACGTGTCACGATTAACTCTGTTAAGTCACTTCGACTTCCCGACGCCAGTAACAGAGTACCTATTCACTATGAGCGTGACTGAAATATCATATCTTAGGCAAGTTAATTTAGTTTCCCCTGTACATGGGGCTTAGTGATATTTGTTACGAAAAAATCTCGCAAATATTATGTTAGTTAGCTGGACAGTATTATGTAAAGAGTTTTGTTTACTATTTAGTATGAACGGTATTTGTATGTGTTGTGAAGGAATGAGGATCATTGTTGTGAGGAACATTTTGAGCATGCAGGTGGTTAAAGGAAGGAGACGACCAAAGAAACGATGGATGGATTGTGTGAGAGTTATTATGGATAGAAATAATGTTAGGTACTTATGAGGTGACGGAGGATAAAAGAGTGTGGACCCAAAATAAAAATTGGGATAAGGGCAGGAGGATGATGGTGACGAGTTTCATTTACCTGCTCTACATTTACTTACTTTTCATAATACACATTATTTTTCGAAGAAAGCCTATCGGGTATCAAGAACCATACTTTAATAATCGTTTAATTCAACATGTCAAAATATCAAACAAACAAAGTGCTCACGTTATTGTTAAAGACAGGACCGATAACGACACGAAACAAACACCCGCGGGGCGCGTTCTGAATTAATCCAATCCACGGAATAGGTATAACAGAAAGCTAATGGGCCAAAGTTTCCATGTAAGCCAATTGTGTGCCGTTAATCTAATCGGTGCCGTGTATAACGATATTTTGATATCAGACCGTACAATTGCCAAATGAAAAATACGCAGATTGCCTGTCGACCGTAATCGCCATGTAATCCATCAAATGAAACGATGGCAAACGCTTTGCTTACCGTACGAAAGTCTGCCCTATTACGTATTGTCACGATTTAATACGACTGATGTATGAGTTATTTACAAGATATTTGTTTTGATTGATTGTAAATGTACGGGAATATTGATTTGGGAAACAAGCAAATAACGAAATATTGAAATCGGGTTTGTCATGTTGAATTGAAAGGGCCTTCACACTAGCGGATTTTTCGCGAATTTCAAACCGAGCGCAAAATTTGCTAGAGGGAAGTGCTGTTAATTTTATCTCTATTGTTTTGAACAGTAACCTGTTCATAAAGGACATTAAACTGTATTAGTAACCTAAATACAATGAAAACGAGGGTGTTTTCTCATACAAATTACAGTATCCATAAAACACAAAGCATGTTGTTTGCTCAAACTACCCTTGACCAAAATAGCGTCGTGTGATAGGATCTTTGAAACGTGCGCGGGTTTATTATAACTTACTTCCTAAGAGTTCCAGCTGTGAGGGAGCATGTCGCAGCCCCCCCCACGCCTTCACCCCCGGGGTGCCCCTCACCTGACCAATGTAACGGTGCTCATGCGATAAAACAATTACCACAATGAAGTCGCGTTCAGACTATGGGACTTCAGAAATCCTTCGTAGCGAAAATTTTATGACTTTGGTAAAAAAGTGGTTTGTTATATAAGTAATATAATAAGTATGTACTTCGTCTTATTACAGTTATTTTAAATGAAAACAATTAAAAAGTTTTAATGTCCAATAAAAACTAACCATTGATAAGCTAATGAGCAATTTCTGTTTAATTCTTTCCTAGGTAAATAATTCGACAGTCGTAAAATTCATAATCCTAATCATTGTAATAAAAATTAAGGAAACCGAACAATAAGCTTTAAAAGGAACGACCATAAAATTATTCGGCGTGCCTATTTAATTTCACTTCGATAAGCTCATAACTAAAGATTAAAGAATGTAGTAACTATTTACCATATCGTATTATTAAATAAACCTCTAATTAAAGAAAAAAATAATCTAGTAGTAACAAAAGGCTGGTTCTTATTATCAGATCTCGGTTTGCTGTCGTGTTACCGTTTAAACAAGTCGCGTGCTGGTTTTAGTTCAAGATCTTGATACGGTGAGGCCCGCACTAATTATAGTTTTGCTTATTACTCGTGGCCTCGACTAGTTATTGTAATTGCTCCAATAAATCGTGGATTTTAGTGACCCCAATATTGATGATTAAGCTAAATATAATGAAATACCAATTATCTTTATAGTAAAATATCATACCGTACGTATCTGAAAACAATCTTCTAATAAATTTTTCGATTCTTGTAAAATACTGTGTTTAAACTTAATAAACTTTTCAAGCATCAAATCCTTACGACGAACTAAAATCAAAACATAAAATCTACAGCAAACATAATACACTGTACAGACTTTGTAAGCTAACGTGTAGATCATCTCTTCGCTGAAACTCGGGCTGAACGTGAATATTCTCGCCGCTGAAGGTTCGACACTAAAGTCTACATATTTCATAGCTACGCGGCGGTTGTCATCCTATCTTTCATTGCGTCTCCTATAAGAATCACATATTCAAACCCAGTGCATTTTTCATCAGTCGATCCCATGTAGGATCACAATAAACTTTTAGTGGAGTTCCTCAGGGTAACATTTTAGGTCCCTGTTGTTTATATGCTCGCAGTCTTGTGATGGAATGTGTCTTAGCTTTTCTTTTTTGGATATTTCTAGGGTGAGAATCAAGACAGATGGAATCGGGATTATATGTGAAAATACAGAATATATGCACTTGCGTAAATGTGTTTCAATGCGATTAATCCATGTCTAATACAGTAAATAAAATAAACATTGACAGCTCCATATGAATCGAACTTCTTACGTCTTATAAAAAATGTATGACAGCATAAACTTAAAACCAACAGCAAGAGTAACTACATTTAATGGGCGATGACATTCTTGGAACGTCTGGTATTACGTGGCTATAAAAACGAATACATTTATACGATGTTCAGTCTGCCATTATAACCATTGCTGTACGTGCATCCAGTTCACAGTCAGCTGACTTCGTCTTTATTGGTCGTGTTTCTGTTAGATTGCTAGGATGCACAATTTCAAGATACTATTTCAGTTTAAGCTTTTTTTTTGAATGTTGATGATTGTCTGAAGTTAGTCCTTCAAAGACTATAGGAACACGATTATAACTAGCGATAATAGAAGAAGAGATTTTAAATGCACTCTTCTTGTCCTTAATCTTTTTTGTTTTTAGAATGGAACGTTAAAATTTAAAATATTCAGTCATTCAGACTAGCACCTGCAACTAAATAACAATAAATGTCAGACAGAAGACTTACATCTCGCAGCATATGCAAATTGCTGTAACAACAGGCCCCAAATGGTGTCCCAGCGGCGTCTCGTCTGCAAGCAATACTGATTCCTGAATTCTCTCGCACCTGCCGATTCCGTACGATGTCGCCTTTCCAATTCAAACTACATTTCGACGGATCTACGTAATGTCAAGTCTTTATGGCTCCACTTACATTATCCTAGACATCGGTTTGTGTTTCTATAAGAGTATGTTTAAATGTTATATCGGGTTTCGTTAAAAAGAATACTAGACTGGCTTGATATTTTTTTGTTCAGCATCGTATTTGCGAATGTGTTCATATAATATAATTTTGTATTAGTGTCTCACGCTACTTGGTTATATTTCTGTCATTCTTTCTTGTATCTTATATTCTTTAATATATGTAATTACAAACACTACATATATGTACATCACGCTTTCATATTCGTGAGAGATTGTGCAGTGAATTTTTACGGGTTTTTTTTTAAACAAACACGATACCAGCTCCATCGACGATGGTCGTTCGGGGATCAAAACTCGCATAGCCGAGTAGACAGGACGGCTGACTTCGTGAAAAATATATTCTATGAAGTCATAGACGCATGTAACGTACAGCTCTCGGCGAAAATACTTGAACACATGGAAGTTTTCTACCAAACGATTTTTACTGACATGTCAGTTTTTAGAAACGTTCTTCGTATATCGACACGAGTTTCGTTTAAAAATAGCTTGTGAAAAGTACGAGTAAAAATATGACGTCAGTCAAGTAAGATGGTAGAACAGCACAGCTACGTGCTACACTGAAGAGAAAAGCATAATAATTTTCGCATATAAATAACATAATTATTATTTAATTCACGACAACACAGCCAAATTCGAAATTAATTTAATATTGTTTTAATTTCCTTCAAATGGCACAATCGCAGATAAATTACGAGTCGATTTTCAGACGTTCAACTGTTTCTACTACCTACAATAAGAAATTAATTCTATAAAATGAAACATTTTTAAAACGTGTCATAAATCATGTTATTCAAAATATATTTTTAAATTACGCAGAACAAATTCCCGTCAACAATATACCTTTGATCTTAGGTATCTCAAATAGCCGAGACGTATCTGTAAACATGCGACCTCTTTTCAATAGCCCTTTGATGTTCTTTGTGTTTAAAAATATTACTTATGCGTGTTCTTATAAGACTTTTTATTAAATGTAACTAATATGAAAAGGTATTTGCGCTTGATTTTTCTTGTTCACTGGTTTTATTCAAATTACGTGTAAAGGTAAATTGCGACAAGTGAATACTGAAATTGTTCAGCGCATTTTTTTTATTTACAAAAAAAAACGTTGTTTAGTTTTATTGCTTTAGATATTATATTCTTAGAATAAAATAATTCACAAAATAATTTTATAAACGTAAATTTCAAAAATCGACCCTTTATAATTGCTCATATCCAGTATACGGGGTTAGATACTTAATTTTATTCAAACACAAATTTAATATTATTTTATTTAAAAATAAACTTCATTGTACTTATAATGTTATTTTCTATTGTTTCAGATCATGTTCGCGAATTCTCCTGTGGCACGCTGTACTACCGAACCTTCTTCGTGGACTCCAAAAGAGATGCCCTTTATGTGGGCGCAATGTAAGTATTACTATATACTTATTAGTTCTTGAGCTAATCCTTTGTGATACGATAGTTGATTAGTAGGTACATTATATTTCGTATGGAACTTTCTTGGGTATTTACGTTTCACAGAAAAAACCTAAACCGATTAAGGTGATGTAAATCTGTAGAGGTGATTTGTTAGGAAAATCTATAAAAGTTTTTTAATTTTTTATTATAGTTAAATTACCATGGGGACGCTTTTAATTTAATTGCTTCAATAGGTTTTCTTACAACTAAGGTGCTACTAATTCTTAGAGAAGATACTTAGAAAAACTTGTATTTATAATATAGTTCGGACAAAAATAATTTTATCTACACTCAAATTATGGAATAGGTAATAAATAAATCAAAAGACGATATAAAATC
Source organism: Heliothis peltigera (assembly GCA_958496145.1). NCBI lineage: Eukaryota > Metazoa > Arthropoda > Insecta > Lepidoptera > Noctuidae > Heliothis > Heliothis peltigera. The sequence continues at coordinate 6,589,734 of OY292333.1, forward strand.
TTTCTTTCCTTACGAATAAACGTACAAAGCCTAGATCTTTCGATTGATTTAAAAAAGGCACTTGCAATATTCCTTCTAGTCATACGATAGGTCACGCAAATTAGCTACAAAGAGTATCCGGACCCTTTTTGCCCTATACAAAAGAAAGTGCGAAAAGGTGCTATTACCTTTACAAATACAAGCTATTCTTTAGAATTTCACGGGAATTGAATCATTTGACAAATAGAATACATGCAAATAAATATTCTAATGTAATACCTACTTCTCTATGATTTGAATGTAAAGGCAAGATACCACCGGCGTGTGTCACTGAGACGCGCGCACGCATGTTTCTTCTGCAAACGTAATTTTGATTTCAAGGAAAATTATTCGATCCCTCAATTCAAATCTACGCTTATCTATCATTTTATCGACAGAAAAACAAAAACCGATCGGTCCAAACACAATACAAACAAATAGCTATTTTTACGAGTGTGCCACCGTATCAAATGTACCTTCGCTTGACTACGGTTAACCATCAACCAGTCACCCTTGATCTATGGTACTTCATAGTTTTAAGCAACCGAAGCCCACCACATAAAGTTTCAGTGGAAACAGGAGGGTCAAACTATACTGGTGATTCAATAAAAAGAGGTGATATAGGTCAATCGTGTGTGTCACGAAGGCAACTAATTTTGTTCGGGGAACAATACAGCAGCATTTTGAGCTATAAAACGATTCTTCTATATAAATGTTATGGCAACTTTTACGCAACTTTGTAACGTAGCTAGTTTAGTCCGCAGTAAATTGACTAAACTTTTCCATTCAAATAGCCCAAGTTAAAAGAGTTTTATAACATTCCTTTTATGTTTTTCTTATAGAATGTTTTTTTTTTCAGGGACCGGTTGTATCGGCTGAATATGAATAACATCAGCGCATCACACTGCGAAGTAAGTAATACCATAAAATATTAAGTACAAAGTTATTGGCTTTTAGAGTGCATTTCAAAAATATATTCCAAATTATAAGGCATCGTAAATACGTATAATGTTCTTCGTAAACTTTGACGTTACTTCGAAATTCTGAATTAAAATTGTACCTTTTTGTTTTCAGAGAGATTCAATAAATTTGGAGCCCAGCAACGTGGCACAATGCGTATCTAAAGGGAAATCGGAGGTAAGTTAATTACGTGCTAAATAAATTAACTGCTAAGTATCGTACACAAATGAGATTAAAACTTCCACATTTCTCGCAAAATTACTTACAACTAGCACTATTTTCATCAAGGGTTAATCCCATTTTTAACTGTGAGCGGCGGGCGGCGAGCATATTTCATAGCGGGGGGCTTACAGCCATGCTCTGCCTCGCTATATTAAGGCCGTTAATTTTGATTTACAATCGCAACGTAAAAGCAATATTTGTTTTATTTCTCGGCGGTCGGAGGCTGTCTCGAAGATCGGAACGGCGATTATTGCGACTTGCCTCGGTGCGTCATCCACTAATTCGATAATACCCACTCTACACGAACCGTTACACTTGAGTGGTTTCTTTTATATTTTGCTCTGTACCCGTATTACAATTTTTCGGTCTTCGAGACAGCCACAGTTTTATTTATACGTTTTCGCAATAAAACTAGCAACGACAGCGTTTGGTGCCGTATATATTTATCACTCTTTGTTGGTTCACTCAGACACGTTTATATCTAATAAGAGAGTCATAAAGTCCGCAACCAGAAATGGGCTGTCTCATGCGAAATGTATAAAGTCTTACCGCGAACAGTAAGCCCTCTTTGTGACTCTAAAAGGTGTACCATTATGGCAGGAGTGGCAAAACCTGCCAAAAGCAAATTCGCAAGTTTACTACAACAAAATATTACGGTTACATAAAGCACGTAAATAAAAGGTCAAACTTCCGCAATAGCGTGAGAAGAAAAGCAATAGACCACATGGTACCCACTCCCAACTCTTCCGATGGAGAAAAAAGTAAATTTGTTTTATTAGTATCAAAGAGGGCTATAAAAAAGAAATATCCCCGAGTCTATCACCTCGATCGCGAATGGAACGGCCACTCGTGAAGGCTATAATCAAAGTTTCTCGCTGTCGGCGAGTTTTCTTTTCTCTAAACACGATGTCGTAACACGAAAAAGGCTGGAAAAATGCCGTCGGCAAATTCCTCAAGGCAGCCACCGGGCCGGCGCTCGCCTTGTTGTTTTAACTTCACCGCTCTTTGTGACGCTATTAAGGAAAATTCACTGGTTTAGGTAAATCAGAGTCTCGGGATTTTAGAAAATGACGGATATAATATCTCTAGTAAATAAAAAAATGTAAAGTGCTTTGTCTGCTGCTGTGTAAATTCTCTTTTCCTTTCATTTTCAAACGGAAAGTACGCCTTGTAATGCAATAAAAACATGATGACCAAGAACGAGAACCGTTAAAAGAAAACAGAAATAAATAATGCCAAACCAGCTTTCAGGCGTACATTCACAAAACCCACTTACAATACATTTCTTTTAATTTCCAAGTACTTATTACGACCTTTGTATACGAGTATCGTGGCAAAAGCAATAAAATGTTCCGCATTGGTAATGCAAATCAGCGTTCTTAAATTCCTTATAAAAACCACTATAGAAAAACAAGAAGAAAAACCTTTTGGGCAGAAAAACGCGAGGAAAGCCAGCCGTAAATCTACTTACGTACAAAGTGGCGAATAATTAACGAAATGGTCCAATCGAAGGCATTAGTTCCGAGTGGAGTTATGCGAGCGCTAGCGGCTAAGTGCCGTTAAAAGAAACTTAGACGCGAGCTTGATTGTTCTCGTGCTTAATTCTGATTGTTTCTGAGTGCAAAACAGTTCTGTGTTCACGTCAGGACGACGGCTGAGCGCTCACAGTATATTAATCCGATAATTACTTTAGAACAATCTCTTGGAAAGTTACCTCGCCCGGCCGAACCAAAGAAACCGGGCAAAACTTTTTATTAACAAACAAAGCACTCGGTTAATTGCTTACTTACACGTGCCTATTCCAAATCGAGTTCTACTACGTTTTCTGATTGTGTGTGGAAAGTAACATAATTATGTTTCGTTATCAACTCTGCTCAATCACACAAAGCGATGTATTGTGTAAGGTGGATGTGTTTATGTACAACCTTTTATTCTAGTGTTCTGTTAAGTAAGACTTTGTTTAGCGACATTGAATATATCCCACTGACATGTATTGTAATAATTCCGTCTATCAAATAATTCACTCGTTACTAGACACTGGGTAAATATTCGAATTTATATCGCACTGAAATGTAGATAATAAAATAAACCATTTCGTAAATGAGTTATTATTTCAATAAAACCATTGTTTTGTTGAGTGAATATTTCAAATTTATCAGTATTCGACAATTTCAAATGTCGAAAACGTTCATAAATTTCTTTATTTACAGAGCTATATCAAATATACATATACTATGAATAAAAAAAAAACAACATTTAAATCAGCTGGGTCGATTTTACTAAGTAACTTCATATTATAATCATGATACAGCATGAGCCAGCCAGTACTCTATCAAGGTTTAAAATTTGAGTGTGCTGCCATCCTACATTGGATATCAATATTGTTCATGACGTGGTTTAATGGGTGATGATCATACCCTGTTTACAATCGATGCACGCACACACTAAACTTTGACCTTTATAAAACATTGCTGGTCTGGTAGTCGCTGGTCTTCGCCCTGTTAGAGATAAGATTTTAATTATAGGTACACCACCCAAATTTTAATTTTCAAGTATAAATTAAATGAAAACGCTTCATAAGACTCAATACGCGCCTTTATTTTAAAAGAACTTCAGCCACCGTGTTTCGATTGGGGAATTTATCAGAATAACCGTGCGCCAGTGAGCTTTCGTTGTGACGGAGAGAAAATTAGTTTCGAGCTTGACGACTGACCGCGAATACCACATACCAATCTGCTGTTAAATAAACACTTTGATTCTGGTTCGGGATACAAAACTTCGGCTCTTTGTTGTTATTTCATCAAGCGTTTTATTATTCTGTATTTATTTTATTGTTAAGCCTAGCACGTAATTTTTTGTAGTTTTATCCGCGTCCTTAGAAACTACTTCGTCCAACTGGACTAGATAGCCTGTAGCTTCGGCAAATGGGCTATCCAAAACTGTTTTTTTTTTTCAAATCCGTCAAATAGTTTCTGACATTAGCAGATGCAAGTAAACAAAAGAACTCTTCAGTATATATAATAAGTATGCTGTTGGACACTAATTTTATAAAACTTTCAAGAATATTTATACTGACTTTAAGGCTAAGGCTTCGATAAGTATCAAAATTGAAAGCAATGGTATGTTATCAAAGGTACGAAAAAAAGCCTACAAGTATTTTGACCTTGTCGAACTTTTGAAGTTTGGCAGTAAGAAAGGAATTTCTTCATACTTAAAAAAATAAAAATATAATCATCAAAAAATTCAACTTTAATGAACTATAATGAACTGAAATGGACCAATATAGCAGTGTTTTAACTGGTAAAGCGAGCAATGCATTTCTGTCGTCCGGAATATTAATGCCCCGTTTAATATTTATGTCGAAGGCAAATTTGCATAATCACAGGCTGTGAATACTCATACACACCCACGTACTTTCGAATTACTATTATTCCAATGAATTTTGCCCGAGGTGGGGTATGCGCATCGCAAACGCATTGATGTTCCGATTGTTTGTATTACAGTTTATTTTTGTTACGTGCTGACAATGGAGGTTTATTATTTTGTTGGCGTCTCGTTAAATCGGTTCATTTCAGTTATATAAGCTAAAGTGTGCACGAAATTATTGTATGGTGATTGATTGATTTAGTGCAAAATGTTATAAAATTATTCATGAATCTTATTATAAAATTTGCTACTACCTACCTTATACTCCACGCACGTTGGTAATAAGTAACCTATAGCCTTCTTCAATAAATGGGCTATCTAATTTTTATTTTTACAAATCTGTTCTAACTAGACCAATATAAAAAATATTTCCAAGATTAGCGTATTATATAGTGTTTGATTTTTTATTAAGTGTCTTATTAATCGAATGATTAATCTACTTACAATTTAACCTTAAAATTATATTTTTTTAAATCATTTATTCAATTCAAACTCAAACTCAGAACTCAAACTCAAAATCATTTATTCAAACTTGGCTGCAAAACAGCACTTTCTGAACGTCAAGAACTGAAGTTAGAATTTAAAGTCACATACTAAACTCTATAATTATTTTCAGCACTTCGACTGTCGGAACCACGTCCGAGTCATCCAACCTATGGGAGATGGGTCTCGCCTCTACGTTTGCGGGACCAATGCACACAGCCCAAAGGATTGGGTCTTATATGTAAGTAATTAAAACCATTTAATGAGCTTTCAAATTTATACAATCGTATTTGAATTTTTTACTTTATCCTACACAGCAAATTCAATGTCGTAATAGTCGTACCCCCGAAAATGCTAAAAAAAGTATATTTCTAATACATGTTTGGTGTTTTTAACAGTTTATGAGACAAGAAGCTAAATATAACAATCAAACACAAATGCAATGCTTATCTTTAAGAACTCTATTCTAACGTCCCAGCTATAGTGGAATTAAAAAGAGATGTAGGCACGGTGTACACTGGAGGTATAACCAACATGTTTTACTAACATACATAGTTTTTCTTTAGCAATCAACACCCGCATAAATTACCATCAAAAACAATCATCTACTAATTTGGTGGTAACTGGTTACTTGAAACTTAATCTGCCTTCCTACGCATTAAAAGCCAAATGATGGCCGCAAACTATGACGTCCTCCTACAATAGCCCACACTTAATGGCTACTCGGAATCAGTGGGTAGAAAAAGGCACAAATATTCTTCTATTTACTGTTTTCACCCTTTTTAGCTATTTCTATCAATGGTCAAGATTGTATATAACAAATAATATGTTTTCTTAATCCATCTGGGAACAAAATGTAACGTGAACGAAAGTGAACCTTTACCTGACCTGGGAATTAACATGGGGGTCAAAATAAACCTTTTCTGGGCCTTCTGTGGTGTACAAAAGTAGCTATGTATGGTTTATCCGGTCCGGGAATATACGTAGTTTTACTTATTTATTTACTTCTTTATTCATGTACGTACGTAATGTAATACATATCAGCGAAAGGTCAACTTAATTCCACGTGTATTTTTTCTATTCTTATCTTACTGAAACGAAAAGTTTATCCCATAAAAACATAAAAAAATAAATTATTTTTTTTCATAAATCTGTTTTACTGATTCCAAATTAGAATAAAAGGTTACATTCATTTTAGATCAAAATACGGTTTTAATTAATATAAACAGCTAAACAGCTAAACAGTGCTCAAGTCCTTACATTTTGCGACACTACCAGCACACATCTAGAGAACAAAATCTCTATTCTAACGCAGACAAGTGTAAAATAAACAAGGAGACGCGACTATTTTATGCGACGATTTCCATTACATGGGCAACACGGGTATCTCAGCGCGCACTCTCCACATGCGATGCAACGAAATGCGAGCTATTATCTAAAGACCCACCCCACTCGAGCTGATCCCGACATGAGCCTTGGACAACAGCCAGCGATGCAACAGATCTCCAACAGGTCCCCAACATATTTATGTTACAGATAAAAGCGACACTATTCAATGATAAATTATTCACTTGTCAGCAGCAATTGTTTTACATTGAATTTCTAAACAAATTTAATTTAAATTAAAAGGTTAGTACACTTTGTACCTAGATGAAGCCAAATCCTTTACATTCTCCAAGACTCGCAATTTTCCTAACATTGTACAGTGATGCTCTTTAAATTTCTATTTCTCTCGTTTATAGCGACGACAAACTCAACGAGACGGTATTAAGCGTCCATTCTACATGCAGCTGGATGCATCCAGTACATAACGCACTTCCTCGGTAGTAGGAACCGCGACAAATTTCACGGGTAGCGAGTCCAAATGATGCCGTAACGTGAACGTAGATTTTCACGACGTCAGAAATTTCTAACCGAACGCCTTCAGATCCCATCCACTGACGAGTTTTAACTTCAAAGAATTTTCCGTAGTCGAAATACTAAATAAAATTGGCAAGGAGGTGCGGCCACTTTAGATTTATTATTTATTAGGCACTTATAGTGTGACCAGCGTCAAGCCGTCCAAATGGATGCCATTTGAGACCCCGCGATGGCATGATAAGTGGAGTTATTTTCATGATAATAATTTTAAAAAGTCCTAAAACCAACTTTCCACAATAGGTATCGAAAGCAGACCGCAATAAATTTCAGTGTGGCCTGTTCACCTCTCACTTTCCCTGCTCTTGACTTTCATATAATTTTATGATGTATTGGCGGTCGTTTTGACCCTTCACACATTTTATAGCAATTCTGTTACTGTAGAGTTTGGGTCTAATGGGTGCATACAAAAATGTGAAAATGGAATTATAATAATATTCAGATTGAAGATATTTTTTCATGAATTATTCTGAAATCAGTTCAATAACACTACATTTGTATGGTACAATTGGACTACGTAAATTGTCGTACCTTAAAGGTACCTGAAAAAAAAAGCTGTAAAAAATTATTAAAACAACGGATAAATAATATCAACTACTTCTATTTATTCATCTTAACTTTATTATCTTCCAACATAATGTAACTGAAAAATATAACACTTATCGAACATTTATCTGTTCCCTGTCCCACCATAAAGATAAATCATACAAGTCGAAAATTCGCACTAATAGGAAGCCAAAAATTGAAAATATATCATCTATACGTTCGTAGGGAGGGGGCACGAGACCGCGTTGATCCCGTTCGTCGGGACTCTTTTGTACAGAGCACTGTCAAAACAGAGATAGTTGCGCATTTAAATATCACTGGATATTAATTCCCTTTGAAAATTGATTTAATTAACTGCTAGATTGGTTAGGAGCTCATTGATATTTATTCAAACGATTACACCACTCTTTTTTGTATTTTGTCTGTAAAAACGGAACGGAATGTGTTATAGTTGCAATTTTCGGTTATTTTTAGACACACCATAAGCAAACAATTTCAAAACTTAGGAACGTTTAACGTTTACCGGTTGTAAAGTTCCACTCTTTTAGTGTATCCTACACATAATATACCGTAAATAAAAATAGAGAAATAAAAAGAACTGAAACCTACACTACAACACAACGCTACCACAGAGCAATAAATAAAATAAATACAAAGTGCAAAGTCGCGCGTTATCTGCACTATGAGTAATGTTTCCCTCCTCTTAGGGCGCGTCAGTTTCAAAAATTGAGTGAAATCACATGTACGCGATTGATAGGGCGAATGCGACTTGCGGAGACGCATGAGCGAAATCGACCGAACGATTCATATTTGCTGCAACCACCAATTTATATCTATTCTGTTACAAATAGCTGTAGCCGATTGGACGGGTATTGGAAACAAATGACGCGGTAGTTTGTTTGTAGTGGTATTGCTGCCTTTTTTTTCAATATTGTGGCTATGGGGGAAAATTGGGATTGGGATTATAGCATTTGGATAAAGTTTCATCAGTATTTTTTCCTTTAAATAATAATATTATTATATAGTTCGTAAAATATTTGTTATTTAAAAAATAAAAAATTGAAATAAAAAAAAACTAGATTCTGTTCTGTTTATAGTTTAAGCAATGATAGCAAATCGATAGTTATAGCAACATATAAAATTAGTTTTAACGTGAATAACTTTACTTCGTATTTTAAAAATAAAATCAAACAATGTATCCTAAAATCATTTTGGTAAACCATGGAACAGTTTAACGTTTATTTATAAAACACTCGTTACAAGAAGCTTTATGATGATTACATTACATTTTTCCACTTCATTTGGTAACTGTGACGAAAAAACAGAATCACAATTTCATTTTAAATGGGCACAATCAATAAGCTGGGCTTATCGCATTTTTTACGAGATAAATTCGATGTGTTTTAAATCTGCTATTAGGTACGTACAAATGGGTGTATTGTCGGAACAGGTAACAAACGGCTCGCACTTTTATTTTTCGTCTGATCACACTTGTTCTTTTAGCGCCGGTGTTGCCAACGGGCGCTCTAAATTGTCTTTGTGTCTCATTCTTTGTGCTCATAAGGTTCCAACGTTATTGTTGTTAGATTTATTGGGTTTTATAATTACTTGCTTCACTCTTGCCTTGTAGGCAGCGTTCTTTTATTCGGTATTTTCAAGCTGTTATTTCAAATTATAAAAGTGAGTATAAGACAGTATTTAAAACTGGTTTTCCTTAAGATATTTATTTCATGCAAATTTTCTACAATAGTTACTCTCTCTTCTCTTGGGTTGAATTCCAATAACTGAAATATTAGAATGTAGTTACGGGTTAAATTGGTTCGACAGAGTAGTGACCATATTTCGTGCTAAGGGTTACGAATTCGATTTCCGCAAGGGGATAAACATTTTGTATACAACTGTACCTAATTCGTATTTGTGATTTATGGGGCTAAAAGTACCTCTAAAATACTGGATAACGGTCAATGTAATACGGTCTTGTGATAAAGGTACAGATGCCAGCACATGAAGCTATCCGAAACTGACAATTTTTTCCAATCAACTTTGAACCGCACATCTTAACACGTGAATCGAATCCGGGACCCTCGGCTCAGCAGTTCGGCGTGGTTACCATGTCAACGGGGTCGTCATTTTATGCTAGAGCGATAAAGTTAAAACTAGAGTTTGACACATTGTATTAGCTTGATATGATGGCGTCTATAGACCTAAAATTATATAGGCTAGCATTTATAGCTGACGTAATAAGTGAAAGATGTCCCCGCATAAAAAAACGACAATACCCCACAAAAGCTGAACTAGCAAAACTTGTGTCCTAAAATAAGTTGGGCCAAGTTTCCAGTGTTGTTTACTCGAAACTTTACCGCGAACACAAACTAGGGGAGGTTTTCGTACGGACCTTTACAACTTTTGTACACATCCCCGTAGTTATCATAAGGGTTTCGTGTTGATCTAAAAAGTTTTGCCTCCGATTCCACTCGATTAGGTTTTTTTTCATTCACTTTTTTATTCTGTGGCAATCTTTAGTTTGTGGAATTTTGAGTGGCTAAGGGCTAGGCTTGCTAAATGGTGTGTGATAATCTGTCATAGATTAGGCATAGATTTAGTTTTTATTTTATTGCAATCAATTAGAAGTATATTATTACTTTATTTTACAAAACCACACTACAAAACTAAAAATACCAATTAGTATTACACGGTGAAACTAAATTCACTTTAAAGAAAATTCTATACCCATAACTTGCTATAAAGAACAGCGATTTATGCCGTAAAATAAAAGCATAAATACAGTGTATTATCGCTAGCTTAAAACTCGATAGAAACTATCGCGAAACAACCCACACATTGAATAATAGATTCTAAAAGTGTACAATAAATAGCCTAGGATGCTTGATAAGTGGCGGGCCCGTATTAGGCACACTGCCGACGCGAACAAACCTGCTATTATACTCAAATTACACTTCGTATATTTATACTACACAAGAATTACAAAGACAAAGCTACGTATTCAACATTTCACTACCACGAATTGCATTATTATTGCCCCACAACAATGCTATGACTCACTATTAAAGTACAAACTATTTATTGTTACCCGTCGCATAAAGCTCAATCAAAATTTTCAGTGTCATTTCCCTCTTTTCAACACAATTATTCATGCCGATAGATCAACAAGCTTTTGCGTCATCATACAATCATGTTTATGGCATAATAATGGTGCAAATTCAACTCCCGCGCCGCATCGCTGAGTGCACTTCGGAAAATCACTTTATAATCTATGCAACGCTGCATTCGGCTGAACACCGACGCCGCATAACCATTTTTGTGCATTACATGAATGCAGCTGGCCGTAAAATTTTATACAAACAACTTTGAAACTAAGTGTACTTATTTTGAATGTGGAAATTGACTTAGTTCCGAAGTGTGTATTTGTATTAGCGTACGATGAACGGTTACAGCTTGTTTGTTGCTGCGGTTTGGAATTTCCTTAATAAATTTCAAGTTTCGTGTTGTGTGCTGAAAAGCTTCAGCTTAAATCTTCAGTCACTACTACTATACCTACTTGCAGAAAAATACATTTTCTAAAAGGCAAAGAGGAAGCCAATTTTTATTTTCATTCAAGCCTGCACTTTACACATGTCAAAATCAATTATTAATTCGAAATCTACTCTTCTATAGCTAATAATCCAAACGTGCATAGTTAGACAAATTGATTTTCACGGAACTGGTCCTTTAAGCCTAAATTTTTAATACGTACCAACTTACCCGAGTCTATAATTTGTGACGTCAAGCCTTCGACTGTATGTATGTTCAGTCAATTAAATGTTCGTAACTATTGTCTTCCCTTCCACGTTTCGTGAGGGGCAAATTTATTTGAAATCTGTCATACTGTCTGGTTTGACTGGCATGTTTGTATCTTGAAGACATTTTACGATACTGTAATTATTTACTCAGAACTGTTACCCACTCCAACATAGTTGGCTAAATGCTAGACAGAGGACTGTTACTAGGTACAATTTTAGTTCCTATTATTAAATGTACCGGCCCTCAGTGAATTAAGTCTGAATATTTAATTCGAGTTCCTCAGATGGAGAATTTTTATTTATGTCTGTAATCAAAAGCAATTCACTTGTGACTTAGTAATGAAGCAAGGTTCATAAATGCTGAGTACCTACATTCTGTGTTATTATAAATAACAATAATGCTCTACTAGAATTTTATCTTTCTTTGATTGCGTTTCTGTTGGATTTTTAATAAAAGTAAATGGAATATTTTCTCAAAAAGCAGAAAGTTATCGATACAAAAATGTTTTAAGATTTATTCGAACAAGCAGAAATTGCGTTCGAAATTTCAAATAAAATACGTTATTCAAACGATTTTGTCATTCACAAGCATTTTGTCTCGTATGACGTGAAATGAATAGGTTTTTTATTGATCTAAAAGCCATAGTCGTATTTCACGGGGCGCACTAGTGCACAGGTGCAATAGCTATCTCATTCCGAATTAGTATCCAATACCGCGTGTACTTTACGATTGCCTACGTCTGCCGCTTTGTAAGTTCTACGTTTTAATGCTATTTTGTTCTGTCGTGTTAGCTTTGGTATTTTGTAACTCTTTCTTTATTTTATCTTAGGGAGCAAAAAACATATTGGTGTTAGAGTGATATGTATATATAGAATTACAAGAAGGTATATTTTACAGTAACAGTCTCTGAGAAATTGACTTTAAACTTGAAAATTGTTCCGAAAAATCTTGTTTCTAAGAATTTTCGTATTCACAGATAAATAAGTAATCTGCACATGCCACTATCATCCTTATGCGGGAAGCCGAAGTTTTCCTCTTTTCACGTAAACTCCGCTTATTTCTATTTCAAGCTTGCGAAATGTGTTCAGTCTCTGTGAGTAATATGCGGCTAGCAAACTTCAAGTCTCACTTGGGTATTTTGACTGGGCACATTGCCTACGTTTTGTCTTTAAACTATTTTTGGAAAATGTACCAAAAATGTATATTATTATAATATATCATGTCACTGCATTCTCGATTGCGAATTAACATTAACTTCCTATATAAATGATAATTAAATAAATAATATCATATAAATTAATACATTAATCTTATATACATAGGATGCTTGTTGACATGTGACGTCAAAATTAAGCATCTATGTTAAGATTACAGCCACTCATACCCACTTTAACTACTCGCTCCTAAAATACAAATTAAGCCTACTCCAATTTAATTAAGATTAATTGAGAATAAAGTCGGTTTATATTAATATTTGTACAAATGCTCCACATTTGTTATATCAAGAGCAATATGTCGTTATAAATTCAGATCATCCCCACAGGTTATTAACTGATAGTGACGTGGTTGTCAAAACTTTGCCTCCCCCACAATCTCGTACAATCCCGAGATCCCTTATGCGTTTGAAAGTTACTCCTTCCAATACACGCACTGACAAAGACAACTTTAGTAATGTATGTCGCAACACGTAACATATTCAAAACTTGTATAATTATTGACTAAACACGTAACTAGTTATTATCAAGAGTTACGAGGGCTTCCATTCCACTATATTCATTTTCTATCAAAGCCATTTCTAGATTAATACTGCTTTAAGTTTGACAGTTGGAACTTTGACGTAATACTGTTTAATCACATAAGTAATCCCTTTTCTGTTATTTGTGTAATTACACCGACTAAATTACTTTTGTCCTCCCTTATTACATGATTATGTAAGACTCAATATGCGTAGTTAATCGGCCAATCAACTAAATTTATGCTATTAGACTTCCTTAATTGGAACATACATCACGTCAAAATCAGGTCACATAGAAATATCGTATACGCATATTTATAGTTAATACGATGCTATAACTTTTGAATACAGAATTTCATTCAAGAAATTTAAAAACCGAAACATAGTGACATCCATTTTCTTGTATAAATATTCACACATTACCTATCGTGAACAAACTCGTAGTGAATGTCTCGAAAGTTTCCCGTAGGATATTACGTAGGCAACGTATGTATTCACATTGTATCGGGAAGCCATTGTCGTGTATCATGCGACCGCGTATCTGTAGGTGCCAACTATTCTCTTCACTAGATACCGTGTTTTACTGTGTAACGTTGTAAACTTTTAAACACTTGTATCGCATGTCAATGAAGTTTGACGTAGTTTTGTATCGGGAGTAGTTTGGGTATGGACGTTAAAATTAGTAATTTTCATCAGTTTCATTACAAAGAAATTATATCTTAGTCAATATTAATGGTTAAAATTAAACACTCCTTAGATATTATTTAAAATCAAACGTATGTAAAAGCTTGTTTATCACTTTATCTATAAACACATGTTTTTAAGCAAAATGAGATTTTTACCTAAAAAAAAAAGGTACGTTTGAGTTAAAAATCTTATTTTGCTTAAAAACGTGTGTTTATAGATAAAGTGATTATAATTCACATACAATAGAAATAACAAAACGGAATGCATGCTTCTTTAATGAATTTATATTTGCTGCTTTTTTATGTTTTATTCGAATGAAATTACTTACTACAAATCTATACCGAGTACTCAAACTATTTTGGTATCTTAATGGGTAATATTAAAATAACAACTTAGACAGTTCAAAATATCTAGCCCGACTTGGATAAGAATATTGACTAAGACAATCCTCTGATTGGATCAGTAAAGTTTATTGTACGTATTTTGACAAATACAATGAGCAAAGTATTAACATTTCTACGAATGCACAACCCTTTTAAACATTATATACAGTCTAGACACGAAGTAAACATCACTATCTACGTTGAACGAAACATTAATATCTTTGGGACGAACATTAAATATAATATCTTTAACAAAAATAGATTGCTATCATAAATTCAAAGACAAAATCTCGCCTCCGAAGTTTCAATTCGCATCATTAGACCGTCAACGTTTCATTCTGTGAATGAAAAGCCTTCTAGATGCTAATTTGGTGGGCAAACAAAAGCTAAGGCCTAATGAGGGACGCTTGCGGGTCCGTAGACAAACTTTCTTATTCAACCGAAGGGAGGCCGCGGGCCCTTCCGCCCGGACCATTTGCTTGTTTATCCTGGACTTAGGATCGCGCTTCGATGCTGAAAAGGAAAATAATGTCGTAAAGAGCTTCAGAGTTTGGTGCAAAGTTCCCGGTGTGTTCAACTCGTTAAGGCTTTGTCTTTTATCGTCACAGGAGACACCATAGAGTTGTACCAGCTTGCATATAAGGAGCAAATTTTCGAAAACTGTACCTTCCTAAAATACAAATATGTAATTGATTAATTCGTTTCTTTCTCTCGTAGATTATGTAGGTAATGAATAGAATATATCACAATAGCTGATATTTTTTTAACGTTAGTAGTGTCCAAAATATTGACACCCTTAGTGAAATTTTCTAACCATTCATGGAACGCTAGGTGTATGTCTTGACATATAATTTACAACATACATGGCCATTACAACAAGATACCACCAACTGGATTAAACATAGCCTTAAGCTAACTTAACTACAGATAAATAAAGGGTGATTTATAACAAACATTATTATTAAACACGATTTACGCATGTCCGGTTTAAATAACGTGTAAATACAAATGGTTTTCCGATAAAAGTCAGAATACAAGTAAGGAACGAGGAAAATCTTACCCCCGGGCGGTCGGGCCGGCACGTCTTCGCATGCCTAATTTAATCCTCAGCTTATTGAAATAAAAACGACATAGGTTTTCGACAGGTGCCGCGGGCGACGAGGCCGCGGGGGAGAGGCGGGTCACAGGTGGCCCCGATGGTCGCAGCGTCGTTAAAATTTACATAAAGTCTCAATCCACCACTACGGGCGCCGCTGCCCACCCCACGTTTATGCTACATTTAGTAATTTTATGATAATTTCGAAAACCGTACCGCCACCCATCGCATTATACTAATAGAGGAATTCTCCGGAGCATCGTGCAACGCCGAAAAATTTCGACCGCCTTCAAAATAATAAGTTTCGGTTAATAAATCGCGTTCAGCGCGAAACGCACATAAATTTTTGGAAAAATTAATAGCAGATGTGTTGTTGAGTTGCACGGGGGACGAGCCGGGGGCGGTCGACTGGCCACTGCGCTGTTACTGACTTTGAAACGCATAAATTCGGTCGTTACGTTTTGTTTTTTAGATATAAATATATTTTTGATTAATGGCGCATAAAATCGAAACGTTCACGCGTGGAAATTTTAATATTTTTGGAAACTTTTTATTCACCCTCTACAAACATCCCTACTTTGGTGTTTCGGAAATTGGGGTGTTTGGAAGCTTTAATTAACGTGTTTACCAAAACGCACACCCTTATGCACAAACAATTGTGGAGATAGGTACTTTATACGCAGTTTAAATCAGAGGGGTATTAGTAGCGAAATAATTACACTTTCAAAATGAAAATTACATCGGTAAGGTTAAGTAGAGTTACGATTTAATAACAATGTTATGCCGACTGTGAAACTCCACTTTATTACGCTATATGATATAAAAGCACCTGTTTCAGTGCGTAACTTACTATATTACATAGCAAAGCAGAAATGCTACGTAATACAATAAACTCGGTTATTACTTTGATTGCATACAACTGTACGCAATTCGAAAAAATTATTATGCTCAAAGTGGCCATTTTAGACGATAATCTTGCTTTGTTACAGTCCAACTTGACGCACCTGCCGCGTCACGAGTACGTGCCAGGCATCGGCATGGGCGTCGCCAAGTGTCCCTACGACCCTGCCGACAACTCAACGGCTCTGTGGGTGGAGCGAGGCAACCCTGGAAGCTTACCTGCCCTCTACTCCGGCACTAATGCAGAGTTCACCAAAGCGGATACCGTCATCTTCAGAACGGATCTCCATAACTTGACGACGGGGCGACGCGAGTTTGCCTTTAAGAGGACCCTGAAATATGACTCGAAGTGGCTTGACAGTGAGTGTTGTCGTTTTTCTTTACACTTAATATAATACGACAAAGGGACTGCAATTTCGTCATAATATTCCATGTAATGACATTTTGTGCTAGTTTATTTTCAATTTAGTGTTTTGTTGAGTAGGGCTAGTTAGTTATTTTCAGAACTTATTATGATCTAGATTGTCGGTAAGCACAGTAATAAACCGTAAATGAAATATTTTTTACTATACATACATACATACATATTTTATAACAATTGGCCATTTGAAATTGTGGGCCAACATTTTTACCACCATAAAAAATGGTAGTACGTAATCAATCGCTACTATTGTTTCTAGGCTAACGACTAATGAGTTATACCGAATACAACTTTAACTTCTAGGTAGGAGTTTGGCATTTTCTGGTTGAATGACTCACACTGACACAATCAAGCGAATCAAAAGCGATATCGAAATTAAATCAATATCGAAACGATCGCGATCATTGCTGGCCAACAATGGTCAGGTATCCATTAGGTTGAAAGCGAGCCGGTAATAATACGGACAAATGTTACAATTATCGATGCTTAAACGACTTATAGTGCTTTTACACCAGCGGATTTTCTGCAAGGTTTTTTAAGCGCGACAAAAAACTGGTCGCCTGTTTTCGAACTGGTGACTATCAATTTGTTTGCTGTAGCGCGTATGCGTGCGACGCTGCCCGTACGATACTATCGGAAAAAGCAAGCGAAAGATCGGCTAGTGTGAAAACGCTGTTACACTGGAATTGGCCTGTTTGTGATTAAACAGTCGAAATTTAACTGTTTTGGTTCTAACGAGCGTCGATGTCTCGCGGTTTTACGCGTGGGCTATTCTCAATAGCAACACACATATTTTTGTTGATTGTTCTGTGTTCGTGCTTGGCAATGTAATTATACAATTACGATGTTAAAAGTCAATATGTTTTGTATTGTTTGAAGTGTCAATATGTTTACGCATAAATAACAAAATTATGCATTTAATTGGATATTTTACGTAAATATTTTTCAATGATACTAGCGGCCCGGTACGTGCTTCGCTACGTATAAAGTGAAATAAAATAAACAAATCGGAACATCAAATTCATTTATTTAATCAAAAAAATATTTTATTTAAAATCGAAATCAATTGCTAGCTATTTACAACACACTTAATCCAAAACATTTGGATAAACAATATTTTTTGTTTTTCCATTTTGAGCATAAATAAACAAACGGCTGGGGGTACCGACTCTGGAACAGGCAACATATAACTGGCCATGTGAAAAACAATGTTCCTCCAAATTCACACCACAAACGTGAAGTGTTTGACCTTGGGCCTTGTTGATGGACATCGCAAATGATAAACGCACAGGATATTGTAAACGTTTGAACTCAAAAGGCATATCAGTTGGAATCATAGGTATACGCGGTATCAAAACAACTTCTCCTTTTGATTTACCAGTTAAGATCGTAGCTTCAATCAAATTTGGCAATAACTTTTTCACTGCCAATCTGGTTCCGTTACACAGTTTTGGTGGATTAATATTTCGCAATAATATAATCGAAGAACCAACTTTCAGATTCAAGCAATGCGGTGGCATACCAGCCGGCTCCAATGAATTTAAAAATTCAATTGGATAATTCATTGCCTCATCTTGATTCATAACACTGTCAATTGATTTATATTTCGTGACTACGCCTGGCAGTTTCGCTTGAATTTGAAAATTAATTGCATTGACATGAATGTTTTTCGGTGCTAAAATGGCGCGTTCTGTCAACCAATCATGATTTCTGTAATTCTGAACAATATTCGGAAAAACACATTCAATCAATTCATCTATCGATTGCGCAATTGTACAAAAATTGTTCGGTACAGCGATCAATCCGTTGGTTCTGTCGATTTGTATTTTGCCGTCACCAATTTCTAACAATTGTTTTGAGAACTCATGGGCAGCTGGATCATTTTGTAGGTGAACACGCATATTAATGTTTAGTGTCAATTTTTGTAGATATCTCCAAAGAACTGATGACTTCAAGCAGGCATTTATTTCATCAGCAGGAGTTGATCGAGGAATGACAGGCAATGTTTGACGAAAATCCCAAATCTGGCCCTGAATCTGTAACATGTATACAATTTTAGGTAAATCTTATATCAGTTTTTTTTTAAATATACTTTATGCTTCAGATTGATACAAACATGGAATAATCCTGTTGAAGTATTTACCTTAAACGTCGGCATAAAATTATCTCTAATAATTTTAGTTGCACCAAAAGAAGTCATTTGAAATGCCGAATTGTATTGTTGAATATGACTCAGAAAGTGCTTCGACGCTTGCGATGTCCCAAAAATAAATGAATACAATGGTTCGGGTGGAGTTTCTAATGCTGGCAATCTCACTTTGCCATTAGCACAACACATGCCGGGTGTTTCACCTCGAAAGTTAGCCGCATCACAATGTGGACA
The DNA here is from genome assembly GCA_958496145.1 of Heliothis peltigera. Lineage (NCBI taxonomy): Eukaryota > Metazoa > Arthropoda > Insecta > Lepidoptera > Noctuidae > Heliothis > Heliothis peltigera. The sequence continues at coordinate 6,608,712 of OY292333.1, forward strand.
TATTGCGTCCATCATTCCAATGTATCCATACATACTATAATCAATCTGACTGTTGTAATTAAAAGCAGCACGCATCATTTCAGCCAAAACAGCACGACGTATTCGTGATGGCCGTGCAAGATTCAGTACAGGTACTGGGTTAACAAATCTATTGCGTGCATTACGTTCACGCTGCGATGCATTAGCTTGTGCGCGTTCATCTGCAGTCTGTGATCGTCTTAGTAATGCCACATCATTTGCATTACGCGTTCGCCGACCTATATTTGCTCGTCTGGCTGGTGGCATTTTTCCCGTATGCACATATGTTTTCGCTTAAAAATCGAAAAAAAAAATTAGAACAAAAAAAAAAACAAATTCCCAAGAAGCTGTCGCATATGATGCCATGTGAAATCATATACGGCAACTTAGAAAAGTATACATAAATTCAGGACTCACCGTTTGTATGAATGCACTGCAAATGCAATTATGTGAAAAGAAATTTATCGCTGATAATATGATTTAATCAAACCACGTCCAAAATGAATTGACGGCATGAATGACATAACAACGTGCTTGTCCTGTCAACAAAACTTCAAAAAAGTTTCTGTGAAAAAAGTTTCTATTGAATTCATTTATTACAAAAAATGTGACAAATGAGGAACCGCTCGACCGATTTTGTGCAAACTTCACATAAACCATCTACTAAATATGCCGACCAAATCCTAAGCATTTGGTTTGGATAAGTGAGCCCGTTCTTGAGTTATGGAATTACAACGAAAAGTGGCATTGATTTTTATATATATAGATATTCTTGACTGATCGGATGATTAAATGGCTTCTGTTTTTATTTTACTTATCCAGTGAATTAGTAGTTAACTTAATTATAATGAAATTAAAACTTCAATTACTTAGTCACTATTCCTTCGGAATTATTTAAAAGCAGAATCTTATTACTACTTTTAAGAGTCTTCAAAGTACCTAGGTATGTTAGGTTTCGTTTACAGCCTAAACTAATGCAGCTAAGTACCAGTGTCTTACATGGAGCTACGGTCTATTTGACCTCATCAACCCAGTTACCTAGGCAACCCGATACTTCTTGGTAAGACTGATTGTCAAGCTTTTTGGCTAGCCATTGCCACTAGTATTATTTAAAGATATACAACATTGGACTAACAGCGTCTGGGTGATAACTTGTATTTAATAATAAGGTTCTGTAACTAAATAAAAATTTAAACAATAATTCCAATATAAACATTTACAGAGACACCTTAAAAATAAAGGTTTTATTTGTTCTGATTTAAATGCGAAATTATTATTGGAACAATTGGGACGAGACCCTTTTAGCCGTTAATTTGCGTGGCACGGTAGTAGCGAAATAGAAATTACGCTTGTGTACAAATTTGCCTAATTTCCGTTAATATTGCTCTGTTCATTACACTCGGCCCTTTATTGCTAACGTTTCGAACGCCACTAACAGTTAATTATATTCATTTAATTTTCATTTGTACGGAACCCTTTTTAGTATTCATCCTACTCGTAAGTTGCGTTTTGAATTCATCCTTTTTTGTTTCAATTGGCATAAATTGTTGTTTTGCTTGATAAATGCGTAATAGAAAATGATTTCTCTTTATTATTTGGTTCATATACTTTTAATCAATCAATATACAAAAAGAAAGTTTCTTTAATAATACAATATCTTTACAAATCGATTCCCATTTATGTGGATAGTCCATCAAATAGGTACTTCAACTTTTATAAAGTTTTGCTATTGATCTCATATATACGTATATTCTTAAATTTTATGTGACAGTCATAATTCTTAATAATATCACGTACATCAACTGCATCAAAGGAGGGTTTATCGCCACTATTAATTAAATGAAGCCAAATTTATGAGCGTAATAACTTTTAAAGTTCTGAAACCTTACTACTTATTAAAGTCTATATCTTAAGCTTAATGTTAACTGCCATTGTAGCGTATGCTGCGGATGATATTATTCAACAATTTGAATAGAGATATTGGGTGTAAGGCGCGCGTCCGTATTCCGTAATCCGCGCCACGTGGCCTTTTCATTATAGGACCAACAAATAAGCACTTATTAATGCTGGCTATAAACGTCCCGTGTGACATAATTGTCAACCACGGCTTCATCTAATATTTATTACATATCACATGGAATAACAGCAATTTGATACTGTGGTATTAACAGTGATTGTGGGAACGCACGCTTGCCAGAGTACACTAAAAACATTCACAATTTTACGAAATTCTTACACTGCGACGTGCTTGTAATTTGACTTAACAACTCTCTATTAAATGGGAATCATGATGTTTATTATTTATGAAAACTGATATCAAAGTGCCTTCCTTAGTTTAAAACTAGAGTAATTTCAAAGTGCTTTACTTCTATATGTTAATAACGATCAAGTTTTAAGTGACCAAAACTTTCCGAATCAATTTCTTTGGGCTATATTCGTGTTTATTAATCTGGTGTTATTTTTTTAGAGCCAAACTTCGTGGGGTCGTTCGACGTTGGGGACTATGTGCTCTTCTTCTTCCGTGAAACTGCTGTGGAGTACATCAACTGCGGGAAAGCCGTCTACTCGAGAGTAGCGCGAGTTTGCAAGAGGGATACCGGTGGCAAGAACATACTCAGTCAAAACTGGGCCACATACTTGAAAGCAAGACTGAACTGCAGTATACCTGGAGAGTTCCCCTTCTACTTCAATGAAATACGTGAGCATTTTATCAAATTATTATTATAAGTTTGTTACGAATCGGGATTTAAACAACGAACGTTTAGCCAAATAAATTATCTAACACTTCAATAGACTGATTCTGATCATTAACTTGAAATGAATACTACAAGAAAAACACCCAAAGAACAAATTATCAAATAGAGCTATCGAGCTACGTGTGCAGATAAAATATTACTCTACCATTTTGACTTGAGAACGTTGTCGAATTTCGACTTACCGTTCTTTACATTCAAAGCACACTAATATTGACTGTCAGTCCCGAGCAAACATTTTGAGTTCCAAATTCAAAGTGCATAGTACGATTTTACGAGAGTCTAGCCGATTCCGTTCTGCACTTGGGCACGGGACCTCCCAGACTGTGTTCATATAATATTAACGGCGGAGGTTCGCGCCGAGCCACGGTTTTTCACGCGGACCCACTACAGTCACTGAATAACTCATGAGAATGTAATAGGTACTCAAGTGTTCAATATTTGCTCTAGGTGTGTTTATTTACATGTTGTGCGAGCAATTAGGTTCGCACCATAGTTTGGCATCGGTGTTACGAATCGGGTCCAACAAAGGTACAATGGAAAGAATTCTGGCTATAAAGATTCCTTTGGTGTTCATTCTTCGTCAGCCATAAAATGTTGTGTCCCGAAATTGCTTATCTACACAATGATTTTCCTTATACAAAGAATAGAATGCTTATTTACGTTCAAATACTATTGACGGAGAAAAATCAGGATGTGTGCTTGAACAAATGTATGTTCAGTCTGCTAGTCACAAAGCACCTTGCAGTAACCAAAGTTTACAAATACAATACTATAAATTGTTAGCCAAACTGTTGCAACTTCACCATGGATACATTGTGGGTCCACAATTATAACAGTTTGATAGTAAACCAAAGTTTGAACAACTAAGAACAGATTAGACATCATGACGGGGCGCTTGATAAATTTTAGCTTTACTCGTCCAATAGTTTGAGATTCAATTTAAATTTAAATTACTTTTATAGCCCTCTTTGATATTTTACACCTGAGTTGATTATAAATTCTGTAAAAATACAACTTCGAAATTAAATCTCTTCTTGTAAATCCAGTTTAATCTTGCATAAAGATAAAATAAATAATTGTAAAGTTTATCTTAGGTATCTGCTTTCTAAATTTACATTTAGAAATTTAATTTTTGAACGTTTTAATCAATTTAATTTATTAATTATAAGAGTAATCCTTATCTAAGTAAATCTATATTAAAATTTTAAATATTCTTTGTAATAAATCATATAATATTGATATTAAGTAAGGTACTACAATATTTAAGTTTCACCTTTTATTCAGATGTTAAGAGTTATAACGCTTACTGATATCTGTCTGTCGAGCTTCATGCCAAAATTGCTGAACGGATTCATATTAAATTGATTTGAAACACAGAAAGTGTAGAGCCTTAGAAAGGACATGGGCTTTTACTTTTACCTCGTTTTGCGGATAGTAGATAGTAGAACGCCGGGAACAGCTCATTAATACATAAAATGACCGCTGAAAAAAAGAGTTATAGAAAATTTAGAACTTTGACATAATGGAGGATCTTGTTTTATTTTCTGCAACACCTATATAAATGATAAAAAATATGTATAATTCTAAAGACTCTTAAAACAGTCTAATCTATATAATCTTTTTTTATCCATCAGAGAGCATCTACAAAGTACCCGGTGACGACAGTCGTTTCTACGGCGTGTTTACGACTGCGTCTACAGGACTTATGGGGTCCGCCATCTGCACGTTCACCATCGGCGATATCCAGAAAGCGTTTGAAGGAAAATTCAAGGAGCAAGCGTCATCCAGCTCGGCGTGGTTACCTGTCATAAGCAGTAAGGTTCCAGAACCGAGACCTGGGACCTGTGTCAATGATACCTCCTCTTTGCCTGATACAGTGCTCAATTTTATAAGGTGAGTCCTTTTTTGCTGTTTTATGAAAGGATATATGTAGGTTTTGTAATTTTTATTTTATTCTATTGGGTTGAGACAACAAACAGCTACATTATAAATAGCGTACATAGGCATTATAAACAAAATTGAAGTAACAATGCAGCCAAAACGTTATAAACAAATTAACAATAAACATAGAAACGTGAATTTTATGACCTTACTCAAAAAAACATGGTATTATTGAACATCAGTTTATGAGACTCTAGAGATAGGTTCAACATTTTATTGACTTCTTTACCCAAACTAATAATATGTGCCTACGCTATAGTTATAGTTTATGACGATATTATTTTTGCCACATCTATCAATTCAGCATACACTTACATCATTATTGGAATTCGCAATGCATTGTTCAATTTATTCATTCCAAAAAGCCAGTACAGCAGAGAATTAATTTATTTAAAAAACGGCCGAGCACCCGGATACGCAAAAAGAACAAAAGGCGAGACTGTCGTTATTGTAACAGGCGCGCCGGACGTAAACAAAGTAGAAAATCGTCACTTAAAAACGCGACACACGATCCGAGGTCTCTAGCGATTCCAGAATTCCACGCTCATTGAAATCCACAGGCACTTTTATCTGGCGACACGTCCTGTTAATTATCCGACGCTCTCACCCCGAGAGCGTTCAATTATTATTTTTTCCCGCTTTTCCATGATCCTCATGTGGAAACGTTGAGATTTTAACACTTCACCTGAACCAGTCTGCTGAAAATAGTATAACATTTTTTATTCATAACGAGAGGAGGTTTTAATTAAATGAATGGTATTTTGTTGTTGGCGACGAAGCAAATGTTGTATTGTGCGACAGTCGTGCCCGCGACATTATCGTCGCTTGCGATTGTCGCCGTCGCAACCTTACTGTTATCGACACGTTTAATAATGTTTCCGACGTTACGCTCCGTTGACTTTTCCTTTATTGGACATCTTTATACGCTGCATTGTTTCTGAATAAACACATTTCTGACTATAGAACTCATTTCAATGGTGACACTTCATTGTACTCGCAAAACATGGTGTTTTAAATATGAATTTACATTTATTATGACCAACGTACTATTCATTCTTTGCCAGACTACTTTTATGAATCACAAATCCTAATATTAGCAAAAGACATTTTTTTATTGTACATATTTCAGCAGCTGCCCAAAAGTATAAAAAAGTACTAAAATCGGATCTTATTCAATAAAATTAGAGCAATCAGTCGCACCTGAGTGTTGTTTAACCGATTCTTATATGAGCTAAATATTGCTATCATGTACCATTTCGTTGTATTGCTATTAAAATAGACGAAAACAATAATCAGTTTGCGAAAATTCTATAAAGAGTATAACAATATAAAAGACTGCTTTACGTAACTGAACAAAAAAGAGTTCGTAATAACGATTAAAGATTGTCCAATAATTCTATGATCCGTATCTGATATAATTTTTATTGACTTATCAAACGACGTAAGCTTAAGCAACCCCCTATATTATGGTTTCTTCAACAGATCTCACCCACTAATGGACAGCGCAGTGTCCCACGAGAACGAAAAGCCGATATACTACAAACGTGATCTGTTCTTCACGAGGCTCGTGGTGGACAAAGTCAAGGTCGACATGATGGGGCATCAGCTCGAGTACACAGTCTACTATGCTGGCACCAGTAAGTAAACATTACTTTGATTTATAAATTAGGAAACTTCATATAATAATTATAATATTTTCGTAGTATAAATTTTTCACTACTTGTGCTTTGAATAAGGAAATTTTATAAAAGAAAATTCCATCTCTCATATTAATACGTTTTAGGTAACACGAAAAGATGTCGTTCCTCATCTACACTCGTGTGTAGTGGGGACCACATCTACCTCCTACATAGAAAATATTATAATCTTTTAGCCATCTTTTATGACATAAAAAGAGGCCCCAATTCATATCCACGAACCAAAAGTAAACTCTGTACATGTTTGAACTCATAAAACATCCCATGCATGCAAATACTCGTCCTAATGTAAAAACCTGATAGCTAAAAATACAAGAGTACTTATACCGTTCCATATTCCGTTCCTTTGTTAACAAAGAGTAATGGCATTTTTATGGATCTGAAAAATAAAACATTAGACAAAGTAGACGTCCAATGGTTGAAACAATTAGCGAATTCCGAAACGCAAAGCAACACGAACAATCAGTGCACGGATACGCCGGGACATAAAATTTCATACAAGCTCACGAATTAAAAAATGCCTTCCACTGGGCAATTAAAAAGTGGTGGCGAGTGAAAGTGGCACAAAGGCCATAATTCGTCTCGTCCATGACGGCTGGACGTCTGTCCGCCATCGGTGTTGCACCCTCCATACCATGAAACAGGGGATTTAGTTCAAAACATGAAAAACCGATTATACGTTCATTGTTTGTACCAAAATGGCGTGCGAAACTCTATAGTTTAAGCGCGTTTGGTACTTCAATTTTATTGACTCCTAAAAAGCTTGCGCTAAAGCTTGTAAATCCCTGTGCTACAATCAATATATCTATAGCCCAGCTCGGTTGGTAGATTTTAAAACAAATAATGAGGCACTAAAATAACAAACATTTTAACATGTACTTGCAGCTACACTTTTATAACTTCATTTCTAACAAAATTGCTAACAATTAAGATCGTAATTGGTACTACGGACTCACAAAAATGTGTCTCGACGTTTATTCCATTCTCAATTTTGTAGCAAGTGCTACGTCGTAGCCGACGGTATGTGCATGCGGTTCGGCGTAGACCGCAGAGAGTCAACGTCACATTTCCATTGCCGCATAAATTTGGCCCACCACCGCCGTTCTCTAAACAACGCCTCCAAGTGGTAATTTTCGCCTATGTTGTTGCAATTTTCACCAATTTTCTCGAAAATCGTTCCCCACCGAACCGCCTTGCCGAGTGGATTAAACTCACGTAGATATCTAACGAACGGGGGGTTCGTTTACGGAACAACTTTTACGAAAGGAGAAGCTACGTTTGAGTTGGCGTTTGAAATGCTTGTGTGTAGAATATTAAATTGTTTAAACGTTACCTTCGACGTACCCCACCGTAGCATAGCCACGTAGCATTATAATTACTCTAACTTAATCCACACAATATAACTTTGTTCCAGTGCTTTAAGACTAACTAAGACTGTTTTCCCGAGTACTATTAATAAAACTAGCATTATTTCGAACAGCATTTTGGGTTAACAAAGAGACGGCAAAGCAATAGTTTTATGCAACAGTATGTTGCATAAAATACGTTAGTGTAAGTATATTCAAAACCACAGAGGAAAGGGTAGCGTCCGAAATCCGAAGCGCTCTTAGTTCACTATTATTTACACTCGAGCGCAAAATAAGTTGCACGAAATTCCGTCACAAAGAGCCCGAGGCGTCCCGTGAAAAAGGACAGTTTACTCTTTCAATAAAGAGCGCGCTCGTGCGCTCGCGTCTACCGCGGCGATATTGCCTCTTCGCTTACTCCATTTTGAGTACTTACCGCGTTATAATATGCATTAAACTGCACTGGCAGAAAGTTGTAGCGGCGCTCGAGGTGCTAGCAGACAATGAGAAATGAGCGTATGATGCTCCCGCAATGCGGGCCCCACGTCTCGCCTCATTCCATTTGTTTTATCACGCCTAAATCACTGTTGCCAGACAACTTTTGAACGCCCCGCCGAGGTTGATAAAAGTTTGACAGCGACTGTCGTGTACACACCCAGGGATCGTGTTTGTCAATGAAAGGGAACGGAGGTATCAAAGACGTTAAGAGTATTTAGAAGTTAACGAAGTTAATTAAATTCACCGAGTTAGACGTTGACGCCGACACTCTTTAGTATCAAGGGCGCCTTTGTAAACAAACGAACATATTAATGTTAAAGTATCGCATGAATACAGACAGAATTAACAACCAACTTGAAACTTAATTATGGTGCGTATCTTGAAAAAAAAAGACAAAAGAAAGTTTCCGTGTTTTAGTTTGCTTTCAACGAGAATTTGTTGCGAGTGCTATGCATCCAAAAAACAGAACATGCGAAATCAAATTGTAAAGTAATGGTCAGCTTTGACAGCGCGTGCTGTGGTACGAGGATGTTATTAAAAACGATTTAAAATTCACAGAAGGCTTAACTGCCGAACCACCGTTGGTACCGTCAGAGCAATTTGATGACGTAATTATGTAAGCTCAGACTCACAAAATGCTAAACCTTTGATATTCCGACAGATACGGGTTTACTGTCTATTTCGCAGAGCACGCAGATTTGATTATTAAACCACTTTAGAATTTGGCTCGACTATGATCGCTTTATTCCTTTACCTATGTTGGGTACAATAAGCCAGTATGTACCTGATAAAATATTGATTGCCGTCTTAACCGAAAGTTCGCCAATTCTATTAACAATGTATTATTTATGGGTAATTTTGGTAATACAAATGACCTGATTTTCCAGTCAAACTAATAAATTTTCCCAAAACGGCTTTATTTACCCCTCTTGAATAACGTTAGTAATAATTTTAAAATAACTTACCTTGCATAAAATGTAGCGATACGAAGCATATATCGCTCTTATAAGTATCGGAAACCCATTTGCCTAAGTGCATGAAGTCCAAGTTTTGCCATAAACATGAAATGCGGTCCATGCAAAATGATATGTTAAGGTGTAGGTGAGGTATGGCGGACAAGCCGAGCGGGGTTTATGTAGAGCAAGTTGCCGTACTGGCGGCAATCGTGAGGAGTTAGTGCAGTGAGGAGCGAAGTATCCCCAACGTGGCATAGCTCCGTGCTTCATCGACATGCATTGCCCACAGGACGAAAATGAACAATATTTATTGCCGAGTTGCGGTACGATATGCCGGAACGGAATTTCCGAAGTAATTTATAGTTCACAACACCTTGCCTTCGTACCTCGGTTCCGAACTCGTGCCATGGTTCAATTTTGATTCCATGTCGAGCATACAGGAAAATTCTTTAAATTGTTCCAATACTGTCAAGCTCGTCACTTGACAGAATGAAACGATTTGTTATTTCCAGAACAAAGTTTTGAAATCTTCATGTCGTTTGGCGAAATCGAATTCAATCGAATTGAAAATAAATTAATTATTCAATTACGTGTATTTCAGACAAGGGAAAAATTCAATCTGGATCCGTCGCTGAACATTTGTGAACCATTTATAAAACGATGCCTTCACACAAACACAAAGCAATTAGTTATACCTATAATTAGCATTCGAATCGCGTTGAACGGGAATAAACATTGATTTTTTATTCCCCCAAAACTGGAGGGAGGCCGCGGTTCCGGACGAGATTGGGAATACTAATGTGTTCACTTTTGAACGGTTATTCGCGCCCCGCTAACGCCCAACGTTTTTTGCATAAAACATCTCATCAAAGGATTGCTTAGGTCCCGCAGTATATTGAATATCAAAAGGTGCACGAACGAGAAAGTTTTGGGAGGTGGAGCGGTCGTGGCATCCCTAATATCGGCCATCGTGAAAGCTTTCTTTAAAAATACACCTTTGGAACGTGTTTGGAATAATCGTTCGTTCAACTAAGTGTATTTATTGAGTAAATAAAAAAATGTATTTGAAGTTTGAAACTTTTTTGATTATCTATTACAGGATTACTTTGTTGAATTTACATTTTGTGGCTTATGTTTTTTTTTTAAATCTGTTATTTGTTTGTTTTGGCAAGTGAAATCAAACATAAATATCGATTGAATAGACTTGTAACATGTGGTTGTGGAAATGGCTTACGAACTACGGAGAACAACCATTTCAGAATGGGTGTTATTGAAAGTTTGACGCTCTAGTTGCAACTAGACGTGTGCACCAAAGCTAAGATCTTTAACGGTGAGCATCGGTAAAACATAGACGGCGAGGGCGCTTTTTTTTTGCAATTGAACATATATCAACAATCGGATTAAGTATTTTGTCCTGATAAATGATTATCTTTTTGATACCTTGATGGATTTAGAGTGCTCTTGCCACTAAAGATGAGCTAGGAAAATCTCCACCAATATATGTAATATATTTAACTAATCTCGCTTGCCTCAGTTCTGGTGAAGAAGGTCTTACCATTGCGAGGTTCTTTTTTCATACTAAACAAGCGAGAATCACAAGATTTTTTGCCAATACGCCGATCGGCGGTGGCGATGGATTAGCACGGCGCACACGTCTAGTCGGAACTACTTAAAGACCACCACCAATTATAATTCCGATTGTAAAAATGAATCAGGTTAAAAGATTCATGAACATAAAATTTCTTGCGACGAATCTCGTAAAAGTCAGCAGAGCGGTCGCAAGCAAACGTTAAAAACCCACGTCTCTCAATTTACGGCACCTATAAAATACATATTGCGATTCGTGATAAAAGTCTTTGCCGAATTCGTTCCTACCGCCAATCGCTGAATTTATCTGGCCTGTCTATGAAATACGTATATATATTATTTCGATGGTCTCCATCGCTACCAATAGCCTGAATACCGCTCATATCAATATTTAAGCGCTTGGAAATGTTCTTGCAATATTTAGTAGTAGTTACAGGATTTGAAGCCAATATTAATAGAATATAAATTATACTTAAAAATATTTTGGGAGGTGAAACAGGAAAAGAAATACACAATAACAAAAATGTTAGCGACACTTCCCCTCGGAATTTACAATACACTGCCACCCTGAAATATTATGCAGTAAATTTAGTTGCAGGTGGTGTAATGTATAAAATATAAAAAGGTAAAAACGTCACGGTGTAAACGTCGAGATGAGGGGAACCCGACCGATCTCTAACTGGCAAATCTATAGGTTAAACGAGGACTTTTTTATGAAAAGCAATAAAGATGTTAGAGCTACTTTGTGTTTGGGAATTTATACCACTTGGAGGAATAAAACTTATATTGTTCGGGGATCGCAAAAAAGTTTTCACTTAGGCCTGTCGAAGCGAAATCTTTATTGGATTGCGGGATTATTTCTTTTGAGACCGCTGTCGGGAGACGCCGTGATCGCTCGTAAGGAAAATATTATGAAAAAATAATTAAAGAGTTGTCTTACCTTGGATTATTTTTGGTTTGTTCGAAGATATCAGTCTTGATTTGAAAATAAAGGGACTCGAACTAAAATATCGAAAAATACATATTATGTTATTCCACCATATAATCTGGTTAATAATAATGTTTTATATGCACCGACTGTTGCGGTAACCACGCTTCGGTACTTCTCTTTGACATTCCGGACAAGATTTCTTGTTTGGCATTTTCACAGGGCGTTTCCTTATGAAATTCGTTATTGTTTAGGTGAGGGTGGTCTTCGGGGAACAGACCCGTCCGTCCACGTCCAATGTGGGATTGTTTAATTATTTTGCTCGGCCCGACCGTGATCGGAATTAATCACTAGAAGTAAATTTATTTATAGACCAGCACGCTGGATTGGCGATCGTGCATACATATACTTGTGCATTATATATTAACTATGTACTTCAATCAAGTTAATTAACTTGATAGAATTTGGAAATAAATTATTCTTCTAATTTAGACTTATTATGCGATTGTGCTATATTATATACCTAAGTATCGTATATAGCTACATATTCATACGTCAGTTTTTCTACTATCTCATAAAAACATAATTACTCTGAATGCTTGAATAATAAATACTAACTAAAGATCAATGAACTTCAAACACGGCCTTTCTAATTACCCATAATCCCACACCAAAACTGACAGACTACGTCTTTACCCACTTAGTCTTCCAATATACCCCTCATTGCTGTTTCACAGCAGATAGTGTGACGGTAGGGCTTAAAACATGTAACAGTGTTTCTCGTAAACAGATTTGAGTTGGGTATCTTGTACCGCCTCCCCACATTTGCTTGCAGACAAGTTTGTTGAATGCTTTCTCGTGTACCAGCTATTATCGCATCAAGATACTTGTGCGTCAAAACGTGTAGACGCTCCGGTCTTGGGATTATTGTCATAGTAAGTTTTATCACTGACTAAGTTGATGTGTCTTTTATATTCCGATGTATGTTCGTTGTAATCTATTTTATAAATAAAATATCAGTTCATTCAAAAAATTAAAGAAAACATTAAAATACTTAATCATCGAGTATCGAGATATTAGCCTAGTAATATGTTTTTTTTTTTTGTCTAAAAAGTAGCAAGCTCCATCACAAACTCTTTATCCACAACGGGCTATGATTAAAAATAAGTCTGACAGCAGTAAACCAATCCAATCCGTGAGAAATCGGTGCCACGAATTCCGCAGACAACACGTCCCAATTACAGAGTTCCTTATACGATATTCAGGAAACATAATTACCGCGGGTTGGTTCCGTCACTCTCGAGCGCTGCGCACACGACGTTAATGGCCCCGGTGTCAGCCGATGTCTCACCTCGTTACTTATTGCTGTAATCCAGCTAATTCTATGCGAAAATGTCAACTACGCAGTGTTGAGATCAAAGGATTAGCTGGATTACACTATTGAGATGGTATCTGAAATAGTTTGTGTTTCAATTATAATTTGGGGTTAATGAAAACCTAAATAAACAACACAATAATTGTTTCGTAATATATATTTTATATGCAAAAGAATAAAAATAAATGCAGGTTCAACTTCAACATTGAGTCATGAATTATGTCATAAAGATTACCTACTTAAGAGCAGATAATACCTTTTTAACTTTAAATAAATGCATCAGATTTCTTCTAACAACTAAAACCTGCCTAATAATAACCCTTGAATTAACCATTACCATTAATATAAAACTAATGCGTATGCTACACTTTCCCGGCTTTATTATCGTTTCTTTAGCTGAATGGGGTGCCGGGTAGTATATTGTTGGTTCTTCAATTCCCACTGGAAATTCCAAATCCGAACAAAAATAGGGGTCGTTGTCGATTTAGCAGTTTTAAAAGCTGAGTGTTCAATTTGGCTTTTTATTAAAGGTTCACTTTTTCACCGCCATTTCAGAATGTACGAATATTTATCCACATTAGCTGCTGATATTCAAAATGCACTTAGTTCGAGTGATAATATTATATTTTGTTAAAATAATCCAAATCAAATATTTTAATTGACTAGAAGAACTGCCACAAACGAATTTCATGACATCGATAACAAAAAACAAAAATATAATTTGATTACATAAAAGTTCAACATTTCGATATAATAGATTAACCCGTATCAAACAGGCAATGAAAACTGAAATATTCAAATAAAATATGAGCTTTGGATAGAATTGTAATGAAAGTGGAGTGTGACATAGAGAGCGGTTGTTTGCTGTGTCAAACCACTTGTAAGAGTCGACTGAGGGTACGTTATTATAATATCGTTTGTCGTGTCGACACTGAGTTTCTTGACTATTGTACTAAGTCATACCAACATAACTTTGCTTTTTCTTTGATTATCTGTGCTAATACAATTAAAAAAAATACACGAAATATTAAAGTCTCCTTTATAAATGCAATTAAGATAGTTGTGCTTGAGTGAATAAGAACTACCCTGTCACCAAGCAAATGGGTTTTAACAAAAGATTTTCCTGATCATTGTTAAGTGCACATAACATTAGCAACTGATTTGGTAAGCCGTTAGTATGGATGTCAATCTATATATGTATTATATAAAAACTAAACCCCTTTTTCACACCATAACTCGTGAACAGCTATACCGATATAAAGCAAATTTGGTAGACAAATAGTCTATAGTCAAAAGTAGAAAAGACCTAGGCTGTTTTTTTTTATCCCCGGTGGAGGACTGGACGCCATAGACTCCCTCCACTCAGGCGAGGTCGGAGTGTCGCTGGGTATTTTTAGTGGGTATACCGGGAACGACTTTACCGGGGAGTCACACATACCCCTGTCCCGTCCCCCGACGGGAAGGGGATGCGTAATAGAATTTTTTCACAGCGTAAAAATAATGTTGTTTTTTATCTGAGAACAGCTAGTTGAATATAAAATTACACAATTTTATAATTTAACATATGAATAACGCAGCAGCTTATCTTCACCTTTATGCTTGAATAATTCAATTTTAGAACGAATAAAGTATACACCACAGATAACGCAACTCAAGGGATGGTCTTGCATCCCCATAAATATTCGGACACAAATGAGCTTACCTATGGGTTTTAAGAGTTTAGACTTGCTGATGAGAACATTTCAAATTCAGGCGCCGAGGGTTGTGAGTAACGTGGTGGACACAACGTTTTATCCGTAAATACTTCCTAATGATATGAACCTCAGCAGTTATAATTTTTTTTTACAAAAAAATAAAACCGACTTCAAAAACACTGAAAAGTGAAAAAAAAGCTTTTAAGTACATCGCTCTAGAAGTCGGTGTCAAGAAGTTGCAACTGTAATACTGTATTTATTTGGACACTGACTTCTAGAGCGATGTACTTAAAAGCTTTTTTTTCACTTTTCAGTGTTTTTGAAGTCGGTTTTATTTTTTTGTAAAAAAAAATTATTTTTTATCTTTTTAGTATCAGGTCCAAAATCTGTTTTCGTCATCCATTTATACACTCCATACCTTCTAAAATAGCTATCATAACTCAAGTTTGTAGGAAATTCTCATTAACCGGCCCGTTATAACATCATCCACATACACATCGTCCACATAAATCAAACAAATGCTCATAAAATAAAAAGTACTGAACCAAATTGGATGAAATTTTTATGGGACCAAATAGCAAGTATACTGCATCGAACAAAAAAAGAATTACACAAATCGGACTAGAAACCTCGGAGTAATCGGTGTACATAAATAAAAAAAAAAAAAAAAAAACATGCCGGCCGAATTGAGAACCTCCTCCTTTTTTTGGAAGTCGGTTAAAAAGGATTAATTCCATTGCAAGATTTTATTACATCGGCATTTACTAAACTACGCAGTTTTTTGTTTTAGGTTCTAAGTAAGCCTATTTATTACAATAGTGGAAAACTAGGTATTATTCTAAGCTATGATGATGATTGATGTCATTTAATGTTATGTAATTCCTCTCTAATCAAGTACACAAAATATGGCACACTAAACATCAAGTTGGAACATAACACGCAAGCACATTCGCACAATCAATGTAGCACATTCATTAGCGACAAGCGCCCAATATAATTACTGATTTATAGCTCACCTATAACTTAACGAACACAATAACAAGGGCCCCAGCCATTCCGTCTTACAGCGACACACTGAGACACGTAGCCTTAGCATTGTACGTAACACGGTTAGGTAATTTCGCTATATGCCTCTAATCCAATTAGCTATTAAGATTCGTGGCCCGAATATTAATTCGCTCCTGATTCGGCCGCTTTGTAAGGAAGCTGGGACTGTGACCTTATGTACAATGGAGGCTTTTATAGGCCGTGGTCACGTGCCGATTGCGATTGTGCCCATCGATTGTATTTACAGAGATTGTTCTGTATTTTGTGACCTTCACAAAGTGTGACTGGAGTTTTACTGAATATGTGCACAAGATGTGTTGTACCTTTTTTAGTTTTATTGAACCAATAGTGTTTAATGTCAAAGAGGTTGGAAAGGTCGCTAGTAAACACAGACTTGGATTTATTTACGAAAAAAATATTGAATATCATTGCAAAGAATTTTGCTATAATTTTCATCATTTCTTACAAAAGAATGTTAATGCCAGTACAAGACAAAAGGAGACGTTATTCTGAAGTTAGTTTTACAATTTAGAATAGCTGAAATCTAGATAAACAAACAATGGGTTGGACGTTTCGTGACTATTGTAGGGAGGGGAATTAATTGGGACCATCACTTTGAGTTGTCCCCACCATTTATCAGACAGTTTGAACAAGCTGTTAGAAACGTTCTGTTCTCTTGACGTTTGTGAAGTCACACCTTTGCACACGATCACGAAACCGATTCGTTTCCACGTAGAATTGATAGTTGGCACCTCTTTATTAAGAATTGTAATAGAAACTTCTAGGTAGGCAATAAAGTAAAGTAATATAGTAGTTTAAACGTTTCATGTTGGTATTATTGACCTCGTTCAAACATAGTTGAAGAAGTATAGATTGTTTCTGCGAGTCTACCACGAGTAATGTATCTAATATGTGTACTAACGGATGTTAATAACGTGCTTTCTCGTTTTCACCGAATTTTAAGTAAATATGACTTATTTAACTTTTGTATGTTAGAGAAATAAATTGTGGACTTAACTAAAAGTTAAGCTTTGTAAAACTTCGAGCTCAAGTTGCAATAGTTTATCGAAAGGACATCTTCATCATCATCATTATCACAGCCTTATTTATCGTCTCACTGCTGAGCACAGGCTCCTCTCCCACGGAGAAAGATTGAGCGTTAATCACCACGCTTGCTCAATGCGAGTTGGTGATTTCAGACTTTATAGTCCAAGTTTCCTCGAGATGTTTTCCTTCACCTTTAATCAGTCATTGGTGTCCAAGATAAACGTAGAAAGTACTTATAACGAAGAATAATCGAACCCGCGCCCTCATACTCAAAAGACTGGTGCTTTAACCACTAGGCCACCACGACTTCTCGAAAGGACATCTTAGTGATGATTAAACAATTGATAAGGCTGTCATTATTGATTTATCCCTACAACGACATCGAGACAAAAAAAAAAAACAAAAGAATCATTTGAATCACCGTTCTTAATTCACTCTTTTGACATAATTAGCATTACTCACAAATCAAGCGAGCCCATACATTAAGTAACAATTAGCACACACTTACACCTATTATTAATCTCTATTAATGCAAATAACCTCTAAGATGTTGCTAATAGATCTTGGAACAGTGTGAGCCGGAATTCCTGATACGTGTCACTTATGTACGCGATAATGCTAATTAACTAAATAGCTATGTATGTATGTGCGTATATGTACCATGAATGACGTTCAGGTAATTAAGCGTTTTCGACGAGCACTGTTGCGAAACTGATAGATGCCGCTATCTAATTATGTAGTTTTATTGGCATTGTTTAAACCGTCTTAGCAATACTGTTTAGAATCAAGGATGATTTTGACTCATATAACTTTTATGTTGTGATTACTTCAGTACTACGCCAATCTTACTCATAGATTGTAGGGTAAAAATACAAAGTTAAAAAAATCAATTTATTCATTGGCATCGGCTTTTGTTTTTTGTTTCTGCGAACTAAAATGTATTTAATTTATTACTTGCAGATGAAGGCAAAATTCACAAGATAGTGCAATGGAACCGCAACGGTGACAGCCAGTCGGCCTTGCTCGATATCTTTGATGTTACCCCTGGTGAACCGATACAGGTATATTATAATCATAATCAGCCTTTTTAATATGCTACTACTGGGTCCAGATGCTCTTTCTCACACAACAACATTGATTTTTTTGAAAATGGATATTGTTTTTTGGAAACTAAAGCTACCTTACTTGCTTTGTTGACGAAAAATTAATAGCAATTTTATCTTCTCTAGGCAATGGCCATATCCCGCATGCACGGTTCACTCTACGCGGCTTCAGACAGACGAGTGCTACAGCTCCGACTCGCATTATGCGCGCGTCGCTACGACGCATGCGTGAGGTGCGCACGCGATCCCTACTGCGGCTGGGATAGGGACGCTGGCGTCTGTAGGGAGTATATGCCGGGGTAAGTTGTAATTGGAAACGTCAAAGATTTATTACGATAGGTAATTCAAGTTTGAATTTTTGATGACTAGTTAAATGCCAGTTCTTAAAAAATAGGGCTGGTCTGGCTATGACGTTCTCGTAGCAACTACGGGTTATCTTTAGCGTAGTCGATTTACGAAGACTTTAGTTTATATTATACAGTCTAATAGTTGGCTGCTTAATCTCAAACTGTCGACTATACAAATTCAATCATTATGTAGTATTGAGTTAACATTATATTTTTTATAAATATCCTTTTTTCCGAAAACAGGTTAATACAAGACGTAGCCAATGAAACCGCTGACATTTGCGATTCATCCATCGCTCGTAAAAGCGTGTCAGCGACATGGGGTCAAAGCCTTCACCTCGGCAGCTTCGTCAAGATGCCAGAAGTACTGCAGCCGAGAGCAGTCACGTGGTACCACTACTCTAGAGAAAAGGGACGCCATCCGATCACGTTCAAGTGAGTAGAATTTGAAAATTCACAAGACGTCCCTGATATCAGTAACATTAGATTTGGTATATTTAAACATAGTTTGTCCATATGACTGAGAAACTTTAGTAATCTAAATTGAAATGTAAAATTCTATAATTCGAAATTGTTAAATTAACTTCGAATAAGAGTTAAACTTTAGAACGATCGAAAGTTAAGTAAGTAACCCCAAACTTTCCCACCACAAACTTCTGTTCAAATTCACGAGCTCTCTTCAATTAACGCGTAAACCGTGAACCGAAACTCCGACTAAATCTAATATATTTGCCTGATAAACCACCATTTCTTGTTTAATGCATCCCCTGAGCCCAAAAACTTTAAACGCTCCACTTTAAGCCCCACAACTTAATTGCCTACACCTGCAAAGTAATTTCCACTCGTACAGTCGCAAAGATAAATACAATTTGGATAGCTTTTAAAGTTATACAGAAAATACTGTAAGTGAACACGCATGCAACAACATTAATTAAAGGGCTCCCAAATCTTCGGTTATCGCACTTCCGCTGTAACAATTAAAATGCAAGGGGAAACTTCGGTATTAGCGTTTATTTACCGTGTTTTATTCACCCACAGACTTGTTAAGCCACCCGATAGAATAGACGAAGTAAAAAGTACTCCTTTTCTGCGGCATTCAATTTTGAAACCAATATACGTGGAATGAATATTCGCTTTGTGTTTTTTTCCCGGATTTTTTTATTACTGTGCAACCAGTATTAGTGTATATTATTCGTAAAAGTCAATTATTTTATTACAATATATCTTTCAAACACATCTTAATATCAAATAAAAACTTTGAAGGGTTCGCGAAAACATGAATATTTATCACTCTTTTATATTTAATTTTCGCCGACTGTCTCTTCGTAATGCAACCCCTTATTTAGAATCGACTCGTAATGAACAGAGATTCATTTCAGATATAGATTAATCACAAAATATTGAAAGCATTCCCCGACGCTGGACGTCTCATTAAAATTTTAAACAAAAACATCAAATCTGCAAACCGCTGTATTTATTACTTTGTAGTGCGATCAAAAAGTCTTGATCTTTGACAATGAAATATTGCTTTTTATTTTTTACAGTAAACCTGAAAAGTATATTGAGACATCGGAACATGGTTTGCTGATAATTTCAGTGAATGAAGCCGATGCTGGAAGATATGATTGTTGGCTAGGAGGATCCCTACTATGCTCCTACAATATCACTGTTGATACGCACAGGTAAACTATCAATGTTAATTTCGAACCCTATAGGGTATTATAATACCAACAAAATCCAGGATTGTGAATGTTTCTTATTTTGTTTGCAGGTGCTCTCCTCCCGAGAAGAGTAATGAGTACCAGAAAATATATTCGAATTGGTGCCATGAATTCGAAAAATACAAAACCGCAATGAAAACTTGGGAAAGAAAGCAAGAGGTAATGGTCTAACTTAATATACTTTTCCGTAATTTTTATAATAAATCTGAATGCGTTTATTTTTCTGAATAATATTATAATGATCAATTTTATTTGTTACAGCAATGCTCAAGACAAAATGACTCGAATCAGAACACACATCCAAACGAAATAGTGTGATAGCTTCTGAACATCGCCTATCTCATGTTTCAGTCCGTTAATTATTATGCTGGAGCAATACCGATACCTTACGTCTCGGCCGGCCTGAAGTACTTCAATATATTCTCGTGAGGAAATCCGTCAATATCATCCGCTCCATTACGATCTCATAGTGACTCCATAGTTGTGTACGTCGAGTTCAAGACTTAGTGCATTCGACCGACTGTGACTCCCTCTAGCTTTTGTAAAGACGTATTAAAAGTGTAGTGAATTTGACTCATAGTAGTAACAGTGCATCGTTCCAAACTCTCGGCGGGAACATGAATAGGTGATTATTGGACACTCGAAATTTTTACGAACATTTTAATTATTGAAAAATAAATGGAACGATATAAAGAGCGTTGTGCGTTGCTTTGTTGGTAAATGAAATGTAAAATATTTAGTAATCGAAATTATAAGTACGCTTTGTTCGTTGGCTAAGTGATAGAACAATTGTTAGATTATGGGATGGTATTCATTTGAATGTTTGTAAAGGATTTTTATTTAAATTGAATTTTATCATGTTTTGCTCATTATCCCAATGATAATGGATTTCTAATTATGTCTGCTTAGTTAAGGTTAGTGCGTATGACTAATGTTTCTTGATCTTAAAGACTTTATTTAATGCAAATGGATCAAGACACATTATTTGTTGTAAACTAACGATTCAAATACAAAGATACGTATTGCCGTGTGTTGGTACACCGCGGTCGTAATTTGAAATCTCCGAGGGTTGTGGGAGGGTTCGCCTCATTATTTTTCCCCTATTTGTGTAAATAGTTACCTAATTTCGTTTGACTGTATCTATTATAAGTGTACACGTATAGTATGCACGTCCCTAATGGTAATGAGTATAATTTAAGCCTGTGATATATAAGAAACTCGTTTAGGAAATATATTTTTAAGTATTGATCGTGGACTTATTAAGACTAAAATTATCACTCATCAATATAGCTGCAACGTTTATTTTTTGTAAAATCACGAATAGTGCTATAGAAAATAATACTGATGTTTTATTCAAATTAGGCAGTACAACATATTTACAAAGTTGTGAAGCAATGTATTCTAATACACGTACCACTGCACAAGCTAATGTTTTATTTATTATCACAGCAATATAATAGAAACTATTACATCGACTTCATAGGCTCTCATGAAACTGATATTACTGATATTCCTTGAATATCTTCAGTAACTGTATTTGATAAAAAATGGGTAATCACAAAACACACTGCCAATCAATCAATAAAACAGTTTTATGAGAGTTAAACATAGCATATTATTTCAACTTACAAATAAATATAGATTGTAAACAAAGTAGAAAACTTAAGACATTTATAGAAAAGTATCTCTGAATATTTTTGTACAAAAATCCCGTACTCATTTTAGCTCACTACTCAAGTATCAACTAGTACCTATTCAAGTTATTCGATTCCATATCATAAAATTGTACCTAAGAGCTTGTACATAATATTCATTGTCACACCAATATATTTACATTCGCAGCGGTCAAATATAAAAAAGTATCTAAATTATATGAGTATTCTATATATTTTTTCTAAACATTTTTTCGAATAATGCCATAAACATCCGCTGCCAGAATTTCGTAGTGTACTCATTTTTATTCCAAATGTAATACATAGGCATGAAATTTAAATTGTATTAATGCTATTTATTTTACGTATTCTATTCCGTCAATAGAAGAATATTTTCTATATTATATAGTCCTTTGATATCAAAATCAAGTACATTGACATATAATCGTCTAGCGTTTAATAATTTCAAGATATTATGTGTTCATCCCCACTTAAAATAAATTGTACTTAAGGGTATTAATTTATTCGATTGCTCATTAAAGTACCTACCTAATTACTAAAGCTAAATTGCATTTTGTTGTATGTATTGTAGAAAAAGTGATAAAAATAATGTGACCATTATTTACAATGAGCCCTTCGCTATAACTGCTAAAGTAGTAATAAATATAGCCTAATAGGTGCTTAAATAAGCTTTCGTTTTGCAAATATTATATAAAAGTATTTTTCAGACTTCTCTCATATCATAATGTACATACATAAATCGAAATAGATTATAAATTCGTAAGAAATATCTGAGCTTCGTCGTTTATTGTATTAGTTAAGACTCAGTACTTAAGTATTCTAGTGAATAAACTAAAGATTTCCCTCTTCTTGGGAATATCTTGCGCAATAATTATAAACTAATTACTATTATCTATACTTATGTAATAGCTCTGTAAATTTCACATGTTACTATATTAAGTTAAAAATTCAAAATGTAGCGTTAAGATTTTATATAATAAATCTATGAAATGTATCTTTCAGTTTGTTGGTGTTTCATTTTTGTACTGAACTGCTTGGACCCCATTGTTTGTTGTTATAGAGCCATCGTAGAAACAGCTAAGAGAAAACGTTTTAAAATAGTGTCGATTCATCAAGTCGCATACTGGGTTGACATTTTCGTCATAACAGGCCGGTCCGGGGGCCGGCACCCTCGAGCAACGACCGAGGGACTATAAAAAGTGAGGGCGCGTAATTATATAGTGCCACTAAACTAATTTCACGATACATTGCCGACGAAATCTGTGCTTGGCACCGCCTTGCCTGACGACAAAATGTGATTTTTCTTTCATAACCAAACGGTTGATTACTATTGTTATGTGTTATTTCATATGAATTGCTAATGTCGGTGCCAACGTGTTTACGATGAAATTGGCCCTGATATTAATAAGCTGATGAAGGGACTCAATTATTTTGACCTTCGGCATTTCAAGGTTTTCCTAGCGTGCATGCTTGGGTAGTCGTTTTGATAATTACAGGGTTTTAACGTCATGCCAAACCGTGTTTAAGAGCATGATACTGTAATCTATGCATATAGTAATTTACACGTTCTTATCAACGATGACATAGAAAGTTAGGCCATGAATTATTTTCGCATTAGCGTAAAGCTTAGCTTATGGAGGTATTGTGTTATCGTTTAGGCTTTAAGTAAATATGATATTAAAAAGTAATTAGCCTTTGTTTATTCTGAAACACAAACGCTTGAGTAAATCATTAGTCTAATAATCAAAATGGGTATAAATCTACGCTTCAGGAATGATTTATGCTTTCATTTCTATAAATAAAACACTAGCCACAGTAAAAAAATCTCATCAATCAATATTTTTTGTAATAAAAATACTTATAAGTACATACAGTTTGCCGTCTAGACTACCCTTCGTGAGTAAATACCTACTATTACAGATTTTGAATCAAAATAATGGCCCCCGTCAAGCCAATTAGCAATTCCAATGTCCATCGACAAAAACTGTATAACTGTACATCTACTGAAAAACTAAATGGATAAGCATAATGTATAATTTATTATAACTTATATGACGTGTATGCCAAGTCGGAAGAGAAGTAGAAAGTCAATTAATTTCATAGGATACTAATAATCAGTTTCCTATCTAAAATGACAAATTAATAATGGAATTTATTGTTGTCATACAAAATATCATACATTTAACTGCCTCGTCGGTCTAGTAGTCGCAAGGCGCGACTGCTGTGCACGGGGTCTCGGGTTCGATTCCTGGGTCGGGCCGAAATCGCTTTGTGGGTTTTGAGAAAATTTTCATAAAACAGCCTGGAGTCTGGAAGTTGGTGATTGATTCACCTGTGCACCGGAGAGCACGTAAATGTCGGTCCCGCGCCTGATCTTTCTCCGGTCGTGTAGGATTGCCGTCCCATCGGACTATGAGAGTGAGGGAATAGAGAGTGCACCTGTATCTGCGCAAATGCTTGTGCACTATAATATGTCCTGCGCAGCTGGCTGATCTCCATAAAAGAGAACGGCCGCCGTAGCCGACAATCGGCCTGGATGCCATCATCATCATTATACATTCTATATTACAATCTGCTTTCCAAAACATTGTAGCACTATTTTAAACTAGCATTAGTATATATCACAGATAAATAGCTCTATACACAAAACCAAAACAAGTAACGACGTTCTGTCTAACAAAGCAAAAAGTTTAACTTCTAAAGTACAGTTAACTGATTAGTTCAACAAACTAGTGATTTGGATAGCCCCGCTTAGGACACGAGGGGTTTAACTGTAGCACATGCATTGTAAGCGAGTAAGTTGTGACAAGTTGGTGGTTCGTCTCAGGAGTTGAACTGCGGATTAGATTGCAGATTGCACCGTAAACCTACGCGGGGGAGCTCGCAGTTTGTCAAATGTTCTGTGTTATAGTTTTCTGGAATACATTTTTGAATGTGTATGTGGTGTTCAGAAATGAATAATACCTATCTACTAAAATATCAGATTTTGTTCCTATAATTCAATATTTTATCCTCCTTATTACAAAACGTGGTTTTAAAAAATGGCGGGTTTAGTGCTCCGCTAGCCTTTGTAAACATTATGGGATGCAATTTATATGCATAGTTAGGTACTGGCCAAATATCGATTTTAAAAGATTCCCTAATATATTAACCTTTTTTTTAAATAAGTTTGCTTAAGTAATTAATAACGTACATCAAAAACAAACAACGAACGCTCAATTAAAACATCCGGAACAGATCCCAGAAATTAATTATGACCATAGAAAAAGTCGCATAAAAACAAAAATATTATAAAAGGGTGGGTTCCGAAGCACTGCGGCGTAAAAACCGTGTCTTCAATAGCCTCATTGAAGCATGTAACGTTTCATTTCACGGTGCGGCCGCCGCGTGCTTGCGGAATTCGTCTCCATTAAATAATTACGCACAGCGTAAAACGGAGCGCAATAATTAATGGAGGGACGTTTAAGATAGATGGGCCTGCACCCTGATGCAAGAAACTTATTTCCAGTTAGCAATACTTAATAAAATCATTACTGTGAAATGCAATATCGATGGTATCGATAGAATGTTTTTTTCTGTTTACACTGAAAATATGGCTGCTAGAATTTATTAGCATTTCTTAATTTAAGCAACTGATCAAATAAAACCTTACGTATTGTAGGATTTAGCTGATCGGTCGATTATGTAGTTCCTGTCAGGAAAAGGCCATCAATAATTCTCATTTGATCGAAGTGCTCGATACAATTTTAGCTACTAAGGTCAAAACGATATCATTAAGTGTAAAATATTAATACGTAACTACCTTTATTACTGAAACCCATTTCTAAATTGAGATTGATGGTTTATTCAGAAATTGTTGCGACAATTTTCTTATTTATAGAACTCATTCTAAATATTATTTTTACCTAAATCATTTCAATGTTCGTGATATTCTTTCACTTATTATGATTGTATTTCTGCTGGGTTAACTTTTTATTTTTGATATCTTGTGATGTCAGAGATGAAACGTATCTTCATGGCCGAGTCCCAAGTAGAGAGATGGTCTTAGAGAAGCGTGGCGAGGTCAGGCGGCTAATCCGTTATTACATCGGCACGGGATGGGTCGCGGTGTCCCACTCTCGTAAGCGCATTAGTCGAATTAACAATTAGTCATGCCTACGTCTGCCCACCAAGTTTGCACAAATTTACATAACAATAAAGCCCTTCGTAAACCCACCGTTTGTTATGGCAATTTTTAAATTAATTGGATCGGCAACCGTGGAGAATTTGTGGGCTTTGCTTCCCTACGCGGTCAATGTTACTGTATGTATTGGCAACTGGACAGTTTGGTTTTATCTCGCAGATAGCATCCTTGTGTAATTAAAAACGAATGGATAGGGTTGCAGTTTGCACAGATGTGCAATCGTAAGTATGTACTGATTTAAATAATGATTGAAAGATATGCCCGACATTTATCTTTCAATAATTATTCTGAATTGAAATAAGTATTGTAGGGTTCGTTTTATACCTGTAAATAATTTTAGTTTTTGCAGACAGCCATAACCAAGCCAAACTAATTAGGTTTAGTTTCTACAGCAAAACGCAACAGATACGACGTGTTTATTTTGTTTATAAAATTATTGCGTATATTTCGATGTTGAAATGGAATATATGTATATGTATGACAGACAATCATTATATTCTTAAAAAGAAGAAAGTGTATGTATAATACTTCCCATTACGCACATTTTCGTAAGAATAATATATTTTTTCCACGCAAGTGTAAATAAGCATTTTTTTACTTCATTAATAAATAGGCATTTTACCTGTAAGTTACATCAATTATTATTGTGTATTCATATCATTACTGATCTCGTTGCTCATGAGACATTATTTGCAAGCGACATCATTAAAACAATCAGTTTTATCGGAACATAATCTCATTATGAACTTATTGTGTCAACGTTATGACGGGTGACGCTCATTCGGGTGGCGACAGATACGCGCGTCCCACAAATCAAATGGACAACGATAAAAGCACGAAACTAAATCGAGACCGGAATAAGCAAGAACAATGGCGGGCTTAAATTGTCGCATTGTGAACGAACAGTAGCCGACACGTCCGCGAAGAATAGAGTCATTTGCCTCTAACAACATTAATGCCAGCCTGACCCTCATACCATCAGTTTTTGTTTGTTAATCTACAGAAAAGGGCGTAACTCATTTTGTCAACTCGTAATTTAATTTCACTTGAACCCCAGCAACTCAACGGTAGGCGGCGTAGGACATGGGCAACAGCAATTTATGTTGTTAATTTATTGTCTGTTTGTGTAACGATTTTAGAAGTACAGTCAAATATATCAAACATCAAAACATCAGCTCAAAGTAACCGAAGCAATGGAATTACCTGCACCAACGCAGCGTATTTTATAATAGGTACGCTATAAATTTCCAAAATTACAATACGCAATGCGTGCAGTCCCATCGTTATCCTGAAAGTTTAATGTCCCTACACAAACCCACCGACATCCCGGCCAAAGGTGACGGTCGCTTTTAGAAATGCTTAAAATGCAATTTTACGTGAGTACTTTTATTTATGGCCCCCAAAAAATGTAAAATGCAAACGTTTTATTGCCGGGCTTTGTAAAAATACGAAGAACAAACAATGTTCCCGGCTTCCCAAGACGAGGGGATGTCGCACCATATTTGTTCTTTCTGGCGATGCAGCGAAACGTCTTAAGTAGGTGAAGGCAGGTAAACGAGGGGTTTCCTTTAAGTTTTTATATCGTTGTCATATCAAAGATACAACGAAAACACATTACAAGAAATGTTATTACCATAATTGCATCATGAGAATGTAAACAGTGATGATTTTAAAGTCTCCGAACAGACCCTTTGAAATAAATTGAAGATTCAAATGAGCGATAAATTTGATTACTCCACTCTACAAAGAGATTTAATTTTGATAAATCAGCGCTTATTGTTGTAGAGATTTATTATGGTTGATTCTGTGATGTCAACGTTTTCAATAGAATTGAAGTCAAACTAATCAAGTGAAAGATATGCCGTCTGAATGCTAGAAACTAATCAAGTCAACGCAACTTTTCAAGGATGAGCGGAACATCTTGGGGTATTATAACAATATCTCAAGCCGTCCAATTAGCTTTTTATATAGGTAAGCCAGCAGCGCTATTCTCGAGTCTACTTTGTCTGACGTAATAGCGGCATTACCCTCTTTCGGGGCGTCGTCGCAAAGCGAAGTGTGTTGAAAAATGTGAAATATTTAAGATGCAAAATTTTATAATAAGAATCGCCGAGATTACACCTTGTGCTCATCTATTTTTAATGCCGTGCTGGCAAGTGGGACATTTTTATTGCCCCCAAGCTCTAGATTAGTTTTGTTCTGTGAATTTGATGCATATAAAATGAGCTCGATTATTCAACGCCCTGCACAACTTGCTTAGTATTGTGCCCATTGCAAATATGAATTCGAAATGATGCCATATGACTTTTGCAATGATATTATAAGGGAGTATAGACGCATACACATATTATGTATTTACATACATAAATCGACATAATATTTTTGATAAACGAAAAAACATCATAATTAATAACTACGTCATAAATCTAAACGCACATGCACATACTGGGTGTTTAAGCAACATTTGGGCTGTATAAATTGTATCCTCGAAATGTCCATCTCAACAACAATACGAATCAATAGAAACTTCGAAGGGTTGCGAGTTATGTGAAACGAACAAGAAATCTATTGCGAATCTAGCAACCCGAACCTTAATCGAAATTACGATAGGAAAGTATGACATTCTGTGTCGAATAATAGTACAAAAGGCAGAATACGAACATGTGCAAAAAATATCTGGCGTATGCATTTGGGAATTTCGCGTGACAGAAAATTTAATACGAGGGGAGTCTAATATTAAACCTCGGGGACCCATCACTTTTAATATTTGGTCGTCGTCCTAGAGGGCTCCTAAATTATTTACCAAATGGAAAGGTAATGGTCGAGGAAGAGTGCGAATGAAGGTATGCAAATTTTATAAGCACGTATTGTTGGCCATAAAACGTGTTAGCTCCTTTTAAATCAGCGTAATGAAGAATTCGCGGCCGGCAAATGTGTTCACACAACGTAAAGCGCGAACCCAACACCGAAAGTGAATTTGGCTTTATGGCGTAATTGTAATTTATGCTATCGTAAAATGTGGGATTATAATTTGGGTAACATAACATACGTATGTAGGTACTATATATTTTACCAGTTACCTCCATGGAAAAATATATATTTTTGTATTTTCCATACAAAAATATTGTTTTACCTCAAAAAAATACCGTACCAATAGTTCTATCTAGATTTTCGCCATTTTGCCCGTGTTATTTCCAATGGATAGACTATTAAATTCGGATCACCGGATCACTAACCATCGAACTTAATAAACTACGGACCAACCAAAGCGACCACAACGCAGACGCTAGAAAAATATTCAATTCATACGAACGCCGAACAAAATTGAATTGTATAACAATTGGACCTTTTAGCTTCGTTGTCGGCAAAGATTTATTGGGAAAAAATCACCATTAATTCGCACACGTGTCCTCGTTTAGGGTGAAGGGGTGAAACGCGAGTCACGGGCCATAAAGAGTCACGCATCGCGGCCGCCTGCTAATGACACCGGTACCATGAACCTCCAAGCGATGTACCTCTTATTAGGTACCCACATTTACGTAAAACTCCAACGTTAACTAGTTTTGTTAATTGCGAAAAAGTTAGATAACTTCATGCTCGTCGGAAGGATAATTTATTAACTGTAGGTGAGTGTTGTCACTAGTAATTGCAGGGACCTTAACTTGTGTGTAGTTTTCACTTTATAAATGCACAGTAAAGATCTCAGTAAATTAGTAAATTATAAATAAAAATTATAGTATTTAAATTTGACGAATACCGAAAATCTAAAGTTTAGATTAATTATCCTAATACAGCAGCTATTACCAAGTACTCTTAAGTACCTAATGTACTTAAAAGTTATTAAACAGCCGTTGTAATGTAACAAATATCTTTTAAAGTTCTTCTTCAAAGTTAATGACAGCAAAAACAAGACGAAAAGAAATTAGACAGGCGAGCGCCAAAAGATCTTCTAAGGGAAGACTGACGTAACTGACTGAACAAAAGACTTATCTTTCTAAACTCTACGAAATAAAGACAGTATTTTTATAATGCGGATATTGTATGTCGAAACGGTAGCTGGAATATTCGAGAAATATATTGCGTTTTCTTTTATGTTTTATTCAAATGAGCACACCTTCGGTCTCGTTGTGCCGTTAAATAAATCTTCATGAATGCAAAATAAAATGTAATGACTACTTTATAACATAATATTGATCCTAACATGGATAAAATGTTAAAAAAATAAATGAAATCAATCGGACCACGTCTGGCTATTCAAACCCTTTCTACGAAATTAAGAAAAAATATTGGAGCAACTTATGTGAAATAAATTGTACAGAATGATAATTAAATTTATCTCTTTTAATTTCAATTTTTAATAACATATTTATATAAAACAACAAGTATAAACATTCTTATATACATATTTTGAATACTAAGTCAAATTACAATTATATTTACATAAACAACTTACTACTAATAAAAATTAAAAAAAAAAACATCCTAATCGCTACCACCCGGTAGTGTAACAGGCTGGCAGCATTGACAAGTTGATTGGCATTAATACATATTCCAAAAGAACATCATACTCAGCCTTATTGGTTGAATGTTCAAACCTAGGTACCTAAGTATGCAGTAATACCTACCTTCCTAAAAGTTGGGGCCAGCAGTTAATCAGTCTCCAGTACTGAAGGGGTTAATTTTGTTTATTTGAATGTTCGCCCGGATTTAGTACAGAGAGGAATCCAACGACCGTATCCGAGGGCTAGCTGCCAAAGAATATTTCAAACAATTTACAAAAAAAGTACTTCATGCCTATTATTTTTATGAACCTAATAAAATGTTATAATAATGTATCCACTTAACAGATAAAAATTGTGCTCACTTTTTATTTAAATTTCAAAGTAAAATTTTAATCATAGGTATGTTTATTTTTATACCATTTAAAATCTTGAATATGAAGAATAATTTCTACGGTATAATTTGCTTTCAAATATGCTATAAACGAAACTACAAATCCACTTAATTAGCTTACCTAATTAACTTCAGCGGTCGGAAGAAAAAAACATTTATTGCCCTCTGAATACCTCTTACTGGCTGTTTTATATTAAGACAAATGTTTTGAAATGAGAAAAACTTTATCATACTTTCCATACATTTTTTTGCTTGCAAACTCATTAAGTATCAAGATAGTATGTATGTGTTTATACACAGTTACGTCTCGGTCATTTTAATCCCGTGGAGCGTCGAACCAGTGCATGAAAGACTATCGAATTTTTTAAAGATAAAATGTTTTTTTTTTTTTTAGGTAAATCGTTACAATTCTTTTAGCTATTGCCAAACCTATTAATACATTTAATGGTTTATTTAAGTATTATTATAATACTACCTACTAGTGCTACTACGACGAATCCTTGTCAGTTGAATTGAGCCCAACGTTCCGTTCCACACATCACAGCGGCACTGATTATATGGACAAGACAGAACATAAAGCCACTCGTAGGCCCTCAATATAAGTGGCAGGTACAGACACCAGCGCATCAAACTACCTCAATCCGTTAAATTTCTTTAATAGATTTTCAACTTTATCATAATACTGAAAGCTTATATTCGATTGGTAAAATTTGTCAAATTCGGGTTGGTTGACCTGCGCCTGTTCATAATGCGGTATTGGTAAATTGGAGTATGTATATTATTTTATAGATTTACAATAAGAAGTACTCACCTATATTTTTTTTGTACTGGGAGCTTGCCCAAGAGAAGGACTGACTGCAAAATCAACTAAGCTCAAATATTATGTAGTTAGGATTCGCTAAACAAAGCGATAACATTGTTCATTATTATTTTATATGTTTTCATGCTATAAACAAGGTTTCCTATTTTTTCTATTTTAAATTAAATAATATAATAAATGAAACCTACAATCTGCATATTTCGAACAGCCTTCCAAAATATCTGTCCTAAATAAAATCATGAAAACTCCACCGTAAGTAGTCCAAAATGAAGCACTAAAGCACTCAGTTAGGTTTTGAATTTAGTATTTAAAAGCTCCTGAGCGAGTGCTAGCTGCGAAATAGATAATTTACTTTAATGTTAGGTACTCTTCAGGCTACCATTAACCCTTTTCATAACTTTTTAAACAAATGGTTATGATTTGACGAAATATACGCCTAAATTCCAGATTATAATGGATTTTATTTCATCGTAAATTCTCTAACACGCTTACCTGGAATTTTAGTAGAACACTAACATGTTTTGTTTTTAAACAAACTGCTATTACATCCTGTGTTTAGGTGCTAATTAATATTTAGTACCTAGACCGTAATACGTAGTCGTGGTGGCTTCGTACAGTCTTTGTGTGGAGTGCGAATGTGCGGATACGATTCCAGGCCAGGCAATGTTAGACACCAACGACTGAGCAAAGAGTGAAGTGAAACATCTCGAGGAAATCTGGACTTTAAAAGTACGAAAATCTCCAATCCGTCTTGAGCAAACGTGGTGATTAACCCTCAATCCTTATCTTTACGAGACTGTAGAGTAAGCCCGTACCCTGCAGTGTGGCAACAGCAATGCTGATTATGATGATGAATATTTATGATTTAGCAGAGGCATGGATGGCATTATGACTTTCTCTAGAAATACAATTAGAGGCGTGCCTTTACAGCTTCGTTTTGTTAGCAGCCCTATTGCGTAAGAACATACATATTATTACTGCATTGATCCGTTCTGATCCGTATCTATATTACGCAGATAACACACAAATGCCAAAAATGCAAGACCAACAGCTAAACAGCATCAGTCAGGCATTCAAACCACATGCTTGACACCAGCAATGCACACAAGACGTGCCGGACGGGTGTCCGGTTACATTTGCGGTCGCTGAGCGATGCATGTGGCGACCGCACCGTTCCGCGTGACACAGTACCACCGTGCCATCGTGATACCGCGACAGTGCAGTACGCACGCTGCATCACTGCCATTGCAACATTCTCACCGCATTAATCCAAGATTAGAATTGTTGCTTTGATTTTGGGATAAAGTTCAAATAGCCGCAAATAACGCAACTTCTTCGAGGGAGGGATACATTATTCTTAAAAAAAAATTTTCGGTTGATCTAGCACACAGTTTGAGCGATTTCGTTAGTATGAATTGTACTTCATTTTAAAACTTAAAAAATAAATACTACTTTACTTTTGTTTAAAATTGTTGTAAAAAAAATGAGTAGGTATCTTACAGAAAGAAATGTTATTTGAATCTCTTAATTCCAATTTCCCTGAACTGAGCTTTAATTCCACTTTCTTTTAGTAAAAAAAATACCTAAAAAGTAACCTACTTTCAAGCAAGCTCCGTCAGAATAATTACAACAGCGTACATTTTTTCTAGGAAAGCTTAGATCCTCAACAGATTGCAGTAAGTACCTATCTAACTTTAAGATAGCTCTCTACTCTCAACTCTAGATATTGTAGGAATGGGTATAGTGAAACGAATTACATTGTATTATCCAATCCCAAGAGAAACAAGTAAAGTATTACATGTTCTACTTTTAAGATATATACCGTATTTTGTTACTTAATTGTATTTAACTGTTCTTAAAAATGCTTTTCATGGAAACAATGTAACTTTCTTACGAATTCCAGCTGATACTGTCGGCTGCCGCAGCACCCGTACGGCTCCGGCCCGATGCGGATGACGCGAACCGGTTGGTCTGAATCGTTCCTTAGTCTTGCTTCCTCCAGCAGTTCTACCCGGAGAAACTTACATTGATAGATTATTTGATAAATCAGTTAAGCAGTTCCTGAGATTAGCGCCTTCAAACAAACAAACAAACTTCATCGCTCGATATGTAGATAAGCAACTAAAACATGTTGCAGAAAAAAAAGGATTTAACGACCAAAAATACCCAATCTTTAAATGTCACAAAACAGCAATTAATTGCGGTATTAATTATTATAAAGCTCACTGCAATCCTACTAAAGGAAAACATTTGTATGAAACTAAATAAAACTGTATAATTTTAATTACAATATAAGTAAGTAGAATACGTACAAAACATTGTTTTTATTCAAAATTTACTTGATAATAATATAGTCTATTAAAGAAAAACCAAGAAAACCATAACACACACTACTTTTTGTTTTATTAATTTACAACCTTATCACTGTACGGCTAAAAGCTTCCATACGTAATCTGCTAAGATATTCTGAGTGCGGTATTAAAAAGCATTTGGAAAATGTTTGCTAATTCCTCGCCAGAAAAGAACAATCGCGGCGCGTGAGTGCTGTGTGTTGTGCATTACCCACAAGACTGGCGTAGATCGCAGACGATAGCGTTTTGCATTATAGTAAACCGAAAATAAAATTAGGTACTTTAAGAAGTATAGTCAAAATTCTTGACCTTTGACCTACGTTATTATTTATTCTTTTATTTCAGGCAACTGGGGCCCATAGAAAATACAAATACATATAATTAATATAACAATACTTATGAACTACTACATAAAAAAATAAAAGTACATAAAAATTATAACATTAAATTATATACTAATACATATTATTAACATAAACTACTAATGCACACGAAGTGGGGACTCCAATGCTGTTGCTAAATACGTATCCATTGGATGCGATCTTCCTGTGTTATTTCACGTTAATAAGCTCATGGTACACGCTAAAAAAATGTCAAACACGGAACACGTAACTCATTGTTTTGAAGTAAAAATCAAACCAGCTCGATACAACAGAATAACAAAGACCACGTCATCACCATTACAGCTGAAAGATTACAACGATTTAAATTGCGACACACAAATTGCTTGTACATCTTCATTCGAATGCAAACTTTTCGTTACATGCTGTCTCCTCTTGTACCTTGCACCACAAACAATTGAAACAGTAGAGATTAGAGGGTATAGACTAGTACACCAACATGAGCCGGGATTTTCACTACAGCTTTGTACATTAACTTCCTTTATACTCGTGCATTTAAAGACAATGGATTGTTTTATTTATACTCGGAGAATATTGTGGCATACGAGAGAAGGCACTTGACGGTGAAGTGTAAAAAAAAAAACATTAAGTTTTCTTTTTAGTTACCGTTACTATGCATTGTCGATATCCATTTAGACATTTGGCTTGAACAAACTTTTTAAATTAGTGACATTTCTGAAGTTTCTTATTTAATCTTAATATTTAAACTGTTCAGAAGTTGTATGTTTAAACGAATTTGTTCATTGAAATTAAAATTTCCACAGCACAGCTTATCAAATATTTTAATATTGTTAACCTCTAATTCGTAATACTGTCATGTCTTTTCTACTCCATCTACGATTGTGATTTCAATCTACTACAAATGACTTTAACCATCATCCCCAAGTGAATCACCCCAGTATCTGACCGGCCATCTGACAAAGCGTCATCGGCCGATGTTTGCAAAACGAGATAAGCGTGACCGATCTCTGGACACCCTTGCAGGAAGTGACGAACAGGGTACTATGGAGTTATTCCATTAATATTTATTAGAGGTACAAAAACAATTGAAATGATGAATTTGAAATTTCAGTTGAAAGTTGTGATTCTACTGCTAATGTAACAAAACTAAAATATTGTCTGCCATTTGAAATATGACCAAGTTATTACTGTCTCCGCGTAGCTACACCTCTAATATTACGACCGCCTACTAACCTACAAACAAGTGTTTTGACACTATGAAACTGTCAAACTTTTTGTGCTTACATAAAACAGTACGGGAAAAGCTATAGCGTCTTATCGGGCCGCGTCCGGAATCATAACAGCGCAAAGCCGGCTCTAAGACATCCCTGTTCGTGACGGAAGCGGCTCCTCCGACCAGTAATGCGTTGACCTAGGTCGGCCTCCTTGCGACCGCTGCAACCATTACTCATTAAAAATTATACGAGACTAAGTGGTGTTTCGGGTACATCCAGTCATGCGAGCCCGCGCCCTGTTTGCGAACATCGAATAACAACGCAACTCGAATGAGGTTTGCGTGTATCAATTGTTCCTTTAGCGATTTATTGCTTTGAATTTTTCGCTGATGCATTTCCCGTTGTTAGAGTGTAGCCAAATCGATGGTATAGAGCAATGGTGTGGAATGTGAATTGGTTGGCTGGAACCATATATTATTTGGAATGCTGTCTGTACCTCTAGCTGTTTATAGGTAGGTAAGTGTTTAATTATATTTGTCTCGCCTAACTTCACAGTCAGCAATATTTGCACAATCAGTTGATGACCAAACAATTGTTATTAACTAATAGGAACATGCATATATTAATAAGAAGGCATTCAATTTCAATTCAAATTTTAAAATAATAACAAGTTTACCGAAACCCTCACTCGAATTATACCTTAACCATTATTTTCACTTTTCAGGATATCAAGAGCCATAAACTTTTAGGATGAGGCTAGCACATCAAGCTACTACAGTCAAATTTCTTTAATAGATTTTCAACTTTATTGCTGAAGCATAGTATGGTTCAAAGTTGATTGGGAAATTTTGACAGTTTCATGGGAAGCTTGATGTGCTGGCGTTCA
Organism: Heliothis peltigera; assembly: GCA_958496145.1. NCBI lineage: Eukaryota > Metazoa > Arthropoda > Insecta > Lepidoptera > Noctuidae > Heliothis > Heliothis peltigera. Next base: position 6,645,155 of record OY292333.1, read on the forward strand.
TACGTGATCTGTCACATGCTATAACATAACTATTGGTTCTTCGATTCCGTCTCAATGATTATCCAAACTACCCTTCGCTGCTGCCTGACAAAACTATTTATCATCATTCATTAGTTCACTCCTGATGGATTAAGCACGCGTGTCGTCTCTTGTGGCCAGATTAGCCAAAGGGTTTAAGTTCAAGGGTTGAGGGTACAACTTTGATGTGTTCACTGTTATCTGTGTTGTTAAAAGTTGTTAGACTAGTGGTATAGCCGCTAATGGATGTGTTCCTTCTTAGTTAAGTTTCCGAATTTCGAATGTTAGCTGGATTGGTAATAGGCCAGTGCTTTTGGAAATCGAATAAAAATACCATATACATTATGGTAAATGTTTTCGGGAAAAACAAGACATAAACATACTATGAGAACATCGTAAGTCGTCAGTTTGGTCGTAAGCCCCGCTGCTTTCGGTCGTGTTTACCCTAAACTACTATCGGTTCCTAATAGAAAACCAGTGTTTCTTAAAGTTTCTTCCCTTCGTTTTTGCTATTCAGCCATTCATTACAAAATGGAAAAGTGTGGTGTGTGCAGTGAAAATTTATCGGAAGGTGCTCACTGCGCAACATGCGAGCAATGGTTGCATTACCAATGTGCAGGAGTCACCAAGTCGGGCTTCCAGAGGCTCTCCAAGGACAAAAAACTCAATTGGCGTTGCGTGAAATGCAAACCAACAGAGACTGCACATCCACCAAACTCTCCTAAACCTGAATCCGAATCGGACCCCACGGGCACCGAAGCTGTCCTGACTGAGATACGTGCTCTGTCAGCAAAATTTGTACCATTGGAAGGATTGAAAGAGGAGGTTTTAGCCCTGAAAAAAGAATTTCTGGACTTTAAATCTTCTATGAATAGTCAATTCTCTGACGTCGTCAACGAATTCAGATCGAAAATTAATGATATGGAACAGCGCATTGTTCTTATGGAAAAAGTCCAATGTCAAGTTAATCAACTCCAGGTGCGAATGGATAAACTAGAGGAAGATTCGAATAGGAATGAACAATGGCTTCGCATGAACAACATCGAGTTAAAGGGAGTTCCACAGTCTAACAATGAAAACCTCTTCGATATTGTGACCAAGATCGGAGCTAGAATTAATTATCCGGTATCGAAAAATCAAATAAACTTTATATCTAGAGTTCCATCTCAACAAAAAGAACACATCAAACCTATAATAGTAGGTTTCTGTAACAGATATATAAAAGAAGACTTCATAGCTGCGGCCCGATCTGAACTGAAGTCATCACCATTCACGGTCAGTCAATTAGGTCTGCCCGGTAACCAAAAAATATTTGTAAATGACCACCTTACCCCAATAAATAAAAATCTTTTGTCAAAAGCAAAGAAGACGGCTGCGGAAATGAATTTTCAGTATGTGTGGGTCAAACATGCAAAAATCCACGTAAGAAAATCGGATACCTCCCCAGTGATCATGGTCAAATCAGAAAAGGACTTAACAAAAATAGTTTAATTTCTATATATTTACATAACATTCACGTAGTTTTATCGTATCACTTGTACTCTTCAATTATTGTTTATTATCTTCAGTTTGAGAATCACTTCCCTCGGAGTGCTAATCGTGTTTTCCTATTGACGCTGTGTAGTGTCACAGTGCATCAATGCAATATTCTAAAGTATATTTTTTCTAAAGTTAATCTGGCCTATTACATTATCAACGTAAATATGTTCGCAATAAAGTCCATTTTTCCATACCGCTCATTAACACTTATTACTAAACATTACTGGTCACCGTCGACTCGCTACTTATTATCGCCTTTTGTTTCTATTCATAAGCTACACTCAAAATACTCATTTGTCGCTCACTGTGCATTGCTGTGCCTAATAATCGGTTCTGTTAGGATATTTGTTTCTACCTGCATATTTAATTATTATGAATTGAATAATGTAATTTTGCTGTACATATTACACGTAATTTCGGTTGTGCATTATAAATATGTAATTAATTTTGCTATAGTTAAATTTGGGAATGGCTCCACTTAGTATTTATTATCAAAATGTGCGTGGTTTACGTACGAAGGCAAGCATGGTGTTTCGCGGAGTGTGTCTTAGTTCCTACGATATAATTATATTCACAGAAACGTGGTTAGATGTCAGTTTTTACAGCAGTGAATTTTTTGATGGGCGTTACTTGGTTTGGAGGCGTGATCGTGATTATTCCCGAACTGGTCAGTTGCGTGGTGGTGGTGTACTGATAGCGGTGAAACATGAACTTACAATAGTTGAGAGGTTGGACTGGCGTAGCTCTGCGGAGGATATATGGCTATCCTTATGCCTTAAAAGGTCCAAACCACAGGTTAGTTACAATTTACATATATGTGCGATTTACTTATGTAAGGAGAATCTCGGTAATTCTTATAGTACTCAGTTGCGTAATTTCGCTGATAGTTTTAACAACTTAATTTTAACTCATCCACTTGATAAGTTTTTGCTCGTTGGTGATTTTAATTTCGGAAATGATGTCGAGTGGTGTTATGGGGATGTAGGTACTAGTGGTGAGTTAATCCCACAAAATGTTTCTTCACAGCATGTTACTTATTTCTTTGATACGCTACAAACATTCAATATGTCACAATTTAATGGTGAGCGAAATGTTAATTGCAGACTAGTAGACCTTGTATTCTGTAACGACAATGTTACTGTCGCAGAATGTAAGGACCCTCTTGCTCTGCCTATTGATCCTCATCACAAGCCACTAATTGTTGTGACAAAGTTTGTCGAACTTCATACTCTTGTCGATAAACCTAAGCAACGTTATGTTTTCTCGAAGGGAAATTATGAGGCCATTAAATCTGAGCTTAATTTAATTAACTGGCCTCAGTTTTTACACTCAGTAAGCTTAGAAGATGCTGTTACTAAATTTTATAATAAACTTTATGAGCTTAGGGATGTACACATCCCTTTAAAATCTTTAAAACAATCTTCCTACCCTCCTTGGTACACCCCTGCTCTGATTAAAATTATTAACGAAAAACATAAATATCACAAGAAATATAAACAATACAGTAATTTATCCTTTTCATTACTACGCATGAGAGTTATTGAGTTGGAAAAGACATGTTATGACAATTATATGGCTAATATTGAGGCTTCTATTATTAAAAATCCAAAATCTTTTTGGACGTTTGTAAAAAGCAAGCGGAGGGCTGGCTCATTTCCTAATAGTATGTTCTACCGCGAGACCTCTGTGAGTTCTGGGCAAGATATAAGCAACCTTTTTGCTAGCTACTTCCAGTCTACCTTTTTAGAACCAGAATCAGCTGATGATGAATGTTCTACCATTGAAAGATATTGTGATACAGCTATGTCTATCGGCACAGTTGAGATAAACCACTCACGTGTATTGAAGTTGCTCAAATCTTTAGACCAAACCAAATCAGGTGGACCAGACCTTATACCTCCATTGTTTATAGTTACGTGTGCTGATAGTCTCGCTGAACCGATCACTATCCTATTCAAGCGTTCTCTTTCTGAAGGTATAGTCCCAAAGATCTGGAAGTCTGCTTTCGTCACTCCCGTCTTCAAAAAGGGTGACAAAGCTAACATAGAAAACTACCGTCCCATTTCCAAAATCTGCCTTTTTTCTAAAGTCTTTGAACGGATAGTTTATACCGATGTCTATGCGGCTTTTAAGACAATTCTTGGTGATGAACAGCACGGTTTTGTTAAGAATCGCTCGACCACATCTAACTTGCTTCTGTCACAAGAGTTTATTAGAAACGGTATGGTACAGCGTCAAGTTGACGTGGTGTATACTGACTATAGTAAGTGTTTTGACCGAATTGATCATCGCATGCTGCTGAGGAAGCTGTTCCTTGCCGGAATTCATGGGGACTTGTATCGATGGTTCGCTTCCTATATAGAGAACAGAACGCAGGCCGTTGTGCTTCAAGGATACACCTCCGGTTGGAGTTCTGTCCCTTCGGGGGTGCCACAGGGCTCCATTTTAGGTCCTTTGTTATTCATATTGTTCATTGCTGACATATCACATTGCTTCCATCATTCGTATATTCTACTATATGCTGATGACATGAAAATTCACAAAGTTATAAAAGACTTGTCGGATGCATATCAGTTGCAAGATGACCTGCACAGATTTCAGTTATACTGCATCCGCAACAAACTTCAATTAAATGTATCTAAATGTTTCATCCTAACATTCTCACGTCGCAAATCATTGATCAATTTTAATTATAATATAAACAATCAATCAATTAGCAGACTCAATAGCATAAGAGATTTGGGGGTGATCGTAGATGACAAACTTCTGTTCGATCAGCATGTGAATAGCATAGTGGCGAAGGCATCAAAAGCTCTGGGATTTATACTACGCACCACGGCCTGTTTCCGTTCACTTAAGCCAGTGAAAGTCTTGTATTGTTCTTTCGTGCGTAGCCACCTAGAATACGCATCCCAGGTTTGGAACCCGCAGTACGAAATTTATAAGTCGCGTATTGAAGGCGTACAAAGAAAATTTCTACGCTACCTAGATTATAGGGCACGGCAATACTCAGTTGACTATGAACATCGCTGTAAACGGTACCACTTCCTTCCTCTGGAGTTGAGGCGTCACATTGGGGATATAAGTATGCTAATGGGTGTTGCAAACGGCCAAATTGATTGTCCTGATCTTGTTGCTAATTTGGCATTGCGCACAAACCTAATAGGATTACGTCAGCGACCAATATTAAGTGTACCTTTCGCATTGACCAATTATGTGAAAAATGTTTTTTCAATACGGAGTGCACTGGGTTTCAATAGACTCTCGAGGGACCTTGATATCGACTTGTTCTGTACCAGTGTGATGACACTGCGACGGCAAATGGCACAACAATTTTTTTCGACTGTAAAACTTAAGTAGCATTTATCATAATTGGCTTATAATTGTGTACTTACTTATTTTCTTTCTTTTTCTTTTCGACATATATTCCTTTTATATCTATGTGTGGAGGCTTGTAATTAGCTATTTGATTGTATTAGACTCATTACATCATTTTTTCTATTAGTCTGTAAGCCTTCTTTAAAATGTAATAAAAAAAAAAAAAAAAAAAAAAAAACATTGAAGAGTATTGTACCATGCCCTCAGCTCCCCCACTTTCCGCAGTCCTGCAGTTGGAGATCTAAAAGGCTGTCGATGATATACCTATACACAAAACAAATACAATGATAGTCCCAGTCTTCTTTTGCCGTGCTCATGTGATAATAATACGTGTAAAATTTCTCATGACGACCAGCTGGCGTAGCAGAAAGTAAATATGCCTACTACGCCGGAGGTCGCAGGTTCGATTCCCGTATAAAATCAAACATGATTTAGTCTGGGTGTTCCTATGTGTAATATGCATGTATTTACAAAAGATAAGTGCTGGTACCTGGTATAGTGCATGTTCTGCTTAGTTTAGGACTTAATGCCGTCGTATAAATTTGCGAGATATATTATACATTTAACTTTCTTAATTATCACACAGCTAATACAAAAAGGAAAACAAACTCCCGTAAATAGAATTTTAGAAACAAACCGTTTTGTTAAAAACAACATTTCATAATAGTACCTAATAATAACTACAGGAGGTCCGCAAACCTCGGGCTTAACTTCGCTAATGGTTCAGACAATGGCTTCGAACTATTATGGACAAGACATAAGACCTTAACCCTCTCGAGACTTTTGATCTGCGGAAAGAATAAGCTTGGGATTATGGTGCATCCTTTGATATCCAGACTGTGATGATTGAGTCTTTGTAGATAAACCGAATGAATAGCACACTGAATATCTAGTTTGATTGGCTTTGTCCGTATCTATTATCTAGAACTCAAAGCCTATCATTTGAAAATTCGAATCATTTTGTCTTTATAATGAAAGCCATTCTCATTTTCATCTACTTTCGAAAATAGAACTCCTTGCAAAAACAAAAGCATAACGTTGTTAAAATTCAGGGTATAAAATGAATTAGTCCATTTCTAAGTTTGTAGTGCACAATGCAATAAATATAATGGAATCTACGTAAGATTTTCAAAGATGAAACTCGGTTGCAGAAGTTAGGTTGCGCAATCAAACTATAATATTGAATTCAGTACTTCAGATTGGATAGATAAATTCATATTATTGAAACATGCTTAGGTACATACGTAGGAGTGTTACGGATTTAACCCGTTCTAAAAATATGAGATTAGTTTATGAAAATATTTATATGATTATTATACTATTTTTATCTGCGAGTTTAAATAAAGTAAATTAAAAAAAAAACACAAGAAATTGTAAAAGTGTTAGAAGTCGTACTGATAATAATCGTGCTAATTATTTGATTGAAGAATCATCTCTTAAAATGGCAGTATATTAGGGTGACAGTATATTTCCTATTATTACTAAACTTGCTGTTTCTTGCCGTTCCTCCACCAGCCGAGACTAGTTGAAAAAGCCATCCTTCAGCGTTTTTGCATTAACTTATACCTAGTATAGGTATTTTTGGGCCATACATTATCAATAGACAATGGTGGTACCATTATCTATCAGTGTGACAATGGTGGTCTATACGTAAATTAATCTTAAAGAAATATCAACCTAAAAACAAAATTTGTTTGACGTCACTGCCCTCACCGTCCCCGTATAAGCGCCCCAATCACATCGAAAACTTAATTGATTAAAAGTTAGCAAGACGAGAACTGTATACCAACTAACGTTCCTGAAGCGGTGCAATATTCGCGCCGGTACCGCCCTCTGTCCATCTAAGTCGACCAAATTGTTTACGACAACCCAGTTTTCAGGGGAAACTATTTAATTCAGTTGCTGTTCCATCCCTGGAAGTCGGAAGTAAGTTGGTAGTAGTGGCGGCACTCACCGCTGATGGCATACTGAGGGCTGTATACAACTAGTTATAACGATAATTTGCATGTGACGTATTTGTTTGACCGGTGAATACGTTTGGTTTTGAAAACCTTTTGTGGTCTTCTATTATCTTGTATAAAGTTGGCTTACACTTGGTTTGGCTAGTCTTGATTGAGGCGTTACTATACTATCAAATGAATGTTATGAAGTTTTCTACTTTATAATATTATACTATAAAACAAATGGTATGCGCTGGTACGTTGTGCACTATACTGTGAAGCATTTCTGCTTGTGTAACTAAATAAAAACTAAAATATCACGTAATGTTGATTCTAGGTCCCTTTATCTCATTAATATTTTATCAAGTTCTTTCTAGTATATTCCAAAACACGCCACAGTGAAAAAAATAGCTTAAACGCAAAAAATATGTCCACTTTGAGATACAAGTGAGTACTGAAAACCGTTTTCAAAAATAAACGCACTGATTGACTCATTTATCCGACGTCAATTTAAAGTATTTACAGATGCGACATCAATTGCGCATTATAGGCCGCGCCAATGACAGTGAAATACTATCGTACGTAAATATATTTTTAAATAAAAGCTCCCGTGAAAAGCCCAATATTAAAGGTGTTTATTTCAACATTATTTATGGTGGAGATTTAATATTGTTAACTGGAATGGATTTATTTTTGGTTTTTTAAGTTTTTGGGAGGATTGATTTTTATTATTTTGTAAACAACGAAAACCTTACCTATTATGTAAGAGCAGAAGGGATAGATATCTTTATAATCAGCAAAAATATTTCAATAGATTGTCATTAGATGTTATTCTTTTCGTAGTTGAACGTTTCTGATACTTTCTAAGTCTAACTTACTAAATTTATTTCAGAAAACATCATCATGGAAAGAAATAAAATTTATAACATGTGTCTGCAGATTGCTGTTATGTTTATCTAGCCACCGACTTCCAGAGCCCAAAAGTAGTTTTATTTATTTCCTTTTCGGTTTTAAGTTTTTGTACAAATATATATGGAACAGACATAATTTTTTTGTATTTGGATCATTTTTTTAAATAATTCACACCCTTGCTGTCTTCAGCAAATGTGATGTAAAGTTTTCAATATGAATAAAATAACTCCCAACACGAGATAGCTGCTGTCAACTATTAAGGAGTTCCCCAAGCTGTATTTTGCCTTTATTGCCAAGCCTGAAATGGCAGTCGTAACATATTTCGATATCAAGGTCTCTTCAATATGAATGAATAAAGCCCAAATAAATGGTGTTGTATTATCACCCGAAATATGAAGAAAGAAGAAATATCAAGTTTTTACCTGATATGTGCTTTCAATTTTTGAGAGCTACCCTTAATTTCTCAAGGTTTTCATCATCAGATCCTGACGTGGTAGCAATGGGACCCTCCCTTCACATAAAATCGTTTCATAATAGACGAAGTTATCTACGAGAACTTTAGTCATAAAAAGTATACAAGTAATAATATTATGTATACCTCAGTGTTCAAATTGAGAACCTCATTGTTAGCAAGTCGGTTAAAAATATAAATTTAATTATCTTTCATACTGAATCAAGTGCGACGCGGATAACATTTTACACGACGACAGCTTAAGTATTAAGATAAACAAATGTAACACCAAAAAATATAAAATCAAAATACATCAGCATCCCTGATTGATGTTATAGTCTGCCGCGTCAAATCCGGATGAAAACTTTAAAACGGTGCGACGTTTTAACCGGGCCGGGCGTAATTGCAGTAACAAGGGTGCTCTAACGTTATTTAGTCCGGTCGCATTAACGTCCCGCCGCTGTCACGTTCCGGACACACTTCGCTTTTAATTATATTTATTTACCAATACACGCTTTTGTCACTTTCGTTGGTGGGAATAATATGATGGGGCAATAAAGAGGGGCGATTTATGTGTTTTTTGTTTCTTTGAAAATTACAGTTTTTTCGATCTAAGGCAACATGTGTACGTTTTTTTTTTAATGGAACCAAGGTATTTAAATTCAGAATTCACTATCTATAGTCTGACCACACATAAAATATATAGTGTAAAAAATACTATTTTAATAGAAACAAAACATACTGTTCACTCTTTAATATGCTGAACTCGCAAAACCCGTGCAGTGAAACCAGCCATTACTAATGAACACACCTAAAATCAGAGCCCAATTTTGAGGCTTTTAACAATTCATTGTCAACAAATAAAGTGCTGTCTGTTACACAAATTTTGTTCACTTAATTATATCGATAGCGACGATTATCGGCACCGAAATAGTTTTCACATTGTAGTTGTTGCCTGTCTCGCCTGTCAATCAAACAAGATCGATTGGCTAGTTATGTGCAAACTGTTGTTAAGCCCGGATTAACGCACTGCGATAATCTATCCAATGACAACACTAGCACGCACACACGGGTATTGTCGAGTTCTAAATTCAATTTAGATTAATTTTTAACCTATTGTATTATGACGAGGCTTATCGTTTTTACATCTGTCAATGATTAATTTTTTTTTTATTGTAAGGATTTTTTATCGGGCAGCAAGACTTTAAACTATAAAGTATGGAATATACCTGTTATACCTTGATTAGAAGCAAGCATTTAAGATGTCTAAGCAGATCATATCTATGTAGTCAATGCATGTTAACTGACTCGCTCACAATATGGGCCGGAATGAAGTGCAGTACCTAACGTGGACCTTAGTGAATTGTATTGCAGTGATCCTCTGTTACGACCTCTTGACATCCTGCAATCACTCGTGGCAGACATCTCGAGTCGATATCGTATATCGAACACTCGAGAGCAAGTATCGAGTGAGAGTCGAGAGGCCTCGTAATGTGAACTAACGCACACTTGATCGTCCGCCTGCCGAAGACCGAAATTCGATTAATGTTTGAACCCGCCGCTACTCACTCCGTTTCAAGTTCGCTACGACTAATCGAATCTCAATTCGACACAGACCCGAAACGTATTCCAAGAGTTGGAATCGAATGCTTGCAATGCACCTGCAACAAGATACTTATCCGTAATCATTCGAAACATATCCAAAAAATCACTACCGATAAGAGCTGGCATTTAAACAGTTTAAATAATACAATTCGCTATACATTCACGAGGTATCAAGTTTAAAGCAGTATCTTATACGCTGAAAACCGAAGCGGTACCCAGACGAGAAAGTATAATCTCGTATTATTTAGATGTTTTTAAATATGCATGCAGCTTTATGCGCTGGGGATTTTTCAAATTTGGAATTTGTTCATAATTTTAATTTTTTGGTTCTGCAAATCGAAACTAATACAAACATTAATTAATTACACTTCTTGTCTTGTATTTAAATTCCCAGCCGATTTTCAGGAAATAGCTTATATAATATAACGATGAGTCGATTTTTATATGACATATCTACCATTGCTAGAAATCCAGCTTTCAACTTTAAAAAATCGCATCTAAATCAGTTTATCCGTTTAAGAGCTACGGTACCACCGACAGACATACACTATGTCGTTCAAACTTATAACAGCCCTTCCTGATTTGCGACGGGGGCTAAAAAGAAACATTCCAATTGTATTTTCCATTCCTTATCTTCGTAAAGAATGATTGTCATAGTTTTCAACAAAGTTGAAGGGACCACAACGCAGCCAATTATTCTGTTCTATTGTAATACAAATAAACCTCAACCTTTGCCAAAAATGGAAGATAACCAAACTGACACGAGTGTATGCGAATTGAATCTGAATACAATGTCAGCATAACTAAAGAGTTTGACTTTAGACTAAAACGTCGGTCCAATATAACTTGCGCTCTCACGTTCCCGGCTCAGACTTAGTTGGGGGGCAAAAAAGGGTTATAGGTAAGCAACGTCGGGGTCTGCACTAAATGGGTAGCTAATATCATTGGGTTGTTCCGCGCCAGCGCTTGAGTGACAGTCCCCTGTGCAAGGCAGAGACTGAAATTTTTTGAGATTGAGAAATTGAGAGCCGACCCATCAACTATAAACATAGCTTTTGTGATATCCCTTGCAAATATCACGAATTTTTGGTAAAAGCTTTGTTAATAAGATAAAGTTTTAGTCCTCTTGTAAATTGGAGATCCATTAAGTACATTTTACAAGTACAAACTATTAAAATTTGAATTTGGATTACTGACATAAAAACAACTGAACGTGAAAATGAAGATAAAACAATAATTATCGATCCCTTTAATCGAATTAATAATGCAATCAGTGCTATAATTTCTAAATCATAAAATGAATATAATAACACAATAAAGATCAATGACAAGCGGTTGCGTAAACATCGTTTCATTTTTTGATAACCGTACGGACTCAAATCGCCGAAAATATTGATAACAAACTCGAATCAATGAGATTACATATTTGTAACACTCGATTTCTTTGGCAATATTATAATCTATACTTTTTTTATACAAACAGGTGTTTATTATCTTTCGTTGCGTCTCACAATGCAGTTCCTAGTAGTATTTATTGTATTTGGAACAATTGCATATGCCAAAGATGTGCAATCCCTTTCTGAACACAGTCCCGCTTATGGGTATATTCAAAACATAGGAATTCCTACCGCGGAAAGAATTCGCAAAGCAGAAGCATCAGGAGCTTCAAGAATTATCGGAGGAGTTCCAGCCGCTCTTGGACAATACCCGTTCCAGGTTTGTTCTGACATCTGTACTATGAACTGTCTTCGAACCTAGTGCATTGTGTTTAGCGTATCGCTTGCATTATTCCCTAGTGAAATTAGCAGAGTAATGCAATGAGGGGAGGTGATACACACATACATGCACATCTAAGATAACGTGGCTATGTGTAGTAGATGCAATCCATCTACTTTTGTACATACTTTTCTTTTGAACTAGTTTTACTATATTATCAATATGAAACTATCTTTGATCAAAGGTAAGAGTACTTTCTTATGTTTCAATGTTAGATCATTTTCATTATCCATTTCTATACGAGTTAACCCCATCCAATGGCTTCGTGTTCACGACAAGAAAAATCGCTTGGTCTATGTAAGAATTCGTGTCGTTCCTTCATAAGACTAGTAAACTCTGCGACAGACCTGCAGAAGACAACTATTTTGTATGTGTTCTTCTCGTGTACAGACGCCCGCACATCAAGCTACGACACTGTCAAACATTCCCAATCAACTTTAAACCTTCAGCGATAATATTGAAAATCTAATAACAAAAACTGTCAGATTTAAATAGCTTGATATGCTGTCGTCTGTACAAATATTTTTATCATATTTGTTGTCGACTCGACCAATTTCTTTCCATGAACACGCGGCCAAAGGTTGTCCGTGAGAAATAGCTTTTTTGTGATAAGACCGCCAATTGCACCTACTATTGTATAATTATTATTTGTTATTCTACATTTACCTTTTGGTGTACGATAAAGACTATTCTCTTCCATCATAAATATGCGCAAATCCAAAACATCCCATAATTTTAACATAAATGACTTCACCTTCAATTTCAGGCTGGTATTATTGGAGAAATCATCCAGGGTGACACACCTGCTGGAAGCGTATGTGGAGGTTCTCTTGTTTCACCCAGCCGTGTTCTCACCGCTGCCCACTGCTGGTTCGACGGCGTCCACCAGGCATGGCGCTTTACCGTTGTTCTTGGTTCCATCCAACTGTTCAGTGGTGGTACTAGGATTCAAACTAGTGCAATCGCTACGCATCCAAACTATAGCCCGGTCCTTGCCCGTAATGACATTGCTGTCGTATATTTTGCGACTCCCATTACGCTGTCAGGTCAGTACTTTGTATGTTATTTTTATTGTCATTGAATGCAGAATATGATGATGAGAGAATAATTTGAGTCGGAGATGCACTTTACACTAAATGTATTTACTATGTATGGTTGCAAAATAATTATTTCTATTGTGTTTCGGATGGCACGTTAAACTGTAGGTCCCGGCTGTCATTGAACATCCTTGGCAGTCGTTACGGGTAATCAGAAGCCAGTAAATTTAACGTCAACCTAACCAAGGGGTTGCTCGGGTAACTAGGTTGAGGAGGTCAGATAGACAGTCGCTCCTTGTATAACACTAGTACTCAGCTGAATCCGTTTAGACTGGAAGCCGACCCCAACAGAGTGGAGATGGTTGCAAAATCATTATTTGTAGTATTGTGAAATGGGCGACAAATACTTTTTTCAAATATGATGATTTTAGGAGTTATATAATTAAATGTGTATTATTTTTTACAGGTACGATTTCCCCGATAGCTCTGCCAAGTGGATCTGAACTTTTCGAGTCTTTCGCTGGTGAGAGGGCAATTGCTGTTGGTTTTGGTGTGACCAGAGAGAGTAAGTAGCACGTTATCTATATCCTCGCATAGTAGTAGGTTAGCAATTAAATGGTTGTTCAATAAGAAATCTCATTGTTGTTTTAAAGATCAAATACGTCATTCTTATCAATAGCAATGAAAAAGTAATTAAATTAATCTATTTGCGACTACGTATTTTTTAATTATCAATTCATTCATATTTTCAGATGGAAATATTTCTTCAAACCAGGTCCTTAGTCATGTCAGTTTGAATGTGATATCTAACGGCGAGTGCACCTGGGCATTCCCGCTGTTTCTTCAAAGTTCCAACATCTGTACCAGTGGACTTGGAACGGTTGGGTTCTGTGATGGTGATACTGGTGGCCCTCTTATCATTACCAGGAATAATAGACAGCTCTTGGTAAGGCCTATAAGATGGCATACTTTAGACAACTGCTGCAGTCAATACATAAGCATTTAAAATCGAGTTTCAACTCGATTTTCAAAGATCAAAGTCAGACAACTGATAATATTATAGACTATATATATATTATATAGTCTATAATATTATAAATGTGACGATAAATATTATAAAAAATATATATATATATATATATATTTTTGCCTAATGCATGCACGGGATCACGGGTTCGATTCCCGATTGGGGCCGTAATCGCTTTGTGGGTTTTAAGAGACTTTTAAACAGCACAGCCCGGAGTCTGGAAGTTGGTGATTGATACACCCATGCATTGGAGAGCACGTAAAAGTCGGTCTCTCCTCGATCTCTCTCCAGTCGTGTCGGATTGCCATCCCATCGGACTATGAGAGAGTTGAATATCGAGAGTGCGCTAATGCTTGTGCACTATAATATAATGTTCTGCGTAGCTGGCAATTGGTGTAGATGCCATGATTATAAAACTGAATTTTTTTTTGGTTCGATCGCTTCTTTACTGTCTTTTAACTACTGGACCGATTTAAATCATTTACTTTTTATCCAGTTGCGCGGAGTTGTTCCGCCGCGTGACGCCGGTGAAATTGGTGGCGGGAACTAGCAATGTATAGCTGTTGTTGGTAAACATTTTGAATGAAAATTCGCAGATTGGCGTTGCATCATTCCGTTCCAGCCTGGGCTGCGAATCCAACCTACCAAATGCTTATGCTCGTGTGACTTCATACATGGACTTTATCAACAGTCACATTTAATACTTATACAAGTAAACTCTGATATGAACTACAAGTTTAATAATAAAGCACTGAGCAAATAGTTGTAGTTTCAATGTAAACTAACTAAATAAATAAAGATTGTAAATCGATGATTGAACTATTTGATTGTAGTGGGTTAACTATACCTAAACCTTTTTGGGGTCCCGTACCTTTAGAGAAAAATAAATTATTTTAAAATAATAAAACCTGCCTTAAAAGGCATAAATAAGTTTAACAATTGCAGTTAGTCTGTATTGGTTTCTGTCTCTCCAGGTCTTTGAAACTTTTATGCGAGCTGTTTTGTTAGCTCTTAATTAAATTGTATTATTTCAATGTTTCTTGTATACACCGTGATTTTTTAGTCGTCTAACAAAAGCAGCCTAGTCCATGTATCCAATGACTAGTAAACGTTCATAATAAAAAATATGAATTTATGAGATATGCATAATGTATGTTTTTATTTATTTTGTTATAACTATATTAAAATTATTTCCCTTATTTCCCTTGTCTTCTGATAAATGGAGAAAGAATGATCGACTCTTGCACTGGGTAGGTATACTCTACCGTTTGATACGTTAACATTTTTAACAGTATTTCATTCTAATTTATTACTTTTTAAAATTATTATTAATGATATAAAAATAATAATCATCTCTAAAGGTATGTCATGTCCGATACTTTGGGTGGACCACTTTTGTAAGACGACTAAAAGGCACGGTGTATATTTATTTTATAAAATAACTCACATAACAATTGACCGATAATCTTTGATAAAGTAACTGCAAGCAAATAATACTGAAGAGATATTTCGATGGAAAGATAAATATTATCAAGAGCCCTGCTTTATGTATCGAGAACAAAAAGATTTTGATGAACAATTTAGTTTTTCAGTATTTGTTGGGTAATGCTATAAGTGTTTTGTCTTGTGTAACTGTATCGTGTTTTTCTAGTTTTAGGCAAGTTACTGTTGCAGGTAAATAATATTTTTATTATAATGCTCTCAAATGTACCTTTTTTAAGATAAATACATTCATTTATCTTTTATCTTTATCGATAAAGTAATGACGCCAGATAAGAGTTTCATAAAATACACGAATTTCTATTGGCAATTTGTTTTTTGGAAGATTATTTTTCTGAATGAGTTTCTTTACTTAGTCAAGAACATTTATTTGGATTATGGGAAATCATTGAATAATGACCCACGCTATGGGTGCATTGAGAGGGAATGTCAGACTTTTACTGAATAAAACCCATATTCGTTCCTCCTGAAGCCTGCATAGCACTGACAGGCTTTGGCCCTAAAAAAGTTCGCTGACTTTTATTTGAGGAGCTGAAATTAAACCTGTATTTTAATGGCAATTGACACAGTATGAGAGCTGTGTGAATATTAATGAAATAGACTATGTGAGACGGGATAAAAACAATAAAGACTTAAAATAAAGTTCGTTTCAGAACACCTTTACACCGTGCACAGTTGTAGTAAAACCTAACTAAATTAATCACTGGATTATCCTATTAATGCCTTATGTTCGTTAAGAATTCTTGAAATCGGAATATTCTACGATTTTCTATCAAATTCATGCGCAATACTAATTGACTTTGCAGCTGCGAAGCATGGGTGCGTCGAGATTTCGAATTGATAATGACCAAAATCTTGAGCACTAATCAAAATAATGTTATTTAAGTTGATAACAAAAATAAATTACTATCTGCATTCAGGTTGATTGCATCAGCGTTAAATTATCTGTAACAACGCTATATAATAATGAAAAATGCGTTTTAACTCCTAGTTTTACCTGGAAACACGATGAAAACCTTCATTGTAGCGTGTTTGGCCCTGGCCAGCTTCGCATCTGCGGAACTGGGAACATTCCCTGGCTACTCCACATATGGATACCTGGAAAAGTACGCTATTCCTCAAGCAGAGAAGATTCGCGTGGCTGAGGAAAAATACCTCGCCAGCTTGTCTAGCTCCAGGATCGTAGGTGGAGTTCCCGCTGGTCAAGGACAGTACCCATACCAGGTTTGTTCGCTTATAATGTTATCTTACATCTAGTCAGTATAGATACCTATTACTATTTTAGAACATTCTTTATCTAATAATATTTTCATGCAAATTGAGTGCCTACGATTAAAAGAAGAAAGCAATTTAATGCGGTTTGCTATTGAGATATTTTCAAATGACCTTTCGTTAACCAGGCTGGTTTGCTCCTCTCCATCATCGGTTTTCAAGGCAACGGTATCTGCGGAGGCTCCCTGATCAGCGCCAACAGAGTTGTAACAGCTGCCCACTGCTGGTTCGATGGTACTCACCAAGCATGGAAGGTTACCGTCGTGCTCGGTTCCACTTTGCTCTTCTCTGGGGGCACTCGTCTTGAAACTAGTGTGGTTGCCATGCACCCTAACTGGACTCCCGCACTCGTCCGCAATGATGTTGGGGTGATCTACTTACCTAACTCGGTGCAGATTTCAGGTAAATTTAATAGACCTTTGACCACATTTTTTTTATAGCTGTAGTTTGCCAACTACCGACTCATTTTTAATGAGCTATTAATAAAATCAAGTACCTACAATAAGTGCCAACATTCGATAATGCGGCAATGATTATAATTTTTTTTTTCATTTTCTTTCCTTTTTCAGCTAATATTGCACCAATTGCTCTGGCTAGTGGATCCTCGGAGTTCGTTGGTGCCTCCGCCATTGCCTCCGGTTTTGGCTTAACAAACTCAAGTAAGTTCCTTGTTATTAACAAACTTGTTCTTGTTCATTGTATGTAAAAATATTTTCAACATATTTAATATCCAATCCGATTACCAGCTTTGATAGAATGCTATTCGCAGACAATAATTGTCGCTATCTATGGATACTTATTGTACACCAACACCGAAAAAAAAATAAAGTTCTTTATTTTTAAATTTCAGATGGAGATATCACCGTCAATCAGTTCCTGAGCCACGTCAGCCTGAACGTGATCGCCAACAGCGCTTGCAGCATCGCCTTCCCCTTCATTGTCCAGCCTTCCAACATTTGTACCAGTGGTATTGGAGGTGTTGGTACCTGCAGCGGTGACTCGGGCGGTCCCCTTGTCACCAACCAGAATGGACAGAACGTCTTGGTATGTTGTTTTATTTTTTGCAAAATTTTCTATAAATTATGCAATTTTGTAGCGTCGGTAGGTAAAACTTTCTGGTTACCTACATCGTTCGTTTCAGCCGAAAGACGTCTACTGCTGGACAAAGGACTCCCTCCTTTCTTCCGATTCGATCTCGCAGTGAAATTCCTACTATAGCCCTCTCCATTGCTCTCTAAGTGACTTTGAGCTTTCTCATAAAACCCATTGTTAGCGACCACGTCTCTGTACCATAAGTCATCACTGGCAACACACATTGGTCATAGAACTTTGTCTTTGTCTTTTTCTATTGGTTACCTACATAACGGAGTAAATTTTAAAGTCGACTTAGTGACTAGTAGGCTATACAAACTGTATGTCGTATATTTGGCGTCATGAATGGGGACAAAAAAAAATTCAACAAGTGACACAACCTTGTGTTTTAAAATCATTGTGTACCTATTCATTTATTTTGTGGTTTTAGGGCCAGTTTCACAGGTTGCTAATAAGTTCCAAATAGTTTATCTGGCAGATAATTTAATACAAATTCAATTCTATTCTATTTTTTAATTTATCTGGAAGATAGTGGCTATCCGTAACCTCTGTAAGTGGCCCTTATTATCCTACATTTATTTGCACGAACTTGACAATGTTATACTTTTGTTCCAGATTGGTATCACATCCTTCGGGTCCGCTTTCGGCTGCCAAATCAACCTGCCATCAGTATTCGCACGTGTCACCTCGTTCGTGTCTTTCCTCAACCAACACATGTAATTCTACAGAAACTATGAAGATTACTGAAATTGTAAATAAGACTGGAGTTGGAATCTTATCCAGCATATTCGTTGTATATTTTGTTAAATAAAATCTGCGTTTACAAGAAATTGTGTTGTTTAAAGTAAACATTTTTAAGTTTGTTAATCTTAGCGTATCTAATTAACTTCCGTTTTTAATCTTTAGAAAAACCCTTACGAAATTGCTAAGTAAATAATCATATTATCTATCGAAAGTATCTTAAATTTATTGCTTTAGGTAATACTATATAGGGATTAAAAAAACCCATATCCTTTTCTTAACGTAATCTGCTTAATAAATGAAACGTTCGTGTCATTGTACTAATGAAATAATACATAGATAGAAATTATGACACGCTTTTAATAGTATTGTCTTAATAATTAATCTTCAGTATTTAGTCTCTTTGATTAAATGGAGGCCTATAAAAACTAAGACAACTGAAAGTCACTAATACAAAAAAAACACTTAGCATTTCATATAGACGATTAAAACATTTTTATTTTTTTATTTTACACAGCTATCAGATCCTATAAAAGTACCCATAAAAATATTACAGATTATTTATGTACACATTGTAAATATATATTACAACAAATCTTATACTACTATCTAAAATTAATTAAAATTGTTAGTTAAAATATGTACACACCACGCATCGAAGTATTCCTCCGCGTCACTGTCATCCGGAAACGTGCCCAGAAGACTGGTTGCATTGCCACGTTGGATGGCAATTATAATTCTTTATAAGAAACAAAAGTGCGATATACGTATTTGAAAACTCTAAGTTACTGCTGGTTATCAACCTTAGCTGAGGCTAGAAAAAATATAGATATCCGATAACCATATTAACCTTATTTGTTTCATGCAGAATTGATTACGAAAATGTTGCCGACTTAAATTTTTATCATGGATATACAATATATGGCAATAAAAATCTGTATCAAATTTTAATGTTAGATTAGGTATCCAGTAAAGGTATTACAATTGATTTTGCCTGATAAACAAACGTTACACACACTGCACGTCACGTTCGGCTCGGATTAGATATTTTTTTACAATACTTATGAAATAAAAACAGATTAAAAAGATAGGAATATATTAATTATCGTCAACCTAGCAAAAAAATACAATGAATTAAAATTTCCCAACTATTAAGATAGTGAATACTATATTTTTTTTTACATAAAGGACTCTGTTTGTAATACAGACGCCAGCACATCAAGCTACCCGATACTGTCTTTCCCAATCATTTTTGAACCATAATACTTCAGCAATAACGTTGAAAGTCTATCAAGGAAATTTGACAGTAACTTCAAAAGAATGAACTCCACATAAAATACAAGAATTAAGGCCAGTTTCACAATAAATTCAAATGGAACAGAATTTCTATGAAATTATCAACCAAATAAACTAACTAGAACTTATTCGTAGGTGGTGAAACAGGCAAGAACTAGTAAAGACAAGAACATAGGATACTTTTATATCAATTGGGCAAGATTCAACACTGGGTATCCGATTTTCAATGGCCTTTCCAAAAAAGAGGAAGCTCCGGATTCGGATCTGCTGCGGGGTTGTTCGCAAGAGTTACCGTGGTCCTGGCACACAAAGACCTCAATAAGGAACAAAAGTAGGTTTTTAGTCAGTAAAACTCTGTCACTCCCTACAGCTGCAGCGAGGTCATTTGATGATTTCCCACTCAAAAAAAGGTCTCTGTTGGGTTGATTGTAGTGATTGTTCGAGCGTAGCTCCATCATTTTCTGTAACTGCAGTATAGTGATATAGAAGCAAAAGACGAGTAATAACAAGTATTTCGTCGAAATCGTCAAGTATTAATTAATTGTCTTTGATTATTATCAGATCTTGATAAGTATGGCTAATTAAAATCAGTTACCCTAAACAATACATGTTATTACGCGTGCAGTGTTATCATTTCAATTTGGGGGCACGGTAGTGAAAACGTAAAGGTATTATTTAGTACAGTAAAATAATTATTATTTTCATACTTAATAAAAATACTACACATTTTATTAGAAGTCAAAAATGCAATTATTGGTTTTATTCATACTATGTCATTTACGTAATGATGAAAAGATATATAGTAGGTAACAAAATAATAAGGTAATATTACATAAGTAGGTACTACTACTTTCATAAATTAAGATATTAACGAGATCTTTAATTTAGAGTCATCGATGTGGCTGTACTCTAATACAGTAATTTTAATGGGTTGGACCCCGTTAGCAGGAATTAGTGATTTTCTTTTTTCTCTAATATCGGAAAAATGATCCATAATACCGGCTGGCTAGGGTTCCAGAGACCCAAACCTCCTCTGTACTGAAACTGTCTTCTGAATCAGCCTCTGAAGGTTTTCGCGACTGGTTAACGGCTTAAGAGAGCCTTTTATCATTTGCTGTCATTACAATCGTTACGACAACCGTATCGACATTCCACATGGCAAAAACCACGTGCGCTAATTCGAGATACATTTATTTTTCTTTCTCAGCTTTCATGAGATTCTTGTCATGCAGACTCGCGACATCGATTATCATTTTGCGGCTTGTTAATCGATCTATTACCACTATGTCAGACTTATGTGCTACAACAGTCCTGTTAATGATGATAGATCTAACCCAATATACATAGCCATTATTTAATATCCAGCAGTTATTTGTCAAGATGTACAATTCATGTAGGTAATATAAATATATTTATTTTTTTAAACGTGTGGTCTTTCAACCTTGCCTTTTTTTTACCTTTAATGTGGGTACCTTTAATGTGATTGTTTTTGCGTAAGTCATTTACGCCTAATCTGTTAACGATTTAATATAAATTCAAACCTGCTTACTTCATTTGGGACTTGGTTAATAAACATCATAATGAAGGTGATAATTGTGCTAGCTTTGGCGACTCTCGCCTACGCGAACGTTTCACCTCCGATTGAGGGCAACACCGCTTACGGATACATCCAGAACTATGCAATCCCTTTGGCCGAAGAAATCCGCAAAGCGGAGGAACAAATGAGCCTTGAGAGGATTGTTGGTGGAAGCCCAGCCAACTCTGGTCAATTCCCCTACCAAGTAAGTCCCTACTTATATTTACTAATTTACGTTCATCCTATAAGGCTTATGTTCAAAAACTACCACGACTAGCAAAACGAAACGTTTGTTTTGTTACTCTTAATGTATTTTCAACGTTTTTGTTTAGCCAAAGATATTTAAATTTGACAACAACTTTTAGTAGTGACTTTTTGAGGTAAACAATCAATTAATAAATAATTTTATCCTCCAGGCCGGTCTTCTTGCCTCTTACGCTGGCATCTCTGGCACTGGTGTGTGCGGAGGTTCCCTTGTCAGCGCTAACAGGGTCATCACCGCTGCCCACTGCTGGTTTGACGGTCAGAACCAGGCTTGGCTTTTCACCGTGGTCCTTGGATCTACTACTCTCTTCTCTGGTGGTACCAGGGTTGACACCAGTGCGGTCGCTCTACATCCCAACTGGCAGCCTCTGCTAGTCCGTAACGATGTTGCTGTCATCTACTTGCCCACATCCGTTCAATTCTCAAGTAAGGATTAATCCTAAATACCTTTACATTCCAATGTAATTGTACGTTTACTTTGTTTCGTATACATAAAATGTTATGTGACCCTGTATATATTGGACTATTTTATTGCAGACACCATCTCTCCAATTGCTCTGCCTTCGGGAAGCCAACTTAACCAGGACTTCGTCGGCGTTACCGCTGTTGCATCTGGTTTCGGTTTAACTTCTGACGGTAAGTTTATTGTAGTTCATAAAGCCAGTACTACCATGTGTAAACAATATACTAAACTTTTTGATTGTCCTATTAAACTTAATACCAAATATTTGTTACTATGTTCACAAAAAAATTACATAATTACTTAGTCAACTATTTTCTTTTCAGGTGGCTCTATTTCAGCCAACCAAGTCCTGAGCCACGTCAATTTGAACGTCATCTCCAACAGCGTTTGCTCATTTGCATTCCCCTTGGTCTTGCAAGCGTCCAACATCTGCACCAGTAGCCTTGGTGGCGTCAGTACCTGCAGAGGAGACTCTGGTGGCCCTCTTGCCATCAACAGTGGTGGACAGCCTGTTCTGGTACATATTTTAAACATGATTCACAATTTGTGTCATTTTTTTCCCATGTTTTTTTTAGAGATGCTAATCATTTTCACTTTTCACAGATCGGTATTACATCTTTCGGCTCTGCCTTTGGCTGCCAGGCTGGATTCCCTGCCGCCTTCGCACGTGTCACCTCTTTCGTAGACTTCTTCAACCAGCACATCAACTAAATTCTGAAATATTATGCCACGAATATACTTTAGTTTTGTAAGCAATACTTTGTCTTTTTATTATTTTTATACTACTCGTACTACCAGCATATTGCTGTATTAAAAAATCTTTACGAAAGCATCAAGGAAAGATCAAAATTAGCATCGATAAAAAGGCATGAAAGCTCAAATCCAGGAGTATTATTTTATGCATTTTATCAATAGCAATAAATTAAAAACATTGTTATGTTTTCCTTTAAAAGACTACACTAAATAATGATTCGCTGAAAAATGTTCATACAGATTACAAATACGAGAGTAGAATTAAATTAATTGAATTTGTCATTCCAGTTTCTGAATTTAAGATGTTCGTGTTCATTTATTTGTTCATGAAAAAATAAGAATGCGATAGCGCGAATCAATGTTTTCGTACATTTTAGAAATATTCGCTCGCAATTAGTTACTGTTTGCTAAAACAAGGAGACCAGAAAAAAAATATTTTGTTTGCGTGACAATACTACACAGAACCTTCAGCTTTTCTGTAAATTATTTGGTAGAGAGAAATTTCGTTGGTTAAGCTACTTTCCCCATACAATGTTTTAGAAGACCTTAAAGCCTTGCATGCAGTAACTTAATTATATCTATTTTACTTATCCAAATGAATCATTATAAAAAATGATAGTGTGTACATGATAAGATATCAAAATTAAACATAATGCAGTAGTAGTATGCAGTTGATTGGATTCAACGTTGAAGATCTTACGAAAATTTAACATAGTAATAAAAACTAATATTAATTTTTAAATGTCTTATTTAAAAATGAAAATAAAATGTTAAGAATATAAATAAATGATAAAAAAGCGCTTCTAAAGTTAAAGCAATTAATTGGTGGCTGTTAAGTCGTCATGCTGTTCATAACCATCGATTTTTGGTATTGATCTATTCAGAACTTTTCAATACATCAATACATAATCTACTATCTTGTAATTGATAACATGGTCGGATCGGAACTGGTTGTAATTTTTTATGCATAATGCAAAAAAACACAAAAAATATTTTTACACTGCGTCCCACGAAATGGTATAGGGTGCCCTGAAAAACCAACGAGTTAATCGATGAAACATAAGAATTATCAAAAGCATCCATTAAAACAGGCCCCAGACCTCCCATCAAGATGCCTTATTACCTATAATATTTATTGCCATACTAGAACTCGTAATTAGACATTAATTGGAATGTGAACTAGCAGCACTACTTTGTGATGGGTTATTTTCTTACAATATTAAGGTTACTAGCACTAAGTCATCATAATATAATGTGTTAAAAAATTTCACAACCAACTCTAGAATTATTACTATATCTAAAATATTAGTACAAAAACAAATTCGTAAATAAGGAAATAAAATGCTTTTAAAAACTAGTCTAGAACTAATAATATTAAGATAAAATGTCTGATCTAAATTATCAGTAAAAAAAAAAGGATTTTATAATCCCTCTCGACACTCTCGGATGCAACAAACATCTATTCAGGGATGCCTACTAACATTCAGAATGATTAGGGGCCCAATAACGAAATAACGCCATCTAGTAGCTAACCACTGTAACTGTTGAAGAAGAACCAGTTCAAGCACCACCCTTTATAGAACTGAATGAATCGTTATAGAGATATGTAAAGGACAGCATAAGAACGCTCATTCGCAAATACTTCTAGTCACATAACGTCTTTCACTGATTTGTTTCTTCAAGTTTTCTTCAAGTCGTCATTATCACAGTAAAAATAGTAGCAATGAACGCTACAGAAATTTATTTGTTTACTACATGATATTTCTTTTAGGCGTCGTGAATGTCTTTATTCTACTTGATAACGAGAATCATGATTTATTTTTTTTGGTTTTTTGACAAAAGATGGCGTTACAGGTTTCATGGTTTGTATTTATTTTATGTAGAATAATATAGTGTAGGTATGAATGAATTTCGGAGCCCTTTACCTACAACAAACAGTAAACATGCCATGTGCTTAGAAATCTTTGGAAGGAGTGCCTTTTCTCAAAACAGCTACATATTTTGGGGGTTGAACACAATAGTTACGCGATACTGGCACTTAAAGACCTCAACAAGGAACAAAAGTGGGTTTTAAGCAGTAAAAGTCTGACGCTCCCTCCAGCTGCACACACACAGAGCCTGAGGTTATTACAGAGGTATTATCGGATATCCAACTAAAAAAAAAACAATAATAAATACCGAGAAAAAGTAGGTACCTATAAATTTAAAACAAACTGGTTTGTTCAAATGAGCTTTAATAGGTTCGGATAAAATCTTCAATCAGTATTATAATAATAATTCTCGAGCCAAACTAATAAGAGGTAAAAAAACCTTCACCCTTAAAAAAAATTAGGAAGTTTCAGGGAGATAGATAAGAGTATCCTCATGAATTTATCTATCTGTTTAAAATATCTACGATTGTTATAAGGAGAAGGAGGATTAAGATAATATTTGATTGCTAATTTAGCTACAAGATGGCGCTAGCAGTCTTGTTTCTATACTGTTATAGGGTAATCAGCAGATGCTTTATTTGCTTCATATCAGCGCCTTTGTAAATATTAGTAATAAAGTTAACCCATAAAAAAATATTTTGGGTATTCTAGCACTGTAACAAGTATGAACTTAATCCACGTTTTTCTAATCAATACCACTTGCCAAAATCGACATCTCTTGACCAAATTACTTCGGCTAATTTCTAATTGTCTAGAATTAAAATGTAGAAGTCGCTTCCATTTTTTTAGCCAAATATTAGTTGTAGGTAATTATGGACCCGATTACGCGTAATCACATCACTGATTATGAGTATAGAATACTAAAATAATGCTTACGTATTGTTATTGATACAAGGTTATTAGTTATAAATCTTAATTTAAAATTTTAGAATACTAATAATGATTTTTGTATTTGGATCCATTTAATTATAATTATTATATCATAGATTCCATCATTGAACTTGATAAAGGTTTCTGATTGTTTTGTAGTAATATCGACTAAAATAAAGTACCAACTTTACAAAAGTTATCTGATTAATATAAGGTATGTACCTAAGATTTTTTGGAAAAGAAGAATTACCACTAAACTGGCCTACTAAAATGACAATTTTACTGACGGAATTTAATATTTGTTTGTATCAATTGTACATACTTATATATATTTTAATGAACTATATAGGTAAGGTGTTATAAAAATATCTGCCACGACTTTTATGGGAGGTAGTATTGTGTTTATAGATTGAAATAGTGAAGGACTTTCGTACCCTGAGATAATTAATTTTATTCAATTTAACATTGGCTCTACTTTGCACAACGTGGTTCACAATTCATAGGTAGGTGAATTCCTTGTGCGAAAAAAAAATATGACAAATGATCAATAACTTATCCTCAATATTGTACTCTATAAACACAATACCATCTATAAACTACCTCCCTTTAAAACTGTGGCAGATATTTTTATAACACCTTATATTTTATAATGATACAAATATTGGATTAAGTATTAAAAACAAGTATTAAAAGCGCATTGGATTATAATAAGCGAATTCTTTTAAAGCAAAAACAAAAATTAAATAAATTGGATTAGGTGCCTGTTGAATTAAAATAATACTACCGACCCTGATAAGAAGTTTACAGTCATTATTAGTAAACATTTTGCTAATTATGTAGGTGACTATATTGTATCAATATTAAAAGGCAAAGCATCATCCGATTTTTTAAAAACAATTGAAAACTATAATGAAAACCTGAAAACCAATAATCCAATCAGCGCTTGAACAAAAAAACTTTATTTTTTTTGAAAGATCCAAAACAATACGTAACATAAAAAAATCATACAAAACGTTGTGTTAAATCATTACACATTAGAAAACAAAGGGTTTTGCGAAGTCTGTCTGCCGGTTTTTTTTTTGTGGTAATCTGGAACCTGGACGGAATTTTTCGCTGATAACTACTAAGACTGATTCATAAGGAACGTGTATCTATTATATATAATAACTAGGTGTATCAGGAAGGGAGTATACATCCGACGGGAGTTCATTATAATTGTTAAACTGAACAATATGTTTAATATATATGTATGTATAATATATGAACAATATGATATAAATATAGTTAATAATATTATGTACTGGCATTAAGTGCCTTCTGTTGCTGTGCCCTAACAGGGTCCACAATTGTTCGTATCTTTAAGCATTTTGTAACACCTATAAAAACTTGTGGAATGCAAATAAAGAATATGAATATGAACAACTTTCAATATAAAAAAATACAAAATTTGTTAAAGATATATTGGACGTTTCATAGAAAGTTTGACGCTTAATATTGTATGGAGAGTCACAATTGGTTTAAATCGAATTTCGTATTTTTTCTTTTGAAACTGGTTCAGTTTTACGAGCACATTGACCTCTCTACAGATGTATACCCCTTTTTCGTTACACTGTGTATACATTTTATACCGAAGCAAAGCCGGAACTAACCACCATTAGAAGAATAAAAAATAATTGCGTAATTATTTTCTTGAAACATGATAATAAAAATTACTCGGAAAAAATTACTAATGTTAATAGGATTAAGATTAAGGATACTCTGCATATTTATTATGATTGTATGTATAATATGAAAAATATAAGTATGTTTCTCAGTTATCCTAGTATCCATAGCACAAGCTCGGCTTAGTTTGAGACTATATAGATGACGTCGTGTCAATACATATGTGAGGAACACAAAAAAATGCCAAAAAGAAGTCGTTAGCAGTACTACAAATTTATTTTATAATCAATATTGATTTGTGGATTAGTCTTAACTAATCAGGCGTAATTTTAGGATTATTGAGATTACATTATTGGGTAGTGGACATAATGAAATTGTTATGTAATTTGTAAACAGACGTTATAAAATACTAGAAGTAATTATTAATTTGCAATTAACTATTCTTAAAGCTATATTAAACAATATTGACAAACCAGGATTGGCAAGCCAAATGCTACCAAGCCTTAAATAAACATTTAGTTTTATTTCAATAAATTGCTGAAATATCTACTACATCATACACTACATTCCATATTAATTCTAAAATACATACATTCAATACTTCTACACTATATACTATATCGCCAGATTAGGACCGCACAAGAAATTCAATGATTTCATCACATAATGCAATAAGAACAATAATGTGTATAAGTCGAAAACTATTGTAAGCTACTGACTGCATTTGAATTGAATGAATTTAAAATATTCCCATTTTTATAATCTTCATTGAGTAAAGCTGTATAGGTGTTCAAGTCAAAAACCATGGTATCCATGGTAGAAAACTTAAACTACTCAATACAACTAAATACTTTAAAAAGCAGAGAACAAGTTAACGAGTAAAGCGCAAGGCTTTAGGTAAAAAGTTTGAGTGATGAATGGTTGAAGACTTGAAACGGAGAGAAACAAGATGACGATTGATAGAAACATATTGATAAATAACTAAATAAAATGAAAAGTACCTCAAAAATCATACAAGAAATGATTATGTATCTTAGATGCGCACTTCACCCACGCTTCAGACAGAAGGATGACACTGAATTGTCTATTCAGCAAAGTTTCTAACAACAATGTGATGAGGATTTTTTCTTATAATTGATCACGTGGGAAAGAAACCTAGATAATATGAAAATTTACAACAGCGTATTTCCCCTATACATAACTGATATCAGGACTTGGGAAATACCAATTAATCAAATAATTATCTGATATCAGACTTTGTAGTTTTTTGTAATTAGTTTATCAATCCGTACACGTAAATAACATTAATATCGGATTAGGGCGACAGTGTGCCGTCAGTGGAATGTAAGCCTTATTTCTAGCAGTACAAGACACACTTGGCATATTCATGCCATGTAAACCCCATCATCTGCCTACCCTTTTCTCAAATTAAGTCGGGGTCGGCTGCTAGTCAGACCAGATGCAATTCAGTACCAGTGTTTTACATGGAGCACTTTCCTATCTGTCTTGAGGAGCTCATGGCTAAGTATCAGCTGCACGGTTCTATCGATCATAAGGTTAAGCAACGCTTGGCGCGGTCCGTTACGGGTAGCCAGAAGCCAGAAAGTCTGACAACCAGTCTTACCTTGGGGTATCGGGTTGCCCAGGTAAATGGGTTGAGGAGATCAGATAGGCAGTTGCTCTAACACTGGTACTCATCTGCATCCATTTAAGGCTGGAAGCCGACCCCAACGTAGCTTGGGAAAAGGCTAGGCAGATGATGCTTACCTACATATATGATCTCCTCAACCTAGTTACCCAGGCAACCCGATACACCTTGGCAAGACTTGTCGGACTTTCTGGCTTCTGACAACACGTTTAATATTTATAACGATACCATTAAAGTGTTAAAAATTGATCAGTAAAATACACAGTCTGCATCTCTTAATTTTTTTTCTTTATAAATACGCCAGAATGAATTAGGTAATAATTGTACAGACAGATAATTGTACATCAGGCTAACCGAAACTGTGTTTCAGCGATAAGGTGGAAAATTCATTAAGGACATTTGCCAGATTATTGTAGCTTGATATGCTGGCGTCTGTACCTACTATATTTTAGATGTCACTTTAAAGATGAAGTGTATTGTTATGTGATGGAATTATCTACTACTAACCTGTTCATTTAATTTTACAAAAAAATAAAAAACACCGTCAATACTATATCATGTATGTAGTTGTTTTAGCCGGCTTAAAATACTGTAAGTGTTGGAACAAAATATTTATTAGAAATTGACATAAATAAATAACTGTTCACTTACATTGCTTTATGATCTTAAAAAATTTCTTCTGGGCTACTTATAATCTTCAATTTCTTAAGAATTATTGTTAAACATATTAATAAGTATCTGTTATTGTAATAATACTTAAAAATAAGTCTTAAGCTTGGAAACTAGCTTCCTTGTAAATTAAAGCAAAACCAAATGCTTTGTGAAGTGATTAACTGATAAGTAGGCCAAACTGGAGTGATAGTAATCCGCCATCAATGATTGATAAAGTTATAACACTTTGTTCATCCTCCAAATTTGTAAAATCAGTATTAAAATTATTTTTCGACATTATCTTACCTTGTTTTTCAATACTTTTAATGTGTGCGACTTTCACAGTTCTTAAAACGGAATTTTGATGTCAGTTGCAATCGCTTTGTAAAATTTTTTTTTTGCTTGACCTAAAAATTTATTGCACTATAAAAACAATATATTTTTTTTAATTTTAGAACCTTTTTTTTCAACTTTATCAGTTATAGTATTGCCTTACCTATAAGTACTGGGTAGAAACTAAAATACATTTTGATTAATTTTCTTACCAAGGGTATTAATTTGTTGATTTAAACTTTCATGGTCACTAACATTTGAATTATTAGTTGAAGTTACGAGATTTCTACCATGTGAAATAACTACCATACTATGCATGCATGTAGAATAGCTACCATGTTAAATATCGGAAACTCAATAAAAAGGTACATGGTCGCAATCTCGTAACTAATAATTCAAAAGGGCGTCGATTGCATGTCACCATAATCATGTCACCAATGAATGTGATTGAATTGAAAGTTCAGTTTATTACTGGTTCCTTCAGGATTCAATTGCAAGCTCTTTGTAACCAACTGCTAAATTTTAGCTTCTATATTTTAGCAAATAAAGTTGCTTTAAAGACTAATAAAAATCATTCTTGGAATCAATGAATGGTTGTTTAATCAAATCCATAGTGTGCATCAAAATAATATTCTAAATGGTATTTATATAAAAATAAAGTAAAAATAATCATAAATTATTATTAAAAGAGATTTATTAAATGTTTACCTCATATGAATCATTGCAATTAATTTATTTTTATCATCAAAATCACTCATGTTATTATGTACGAAGTTCCTTCACGATCATTAGTCTTTTATCTCTCGTGGAATTTGATTGATTTTAATTGAAGCAGAATCGGTACACAAAATCAATAACAAAATTTCTACTTATTGACGAATTCATAGTCCTCAAAATTGTATGCCCCTTCTCTATTATAACACTTTAAAGTTTTGAAAATTCTATTGAAGTAGAAGTGTTTTTTTTTCTACCTTTTTTTCGTGGAAAATCATCAAATGACTCCTCCCAAATGAGTTTTTCTGCCTTAGTTATTTACCAAATTTTGTATCGTTGTTCTTGTACTAAGGAAATATGTACATGCAATTTAGAAAAGCTATAATGGTACTCTCCTGACTTGAAATCAAGCCCGCTCACTTTAATTTGATAGACTGGTACTTTGACCAATACGAGTAAAGAGCTACATTTTCCTTTTGCATCGACCTTATCGTCGTATTCTTGTCCTATCGTTTTGTGTACAATCGTGATAATTATTGATGTCAGATTATTTAATTTACAAAATTAACCACGTGCGATCACAGCGATAAATTTGTGGTGGTTCGATTCTAGCTTTGATGCAGTAGCGTTTTTAGATCAGAAGCGGGAATGATAGCTTTGTGTCTTTTTGTAAGAATGTACTAACCACTATGGTTGGTCTCGGACCATGGTGATGCAATTTTCAAGCTTCAAGATATCTGTGCAGTTTATCTTGCATGGCCTTTTTTTTCGATGGAAATTATCAAATGATCCCTCTCGCTGAGGGCGGAGCTGGAGGGAGTGTCAGGCCGTTACTGACTAAAACCCACTAAGTACCTTCTAGGGGTCCTTGTGTGTCAGGGCCACCACCACACCGCCTTAAGGGGTCCCTCCTTTGTTCCTGTCATATTTTCGAGGAGCACATGGAACAGAACGCGCCGCCGATACGGGTCTGTCGTCCTCAAACTTAGTTCCAAGAAGACTAAAAATAAAAATAAGCCTGTAAATAGCAATTTTTTGGTGTTGAGCATTTATTACAATAATTACAAAAGCGTTGTTATTGATTGATATTGCATAAAAATAATAATTAGATAAGTAACAACTCGTCATTTTTAAGCCTCGAGTAATGAAGAGATTATGAATACATGTTTTCACTGGAAAAACCAATTTGATAGAATGGATTTTGCATTTGATTAAAATATTCTTAACACGTTTCTCGAATTTTGATAATAAATTAGATAAAGACACATTAACTGGATTAAAAATATGTTTGTGAAAGACATTGCTACTGCAATGGTTTTCCCAATATCATAAAACAATAGGATTAAATGCATTTGTGGCTTTAATTGTTTGTTAAGGCAAGTGTAGTACTTACGTAAACACTTTTTACTTACCAAATCCAAATAGTCTTAATCAAAAATTTCATATCTTTGTTTTGTACAGATGCCATAAAACTACAGTCTGACAAATTCCCTTAATAGATTTTCAACTTTATCGCTGAAGTATATGGTCCAAGGTTGATAGAGAACATCTTAGTTTCTGATAGCTTGATGTGCTAGCGTCTGTACATAGCGATGGAGATCCACGTTATAGAAATATTTTTAAATTTGATATGGCTCTTTTTAGAGAAATAGTTTCGCAATCAGGCCACTTTACAAACATCTAGGTAAGACACCTCGAGAATGAACCTTTGAAAGGTGAATAAAACCAGATTGATATTTTAAATATTGTTTAGATTAGATAGCTTACGGTCATGTAGATGATTTACGGTAAGTTCTTTCTAGTGAACGAGGTACTTAGTTACTTCTAGGCTATTGTCACTACTCGTAGTCATCAATATACTACAGGCTAATGAGTAGTTCCATGAGATGATAATTTCCAAATAAAGTAGGTATAATAAGCTCAGTGTCAATGAAGCTTGAAATCGTTACAGAAGTTTTGAAATCGGCAGAATGATCTTAGAGTTTATTACTTCGGTAGGGTGCTGATGAGCAGTGAATGCGGACGCTCTTTCAATGCAAAAATTGTCTATTTCAGTCACCAGAGGGCACACCAGCGATGCTGTCAAAAGGCAGATGCAAGTAGCAGTGGCCGAAATCGTTCTGGATCATATGTTTTACGGTTTCCTCTTTATAATACTCATATAAGTGTAGATATATTGTCAAAGGAGTTCCTCTAAGGAACACGGTCTGCCTGGGTTGCGGGTAGTTCGTAAGAGTTACCGTGGCCTTGGCACACAGGGACCTCCAGAAGTAACATAGGGGGTTTTAGTCAGTCAGAATCTGACATCCCTCCAGCTGAAGGCTCAGCGGGAGGGTCATTTGATGAGTTTCCACAAAAAAGGCCTTGCATAACAAATATGTACGTTAAGATTGATGGCATCCAGGCCGATTGTCGGCTACGGCGGCCGTTCTCTTTTATGGAGATCAGCCAGTTGCGCAGGACATATTATAGTGCACAACAATCGCGCAGACACAGGTGCACTCCCTATTCCCTCACTCTCATAGTCCGATGGGACGGCAATCCGACACGACCAGAGAGAGATCAGGCGCAGGACCGACATTTACGTGCTCTCCGATGCACGGGTGAATCAATCACCAACTTCCAGACTCCAGGCTGCTTTACGAAAGTTTCTCATAACCCACAAAGCGATTTCGGCCTGACCCGGGATTCGAACCCGAGACCCCGTGCACAGCATTCGCGCCTTGCGCCCACTAGACCAATGAGGCAGTCAAACCTTAACCTTAAGATTATTAGACATGAAAGCATTTAATCATTGGAATTAACAAACAAGAGACGAAGAAAAGTTTACTAACTGTTCGGGAATATCAACCATATATGTATTTTAAAACCAAACTTAGTATTAGCATACTATCAGCCTTCTTTCTTAAGAGATCTATGTAATAAAATTAGCCAAAACAAAACAATAACTTTACTCAGTTTTAAAATATTTCTATTCTCACGTGTTTCAAGTAATTTTAATGTCATAATTAGCACTATGTATTTTTTAACAAAATGTATAAGTCGTAGATATCGAAAATGATAAATATGATAACAAAAATACTCGGTCACATCTATCTTCAGCCGATTCCTGATACACTCAGAATGTTAATGATTAATTATTTCAGTCATTATAATCGTAATCTGAGATAGCATAACCGGATTATTATACTCGTCAGTGACAGTTACAAACTACTGAGTTGATAAGATTATAATTTGAAAAACTAGATGTATTGTACGGCTTTACCCGTCCCCATCCTAAGACTTTTAGTATCGTATCGCTTAAAAAACCAACATTTATTTTCATTATGCTCTTAAATTAGTTATAGTATAAAGTTAAAATATTCTCCGAAATTAAATGATTAATTAAATACAAGTGGGTTTTAGGAAACACTCACTCATTTAAACTGACAGACATCAGTTTAAAATATTAGTAGATTGCGATATTTTTTTTACATCTGTATCCTTTGTATCTAAAATCCGGTTGACATACTACTTAAAAAAAGATTATTATTAATATTGTACAAGGTTATTCAATAAATGCAAGAGATCTTGGAACTTAAAAAGAAGATAGCAAGCATTATTGTTAGATCTTTATAAGTGCACCATTTGGTTCTAAGAATCAATTGAAAGAATTTTCAGAGATAAACTGTATTTTAAAGTTCTGTTTTAAATTAATTGCATTAAATAGTACTTTTTACAGTCAGCCTTGATAACCTTTTATGAATCGACGGGAGCTATTCACAGTTTCATTGTAATATAGTGGACACCTGCATTATGAGTACTAAGACGAGGGTGTATGTCTATCTTAACTAAGCTATTGAACCCATATATGGAAAATTCAACTCATACAATGAGTTTTTACTTTGGAATAAACTTGTTTTTTATATATTAGCTTTCGCTGCCAGCTTCACCCGCGGCCCCTTTTTTTTCGTGGGAAATCATCAAATGACCCCTCCCGTTGAGGGTGCAGCTGGAGCTGGAGGGAGTGTCAGACTCTTACTGACTAAAACCCACTATGCTCCTTCTGGAGGTTCCTGTGTGCCAAAGCCACGGTATCTCTTACAAACAACCCGCAGCCCAAGCAGACCCTGGCCCTAAAGGGCCCCTCCTATGTTGCTGACATCTCTTCGAGGAGCGCGTGTCGGC
This sequence comes from Heliothis peltigera, assembly GCA_958496145.1. Lineage (NCBI taxonomy): Eukaryota > Metazoa > Arthropoda > Insecta > Lepidoptera > Noctuidae > Heliothis > Heliothis peltigera. The sequence goes on from OY292333.1 coordinate 6,679,771, forward strand.
CTGTCGTCCTTAGACGTACGGACGATGAGCTACCTACACTCACCGCCCACAGACCCGTGCCTACGGTGGTCGGGACGCCCTGAGAACAACTTCGCGCACCTACCGACTATATTATTAATACCAATTTTGAAAACGGTCCAATCGTTCTTGAGATTAGCGTGTTCAAGCAACTAAACAAACAAACTCTTCAGCTTTGTAGTATAATTATAGATTAGTAAGCGCCAGATTTTTTATCTCTTTCATTGTCAGTAATCATGATTGAACGACCTTGTTTGATAATTTTGCAAAGTTTGATATGTAACCAAATTGAAGCGCATTTCTTTGAATGTTTATTTAATTCGGGTAATAATAATGCTAATTTTTTTATATCGAACCTCCTTATTTTTTCCAGGATTGAATGAATTACAAAATTGGAGTCAAATAGTTGGCAATGTTCCTGTCGCCGGTGTCGAAAGAGTTTGAGAAAAACGGATAATTTTATTTTTAAACATGAAAGGACACTTTAAAGTGTCTTTAGCAGCATTGATTAGTTAGCGCTAATATTATTAGATGCTTCCAATATTCGAGTTCATTCTCTTATTTTTTTGACGATCGGGATGAGACAAACCATACATATTTCTTGTCTAATGTTTTTTTTTTTATAGTCTAATTAAACTAACAATGAAAGTGGGTAAAATAAATGTATTATTTCAGAGAAGGTATTTACAGGTTACGGATAGCCACAATCTACAAGACTATAAATTCTTAAATGGAACACAATTTGTATGAAATTACTTGCCAGATAAACTATCTGGCACTTATCACCAACTTTTGAAACTGGCCCTTGGTATTATATCCTATCAAATTTTAAACTTTCAATGAAAAGAGACACAAAGCATTTAGTTGTTCCTTCTTAAAGAATTTCATAGGTATAACGATGACTTGCTTGAATAGTTTAAGCGCACCTTAATCTTGCACTTAGTGTCGATAAATTGGTAAACAGAAGTCCACGTGGTGTACAAGAAAGAGAAATTGATAAGGGATCATTAGTTACCCGTTCCTTCTATCATAACACTTTGAATACTTTTTATTTTAAACCTAGTATAGAGGTATGCTAGATTTTGTCCAGGACTTTCTGCTTAACTGCGGCCGCACCGGAGTATAAAGCATGTAGCCCATCTCCGTCTCCAGGGTCCACCACCTTTCACATCTCCTTCTCCATCACTATATTTATAATATGTACACTTGCATTTTTAAGCTAGACAAAGATAGCACTATTTTCTTTCAATTCAGGAGTAAACTAAACTAATTTACACACATTGTATACGAGTGAAATTTTTAATTACTTATGTTCTATTTCTATTCCTTTTTCACGTTCTTATTAATAAATCAAAATTAGATTCTATATTATGCATCATTAGCACTGTGCGTTATCATTTGTATTATAAAATAATGACTCTATTCAAAGCTTGTATGAATGAAATGCGTAACGCGATAAGACCGTCTGTCGTCCTATTTACTTCTGTTTACATTTATGTTTTTGTTATGTTTAATGTCGCCATGGTGAAATATAAAAACCCAGAACCTTTAGATTTAATAGATTCTCATATTTAAACTTTAAAATGGGCTTAGATCGTTCTTAAAATAATATTCAAAAATCCCGCAAGCATGAAAAATCTCAGATGAACTAAAAAAGCAGAAACATTTGAACAATCACCGTTGGGACTGTAAATATATGGTATAATTTCTTTTATATGGACGCTGACCTCAATATATTCATAAAAATAAAATTGGAGTTAATTCTTTCGATTCTTGTGTCTGAAATGGGGCGACCGATTTTGACGGGAATTTTATTGGCAGGCAGCTGATGTAACAAGGAGTAACTTAGGCTGCTTTTTAACTTGGATGGAAAGTAACTTTTTACTTTGGACGCCGGTGAAACCTTGGAGGACGGCTAGTTAAATAGTGAATTGGATTAAGGGCACGGGACTGATGATAATGAATATATTTATAATATTAACAGACAAAATTTCAGAAAAATTACGTGAATGATAGTCTGACAGACACGCATGAGGATATTAACCGAACAAAATTAAATTGTCGTAATTTTGCTAATACACGTGCTTAGCCACTTTTTGTAGATTTAATATCTTAAAAAATGACAACTTTTAGGGTTTTTCTAAATAGGTACTTGTTGGTTAGTCATCAAAAATGAGATAAGATTGCCTATACAAAATTTAATCTTAGAATGATCAAAGAGACAACGGATTATAAATAACAGCCACACACCAAAGCGTCCGCACTTCCGATATACCCAGCAACATGAAGCTCTTAGTTGTGACTTTAGTGGCTCTGGCAGCGGCTGTCTCCGCAAGAAATATTGATGTTCAAAATGTAATTGATCTCGACGATCTAACAGCGTATGGCTACCTCTCTAAAATTGGTGCTCCTTTGGCCGAAAAGATTCGCATAGCCGAGGAAGAAGAGATGCGGAACCCATCCAGAATAGCTGGTGGCTCTACAGCAAGTCTTGGACAATTCCCTTACCAGGTAAAAATTTTGGAGTTAATTAAAAAATCCAAAGATTCCCAAACACCAAATTGTCCTTGTCTTCTAAGTAACATTAGGTATAATGTATGCTTAGATATTTCTGATCACTAATCTTAACCCTGTGTCATTTGTGCAGTAAATTCTTAACATCACCAATTTGGAGTCGTATATTTTTCGCTTCCATTTCTCTCAGTCAGCTGTCATACTCATCTTCACTCGGTTTCGATACTTACCTCTGCCTCGCCATCCATTCACATTCAGATCATACATGAACACACTCTTTATAACATGCGTTTTACACCTTCTCATTACATGCCCTTGCCACAACAAGTACCGACCTCACATTATTTCTGTCACTGGCGCTATTTTCAGGCTACCACTGATAATACTCATTTCTCACTTTACCCTACCCAGACTGATAGGTTAAAATTGTTATAATTTTTTTTTTTGGTATTATGCAGTTAATTATTAATTACTTTACAGGCTGCTATATTGGCTAGTTTCGTTGGTCGTGGGGGCGTGTGCGGTGGTTCTTTACTCAATTCGCGAAAAGTACTGACCGCTGCTCACTGCTGGTACGACGGTAAAGACCAAGCTTGGCAGTTTACAGTTGTCTTAGGATCGATTCGTTTATACACTGGTGGAGTGAGGTTAACTACCTCCAACGTTGAGATGCATCAAAACTGGAACCCTAGTCTTATTCGGGATGACGTCGCTATTGTCACCTTGCCTTCTGCAGTTACAATTTCAAGTGAGTATACTAATGATAGAAAGAATCATGGGCAAATGGGGTGTAGAACCAAAAGAGTTGAGACCTATTTATTAACTGCAATCCTTTTCATATTTTTTCGAATCACTACCAGCCAAACTCGAGGGACGTGTCAAGTTCAATTTATAGATAATTATAATAAAGCTAACAATTTTTTTTTAATTATTTATTTACATGAAAGCGGTAACCTTAGGAACTAACAGATTTAAAAAAAAATACCCATACGAGTATTACCCAATTTGTTGACGACAGCTATACCTAGGGTGGAACCGCCAGCAATGATGGAGTCTCAGCAAAGTTTTCCCGTCCATACCTGGTTCAGAAAAGTTTAGGCAGGTGTTAATCATTATTTAATGTTTTGTGTAATTTTTTGACAGACACTATCGCCCCCATCGCTCTTCCTTCTGGTAGCGAGCTGAACGACCAGTTTACGGGTGTCACCGCTGTTGCATCTGGCTTCGGGCGAACCGGTGATGGTAAGACTCAATTCAGTTAATCAATATTCACACAGATTATTCCATACTTAAGTAGAGTCTCTGAAAGAGACTGTGCCCCTTAAGTTTGTTTCGGCATTTCTTCTCAAGGTAGTCAGTTAGGAAATGCCGATCTCATCTCGTTTTTTATAAATAATGTGTTGACGTGTAAAAGTGTTGAGTTCAACCTATTTGCAAAATAAATAACATTTATTAGAATTTTGCGAGTACCACATGATAAGATAATATTTTTTTTTCTGTACAGGTCCTTCTGGCGACATAGGGCTATTGCACTCCCTAAGCCATGTTAACTTACCTGTGATCTCGAACAACGTGTGTCGCTTATCCTTTGGGCCAATCGTTCATTCAACAAATATTTGTACCAGCGGTGCCAATGGAAGAAGCACCTGTATGGGTGATTCTGGCGGTCCTCTTGTCGTTACCAGAAATAACAGGCGTATCGTGGTATGTAGATTTTGGTTATGAAAACATATCGCTCCAGAGTTAACAAAAAAAAAAAGGAAATATAAGACCTTATACTTTTCAATCTTTTGAAACAAAAAATTAAATACACACATTTTTTTACAGATCGGTATAACCTCTTTCGGATCTGACCGCGGCTGTCAAGTTGGCGCGCCCGCTGTCTATGCCAGAGTCACCTCTTACGTAAACTGGATCAACCAACGTCTTTGATTTCTTTGATCAAGTTTAGTCTACAAAATGATTATGAAGTACGAGTATAATAAAAAATTTATTTAACTTCTTTTTTTTATTTAATTAGCTGAAGATCCACTCTAATGAAGATGCTTAGCTTAATACATGCAATCAGGTTTCTATACAATGCCAAGTTGCAATGAGAAAATATTTATTCGTTCAAAATTTTCGTTCAATTACATAGTCATACAAACACTTTTTGTAGTTGTCTTATTATTAAATTCCTGTTGGAGATCTTACCTCTAAATAAAATACTTGGAAGTTGTATTTCTTGAGGCTACAGGAATCGTAGTCGCCAGCTTTCTATATATATTTATTTTACTTTTTAGATAAAAAAAAAAATGACGATTTAATACCAAGATTTTTTGGAATCCATTGAGAAATAAGATATAATTATAAACTTTTATATCCAAAAGGAGAGAAAACTGACAAAAGAAAAAGGATGTATATACCAAAGTATGGGTAAATTGCTATTAAATTGTGCATGTACACCAGAGATGGCGAGATGACCCCACTCCAGTTTTCATCAGGAGAATACTAAAAAATATTCTTACTGCTCCATCTAATATTAACCAATTTTAAAGCTGTTTTCAGAATTATGTTGCCTGTACGTGGTTTTACTTGTTTTCTATGAAATATTGTGCAAATTAAATACAGGGTACTGTAACTATCCTATAGTTTTATTTATTCGCTCGAGCTGAATAGACAGCATTAAACCTTCCTTGTAAACAACGCTATATTTCAGTGAATACTACATAAATTCCTGGCAATTATTTTGATTTATGCAAATACTACGGAGGATTTTATTTTGTAGAAAATAGTGATTTTTTTCATGATTAATTTACTGATGACTGCTTATTTGCAGGAAAAATGTGAAAACACCATGGTATAATGCTACTAAAACCTAATATTGTTTTAATCTGGAATTTACCACACGACTTCGACAGATTAGATATAATATTGAAACTTGATTTTGTCCTAGGGGTTTCCTGGTAGGTGCTAAAACAAACCCCAATTATTATATATCTTAGAATCTTTTGATAGCTACTGTACTTATCGCCGATATTATGTTATAATCTTATAGCCAAAGGAATATAAATAGCTATTTAAAAATAACTATTTCACACATTTTCCAATACGGGCACCATGAAGTTCTGGACTATGACTTTGTTGGCTTTGGCAGCAGTCGCCTCAGCGAGAAACGTTGGCCTTCAAGATGTTATTGATCTCGAAGACCTTACAGCATATGGTTACCTGTCAAAAATCGGTACTCCTTTGGCTGAAGCCATTCGCAAAGCAGAGGAAGAAGCCAGTCTGAACCCTTCCAGAATAGCAGGTGGCTCTGCAGCTAGTCTAGGCGAATTCCCTTACCAGGTAAGAATTTGTGTTTGAAAGAATCCGAAAGCAACTTTTTAGCAGTATTTGTACAAAATATTCATACTCACTGCGGTTAATGCAGTATCATGCTTGCAATTCTTAAATACCCCTTTATTAATTATAATAAAAATATTTCAATTTTACAGGCTGGGCTTCTAGTCAACTATGATTCGAAAACGGGTGTGTGTGGTGGCTCTCTGCTGAACTCACGGAGAGTGCTTACTGCTGCTCACTGTTGGTTTGATGGTAAGAATCAAGGCTGGAGAATAGAAGTAGTCCTCGGGTCAATTCGTTTGTACAGCGGTGGACAGAGGTTTTACTCCTCCAACATTGTGATGCATGAAAACTGGGACTATAATCAGATTAGAAATGACATCGCTATTATCAACTTGCCTTCTGCTGTTTCTCTATCAAGTGAGTATTTAAACATTTAAATGTGTATTTTATTTGTGGTTACGTAATATAAGAAAACTCTAATATAAGAATAAGAAATTTAACAGATATTTATTTCAACAGACAACATTGCCCCCATCGCTCTTCCTGCTGGCAACGAGCTTAACGAATTATTTGAAGGTGATATCGCTATAGCGTCTGGCTTTGGACGCACTGGTGATGGTAAGGAATACAACTAACTTAATTTACTACTAGACTGAAAATATTTCTAAATCTACCGGTCTATTTATTTATCTTTATTTTGTACCTTCAGGATTTTTAGGCGCCATTTCTTCAAACCAGTTCCTAAGTCACGTGAACCTCCCTGTGATCTCGAACGACGTGTGTCGCCGGTCCTTTTCAATCGTGCACCCATCAAACATTTGCGTCAGTGGCGCTGATGGTAAAAGCACCTGCAGGGGTGACTCAGGTGGTCCTCTCGTCGTAGTCAGGAATAATAGAAGAATCCTGGTACGTTAAATCTGAATTTCTTTTAAATTGTATAAGATCATAAAACATCACCATTGACGGAAATAATCGATAAATTTAGGGTCGGTTCATATCTGACGTAAAATACGCCGAGCGTATCAACAGTCGTACTAACGTATCATCGGTTGAGTGTGAACGGGCAAGTGTTTTTCTATACATTTGTCTGGCGTTACGCAACTGATAATACGCGGCGCATATTCCGTTAGATATGAACCGACCCTTAGTTTAACAACTGAGAAATTACGATTATTAAATAAGTATGCTGTTATCTGTAGATCTTCTGAAGTTGTTAGTTGTCAAAAATGTTTATTATATTACGGAACACCTCAAACGGCGCAGATATGTAAACCTAACGATAGCGATGCGGATGATTTTTTCGATCAATTATTTTAATTTTCCTTTTGCTAATTCTCCTTATAATTTATATTTTCTTTTACTTATAGATCGGTGTGACCTCTTTCGGATCAGGACGTGGTTGCCAGGTCGGTGCTCCCGCTGCCTTCGCCAGAGTTAGCTACTACATTAACTGGATTAATAGACTTCTTTGAATTTCAGGAAGTTTTACCAAAATCTTATTTCATGGTTAACAACAAATTAAAATGAATTACTTCATTTAAATTGACACTGCATTTGACTTTATTTTGAAATAACATAATCCAATAACCTTCCCATTTGCTTAGAATCTACCGTATCTGGCATGATTTTGACTTATAAGAGATATTTCTTATAAGAAATGAGGACGTTAAGATTTGTTATGAAGACTCCTGAGGAGACACAGATTCATAATGTAGGCTTTGCCAAAGTATTACTCGTATACAATGCTTGTGTACGCAATAAACTTGAGAAGGTGCTGTTGTTCGGAATCCCTATGACAAAAGTATATTCTAATGATTGAAAAAATACAACTTAAATATTAAAATTAAAAAATGTAAACGTAAATACATGCGCGGAGTTTGTTTGTTTGTTTATAGTTATATCATATCTAGAGCTTATTGGGAACTGATAATGAACAAAAACATTGAACAAAGATTTTGTCTTAAATTTTGCATTGCCAATAGAATTTCGTGTTCGGAGTCACTGAAAATGTTACAGAGGGCTTACGGTGAATCGCCTTTATCAAAAACAGGTGCTTATGAGTGGTACAAACATTCAAAAGCGGTCGAGATGTGATGGATGTTTTGCCTTTTGCCATCAACTTCTGCAACTGAACTGAACATCGCAAAAGTGAAGGAAATAGTGACTGAAAATCCTCATTCAAATTAGAGAGAGATAGCCGCCGAACTTTCTGTATCTCACGAGTCGATCCGTACTATTTTAACTAGTCATTTGGGTATGAAACATGTTGCCGCACGGCTAGTCCCAAAAGACCTGAATTTTCCCCAAAAACTCAAGCGCATGAGAGTGGCTAAGGAACTGTTAGAACGAATCAATTTCATTAAACGTATTGTTAATGGCGACAACACGTGGGTTTACGAGTTTGATATGCAAACAAGTCAACAAGCTTCGGCGTGGCACCTTCCAACTGAACCAAAACTGAAAAAACCACGCCAAAGTCGATCAAAAGTCAAAGTCGATGAAAATTCAAAGTCATGTTGAATGTTTTCTTAGATTGCGATAGCAAACAAATGAGAGCGGGATCAAACGGTAAATAAAGGATATTATTTGAACGTTATGCGGCATTTAAGAAAGCAAAGTCATCGAAAAGGCCAGATTTGTATAAAGCAAATTCTTGGATTCTGCATCGCGATAACGCGCATTTCCACAAGGCCATCATTGTGAACGAATTTTCGACCAAACACTCAACAAATACTACCGAGGAACCACCTATTCGCCAGATATGGCTCCAGCCGACTTCTTTCTTTTTCCTAAACTCAAATTACTACTTCGTGGCACCCGTTTTCAATCTGTAGAAGACAGAAAAAAGAGTTCGCGGCGAGAACTGAACTCAATTTCGGAAACAGCGTTTAAGAAATGTTATCACAATAAATTAGATCTATTTGCCGACGGATTATTACATTTGTATAATGAATTAAAAATAATTTTAGATAAGACTTGAAGAAGTTTTGGATAATAGCCTGTTAGCTTATGACATAAATCGAATCTATACATATAATAAAATCGTAGAAAAGTATTGGGACGTGATCTAAAATCGATATCGAAGCCAAAAATATAGTTTTTAGAATTTTTGTCTGTTTCTCTGTATATATATGTATGTCCGGGATAATCTCAAAAAGTAATGCATGGATTTGCTTCAAATTTATGAATATAAATAAGAGGTCGTTATAGGCTACATAATATCATGCTATAACTACGGGGGAGAGGGGTGAATGTTTACATACACCCCCCTTCTTTCTTCCTTCCATCCTTGTGCCCCACGCGGACGACATCGCGGACAACAGCTAGTAAATAAATAAGAAATCTCTCCCTAATTTTAGGTCACCGTGATATTAACATTGCCATCTACTTATATTCCATTCAGTCTCAATAAGTACTAAGTAAAGTAAGTGTATGTGTCTAGTGTATGATAGGTACTCTAAAACCATAAAACTTTTATTTTTTACTGTTGAATTGCTTCTCGGTATTGTCAGATCAAAGTCAATTTCAAATATGCCTTTGCATGATTTGAAAACGTTAGGGCCCAAAGAAAAAAGCGGCAAGAAACGCCAAGGACAGTCTTTATAGGATAATAGGTTTAACAATAAAAAGACTTCTAATCACACCGTAAAGCAATTAATGAAAAATACTCTTAGGTTAGGTTAGGCTAGGCACCGACTTCTAGAGGGGTAACCCTAGAGGTCGCATCTGCGTTTATTTCAGCACGGACTTCGAGGTAGTTAGTAGATAGGTTGTTAAGTGTTTTAAGAAATTGTTTTTTTAGCGTGTGATGGCCATGTCCAAAGTTGTGTTTCGTATCACAGTTTAACAGATACACACATGACTTGTCATTTTTGTATATTTAATATCTTAAAAAATGACAACTTATAGGGTTTTTCTAATTAGGTACTTTAAATAAGTCATCGAAAATAAGATTAGATTACTCATAATAATTATCTATATATCTTAGAATGATCAAGGAGACAACGGATTATAAATATCGGCTACAAACTAAAGCGTTCACACTTCCCACAGACCCGGCAACATGAAGCTCTTACTTGTGACTTTAGTGGCTCTGGCAGCGGCTGTCTCCGCAAGAAATATTGATGTTCAAAATGTAATTGATCTCGAAGATCTAACAGCGTATGGCTACCTCGCTAAAATTGGTGCTCCTTTGGCCGAAAAGATTCGCATAGCCGAGGAAGAAGAGATGCGGAACCCATCCAGAATAGCTGGTGGCTCTGCAGCGAGTCTTGGACAATTCCCTTACCAGGTGAAAAGTTTTGGAGTTAATTAAAAAACTCAAATATTTCAATCATCTTTCTTCTAAGTAGCATTTGCTCTAATGTAAGCTTAGATGGTTCTGATCACTAATCGTACCCTTTGTCATGTGTGCAGTACCTTCTTAAATCACCAATTTGGAATCGCCTATGTTTTTCGCTTCCATTCCTCTCTGTCAGCCGTCATATCAACATTCACTCCATTTCGCTACCTCCGAAGGCTTGGTGCCTCGCCATCCATTCACATTCACATTCACATCATACTTGATCACTCTTTGTAGAATGCGTTTCACACCTTCTCCTTACAATGATCCTGCCACAATAAACACTGTCCTCTCATTGATTCTGTCACTGGCGTTACGTTCAGGCTGCCTCTGAGTATGCTCATTCCTCACTTTACCCATACTTTTTATCCGTCCCATCCATCTCAACTTTCTTATCTCCATTACGTACATTATTTTCATTTTGTTTCCCATTCCTTTTTTCAGTGCTCAGCAGATCGACCGGTCAAAATTATGTTAATTTTGTGCCTTTTGTACTATACCTCTTGTTAATTACTGATTACTTTACAGGCTGCTCTCTTGGCCAGTTTCGTCGATCGTGGGGGCGTGTGCGGTGGCTCTTTACTCAATTCACGAAAAGTGCTGACTGCTGCTCACTGCTGGTACGACGGTGAAAACCAAGCTTGGCAGTTTACAGTTGTCTTAGGATCAATTCGTTTATACACTGGTGGAGTTAGGGTGACTACTTCCAACGTTGTGATGCATCAAAACTGGAACCCTAGTATTATTCGTGACGACGTCGCTATTATCACCTTGAATTCTGCAGTTTCATTTACAAGTGAGTATAATAATGATAAAAAGAAAAAGAATTGAGGGCAAATAGGATGTAGAACCAACAAAGTTGAGACCAATTCATTAACTGCGATCCTTTTAACTTTTCTATAATTTAACTACTAAAAATAAATCACCCTTACGGGTGGGTATTATCCAATTTATTGACCAAAGCTATATAATATATGCTACAGGATGCGGGTGAAACCGCTGGCCGAAGCAATTTACAAAATATCCATATATTCATGTCTCTTTTGGTACTTATTTCAGAACTTTAGGTGTATGTACTTAGTTTTACGCGAGCAGTGATGGAGTCCCAGTAACGTTTTTCCCATCCATACCTGGTTCAGTCAAATTTAGGTAGGTGTCAATGATCATTTAATATTTTGTGTAAAACATTTTTTAACAGACGCTATCGCCCCCATCGCTCTTCCTTCTGGTAACGAGCTGAACGACCAGTTTGAGGGTGTTACCGCTGTTGCATCTGGCTTCGGGCGAACCGGTGACGGTAAGACTCAATTCAATTAGTCAATATTCACACAAATTAGAATTTTGCGAATACCACGCTATTCCAACCAAATGAGGTAACATGAGATTTTTTTTTTCTGTACAGGTCCTTCTGGCGGCATTGGGCTAACCCACGGCTTAAGCCATGTTAACCTACCTGTGATCTCGAACAACTTGTGTCGCGTATCCTTTGGGCCATTCGTTCAACCAACAAATATTTGTACCAGCGGTGCCAATGGAAGAAGCACCTGCAGTGGTGATTCTGGCGGTCCTCTTGCTATCACCAGAAATAACAGGCGTATCGTGGTATGTAAAGATTTTGGCTATGAAAATATCTAGGTCCAGAGTTTAGTAAAAGGAAGTAATATTTTTCAATTAGTACCAAACAAAAAATTTTATACACATATTTTTTACAGATCGGTATAACCTCTTTCGGATCTGACCGCGGCTGTCAAGTCGGCGCGCCCGCTGTTTTTGCCAGAGTCACCTCTTACGCGAGCTGGATCAACCAACGTCTTTGATTCCCTTCATCAAGTTTAGTCTGCAATTGATATGAAGAATAATAAAAGTTTTATATAAAAAAAAACATCTTATTATTAAGAGAAGACCCACCCTAATAAAGATGCTAAGCTTAATAGATGCGCTCCCTCACACTATAAGATGAAGCGTAACATTTTAAAGGACAGCAATACTGACAGAAATGATTTATTTTTTTCTATATTGCGCACAAGTTACAATAAGAATATTTTTATTCTTTAATTAGTCACGTAAAATAAAAGATAACAAACACTTTTTGTAGTTGTCATATTATTAAATTCCTTTTGGAGATCCTACCTCTAAGTAAAATACTTGGAAGTTGAATTTACACTTTTAGAGTATTATTTCTTGCGGGTAGATAAAATGTTTTCATTTGAGGCTACGGAATCGTAGTCGCCAAGTTTTCATATATTTTTATTTAATTTTTTTGGATAAAAAAATGATGTCATTCAAAACCAAGATTTTTTGGAATCCATTGTTGAGAAATAGGACATATAATTATCAAAAACTTATTATTCAGTAGGAGAGGAAACTGACAACAGAAAAAGGACGCGTGTACCAAAGTATGGCTAAATCGCTATTAGACTGTGCATGTGGAACAAAGACGGCGGGATGACCCCACTCCAGTCCTCGATGACTATGATGATAAACCTTTTTTATAAACAACTAAATCTTTAAGTGAACATCACAATACATAATATTTGGGCGGGACTGTTACTAACAAATTTTGTATAATTTCCTTGATAACGAACTTTTACGTTATATTTTTTATGGAAAACATGCTTCGGCTATTCATTTATGATATTAGTAACAAAAACAATCAGGTAAGTAAGTGATTTTAAAAGAGAGCCATAAAAACCAAAAAGATATTTGTTAATACATACCCCGCATTGGGGGCAAATATAATAATCATAATCTTTATTGCAAATCCACAATGTAAAATAAGATGGGAATATAAATAACAGGGTAGCAATCATGGACAATGACAGGCACAGCAAATAGTACATTAGAAGAGAGGAAGGCATTATTTTATACAAAATTTATGCTCTAGTATTTCATATTCCTTTTTAATGTGCCTACATATCTAAGTATGTATAGTATTGATAATTAACAGAGTTATGAAATTATATAAATAAAAATATTTTATTGCTTTTAATGTTAAACAAATCAGTACTTTTTATGCTAGAAACTGAAACAATAATTATAGTTTTTCGCAACATAAACAGAAGCCTTGTATTTCTACACTTACATCCTGCAGAATATGCTCTTCGGGTTACTTTATTCTTTACCTCTCCCATTTCTTTTGCCTTTACCCTTATTTATTTAGTTTCAGACAGACTACCTAAAAAAAGATTTATCAGCCTTATTTAAATATGCTTTTTGGTTTGTTTATTTTTGAGATTTTTTTTCCCACCCAAAGGAAAACTTTTCGAAAGTATCAGTGAGAATCGTTGAATTTCTTGAACGGTTGCGTTTCAATTCCACACGTTTATTCCACACATTCGCTTTTGGAAGCAGTTTTACTGTTTATTCGTTAAACTTTTCTGAAGGTTGTGTATTTGATGGTCCTGGTTCATGTATCTTGATATCTATTTTGTATCGAATGGCAAGCTCATAAGCTTATATTTTCTCATCGGCTGGTACTGTAATGCTCATGCCTCATTCTATGAAAAAACTATAATAGTTTTAAGGTCAATAAAATAACTCAAACTCAAAATCTTTATTTGCATGTTAAGATCTTACAGGTCTTAATGAAGTAACAGGCAAGGCTTAACGGCCTTTTCCAGGCGTAGCAAATGTGAGGGCTAGTACTAAAACTTATCATAAATTATATTAAATAAGGACTTATCATAACTATTATATTTATTTCTTCATATAAGTATGTATTGGTTTGTTAGAGATAGAGGTAAGTATATAGTATATTATGTGGATTAGTGCGACATGTAAGTAGGTGTTTTTTAAATGTAGTATATAGTTGGTACGTGCTTGTAGGTGTGAGGGGTTGTGTATGGGGTAGGTTTTTTAATATTCAATTTTGCTGTTTTGTTTTTCTTCAAAGAATTCTTTTATTGAGTAAAAACATTTTTGTATAAGGAACTTTTTAATATTATTTCACCTTGATAAAATTTAGTGAACACTTAAATCTTAAATCAAATTATTGCCAAGTACGAAAAGTCTGTTTTCCTCTCAATCCGAGTTTAGTGTGCATAACTATCCCTAGGGACGGTCGGTCGAAAACATACCAGTCAAGACACATTGGCCTGTATCTATAACTATGCTGAACGAAGACTCGTATTTTGATCACTTCATGTTTGGCAGGAATAAGCTTGTTAATTCTTACCTCCGTTAACACCAGCCCCTCTCTCCCCTACATATTTTGATTTATAGGTACAGATACTACGGAGGATTTTACCTGTAGAATATAGTGATTTGTTCATGATTATTGCTTATAGCTAATTTGCTGGGAAAAATGTGAAAACACCATGGTATCATACTACTAAAACCTATTGTCGTTTAATCTGGAATTTACTATTCGTTTTCCACAGATTAGATATATGTATAATAATTATTAATACTTGATTTTGGCCTAGGGGATTCTTGGTAAGTGCTAAAACAAACCCCAGTGATCATATATCTTAGGATCTTTTGATAGCTACTGTACTTATCGCCGATATTAATATTATAATCATAAAGCCAAGGGAATATAAATAGCTATTTAAAAATAACTATTTCACACATTTTCCAATACCGCATCACGAAGTTCTGGACTGTGACTTTGTTGGCTTTGGCAGCAGTCGCCTCAGCGAGAAACGTTGGTCTTCAAGATGTTATTGATCTCGAAGACCTTACAGCATATGGTTACCTGTCAAAAATCGGCGCTCCTTTGGCTTGAAGAAATATACACAATAATAATGCAGTCGACGATGCGGATGAATTTTTCACAACACCACATCCAAATGTCAACTTTTTCCTCAATACAAAATTTCAGAAAATCATAAAATCTTGGACCTGTTGACTGACAATGATACCATTTTGGAAGTGTACGTACCCATTCATACAAAAAAAGAACACAAACATCAAAATATATCAATTAAATAAAGAGGAGAGATTTTTTTGGGAAGTCCGTTAAAAATATTAAGTTCACAAGGACTCGATTTAGGTAACGAAAGTTAGCTGAGAAAGTTATACAACGCAATGTAAACTGGTATTCTATAAAATACGAAATAAATAAGACAAAAAAATCTGTTAGAGTAATTGACAGGGACACTAACAACACATAAGTGGTTAAGCGCTTGACCGCTTGTCTATATCTTGACCGTCAATGTTATCTCGAATTTTACAGATTTTTTTGTCCTCGAAATCCGTGAATCACTCGACCGCGAGGCCGGGCGATGTCGGTATGAATGAAAAGTATGAGTGATGTTACAGGGACCAGAACAAAATAAGAATGCCGCCACCAGAGCGCGGTGCCGTGTGGTAATCGTGTTTTATGATGTCATTAAAATCTGGAATTTACAATACGACACAACTGATTAGATAGACAAAAGTTGCTATTGTCATAAGGGTTTTCTAAGTGGGTGTTACCCAAACCTTTCTTGTATCTAAAGATCTTTTGATATATCATATTAATTATCAAGTATATAAAAATAATCTTAGCACAATCTCATAGACGGAGACATATAAATAACAACTATAAACTATTGATTCCATACATTTTCGAATACCGACAAGATGAAGTTCTTAGTTGTGATATTAGTGGCTCTGGCAGTGGTAGTTTCTGCAAAAAACATTGATCTTCAAAATGTAGTTGATCTCGAAGACCTGACTGCATATGGTTACCTCTCTAAAATTGGTGCTCCTTTGGCTGAAAGCATTCGCAAAGCCGAGGAAGAAGCCAGTCTCAGCTCATCTAGAATAGCCGGTGGCTCTGCAGCTAGCCTAGGCCAATTCCCGTTCCAGGTAAGATTTTTTTCTTAAATAAAACCAAAAAGCTTCTATGAAAAAAAAACTGATGATGATGCAGTATCATGCTTGCAATTCTTAAATACTCCTACATTACCATTATTTACTACAGGCTGGACTACTGATCAACTTTGACAACGGTACTGGTGTGTGCGGTGGCTCTCTAGTCACCTCACAGAGACTTGTTACTGCTGCTCACTGCTGGTTTGATGGTATCAACCAAGGCTGGGGTATCACAGTGGTCCTTGGATCAATTCGTTTGTACTCCGGTGGAGTAAGGTTATATACCACCAGTGTTGAGATGCATGAAAACTGGACGCCTAGTCTTATTCGTAATGATATCGCAATTATTTACTTGCCGTCTTTTGTTCCTCTATCAAGTGAGTATTTGAACACTTAAACATACTCTAATACTTACAAAATGTAAAAAGTAATGATACATCGTCATATGTTTTTCTACAGATAACATTGCCCCCATAGCTCTACCCTCTGGTAACGAGCTTAACGAACAATTTGCGGGTGAGATTGCTGTAGCATCTGGCTTCGGTCGCACTGCTGATGGTAAGAAACATAATTTCAAATATGTCTCTTGACATATTTGAAATATGACAATTCAAGTATCTTGAGATGTCACTGGTATAATTATACTGATTATGCAGTAAATAGGACGTCATACTTGAAATAAAAAGACTCATCTAATTTTTTCATTACAGATGGCTCTGGCAACATTACTATAAGCCAGTTCCTAAGCCACGTGGACTTACGTGTGATCTCGAACCTTGAGTGTCGCTTACGCTTAGTAATCCCGCAACCTTCGAATATTTGTACCAGCGGCAGTGACGGAAAAAGCACCTGCAGGGGTGACTCAGGTGGTCCTCTCACCGTAGTTAGGAACAATAGACGCATTCTGGTACGTAAACATTGATTTGCCTATGTATTACCTAGTTAAGATCCCATAACGGAGGTTACGAAGGTACCTATTAGGAACTAATCAGCTTCCAACAACGAATTGATAAAAAATATGCTGTCACTTTTGTACTTTATGGCAACTGGAGACAGAGTAGCTTACGAACAGTAAAAGAGTTTACAGGTATTAATACATCATTCTAGAAATCAGGAGATAAATTAATTAACATGTTGTTTGAACAGTTGCAAACTCTAGACACCAACAAATTTTCTGCTGTTTTTAGAAATAGTAAGTAATAGGGTATTTTTTTTTGGTTTCATAGATTGGAGTGACCTCTTTTGGATCTGCCCGTGGCTGCCAATTTGGTGTCCCTGCGGCCTTTGTCAGAGTTTCTTCTTTCATTGACTGGATCAACCAACGTCTCTAATTTAATTCGGAAAAATAAAATAAGTACAAGTTATTAAATTATTTCTATGAAAACTGTCTTTAATTTTTGGTGATCGATTACCTTTTAAGCGATTTTTTGGTGGCAAAAATCCGGTTATGGTTTAATTTTATTTTTCGAGACAAAATTAATAAGGTATTTTAAGTAGGTTTTAAAATAGTTCAATTCAATTCTGTAATTGCGGATAGAAATATTATAGCCAATAAATCAGATATACTGTGATTGGAGTAGATAGTGATTACCAATATCACTTTTCCACGTGACAAAAACTCCATAAAGTCCCAAAATATCATAAAGAAAAAAAAAAACAAATTTGAGATTTATTAATTCAGTATTAACTTTCTGTCGTAGAAGTAAACACTCGGCCGTGTGTTTTTCATTTATAAAAAAAAGATAATAATTATCCAAGTCGATAAATCATTCGGAAATTACGATGATTCATATAATAACACTTCATTCATGCTCTACTTAGGAAAAGCCCACTTATTTTTTTTATCAATACCAAATAGGTACTGTTGTATCTTGGATTTGTGGGAAATCGAACTTTTCAGTCATGTAAAAAAAAAACATCCGTTATATATCGCAAAAAAATGTGCATAATCAACCAAACTGACAATTCTTTTTTATTTAAAGAACTTGATGAATTTATTGAATTACAAACTAAGTTTTTTTTACAGTATTTTATTTAAGATTAATGATTATAATTGAATAACAATGCACTTAAAAAAAGTAATGACAACAAATACACACGCCAACCCAACAACTTACCCCAATCTGTCAAATTTCCTTAATGGATTTACAACCTTATCACAGTAGACTGGAAGGATAATGTCCGAATGGAAAAATTTGCCAGATTTGGATTGGTTCACCTGCTGCCTGGCGTCTGAATACTATACATGTTGGGATCGGCTTCTAGTCTAACTAGATGCAGCTGAGTTTTGTATGCAGCTATAGTCTATCTGACCCCTTCAACCTGGTTACCCAAGCAACTCATTTGACTTCCTCGTTGGTCTAGTAATCGCAAGGCGCACGGGGTCTCGGGTTCGATTCCCCGGTCGGGCCGAAATCGCTTTATGGATTTTGAGAGACTTTCATAAAGCAGCCCGGAGTCTGAATTACCCGTGCATCGGAGAGCACGTAAATGTCGGTCCTGCACCTGATATCTTTCCGGTTGAGTCCGGAGACTATGAGAATGAGGAAATAGAGAGTGCACCTGAATCTGCGCGAATGCTTGTGCGCTATAATATGTCCTGCGAAGTTAGCTGATCTTCTTAAAAGAGAACGGCCACCGCAGCCGACAATCGGCCTGGAAGCCATCATCATCATATTAAATAGCCCTTTTTGTCAGACTTTGACAATTTATGGTGTCTTCCTAAACAAGAGGGAGCTCGTCATGATACATATATGGTCTAATATTATTATCGTCGCGAAGGTTTTTTGCACAGCATGTAAAAATATTGCGTTCCAGCGTACCAGCGGTATTGGAACCGAATAGCTTGACACGCAATGACGGCTATGGAGACCAGACGATATGTCATTATTCGCATGACGGGTGGTCTTTACCTAGTGTAACGCAACTTGCGTCGACAATCTTGCACAATCCCACCTTCCTAGTTCAGCTGGCTACACTACATAAAGAGGTAAGAATTTTCATCCAACATAGCAATGCCTCGATAGTACGCTTCCAGTGGGCGGCGATAAAGATTAATTTTCTTTCGACATATTTCAAGTTGTATTTTTATATACAAATATTTATTATAATAACCCATGAACATACAAAATTGAATATCAATTAAATATAATATACCTACTAATTAACAAATACATATTTTTTATGCTTCTAAGTACCTACTACAAAATTTTCATTAAAAATATTCGTAGGTAATGAGTTCGTTTGTATTTCTTAAATATTAGACAGCGCTAAATAAAGCTATCTATTAAATTGCATTGTTCGAAAGAATTACCGCCACCAAAAAAGCTCCAAGGGACAGATGGGTGTAATCAGTAAAGTCTGACTCCCTGCACATAAGGCGCGCGGAGTTTTTTGATGTTTTCCACCTAAGAAGAAAATCTAGTATAAATCATATATAGCCTAAGCTTTTTCGGCCCTCAGCAGGCTTAGCATGGCAACCTTAGAAACAAGTTTTGTCTACCGGAGAATGGACATAATCTCAGACATAATCACAGAAAAGTGACAGATTGACATAAGATTTCTTTTGAAATTTTTTGAAGAAATTTTTTTTTTCTTCGATCAACATAAGTTTACAAGTGATTATATGCGAGTTGACAGGTCGCGCCATGCTCGGGCAGAAGACATGTTGACATTGACAGAAAGAGCTTTGTCTTTTCTTGATAGAATAGATATAGAATCGCCTGCAGATTTAAATCCGCTCAGTACTTATAGAGTCTATCGCTTCTTTATTTTATTGCTGACTATGTATATTGTTGGTTTACCCGTAAACATGACGTGGTTTTCCCAAAAAACCCGCTTAGAATTAAGTTTGATGAGCCAATCATTTAATAGATAACAGTTAAGTAATCTGTTTTAAAAAGATATAAATACTGACTGCAAAAAAATAATAGCATTCTTTATTCGAAATTGACATCATGAAGGTCTTGGCTGTAATTTTATTGGGGTTTTCAGCAATCGTTTCCGCGAGGGAAATCGAACTCGAGAATGTAATCGACCTTGAGGATACTAGTTCCTACGGTTACTTTAGAAAAATTGGTATACCCTTGGCTGAAGAGCTTCGTATAGCAGAAGGTGAATCCAACCGCAACCCCTCCAGAATCATTGGTGGTTCTGCTGCCAGCCTTGGCCAATTTCCCTATCAGGTACTCTACTGCCACTGTCTAATTATTGTGATTCTTCTGATTTATCTCTCTGGTACAGAAAATATATTTGTTCTCAGGCTGGTCTTCTTGCTGTTTTCCCGGGTGTGCAAGGCGTCTGCGGTGGTTCTTTGCTTAACCAAAGGAGAGTCCTCACAGCTGCTCACTGCTGGTTCGATGGAGAAAAACAGGCCAGCAGATTCACTGTCGTACTTGGCTCAATCCGTTTGTACACCGGTGGTACTAGACTGAACACCGCTAGCGTCGTTATGCACGGTAGCTGGAGCCCTTCTTTGGCTCGCAACGACATTGCTATAATCAACTTACCTTCTAACGTTGGTACTTCAAGTAAGTTCTATTAACTGACCACATTTTTCAATCAATTTAGTAATCTTATTATCACCCTATAAATGTAAATTTGACATATTATATTTATTCAAAACCTTCACTCATCTACAGATAACATTCGCCCTATTGCTCTGCCCTCTGGTAATGAGCTCAACAATCAATTCGCTGGTGCCACGGCTACAGCAATCGGCTTCGGACTCACCAGGGATGGTAAGAAACTAATTAATCAATATGTGGAAACAATGGCATACAACAGTTTACTAGATACGAATTCAATATCTGAACATCATCAACCTTTTATTGTCCCAGTACTGGGCACAGGCCTCCTCTCACACAGAAAAAAATTTACAATTAATCATCACGCTTGCTCAATGCGAGTTGATGAATTTAGAATTTACAGTCCAGGTTTCCTCGAGATGTTTTCCTTCACCTATAATCAGTCTTTGGGTCCAAGATATTTAAGTACCTACAACTCGGTAAAGTTGCACTGGAACTTGGCTGAACTGGAACCGAACATCCTTGACAGGTTGCTGCTTTAACCACTAAGCCACCACGACTTACTCTGAACATACTTTTTATTTTATTAATTTCAGGTGGAAGTGTCAGTCCAGATTTAAGACATGTCAACATGCCCGTGCTAGCGAACAATGTTTGTCGTCAAACCTTTGGTTTCATCCAGTCCTCACATATTTGTACCAGCGGCGCTAACGGCAGAAGCGTTTGCTCTGGTGATTCAGGCGGCCCTCTTGTCGTAAACAGCAACAACAGACCTATTGTGGTATGAAAATAATCAATATTTAATTATATCGACGCTGGAAAGCAATTTTGTCGTATCTCGAAAAATGGGATTTTTTTTTTATTGCATTTTTGAATTCAGAAAAAAATACTGCGTCGGGCGGTCCAATCAATGTTTTTCTAAGAGGTTTTTTTTTTATGATACGACGTTGACTTTTTCCTAACTTCTGTAAAAAAACATACTGCAAAATGCTGTATATGCCATAAAATATACTATTTTAAATGACAAATAGATACAACAAAAATATTGTAAGTATTTTTTTCCGATGTCGAAGATACACGGTCGTCATTTATTTACTACGTAATACTTACAGCATTATGTATAAGTCACAAAAAATAATTTATTGAGATACAGCAATTTCGCCGCCTCATTATTTTATTCCCGCTAGAGATAATACAATTCTATCCCTCGAGTTTTGAATGTGCATCAAACTTACTACGTTTCATTCTACACATTTTGTAATAAATATTATCCATAAGTCATTAATGATAGAGTTGAAATGTGTGTTTTCCCTTGGATACGCCGTTTACCGATTGTATAGCAGCCGATGTGCGAGCGCATGAGCTAGAACGCGATTACGTAGTCTGCGAAATTCGGGTGTATTTATGTGCACGATTAAAGTGAAAGCTAGGTAAGTCATGTTATTTAGTCATTTTACTTACTTTATCTATCTAATGCTTATAATAATTATGTTCGGCTGTATTTTATTTTTATTATTATTGTTCACCGATTTCTCAGTCAATTGTGGACCGACTGCGAAAAATGTTTTTTTGATTGTTATTTTATACTCCTAGGTCCCATTGAAATTTGGTCGTGATCTGATGATGAACTTCAATGATATGGAACGAAACTCCTCATAGCATCATAGCAAAACTGTCGTAACAATTGTACCTAATTGGTTTGTATATACGGGTAGACGATCACTGACTGAAAAAAGAGGGGGTAGGGTTTTTTTAGAGGTGGGAAATCATCAAATGATTTCGCCCACTCTTGTGTTGCGGGAGGGCGTGTCACACTTTTATTGACTAAAATCACGTAACCGTATGTGACCAACATTTGCCCTTTGTGTTCTAAGGCCTGGGACATCGTTTCTGAACTACCTCACGCGTCAGCCCATTACTGAACTCCTACGGTTTACAATATCCCTGCGCGTACACAGCGCCACCGTCTACTACTCGGCGAACGCGAGCTACTTATTGCTCATCGTTCGCAAGCCCTTGTCTACGGTGGCTGAAGATCGCTCGGCGATCCCCGACGCCCATGGCGTCTTATGTCGAGGTGGCTAGGGCGTGGCGTTGTATGTAGGTACGTTCCCTCACTCGTGCGGTCTCCTCCATTGCTAGCATTACATTACAAGGACGCGACCGCATCCCATTCCTTCTCGCCCCAGACCATGGCCTCAACTAGGTCCCGGCGCGAGAGGTCACTACCACCGTTCGCCTGCACAAAGACATGGCGGTGGTCTGCCCAAGCGGGGCACACTTGTACCGTGTGTTTTACCGTGTCCTCCAGGCGGTTCGTGCAATGGTGTCACCCGGGTGATTCTTCCGCCTTTATGTGGCACAAAAACCTCCCGAACTTACCTTGTCCGGTGAGGACCTGTTTCATGCGGAAGGTGAGGATGCCGTGGCGCCTCTTCAGCCACTCCTCAACGAACTTACCACTGCAAATGCGGCGTGCCAGCACTAGGCTGCGACAGTCGCTGTTTCCATGTCGCCGTGACTTGTCGCGGCAGCGGACTTTTGCCATGGCGTTGCACCTCTATGCGCTGGTCGTGCATGTGTGCAAGGACTGTCAATTGCCTCCAGATCCCATGGCGGCAGGCCAGCAAGAAGGCTAGCCGCTTCGCGGGAGATCCCTCAGTACCCCCGCATTATACGGATAGTCATCACCCTCTAGGACGCATTAAACTTGGCCACCAGTCGCCTCTTCAGCAACGGCGCCCACTCTGGTGCCCCGTAAAGGGCGGATCCCCGCGTAGAGACTCCGGCAGGAGGCGTGTGGACCTCCAAGATTGGGAAGGAGATTGAGGGCAGGCCAGGGCGGCTCTCAAGCGGCTCAAAAAAGCCGGAAAGTGCTCGTCGAAATTCCACCGTCTTTCGAGGACTACCACAAAATCGGTGAATCGAAGTCGGTGTTAAATAACAAAGAGACAAAACATATAATTATTTTTGAAATCATAAGTGATGTTGCCTATAAATACGGAAAACCAGTCCAATCAAAATTATGTTTTTGTTTTTCAACAAATTTTGTGTTATATTTTGTCCAAAATATCGCTTATTATATTTTTTACAGTCGAGAATGTCGCCGTCAGTAAACTTCATTGCTTCCTAATTTTGCGATTGATTATTTTTTATTTTAATTCATAATAATTATTACTATAGTAAACATTATTTTCTAAATAAAATTGTTTAAATAAACATACAGCATTTAATTAAACATAATAATTTGTTTTATTTATATTTAATACAAAATTCAAGATGTCCTTCTAAAAAGAGTGTGAAGTACAACGTAATGCGAGGACTTACAAATTTAATTCATATCAGATACATCATAATTGTTTTCTAAAATTTTAAAGTTATTTCGTGGTGCCTTTGTTACAACTACCGAGATACAGCAATATTGATGATTCAAATTGAAATATCAATTGCTGTAACTCATATAAAACTCATGTTATACTAACTTTAGAATACTATCTTTATTGCCATCTGATAAATATAATTATAAGAAATACGTGTTCCAAAAATGACCTCTCGGATTCAGCTAGTTTACGAGTTATAATTTTTTCGAATAGTTTTTTGGCTCTGGTGTAAAGTTCCACTTTTCGAGATACGACAAGATTGCTTTCTTACGTCGATATGTAGTCAAATGTGTGATAGAGTTAAGTGAAGTAATTCATGACATTGCATTTTGCAGTTGTTTTTTTGTTTATCTATTATAAGTGCATATTAGGCTAGATAGAATTTGATAAACACTTATCAAGTCTGTGCCACGTTACCTTTTACTTAAGTGGGTTTCAGAGGCCAAAATAGATTACGGACAAAATATATATTAAACAACAGAAAAAAGATTAGGCCATGAGCCAAATCTAACATACTTGAAAATTATATAAAATAATATTTTATATTTTCTTATTCCAGATTGGCGTCACCTCTTTTGTATCCCAACGCGGTTGTCAGCATAATCTCCCTGCTGGCTTCGCCAGAGTTACCTCGTACGTGAGCTGGATCAATCAACGTCTTTAAATATAAGTTGCCTTCAATTAATAAACCAAAATAAAGAGCTCCTTTCATTAATAAAAAGAGGTTTTACTATATTTTTTAATCCTAGATGCAAATCATTGTAATTTTTTTTTTTTTTACTGGCTCACCAACAACTGTTAATACTATAATTTACAAGTTTAAGACTTATGAGATACTTAATCTAGTGTCACAATTACTTATAGGTAAGCACCACATGAGGATTAACGACATAATGATTATAAAAAAAGTTATTAAACCGGTGTTTTTGAAAAAAAAAATTACCCATGTTTATTTACATGCTATGCTTCTGAAAATTATAGTGTTTGATTATTAATGGTGCCTCTTAGAGCTTCTTGAAAAATTCTTCCAATTATCCTGACCTACAACACAGAACTGCGGTTACCAGTGACCGGTAATAGCAAAGGGCGACTATGTCCAATGAGCGAGTACGAGCGGTACATCATGACACAGCAACTTCGTTCTCCTGTAGGTACTCAGAGCCTTTATAAATCACAAATTACAAAAAATAAACACTTAAAGCCAGAACCAAATTGAAAAACTTGCGGTTTTAATGTGAGCAGGAGTTTGATTCTGTAAAACTTTATTCTAAACTTCGAATCTGAATCCGCTGTGAGTTTCTTGATTAGCCTTCTAAAACTCGGCTCTTAATTCTCGCACTCCTGCGAGCGTGTATATGAGTTGAACTAAATTGACTTGGAGATTTTGACGGATAAAGTATAAGATGACATAAATAGTGTTATTTTGTAGGGTATTCCCCGTCACTTCGACGCTCACTTCGCACTAAAACACGATTAAAAGTGTTACAACTTATGTGAAGTTACAGCGGATAGCGAAGTGAATGCGAGTTCTTGTTCGAATTTTACAGAATCGACGTGTAGATCTGAATACATGGCCATAGTTTAACCCTTCTTTTGGCACATTAAGAAAATCCCGCAAAGGATTCGCACGCTTGGAAAGATAAAAAATCCGCTCATTAGGAGTTATTCTGCAGATTGGCGTAGCAAGTGCTTAAATATTTTATAAAATATCCGATAAAACTCCGGCTTTATCTTAAAAAAAGTCATTTCCTTACATCGTATTAAAAAAATATCATAAAGTGCTCTAAAATAATTATTGATTATTCTTTTTTTGCATCCTAGGCTGTCGTAAAACTATTCTGACAAACATATTTTCCACATTTTGTTGGACTTATCTAGTACTTTTACTCATTTGCTCAACCCACTCATCACCATCATCATCATCACTGAACACCTGCAAGTCTCAACCTCACAAATATTCTTTGCAAACATCAAAAATATACTTAAATTAATATGCTTTAAATTGTAAGGTAGGTAAAAATTTACTTAATAAAAAAAAGTTATTTTTTACTGCCATTATAATCCCATATCTCATACGCTAAACTAGTAGTATCCTACTCTATTTCATATCTCATCCAGACCAGTAAAGTAAGCCATATTGCATATAAAAACTATTTCTGAAGTCAGTGTGATAACTTAACTTAAGCCAGTACATTAATTAACTTCAAAACAAGGAAAATGCTCATCATCAATCATCAGATAATTAGTTATTTGAGAATCACTAATCTTTGAAAGCATATAAATACCCTGTATAATACAGTAACAGCATTCGCTTACTTGCATTTGAAACATGAAGCTGTTGGTTGTGACCCTATTGGCTTTGGCGGCGGCTGTCTCCGCGAGAAACGTCAACCTCGAGGACATTATTGACCTTGAAGATATTACCTCCTACGATTATTACCGAAAAATTGGAATTCCTCTGGCTGAAGAGATTCGTCTAGCCGAGGAGGAAGCTGATCGGAACCCATCCAGAATCGTCGGTGGTTCTACTGCAAGTCAGGGGCAATTTCCCTACCAGGTTTTGTTTTATTTTTAATATACTGGTGAAACAAAAAACCTCACTTGATTTCTTATATTCATTAACATTAATTTCTAGGCTGGACTCCTCGCTGACTTGCCAGGTAGACAGGGTGTTTGCGGTGGCTCTTTGCTTAACCAAAGGAGAGTCCTCACAGCTGCTCACTGCTGGTTCGATGGACAAAATCAGGCCAGGAGATTTACTGTTGTTCTCGGCTCTAATCGCTTGCACAGCGGTGGTACCAGATTGAACACCGCAAGTGTTGTCATGCACGGTAGCTGGAACCCTAATTTACTTCGGAACGACATCGCCATGATCAATTTACCTTCTAACGTTGGTACTTCAAGTAAGTTACTTAAACAGAAAAAAATACAGATTTCCAGCAGTTTGACATTAAAAAAACGACTTACTGAATATTTTCATTTGCAGACAACATTCGCCCTATCGCCCTTCCCTCTGGTAATGAGCTCAACAATCAATTCGTCGGTGCCACAGCCACCGCATCTGGCTTCGGTCGTACCAGGGATGGTAAGCAAATAAAAAAATTGTCTTATAATATTATTTATAAGATACAATATTATACGATTCACTTACTTTCAATCTATTTCCAGGCGGTGGTTCCAGCAACGAGTTGAGACACGTAAACATGCCTGTAATTGCGAACAATGTTTGTCGCCAAACTTTTGCTGTCATTCAATCATCCCATGTTTGCACTAGTGGTGCTAACGGCAGAAGCACTTGCCAGGGAGATTCTGGAGGTCCTCTTGTCGTAAACAGCAACAACAGACGGATTTTGGTACATATATATTTTTTATGTCTAATCCAAGCTCTGATTTCTACAGAAGAGCTTTTTTTTAAAAATACCTATTCTGTTTACTAGATTGGTGTGACCTCCTTTGGATCAAACCGTGGTTGTCAAATTGGTGCACCTGCTGCCTTCGCCCGAGTCACGTCTTACATCAGCTGGATCAACCAACGTCTATAAAAACAAAACGAGACATATCCATAACAACGCAACCATCATCATCATCATCTTTGGCGTACATCGAGTAAAACAGGCTTCCGAACTTAGTTCCCTTGTGGCTTGCTGTAGCTGTAGAACATCCACTGTAGAATGTAAGCCTGACAACGTTACATCAATAAATAAATGTTTTGATTAAAATAATGAGTTTTACTTTAATGAACATCAACTTTATAATGTTAGTTACGAATCACACTTATACTTATGTTTACAATTTTGTGACTTTTATTGATTTCATTATAATAAAGTCAATAGCACAAAACACAAAATACTTTGGGTAAACTTTTAGCATGATTCAAAGTAATGATTTTCTGAGTTCAAGCCTTCTAGGAACTTCACTACATGCGTGATTTAAAATTAGTCATAAGTAGATGATCATCGTATGTAGATGGCGAAACAGAGATTTGAACTTAACATTAATAGATATTTTAGGCAGGCCACAAACGTGAACGCTTCCGTGTCTTGTGTCAGATACAAACTACTATCATCCATCTGGACATCAGGACACAGGCCTCCTCTCACACGGAGAAACTCTCTCAGCGTTAATCCGTTGACTCGTTCAATACGGGTTGCTGATTTCAGACTTTGTAGTCCAGGTTTTCTAGAGATGTTTTGTTTCATCTATAATCGGTCATCGGTGTCCAAGATATACATAACTTAAAAAGAAGCGTTGGTACCTGCGTGACCTGGAATCGCACCCCGCGCACACTTATACTTGAGAGGCTAGTGCTTTGACCACGACTAACAGTTTATTACACATGCTCATTGACCCTATATTTGGTAAAGCTAATTGAAAAAAAACATCACTTGCAGACAGAAGCAATATGTTTTATTACGTCATTACACGATTTTACAAGAAGATATAGTCATAACTTAACCATTCTCTTTTTTTTATTTCTTTTGAATTTAGCTGAAATCGAGATAAAAAAGCGTTATTCAATCTCTCAACCAGATATATTTTTCACATTTGACTGGATTATTTCACACATTTGCTCATCACCCCTTCATCACCATCATCATCCCCGCCAGAATTAAAGAGAAATTAATATTTCGACATCCTTAAACTCTTCGATTTAATTGCCATCTCATCTACAAATCGGTGTACAATTTTGAAGTTCGGAACCTAACTCCGCTGACCTTGTTATCTTCAGCTGCTAACGTATTACATAATCTTGATCTAAATTGACAATTTCTTATGAAGTGGCCATGGGCGCATGGAATCAGCGCTCAAGAAGAGAACCCCGCTGGCTGTCTTGCTCTCGCATATTTCAGTACCCCGAAAGATGCTTATAAGTTATAAGACAGTCAATGCATACCAAGTATCTAGTCCATCTATCACCTTTTTTTCCTTTACTACTACAAAAGATGTTCCCTAAAGGCCTGGCAAGTAAATTACGCTGTAGCGACAGCAGTAGTTTACAGAGAGAGAGTGATCACGTAAACGCAAACTACTATACATGGTGTTTAAAAAAGCATCTTACACTTATCTAACCAACAAAAAAACGCAGCGTAATTAAGTTAGTCCTTAAGTATAATTATCTGTTTTTGGATTAAATAATATTATATTGCATTATCATTGAACACCTGCAAGTTCCAATCTCACAAATTATTTTTGCAAATATCTTAAATACACTGCTGGGCAAAAGCCTCCTCCAAAGTCTTCCATCTATCTCTGTCTGAAGTGTACTGCGGCCAAACAGGGAGAAAAGTATCTAAATTGCCAGCTCTCGCCAGTGCTTCCGTGGTCTGCCCCTTGATCGTCTTCGATTCTTAGGGATCCATTAGATTGTGATCTTGACCCACTTATCTGGATGCATCTGACTTACATGACTTCAATCAAAATTTAACTTTGCAAATATATTGCCCACATCCACTATACCAGTCGTGGACAGGATTATGGTGTTGTACGCTCCATGCTTCTCTAGAATAGTTTCAGCTATGACTTCTGAGACTCGGTTTGAGACCAAGTCTGAGCGCCGTGGGCTAAGATGGGCAAGATACACATGCCAACCAGCTTTATGCTTAAAATCTATGCTTAAAATTTAGGTAAAGTACGAATTTAAAAAACAGTTATTTCACTCTGACTTTATAATCCCACAACTCATATTCTAAACCAGCTATCCAACTCCATTTCATCGCTCATTAAAATCAGTACCTAACATATTGCAGTCAACTTATAACAGTACTACCATTTTTGAAGTCTGTATGATAACTTCAAAACAAGGAAAATGCCCCATCATCAATTATCAGATAATTACCTACATATTTGAGATTTATTAATCTTTGAAAGCATATAAATACCCTGTACAAAACAATAACAGCATTCGCTTACTTGCATTTGAAACATGAAGCTGTTGGTTGTGACCCTATTGGCTTTGGTGGCGGTAGTCTCCGCGAGAAATGTCAACCTCGAGGACATTATTGACCTTGAAGATATTACCTCCTACGATTATTACCGAAAAATTGGAATTCCTCTAGCTGAAGAGATTCGTTTAGCCGAGGAGGAAGCTGATCGGAACCCATCCAGAATCGTGGGTGGTTCCACTGCAAGTCAGGGGCAATTTCCCTACCAGGTTTTGTTTTATTTTTAATATACTGCTAAAACAAAAAACCTCACTTGATTTCTTACATTCATTAACATTAAATTCTAGGCTGGACTCCTTGCTGACTTGCCAGGTAGACAGGGTGTTTGCGGTGGCTCTTTGCTTAACCAAAGGAGAGTCCTCACAGCTGCTCACTGCTGGTTCGATGGACAAAATCAGGCCAGGAGATTTACGGTCGTTCTCGGCTCTAATCGCTTGCACAGCGGTGGTACTAGATTGAACACCGCAAGTGTTGTCATGCACGGTAGCTGGAGCCCTACCTTAGCCCGCAACGACATCGCCATGATAAACTTACCTTCTAACGTTGGTACTTCAAGTAAGTTATCTAAACAGAAAAAAATGCATATTTTCAGTAGGTGAAATTTAATGTGCTTATAATTGAAGTCACTGTATTTTATATAAATATTTTAATACTGTTGTGCTTCAAGATAAACTAGAATATAAAACTCAAATAACTACTTTCTGAATATTTTCATTTACAGACAACATTCGCCCTATAGCCCTTCCTTCTGGTAATGAGCTCAACAATCAATTCGTCGGTGCCACAGCCACCGCATCTGGCTTCGGTCGTACCAGGGATGGTAAGCAAATAAAAAAATTGTCTTATAATATTATTTATAAGATACAATATTATACGATTCACTTACTTTCAATCTATTTTCAGGCGGTGGTTCCAGCAACGAGTTGAGACACGTAAACATGCCTGTAATTGCGAACAATGTTTGTCGCCAAACTTTTGCTGTCATTCAATCATCCCATGTTTGCACTAGCGGTGCTAACGGCAGAAGCACTTGCCAGGGAGATTCTGGTGGTCCTCTTGTCGTAAACAGCAACAACAGACGGATTTTGGTACATATACATACATATATTTTTTATGTCTAATCCAACCCCGGATTTCTACAGAAGAGCTTTTTTTAAAAATACCTATTCTGTTTACCAGATTGGTGTGACCTCCTTTGGATCAAACCGTGGTTGTCAAATTGGTGCACCTGCTGCCTTCGCCCGAGTCACGTCTTACATCAGCTGGATCAACCAACGTCTATGAAAACAAAACGAGACCTATATCCATAACAACGCGACCATCATCATCATCTTTGGCGTACATCGAGTAAAACAGACTTCCTAACTTAGTTCCCTTGTGGCCTGAAGTAGCTGTAGAACATCCACTGTTGAATGTAAGCCTGACAACGTTACATCAATAAATAAATGTTTGGATTAAAATAATGAGTTTTACTTTAATGAACATCAACTTTATAATGTTCCAGTTACGAATCACACTTATACTTATGATTACAATTTTGTGACTTTTATTGATTTCATTATAATGAAGTAGAAAGCACAAAACACAAAAACACTTTGGGTAAACTTAACGACTTTTAGCATAATTTAAAGTAATGATTGTCTGAGGTCAAGCCTCCTTGGAACTCCACTATATACGTGATTTAAAATTGGTCATAAGTAGATGATTGTGGTATGTAGATGACGAAATAGAGATTAGAAGCTTAAGATTAATAGATATTTTTGTCAGGGCACAAACGTGAACGCTTCCGTGTCTTGTGTCAGATACAAACTACTATCATCCATCTGGACATCAGGACACAGGCCTCCTCTCACACGGAGAAACTCTCTCAGCGTTAATCCGCACACTTGTTCAATGCAGGTTGCTGATTTCAGACTTTGTAGTCCAGGTTTTCTAGAGATGTTTTGTTTCATCTATAATCAGTCATTGGTGCAC
Source organism: Heliothis peltigera (assembly GCA_958496145.1). Taxonomy (NCBI): domain Eukaryota; kingdom Metazoa; phylum Arthropoda; class Insecta; order Lepidoptera; family Noctuidae; genus Heliothis; species Heliothis peltigera. Next base: position 6,711,593 of record OY292333.1, read on the forward strand.
AAAATATACTTAGAAAGTATAAAATAACGACTAACAGATTATTACACATGCTCGTTGACCCTATATTTGGTAAAGCCAATTGAAAAAAGACATCACTTGCAGACAGAAGCAATATTAACTTTCCTTACGATTGTACTAAGCTACAACACAGCAACTGCAGTTACTAGTAACTGTAAAGTAGCGAGACGGGCGACTAGGTTCGATTACCGTTAAAGAACACAGCAACTTTGGTCTAGTGTCTGTCTAGTTTGGTGTAGTATTGTGCCGACTCGTCGACAAAAAGTTTCTACGCATAGTTAAGTTTACAATCGCCTTTATTGATCCCAAATAATTTAAAAAAATAACAAACACTTTAAAAGAAAGAAACACATAAATTTAACTGAAGATATAGTCATAACTTAACCATTCTCTCTTTTTTTCTTTTTTTTTGACTTTAGCTGAAATCGAGATAAAAAGCGTTATTCAATCTCTGCACCAGATATATTTTGCTGCATCCAAGACATCATAAAATATTGACAAACATATTTTCCACATTTTTCTGCCTCACATTTGCTCATCTGCCCTTCATCACCATCATCATCCCCACCAGAAGTCGAGAGAAATTTCAATTTCGATATCCTTAAACTCTTGGATTTACTTGCCATCTCATGGCTGTTACAAATCGGTGTATAGTTTTGGAGTTCGGAATCTAACCCTGCTGACCTTGTCATCTTCAGCTACTAAGGTATTAGATAATCTTGATCTAAATTGACAATTGTAAATACAAACTATGTACAAAAAAGTCGCCACAAGTACAAAAATATCTTATGAAGTGGCCATGGGCGCATGGCCACTTGTCTCGATCTCGCATATTTCAGTACCCCGAAGGATGCTTATAAGTTATAAGACAGTCAATGCATACCAAGTATCTAGTCCATCTATCACCTTTTTTTCCTTTACTACTACAAAAGATGTTCCCTAAGGGCCTGGCAAGTAAATTACGCTGTAGCGACAGCAGTAGTTTACAGAGAGAGAGTGATCACGTAAACGCAAACTGCTATACATGGTGTTTAAAAAAGCATCTTGCACTTATCTAACCAACAAAAAAACGCAGCGTAATTAAGTTAGTCCTTAAGTATAATTATCTGTTTTTGGATTAAAAAATATTATATTGCATTATCATTGAACACCTGCAAGTTTCAATCTCACAACTTATTTCTTGCAAATATCTTAAATATAGATAATAATATTATTTTTTCCCTTAGACTATATTGTCCCACTGCTGGGCAAAAGCCTTTCCAAAGTCTCTCATCTATCTCTGTCTGAAGTGTACTGCGGCCAAACAGCGAGAAAAGCATCTAAGTTGCCAGCTCTCGCCAGTGCTTCCGTGGTCTGCCCCTTGACCGTCTTCGATTATACTTTCAACTTTAACTTTGCAAATATATTACCCACATCCACTATGCCAGTCTAACCAAGGGGTATTGGGTTGGTATTAGGTAACTGGGTTGAGGAGGTCGGATAGGCAGTCGCTATTTGTAAAACACTGGTACTCAGCTGAATCCGGTTAGACTGGAAGCCAACCCCAATATAGGTGGGAAAAAGCTCCAGAGATGATAATGATCCACTATACCAGTTGTGGACCGGATTATGGTGTTGTGCGCTCCATGCTTCTCTGGAATAGTTTCAGCCGTGACTTCTGAGCCTCGGTTTGAGACCAAGAATGATCGCCGTGGGCTAAGATGGGCAAGATACACATGCCAACCAGCTTTATGCTTAAAATCTATGCTTTAAATTTAAGGTAAAGTATGAATTTAAAAAATAGTTATTTTACTCAGACTTTATAATCCCACTCATATTCTAAACTAGCTATCCTACTCAATTTCATTGCTCATTAAAATCAGTACCTAATATATTGCAGTCAACTTATAACAGTACTACCATTTTTGAAGTCTGTATGATAACTAAAGGTAAGCAAGTAATCCATTCACTTCAAAACAAGGAAAATGCCCCATCATCAATTATCAGATAATTAGTTATTTGAGATTTATTAATCTTTGAAAGCATATAAATACCCTGTACAAAACAATAACAGCATTCGCTTACTTGCATTTGAAACATGAAGCTGTTGGTTGTGACCCTATTGGCTTTGGCGGCGGTAGTCTCCGCGAGAAATGTCAACCTCGAGGACGTTATTGACCTTGAAGATATTACCTCCTACGATTATTACCGAAAAATTGGAATTCCTCTGGCTGAAGAGATTCGTCTAGCCGAGGAGGAAGCTGATCGGAACCCATCCAGAATCGTTGGTGGTTCCACTGCCAGTCAGGGCCAATTTCCCTACCAGGTTTTGTTTTATTTTTAATATACTGCTGAAACAAAAAACCTCACTTAATTTCTTACATTCAGTAACATTAATTTCTAGGCTGGACTCCTCGCTGACTTGCCAGGTAGACAGGGTGTTTGCGGTGGCTCTTTGCTTAACCAAAGGAGAGTCCTCACAGCTGCTCACTGCTGGTTCGATGGACAAAATCAGGCCAGGAGATTTACTGTCGTACTAGGCTCTAATCGCTTGCACAGCGGAGGTACCAGACTGAACACCGCTAGTGTTGTCATGCACGGCAGCTGGAACCCTAATTTGCTTCGGAACGACATCGCCATGATCAATTTACCTTCTAACGTTGGTACTTCAAGTAAGTTACTTAAACAGAAATAAATACAAATTTCCAGCAGTTTGACATTAAAAAAACGACTTACTGAATATTTTCATTTGCAGACAACATTCGCCCTATCGCCCTTCCCTCTGGTAATGAGCTCAACAATCAATTCGTCGGTGCCACAGCCACCGCATCTGGCTTCGGTCGTACCAGGGATGGTAAGCAAATAAAAAAATTGTCTAATAATATTATTTATAAGATACAATATTATACGATTCACTTACTTTCAATCTATTTCCAGGCGGTGGTTCCAGTAACGAGTTGAGACACGTAAACATGCCTGTAATTGCGAACAATGTTTGTCGCCAAACTTTTGCTGTCATTCAGTCATCCCATGTTTGCACTAGCGGTGCTAACGGCAGAAGCACTTGCCAGGGAGATTCTGGTGGTCCTCTTGTCGTAAACAGCAACAACAGACGGATTTTGGTACATATACATATATTTTTTATGTCTAATCCAACCCCGGATTTCTACAGAAGAGCTTTTTTTAAAAATGCCTATTCTGTTTACTAGATTGGTGTGACCTCCTTTGGATCAAACCGTGGCTGTCAAATTGGTGCACCTGCTGCCTTCGCCCGAGTCACGTCTTACATCAGCTGGATCAACCAACGTCTATAAAAACAAAACGAGACATATCCATAACAACGCGACCATCATTACACCATCTTTGGCGTACATCGAGTAAAACAGGCTTCCGAACTTAGTCCCTTGTGGCCTGAAGTAGCTGTAGAACATCCACTGTAGAATGTAAGCCTAACAATGTTACATCAATAAATAAATGTTTTGATTAAAATAATGAGTTTTACTTTAATGAACATCAACTTTATAATGCTCCAGTTACGAATCACACTTATACTTATGTTTACTATTTTGTGACTTTTATTGATTTCGTCATAATAAAGTCAATAGCACAAAACACAAAAACACTTTGTGTAAACATAACGACTTTTAGCATAATTCAAAGTAATGATTTTCTGAGGTCAAGCTTCCTAGGAACTCCACTACATACGTGTTTTTAAGAGAAGATTAGTCATAAGCAGATAATAATTGTTGTATGTATGTAGATGGCGGAACAGAGATTAGAAGCTTAACATTAATAGGTATTTTAGTCAGGGCACAAACGTGAACGCTTCCGTGTCAGATACAATCTACCAACAAGACGGAGTTGATTTTTGTGGAACCAGTATGAAATCATCATCCCCAATTATCATCCCTCTGCTCAGGACGCAGGCCTCCTCTCACATGGAGAAACTCTCTCAACGTCAATCCGCACACTTGTTCAATGCAGGTTTCTGATAAAAGACTTTGTAGTCCAGGTTTTCTAGAGATGTTTTATTTCATCTATAATCGGTCATATCATTGGTGTCCAAGAGATACTTGGAAAGTACATAATAAGTTAAAAAGTAGCGTTGGTACCTGCGTAATCTGGAATCGAACCCCGCGCACAATTATACTGGAGAGCCTAGTGCTTTGACCACGACTAACAGTTTATTACACATGCTCATTGACCCTATATTTAGTATAGCTATTTAAAAAAAGACATCACTTGCAGACAGAAGCAATATTAACTTTCCTTACGATTGTACTGAGCTACAACACAGCAACTGCAGTTACTAGTGACCAATAGTAGCAACGGGCGACTAGGTTCGATTACCGTTAAAGAACACAGCAACTTTGGTCTAGTGTCTGTCTAGTTTGGTGTAGTATTGTGCCGACTCGTCGACAAAAGGTTTCTACGCTTAGTTAAGTTTACTCAGCGAATTTATTGATCCCATATAATTAAAAAATAACAAACACTTTAAAAAAAAGAAACACATAAATTTAACTGAAGATATAGTCATAACTTAACCATTCTCTTTTTTTTCTTTGTTTTGACTTTAGCTGAAATCGAGATAAAAAGCGTTATTCAATCTTTGCACCAGATATATTTTGCTGCATCCAAGACATCTTAAAATATTGACAAACATATTTTCCACATTTTTCTGCCTCACATTTGTTCATCTGCCCTTCATCACCATCATCATCCCCACCAGAATTAAAGAGAAATTAATATTTCGACATCCTTAAACTCTTCGATTTAATTGCCATCTCATCTACAAATCGGTGTACAATTTTGAAGTTCGGAACCTAACCCCGCTGACCTTGTTATCTTCAGCTGCTAACGTATTACATAATCTTGATCTAAATTGACAATTTCTTATGAAGTAGCGATGGGCGCAAGGAATCAGCGCAGCGCACAAGAAGAGAACCCCGCTGGCTGTCTCGCTCTCGCATATTTCAGTACCCCGAAGGAAGCTTATAAGTTATAAGACAGTCAATGCATTCCAAGTACCTAGTCTATCTATCACCTTTTTTTCCTTTACTACTACAAAAACTGTTCCCTAAGGGCCTGGTAAGTAAATTACGCTGTAGCAACAGCAGTAGTTTACAGACGAGAGTATGATCACGTAAACACAAACTGCTTATTGCCAGTTAGTGCAAATATTTCAATTCCCAATTCCTGTAAATATACATGGTGTTTAAAAAAGCATCTTACACTTATCTTACCAACAAAAAAACGCAGCGTAACTAAGTTAGTCCTTAAGTATAGGTAATTATCTGTTTTTGTATTAAAAAATATTATATTGCATTATCATTGAACACCTGCAACTTCCAATCTCACAACTTATTTTTTGCAAATATCTTAAATATAGATAATAATAATATTTTTTCCCTTAGATTATATTATCCCAAACCTGGGCAAAAGCCTCCTCCAAAGTCTTCCATCTATCTCTGTCTGAAGTGTGAGAAAAGTATCTAATCTTCCGTGGTCTGACCCTTGACCGTCTTCGATTCTTAGGGATCCATTAGGTTCATATCTTGACCCACTTACCTATCTAGATGCATATGACCTACATATATGACCCCAACTAATCCAACTTCAACTTAACTTACTTTGACAACTGCAAATATATTGCCCACATCCACAATACCAGTCGTAGACCGGATTATGGTATTGTACGCTCCATGCTTCTCTAGAATAGTTTCAGCTATGACTTCTGAGACTCGGTTTGAGACCAAGTCTGAGCGCCGTGGGCTAAGATGGGCAAGATACACATGCCAACCAGCTTTATGCTTAAAATCTATGCTTTAAATTTAAGGTAAAGTACGAATTTAAAAAATAGTTATTTCACTCTGACTTTATAATCCCACAACTCATATTCTAAACTAGCTATCCTACTCCATTTCATCGCTCATTAAAATCAGTACCTAACATATTGCAGTCAACTTATAACAGTACTACCATTTTTGAAGTCTGTAAGATAACTAAAGGTAAGCAAGTAATCCATTCACTTCAAAACAAGGAAAATGCTCCATCACCAATTATCAGATAATTACCTACATATTTGAGATTTATTAATCTTTGAAAGCATATAAATACCCTGTACAAAACAATAACAGCATTCGCTTACTTGCATTTGAAACATGAAGCTGTTGGTTGTGACCCTATTGGCGTTGGTGGCGGTAGTCTCCGCGAGAAATGTCAACCTCGAGGACGTTATTGATCTTGAAGATATTACCTCCTACGATTATTACCGAAAAATAGGAATTCCTCTGGCTGAAGAGATTCGTTTAGCCGAGGAGGAAGCTGATCGGAACCCATCCAGAATCGTTGGTGGTTCTACTGCAAGTCAGGGACAATTTCCCTACCAGGTTTTGTTTTATTTTTAATATACTGCTGAAACAAAAAACCTCACTTGATTTCTTATATTCAGTAACATTAATTTCTAGGCTGGACTCCTCGCTGACTTGCCAGGTAGACAGGGTGTTTGCGGTGGCTCTTTGCTTAACCAAAGGAGAGTCCTCACAGCTGCTCACTGCTGGTTCGATGGACAAAATCAGGCCAGGAGATTTACTGTCGTACTCGGCTCTAATCGCTTGCACAGCGGTGGTACCAGATTGAACACCGCAAGTGTTGTCATGCACGGCAGCTGGAACCCTAATTTACTTCGGAACGACATCGCCATGATCAATTTACCTTCTAACGTTGGTACTTCAAGTAAGTTGCTTAAAAAGAAAACAATAAAAATTTCAAGCAGTTTGACATTAAAAAAACTACTTACTGAGAATTTTCATTTACAGACAACATTCGCCCTATCGCCCTTCCCTCTGGCAATGAGCTCAACAATCAATTCGTCGGTGCCACAGCCACGGCATCTGGCTTCGGTCGTACCAGGGATGGTAAGAAATTTTAAATAAAAAAAAATCCTGTGATATTATTTATAAGATACAATATTGTACGATTCACTTACTTTCAATCTATTTCCAGGCGGTGGTTCCAGCAACGAGTTGAGACACGTAAACATGCCTGTAATTGCGAACAATGTTTGTCGCCAAACTTTTGCTGTCATTCAATCATCCCATGTTTGCACTAGCGGTGCTAACGGCAGAAGCACTTGCCAGGGAGATTCTGGCGGTCCTCTTGTTGTAAACAGCAACAACAGACGGATTTTGGTAAATATATCATATATTTTTATGTCTTATCCAAACTCTGATTTCTACAGAAGAGCTTTTTTTAAAAATGCCTTTTCTGTTTACTAGATTGGTGTGACCTCCTTTGGATCAAACCGTGGTTGTCAAATTGGTGCACCTGCTGCCTTCGCCCGAGTCACGTCTTACATCAGCTGGATCAACCAACGTCTATAAAAACAAAACGAGACCTATATCCATAACAACGCGACCATCATCATCATCATCTTTGGCGTACATCGAGTAAAACAGGCTTCCGAACTTAGTTCCCTTGTGGCTTGCTGTAGCTGTAGAACATCCACTGTTGAATGTAGGCCTGACAACGTTACATCAATAAATAAATGTTTTGATTAAAATAATGAGTTTTACTTTAATGAACATCAACTTTATAATGCTCCAGTTACGAATCACACTTATACTTTTGATTACAATTTTGTGACTTTTATTGATTTCATTATAATGAAGTCGATAGCACAAAACACAAAAACACTTTGGGTAAACTTAACGACTTTTAGCATAATTTAAAGTAATGATTGTCTGAGGTCAAGCCTCCTTGGAACTCCACTACATACGTGATTTAAAATTGGTCATAAGTAGATGATTGTGGTATGTAGATGGCGAAACAGGGATTAGAAGCTTAAGATTAATAGGTATTTTAGTCAGGGCACAAACGTGAACGCTTCCGTGTTTTGTGTCGGATACAAACTACTATCATCCATCTGGACATCAGGACACAGGCCACCTCTCACACGGAGAAACTCTGTCAGCGTTAATCCGCACACTTGTTCAATACGGGTTGCTGATTTCAGACTTTGTAGTCCAGGTTTTCTAGAGATGTTTTGTTTCATCTATAATCGGTCATACCATTGGTGTCCAAGATATACTTAGAAAGTACATAATAACTTAAAAAGTAGCGTTGGTACCTGCGTGACCTGGAATCGAACCCCGCGCACACTTATACTCGGGAGGCTAGTGCTTTGACCACGACGAACAGTTTATTACACAATGCTCATTGATATTCGGTAAAGCTAATTGAAAAAAGACATCACTTGCAGACAGAAGCAATATGTTTTATTACGTCATTACACGATTTTACAAGAAGATATAGTCATAACTTAACCATTCTCTTTTTTTTATTTGTTTTGAATTTAGCTGAAATCGAGATAAAAAAGCGTTATTCAATCTCTCAACCAGATATATTTTCCACATTTGACTGGCTTATTTCACACAATTGCTCATCACCATCATCATCCCTACCGGAATTAAAGAGAAATTAATATTTCGACATCCCTAAACTCTTCGATTTAATTGCCATCTCATCGCTGTTATAAATCGGTGTACAATTTTGAAGTTCGGAATCTAACCCCGCTAACCTTGTCATGTTCAGCTGCTAACGTATTAGATAATCTTGATCTAAATTGACCATTGTAAATAGCAACTATGTACAAACAGTCGCCACAAAGACAAAAATATCTCATGAAGTGGCCATGGCCGCATGGAATCAGCACTCAAGAAGAGAACCGTGCAGGTTGTCTCGCTCTCGCATATTGCAGTACCCCGAAGGAAGCTTATAAGTTATAAGACAGTCAATGCATACCAAGTATCTAGTCCATCTATCACCTTTTTTTCCTTTACTACTACAAAAGATGTTCCCTAAGGGCCTGGCAAGTAAATTACGCTGTAGCGACAGCAGTAGTTTACACAGAGAGAGTGATCACGTAAACGCAAACTGCTATACATGGTGTTTAAAAAAGCATCTTACACTTATCTTACCAACAAAAAAACGCAGCGTAACTAAGTTAGTCCTTAAGTATAATTATCTGTTTTTGGATTAAAAAATATTATATTGCATTATCATTGAACACCTGCAAGTTCCAATCTCACAACTTAGTTTTTGCAAATATCTTAAATATAGATAATAATATTATTTTTTCCCTTAGACTATATTGTCCCAAATGCTGGGCAAAACCCTCCCCCAAAGTCTCTCATCTATCTCTGTCTGAAGTGTACTGCAGCCAAACAGCGAGAAAAGCATCTAAGTTGCCAGCTCTCGCCAGTGCTTCCGTGGTCTGTCCCTTGACCGTCTTCGATTATACTTTCAACTTTAACTTTGCAAATATATTACCCACATCCACTATTCCAGTCTAACCAAGGGGTATTGGGTTGGTATTAGGTAACTGGGTTGAGGAGGTCGGATAGGTAGTCGCTATTTGTAAAACACTAGTACTCAGCTGAATCCGGTTAGACTGGAAGCCAACCCCAATATAAGTGGGAAAAGCTCCAGAGATGATAATGATCCACTATACCAGTCGTGGACCGGATTATGGTGTTGTACGCTCCATGCTTCTCTAGAATAGTTTCAGCTATGACTTCTGAGACTCAGTTTGAGACCAAGTCTGAGCGCCGTGGGCTAAGATGGGCAACATACACATGCCAACCAGCTTTATGCTTTAAATTTAAGGTAAAGTATGAATTTAAAAAATAGTTATTTCACTCTGACCTTATAATCCCACAACTCATATTCTAAACTAGCTATCCTACTCCATTTCATAGCTCATTAAAATCAGTACCTAACATATTGCAGTCAACTTATAACAGTACTACATTTTTTGAAGTCTGTATGATAACTAAAGGTAAGCAAGTAATCCATTCACTTCAAAACAAGGAAAATGCCCCATCATCAATTATCAGATAATTACCTACATATTTGAGATTTATTAATCTCTGAAAGCATATAAATACCCTGTACAAAACAATAACAGCATTCGCTTACTTGCATTTGAAACATGAAGCTGTTGGTTGTGACCCTATTGGCGTTGGTGGCGGTAGTCTCCGCGAGAAATGTCAACCTCGAGGACGTTATTGATCTTGAAGATATTACCTCCTACGATTATTACCGAAAAATAGGAATTCCTCTGGCTGAAGAGATTCGTTTAGCCGAGGAGGAAGCTGATCGGGACCCATCCAGAATCGTTGGTGGTTCCACTGCCAGTCAGGGGCAATTTCCCTACCAGGTTTTTTTTCTTGTAATTTTCTGCTGGAGTACAATACCCCTCTTGACTTCTTATACTCATAAAAAATAATTTCCAGGCTGGTCTCCTAGCTGACTTGCCAGGCGGACAGGGCGTTTGTGGTGGCTCTCTGCTTAACCAAAGGAGAGTCCTCACAGCTGCTCACTGCTGGTTCGATGGCAGAAATCAGGCCAGGAGATTTACGGTCGTTCTCGGCTCTAATCGCTTGCACAGCGGTGGTACAAGATTGAACACCGCAAGTGTTGTCATGCACGGTAGCTGGAGCCCTACCTTAGCCCGCAACGACATCGCCATGATAAACTTACCTTCTAACGTTGGTTCTTCAAGTAAGTTATCTAAACAGAAAAAAAATGCATATTTCCAGTAGGTGAAATTTAATGTGCTTATAATTGTAGTCACTGTATTTTATATAACTAGAATATAAAACTCAAATAACTACTTTCTGAATATTTTCATTTACAGACAACATTCGCCCTATCGCCCTTCCCTCTGGCAATGAGCTCAACAATCAATTCGTCGGTGCCACAGCCACCGCATCTGGCTTCGGTCGTACCAGGGATGGTAAGCAAATCAGAAAATTAATTAAAAATTATAATATTATTAATCAGATACAATATTATACGATTCACTTACTTTCAATCTGTTTCCAGGCGGTAGTGCCAGCAACGAGTTGAGACACGTAAACATGCCTGTAATTGCGAACAATGTTTGTCGCCAAACTTTTGCTATCATTCAATCATCCCATATTTGCACTAGCGGTGCTAACGGCAGAAGCACTTGCCAGGGAGATTCTGGCGGTCCTCTTGTCGTAAACAGCAACAACAGACGGATTTTGGTGAGTGTATTATATTTGTACAGTTTAACCTCTGTTTCCCATATAAGACAGTTTTGTTAAAATACCTATTCTGTTCATTAGATTGGTGTGACCTCTTTTGGATCTGACCGTGGCTGTCAAGTTGGTGCACCTGCTGCCTTTGCCCGAGTCACGTCTTTCGTAAGCTGGATCAACCAACGTCTATAAAAACCATAAAAACGAACAAGACCTATACCCATAACAACGCGATTATCTTCTTTATCTCTGGCGTACTTTGAACAACACAGGCTTCCAAACTTCGTTCCCTTGAGGCTTGAAGCAGCTGTAGAAGATCCACTTTTTAATATAAACCTGATAATGAATAGTATTGTTGTGATATCAATAAATATTTGTTTAGATTAAAATTATATGTTTTTCTTAGGCTGAAAGGCTAGGGAAGGGACGGCTTAAGAATAGACATGTATCTTGGTGTGCTAGTACCTAGTTGTGTGTTGTAGTGGTTGTGTTACTAGTTCTTACGGAGCGTGGGTAAAATAGCAATGCGGAGTTAATAGTCAAAGAATAGTTTTCTCTTTTTATTCAGAAATACATTAATTATGAATCGTGAAAAAGACAATCGTGTTTAAGACACGTTTATATTCATTTCCTCAACTTCTAAAAAATCTTGACTGATCCTAATTACCTTTTTATTGATTTATGTTGACATTATCTAATGATTATCACTCGCCTTGAGGTGATCACTTATAAGTAATCAAAATAAAATATTCAATAATACTATCAATAAAAGTCAAATAAAGTAGATAATAAGCATATATATCATATATCTAAATACTGAATTTCTTAATCAACATAAATTTTGATGAGTGTGATTTAATTGGACAGCTCCTAAAAAATGTATTTGATACGTTTTCTTGGATAATAATTATTACACCTACCTAAATATCGAATACTGTCTAAAAAATATAATTAAGCAGCCTTTAATTAATTGTTGGTTTATAAATGAATGCTGTAAATTCACCAGTGCTATATTATGATAATTTAGCGGAACGGAGAAGGGTAGTACTTATTGTACCCTGCACCAAGGCTAGATTTTTGTCGTGTCGTATCAAAACTAATTTTTTATCTAAACATTTTTTAATATCACAGATTTCCGCAAAGTGACGCGATTCAATAATTTATTGTAAATAATATTTTGTATCACACAACTCATAAAGATTTACGAATTATCATGAACTGCATAAATGTTATTTATGACAATTATGGTCTTAATCACATACCTAACCACCTAGCACTATAATTTTGGGTCGTTATTCAGGGTCTCTTCTTATTTAACTTATAGAGTCAGTAGTCCGTCCATCAGTCCTCTAGTTATAGTTCAGTATAAATTTTGCTTAAAATATTCCATTCATAGTACCTATAAAAACGTGTAGGTATTGTTGTGGTTGTTCCAAATAATTATTGGCAATCAATCAATCAATCAATCGTCACATACATCATTATAATGTCGCTTTTATTCGATTAGATAGTTTAATAACAGCAACTGAATATACAACACCATTCAGGTTGAAGCACAACATCCAGTTGGCTCAACATTGTCAGACGTAGAACCGACCCTTGTGAAACGACATATAAACCTCATTTTTGCAACTGAGTTGGCTCTGTCATATAAAATGTAGTCAGTCATTCAACTCCCGGGGAGGTATTGAATGGAAAGATTGATCAACAGAGAGAGACTATTACTGAGAGTACCATCTTGTGAGCAGGCTGGCAGCAGTAGAGCGAAATACCTGTAGTTTGTTTATATGATTTATTTTCAATTATTTTATCAGTATTTAGAAGATATCACTTTTGAGATAATGACTGCTAACTAACTACTGTCTACGCCGGAACGCGAATTTCTTCGATGAACGAGCAAGACTCGACGTTTGGTTTCGGCTACTGCCATTGCATTTGTCGCAACGCGCACATTATATTTTGTTTTGTTATTAAATTCTTTAGAAATTTAATTCTATAATTTCTTTTGTATCACCTGCATTAAGTAAGTCACTATACATTAATAACATAGCCTACAGTTCATCTGGCTAGTCTGTTCCCAAACTATGTTGGGATCGGCTTCTAGTTTTAATGGGATGCAGTTGATTACGGATGCTTTACCTCGTAGCTTCTGCCTTGACTGATCGTCAGATAATTTCTGGATTCTGACTACACGTAACGACTACCAAAAAATTGTTCAAATGCCAGCCGGGACCCCATTTAACATATGTATCTTCAGAGGCATGAAATAAATCGTCATGACAAGATGGTCACACACCCAGGTTGCCCAGGTAGCTGGGTTAAGGTGGTCATGTATGTCCTAGTACGTGCTATTGCTATTTGGTAAACTTTCATGCTACACTTATGAGTTATGCGATGTGACACACCAAGTATGTAATTTAACCTAAGTAGAACTGGGGTGTAAAACTTTTTTTAAAACCAACAATAATAAAATTAAAGACAAGACTCAGGAATAGTCAAACCAAAGAACTTTGGGCGTATGCTATGAGTGAGCCAATGAAAATGAATTGAACAACAAGCAAGGTACTGAATTGTAGGTACCGACAATACCGTCAAAGATAACATAAACATGGACTTTGCAATGCATCATTATACCGATAAAACCTGTAGATAAATTAAATCACAGACCGATGTCTAGGAGGATTTAAAAAAAAATTATAACGTAAGAAGGATGCTTTCATTAAGGGTCGTTATCAACAACATTTCTTTTCCTCACAAATAGTTTGGGGTACCTACCCCATAGTTTAAAGATTTTTTTTGATACCATTATGCTGAGTATGCTACCCTGTTTACTGTGGCTCGATTTTTATCCAGGTGCGGGAAGAACAAAATTTTTTCACAAAATAATATTGAAGAATTAAACAGAAAAAGAAATAAAATACATACCCATACTTTTGCTTTTATTTTTTGGTTGTGGTTGGAAAGCAATGTCGTGTGCAATTGCTTGAAATAAATGTTTAATTGAAGATACATAAAAATCAGCAGTCTTAAAGACACTAGTCATTCGAATTGTTTACCTACCTACTTCTCGTAAGGTCAGACATTTTGAAAATTAATTTTGCCATTTTAGAATACAAAAAACAAAGGTCAATGTTAATATCGACTCCATTGGGATTAATTACTACTTCATATCAGGAGTCCAAGGACCGATTTGGAAATTTCTTTTAGTTTTAAATAGTCGATTAATTGAGAAAGGCATTATGGCTTTTTATCTGCGTGCGTGATTCCTGCGGGACGCGAGTGGCGCCATTGGCAAAAACAAGTTTTAAATAATGATAAATGCATAATATTAATCGGAACCGTAAACCTATATTTTAAGTAACATTACTATCTACTACTACAGCGAATTTGAGAATAAGGGAAGTAGGTATAATGACTTAAAATAATCCGATAGATAAAAATAAATGAACAAGTCACAACAATTACAATCTCGGAATAATCTTTTTATCAATATATATAAATATCCAGACCAAAAACTGTAACAGCAATCGTTTATTCAATCGGCAACATGAAACTCTTGGCTGTGACTCTATTGGCTCTGGCGGCGGTAGTCTCCGCGAGGAACATCGACCTCGAGGATGTGATCGACCTCGAGGACATTACCGCCTACGATTATCACACCAAAATTGGAATTCCTTTGGCTGAGAAGATCCGTTTAGCTGAGGAGCAAGAGCAACGCAACCCTTCCAGAATCGTTGGTGGTTCTAACTCCAATCTCGGCGCATTCCCTTACCAGGTAATTTGCTTTTTAAATGATAAATGTGGCGCAACAATTTACTCGTGATTCGGCTCAAGGACTAATAATTAAACTATTTTTATAGGCTGGTCTGCTCGCTACTTTTGCTAGCGGACAGGGTGTCTGCGGTGGATCTTTGCTTAACCAGAGGAGGGTTCTCACTGCCGCTCACTGCTGGTTCGACGGTCGCAACCAGGCTAGGAGTTTCACAGTTGTTCTCGGCTCAGTGCGCCTGTTCAGCGGCGGCACCAGACTGAACACCGCTAGCGTTGTCATGCACGGCAGCTGGAACCCCAACCTCATCCGTAACGACATCGCCATGATCAACTTGCCTTCCAACGTTGGTACTTCAAGTGAGTCATCCGAACAGCGTATTAGTAATTTAACATTTGAAGATTCAGCTCATGTTCCATTTCTTGACTTAGTCCACTTTTGTTTTAATGTCAAAATTAAATACTGTTATTTTGTAATATTTTCATTAAATATGAATGAATGAATGTATCAACAGACAACATCGCTCCTATTGCCCTGCCCTCCGGTAACGAGCTCAACAACAACTTCAACGGTGCCACCGCTACTGCATCTGGCTTCGGTCTATCCAGGGATGGTGAGAATTAATAAATATTTATCATCATGTAGCAAAATAACATAAATTACATTAACACAAACAGTAATCGCACTGCGCTCCTTTAGGAGGAAGTGTTGACGGTAACTTGAGACACGTCAACCTGCCCGTGATCACCAATGCTGTATGCACTGCGTCCTTCCCCGGCATCATCCAGTCTTCCAACATTTGCACAAGCGGCGCCAACGGCAGAAGCACTTGCCAGGGTGACTCCGGCGGTCCCCTTGTTGTAAACAGCAACAACAGACGCATCTTGGTAAGAAAATCGATTATGAATTATTAGAAAGTGGGAAAAAAACCGCTAAAATATCACGAATCAATAGTATATAATTAATCAATAGTAATATAATTATATCAATAGTATAATATTCTGTAACCATTAACCTATTTTCCGTTATAACAGATCGGTGTGACTTCCTTCGGATCTGCCCGTGGTTGCCAAGTTGGCTCACCTGCTGCCTTCGCCAGAGTTACCTCTTTCATCAGCTGGATCAACCAACGTCTTTAAGAACCATTACGAAAGCTTGAAATAAAAACTACGATACGATAACTACGATACGATAACTACGATACGAATAAAATATTTTTACCAAGATTTTTTTTATGACTTTTCATTCAAGTAGACGCTTTTTAATTTCTGCCAAGGTATAAGATACCGCTCATGACGTCACTCATATTATTGTTATGTAATTATATATGTTAAGATTATGATCATTCTTGGTAGTGTATCTTCCAGAAGGAATTCTTTGAATATTTCTATGTCAATCACCCATTGTAGTGCAACTTAAACAGCATCATGTAGATACCAAGGTGGTTTTAAACCAAAATTCTGCATTTAAAGAAATGTAAGTCAGATTGCAATAAGGATTAATTTTGTAGGCGGGGGAATACTTCAACTAAAGTTTTTCACCATATGGCAATTTTATAGGATCTGTGGTGGCGCTGTTGGCTCAAACTCAAAATCATTCATTCAAAGTTGCCTGGAAACAGCACTTTTAGAATACTTTTCATATTTTTTTTTTTCAATACTGTTTTTGGTGAACCAATCGGTAACTAATGAGAGTGTAATGTTAATTTCTTCAAATTTCCCTCTATTTCTGTCAACTTTGAAAATGAGAGACGTATCATCTGCAGTTAATGCAACATCGCATATTGAGGCGGAAAGGTAAACTAAGAATGAAAATGGACCGCGTATAGAGCCCTGTGGTACGCCTAGGTGTGCCTTAAAGGCCTGATGATTTAACACGATTTAAATCTACATTTTGGAATGTGCGATACAAATAGGAGCCTAATATGCATAGTTAGAAATGTGGCGCCGCTGTCAATGCAATCATTGTGTATGTTATGCAGTCAATCTGTATAAGATGTGATCGCAATGCGGTGTAATGTATAAACGCCCTA
Organism: Heliothis peltigera; assembly: GCA_958496145.1. Classification (NCBI taxonomy): domain Eukaryota; kingdom Metazoa; phylum Arthropoda; class Insecta; order Lepidoptera; family Noctuidae; genus Heliothis; species Heliothis peltigera. The sequence goes on from OY292333.1 coordinate 6,728,457, forward strand.
AGAACGAGATTATTTTTTATGGACAGGCAATGGGCATATCTGACCTTTTACTCTTTTTTATCTTGATTGATTACGTTACACCAAACTTCCTAAAATAGTACAAACTAAAAGAAAGTCGAGATTACCCAAGCTTCGGTAGAACTATAATATAAAATAATGAATGCTACAGGGCCAGGTTAGCATATATTTGAGCCAATGGCTGGTTGTGAGAAATTGTGATTGATAGCTCTATCTGTTAGTTTTATTGGTACCTGCATATTCTTTAGAATACGTCACGCATGCTCTACGTTTCATGGCAGGGTTTGGTTGCCCATGGTCCAGTACGGGATAACACAAGTTGTGTACAAACAAGTTAGAATGTTTGTAAACGCCCTTCAGAGTTCCCGTCGAGATCATTTGATTTTAAACACCAGTGTTCCATCGTTGGTGCTTTTACCAACAATATAAAAGGATCACATAAATATATACACTCTCTAAGCTTTCATATTGCTATGATATGATATTGTACCCAGCAACTAAATGTTACAATGTAATTTCTGTAATCTGCTGCCTAGTCTTTTCCCAACTATGTTGAGCCTGATTTCCAGTTTAACCGGATGCAGCTGAGTTATTCATGAAGCTACTGTCAATGAGACTTTCACAACCCAAATACCACTTGAGTACTCGTCAAGAAAAAATAGTTATCTCATCAGGGATGAACTGCACCAAACTTTACTGAATCTTAACAACCCGAGCCGCAGCAAACCCACCGCCTACAGACCCGCGCGTAGGGCTGCTTGGTGAATTAAACAAATACCCAGAAACCTATTTAGGCCTGAGTGATTCGGCCCTTGAAGCAGTTGCGTTAGTGCTATAACATATTTGAAGTTTTTCCGTTTTTATATTATATGACAATAACTAATGTTCAATTGCCTTATTAAATATTCTCTTGAGTAACGGGTAGTTCCTCAGAAACCAAAATTGATATTTGCAGAATATCGTTACAGGTATTAAAATAAATACTAAAATAATAGCAAACATTTTCAAGTGCAAGATTATTAACATTTTCTACACACAACGTTCGATAAGAACTCCCAAGTTTGCCGAAAAAAATTAAGCAAACAATCACAAAATATAGAAAATTATTTATGAGACCGAAATATACGAAATAAAAAAAATTAGTATCGGTGACGTAATAAAAGCTTTTTTTGTATTAGTTATGTTCGTTATGTTAGTGTTTAGTATTATGGAAATAGGTAATAATGTAATTTAAGCAAAGGGACTAGCCACTATCGCATCCTATTTTAAAATGAAAATATTTTAAATGTAGATAATTATGTCGATCGGCATAATAATTACATTAATCCTTAAGATTATGAATTCAATTCGCAAGTCATTAAAAATATAATCTCAGATTAATCTTATTATCGAACCATATAAATATGCATTGCAGCGCAGTAACAACATTCGTTTGTCTGAATCAGCAACATGAAACTCTTGGCTGTGACCCTATTGGCTCTGGTGGCGGTTGTGTCCGCAAGGAACATCGACCTCGAGGATGTGATCGACCTCGAGGACATTACCGCGTACGACTATCACACCAAAATTGGAATCCCTTTGGCTGAGAAGATCCGTTTAGCTGAGGAACAAGAGGAACGCAACCCTTCCAGAATCGTTGGTGGTTCCAACTCCAATCTCGGCGCATTCCCTTACCAGGTAATTTGCTGTTTCAATGATAAATGTGACGGAACAATTGATTTGTGATTTTTAGCTCAAAGACTAATAATTTAACTCAATCTTTATAGGCTGGTCTACTCGCTACTTTCGCTAACGGACAGGGTGTCTGCGGTGGCTCTTTGCTTAACCAAAGGAGGGTTCTCACTGCCGCTCACTGCTGGTTCGACGGTCGCAACCAGGCTAGGAGTTTCACAGTTGTTCTCGGCTCAGTGCGCCTGTTCAGCGGCGGCACCAGACTGAACACCGCTAGCGTTGTCATGCACGGCAGCTGGAACCCCAACCTTATCCGTAACGACATCGCCATGATCAACTTGCCTTCCAACGTTGGTACTTCAAGTGAGTCATCCGAACAGCGTATTAGTAATTTAACATTTGAAGATTCAGCTCATGTTCCATTTCTTGACTTAGTCCACTTTTGTTTTAATGTCAAAATTAAATACTGTTATTTTGTAATATTTTCATTAAATATGAATGAATGAATGTATCAACAGACAACATCGCTCCTATTGCCCTGCCCTCCGGTAACGAGCTCAACAACAACTTCAACGGTGCTACCGCTACTGCATCTGGCTTCGGTCTGTCCAGGGATGGTGAGAATTAATAAATGTTTATTGTCATGAAACAAAATAACATAAATTACATTAAAACAAATAGTGATTGCACTGCGCTCGTTTTAGGTGGAAGTGTTGACGGTAACTTGAGACACGTCAACCTGCCCGTGATCACCAACGCCGTATGCACTCTGTCCTTCCCCGGCATCATCCAGTCTTCCAACATTTGCACAAGCGGCGCCAACGGCAGAAGCACTTGCCAGGGTGACTCTGGCGGTCCCCTTGTTGTAAACAGCAACAACAGACGCATCTTGGTAAGAAAAACGATTCTGAAAATTTTCAGCAAGTAAAAAAAGCAAACTGCTAAAATATCATGAAGTTTGAATAAGTAGACTTCTACGCGTTCCTGAGGTCATTAATCTATGTTTCATTTTTATAGATTGGTGTGACCTCCTTCGGATCTGCCCGTGGTTGCCAAGTCGGATCACCTGCTGCTTTCGCCAGAGTCACCTCTTTCATCAGCTGGATCAACCAACGTCTTTAAGAATCATAAGGAAAGAGTGAACTATAAACTATGATCTAAATAAAATAAAAATAATAATACCTACTAAAATAAAGAATATGTTTTTTTCTCAAGATCCTTAAATTTCTGCCAAGGTGCGGCCCATTAGATCATTCATATTTTATGAACTGGTGCATTAAGATTATTATCACTGGAAGACAGGTATCGTTCAGAAGAAAACCTTCAAATATTATTGAAGAAATGTTAGTCAGATCAGTATTAATTAAGTAGGTAGGCAGCATTACTTCAACTAAACTCGTTCACTGTTGATGTAGATTATGTAAGGCTCCATACCAACTGGTACTAGTGCAGCAGCTCCACGTCTTTAAAAGAACTGCTTTCGCTGCGACGGCATGTATTACCCTCGAGCCTTGGTTGCTTGCCACATAAACTCGAGATTGCAATCCGTTCGCATGTTTATACTTTGTAGTTACACAGGGAAACCTATTGTTAGCCATACTATACTGTACTATACACATTATGTAACAAATTACATACATGTAACGCTGTTGGTTTTCTAAAATAAATTGTTCAGTTATAAACATCAAATAAGAACAAAAATGTACAGGGCCAGGCTAGCAACCATTTGGACCATTTGGGCTTATTGTGATAAACTGTGAATGATAGCTCTTTATATCTGTTAATTGGTTGTTATCGGCATACCATAGATGTAATATTATGCCACCAGACATGCACATTCTTTAGAATTACATAAATACGCCACGTATGCTGCTGCGCTTCATGTCGAGGAGTTAGATGTCCATGATCCAGTGCGGAACAACTTCCGGGTATAAGTGTCGTGTACAAATAATATTGAATGTTGTTAGCGCACTTCAGAGTTCCCATGGCGTTCATTTGATTTCAAATACCCGTATTCCACTTAAGCATGTTCTCCTATACCGTTGGAGCTTCTACCAACAATCACACTTGTACACTCTCTACTCTACTTATATAATTTCTTTGATATACACAGCATCAAAATATCTGTAACGGTAGCTAGAAAATGTTACAATGTAATTTCTGTAATATTCTAAATAGTCTTTTCCCAAGTATGTATGTAAAGGTCAAATTCTAGTCCAATAGGATGCAACTGAGTACCAGTGTTTTACTTGAACCAACTGCTTATCTGACCTTCACTAGCCACTAGCCCAGGCAACTCGATACCCTGTATACACAGGCTAATTGTTAGACTGCTGACCACCAGGGTGCCACCAATTTAAAGTGTCTCAATCTAAAGAACACGGCGGCACTCGTCATGGAAAAATGGAAACTCATCTATGGACGGACCGCGCCATGCTTTGCTCAACTTTATGGTCGATCGACCCGTGCGACCGCGGCAACATTTAGCCACGAGCTAAGGTTATTTTTAGTGCGGATTCAACCACAGCTTAGGTTCTGAACTTGCCATTTTACTGTAATGAGACGTGGAAGTTTGCGTTTGAATATACCTACAGGCTATATCGGAGTCTTCTGGGCTGCTTAGTGAATCAAAAATACTCCCAAATACCTTATAAGACCTGATCAATTCAAGTCAAGTCGGGTTAACGCTAAATTTTGGCACAAAGTTTGAACTCGTTCTCTGTTTTATCTCGTAGTCACCTTATGCGGCTACTAGATCAAGGCGGCTAGAGAGTAGCGCTAGAAGGTTCTAGCACTCGTATTTATAATAATAATTAATTATTATTCCTTTATTAATTAATTTCTTGAGTATCGGTTTGTTCCTCAGAAAGGAAAATATATATTTGCAATAAATATCATTAAAGGTAATAAAAAAAAAACGAAAATTAATTGCAATGCGTTTAATAAAACACCCACCTTCAAAACTCTCCAAGTCCAAGATTTTATTGTCTACCCACAAATTTTGGTAAGAAGTACCAACTTTGACGACTTAGAAACAAGCACTCATAAATTATATAAAATGTTTATGAGACCTCCATTTACTATTTATACGAAATAAAAAAAAGTTTTATTTACGTCACCGGTATAGTAGGTTCGTAATGTGATTGTTTAGTATTACAGTAATAGATAATAATATAATTAAAGCAGGGGGACCAGCCACTAACGCACCTTATTTGAGAATAAAAATAATTTCTTCGAAGTAGAGGCACCGATTGGCATAGTAACTTTATTAATCCTTTTGATTAATAATTCAATTCGCAAGTCATAAATATAATCTTAGATTTATCTTACTATCGAAACATATAAATATGCACTGCAGCGCAGTAATAGCATTCCTTTGTCTGAATCAGCAACATGAAACTCTTGGCTGTGACCCTATTGGCTCTGGCGGCGGTGGTATCCGCAAGGAACATCGACCTCGAGGATGTGATCGACCTCGAGGACATTACCGCCTACGATTACCACACCAAAATTGGAATTCCTTTGGCTGAGAAGATCCGCTTAGCTGAGGAGGAAGAGCAAAGCAACCCTTCCAGAATCGTCGGTGGTTCCAACTCCAATCTTGGCGCATTCCCTTACCAGGTAATTTGCTATTTCTATAATAAATGTGGCGCAACAATTTATTCGTGCTTCGGCTCAATGACTAATAATTAAATTATTTTTTATAGGCTGGTCTGCTCGCTACTTTCGCTAACGGACAGGGTGTCTGCGGTGGATCTTTGCTTAACCAAAGGAGGGTTCTCACTGCCGCTCACTGCTGGTTCGACGGTCGCAACCAGGCTAGGAGTTTCACAGTTGTTCTCGGCTCAGTGCGCCTGTTCAGCGGCGGCACCAGACTGAACACCGCTAGCGTTGTCATGCACGGCAGCTGGAACCCCAACCTTATCCGTAACGACATCGCTATGATCAACTTGCCTTCCAACGTTGGTACTTCAAGTAAGTCATCCGAACAGCGTATTAGTAATTTAACATTTGAAGATTCAGCTCATGTTCCATTTCTTGACTTAGTCCACTTTTGTTTTAATGTCAAAATTAAATACTGTTATTTTGTAATATTTTCATTAAATATGAATGAATGAATGTATCAACAGACAACATCGCTCCTATTGCCCTGCCCTCCGGTAACGAGCTCAACAACAACTTCAACGGTGCCACCGCTACTGCATCTGGCTTCGGTCTGTCCAGGGATGGTGAGAATTAATAAATGTTTATTGTCATGAAACAAAATAACATAAATTACATTAAAACAAATAGTGATTGCACTGCGCTCGTTTTAGGTGGAAGTGTTGACGGTAACTTGAGACACGTCAACCTGCCCGTGATCACCAACGCCGTATGCACTCTGTCCTTCCCCGGCATCATCCAGTCTTCCAACATTTGCACAAGCGGCGCCAACGGCAGAAGCACTTGCCAGGGTGACTCCGGCGGTCCCCTTGTTGTAAACAGCAACAACAGACGCATCTTGGTAAGAAAATCGATTCTGAAAATTTTCAGCAAGTAAAAAAAGCAAACTGCTAAAATATCATGAAGTTTGAATAAGTAGACTTCTACGCGTTCCTGAGGTCATTAATCTATGTTTCATTATTATAGATTGGTGTGACCTCCTTCGGATCTGCCCGTGGTTGCCAAGTCGGATCACCTGCTGCTTTCGCCAGAGTCACCTCTTTCATCAGCTGGATCAACCAACGTCTTTAAGAATCATTAGGAAAGCGTGAACTATAAGCTATGATCTAAATAAAATAAAAATAATAATACCTACTAAAATAAAGAATATGTTTTTTTCTCAAGATCCTAAAATTTCTGCCAAGATGCGGCCCATTAGATCATTCATATTTTATGAACTGGTGCATTAAGATTATTAGCATTGGAAGATAGGTATCGTTCAGAAGAAAACCTTCAAATATTATTGAAGAAATGTTAGTCAGATGAGGATTAATTAAGTAAGTAGGCAGTTTTACTTCAACTAAACTTTTTCACTGTTGATGTAAATTATATAAGGCTCCATACCAACTGGTACTAGTGCAGCAGCTCCACGTCTATAAAAGAACTGCTTTCGCTGCGACGGCATGTATTACCCTCGAGCCTTGGTTGCTAGCCACATAAATACGAGATTGCAATCCGTTTGCATGTTTATACTTTCTAGTTACACAGGAAAACCTATTGTTAGCCATACTATACTGTACTATACACATTATGTAACAAATTACATACATGTAACGCTATTGGTTTTCTAAAATAAATTGTTCAGTTATAAACATCAAATAAGAACAAAAATGTACAGGGCCAGGCTAGCAACCATTTGGACCATTTGGGCTTATTGTGATAAACTGTGAATGATAGCTCTTTATATCTGTTAATTGGTTGTTATCGGCATACCATAGGTGTAATATTATGCCACCAGACATGCACATTCTTTAGAATTACATAAATACGCCACGTATGCTGCTGCGCTTTATGTCGAGGGGTAAGATGTCCATGATCCATAGGGAACAACTTAAATTATTCCGGGTATGAGTGTTGAGTACAAATAATATTGAATGTGTACTTCAGAGTTCCCATGGCGATCATTTGATTTCTAATACCCGTATTCCACTTAAGCTTGTTCTCCTATACCGTTAGAGCATCTACCACTTGAACATACTTGTACACTCTCTACGCCACTTATATAATTTCTTTGATATACACAGCATCAAAATATCTGTAACGGTAGCTAGAAAATGTTACAATGTAATTTCTGTAATCTTCTAAATAGTCTTTTCCCAACTATGTATGTAGAGGTCGAATTCTAGTCCAACCGGATGCAACAGAGTACCAGTGCTTTACTTGAAGCAACTGCTTATCTGACCTTCACTAGCCACTAACTCGCGCAACTCGATACCCTGTATACCACAGGCTAGTTGTTAGACTGCTGACCACCAGGGTGCCACCACTTTAAAGTGTCTCAATCTGAAGAATACGTGGGCACTCGTCATGGAAAAATGGATACCGAAAATAGATCGTACCATGCTATGTTCCTTCTACAGGAAGAGAGGTACATGCTTTGCTCAACGTATGGTCGATCGACCCGTGCGGTCGCGTCGATATTTAGCCACAACCTAAGGTTCTTTTTGAGTTCTGAACTAGCCTTTCTGTTGTATTGAGACGTGGAAATTTGAGTTTGAATATACCAACAGGCCATATCGGGGTCTTCTGGGCTGCTTGTTACATTAAAAATACTCCCAGATACTTAATAGGCCCTAGTCAATTAAATTCAGCCCTTGAAGCAGTCGGATCAACGCTAAATTTTGGCACATAGTTTGAACTCGTTCTCTGTTTTATCTCATAATCACTTTATGCAGCTACTAGAATGAGGCGGCTAGAGAGTAGCGCTAGGTTTTAGCACTCGTATATATGTATAATAATAATTAATTATTATTCCTTTATTAATTAATTTCTTGAGTATCGGTTTGTTCCTCAGAAAGAAAAATATATATTTGCAAAATATCATTAAAGGTATTAAAAAAAAAAACGAAAATTATTTGCAATGCGTTTAATAAAACACCCACCTTCAAAACTCTCCAAGTCCAAGATTTTATTGTCTACCCACAAATTTTGGTAAGAAGTACCAACTTTGACGACTTAGAAACAAGCACTCATAAATTATATAAAATGTTTATGAGACCTCCACTTCCTATTTATACGAAATAAAAAAAAGTTTTATTTACGTCACCGGTATAGTAGGTTCGTAATGTGATTGTTTAGTATTACAGTAATAGATAATAATATAATTAAAGCAGGGGGACCAGCCACTAACGCACCTTATTTGAGAATAAAAATAATTTCTTCGAAGTAGAGGCACCGATTGGCATAGTAACTTTATTAATCCTTTTGATTAATAATTCAATTCGCAAGTCATAAATATAATCTTAGATTTATCTTACTATCGAAACATATAAATATGCACTGCAGCGCAGTAATAGCATTCCTTTGTCTGAATCAGCAACATGAAACTCTTGGCTGTGACTCTATTGGCTCTGGCGGCGGTAGTCTCCGCAAGGAACATCGACCTCGAGGATGTGATCGACCTCGAGGACATTACCGCCTACGATTACCACACCAAAATTGGAATTCCTTTGGCTGAGAAGATCCGCTTAGCTGAGGAGGAAGAGCAAAGCAACCCTTCCAGAATCGTCGGTGGTTCCAACTCCAATCTTGGCGCATTCCCTTACCAGGTAATTTGCTATTTCTATAATAAATGTGGCGCAACAATTTATTCGTGCTTCGGCTCAATGCCTAATAATTAAATAATTTTTTATAGGCTGGTCTGCTCGCTACTTTCGCTAACGGACAGGGTGTCTGCGGTGGATCTTTGCTTAACCAAAGGAGGGTTCTCACTGCCGCTCACTGCTGGTTCGACGGTCGCAACCAGGCTAGGAGTTTCACAGTTGTTCTCGGCTCAGTGCGCCTGTTCAGCGGCGGCACCAGACTGAACACCGCTAGCGTTGTCATGCACGGCAGCTGGAACCCCAACCTTATCCGTAACGACATCGCCATGATCAACTTGCCTTCCAACGTTGGTACTTCAAGTGAGTCATTCAACATTTAAAGATTCAGCTTTCATTTTCCAGTACTGTTATTTTTTATATTTCAATATTTTATGTGTATGTATCAACAGACAACATCGCTCCTATTGCCCTGCCCTCCGGTAACGAGCTCAACAACAACTTCAACGGTGCCACCGCTACTGCATCTGGCTTCGGTCTGTCCAGGGATGGTGAGAATTAATAAATGTTTATAGTCATGAAACAAAATAACATAAATTACATTAAAACAAATAGTGACTGCACTGCGCTCGTTTTAGGTGGAAGTGTTGACGGTAACTTGAGACACGTCAACCTGCCCGTGATCACCAACGCCGTATGCACTCTGTCCTTCCCCGGCATCATCCAGTCTTCCAACATTTGCACAAGCGGCGCCAACGGCAGAAGCACTTGCCAGGGTGACTCCGGCGGTCCCCTTGTTGTAAACAGCAACAACAGACGTATCTTGGTAAGAAAAACGATTCTGAAATTTATCAGAAAGTAAACTAAAGCAAACCGCTAAAATAACATGAAAATTATATGAATCCATACAACATTTCTTTCTGTAATCATTAACCTATATTTTTTTATAACAGATCGGTGTTACTTCCTTCGGATCTGCCCGTGGTTGCCAAGTTGGCTCACCTGCTGCCTTCGCCAGAGTTACCTCTTTCATCAGCTGGATCAACCAACGTCTTTGAGAATCATTACCAAAGCTTGAACTAAAAACTTTAATCTTAATAAAATCAAAATGACAATACTTACTATATGATTTTTTCTTAAGATCCTTCTTCGATTTTATAGTACTTTTCAGGCAAGTAGATATCTTTTTAAATATTAGCCATAAGGTTACTGGTTTCACTTCACTCATATTTTGTGTACTATGTTAATTAATATTATTATCAGTGGAGGGCCATGTACCTTTCAGAAGAACACCTTGACATATTTCTGATTGCATTTACATATATCTGCTGGTATCTGTTTATTTTTTTTAATTTTAACATGTAGATGCCATGCTGAATTTTACCCAAAAGTCCTCCATTTGAAGGTATGGACTCACTCAATACTTAATTCTTTATTTGTGTTCCACATGTTATACAGCTGATATTTTATAAAGTTGAACATTATATTAGAAACAATAATGGACTCGGTATGTAAGTCAGATTGCAACGAGAATTCAACTAAACTCGTTCACTTCATAAGAACTGCGGCGGCGCTGTTGATGTATAGTATGTAAGGCTCCATAAAAAAACAATAATTGGTACTAGTGCAGCGGCTCTACGTCGTTGGAAGTGTTGCTGTCGTTGCTGTAAAGTTATAAATATCAAAGAAGAACAAAAATGCTACAGGGCTAAGCTAGCAGCCGTTAGGGCCGACGACTGATTGTGAGATACTGTGATTGATAATACATTAAGTATGTGTTAATTGGCCGTTATCTGCATGGTATAGTATTATATTTATTTACATATTAAGTACATTTTTTAAATATTTTATTGTAAATATAATTCACAAAAAAATTAAAAATTAAGTTCCACTGATAACGAGAACAGGGTCCAAGCTACCGGTGGTTAGGATCCCAGAGGCAGAAACCTCCTCACAATACGTGCCGTTTCAAGGAGTACTGCTTCCTGAATCAGTCCCTTGATCCAGCCGCCTAACGAGAGCTTCTTCAGATTATTATGTTGTAATTATTATGTAATACCACATATGTAGTATTATTATTAGTGTCTAGTAGCATACCACTAGAAGTGCACATTCTTTAGAATTACGTAAATTTGCCACGTATGGCTGTCCGGGGTTGGATGTCCATAATCCAGCACTGAATAACTGAAACTAATCCGGGTGTAAATATTATATGTGAGTGATTAAGATTTAATGCTTTAAACTCACTTCAGAGTTCTCATCGCGATCGTGAGATTTCAAAACCTGTGTTCCACTTTGTTGCACTCGTGCGACGGCATCCCATTCTCTCTCGCTCCGGACCATGCACTGGATCAGGGCCGGGCGCCAGAGGTCGCTGCCGTCAATTGCCGCTGTGAGGACACGGCGGTGCTCCGCCCAGGCAGAACACATCTCCACCGTATCCTTCGGCTGGTCCGCGCAGTGGTGACACCCATGCGTCTCCTCCCACCCGATACAATGCAGGTACCTCCCGAAACACCGATGTCCGGTAAGGAGCTGCGTTAGGAGGTAAGAGAGGGTACCATAATTCCTCCCAATCCACTTCTCGAAGAAGGGCACTATGGCCACTACGGTGTGCCCTACACGGGGTTGCGAGAGGCGATCTCCACTCCACCATGAGATCGCGCTGGATGTCTGCCCACTGCACAGCGATTTGCCGCACCAACGGGGACTCCCCCCGACGCAGTGGCTCCTCGCGCCAGTCGTACAGGCGCGAGAGGACCCTCGTCTCCAGATCCCACGGTGGCATTCCGGCAAGGAGACCCGCCGCTTCGCGGGAATTTATGCGGAACCCCCACACTAGCCTTTGGGTTATGACCCTCTGAGGGAAGTTCAAGTAATGGGCGGCTCGCAGTCGCATTGGCTATGGACCGCACCACTTCTCGAATAGCCTTATGTTTGTAATAGTAATAAATATGATTTTTTAACTTTCTTATTAGGCAAGGGGTAGTGATATCACTTACGTTGTGATACAAGTGATAGATTGTATAGACTACAGTTCGTATCGGAATCTACTGAGCAGCATGATGAATTAAAAAACTCCCAGAAATCAAATAAGCCCTAATCAATTAAATTCGATCCCTAAAGCAGCCGGATCAACGCTAAATGTTGGCTCATATTTTAACTCGTTCTCTTATTTTTATCATTTATATGAACCTATGCGACTACTAAGACCGAGGCTAGAGTATAGAGTGGAGCTAAAGAGTTCATTGACCATATTCTTGATCATCAGTTTGATTCTCATAAAGAAAAAATGTTATTTGCAATATATGTATAGGTAGGCAGGTAAAAAAATACGTTATTATACGCATTCGTCGTCGTCGTTTCAGCCGAAAGACGTCCACTGCTGGACAAAGGCCTCCTTCAAGGCTCACCACCTTGCGCGATCTTCAGCAACCCATCCATTGCTTCCCGGCGACCTTGACTAGATCGTCCTTCCACCTAGTGGGGGAATATATGCATTGCTTTTAATAAAACACCCACCTGCAAAACTTTCCAAGTCCAAGTTTATTTATATTGTCTGCCAACAGATTTCGACAAAACCTTACAGGTTTGCCAACGTATTTGAGGCAAGCACTCACAAAAACAGAAAATTATTTATTAGACCTCCTTCAACGAGATAATAGGAAATACATAAAAAGGGTTTTAATAATGTCACTACTAAGGTTCATTATCTTAGAGTTTAGTAATATACGAGTTGTAATAGGTAATAATGTAATTTATGCAAGGGGACCACCCGCTATCGCACCTAATTTTAGAATAAAAATATTTTCGTCGATGAAGTGGTACCGAGCGGCATATTAATCATTTTGATTAATGAAATTCGCAAGTCACAAGAATATAATCTCAAATTTATCTTACTATCAAAACATATAAATATGCACTGCAGTTACAGGAACATCATTCGTTTGTCTGAATCAGCAACATGAAACTCTTGGCTGTGACTCTATTGGCTCTGGCGGCGGTAGTCTCCGCAAGGAACATCGACCTCGAGAATGTGATCGACCTCGAGGACATTACCGCCTACGATTACCACACCAAAATTGGAATTCCTTTGGCTGAGAAGATCCGTTTAGCTGAGGAGCAAGAGCAACGCAACCCTTCCAGAATCGTTGGTGGTTCTAACTCCAATCTCGGCGCATTCCCTTACCAGGTAATTTGGTTTTTCAATGATAAAAATAAATGATAAAAGATAAAATTTACTCGTGATTTTAGAGCCCAAAGACTACTCGTAATACTTATTCAAATATTTTTTATAGGCAGGTCTGCTCGCTGCTTTCCCTAACGGACAGGGTGTCTGTGGTGGATCTTTGCTTAACCAGAGGAGGGTTCTCACTGCCGCTCACTGCTGGTTCGACGGTCGCAACCAGGCTAGGAGTTTCACAGTTGTTCTCGGCTCAGTGCGCCTGTTCAGCGGCGGCACCAGACTGAACACCGCTAGCGTTGTCATGCACGGCAGCTGGAACCCCAACCTTATCCGTAACGATATCGCCATGATCAACTTGCCTTCCAACGTTGGTACTTCAAGTGAGTCATTCAACATTTAAAGATTCAGCTTTCATTTTCCATTTTCTCTGAGGGATCGCATCAGAAATGAGGTAATCCGTCAGAGAACCAATGTCATTGACATAGCCCACCAAATCAGCACGCTGAAGTGGCAGTGGGCTGGCCATATCAGCCGAAGAACCGATAACCGTTGGGGTAAACGAGTTCTAGAGTGGAGACCACGCCTTGGCAAACGTAGTGTAGGACGTCCTCAGGCACGGTGGAGTGATGACTTGCGCAAGACGGCTGGCAGGAGCTGGATGCGAGAAGCCGAAAATCGATCTCAGTGGCGTGCACTTGGAGAGGCCTATGTCCAGCAGTGGACTGCGATAGGCTGATGATGATGATGATGATGATTTCATTTTCCAAATACTGTTATTTTTTTATATTTCAATATTTTATGTGTATGTATCAACAGACAACATCGCTCCTATTGCCCTGCCCTCCGGTAACGAGCTCAACAACAACTTCAACGGTGCCACCGCTACTGCATCTGGCTTCGGTCTGACCAGAGATGGTGAGAATAATAAATGTTCATCATCATGGTACAAAAGAACATAAATTACATTAATACAAATAATAATTGCACTATGTCCATTTCAGGTGGAAATGTTGACGGCAATTTGAGACACGTCAACCTGCCCGTGATCACCAACGCCGTATGCACTGCCTCTTTCCCTGGCCTTATCCAGTCTTCCAACATTTGCACAAGCGGCGCCAACGGCAGAAGCACTTGCCAGGGCGACTCCGGCGGTCCCCTTGTTGTAAACAGCAACAACAGACGTATCTTGGTAAGAAAATCGATTCTGAAAACTATCGAAAAGCAAATCACTAAAATATAATGAAGGTCGAATACCTATACCATATTATATTGACTTTAAATAAGCTTTTCTGAGATCACTAATCTATATTTTGTTATAACAGATCGGTGTGACCTCCTTCGGATCTGCCCGTGGTTGCCAAGTCGGAGCCCCTGCTGCTTTCGCCAGAGTCACCTCTTTCATCAGCTGGATCAACCAACGTCTTTAACGTGTATAAGGAAGCCTTCAGATATCAAAATTATATCAATAAAATGACTAATAACAAATTTTAAAAAGTTTTTTAATTGACTATCTTCGGCATCGTATGCCAGTAAGCTAAAAATATCGGCAAGGTAGATTAGCAAAATAATATTTCTATAAATTGATTACATAAACCGCTGAATTTTTACTTTCATACAGAGTATAATAGATATTTCAAAATTAAAAATCACCCCTTATGTGCATAACTGTTCTTATTTCCGTAGATAATCGGAGAACTTTGATGCTCTTGAAAGTAAATTCCTCAATCGCTGGAATATCTAATAAAGAGGAGTAACTTAACTAGTTACCAGTTAAGTTACTCCTCATATACAAAAATCCAGGATTAGTTTTAGAAGTTAATGATTAAGGTACATTAATGTAGACGTTATTAAAGAATATAATTTCCTGAAGTTGAAGTTCTAATAACAGTATTTTTTCCTTCATTACTTTTACGTACCTAGGTAATATATTATCATACATGGTAATGCAATAATCTGAATCAGGTGGAATCCCCATTTCATGTATGCGTTGCCCCGCTGAAACATTCTAAGTTCGTAGTTGGCGTTTGTTTATTTATTTTATTTATACTTTATTGCACACACGCACTTTATTGTAGGTGTAATACATATGTACAATTGAAAGTAAAGGCGAGCCTAACCCTGATTTGGGTTCTCTAACAGCAAATTTTAGACCGATAGAGAGATTCAATATGGAAGGACAAGTCAAAAGTGCGGAAATATAATGCCTAGAGAAAAAAACCTATGCCTAAAACAGTGGACTTGACAAATATTATTATTATCAAGCAAAGCTACACAATACTTTAACATAGGTAATACTTTATTTTGTTCTTCAAATATCTGTTTATTTTATGATGCCATGTAATGGAGTAGATATGGTAATTTATTTGTACATCCATCGAGATCTATTTGTGCATCTATTGACAAAAATCTGCTTCCTCTGGAACGATGTGGTCTCTTTTTGTTATACTAAAGTACCAAAGAAGGAGTCCTGATTAGAATTCTGCCAGTAACTTTAATCACCCGTACCAATACCATACCGCTGCTAAACCTACCGTTATTTGTAAAATGTTTTTTTACTAATTGTGGTCGATGACATTATTTTCATATACATAGTTATTTCGTCCATTATTTATTGTAACCAGATGAAATCATATACAAGGGCACGGAATGCATGCAAAATGGTTCAAACTAAAAATGCTACATTTTTTTTTACGCTTTTCTAACTAAAAACCATTTGCGGCCTGACCGCGAGCTAAATGCGACCCAGTAAGGAATTCCGAGAGAGAAATATCTTTATCAAGCAATCGATTGAAATCAATATTGCTTAAACAATAGTAGCAGTAGTTCTCTGGTTCAAGATATAATATTTGGTAGAGATTGAACATGGTTTGAATTACAATTTTGAAACATTTCGCCGGCTAGATAAGTACAGTTCTGTTTTTTGCAGTCGCTAGACGTCTCGCCTTTTGCATCGTCAATTTTCGCTATACCCTCTAGGTCGCTAGTCATATTACAACAATTAAACGGATAAGTTTTTTTTACGTTTTTTTTTCGTCACATATTCCATGGCCTTTTCACAATTCATTTTCTATGTTAGATCGAAACTCATCGGATGACCCCCACACAAGTTATCCAGTAATAGGTGATAACACTTATCAACCAAAAATATCTTTTTTGGCGACTAGGTGTACCTTTAATTTCTTAGATTGATAGATGACATTGTATGGAAGTCAATAACACAGAATTGCTCCATTGCGTTGCGATTTATCATACATAGATCGTAAGGGGCTAAAACTCAATTTATAATCATCTTTTTAACTAACGCATCATAATAATCCGGCCGGGGCAACCTCACCCTTCAGCCGCTCACGTCCCCGTTGCCCCCTTGTTGCGACTTAGCGACTAGTTCCCGGGGGCCCGGTAAGTGAGCTGGCGAGTCTCCTCCTGCCATTTTTACATGTATTTATTACATTGTTATCGGCAGGGGTCATAGTCCCCATAGTTTTTCCTTCCCTAGTCCACTAGCATCCCATCACAATAACCCAAGTAGATTTTCTTCCATACTTAGCAATAGTTTAGCACAAACCGGGGGTTGTCCTTGGGTACATTTCTATAGTGTATACAGGGATAATCGTCGGTTTTGTTTCACCATTACATATATTAAAGTTGTCTCAAAAGGGCTTCAGCGTGTTGGCTTCGGCCCCACGTTCGCCTTCTAAAAATCCGGGACTCTGTAGTCCCGTGGTCTAGTAGACATACAAAAAAATATAAAATAATATTGAGACATCTTTTTTCACACACGGTTCGGTTAGCCCGTACTTTTATATTTTTATGTAGTTGGCGATACACGAATAGGGCTTTTGAATGTTTGTCTTAAAATTTTGTGAAGTATTTTTTATTTCCTATACCCATTTTACCATTGCCACGGAATAAATATAATCAGAATTAAAAAAAAATAGACATGATGTTCTAGTGACCCTAAAAATAAGCGATACTTAATTATTATTAAAAAATACGTTATTACACGCACTGCTTTTTATAAAATACCCACCTGCAAAACTGTCTAAGTTCAAGTTTATTTATATTGTATACCAACAGATTTCAATAAAATCTAGCAGGTTTTCCATCGTTTTTTGAAGCAAGCACTTACAAATATAGAAAATTCTTTATAAATATAATAGGAACTACAAAAATTGGTAATTCCGATATGTTGGTATTTAGTATTATAACAAAAGGTAATAATATAATTTATGTAAAGGGGACCACCCGCTATCGCACCTAATTTAAGAATAAAAATATTTTCGTCCTAATCATTTTGATTAATGAAATTCGCAAGTCACAAGAATATAATCTCAAATTTATCTTACTATCAAAACATATAAATATGCACTGCAGTTACAGGAACATCATTCGTTTGTCTGAATCAGCAACATGAAACTCTTGGCTGTGACTCTATTGGCTCTGGCGGCGGTAGTCTCCGCAAGGAACATCGACCTCGAGAATGTGATCGACCTCGAGGACATTACCGCCTACGATTATCACACCAAAATTGGAATTCCTTTGGCTGAGAAGATCCGTTTAGCTGAGGAGCAAGAGCAACGCAACCCTTCCAGAATCGTCGGTGGTTCCAACTCAAATCTCGGCGCATACCCTTACCAGGTAATTTGCTTTTTCAATGATAAATGTGGCGCATCAATTTGCTCGTGATTTTGGGGCCCAAAGACTACTCGTAATACTTATTCAAATATTTTTTATAGGCAGGTCTGCTCGCTGCTTTCCCTAACGGACAGGGTGTCTGCGGTGGATCTTTGCTTAACCAAAGGAGGGTTCTCACTGCCGCTCACTGCTGGTTCGACGGTCGCAACCAGGCTAGGAGTTTCACAGTTGTTCTCGGCTCAGTGCGCCTGTTCAGCGGCGGTACCAGACTGAACACCGCTAGCGTTGTCATGCACGGCAGCTGGAACCCCAACCTTATCCGTAACGACATCGCCATGATCAACTTGCCTTCCAACGTTGGTACTTCAAGTGAGTCATCCGAACAGCGTATTAGTAATTTAACATTTAAAGATTCAGCTTTCATTTTCCAAATACTGTTATTTTTTATATTTCAATATTTTATGTGTATGCATCAACAGACAACATCGCTCCTATTGCCCTGCCCTCCGGTAACGAGCTCAACAACAACTTCAACGGTGCCACCGCTACTGCATCTGGCTTCGGTCTGACCAGAGATGGTGAGAATAAACAAATGGACATCATCATGGTACAAAGGAACATAATTTACATTAATACAAATAATAATTGCACTATGTCCATTTCAGGTGGAAATGTTGACGGCAATTTGAGACACGTCAACTTGCCCGTGATCACCAACGCCGTATGCACTGCGTCCTTCCCTGGCCTCATCCAGTCTTCCAACATTTGCACAAGCGGCGCCAACGGCAGAAGCACTTGCCAGGGCGACTCCGGCGGTCCCCTTGTTGTAAACAGCAACAACAGACGTATCTTGGTAAGAAAATCGATTCTGAAAATTATCACAAAGTGGAAAGAAAAGCAAACCACTAAAATTACGCTTTTCTGAGGTCACTAATCTATGTTTCGTTGTAACAGATCGGTGTGACCTCCTTCGGATCTGCCCGTGGTTGCCAAGTCGGAGCACCTGCTGCTTTCGCCAGAGTCACCTCTTTCATCAGCTGGATCAACCAACGCCTTTAACGTGTATAAGGAAGCCTTCAGATATCAAATTAAATCAATAAAATATGACTAATAACAAATTTTAAAAAGTTTTGTTTTTATATTATAATTAACTATCTATAGCATCGTATGCCAATAATCTAAAAATATCAACAAGGTAGATTAGTAAAATAAGATTTTCAAAATTGATTACGCCTCTGAATTTTTACTTTCACACGGAATATAATAGATATTTCAAAATTAAAAATCACACCTTATGTGCAACTGTTCTTGTTTCTGGAGATAATCAGAGATTTTTGATGCTCTTGAAAGTCCTTCAAGCTCTGGAATAAAATAAACTACTGAAGTTTCTTTTCATACACAAAAATCCAGAATTACTTTAAGAAGTTAATGTTTAAGGTACATTCATGTCAATCAAATCAAAAAGCCATTTATTTCATAACCCATAGTTTTACATTCCAAATGTTGTTAGTATTATTTTGATTTTCCTTAAAATCTAGTGTTAGTTTGATAATTCTGATAATTTCTATTTAATATTGGTTATGAACCCCATTATAGGTATAGGCCTCTTCCAACCTTTTCCACCTATCCCTGTTCTTGGCTTGGTCCATCCAGCACCTCCCCGCTGTTTGCCTAATGTCATCTGCTCATCGCTGCTTTGGTCTGCCAGCATTTCTTGTGCCTGATAGTCCTTCCCATTTGGTAGCCTCTACTTTCCATCTTTTGTCTGTAGGTATAGCGTGCAATGTGGCCGGCTCATTGCCATTTTAGTGTTAGTGCGTGTCTGAGTGCGTCAGCAAAATTTGTTTTTTTTTTTCTTATTACTTACTTATACCTCGCTTCATTTTTTTTTAAATTTTTCTCATTCATGTAGTCGATATTAAAATATATTATTTCCTGACGTTGTAGTTCTAATAACAGTACTTTTTCGAAGTACATTAAATACTTATAAAATTACTTTTATGTACTTCATTTTGTATGATGATGCTAAAGTGTAAGTTCGAATTTCATTTGAGTTTGTAAATATTATATTAGAACTTAATTGCACACAAGAATACATGTAGGTGTAACACATATGTACAATTAAAGGAAAAGACGAGCGGTCCCGTTTCATGAAGGCTCGGATTCTAGTATCGGTCGATGAGGTTCTATTTTCAGCTTTTTTCGTTGTCAACTATTTTCTTTTCCTTTTATTTCAAGTTCACAAAAAAAACGAGCAAAGCTCGGTAACCCAGGTAGCATAATTATTGCTATATCAAGGCTGTTAGTCATATTACACCAATTTAACAGATAAGTTTTTTTTACGTTCATCATCACATATATCAGGCTTTTTCACATTTCATTTTCTATTCTAGGTTATAAAGTTGGATCCAATCTCATCGGATGACCCCCACACTAGTTATCCAGTAATAGATGATAACATTAATCCCCTAAATATAACTTTTTGGCGACTAGGTGTGCTTACAATTTCTTAAATTGATAGATGACATTGTATCGAAGTCAAGAAAACAGAATTGCTCCATTACGTTGCGATTTGGATATACAGAGATCATAAAGAGCTAAAATTTAATTTATAATAATATTTGTGGACAACAAATTTGTTTGGTAATTTCTAACTAAAGCATCACAATATTTAATATAATATCGAAGTATCTGTTGCATTTATTTTCTGCTTGAGCTTGAACAGAAATGTTTTTTCCTCCGGACTATAAGATAACAATGAAGATTTCAAATATGTTCCTATCGACTTATAAGCAATATTCATCATCATCATCACACCCTTCTATTACCGTCCCACTGCTGGGCACAGGCCTCCTTTCACACAGAGAGGGACTGAGCGTTAATAACCACGCTTGCATAAAGGGGTTTGGTGATTTCAGACTTTATAGTCCAGGTTTCCTCGAGATGTTTTCATTCACCTTTAATCAATCATTAGGCCACTGCGACTTTACGACTAAGTAATGTTATTGCATCGGAAAACACACATCTCCTAAAAAATATTAAGAATGCTATTTATGTTATTGTCAATAAATAATAAACGTTTAATTTAAATAAAATATTTTAATTCAATTTACTAGAGAATTGGTAAAATCTTCATTTTTATCCATATGATGATCCAGGTAGCAAATGAAGTAACTCAGGCAAGGTCAGCAAGCGTACCAAATCAGCAATCGCGGCCAGATACGACAGAGGTCACTCCAATCTGTAAAAAGAAAGAAACATCTATGTTATACAATTTGACAATTATAATAATACAACATCCGTCTGTCGGAAGGCCCATTAAATTGGTGGGTCCCGGCTGTCATTTGTACATCTTTGGCAGTCGTTACGGGCTGTCAGATGCCAGAAAATCTGACAACCAGTCTTACCAAATGGTCTCGGGTTGCCCAGGTGACTGGGTTGTGGAGGTCAGACAGGTAGTCGCTCCACGTAAGACACTAGTGTACTCAGCTGCATCCGGTTAAGACTGGAAGCCGACCCCATCATAGCTTGGGAAAAGGCTAGGCAGATGATGATACAACATTGTGTAACACGATAATATTATGAATGTTATCATGTTATAATGTTGTACAACTTATATTTTGTTGAAGTTAAAAGTTGCCTTGTGGGAGCACCCTAAAAAAATAATTAAAACAAATGATTCACAGCGTTATTCCATAAAAATTAAACACGTTTGAAAAATGTCCGAGTACAAAACTTATTCAGGTAATGGTTAGAGCTAAACACATATCATCAGACATTGTTTAATTTCAAACAATGAGAAGTCAAAATACAAGAACAAGTTGCGAGAATCGATGCGACATGATGTTTAAAGTATTTTTTTTTTTTTTCAAAAGATTGTAGCTATGTTTATTTCGCCACCGACTTCTAGAGCGATGTTTATAAAAGTTATATTTTTTTTTGCTTTTTATCGTTTTTACAAGCGTTTTTTTTTTTGTTTAATTTAAACTTGAAACAAACTTCAAAATCTATTTCAGAAGTAAGATTATTATTTTCCTTTTCGGTGGTTTTCGAAGTCGATTTAGTTTTTTTTAGAAAACTTTTTTTTGCGTCTCAGTGTCTGAGATAAAATACCTACCTACGTAAATTATGTTTCACTTATCCGATAGCAAGGGCAGTCAAAATCCATCTATGGCTAAAGATTTCATTAATACGAATAAATTAGACCCATACCCAAGGTAGCTGCTATCAGCCGATATGGAGTTCCTTAAAGTGTACCTCATAATCATCATCGAGTTTGCAGTCTTATCAATACGGATAAAATAAGCATAAACACGAGGTAGTTGCGATATACCGTTGATAAGATTATTCGATTCTCGGCCGCCTCCATCATCACCTGTGCTCTAAACCTCAACTGAGTGGTCAGACCACAGAACATATATACCAGGGGAAGAATAACGACTCCATACAAATTTTGTGAGGAATTTTTCCTTACCAACTGGTGCCATCTATCGACCGCCCACCAAAACTAGACAACAGAAGCTTTCACTACACACTTAATTTCACCAAAACACAGCCACGAAGGAGCAAGCTAGACTCAACATGTACAATGTATGCAAAATTAAATGGAACTTGTTTATTTACAGTTACATTATGTTTACGTGTTGGGTGTAACTAATTTTGTCGTATTAGGCTCGTGACCTGTAAGGATAAAATTAGCTGTGTTTGTAATAAATATATAAAGTATTAAAAATGAACGTATGTACAAATCAAAGTTGTGGCACGCTTTATCCCCAATCTTTTTTTTATTGTTTATTAATCAATCAATTATTTTATACTTATTTCTTAGCGAAATATATATTTTTCCATTTGAATAATAACAAAAGTTATTCGTAAACGTAATTGACCTTAAAAATCAATTAATAAGCTCATTGTTTTGGAGAATACGAAGTTTTATTTCTGGTGGCAACATTATATAATTCATCTCTTCCATTTAGATGTTGTTGTTTCTCTCGTTTTCTGGAGCCCACCTACTAACATCATCAACAAAGCTGACACCCCCTGGGTCAGACATACCTAATTTTGTAACCAGTCAAGGCGTCTTCCATAAATCAAGTAACAAAGACAAAAAAGGTCATTAAACATACAATCGAATTGAGAACCTCCTCCTTTTTGAGAAGTTCCGTTGAAAAGAAGAGAAATACATATATAAACATTCAGAATTCACCTCCTTCTTTAGGGGAACTCTAATAAAAATACTTGTATTTACGAAAACGTTATAGAAATTTATTTACATTTATGAGACGACAAATATGAGACGATAAAAATGAGAATGAATATAGCCCTCTGAACAATAATTCCACTATACACAACCTTACAGGGTTATGTAATAGGTTATGATAGACGCCGTTTAAAACAATTCCTAATCGTTAAATAGGTATTTAGGGCAAACTTAAGTAATTGACATTCAATAATAAAAAAAAAATCGATGCATAGAAACATACTAATATTCTCATTTAAACATAATCATGAATGGTACCAGAAGTTGACTATTCAGGTATTAACCATGCACCACAGGTACCTACTTGAAATCATGATTCTTGGAGATATGTAAGTAGAAAAATAATAGAAATCAACAATTTTACAAGCAATTCGTCAAACGCCTTGTTCCAGCACACACCAAAGAACATACGTACATAGTTTATAATGTTTAATTTTATAAATGGGAAAAGAAAATCGAAAAACATGATCTAAATTCTACAACTAGAAAATATTCGCACTACACTCTAATGTGTACAATATTTCATTTAAATAGGTTAGTAGGTAAGGATTTGTAACCTTGGTTGACTTTACATAATCGTCATCTGTTTCTTGCACTTACAATAACATATTGGTATATGATCCATACACGCAAATACAATCCAATATCTTATAAACGCAAAGGTTGGTAAATATGGTGCATATTTGTTCTCATCATTTCATCATCATCTTTCGCACAAAAAACCACCGAACGGATTTTGCCGAAACTTCGAAGTTATATACCTACATAGAAAGAAAGAAGAAAGAAAAAGTGTTTTATTGCGAAATTGAACGCACACATAACAAACAAATATTACAAAAAGAAAAAGATGTAACAAAAAAGAAAAATAAATACCTATATAAAATCAAACATGAGGGGGTAGAATGCGTCAAAATCTCAGCTCGCTCAGCATAATGCTGCGACCTAATGCGAGAAAAATTCACAGCGCTGATTTTCAGCGATAGCCGAAATAATAAACATATAATAAAACATAATATATAATAAATTATACGCAACAGAATAACATATTGGCTAAGTTTTTTATTCTAGTGCGGTAAACAGTAAGTGGATGAAACTACATAATGATGTCAATAATATACCAGAAGTTTTTACAAAATAATCTCAGCCTATTGAAAACAAATGACTCAAATAGAACTAAGAACATCATTAATTTTTAAAGTAGGATTGATAGTTGACCTCACCTGTTAGCAGAAAATTGAGGTACTCAAAATAGAGATGCCTGTTTCTTTTATTTTCTAATGTACTAATAAAATTAAGAGATTACTATTGAACAATATCTGAAGCTGACCACTTGCTATGAAAACGTCAACGATAATAAAATCAATAAACAGTCATTGATTTTCGGTAGTGATTAATTATATTATTATCATGATAGATTACGATAAATAGGATATTTCATAATCTAAAAGTTATCTTCCTGGTGAATTATATAAAAATCCACGACAAAATAATGGTGGCATTAGTTTTCTGATTCAGCAACATGAAACTCTTGGCTGTGACTCTATTGGCTCTGGCGGCGGTTGTGTCCGCGAGGAACATTAACCACGAAGCTTTTATCGACCTTCATGACATCACCGCCTACGGATACCATACTAAAATTGGTATTCCTCTGGCTGAAGAGATTCGCATAGCCGAGTTAGAGGCTGCTCGCAACCCATCCGAATCCCGAATTGTCGGCGGATCATCTGCCAGCCTCGGTCAATTCCCGTACCAGGTAATGCAAACTTCTTTAATATGAAACGCTGCATTGAAACAGTACGTCGCTTGTTAATTATTAACTTTTTCATATTTTATCTTTCAGGCTGGTCTTCTCATTAATTTGGCAGCTGGACAGAGTGTTTGCGGTGGTTCCTTGCTCAATCAAAGGAGGGTACTCACTGCTGCTCACTGCTGGTTTGATGGAAGCAACCAGGCTTTTAGTTTGACAGTCATACTCGGCTCAATCAACTTGTTCAGTGGTGGCACCAGACTGAACAGCAATAGCGTGGTCTTGCACGGCAGCTGGAACCCCAGCCTTATCCGTAATGACATCGCCATGATCAACTTGCCTTCTAACGTTGGCACTTCAAGTAAGTTATAAAAACATTCGGGAAGTCCTTGTCTGTAACGCCTCACAAAATCGAGGACGAGACTAATAATAGCATTTGTCAACAGATAACATTGCTCCAATTGCCCTGCCCTCTGGCAATGAGCTCAACAATCAATTCGCCGGCGCCACTGCGGTTGCATCTGGATTCGGTCGCACCAGGGATGGTACGAGACAATTTTATATTATTACCGTTTACTTTCCATCATTAACCTTAAGTTCATATATTAAATGTATTTTGTTTTCACTATAGGTGGAAGTGTCAGCACTACTTTGAACCACGTCAACTTGCCTGTGATCACGAATAATGTGTGCCGTCAGTCCTTCCCTCTCTATATCCAGTCTTCTAACATTTGCACCAGCGGTGCCAACGGCAGAAGCACTTGCCAGGGTGACTCCGGCGGTCCTCTTGTCGTAACCAGCAACAATAGACGTATCTTGGTAAACAAACACATCCTTTTCTTGCCTTTACAATGAATTTATTAAAATTTAACTGAAACCTAAAATAAACGTTAAGCAAACTATAACACAATTTACATTAAAAACAGGTTTAATGACCAATTTCATGAGTACATTTTTCTTCTTAACAGATCGGTGTGACTTCGTTTGGATCTGCCCGTGGTTGCCAAGTTGGCTCACCTGCTGCCTTTGCCAGAGTTACCTCTTTCATCAGCTGGATCAACCAACGTCTATAATCATCAACTTTTTATGTGACAAAATTATTTTAAATTAAAGTTTAATGATAATACAAAAATACTTTTCACTTATTTAAACTAATTCGATATTATAGCCCAGATTTTTTATACCTAATGGAATTTTTTGATAATATATTCGGCCACGATGATTGGCGGTGCTAACAATGCTACGGCCGGTGACGCGATCATTCGTCAAATGTCTTTATAAAAGTACAAGACAATATTTGGAACAGATTGTGGAGTACATGATTTGAATAGGATAAGATACGAGTTATGGATGGAGAATTCCACTAGAAATCTTCGAAAAATATTTTATCGATTTTATTATTAATTGTATGTCTCTACTAGACTACGGGACTGTAGAGTCCCGGATTTTTAGAAGGCGATCGAGGAGTCTATCAAGCTTTTTCAATTATTTTGTATCTTCTATATTATTAAGATCGGATCCAGTCTATGCGTCAGCAGCTGAAGCACGCCCCGAAAGTGCAACTGCTGGGGTCGCGCCATAACGCCAACTTCAAGGCGTTTGTGGTGCGAGTGCCCACGTGTGTCCTGCAAGTGTCTTGAATGAAAGCTTCTGGCCACTTGACGTGGTGTTCTGTCGCGGATAAGTGCCACAGGACTGCACAGTGACCTAGTGAAGTGTTACTAATATACGATTAAAGTTTTCATTTACTAATAAATTTTGTATATAACATTTTATATAATATGTTAGTATAAGGTATTTATCTATAAGCCATTGTTGCCTGACAATAAAGATTAAATATATAAAAAAATGACCTCCTCACCAGTTACGCAGCAATTGATAACACTGATCAGCAAAAATATTTTTCTTGTCACCAAGGTGTATGATTTCTTTTAAAATTAGGTACGGAACGGAGCCGTACACGGAACAGAGAATAAAGCCAAAGCCGCCGAGCCATACCACTGCCACTGGAATTCGTACGCACTCCAAGCGCCTTCTAGGCGTGCTGCCCCTATTGAGCCGCGTAGACGTAAAGTGAAATTTTCATTTCAAATATTGTGGAGTGGAACGTCGTTTTATTAGCCCTTGCATTAGAAGAAGAATAAGATATTAAATGAAATTTATTAGGAAGAAGAAAATAATAAAAAAAAATGAGCCGGTTGAAGCCGGTCGGAGCGGATTGTCGCGATAGACCAATGAATTCCGCAACGCGTCGCGGCGGGGAGCCGACGGAGGTAATTATGCGATAAGTTGCAAGCAAGTATGAACTGTAATTACTCTTGATAAATTTTAATATTCTTTACTTCATTTTAAAATGCCGCCCGGCCCGGCCGGCGGATTTACCTGTGGTTTAGAGACAGCGATCTTAAAGAGCTAAAAAACGTAAAAGGGAAAGAAAATACGTTTGTCATGGCTCTAGAAGTCGGCGTCTCGAGGCTGTTTCTTAGTTTGACACCGACTTCTAGAGCCATAATAAAAGTAAATTATTTTTTTCTACGTACATCATCCTCAACCTATCATCAGTAGGTACCTATCAACATCAGCGAGCTTACAGAAGCAGTCATAACCCATGGCATTATATGGGTTGTGAATAAAAATCATAACATGAATAAAGTCCTCATCTGCTAACTTAATTAATAATTAATAGTAACTGCAATGAACCGTCAAGGAGTTCCCACAACCGTACTTCACTTTTATTTTTGAGCTTGCAATGGTAATAACCAATATCATTCTAAAAATCTTGTCAATACAAATAAATTGAGCCCAAATGGAATGGAGGTACTATCAAACATTATAGAGTTCCCTTGACTGTACTTCACCAACTCTATCGAGCTTCCAGTGTCAGTCATAAGCAGTCTCGTTGTAAATATCACGTCAACATGAATAAAATAGGTTGAAACACTGTAATTACGATGTACCGTTGAGAAGTTCCCTCGATTCTCTGTCGTCTCCATCATCTGATCAGCTCCAAATCTCCATCCTGTCGTCACACATACACATATAGGTATATCAACTTTGCATCTGATGCTCGCGTACCTATTTTCGAGAGATCCCCTTGATTTCTCAGGGATACTTATTATCAGATCGTTACCTGATGAGAATAGAACCAAACGACAAGTATATCCTTTCATATATACATATATTAACTGCATTAAACCGTTTAAGAGTTCCATGAAATCCACTTTTTTCCCTACATCAAACCCGCAATGGCAATCAAAACTCATCAGTTCTTAATAGTCTCCATCATCAGGTCAGCTCTAAACCTTTACTGTTCTGTTGTATCATCAGGCATACACATGATTGTCAAGTTTTTATCCCATTCAAGTCTACAATTGTCAAGAGATGCTCTCGAGTTCAAAGAATTTCCATCATCAGATCCTGGATCTGATTACAATGAGACTATTTCAAAAGCAAACCTTCTCAAAGAAAAAAGTTTTTAAGATAAAAAAATAAAATTATACAGTTCAAGCGGCGACTTTAATTTTAGATGATGATAATGATAATTTTTGAATGATTTTCCAAAATTAATCAAATCTCATAAATTCTATAAAGTTTTGGATACATGAACTTGGCTGCTTTTGTAAGACGACTAAAAAATCACGATGTATAAGATTTGTAACAAAAATATCTCCTCTAATTGACAGTAAATAAATACAATCGAACTAAGATCATCTTAACATTTTAAGTCGGATTTATAAATGACCTCACCTGTTAGCAGAAAATTGAGTTAATCAAAATAGAGATGTCTGTTTTTTTTCTAATGTGCTAATAAAATTAAGAAATTAATATTGAATTATGTCTGAACCTGACCACTTGCCACGAGAACGTTAATGAGAATAAAATAACAATAAACAGTCTTTGATTGTCGGTAGCGTTTCATTAAATTATTATAATCTTACAGATTAAGATAAATAGAATAGTTCATAGTCATAATCTAAAAGTTATCTTCACAGAAAATTATATAAATATCCACGACAAAATAATAGTGGCATTAGTTTTCTGATTCAGCAACATGAAACTCTTGGCTGTGACTCTATTGGCTCTGGCGGCGGTAGTCTCCGCAAGGACCATTAACCATGAAGCTGTTATCGACCTTGATGACATCACCGCCTACGGATACCATACTAAAATTGGTATTCCTCTGGCTGAAGAGATTCGCATAGCCGAGTTAGAGGCTGCTCGCAACCCATCCGAATCCCGAATTGTCGGCGGATCATCTGCCAGCCTCGGTCAATTCCCGTACCAGGTAATGCAAACTTCTTTAATATGAAACGCTGCATTGAAACAGTTCGTCGTTTGTTAATTATTATTTTTTTCAAACTTTATCTTTCAGGCTGGTCTTCTCATTAATTTGCCAGTTGGACAGAGCGTTTGCGGTGGTTCCTTGCTCAATCAAAGAAGGGTACTCACTGCTGCTCACTGCTGGTTTGATGGAAGCAACCAGGCTTCTAGTTTGACAGTCATACTCGGCTCAATCAACTTGTTCAGCGGTGGCACCAGACTGAACAGCAATAGCGTGGCCATGCACGGCAGCTGGAACCCCAGCCTTATCCGTAATGACATCGCCATGATCAACTTGCCTTCTAACGTTGGCACTTCAAGTAAGTTATAAAAACATTCGGGAAATCCTTGTCTGTAACGCCTCACAAAATCGAGGACGAGACTAATAACAGCATTTGTCAACAGATAACATTGCTCCAATTGCCCTGCCCTCTGGCAATGAGCTCAACAACCAGTTCGCCGGTGCCACTGCGGTTGCATCTGGATTCGGTCGCACCAGGGATGGTAAGAGACAATTTTATATTATTACCGTGTACTTTCAATCATTAAATTTTAACCTTAAGTTCGCATATTAAATGTATTTTGTTTTTATTATAGGTGGAAGTGTCAGCACTACTTTGAACCACGTCAACTTGCCTGTGATAACAAACAATGTCTGCTGGCAGTCTTTCCCTCTCTATGTCCAGTCTACTAACATTTGCACCAGCGGTGCCAACGGCAGAAGCACTTGCCAGGGTGACTCAGGCGGTCCTCTTGTCGTAACCAGCAACAACAGACGTATCTTGGTAAATAAACATAATATATTTTTTTCATGACTGTACAGTGTATTAATTATATTACAGTATTAAGTAAACTTGAAATAAACGTTAAGCAAACTATAGCAAAATTCAACACAGATTTGATTGCCATTTTCATGAATATATTTTTTTCTCAACAGATCGGTGTGACCTCATTCGGATCCGACCGTGGTTGCCAAGTCGGAGCACCTGCTGCATTCGCCAGAGTCACCTCCTTCATCAGCTGGATCAACCAACGCCTATAAACAACAACTTTTTATATGCTACAATAAAACCTGATTGCTTAAAGAATAATATTTGTCACTCATTTAAACCAATCGAAATATATACCCCAAATGTAGTCATAGTGAAATTTTGTGATAACTTATTAAACAATATAATTATTATTGATGGCATCCAGGCCGATTGTCGGCTACGACGGCCGTTCTCTTTTATGGAGATCAGCCAGCTGCGCAGGACATATTATAGTGCACAAGTATTCGCGCAGATACAGGTGCAATCTCTATTCCCTCACTCTCATAGCCCGATGGGACGGCAATCCGACACGACCGGAGAGAGATCAGGCGCAGGACCGACATTTACGTGCTCTCCGATGCACGGGTGAATCAATCAGCAACTGCCAGACTCCAGGCTGCTTTATGAAAGCTTCTCAAAACCCACAAAGCGATTTCGGCCCGACCCGAGATTCGAACCCGAGACCCCGTGAACAGCAATCGTGCCTTGCTACCACTAGACCAACGAGGCAGTCATTATTATTAACCAAATTGCCTTAAAACATGTGTTCTTCTGTCACGACAATAGAAAAAATACCGAAAAAGACGATGAGATAATATTGAAATTCAATTGTATTTTCTAAAAGTACAATATAGGCTCAAACCCTTGGGACTAGGGGTCCGAGTGCTCGCCTCCTTGCAGAGGATATTATATCCAAGCGCCTGAATGATACTTCCCGTGACCCAATGGCTGGTTTTATACCGGTCAATAATAAAGCATTGCCATTCAACCTGGTGGTAGCGGTGAGGACCAGTTTGTCAGGTAAGTCCTTCATTAGTTTAGGTTGTTTATGTTCATAGATTACTTTCTACAATATAAGTTTTAAGTATTTTATAAGTTTGTATACGTTTACATTAATTGTATGTAGATACCTATACATATACCTGTCGGACGATGCGGATTTGGAGCGGGAACGTAGAGCATTGGCAGTGAGGTGTAACATGCTGGCTCGCAGGTTTGCACGATGTACAGATGATGTAAAAATCACACTATTCAGAGCGTACTGTCAATCTCTGTACACGTGCGCCCTGTGGGTCAGTTACACCAAACGCTCGTACAATGCTCTACGAGTCCAGTACAACAACGCTTTTAGGGTGATGCTGGGGCTGCCGCGCTTTTGCAGTGCGTCCGGGATGTTTGCGGAAAGAAGGGTGCCAGATTTTTTTGCACTGATAAGGTCACGGATAGCATCCCTGATGCGGCGAGTGCGCGACAGCTCCAACAGCCTCGTGTGCATCGTTGCGGACAGATTCCAGAGTCCCATTATATGGCACTGGATGACGTCTCATTCAGCGTCATTCAGATATTTAAAATAATATTATTTTTTTTTTATTGTTTATCTCGTAATTTGTTTTTTTTTTATGGACTGTAATATTGGTCTGAAATAAAGTTTTATTATTATTATATATTATTATTATATATACAGATTTATTCATTCAACTTTTTCAGTCCTAATCTTTCATAGTAAATAATAAAGATAAACAAAGATCATGTCATAAATAATCATATTATCAATAATCATACACAGCCGATAATATTATAATGCTGTAATGTTAGTGTAAAGACATAGATGGAGCTACTAGAAATTTTCTTAAATTATCTTTTATTCACTGCCCTCGATTTTTAAAGGTTTATAGACCTTCAAATACCTAATCAAGAATATTTTTGTGGCTATGACTGTGAACTAAAAGCTAAGCTAAAGAAACTCCAGTCTGTTTAAATTTTATGAAAAAAGTACAACTCCATCTATAAGTTTAAGTGCTAACTACTAACACTGACAGTACTATAAAATTGATAAATTTTATGTATTTTATTTAAAAATATGGATGACGCCTTGTTTAAACTTGGCTGAATTATATTAATATCCTATAAAAAAAAATCCCCAACCAAAATACTTTATGAGGACGTATGTTTTCAGTTGTAAGTTATAATTATTATAACATGACCTTACCTATTTGTTATCTCACACTCATCGTCTTTTGTTAAATAACAAATTAATATCATCATAACTTTTCTGATGCATAAGCTATATTACTGTCACGCTTCATAAAAATCTGTTCAGCTGTTTGGGGTTGAATAGATAAAATGCATACACAGTATGCTAATAGCTCTCCAAGAAAATTGGACTAAGTTTAAAAAAATACATTTTTTCTTAAAACAGAATAGAATACTATAACTAAAAATAAAACGATCAGATTAATAAAAAATATGTACCTACGTATCTATATTAATTACTTTCTTATAAACATTATCAGTATTCACCTGAATCGATATGCGTTGATCGATATGAGAAGATAATCACATCTGAAAAATAGTGATTCACTCAATATTTATATTTCCATCGAATATTCTTTTTTACAATTTTAAGTTCGTTAGTTAATATTTTTCATGCAGCAGGCTCAGCATGACAATCGTAGTAACAAGTTTTGTCTACCGGAGAATGGATATAGTGACAGATTGACGTAAGATTTCTTTTGACACGTAGAAAATATTTTTTTCTTTTCTTCAACCAACATAAGTCTACAAGTTATTATGCGAGTTTACAGGTCGCGCCATGCTCGGGCAGAAGACACGTTGACATTGACAGAAAGAGCTTTCTCTTTTCTGGATTGGATACATTGAATCGCCATGCTGAGCCTGTAGGCGGGTTTTTTTTCTTGTAAGATTTTCTCAAAGCACCCAGTGTTCAGTTATTTCCCGCTGCAAAGACAAGCACTTATCTACGGTATTACTGCAAGGCATAATCCAATTAAGTAGACTTAGGCAATTCCAATTAGGTAAAACTTTATTATTCAATTATTAAAACTGTTCACGTAATTTTTTTATACGTTAATGTCTACCCTTCTTTTTTATTTATTTGTGTACAGTGTGAATTATTTCTGAAATCATAATGTCTGTAGTAATTTTGTCGTTTCAATACTAATACTCTTAATTAATATATTCGTCACACATTCACACAACGTCATCTTGTCCCAAACTAAGCAGAGCTTGTAACTATGGGTACAAGACAATTGATAAACGAACTTATATACTTTTCTTTTGTAAATACATACATATTATACATAGGAATAACCAGACTAAGTCAAACACCAATGTTCATGCACACAAATGTTTGACTTATACGGGAATCAAACCCGCGACCTCTGGCATGGCAGGTAGGTACACTAACCACTACGCCATCTGATCGTCTAATTAAAATTATCTATATCAATATTCTCGGCCCACCCTATATTTCTTCTTATATGGCTTCTGATAATTTCAGAGGAAAATATCATCACACATCTGACACACAGCCTTTCATTCGACAGATAAGTATGATGGATGGAAGCAATATTTAACTTAAATTAAGTATAGCCGGTCACTAGTCCATTTGTGAGTGTTGTGCATAACAAACAACGGAACAAACTATTGTGTATGTATCTGTATTAGCAATAAATGTGAATAAGTTGGTGTGCCTTATGAATAAACAAATAAATGGTTAAGTTCCAATAAAAATGACAGAATGGTGTAATCCTAGGTGCGAGTCCCCTGCTAGCATCTGTTTACACATAAAGGTTATAGATTCGTGAACATATTAATACGTTGTAAATTGTAACTGTTTACAAGAGCTCTTCGAAGTGCGACAGAGTTCAGCAGAACGGGTCCCAGTTTATTGTTTCTGTAGTTTAAACTGAAAATTACAACTTTTCAAAATGTCTCCTTCCTTAAACAAACTTTTATTCTTTTCATCATAGTCGAAAAACAGTGGGTATACAACAAAACGGGCGTAAAAAGCGTGGCGTAAATGTTACTAAAACGATCTTCAAAAATTACAACAAAGCTTAGACATACTGCATACTATTTTACCTCTTACTTAGATGACTTGGCTAAATTCGTGACGCATCGTAACGTTTGCACCTTTCCTGGACATTAGCAAATGTTTTTTAAACTCGAAATAAACTAAATTGGCCCAGCCATACTGGAGTTTTAATGAGGAAAACGAATAACAATTAATTTGTATATGTAAAAAGATTTGTACGTTATAAAAACTACTGGAAAACTGGATTTTTTTGTTTATCGTACTTACATTTTGATAGTTATTAATTTAATCAATATCTTCACACTTGCTTCCGCCAGCGGTTTCGCCCGTGAGAACTACTTGGCGCACCAGGATAAAAATTTGCTTAAAGCCTATTTATTTATACATATTGGGCTACCTAATTGAAATAGTTTACCAAATCACTCCAGTAGTTCCTGAGGTAAACGCTTCAAGTCAACAAACAAACAAACTTTTCAATTATATAATAACAGTAGTATAGATAATTTTATTTTAAGCAAGGGTAATCACGCTTATAAATATGAACAACATGAAGTACTAATATCTAGTTTTGTTATGAATGCTATTGATATGCAGTTCCTAATCGTGGTAGTTTTGACCCTGACAGCAGTCATTTCTGCAAGGCATATTACTCTTGAAGATGTAATCGAATTAGAAAAAAACTCCGCGTACAGCTATATCAATAACATCGGCGTTCCTTTAGCTGAAAAACTTCGTAAGGCTGAAGAGGAAGGCATACGGGACACTTCCAGGATAATTAGTGGCAGCTTTGCTAACCTCGGCCAGTTCCCCTATCAGGTAACTATTTCATTGGTTTGCTCTATTCCGTATATTACATTATATCCAGCCAATCGTACCTGCCTATATTAATATTAAGCAGTTGAGTATCCTGATTAGTTTTAATATCAGTAATATAGGATAACTCGTTGGACTAAAAAGCGCATGGCGCGGTGGTCTCGGGTTCGATCCCTCGGGTAGGGCCGACATTGCTTCATGCAATTTCAGAAGCTTTCACAAAAAGCGACCCGACGTCTGGAATTTGGTTTTTGATACACCCGTGCATCGGAGAGTACGCAAATATCGGTCTTGCACCTAATGTCTCTCCGGCCGTGACAAAATCGTACAAAATTCGCACTTCTTCAGGCTGGACTTCTCGTGCATCGGTCAAGCATGCCTTCATTTGGCGGAGGTATTCTCGTCAGCAACAGACGGATTCTTACTGCAGCTCACAACTTGGTCGACGCCGTGTCCTCAGTCACAGAGCTCACGGTTGTACTTGGCTCTACTACTATATTTGCTGGGGGCACCAGATTGACCACCAATAGTTTCGTCATACACGAAAATTACCATGCAGCAACTGTCAGAAACGATGTAGCTATGGTCTACTTACAGTCAGCCGTTGGGACTTCTAGTAAGTACATTTAACTAACATACTGGTTATTTCAGGGTCAAGTGTTGAGCCCACAGATCTATTCATAAAATCTGTGGAAGGTTGTAAATTAAGGATTAGCGTAGATCTGATCAGCATTTGAAAGCAAGCTTTACTATATTTCAAATTCTTCACAGTAATACACACAATATTTTTATCATTACCAGGTATTATCGCGCCTATTGCCCTGCCTGCAGGATCTCAGCTGAATGAAAATTTTGTTGGTGAAGTCGCTATAGCATCAGGATTCGGTAAAACTGGTGACAGTATGTACCGTACTTTTATCTTTTTTATTTCTTCCGCACAAAATATTATGTCTATACATAAATATATTTTTTCTTACATCTCAGCCGCACCAGTAGTTCCTAGCCAGAGTCTGAAATTCGTGAACGTGCCCGTGATTTCAAATGCCGACTGTTTCCGCCATCACCCTCAGAACTTGCAAGCATCCAACATTTGCACCAGCGGTGCAGGCGGCAGAAACACCTGCGTTGGCGATTCCGGAGGTCCAATTGCCGTCATCAGGAACAACAGGCCTCTATTGGTACATATTTTATATAGTCATCTCCCGAGCTTTTTCCCAACTATGTTGGGGTCGGCTTCCAGTCTAACCGGTTTCGGCTGAATACCAGTGTTTTACAAGGAGCGACTGCCTACCTGACCTCCTCAACCCAGTTACCTGGGCAACCCAATACCCCTTGGTTAGACTGGCGTCAGACTTACTGGCTTCTGACTACCCATAACGACTGCCAAGGATGTTCAATGACAGGTACATATTTTATATAGTATTGTATTATTGTATAGTTATAATAATCAATCAAAAAAACTACATTTCTATAACTTTTAATTTCATGTCTAGTCTACGGTTTCTCATTGAAACGATAGTTATTCCTGTTCATTTAAATTAAACTGTAGAACTTCACTGTTAATTATTATTTATGTTTGCGCACATTATAATATACATAGAATATGGTGACAAACTGTCATGGCATGGGAATAGCAAGCAAACCTGTCGTAAAACGATAGTGTACAAAAACTAGTCATCAATTAAAACGTCACAGCTGTGCCGGTTAAGAGAAATTATGACGTCATGACTCACTATCCAACGGAAATGCACTCTAATGTTATTTTTTATAATTTATTTTCTTATCCAACAGATTGGTGTTGTCTCATTTGGAAGTAAGCGAGGTTGTGAGGCTGGTTATCCGTCTGTACATGCAAGAGTTACGTCCTTCGTGAACTGGATCCAAAGACACCTATAAAAAGTTGTCAATTTACATTAACTATTTATCTAAAAACGGATTCAATTATACGAATTACAATTTTCATAAATACTTGTGACATTATTCCGAGTTTTGGGGCCAGTTTCACAGGTTAAGGATAGACAGATATATTAAAAAATGGAACAGAATTTGTATGAAATTATCTGACAGGTAAACTATCTGAAACTTATCAGCAACCTGTGAGACTGGCCCTTGCTCTTTTATTAATTGTACCTTTAAGGACCTATGCATACTACGATGTTAATTTTCAGTCACGCGTTTCACTACTATCAGATAGTCAATCAAACTTGCCCAGTAGCACTCTGATTTCCCCAATTTTCAGATTTAGAAATAATTTCAAACGGGTTTTCCATATCCTTTAGTTTCAACATCTTATCTCTCTGTTGAAGAAAGATAATTGATGTAAATTACTGTGAAGATAATTTAGACATAACTATTTGAATTAATAGTAGTTGTTAAAAGTAATATATTAATAGTTATCACTGGTTGTAGTCCCATCAACCACGCATATTAAAATAAAAAGAAAGTGAGCTTTTGGTCAGTCTCGTAAAAGTTGAGAAAGAGAAACAAATGAACTATCTCGTGCCGATTCTCACTATGGCCAATGGTCTAATGGCCAAGAGCCTCTATGTACATTTTAAGACATTCTCGCTAGGCGGGTGGGTCAAGGGGCTGATTGTAAAGGCCTCTTTGCAACGGCGCGTATTTTGAGGAGGTTAAATATAATCTAATGTAAATTATATGTAACGAATTTAAGTAACGAGGAATTAAAAAAAAATTAGATGAAGTATAGGGTGCGTCCTGAGAATGCGGGTTGTTCGCTAGAGTTGCCGCGGCCCTGGCATACAAATACCTCCAGAAAGAACATAGTGGGTGTGGTGTGTGGGAATGCCAATGGAGAAGTTCTCCTTGGTACAAGCTACACAGAACAGATAATTTTTTTACGAAGCCTTAAACACTGATCAGGCATTCTTCATGTTCTTGTTCTTGTTACAAAACAAGGAATATATGACAAAAATGTCGCAGCGATGAGACTGATATGAAATGGGGATTCACCCGGCAGCTGATAAGCTCACTTTGAAATTCCATTATTTTAGATGCGTAATAAATCTTATCACCTTAAAAAAATATTGATGAGTGAAAATAGCAGGGTGGCAATTTAATAATAATATTAATAAATTCATCGGCATGGGCCATAGTCCCCATAGTTTTCCCTTCCCTAGTCCACTAGCATCCCATCACAATAGCCCAAGTAGTTTTTCTTCCATAGTTAGCAATAGTTTAGCACAGGGTACATTTCTATAGTGTATACAGGGATAATCGTCGGTTATGTGTCACCATTTCATACATATAATAATGCTGTTTTAAAAGGTCTTCAGCGTGTTGGCCCCACGTTCACCTTCCAAAAATCCGGGACTCCATAGTCCCGAGTGCATGGCAAAGACATATATAATAATACTAGCTTCCGCCAGCGGTTTCACCCGCTTTCTGAGGGAAGTACTTTCCATACCCGGATAAAAAGTAGCCTATATGTTATTCTGATGTATAAGCTATATTGTGGTAAAGTTTCATTCAAATCCATTCAGTAGTTTTTACGTGAAAGAGTAACAAACATCCATACATCCATACATCCATCCATCCATACTTACAAACTTTCGCCTTTATAATAGTATTAGGATTAGGATAAAAATATTCCTCACACATTCACACAACGTCATCTAGTCCCAAACTAAGCGAAGCTTGTACTATGGGTACTAGACAATTGATAAACGTACAGATTTATTAGAACAAATGTGTATTTATATTTGTAACTGTATATTATGACTAAGTCTGAAAATTGCCACTTCCGTCCTTTTTCTAAATATCTCCTTTCTCAATGAAGCATTTATTCTTTTCATCTGATCCAAAAACAATTAGTCAAGAACCAGGGAGTATACAACACGTCGAAGTATATAGCGTGGCCGTAAGTGCTACTTAATCTAGGAGCAAGTAAAACAATCTTCAAAAATTACAGCATATTTGAGCAATATTGTATGGGTACTATTTTATCGTTTGCATCTTCCCTTCCCTTCCCTTCCGAAAATAAGTCAAACCGATCCGGCTATAATCGACTTTTGGTGAGGCAAATTAACGGCATTAAATGTTTATATTATTTCTAAGATTATTTGTACATCATGAGCATCCTTTAATTCCTAAAAATATCTCATTTCTCAAACAAGCACTTAATCTTTTCATCTGATACAAAAAGGCTAGTCAAGAGGGCAGGGTGTTTACAACCCAGCGAATAATGCAGCGTGGCCGTAATTGTTACTTAATCTCTAAGAGCAAGTAAACCGATCTTCAAAAATTACAACATTGTTTAGACATACAAGGTAATATTTTATTTCTTAACTAGCTACAACAGCAAAATTGGTAACAAAATATCGCTTGCACCTTTCCTGGACTTAAAAAAAAATCTAAATAAGCCAAACCGATCCAACCATCCTCGAGTTTTAGTGAGGCAAACAATTAGCATTAAGATTAATTTTGTATGTATATCAGAAGAACTGAAAAAAAAATGTTTATCGTACTTACATTTTCATATTTATGATTTTTATCTTTAGCTACACACTAGCTTCTGCCACCGGTTTCGCTCGCATCCCGCGAAAACTACTTGTTGTACCCGGATAAAAAGTAGCCAAAAACCATCTTAATATATTTAGTTGGGCTATCAAACTGAAATAATATCTCAAATCTGTTCAGTGGTTCCTAAGATTAGCGCTTCAAGCAAACAAACAAACAAACTATTCAGCTTTAATATAATTACTATAGATAATGATTCGATTCTAAGTGGGGTGATCACGCTTATAAATAAGAACAACATGAAGTACCATTATCTAGTATTGTTATGAATTCCATTGACATGCAGTTCCTAATTGTAGCAATTTTGACCCTGACAGCAGTCATTTCTGCGAGGCATATTACTCTTGAAGATGTAATCGAATTAGAAAAAAACTCCGCATACGGCTATATCAATAACATCGGCGTTCCTTTAGCTGAAAAACTTCGTAAGGCTGAAGAGGAAGGCATACGGGACACATCCAGGATAGTTGGAGGCAGCTTTGCTAACCTCGGGCAGTTCCCTTATCAGGTAACTATTTCATTGGTTTACTGGAAGTAAAAAAAAAAAAAAAAAAACAAATTGTAATATTTGAACATTACATATTTTAACATTTTACAAACTTTACAAATTTTAAAAACTTTTACTCCATTCATTTGTACCTATCATATATTAATTTTAAGTAGTTTCTTACGTATCGTCGAGCCGACGGTTCCGGGTTTGATTCTGATGCAGTCGACATTTGTGTGATGAAATTATAAATATATACATGTAAATTGTCTTTAGTTAATCAGTAGTCTTAGCACCCAAAACATAAGGTAATTAATAGCTTACCTTGGGGCTAACCGACCGTGTGTGAAAAAGGTGTCCTGATATATTATATGTATTATAGGACAACTGGCTCGCTGCTTGAGCTCGTTCTCTCTATCTCTTCTCTCGCTGCAACAAGATGGGCAGACGAATTTATAAAGGTCGCCGGAAGATGCTGGATGCAGGTCGCTTCCAACCGATATGAACCGATGGAAATCTAAAGGGGAAACCTATATTCAGCAGTGGACGTCGTATGGCTGAGATGATGATGATGATGATTGCTCATTGGCCTTGTATTTGCATGGCGTGACTGTCTAGGATTCGATTCCTGGGTCGGGCCGAAATTAATTGTGAAATTTCAGATGCTTTCACAAAAAGCAACCTGGGGGTCTAGAAGCTGGTTTTTGCTACACCTTTGCATCGGAGATAACACAAATATCGGTCCTGCACCTAATTTCTCTCCGGTTGTGTCGGAGTACCAACCCATCGAGCTACAAGAATGAAGGAATAGAGAGGAGACCCGTACTTCCAAATCAAATGCTTGTTTACTAGAATAATATTATTTTCTGCGTAGCTGGCTGGCCTCCTTACATAGAAAAATCACGCCATTATTATTATAATGAATAAGCTATTTCGTAATCCCTATGATCTGTCCGCAGATAGAAAGTCAGCTCCTTTGCTCTTTAGAGTAAACAGTAAATATAACAAAATTCGCACTTCTTCAGGCTGGACTTCTCGTGCATCATTCAAGCATTCCTTCATTTGGCGGAGGTATTCTAGTCAGCAACAGACGGATCCTTACTGCAGCTCACAACTTCGTCGACGCTGTGTCCTCAGTCACAGAGCTCACGGTTGTGCTCGGCTCTACTACTATATTTGCTGGGGGCACCAGATTGACCACCAACAGTTTCGTCATACACGAAAATTACCATGCAGCAACTGTCAGAAACGATGTAGCTATGGTCTACTTACAGTCAGCCGTTGGGACTTCTAGTAAGTATATTTAATTAACATGCTGGTTATTTCAGGGTCGAGTGTTGAGCCCACAGATCTGATCATTAAATGCATGGAAGGTTGTGAATTAAGGATTTTCTGAGATCTGATCAGCACTTGAGAGCAAGCTTACTAAATTAAAAATTCTTGACAGTAATACAAACAATGACTATTATCATTACCAGGTATTATCGCGCCTATCGCCCTGCCTTCTGGATCTCAGCTGAATGAAGATTTTGTTGGTGATGTCGCTGTAGTATCAGGATTCGGAAGAACTGTTGATTGTATGTAGCGTACTTTTTTCTTCTCCTTCTTACAATATAACAGAATGCTACGTTTATTAGCATTTGATATTTCACATTTCATAATTATTTTTTGTTTTACATTTCAGTCGGAGGAGTAGTCGCTAACCAGAGTCTGAGCTTCGTGAACGTGCCCGTGATTTCAAAT
Organism: Heliothis peltigera; assembly: GCA_958496145.1. Classification (NCBI taxonomy): domain Eukaryota; kingdom Metazoa; phylum Arthropoda; class Insecta; order Lepidoptera; family Noctuidae; genus Heliothis; species Heliothis peltigera. The sequence goes on from OY292333.1 coordinate 6,769,986, forward strand.
ACCATCTGTTTCCGCGATTACCCTGCAAACTTGCAATCATCCAACATATGCACCAGCGGTGCAGGCGGCAGAAACATGTGCACTGGTGACTCCGGAGGTCCGCTCGCCGTCATCAGGAACAACAGACCCTTATTGGTACATCTTTTATTAATATTGTACTGTCATTATGTAACAGATCAGCCCCCTGACAAACTTTATTGCTATAATTTTTAAGTTGAGCCTAGTCTACCATTTCTCATTGAAATGATATATATTCTGTTCATTTAAATGAAAATGCTTACAACTATAAAACGAGACTATTCATTACTATGTAAGGTTTAACAAACTAGTGCCTCATATTTTAACAGGTTATCTAGTACATGCTAAGGATCGTGTTTACAACAAAAAAGTCATGAAAACGACAACATATTTTATTAAATTTAATATAACAGTCGCCGTTGTCTATGAAGGCGCTCGGTCGTTGACCCCTAAGTCATTCAACTTTTTGTGGTAAACATGATCCTTAGCATGTACTAGATGACCTGTAAAAATATGGTGCACTAGTTTTGTAACACCCTATATACATATGTTTGCGCACTTTATATATGTATATAATAATATGGTGACAAACTATCATAGCATGGGAATAGCAAGCAAACCTGTCGTAAAACGATAGTGTACAAAAACTATAGTGATAAATTTAAATACGTGTGCTTTTTGTTTTCATAATCAGCCGTCTCTCAATGTTATCAATTCACGAGAAATCATTCAATCAAGTAATGACTCACGATCCAATGGAAATACGCTCTAATGTTATTTTTAATAATTTAATTTCTTGCTACAACAGATTGGTGTTGTCTCATTTGGAAGTCAGCGAGGTTGTGAGGCTGGTTATCCAGCTGTATACGCAAGAGTTACGTACTTCGTGAACTGGATCCAAGGACACCTATAAAATGTGTACATTAATGATTTATCTGAAAACGGATTTAAGTATACGAATTCTCATTTGCGTAAATACATTATGTGACAATATTTCGAGTTTTACTCTTTTATTAATTGTACTTTTAGGATTCTATGCATACTTAGTGTTTCATCTTTCGTAGTGTAGTTCTAAGTGTTTCCTTTGTTCGTTAGTCACGCATTTCACTACTATCTCGAAAGTAAAGCAAACTAACCTTTTTATTCTCGTGTTGATGATTGCCAAACTTAGAATTAATTTCAAATGGGTTTTCCATTTCCTTTAGTATCGTCATTATAAATCTTATCTCTCTGATGAAATAATAATTGATGTAAATTGATGTGATAACAATTTAGATATACCTATAGAATATATTGTTTTGAAGAAGCTGTTGAAAGAAATCTATGTTATGACTTTGTTTGACCTGTTTGTAGTCATTTCACAGAGTATATTATTATAAAAGAGAAAAGAAACCAATAGGCCACCATGACGTATGTATGTATAATACATAAATGTAATTAAATATGTTTTGATTTTTTTAGACACAAGTCCAAGAGTTATCATTTAGATTACAAATTTTTGTTACTAATATAATAAAGCTGCCGTGTTGTAGTTGTATAATTATATAACCAAAACCAAATTACTGATCCAATTTTTGTTTTACCTATACGATTTGTTATTCTTTCTGTAAAAGATTGGTTTTGTTTTATTACAATCTGTAAAAATTCCTTAATATATTTTCAACTTTATAGCTGAAGCATATGGTTCAAGTGGATTGGGAAAATTTGACAGTTTCTGATAGCATGACGTGCGGACAGATGCCGTCTGTACGTTAATTATAAAATATATTAAATATATATATGTATATATCTCTAACAGGCCATAGCAGGTGATCATGAAACGTCATAAAATAATACTTAATAATCATCAATCGTGTGATTATAAATGATTACGTTCTTTAAAGATAAATTACGTTACTATCTTTGAATTTGTCATTATCTTTTTATTCGTCATCATTATAGGTCTACCTAAATTATATAATTTTAAATTATAGAAACATCAAGTGCTTCGATAATCATTTGCTTATACTTTCTGGATAGCTGTTAAAATTCCATGTTTAAAAAACAAAATGCAAATTATTAAATCATTTTAAATATGAGTAGGCCAGTTTAAAATATGATCAATTTTTTAAATCAATATTTTTTAGCATTCGTTTCCCAAAATGATGGTACGTACTACGAGTAGTCTATCTACATAGCGTTTTATATCATTCATTTCTAGTTTAAGTCCTAAATCTACATATATTTACTTTTTTTGTAGTTGTGTTTGTTATTTTAAGGAGAAGCTTTTTATGAAAGAACAAAAACATGCACTGTATGTACATATGTCTAAAACATACATCAGGTAAAAAAAATACAACTGAAAATACAAATGCAACATGTTAACATGTTCCAGTAAATTACATTCCTTTACTAATTAAGTGCTCTGTTAGAACCCAATTAGATGTTCTTATAATTAATTTGTAGGTAGGTACATCATTAATAAACTCTTTTTTCGTATAGTAATAAATTTATATAATGTAATTTTTTCTCTCCTTCATAAACCTAATTCACTTATAGATTTAACCATTAAAGGATCCGAAAAAAATCAAAATAATAACCAGCCGTAATTTCCAATTCCTAATTAACATTCAAAAGTCTTTTCAAATAGGTATGCAAGAACTATTAGGTACCTACCCATTAAAAAATTATATGTCAGTATTTAGTCTTCGAAAATTACATTTGTTTCCACCAAAAACTTTAGTTTAGTTGGTAAATGGTTATTCCCGATTCGCCATTCTACGGAATGGTCATCAACAAAAACGTGTCTCATTTCGTCATCGCTCAAAATATTTTATTTTGCATTGTACCGATTTGTCATCAGTACTTTAATTTGTTAAAAGTACAAATAAAAAAAGTCACACTTTTTTTTATTAATTATAAAAAAAGTGTAACTTTTTAACTAATATTGATTATATGTAGGTTATATTTTAAACATATACGAGTGAAATCGTGATTAGTAATAAACAGGCCTGAAAATATGCAAATTAACACTTTTTATAATGCAAAAAATACTGAAAATGAGTACATGCTAAGGTTCCTAAATATACATTCTTACAGCACGAAGAAATTATATTCTCATCGTCAAATTGACGCTGGCTTTTAAATTTAATGGATTTTATAATAATTTAATTTCCATTTTTTATCATCGTGATAAATTTATCTACCGATAAAACGCACATTTTTGGGAACATCCTGTTTTTTATGTTTCACCCAATACCTACTGGTTTTTCCATAATTAGCTAAAAAACCCAAATCATATCTGTTAAGAATAAAGTGAGATTTCTGGATTAATAATTATTTTAGAGTACCGCAATGCCGTCACAGCTTTACGAAAAACCATACCAAAACTCAATCACATATTTTATTTTCAGCTTCATCATCCTCCTGCCCTTATCCCAGTATTTGGGGTCGGTATAACAGGTTTTCTTATTCCATAATCCTCTATCTGCCCTCATTTTACAAGTTGCATTCTTTCTAGTATAATCAACTTTCACACAATACATCCATCATTTCTTTCATCGTCTGTCATCAGTAACTTTCATCCTATTTCACCATAATTTTGTTTGGGGTAGGTATCAGATCAAATAGATCAAAATACAATTATTAAAGATTAGTATTTTAATGTTTAGTTTATTATGAGTGTTTTAAAAATTTCAATATTCCCAGCTGTCTCAAACAAAAACCCCAGTCGCCATATTGAAGAACCTCCTTTTTTGAAGGCCGGTTAAAATATGGAACCCTGCTATCAACAATACGATTCGGAGTTGTCATTTTTTTTAATCTAATACTTATCTTTTTATTGATAACCATTGGTAATGTGTGTCCAATTAATTATGTTGTAATCTTACTAAGACTTGATTGAAATAACCGATCGCACAATAACACCAGACACGAACATAGACAGGCGATATAATTATGAAGTAGATGCAGTTAACTGCACCAAATAAAATAACGCAGTTAACGCACCAAACAAACGTCTATTATTTCGCAATGTTACGGCAAATCGTTAACATAGCCAGCGGTGTAAGACGATAGCTTAGTAATTTACATCGATTTTAATTTCAAACATCTTTAAAAATAAAGAAAAAATCCAATAAAAAATAAAATAAACAAGAGGTCGTGTCTAAGTAACAGCCGCACGTGTAGATTAGTCAAGTAAAGTTTGGTGCGGTCAGGCCTTGGATGGATGACCATCTTGATATGACGAGTTCCTCCGTGTTTCAGAAGGCAGTGTGAATTTGTGATTCGCGGCTGTCGTTTGAATATCTTTGGCAATCGTATGGGAAGTAAGGAACCAGAAAAACGAATAACCAGTCTAGATGTCTGTTATCTGGGATACCCTGGTGACAAAGTTGAGGAGGTCAGATAGGCTGACGATCCAAATGTGATGTTTAGAGGTGGCAGCTGTGTTTATTGCAATACCGACTTCTAGTGGAATGTACCGAAAAGTGATCTTTTTTGCAGTATCCAGGTACAAAATCGTGTTTCGTCATCCGTTTATAGCCGTCGTCACTCACATTAATTGGAAATTCTCAGCAATATGAATAAAACAATAAGCTTAAACACATGGTAGTAGTCATATATATAATATAACCGTTAAGGAGTTCCCTGAACTGTACTTTGTCTCCATCATCGAACCCCCAACTTGAGACCTAAACCTTCACTGTCTGGTATTGTCATCAGACATACATCTAAGTTCCAACTTTTACTTCTTAAGTTCCTACAATTTTTTAAAATTGCCCTGGATTATTAAAGGTTACGTCATATCCTGGACCTGATGATAATGGGGAGATTATGAAAGTATACTCTTCTAAACAAAACTAATTTTAAGCATAATAAACATTCCAAATCTCCTCTTAATTGCAGGATCTCAGCTGAATCAGGTTAATCTGACCCCAACATAGTTTAAGAAAGACCAACTAGATCATCTTTAAAAATCAAGTTTAACCATCCTCACTCCCTAAAACATTATAGAAATAAAAATCGAGGGGTAGCTAAGAGCGTGTCTAACGACTGTGATGTAGAATTGATGTCTTTATTATCTATATGATACAAGGTGTTCGAAGTGATATGCCTAAGCCGGATTCCCGTCAGGCCTCTTGGATCAAAGACAGGACTGGAATCTCGGTTAAAGGACTCCTAGGAAAGCTTTTTTCTATAGAACAACTGTGTTTTTGGAACTCCCGCCGATAACCGCGCATCGAACCGCATCCCCAGGGATGTTAATCCCAGACAAGAACATACGTCTCATAGGGTATATTTTCAGTTAACATGGCTATCGATTGGTAAAATAATTTACAAAATAGTTCATAAAATCTATACAACCTTACAATCTCACAATTCAAAAATCTATAACTCGATGACTGAATATACAGGATACAACGGTTATGAATCCAAAGGGTCAAGGCACTTAGAGGTAAAAGGTACAAAAACGAAACAAATTTCAAGATAAAAAAATCTCGCCTGAAAAGAGATAAATTTCATAAAAAATATGAGTACCTTAATCAAAACCCACAAAGTGATTTTAGCGAATTCTAGACCCCATGCACAGCAGTTTGCGAGCCGAGTTTAATCCTATTGTTTGTCTACTATTTCGCGGAAAACTGCACAGCAAATCTGGAAACAGTAAATAGATAAATGTAGAAAAACCCTGCAATCTCGTTATGAATGTTATCATTGTCATATAGACTTATCGTTTAACAGTTCTAATTAATTGTCTTTAGTATCGCAAACAAATATAAATACCTATCGATGTCACTGATTTTATTCTATTTCGTTATCAGTAACAAAATGAAGCTCCTCGTATTAACTCTGTTGTATCTAGTGGTAGTTGTCTGCGCGAGGCACATCACCCTCGAAGATGTAATAGATTTTGAGAAGAAATCCGCCTATGGATACATCGGTAGAATCGGAATTCCGTTGGCTGAAAAGATCCGTGAAGCTGAGGAGAAAGCCCTACGTGATCCCAGTAGTAGGATCATTGGGGGCTCTCTAGCTGTCCTCGGACAATTTCCATACCAGGTACAAATGATTCTATATTAAATATTAACGACAATTTCAAAACTCTGAATGCACCTACAAATGTGGTGTTATCTATTATTTTCAAATGCATTTTCATATAAAACAATGGGTATGAAACACGTAATGATCCTAAAAACCAAACTGCACTTAAATAAAATAAAAAGTCTGTCTATATTGTTCCAGTTGTGGCTCAGAATCAGGACGTTTAAGCAAATTAATGAACAATTACAAACAAAAAACCTCTTCTTTATATTTCTTTTCAATAATTACCACTATTTATTTCCATAGGTTGGTCTCATAGTTGAAATGCCAGGGCGTTTGTCCGTGGCCAGTGCTGTTCTGGTATCTCCTACGAGGGTACTTACCGCAGCTCATAACTTACAAGATGCCGTAGCATTCGTGGTAAGGATCAATGTTGTTGTTGGATCTGTCACCATATTTACTGGTGGCACTAGAGTAATTAGCAGCGACTTCGTCCTACATGAAAATTACGAACATGCTACCATCAGAAATGACGTAGCTATGATCAACTTACCATCTGCCCTCACTACATCAAGTAAGTATTGGATTTCTATTTTAAAATGATGAATTTTTCGTGTTTTCGTTTTTAAAACCCATGCAACTATTCATTTACAGGTATCCTCGCTCCTATCGCTCTGCCATCTGGTGATCAACTAAATGAGGACTTTGCTGGTGATATAGCCATCGCTTCTGGATACGGCAAAACATCGGATTGTATGAGTGCCTTTATATATATATATTTAATTCGACCACATTTCTTTACATTTATTTAAGTTACCTACTAATACTTCCTTTTTCATATTTTAATAGATGGCTTCGCCAGTGAACATTTGGGCTTTGTGGACTTGCCTGTGATAAGCAATGCTGAATGCGCTCAGGTCTTCGGCCCGTTCGTCCAACCTTCTAACGTGTGCACCAGCGGCGCTGGTAACAAAGGCATCTGCACCGGTGACTCCGGCGGCCCTCTGGCCGTTGTTAGGAACAACAAACCTCTCTTGGTGAGTATATATTTTAAACAAGCATCTTTATTTAGTATAAATATACATACATTTGAAAGTTCAATCTACTTAACGGGGTCTAGAAAGTTGATTGAAGCGGCCAAATAAGCAGTCGCTCCATGTGAGACACGAGTTCCAGTTACACTGGTAGCCCATAAAATCGGCAGAGCCGGGGGGGGGGGGGCAGCTGGCATACTATATTCAATTTACAATATTTAAAATTATAATTATGATATTTGGACATTCTGAAATACTCGTACTTATTAGAACCTTATGATACTTGATTTCAGTAGTTTTCTAATGTCTGTTTAATTTTTTTCAGATTGGAATCACTTCATTTATGTCCATCAGTTGCGAAAGCGGTAATCCGTCTGGATATGCACGAGTCACTTACTTCATGGACTGGATCAATAGTCATCTATAAATGTATTCATTGCTTGTTTAATAAAAAAATATTAAATGCTCATTTAATTTGTGTCAACTACTGGTTTGATAATGTACGCGTTGCAAAAGTATTATACATATATGTTCACAGTTAACCTGAGTATGGCGCTATTGTAGGCACTCCGACCGCCGCCAAGCGCTGCTTAACCTTATGTATGGCGGTTACTGAGATGCGATCTGCTCGTCTAAATAAAAAACATATCGGATGTTAAAAACAACGACTTGAAATTAAAAGATAGCCTTTCTCTCCTAGGTTAGAATTAATTAAGAAACACGATGATATTTTGGAAGAAGTTTATAATTAGGCTGGTGGGCGCGAAGACTACGCATGAGAAGCACGAATAAAGGCTATTTTCTATAGAAGACGTGCCTCTGCTTTCGAAAATTAACGGTTGATACAACTCGACATTCTAACATCTACAAGAACTTTAAAGTTGTAATTAGCAATTCTTATGCCTTCTCTTATGAATTCATATTCTTACTGCAAAGGCAGCAGAACTAAGTCTACCTGATAATCCAGACATAGGCATCGACATACCCCTATAATCTCGAATGTAAGGTAATGCCCAAGAAAACAATTTCATTCGTTAAATGTAATTTATTAACTTTTAGCATGATTTATTTATTTATTTATTTGATGTTGCTGTTCATATATGATATATGATGTTGAGATCGACTGGAGGTGCATTGTTCAGAACGGATTTAACAGATTTAAATAGCGCTAAAACATAGCGCTCGGTGAAGGGATAATTTGATGATTTTCAACAAAAAAGGGGTATAATATAAAGGAGTAGGTACTAAAACTAATATCTAAAAAATAGCCATTTTTATAGAACAGTTCAACAGCTCTGCAGTTAAAATTCTCTATTTAAAATAAAAATAATACATTCTTTTAATACGATTCTACTATTTCGCAGAAATAGTAATTCGTCTACTTTTTCGTAGAAAACTATACAGCAATCTGGAAACAGCACTGCAAAAAAGGCTCTGTTTGGGTAAATAAGACATTCATTATTACCTGTTTTTGTTTTCAGGGTTCCGTAACCAATACATAATCAAAACACTATACTAAGATTACTCTGTACTCATTAACTGTGATAGTAAGAAGTAATTTCTCAAGGTTTCCATCCTGAACGATAATGGGACTATTTCGGAAGCACGAGTATACGTATACCATTCACAAACAAAAAGATTTTTTCAATTCGAAGATATTAATTGCGCGAACAAACATAAAAAAAACCGGCCAAGTGCGAGTCGGACTCGCGCACGTAGGATTCCGTACCATAATTTATAAAACGAGCATAAAAATAATGTTTGTTGTATGGGAGCCCCCCCCCCCCAAATTTTAATTTAATTTTAATAAAATTACTTACTTTTAAAGTAAGTCATACATTCCATATTCTGTGAATATTTCAAGCATCTACCTGTTGCCGTTATCGATATCGAGCAAAAATGAACAAAAAAATCACGTTTGTTGTATGGGAGCCCCCCAAAATATTAATTTTATTCTAGTTTTTAGTATTTGTTGTTATAGCGGCAACAGAAATACATACAGCCTGGTGACAGACGGACGGACGGACAGAGAAGCGAAAACAATAGGGTTCCGTTTTACCCTTTGGGTACGGAACCCTAAAAATACAAATGTCGAATTGAGAATCTCTTCCGCTTTAGGAAGACGGTAAGAAATCATGTTCATATCAATTATTTCACTTATTAATTTATTTTTAAGTAAATAAATTTTAAAAACATAGGATAAAGATCTGTCTAAAAAAAAACTGTAATCTCGTTATAAATGTTATCAATGTAATATAGCCTTATCATGCTACAGTTCTTATTAAATATCTTAGTATCGCAAAGAAATATAAATATCGATGTCACAGATTTTATTTTATTTAGCTATCAGTCACACAATGAAGCTCTTGGCAATTACTCTGTTGTGTCTAGTAGTAGTTGCCTGCGCGAGGCACATCACCCTCGAAGATGTAATAGATTTTGAGAAGAAATCCGCCTATGGGTACATCGATAGAATCGGAATTCCGTTGGCTGAGAAGATCCGTGAAGCTGAGGATGAAGCTAAACGTGATCCCACTAGTAGGATCATTGGGGGCTCTGCAGCTGTTCTTGGACAGTTCCCATACCAGGTATAAATATCTCATTTCAAAATTCTAAGTGCACCTGCAAATGCTTTTTTATAGAATAAAATGTTCATAAAACACGTGACAAACGTAAGCATCAAATTGAGATCACGTGAGACAAATAATGAGTAATATTTACAAATTTGAATGAACTAGCGGTTCATCCCGTGGGAACTACTCCGTACACTCCGATAAAAAGTAGCTGACACACTTTCTCGAATATTAGTAATTCAACATCCAACGAAAGAAACTAACATACAAACAAATAACCTCTTCAAGCTTTGTATTATTGATTAACCATTCACAATAAGTATATTTTTCCCTAGGTTGGTCTCATAGTTGAAATGCCAGGGCGTATGTCCGTGGCCAGTGCTGCTCTGGTATCTCCTACGAGGGTACTTACCGCAGCTCATAACTTACAAGATGCCGTAGCGTTCGTGGTAAGGATCAATGTTGTTGTTGGATCTGTCACCATATTTACTGGTGGCACTAGAGTAATTAGCAGCGACTTCGTCCTACATGAAAATTACACACCTGCTACTGTCCAAAATGACGTGGCCATGATCAACTTACCATCTGCCCTCACCATATCAAGTAAGTATTGGGTTTTTATCAAAAAAATGCTTGTTTTATTTTTCTTTGCGTTTTTAAAACCCTTTGTTCTATCTCTTTATAGGTATCCTCGCTCCTATCGCTCTGCCATCTGGTAATCAACTAAATGAAGACTTCGCTGGTGATATAGCCATCGCTTCTGGATACGGCAAAACGTCAGATTGTATGAATACCAATTTTTTTTACTGAATTCGATCGAATTAAGATGTGTATTTCAGTTATTAAGTTTTTTTTTTATAATTTTATAGTTTCATCCGCTAGTGACCATTTACGCTACGTGGACTTGCCTGTGATAAGCAATGCTGAATGCGCTCAGTTCTACGGCTCGTTCGTCCAACCTTCTAACGTGTGCACCAGCGGCGCTGGTAACAAAGGCATCTGCACCGGTGACTCCGGCGGCCCTCTGGCCGTTGTCAGGAACAACAGACCTCTCTTGGTGAGTATCTTTTTAAGCGTTTACACGTTTTCCTTGAGTCATTGTCTGGTTTGTCTAAAGCTCACATATACACAATTCAAAAATGCAAATTTGTCCTGTAAAATTGTCTATTATGTCCATTTTTCCTACCTATAAGAATGAATGATATGTACTACTCGTATACTAAAACTATTAATATTAGAAGATATTAAAGGAGATAAAAGATTAAGTCAGAAGCCCGAAAATCTAACAACTAGTCAAACCAAGGTTTCTGATTACCCGGTTGATTAAGGAAGTCAGATATGAAGTCGCTCCATGTAAAACACGGATATGATTAAATTGGTAGCTGCATGCTGATTAAATCGGTAGCTTACTCAACATATATTTCAGAAAATACTTCTCATATATATGATGAATCAACCTAGTGATAACAAGTGGTGAAGGGCGGGCATTTATGTGGCTGTCTTTTGCAGATTTGACTTACAAAAAGTGCTGATTTTCAGCCTACTTTGAATAAATTACTTTCTTAATGATAAAAGATCGACAGAGCCAAGGATGCATTAAAAAATATCGAGCGCGGGTTTCAATGTTCATTTTTTTCTTACTTTAAGTCATTTATTTAATAATGGGAAATGTTCCAATATGATTTAAAATTATTATGATAATATTTCAATATTCTAAAATATTCTTTAAAACCTGATGGGCATTATCAATTTTCTTATGTATTGTTTATTTTTGTACAGATTGGAATTACATCATTCGGGTCGCTAAGTTGCGAAAGCGGTAATCCGTCTGGATATGCACGAGTCACTCACTTCATCAGCTGGATCAATAGTCGTCTATAAATATATTCTTCAGCTTATTCAGTTCAAGTCTTCAAGTCTACTGGGTATGGCCGGTAGTGAACTTTGATCAAAAATAAATAACGGCAGTTCTATAAAGCAATCAAACTACTAGTTTTTCTTTGTATATAACCCACGTAGGTTTAGTATAAGCATATCTGGAAGCACGGCAATATGTAAGTTATTAAGTTGTGCTTATGTATGTATACCTAAATTTAATCCAGGCTGTCATATGTACCTCTTCATCCTTAGGAGTAGTCAAAACCAATTAAGTCATACTTGGCAACTAGTATATGTGAGACTAGACGCTAGGAAAGTTAAAAAAAAAAAAAAAAAAAAAAACAGAAAAAGATGTGCACTTTATTCATGCCCCACTACTAACTAAGGGCACGACGAAGCTCAGTGCACGTGTCGGTGACGCGGAGTGTGGTGGAATCGACTTACCCAAAACTTTCAAAATTTTCCGATCTATTTTGAACCATATACTTGGGCGATAAAGTTGAAAATCTATTGAGGAAATTTGAAAGATTGTAGTAGCTTGACGTGCTTGATGATATCCCCACTACTGTGACGTGCACTACGACGGGGTCTTGGGAGCGGCAAGAGCGCGGCACTCTAACTGGAGTTGCGACCGCTTTAGCGTGCGCACGCCTATGGTACTGTCCCCCGTGTCGTTTGTTCGTACTCCTGGTTCGCCAATAAATCACATTTGATAATTTTCAACTGTGTTTGACTGCTCGATAACCCATCTACATGTTCGCATGATGTCAGCTAACAGCGCCCACCTTACTCAAGATCCGTCATATACATATATACTACATAACACAAATCTTCGCTGGAAGCTCACAACCTCAAGAATTTCTAATAGAAATTAGCGGGTAGAACATCTCCCAAATGTTTACGAGAAAATTATGGTATGACTAAGTATTAGTTTTGGACTTTCGTACCTGATGTTCTAAACAAAAAAACTCAATTTGCTTCGACTAAAGTTTTACGCGACAAGCCACAGAGATTTCGCATCACCGAAAGAAAGCATAGACAGCTTTATGTCACAGACAAAATATAATAACCATTCCCTACCTCTCAAACCTTAGCGGGAAAAATAAATGAGGTAATTACCCCTCAAAAAAAAAATATCTTCTGTGTAGTGTGCTGGTGTTTTCCTGAAGTTTAAATTAAAGCTGCTAATCATAGGTAAATATCTGGCAAATACACTTTTGTAGGAAATTTATGATAACGATTGCAAAAAAACCCTGGATGTTCAAAAAACAATATCGAATTAATTAAATCTTATCATGATTTCACATTACAAGGAATATGTATTTACTTCCAATATAAATACCATATTTAATTATATATCTAACCATTAGTCTATCAGTTGTGACAACATGAAGTTCTTGGCATTGACTGTATTGTGTCTAGTAACGGTTGTCTGCGCGAGGCATATCACCCTCGAAGATGTTATCGATTTAGAAAAGAACACCCCATATGGGTACATCGGTAGAATCGGAATTCCGTTGGCTGAAAAGATCCGTGAAGCTGAGGAGAAAGCCCAACGTGATCCCAGTAGTAGGATCATTGGGGGCTCTCTAGCTGTTCTCGGACAATTTCCATACCAGGTACAAATGATTCTGTATTAAACCGTAACGAATATTTCCAAACTCTAAGTGCACCTAAAAAGAATATCCTAAACACCTATTCCGCGATCCTAAACCTAAACATCACACTGCACTTTATATAAATAATGAATGTACTGCAGTAATCGTAGAAACAAGTTTTGTTTACCGGAGAATGGACATAATGACAGGAAAGCATGCCTTCTTTATATTTCTAAATATACCAGTAAATAGGTACTGCTAGCGGTTCATCCCGTGGGAACTACTTTGGGCACTCGGATAAAAGTAGCTGATACACGTTATCGCAAAATAGTCAGTCCAAATTGCATTTGCAATTGCAATTCAAGCAAATAAACGAAAAAAACTAACATACAAACAAACGTCCTCTTCAAGCTTTATATTATTGGTTAACCATTAACAATAAGTATAAACTTCCCTAGGTTGGTCTCATAGTTGAAATACCAGGGCGTATGTCCGTGGCCAGTGCTGCTCTGGTATCTCCTACGAGAGTACTTACCGCAGCTCATAACTTACAAGATGCCGTAGCGTTTGTGACAAGGATCAATGTTGTTGTTGGATCTGTCACCTTATTTACTGGTGGCACTAGAGTAATCAGCAACGACTTCGTCCTACATGAAAATTACATACTTGTTCCTGTCAGAAATGACGTAGCTATGATCAACTTGCCATCTGCCCTCACCATATCAAGTAAGTATTGGATTTTTATTAATCAAAAAAATAAAATGTAATTGTTTTTTTTTCTATCTCTTTTCCCATTGTTCGATCTCTTTATAGGTATCCTCGCTCCTATCGCTCTGCCATCTGGTAAGCAACTAAATGAAGACTTCGCTGGTGACATAGCCATCGCTTCTGGATACGGCAAAACGTCAGATTGTATGAATACCAAATTTTTTTACTGAATTCGATCGAATTACTTTGTGTTTATTCAGTTAATAAGTTGTTTTTTTATTATTTTTATAGTTTCATCCGCTAGTGAACATTTACGCTACGTGGACTTGCCTGTGATAAGCAATGCTGAATGCGCTCAGTTCTACGGCCCGTTCGTCCAACCTTCTAACGTGTGCACCAGCGGCGCTGGTAACAAAGGCATCTGCACCGGTGACTCCGGCGGCCCTCTGGCCGTTGTTAGGAACAACAGACCTCTCTTGGTGAGAATCTTTTTAAGAGTCTACACGTTTTCTTTGAGTTATTTTCTGGTTTGTCTAAAGCTCACATGTACACAACTCAAATAATGCAAATGTATGCATTGTATATTTGTCCTCTTTTTCTACATGAAAAGATTAATTAGATAGAAGCACTACATTAAGGACCTGTTTCACCACCTACGAAAAAGTTTCAGTTAGTTTATTTATAATTTCATACAATTTATTCGGTAGGTAGTGGCTATTCGGACATTATGGAACTGGCCCTAAAATTACTAACATTAGAACCTGACGATACCTGAATATTAATTTTCTAATCACTTGTTTTTTATTACAGATTGGAATCGCATCATTTGGAGACAGTTGCGAAAGGGGTCATCCATCTGGATTTGCACGAGTCACTTACTACATGAGCTGGATCAATAGTCGTCTATAAATATATTCTTCAGCTTATTTATGTCCACTACATAAATAAAAAAAATAGCATTACTGTATCTTGGATTACTGTATCTTGCGGTAATAAAATATCTAAATTATAGAAAATCAAGATAGAGGAGCTCGTGGCTAAGTAACAGCCGCACGGGTCGATTGATCACAAGGTTAAACAACGCTTGAAGCGGCTATTCCATGGACTCCAAACCTGTCACTCAAATTACATTAATGCGTCCCAAAAACTTCAAGACAAACGATTTCATATAAAAGGTTGTCATTTGTACCTTTTTGACAGTCGATATGATGAATCAAAATTCATTAAAGTAGTACCCTAAGGTAGCCTAACCTAACAACTGGGATGTGTGAGACCAGATAAATATGCATTTTATTTATGCCCCACTGCTGCTACTACTTTTTTATTATGACAGAACTTCATAACACTTATTATAGGACCTCCATTATATACCTACTACATCCATAGCCATGCCGCATGCCTGGTCAAGCATAGCATCAAGCTACCCGAAACTGTGAGAACTCCCAATCAACTTTGAACCATATGCTTCTGCGATAAAGGAGAATATTTATTAAAGAAATTTGACAGATCGCAGTCGCTTGATGTGCTGGCGTCTGTAGATATTCTGGCAAAAACATTAGTAGGACATTTAAGATAACGATTACAAAAAACCCTGGAACCTTTTAAAAACACTATCAAATATAATTAAATCTTATCTTATTATATTAAGATTTCACATCAGAAGGATTACCTATATATAGACTGTCATATTTAAAAATATATAACCATTAGTCTATCATTCGTGACAACATGAAGTTCTTGGCATTGACTGTGTTGTGTCTAGTAACGGTCGCCTGCGCGAGGCATATCACCCTCGAAGATGTAATCGATTTAGAAGAGAACACCCCCTATGGGTACATCGGTAGAATTGGAATCCCGCTTGCGGAAAAAGTTCGTAAAGCTGAGGAAGAAGCTCACCTTTATTCTGGCAGACTTTCCGGAGGTTCTCTAGCTTTTCTTGGACAATTCCCATATCAGGTAATTAACAAACATATTTTGAACTTTCATTCACTCTCGTCAGCGGTATTTTTGAACTAAACTCAATTATTATCCAATATATGGATTGGGGGATGCGGCGCAAATATCTAAATCTCATGCGAAATTACATGTTTGGGCCGTTTGTGGTTGATATATTAAGATCATGGAGTCCAAGGGCCCACAAACTGTTAAAAAAAAATTATGTGCTTAATTTATATACTAACATAGTTATTAAGTATACACTGTTACTAACAAAAATAAGAAGAATAAGAGTCATGGTTACTTCAATAAATGAAATTTTATTATTATTAATAGAGTTCACACGTGGAGAGACTTTTACCAAAGAATTTGCATAGCCATCCAGTGTGGCAATGCAGGTCTTTTGTGCATGATCCCCACCCCACTGATAGCTATGATTTCTTCGATGCTTAACGTTAATTTCTTTTGTTTATCTCTTGTTATGGTTATTCAAGTTTGTCCATATTGTGTCGTTAATGCATTATTGTTCACCAATACTTATTTCATTTATTTGAATTCGTTATGAAAATAATTTTAAAATTAAAATATATATTTTTTTATTTAGGTTGGTCTTCTCGCCGAGATTGTAGGTAGCAGCTCGCTGTCCAGTGCCGTTCTTCTATCTCCGAGGAGAGTACTCACCGCGGCTCACAACTTAATTAACGGCAATGTAATCGTGACCAGAGTGCATGTCGTGCTTGGCTCTATGAGTGTATTCACCGGTGGGATTAGGATGGTTACAAATGACTTTGTTATTCATGAAAATTGGACACCCTCCATCATCTTAAATGACTTAGCTATGATCAACTTACCGTCGGCCGTCAGTAGTTCGAGTGAGTTTTGGATCATAATCGTAATATTTTAAATAATGAAAAAGAAAAATCTGATGAAGTCTGTAAGCCAGCAGGTCAACCTACCCGAATCTGTCAAATTTTATTACCAATCGAATACTTAATCTGCCGGTATTGTGATAAGCAGGTGGAGGTAGGTTGATGTGCTGGCGTCTGTACTTCTATAACCCGTAGACAAGCCCTTAAGATAGCCCGCTTCGATGCCCCGAAGCATCTACCAAAGCCTAAAAAACTAAATGTTTTTGGCACTTATAATTTTCACTAAGGATTATAACTCATATCATTTTGCAACTTATCACCAGGTATCGTCGCTCCTATCGCTCTGCCTTCTGGTAATCAGCTCAATGAAAACTTTGCTGGTTCTATGGCGGTTGCATCGGGTTTTGGAATGATCCCAAATTGTAAGTGATGTTCTAACATGGACTTATTCAATTTAACTTGCTGACATTTGGAATTCCGACTAAAAATAATATGTATTTTTGATCAAACAGCTGGTTCATCTGGTGACCACAACCTGAGATTCGTGGAAGTGCCTGTGATCACCAATAACGAGTGTGCTCGGGTCTTCTCGAACGTCCAACCTTCTACAATTTGTACTAGCGGCGCTGGTAACAAAGGCATTTGCTCTGGTGACTCCGGTGGTCCTCTTGCTGTTGTTCGAAACAACAGACCACTCCTGGTAAATAACAAATATACACTACTAATCCGTTTATCTGTTTTTAAATATATTTCGATTTTAGAAAAAGAGCAAAATAGTCGAAAATATATTATTAAAGACCATGGGACCTTATTTTTCTGATTGGCTCACTTTTCTTACAGATTGGTATTTCTTCGTTTGGATTAACGTGTGGAGGCAGTAGTCCCTCTGGATTCGCCAGAGTTACTTCTTTCATGAGCTGGATCAACAATCGCCTTTGAAGTGATGAACATAATAAATGATATTAAAAGCTTTATGTAGTATATTATTTACTAGCTGTACCCCGCGGTTCTACCCGCAGCCCCAAGGAACCACTTCCCTCAAATAAAAAGTAACCCTTGTCCTTTCTCTGACTCTAGACTTTTGTCTACCAAATCTTATTTTAATCGGTCCAACCGTTCACACGTCGTGGCGTGACCAAGAGAAATAAGGATTTATCTTTAAGCAAAGCTCCCATTAAAAAAGCAAAAAATAGTGTGACTTTTAAGGTAAAACTGAAATAATTTCTACTACTGCATCAGAAACAGTATGAAAATGTCTGTACAACCTCTTCTCCCATATAACCTTTCATCATCATCATCATCATCATCATCAGCCTATCGCAGTCCACTGCTGGACATAGGCCTCTCCAAGTGCACACACACACATCCTGCTCCTGCCAGCCGTCTTGCGCAAGTCATCACTCCACCGTGCCTGAGGACGTCCTACACTACGTTTGCCGAGGCGTGGTCTCCACTCTAGAACTCTTAATATATAACCATTGCTGGCTCCTATTATTTTATTTTTGTCCTTTCTGCACGTTTAAGACTATTTATTTAAATATACACAATAAAACACCAGTTACTTAAAACACTTGGTACACTCACTGACACACACACTTATGAGAAGCGATTTGAATAATATCGAGCGTACGACACTCGTGGGTTGCGGCTGAAAACCAGCATCGGGTGGCCAGTACTGTTGTACAGTCTCGTCACACTGGACATTATGCTGCGCTGTGACCTTGTTGGCACAATTTTTTTTTTACATTTTTAATATGAAGTAGACACCAAAAATAAGACAGATAAAAAAATAGGCTCATTTTATTTTATCTATTTTTATTATTGTCTTATTTTTGGTGTCTACTTTTATTTTACTAAAAGTAAAATTTGTGGTATTTGTGTTGTTGTGTGTATTGTGCCATTAAAAAATATTTTTCTTTCTTTGTTTCTTTGTATAATATACACCGTGATTTTTTACTCGTCTTACAAAAGCACCCCGGTTCATGTATCAAACTGACTAGTACACGTTCGTAATAAAAAAATATGAATTTACAAGATTTGAACAATAAAAAAAAATATTCATTATTATGACCCAAGACGTAGGTATTGGAAACTCCCTTGTCTTCTGATAAATGGAGAAAGAATGATCTGCTCGAATCGTGCACTGGCTAGGTATACTCTATACTCCGTTTGATACGTTAACATTTTAATAGGGTGTTTATTTCTAATTTATTAATTCTTCAAATTATTATTAATGACATAAAAATAATAATCGCATCTAAATGTTTTTTATGTCGGATGCTTTAGGTGGACCACTTTTGTAAGACGACTAAAAAGTCACGGTGTATAGTTATTCCATTCATTACAAAGATAATAGGACTCTTGAAATTAATTACATCAATTTGCATTAAGAATATCAAAAAGGTATGAATAAAGGTCGCGAGGGTCGATCGACCAAAAGGTTTACCAACGCTAGACGGTAGATCAGTAGATGGGTAACCATCTCGGCATGAAGAGTTCCTGTGTGTTTCGGGGGCTTTTAATAAGGCAGTCTTTACGAGTAGTCCTGACAAGTCTTACCAAGCAATATCGAGCTCTTTGTTTATAGACCTTGGCTAACCCCGCAGGTGCCTTATAGAATCATTACCGATATTAAAAAAAAATACAAAGCTTTGCCATGGTGCACGCATTAAAGGCGCTTTTAACAAGAACATAATATGCACTGGTGACTCCAGTAGCCCTCTTGTCGTTAGGAACTCCTCCCTTAGTAGGTTATACCTTTAAATGATGATGACATTACGCTTCTCTATTCATCCACATATTAAAATAAATAGATCTTTTTTAGGATCACAGCAATTAAGTTACTAAACTGTCTGGTATATCTTGTAGGTAACTATCACTACTTTTGCTCTATTCTTGAAGAAAGTCTAGAGGGAGAATATTTCAAGCGTCTAGCTTACAAACCAATGTAGTCATAACTGTGCATATGAATAAACTTGAGATTAATAAAAACTTTTTTATTTAAAAAGACAAGAAAACGTTAATGTAAACGCGTATTTTACCACCGTCAGTAAAGCTGGATTAGCCGTTTTAATCGAATCAACGATGTTTCTTTCGACTTTTTTTGTGATTCCTAAGTCATCATCATCACAGCCTTTTTATCGTCCCACTGCTGGGCACAGGCCTCCTCTCCCACGGAGAAGGATTGAGCGTTAATCATCACGCTTGGATTCCTTAGTGCTATAATATAATTATTTTCCTCTAAAGTGGTACATTGAATATTCTGTACATATGTATTTCAACCGTCTGCCTGTTACAGCTATCAATGTGGTGTAAACATTAGCAAAAAGTCACATTCGTAATATGGGACCCCCCAAGATATGTACATATATACTTTTTTCTAGTTTTCAGTATTTTTAACAGTGTAACTACCAGAGTTATGTTACTCAGTAGAGACGGACGGACAAAGAAACCTTAGTAATAATGGTTTAAGGATACAGAGCCTTAAAAACAAATACGGGAAATAATTGATATCTTATTTACCTAAAAATAAATTACATTTTAATCCAAGCTATTGATTGACTTAGGTGCAAGTCATCGGGTAAAAGTATTTAAAGATATTATCGTCAATATAATTAATCAATTCATTTTCATTTAACAATAAGCTTAAGTAGTTATCTATAAAAATATATGATGGGAAAACCTTTGCGTATTAAGTTTATCAGCGAATTAAAATACTCACGTTCTGAAATAAGGTGTTATCGTTTGTGTATGTTTATTCTAATGCTAATCTTCAAAACTTTGTTGCCTACATAGTTTTGATCCACGCCAAAAGCTTTACAAAGAAAATCACATATGCGGATTCTAGGTAACATAGAGTACGAGTAGGGATCAGTAAAGTTGATTACAAACAAAGTATGTTTTCAGGATATACAAGGTTTAATACCGTTTTATGGTTAGGTTAGTTATATCAGCGGCGATGCACGGGGTAGTTCAACACCTTACTACCCCGTGCAGGCGGCGAGGCCCGGACAGCCAGGCCAGCACTAGTGTGGGGCTGCGGAAGAATCTGGATTCCCGCAGCCCCGCGCGCACGTGCGAGGAAACAGCGGGGTGGTTTTATCTGGTAAGAGTCCGGCACACCCCTCTTAACCAGGAACAACTATTATATTATTAAAAATATTAATTGTAAGTCTTGAAAATGTGTTGATTATTTCAAATCTAATTAGCTTAATCTATTCATGAGATTGGATACTTCAAATCATTAAATTCTATATGTATCTCAGTATTTAAATTACATGTATATATGTATATGTTCTGGGTAACCAGCAGGCTTGCAGCATGGCGATTCAATATCTATTCTATCGAGAAAAGGCAAAGCTCTTTCTGTCAATGTCAACATGTCTTCTGCCCGAGCCTCGCAAAATTCAACCCACTGCATCTACCTCAGATTAATGAAGGACAAACCAAAAACAGAAATATTTTTTGGAATGCGTTGAGAAATAAGTAATTTATAAACCTTTCAAAACCAGAACATCATAACAGAAAAAGGATGCTCATACAAGCTTGTGACGTCAACGCTATTTGATCACGCATGTGCAAAAGAGATAGCAAGATATCCCCACTCTTACCCCTCACGAATAAAAAAATGTTGATTGCTGCTCCATTTATCAACCAATTTTGACGCTGTTTTCAGAAAAATGTTCCTTGTGCGTGTGTTAATTGGTTTTGTTAAAAAAATTGTACAAAATCAAACACAGTCGAAAACCCAATTAACATTTCAGGACTAAGTTACACATATCTAGCAGGCTCTCCGTCCCATGTTCCCTCGTATATTCCCATACGCGAGCCGCTCGAAAGGTCCGTTTAATAAATGCGGTGGTTTATATCATGATTTACGTTAATTACCTTGCAGGCTTTGCATTAATAACGCTAGAATTTTAAATTAACTGTGTAAAAGTTAAAGATTATTAGTATTGTACTGTCCTACATGTAGGTAGGTACTCGGCATTTCACTGTCACAGTATCACAATTTGATAGAAGGACTCGTAATTGACCACAATAAGCTGTGTCATCCTGAGCCTGATCTTTTCTCTTAATATCAGATTGGCGACTCATCTGGGTATGAAACTGAGTACATACCTATTATCTACACTTTTCACGATTTGTCCATTTAGGATTCTTAAAACAAAGGTACGCATTGCTCTATTATTTGATTCTTAGGCTGCGTTAGACAGGTTCAATCAATGGATTATAATTATGACATATTAACTAACCACTTATTTTCGTTCCTTTTTTCTTGTTTTAAAATATATTACTTAAAGAAGCCGAAAATAGTTGATGTTTATGATGATTTCCAAAATCTAAACTATGATTGGCAGTACCTACACCCCTAATCTGTAATCTAAAGATTCAAATTACCAGTCTCTGTTGATAAAATAAATGATATCACAAAACTAACGATTTAATCTTAAAAATAATCTGAAGTCTGTACTATAAATACATATAGAGCAAGAGCTTGTTAACTTAATAGTTCCTTAATATCGGCAAAATGAAGTTCTTGGCATTGACACTCCTGGCGCTCGCGGCCGTGGCCTCCGCAAGGAACCTCAACCTTGAGGATTCAATTGATCTGGAAGATATTACCGCTTGGGGATACCTTACCAAAGTCGGTATTCCAGAAGCTGAAAGAATCCGCACCGCTGAAGCTGCTGGCTCGGCTAGCAGAATTGTGGGTGGTTCTTCAGCCAGTGTTGGCCAGTTCCCTTACCAGGTACGCTTTGCTTTACTCAGTTAACTTAAATATTCTTAAATTGAGTAATAAATTATTATTAAACTAATTTTGTATTCTTTTCTACAGGCTGGTCTCATCATTGACTTGCCCGGTCGTCAGGCTGTCTGCGGAGGCTCCTTGATCAGTACTTCTCGTGTACTTACCGCTGCTCATTGCTGGTTCGATGGCGAAAACCAGGCCTGGAGATTCACCGTTGTCCTTGGTTCCACCGCCTTGTTCTCCGGCGGTACCAGAATCGCTACTTCCAATGTTGTTATGCACGGAAGCTGGACTCCTAACGTTATCCGCAACGATGTTGCTGTAATCAGACTGGGCACCAACGTAGCCACCTCAAGTAACTATAACTAAATTGAAGTTTATACAGATGGATGGATTTGACGTTCAATCTTTACATTTATTTTCTTCAATGGAAGGACATTTTTGCCACAAGCAACAAAAAATATTGGCATGACTTAGTTTTGCCCCTAAAGTTTAGAATGCTTAAATTGTTTACTGTCTTATTGTCCTATTATAGAGACTTGTACTTATCTAATATTTATATTAAAGCTCATTTAAATATACTTCTGTTTAACAGACACGATTGCCATCATCGCCCTACCCAGTGGTAGCCAGATCAACGAGAACTTTGCCGGTGAAAATGCTGTTGCCTCCGGCTTCGGTCTCACCAGGGACGGTAAGGATCCTCCTTTTCACCTTTTGGAGTCTTCATTAATTTTTTTCGTCATTATAACACTTATTTTTTAACAGGCGGTAATATCGCCAGCAACCAGGCCCTGCGCCACGTTACACTGCCAGTGATCACCAACGCTGTGTGCAGAACTTCATTCCCCCTCCTAATCCAGAACTCTAACATTTGCACAAGCGGTGCCAATGGCAGGAGCACTTGCCAGGGTGACTCCGGTGGTCCTCTCGCCGTCACCAGGAACAACAGGCCACTCTTGGTATGTATTGCGATAGTAAACATCTTTTTTTTTCGCTGTTCCAACCGTTACTACTTATTCAAGTCATTTTGTTTATATTTGCAGTACCTAATCCTTATTATTATTTTTTTTTGTGTTCAGATCGGTATCACCTCCTTTGGATCTGCCCGTGGTTGCCAGGTTGGAGCGCCCGCCGTCTTTGCTAGAGTCACCTCTTACATCAGCTGGATCAACGGCCAACTTTAAAATATGACCGGAACATTTTTCCAAAAAAATATATGTATTTCCAAATGCGTTTAAAATAATATAAAATACGAAATTTTATTGAAACTTTATCTTTAAACTTTTACTATGGAATAAACACAAGTACCTTCTCAAACAAAATAAATGCTTTGTACAAAACCAGTAATTATCAAGATAACTATTCAAATTACAAAAGATTAGCTTGCAATTTTATTGAAATCCCTAGTGTCAAGGTCAAAATATACTGTCGTCACCTACTGTTTCAGCCGTGTGCTTATGATATAAATGAACTGAAACTATTATAAGCAGTTATTATACTATTGTTACAGTCACACTGTACTTATTAAGCTCCAGTAAGGGTCAACTCACACCGAAAGAGCGGCGATGGGCAGCGAAGCGTGGAGTCACGGAGTCCCGCGACTTCTCGAGCATTCCAGCGACTTTTCGAGCAGTCGCGGGAATCCGCGCGCCTCTCTAAGCCCACCCGCGATGAATTCATGGGTCGCTCTCCTAT
This sequence comes from Heliothis peltigera, assembly GCA_958496145.1. NCBI lineage: Eukaryota > Metazoa > Arthropoda > Insecta > Lepidoptera > Noctuidae > Heliothis > Heliothis peltigera. The sequence goes on from OY292333.1 coordinate 6,794,073, forward strand.
GCGCAGTTCAATTTCGTGTTTTTCGTTATTTTTAATGTGTTTATTGCTGTAATGCCTTGATTTGGTATGGTATAGGCAGTCGTACATTTGCACCAAAAAATAAGCTTTTCTTCATCCTCCATCACTTCTGTATTTGTTGCACTGAAAGGAATGAATGCGAATGCTCGCGCGCAAGAGACGCGCGCGGGGAGCGGGCGCGAGGGGCAGGATATTGCCAGCGGCCGCTCGCGACTGCTCGAACATTCTCGGGACTTTCCGTAACTTCTCACGCAGTCGCACGGCTCCATTTATGGAATTCCCCGGAATTTCTACGGCGTCGCGCACGAGTCGCGCGGGCATCCGCGCGAGTTTCTCATACGATAATAAGTATTATGGTAATGATAATAAAGTTAAATTCATATGAAACTGAATATTATAATATAATGTATAAAATTATTCGAAATATTTGGCCAAATAATGTAGTTCAATACATTAAACCACAAACGAGAAGTATTCGGACTAGTCACGGACAAAAACCTTTTTTTGCGTTTAAAAGTAACTACCTATATTTTATATATTTTTTTACTACAATAAGTAGATAAGTACGTGTGGTCTCTTCCTCAGCAGTTGATACCATTAGTTGTTATTTCCTGATATAAAATAATCAGCGCTGCAGTAGTCATACCAAGTGAAACCATGAAGATTCTTCTGTTGAAGTTCGGAAAGCTAAAAAATATATTTTCACAATGAATATTTCACAAACTTTCAATATTTTGACATTACCCATAAACAAGCAACGTAGATTATTTTGATTAATATAATCGACTCTCATTAAAAGTAATTAATTGGTATCAGTCAGAAACCCAATTTTAAAAAAGTATATACATACTTAAGTGACGAATGAGTAGGTATTACTATTAAAACTCATATCTTTTGATAATGAGTTGACACCAAATATATACGTCTACGTAAAAAAAAAATGCCGTGCAAGTATTGGACTCTGGAGTCATAGAAAAAAATGCATGCGCTACTAAAGTGGATTTTACAAGCACTGCCACAATCATCTTACAAAGATGCTGTGTGGCCAATGATATACGTCTATATAAATAAGTTACGTAAAAAAATGTGTCCGTAACCCGTTTTCGACTTTCTTCATCATACGAACCTTAAAAAAGATAAATTTTTGCTCCATGTGATCTATCAATGTTTATGTTGTTTTCACCATTATATTCATTGTGTGTGATTTTATTTGTTGCGTATGAAATATTATTCAATATCAGACATTGGCAGCTACCCTACTGTTTAAATACGTGTAAGTATTCCTATTAAATCCAGATATCGACAATTAACATCGGTGACAAACATAGACTCAGTACAGTGTGCTATAATTATTACATCACTACGTATGCACTTTTACTTACTCGATATCCAATTTCTCTTGGAAGCAGCTACCTACGAGTAGAGAGATACCTCCGACCACATAATATACGTTACCAACCATATTTAGTAGATAAGTGGCAAAATTAGCAATGTATATTGAATCGGACTACATACTAGTAAAATATTCTTATGCCCGGAGCTTCCATCCTGTAAACTATAAATAATAATTTGGCGTGCGTTGAACACCTGAAGCCGGTAAACAAAGTACTCGTGAACGCATTCGTTAGCACTCGGGAAACGTCAAATCGACTTATGGACCGACGCCGCCGAACACCGACGCCAATTAGAATCAGCGTATAACGTGGCGTCATCATTGCCACGTCACACTTTCAGAGCCGCTAAAACGATTCAAAAATTCAAATTTATATTTTTTTAGCGCTAGGCAAACTTGAACTTCAGTTACCTCGAGAAATCGAGTGAGACCAATATGACGTACCTACCTAATCTATGTACTTAATTGTAAATTATACAGAAATCATCAAGCACACTGCATATAATATAGGTAAGTGATTATGCCTTAAGCCGGTACCTAACCCAATTTATGCAATGATTCATGTGATCACAATACGTTTTTAATCAGTGTTCCAAAATATCGACATCGATCACGATTACAAATAAGTAAATTAAAATGCAAATCGCCGAAAAGCGCAGTCTTAGTCCAGCAAGTCTAGTAGTAGAGTCGAGAGCTGTTGTTATGGAATAAATTAGTCATAACACAGCGTAAATTTAATTACCGTGATAATTGCCGCACCGGGATTAATGGCCAACTAATGCTGAGTCTCTCAAAGAAAACCATTGGACTAGACTAAATTGATAACCCGCGTCGCATACTTTTTATTATTAGACGTCATACAGAAACATTAGCGCTCATCTATAGATTTAGTTGGTTGCTTGTTTTCTTTTACATTGTATAGTTTATCTACAAGTAATAGCACCTGTAATAGCATCTGTTTTAACCATTGAGCTACTAGTACTTGTACGTGTACTTTATTGTTTTGGTGGTCAACCTATCGTATTAAGAAATATATAATATGATATAAGTCATTATTATTAAGAAGACTGGCAGTGATTAGCTTACCGATTCACAGATTCCCGATCTTATTATAAAGTGAAAATAACCCAAATTAAACTTTTTCTCTATACATTCCAGTCCTCATAAAGCGAGTACCTATATCGGACTAATTCGTATTTAACAACTTTTGGTTACCTACATACTTATCTAAATGTCCACACTTTTACACAAACATTTTGTCAGTTCATTATGACCAAGTTATTTGTCAAACGTCAAACAGCCAGGGCGCGTCGTGATGTCAGTAAATTGTAGACAACAAGAGGCTTCGCGCCCGCCCATGAACTTGACGCATACACGTTCTACTAGATGCTGGTAGTAACTGCTTGATACTTGTAAATAGAGACGAGTTATTTTACTTAATAAAGTATTATAAAGGATAAAAATATCCAGGATTGCTCCTTGTTATAAGTCATTGAAACCTTTTGGAAAGGTTAAATACTGAATGATGAAGGATGTTTGTGACTTTTCAGGAGCAATGACCCCATGAAAATTTATTATAGGAATCAAATTTACTGTAAGAAAGGCAAATTAATCATATTTAAAAATAAAGAAACCGGTTGATAAACACATCAATGGTGACACTAATAATGACATCACGAACAAATTAAAACGTTTTAATTACGTTAGTATCAGGGATTATTCTTTGATATTATTTAGATTGCAACTAAAGAAACAAGAATTGTGATAAAATTGTGATAATTTCAAAATGAAAGCACCGCAATGAATGGCCAATATATGTAGTGTTACTGTTTCATTTCTCATACATACATATCTTATACTTATATTCTAAAATATAATAAGTAAAATACTTAGGTATATGTAATAATGCTTTCGTATACATACTTTCAACAGATTGTTTAATTTAAATAAAAATAATTAAATTTTACGCACCGTGCTTTTTCGAATAAAGAAATTATACTTACTTGTATCTAAGGCATGTAAAAAGTTATTTCTTAGAATGGTTAAGAAAACAGTAGATATTTTTAATAATATCATGTCATTGAACCCTTAAGGACGAACAGGTCAATAAATTTGAGCGGAGTGTGACTTAAAGTACCAAGACGCGTTAATCGTACTCTACAAAAACGTATCACCGTAAACTCCATAATCCGGCGTGCAAGTTTATTAAATGTCAGTAGCATGCGGCTCCGACTGCCGTTCTGAAGAAAATTGAGATGAAACAATATGGAATTTCAATAAGTGCGACTGAAACAGACGAACTCTAGACTTCCTCTAACATTATTTAATAACGTTACTTTGTTACATTTTCCAAACTAAGTACCTACCTACCTCTATTCCGAGACGTGGATAGATAGATAACTTATTTCGTTAATAAGTTAACTAAATATTTTTTATTCTTGTATGTTTGAAAGTTTCAATAAGATACACCTTTGTTTTACTGTGGGAAACTATCAAATGACCCCTCCCGCGGCTCCCGCTGTGGGTGGAGCTGGGACTGTTAGACTTTTACTGACTAAAACCCACTATGTTAGTTCTGGAGGATTTCTGTGTGCCACTGGAGGCGAAATTTATCATTATCCCCTACAAACTACAACACGTTGAAATGTTGTGTTACGTCAATTTTAGGCACTAAATTAACTTAAACGTGACGTCACAAAGACTCCCGATTTTTAATGCGTTAGATTATGGTATTTGTATTAAGTACGTTTTATAAGGTAAACACCTACTTATGCTATTGTGCTTATCTAAAAGGAAGAGTTCTTCTAATGATTATTTTTAGTCATGTCATCACGCCTATTAAGGCCTATTCATTGTTAACTATAATATGTAGTTTAACGTAAACATCTGCATTATCTATGATTTTTTTTTTTTTTACCTTAAAATAGGTTTTTATTTATATACACATTATTAATAATATTTATATTACAATAATACTTAAACTACTATCTAAAATTAAGTTAAAACAAAAAATATATATATGTATCTAAATTAACAAACTAATATATACATCAGGCATCAAAGTATTCCTCCGCGTCACTGTCATTCGGAAACGTGCCCAGAAGACTGGCTGCATTGCCACGTTGAATGGCAATGCTTAATCTTTGTCCGAAGAACAAGCCAGCCCTCTGGTCACGCGAAGCGTCAATCAGCCTTTTACTGATTTCCTTAAAAAGTAGTCGCGAGCTCGGGCCCCATGATCCGAGTGTTTCGACTCCAAACGGCTCAAAAGTATAGTTACCAACGAGATTACTATATTTGCGCCGTTTGGAGGTCTCTGCAGAAGCAGCGGCCGCACCTGCACAACCTACCGTACTGGGAAGATGTGATGGCGCCAGGGTATCGACACAAGTTGCGTCCCACACCAAAGGCCTACCTAACTTCCAAGGCAACAACGTCATACCGTCCGGTCTCTTCCCATCGTCACGTACCAGGCCATTAGGCTCTAATACGGCTGGTACGCCGGCAGAGGAGAGAGCCCGACGGATAATGTCGTTTATGCTGGCGTGTCGTGAAATCCGGCCAGCACTTCTGCAGCATGACAGACCATGGTGTCCGAGGCCGTCGACGGCTTCACCGCAATGACAGCGATGCGGAGCAACACAGGGAGCGCCTAACCGTAGACATGTAGCGATGCGAAATGTGGTGTCATCCAACATAGTGCCTATGCTGGATGAAGGGATCGCTTGTAACCAAAGACCCGACTCCCATTCTCCCACCGCCAACAAACGGGCTCGCTCAGCAGCATTACTTGACGTATTTAACAGGTTATTCCGTATAATGCTGCAGAGCGGCCCGTCCCATTGTCTCTGAGAGCAGGGGTCGCCGGGTACATCCGTATTGGGACTGGCCATTTTCCAAGCATTCACCGCATCGGTCAAACACGGTACTTCAACATTGCCCAGTGAAGCGTTAGACAAAATTCTCCTGGTCAATATATCGGTACTGTGAACCGAGGAGAGGAATGCCGGTAAACTGATACTTGAAATTTTGCGAACGCCGAGACCTCCCAGGCGTATTGGGAGTGCAGCTTGCTGCCAGGCTCGGTCGTCCAAGGCCACATTGAGGATGGAGGTGAGAGTGCTTCTGATTATTTTGTCTACTTTGTCCAAAAGATGTGGATGCTTCCATATATGAGAGGACCGAAGACTATAAGTAAATTTTGGACCAAAACAACAGTACCGAATCAAAGTGAAAGCTGAATGTAAACTGATTTTAAATAATCTTTCTGAAATATCGTTAAAATTTTGAATTTTCTCGTCTATAAAACTAGAGAATGACTCATCGAAGATAGGTGACCCAAGGAGGCGAAGAGAACTTCTTTCCAATATTGTTATGTTTGGGGCTATGGATTTGAATTTTGATAAAATATTTTGGGTGTTATTGTTGTCGGTAATGAAAATCTCACATTTAGATAAATTTAGTTCGAGGCCTATAGATTTAAAATTTTGTATTAGGGTTTTCAGGTCATCTAATACTGTAACTGCATCACCTCCTAGGATACCATCATCGAGGTACCACACGTTAAATTTAGAATTTAGCTGTCTAATAATTGGATTGATCGCTAAACTGAAAATGACAGGCCCCAGGGGATCACCTTGTTGACATCCAACGGCCGAATCTAAAAAGTAGTCTTTATATAATAATTTGGTGGGATGTCTGTAACACTGCCAGAGGAAGTTGTAAATGTCGGGAATTTCGTTTTTAACTTCTGACAACAAGATGTCCCTGTTTACGGAGTTAAAAGCGTTCCTGATGTCAACCTTTAGAATGACCTCACCTTCTTTACTATTGGCATAAGTAGAAAGCGCGTGTACCGCAGCCTCACAGCCCCCTTTGGAACCAAAACCGAGTTGTAGGGGCTGGAGTTTGCTGACCAAGGTTTCTTTGTAGTAGGCACAGCAAACTTTGGCTGCGATACGGCGATATGTGCATCCCACGGCAATGGGACGGATGCCGCCATCTTTTTTGTGAAGAGCGCACAAATTTGCGCCATATAAAATATCAATGACGGCTCCGTTCACATTGCCGGAGAGCATCAGGTTAATGAGAGCTGTCAACTCCTTGAGAAGAGACTCACCAGCTTCCCCAGCGCTTGGGCACGTCAGGTCTTTAATGTGCTGCGGTGTCAAGCCGTCAAGGCCGCCAGCGGAGCCGCTCCTGAAGGAGCCGACAGCCGAGCATAATTGATTAGCTGTAATTTTTAAAAACTGTGAGTCTGGAGCAGGAGGTTCGGGGAAGGTGAGGCCATCCGCTGCAGCCGGATGTTTACTCTCCAGAGCTGTAAAAGTTTCTGGAGAGTATGGCGCGACCACATCGCTGCTAAACAGGATCCTAGCAGCACCCCTTATATCACCTTCCCCTAATTTAGATTCTACATGATGCAAAAGCCCTTTGTGGGATAGCTGAGTAGGAAGTTTTGGGTCAAAAGAGATATTGGAACTATTACAGTTTTCTTTTATTTGAGTTGTAAGTGTTTTTTTTTGAAGACAAATTTTTTTGGACATGTAGAATCTTATAGGGGAAGGTGAGTAACTGCTCCCAAGCACGCTCAGAGTTCTCTCGGACGACGAGGGAGACACATCGTGTCAAACTTGCTGCTACAGTCGGCCTCGCGCCTCGAGGAACTCTCTTTAAAATCGGGACGGAATTTATATTATCTATGATTATGTTGTTTATCAGAATCGATTGATTACGGTGGACTGATTTTGATAATCTAGCTTGGTTTTTTCGCAGTAGGTACCTATGACTCCTCAGAATTTCAATCAGAGGCTAGTAGGTATACCTACACACAAAGTAAATATGGAATTCAGAAGTAGCCAGTTCATTGCCTACCAATGTTTTATCAATGACGTACCAAACTTCATAAAAATGACTTCATTCTAATATAGAGGTAGGACCCTTAAGTACCTACGTTCTCCTTCTCCTTAACAGCTATTGATTGCTCATTGATTGGCACCTATTATGAAAATCAATAATCATAAAAATCTTAGACATCAAAATCAATACGATTTCTGACAACCTCGCATGCAACAAAGAGTTACATTTCATTTTCATTCAGGTATTATTTTTATTTCATTTATTTCATTAGGGTATTTGACTCTTTGTTTAATTATTCATATCAAAAGTAACATTTTACAAAACCAAAAGACAAAAATAATTTTTGGAATCCGTTAAGAAATAACTAATTTATCTATAAACCTTTCAGAAGTTAAACAGTTAAATAACAGAAAAAGGATGAATTAGGATATATTTCAGAAATAAGTTATAATAAGGTACCTAATCTGCTAAATATATTTTTATAATAATTACGGTATTCATTAATAATTGGAGGAAATTTCATAAGGGTTCATTTTGATGGGTTTGCGCAAATTATAATCACTGATTGTAATGTTTAACTTTATTAATAATGTGAAAACTTATACAAAGCGCGCCCGGTCACTATGATGTCACAGAATATATATATTGACAAACATGCAAAAGGAAACTAGACTATGGTAGTACCAGTGTTGCAAGGCGCAAAGTTCAATTAAATTTAATAACATTTAACACTCTTCCTGAATTTAAGCCTTACAGCAATAAGCAAACATTTGAGTAATTATTACACTTATAATTTATCTGAATTATGAAGTGAGTGATTTATATGAATACATGCCAAGTTTAGTTCTCAAAAATTTAAATTTATCTTTTGACAAAGCCTTTGTGAAAATATCTGCAAACTGATTGTCACTACTTACATACTTCAATACAATAATCTTTTGGTGATATTTTTCTTTAATAAAATGATACTTTATCTCAATATGTTTACATCTTTTATGAAAATTGACATTTTTGATGACGCTTATAGCACTTTGGTTATCTAAGTGAATGCACATGAAGTCCTGTTTGTACTGGTCAATATCACTCAAAAATTGCTTGATCCACATTGTCTCTTTAGTAGCAGCACAGGCTGCCATGAATTCCGCCTCTGTTGTGGATAAAGCAACTGTTTGCTGTCGTTGACTGGACCATGTTACAGCTGCTCCATTTTTGAGAAACACATATCCAGTGATTGATCGACGAGTATCCAAATCATTAGCATAATCAGAATCACTGTAACCAGTGACATCTGCTGATTGTGGGCTCTGTGAGTAACATAGTCCATAATCCTTTGTTTCTTTTAAATATTTGAATATCTTCTTAACCGCATTCCAATGAGATTGGTTGTAACAATTGAGAAAACGACTCACCAGACTGACGGCATACATGATATCGGGTCGACTCACAATGGCCAGGTGCATCAAGGAGCCTACTGCTTCTCGGTAGGGTATGTCTCTATCAGCCTCTCTTTCTTTATACAACTTCATGTGAAGATCTACAGGAATGCTGTTGGGATTGGCATCAATCATATTAAATTTGATTAGCAGTCGTTCTATGTATTTAGTCTGATGTATAAATATGCACTTATTGAGTTGTTCTATTTGCATACCCACAAAGTTTCTAGGTTTACTTATTATTTTCATTTCAAATATGGATTTCAAATCTTCAGTTATTTCTTTTATTGCTGAGTCATCTGATGTGAATAACAGTCCATCATCTACATATAAACATAAGTAGCATTTCTTTTTATTAACAAGACCAATATACACACATTGGTCAGCTTTACTGTTGACAAAACCAAACTTTTTGAGTACAGAGTCAAATTTACTGTTCCAGCACCTCGGAGCTTGTTTCAATCCATATAGAGATTTATTCAATTTACAGACCATATTTTCTTCATGAGTCAGTCCCTCAGGTGGTGTCATAAATATGGTCTCTTCGAGTTCACCATACAGGAATGCTGTTTTGACATCTAGCTGAATGATCTTTAGATTATCTTGTATGGCTACTGAAAGTAACAAGCGTATTGAATCGTATCTAACAGTTGGTGCAAAAGTTTCATCGTAATCAATACCCTTCGTTTGTGCAAATCCTTTTGCACACAGACGTGATTTATACCTTAGTCCTGTTGGTTCCTCCTTTATTCGGAATACCCATTTACATTGTATCACTTTAGCGTTTACAGGTTTTTCAACTAATGACCAGGTATTGTTTTTCTTGTGAGCGTCTAACTCCTCACTAATAGATTTCTTCCATTTCTCTTGATCAATTGAGTTTATTGCTTCTTTATAAGTAATTGGAACATTTAGAGAGTTGTCTTGTTGACACATGTAACTATTTTCTTCTAATTCATCTTGGTTTACTTTTACAACTCTATTTTTCCGGGGTCTCAATGTCATATGGTTAACTGGAGGAGAATCAAGGCTAGTGTCCGGTTCATACTCACTGACTGAAGATTCTTCATTGCATACTGTATCATAAGAACTGGTGCTGGTGTCTTTATCTTCAGTTTCAGAGTCATTTTCTGTACTATTATTATTACTTGTGGAACTCTTTTCTGACAAATTTAACAGAACATAATTTCTTTTGACAGTAGATTCTAGAAATGTGGCGTCTCTGCTTTTAACTACTTTTCTTGTATTAGGTATCATGAATCTATAGCCTTTGGTGTGATCACAATAGCCAATGAAAATCATTTTCTGAGCTTTAGGATCCCATTTTCTGCGTTTCTCATGAGGTAAATGTACCAGCGCTTCACAACCAAAGACACGCATGTGATTCACATTTGGCTTTTCTCTGGACCACATTTCTTCAGGTGTCTTGTATGATAGGGACTTGGTTGGCGAACGATTTATTACATAGGCAGCAGTGTGTACTGCATCGGCCCAAAACTGTTTTGGCAGATTGGCATTAAGTAGCATACATTTGGCTCTTTCAATAAGGCTTCTGTTCATACGTTCCGCAGTGCCATTCTGTTCAGGAGAATATGGCGTGGTCGTTTGATGTATGATACCCTCAGCTTTTAAATATTCGGAGAAGTTCCTGTTGACATATTCGGAGCCATTGTCAGTTCGTAGCATTTTGATATGAGCATCAAGTTGATTCTCTACTTCACGTTTAAATTCTTTAAATTTTTCTAATGCATCAGACTTGTTCCGGAGAAAATATACATAAATTTTCTTTGAAAAGTCATCTAGAAATGTGATAAAATATTTGGCACGTCCTAATGTTTGTGTTTCCATAGGGCCACATATATCTGAATGAACTAAATGAAGCAGACCCTTTGCTTTGTTCCCTTCACTTTTAAATGGTAGTCTTGTCTGCTTACCTTCTTTACAAGTGACACATGTCAGATTTTCCATCTTTGCTGAAAAATTTACATGCTCAGTGTTCTCAGGCAATTTCTTTAAACTATTGAAATTGAGATGTCCCATTCGTTGGTGCCACAGGAAGATATCTTGATTTTCAATATCAGACATGCATGCATAGCCTCCTCCAGGCATATTAAGCCGGTACATGTTATTGATAATACTAGCTGTTGCTATTATCTGATTTTTGTTGTTCATAATAGTACAGCCGTTCCTGTCAAATCTTACTTGGCCTCCACTGCGAATAATCTGACTAACTGAGAGCAAGTTAGTCGCAAGTTCTGGAACATATAACACATTTGTGAACAGTACCTTGTTTTCATGCCCATTTCCATTGTAAGTATTTAAGCTCACTTGCCCTGAGCATTGCACTGATAATACCTTATTATCTGCTACTCTTATATTCTTGATATCAGTAGCAGTTTCATTCTGAAGCAAACTTTTGTCTTTAACCATGTGTGATGATGCACCTGAATCCACATACCATGCTTCACACTGCGCAGTTGTAGCTAGGAACACAGCAGCATATGAAGAAGATGATTTTTGTTGCATGTCTTTTGGTTTTGATTTACATTCTGTTCTTTTGTGTCCATACTTGTTGCAACTGTAGCACCGTGGCCCTTTAAATTGCTTCTTACCATTCTTCTGAGATTTGTTGTTGACTGTAAATGCTTTTGGTTCATGGTCCAATTGTCTGACATCTTGTAATAGTTTTGCTTTAACTGAATCTGAGGTAATTTTCATGCCCGAGCTCTCTATGGCAATTATCATGGGTTGGTAGGTATCTGGCAGACCTGAGAGTAGTAGTGTGCCAAGCCACTCGTCGTCAACCTTAAAACCAATGTTTCTGAGCTTATGAGCGGTGCTCATAATTTTGCTTACATACTCCTCTATATTTTGACATCCCGTTAGCGACGTATTGCACAGGTCACGCAGCAGACCAACGCGGCGTGTCAGCCCAGAGTCATCGAATGTTGATGACAGCCTGTTCCATACTTCTTTGGCGGTTTTAGCTTCTTGAATGTGCACATAATTACATGGATCAACTGAAAGTATGATTTTTGTTTTTGCTTTGGTATCTCTTTTCGGATCCACTGCTGAGTCAGATTCTATGCAGTCCCACAACTCCTCATGTTGTAGGTATGTTTGCATTGCAAATCGCCAAGTTACATAATTTTCACGACCAGATAGCTTTTCAATTAATGTCAGTTGATTGTTTGTCGCCATCGTTGAAGAATTCACTCAGTATAGATTGAAATACTTTACAAAGTTCTGAACAAAAAATACCACGTTGTTGATTTGAGGTTATGTACACTTGTAATGTTCTTTATCACTGTTATTACTATGAATTTTGTATTGTTCGATTATCTGAGCTTTCTGAGCACATAACCTGATGGGTTTGCGCAAATTATAATCACTGATTGTAATGTTTAACTTTATTAATAATGTGAAAACTTATACAAAGCGCGCCCGGTCACTATGATGTCACAGAATATATATATTGACAAACATGCAAAAGGAAACTAGACTATGGTAGTACCAGTGTTGCAAGGCGCAAAGTTCAATTAAATTTAATAACATTTAACACATTTCTATTAAAATTTTAATACCTGTCAATTCATTAATCTGAGGGAGACATATTTAATTCTAGATACCTGCCTTGCAACCGCAATTGGTTTATTTTAGGATTCGCCTAGTTTCAGACTGAAAACCTGCATCAAAATCCATTGCATAGTTTTAAACACTTAACAAAGAATTTTAAAGGACTAATTTATTCTTACATAAAAAAAAATATTTTAAAGATTCAGCATACATAGAGATAGACAGACAGCACTGGCGACTTTGTTTTATATAATCAATTAATTTTATCATACTAGGTATGTAGTGACTTTTTATTTTAAGAAATATTTTTTATTAATTTAACATTTTGTTTATACAATCTTCTTTCTCTTTCATTTGAATGTTCAAAAAAAGAGATGAAGTGCGTCCACGTAAGCTAAAGAATGCTATTCTGTCTCCATGGACCGCTAGCAATGGCGTCGTTTCAAAGCACCAGTCATTTTGACATTGACAGATCAGAAACAAGCTTATTATATTTTCTGGAAACTTATTTGCGTTTTTCTAGAAAATGAACGACAACGAAGATGAGCTGACCACATTTTGTGATTCGGCGGTAATTATATTTTCTAAAGAAACCATAAAATCCATGAAAAGCAATGAAATTTTTTACAAGTTATTGTGGTATTTTTTAGGCATCTCTTGTCGAAGGATGTCGCCTGCCAGTGCGAATGCAAGGAGGAGATGACTGGCCACTAGCTGAAATTATTAGCATAAAAGAAATACGTGGACAAAGAGGATATTATGTGCACTATGTGGACTGTAAGTATGATAAATAACAACAAATTGAGAAGCTGGAGCGGACCTTGTTTGTTAATATTCACTAAATTGCTTAAACATGTTACTGTTTTGAAACTTCCTCAGTCAAAAACTTAAAAGTTTTATACAAGCAAGCGATTAAATGCAATTTATCTCACCTTTGAAACTTTAAAACGATGAAATTAACTCTTATAGTTCACCGAACAACAACTATTGAAATTGAGACGAACTTCTTTCTTTTTGAATTACTTCTAAGGCATGCCTGAGTAGAACTTCAACTATAAAGATCCTGATGATGATGATGGCATCCAGGCCGATTGTCGGCTACGGTGGCCGTTCTCATTTATGGAGATCAGCCAGCTGCGCAGGATATATTATAGTGCACAAGCATTCGCGCAGATACAGGTGCACTCTCTATTCCCTCACTCTCATAGTCCGATGGGACGGCAATCCGACACGACCGGAGAGAGATCAGGCGCAGGACCGACATTTACGTGCTCTCCGATGCACGGGCGAATTAATCGCTTTGTGGGTTTTGAGAAACTTTCATAAAGCAGCCGATAAAGATCCTAGAATATGGGGAACAGGACAGATATCTTTCAAATATTACCTAAATTGCTACTAAATGTATTTTGGTTTTTGAAAGATGTGTGGAAACTAAAATTATAGGAATATAAAATACTTGTAGGAAAAAAAAGGACTTGTTATGTTATATAACTATCCAATTATGTATATTGAGTTGTGTAGAAGTCAAAATATTTTAATATGTTGTTTTTGTTTTGTATGATGGTTAGAATATTATTGGATCAGACTTTAACAGCTGGGCGCACCAACATTAGATGTCTTTTGTATTATTTTGTGGTTTATGTATTATATACATTCCTTTTAAGAACTCACAGGATATCCATTTAAACCAACCGAAATAAAGAGTACCTTATTATTGTGTGTATTAACCATATTACTGCCAAGTTTTATCAATCTGTTTGGCCATTTGTGTAGAAGTAGCAAACATACATAGTATACCTACGCGCATACACACTCATGAATATCACCTTTATAGTGTTATTCAAATTTTACTAATAACACATGACTTACTCTTTCTATATCAGTATTATATTTCTGTAACCAGTCAATAAGCGTCTGGACGAGTGGGTGGGAGAGTCATGGCTGGACACGAGAAAGGTACAGTTTCCGAGAAGAGATGGGATTTCAACGGGAGGAACGACCACACCGAAGAAGACACATATCGGATCAGGAGGTGGCGTCATGCCTAATTTTATTAGTATGTGTTTTTGATGTTTTAGAAGTTGAATGTTCACGATTTCAATCACTGTCATTAAATTCGAAATGTTTCAACAGGTTATTTTAAAACAACTCCATAATAAGATTTTCAACAATTGCCATGATATAACTAAACAATTTTAAGTATCATTCATTATGAAACTAATTAGTAATCTGTTGAAGCATAGAAAATCATCTTGATGTGATCACTTTTGTTTCGTCATTTCTTGGATTTTTCTTTTCAGAAATATTTTTAGGTTCATGGGCAAGTTATGTCTTTGATACTTAGACACTTTCATTTATGTTAAGATTATTCAATTGATAAAACTATTTATGTCTAATGTTCATCAATTTTAACAAAGCATTTACTAGCCTTTTGACTGCAATTGGCTTACCGAGTTTCAAAATTATTTTAGTTATGATGGTAGATTGTTCTACTGCTCTTCTGTTCTTTATAATATTAAACTTCATGCATGTTTATTGATTGTACTCGTAGATAACTTATTTAATTAGTTTAGAATATTCTAAATTTTATTAATGTTTCCATTAACGCAGAAATTTTTGTGATAACTAACCTTATTTCATCAACACAATTTACCATCGTGATAACATGTACTAAAACTCATAATCATTATAATTGGCCATTAAAATTATAACATTTTGTCTGCAGATGATACTGTCTGCAATGAAAGTCAGAAGTCTAGTACGATTCCGAGTAGACCCACTATTGTGAATCAACAAGTTCTACCAAGTCAGCCACCCCAACCTAAAGTTCATGAGAAAGCCCACTTTAATGCACTCAATGGTTCCACACCAAAAAATTCACTTGGTACGTTGAAACTTATGATTCAATTGTTTGTGTGCTTCGCATTACAGTTATTTAGTTGAATGCAAATATTTGCCATAGATTATGTGTTTAGAAATAGAAAATAATTTGTTTGTGTTTCCACTTGTTCTTACATTGTCTTTAAAAATATAGACTTATGTGTGTGGAAAATAGCGTTTAGATGCATATTTTTGTTGATGACATGCCAAGCGCTTAGATTGATTAGCTGAATCAAGCAAAATGTTATGTCCCAAGTGTGAGTTTATGAAGCAAAGCATGCTTATAGTAATTGTGTATCTGATTATGTTCCAAATACAATTCAAACAGGTTACCTCAAACCTCTTAACGTCAACGTTCAGGACTTGCGATCAGGCAAGGGTGGTGTGGATAAAGGCAGAGGCGTGACCACAGGTATGTCTATTAATTAACACTTGACTGTATCATATATGAATATGATACATACTGATTATTTGTGTGTGTGTGTGTGTATCAACCACTGTGCATGACGATGTATGATGTAGGTAACCAGAACGCAATTTTAGAAATCAGTCTAATATGAGTCGTAATGATTTTAAAATAAGGATTTGAATTGTTTGCGCCGTAACACATCTTATGTGGTGCTGGTTTTGAAGTTTCCCTGCAGTAGCAACTGTTTAGCGTAAGTATTTCTGATCAATATCATTTCCAGAGCTATTATTTACAGCGCAGAAGCGTTATACCTTTATATTACTATGGTCATAATACATATTCTTACGTGTGTTCCAACCGCTACAAATATATGTGCACATCTCATTTTTATATAACCTTGATATAAGGTGTTGTTGCCGGCGAACCCCGTCAACTGGTGTCGCGGCCCGCAAGCCCTACGCTCGGCAATGACTCGTCATCTCTCGTCAACGGAGGCGCGGTGCTGGCTGCCGCCTTGCAGAAGAAAATGAATAGGAAACGGAAAGCACCTTCTATAGACAATGAAGTATGTTTTTCTAGAATTTAAGGGTGTGGAAAATAAGGATACACATTAAATAAAGTTAACCAGAAAAACCTTTCTAAATTTAATTAATATAAATGCAATGCAGTCAAGAAACAAAGTTCGCTAATAGATTAGCATAAGTACGGGGGTGCAGTTTTCTAATAGGTACACGCATTCATGCAGTTTCACAAAAGATAAAGAAGAATACTCCGTTAAATCCAAAAAACTTTGCAATTGTGCTGGCTAATAGTGTCACCACAATTATCACTGCTAGAGTCACCACAAGTGATTTATCGTCAAAAATAACGTAGGCTGTCGTTCCATTTAAAATACTGGTAGAACTCGGGTCCGGTTATACTGGAATTCCCATCAAAATTGCAAGAAGGTTCTGCAGTTGGCCATCGCAAAAAAATTTAAATATATTTTCATATTCAAGCGTTATTTATTACAGGAACACAAGCAAAAAAATTCTAAAACGTTTCAGGCGGAAGCTATTCCGTCTCTTGAAACGGAAGGCAGTGAGACGAATGTCAGTGGTACGGCGACTCCTACGACGAGGCCGCGACAGTCGGGCAGCATGGTCGCACACGGCCATGATGACCTGGTCACTAGAATGAAGAATATTGAAATGATTGAACTGGGAAGGAATAGGATACGACCGTGGTATTTTGCCCCTTATCCACAGGTTGGTTTGTGATATATTTTAAAGGCATGCTTCAAGTTTAAATTTAATTTTGTTCTCTTTGCATTTATTTCTTTGTTTCGCGTTTCTCGTGCAAAAGCAAAAGCTGAATAATATTTTATGACCACAAACAAAAACTCAAGATACTGAGCCATAGGTCAATGGCTCAGTATTATCTACTATGTTGATATTGATCTAGACTAGAAATCCCGAAGTATTTTTGCCCCATCCAATGTCTAAGCAAAGGTCTCTAACTTTTAAACAGAAATAATGAAAAATATTTTTAACATTTTCAGGAAATGGTCAATCTACCGTGTATTTACATTTGTGAATTCTGTTTGAAGTACAGAAAAAGTAAAAAGTGCCTCGAAAGACATTTGGTAAGGAGATAACCATTCAAATTCATATTTTTTAAATTTCATTTAATTAAGATATTAACTACTTCGTTGGTCGCATGACAGCAATAGGAGCAAGGGGTCCAAAAAAAATTCTAGGCTTTAGAAACTTTCACAGTACAGTTCGGAGTCTGTTTGTTGGTGGTTTTAGACTCTTTGACGACACGTAAAGTCCCGAATAATACTCAGTAAGCAGTTATTGTTACAAGTCTACGTCCGAGGCGATCAGGTGGACATGAAAAAACGGATACTAATGCTGATTAAACCTGCAGCTCACTCGATAAGAAGAATTGATACATTCATTGTTTATTTATATTTGAATTCCAGATCAAATGCAAACTAAAACACCCGCCTGGTAATGAAATATACAGAAAAGGAAGCATATCGTTCTTTGAGATAGACGGACGGAAAAACAAATGTTACGCACAAAATCTGTGCCTACTGGCCAAACTGTTCTTAGACCACAAAACTTTGTACTACGATACCGACCCGTTTTTGTTTTATGTTATGACCGAATTTGATGCCAGAGGTTCGTGATGATTTTATATCATAATATTCCTCACACATTCACACATCGTCATCTAGTCCCAAACTAAGCAGAGCTTGTACTATGGGTACTAGACAACTGATAAACATACTTATATACTATATTCTTTTTTAAGTATTGAATCCTTTTATTTTTAGAGATATTTTTGTTAAACAATAAAATCAACAAAATTGGATAAGGTTGTCTCTAAATGAAATAAACATACAACGTAACTTCTATTACTTCAAAATTAATGTCGATAAAATAAGTGGAAATGGTTTCTGCATATTTTTCGTCATCCACTGTTCCAGGATTTCACATAGTAGGATACTTTTCGAAAGAAAAAGAGAGTACGGAAGACTACAACGTAGCATGCATACTGACACTACCTCCATACCAAAGAAAAGGATATGGAAAACTTCTTATAGAATTTAGTAAGTATAGCCATATTCTGTTGCATTGGCTAAAATGCATTACATAATATTTTCGCATTAATATGTTACCCTTGACAGTTCATAATTGATGGTTATAGTGATGTAATCAACCGATATTTACTCGATTGTTTTATAATATCGACCTCTACACCGATTTTTGTCGATGCAGTAGCGCTAGTTTCTACTTTTTTCTCATTTCTAAATTCATAATTATTTTATTTATTAAATAATCCTATATAACATAGTATATTTAGTATTTCAACTTACTTTTGTTATTTCGGTTACGAGTTGAGGTACCTACGATTACATTTTTGTTCTTCGTAGTAGACAAAGTGCCTTCAGAGTCTGAATTTTTTTTTTTTTCTAGAGTTTAATTTTTTTTTTTTGTAATATTCCAGGTTACGAATTATCAAAGTTTGAAGGAAAAACAGGGTCACCAGAAAAACCCCTATCGGACCTCGGACTGTTGTCGTACAGGAGTTACTGGGCGCAGACCATACTCGATATACTTACGCATATCAAGCCCATTGGTGACAATGAGAAACCTATTATTACAATCAAGTAAGTAAAGTATCCAGTAATTTAAAGGTCTCACTAGTGTTTATTTATGTTAAATATTTTTAAATTGTGGGTTGGAACGTTGGATTTATGAAATCATTTTGTTTGTTTCGTTATAAGAGGCGATGGATTTGATATAGTAGACAGGTAATACCAGTGGGCGCGGCGATAATGCCCAGATAAAATGTCGTTATACCGTTATTACCATCGTTGGTTTTAAATTTTGCATTTTTGACGCATTGTATGTTTTGAACATATTTTGTTATCAGAATGTCTATTGTGATGAAATCTCTTAGTGCAAGTACGATTTTTTGATTTACGATTCTCTATAAAAAATCGCTTTTAAACACATCTTGTAAATATAAACATACAGTCTTTTTATTCTGACTCTCCCATAGTGGGCCTGCTGGAAGAGATTTCTTAAGAAATAAGCTGTGCCTTTGTACTTGATTGTTCTATTTTACTTCTTGTCTTATTAACTGTGTACATAAACTATGAAATAAATAAATAAATCGTCTGTTCCAGCGAAATCTGCGAGCTCACCAGCATAAAGAAAGAAGACGTGATCAGCACACTGCAGAACCTGAACTTGATCAACTACTACAAAGGCCAGTATATCATATCGGTGAATGAGGTAAACTATCACGTAAATACACAGTGTCGTAAGAACCAAAAATTTTCTTCCTGAATTTGATATTTTTTTACTGATGACAGGAAACCTTGCAGCAACATGAAAAGGCTATGGAAAAGAGGAACTTGCGAATCGACCCAAAGTGCCTGCACTGGACGCCCAAAGATTGGTCGAAACGCGCGAAATGGTAACAGTATTTTTTTCTCTGAACTACAAATCCACGCAGTGTATCTTTATAATACAGTAGTAGTGGAGTACATACTCCATATAGTAGTTCAGTATTTAATATCGATGAAATTTGAACTACCGACCGTGAAGAAAATAAAAAAAAAATTAATAGTCATAAAACCATTATTTTTCCATAGTTCAGTTTGTCGGTCTTACAGCTCACGTCAAATCACCATGCACTCCCAAAGTGCCTGCGCAACACTATAAATGTATGAATACTGCGCGTGCGCCATACATCAAATGGCCAACTTCAAAAAAGTAATTTGACATGAGCTGTATATTCTTGAGTCAGATATTGACGACTTTATGGTATTAAAACACAGATATAGACCCACCGAGTAATCTGTTCGGATCAGGGCTAGGGTTTAGCTATAAATTGGGATGCGGACAAGGTCATAAATAAAATACTTTATCATATTCATTTTGTAAAGCATCTTAAAATAATGTCAGTTTAATTTATCGTTTTGAATCGAAAACTGTTTTTATTTTTTTATTGATAATTTAATCGAAATAAGTATACGGAATGATGTGAAAAATCTGTGACGTCATAATTATGTGGTGTTTTCATACAAATTGCATAGAGAGTAACCGTTTTTGACAGTTCTAAAAAAGTATTGAATTTGACTAGTTGTCCGCATCCCTATTGATGTTGCCACTTTAAGACCGACCATTGTGTTCAGTGTCTTGGTTAGTGTATCCATCCAAATTTCTGTTACTTTTTGTGGCAAACTTTTAAATTTATTAATAAAAGATCCCTTTGAAGATGGATTGATTGAATTCTCCAATATTCGTGTTAAGAAACAAATCTGTAAAAGTATTCGTTCCTATCCTGGCCACCTGCACAGCTGGCTCGGTAGGTCTGTACACTATATTATTATAATCACTCTATATCATGTCATCATTAATAAATAACATTCAGATTTGAAAGAAGAACTTTCACTGCCATTCACCACCATTTTGATGTGAAGTGAAACTGAATATATTTTCTTTTGTCACCAGCGTTTGAAGGCATAGAGTAACGAAGACGCGAGCTATCTAACTCTGGCTTCCGAAACGTACGCAGTTTGTTAATTTTGTATCTAACATTTATTATGTTACTCGCATTTATTCATTTTAGTCTGTCATCAGCTAACAGGCTTGGGAGTAGTTCATCATTAATCGTACCTAATCATCAATCATCATCCATTTATAGATTATTCGTCATGTTAGAAATAATTTTGCATGTTACATTTATACTTAGAGCTTAAGTTAAGGTGGGTGTCATGACGAGATTCGAGATACTGAAATTAGTATAATAGTTTTTTTTTACTCAATCAAAAAATTACTTGAGTAAAAATCACGTTTGGTATCTGATGCTATATCAGATGAGAAACTATATGGAATAAAAAAACTTTATTCTTCAATTTCCCGCGCCTTGTCGTGGCATCCACCATAAAGAAACATTATGACAGCATTTACAATCGGAAATCTATTTTTAACCGACTTCCAAAAAAAGGAGGAGGTTCTCAATTCGGCCGGTATGTTTTTTTTTTTTTTTTTTTTTTTTATGTATGTACACCGATTACTCCGAGGTTTCTAGTCCGATTTGTGTAATTCTTTTTTTGTTCGATGCAGTATACTTGCCATTTGGTCCCATAAAAATTTCATCCAATTTGGTTCAGTACTTTTTATTTTATGAGCATTTGTTTGATTTATGTGGACGATGTGTATGTGGATGATGTTGTTGTTAATGAGAATTTCTCACAAACTTGAGTTATGATAGCTATTATAGAAGGTATGGAGTGTATAAATGGATGACGAAAACAGATTTTGGACCTGATACTAAAAAGATAAAAATAAAAATTTTTTACAAAAAAATAAAACCGACTTCAAAAACACTGAAAAGTGAAAAAAAAAAGCTTTTAAGTACATCGCTCTAGAAGTCGGTGTCCAAATAAATACAGTATTACAGTTGCAAATTCTTGACACCGACTTCTAGAGCAATGTACTTAAAAGCTTTTTTTTTTCACTTTTCAGTGTTTTTGAAGTCGGTTTTATTTTTTTGTAAAAAATTTTTACTATGACGCCTTGACAACATTTTAGAATTGCTTCTGTAAAGGTAATTACATTTTGGCGGTTGAGGTTATACATATTAACAATGGTGCTTGTGCGACATATGTATTACTGCTCTTACTAATGATGGTTACAAACAACTTAAATGTTATTTATTACATTCTTTATACGTTACAAAAAATTAACCTGAAAAGTATGCTTATTTTTCGTTTTTGTTGAAAGTCTACAAATAAATTTGGCGTTAAGAATATTATAAAGTGTGACAAAGGCTTTCAGAAAAACGATTTTAAATAAAAAAACAATCCGGTTCAGACCAGAGGCTCACAAATGACGCGGTATGGGATAGCATACGATATATACGACAAAACTCTTGAAGCGAAATTTTCATAATTAGTATTATCGCCAGTCTCTTTACTGTCCTCTCGCTGGGCGCAGATATTCTTTGAAAATATTACAAAGGTTTATGGAGTGATATCCCATACCGTCTAAACATGAATTAAATTAATGTAATATTGGTGAGGATTACTAACAATGATGTATTTATACACAACGCTTTGGCGCAATATTATTAATTAAAGCTTCAATCTTACATCAATGCTTTATACGTTAATTAAATATGGACTGGACGGGATTGGGATCGGAAAATGATAGAATTTAAAAAAAGATATTCGTAATATATTAAAAAAGAACTCTTTCTAAATTGCATGGAGCTTGCACATTATCAGCATTGTTTATCTTTGACCTAATTTTAATTATTTTACTGACTCGTTTCACACACAGACATAATATTATTTCAACCTAATACATACATAAGTAGTTTCATTCTTTATACCTAATCCTAAAAGTAAACTGTTTTCATAATGCTTACATAACTACTTTTGCACGAAATTAAATTTTGACTTCACTACAAATTCAAAGCATAGCCATCACATTTCAGTCATACACTGACACAAAAACAAATCACTACAAAATTAACTCAGTTCACGCGTTTAAATCAGAACTTAGCACAAGATTTACATCGTAACATTAATTGAACACCCGAGTTCCTTGTAGGAAGAAATCTACCATTTCATTATTCGGGCTGAATTGCTGTAAAAAATAATTAAAATAAACCCATATTACCGCGTTTGGTTTCATACCCACCAATAATTATACTCTTGATCTTTTTCCGTTTCAATCCCGTTACCTATACATATTTTACTATTTACATATGTATATTATGATTGCTATTACACATTATCCAAGATGCCATTACACCAGTGTACTATATAATATCCATAAAATACAGGCGCTTTAAAATTTTAAATAATAAAATATCTAATTTATTTTCTCTGCATTTCTAGGTAGCGGCCAGTTTCGTTCGCTGCATCAAGATCTACGTACAACGGTAACGCTTCGTTATACTACGTATGTCCTTTGTAGTTATAAAAGTAATTATTCGGCATTTCTCAAAAAGTGTATGATTTAGAATAAATTGTATGATTAGTGTAGTACAAATGTATTGAAGTATTGTATTCTACCTCGTAGTAGTGTAGTAGTAAGCCTTTCATTTAGTAAATTGTATTTTTTTCTCCTAATGCTGTTAGGTTTCTTTTCTAGAGGTTTCAGGATAGGTCTCAATAGATTAAGGATCTTAAAAACCCTTTTGCCTTTGTTTAGACAAAGTTTCGATCTCATACCGTTGTAGTAAAACATTTCGCTCGGCCTTCTGAACTTATATTTTGAATTCAAATGTCTAAACTTTATTTTCTACTATTTCCACGACTTTTCTACCATTATGGGCTGGCAACAAAATTCAATAGTACACAAAAAGTTTCGTTACAGTAAATCTTGCGTCATCTAATTTCTTATGCTGTTTGGAACGTAATGTCATTAAGTCATTCGTGTATGTTTCACATATTCTCCAAATAAAAATAACATTACAGGAATAAGAAAGAGGCACATCTTTTTTCACTTTCAAATGAAGCCTCAATGATGGTAAACTGGTAATTTGATAATATTATAACATTCGTTTCCAGACATCGTTTAACGAATTTTAGTCTAACTGAATGGTTTGAGAATCCTTATTTCAAAATGTTTAGATATAGCTTAATTTTTCACCCCCATGAGGGTACACTTTTTGAGATCTGCAATAGAAAATATTTTCTAGTCTCTGTTAAGACCGGTTCATTTCAATGAAATAAAATTTGAGATTGTGTGGTATGATTGAAAATTGTTCAAAATGCTCGCTACAATAGCCAAGTAAGATATTCAAAACATTTCGAAATGTAAGCTTTATTGTGATATTAAATAATATCATTGTTTTAGATGCTTTGTTTTATTTGTAAATATCGACAAGTAAATTACCTAACCTGAAAAAAACTATTCTAAAATGTTTATTTCATTATTGTGTGAAAATATAATTATGCAGGGAATTGGAAGGCAAAAAATCAAACATACTTGTATGCAATATAATGATTTATTCTTCAATATATAAGCGCAATAATTTTGCTTTGACCGTCAAAATATTAATATTTATGAAGCAGGTACAAGTGATGTTTACAACACTTACAAAAACTAGTACGAATTATTATTTTGATATTATAACAAACAACGGCTCCTTAATGAATATGGTACAATATGTTTAGTAAAATTTTAGTTTTCAACGAATATAATGAGTGTTCAAATTATTTGTAAATCTATAGAAAAATTTAATAAAACTTGAATATCAAAGCATTAGTACATAGCAGACTTAAATAGCAAGAGATATAACAACGGATTTAAAGTTGATTCGAATACTCATATATATATAAATTATAAAGTTAAAATCTTATTTTGTAACAACAATAAATCGTTAAACAAATGTAATACTAGTCGTTTTATAACTTACAACCGAATGTTATGCAATAGTAATGTACTATCACAACTGGCCACGCGAGTGCCCAGCAGAGATACTGAGTTATAAATTAAGAAGTAGATGATGACGTCACCGATTGATCAAGCAACTTTATTACATACACGCGAAAATAGAACCGGTGATGATAAAATTAATTTATTATTATTATTTTAGCATTTAGAAAGTTTTTCGAGACGAAATTTGATATTATTGAAACTGGTGTTCTAATTGGTTTGGTATCTATTACAAATATCTCCAATGGTTTCAAGGCGAGAACTCTTCTCTCTTTAGCAGATGTAATAAACTGATGATCAATCTCAACGTGACAACCAGACCATTCACAATAACTAATCTATACCTTCTAAAGTTAATCTTATAAGCAAGATTACTACGACGGTACCATCACACTACGAAAGCGAAATACAAAAGACTACAAACTTTCAAACAATCAAATTCATAATTTAACATTGACCACATAATAAAGAAGTATAGGAAACTACAAATCTACGAGAAAGTTCATTACATTTCGCATAATGACGGCTTTTCTAGAAACTACGATTGTGGACACTTCACATTCTTGTTAGACAAGAAATAACAATGAACATTAGTTCAAATTGTGCTCTGTGTTAATAAATAGATTTTTGCTATCACAATATTACCAACAATATAAAAATAAATGCTCGCGCGACTGACTGCTGGGTAAGGCAGCCACATAGACTAGGATCACTGGTATGCAGAAGGCACTGTCTTTAAATAGATCTGCGTATCTGTCTGGGCTAGGTACACCAGCTTTGGAAACTGCACATTATTCTATTATTATGCAACAGTACAACTCCGGTTGTTACGTAATATTTTATAACTGTGCTTCAATCCCATAGCCGCTGTATTTTACAAATACTTTGCCCAGACGTCTATTCCTATCATAGCTTACTAAGTCCATATAAAAATATCAACAGAACAACAAAATCGCTTTAGTCCGGCATTAAAATACAGAGGCACTTTACAATGGTGTTTTTGTGAACGCTTCAAGCGACTCGGTACACGAAATACATCTTGTCCATTTGTCAAAGTCATATGCTGACATTACTTTTTTTGTTAATTTTATCTTTGTGTTATATTCAATAAGGTTTTTAGTTGACACGTGAACTTGACAAATGGTAGAATCCATCGTGTTGCTTTGTGTGCACATACAATTCGTTACATGTACATACTTAATTATAGAAATGTCAAAAACTTAAAATTAATTGATTATCGTCTGTAACAAGTAACGCTTGTTGCACTTATAACAATAATATTAGGTATATCACGACTTACTCTGAGTTAAAGCACCTTATAACTAATATTACCTTACACAAATTGTAACGCATGGTATATTATGTGGAATATATCTCATTAGAATCTGTGAATATACTTTTGTAACAAAAAATATATAATTTTGGATTTTCAACAGGAGGTATCTACTGTATTACTATATCTATCATTGTACTGGAAGTTAAAGGCTATGTGATGTATTTGGGACTCGTTCATACAAATTTTGGACTTACCGATGTAGACTAGACACCAGCGGTGAATACCAAATCGTTTTTCTCATTGCACCGTAAAATCAGATCTTAATAAATAAATATTTTAAACAGATCAAAGCAAAATCATAGAACTTAAAAAAATTAAAACGAATGGTAATTGTTAGAATTAGACACTTAGATAAAATAAAATATTATGTGAAATACCTACCTAAAGAACTGTTTTACAGTTACTGCTTCGTGTTAACGTAGTCATTATTATTACAATCAAATTGGGGTTTCTAAATTCACAATACCTAAAAGAAAATGTAACCTTTTTTGTTTTGCTTGGTAAAAGAACGCCTTTTTTGTGCTGGAGACTGGTCAGAATTTTAAAGTTCTCTATGAAAATGTTTTTCCTGCTCATTGCTGACTCGTAATGTCACTCCATCTCTTATACATACATACTAGCTACGTTATACAGGCACCAAACTATCTCTACGTTGTTGTTCTACACAGTAGACATATGATTTCGTTTCGAAATAAATTTCCCCGCCCTTTATCGATTTTCTGGCACTTTGTGAAGCTTTATCATGAGATACAAAAAGGACATTTAAATGTTTTATCACAACTGTAAATTGTAGGTATAATCAAAATTTATTCATGGAAGATGACTTGAAAATATTTTTTGTTATATTTTTTTATTCGTACACTATAAAAATATTTTTGTTTTAATTGCCACCGAATTGAAAATTTAAAGTTTAATAACAAAATTCAAAAGAGTAAGCATCTATGTAAAATGGAAGCTAAGTCTGGAAGATGGTATGATATAAGATAATTATATTAAACGGTGACACTCTATTTCGAATTTTAATAACTCCAATGCTTAAATTATACGTATACATGTCGAAAATAAATTTGGACCCGACAAAAAATGGTTACTGATAACTTGGATGTTCCTAACTACACGAGGCATCCGTCGTTTAGGCCGTTATTGAGTTTGCTCGAGGACTCGGGCATGGTGCTGGGATATGTGTGGCACTGTTGGTTCCCCAGGTTGTAATTCGCCTCCGGATCGTAGTAGTCCTGTTCGGAATCGATCGGAACGAGAAGATTCGTGGACTTGGGGAGATAGCCGTCTGTGGTGACGTAACTGCGCTCCGAAGTAGGTGGTAGACTGAGAACACTGTCGGGTCGGGTGTACTCAGCGTCTGTGAGCTGCGGGGCTACGTAGATGGTGTCGAGCGATGATATTGTGTCGATGGACGAGTCCCCGTTGAGTGGGGTGACGCAAGTATAGCTGGACGTGAGTATGTTGGCCGACTCAGGTCGGATGTAGGGCGAGTGTGCGTCGAACGACACGGGGAATGTTGTTGGTGAGTCGTACGGCCCGATCATGTTGTACGGCGTTGTTGGAGACTGCCTCGTGTTGGAATTGTTTGACTTCAGACAGGACGCTGCGTGGATTGTCAACATATCCATCAAACGACGCTTTTGAACTTCCAAGTCCTGGAAATGAAGAACACATATGTATGAGCTCACCTATTGTTTATTTTGAAAGCTTAGGTGTTGATCGCTTACGAACTTTCTGTCGCCACTACAAATTAACACTAATAACTGTCTGGCTCCGTTTGTTATCGTCTCTTACGAACGTCATAACCGATAATGGCATCCTTAAAGTTAAGTTCTGTCTAGAAATAGGTTGGTGCTAAGTAAGTAGGTATTTATTTTAGGCCAATAGTTTCCTCACGAATTTCTCACAACTTTTTGGCTGGTTATCTATGTAACTACACTTATGCTCTATGTTGATCACTTTACTTACCTTAAGTTGAGCTTTAAGGTCTATGTTCTGGCTCTCCAACACTTCGCTCTCGGTGACCAGGTTAACGGTTCTCTCACGTTTCTTCATCCGACATTTTGTCGCTGCGATTTTGTTCCGTTCTCTCCTACGCCGCCGGCGCTCTTCATCTTCCGGCGTCAGCTGGAATAAACATATTAGGTTATTGCTTTTTATTCAGACAGTGCTAACTTCACTCTGACCCTGGAGAAATTGAAGTACTTATAGGTAGTAGTGTACTTCTGCCTGTGGGTCTAAATTTTCCAAGTGATACTGATGTTATGGTAAAAGAAAACCTTAAAAATGTTAGTTGTTCAAATGTCCTAGTACTTTCTCAAATCGTGAAATTCTTTGGGGTTATAATTATGATTTCATTAAAATCCACAAATAAATGCGACTTTCTAATTGGAAATAAAGAACAAAGTCACTTGGACGTATTATAATAATCGTAACTGCCCACGTACCCTAAAATTTGCATATTACAATCTAAACAAAAGAATAATAATCAATCCAAAGCTCGGTCCATTAAGTAAGGCTACTCGATACGCCGATCATTTCTCATTGCCATATCGCTACCTTTCAAAATCAGGAAGTGAAGTCACGAACACCGCCACATTTGCGATGCCTTCTTCGTAAGCTCATAAAACTTCAATGAAGCCGTTGAATTACAATGCTGCGCAGTCGCAATAAAAGTTAGTTTAGATACGATTTGCAATCTTCCGCACACATCTTTATTTATTGCTAGAACCTACATGGGAAGTGCAGCTGTTGGGTGGCTCGCTCGTAAATCCGATCATAAAAATAATGCATCCAACAATACTTTGAATCACGTTTACGAATGTAATAGCTTGACCCTTGAACGTTAGAAACCGTTCAAGTAATGGCACTCATATTTTATTATTCGACTGTAAATAAATAATTATGCATAACAGCATATGCATTTAAGAATAAGCATCGAGTAAAATAATATACAAGAATAATAATTACATTCCATATTTTTTATTATTACTAAATCGGAATTAAGTATATTGTATCTTAATTGTACTGAAACACGTGAATCCGTCATTTTCCGCAGCCAGTGACTACGTGACTGAATGGTAGGTACATACAGTTTCCTTAGGATCCGACTTCGCATTATCATTGCGGTTAGAAGTATTACCGTTAATACATACACATGTATGTAACTATATACGAAAACTGCGACTGCAGTGTCGTGACTTTGGAGAACAGTTTTCCTTTTAATGAATTTATTTATCTTTTCACAATTATCTAGAATTATCATTTAGGGTTTTTACCCTGTTAGTCTTTGGGTATTCACGTCCTTAGTGCTAGGATTAAATATTATTTGACGCACCTTATTGTTTTACTACTTACCTATTCTCAAAATTTTCTATCTTACATTATCCTAGGTTATTTTTGCAGATCTACTTGTACGACTCATGCCTTGTGAGTAAATATTACATGGTTTCGAACTTTGGCCTGCAAAGTTCTTGTGATAGCGTATTTGGTTACCCATTGAAACCGTTAGCAAATATGAATTCATTTTATTGTTCTTGAAGCATCTTGGATCTGTATATGCTCGAAATATGTTTGAGGCCCTTCTTTTACCATAAGTCAGTGATCGCTTACGAACACCTAATAAATAATAACCAATTTCTAATAAATTGTTATTATTAGTATACCTATTTTCATCGGCATTAAGTTCTTGCCTAACTCATTTCAAATTCCAACACTATCTACTCTAAAATTCCCATCAGATTTCAGGGAGTAAGTTTCACTTAAGTATACCTAACGTAGGCAATATAAATTCGCTTACCCCATCAGATTTATTTGTGAGCGTGTGACTGCTATCGTATTCATCATCGCTCTCCTCCTTCTTCATCCGCTTCATCCCAGCATCCGTGTCGCTCCCAGACATCTTCCGTTTTGACTCTATCGACAACTTCAGACCAGCCTTTATTAGTTCTGAACACGTCTGGAAAATTAAAATTATTCTTTCAGTCATAATTGGAGGGCTATAAAAGTTTGGCAATGTGGTGAAATACAGAAAGGGTTACAAGGCTTTGACTGCGGTTTTGCAACAAAACCTGTAGTGAGGCGTAAAGCCCAAAATAGTTCAACCTTACTCTTCAGCCAAAGAGCTTATGCCTCTAAACTTCGTTGATCTTGCCATATACAGTCAACTTGCATTCCTATTCTCTTTATTGAATTGTTCAAAGGAAATGCTCATTTTCATGCGGAGATAAAAATAATAGGTTCTCGAGTTATCATTTAGTTCGAGCCAGAGTTATCATCGTATTTGTATAAAATATTGATACCATTATTGAATGAATACCATTTTATACTCGTTAGCATGGATTAAATGTTAGGAGCCAGGTTTACTCTTATTTTATTAAATGTAGGTTCTTATTTATCATCAAGATTGTAACAAGTTTACTTAAATGGAGACGTGGGTAATTTACATTTATAATCGCTTAACTTTACCAAAGGGGAAGACTCCTACTATTTAACGAGTAATTTGTCCGAAACGACTTTGCTGGAGCTTAACGAACTCCAAGGACTTTACAATTACAATTTTGTTTTGAAATGAGGTTATTTAAAGGTAGGAGTTATTGCGGTTCTGTTCAGCAATTGACTTGTATTTTATTTATTTGGGAAATCCAACAATTGTCCAATGTGTATTAGGTACATTTACTTAGATTATGAAATTACATAAAATCATGGTACCGACAATCCACGGATTACCATGTACAAATTGGAAAGATATTATAATGAAGTGATGTTTAAGCCATGCCTGATTGAGTTGCTAGTTCATAAAACAGAATTATTTAATTAACTATAATTTATAATTCCAACATTAATATTTCCAAAATCACCTCTCTATATAATTTCTTTGTAAGTACAAAAATATCCACTTTATGGTTGACATCCATGATTCACGACTCCACGAGCCCAAGGTCAGTATTGAAGATGTATACCTACTCAATACGTTAGCATTACGAGAATGTTGAAGTGCAATTACGATTTTATACAATTGTGCAATTCCAATTGAACTGTGAGAAAAATATAAACACATGATTGATATTACGATTATTAATTATCAAGGTGGTTTGTTTTTCTCACATTTTCAACGTCCGCCCATTGTCTAGACTAGGCTCAGCTAGCCTTTGGAACTGTGCCTACATAAATTACGTAGGCAAAAAAAACTGGTCGATTTGTTTAATAGGTAGGTTCTAATAATGTTAATTTGAATAATTACGAGGTCAAAGGAAATCTACAAAACATCCTGAGCTTTGTTTTGTATGCAGGCAATAACTTGAACAAGGATTGCATTTGGGACTTTAGTCTAAATATAACTGCCAAATGGCATCCAGACCCGTTTCTGAGTAGGCATTAGGTCCCTTACCTACCGAGAATGCCCTAACAAGTCTTTGTGTCTTACTATGGAACAAGCAAGACAACGTGATTTGCAACTTAGAATTCCACAAGAGGCTAACAGCTAAAGGCTAAAATAAAATGATAATGACCGTGAAACGGTTTTTGTTTGCTTTTTAATACATCAAAAGTGCAAGGATAAAAAATAACACTTATTCATAAATTAACTCGTAACGACTTCGTGAGAGCTTTCGAGATAAACACGAATATGCAATTAGTGCTATATCTACCTATAAAAATGTTATTTACAAGATTGAGTTATTATAAATAATTGTAATAGGCACTGACTTTTAAGTTTTATAAGAATTTATCTAGTATTAATTGAGTTAAAAATTCTATTTTGACCAAAATTAACTTTTTTTCCGCCCGTTTTAGGACAAATTTCCAATTTCTGGTCATCGACTCTTTGAAGAACATTTACAATAATAAAATAAAATATATATCTATTTACCTTCTGTATACTCGGTGTGGTGCTCGAAGCTGGTGAAGTAGCCGACGAGCCGTTGGACATGGAAGAGTTGGAGTCATTTCCGCTGCCACTCTGAAACGACACGGGGAAGTGAGACCTCATATCATTGCACGGTGACCGAACACCGCTAATGTTACATTTTCCACCTCGATGCCTTTTGTCAGAGGTCGACACTACACTAAATGGGACAGTTTGCACGCAAAAGCCATTAGTACGTTAGCCGTCACGAAAGTTCCTTGTTTATCTTTTTTATTTAGGACTACATACTTACCTAGTCACTCATATTGTTTTTGTAATTTTGTCGTCATTACCTTACAAGTATGGTACCATATGGTCATTAGTAGGCTTCTGCTTCATTAAGTTCATTAGATATGACCCTACGCTACTTATACATGGCTAAGACACCCTTAGTAGGGCTTAGTATTTTCTATGGTGATTCCTAAGGTAATGAAAAATGGATCTGGTCATTCCAGGTTGTGTTTGATAGTAGCCAGCATTTTCTTTGTAATCAATATTTTATCCGGTCTTTTAATCTCTGTAGTGACGTAATTTCAATATAATGTTCCTTATTCTCTTATATTATTTTTCTTCTCCTTATATTATTTTTTCTTTGAAAATATAGTTCTTTATATGTAGTAACACTTGACGGAAACACTGGGAAGATACGGAGGTCCTACTCGTTAAAGTTACACGTAGTCAAAACTGTCCACACATAACAATATTTGGTATGGGTTATTTCAACTAGCCATCATATATCATAACCGGATATCGAACGTCATAGTCACTTTTGGTTCGATCTTTAATTTTAAAATTCGTGTTTTCAGCTTTTACTGTAAATGTAACCTATGTGCAAACGTACGCCTATGTGCAAAAGCATTCTATGTCAACTGAATGACACATGCTACCAAATTGTTATATCAAGCGGTTAGCATCAAATAATTGTCCGGCCGTCACATTGTTTTTACGCTCTAAATTGTCCGCCATTCACATAATTCAGTGTAATGAAACTCATTCATGTAACGGCAGCGCACAAGTCGAGATAATCAACACTACAAATAGTGCCTTGCTATACCAAACAACACGATAACTAAATATAGATAACACGATATCAAGTGTTAGGTACCGCGGCGCCATCGAGTCTGCTGCTAAACACAGTAAATAAGGAGTCTGCATAAGGTGCATGACCTCACGCCACTGCATGCTGCCAGTGTTATCCAATGTTTATAATGGGGGAGTGATGGCCGGTCACGTGGCCATAGTTACGTGGCACCTAACACTTGGCAACCGTTCAAAATACTTGTAACACTTATTTTACATTCTAACGAGCGTGCATGGATGTGACCTAAGTACTGGAAGGATCCTACGTGCATTGTGAGACTCCAGCCACTCCGTGAAAGCACGAATAACAATGAGAGCTTCAAGTACAGTGTTTTGCACGTTAAGTATTCACTCATTTGTGCCAGCAAGCCTTAGTTCCTGGAGCAGTTAGACGAAGTAGAACAATAGACAGCCACTGGAGGACGTCATTTATTAGGTGCTTCATCAATGCGATTCCATGCACGCACACAATCTAATTAACTTCAGATACAACATTTCATTTTTCATTGGATTGATGTAATTAATCATGCACGTGCGCTACTAAAAAATCGAGCTACCTCAACATGTGCGAATATAAGAAAAAACTGAATAAGTTGCTCACCTTGAAACTGGAATTCTTGTCGTAGTTGTACTGGTCTAAAGGGTTGGTCATGGTGATGACGTCGTTGACGATCTCGGGGGTCCGTAGGGTGGTCGGGCCGGCCGTCTCCGCCGTCAGCATGTTGATCATGGCGGCGCTGAGGTTGACGTTGACGCTCAGGTTGTAGGTGCCCGCGGTATCGCCGTCTGTGGCCACGGCCGCCGCCGGCGACGGCGACGTGTCCTCGCACTTGATCGTAGGCACCGCAGAGCTCATGCTCGTCGAATTCATTATATCCTTGTAAGGAGCCAGTTTCGTAACTTTTTGGTAACGTTTTTGCACTAAAAACTACCGATAGCGGTTAGCACCTAAATTAAGTATGACTATATCACGGTTACACACTAACACTAACATATAACTAAATATCACTGCGAGTGGTAAACTTGTTATGAATGGCACTTAAGTCTTCTTAACAAGAAGTCTTCACGGGTAACGTTCGTTTCACTGTTCTTGCGATCTGTGAACAAAAAAAAGGGGAACTATTAATTTATGATGTAGTATAATTTTAAATTAAATTAAAGATAAGTTCGATTAAACCGGATCTTGAACCATGACCCGTTGGCAAACATTATCATTTCAATAAAAGGGGGTCATTAAAGAAATAAAATTACACAGACAAATCGTTTCTGAGTAAAGGTGTAATTATTAGGCATACATCTCGAGTTATTTGGCGTTGTGTAACATTTAAACGAGACGCCTAGAGCCTGTAAATCCTGTTCTAAAAATCTGGTCAGTAGTCTACTGAAGGGCAAGAGTTTCGCAAGAGGTAATTCGGAGAGGCACCGCTTTCGCAAGAGTGCACGCGGCGTGTTTTTAATTAGACCTATCTGAACATCGCGACCTCGCAGCCAGGATGCGAGTCCAATAAAACGCTTTTTTACAGGCCCCAATTGAACGCTAGCCATAAAATTTAAAACTACGCGCACTTTTACGACGTATTTTAATACTCTTCCGCGTGTCGTCTATTGTTCGTTTCTTAGCTCAGAAAACTTTGGAGTAGCCGGTAACGGTGTCTGCAGGGATTAGTCGCCTGCTAATGCAAGGACATAACGTGGATTAAGCAATTAACGAGTTGGTATCATGTCAGGCCTACATTATGTGGAGATTAGGGTGTAGCGCATAATTAGGACACGCTTCGTGACACGACTATTGCTACGATCAAAACAGGAGCTAAAAACGATAGTCCGTATATAGCTAGTCGACTCGAAAGCTGTCTGGCGATGGCGCCTTGACCTGGGTCGTATATCTGTATATCTCATATCTGTGGCACGTAAACACAATAAAGCACGGAGTCTGTGTAACCTAGTTGTGGCGGTTTTGCTTATTCCACTCGCGGAGTAGAGGAAAATGTGCCGCGACGCCAGAAATATGGAGGTGCCAGATATGGACAGACATTCCCAAGGTCGCTGGCATTCTCGGTAAATAACATGTAACCGCAACCGTATATTGTTTTTGGGTTCAATATGTTTCCATTTGTATAATTGTACCAATTCAATGTATTTTGTTTCCGATGAATCATTCGGATGTCTGAGCTCTAAAAGTGTGGTGTCTATTCGCGGTTAACTGTCTACAAATGATTCCTCTTGTTCTATATCAATTTAGCTGTCGAATAACTTCGAAATATGTTAAAATTAATTTGAAAATACGTTTTAGTTTTTTATTCATTTCTTATGCAAACGGCACTAAAAACGCCATAATTCTTCAGATGCTTTCTTCTATACAAAATAAACACAAACTTGCATGCTCGATGCAAAAATGGGACGAAATTGTATGTTTACGTAATATCTTGAATATATCAGAAGCAATGACTGTGTGTTTAATGAGTAAACGAAACACATCTGTACAAACGAGCACGCTACTTGCCAAAGATTTTACGCTCACACAATAAACATACAAATCTAATAGAGAAAGCGACAACACGGAAAAGTTGAAGGAAAACTTTACGAGCGAAATTGCAATTGCTATGTAAAACACACTTCCAACAAAGGGTCACCGGTACTCAGCTGCATAAAGTCGACGAAGCTAGGTACCTATGCGTGGGTTTGAATATCTGCTTTAAAGCGAATATGCAAATAACATTAGGTAGGCAGTAGGACGTCCGTACCCGAAAAGGGGAAAGAAATATAATATAAATGTATCCGCTCCGGGCTGCGTAGGCTTCGGAGTGTGTTATGTAGTGTCGCTGGACACGTTCCATGGTTTTATCAGCCGCAGAGCAGCGTATAAGACTAATCAAATTCTTTTGTTATTACATACCTACGCACAACCCTTTGTTTTTTGAAAACGTGTTTAATGTTACAGACCCAAAACATTTTTATGATCACTTTTTTATCGTTTTCTTGTCTTTTTTACGCATAAAGAAAAGTAACTGCGCAAATTCAGTGCCATTTAACGCATTATCGTTTCGAAAGTTTTGGAAGTATGGGGGTACTTAATTTCTCGCTCTTTCTTACGCTAGTGACATAAATAGGGAAAAAGGAGAGAGAGGATCGGATTGCCATGAGTTTGCAAGCAAAGGGGTCGAGTTCTATGGGTTTAAAACGTCGTTGGAGTGCAATAAAGACGGGGTCGTTACGACTCTTTGTCCCGGGCGCTACTGAGTTAACGAGAAATGGGTAACCTAGTTTCGGCCGCTCCCGCTGCGTACTACGTTAATGTCTGTCAACTTAATTGCATTTCTCCGAGCATATTTTTAATTAGAACTGGTTTTGTAGTACGTAAAGTATTTATGATTTTATTGGAAAAAAAAACAGCTTAGTTGAAATAAATAGGCATCCCGTAATTAATGAGTACTAAAACAAACAAGTAGGTGTTCATTAAAAAAATACTGTTTATTATTTTCATAGAACAATGTCACCTTGTTTTATCCTATTAGTTATTTTCGGACCAAGTTGTTCTATCCTCATTGTCCTATTTTGGGATCGGATGTACAAGTATCAACCGGACAATATACCGACCTACATGAATCTAACGAACTAGCGTTCTGTCTGACCCGTCACTATACGAAGACTTTTACGATGTTTCCACTTACTTTGTTATAGCAAACCGTCACTACTTAAGTAATAATATAAATAAAATGACAGCAAAATTGGAGCAAGGTGGTCTAATATTGGCCAAGGGAAGTGCGACTGTCAAATTGATTTACCAGCTAGATAATGCGTTTTTATAGAGGTGCAGCGTCACTGGATAATTGTAATAAGTAAATTGATAACATTCAAATAAGGGGCATAAGCAAGCATTACTAGAACAAGGGCCATTCTTTAGTTCGGACTTCGGTACTAAGAACAAGACAAGTTTTACGACCTACAATCAATGACCGGGACCTACGTCGATGTAAAGATACTATGTACCCATATATTATTCAGTGTCCTCTAACCTAAACACCTGTGTGGCACACAGCATGCAACTGATATGAGCTTTATCTTTCTATAAAGTACACTTTGTGCTTGCTACAATAAGTTATAAATAAGGCATATTTATTGTAAGCGTCATACATAACTATTAATTTATTTATCATTTCTTCGTGACTTCTACGTGTTTTTTTAATCGTCTTTTTTTACTAATAAATGTAATCTATTTGACTCATATATACGATTGCCGTAATGTACTTATGTATATAAGTAAAATGATTTTCTATCGTCGATCCATATTTTTTAGTTGAATTTCATCTTACATACATTTACAAAAAAAAAGTATGAGAGAATGAACACTACAGTACTTATTTTGAAGTTGTTATTGTAGCTTTGATTATTAACGAACAAAAAATGCACAAGTACTTTGTTGTATAGGAAATACTTGATTAACATAAGTAGGTACCTACCTACAACACAATTTTTACAAGCGTAACTGATGATACTCCGTACAATAAAGTAATAAAATAAATCCGTCTGCAATGTTTTGAGTTCATTGTTATTCAAGTGTAGAGGACGCTATTTTTTAACATCGCGGTAACACAAAACAATGCAAGTTACATTTAACTGTGAGGCGGAAACAACAAATTTTAACGTACACATACTAAAATTAGTAGATAGATTGGGTTGGTAGGAATTTTTTAATGATGGTTCCGTATCTACCAACAGCATTAAGTACGTTAATATTTTAGTTAGGCTATATATGGGAAAAAATATAAGTAGCTAAATCGTCCAATAGCATTGAAGGTCGAAATTCAAAAGACAAATGTCATATTTACTTCTAAATGTATGAATGGTGCATATGGTATTAATTTGTTCACACCAGTAGAGTCTTGCTGCCGCTAGATCGACCACATTTTTGCATTAACCGCAACAGTCACGTGCAACTGCACTACACGTGACAGTTGCTTCGCGTTAATTATTCACACTTATTGAGTTCAAAGCACACGTTAATTGGATGAATTATCCCATAATATGCAGAAATAGTTCTGGTTCTCTACTACACGTAGTCTTTACGTAGTGTATAAATTTTGTTGAACACTTTTTGCACTAGCGAGTTTGGTCTAAACGTTCCTACTTATATGAAGTGTATTTGAAATCAATCTCTTTCTTTGTAGGCATTGATTTGAACTGTCATTTTAAACAGTAAGTACTTGCATAATTATTTTCTCGTAACTGCGTTCAAAAATCAGACCTAAGGAAAATCCTTCACATATAAGGCTGAACCCTAATCCGAGACAAGTGGCGCCATTGTTCCAACTACAGCGATTAGTTGGACAATGTCGGCTCGAAGGCGAGTGAGCACGTTCATCAATTATACTGTCAAACAGCACGGCCCAAGCCTTTGTCAATATATTGATAACGAATATAAACCTGTGCTAGCTAGATGTCATATCTACTGGTAATTATATTTCGAGGGTGACCTCCGAACTGTTCTGGATTATAACAATCTCTATAGAATTGAAGAAAATGAGGGAAAACTTCAACGAATTCTTAAATTAAGTAATCTTAAATCTGAATTGACATTAAAATTTTCTCTTTATGCTCTCTGCGTATTAAAATCCTAACTCTTGTGAAATGATTCACTCGATACGAAGCTCTTTGGATATCTAGCCAAATAAAATATACGAATATGTAGGTAGCAAGGACTCTTTATCCTCTTAATATAAGTCTCCGCCAAATTGTCGGGTCGCAGTGTATCTACCACAGAGACACAATAGACCTACACTATTGAATAGACGATCGAATTCAATGAAGGATAGACTTGGAATATCAATGATTATGGTAATGATTTTAATTCATTGTAGGAACAACGTTTTTCTATTTGATGGGACTCGTTATGTAGGCTAAGGACATTTGTTGAATTCAATGATATCTCATGGTTTGATCAAAATTAACCTACTAAATTACGGATGTTTATCTAAATTGGTCAGGCATAACTATCTTAATAAATGTTAATGTTGTTTTTCTTTTTTTTTTAACTTAATACTGCTCGCACAACCGAGGTTGAGAACTAACCTTAGTTTTGTGGGGTCAATTTTTAAACGAGTTTAGGATCGAGGACCTCTCGAATTAAGACCTTTACTTCCTATAAACATTCGCTATCGCCAATAACCCTACCATCAACTCTTTCTGTTATCATTGTTTAGTAGAGACCAACGGGATTGTTATTGCTTTTAAACTTTGATAAGGCAAAGCCTTATTTAAAGTTATTTATTAATGCAGTAGCGTCATGTTTTATCACAAAAGCTGCCTTCATCTAGTAGTAAGAGAACCGCATATAATTTCGTAATTTAATGACCATATTATCACAACTGTCGACAATGAATGAGACGATCAATTTTAATTTACTTTATGCCTCAGATAGGTAGCATATGGGCTGTCTGGACCCGCGTCATATTTCTTGTCAGTATTGTATAATGTGCTGTTATTTATTAAGTAATGTTCATTCATTTATCATAACGATATCGGCTAAGTGGCTGCGCTCTTGGACCGAGTTGAAAGTGCTTACATATGTAAGTACCTACCTACCTAATAATATTTATTTTTTATTAATTAATAACACTTCTAATAACTTTATTTTCCTGATTTTATAGTCCTTGATTAATTATCAAGTATCCTTCTTAATTACTGCATCAATTTTCCTAATGTTTCATGTCTCTTGCCGGATTATAATGGCTTATGCAAGCAAGGATAAAAAGTAACAATGGTTTATTAACACAAGATCGCAATCTTTAACTTAATAAGTTTCTTTTTACAGTAGAAGCAACTCTTCAAATAGCATATTTTCGTAGAAATATTTCAACTAACGTCAGACAAGCGCACAACTAATTAAATCATATGTTATTTATATTAACCTCCATACTTTATCGGTGAATATCGATGTAATAAAAAATAAATAAACATTGCCTAACTATCAATTTAAAAAAAAAACTGGCCAATTAAGATATCATAAATATAACCTTAAGAAGATAACTGTGCCTACGTTTTAAAAAAAAACAAGAAAGTATATCGCCAATTATAGATTAGTTATGGGATATAATCAAAATCTGAATATGAATTGAAATTGGTTTCGATTCCTTTAAAGGTTTAATTGCCAATTGTACGTTAAGTCCGGCCGAACAATTTGACTTGATTAAGGTCAATGCCACTTATAATAATTAACGTCTAATTATTAAAATTCGTTAGACAGAAAATTAATTCCACGAGTTAATAAAATGCCTTTGATTGTAAAGTTATTCACGACATGGAAATTAAATGACTATTATATTCGTATTGTCTTGTAATATCAGTTGAACTATAAGTTCTGTAATAAAATTGTAAATAGCCCTTCGATATGAAGCGATTAACAGAGTAAGTTATCACCAACTTAACGCGCACCAGTGAATCAATTAACAACAAAACGAGAATTAATTTGTAATGCAAGTAACACAATATCTGAAGTGCTACTGCACTTCAATTAGGCTTCAATATAATGTAGATATTCAATAACAAATAAATGAATTTCCAGTAAATTAATCGGATACCTAGAAGTTAAAAGAAAATATTTTCCGCTTCCACTTGCAAATTGTGTGGCTAAATATCACTAAAAGGCAATAAAAACACACAAACAAAAAAAAACATCAACCACAAAGTGCAAAACCCCTCAGACTTAAAATTCAAATTATGTATTTCTTTTTTCGCACAAAGTCAAATGCAAAGTCAGTCCAAAGTGTTCGTCGGCATCGTATAGCAACAGAAGTTCGTCCTTGACACTCGTCGGCGGGCAAAAACTATCGGTCGTAATTTCGGCGCGTCGGCTAGTGGGTGTGTTCCGTCCGACGCACACACGCTTAGCTTAATCCCATGCCATAGATTATAATTTTATCGACGCGCCTTTTTTAACTGGCTACGTTATACTTTTATAGAACGCAGATACATGTGTGTGTGTGTTTTCAATCATCTTAATTTTTTGCTGAGAAAAGAAATGTTCCTTGTTTGTTTTTTTATGGCGTTTCGCTTTGCCGTATTAACACATTATAGTCCAAAGTAATACATATAGTTAATAGATATTTTGAAATATGTTATACGAATAACAAATTCGTTTTCATTAATTTTGGTGTCATAAACTCGTAACAGCAATAATTAAATTACAATGAATATTAAATCCTTATTGACATATGACTAATTTAAAGATAAGCCT
Source organism: Heliothis peltigera (assembly GCA_958496145.1). NCBI lineage: Eukaryota > Metazoa > Arthropoda > Insecta > Lepidoptera > Noctuidae > Heliothis > Heliothis peltigera. The sequence goes on from OY292333.1 coordinate 6,835,155, forward strand.
GGAAAATTTACATTTATTTTACTTACAAAACAAAAAAACGACGTTAATATAGCAAAAACAACTTCTTATTTATGTTAAATCATCTATTACCGTACACGCGAAAACCTTGAATAAAATTATCACACACCCATCATCCAAGCTTTTAATAAATAAGGTAGCCTACCTCTACATGACTGATTGTGAATGATCGAATGCTTACCAACATTTAATAGCTGCCTATTCATATAATTTGTAATTTTATCATTATGTCAATTAACAATTACGATTTCAATGCAATGCCAATAAACACGAACTAAGCACCTGCCTAAATAAAAACTCATTTTACAGTAATATTTTTAAAGTGGTTAAGTAGACATACATTGGTAATAAAATCCTTCATGCTTGATTTGAAAGTCACGCATTACTAAGAAATATAAATATTGATTACAAACAGCTGTTCTTTGTACAAACTATGTACATTAAAATTTATGAAAATTAATGATTTATGTATTGGCGAGCCTCTGTGAAGGAAACGGAACAGAAAGGACTGTCGGTTCTGACACTATACGTTATCGTCTACTACATCATCGGCGCCATTTTACTTACTCATGTGTGTCCACGTATAAGGAACAAAGGAAGTTTGGCAATGTATTGTTCATACAGTTTTCGTGTCTGGCGATCAGGAGACGAAAATTTGCAATTCAAACATCTGTAGGTACATTTTAACGCTCACATGTTAAAAAATCGATGTTTTGTAAGTGCTTGAAATACTTTGATCATTTATATTTTGTAAACCTGATTGAAACGTTTTTAATTCTAATCTCGTGTCGTTTGTCACGAGCTCACACTATGTAGATTAGCACAAAATACATTCATTTTCAATACCAGTAAAATTCATGTCTTCTAAATTCAATATCGATTCAATATAGCATTTGAGTGATTGTTTGTTGGCATATGCTATGTCATAGGTTTGTTGAAGCAAATATTTAAAAAACCTAGACCTTTCACAAGTTGCTTTTATGATAAAGTTGGATTTAAAAATTGCATAAAACCTGATAAATTCTACTTATATCGCGTATTATTAAACAGTGTATTGCACTTTATGATTTGTACAAGTAAATACGTGTCATCTTTTATAAAACATTAGACAATTCATAATTTCTAAATATTGTTATTAAATCTACCTTATACACGAAGACAGACATGAATTTCAAATCTTAGTTTCATAGATAAAGACCTAAATGTACTTGGCTAACTTGGGCTCAGCTTATACTGGACTGTATCGGTAAATATTTCAGTTTATCACCAAGATTTCTTGAGCAAACCTATTAACTATGACCGATCCTTATAAAAAACTGTATATATAAAAGTAGCAATTGAACAGTTTTTCGGAAGAATTTATTTCTCAAAAGAACTTTACAATGTTCGCTTACAAGGGAAATATAATGTTATAATGTTGCATTTATATACGTACATATGTTTCTACAACACGTAACACTTCGTCGATTAATAAAATAAAGCAGTAAACAACGCCGTTAAATTCAAACATTAATATTTTCCTCATATATATTCAAGAAGTCATCCATCTCCGTGCAGATACATAGATACCTCACAAAATAACCTTCACCGACTTATTTATTTTTTATATATACCTATGTATATTGTATACCTTGCTTTACCACATTTATATCAACATTTTATACGCGTTCTATTCACACACGATTGATGTATCTAATTTGGCATGATATAAATTATTTATATTCTCATTAAATCAACATTTCGTGATATTTTGTTTATTTAAATAACGTCAATCAATCAATTAATTTAGCTTATTGCAGTCAGTAGGCCTCTCTTGAACCTCTTGAGGTTACAAAATTTAAATTTGCCTGAATTTGCTATGTAGGTGACAGATGTAGTGTACATAGAATAAAAATACATCTATACTAGTACTCGTACTATAAAGCTGAAGAGTTTGCTTATTTGAACGCACTGATCTCAGGAACTACTAGACCAAATTAAAAAAATATATTTCATTTATAGATAGTCCATTTATCTAAGAAGGCTCATCTGCTGGTAGTAGCTAGTAATAATTAACTAAGATTAACTTATTAAGTCCACTTTAGAAACGTACACTCTAAGTATAGACCTTAACCAAAAATTATGATATTTAAGTTTTTTTTTCACTTAATGTACGAAGTGAAAAGTAGGAACAAATTAGTTAGGTACTATTCTTTACATTGAAATTGGAATGACATAAAGTAATTCTAGCTCCATACCGTCAGATATTCAAAGTATGTATAAAAAGCGTAAACGATTGGATGGAATCGAAAAGCAATGCCGAGTATCGGAATGTCTAGCAAAGTTACACCCTCGCACGTTTTGTATGCGGAAAACTGCAACATTGATCACGATGAGGTGCACTTTGTTACGCGACCTCGAACATTTTACGACAGGAAACCAATAAAATGATAATGCTTGGACACCGACAAAGCCTAGGCTAATTATGTTGAAGTGGTGAATATACGTTGGAGTTTTTACGGGACATAGTCCATAGACATATGTAGATACAAAAAAAAACTGACTGTCCTAATGATATGACAGCATTATTTTAAAAAGGGTCCCCCATGTAATCTATTTCTCTAGTAATACATTAGCGTTATTTAAGTCACTTTACTTTGGTTGAACAAAACAACACTCCACCATTAATAAATTCAAAATAGAAGCAAGGGATGAGTTTCTCAAACGTCAAATCTAAATGTTAATTCCGTGGACCATATAATTCAGCCACAAAGCCGACATTATATTTAGGTCAGCGAAACCTTCGTTTATCATAAGGCTGGTAGTGTGCCAAAAAGTTGCAATTTTTCACAACCGCAACACGTGCCATAGTCATAAAGAAATCGTATTGGAATTCACGTGCGACATAACATATGTCTTATACGTCAACCGAGGACTGTCCTGTTGAATTCATAGACAGCCTACAGTAGATACAGCTACTAACCTATGACCATACGTTATTGTTAGAGGAACACAACTAAAGTTAATCACCATCATCTTGTGAAGGTCGTTCCACACCATGGTATTTAAATCATTTTATATTTACTGGCGACCCCGCCCCAGCATCATATAATTGTAAATTATATACCTAATATCTTCATGAATCATTCTATTTACTTGTGACACCTTCATGAAAATCCGTTCCTTGTGAGTTTATCGCAATCAGACAGACAAAGCGAATAACTCCGTATTATATTATGTAGTGAATATCAAACATCAGGTATATTACCTACTTTTTCCTCGAAATCTCAACACTCATTTTAATTATACACGAAAATGTCGTCTTCAACGTCTTAAATTTTGAGGATGTAAGTTATTATCATGACTGTTTTTTTTAATGAGACAATCTTCCTTATTTTGTGTTTGCTTAAAAGGGCTATCGTGAACAAATCTTTCATTTACAACACGTCTTCTCAATATTTTTTAAATGATACAAATATGAATGATATGTGATAATTGTGAGCATACTATGTACTAATATCACTGTGAAATAATTGTATTATATTTCACAGCACAAGGATTATTGCAAATACTATCAACTATAACTTAAAAGTTACAAGCCTACGCAACAGCGGCTACGTAGCGTCTAAGCAGCGGCTACGTTTCGGCTACGCGACATCTTCGCGTCGGCTACGAGAAATCGCATTGCCTATGCAACATACTTGTATATGTATACAAATGCTAAGTGTGAAAATACTAAAGTCTAGACGAGGAAACAAGTTCTAAATATGTGAATTGTAGAAGGCAATGCATAATGTCCTCTAACGGGACGGACTTGTAAGGCTCCACGATGTAGGACGCTGAGCTGCGCGTGAGTCGTTATTATGCCATGTTTACGAGACCCAGATGCACTGATGTTTCTTTTGAAAAACATATTTGGGCGTGTCCCGTTGGGATCGCCAAAAACAAATACCTACTTAAGGTCATTTAATAATGGATGTTATTTTTTTAGTTTTTGTTGCAACTGACAAGTAAAATTAATACTTACACATTGAATATCCCAATCTAATTGGTTCGTGTTAGCAGCAAATTATTTCTTAAAGCTTTTTGGTTTGTGTCTTGCTTTAAACTTAAACTATCGTCTTCTTTATTTATTTGTAACACAGTATACTTAACTACACAATATATATAGGAATAATTTCTAAGAACTGCGCTGAAATTATTGGTTTTTTACCGCAAAAGCTCTAGAGTAGGTCACATCTGACCACAATACCAACCACTTCAAATAAACTCAATTTACCAAAATGTGACTGTTTTATTGAACGTAAAAGCTTACCTTAACATTTTGAATAATATTGAATCTGGTTGATTCTGGTCTAAATTCGAAAATGTACATGCATGCGCATAATAAATGAGAGAATGCATTTTGGAACGAATAAATTTACAACGGAAAGATGTTTTTGTAACAAACTTTTCAATCATCATCAACTTTCCAAAATTTCACACAACATTACCATTTAAATTCATATTTATTTCATAAATAAGTATTATAATGCTAAGTTGATTTACAATTTATGCACAAATATTACTTTTGCAAAGCTAATCCAATGTTAATCGCTATAATCTAAGATAAAGTGAAAAATATATGAGAAACTTTAAACTTTCGCGAATATGGCTTCATGTCTCGAGAATTTGTGGGTGTGCAACCGGTTCCGATATCACAAAAGAAAAAATAAAACAGAAAATCGTGATCCGCAGATCGCCTCGTTTCGGTATTCTGTCGCCCGATATTTTAGGATTCGTATAATGTAAATATTGCTTTAAGCTCATGATTTATGGATTATTTAACTTGCAATGTTTTCTCTTGCGGAACACCCGGTTTCGATATTACGTAGAATATGTTCGATATTTATGTAAAGTAATTATTAAGCTGACCTATATCATAAGGAAAGATCGATACATCTGAGAGAAGATGAAGCGTAATCCTCTGAAATGTGCCTTGCTCATTCTAAATAATGACTGCAACAAACTCAGTACTATGGAAAAGTTATACTCTGGCATAAATGATTATGTAAATATTTTGCATTAGATCAAACAAAACTCAAATAATATCGCTTCCCACTTCGCTTGTAAAGCATGATATGCTTTTGCATGATAATCTTAAGTAAGCTTCCGCTATTTCGTCAGATTATAGAAAAAAAATAATATCCACCGACAATCCGAAGAACAATCTTCAAGTCTATTTATAAAATATGTAAATAAAAATGAAAACTAGTTTTTCTTGTATCTTCATGATTAATCATTTGTTAATAATTAATTGTGAACCTATATAGAAAATATTCGTCTTTAATTCAATATTCTTATTATAGGTTGTAAACTCGTTTTGCTATGAATACGGTATTCACGTAGCGGCACTAAACTATGACCCATATTGCTTCTAGTCCTAATCTATGCGCCCACTGGCAGTGCGTGCTCCAATGTCACAGCTTGATAACTTGAGGAAACCTCGCCAGAAATACTCACGTACTATTAATCTATTTAGTTATTGAATTCAGCAATTTCATGGCTCTCTGCATACCGACAAATGTATTTATTGTATTTGTGATAAAATTGTTATTTCCTCGTTTTTCTATACAGAACAAAGTGGTCGTTGAAATAGGCAACTAATGTTTTATAAAGAGTTCATAACTAGTTTTTATTATAAGTCTAGTATAAAAGAGGTTAGATCTTTTCTTATTCAGGATGAGTGTTCATGAAACCGCAGCTTTACCTTGTGTTAGTCAACAAAACATCCAAGGCACATATTTATTCTAGACATCAAAGACTTAATTTGACACCAATACCAGAAGAATGAAGTAGGATTGTTGAATGATATAAATTGTACGGTAAAACTATATCTACTTAATACAGGTGGTACCATATTTGGCATGCGTGTATGTATTTGCATTGTTTTATACCCCGGGGAAAACTCAATATGATTGTTGAATGAAGTTGTACATGTTATATACGATAATGTAAATACAGACGGCAGCACATCAAGCTACTGAAACTACCGAAACTGTCAAATTCTCCCAATAAACTTAGAACCATATACTTCAGCGAGAAAGTTGAAAATCTATTGAGGAAATTTGACAGACTGTAGCTTGTAGCTAGTCGCTTGATATGCTGGTATCAAATCAAACTTTACTTACGCAAATTACGTTTGAGCTGTGTTTGGAATGGAGTGAAGTTTCAATATTTTGCCCTAACCTACGTGTGTCGATACAAATTCAGTATACATATCGTGTTTTGTTTTATCTCCAACTTATTGTTAATGTCTGTAAGAAATTGTGTGCCAAGTAAATATTATCCAGAAAATTGACTCACTGCAGACAAAAATCTGTTTGGATTATAATGGAGCATCAGAGTTTTCGAGGTCGCCGTATATTGTATTAACAAACTAGGATATTTACAGTATAAAGTGGCCTCGGCGAAGACACAGTAATTGCGAGAGCCCGATTAAGGCTCTTTACGACCGTCTACGTCGCCTTGATGTGTTCCCAAAGATTTATAGGCCACAACACTCTCGGTATTAAGTTCCCGGCCTCTCTTGAAAGCAACTTAGTCCTCTATGTGGGTTATTCACACCTACGTTGAAAATCCTTGGGGAATATGTACTTGAAACGCGATATTACTTATAACAGCGTTTCTTCGAGTTCATTAAAAGAAAATTTGATAGAAAATTTGTTTTGCGATATCATTTCAAATATTATTATTGATACTGTTTTACTTAGCAAATACACAACATACATTGTGCATCAAGAGATACCTTTTAAGTGATTGATAATAATTGTTAATTGCAAACGTGTTTCGATTAAATGATCGAGGATTTCTCCGAATAATAGACAATATAAGGAGTATGGAGCTGAATGTAAAATCGTCAATTGAAACAGACACAAACACACTTAATTCATACTACTTATTCATAAAGATGATTAAAGCCTACTTTATATTCCTACGTAAAACCTACATGATACAACATTTTACATTTAGACGCATTATTCCTACATAATAAAACAACATATAAGACCAGATCATTGTATTGTAAAGTAATTTATTAGCTTGAAATTTAATACTGGTCCATAAAGTTTTAGCTACAATGTTTCGTTATGTCTGCAGTTAGATACCTTGTATGAAATACATAAACTGCTACACTCGGCACTCAAGTCACCCTTAATGCGATACAATTTACATTATAATCTCCATTTGTTCATGCAAAAGCATTCCATTACAATGAAGGAATTTCGAAATTGTTCTTATATACTAATATGGACATGATAGAATTACAAAGGTTCACTGTCCGTTTTTTCTTATATTTTTATAAGAAAATATGTTTATCGTTGCTTACAAAAACGATCATCCAATACAATATTTTACGTTACAAATAAACCCACGCAAATGCAACATAATCTTGGTCCCAAAAAGGCGTAGGTGTCGGCATTCTTTTTTTTTATACCACTTCGTCAACGTCCCTTTTTATGACAAAATTATTATCCATGAATTCGTAATATTTGCTTATTGTAATGGAAATCCATTAACGCACGCCCACGATGTCGTCTACAGATTTATATGGGGCACGTTACACGACGGGGATGTGGGTCAAACGCTCTATTATGTAACTTGACTTTAATAAATTCACGGACATATTGCATGGGGTTTGTTAATCTCATTGATTTTATGGCACATAATTGTTTCGGCGCTGTTAAGCGATCATTGGGGAATGCGAATTTAATTGATTGACCTTAACTGTAAACATGAACAGAAATAAATAAGATGGAACGCTGATCAATTTTCTGTGAAAATAAGCACAAAAAATAACAAAAGCATTCGCGGTGTAAGCTCTTTTATGTTGCTTTTTGCAGTAAATCTAGCAAAGTAATTAAACGCGTTGTGCTGTGTGTCGGATAAGGAATTGCCACGTGTATTCAAGTTTTTGCAACAGTTCCTGTGTTCGTTCAGAAATTGGTCGCGGTCTGCCGGTCGTAGTCGCGCGACTGCAACCATAAAGATAAAATAACCCGCTCTCAGGAAACATCAACATTGTTTATAATCTTTAAACACCACACTGACTATTATTCGCCAAGTTCTTATTTCATCTCCACATCACAGATAAAATAATAATCAACAAGGTCAACAGAGTCACCTCGCCTGATATTGATTAATGGGAAGTATCTAATACATTGCCCACGATTTTGATTTCATTAAAAATGTGTTTGCATTAACTTCGACACTAATTAATAGGCTTGGTGTGAAAACCTTCTGGAGACCTTTTGTATATATAAAATTAAATTTAAAAAATAAATTAGTAGTAGCTGAGTTGTTTCGTTTATACAGAAATCGCGGATGCGTGTGAAAATTGAATCCGCTTTGATAGATCGTGACGGCGCGGCGGCTTGCCTTCAGTGCACAGACTCATAGATATTCAGTTACGTAATAAGCGCGCTGGCATAGGTTTAGATCGTTACCTCTAAACGTGTGGAAGTCTGCGGCCGTGGTCAGTGCACATCCAGTGTAGGCGTGGCCTCGGTGCGCGAACTAGCTCTGTGATTGGCGGAACATAAAAGGCAGTTGCATTTCACTTTGTACTTGTTCTGAATGCTAATTAAATGGCTAATTTTTCGAATTACGCATAGCTTGTTAAATAATGCGTTTTGCGTGAATATTAGCATGTTTAGTGCATCGCTTAATATTGCGAAACTTGAATTTCTAAGCGAGTTCGCGGGCTTGGAAATAATGAGAGTCGTTTATAAAAACTTCATACAAGATTAACATTCTTACTCGCATACAGAAGTCGGTTTCCTTGTCCTGATTTACTTTGATACATGATAAATTAGAGATAATAATCATAACTATTTAATTATATGTTACCTATATCGAGAACACTACTAAATATTTTGTATAACTGACTATTAGAAAAGTCATAACAGAACAGGAATAAGAAATAAAAGATATGGTCCAATCTAATTCATCAGGGTAATAAAAGTTAAGTACCCCACGTCCATCTCTTTGATCGAATAAGTTTCGAGCTGGCGTGGCCACATTTTGTTCACACGTTATCGTAACTATCATCAAGGCGTACTCTTTTATTATTCCACACTTCCGTAGGGATGCCGTACTACTGAAAACTACCAATACAATTAATTGGCAAGCTGTGAAAACGACGGGCAGGTCGTCGTTGACGTATTCTTGGCAATCATCAACTGTTATTATATCAAAAGGGCGGACAATAATGTAAAACATTTTTATGTACAATTAAAGCACATAAGTTTAAACGATTAGCAATTAATTTTAAAATAATAAAATTGAAAATAAAGAATTTTCAATAAGAGGCACTTTTTAGGAGCTCAGAACAATATTCCTTACATCCGTACCTACAACCCTATGTATCGTACAATGTACTCTTATAGGTAATCAATATCAACATAGCATTCGCCCGAAAAGTAAAAAGATAAAGGACGTATTTACTAGAATTATCTACGTAATCTGCAAAGCCAAAACGCATGATTTTACGTGTCCTCATATCTATTGTGTATTTAAAATTACCGTCACTATCTTTGATTATAATCTCCCATATGCCTACAATTCTTATCAATTCATTGACAGCAAAACTTAGGTACATTACATTACACGAAATATTTGACGCAAGTACACACGTACGGAGTTTGACGCAAATAAAACCGTATTTTATTGTGTCGTCCAGGAAAATTTATCCTGACGTTCAATCAAATATCCTGTTACAACTATTAGTACTATTAGCTAATAAATTCTAACATTCTGAACTGATTTTACCGTTTGCACCTAACAGTTTCAGTATAATATAAAACGCAGCTGAAATTATGTAACTATATGAAAGGTTTTATAAACAGCGCTGAAGTCTAACACGTGTAGAGCACTCGCGTACAACATACTTGTTTAATATTAGTATTAATTCTCTTTTAACCTCCTTCAACTGTAACTTCGACGTAGGATCTTTGGTACTAGTTACGTATAGCTTCTTTCATGGTCTAGTCTTTATGTTTCAAACTAAGGGTTCGAACCATCGATATAAGAAGTGTCTAGATGCCTAGTACGCGCTGTCAAAATGCATTATGATCAGAGACATCAATTTGGCTTAACCCCACCCACAGGCCGCCATTACGCGACAGACGTTTGCCGCATGTTTACATTGTAAATTTTTCACAAAAAAATTCAAAAATGACGGTTTGTGTAGTGAAACTTTGTAATAACTACACTGCAAAAAAACATAAGGATACGAACATCTCTTTTCATAGGTAAGTTTGAAATTTTATGATAAGTATGTATAGATATCTATGCATTTCTTTGAAAATATTACGACGGCAAAATAACAACAAAACGACTCCATATTGTTTGAGTATTGCCAAGGTATGAAATATTTTTACCTTCTTTTTTGATGCTGCGATTAATATTGTAAAATGGTATTACGAAATCAACATTATTATTATATTGTAATTTAATAAGATACTTATTGATAATACATAAGTTTATTTCTTCAATAGATTTTCGACTGATCATGTGATCATGTATTTATATTTATATTTATATTTATATTTATATTTATATTTATATTTATATTTATATTTATATTTATATTTATATTTATATTTATATTTATATTTATATTTATATTTATATTTATATTTATATTTATATTTATATTTATATTTATATTTATATTTATATTTATATTTATATTTATATTTATATTTATATTTATATTTATATTTATATTTATATTTATATTTATATTTATATTTATATTTATATTTATATTTATATTTATATTTATATTTATATTTATATTTATATTTATATTTATATTTATATTTATATTTATATTTATATTTATATTTATATTTATATTTATATTTATATTTATATTTATATTTATATTTATATTTATATTTATATTTATATTTATATTTATATTTATATTTATATTTATATTTATATTTATATTTATATTTATATTTATATTTATATTTATATTTATATTTATATTTATATTTATATTTATATTTATATTTATATTTATATTTATATTTATATTTATATTTATATTTATATTTATATTTATATTTATATTTATATTTATATTTATATTTATATTTATATTTATATTTATATTTATATTTATATTTATATTTATATTTATATTTATATTTATATTTATATTTATATTTATATTTATATTTATATTTATATTTATATTTATATTTATATTTATATTTATATTTATATTTATATTTATATTTATATTTATATTTATATTTATATTTATATTTATATTTATATTTATATTTATATTTATATTTATATTTATATTTATATTTATATTTATATTTATATTTATATTTATATTTATATTTATATTTATATTTATATTTATATTTATATTTATATTTATATTTATATTTATATTTATATTTATATTTATATTTATATTTATATTTATATTTATATTTATATTTATATTTATATTTATATTTATATTTATATTTATATTTATATTTATATTTATATTTATATTTATATTTATATTTATATTTATATTTATATTTATATTTATATTTATATTTATATTTATATTTATATTTATATTTATATTTATATTTATATTTATATTTATATTTATATTTATATTTATATTTATATTTATATTTATATTTATATTTATATTTATATTTATATTTATATTTATATTTATATTTATATTTATATTTATATTTATATTTATATTTATATTTATATTTATATTTATATTTATATTTATATTTATATTTATATTTATATTTATATTTATATTTATATTTATATTTATATTTATATTTATATTTATATTTATATTTATATTTATATTTATATTTATATTTATATTTATATTTATATTTATATTTATATTTATATTTATATTTATATTTATATTTATATTTATATTTATATTTATATTTATATTTATATTTATATTTATATTTATATTTATGTTTATATTTATATTTATATTTATAAGATAATTTTATCACCTATGTCAATGTGAATAAAACTGCACAAATTTTAATTTTCCCACACTTTTGGGGGTAATCACTTTGCGCTGGTATATTAGAATGACACGCACACAAATGCAGACGCGATAATCATACACTTTCGGCACTCACACGCGCATCAAACATGCTGTCAATATGAACGTTCCGTTTTGTACTAAACACTCCATCTAGTCTTTCCTATATCGATGGTTCGAACTAAATATTGGAAATTAGCAACACCTTATGCTCTAATTATAGATCCTGACCTAGACATGTTTACTTTTTGATAACGCCAATATTTCACATAAACCACTAATTAAAATGACCCACTCATGCTCAATAAAAAAAAACACGATATTCTATCAGTTTCTATCGCTTTATTAGATATACATAGATATACAGATGAATATACAAGTTAGCAAGATATCATAATGCACTGTAATGGTGAGGTAGCTCAAAATGGTATGACAAATAATATCTAAGGACCTTGGTCAGTCGATCCTCGATTTACAAGCCTAAATAACAACAACAGCCACATATAATACGTTCGGAGCGGCGACAAAAATACAAGAGCAATGTTTTCGGTTGACAATGAGACAAATCATAGACAAACGACTAGAACAAAGGGTTTCAATAGAGAATAGAATAGAATAAATTCAAAACAAACACTCGCTATGAATATTTTCAGTCGTGTCTAAACAACGGTCTCTTGCGATTGACAAGCACCCATGTATAGTTAGAATGGTGTTATTTTAAAACAACCATCTTTTTTCCTACAATCGGTAACGGATTGAGCTTTATTCAGGTTAAAGAGTCTGATGATTAATAATAGGCTTTAAAAAAGGACATTATTTTAGTATATGGTATTTTCCCGCTAGGTAACTTTTTTATGGTCAATTGACTAATGAGTTCTTGTTATTTCGAAATATTTTAAAGAATCGGTCATTGGAAACAATTACAGGAAAAATCAACATAGTCGTAGTAAAAATCCTAATTAGTATGCCAGGCAACGGGACTAATTTTCTACATCCTCAATATCTCAACTGACTTTGTAGGTACACCGAGATACTACAATTTTCATAAGTACATTTCACAGAGGCGGAAATCATTCAACAGCTTACAAATTAAACCTTCAAGGTAGTGTAAGCAAAACAGGACATAAATAATTGGGTGCTATTAAACATAGATTAAACAAACGTTGTGAATTGTCTCAACTAAGAAACCAACAAGTCGCGAGATGACGCTATTAACTCTTTGTCCAATCGTTACTTTTAATCAACACATTAGCAGGTAAACATTGTGTGCCTATCAAGTTTTTTATATTCACAAAGGACCCTGAATTTGTTATAAGTAACCTTGAGAAACGTAAATCGATATGCAGTCGTGCAATGCTGTGCTAATGGCGATATGATGACCGCTAACGTTAATTGCAAAAAAATACTGTTTCATTTTGCAATTCGTCCCCTTGAAAACCTTGGTTTTTGAGTCTTAAAACAAATAGCGTCGATTAATCTGTTTTGAATTTTACTACAGGGGCTTATGACGAGCAGATTGCGATGTGTCCGTTTGATTACGAAGAAAACCACTCATGAGTTATTGTATGAATTGCATCGTTATGATGATAAGATTGTAGGCAGGTGGCATTGTGGCAGAGATAGGCTGTATCTAAGGACCAATTACAAAGTTGCCTAATCAATCACTACGTAGATACCTACAAAATCAATACCTAATTAACTGCCTTACTTGTGATTTTGGAAAAATTCAAGCCAGCAGTTGCAAAAATCATCATCATCAGCCTTTTTATCGTCCTACTGCTGGGTGCAAGCCTACTCTCACACAGAAAAGGATTGAGCGTTATTTACCACAATTGCTCAATGCGGGTCGGTGATTTAAGACTTTATAGTTCAGGTTTCATCGAGTTTTCCATCACCTTTAATCCGTCATTGGTGTCCGAGATATACTTAGAAAGTACATATAACTCAGAAAAGTTGCAATGATACTTGGAATCTTGTATCTGAAACCTCATACTTGAGAGGCTTGGCTTTAACCACTAGGCCACCATAACTACTTCAACATCTACTACTATTCAACATAATAAAACTGATATAAAATTATTATTCTCCAACAATATTGTCCTTACATTATTTTCCTTCACCTTTTTCACCCGTTGTTTCTAAATTATGCACACACGTTTGAAAAACATGCCCGGTTCACGCCCGATACACGACTATGCCATTTATATTCTGTACCCTTGCGGAGCTGCCAACGAGGGTAATCATTGGCTTTTAATTTATAAATTTTAGGACTTTACCATCCTCGCCGTAAAAGTTTCAACTCTTGATAGTACAGACGCCAGCACATCGAGCTACTACAATCTGTCATATTTCCTTAATAGATTTTCAACTTTATTGCTGAAGCATAAGATTCAAAGTTGATTGGGAAAATTTTACAGATTCGTGTAGCTTGATGTGCTGGCGTCTGTACTTCAAAATCTAATAACATAATTAGGTACTTATCTTTTTCATTCACAGCGTTTTTAATGACTGAAACTTCTGTACATTACTTGTAGAGTAAAGTATTCAGAACAATTCGGACCTACAGCGACGAATTCACCGACGAGACACAACATTAAATGTTATTTACGAACATTTTATTGACACAGCGAATTCTTCAACGGCTACGTGAAACTTTACTTTCAGCATTGTGCAGAGAAACCTGAGTACGTCCATAGAAATCTAAACAACGCGATCCGCAGCTGCATATAGACGCATTCCCAGCACATAAGTACCTGACTAGCGAACAAAACAAAATATTATATTTTGATGAGTCGACAGGTCATTCACCCTGAACAAGTTTATACAAGACCTGCCTCTTTTAGAATAGTTGAAACGGTATTCGCGTGCACTTTTACATAAACATACCTTTACAATGATACAGAATGTTTATGCAACAATTTATGTGGTCTATGAAGATAAACGCAAGTGGAAACATCTCAGGTACATACATATGTACATATTAGATACACATACCTATATACAAGAGATAAATTAATAAATTTTGCACGGCAACAGAAAACGAAAGTTTTACTTAAAGAACTTAAAGAATTCGAGAATATTCTATGATATCACAGATAACCTATTAACGTTGCTTGTAGGGTGAATGATTAACGTGCAAACTCAAATGTGTTATAAAATACAAATGTAAATAAAAACAAATTCTTTGTTAACGGCAATATTTTAAAATTTATTTGTAGTATTCGGGCTTGGCATATTGCCCGGGTACCTATTATGTTTTCCAACGAAAACAGAAGCCATTTCTTGTTAATGGATTTGTAAAACTGTAACGATAATTTAATTACATAATTTTAGTCAAAGTTCCATACTCATGGTTGCTGAAACCTTCAAAATATTTAAAATACAATCGCAATTTTTTCCATTCACAATAATTATTGACATTGATTTAGATGTAGATACTTAATATCATTATTTCTTAATTGATAGCTCACGATAAAGCTACATGGTTACCATTGATGAAGTCTCCGTGAACCAAACGCTAACAATAAGACTATTAACGTTAACTTGGTAATAAAAATCTCAAGAGAATTGCATAAATATTGACCTAGTTAGTAGTCCACAGTACCCATTTGTTCAGGATGTCGGGGACATTCATTACTTCTAACTACGCTTTGTCAGTAACTGCGCATCCCCCAAACGTTCGGCGCGCCCGCTTCACCGACTTTTATCCATTCTGCGTCGCGACCTATTTTATTATTGTTCTTTTCACTTCAATTTTATTGTCCCTTTGTAGTTTTTGCGATACTCGATGATTTGTGATGTTGTATTTTGTTCTTAGAATAACAAATTCATCTGTTATATCTGACCTGATTTAAACTGATATATTGCTATTCTTGACTCTTTTTAACAAATGTTTCCGTTCTGTCGGACTCTGACCTACGTAGGATAGCTTTATTCGTCCTTTCATAACCAAGCCGACTTTTGTTTACTTTGCCAAATCATGTTTCGTTGTAGCTATTTTTCACGTAACACTGTGCTATCTGAGTGGTCTGACCTCATAAACAACAATTCTGCTCTTTATTTATCTATGTCATGTTGTTCATTTCTCATTTGTCCACCTCATACTTCAGGAATAAATATTATATCAATCTGTCTAGCTGGCGTCTCAATTCTTCAAATTCGAACGCTTTGGTCATTCGCACCTTAACTAATTGGATGAACGCCAAACAGGACCACCCAAACTATCTAACGCTCTATGATCATTGAACTTCTAATATAATGCTAATATAGTCCACGTGTACGTATGTATGTTTCGTAAGAATCGTGTTGTTCTTTTCGATGGGTCTCCGTGTATATAAATTTATTATAATTTTATACACATTTGCTATTACGTTGTTGAATATGGGACACTGCCAAAAGTCGATAATTTATTATCGGATACATCTGTATTCAATATGAAAAATCCGGTTAAAAGCGAATCTTAACTTTGTATAAAAAGCAGGATTATTGAGATACAATCAACGAGAATTTTCTACATTTTTATTTCATATGAAAATTGGCTAAATTTTATATTATCAAAATTTATGAACATTAGAAGAAAACATTAGAAACTTTGTTTTATCTACTGAAAAATGATTTTCATAGCTTTTTGACAGACCGATGGACAAGCCCCAAGGTTGTAGTTAATTGACCAAGTCCACAGTTAAAACGTTGAACTAAATATAATTCATGGAAATGATAATATGACTCAAGAAATTCAACAGTTCGCTAAAAGTATAAAGGCAAAACCTTTAAATATTATTTTTTGCACATTCCACCCAAATTGTTATTTTGTTTATATCATCAAATAAATTTCGAAATTAAAATGCTTTTGTACTCTCTAGAAAAGTGATCAATAATCCCAAAAATGTGTTTGTAGAACAATTTGTCGAATATTTATTAAGACAGTTACGAGATTCGGTAGCGATTCGTAAATATTTAGAGATATTTTCATAAATATTTATCGTAATATTTAAGCCTAGCCAAATCAAATCCTTTATTAATCTGAAATATCACTCGAATATACTACTGGCTTAGTAAAATATATTCACTAGTTGTGTCTTATTTTCTCTTTTACTAAGATATAATAGAAAGCCTTCTTAAAAAACATAGTGCAAGTTTTACAATTTTATTTACTCGATACGTAATATAATAAAAAGCTTGCCTAAGTTCCAAACCGACATCAGCTACAAATTATTACTGATTTAGAAATAGTTATCACAATGCATACCTACAAAATATTAAAGCAAAATCGAAACTAATTTCGCTTTATAGGTTAGTATAGTGTACTAAAAAATAAACAAACAAAATATGTATAATACTAGTATATATCACATAGATGGATAGTTTTAAATCAACCTGAGCTTGACACTTGGCTGGTTGCCAAAAAGCCAGTGTTTTGGTAAGTAAGAAGCTCCAACACCTTGAAGAGGAATATTACGTAGTATGTACAACAGTATAGAAAATGATGAATTAGTAGCGAAAGAAAAATAGTTTTTTAACGATCCTGACTTCTCCTTGCAAACTAGACATGACCTTGTCAGGTAAAGTATTTATTTACGTCTGATGTAATATAATTTACTCATATAAACAAAATCGCAGCGCGGTATGAAACAGGATATAAATAAGTCTAGCCTAAAGTTGCAATCATAGATTCACAGTCATCGTATGCAGCAAATTTATTTGCAAACGTCTAAATATTTATATTTATTTTTAAATGTGCTTAACAAGCACTGACAAAGTCACTATTTAGCAAAATTTTCGCTATTTCTGCGTACATAAGCAATAACCAGTGTATGGCCGCACGTGCGTGTCACGAGTAACGTTCACACCCAATATACACATTAAAATTAAATAATAGCTCAAGGCCTACTGTTATTTTCGTTTTAATACAACAGCAGCTTTCCGCCACGCGGCGTTGATCACGATTTTTATTCACATCAGCCGGCAACTTGCCATATGCAACATCTGCTAGAATCCTTAGATCGCAAAGTCGTCGCACACTCGCATTGTTTAACTCCTAAGTACCTGCCTATGAGTGATTGATCTAATAATTTATTTAGAGAGAAAAGCTATTTGATTTAACTTCGCCAGTATTAATCATTGAACAAATTGAATAAAGTGTTTTTCAGGTCAGATACTTTGTACTAAAATGACATCAGATCTTTATAAATTATTTTAATGTATTTTGGGCCAATTTTCTTGCAGCTGAAATTTATGCACTACAGTAGGTGTCCGTCATGTTTTAAATATTCTAAACAATGACCTAAGATTCGATGTGACGAATTCTGCCTCTTATGTGTTGTTGAAAGACAGGGGTTTTTTATGTTATTTTTTACATTCAGTGTAGCAGAGGTCGTCGCAATAAACATGAACGTGCACAAAATATACAGAATGTTCAATTATTTGATCTCAATGAAAATAATTTCAAGTGGGATGACGTTTCCATTAGCGCTAGGTTTTTTAATTCGTCGCGTAAATTGTTCGGTATAGGTATATGTTGACATGTTATGACATGGTTCAACCGTATTATATTTTACGAATGCTCCAATTTGAATTCATTCATTGAAACATTTATTCTATTGAAGTTTTTCAGAACGTGTTGTGGGCGGTCTATGATTACGTAACATTTAGTTAATGAGTTCAACGTTTCGGAACATGTAATTTGGAGCAATAAAATCTGTGTACCAGGGTTGTGGGCTTTATGGCATATTTAGCTGATTCCATGAAGAGTTTCATGGTACGATAGCTTCTATAATTCATCAGATTTCGAACTATCCATGTGTTACAAAAAAGTTTCACCATATTTTCTTTTATTAGCTAATTTTTGTCAAGACTCCAGTAAATGTAGGAAGTTACCAACACGTTGTTCCAACTCATTATACTAGTTTGCTTTTAAATTATCTCGTGTTGATAATGTAAATGATAGTCCAACATTGCTGCGATAGTGCGAAAAAATATATTTTTTAATTTACCATAACTCTGAACATTCAGCGGCTCAGTACCTATATTTGCAAATAAAGTAGCCTATAAACAAATGGAAATTAATGACGAGTAATAATTAGTTAGTATAGCAAATAATTGCGTGTTTGTGTGTACTTAGTCAAAGGCCGCAGGCTCTCCCTAGAGACGGCCGATGGTAATGAATTGGGCTCGTTAGCTGTCATAACTAAGGCTGAAATACGTTTTTAATAAAATCAACCTAATTTCATTTTTTTCTGCTCATTTTTTTAACGCCCACGAGGACGACGTGGGAAGCATGTATTTCATATATAAAAATTTGAGAGATAGAATTGTATATTTTTTAGGACACTCATTTTTTCAATATTTCATACATCGGGGTTTAGAGCCCATGTGAGACTGCTTTGCTGATAAAATGTAAAAAGTATCAACTATTAAAACCATCTTCACGTATCAACTATCAATTTCAACAAAATTGATGACAAAATACATAAAGTTATATAAAACATGTCAAATTCAGCACCAAATTATACTAATCTATACCAATAATATAAAGCTGAAGAGGTGTGGTTTGGTTTGTATGCTTAAACACGCTAGTCTCAGAAAATACTGGACCGATTTGTAAAATTGTTTCAGTGTTAGCCCTTTTATCTATGAAGGCTAATTTTTATCGGGGTGTGTGACGTAGTGACCATCGCACGCGGGTAAAACCGCTAGCAGAAGCTAGTTATTAAGATAAAACTATAACCTTTCAGATTTTATAATCATCGTGAATTGGCAATGCAGGAAAACTAAGCCTAATCTGTTTTGACGTATACAGATAAGTATCTGCCAACTGCTATCTTGGCCTCATTTAATAAGCACTTCAGGAAGCTATGTACGAGTGAAACACTTTCTAAGTAGGCATTACCTACGTCCAATTTATATTAACTAAGACTTAAAACCCATAAGTTCTCATCTCATTCATTATTTCTTAACCATATACGGTTCTAAATTGAAAAATGTTCCTTTAAATTAATAGACGTGTTCCACACTTCATAATTCTAGTAAAACGGCTCAATACACGAAGCAATTTACATAATATCATATTAAAAGTGACTATAAAAATAACTTCTACTCTCGAATACTCACAATATGGTCATTATTTTCATCCTATTGGTACAGTTACGGGCCAAATATAAAATATAATGGCCTTAGCGCAGGGCGCGGCTAGTTTAACATCGTTATGGAAAGACGACACAGACATTTTCGATAGATTTGTAGAATTCAATCACCATTCACTGAGTTATATTATATTTTGAGGGATAGCTAATCTAATAGATATATCAGTGCCGGAATTTTCAAAAATGTGTTGGATGAAACATTATGAGGATTATTGAACATGTGTGTCTGTATTGAATTGGGATTCAATAATATCTGGCTGTAGGTACCTAACTTAGATCGATGTTTTAGCCTAAAAATTTAAATATTATTATACTTATATGAGCCAAATTAGGTTCTGTGTTCACGAATCCCCAAATGTAATGTTAGAAACGTTTAAAATAATTTTATGAATAATCCGAAAATAAGTAGCTCAATGTACCTACTCTTGAAAAAAATATTGTATCCATTCTAAAACAAATGAAATAAGAAATTAAAATGCATTATGTATTTTCGGTGGCCACCGTTTCCTCCCGTCTCGTTGAATCAACAGCAACATGAGAAGATTCATAAAAACAATGTCTGCCCACTCGCAACCTTCGTTTTTTTAAAAGCTAGACCAGGTCGAGCACTTTCAAACTGAATACAAACGTGCACCATAACCTTCGCAAATCAGCTGGAGTTATTCGCTTGTCAAATTATATCTGACAGATGTTTATGTAAGTCAAAGGTATATTATCCCTCGAATTATCATTATCTTTAACTTTTTTTGCATTGCAAGCCCAGTGCCAGATTTTCACGGTGCGATTATTGTTTCACATTACCTAGTTGATTCAGGATACAAGAGTTACGTTTAATATATGATAAATCACGATTTGTCAGAGTACCTAACTAATAGTTTTCATAATATGTGGTATTTGTCATTAATACATTAAAATCATGGAAATAATTGATGCCAGGACATTATGAATCGCGGCAAGGTATACGTTAGCAAATTAAACGGTTCATGTAATAACACATGTGTATGCCTTAACAAATGAGGCCAAGCTCGTGATTGGCCGCACCTGCGCAAGAGGTTGAGGACAGCAGTCAACTTTTTATGAATATATTCCTAATTTATGTGCCTCTTATTTTTATATTACTTAATCATTGTGTGAGTGGTTATCAATCAGTTGAATATTTTATACCTCACGCGCAGAACTGACAGTTTAAACAGTTTAAAGTTTAGCTCGTTAAGTTGAAGTGCCCAATCTTAGTGTTTTTACACCATACTTGAGTGACGTCTGCACGTCACTTTGTTCTAATGATCGTTAACAATAGATAAATGGTATTCGTTCCGTTCTTCGTTGTTAAAAATTTGTTACGCATAGCAGAACATTAATGTAAGAAAAAGACGTTCACATAAAAAATGCACATCTATTTATAGCTTGCTAGAATTGATGCAAGGACTGACGATGCAGCGGATATTTTTAAGTTTCATTCATACCACTGAAATTGAATATTATTTGAGTGGTATCTCCAGTATTGGAATCTAAAGATGGTTCTTTAGTTCAATGCGACAAGGGATAAGAGACATCCTATTTGGTTTTCGTAGTTAAGACATATTTTTTACTTTATGATATTCTTTGTTTAAATGTACTTCTTATTCTTCATCTGAATAATTCTACCATCTTCAAACGCAACATCCTGACAAATCGTATCTGTATCACAAGGTTAGCAGGTTCAAACAGTTTCCTTCGACTCGAGTTTAGTTGGAAACGACTTCGTTATCGCTATCAGTCACCGGTGGCCGACGTTCGTCGACAAATTGTTATTGAGTTGTACCCGCCGCGATACCGCGACCCCACGGTCGACACAAGAAGCTTTCTTATCGCCCTAAATATACCTACCCGTTAACTTCCCAATTAAAATACATTTACTCTCGGAGTCAACACCAAGCTTAATGGACATGACCCGCTGTAAAACAATGGACGCTTTGACGTGGCTTCCACTGACCTACATTTTACAATACATAATGCACATACTATTTCTACACGACAGAAAAATTATCTTAAGTTTTTAATACTAGGTTGAACTGGTTAACACGATAGTGTTAACTCGGTCGTTCAAATTATCAAGGGGCAAAAAAATAAAACATTTCTGATAACACTTGCAATAAACAATTCAGTTCACGCGCTGAAATAAAGCAGTGTTCTGCAAACAAAACGCCTGACTGCAGGTGGTAATATTTCTAAGAGTAAACTACAAGTATACAATATTCACCTCATTAGCGACATTCTTCAAGAGTCTGTACAAATTTGTCGCGGCGCGACGTCACGCCTCGCCGGCGCGTTTGATGTGCGGACGGCGCGATAATTACAGAATTAATGGCCTGATACAGAGAAGCAGTTTTTATCGCAATTAAGAGTGCGCTATCGATCGACCCAGTTGCGCTCCACATCGCTGCACTAATTCACTAGTACCCAACCTTGGAGGGAACTCTAAGCAAATTGCTGTGCTCAGATAAATCGAATGCACTCAGAGATTACGCTTTCACTACATTTATTTGTATAAAATTATTTTTCTATCTTAGTTAAATCATGTTGATTGATATGTTTTATCAAGTTGCTCATGATTTTCGGTCAATTTTGAGACATTTCGATTAATCGGGTACAATCAATTTATTTATTTTTCAAAATATTCCACATCATCTAACGTTTGAATGATAATAGGATCTAACTTAAGTAAGTTAACGTATGGAGTCCGTCCGTTCCAGATATCCATAAGCGGCATTAATCACTCTAATTGGACCTTCAGTTCGCCCTGTTTTTTATTTACGTTGCAAATATCCACTTAGCAAATAGAGCCTCGTTTTTCATTAGAAACAGTTGGATGTAATCTGCGAGGCAAAAATGGAACGCCTAAATAGCACGCAAGGTTATATTAAAGGCGTCAATAAGAAGCTGACATTCCTAGTGCGACCTGTAACCTGATTACTGAGCTCAGTCTCAGGTCGTGTGGCAATGACACTCCTTTCTTTATCTATGCGGTGTCTTTGATCATGCTCACACTTTTAATACAAACAGTACTGATTTGAATTTGTAGGTGCACTTCAATTTATTTGCACAGGAATGTTTAGTACTATAATCTGCTGAAGAGTAATGCAAGAGGTTCGGTGCGTTAGCCTGATAAATAAATTGAAACAGATCACCATACAAGCTGGTTAGTTTAATCAAATTACCATAAAATGCAAATAGGTTTGTATCAAGGAGTGGTATTAACAAATTGAACATATTATTATCATCTGAAAGAACACGAACACCGTATTACGAGCCAGTGGTAAAATTAAAGTGGTATTGTTTGTTTGCGCCAGTCGCAACTGCCCGCGAACCAGAAATGTTCCGCGGTAGTAATGGTGGAAATAACGCGCACAGGTTGTAAACGTAAATAATGATTAATGGAGTTTGGAAAAGTGTTTTCGTCAGCTAGCGTGCAATCTCCCCGTCATTACTAGATAATTTGTTCTACGGCAGTAAAACGAAAATGAATTTTCTTTGGAATTTTGGCAAATAATATTTTGCGAGTATAATAAGGCGGATCAGATATGGAATAGCCTTGATACCCTCTAAAATAATTACAATCAATGTTGTTAGTTGTTGTTTTTAGAATAAGCCTAATCATTACAGGATTACCAAATATCATGATAAAAATCTTATCATAATTCAAAGATTAAAACGATTTATCTATCGAATGACATCAATTTCGAATCTGTTTTCCAATAAGTATCACTTTACATGTAATATACCATTAAGTACTTAAGTGCGTACATAAAACCTCCGGCTTGCACGAAGCAGTTAATTTATTGGTTGTATCTTTATCACTTAATCTTAATTAAGCCCTCCTAGATAATTTTTATCTCGGAAAATTTGCAATTGCAAATGGCCGTTCGAGTCGTCTCCGCCTGACCCGTTTGTGAGATGTCAAATATTTGCTTGATGCAAACAATCTTATCCGTGCGTCCGTTTACTTGGCTCTACATATAGGGTGTGTGCAATCACTGGCTATATGTATACACTGCCGGACTTTAATTAAAAAGAGTATTGAATTTGATACATCAGGAAGATAAGAAGTGGTAAAGTTAAAGAGAAATGAAGTGTTCTTCAAGGATTTTATAACGTAAGAAGATGTAGTGAAGATGCAGTGTCTGCATTTAACAGTGTTAATTTATATATTCCATTTAAAAATCAAAGTAGCAGAAGGAAATTGCTAGTCGGTCAAGTAGCTAAATAAATATGATATCTTTTTTGTTGTACAGTGGATGTTGTTTAATGTTATAAAATGGTTTGTATATAACCTTCATAATCACAAAAGATTAAGATTAAACGTTGGGCAACACATCTAATAAACTTGGCAATAAATAATGCTAATTTTATAATAGAGTCGCCATAAAAAATGACGATTTGAGCAGCCCTTCAACCTGCATAATATGAATATTTCTATTTACAAATCAAATATTTATTTTAGTTAACTTGTCTGCGCCGATCAATTCATCGATAAAAATCTAAAGGCTTGATTTCGATTTCTCTGCCCACGCTTCAAAGTATTCAAAGTAATTTATATATTTAATACTCAAAACGATAACTATAAATTGTTGGCCGTAATGAAAATGAATAGGTATAAGATAAACTTTAACAACGATTAACTTTATGGATGCGTCACGCCGCTATTGTTTATTGAATTTTGCTTTATAAGGGTTTAATCAAAGCATCATTAATATTTTTTTCAAGTTCAACAGGACGGGCAGTCTTTATGTCTAAGATGATCGCAATTTTTTCCTTAAAAAGAAGCCTGGTGTGGTTTTTATACTTGGTTTTATTTAATGCAACTTCGTTTTTTTACATAACATTGGTAAAAGGAATCTTGAGTTACGTTAACACCTGTTCATAATACTTCTATTATACCTACAAGCCGAATTCCATATTAGCAGTAATAACATCAACATTCATTAAATCTTCACATGATATGATAACTATTGGTAGGGTCAGACCTGAGGGTCAGACACTTCAATCAAAGATTTTGACGATGTTGATGTATTAATATGCGTGGGTGTCGACGCTCGTCCTTCGATGCCCACTTCAAGTGATCGACGTCCACTCGAAAATTACCGAATACACAAAACAAAAACAAACAGACTCGCTCATGTTAAATTTTTAATGCGAGTGTCGCAACAGTGCTCCTCCCATACGTAGAAACCGAATCGACCTTCTATCAAGGGCAAGCTAAAGAAACATCAAATTGAAACACAAAAGTGTTAATTTATTATTTCTGTAAACGCATGACTTCCGCCCTTTGAGCTGTAGGAAGTGATTAAGCACTGTTTCGATATAAAAAACCTACAAAAGTTTGAACATTATATTCTCACGATCAAACAGCAGTAACCAAATAGATGTGTGAAGGTAAGATAAACTTTATAGGTAAGTGTTGATCAATATTTGTTGCACATCGCTTTGTTTACTCTACATACTGATCCTGTATAACGTATGGTAGCTCACCTAGTTGCACATTTGCCCAAAGTATTAAGAGAAATATTTTCGGTAGTTCGGTTGTCTAATATGTTTACGTATTTTCCAATCACCGGCAGTTAACTGCGAAGGTTCATTATGTAGATGCGAGTACAGTGCCAGCGTGTGTATGTGTGCGCTTTGAATATTGAAGTGTTAAAACAAACGTACTAATTAACATCCATTCAGATGTGTGGAGGCCAAGTTGATTCATGTGTGCTGCTTGAATGTTCTTATCACGGATGTGTGCACTCTTAGCGTTAAGTGCAATATGGTATTCAAGTCACCGTATTGTTGCTTAGAAATAAGTTTTAACATCGAATATTCCATTCCAGCGACATTGGTATGTTCTCCTTTGTTCCGAAATTGTGTCACAACGATCTTGTTTTCGGATATACTCGTAATAGTGTTTCCAATAAATGTGTATTTGGTAGCCCTCTGTTATAAAACTTGTCTTATACTCTGTACAATGAAGTGGAAGATAAAACAGCTCTAGTGACCTCTTTTGAGGCTGGGGCATTGTTAAAACGATTATTTTTGATGTAGGTATACGGGCGCTACAAAAAACATTGGCCGCGTGGGCGGACCATTCATGAGTGTCCAGTTTTGTAATAGCACTTATGCGTCTATATCATGTGTTTATGTTATAACTGGTAAAAAGAGATAATGATTAAATCTTATTATACAATAGTGCGTGAAAATATTATATAATGTGGCCAATGATAAAACTGCATTTAGGAATTTCAGACAGATTTCTTTTCTGGGAGAAATGGGAACATATTTTAATTGAGCTATCTAAGGAATTGTGTACTGTGCATGGAATATATGCTTGGATTTATGATCCCGACGAACAACGGGAACCAGGCCTCATACGTGAGAAATAATATTTGAGTCTCGCTCGACGTTGTGCAACATCTTTATAATAGTCTCTTGTGTTTTTTATCTGTAGGGCTCTCCATATTATCTTGTAAATTGCTTTGCAAGTCGAATACGAACGCTTTTATCGTGCCCCAATAACATTACTTCATTCAGTTTCCAAGTTAATTTTTGTTGGCAAGTACGTACTTCTTTGGCGTTTTGTTTTTTAAGCTAAACGTTATTATTTCCTTATTGGACTATAATTTTATGATACCACTCTTCATCACCTTTATAAGGGAAAAACGATACTTCTTTCTGTTAAATGCGTCAATTCATTTTCTATTTTATGGCAGCCTTTTATAGTAACCTTAATTTCGGATTGATCATTTATAAATCCACCCACTTCACTAAAATCAATGCATTTCATAAATTTTCAACATATTTCACATTATTAATGAACTTATAAATAAGTTATTCGAGCTATTTTTAACTGACCCTTTTAAAGCTTTCGTTCCACTCCTTATGCTGTGTTCATTCATACGCCAACCTTCAATGTCAAAAACATTTTAAATGGCAAAGTTTTGCAATGCAGATACTTTAAATTCATAATTTATTATTTACAATATCGTGTGCCATAATATTGTCGGGTTTTTATGTAATAATGTAATGAGGTATTTACTTGTACATTCATATTTTATTCATTGGGCCGTTTATTTGCTTTTTGATGGCATTGCTATTAAAATTGTTTGATCATGCCGATTAAACAGTTAATATTATGTTAGTACAATATGGTCGAATCGTTACCACGACACTTAAAGATGGCATAAAGTTGATAATAATTATAAACTGCACACAATTCGAATCATGTTTTGATTTAATAACTTTAAAATATGATTTCTTAGAAATACAAACGTTTTGCGTGCCAAGGAGTTAGTTCAAAGCGTTACATTACCTACATCTGAAATGCAGGCGACACGACTGATGTATGGCTATAGAATATTTGAGACGTGCAACATACGTTGCCACGTGCTCATGTAATTCATCATATGAAAATTCGTTAATTCCTTCATTGCTCTGTGGAGTATTGTTCCTCGCCGGCCGGGCGCCAATAGTCACGCGACGCAACTTGATATTAGGTTAACTTTACATAACGATCAATAAATATATTTAACTACGAAACAAATTCACAGAATGAAGTTATCCCCAAAATTGAAATATAAATTGGAATTAAAATAATGTTATTGCCCTTTTCAGTGTGAGATACAATCTTTTGTTTTTAAGGACAAGCATACAGAAAATTTTATACCGTTTTGACTTTGACTTGTCTTCTGTTGGTATAAAAATATTTTACTTTAGGCAAAACTAATCAATTTGCAAGCTATGGAATGCAGAGCGACTGTGATTTTTATAGGCATGTATAATAGGAAAATAATCTTTTTTTGTGGATATAATAACCTAATCGAATATTTTCCTTGAACAAAGCTATGTTACCTATATTCTCTTTTAGATGTACTAAAACAACATAGGTTTTTTATCATCCACCTTTCCTAGCTAGAAGGTAAAGGGTTTCATTAAAGTAAAGAACGTATAACATTTCTGTTATCAATTTTTAAATTAAAACGTTCTTTTTTACAGTCACGCATAAATCCTTTTTTATAGAACGTTAGTTTTATTACGGTCGAATAATATGGAAAACCTTTTTAGTTATTCTAGGCTATTTACCTATTGCCGTCGGCATTATAACATCTTTAGTTTTATTTTCTTGTCTATTTAAAAAATTAAGAGGTTGTGTGTTTCAGTGAGTTCTTTCAGATCTTTTTGGGGTAGGAAACGGGACGTGTTGCCATATTAAATAAATTTTGGTTGCATGGTAAAGTGTTTGTGTAAATTAGCACAGTACCTATTCTCAATATTTTTGGATCATGCCGAGTGGATCATTTTAGACGCTTCTTTCCACCCTAAAAAGAAACCCCTCGTTGATGGTTTGGAAATAGAAGACTTTATTTGATTAAATACTCAATCACCAAGTTAGCTACGGAGTTTGTGTAGACTGTATGTTAGAAGTTTACAAGCGTAGATTTTATAATTTAAACATAAAACACACATACATTTAAATGCAGGAAAAGGTAGATGTTACAGGTGCGATAGCGACAGTGTTGAAAAACCTTATCAACAACGAGGTGCTAACTACAATGAAACAAGTTGTTAGAAAAACATTTAATTGCCTGCAATTCAAACATTCCATTTGATATCAATGGTGTGCCATGTGTACGCAAAAATGTATGGAATGTTTCAATTTTCCTATCTAATACAAATCTATGTGTGTATGTCGTTATCAGCTGGAGCTGAAGTTTTCACATGCAGTTTATTTGAGAATTTATTACCATTTTGAAAAATCTCTCCAACATTGAATGTAAGAATTAGCAAATTCAGGACCCATTTTTGGAATAATTCTTGGATATTAATACAAGGGTGGTTCTTTGAATATCAAATACCTAATTGGTGTAGAGTAAGAGACAATCTGGAGAAGTTACATTATCTAAAATCAATTAGTAGAAGAGGTACAATTTAAGCACAATGTTTAATTATGTAATCGATAGATATTTTCCCGAAAAGTGAAACATTATGTACAAACTGAAATATATGTGTGCTTTAATGATCAACAAATATCGGAGATTAGCAGCTACGTGCGAAGCTACTTGTCCGTGGTGAACTGCAGCGGTGCTAATCAGAAGAGGATAGCTTTAAAGCGGTTAGCAGGTACAACATGATAATACTACATAAAAAGAAAACCCAATACATTAGCATCTGGATCTTGTACCACTTTGACGTTTTAAAAGCAAAGCGAAAAAGCCAAGGTCACGCGTTGTTCATCCTACCTCAGCACGTGCCGGGCACCGTGTAGTCCAGGAGCTCCCTCGGAATGTTCCTGGCCACCACTGCTCCCAGTCCCAGGGCCTCCAGCGAGAACAACTTGCAGCACAGCCTCAGTTTCACTGAGATCAGGATGAGGACAGCAAGCCGTATCGCGTCCGCACCGCCCGGCACTTCCACTACACGCCGACCGATCAAAACATAGCTCTCACGAACCTTTTCGACACACAGACTCGATTTGCAAAATTTATTCATCGCATCCGCCGAAAACACGTATAATTTTTATGAGCTGCACCGAAAGTACGCTCGGAACTGAGTGTTGACTCGGATCCCGAATGTTTTCTTTACGTCCGACATGTATTAGCACCAATAAACTGTGAGGAAAACACCATAGACGCGATTGCAGCTCGAGAGCCGCCGGAAAACTCGATTTCGCACGTTAAACAGTGTCGAATGCGTGCGCTCGCCGGCCACACCACCGCGCTGTAAACAGAGAGCGCGCCTCAACAACACACGCACACATCGATACCGCACGTATCGCTCGCACACATGCGCGACGGCTACAGCGCGCGCATTCTGGCTTGAGACCGAAATAGATATCACGTCAACTTTGACCAATCACGAGCGAGCTCTATCACGCCATAACGACTTGTGATCGGTTGAGGCTCCATTGATAGATTGGCTACCACAAAGGCGTTTCAATTCGCGATTAACTGAAAGTTTTTGATAAAACTTAAGTGATATGAAATCTTAACGGTTGGAATTATTGTCGTAATCTTAAAAATCATAAAAATGTTTTGGTACTCTTGGTTCATGATAGAGATAATATAGAGATCTTAGCACCTGCGCGGAAACGCTCATCGTATTATATTTTGGCGCGAATGAAAAAAACGAAAAGGAAGTTTATTTTGTGTTTTTTTTTAAGAAAGAGTATGTCTTAATTAAAAAAACTCATTTTCCATATTTCAAACTTTCCACGAGACTACTGAAAAAATTGAAGCAACAATTTTCACTTCCAAGAATTTTTATCAAATTCGAGTGCTGTAAAATGTCAAGTTCATCCATTCATAATTCCGTTCTAATTATAGAAGGAAGTTAATGACGTTTTATTTCACTAATTTAGTTTAGAATCAAGTTAGGAGCAATACACACGTAGAAACAGTGTTTTGCTTGTATATTGAAATCAGGGGTCACGATCACCCGTCTTTACCGAGCATTGGTAACGAAAAACAATCTCTATGTCGTATAAAATAGAGTTGACATTCAAAACTCAGAACATTTAAAAATCTTATGTAATTGTGTGGTGGCTAATAGATTATTGTGACTATTGTGTGTGTATGCGTGCGCAGCTTTGAATGTTGAAGGATTAACTATGGTCGGTTCCGTGAGCTTTTAAAACTTGTCGTTTTATTTCGAAGCTTAAAATCGTTTGTATTGAAACAATTGACTTGTCATTTTCCTTAAGTGTTGCAATGAAAACAAATAATCATATCCGTGATTTAATTAAATATTCGTGCATACTTTGATGCAGTCGATTAACAAAAATCTTAAAAACGAACGCAAAAACTTTAAAGGAATAGTAACACATGTACTTAGACTTCTCTTCAAAGCAATTTGCTTAGTACAACTTTTTCTGATAGGTAACAGCGTTTTCCAGTTAAAACTGCTTCGGTTATTCTTCCTAACAGCAGTAAAAAACTTTGATGTTGTACCTATCACTATTTCGCCGAGTTCATGTACCATTGTTAAAGAGTCAAATGCTGTTCAAAGATAGAAAAAATAAAAGATCTAATTTTAAAACTACTAGTCTATAAATAAAATTTGTTTTTTAAATGTTATTCTCGTAACAGCAGTTGTATCAAAAATGTATTGTCAGATATCTATCTACTTTAACGGAAACCTTCCTATTGTGTACACTTCTTCGAATTTTGTGTCAAAATTGATTCTTCTTTAAACGTAGGTACATCACATTTTCCTCTTAGATTTCTCTCAAGAATTAATATAATTTAAAAAAATTACCTAAATTCCACTTTTGAAATTTGGATAATAGTAATATTCAAATTATCTGTGGAATGTACTCGCATATCCTTGTTCATAATCTTGATTGTCTATCGTACTTACCTTTTCTTAATAACATAAATGTAGGAAAAGTAAGGCCAGCCGTCCTACGCCGATGTCGGTCGCGCATACGTTGCCGCATACCAATAGGATTTTATCCGTTTTATCCTGTGTAATCTAAGTATCCAAAGGAACTCTGATGGTCAAATTATCTAAACGGACTTTATTTATTCCTGGGAAATCATCAAATGACCCCCGCTGAGGGTGCAGCTGGAGGGAGTGTGAGACTCTTACCAACTAAAACCTACTATGTTCCTTCTAGAGGTCCCTGTGTGCCAAAGCCACACGGTAACTCTCGTGAACACAGCCCAGGCAGATTTAAACATAATGTAATTTTCAATCTGTCTCTATCACTGTGTCACCTTAACCATTTTTTGTAGCAACCATTATATGCATGGAGTGGAGTTTCGTAGTAGGAACAGATTTTATCTCACTACGCCTGTAAGGACGCTAGAGCACCACGCGATCAGAAAATATGTTATTGAATTATTAGGTATATAATACTAGCTGTCCCCAGCGGTTTCACCCGCATCTTTGGTTATTGCTCCGCTCCCGTGTGTCTTAGTATGTCGTGATGGTATATAGCCTATAGCCTTCCTCGATAAATGGGCTATCTAACACTGAAAAAAATTTTCAAATCGAACCAGTAGTTCCTGAGATTAGCGCGTTCAAACAAACAAACAAACTCATCCGCTTTATAATATTAGTATAGATTGAGTTATAATATTGATGTTAGCGCGTGACAGTACGTTGTGATAAGGTTTCCTGATTCGATTATTATCAATCTTACAATAAGAACTGATGGCCACGTCTTCACTTAATATTTACGGAAATCCCTTATTCGATAAGTAATTTTTAATTTATAGATAGGTAATTGATTACATGATCTCTCAGACGCGTACTTAGCTCGCCTTGATCGCCAAAGATATTTCATATATAATTACTATCAAAGTTTCGGTTTTTATAAGTGTTTTTGCTGAATTCGATGTAGATTTGATTACTTACGTAAATATACGAAAGTCATAATAATCTTATCGAATGAATGTATTATGACGCGTGGTTAGAAGTGTGTGGTTAAACCGAATTAGATTCACTTGGTGCTTACGCTGTCATCAAAAATATGACATCTTTACTTAAATTCATTTCTCTTTGCATATTTTTGGTCTTAATAGGTACGTACCGATAAATTATCGAAGGCAACATATGTTTTTTTCATTAAAAAATCAAATAACATGCATGCAACTACTTTATCTAATAAAATTAAACGCTCATGACCAAATTAAATTACATTTTTAAGGACAGATCTTCAGAATCATGTCCTGAAAAAATATTGCAATAAAGACTCCTTATTGCATACTTTTATCAACGAACGAAATAAACAACAATTATGTTTGTCGAAAATAATATTTATTCAACTTGTACAATAGGCATTATTTAAGAAGTTAGTTACATAAGTAGAGATTAAACAACTACTCACAATATAAATAAATTCAAATTTAGTTTAAGGAAAATTGCTATTAATATACTGTTTGAAGTATTGTTTTTTTATAACTGTAAATTGTATATTTCTTAACTAGCTGTTCCCCGAGGTTCCACCCAGCTCTCGAGTGAGAAACTTCTTGCACCCAAATATAAAATAACCTATGTTCATTCTCAATCAGCAGTTTTGCGTGAAAGTGCGATAGACAAACTGCTGCTTTTGCATTTTAGTAAGGATTTATTTCAAACCTGGTGTTTGTGCTAATATGTATAATATATTAATATTACCTACTGAGTCACAAGATAAATAATTAAAATACATTTAAAGTTTTATTTAAATAACAAGAGATGAAACTGTAACTTAAAATATTGCTAAAAATAAATTTATTTGCCTACACAAATATTTTCCTTTAAAATTATACGTCATTATAACTCATAATGATATTTAGAACACTTACCAACATTTATATAATTATTGCTACACTACTATGCGTCTGTAGCGGGTGCAACAATCAAAAAGAATCGTAAATCTACCAACTCATAAACGACACGGATGTAGTATTTCCACCACAAAGTCTGACAATACTTATGTAGGTACACGATTTAAAGTATTTTCCAGGAATTTGTGTATAGGAAAATTATGAACTTCTAATTGTTCAGTTGAGCGTTAGATGAATCATAATGTTTAAAGGCTTAAGCGCCGATTGATTCACGTTTTACCGGATGAGTGATCCTTTGCATCTAAACCCTTAGTTGTCAGACAAGTGCATCATGATTGTTTGTATCCTGCTCAATTTTCTTTTTGTGTTCAGTAAGAAGAATCGGTTTTTAATTCATTTTGGTACGCTGGTCTAGTAGGCGCATACCGCGATTGCTTTGCACGGGTTGTCTTGCGATTTTTCAGTCAGCCCCAAATCGATTAGTGGGTTTTAAGGGACTTTCATAAAGCAGCCCGGAATCTGGAAGTTGGGGATTGATACACGCGTGCATCGGAGAGCACGTGAATGTCGGTCCTGTGCCTGTTCTCTCTCCGGTCGTGTCGGATTTCCGTCCCATCCGACTATGAGAGTAAAGGCATAGAGAGTGCACCTGTGTCTGCGCAAATGCTTGTGTATTTGTCCTAGCTTCCTGATCTCCTTCACACGTTACTTCTCAGCGTCATAGGCTGCATAGTTTAGCATCACAGTTCAACATCGTGTAAGCTTTATGTACAAATAAAAAAATACAATCGTATTTGTACATGTTCTCGTATGTACGAGCACAAGTCCAAATATCGTTAAGTATTTCGTTAGATGATACAGCATTTTATGAACATCTGATTACAAGCAAAGCAATAAAGATAGTGACACAAAAAATATAAAATATAGTTATCTCTTACTCATTTCTTTTTGTTATTTTATTAGTTTCGCTTTGTGACTTGGGTATGTACATGGTGCATGGCATCCATTATTCTATCTCACCTGCCTTTTAACGCTGATTAAACGTTTTTCACAGTCGTGCCTTAGAACAACCAATGGCCATTTGGCAAACTAACATTGATTAACTGGGAGTAGTAGTAAATTCTCTTGATAGACACAAATGTAGCAATAGACAGGTATCTTTGATAATAAATCAAGCAGTCCAACAAAGTCTGCCGAATAAAATATTTCCCATCACATTTGTCATTCACATACAACAGATGTCAAGAATCAAAAGAAGTTGTTAGGACAGACGTCAGCAAATCAAGCTACACACAACTTTGAACCATAAGCTTCAGCGATAAAGTTGAGAATTTAATATGGAAATTTGACAGATTGTAGTAGCATGATGTGCTGGCGTCTGTACATTCGTTTTTGCCAACAATAACTGCATTAGATGATTCATTTCGTAGTGTCGTGTTTAAATTTGTCTAACCTTCGATTATGTGTAGTGTTTAGTGAGCAAACTTTTGTTCTCGACGACGGAAATGTCATGTCCTCGTATCATGATAATGTCTTGAATTAATCCATGTTACCTGATTAACTGATCCTTCGTGACCAACATCTTTGTAAGTACATTTTTGTTCTAGCTAACGACAAACCACAATTATGTAATATGCACAATGTTAAATGAACTCGCATTCATTTATCAATATTTTCCTTTTAATGCATTTGATTTCTATAGAAATTTATTAGTAGGAAAATATTATTTAATATTCTTATTTCTTAGTATAGATAGCTTCACAGTTAACCATACACTGGATTGGTTGCGTCACATTTAATCAAAACCTCAGGTCATTTTACAATGATAAATGACATTACTCACTAGATGACTCTTCTGGATTTACGGTTCTCGAACATATTCTTTTACCACGGGATGCTGTTCATGATATAATTTAGTACAATACAATACTTCCTCATCACTCAGATCTGTAAATAGTATGAAAACTTTCGCTATTTGTGGCCAATAACAAATCACCCTTTCAATACAAACAAGAATGCCAATGACCAAATTCCTGTGTCGTAATTAAAGCTCAGAGTAAAAGGTATTATTATGTCAGCGCTTGTAGATGTGAGGAGGCCCACACTTGACATATTGACAGGACAAAGAGATGGCGCATGTTCATAATTTATCTACCGCCGAGCGACGTGAGAATAGTGAAGATATTCCTCTGTGAGTTGCACGTGGGTGGAATAATACATATGTCAAGTGCTATGGGTAAGAGCACACCCTAATTACATGACACTTGAATCGTTGATAATTATTATTCAATGCAAAATAAATGTAGGCACTATTTTTTGATATAAATATATGTTGATGAAAGCATTGTAGGTAATTATACGAATAATATGAAGAAAATAAACCAATTAAAACTATTACTCAGACGTCGATAATTTTGTTATTATTCTCTTTTGAGGTTACGGTCTATTTTATTAGGACAAGAAATGAATAAATAAGTACCTAAGCAGATTTTTCCTCTTTGACCACGCCTCTAACCTTAAAACGTCAGAATTAATAAATTATTTCACACTACTATCATGTTACTAACTCATTAAAAACTTTATTTTATCATGACATTTTCATTATCTGTATATTGTGTTGTGTTATTCGTTTGTTTTAAGATTACGCGCAACGTGGTCAACTTTTGCAACAAATGAATTCATTCATTATAGATAAAACGTTCCTTTAATTATGATGACTTTAAATGAAACAAATACATATGTACCTATATAATTAGGTATTCCCATGCTGACAGAATAAATAAACAATACAAGATATTTCATGGTTATCACGCTGAAATATGTGTCAGCTGAGGAAAATCATGACTTATTATATAGGTGAGTACCTATCTTTTGAAGCCTCTATAGGTCACAATCATGCACTAGAACTTCGTCAAACGAACTTCCATTATTATGCAAATAATTTATCGCAAAGGACAATTAACTACATTTACGTAAATATTTTTGTTTTTGCCATTATTTTTCCTGCTATGTTATTTTACCAGTAGGTATACAAATTAGTGTTGATTAAAACCCTCCTAAGCACTCACGAATAAATTAGTATTTTTCTCCAGAAAACGTTCAGTCTATTCCATATAAAATTGTTACGTTTACACAAAGAGTTCCATCACTGAAGCCCCATAGTTCACATGTCACTATTTTTAAATTGATGTCCTTTGTTCTGAAGTAGTAAATCTGGCGCAGACAGAGGGTTCAGACTCTGCGACTATCGTTAATAATCGTCGGGAATTTCTCACTGGAACCGTAACACGTGCTGCGCCATTGATAATGGGGAGACATTAAGATTATATGGTGTTTGAAAATATTAATGAGTAGCTGCCATTTTAGAGTAACGATGGCACAAAGCTGTGAGAGTTATAAATGATTTTTGTAATGAAGTTTTCAGAAACAACTGTGTAAGTATTTAATATGTTTTGTGGGAAGATGAAATGTGTTCTAAGAAATGAGGATGTTTCACCATTCTACACAAACAACAAATATGTAGGTGCTTAGTTTTAACAATGTATTCATACTTAAGTATGCTTCTTTATAAGTTACTAATATTACCTGAGTATGTATACTTACATACATACTGACGTAAAAATGTATGAGTTGCCTTTTCACAATAAACTCATTGTGAAAATGTCATTCTTTGTTGCTGAGATACGACACACGGCTGTTAGGTAATGCTGAAATTCATATTTGTTTTTAATGGTGGTCACTTATCATGAATAAATCGCATAAGTACTGATTTTTAAGGATTTCCATGCCGACAAGGGTACATATACATACATTAAAATGTAGGACTATAGTTAATTGTTTCAGGATATTTAAATGCTGAAAAATTATACGGGTGCATGTGTACAGGTGCAATAATAATTAACTTGGGCTATTAGGTCACTTTGTTAATAAGATGAAAAAATAATATTTTTATTGTTATTTTTAACAAGAACAATGTCATAATCAGTCATCTTGATAATGCTGGCCGTCAGCGATCAGACTTCGGCTATAGACCGAGTTTGAATTTCAAAATAATAAAAAAATATAGAGGTGTTTCGTATTAAGGATGAAACCTTTTTTTATTCTTATTATTAAGGAATGAAAGTACTTCCCATAGCTATTTACAGTTGCAAAAATTGGAATACCAAATAGTAATACTTTTTTGGGAGTAAATATTAATATCATTACTTTATTGGCGATCTCCAAAGAAGCAGGTGTCTAATGAAATACCTATAGTATGTTTGTTGTGTGTATTGT
Organism: Heliothis peltigera; assembly: GCA_958496145.1. Lineage (NCBI taxonomy): Eukaryota > Metazoa > Arthropoda > Insecta > Lepidoptera > Noctuidae > Heliothis > Heliothis peltigera. Next base: position 6,872,948 of record OY292333.1, read on the forward strand.
TGTTCATCACCTGTTTATGCAGCTGCCAAACTAATTTTAGAAACTAATAACTTCCTTCCTCCTTACTAAATAAAGGATGCGCATATTCCGCTGGTTTCGTGGGTAGGTACCTACCATTATTTGTAACAAGTTCTACACATTATCCGTAGGTACTAGCTTCGGCCAGCGGTTTCACCCGCTTCCGAGCCTACCTACTCCCCGCAACCGGGTAAAAAAGCTTATATTAATGTCATGTCTGGCTTATGGTTTGCATCACAGTAATTATATTAGGTTTATAATTAAATGATTGGTGAGCTAAAAATAATATAAATCTTTCTCATAATGACTTTAGAGACATGAATGTTTCAAGAGGAGAGACAACAAAATAGGTACCTTAAGACATTATAACAAAGCTTTAGAACAAAACACATTTAGAACATAACTTACAATAACAATGTACTTTGCAACGGTAAAGGATTGTATTATTTTAAGGCATTGCTTCATGCATGGTCTTGACGTCGTTGCTTTATTTCATTTAAATTACCATATTAAGTTATTTTGTAAATATCACTTAGTCAATTCCAAAAAGTAACACTATGTATGAACTTGTAGGTATTGATAGATTTTATTAATTCGAAGGTTTTTCTACGTAGATAACACATCATAATCAATGTCTAGTCAACTTCGTCATCATCTTCGATAGTGGAAAAATAATTAAGCTTATTCATTCTGTCTTATCTTTTACCCCATAAAACTAAATCAGCACTACCTAAAATTTGATAATGCAATGCTTAATCTACACATACACTGCTTGATTTACACTTGTAATCTGACCGTTTATTTGTTCTCCAGTTAATCGTTCGTCAAATCACACCAGATGTGTTACAAGTTATGACAAAATGTCCGAATATCTTACGAAGGTGTTAATTCTTTAACTGTGTACGAAGGCGTGCCTTTAATGACCAAATTATGTTAACATTTGTACATTAAACTTCTTTTTGATGTGAAAGATCAACATACACTGGACTAGTTTGTTTGATAAATTTGAAATTTATCATTTTATGTTCGTATTTAGTAATCGTAAGGAAATTAACACTTTATTGATTGAGAGGTAACTTTCCGTGTGCGTGACATTTGGAATGATGCCTAACACCTTGACCTAAGTAAAGATTGATTTGAAGTAAAACTTCGTTTTGATAGGCTCATTTATCTGTTAGCCTTGCGAGGAGTTCGGTTAAGTTTCACATCCAAGAGCAGTGATTATCTGCCGGAGCTTCCGGTTGTTCGCAATTTATCGCGGCCCTGGCACACAAGGACATCAAGAAGGAACAAAAGTGGGTTTTAATCAGTAAAAGTCTGAAAATCCCTCAAGCTGCACCCACAGCGAGTGGGTCACTTGATGTTTTCCCACTGAAAAAAGAGGATGGAGTAGTTCTATACTAAGTACTATTTCAGCGCTTTTCAGCTGTCAATACGAACAAAATTATAATTTATTTTACATCAACATATACAATCAGAATTTAAAATACTTACATTTACATAGACATGAAGACGCAAAAATAAATATAAACAAGTTAAACGCACACATTCTGACATCTTGCGTGTTTACGATGCGAGAGGCGTGACCATACGAGTCACACACACGCGAAGGCGTGGGTAGATATTCAAATTACATATATCTTTAGATATCAGCTATTTAGCTTGTGGGTACTTTAGCTGTTCGTGAGGTCATAGCTCACATCCAAGCTGATGACGATATGGAACAAAAATTCTTTTCACTCCCTGTCTCAAGGAATCTACATATTAAACCTTGAACCCTCTTAGGAACAAAGAGTGTGTAAACATTTTACTTTTCGTTCCGTTTCTAATTTTCCCAAAGAAAGAAGTCCTAAAGATATACCATGTAAGTACTTATGTAGGAACATAGTGGAAAAAGGTTGTTAATATACGTAGCTTAAAAGCTCTGTATCCTCACGTACATATCGGGCGCTCTGCCTCGTCGCTGTATTTAGTGTAACTGACACACGAATCAAGACTAAATAGTAAGATTCAGAAGGAAGCTAAAATGAGGCCCCAGTGGCTTAACATCCGTACGTCTGAAGACGACAGACCCGTTCTCCTCGAAGAGAAGTCAGCAACATCGGAGAGACCCCGTAGGGCCGAGGTCTGCCGGGGATGCAGGTTATTCGCAAGAGATACCGCAGCCCTGGCATATTAAAAGCCGTCATACAAAGCATAGTAGGTTTTTGTTAGTAAAAGTCTAACACTCCCTCCAGCTGCGTCTACAGCAGGAGGGATCATTAGATGATTTCACAAGAAAAAAAAAGCCCCAGTCCTTTAGACAACAAGACGACATGAGAGTTAAAGATATTATTCAACTGTTCTCTGTAAGCGTCAGAGGAAGCATAATCGTTTTTGTAATTGATATGGCGTCCACGAACAAGGTTATCTTTTAAATTTCATTAACAAATCAATAAACTGTTAACCTAATAACCACTAAGAGCAAATAAATTAGTAGCGATAGTAAAATACACCGAGTAGACTATAAAGTATTATAATTAATCCTAAGCACTTAGCTTTACTCGTAATAAAGTTAAGATAGTTACGTTATTATTGAATTGCCTTGGATTTATATCGCTGTGCTTATTTACTGATCAAAGCGACCGCCCCTGAAGAGCTAACGTATCTATGCGCTTTATACTACGCTATCTTTGTATATTTTATACGTACTCCATCTTTAAATGTACATATTACGTTTATTTTCTATGCATAGATGGAACTAAGGAATGTTGTATTCAATAGATCTTAGGTTTATCATAAACATTAACAATGCTCGCTTGACGCTTTTAGGAAACGTTCTGCACCTAGTCGCAAGATTAAAATAGGTAACAAGTCGTGTACAAGGTGCCTTATCTTAAAAATAAAATGATTGATTAAGAATTATTTAATTTACTCATATCACGAATCTAATTAAACGTACGCCAAAAAACCAAGTTGGTACTGCTTACATTTTTACTTGTTTTGTATATTCTTTGAATCTGTTTTAAGTACCATTAGGTGTCAGAATATTCAAGGAAATCCTTTTATGAAACATGAGGTCAATATCGATTTCAAGTAGAAGAACTTAAGAAGGCTACATCGAGAAAAATAAATTACATCATTAAGCTTGCTACAAAATACAAATCCAAGAATTTATTTAAAAGTACAAATGAGCACAACAGTTATAAGCTGAAGCTCAGCAAAAGTTTATCGAGTAAATAAATTATATTGTCTTTCATTGCATTAAGGAAGTTTTGTGTTTTATGATGGCTGATTATTTGTGCTAAGTATGTTTTATGCTCTGGGTGAGATAGGTTTCTAAAAAAATCCTATATATATGTAGTATTTATGTTCAGAATTATAACTATGGCTTCAATGTACCTACCTCTCAGATTTCAATAAATATAGAAATAGCGACAAACTCACGCCATGATTTGGATATTTTCAAATGAAAGCATTGCACATACCTAGATATATTATTAGCATAGTACAATCGTGGAAAAGTTTATTCCTGTTTTTCTTTTAACTGCAAATTCAATCTGCTATAAGTTAACATTTTAATTAAAAGCTAATCAAAGCACCTTTTGTACTTGTACTGTTTTTTTCAAGAACATACTAGTTTATAGTTTTTAAGATATCTAAACCTGCACCAGTGATAGATAGCACCAGTAAGAAAAAAAAATATTTTATTTCTATTTTCAATTCCAACAGTCGGCAATCCAAAAGAGACACATAAATTAAAGAACTTAACTTTTACTTTCAGTTCGCATTACCTTGTAAATGATTTTTCAACGCGTAAAACCTTGGCATTTAAAAGTGAATGAAGATACGACACATTAGGTCTGCGGTAGGCACGGCTAAACAGGATTACAACGTCTGTTAAAAGCAATAATTGTAAGCCAATAAGCCATTTAGGAATTACGAAACGAAATAAATTCATAAATAAACGTTAAACGTTTTTAAATGTAAGGCACTTGAGCTAAGTACGTATAAACATAAGTAAGTCTACACGAACAAGCCGGATCCGACCGCTAATTTAATAACAATATTTATGCCCAACAAAAAGATGAATGGCCTAACAAATTATGTTAAACGTATACGCGTTTGATGTCCTTTAAACGGCTACTTTTAATTTATTATAATTTGTAAAACAGGTGCTTAGATGAGGCATTGGAAGGGTTATTAAGAATTAATTTTGATGCCAAGTTTCTACAAATAGAAATTTGTATCAAATCTGTATGAGTCGATTTATTACGTACGTATATTTTGCGTATTATGTATCACGTATTTTTATGACTTAGTAGGATTCTGTAACGCCAAAGTGGATTAAATCAGGCTCCTATGCTCGCACTGTTAAACGTTACATAAACTTGAGAAAATTATTTTGAAGGCTCTTGAACATTGACATTATTAAAAAAGTGTTTACATAATCACAAGTAGTCAACTGTACCTAATTTAGATTTGTTGGTGTTTAAGGTTATTCGTAGCCTGCGTCGTAACAGCTACTACGCAATGGCGAAAATATGTATTTAAAGTTTTTGGTATTCGGTTAAATCAAAGTAAAAAAAAATTACTTCAATGATATTAAAAATATAATTGCGAACATTACTTGCGTGCATACTACATAGTACTAGAAATAAAAGTTTTAAACTATAACATCGAGAAACCAAGCCTATATAGAGAGTATGTTTTCCAAGTTATGTTTTCACGTAAACTTTTGAGAAATCCGGAATGCGAGTTTTTCAGCACTGACCACAGGTACCTTTAAGGAGATGATATCATGAGAGGCTTGATAGATTAGTTATAATAAAATCTGCACAATACAAAACACGATAATATAGTGATGTCATATTTATTAATAGACCTCAGAGAGATCGACAGTTCAATAAATAATATTATATACCTACATAATTATGTAAATGCTCTACTTAGTTTCTAATTTAAGTGGAAGTTGACTACTTTATGAGTGTCAGTTTAACTGTCGAGTGAAACGGCTTTCGGATCGGAATAAACCAGTATAAAATAATGCTCCTCCAATTGTATATGCTCATAAATATCTGATTACTTAAAAAGACTGTTAAGCACTATTTTTAAGACAATGTAACACGATTGAATATGATCTGTCTTGTAAATTATAAGAAAATACCAAATGCATTATTATTCTTATTGATAGCGCGTGTTCGACGTAAATAGGTACTGTAAGTTTTTATTTCTATCAAGTTTCTTTTGCGTGGCTTATTTGCATATTACGGCTTCTAGAAATACAACTTCCACTCACTTTTTGGCAACAACTCGACAAGCACACTAGTCAATGTACAATCAGAACTACCGACAGAGAGAACTATAGTATCTACTATGTACCACACATATGCACAATATATGTATGTACATAGCACGGTCAACCATAACTAAAATACACCATCATATACCGTGGGTAATAATTATCCTTACAAAGTAAAGCAATAGATTCCTATAAATTACGATCATAGACCGTAATCAGTTTTCTGAGTGTAAAAATGATCTTGACTACACTTCGTGCCATCTTCAATGCCAAGCATGCAGTAAAAGCCTTCAATAGAGGATTTGCTATTGCAATCTATATGTTTACAAAGATCCAGGTTACTCGTTGTTCTTCATTTGATCGCTTTTGTACTGAAGATCAATTCTATATGATCAGAATAAAGTCTTAAGGAAACTTTTCAATATTATCGACTTATGGTATTTAAAAAGACCATTTAAAAATTCGTGTTAATATATTTAAAGAAAGAGGTTTATTTGTATCAGAAACTTCGGCCAACTTCTTCAGTTAAAAAAAAGAATTTACTGTTGTACTATGAAGTCGCTGCAATACAATCGAGTGTTGAAATTAGTTTTAGCACTACACCACATCGTGAACGACACATTATCTCCCAGAATTACGGAGGCAGCACGTCGACATCACGAATGCAGTTCAACTTTAACGCTTATAATATCAACGTGGACGTCAGAGCGCACTAACGACATTATTGTTTACAACATTGCGGTCAGTTGTAGTGAGTTGGATATAGTCACGTGATGACTAAGGACCCAACCCACGGACAAAAGGACCTGGTCGGAACAGGTCGTGACCGTGACTCAATCCTTCGATGATGTAATTCTTCGTAATTGATTCGATGATTCGTATGCTTAGTGCTTGGACGTAGCTGTACCATTTATCGATATAATTGTGTAGGACCATCTTAAGGTTGACTTTTTTATGAGAGCATAAAATTTTACAAGCGAATCCTATAAAATGGATGTCTTAGAAAACTTCTCGCATATGTTGTGTCTTCTATTAATAGACACTAGGAAAGATCAGATGAGATTTCCGACACTTTTGATTATAATATCGTCAAACCCAGAAAAACAGGAGATCATGGGCTTCTTCTCTATCTTATATTTCTTAGGTTACGATATCTAATGATGAACATCTACATCGTAAACCGCCTTCTTTGCTACAAAATTTCATTGTAACTCCTTTTTGAGCCTATGATATCAAAGCGAATTATGTGGTTTCTCTTAACTTATTAAAACAACTGCTCTACCACTCAAACATAAGATATGGCCAATTAGAATTAAGCTATATTCATTTGTCAAAGTTTCTATCAATCTCAGTTACTGTTGACAAGAGAGTAGGTGCTTATACTTAAATATGATTGTGTAACTCAAGACGTGAACAATTTGATTGTCCACAAGATCAACGCATAGATTTACTTGAGATTTTATTGTTGTTGTCACTTTTGGTCCTCCTAGTTGTTAAACTAGGTCATGTGTGCAAATAGTCCTTCATTCATGAGATTTCGCGGGATATTATTGTTCGTGCGTGACAAGCTTTTGAACCATCATATAATATTTATTAAAGTCGACGGTATGAAATTATCTTCTCCGACGCGTTTCTGTGACCGCACATGCATGATCGCGGACAAAAGAAAAGGAAATATGCACATTCATAAAGAATTCATATTTTTAGTTGAAAATAAAATAAACCAGTTAGATATTGCCCACGCTCGTTAAACCTTTAACCGTTAATTCAGATATAACTGATAAATCGACTCACCTGAAACCCGAGACCGAATCGTTAAGAAGACTAGAGAAGATTGAAACAAGTGATTACTAACATCAATTACGTAGAGTGCAGTTTGAGTCACATCATACATTTATGACTCCTGCGCATAGAACATACGAGAATCTCGATATCGACAAACAATAAAACTGTGTTACAACACTTTATCGCTAACCGCAGTTATCACGTCAGGAGTAATAAGTCTCTTCGTCACTCATGACATCACAACTGTTACCGAATGAAGATGACATGGAAAGTGAGTTATATTTAATACGTACATCGTAGTGCGTAAGTTCACTCTGTGGAAATGTATGAATCCTCAGTGACGCGCGAAACGAGAAGTTATTAAAATCACATTTGTTAATAAAGCCCGAAAGGAAAATAGTGATTGCGCTTACTAGTATTGTTTTTATGTATAGGATCATACTGTGCTTGATTCCCTAACATAACATTTTATTAACAAACGAGACGCCCTTGGTGATACAGGTCAGTTACATAACATAATACGGCTGAAACGAAACGTTAAATTGCATAAAACAAAAAACAATGTCGTTCATGATTACTATGCAGCGCACACATTGTGCAACTTGCCACATGAGTTATTGTTTCGCACCCTTATACGATAATCTTAAGTACTCTTACTTAGACATAGAAGGCGGGCTCAGAAGGTAGATTTACTAATGATAAGATTCAGTCAAACTGCAGGCGTAATTAATAAAGCTGAAATGAATCAGTGACCGATTAAATAATGAAATATAGCTTCCTTGCTAACGCATAATTTGCATAAGTTGAGCATATAAATAAATGATGTTTGTCATTTTATGCGCGTTGAGAATGCGCGTCATTACATTTTTAGAAGTTCCGCGTCCGTCTATTGGATAATAAATATGATGCTAGGGACATCTTTGTAAAATGCCAAGGTACGCTAATTAACTGTTTGGTTTTCTGAGTCAGAAATCGGTGGATTGTTGAATGTGTTTGATCTTTATAATTATTCATCTAATGCTTGGGAACTGATATTAAATTATTTTATGCTATCTTCCGCCCGCGGTTGATCCCGCGTCTTGAGGGGACTATTTCCCGCACCGGGATAAAAAATCTGTTCTGATATTGATGTTTCGTCAAAATCCTTTCAGTAGTTTTTGCGTAGCGAGTAACTAACATACAGCGATACATACGTTACTAAGAACTTTCGCTTTATAATATAAGGAGGATAAAGAAAGGTAAATGCAAAATTTCAAATATAAAAAATGCTGTTTATTTTCATAAGAATGCAGTTATGCATAAAGTATTTTCCTCAAGAAGCAGGTAGCAAAACAGTTCATACGTTCTAATATAAAATATGTAATTTATTGATTTATCCTTGCTTTTCCTACATTTTAACAATTAATTTTAAACAAGATACTGCAATAAACAGTCGCGACTTGTCTTTAAAGTTCGAGAAAAATGCTTTTCAGATCTAAACGTACGGATGTTTACTGTTTAGTTATTTCCTCTACCATTAAAGTGTTGAGCAATTCATCGATTTTGTTCCTACTCTTTAAGACGCTTATGGAATTCTCACAACGTACACTAATCCAGAAAAAAAATCGCACATAATGCCACTAGTTGTTCACTATTTAACATATTGTTCACCGGCTGACATCATGTCTAAATATATGCTTGGACCCTAAACACTATATTTACATCGCCCCAAGCGATTTCTGGGCTAGTCACTCGACAAAATTCAATTTGCTTAGATAATGAGTGCATGATAAGGTGGATATTAAGCTTAATTGAAAATCAGGATAGCTATTATAAATTAAATAGTTAAAGCCGTTACTGCGTTAAACGGTACGCACCGAGCTTTGCATAAAGTTCACGCTTCGCTAATGTATTCCACGATCGCTGAGCTCATAGCCTTTATTAGAATTCTCAATCAACATAAATGTTTCGACTGTATTATACACATTAGACAAGAGCGAGAAACTTTCGAACAGAACCTAGGGCTAGCGCTGACTTCGTAATGAAAGGTGTGTCGCTCAGGAATTCCAGTAGAAACTCTACAATTATTTTACGTGTCAACCTATGCAAACGTGTAATTTGAATTTAAAGTGTGAATTAGTTCAAATATGCTCACCTTTGGCTTGTAATTTGTTTTAAATGTATATAGTTTAGTGTTATTCAGGCACTTTATTTATAAATTATTTCCAGCAAAGTAAGGATTTTAATCTGTGATTGCATTAAATTGCTTACTGTCGGGGTACACTTGAGTGTAAAACTAGTAGGCAAGTAGATATATAATATGACTTCGCCTAAACTGGATGTACCAGATTTCCTTCTAACGGCTACTTCAGGGCGCGGCTCTCTGACATTTGATCAGGAGTCGGTGTCAGGTTTTAGAATGTTTATACGTAAAAACAGCTATGATACGTTATTTTATGGTTCAAACAATAAACATGTCCAGATTCCGTTACAATGGACTTGGCAACAATCCTGCGCTGATTGTATGCAAAGATATCCTAGCCATATCTACAGATACCACTATGGTCATTTTTGTGTGCATTCTTGAAAACTGCTCCTTGAATGTACAACGAATAAATTTAAACATCCGTGATTTTATCGAGTTATTAACGACCTCTTCAAATATGGTACACTTTTTCGTTAGGAACAGATAAAAGACTAGTACTTCCCTTCAAATATAAACCTTAGACCAAATAACTTCACCATTTGAATTTAGTTGGACCTGACTGACAGTTTATAATGATTTCCATTTGTATCATATACCTATATTGCCTGGAATTTTATGGCATTTGGACGTCATTTGACATACAAATCCAAATAAAAGGATCAATGTGGAACCTAAATATTAACACAACAAGATGATCTAACTTTTGTCAAGTTCGTGTTCTGTATTTTTTGTTAAGACAAGGATGTAAGCATTATGACTAATAAAAGGCAATGTGCTATAATTAAAGTAACATATTACTCGTACTGCTTACAAAAATAAGGGGTAACGAAACATTTTACGACATTTGTATAGTCTTGTTAGCATGTGTAGTGGTCCCTTACGTAGATAAACAATACCAATTTATGTAGGTAACAACTAAGATAAGTATGCACAGTTTACCTGCACAATAGATGATTTCAAATACATTATTTTACAGCAATAACAACGGGGTTTTCAAGTAATTTATGGTCATCTCTAAGATCTTAGACATAGAGAACCTATATTAGCTCCGACTGACAGTTGTTGTTTAATAACTCCATGAAGGAATAGATTAGAATAACTTAACATGGTAAACACAATGCGTTCTTAGAAATATTTGTAGGTCATAAATAATAATTTCATTGTTATGTTAGAACTGTTGGAAATAAGATAATCTGATATCATGTACCTAATTAAACTGCATTCATTATTACCCACCGTCTATTTCAAGACATTATTATTAGTAAGGTATTGGCTCCTAAATTACACAGTTATTCATATCCACGGGGTTTGGGGGACAATAATGATTATTGGTTCGAAGAAATAAGGAAAGAGACAAAAGTATATACTTAATTGCACATATCGACGGTGAAGTGCCAATACCTCCTAACTAACATTTTTATAGAAATTCACTTTTTTTATCGATTTGAATTTAGAGGCGTTATTTGCATGTTTTGGCAAAGACTCCTGTTTATTTGACTTTGTCAGTTAGGTGTTATTGGCACTTCGCCGTCGATATAGCCATATAGGGGTTCTTCAATCATTCTCATCATAATTTGGCCAAGTTAATAATCATAATCATAACTTGACATAGTTGTTAAGGCACTGTCGAGAGAATTTGTAAAATATGACACGATCCTAGCGATTTATAATTATTAGCTGTTTATATTTACTTCTATCCTCAAGAATGCTTTACTGCAGCTGAACGGGTAGCACCAGTGTCTGCTCCTAACAAAACACATAGATAAAAGAGAGAAGGGCAGGTATTTTGAGGGCTGCCTTATTTAATATTTACGTGCTTTTCAATAAGCTGCTTATTTTCAACCCTCAATAGAATATGTACTTTAATATATGTTTTTTATTAATAGATTGCAATGTAGCCTATTTTCAACCTGACTCAGGCAACCATTTGAATACCTTTGTGCTAACTTTTACAAAGCTTTTCTGCCGATTAATTTCAGCATATAGATAGGTGAAAAAAAGCTTTTCTTCCCATTACAATACATTCTAATAATGTATTTGAACTTTAATAAAAACATCCATTAATGATCCACCGTTCTACGATATTGCCTTAAATAGTAACAATTTATTCCTACAGCAATTAAGATAAAGACATAAGTATTTGCAATAATTATACGATTCCGAACAAGTGAGCTTAATTTATATACGTATAAGGAGATAATTATACCTAATAATTATGTGAGTTAATATAAAATGATTCATTATCTTCAACGAATGCGAACACATGTAGATATGTAAAGTAGGTACATACAATAGAAGTACAATTCATGAACATTTAACATTTGATAAATACATACTCACTCAGATATATTTGTTTTTATGATAAATTGATATGGGTAAGATGATGTCAAAATTGTATAAATAGCAATTATGTATTAAACAAAAAACTAGCCCATAATTGGATTTATTATTCATTACTAACTTATAATAGGTCGTTCAGTAAGATAACAAATATAGAGGGTTTTTTTTTTAATTCGTGTATCAATAATGTAATAGCTGTGATCTTTTTGTGTGTCTTAGATTACTTTCCAATTTTGATTTGAACGACAGAATATTATTCAAAAATTGTACAGAAAAACTCAATTACTCTTTGTGAAACCGGTGTGCGCAGTATTTTAACATAAGTTATGGAAAAAAAGATTTGTTAGATTTTCAGTTTGATAATAATGTTTTGGGAAAAAATCTCAGGAACTACTGAAGCGATTTTGAAATTATTTTCAGAATAGAAACGTTATGTACGTTACGTTATCTTTTAAAGGCTGTATTTTATCTTGGTATGCGAGTGACAAAACAGCCATGTAGTTATTGATATATGTAGAGTTCGATAAGTAAGTACCTGGTCATGATCTGCAACGCCTTACTCAGCTCGTTCGGCATCAGATTAGTGCCAGGAGAATATTCACAATCAAAAAACTGAACTCTTTACGAAAATGTGTTTGATTTTTAATGAAGATTCTTGCACGCGCGGTTTTTCACATTTTCAGGTGGAAGAATTAAATTTATTACAATTTAGCACTTCGTTCTCTTGGCACCTGGAAAATTGCCGTCGATGTTTGCTATCCAATACAATATAAAATCAAATGCACTACATAAGAACTGGTCATGCAGTAAGAGTCTGACTCTGTCTTCGTTTCACCCCCAGCGGAAGGAATCGTTTGATGATTTCCCAATTACCTACCAAAAGAAGGTGGAACATCTTTATTGATTCAGTATAAATAACGATAAATAGAATATCTTATACTTAACTATGAAACTATAAATAGATTATAGAATAAGCTTTAGCGTCAGGTTCGGAGGTAATCCATCATGTCTGTTTGTGTAGATTCAACAGATTTCCAAGCATCTCATAAATATCGTTGGTCTTAGTTCTTGAATATCTAACACATATAGCTAGAAGGGTACAGCAATGATTCATAAAGAAATACACAATATAGGTATGTAGAAGAGGTGCAGATCATTATATTAATAATCAATAGTGTAATGCCAGATGATGGCTTACTGATAGATATCAGTGCTCTGTAAAGGAGCCGACATAAGGAAGCAAGCAAATATAAGTAAACAATACAGTTTCATTTCAATTCTTGCAGCATTGAATTTATTCTAATTCTCTTCGAGAACACTTTTAGAATAAGTATTCTGTAGATGTACTTAGATCATCATTCTGTTTTTAGTTTGACCATAGACTATAGGCGAAGTCTCAAGCGAAATCAGAAATCAGGATAATTTATGATACTTATGAAGTGCTAGCGAACAATTTATACATAACGTCATGTCATTTGTAAGTACAGACGCAAGCACATCAAGCTACTACAATTAATTGAATTACCCTAATAGATTTTCAACTTTATAGCTGAAGCATATGGTTCAAAGTTGATTAGGAAAATTTTGTCTGTACATGACAGGCAAAACATGTTAGAGTTATACTGTAGGTGCAATCCAACAGATGGTGTTGTCTTTGATAGAAATGTTTCGGACCACTTTATGTGACAAGTAGAGCTATGTAGTTAATAAATTTAGTGCAAGTATGCCACATTCTGCAACGCAATTAATATGCAGAACAATTCTTTCTTTGGCCCCAAAAGTGGGGCGGTTTCAAATAACTTTTCTGGGAACTGACCGGTCCGCTGCCAAGTGGCCCCTGCACCACTGTCATTGCCAGACAAAGTTTAGTTATCAATGCCTAATCGACCGTGGCGGTATGTTGGAATCTTGGTATTTCTTTCACATAATGTTTTATAAGAAAAACCTTTTCTTTTATTCAATTAAAAGTAGATACAAACAAGCCCACCGATTGGTTATAACTGATTAGGTACTATGTCTTTGGCTAAGAAAATTTGCAAAGTGTTCTTTATTTAAGATAGTATAGTACCTACCTACCTACTTACATATTTGCAAAAAAATTTTTGTTTTAATCAGGTATCTATCAAGTCCATTAGGTACCTACGTTACATATTCAAATAATTCGTGATGACACATTGTGCCTAGGACATTGCAGTAATACCTACCTACCTACTTAAATACTTACTAGTCCAGGCTCCCTCCATCGACAACAGTATTTTCTTTGCTCCCCTTCTAAATATGTACAGGATTTTTTGTCAATGACCGATGATTCAAACAAACTTGCAGCCCCAGCGCAATAGGCTTTTATTCTGTTCGAAGGTGGTGGTACTGGCTGTCCATGGAGACTATGTCGATGTATCTTGAAGAGTCCGTTGTTGACTGGTTGTCTGCGCAGTAGACATTATTTTTATCGATGGGTGGTCCTTTCATGAGGAAGCTTTGGTGGCTAGTAGGTTCATATTCTTCTAAATAGGTATGGGAGATATTTCAACCCAGAGTGACAAATAGAGAAATAGTTATATCGACGTTGATTTTAAAATGAATGTAAAATTGGTGTTCAAAGAACTCACCGTAAGTTCCAGACTCCACCAAGATGGAACAGTGGGGAGAAGTTTAAAACAACCGAGAGAATTTCGTTATTCAATCAACTCCTTTTTGCCTTCACCAATATCGATTTCACATAAAATTGGTAATTTTAGGATACCGAATATTTTTAATAAATACTAGGCTAGAATCGTATTTTTATTTTGGGCATCTATAAATTGCAAACTTTTAAAAATTACCGCCAAGAGGTGCGTTCCGTTCAAACTACAGGATTCGGTTTAATATTTCGCATCATCAATCTCGCTCATCGACGTTGAAACACAGGTGGATAAAGGCTTATGGTAGGTATGTAGGTAACTAACTACTGAAAAAATGACCCTGGGAATTAACAAAAAAAATTGATAAATTATTAAATAGGATTTACAGAAATGCTTAAAATGTAAATTAAACAAACAGTTCGTGTAGCTATGGAACGCAACTATAAAGCAGAGTGTACACAAAACCATTAGTAATAAGTTGTTCATAAATATACAATGGTTCATAAAAAAACTAGAAAAAAATACATTTCTTTACTTAAATAGTGTCTGTTGACCATATTTCTAATAAATTACAGATATATTATCAACAAGCTTATCTAAACTGTACCTAAAATACACGCTTACATACAGATTGTCAATCCTTAATAAATATGCAAGTATGCCCAATTATAATAATTAGCATACAATGAAATCACAGAAGGACATAAATCATTAGCGACAACGTAAATTCACGCGCACGGTGGGAAATTATCAATATTTTACTTTATGTCGGTACTTAAAAAAGATTTTTGTTAAATAGATAGTTTTAAATCGGTAGTGTAAAGCTGACTTTATGTCATTTCATCTTTCACTTTTGACTTTTGAAAGGAAGGAAAACATTTCAAAATTTTGAAGTTCTATTTATAGCGCGTATAGTTCCCACGTTTTATATTAAATTACTTTATATATTATTTTTAGTTAGTTACTTTCGAAGTGCTACTTTTTTATACGAAATGGGCCGCAAATCGCAATCAAAACAAAATTCTAAGAAGAATGCAGGCAAGGAAAACAACAAGTTTATACAGCAAAAAAGAAAAGAACTAGCAGTTCTAGTAGACAAAGTGTTGAGGCTGACGAGTATATTCCAGGCATCCAATAGCGTGATAAAAAGTTTGGAACATCATTCAGAAATAGATGCTTTGATCAAAGAAATACTGAATCTGGAGGGTTTTCAGCATAAAAGTGGCCAGAACCAAAGGCAATTAAATATTGATAAGTATTTAAAGTGGCTAAGTGAAAATGGGGTTCAACTTGATGGTAAGTAGAACAATCATGTAAATTTCCTTTGTAGATATCTTGAGTAAAAAGTAGGTGTTCGTTGCAGTGGCAGTTCACACAATGCAATGTTTGAAAATTGTTATCTTATAAACAACTGAGTTCTGTAGCTCGCAACGTAAGTCGATGTTACTTGATCTTAGTATATAATGAGAATGTCACCAATATTGTGTATTTTATTAATGTCTACGATAAACACCAAACACATCTGACCTATAATACAAGTACTTATGATACCGCAACACGGGCACTCGAGATACAGGCTTTACCTAGTTTGGGACAATATTGTTCTAATTAAACTAAATTTTCTAATGCAATTACACAAAAATGTACCTTAATAAGAACATCATTCTAAGGAAAACTGATTTTATGTAACTTAACAGATGAATTCTTCAATATTTAAGTATTTTATTTCATTCTGGCACTCCAACAACTTACTCACGAGAACAAACACAAAAATTTGGAGATTTTGCCTATAGTGAGCATGTCAATTAAATCAGTATTATTATTTGTATTATATCTCATCACCAATTCATAAAATTACAGGTATTGAAATCTCGGAGTTTGAAGGGTACGAGCTTGGTCTCAAATCAACCAAAGAGTTCAAAGAAGGATCTCTTATTCTCACCGTTCCGTCAAAAGTGATGATGACAGAGCAAAATGCAAAAGAATCAGAGCTAGCGAGCTTCATAACGGTAGACCCACTGTTGCAAAATATGCCAAATATAACATTAGCATTGTTCCTGTTGCTAGAAAAAAATAATCCTGGTAAGAAACTTTTCTATGCATATAATAAAATCTTAGGAATGTCAAATTACATAATAAGATTGCCTGTATATGATTTTGTACACGACATTCAGTAGAAATCATAAAAAGATGCACAAGGAATATTTATGAAAACCGCAGTAAAAGTGGTTAATTAATGAAGCAGCATTTGACATGTATTGTACTTGTACGATGTATATAATGGGGACACCTCAGTATCTCTTTTGCATAATCTAATAGTGGTGATGTCACAATCTACAAAATCTTACCGTTTCCCCTTCTTTTGGAATTCATGTTGTTCATAAACTGTTACAGAATCATTTTGGAAGCCATACATTGATACATTGCCGGAGAAATATTCTACCATTTTATATTTCTCCTTGGAAGAGCTAGCAGAACTCAAGGTAATTAATAAATCTGCATTCTATTATTCTATTATCAATAAAATAATTAATAGGTGTCTTGACTAAATTTCTTTCGTTTATGTAATGATTTTATTGCATGTGATTCTAAAGCATAGAATTTGGCATAATTCTTTTATATTTAACTATGGAATATAAAGTAAATAGATTTATTTACTATTATTATGTAATATTTACACTGACACCGGAATGTAGGCCATTATCGCAGTACCAAGTGAACACTCATTTATGATATATGTAGCATGGTTTTATGTACCATTTTTTCTTCTGTATTCCAGCCATCACCAGTTTTTGAATCAGCGCTAAAACTCTACAGAAGTATTGCAAGACAGTATGCCTACTTTTATAACAAAATCCATACACTGGATTTACCAGTCTTAAAGAAACTTCAAGATATATTTACTTTCGATAGCTACAGGTAAGATAAATGAAAAGTAATGATTATTTAATTACGTTATTTTATTTTTTAAGGATAACTCTATAAAAAATAAGAAACACTCAAAAATGTCTTTGATATGTCACATTGCACTTAAAGCATAATACTGAAATGAAACAAATAAATTAATATTATATTTAAAAGTTTGACAGTTGTTGCAATATCAATTTAAAAAAAGAAAAGAAGACAAGTAATTATTTCGTTTGTAATTTACAGTTAAAAGTTTTGCTAGTTGATACAAATACAATTGTATCATGCCAGAAACAATCTTAGTAAATACATACCTATATTGCTTCTATAGAGCAATATTTTTTAAAACATAAACCTAAGAAATATTTCTGAAACAGCAGAGAGACAGCATTGTGGTAATTTATTTGTGCTTTAATTAATATTGATCTATTTTATAAAAATCTTAATCAATATCAGGTCACTAGTTTAAATTAAGAGGCCTTTTCCACAATTACTTCAGTATTGTAGAAAGAACCCATTTAACTATTTATATTACATAGTAATTAAACTAATTTAAGCACTTCGTCGAGAAATTCGTTAATAACTTAAATAAATATTGCCTACTGGAATGGTTTCCTTAAAGTATCCCACATGTAATCAGGTGAATCTTTACCAGTTTGTGAATCTAATGTGTTCAATGTGTAAATATTTGATGTTTGCAACATGGGACTGATACTGCGTGTACTGCTGTTATTCTTGTGACCTTTTCTATTTTCAAACACAGGTGTTGGAATGCGTTCGTCAGCGAAACTACGTTTCTTTCTTATCACTGATCTCTGCTGCTTCCATTTGAATGTCGCGTATGTCAGTAAGAATAATATCATTGCTAAACCAGCAATGCTAGCCGTAGCCACAGTCACAGATTTGGTTTGGCTAGGTATTTTATCGAGAATACCTGCTGTGTGGGAATCCTCTTTATTGGCATAGCCGTTGACTTCTATTTTCTCATCAGAATCAGAAGCAATGTTGTTTTCAAAATCGTTGAGGTGTTGCAGATCCTCTAATACTATTAAACCGTCGCCATCCGCATCCTCGTCCAGTCTGATTTGTTTAAATGGTTTCAACGATAGCCCTGAAATCAAAAATAAACAAGATTTTTTTAGAATTCAGTATCAACAATATGAAGGGATGAAATGATTGGATACAATAAATGTATCCCTACCTTCTATAGTGTTTGATGGTGTATCATTATTGTGATTTCTTCCCATTAATGAAAATATTTCATTCCAGCTGACTATATCATCGACTATGTCATGGCTTTCGCTTAAAACTCGACTTTCTCGGATAGATTCACTTGAGTTATTCACATTTGTAACATTGACGGGTTCTATCGACGTCTTATAGGCGCTGCCTTCTGAGTCTGTCAGTATAGTTGCATTCGCGAGCTTGGTAAAATTATTGAATAAAGACATGATACCCATATTTTCTGCATTTTCATTCACATTGTTTCGGAAGTCCATTACAACAGGGATATTCAAATTGCTTATCATACCTGGCTCATCTGTTGTGATTCTTGTATTTGGATCATGCAAATTAGCATCTAAAAGAGCCCTCAATGGATAAGTCTCTTTTGATATAGGTTCTAAAAGAGACTTAGATAAGAATGGCTCCGGTGGGTTTGGTTCTCGAGATGCGTTGTGGAATATGTCAGCCAAATGCACATGGCTGGATCCACGTTCCCTGTGCTCTACTAATTCGCTTAGTGTCATATTTCTTTCCATCAATATCTTGGATAGTTTGGCACTCGCTGAAAGGGAAAAAATGCTATTAAAAGAAATATCAGAAATATAATAAAGATTAAAAAAGCTTATATTTTTCAGTTTACTTACTTCGAGTGTCATTAAGAATTTCTTCAATCTCTATTTTGGCGGTTTCTTCTGTTGTACTAGGTATTGGAATTGGTGTCTCGGCGATCGCGACTTTTGTTGTAGACTTAGCCGGGCCGTTTTCAGTCATGTGCGTGCTTTCAGTTGTAATAAAGTCTTCTAATGTCGTAAAATCATTGCCGTCGTCTTCTACAGATTTAGGTTCTTGGGTCCTTGCAATAAACTCGGAAGACGAAACTAAAGTACCTATTCCAAACAAATGTTTTATAATGTCATCTTGTGGTGGTTCTGTTGTTGCGTTTTTATGCTTAAGACGTTTCCTTTTTAATCTATTATTAAATGCTTGTCTTCGCAAACCTGATGAATTTACAGACTGTCGAATCACCGGCACTACCTTCGGTTTTTCTGTTGTTGGATTCGGAGTTTCGGTGATAATTTCTTTCGTTGGAATTGTAGCAGCCTCCGTCGTTTCCATATTAATGTCATCAAGTTTAATATTTAAATCATCTTGTAAGTTTATTTCGTCGGATGAAATGTTATTAAAAGCAACTTCGAATGTTATGGTAGTTTCTTCTGGTATATTCGCAATTGTAGTAGTTTCGAACTTAACAGTGGATTTTTTCTCACTAGGACTATTGTTTTGCATCATAGATGGTAAGACATCTCTCCATTCTTTAGACTTAGTTATGTTTCTTCTATGATGTGAATACTTTCTTGAATTTAATGTAACTAAATCCCTACTTAGTTGGCCCTTATATGTATCATTCATCATCGGTCTCATACGTAATTTTTTACGCGCGCCTTGTGGAAACCGTCGCCTTGTAGAAATCTTCGGAGTCTTTTCTACAGGTTTTATAGTTGTTGTGACTTGGTCTACATCGTCTTTGCCGTCTTCTGATTGTATTCCAGATGTAGAGAATTCTAAAGCGGGTTCAGTAGCATACTTTGTTTCTAAATTAATTAGAGTTTGCTCTTCTGATCTTCCTTTATCTTGTATCTCCTGTCTTGTGTCTAATTCATTCCTTGTCTCCGTCGGACTTCTATTTTGAACTTCTCGCGAGTCATGAGATTTGAATATTGATACTGCGTGTTGTTTTCCATGAAGTAAGTCAGTCAAAGATAGATTATGTTGTTGCAGGATTTCACTTAAACTTGTGCCATTGGATCTTTTCAATATATCTTTTAGCGTTAATGGATCCATTAGATAACTGTCCTGGAAAAATAATTGCAATACCATAATTTTCTAGTAGGTACTGGCTAATAGTAACTAATGGTTAGATGTGTAAAAACGGATGGTTTCTATTATGCTGATACTGTTATACTAGTAGTTATTGACAAAACGTTACACAAGTATTAAACCATACATTATGCGATTTTTTATTAGTTCACGAGTTAAGAATCTAATCAACACTGTTGTTACACAACTATATCTACTCGTTCTAGGAGCGATTAAACAAGTATATAAGTAACGTTATCGTGCCTACGAATACCATAACAATTTTATCCATCCACATAACTGGCTGTAGTCCTTCTAAAGTGCGTCTCTTAAATTGACGCAGCTTATCTTTACACTTTCCTACAATAAGCTTTTCAACTTTCTTTCTATGCCCCTTTAATTTCATAAAGTTACTCGACTCCTGAACTTTTTCATTTGCTTTTTCTTTTTCAAGTAAGCTTAAAATAGCAGCATTTTGTGTATCGTTATTTAATGTAAAGGATGACAAATTTCCTATTTGTTTGTTTGTTCTGCGAGAACGCTCCCGAAATTTATCCTATAAAATAATAACAATTAAAAAGGAATTGTTTTCAAATATGTCATAACCTTTGTTTAAGACATATATTGCTGGTGGTCTCCACTGAGGAAGTGAAACGAACAATTCATTATTAGAATTCCAAAACTGTATTTCTAATGGTATAACTACTTGCTTTGGACATACCTGTGCTTTATCAAATTCTTCGTTTATTTCAGATTTGTTATGATGTTCTTGTGCATTTAGACTATTGCTTCGTTTCGTTGGTCTTGGTTCTGTCATGAAAATTTCCGAAGAAAACTCTGATAAAGATTTATCTTCACCCGTTTGCACTCTTTGAGGGTCAACGATACCTTCAGAATCGTCTACAGGTAAAGGAAATACGACGGCGGTTGCTCGCTGTTTCAGATCTAATTTTAATTTAGAAGGGCTTTGTTCGGGTGTTTCTTGTTTATTTTCAATAACTTGTACAACCTCTTCTTGGGGATTATTTTCCATTCTAATATCCTCTATATTTACTTGATCAATGGATTCTGTTTTTGATTCAGCTTCGATTGTGGGCTCGGTGTGTCTGAATTCGTTTAATTCAGGCCAAGTCTCCAATGAAGGTCGCTTCCTTCGCTGACCTCTTCTTCTAACCGGTCTTTCCATCTCTACAACGTCGTCTGTCCAACGGATTGGTCTATTTTCTGGTTTCTTCCGTCTTCTCTTAGGCATTTCTGTTGTTTGGTGGGTGTTTTCGAAATCCACTTCGAAATAGGGGCGAGGAGGTCCATCAGGGTATATAAACCTCTCCTGTGGTACAAGATCTTCTATAGAACTAGTTTGTGGACGACGTTTTCGTTTACGGCCCGGTCTGCGACGTTTAGGGGGCTCGCCAGGTGATTCGTTATTCCAATTTTCAGTATTTCTTGGTTCTTGCACTGGAGGGTCTGCTTCCATTGCTCTCCACGGCTGAAAAACATAATTTATTATTTTTAAGAAAATAATCTTTAGTATAGCTGTTTGATATGTAAGATAGTATGTATGATATGCTACTACGTATTAGTTGAGTACCATGAATGTTGAATGTAATGAATCAAGCAAAGTTATCAAAACATAAAACGACTTGGTATCTTTTTTTAATTGGGCAATCATCGAGCTATAGCAATATCGAACAACAGCTACTATATATTTTTTTTTTCATGCACAGTTTGAAGGGTTTGTTCATAAGCAGATTATCCTATTTTTGACAAACCGTTACAATAAAACAATAGGCCGTTCTTTCAGCCCATCACATCAAATCTAGGTACAATGAGCCTTTGACAGTCAGTGATTATCTAAGGGTGGTTTGCACCATGTAACGATAATGATAAACAAACTACTTTGTTCTAGTAACATGGTGCAACCCGGGCTTAGGGTATTCGAATAAATATACGCAACCTACATACAAAAAAAAAGAGGAATGATTAAACACTGATATTATTGGTTACAACTATTTTCAGGATTACAGAATTCTAACACCGCAATACTGGCCAAGTTTTGTTATCATGACTGTTTATTTATGATTCTATGAATTCTCTTTACAATTGCCAATAATGCATGTTTTAATTTTTAAATTACTATTGTTCAACCAGACTAATTGGTGGTTGCGTCTGCGATTGGAAGCCTAAGTAGTGAAAGGTCAGTGAAGAGGTGAATGACTTCGACTTTTTTAAATCGCGCTCATTCAATTAATGTCTTTGTGAACATAAAACAATTTAACGTAGCTTTTTCTCATCTCAGATCCTGCGATATCATGAGAACCAATTAGTAATTCAATTATAGTTGCAAAAGTAATAATTGTCCAGTTAGTAAAGAGGTCCTAATCTCTCAACACGGTATAATTATTATGAAATAATGTAATGTCTTCTAGTACAACTATTAATGCCACATAGTAATTAAAGTGGTTAACCCTAAGAAATGAGGTTAATTCTTGTAATATAATTACTGCGTGCATTATATAAAATCAAAACACCGTAACGTTATTTTCACCATGTTTTTAACACTTTATCTTGTGAATGCGCGCACGCATTATCCATTACGTAAGTTTAAGATGCGACCCTTCGTGCTCTAAATAACGCGCTGGTGAATTAAAATGAAAAAATGTCTACAAATTCTCGATTCTCGTGTGAAACTGCAGAACAATACGAGAATATTGGGTAAAAACAAACATTACATTGTTGTTAAGTAATTGTTTATTTTGAGCCACCGACATCGACGAGACGAGCGATGCGTTGCGTGCGCGCCGAACGTACGTAGAAAGTGTCTTTGATTACCCCGTAATCGCGCAGTTTGTTGGCTATCGACTCCTAAGACATCAATTTACTGAAACTATGGGCAATTTTCCGCTTTAATTGTTTAAATGTTTGGTTCCGTAGTGAGACAGGCGTGAATAATGTTTTACTCTAACGTTTTGTTTATTTCTCTTTTCACGTAATACTCTTCCGTGCAGATAGGCAATAAAAACCAAATGCAGATGTAGAAATATTGCTACCGTGTTATTACGCTGATGCGCTTTGTACGAAAGTACGAAAATGTGATTAGGATAGATTAAGAAAGCCTATATTATCAAAACTATCTCACTCTAAATCATAACAGATGACTGATAATAAAAATAAATGGGGCTACTTGCACTCTGATATTGATATCTATTCTTCGACTGTGGATGCTGATGTTCGCCAGACTAGATCATAATACTATACTTACATAATTGCAATTAAATTACCTTTGATTTAATAACTGTTATACGGCTTTAAATAATTCAAATTAAACATCCATTTCCTGTCCGATTTGTTTTGAACACGACAACTAACTATTCAAGTCAATCCTTATAAACGAAAAAGGCTGTAAGTTAGATTAGTTCACACTTAAGGTTCGTTTTATATTTTGGCGAAGATAGAAAGAACTCGAACCAGAAGTCTCCATAGCCTCATACAATTTCAGCCAGCATCATAAATAGCTTTTCTGTGGTTTCTGTGAAATTACTGTATTCTGTCCTATCGTATTTGATTATTCTAAAATGTCTTCATATTGTACTGATATTGATCTATTATAGATACATCTTTATCCATTAGCCGCATACAATTATATTACCCAAATAAATATTCATGACAGCCTGTTATTTGACACATAATTCCTTGAAAGGAATTCTAAAGAATAATTCATAGCTATGCCTTTTTTGCTGATTTCCTAATAAAGTCAGCCCGCATAATGATGTCTACATTCCGTAATCGATTACAACTAAACTTGTCTCTGTAACTGTTTCGGATTTATAGAAAGGCGATGTAAAATAAATTAAAAGAAAAATCTTTTTTTAAAAAGCTTTTATAGTCCGCCATATTGGATTTAGAATAACGTCAAATTATTGTTTTGATAACCATATTGTTGAAATTCATTAAAAATATCTACTCGGCCATCTTGGTCGGTCCGCCATATTGGATTTAGAATAACGTTATATAACATAACTTGCATTGTCATCCAAACTGAACGTGTATACAAAATTTCAGCTCAATCGGTTGAAGATATATACTTCAAAATTGAGTTCAAAGAATCCACCGTAACATACATACACGGCAAGTTAAATAAAAGCTTTTAATATAATTATAAGATGTCCCGATTTCCCCTCTCAAAAAAGATGTAGGCAGCCTATAGCGGCATGATATGTTTCCTAAGCTACAATAGCTATTATTAAACATCTGAGTCACAATATACTAATAAACTATACGTCTAGCTTAGAATGAAAGGAATTTATTTCTATTATTCAGAATGATGTATTAATTCACAATCAACTTCTTTATATGTGCCGTCACATCTAGACATATTACGTATTCAATAAATTGTAAATCGGAGGCTGACACTAACAATACCAACAAATAAAGAATCAATCAAACAAGTCATAATAATACAAATAAATCTGAATGTCGACAAAAAAATTGTGATCGCGAGCTACATCTGTTCAAATATAATTTAGTTATCTCATCTTTGAATAAAGAAAGCGGTTACAAAATGATGTTATAACCGCAGCAAGCAAGGAAAGTCGAAAGCAGCGTGGTACCGGTTCGCGCACTTGAATCAACAGCTACGGATTCTGTGACTTATGCTAATGGAGGTCGTCAATACGTAATATGTTATGAATTTGTATGTAATAAATGTAAGCTAGAAAGCTGCGAAATTCGGAATTTTTAAGGATGTTTGTGATGTAATATGAGTTTTTGATTTTTGTCTGTGGTTTTTATTTCTCGCTTAATTAATGAATATGAAGATAAAATAAAGATTATTTTCGTTTCGTAACTACGGAAGTATACGAATTTACAATTTTGGCAAAAATAATTGTATTTTACTAATTTCATCGATGATAGAGTCATCATCGTTACATTGTTAATGAAGCGACCATCATTCATTCATCTTAAAATTACAAGCTAACTGGTTCTGGTTCAATTTAGGTTTACCACAACAGTTCAATGCGTTTGACCTCGTGACCTTTAAAACATAAGTCGTTTACCTTTCGAGTTCCCATAAACTGTCAAGCTGTCAATATGCCATCGGAAAATAAAACAGACCATAAGCTCTTTAAGCTGAAATATATTCCTTTGTCTGCCTGTGGTCTTATTTTACAGGCTATTAATCGAACTAATTACATTAACAGTGACGTAGTTCTTAAAAAAAGTTGAATTTTAATTATGATCTCATAATATCACGGTCCGGTACGTGCCGTACCCACTAGACCTTACAATAACATAATGTTCGTGAATTTAGACTTGGGTTCGTATTCTAGAACATAAAGCAAGCATGGAGCGCTACTTAAAATTGTATTTAGGTTATCAAATAGTGCAGTGTTTATATATTGTATCATTTATTTTCCCGATATGAATTGTTTATCTTTTTGTAGAACCTTACATTTCTATCTTGTAAACTTTAATATTATTTATCTAAACAGCGTATAAGAAACAAAACAATCCTGTGCTGATACATTAGTCTTTTTATTAAACGGTTGCTCATCCTTATATGGATAGAAAAGTGTTAAGTTTCTAACATAAACGAAACAACAGCAAAAAGCTAATGCATTGGCTTGCAGCCAGTGACTTGAATCGTTTCGAATTCGTAAATCTTCGGTAAAAAGAGTCAGACGACACGCCACACAATCAGAACAAGTACATTGGACAATCAATCAATATGTCTTTTTACACTATAAGGTGGTACTTCTCTCGGTAGCCAGTGGCCTTAATCTGTACACGTCAATTGTCTAATTGATGTGCAGACAGCCGACCACGCTCCACTTACTCCAGGCACCTCCCTCAGATTTCTAGACCAGTTTCTAGACTTGTCCACTATGGATCTAGACTTCGTTTACTTCCTGTCCCTTTGTAACAAGTTTTCTCTTTATGATTGGATCGGATTGTTCGAATTGCGGATTTCATTTTAAGTTTTATATTCGCGATCGCTTTTACTACCAATTACGTACAATGTAAGCATGTACAGTATGGGAATGTTTATAGATTGTAATTTTTCTCTCTTTTAATCTCTCGAGGATTCTTTCCGTGTTTCAAGTTATTTATTGACTTACTTTAAAAGTCCTAAATCAGAAATAACTCATATTTTTATCTGGGTACTCTTTCGCTCTACCTATGATTAAATAATCAAAATTATGGGGTTTATCAACTTTCTCAAAATGCGTTAATTATACATATTACATCAAAATTATGCAGACAGAGGCTACGCCCACATAAATGATTATTAAGTTGGCTTTAGCCTTTGGTTTGTATTTCTATTTTTATTCTTAAATCTAAGACTAAGTACCGAGCATATTCAGTGACAAATTGTGCTAAGGATACTCCTGTGATTTGTACCAGCTTATCAAAATGTCCACGTTCACAACTAACAGTTCACTAAACCCTTGTTTTGCATAAAATTTAAACTTTGAAGCGAAAAGAGTGAAAATAGAAACCTTAGATGAAAGAACACAGCCATTGTTATGAAACTACCGCAAAAAGAATGCGTAGTTTGAAACAAATCAATTTCCTGATATTCGTTCTTGTTTCTTTCCCCCAGATTAAAATTGAACACCATTACAAAAAATTTACTGCTCTTAAATAAAAGTAATACATTTGTTATTTGATTATACTTCCTATAGTATTTATTTGTTGATTCGCAAAAGTTGTCCGTAAAATCCAAATTTATCGAGGGGCTGATGCAATTTTACATTTAACTTAACAGGCCTTTTTAATTTGTAGAAAAACATTTACCTATTTCTAAGTCTCAAGTTGGGCTGGAATAATAAATAATTAATTGTTGTAAAAACATTATTAGTGTCATACACGAAAATTTTGGGGATATTCATTCTATTTGTAAAAAATAATAATTCCAAAATATATCTTTTACCTGATCATAGCTAGGCGTTCCTGTATCCAATATCCTAGGCCTCAAATCGTGTCGATACTCTGCCTCCAAGTCCTCTTCTGCCGAGTGGACTATTATCACCAATGCGGCCAACGTGGTCAATAAAGGCATGACGGATCTCCAAATTATACCCATATTATATCAAAAACGCAACTGCAAGCTCCGAACGCACAGTAGCAGTACGTCCACACGTATTGATGCACAACCTTTACACTGCACTAATAACAAGTTCCAAAGTTAGTGTCAACTCACGCAATTGTCACGGCACGATTGATAAACGAATGAAATTCAAGACTCAGAAACCAGCAAGAAGAAACGAAGGTAAAGAAAGAAATAGTAGAAAAAGAAGACCGCGGAGATCACGTGCGGTTGTTCTCGATTTTCAAAAACGTGTGCTCTGTTGCTCTCGTGATTTTGACGTTCGAATTTGTATTATTTTCACATCATGGTTGTATTTGTAAACAATTCTATATCGCGGCTGCTGAATCTTAAGTAGGCAATTAAATGATGGTTTCTTATTAAAATATATGAGATTTCTCGTATAAGTTCCCGCGCTTTTTTTAATCGTAAACGTGAAAGTGATGTTGGCGGTACACGTTAGCCCGCGGCGGCTCAGCGCGTTCAAGTGGTAGCTCCACAGATTGGCGAGCATGCAGCGCTCCGGCATTGCACTCCTACAATTTTTACTTTTCTTTTGTATTTCAATAACAACACCATTTTGTGTTTTTTCAACAATGTTCATTCGCATTCACAATGTTCGATCAAACAATGATAAAACCTGTTCAGGCATGTCGCCGTTATTTTTACCATGAAGCAGAGTTCTCCAGCATGCATATATGCATATTGCATAAGATTGATATCCATTTGTCTCGGGTCTATGCTACAGAATAAGCAATAGTTTACACCTGTCGCCGATTGTTCCTACATCGCGTAATAGGCGTTAGCAAAATTTTAAATTAAAAACGAAAATAATTGGTCACTCCTTAAACTGATGAGTCCATCAATAAACTCCGAAGTGATTCAACCGAAAAAGGAACGGAAACATTAAGGAACTAGAATGGGTCATAATGTGTTTACCATTAGCATTTACATACTTACCTCGAAACACTGAAACTAACTATTCTTTGAATTGAAAGCTCTTCAATGAACTGCATCTGCTGCTCTCAATTAAATTCCAAATGTTTAAGCTATCCAGCATCTAATAGATTCTAAGCTTCCTTTATTTCCATGCGGCAAAGATGGCAAATCACAGTATTATGTGAAACGGAATGTGAGCACGCGCCGCGCCGCCTCCCCGGCGGAATGCGCGCGCAGCCCGTGACGATCACATGCGCGAATTAACGTCGTTTGTTAATCAATTACTTGCATCTAATAATATGCACGTGTATGAAAACTGTTGGCATTTCTTATATATTTTTTCTCTTATCCAGAAATAAACATCAACTCTGATTTAAGTAGTAGAAGCTACTGATAGTCACCTAGCTAATAATTATTTCCTTCACATTCTTCTTTACTCCTCTTTTGTTGATTGCAGAGATCATGTTCAAGTAGGTATAGGTATCTAATTAGTCTATTGGGGGCGGTAAAACGCGAAGTGTCCCGTCGGGTCTGCCCTGCTGCCCAAATCCCCAGACTGTCTTGCGGGTGCTTCTTTCTCTACAAATATATTATTATATGTGTAATACAAATAATTCTTTGTACTATTTAAAGAAACTTTCGTTATCCAAAAAAATATCAGGATGGATTGCGGATAGGTGTGTTTTCATTTTCATGATAACTTATGACAGCTAGATTATAATGTAGGTACAGATATATCACTCGTTTATCTAATGCATCAATCACCGTCGACGAGTTTCATAACAACTTAAAGCTCTCTTGCCTGCTTTTAAATGTCGTGATCTAACAACATAACAACCGTAACATCTTACTAACTTCAATCTACACTTTGTTGATCTTTAACACGATCACGATGTACACACTGGTACAAACTTAGTATACTCGTAGTTAAAAGGTACACACATCACTGCATAAGATTTAATTGCGTTTTAACCCATCTTCAACAGTTCACGAACATGACGTCCCATCCATACCTATATACATATTTTAGAAAACTGCTTACGTTACTTGAAAATGAACGTCCGTATCCGTCGAAACGTCCACACTTAAGCCATTAAAAAGTTTCGTGTCCGACGAAAATTCCTTTGTTTACATATTTTCTTTAGAGGACGTTTTGGCTTATTACTTTACAGTTCATACAAAGTTGTTACGCGTACCGTCGTGACAAAGAATTAGATTTTATTACGCCCACTTGCACGCCTGCATTTCTCTCGTTCTCTTTTGTAGCAGTAATCTGCTAAACCAAAGGTTGTGTAACAGCAAATAAAAGATAAATGACACAGTTTACGTAACTACTGTTGATAAGTGATGAGTGCGGTTGGTTTTTGCACCTCTGCGTTACCGCATAATTATGTTTCTCTAGCTAGTGTATGGCTGTTAGCTTGTAGTACATTCTGTGTATATTGTGCTTAAAATTGAAGCTAAGTAATCTCGTTAAAATTCAAAAATCATACCTGTTCCAAATATTAGAGGACTTCAAACCGTCTTATACTGTAATCGAAAATTATTGTTAGAGGTAAAGAACGAATTTTCAGTAGTTCAAATGGCGGATGTCAATTAATTTTACATCACGCTTATCATTCATATCCAAGCTTATCAATCAACATAATCTCATCTTATTACCCGCTGTATGGGTCATTGTTAACGTCATAAAATTTCTCACGCGCAGTTCTTACTTTCCATATGACTCTTATAATATCGTTGATTTAGTGAGATCGTTGGGACGACACAAAAAGCTCGTTACATCGGATAAGTCGAGCGATCTGTGCAGATCATCATACGCGTTTACCTGATGATCATATGCTAAGCGTTCACTCACGTGTACGACAAACGAGTACGACATTTAATGGGCAATTTATTTCAAACGTTTTTATAAATCACGCTCCATAAAGAATGTTCCCATTTCCAACTTTTCCTTGCTTATGTTTTGTGATTCGTAGTTAGACATAGGTTATACACCTGTTTACAACCTAAGTCTTATCTATTAGTCTAAAACATCTCTTCAATTGCATACTTTCAATTTTCAAATTTCAGCGTATTATTGTCTGTTTTTCGTTTGCCGCAACACTCTAGGCGCAGTTACGTAATAAATAAACTTAATATTTGCACAAAGACATTAAATTCTATTCATTATAAAATTATATTTTATGCAATAAATTGAATACATTGTCTCGAGCTTGGTTAGAAGATGGCACTTTCATTTTGCGAACGTTTTCATATTATTTGTAAACCGCAGATTATTTCATTAGGTGTAATATTGCGAAAATAACTTCACAATGTTGGGACTTGTTTACTACTTGTAACTTGTTTTTTTTATGATCTAAACGAATAAGTGGTTCTCCCTAAAAACGTTTTATTTACTTAATGACTGTTTAATCACGCCATAATATGTAGGTAATAATTTCATTAATAATTTATTTTATAGATTAGAAAGTTTTAAAAGTTTTAAATATTTCCTCTTTTTATCAGAAAAGTTAACTTGCATATTCTTTATTATAAATACATATTTATGTTACCACTTGTACTCAAGCATACAAGCGTAGCATGTAGGTACCATCATCAGTTTCTCTGCCTCTGAACTAACATGTCACAAACAAATGGAACGTCACGTTCCCTAAATAACAATTAGGCATTTGCAGTGGATGTTTTATTACGACTTCCACATTGTTCTGCGGCCGTGCATTCGGCTTGTTTGTAAATACTTCGCTACTAACAATGTTGTATTGTGAAAGTACCAAGCCTCTATCCGTCCGCTAATACACCCATAATAAATATAATTCTATGTGAAAATACACAGACATAATGAAGTACGTGGAGATGTAGTTAGATAACCCGAAAGTCTTTTCTCATAGACTGCAACTGTAAGACAATAGGCAGGCAGGTGCTGTAAGAGTGAAAATTGTAATTGTTTGAAAGTAAGAGTCAGTTTCAATCAGCACCTATTGTTTGTAGTCACACTGGCAAAGCGTATGTAAATAATTATTACGTATTCGTAGGTGAGGAGTTTGCTCTCACCGGGGAAAACTTTTTATGAAAATAACTTCTAATATTTAGTCATCATAATGTACATATTTTATTTTAACTAGTATGTCGCCTGTCTCGGTCCTGATGACCTTCATCGTCCAAGCAAGCGTGGTGATTAACACTCAATCTTTCTCCGTGGGAGAGGAGGCCTGTGCCCAGCAGTGAGACGATAATAAGGCTGTGATGATGATGAACATGAAGATCTATTTACCTCTGGATGTTCTTTAAAAAGTAATATGTTAGAAAGTGAATTAGGAAAAGTCCTGCATTTTCTTATAATTTATGCGTTATGTTCGTTGAAACCTTGGTCACTGTAGTTGACAAGTCATATATTCTTTAACGTCTAATTTGTAAATATTCAAAGACACGTCCGGTGAAATGCGCGTGACTTACAAACGTGAACAATGTAGCGTGATTTGTTCTGATAATATCACAAATAGCATCTTTCAGTCCGGCACAGAAGCTATACCGTAATTACAAAGGAATTCTTCACTTTTTCCCTAACAAATGTCTTTACCAGCGGCAGTGTTATGTTGGTCTCATGAATTTCTTAATGAAGATTTATTTGTATACCACTAGCTGTGGAACTCGGAATTGCTGTTTCGTTTTATGTTTTTGGCTTGTGTTGATTACGTAAAACTGATCTAGATATACCGTCATGAATCTTTAGCCAAACAAAAGAAGTATAGGAACATATTGTAGCCAATTGAGAATTTTGCATTCTTGCATTAATTTGGTCATTCTGCGCTTGTCGTGTAATAGTTTTGTCAACATTTTCTCCCCTGTCTATTCCTTACGTAATAGCATTGTTCCAGATGGGCTGTGTCAACGGTGATGACGAGACAGAACAACATCGAAGTAGCCGGCAATGACGTCACAGCTTTCATCCCGCTCTGGGATATGTGTAACCACGAGCATGGCAAGGTAAGTTTTAGCGTAAATGTGATTTCAGAACGATTAAAAAGAGATCTAAATGTATGTATACACACGCTCAAAAGTTGGTTTCTCAGTGGCTATGTATGATCGTTCAGGTTTTATCACGTCTACTTCTGCGTGCTCATTTTACGACCAGATGGCATGGCCACACCGGCGGTCGCGGGTTCGATTCTCGCAGTAATCAAACTTTTGCGTGCATGAACATACGTGTTTGACTTAGTCTGGTCGTTTATATGTATAATATGTATGTATTTACAAAAGAAATGTATATAAGTACGTTTATCAGTTTTCTAGTACCCAAAGTACAAGCTCTGGTTAGTTTGGGACTAGATGACGTTGTGTGAATGTGTGAAGAATATTACTATAATATATTTTATTTACAAAAAAATACTATAATAGATTATCATATAATATATTATGAGTAAGGTATTATTAAGCTAATACATGTAAGAGATTACTTCGTCAAGTAGTTACGCATTAGATGTCGCTTACCCGTCAAAGCTGAACGCGCCAATTTATACACCTTTCATCACTGTCAAGTGAATACCAACACTTTGCAATAAGTTATTTATTGAAAGTTAACATTACACAGGCTTTCTATTCACAAGTATACTAGTAATAAATTTTGTATGTAAAGGAAATCTACCAACACGTTGTTCATGCTCCGTAAAATAATCGCTAAAATTAATTACTGGATATGTTTTTAAAATAATTGGCCATGAAAGAAAATTACTTGAAATCTTTTACAAGTAGAATATGAATATTGTCAAATAAATAAATTAGAACGTCAGTATACTGTAATTAACTTAGCACGTAAGCTACAAATTATTTTTGTTTATGTAAATCTAGGTACAAATTATCGTTGTTTATGAAATTGAT
Source organism: Heliothis peltigera (assembly GCA_958496145.1). NCBI lineage: Eukaryota > Metazoa > Arthropoda > Insecta > Lepidoptera > Noctuidae > Heliothis > Heliothis peltigera. The sequence goes on from OY292333.1 coordinate 6,906,073, forward strand.
ATTGGTTGTCTTAGCTCCTCGACATAACTTAAGCATACTTACTATTCGTTTTTCCTATTCCTTTTTCAAAAACCAATAAAGATTCTATAATTTTGCTGCTATCGTTGAATTTAGAAGTCTCCGCGCAAAATTTTCGAACCCTTTCTCACCCATCGTGCGTTCCCCTGGCTTCTTATATGACTGTGTTGTTCACTTTAAAACTACATATTAAAGGATAAGGTACTTATCCACTAAGCATATAGGCTGGCTATACTATAAAGCTTATATCTCATTATCCCCAGATAACCACAGACTTCAACAAAGATTTGAACCGGGGCGAGTGCTTCGCGCTGCGTGACTTTAAGGCGGGAGAGCAAATCTTCATATTCTACGGCGCGCGGCCCAACGCCGATCTCTTCCTGCACAATGGGTAAATTGGTAAACGTTGTTATCAGTGTCTTGTGACTTACCGTTATAATACCGTGAAATAAGCTAACGTGTCTGAGTTTTTTCTTAAATTAGGTTTAAGTAAAACGGTATTGAAAAAATATATTTTTTAAACTTCTCTATTAGTTTTCCAACAAAAACAATCATTTGCATTCGTTATGATCATTCCCATGCCGGAATCTGGATTGCACACAGCATCGTATTCCATTAAGTAATTATTAATTAGTCACTAGCGGTCGCCCGTGACTCCACCCGCCTGTTTGTCGGTTTTCGCGACAAAAAGTAACCTTTGTGTTATTCTGATTTATATTTTACTAGTCATTATTATATAGATCTGCTTGAAGTTGTAGCTCTCCTGTTTGGTTTTTGTGTCGCAACATAAAGAAGGAAATTTCAAATATAGGAAAAAGGTAACAAGTTATTTCATTCACAAAGAAACATCGTAGGCGTGTTACATGCATTTGTAATGAAATAGTAACAAATCTGCATGCAACGCTATCCGATGTTCCTGATTCATAAGTCTTACGTCACTCGTTACGCCTGGAGTTATATCACATACAGTGCTACTTGTAAAGTGACTTGCACTTATTAGTCGACCGACTTACACTATGAGAGAAACATCATCTCTGTCTAAAAAAAAAACGATCGTAATGCACCATTTTTGTGTCCAAATGTCAGGTCGACCTCGATTTCCAAATGAGTTTATTTTGTCCAAAGAATCGGTCAGTACGTGAGCATTTCGTTAATTATATGACTTCTAACCTTTGCCTACAGATTAACTTGCCTTAGAAGTTGATTTTGACAAAGTCTATTTTCATATAGTTATTTAATCACTAGTTCTGTCATCATCTACTAGTAACTAATTTGCGCACCCGTACAAAAAGATGATGAAAATATATCTAACACTAACACTGAAAGAATATTTCAAATGGTAGCTAAAATATAAATGGTAGATAAAAATAGTACGTAAGGTTAAGCAAAGCAAGCCTTGTTTAAGCAAACAAACTGTTCGTCTTTATAATGTTAGTGTACCTACATACATAGATATATATCACTGCAACTCATAGAAAATTAAATGAAATAAAAATTATTTCCTAAATTCACTCAATAAATTTATCGATGTTTATTATGTAATATTCAAAATACCTAACAAGGGCTTTTCAGTGCTTGGAAATTTGTATTTTATTTATTAAGTAACTATGAAAACATTTTTTCCTGTCTTTATTTCCAGGTTCGTATATCCCAAGAACCAGCACGACAGTCTGTCCCTAGCACTCGGCGTGAGCTCAAGCGATCCGCTTCGTGAAACCAAGGTGGAACTATTAACTAAATTGGGTCTGGCAGGACTGACGCACTTCTCTCTGTACCAAGGAGATAATCCTGTCAGTGCTGAACTGTTGGCGTTTATAAGGATATTCAATATGAATAAAGGTGAGAACAAAGTTTTTTTTTCTTTAATGGTATATGAATCTTTAGTGGCTTTTTTGGTCCAGTAAGACAACGGATGGGCCATACCCCTAACTAGGTTCCTATTCCAGTTTTTACCTGCGTATACGGGTTGATACCTCAGCACCCTCGAAAGAGAAAAAAATTGCCAATAGCCTTTCTTGATAACTTAACCATCATCATTTTATGATTAGCTCTTTCAATCAATCAAACACAACAACATTAGTACAATATTGGTAGTGGATTTAAGTTCTCAAAACATGAATTTCATAATTATTTTCGCTTGTGTAGGTACCTCATTATATGCACTTAAGATTTGTTTAATCATTGCAGATATAAAGACAAAATATTTTAAAAGTTACTTATATACCTATTCATAAAACAGAACGAAAGTAAAACAACAGAATGTAAATTGTATAAAAAATCGTTTATGACAACACGAACTACGATGCGAAAGTTTATGGGCAGTAGGCGTTTCCTTGCGGTGTAATCAGATTTATACGCACTCGTACAGAAAAGTCATTGATTCGTGGAACCTGTTAACTCTAGTTTGTACTGATCTAGTTACTAAAGAGGCTGTTAAACGTAATCTTTTATCTGCATATTTAATTAATGCAATGGGAAACAGGTTTTTCTTTTAGGGGCTGGCCATTAATCATGTGAGGCTCGAAAGGGGGGAGAGGTCCATAAAAATCACAATATATTACAGGTTAAGTAATATATCACGTGTACTTATTTTTTCGCAAGCACGATACTCTACCGAAAAGCGGCGTAACATATATTTATTTTTAGTCAAAACGCGTACAAAATCGAAAACTGTTTGTAGTGTGTGTTATTATAGTAGTACTTAACTTTCTATAATAAAATTAGATGATACTTATACCAGTATTTTTTTATAATTGAAAAAATAGATTCTATGCAGTTACGAAAAAATACACGTGATATAGGGGGGAGGCGGGAGTGATGGTTTTAAACCTCACCACGTATCACCAACGGGGAGGCGGGATCAAAAAATGCCAAAAAAAAACATCACGTGATTAATGGATGGCCCTTTAGCACCTCGAAGGGAACCTACTTAGATACGTTCACAATGGCCGATTGATATCTTAATTACGCTCACTGCGTTCGAAACTGTGTTAGTAATTGATTCTGTTCATTAACAATAAGCATTATGATTATGCATGCATTATGCGACCTGAACAAGACAATCAAATATTCACTCCATTACAATAGGTTACATCCACTGTAGAAAATAAACAGTTGAGCTGTTTGTTTTAGAAAAACAATCGTAAGTGGATATATCAGTAATTAAGAAAGGGGATATTTCTAACGCTTCAAAGATTCGAAACCCTTTGGTTTAAAAATAATAATCTGCCCATGATCTGACTAGCCTTTTCCCAAGCTGTATTGGGGTCGCCAGTCTTAACTGGATGCAGCTGAGTATCAGTGTTTTACGTGGAACGACTGCCTATCAGACCTCCATAACCCAACCCTCCATGACCTCCATAACCTAGGCAAACTTATACACCATGGTAAGACTGGTTGTCGGACTCTGGCTTCTGACTACCCCTAAAGCTGTACAAATAACAGCCGGGACCCACCAATTTAACGTGCCCTCTGAAACACGGAGGAATTCATCATGGCAAGATGGACACCCATCCACAGACCGACCGCGTCAAGCTTGCTTGTCAAAAGATATTAGTAAGGATTATTTGGTACTGTTTACAGAGGAACTGACGAAGTGGTCAAGTCAGGGTTTGCCGGGCGACCTAGTGTCATCGGACCCGTCCAGTGCGCAAGCGGTGGGCGCTGACGTAGACCGTCGCGCGTACACTTACTTGCTCACACGATGCAAACTCATTGCGGCCGCGTATAAGGGTATTGTTGATAACGCTGAAGATTCACTGCACACGTATGTATTGACTAGTTGATCATCATCAGCCTTATTATCTTCACTCAGGCAAAGGCCTCCTCTCACACAAAAAAGGATTGAGCGCTATTCCCCACGCTTGCTTAATGCGGGTGGGTAATTTTAGACTTATAGTCTAGGATTCCCCGAGAGGTTGTCCTTCACCTTTATTCAGTCATTGGTGTCCAAGATATACATACATAGAAAGTACATAACTTAGAAAAATTGCATTGGTACTTGCCTTGCCTGGACCTGGTTGCAGCACCATGACTACTACACTAGTGAACTAAATTGATTGATGAAAAGGGAAAAATTCTGAGCTTCTCAATGCCGTTCTTCTACTTAGTAGAAATTAACTGAAATGCTGTTTTTTTTGTTGATAATATGTTTGGCAAGTTTTAAATGGAACCCCAACAAATATTCTTTGGTAAATGCCTTTACTACGGTGATTTAATATTGTTTTTTTTTCAATTTTTAGGAAAAATGTGAAGCTATTAAAGAAATGCGAAGTACAAATCTTAGAGGGTGCCATGAAGTATCTAGAAGAAACTTTAGGTAAACTACCCGCCGTTGTGGAGAAATCTAAATAAAGTATGTACGAACTAATTGAAATATCCGTGATTAGAGCTAAAAGTCTTGTATGCCATGGAAAATAATATATTATAAGCCGTCTCGTGATTGGTCATTGATTATTGTGTTATATATTACCTATAATATGAGTATTATAATGAAGGAGAATTTTACTTAAGACAGTAAATTAATAATTTATACTTAAGTATAAAGAATTTAGACACCTCGAGTTACTGACGAAAATGGCGGCGACTGCAAAAAAACACGGATATTTGTTTGGGTGTAAATAATTTAGGTAAATAAGCATAACAGCGCTTTCACACTAGGAGACTGTCCCGCGTGTACGCTGTATTCCGCGCGCAAAAAACCTGTCGCCCGGTTTTATTTGTTATTGTTTGTACTGGTACTTGACAATAGGATCGTAGACTAGGTCAAATATAAAATTCTTATCATATTCAGTAATCGGTAAATCATTAATCATTAAGATAGATTGTTTAATTTTTTTATGATGTAAGCAAAATAAGTACACAATTTGATGTGGAAAATATAGGAATCGAACCCGGGACTTTCCAGAATAAATCGGCGTGGTCACTTACCATTGCGCCAACGGGGTCTACTACGTAACGGGGTCTACTGAATTCGATAGTCAACTACGTACCGCATTGTTAGTTCAACGCCGTACGAACCGAGTGACCAGAAAATTTGCTAGTGTGAAAGCACCCTAAGTAATATATAAAGAACAAATCATGACAGTATTCTTATAACCTCGTCGATATCATGTTTACGACAATTTACTTAATTATTTTAATTACACATCGAATTTCAATTGCTCGGATTTTGTTATAATATATTATATTGTTTGTGTGTTTATCCTTGTTTTCTAGTTGTTATGTACTTACGATTTGTGTGCAATTATTATTATTATTTAATATACTTAATGTGTTCTTATAACATGTTTTTTACTTATCTCCTATACTTAAAGGTTTATTTTGTAATATTTAATTAACCTATCCAATACTAAAAGACAATTAGCAAGCCGCCTATACTTCAAGTGATAGCAAGGAATGTCTTAAGCCATATTGCTCTAAGAACTGAATAAAATAACTTATTAATGGTAGGGTACATGAGTACAAACAGCACCTTAGTCTACCTCAATCTATCAAATTTCTTGAATAGATTTTCAACCTTATCACAATACCGGAAGGTTAATATTCGATAAATTATAATTATTTTGCAAATAGGTTGAAATCAACACTTTTACACGTGAACACGCCGAAACAAACTCAAGGGTCACAGTCTCTTTTAGGGTCTCAAAAAGAGATAATAAAGTATGGATGATCAATGTAGGCTTGTGTCTGAAATGACCTTTTGAGGAAAGTGTCATACAAGTTTGATTTTCTATAGTTATCATCTGACCACAGTGATCTGAGTCGAGCAAGTTAAAATTCGATTGGTATATCTTGACAGATTTGGCGTCTGTACTAGATAAATAAACAAACGTCAGTTTATAAAATTATTTATTTTTCCTTTTGAAATGTATCTTAAAGGAATACTCGCAAGATACATTCCATTCGCCGTATAAATAGTAGGAAAATAACTACACTAAACATATGCTACTTAATTAAGAATATTAAATAGCCTTTACATTAATATTTACATGATTAGAAATTTGTAATCCTGCAATAAATTGAAGAAATACAATATATTTCAATTGTGGCGTGTTTGAATATTATGGTTTATTCTTGTATGATTAAATTCATAAGCATAGAACCGTGTAGGAGTGATAAACACTTAAAAATAAAAGGGCCTTACTTAAAAAAAAGGTTAGACAGCCGTTCGACACGTGTTTAAAAAAAAAACATTTTTTTCTTTAATCACGTGTCAAATATGTGTCTAACTTTTTTGTAGTAAGGCCCATAGAGTTTTGACAATACATAGTTTTAATCCAAAAATCCTAACTATTTAAGGCAAGCAAAAATAAATTAAAATAAAAAAATCATTAAGCTTCGTTGTATTACTAATTTATCATGTAGTTAACTCTATTTAATACTTATTTTATCACAACTTTGAGAACTGCATACATAAATAGCAAATAATAGACAAACGGAGGAGGTATATTTTGTTTTTCATATAAAAATACAGATCCTCACAATTTGTCCCAGTATTATAACGAGCATAAATTAATTAAACAACTACTTAGTCTAATTTATACATCTATGTTTTAGATGAGTTATATCAACCTTAATTTATAGGCAGTCGAACGATTTTTGACGAGGGACAAAAAAGTCCCATGCGATTTGGTATTCATTGAAATTGTAGTTTAGTGAAGTTGCCATAATAAAAAAATAAAATAAATATTTTCAATTACTTGACAAAGAATTTCAGTAAGCTTGTTTAATCGTATTCTAGCAATTGTAGCATCAAATAAATCTGCATGAAGGAATCCATAAAAGAACCTAAGGGCGGATTCCATAGGTTACGGATAGCCACTATCTACCAGATAAATAAATTCAAAAATGGAACAGAATTTGTATGAAATTATCTGCAAGATAAACTATCTGTAACTTATCAGCAACCTGTGAAACTCTGTCTCTGAACTTCGACTCAACGGTCGATGCCACCGCTCATGCAATAATCACGAGTTCTTGGCTTATAAAAAAAAAACTAAAATTAAACTACACTATCTGTGTATCCGAAGTAATCCTATGCTAGCAGTAACAACTACTTCTAGCGATGACCATCATTGGTACCTATCTTATAGAAAACACGTTGTACAGTCATTTCACAACTAACAAATATCGATGAAGGCATTTATTTAATTCGTCCTTTATGAGGTACGTAAGCGTGATGAGGTGTTCTCGCCTCCCCGCGTCGGAAGCCTCTCGCGGCCGCTAACACTCCGCCACATAGTGCGGCGATCAGCACTCCGCAGGACACCATGATAGCTGATAGTGCTGATGTCTTCATACAGGTTTGACCGTCTGGTGCTACTGGAAATATAATTAAATAAGTATTATTAGGTACTACGTTAGTATAATTAAAAAGCTCGGCAAGAGTTTGCAGCCTTGTGGGAGATATTTAGGTCCTCCTTCCTCGAAAAGTTCGTCGCAAAGGGAACGAGTAGCTCACAGCTCAAAAACAGCGCTAAATAAAATGAGAAATAAGGCCATGCATATGCGAGCTTGCCTTCGTTTATTCCTGTCCACAAAATTAGGCATGTCTTTACTAAATCAGTTTAAAACTTTATTTCAAGTTTTGAAGTAAGTTCCAATCTTTCTGGGCCTAGGCCCCTTTGATAACAGATATTATTGCGTGCAATATAATAAATACATTCGTACTAACCGCCAGTACTGGCAGCCAATTCAGAATCTTCTTCGCCTTCCTGCAGCACCCTGAGCGACTGGAACAGCGATATGTTCTCAGAGAGCCGCGGCGCCACGCTGGAGGCAGGGTCGAGTCCCGGCTTCGCGTCTATTGAACGACGCTTCACGCTTTTCATGTTGCGCCAGTGGCAGGGTTGCGACTGTGTAAGGGTGACATTGAAATGTTAGGACTTGGGTTCAGATAGTCGAAATCTGTTGCATTAAAGTACAGTTAAACTGAGGCTTAAGCTAAAAGAGGCTCAATTATAAATGTTAGATAGCTAGATATAGGACAGGTATCTTTTATTTTAGAATAAGCCTTCAATTTGTCGATAACCCGATTGTCGAAATCTAGTGTTTTCAATGTTTTTACGTATGGTAAGATATCATCAAGTGACCCCAGAGCTGAATTTGGAATAGACGGCCTTCTTGTGTCTCTTCTAGGTATCTTCTCCAATGTTTTTTTTATCAACATTTATGATTCGCTAAAAAAAGTAAAAGTAAAAAAGTCGTGGTGGCCTAGTGGTTAAAGAGCCAACCTCTCAAGTGTGAGGGCGTGGGTTCGATTCCAGGTCGGGCAAGTACCAATGCAACTTTTCTAAGTTTGTATGTACTTTCTGAGTATATCTTGGACACCAATGACTGTGTTTCGGATGGCACGTTAAACTGTAGGTCCCGGCTGTCATTGAACATCCTAGGCAGTCGTTACGGGTAGTCAGAAGCCAGTAAGTCTGACGCCAGTCTAACCAAGGGGTATTGGGTTGCCCAGGTAACTGGGTTGAGGAGGTCAGATAGGCAGTCGCTCCTTGTAAAACATTGGTATTCAGCCGAAACCGGTTAGACTGGAAGCCGACCCCAACATAGTTGGGAAAAGGCTCGGGAGATGATGATGATGATTTATGATTCGCTAAAATAATTTCCTTATTTTACTCACCGGACACCGTCCATGGCACATTCTGACGTCACACTCGATATAAAGCGCAGGCGATCCAGTGAATCGGAACGTCTTCATGTACGCGTACACTTGCGTCTCAAACACGCCTGACTCCGACCAGGAGCCGCGGAACCGAGAGATTAGTTTATCATCTACAGGACACCTGGAACGTGAAACAGCAAAATGAGTCTTATCTTCAAGAAATAAGACTGTTTTTATCAACAATTTGGTTAGATATGTGCCTTATTAGCCTGCATGTTCTGGAATTGACTCAACCATCGAGATAGCATTTGGAAGTTCGCTAGAGACCAGTTACATATAAAGTATGCGTGTGTGTTCAGGAAACAAAAGCTAATTAACTTACCCAAATGCATCAATAAGCTGTATCCTTTTCGTAGCGCCGTTGTGAGCGAAGCAGTCGTTTACAACGATATCGAAACCATCTGAAAGTAATTTTATGGATAAGTAGCACTTTTCCTTCAGTCAGGAATGATCGAAGCATTTTTTTAAATTTATCAACCTTATAAACTGTAGCGTCCACTTTACGTTAGGTAGATACATGTTTAAGGCGTACCTAAATACAATTTGAGTCTACTTTGAGCGCTTGTTTCGTTACTTTTCCTCTACACAATAAACTTGTATTTCCTTAACCATTCCTTTCTTAACATAAACTGACTGACATAATAATAAATCCAACGCCATTGCTCCCATACCGTTCCAAATAATAAAATTTACCAAAAACGCAAGATCTTGATAAGGTGAAAATTGATTTCAAATATTTCTGGAGCGGCATTGCACGTAGACATGCGATCTTCGCTCAAACCGTTACGTTTTCGCCCTTAAACTTACGGTATTTAATTGTTATGGGTATATTTAGTTCAGTTGTACTACGGTAAAAAATAACTGCGGATTAATTAACATTGTGACAAATCCGGATCATTGGAGTTCTAAATTAATTATTCGTTACTGTTTTGTTTATCCGCGTGTTTACGAAAGCGCTTTGCGGTTTGACTTCGGCGTAAATACATAATTATTTTTAACTTGAATTTATAGCACTGATCAACACATATCCAGTGAATACATTTCGTTAAGGGTGAAGATTCCTTCTTTATTTTTGTTTAGAAAACTAAGCATCGATTTGTGTCGTGGAAAAATATACTAAGGTTCACAGGTAAGTAAGTATATATATAGTACCTTTAGTTATTTTTATTAAAAAAAAAGGGTTTTCCCTCCCTCCCTAAAGGGGTCTCAAACTTTATCAATAAATAATAAGAACTACATAATCCACTCAAATACAATAAAGCAAAAAGTCTTACCGTAAGCGCTTCTCATATAAATGAGCAGCGTGAGTGGATCGCCGACGCGCACAGGGCCGGAGACGCGCGCTCCGTTGGCGCCGTACCCTGACCGAATTTCCATATAGCACTCAGGGGGTTGTAGCGTGAACACGACCGGGTTGCCTGTAGCCACTCTGAAGAACAACGAGGATATTAGAAGTATGTACTGGTATAAACACTGAATATACACCGTCTGAGAAAAAATCTGACCTTTACAAAATTGTCCTGTCTCCTATAATATTTCAATAAATACTAATGAATAAGTTCCATAACCGACCTTCCAACCAAGACACCAGAAGCGGTGGGGCCAAACAGCTTTTGAGGAATTCCGATTTTTACGTTTGTTTTGGATAATTTCGTGCCTGTTTATAGGTAGTAAGCACAATATTAGACAAATCAAAAGCAGAAGAGTATATCACTTTAGGCGAGTATCAACAAGCTTGGTCGGCATTCCAGTTTCCCGATTACATGCAGTTATGGTTAAGATAATGCGTTTATCATCGATCGTCACAGATAATCGCTTCTGTATTTGTGTCAACAAGATCATGCGTGCGCGACGCCTTTGTGACAGAAAATCTGATCAGCAACGGTTTGCGAATATTTTGTGGTTTGCAAAAAAAATAAATGTTTGAAGTTTCACTTTTCGTTAGGAACTGAACTGAAAAGAAAATTCTGAGAATATCTCACGCATTTTATCGATTTAAAGTAGAACATACCTAAATTATGCACAAACCACAGCTGTTCTAGATAAAATGGGGTTAATTTTCATAGAGCTTCATAAGTAACTAGGTATGGCACTATTTTAAAATAGATCTCTAACAAGTCTGACAGCTACTTATAATCGATGTTAAAGAAACTTAATTATAAAATGTAAACTAAATTTATCATCAACGGCCACAACCAGCTTGCCAAATTCTTTGCCAGAAAGATTTATGATGATGATGGCATCCAGGCCGACTGTCGGCTACGGCGGCCGTTCTCTTTTATGGAGATCAGCCAGCTGCGCAGGCCATATTATATTGCACAAGCATTCGCGCAGATACAGATGCACTCTCTGTTCCCTCACTCTCATAGTCCGATGGGATGGCAATCCGACACGACCGGAGAGAGATCAAAGATTGTCAGAAAGATTTATACTCACTCTACGTCTAAAAAAGGGAATGTCACAGTCTTCCAGAAGTCGTATCCGTACTCGCAGGTGACCTTAAAGTGCTCGTCCAACTCCTCCTCGATCAGCGAGTTGTACTGCACCGTGATCGTGTTCCACATCAGATTCTTCTGTCACACAAATATTTCAACACATCAAGCGCCTATTAATAAAACGATTATAATGTCTTCTCTACAATTGCTGCGTCACTACGGACTTTTTGGACAAAGAATCCTCTTTGGTCTGTACAAGTGGCGAGGACCAGTTTCACACTGTCCGAATAGCCACTATCTACCGAATAAATTCAAAAATGGAACAGAATTTGAATGAAATTATCTACCAGAGAAACTAACTGGAACTTATTCGTAGGTGGTGAAACAGGCCCCCATTGATTCTTCTTCACGCAAAATCCTTTTAATTAAATCATCATTAATAACGTCTTAGCAAAATACTGAAGAATATACGGTGACTTGCATTAACATAAGTCGCGCAGTCTTTAATCTGTAGCCTACGTGTACTACGTAAACAAAGTTAAGATAAACCCTGTTTTTCCAAGTTAGAATGTCAATTGCCTTGAAATATTCATACATGAACGATAAATTCCGACTGTCATGCGAATATCTATGAATCTAAATATCACAGGATGCCTTCTACGGAGCCTACCGATGTTATCATAACAATAATATTCATATGGTAATGTAGTGTACTAGACCTAGTTGCTCTTATTTATACTCCTTAATGTGACCTGGAATTTTCTGCTCGCTAACAGCCTCGTAAAATCTCATAAAGTGTAGAAGCTTAAGGTAATTATGATAGCATATCATTCCTCCCTCAGAGGTCTATAAAGAAGCTTTATGTTCCAGCAATAAACAGGTATCTAAGGTAGGCTTTTATACACCGCATCTGCAAAATTTTCTACTGAACTTCAGTAGAAAACTTACTTGGTAGCTAAAGGCATGGGTACTGTTTTACACTGAGTAATTATATAAGTAGGTACAGATGCCAGCACATCCAGCTACTAAAATCTGTCAAATTTCCTTAATAGATTTTCGCTAAACATATAGTTGTTTAGGAAAATTTGACAGTTTCGGGTAGCTTAATGTACTATTAAAATCTAGTACAACATACATATTTCATACTTGTATTTTGTACCGCGGTTTTATGGAAGTCCCGTAGGAAACTATTACCGCGCATAATTTTCCGTGTGGACTGCTTTTTATCACCAAACAAGCTGTAGCATCAAATTTATTTAATGTCGCCTTTAGCGCGAAATGGCAAAAAAATGTATTTTCAAATGACTCACAGTGGGATGCTTCCTGCTGTCATCATGCTGACCATTCCTGCCGAGGGTACCGCATCTGTTGAGCTGGATGTAGAACTCGTAGTAGTCTCTTCCAGTGCCGTTGATGTACATGCAGTCTGGATCGTACGAATAGCCTGCAATTACAATTAAGGTCTAATCTTTTCCTTTACGAATTGATGGTACAATCTTTAAATAGTTATTAATTCATTCTTAATTGGTGATGGACGTATTAAATTTAAAATGAAAGAAATACCCTGACGCCAACCTACAAAGAAATTACTTGCAATTATCTCTATGCCTTCTAGCCTTCTTTACGATATAATGTACACAAAATAGTCACATAAAAATTATGGAATACAGTTGGTATACACCAAAATAAAGCATAATCTTGCCCTATTTGGCCTAGCTTCGTTTGGAAAGAAAGTGGCTAGCTACCATAATCACTTAAGTAACCGCATTAATCCTAAATTCAAATCATATCTAGGTAAAAGGGTGGCATAGTTCACTGAATTTGAACTATGTCAGTGACTGTACTTAATTACCCCACGTACCCTTAGGTAATATTAAAATAATTGCTTATTTTTTTTTTAATTACAAATATTCTGCGTAGAATACTCTAAGGGCCTGTTTCACCACCTAAAAATTAGTTCCAGTTAGTTTATTTGGGGGATCATTTCATACGAATTCTGTTCCATTTTTTAATTTATTCGGTAGATAATGGCTATTCGGACATTGTAAAACAGGCCCTAAATATGTATTACATAACTAATTGTTTCATATCCATCATTCATAACTCATCTTTATTAAAGCCGTGAAAAATTTTCACTAACTCCTTTACTATACAAATTTTACAGACAGCTAAGAAAAAAAAATGTTTTTTAACCAAACCTCTTTCGTAGTTCTGCGGTATAAACTAGAATATTTTCCTCTACAGCCCTTTCGCTATGCATGCTTAGATAAAAGGTGTCAATTTGAGACTCCCCCAAGCGGCTAACGGTAGTGCAACTGTCCCACGAGTGCGACACAATGCCTCTAATCTCTCACTAAGAGGGAGAATGGTATAATCTTATCGTACTGTACATTTTAATATCTAGTAATCTTCTAATGGAGCGTGGTATAGGTTTATGGTAAGCGTTTCCCGTGATTTGTGATACATTTATGTTTTGTACACCTTGAATCACTTTCTGTAAACTAGATTTTGTTGTTTCACTATTTAAAAAGGTAAGTTCAGATTTTATGTACATTTTATGCCGGTCAATAAAAATAGCTTTATTTCTACATTGAACAGCATAGCTCCATATAATTTAGTCTTTTGCAAATTCCCTCTTATCCTATTTAATCTCCTCAGTAGTTATAGACCTCTAATACTTCTGTTACATGGTGCGTATTAGATTTATTTTCGTTACGTTTACTGATTCGGTCGCCGCACTCAAAGCCCACGATAAAAGCTATGCAATACCTTAAAATATTTTAATCCAATATGACATGGTCACGTTATAAATGGATACCTAAACACGGAATACCAACACAAAACTGAAGAAAACGGCATCTAAATTGTTGATAAACAGTTATAGGTACTGAGAACTCTTCATGGCTGTGCTGTGAAGCTGTGCACTTGATTAAAGATAATAACATCGCGAAATTATCAAATCCCACATCCAACGCACTTGCCCTTTGACAGCTACGATAACAATGTAGCACAAACACAGAGCCGCTAACAAATGGAGTGCTAATGTGGGAAAGAATACTTGACTCGTGCGACTTATAACGTGGTTAATGAATTACTTGGAGTATAATTATACTCTCTATTGGTCAATTGAACAGAAGGCCGTGCTCTGTCATGTTTTATGAGACATTTATGTCTTATAGTGCTGATAGTGTTAATAATAACTTGGTGTGACCTGCATATACATTTTTGGGCAAAAGCTTTGAAGTTTTGAGACCTTTAAGAGACGAGGAATTTAATTTCTCCTCATGTGCTCTGAATAAAAGGATGCTTATACAAACAATGTGGGAGTTGCGACGGCGACTAGACGAACAATGACACAGTAATGACACTCGTCTAGCCTACACGCCTAATTGTTGTACTATCTACACAATACACAGGCTTAGGCTATGACTGATTACATTTACATGAACTTCCTAGGTAGCTGAAGTAACAGTTCGTTACCTTTCAGTTTTGTGGAAAAATGTTGGCCAAATCATATCTTGACCAACCTGTGCGCTGCCAGCAAGAAATTTTAAAATTAATCTGTCATCTGTAGCGATCATAATTTCTCACAGCGTTACCTGGTTAATATAACTGGTAAATATAAAGATATCGTAAAATATTACCTGCTGAATAAACTAGTCCAGCAAATGATCCGTTGAAGCCGACCCTTATCTTCATGAAGTCATCTTGACACTCCGCCTCAATATCTGTTAATCACAAACAAAACATATTTATAAACACTCAAAACAATATCGATCACGATACCGATTTCCTTTACTGAAATTATACCCTATTTTACGTAGGTATTAGGTACCTTATTTTTTGTGCCTCCTATTTCATAGGTGGGAACAGATCTCATAGCAGTTCCAGAACAAACAAAAATTAAAAACTATCTCACTCCATTCTATAAGGATGATGGTATCTTGACATATAATACAATGCCAGCATCCTGTACATATAAGTATGAATGGTTCTGTAAAAACTAATATAATACACAAAGGGTTGCTCAAGCGCAGCGCCACGCGCTCCAGGCGATACCATCTCAATTTGCCAGGTTTCGCAACATTAAATAGACAATGTTTATTGTATATGATACGTCCACGAAGGAAAAGATAATTTAAACCTTCCAAATTTGCCTGGAATCCAAAAGTGTACGTGTAATTCTGTAACATTTTCCGAGGAAAATGGTTAGAAATTCAGCTGGCGGAGAGGACCTAATTAATCTATGGAGTGTTTGAATGTGTATTTTCACATTACTGTATTTTCCTTGGGACATACCGGAATCTCATCATTACAGAACCAGCTCTAGCCCATGACTAAACTTATCAACATTTGGTTTATACAATGTAATAATTTTCGGTAGTACTTGTCTTTAGCTTCTCTATTACGGACCTAAACACCTTCATCATCAACCTAGCCCTCAGCATCATGAATGCTTATACTCACACTGCACTCTACTGCCATTGGTGCGATGTCTCCTGTACTCCCGCTCCCATGCTGGTGGTTCCCTCCACGCTGTATCAACTGCTGGAGAGCGAGGTTTGATGCTCACCGGGATGTAGCTATTCTTGTCTGATAGGAACACCACCTGGTAACGACCATCGCATTAAAACAATTGAACTATACAGATAATACTCGGCGACGATTTAGTAGAATTAAAAAAAAAAAACAAACTCTAATTTTTTTATGTTACTGAAGTCATCAGCGCTTATCAATAAATAATTTTTATTCACCGTTTTTTATTCACCGTGAGCAAGTTTAAATAAAACTATTATTCCATTTCATAGTTCATAGACCGCTGATCATTGTGGGGAAGTTACGAAATTGACCCTTAAAATCATTTAAAACTGGGGCAATAGTTATGATGTACTTTACATTGTTTAAATATTTAATTGAAGTGACTCATTTTGTACTTGTTACATTCCCAACATGAAGAGCACGTTGCATTTGAGGAGGTAGCACTCCGTGGAGGTTTTGCAATCAGATAGCCCTGAGATAACATAAGCCTAACTACCACCTTCCGGCACACGCGACTTTTGACTGCCTTCAGCAAATAACACAACCTCCGCTAATTAGCAACGTAAACGCCTGTTAGCGTACACAATAATCACGAAAGTAAAACCGTTAGCAGCTTTAGCGAGCGACTGCGACTAGATTGCAACCATTATCTGTCCGAAGAAAAAATTCAAAACAAACTATCGGATTACGGCGCCTCGCCGGTAATTCACCATTTCACAGTCACGACCCCTTGAAAGTTTTGCACAAAAAAGACGTAAATGGCAGTAAGTGTGTCAGGGCAGTTCGCACGCCGCACTCAGTACCTACGCATTATAAAATTAGGCCAGTGGAGTGCCCGAGTAAGCGCCGCCGCCACATCACTTTGACAAATTGATTCCAATATAAAACAACAAATAAAACTATTGAGGCCACATCATACTGCATCAAAGCATAGATTATCCGTAGAAATAGAAATGCCAAGAATGGGAACACTCACAAACAGAACCAACCTTTTTTCACATGATGAGTGACTTATGGTATTTTCGATTAAAACTTTGTTAATAAGTTCGCAATTGTACTTACAAAGTTACAAAGAATTCGATGAATCTCCGTAACTGTTATCCAATTTAAATAATGTCGGTCGGTCCGTAGCAAGTTTGCATTTCACGGCCCAATTACAATTAAAAATAAATATTAACGATCAACCATCGCGATCGCTGACGATGCGTTTACGCAGATAAGTCCAGTAACAACTTTATCAGTGAAAAGTATTGTGTATATCAGATTATTTTCTATGTTTTTTTGTGGTTTTCTTGAACAAGTGTAAATAAATACATAATTCCACTGAAATTTATAGAACCAGTCAAGGAAGAAGTAAATTAGAGTATAGAGAATTCTCCTAGTTCAGATTTAGTAATGTATTCATGCGACGAATTATACTCTGATGTATTTTTTTTTTTACTATTAATAACGCGATTCCAAGGGATGTTCCTTTGTAGGTCACTCGGTGTGTGACTGTTCATGGTTTAGATGCAATGTGAGTCAAACAACAGCTACCCCGACACTTACTTGCGGGTCAGAGATGGCTATCGCTAAACAACACATATGCGACCTTCTTACTTCGTCTACAATGCGCGTAATTCAACCAGACTTAGCTTCTCACGGCTAATTCGATTATGTTAATTTATTTGTTTCTGTTTACGGGGCGAGATAACAATTGGTATGTTTGACTTTTCACTGGGAAGTACAATGAGTTTATTCATCTAGTTAAATCTACACTTGAAGAATTGGTAGCTAATTAATTATTCTCAGTCAATGACTTTCCTCGATAAGAGTAACCCAGACAATTAAAATAATTTGGTTAATAATGTTCGCCGTGATTTAAATCAAATATTTTTTATAGGAAAACCTAATTACGTTGATTATAAAACAGATTAACAACGTCAGTGTATAATTTTAACACGCAAGTGAAACTCCATAAATCGGGAGCGGAACTACAGATGATAACCTAATCAGATTAGAGGAGCCCTTCGCAACTTCAATATTGTATATTGCACAAGTCGTCAGAGGCTGCGGGCGGCGTGGCCTCCTCCATTCAGTCGGGCACTAGAGTACGAGCGCGTTGAGCAACGTGCAGTGCCACCGTACGCGTAGCGCACGAGAACTCACGCGTGAAACAGAAATAATGGCTCCCCTAACCACTCTATTTGATCTTTCAATTCGCTCTTTCATCACAACAAACATTCATTTCACGCATCTCTATTCATCAATAACGACCAAATATAAAATTACTAGTTACACACAGCCAAATATTCTTCTGTGAAATAAACCAAATTGAGATCTTAAATCTGCAACCGTCTCGTGTGTATTGTTATATTTTAATTGCACTCCGCTAAAGTAGGTCCGCCTACATGTCACCGAAGCGTCATACCATTCCTGCGTTCTATACAAATTGACCGTAAAACCAATGTCACAAATAAGTGCAGCAATTCTGCAAAACGAAAGGAAAAGAGAGACTGTGTCGAATCGTGTATTCTTAGAAGAATTCTTTCAATCAATCCATCAATAGTCGTCCAAATGGGTGTAAATTGGTGACTATTAAGGCGTACCTTTCACCCATTTCTGTGTTTAGGCCGGCGGGTAATTGGGCGACGGCTGTGACGATTATTTGAATAGCAACTCGTTTATTTTGCGTTCCATTATCAAAACCAATAATATGACGAGAGGCAATGTTGATATAAAAGTGAAAAGAAATAATTAAATACAAATCGACAGTGGGACAGTTCCGCCCAAATCTGAATGACGCTTTCTTCAAAAGGTAATTTCAAACACGAGGTTACATTGTTCACTTTTAATGTATAATATAATTATATCTGGGCTTTAAAAGACAACCTAACCCTTGAGTTTCTTTCAGGGTTTCTTGTCAAGGTGTTCAAAGAAGAAATACTGGCCACATCTAGTTTATTAAGATATTGACGTGTTACAGACGGAAATAAATACGACATTTATTAAATAGAAAATCGAAAAATGGGTCTCAGTGATTCGAAAGCAATTATTTTTCAGTCGCCTGCTGTTAAAATATTTAACTTGCTAAAACTTTTTTTTGCATTATCCGTGAAAGAAAGTTAAACTACAAATTTTATCGCGTACATTTCCATCATTTAGATTGACAAAGACGTTTGTTAGACAGAAACACAATCGTGTCGACTGTCCAGAATTTAATTCACGCAGACTTCGCTAACAAAAAGAATCGGCAATCTAAAAATCTAGCAAATAATTGAGTTATAAATCGTAGTTAACAAATCTAGCTATTTTCAGAGCCATTAAGCACGATGAAAGAGACAGGGCTGACCGGTGCTTCGTGGCGTATTCTTTTATATCAAGAAATAGCTCATTGTTTGCAGAGTCTACATAGCTTCTGTACACGTTCTCGTGTTAGTATCAAATATTACAATTTCAAGGCTAGACAGTGGAAGTGTAAAAGTGAAACTGATATACCTCTATGGATGCATACAATAACACTTCAATTTCCGAATTTGTATATTTTCATCTCTTTAAAAAAACGTTAACCTTACTTCGACGTTGTGAGAAACGCATTCTACAAAAATTTTGTTAAATTTAAAAATTAATGTGGATGGATAGAGAGGCTGAGGTAGATCAAAGCAAAGATGGATTGATTGCCTCAATTACGACATGAATATGAAGGGAGTGGATATTAGTTTGATGTACAGAGAGGGATAGAAACGGAAAACATATTGTGCCGATCGCAAATGTCCTGGAAACAGGTCAGGAAGAATAAGAAGTTTATCGCCGTTTCAATAATCAGTGCAGTTTATATATGGTAAAAGCTTCAAATAACAGTAGAGAAGTTCCTTCAAGTAAAGAAGGGCATTACTCACCGGATCTTGTTCACTGCCATCACTTTTAAGAGCCTCTCTCGTTTCATTCTGAAAAAATAATAATTTTTCATTTTATAATATGAACTACTTGAAACTTCTATCATTTGAAACTTATTCTTTTCTTAGTTATCGCTTATTTTCCCCTTATCTCTCTCCGGTCGTGTAGTATTGCCGTCTCATTGGACTATAAGAGTGAGGGAATAGAGAGTGCACCTGTGTTTTCGCAAATGCTTGTGTACTATAATATTTCCTGCTTAGCTAGCTAATCTGCTCAAAAAGAATGGCTACCATGGCCGGCATTCGGTCTAGACGCTATTATTATTATATTATTATCACCCATTTCTAAAAATCACATTTTTAGGTCTTCCTTTACGAGACAATGTCAATTAGCTTTGTGACTAGACAGCCTGACAATCCCATTAAAGTTGTACGAAGCAACAGACAAACCACAAAAAACCGTTTATTCATTAAAACACATACAATACATTAGCAGACACAATGCAAATGTGTAAGATGTGACGTCAGTTTTCAAAGAAGGTTATTCAAAAAATCTAGTTAATTTTCTTATAAAAATAATACTTATAGATAGTAATAAGTTTTGTATTCCTTATCGTAGTTTCTTCGGTCCATAGTAGTAATATAAGAAAAATACAAACCTTAATATGTTTCGGGAGTACAGGATCAGGTGGATCTTCACCCGACCCCTCATGGAGCTCTGATGAGGCTGATGATGACACTGATACGACCGACACTTCCGTGGACTCCGAATATTCTGCCGAATCCAGGTGCTGAGGTGATGAATGGACCTGGTAGAAAAATAATAATAATATGTTTTTACTTGTCCTATATTTTAAGTGAAAAAAAAAACGACGATCGGTCTGGACACCATTACTTTAAGTGAAGCTCAGTGACGCAAATTTCAGCCGTGTCTATGGGATCGTTCGCAAGAATTACCACGGCCTCCAAAGGGCTCCCGAAGGAACAAAAGCGGGCTATAGTCATTAGAAGTCTGACAGGGTATCATTTTGATGGTCACGCACTCAATAAAAGAAAAGAAGAGATACGTTAATTTAAGTTGAAATTATTCTAGTTACAATGCAAAAACGAGTTGGAGCGCTTACTGTAATCTTAATAGCGATTAAGTGTCGTCATACGATCTCCCACTACCTTCCTAATGTCATTTCTATTAACTGACATGAAGGTATCGACAGCCAAGAGGCCATAAGCCACCAATATTTAGTTACACCATTATCCACGTGTCATTCGATATGCTTTTAGTGTACCTAACTAAAGTTTCCAATATGTTTGTATTTAAACCTTTAGTAGTCATCATCAACGGTAGTTAATAAATAAGTGATTAGGAAAAACCTCCATACACAAGTCAGATAAAAGGAAATTAAGATTAGTCAGACTTAAATACATAATACAATCAAGCAATTACTTTGACCTTAGAACATTAAAGAGATGGTAATTTCTCAGCGTGTAAATATTCAATGAAGATTTCAATTTGAAGAAATTCTCTCCGTCTAAATAAATCCAGTTAATCTTGAACAAAGTATTCTTAGAAAAGAAATAAGGTCGTTGATTTTTTTAAAATCCATTAGCCATGATTATTGAAATTGGATGGCTTTACAATAAGAGAAATACAATGCAACTTACCGCAGAGATAATAAGGTAACTGCACACGACCAGGAATCTGCAATAGAATTAATAATTATACCCTTACATGTTCAGTACAATATGTAACTGCATAGATGCACGCTAGATTAAATAAAGAAATCTAATCAATAACATGTATGCAGACGGAATTGAATCGTGATACATTCTAATGATCACTTATATTCGCAAACAAATATAACTAAACGCGGCTAAACTTAGTTTCGTGATACGCTTATATAGTCGGCGCGGGCGCATTGTAAAGAGTAATGCTACTGCCTAATGACGGGTCAAAAGACACGGCGGGGTAATGACAGGCTGCGGGATTGGATTGATCCCGGAGAATCAATATCAATTACGCAGTTCGCCTACGAAATTGTTGAATCACGTACTGTTTGCGATGTAAATATTGTATATTACACAATTTCAATTTTCGTTTCACTTTGTATTGTGAATTGTTTTGTAAAAGTTAAAGGTGAACGTATCATTCGTGATGTTTGCGGTACAATCAGCGTAAGAATTCTATTAAACGGAAAACTGTAAATTTGAGTTCATTGAAAATCATTGAATCTGTATTCTTTTATAGTTAACATTCAGTTGTTTAGTTTAGCTAGTCTGTCTTTGCTCATGCCTTTGAGGACGATGCATTTAAATATGCTATTACGTCATTCTTAAACTAAATGACATGTTATACAATAGAGGCGAGTGCAGTTTTTTACAAGTCTAGCCTATATACATTAACGTCTTTGTCTGTGGAACAATAATAAAAGTAACATTAGTCGTCTTTCAGTCTTTTAACTTAATAATAATAAATAAACAGTTCAAAATAAAATTGCCGCCCGTCTGTACCTGCTGTTTTTTTTTTTTTTGGTAATTATTTGAACTATGATAATCACTGATTATATTAAACATTTGAATATTCATTCACACAGAGAATATTCGTCTTTGCTGTAGTGATGGCGTCCAGACCGAATGTCGGCTACGGTTACATCAGCCAACTGCGCAGGACATATGTATTATAGTGCATAAGCATTTGCGCAGACACAGGTGTACTCTCTATTCCCTCACTCTCATAGTCCGATGGGACGGCAATCCGACACGACCGGAGAGAGATCAAGCGCAGGACTGACGATACACGGGTCAATCATCACCAACTTCCGGACTCCGGACTGCTTAATGAAAGTTTCTCAAAACCCACAAAGCGATTTCGGCCCGACCCCGGAATCGAACTCGAGACCCCGCACAGCAGTCGCACTTTGCGACACCTAGACCAACGAGGCAGTAAACAAAATTACTGTAGTAAAATTCTAAAGGATGCCTTCCAATTTGGGTGTAATTAAAATGTTGCACTAAAAGGCACCTATTCCCAAAAGACTAGACAAGATGAGACAAATATTAGCATCAAACCTACATCGGCGTTCCAAGAACTTCTCTATTCAGTTAAATTAAATTACCAAAAAATAACTTAATAGCTCAGTTACAATGATAGCTAAACAGTTACATTGTAAGTTCGTCTCACAGAATTACTTCAACTTTTGATACGTATTGTTTTCCAAATCGTTACAGTTCTAATAATGTTAGGAGTAATGTGCTTAGGTCAGTGACCCCAGCATCCAACCGTGACCTCTAGTGTCCTTCGGATTCGATAGAGTAGTGGAAACCAATGAATCATTGTGAACATCATGCTGTGATCAGATATCTTGACAATGATCACCGACGAGGAAAACTGTGGTCAGTTCTGTCAAAGATTTGATTCAATTAGAAACTACGAACACCAATATATTTATTTCAAAAATCTTTATGTACAAAATATCAAATTTTACCAATCGAATATTAACCTTCTAGTATTGTAATAAGGTTGATAAATCATTAAAGTAATTTCACAGATTGAGGTAGGTTGATGTGCTGGCGTCTGTAAAAAAAATAGCTTTGTTTTTCAATAAGTATTAGTTAATACAATACCTGTGATTCTGCAAACTTGTTAAATTTGTAATTGTGTAGCTTATTTAATTTTATAACGAAAAAGAATAAGGCTTTTTACTAGGGCTTTGAATTGATTATAAAACTATTTATCAAGTAGCTGAAACTCGGAAAATGTTGACACCATAATTCGAGAAAAATATCATAATCTTATCAAAACAAGAAAATCTACTATATAAAATTGAAAGAGAAATATTACAATAGAGACATTAAAGGAAGCTTGTTCATCCAAATTCCCAACACTACAAAACCACTGTAGCTATTCCCAATCGCATTACATCACAAGCTTATCATTCCATTCGCATAAACTCCAGCAGTTCGTGATTGAACTCGCAATTAATCGATGACCGAACGTTCCGATCATCGTTACTCGAGTTATAATCGTCATAATTGTTTTGATTTCGTGATCGAGAATCGAGTCCGTTATTCGTGCACATCCAGGGGGCGACATGGCTTAATAGTCCGTTTCGTATGAAGCCCTGCAGGTTTGAGATCACTGAGAGGCACGAAGGGTCACTCGATCCCGGGGTTAAGAATAGCGGGATCGATATTAATCGAGTTGGAGAACGCTGGTTTATTAGGGCATTCTATAATAGTGTTTCGCTCACAATTATTTTTATGATGACGTATATTTTTAATAGTAATATAGGGGGAATATCCACAAAGATATTTGTATTTATTGTGAAAAATTCGTGACATATAGTAGCCAATATTTCCATGTATAGGTATCGCTGATAGTAATAAAATCTGCATAATGAAAAAATGCCATGAAACTGTTTCTCATATTTTTTTTCATATCGGACTGAATTTATGGAATAAAAATGATAGGATCCCTCAACTATGTAGGTAAGTAAATCAAAAAAAAATCGGATCTCTTAAAATTGCTATTACCTTACGATCGTTACGAAAACATCCATAAACTTCGTCACAAGCGTGCGTAAGTTATATTAAAATCCCATGAACCGCGTAGACCGTAGAGTTCGTAGCACTTTGAAGCGTTGATGTCTTTTGTTCACGCGCCATTCGCATAACACATCACTACGGTATTACTTAACTTTCAGCTTGATTATGGAATATTCTACTAACTTATAGATAAGGTTTTAATGAATCTTGTATGTTTATGGACAGCCAATCTCTAAAAATGTTAAACAAATTTACAAAATTCTTTCACGGCCACTTTATAAACAAGTACTAATTAACATAAACAAAACTTCAAAACTACAACATACATACAAAAGGTGACGGCCAAAACAAAACAAAAAACGGATGCTTATTATATCATAACAAATTCAGTTCCTGAATCTAATTAATTCAATTAGGTATTGCATAATTTCCTCAGTAAGTAAGCGCACGCGCATCATAATCTCGTCGGTTCGGTTCGGCGGCGGTCGGAACCGTTCGGAAGTGTTCGGCCTTCGTCAGCTTCCTACTCGTACATCTCCTATCGTAATGGCCTCATTTCCTCTTCCTAACTAACGTACGCAGTTAATATTGTATAACTAGGTCATAATGTGCGCTCAAGGACGTTGATCATCCCTAGATAATATTTATGGGTTGACTTGGTTCCATCTTAAAAGTAAAACTAAAGACTTTGTTTGCTTGAACGCGCTAGTCTCTTAAACTACTGGACAAATTTGAAAAGTTCTTTCTGTTTTGGCTTGTGTTTATTTAGGTGCGCCAAGCAGTTCTCTCGGGACGCGGGTGAAATTATTGCTGATAGAAGGTAGTCTAGCAATAATATACAGCTGAAGAGAAATAATCAGCTGAAGAGATGGGTTGTTTGTTTGCGTGAACGCGCTTATGTCAGGAACTACTGGACCGAATTGAAAAACAATCTTTGAAAAGTATAATTTGTAAAATTAATCGCTGACCCCACTTCACTAAGGCTTTCTTCTAAGGATGAGAACAGCGCGAGGAAACTTGATCTTATAATTAGTCTGATGTCTTTTATTCTTCTTGATGCAAGCATAGTGACTAACGGAACCTATGGATTTTATCGATTAGATTTGATACTTGAATATCGATAATGTTCAAAAAAGGCTCTAATTCAGTGATTTGAAAAAAAACTAGTTCCTGAAAGTAATAAAAAATATTTTAATCGATTTCAATGTTATCTTTAAAGTGACAGGTTTAATATCAGGGAACAACAGGTTCAGTAGGAAAAAAAATATAGTTTGAAGTAGCTTTTGCCTGTTCGTGAATAAATCTGTGTGAGGATGTAAAACCCCACAATTTTCAAGTAATTTCAGACGATTTTAGACTTTCATGGATGATTTCAGTCGATTTGCTATAATATTCTTTCTGATTATTTGATTTTATGCAGAAACGTTTTGTCAATTGCTTCGTTGTAAGACAATTATGCAGATGCAACCGTTCATTAATTTGATTAAGTTGAGGGAGATTGTTTACATCTCGCTAGATTGAGCAATTTTAATTAACGTCTTCAACTAAGAAATAATATTAATTCCCTTATTGATATTATGCTTACATTATATAAAAGTATATTGGAAATAACGATAAAATTTTCATGTAGATGAAATTTCCACATTTTGAGGGTCCATTATGGAACAATATTATACCATACACGACGTCATTCTATTGTCATAATAAGCCCTAAAAATCGCTGTGGGTTGTTGTAGAGAAGGAATAAAAGTGGGTTTAGTTCGTAAAAGTCTGAGACTCTCCAATTGCACCCTCAATGGGAGAGGTCATTTGATGATTTGGACTTGCGCCGGCTACTAGACAATTGGCCTCTCAAAACAAGCAGACGAAACCAAGGGTGGTACACAAGGTAACACATGAGAGTGCTAAGTGGGGGCGGCGTCCGGAACGCACCGTTACTATACGGCTGGCGTGACATACGGCCCACACCTCGTCACCATCACCCGGCGCCGTGACCTGAGCACTGTCACACATTATGTACTTGACTTCCTATACTGCTTTGACTGGTTCAATGTTAGGCCAACAACTAAAGAATTAACTTATAAAAACTGTCAGTCCAGTAGCTGATCTTCCTCCGGCTGTGTCGAGGATTATCGTCCCATCGGACCAGGGGGACTATACTAGGGTGACGGATTGGAGAGTGCACCAGTGTCTGGGTATTGAATAGTACCTCTGGGAACAGTAGTTTGGTATTTAGTAGGTCTCAAAACATTATCATTAGAGTAAAAATCTGGTTCTGACGAAAGCTTGGGTCTTCTAAGTGTGTCTGAAGGTTCCTGACCCCTAACGTGGTTCGGAACGGCGAAATCAAATAGTGTAATTAAACACACACGCACAATATGAGCTATTTCTGTCAAGTTTTCAACCTCGGTATGATCCAAAGAACCAGAAAAAGAGAAATAAGGTTCTTTTCACTACCTAAATTATGTCTATATCGTGAGCATCAGTAGACTATAATTCCAGAGCATTTCTAAGACAGCGAAACTTTTATTATTTATAGCAAATATGGATACATTCATAAAAGTTAAGTAACTTGACCGAACTTGAATTTTGCCTTTAAAATGTACGGATAGAAAAAAAAATACCCAGGATTTATGACTGTACTATCAGATCATCAGATTGACACATCACGACAGCGCGGCTATCAGATAGGATAAATCCCTCCACTGGCCACACGACTCACATTTTGACAGGACCAATCTTGATACTTCGCTAAATCTTGTTTGATCAAAAAATCTTACCTAGTCACGGAGTACACCGCTAAAATAATTTAGATTTAATTTAAAAATGAAAAAGTTTCCAGGAATATCTGAACCAGCCTAGTGTTTTGCTAACCGTACAAAAAATATTACAAGCATCTTTAAAAAACTTCAAACAAGCATAAATCCGTTGCATTTGAAAAGTAACACAGGCCCTGAATAATGCGACTAACTAGAAATGAGAACAATAGCACAATAAATTATCTTGCGGTAAACTGCCAAATCTATAGGTAAAAATGTCGGCCTTAAACCTGCGGCAGCTGCTTAAATTGTTCCTCTTAGAAGCTGCGATGCAAATAAGCTATGCCTTTTATTCCGTTCAAGCGTAGCCGGGTCACAGAACTAGTACAAATATAATTTTGTTGTAGCGTCGCGAATTAACTTATTTCTATTGATTTATTTGACCAACTGTACATTCTTTGGCAATGAAATTGATTGTATGATGGCCGTTAGGATTTGAATTAAACCGAAGTATCCATTATCACAAGTTTTCTTTAGGAAAATTCGGAAATTTTGCAAGTATTTTTATTAAAGGTTATTTGTTTTCGTCGTTGATTTTCCTATATTCTTGTACCTAATAAAAATAAGACAGATCTCCACCAAAGAAAATCCTTCAGCTAAAGTGTCTTGCCGTGTTTAGTTACATTTGTCATTATTAAATCTAACAATAAACAAAGATAACCCCGATAAGAAATAAGAAAAGGACAAGTTCATATTTCCATACAGTATTTACCTGACACTTAGCACCATTTTGCACTAAGCGGTTCACGCTTCACACTGGTTCATTCGATTCTATAACACTGCCACTACGATTTCAGCTTCAATCGATAATCACTCGCGTGAGTGGTGCGTGCGCAAGTTCGCGGGCGATCGTAACGAGTCAGAGGAACTGTGGAAGTGTTGCGCGGCTGCCTCTCGCGGCGTCTGACCATCAAGTGTTGGTCGTCGGCTCAGCCTCCAGCGTGCCTCCTCATCCGCATAATGCTTCCCGCTGCGGTGAGTCCGCACAAAAGCGCGAGGGGGGCCTTAATCACTTCCAAAACCATTTGAAGAAACAAGTCCAGGTGCAAACTCAGTCACGCTCAATCCGACCCGACTAATGACAAAGTTCAAAGGCAATTACTCCGCACTAATGAAGTCGAAAGCTCGGTTTTAATACAATAGGTTTATTTTTGTGACATATTAAATTTACAACACAATGGCTTTATAAATAGCAGTGATGACTTGATCGTTTAGTACAAAGATAACAAAACTTTTAACTTTACAGTCGGCTTTAAGAAATATTGACTTATAATTTTTTTTATCACCAACTCTGTTTACTTTGTTTTGTTACTTTTATTCGATTAGTTAAATCAATATTTAGTGTACATTTATGATGAAGTAATTGCTATATACAATAGTAGTTTAGTAAAGTATGCCGAGTATTCTCTCCATCCGTAGCATCAGGTTGAACCCGACTATTAATGACGTCACTGTTACCACTCCAATCGTAATTTTCATAGGTCTGCAAAGTAAAGTTCAACGTTATTCCAATCAAATGCGAATGACAGAAACTAAACCAGGACTAAATATTGTAGCTGGATCAGAAATATAAAAACAATAAATATGTTATAGACCAGAGCTGCAGAGGAATATCTGGAAAGATTAACAAAAGTATGCTAACCATGTACGAGTATAAATGCTTAATATGCAGACGCCTGGAGCGATGTCTGGCGCATATTGCTTCAGTTATATCATAGCCATTGAAATTAGAAATGTAAGGCTACAAATCAATCTGTCAGCCGCGGTGAGCACGGAAACATCACTCATAGCCGAACCATTGTGGCACTGATCCAAACATTATTTGGCATGCGGACCGATCAAAAACAACGACGATGTTTAGCGTTTTGTTTACTTGTGAGAATTATCTATTTTATAACTAAGGAGTTTTTAACTCAGTCCGTCCATACCTACATAATATATGTATATTGCTTCTAACTGCACTTTTTGAGGAAAGCAGTCAATAACTTGCTCACTAGAAACCTCAAAAAAATAATTTATTTTTACTAACCTACATGACTGGATATGTGACTCAAAGAATCATGAAACCCTGAAGACCCTTCGAGATTATTTCTACTCTTAAACTACTATAAAATAATTACCAAATGAGGATTGCTTATGAAAGTCTTGCTAAAGAGGTAAATAAAATAAAAGGAACAAATTCAGTTCCTTGCAGCAAAAAGGTGGCAGCTTTTTAAAACAACATTACAGGTACAACTTCGAACCTCCCTTTTCTTTAGTGGTCCTCAATTATGAAAAATGAGTCTAAAAGGTATACCCATCAGCGTTGTGGAAGTAAAGGGCGCTCCTCAGCGTGTAGTACACGAGCTGCATGTAGCAGTAGATGAGGTAGTAGAGCGCCAGCGCCGTCGCCGTCACAGAGAGCTGCACCAGCTGCACCAGCTCGGCTATCACCTGCCACGATCTGCTCATCGCCTGGGAAAATCATTTTCTATAGTCACATCTATAATTTGATAATTTTGTAAGCGTTTTTTAAATTCCAACAAGTTACATTTTTTTTTATATCTATACAGATACTACCTCTACCAAGCTTTTCTGTTTACAATCTCTTCTTATCATTAAGGCTATTTTTCAATATTAATTAGGATTTCTTCGGATAGGAAAATATGCGGTTGTTTTCTCGAAGTACAAGAAGACATTGGGTATAGAAGTTAAGTACTTGTGAAAGTTTATAATTAGCTTACAGAGCAGTAGCAATAAGAACTAAATTTATTGATTTGGCGTAACGCCTGCTATTTGCCATATCACCTACATGAAGGTGTTGTATTTTCATGCATTGACACTTTGGGTTAAAACAGGTTAGTTGATCAATAAGACATTTCAATTTGCTTAAATTGTTTTAGGCTCCTTCAAACTTTCTGATCACTGCAATTAAAATGAAGAAAAGAAACTCAATTTCACAGATTTCCACGCATTGAATATCGACAACAATACATTAGATAGTTAGTATTCAAAAAGAAAGTTTGGAGATAATATCCTACATAAAATGTTCTAGAACATATTTAAACGCGATTCGATATAACCGAGAAAATGCAGGCCAACTTAGCATTTTAAATAATTATTTGCAGCACTTTGTATTCGGTTACACTAACGATAGCCAAAAGCCGACTATCATCACCATCATCATCATCACAGCCTATTTATCGTCCCACTACTGGGCACAGGCCTCCTCTCCCAAGGAGAGCTTGCAATGAGCACCACGCTTGCTCATTGCAGGTTGGTGATTTCAGACATTATAATCCATGTTTCCTCGAGATGTTTTCCTTCACCTTTAATCAGTCATTGGTGTCCAAGATAAACTTAGAAAGCCGACTATGATCGTGGACATTGTGATGAACGCCGCAAAATTACGAAAACATCTAGATATTTTAGAATTTTCCTCAATCTTAATTTTCAAACTTTATCGTGTAAATTCTTTTCTTTGGCTTTGATATCGTTAGCCAGAACAGTTACCAGATCAAACGATTAGCCGTAGCTCCGATTTGCTTACAGACTTGAAGTTTATGTAAAGATGTTAAGCTACAACTAACGTATCAGGTGAATGAATGGCCGGACCAGCCCAATTTAGCGGTCGACAGACGAACGCTTTACTGTACTTGGTCTTAACCTAGAGAGATCGCTATCAAGCGCTTTAATTACACTTAAACAAACATTACGCTCCTACAACCTCAATTGGGTTCATCAAACAAGGTTTCATTTAGTACGTAAAGTAAATAAAACACTTTTAATAAATACATGTTTCCTTTTCCGCTTTTTCGTATAGAGGTAGATTTGTTAGTCTCGTATGTACCTCAAATAATAAAGTCGAAAGATAAATTATTTTTAACTACAACAGAGAATGATAAAGATCAAATAGATAATGATAAACAATGGTTTAAAAAACCTGAAAGAATACCCGAGAAAGAAGAAAGAAAAGATGATGCCGATACCTTTGGTCCTATAATCGAAACCTGACTACATATTTCTTCTTTTGAAGAGTTATTTGATCTTGTACTGGTGCAAGAGTAGATCTTCACCCATAAGGACTCTAAAATATTTAGGGATAGTTTCACCGGTTGCTGATAAGTTCCACATACTTTATCTGGCAGATTGGCTATTACATACAAATTCCGTTCCATTTTTTAATTTATCTGGTAGATACGGGCTATCCGTAACCTGTGAAACTGGCCCTAAAATTTTTATAATGAACAAAACAACGTGCAATGTTGTACTTACTGTCCCCGAATACAAACAAACTTTAATGCAAAAGATAAGATTTAATAGTAGGTACGTACCTAATGTAAACGTCGGAAACCTTCGTCCCATCCGCTTCACCATCCGGTAAATGTCTATCAATATATTGTTTTATACTAATTAAAGTATCCTTATGCTAATCATAATATTTAAAATTCCTTCCTTGTGTTATTACATTTTTTCAAGTCTTTGAATATTTTGGAGACTTTCGTTACAGATGAGAAAATCGACATAGATTCCCTAACTATTATTTTTGACAATCATTACTTTGCAGTATTCTTCTTGAATGTGAGATCATTAGTTATTTTTCAACTATCAAATTCATGAGTTATTTTTGTTTCAAGTCCAAACAGTAATGGTATGACAAAGGAAAGCAAAACCTTTGCTGATAGCTCAAAAGACAAAAATATAATTGCAAACAAAATTCTGGAATTGTCATCGACGTGGCCTATGACGTCACTTCTAAGGACATAAAAATTAAAATTCCATAAAACCCTTTATTATGTTAGCATTAAAAATAAGCATTTCACCTTGTAGTGGGAAGCGGCTGTGTCGCATGGCGCGCCGCGTCACGATCCTAGTCTCGATGCTATCTATGCGCACGAGCATCCATTACCGCGCACCAACACTCCTACGCCGACGACGACCGAATCGCTACGTTTATGTATATTGTTATCACTACACTGATCGTACTTGATACTACAGGAGAAATCCTGGCGCATAGTTTCTTAAAGCCAAAGGAAAGCCTAGGTGCTCGATATAAAAACTAGCTTTGAAGGCCAATATGTGATTTTTTTTTTATTTGAGCATTTTCAGCATTTCAGAGTTTTAAGTATTAATAAGAAAAATCATTGCAAAATGCTGCATCTCAAATAAATTTCATCATTGAAAGAAAATGGAAAATTCCAAGTTATATGAACCAGCAAACATAATATCCCCTAACAGGATCCCTTGAACAACTAAATACACAAAAAGGACAAGCATCCAAGATCCAATTTACACAGTTTCCTGGTTCCTCGCGGCTAGTCAAAGGGCAGGTCGCAGCGTGTCCGTGTTGTAACAAGACAAGAGCAAGACATTCCTGAATAACGACAGGCGATGCATCGAGCAGGAGCGATGGCCGATAGAGGGCGCACGAAGCAAGCACCGAGCTCACGACGCCGACGCCTGGAGCCGACGCCAACGCCAAACTACTTATGACGATTATATCGGAACAACTAATTAGGCATGGCGTCACTTCAGCATGATATATTGCTACGTGGAAATCTGGAGTCGTCTCTTAGAACAGAAGATTTTTTTTAAACTAAACAGTCATTTAGCAATCGATATAGTTTTATAACAACTAACGGCTTGATTTATTGACTTTCCTCTACTATAGTTATGAAGAACAACCGCACTATTTAACACTCACCCGCTTGTCTCCCCAGGAACAGCAGTTTTCCATCGACTGCATATATGTTTTGTCGACGCGTCCGCCATAACTGTTTGCCTTTAAAATCATAATACAAAATATGAAGTCAATCTATACCGTTCAGTTTCGTTCAAAAGTTTCTAAATCTTATTATAAATAATATGCTTCGTCATCCTACCACAAATAAAGGCGAGGGCGTGGGAGGAGGTGCGTTAGGGAATGACCCAAGGATGTTCTTCAGCTTCTCACTGGTGCGAATACAGCCACATTTCCTTCGCCAGGTGGTTATGTCCTTGATCTCTTCCATCCCGGCCCCCGGTACCATTGGGCCCTTCCAAACGTGGGTATTGGGGTCTTGCACGAGAATACGTCCATGGTCGCAACTTTTCTCAGCCATTACAGCTGTCTGTTAAGTAAACATGTGGAACACATTAAGCCTGTAACGGAACGTTAATTACGAGTCAAATGAGAGTGAGAACTTGAGGAATCGAAATTGAGGAAATGAAAATTTTGGTATTCCTGCAATGAAGATGCAATAATTTGGACTTATTATGACTATTCTATAAACAGATTATGGCTATGCGACATATTATTTCAGATAGCAGATAGGTGTTAAAGACTTGATATAATACGCTGCACAGTTGAAGATGTATCGAATAAAACTGCTATAACTTATAATTTATTTTCTGTAAGTATTTATCAGAATACTGAAAAAACAAGAAATTTTCTGTAGGTCATAGCAACGTGCAGTATTTGCGACATGTAAGTCACCCTGAATTCTTATCAATTTAATCTGGTAACGCAGTAAAATTTTTAGTATTTTACAAATATACAAATGCGTACTCTTATAGAAAATGGATGATATAATATTGAATATACCAAATAGTTCACATAGCACTGGAGATTTTGAATGGAACACAAAATAAAATTAACATATAACAACAAATATGACGTAAATACAATGTGACGTCTTCTCAAGCAATTTTTATAAAATGAGTTATTTTTTTAATCATAAATTTCAATTATGGCACGAAGTATATGATTAGAGTTTTCATTTCAGATATTTTACCTACATAGATTCAAACACCTAGGTACAAATAGTCTTTTCATTGCTTCTGCTTAAATATGTCTTCCTATTTTCACAGAGTAATAAAGTATAATATGTAGGAACGGAGCTTTTGTGAAAAAGGGCAAGGAAATAACTAGGTTTAAAGAGCGTAAGTTGGACTGGTTCCTGTATTTTGCCACCAAATCGGTATTTTTTTTCAGAATTTAGAACCCAAAAGTACATTTGTACGCAGTTTTATTTACATTACGTGAAAAACCAATTTTACAACGGCGAAATTCAATTTACAGTCTATTAACGTTGCGATCTAAAAATGCATTTCGCGGAATAGCGCTTACTGAGACTCCTGGCCGAGTAACCGCCGGTGACAGAGCACGTAGCCGCCGCCGTGCGAAACAACACAGACATTATTTCACACTCAATTTTGACCCAATTATCGTTGTTTACTATACATACCTTTATTTGTAAACAAGGCGTTATTATGAGGTGAGAAGATGAAGGTACGGCGGTTTGATAACGGGAGTGAATGTCAAATATAGTTCTCTAAGCAACAACCTGGTGGATCACAAGATATTTTTACTTGTATGCCAATTAAGATGTTTTATATAGTCATTCAATCATTTTGAGAAGTGGATATCTTGCGACTGAGCCCTTTATACGTCCTGTAAAAATCTAGAGATGCTTGAAAGAACCTGAATCCTCCAAGAAAAACTTAAATACAAGTGTCGTATTTTAAGCCTTCGAGCAGAAACTGCAGCTGCAATAGGAAGGACTATACTTAGATACCTGCCCACGCGATAACTTCGGGGCACCACTAACATGCCTCTTACATCAACGTGCCTTACTGGTATAAGTAGTCTGGTCCAAACGCAACAGCAGTGTACGCGGTCATCACTTTGATTGTTAGGTCAAAGTCGTTCGAGAATGTCATGTGAGATACCTCAGATTTTGTCAAATGCCATGTGCGTTTGAAACAACAGTAACAATACGGTTACGGCTTGTTAGCTTGCTTAATCTTGGGTAGATAACTTTAACGAAGTAGGTACTAAAACTTGGATGTAAGGGCGAAAAGCTGGCTGCCGGATGTTCGGAAGAGTTACCGTGGCCCTGGCAAACAGGGACCTCCAAATGAACCATAGTGGGTTTTAGTCAGTAAGAATCTGACACTCCCTCCAACTGCACCCTTTGCGGCAGGGGTCTTTTGATGATTTCCCATGGACAAAAAAGGGCGAGATGCTGGCTGCGGGTTTTTCGTAAGGGCTGCAGGTTGCTCGCCGTGGCCCTGGCACACAGGGACCTCTAGAAGGAACATAGTGGGATTTAGTCGGTAAGAGTCTGACACTCCACTGTCCAGAATCTTATCAACTAGTTCTCCCAGTAATCTTATTCTATCCACTAGTGTACTATCGCACAAACAAAAACTTGCTTATGTTTTCTAATTGTAGACTAATTGAATATCGTAGATAATAGCCGATGTCAAATGGCCCTAATTTACTGCGGTGCCATACCTGCGGCCATACCGTTCTGCTATTGTTAGCGTTCTATGGATTTCCAAGTTATGTGCGCCTTTGTAATGTGTTGTGCGTTTTCATTGTAAAACGCTATTTTTCAACAAACATCTTTCCGAACCTAGACTGCCGTATCAATTACATACTTAATTACTGTCCCTTATTAAGAGAATGCCTAATAAAAAATCAAATTAATTGCTTAAATTGTACCTTATCAGCGTTATTAGTTCCTACGTCAGCTTCAACACTTCGAACCGCCTCTCCGGTACTTTAAAATTAAGTAGCTACTTACACAGTAAATTGATGCCTCTACCTGTTCCACGTCCACCTCGAATACTTAATGAGGCTAAAGTTAGGGTTTGCTTCCTCGCCGTGGGTTACCGTTAACTCTGAATCCCAAGTAGTAGCAGATACAACGTCAAGCGAACACATCAATTCTAATTAAAGTAAAATAAATGTTTAAACTTAGGCATTTAATAGGTAGGTTCAACATTCTCTGGAGGAGCTAATAGAGCGAGGATATAATAATAATATGGCAATCAGGAATTCAGTTAAAATCAGTGAAAAAATTAGATGTACAATCACTAAATTTATAAATACTGGGTAAAATGAGTAAAGCTGTATCCTTCCAGCGCTTTTGAGACTATCGGATGTTCCGAGCGGTAATACGCGTGTTCTACGGGCATAGCTGCTTAACAACAAACAACTGACTACCTACTACCGATTCAAATGAACCTTTAAAGACACCTTCCACGTAGAAAAACTGAGCGTTTACGCGCTAAAAAATTCGCTAGTATAAAATAAGAGTCAGAAAGCTGTCGCAAAAATGTGTCGGATGGAGTTCTACAATGGACATGCTCTCTCCACCAAATTAAAGAGTTTACGCCTCGTGCGTGTTTTCGACACTGTGAACCCAACTAATTCATATTTCCGTAGACAGTTACCTATATGTGGCATAACGGTGTATCATAATTCTATACATTTTCCTCATTGTCACTACAGAGCGCATTACGCGACCGTGAGAAGGCCGAAAACACGTTATGGCGACCACATTCGCGATACTTCGTGTCAATCTTACTGGATTTTATGAGCATTTCTGACATAACTGTTGTAATAACATGAGCACATGTATGATAGCTATGCGAAATTCGTGTAACACGTAACCGTGACAGACGAATATCTGTTTTTGACGGGTCGCCACTTGACTTTAATTTGTACTCTAGTGTACGAGATATTTCATAAGCTTTTATATCAACCTGAAGATAAAGAGATCATATTCTGTTGTGACTCTAATGCGAAGGCATGCCTTCTTTATTTTTATGTTTGCTTGAGTAAATAATTATGACTTTAACTTACAGCCAGCTTCAGAGCAACATCATCGGTGGCTAATACAGGCTTTTCTGTTAAGTTTGTTTTTGACCAAGGTGCTCAGAAACAGAATCATTGATAGGTAATTGCAGAACTAATAAAAAATTAACTCTTGCTACAACTGCATACTAAATGGAAGCTGTATCCGAAAATCATGAAGTACGTAGATAATTTCCTACACAGGTAGGTAACTTCCCTTACACTAGATAAATAAAATTAGTCTTCAAGTAGATTACACAGATAAAATTAAAATTACACTTCGAAAAAACTAAAGTTTCCAGCATAAGAAAGTATTATCCGTGCACGGCTATTCGTCGAAGCTTTTGTTTTAAATAAATTGCTTTCGATGAAAATTCGGATTCCATTTAGATCGATCGTAAACATAAACCATGGTCACGGTCTGGTAGTAAAGAAATAATGACCTTTCGGAATAGAAGAGGTACATAGTTTCAGTATTAGAGGGTGTAATGGTGCAATGAAATAACTTTCATTTGAGTCAAGCCACGGGGAACACTTGGTACTTAACAGAATAAAAGGAGGGATCAATAGCTTATAGTTCCTTTATTCACGTGCATACCACATATGCTTAGCTCCTTATATCCGTGTACACAAATCAATCAATCAAAAGGACGTTTCAGGAAGCGTGGCTCCTATAGAATGGCGAGGCTTTGTTAGGTTGTAATGCCCGTCTCGGTTAGGGCTTACCGCCCGGTGGGTGGCGCGAATCGCACGGTCGTTCACTCTCGCGCCTGCCAGTATTAAGTATGATCGCTTCTATTACATGTTGTTGTAGTTCCAAATGTGCGAATCACAAAACTTTATGTGCTAACGACTTTTGATAAGGCGTCGTCAGTTTGATAACGCATTGACTAATTGAGCTATTTAAGTGCTTACTTACCTATACCTACAGTGTATTATCTGAATTCTTGGGTATCTATTGAGCCAATATAAGATTCATATCGAAAAGGAACTTTCAACGCCAAATTGAAGTTGAACACTCAAAATATTTGATTCGACGGACACTCGCAAACTATAAACACTAGACTTTATACGTCCCGTCATACAACTATTTTCAATTCAGTAGCAACAAAAACAGTGGAGCATTAAATTGATAGCCAAGTCATCTGGGTCGCTTACATAAACACGACAAACAAACATCCCGAGATAAAAATACACAATTACGCTTGTTAATCACCCAAGGTGAAATTGTATGTTAAAGCGAAAATTGAAGACTGTATGAACAATGGCCTGAGCTACACAAGGTCATTTATACAATAGAGGTGCGTTAAGTATTTTGAAAATGCGAAGGTCAGCTGTGTCGCGATCCACGATAAGCCCTTCCTCCTTGTTAGCAACGATAACCTATTTCACGGTGCTGTGCTCACGCTCAACCCTATGTTTGCATCATGCAAGAAAAATTTGATAAGTTCCACTTTATTACCTACATTAAATTGTTGACATAGTTATGTGGAAGATTTGTTTTTTTTTTGTATTGTGCTGTAATCTACATGCTTGTAATAGCGAGCAAGCTTTTGGTAAAAGTTATCCTCGTGTATAATATAACATACCTTTAGATATAACGTATGGTCTAGGGAAGAATTTTACTTCAGGAACTAATCTTCTTCAATATTCCTCTATTACTTACATTACAAATAATAAGGTTTTATGTGTTAGTTGTTCAATAAAAATCGTATAGTTTACAATAATGTTTAATAAATAAACACATATTACATTTACGCTGCGAAGCTAGTCAGTGGGAGTAGCCATAGACTCGTGTGAACATTGTTTCAAAAGCATATCCACAGTTAGACTATCCACTTCATGCAGTAAGACAACGCGAGGCGCGAGATCATTTTGATACAAATCAATAATTATATAAAACTATAGGTACATTCAAGAATATTCGCGAAATAAACTTAATCAATCCGCATACTTTTACAACAACCCAACATGATTAGACAACAAAGTTCGCGTTGACCAACTGCACGAAGTTAGACTGTGGGATGTCTACATCTAATTTAACTACTAGGGTCAGCGACAAGCTTCGTGATTAATGGAGTGTATCAGAGCAATAAGACCCTTAAAATAAATAAAGATCTGATCAGAGGTGTATGAAAAAAATATCTAAAGTAATAATATTTTTTAGCTACATATTTTGTACCATGTACTTAAGGTGTATTTTGATTTTGTTATGATTTTACAAAATTTTTTTCTCAAAAATTGAACTTCATAAAACGTTTCCATTTTCTTTTACTTAAATAATGTTGCATTGAAGCACCCCTGATCATTTGATCATAGCAAAAAAATCACAGATCTTTTCCATACATGGCTAGCTGAATACAAAATGTTACAATCCAAATGATAAACATTGGAGTGCCAAAGGGAATGTGCTGGCTAGTCGGATTGACAATCACTAACACGAACGACACTAACTTGTGCTCATACGCTTAACACCGTCCATCGTACCAACAAGTACAATCTACATTCTAACATTTCTTTTCCTAACTACTGTATACAGATCCACTGTAACTAATATTTAAAAAATATATTCAATTGATATAGGAAAATATGCATAAACACACCCATTTTAATATCTAATAACATACTTTTTTATTACATATAAAACTTGTACATGTCGTGTAAGCGGAGGCGTGATACATTGTGTATGTAGGGAATATGAGGTGATATATTTATTTCAAGGTCTGCATTAATATTTCTGAACTAAAAAATAATAATGCATACCTTGAAGTTCTTATATTTGATTAACTCTATTTATATATTAAAGTATGAGTAAGAAGGTAAATGACAAAGTGAAAACAGCCATAAATTATACCTACACACATAGACAGTATTAAAAAACGAATACAAGACGAAATATTATCATCACAAACACACGCTTGAATAAAAGAGGTGTAATACTTTTGATTTTATAAAACACAAAAGACAGCCAATCACAAAAACCGTTTGAAGCAAATCGATAACTCACTAGTAACGTCACTTTCAATCAATCAATAATCGATTTGCAACTATCGATATTTGACAACACTGCTCAACACTAGTATCATTGATTACACAATATCGACAAAGGATCCAGATGCCACAACACACAGGTATTTCTAAATACATCATTATATGGTAACATTAATGTCAGTTTATAAGAAAATAATTTCTGCGCCTGTTTTAGATATAATTTGAGATAATTCATTGCTAGAATATTTTGTACGTTAGGCGAATTTAACCACTATCATATAATTTGCATTTATCACATTTATTCGAAAGCGTACTAATATTGTGATAGTTAAAGTCTGAGATAGAAATACAACAAAAAAACACTACATAAGACATAATTACTTATAGTGAAGGAGTTAAGTTACCGTGTAATCTGCGCTTGCTATGTGATAACGTTCCCAAATAGATCTCTTCACTTGTCTTATTTTAATATTGGCGATGCTTTCTCCTATTCTAAGCTATTCTAGCAAACGACAGCCTTTTTTAATGATTATCGATCTTTCAACACTAACATTGAAATTTTAAGAACTCCCATCTAATAAAAACAAATCAAAAAGCTATAAAACATCCAAAACTTATAATTTGTGCCTATCTTTTATCATTGCATACCTACGTCCGTCTCGTTCCCATTACAACTTCATTCTTACACACATTATTTCTAATTAACTTCCACAACATAAATGCCTTAATAATCGCGTAGAAATACACAATACAATTCCTATATTAAAAATATCTTAAGCACAATAAATTTTTAACACACGTACGAAAGACTAGTTTGAATAAATCCGTTTATAAGAGCGGTAAACATACTTCGATAATTGTATGAAGTAGACGCCAAATATCTACATTTAGGAACATCTTGCAAAAAGAACTTTCACGAACGATCAAGGATAACTTAAAAATTGATAAATATAACATGGAAATAAAATAGACAATTTAAATGAGTAGCTAGCACTAGAGCTGAATAAAAATCGTTAGTGCAAGACTGCCATACCGCTTCCCGACCTAACATGGAATGCATGTTGATTCTCTACCGTGGCTACCTACTTTGGAATTATACATCAGTCTCAGTTTTACTGCTTGTGCGTCGACTCCTGCCCACGGACCCCGGGTTCACCCAATGCGGTCCACTCAATAAAAATTTCTTCACGTTGTATTCCATTCGTGCCAAATCTTCCGGTGTTATCTCTTTGTTGCCTTTAGCTCTAAGTCCTTCGGCCACCAAGTCGGCTACTGTTTCTCTATTTTTAGTAGTGTCACTTATTTCAGTCACGGTCGCATCACCACTTTCTACTGGAAATATTGTTTCTTTGACCACGTGACCAGCGAGTTTCGAAATTCCGATCGAGTGTTTTGGCATTTTCTCCTGATTCTGCACCGACACATTGTTGTGCACCCACGCGTTATGGCCATCTCGTGCATATGACTTGGAGTACTTGCTGACAGGATGAGGCATATTTAGCGCCAACTCGTTCAGAGTTTCTGTAAGTCTCGACAGTTTACTATCTCGCCTCAGCGTTCTATTAGTGAAATTAACATCCTCCTCCAGAGGATCGTTAAAATTATTCTGTTGTTCCAAGTTCTTCTCTACCCACTCTGCGACCCTGAGCAGTTGCTGTTTTTGCAGTATCGCCGCACTATCGTCACTTGATAATGAACTGGTACTCTGCTCATTCGTAAAGACTTTGTTGTCATTTACTTTGAGATGTGTTTGCGTAAGGTTTGGATAAACATTTACAATCGGCGGCAACGATGGC
This sequence comes from Heliothis peltigera, assembly GCA_958496145.1. Lineage (NCBI taxonomy): Eukaryota > Metazoa > Arthropoda > Insecta > Lepidoptera > Noctuidae > Heliothis > Heliothis peltigera. The sequence continues at coordinate 6,947,363 of OY292333.1, forward strand.
TTCACCACCTCCGGTTTTTTCTCCGTTAATGACAAGTCACCTTGTGGTGGGAGGTCTTTAGATATCTTAGTATTTTCAAGGGAGTGAAGTTGCGACATGTCGATTTTCCTTAAAGGTTTATTATATTGATTAGTTAATTTGTTTTGTTCATAGCGATCAAAGTTAAATATTTTCACATCATGGTTATCGGTGGGAGTGAAAACATCAGCTGTTTTGGTGTCGTCGTTAGTTTGCTCTTTATGATTTTGAACATTGTTATTATCAACATTGAAATCGTTAAGCAGGTTATCAATTTCAGATGTGTTTTGCTGACTTGCAATGCTTTGCGATTTGTTATTGTTATTTTCCGAGCTGTTAGAAAATGTGTGCGTCTTCAGAGGTTGCAATGGTGAAGAAGAGACATTCAGTAAGATAGGATTAATAGCGGTATTCTTTGCGGCAATGTTAGTATCTTTGTTATTATTGTCAACGTGGACATCGATAAGCGTGCTCTCAACAACGATGTTATCATTTTTAATATCTTCTTTTATTGTCAGATTATCTTCGACTTTATCTAAATCGATAAAGTTATCTACATCATCTGCGAGATCTTTGAAAATGGAGTTTTCATTGCATTTACTTTGCCGCCTGTATAGAACAGGAGGTACATCGGGTTCGGCGTTGTCAAGGAGAATATTTTTGGATCCAGCTTGCATACGTAAATGACAGAACCTAGGCCCGGGACCGACTTGAGTATTAGACTTGTGTGTACTTACTGTTGATTTGGCGATTGACGATGTCCGACTGACTGCACCCATCGAACTATGAGAATTCTTTCTGAGGCTGATATTATCACCGGTTTTATCGGTTATCGATTTAGCTTCCTTGTTGTTCAGTAAATCCTTGTTGAGAATGTCCTTGTTCAGTATATCCTTATTAAGGATATCTTGGTTCATCAAATCTTTGCTGAGGATATCCTTGTTAAGTATATCTTTGTGTAGTACATCTTTATGAGGCAATTCTTTTGGAATAAGCGATTCTTCATTCCCTGCACTCTGAATACTACTTTTCTTGCTTGAAATTGAACTTTTCGTACGATCACACAGTTTATGATGCACTGCAGGTTCCATAGACACACTATTTGTCTTCCTGTACTGCTTCAAGTCCTCAACTTTAGCTACAGAATCCACTTTGATGTCCATTTGTACAATGGGTTCTAAAACGCCCTTATCCTTCATTTTGATGGTATCAATAACAATACCATTATTTTTTGGCCTCTCAATAACTGGTGCTACTGCTGGTGGTGGAATATCTTTGATAGGTTCAGTGTTTTGTGGTAGTATGTACAAAGGAGTAACTGCATTATTCATGGATTTCTCATTGATAAGTTTGACAGGGTGTGGCGATATACTTCGCATACTGAGGTTGGAATGTAGCGATTTAACATCAGCATTGCAATTGAGACAAAGCGAATTTTTCATTTCTCCGCTCGAAAGAGTTTGCGTGGCTACTGAATAATAGCTTTCATTGTAACAGAATGGTTTGTTTTGAGATTTGTTGCAAGTGCATGTATCACAGTGTTTTGTAACAGTATCTTGAATACTGTCTTCAAGTATTTTCGACATCAGAGACGCGGAAATATTGAATTCGTATTCACTGGCATCAAAAGTATCAAGATCGTTACCGTTTTTAGATTGACTTGAGCTTGACGGTTTCGACGATGTCTTGGACATGACGTACTGAGACACTCGCGCCTGAGTGTCTACAGGAAGCTGTGAAAGAATAAAATTTATTTAACATTTATTATAAACTAAGTAATGGTAACATAAATCGCAGATTGGTTGCTTACATTGTCCAGTTTTTGGGATACAAAATTATCAGGTTTGCATTGTAGCAGCTGTATTGCTAAATTCATGTCATTCTTATATCTCTCCTGAAACCAAATTATAATATTTAAATAAGGAGAATCTCTCAAAAAGTACTTTGCACATATGAAGAAAAACATACATTCTCCTTTTGTAACATACTGTAGTTGTGCTTAGACTCAGCAAGTCGTACTGATAAAGTGGCAATATCTTTGGTAAGTTGACTTTTCTCCCCCTTCATCTTGTCAACCATTTGCAGAAGCTTATCTTCCAGCACTTGATTCAATTTCTGTACCCTCTTATGTGAATCATATAACCTGGCAATAAATGAAATGTTTAAAACAATGGTGACATATTCATTGTACATTTTTTCAACAATTGGGTAACAATAATCAATAAATAATAAGCAGGGCTTTAAAAACTTTATATGAAGCTTACATATGTTGGCATCTCTCAATATCAGCATTCCGGACACATACCTTTCATACTTCTCCCTCCAAGTATTGACTTGCTCTTCTAGATCGTTGGCTCTGGTTGTACTCTTGATGAACTCCCCCTCAAGAGCTACAATGTGACTGTCCCGTTCTGCCAGGTGCTGCCTCAAGTGTTCCACCTCAGCGTGCAGCTGAAGCTCCTCTGCATCACCGTCACACTCCTAGCAATTTGTGCAACATCAAAACAAACAAGCAAGTGTAGACATGTTTAAGGAAATGTGCATTGTTTCATGTTTAGAGAAACATAAATTTTGTTTAGTTTTTGTTAAATATTGTGTAAGCTAAATAGTCAAAATTGCATAAATTTTTGACAAACCGGCTTTTTTTTTAATTTTATCAATGCTAATAACATAAAGGAAAGATTTGTATTTTTGTATATTTGTTGCTATTTCAGTCAAATACTACAGAAGCATTTTTAATAATTCACAATTGGAATGTTGTTTTTACAAAAATGTTCTAAATGAAAGTTATAAAAACACACAATCATTGCTTATGTTCATGATAATATAGCCACATTTATGCAATGTATGTAGTAGGCAGAACAGCTGGTGGATTTCTATAGCGCTACAACAATGAAGAAGATTTGTATAGCCGTTGTTGTATAGTTGCAAGTGAAAGTAAACAACATTAACTATGTGTACCAAGAAATTCAATAATATAAAGGAATAAGTTTTGAGACCATTTATGAAACCCTTACTTTCCATGAAATATCATTAACACATTTATGTTTCTCTAATTGCACAGGTTGTAAGAGTTAATTGAATATTTTACTAAATTATGTCAAAAACTAATTATATAAGTGAAAAATTTCAGTAAAGTGTGATACATAGGTAAATGCAAATTAGAAAAGAAAAGCAAAGTGCATTCTATCTTAATTACTGAAGTATTATAGATTTATGTAATTAATTTAACTATAAAAAAGATAAAGTTTTTTTTACCATTTTATCAAACTATATTTATGTTGCACACCAAATTGGTACAGACTACCAGATTAGCAAGCAAATGCTCTAAGTTGTATGACACAGTTTGATAACAATTTGTCCCCTTGATATCTGAATTCCAAACAGAAGTATTTACACACACGAGAATGCAAACGATTATCTATTTGGAAGACAAAATGTATAGCCATTATCACAATCTAAAACAACAGTATGCACTAATGGCATATCTATTTAAAGCAAAATTAATTAATACTTAATTATCAACCACAAGAAAAGTCAGCTTAGAACTCTCTACAGTCAGAAGAGGATTAAACAGCAAAACATTGGTAAATTTTTACCTTACAAGGGGAATTCTTAGTACTCTCATCCATTGCTTAACAAGCTTATAATTCTACTTCACATTTCAGATTATGGTACGTCCAATTTGTCGAATAAATTGAACAACGTCACACACAAAGTGATTTTATTAGCTATTATTACCAATAAGCCACTGTTAAAACAAAATAAAATAAAATCAATCTTGACACACAACGTGAAATATTTACTTATTTTATATGCTTTTGCCAGCTGCCAATGTTTTAATGACTCATATAATCAAGTTAAACTAAACAGAGAACTGGAAATGTTATATACATATGAATATGACTTAAAATTGGGATTTTCCAAAAGAAAATTCGTTCTATGATGTGAATTTCGATTATGTGGCTGATTAACCAACTCAGTTCAACTGACGTTTGTTGATTGACAGTTGGCAATTTTCTTTCGTGATTTCTAAATGTTGGGAACATAGGCTTTTGAATCCAAACAAAAAATGGTCTTTGCAATAAATATAAAAAAAAAAAAACTGAAATGGCCATGAATATATTTTCTTTGGACATGAATGAAATGAGTCCAAAAAAGAAAGTAATAGTAGCAACAGACAAACACGGATATCGTAAAAAGTTTCAAGATTATAGAGCCAGCAATTGCAGTCCAACTCATCTCGTTGAAGTCGGTAAAGCAAGAGGTAGCCTTCCTCGTCTACACTATAGCAACAAATATTACTGCTGCGCAAAAACCAAAAACTTTTTTAGGTATTTGCGGACGGCCCATGTGCATCGGCGAGGAATTTAGTTGCGAGCCGTCATTAAGTTTGCCGAGAACCACACCAATCTAGGTTGATATAAGATATACTCACCTACCTTGAATGTCGTATGTAGGTACGTAGGTACACACTGCAATGCAAATATATCCTAATGTTTTTATATTTCACTTTGTCCTGCGGTTTCATTTGCGTCTTGGTTAGTGCCTAACGCCCCGCTTTAAATTCATGTTATCCACTCAAGAATAAACCAAGCTTATCTTCTTCTCATAGTTCAGTCCTCCATTCAATATCTCCTTGGATTAGGTAAGCAAGTAAGAAGTTTTAAATAGCATGGGATGTATTAAAACTGTCGATACATCGACCCAGTTATCGAAAGTAGGTACTTAATCACTAATAGAGGTTAAACAAAAATACGTATTCGTTTAAAATACTTGGTAAAAATAAAATGTTGACGAAATTTCATAGAAAGACATCTACGTTTACTAACGAAACTGTGAGCAGCAGTATCAAACGTGCTATATGTGTGTGCCGACGCACGTCTGGAGCTGACGAGGCATCTATTTCGGGATACGACTGCTTCGTCGAACATACGCGTGAGTACACCGAGTCGACAGTCCTTTGTCTGATTAAAATCATATTGGTCGTTACCTATTTAAAAACACGCATCCTCGCGCTGTTCTTGCGCGGATGAAAGTGCGACCTGTTTATAAAAGTATTCCAAAATGGGAAATATTGTCAGTAGCGCCCCAACTAGGGACCAAGAAACTGGTAACGTCACAAGTGAAAGTGAAATAATGAACAACACAAGTAGTTCTAGCGTTCAAGCAGAAAATATGGATGTTGATATTGACGGTAGTGCCATCAAGGACGAAAATGAAGCACGAGTCAAAGCAAAAGAGCAAGAAATGAATGAGTTCAGAAAGCAGCTCGATATAAAACGCGAACAAAGAAGACAGATATTAGCCCGGCACAGAAACGAAAAAGAAGAATTAGAGAAGGCGTTACAAAATGAAAAGGCAGCAAAGCTGGAATTGTATGAAAGTAATAAGTTACTTTGTGAATTATTATCAAGGAATAACATTGAAATTCCTGATAACCTACTGCATTTAAAGGGAAATAGTGAACTCACGGACGCTTTTGTAAAAATGAGTGATGAATTCGATGAATTAAAAGCCAACAATTTGAAACTTAGAAAGGATCTCTCCGAAACCAATCGAGTATTACAGGAGGCTTACTCCGATATTGCAGATTTGAATGTTCAAAACACAGAATCCATTAAACAAATCCGAGCACTAAAGGAAGTGGTATCAGTCAGCAAAACAATGATCAGCCTACGAGAACAACAATTAAATGATGTGAGTACCTACATATATACGTTGATTGCAGTTTGATGCAGATTGATGTTTTGCTTATTCTCTATTATGATATAATAGTTTCTTCTCAGTTAGTATGTGTGTAACTAATGTTCTTAGCAAACTCGCTCGATACCTACCTAAAATAATTTCAAAATATGGTCGGGTTCATTACTATTGTTATAATTTCTTAAAGCGTCACATAAACATGCATACGTACCAACGCAATCCAATTAAATACTTATTATCCTTTATTTATTAAGCAGTCTACCATTCTTGTTGATTTAGGGGTTTCTACTTAAATCAATAAATGATGAACCATGTCCCGTGCCAACGACCTGGAGGCAGCATGGCTGCAGCGGTCAGGGACCGCCGATGTACGGCATGCGATTCAAACGCATCATCTGCTACTTGGCGTCTTACGTTTTGACAAACTGCCAACTCAACAGCATACACCTATAGTAGCTACAAACCTTCCTTGATAAAACATTTGATAGAGCCATTAATTATTATAAATATATTTTTACTGACGCAAATTGTTACGCTTTTGTTGCTAAGTCGTAGCATAACAATTTTATTGCAATATGTAATAGAGTAGGTGTCTACAAAGATATTAAACAACACAAATGCATTCTCGAAATTGAAAGATATTATTAAACTACATCATCTAAATTCGCTTGCATTACAGCTAAAAGAAAAGTTAAACGAAATAGAACGTACTCTAGCTGACAGGGAGACAAATCTGCTGTCTGCCGATTTAAGACAAGAGTACGAGCGGCAATTGCAAAACATTCGCACATTACGAGGACTTTATGAAGAGCGAGCTCGACTTGCTGAAGTTTCTAGACAACGCCTGATACGAGAACTAGATGAGAACAAAGCGCTATACCAGAATGAAAATCAAAAGTAAGATGAAACTCCAAAAAAGCTACCATAAACATTCTCTGATATATTTTTGTCGTTTACTCACAGCTTTAACGTTACATTTTCAGGTGCAAAGATCTCAAGACAAAAGTCGAAGAACTTGAATCAAAAATAGATTCATTGATAGAAATAATTGATACCAAAAATTCACAAATATCTTCGTGCCAAATCGAAACAAACGTATTGAAGGCCGAAATGGCAGTCGTTAACAAAGTAAGTTTATCGTGCTCATGGTTAGTAGGCATGTGGTGTACACATATGAAGACTCCCTACAGAATTTATATTGTTCTGTTTAAATTACAGCTTTTCTCTCAAGTATTGCTAGGAGACAAAACCAAACAAGATTTAGACACATTGGTGCAAAGACTTGAAGAAAATCATGGACTACTAACACAGATGGCAGAAAAAGAAAATGGATCAGAATCCTCGTCTGCTTTACCCAAACTTTTGCTGGAACTAGTCAGTCAAGTCGATGATAACGAAGAAAAGTATTCTGATGAAACTACAAAAGACGGGGAACAATCATCAAAAGAGGCAGTAGAAACAACAGAACAAGATTCAGGTAATTGTCAATATAGTTGTGTTTAAGACATCGTCTGAAAGCTGGGCGATTAGAAACTGCAATGTTTGTACATTTTACACTTAAAGACAGTAACTGGGTTTAATGAGCATATAATTAAGTCGCATTGAGACAACAGTTCATATTCAATTTTATGTATTGATTTTATAGAACCACAAAAACCTTCAAGCACCACCGCCGAAGAAATAGTGGAAAACCTGCCTAAGGTTTGGAAAGTACTTATAGAACTACTCAGTCACCAAAATGCTCCTGAAGGAAACTCTCCAGAAAAAGTTACAACTTGTTACAAATCTGTTGAGACGAAATCAGGACCTGTACTAGTGCCAAGCGTTAGTCAGACGTACATCAGATTAAAGGTAACTCATTATATCATTGCACCAACTATTGTAATTTTCTATATAAACTGAGTCATGGTCAGAAGTCAGCAATGTAAAAATAAACATCTTCATGATCATTATTTTACAGTACTCAAAAATGCGCAGTTTTAATTTTGGTACCGAGCCAATTTTTTGGGTAATCTTCGAAAACAAAAACAGTAATCATGCTTTCTCCGAATCTGCACTTAGGTATTTTATTTTCCTTGTTATTAAACTTTCGTCAAATGTTTATTTTCAGGATCTAATTTTAGAAAAATTAGGTCTAGTAAAAGAGGTTAATCGAATGAAACAATTGAATGGCCACTTAGAAACTCGTCTGCAGGAACAAGAACGGAGGTTATGTATGGTTACCAATGAGTTAAGCAAAACATGGCATGTTGTTGGCCGGCTGAGGAGACATCATCATCAATTACATACTCACGAAAAAATACTAAAATACGAGTTGCAGCAAAAAAGAAAGCTACTAAACGAGCTTAAAGAAGAACTTGAATACTGTCGTGAAAAGTGGGAACAAGCCCGAGAAAAGAACACACAGTCTGAAAGAGACTGGAGAACACTAAGAGCTGAATTTTCCAGCAGAAAAACAAAATCATTTTCACCGTCATTTAATAATTCAGGAGAAAGCGGATACAGTGACGAGCGACCTTCGGATGAGTCGTCCGAATCAAATGATGAAAGTGAGTACGTAGCTGAGACTCACATGAGATGCAAGAGGAAGCTAAAGAAATCATTTGAAACAATTTTGGACTCCAGCACAGATTTTAATAATGCTGAGAGAGAAGATCCTGCTAGCGACATGTTAGATGTGGCTGATTTGCCATTAGACACTCAGGAAAGTGAGGAGAATCATGACCCTATATCCGAACCTAGTAGAAGCGAACCGTTTCCGAAAAACGCAATAATTTGTGAAGAGACGGAAGATGAAGCTGGAGATATTACCCATGATGACTCTTGCCCTGAAGAAACTAATATAGAAGAACAAAACTGTAATATCCAGCCAGTCAATCAAAACATTAGTAGCGAGGAAAGCAAATTCCGTGAAGTAAAAACTACCGAAGTATGTTCGTCAAGTGAACCATTAATTGACCCTGCTGAAATTTTGAGAAATGTCCGACTCCAGAACGAGAGATTGGCTAAAAAAGACAAGAAAATGAATGATCTGGAAGCAAACAGTGCAGCATTACTTAAAAAGGTTCAAACTACAGCTAAGATTAGTGAACAAATAAATAACACATTAGACCATCTTATTAATCGACCCACCACAAGTGTTTCTATAGAACATAATGATGAACCTGAAAATGTCACAACCAACAATGAACTTGAAAACGATTCAGATGGAGAAGAAAAAATAACAACTGACATAATATCTAATCTAGCAGAATGTGCTGAAAAATCTTCAGAAGCTGTAACTGATAGAGAAAAAGAAGCTGCTGCAATGATTACACCTGAAGAAACAGACCACCAAAATCTAAATGACGATTTGGGTAAAACTACTCCTAATGAAAATAGTGCATTATTGTCCAATGATATGCCAAAAGCAGGTCCAAGTAATGATTTAAAAGAAACAAATATAACCACCGATTTTCAATCTATACTAGAAAATGTTAGACTACAAAATGAAAGACTTGCAAAAAAAGACGAAAGACTGCATAACTTAGAAAATAGTTGTTCTGAAGTAGTAAAAACTATTAGTAACACACTAAACACAGGAGACAAAATGATAGAGAAACTTGATACTCTACATAACGAGCTTCAGAATCCAAGTAGCGGTCGTGATGAGCCCAACGACGAGGCAAAAGATGATAATTCTAATTCTGACAAAGAAGATTCTGTGGCATCAACATCTAATGAAATCGATCATGAAGCCCGCTTTGCCGCGCGTGATTTACGATTAAAAAGATTAGAGGAACAAACAAAGTCGCTCGTGAGCAAAGTAAACAAAACAAATTCTAAAGGTGTGAAAATACATTACAAATTGGAAGAGTTACATAACATTTATGGATCGGAAAGCTCTCGAGCGGGTACACCTTCTGAAGAAAATGAGGACAAGAGCAATGGTAATGATGAATCTCCTGAAGAATAAGCCATTATTTTTAAGGTCAACTTGTTACAGTTGCATTATACCATTTGGTTAGGTATTTTACTTGAGGTAAAAAATCTTGATAATATTATGACTTCTTAAATATTAATAAACTACTATAAATTATAAATGAATAAACTACTGCTTAAAATATTGGTCTAGTATATTCGTATTTAAATTGATATTCACTGCATTTTAATTTTAAACTGAGTTTTTTTAATAATAAGTCACATTGAGACTGTATTTTAAATACTTGACCAAATGGAGTTTAAGTAAGGGCTGCTTCAAACTGCCGCCGAAATGGTTTTCTGAATTCTGTTTCTTATTGAAGAATATTTTAAAAAAACAAAGTCACATAAAAATTACCTATTCAGTGCTGTTTGAGACAGCCCTTGATTTCAAAATGTATTTTTGCATACAGCTATAAATTTTGATGTTATTGGAATGATAAATTGTGTTCATGTATGTAAATGTAAAATAATTAAAAACACAAATCGAGAATAAATGTATATTAAAAACTAATTCGAGTGTATTAAATATCACATTAATTTTATGCACCTATGGGCTAGATTAAGACGTAAAAGTAACATGTACATAGAATTTACTGAGTTAGCGTTAACTAAAGCTAACTTTTCCCTGATATTACTAGATATCAAAATACTAAAAGAAGCAAAATGAACAGATGTCACAAGCCCAATCAGGTACATTTCTTATTACATTATACAACACTGAAAAAACAGATCAGAATTACATAAAAAAGCGTGTATGTCTAAAACACAGACACGACACTTAACTAATCTAAATATCGTGCTACACGTATTTTTGAAAAATTCATCATAATTTTCTGCTGCTTGATATGCCTGTATATTAATTATACACGATTCACATATCAACTTATACTAAGACGGTTTTCTCAATCGTCAACTATAACATTATTGTTAAAGGATTTGTTATCAATGCCGTCTTTAACGCTCTTTATTTCGGCAGAACGAACGCTATCCTCTAATACTGCGACGACCACTTTGTTCCTCTGCACCTTCTCCAAGTCCTTCCCTGGAGGCGAGCTGTAGATGCGCCACGCCCAAAACGCTAGCAATAGCATCTCTAACATCACTACGATGTTATGTACCACTGGAACAAGAGATAAATCGCTGAATGTCGTTATCATACCAATAGGTCCTGCTATGAAGAAAGTAGAAAGAATTGAAGAATCAATATGAGGTCCCCCATTTGTAGAATTTGTTGTGCATTAGTTTAAACTTTATCAAAAAACGAAGACATAAGAGCTATAAAGGTTTCCCTCACGTGACTTTTGGCCCGCATAGAAACTGTTAGAAATCAAATGCATTGTGACGTATTCTGTATTTACTGATTATCAATTAAGAAATGGAGCCCACTCTGATTCTAAGACCCTTGGACATTTTCATACAAACTGTACCAATATTTCCCATAATTTCCCCTCAAAATGATCTTACAATACAATCAAACTTACTGTAAACAAAAACGGAGGGATGCAACTTCAGCACACAAGGCAAGTTGGCGATATCGGGCAGAGACTTGGCCAGGCCACACTGCAGCTTGACGATGACCAGCACGAGCTGCACGGCCAAGAAGCGCGGGCGCGGCGCGCGGCCCAGGCGGGCGGCGGCGCGCGCGCACATCACCACGCCCCACATGCCCGACAGGATCGACGCCGCGATCACGGGTTGGAAGTACACGAACATGCGGTGGTACAACGCCTGGAAGTCACCATAAATAAATTTTAAAACACTGGTTTTTTTTTAGAAGGAAAAAGTGTAAGTTATAGAAAACTCATATTTCGCTTGGTTACTACCCTGAGCAATGCTCTCTGGGTGAAGAGAGCACCACATGAAAGTTATCATAGACTATACCAATATTACCAATAAATTCCCCCCTCGTAATGACCTTACAAATTATAGATTATTATAAATTATTCGATATAGTAGCATAGCTTGTAAAGGGTACTTAGTTTACTTACGAAATCTTCAGACCAAATGATGAGGATAATGAAGTAAATAACGCCTTGAACTATTGGTATCTGGAGGACTAGATACCGCAACCACATCAGACTTTTTCTGAAAAAATAATAATTACTTAATTAAGTATACCTAAAAGAGTCGATTTTTTCTAGGTTAGCTCAGCTACGAAACTTTGACAGATAAAGTTCATTCGTACCTACCTAACAAGTTTGATTCCTAGTTATTACCTGCATGTATTAAATTATTTTTCGAAAACAGTAATTATGTTTGCGTGCAGAAAACCTTTCATAACGACGTGCAGTGTATTACTTAGAGTAGAAACCTAATCCAAAGCTTTCTATCATAATTTCTTAAGTAATTAAATAATTTGCCACGCCCATAATAAGAAATATAAGAAACGTCCTTGTTAGCACTTCTATAAATTAATGGAAAGAAAACAATTCTATGTATCTCTTCGAAATAGATAACTAAGTGGCGATTACAAATAACTTAATGGATTTTCAATGCCCAGTTCAAGTCATTTATTTAGAAACCTACGCCGTTATTATGGAATACTAGAAGCCCGGATAATGATTGCCCTAAAATAATTGTAGCTTTCTTCTAAAAAAGTAATTGGGGTCAGTAATCCAATTATGGTCTAGGTATAGTGCATTATTGAGCAATTACAATCCATATTTTCTATTATCGTACTTTGCTCTTGTGCACTTAGTTCATTAATTAATAGACATCCTCAAGATATTCTTAAACCCATGTTCACGGGTTACCTATTAGTCAGTCCGCACGCATTTTACTGCCACGATGGTGCGAATAGACTCGAAAAATCTTAACCTTTCTGGAGTCGATTCGCACGAATGTCATATATAATACGTTAGTGAAGAATCAACCATGGGAAAACGCGATTTTTCCTGACACGCATCCCTCGCGTAAAAAGTTACTGTGGTACAAAGTGCACTTGGCAAAGGGCACTGGACAATGCCTCGTGGTGGAACTCCTGTTATCCATAGAATTTGATAATAACCTACACAATTTGTGCGAATTGACTACAGATTTTTTGTGTCTCGATTCCCACTTCCCACTCATTTAATTGAATTCATCTACGTAAAACATCTATATTAACGCTTTAATTACCTGAATAACGAATGTCGTGTTCTCGATATAAAAACATGAATTAATTAATATTCTATAACGCAATATCTAGTCATTATAATTGCTCACAATTTATGGCCTACCTAAGAACAATTAATAGGTTTGAGGTATGCAATACGAAGCACATTTTTCTATTGAAATAAATATATCAAGAATTTTGCGTAACATTTGAATTATTTTTTACTGAGATCACTTCTTAGTGATTTTTTTTTCTGTACATTTTGTAAGAGATATTTTGCACCTTCTGAAGACTGTTTTTTTAAGATATTGATGTGGGGTTTAATTTTCTTTTTCAATGCACTTCAAAATATCTTTATTTCACGAAACACTTTTAGTTAAAACTATCGAGCAACTTTCCAGGCGTTTGTTCTCAACCTTGTTATTAACAGTTTAAGGTCAAAAGTGCATGACCTGGAAGTGACTAAAGGATAAATAATTGCCTAACGATGAGTAGTAGGTACTACTTACTTGCATAACTTCGGCCTTGGTATAACGCAACACGGCCAGCAGCAGCACGGCATCACCCTCGTCTCTAGGTCGGCTCCACCCCCACTTCTGGAGATAAATATTACAATAATTACTACAACGATATTACAACGAAAATGTAGGTACCTACATAATGATTGAAGTGAACCAAAAAGGACAGCAACTTTTGAAACATATAAACTGGCAGATAATTATGAATCTAAAATATATATCATTATATCGGCTTAACAATTTATTTCCAGCATAATTACCTACATAGACACTGGCTTACTACTAAAAATCTCAAAACGCTCTAAGCATATCAATAATCCTTTGATTTTAGGTAGTTTCAGCTTAACTAACCTAACTCCACTGAAGCTACCCAGAAGTTCAAATGTCAAAAATCCATGTAGGCAAATAATCATGTTGGGCGATCCAAGAATTGACGAAGAAAATAATTTTTCCATACTTATGCTTAACCCGTAATCAGTAGTGGGTAACCGGACCCTTCATCTATGCCAGTATTCCATCTTTGTGATATTCTCATAAGTTTTCGCAATGAGAAAAAGTCAGGATATGTGAATGACGCAAGTCAGCAATAAGTGGAATGTATGAACAAATATGAACTGAATATGATATTTGGTATTACTCATGAAAGTTAGTTGGACTTTCGGTCTCGTAAATGGTGAAGGCCAGTCTGATTCACATAGTTAATTGTTAATTTTAGCCTGTTATTTTCTACGCAGGACAAACCCAATGATGTTGATTTTTATAACCAATTTGAAAGCCTATTTATTATACGCTTTATTAGTTCCTGTAGTAAATGATTATTTATTTAATAACAATCACAGCTATGCAATGTTTCATTATCAACTTATTGCTCATAATAAAATCGTGACATAATCCATATAAATAAATATCTATAAACGACTTGAATGCTTGTTTATCTGAGACGGTGGCTTGTAAAATCATGGCAGCATGAAGTTGTGGATCAATCAATGTATAAAAAAAAAACTATTATTTTCCGCATATTTCCTAAAATTACACGTACATTGTTACAAAAAACTACAATGTCATTGCCAGTTCGGATATCCCTAAACATATTTATATAGCTACCCAGCATAATTATTCATCCATGAAAATTAACGTTTGCAAGCGTAATGCAGATAGATCAATAACTATGCGTGATATAGCTGTTTAACTTTTCACGCTGCATAAATAACGTAACATGTCGTACGTGTTAAAAGCTTATCTTTTATTTCCATAACATATTTTAAAAGCTTTAATAATAAAAAACGCGTGTATTTGAACAAAAACATATATTTATCTTCCCATGGATGTTGTGCAAGTTTCTTTAAACATTAACTTGTAACCACATCCTTACCGACTCCAAGAGTGCTTGCTTAGTAATTTTGTCCGTTTCAACACGAACATTCGCGGATAAAGTAGCGAACGCCTCTACACGCAAGAATGTTACCTAAGAGCTTTGCAATAACATAACTAATCGCTTCTATGGTTTACGTAGTCCGGCGGAGTTCTTATATACATATCTGCTAAGATACGTTTGCTATATCAATTAAACAATTACCATAGCTTCCTATTCGTTATCAATGGAAATAAAATTGATATGACGATAAACGTGAATTAATCTGCGATTATATGTAGTTATTAGCCACTTGCATAAATTGTAATAGATAAATCAAACGCCAGCATCAAACCCATAAAATGACACCTTTAAGCCTGGGCTACTTGAATCACAGTCTAGATACTCTTTCTGTAAGTTTATCTCCACAGATCTCTACATTCTTCATAGATAATTATGACGTTCTATGGCTTTCAAAATTGCAATCCAATCATGTAGACATGGGATTGTCATTTAATGAGGTCATTTAAAGATATCGCCATGTTAATACACCATGTCTGTCGTACACACTAATTGTAAGCACTGATATTAGGTTCTAATATCAACGAATACAAAATTTCCTGGAGTGTTTAATTTGATTGCCCGTCGAATATTGACTAATACTAGAAACAACGTTTTTAAACCAACCAAACCTAACCTAAATATTTTAAAATTAGAATCTCAACATATGACTTCACAGTAATAAATATTAAGATTTACAGATTTACCTACAACGGAATAGTTTTTATAAAATAACAATTTATTTAATTAAAATTATTGACCACGCACTCGAAATAGCAAAATTTATTTCCAAATGCCAGAGCTATTATGTTATTGTTAAAGATTTTAAATTGCTTCCTTATTTGGTGCAAAAAAAAAACAGCGACGTAGGTATACAAAAGTTGATTTTATATTAATTGAATGAATACGGACCTGACAAACTGTTCGGTGCCACCGCACTCAGCTATGACCAAGCAGAATAAGTGATACAAAGCTATCATGACTGCTTCTTGTGCAATTGCTTCGGTTGGTACTCTGGATCTCGGCACTATTAGTGTGACAAACGATGTGCCTGCCACGATCTGAAAAAAAAACAAGATGTCTTTTAAATACGAGCTTAATATAGAAAATTGATAATTTACTATGATTACACTACACTAGATATTCATTTGGTAAAAACTGTAAATGGATGAAAACCGGTACAATTAAATAGCTATACTAGGAAGATTGCTCTCCTTAAAACTAAGTAAGCAAGTAAAGCATCATCTTGTTTAGTGGTAGAACAACGTAATTACAATAAATAAGTGTCTAATGTTAACACCAAAATATGATGTTCAAACATGAAATTCGTTAGTCTGTATAATCACAACTTTTATTCACGGAGGATAGAAAGATCTGTCCTCCGTGCATTAAATCTACAAACTACTAAAGACAACTGCTACACTACATGAAACAAATTTATTTAATTTGTTCATCATCATCATCTCAGCCATAGTACGTCCACTGCTGAACATAGGCCTGCCCTTCAGATCTCGACACATACCTGTTGGAAGCGACCTGCATCCAGCGTCTTCCGGCGATCTTTATAAGTATCATAGTACCTTTATCATAGTTAAACATTAGTTTTATTGAAAGTGATAAAACTTACTAGTAAGTGCCTAAATTATATATATTGGCTAGTGTTTTATTGCCCGAGTGCACTTAATTGGTATTTAATTAAACTATTTTCCTACAAATCAAATAAACTTTTACTTATTTTTATACTTGATTCACCATTAACATTAAGTTTGCGTGTTAATTCATTCTTAATTACAATTAGGTACTTAATGCAAGTCTTTCCCACAGCTCACGGCAAACTGCTAAAGTATTAAAAATCGGTCAAGTACAAATGACAAAGCATCGCAAATCGTAAAATTCATATTCACAGCAATTGTGATGCAATTAAGATCCCAATATCGAAATACATTTAGAATTACTAAGTAATTTAATATTATATATTTATATAGGAATTTGAATAATTTATCTATTAAAAAAATTAGTCATAATAATAGGTACATTTAAAATAACGAAATGCAAAAATCATAGTAGTTTTTTGTTAATAAATAATCTAGATGATAGAGAATACTGTAAATAATGCTATTATAAATTGACACTACGACCCTATACTATACTTAAAGTAAATAGAATTACCTATGTCATTATTTTACATTCTACTAAACTGTCCGACATTATTTGTTATATAAACTTATTATTTCATCTTATTTCGGCTGTCACTGAACATCTTTGGCAGTCGTTACGGGTAGTCAAAAGCCAGTCGGGAGTCTTTCAATGCCCATATCTATTTTGTCTTAAGTCTTCTTGTATCACTGTCATTAGGTATACCTATGTTAGCTGACAAATATTATTTATTTGTTACAATAATTGAATGTATAACTCATGTATAAAATATCACGAAAAGCAGTCATGGCTAAAAAAACATTGTTTTTTCCTAGTTCTGTAGTAGGTATGTGGAATGTTCTAGGCATTATTAGGCTTTTATTTTCATACAAAATAACGTAGGCAATTTTTGCATTTTGACCTATTTTCCGTTATTGTCTCACTAATTAAATCGCTGACGCAATCCTCTAACTTATAGTATCATGATTAATACTTACATGACTTGTAATTCTAATTTCAAGTAATGAAGAAATCATTAAAACCATTAAGTACCTATAAAAACTATTACCTACAAAAAATACAGTTGTACGATAGTTTTTCGAATAAACTATTTATGTTATTATCTAAACGCTTCAATTAAATAAAAACGTCAACAACCCCATTGCACAATTCATTAATTATAAAAACGTCATTATAAGTTGATTTAAAATTATTACACCTACTGTTTTATTTTTCTCAGACTTAACTGATATTCAATATTTATTGCCAACATCTTCGTTATCAAAGAAATTAATTTTAAAAGTATGCCGTTCCTTATAACGGCATACTTATTAAGTTGGTAAAGCCAACTCGCTTTATTCTGAATCCTTAACAAGTATTTTTAATTGTAAAACATTGTATTAATCAAAAAAATATAGAGGTCAAGGCTACAAACAATCAAAAAATTCATTTTGGCAACTTTACCTCAGAGTAGGTCTGCAAATTGCCTCTAAATGAACTCATGAATCAGTAAAACCACCGATAGTTCTCAAAACAGAAAAAGTCCTACTCCCGTTAATCAAATCATCAAAAGTCAACAATTGTACTACAGATTATCTTTTCCTTGTATTATCTGCTGAATAAGATAAAGTCAAATCGTTCCTAAGAAAGTTAGTTAAACATTGTCGCGAATGGCGGTCATCAGAGAGCGGTATTCGTCGCCTGCGCATTGCAAAACAACGGCCACTTTACGCAATAATGACCCACGGGCCGCGCGAACAAATCGTACCCTACTTGCTACAAGAATCGATCAACATAATTTAAATGTCATCTTTTATATTTCTGCACTTTGTAACTATTTATTTTACTATAAAAAAATAAGAGAACTACAAGATAAATTTATTTTGGTCGAAATTACAACCACATTACTACGTATAACAAAAAAAAGGGAAATTTTATGCGCAATGGTAATACTATTAGGTACTAACAACAACTTTAACACAAAATGATTGGTCTAATATATCAGAAATCAATTCCCTGAATAGTCGTAATATAGCAGTACACGCAAAAGTCACAAGTCCCATGAAGCAAGTTGATACTTTACTAATTAGAGCAAAGTTTAACAGGAAATACAGTTTTGTTATATTTATGAACTATCGTCCGCCAGTGGATTCACAAGCGTAAAAAAATAGTCTTTCTTGATTAATGGTCTATCTAAAATTTACAGAATTTTTCAAATCCGACCAATGTGCTTCCTGAGGTTAGCGCGTTTAGGCAAACAAACAAACCAAATAAACTCTTCAGATTTATAATATTAACAAGTATGGATATGAATGACTGACGTGTTGACATACATATTTACCTACTTGTAAAGTTAGTTACAACTCCTTCCTTGTTCAGTATGTTACAGGCAGAAATAAAATATGAATAATGTTATATACATTGTTTATAACAAGAATTGCCAGTAGATATATTTTAGTGATTATTTTTTATATATTTTAATGCCCAATCTTTGTAAACGTTCCCACGCATATACGCAACTGTTTTAATAATTGGAAAAATATAATGTTGTTTCTTTGCTGAATTGATGAAGGCAGTTTATTTTAAAGTTTTACTGAAGTTCTTTTATTTGGAAACGGAGTAAAATTGAATTAACTTGAAGTATAACAATTTAGCGGTCAAGTATTTATTGTTGTAGCAAGGTTGTCGATCACGTAGATCAAAGGATATTTATAGATGGATTTTTAACAATCATTGTGTTATAGGAGGATATAACTTGTTTTTCCTTATAATTGTATATTACAGCAGAAAACTAAAAAAAAACTATATAATTCGCTGTCCACTTATTCATTACTCTCTACTGCGTACTGGTAAGCGGTAATGTAGGTTTTTAAGCCTAATATAATTTTTTTGAAAGCTGGACCCTATCCATCATATTATAAAACTTGGTTATAAAAAGTACTGGGTTTAATGTTAAGTGGGATTAATGGTCTAGCTATTAACTTAGTTTAAGATGATGTTTTTTTTTAAACCACGTTTTATAAGAAGCTGGTATATATGTTACGGCTAAAACCCGAAGTGCGGCTACACCTAGTTTTAGCCGGTTAGAACTAGGTGTAGCCACTCACTCTTGGTTACACCTAGTACTAGCCGATTGTTTTCGGGTAAAACTAGATCCATCCTTCATCGTGCCGGCTACAACTAGGTCCAGCCATTCCCTGTTGGATAAAACTAGGTCTACCCGATATCATTCCGGCTAGAACTAGGTCCAGCCATTCCCTGTTGGATAAAATTAGGTCTATCCGATATCATTCCGGCTAGAACTAGGTCCAGCCATTCCCTGTTGGATATAACTTAGATGCGTACCCCGTCACGCCTTCCGCCCCGCATCACACTCATAGCTCAGCAGCAGCGCGGGGTGGTGGGCGTAGCGAGGCACGCGCCTCTGCAGGTTGAGAGCGCCAGGTACTGCTGATCTACTGCAGGTCTACTAGCGAGTGTGACTCACAGCGTCTGCAGCAGCAGCGCGTCTCTTAGTTTTATCCAACAGGGATTGGCTGTACATAGTTATAGCCGGCACTCTATCGGCAGAGCTTTTTTAAATATAAAAAAAAAACACCCAATACCAAGAAACGTAGAGAGTTTCTTTATTCTTATAAATCACATTGTTTTAATAAACACAAATTATTAGGAGTAAAGTTTTTAATATAATAGGAACAATCAGGATTTTTTAACAACAGACAATTTGTTGTATTTTATAATTTAAAGATATAAATCACACTTTTATAATAACAGGGATTGTCTGCACCTAGTTCTAGCCGGAATGATATCGGGTAGACCTAGTTCTATCCAACAGGGAATGGCTGGACCTAGTTGTAGCCGGCACGATGAAGGATAGACCTAGTTTTACCCGAAAACAATCGGCTAATACTAGGTGTAACCAAGAGTGAGTGGCTACACCTAGTTCTAACCGGCTAAAACTAGGTATAGCCGCACTTCGGGTTTTAGCCGTAACATATATATAAAATGTGATATAAAGACGTTCCCATATACCTCTTAAATATGACAAAGTAAAAATAACTGCTCCAAATATGAGATATCAGCTACATATATGTCAAATTCCTTTCATATATTTCTATAGACTCACCTACTACGTCTAATGGCAAATAAATTGATACCTATGTTTGCCAAGTCGATCGAAGGACATTTCAGTTAGGGTTCGGCATGAAAGCCCCCAATTTAAAATTAATAACCCATAGTTAACGTATTAACGATGGTATAGGCAAGTCAGCCCACATTCTTCATTAAGAGTAGCCTTAATTAAGGTGCGTACTATTACCGCCGCTAATTACTCATTAACTCCGTATCACTAACACTCCCGAACTGGCAGTAAAACCCGTCTTTACACGGACTAGTTAGTATATAAAAGATAATACGAGTATAACAAGACATTTTGTTAACAATCCTTTCGTAAAATAAATTTAAAGCTGCATATAAATGTATCTTGTAATTTATTTTTTACATATCGGCTATACATGAGTCGATTTTTAATATCTACATCTCTGTCAAAGGTAAAACAAAACCATTTCTCCTCCTATAACTTTAAAACTACGCAACGGATTTTGATACGATTATCGCCCACTTCTAAAAAGAGGGATTCGTAAAATAGGTTCTATTATATATTGCGAAGCCTGGTCGCTAATTGCAGAATATTATTCAAATAAAGTAAAAATAAAGTAAGTAAAAGTGTTTATAAAATAACCAAGCATAATTTTGTATGACAAGGACAAAATGCTTTCAATTTTAATGCACACCTTGTGCAAACTAGTGTTCTTAAAGATAATTTATTAATCTTACATAATATTAACCTTATATTCACATTAGCACAAACCAGAAAAGCTCATTAATAATATTTACCAAAAAACAATATCATATAGCCATTATTTACATTCACATAAAGCTAGAAGTTCGGCAACTTCTAGGTTTCATTTTGTTAATACAAATTGAAAAACTCACTCCACTGTCACAGTTGACCAGTCAAACATAACCCAACACATTACAATTAAATTGTGGGAAAACCTATCGTTTTTAGATTACTTCGAAAATTGGTATCGATGACTTGCTAAAATAAACCTAACTCGAAACCACGTCTATAAAACTTTTGACTAATAAAATGTACCTAGAGTTAGAAATATGAGCCTCGTAGATAAAGAGGCTGTTTGGTAGCTAATGTTTAACATTCACGAGAACCCAGCAAAGTTTTACTATTCTCCAACAACACGAGGTTAGATCGTTAACTAAATACGTCCCCCTTTGGCTCCCCTCGTCCTCTAATACTAATCTCGATTTAACCAAAGGGTAGAATTCTTGCATAAAAATACCTGTGACTCACAAAAATAATCTTGCATTCAAACCCCTCAAGGTTACACAAAAAATGCTGCTACCGATTTTTTACGGTATGGCCTACTACACTTCGCCAGTCGGCTTGTACTTTACCTATACAAGGTACACAAGGCGATAAATACAACTACGCGTAACAATAAATTACAATTTTATAACAAAAAATAGGTATCAACCACTTTTTGTCGACTAGATTCTTATACTACCTATTTAAATAAGCATGTTATTTAAAGATTGCGTGAAGACGGTAGCAACACCATACACCAAGATAACATGATGTGACAAGGTGTGAGTATCTATTTCTAGTAGGTCAATGAATAAGAAATGAATACTTACAGGATAAATACTTAAAACGACAGCTACGTGTGTGATATTGTCGCGCCAGTGCTTGAGCGCCGACCGCAAGGTGATGACGTAGAGAGCGCATATTGCGAGCAGCACCACAAGACTGCAGGCCCAAAGCACCCATGCGTATGTATGGAGAGCTGAGGAATAAAAAATATATTCAATTATTTCAACATTCTACAAATATATTTTTGTCTAAAAATTACATGTGAGGAATGTGAGGAATCTCTAAACAGGTGAAGGTTGGTAACACCTTTGATGATTGTGCCTGCAGAAATTAGTTTAACAGCTAGCAGTATTTCACCATCATTAAAATGGCAAAATTATACTATAATTAGATTAATCTCTTCATAAATTTCCCTATCTCACACAAAACATAATCTTGATCGATCTTCGTTTTAAAGCTATTCTTTATGTACGTCAAATGAATACAGATCTTGCCAAGTAAAACTGGCACATCAAACAAAACGTAGATATACATCTTTCATAATAGCTGCACAAACAACGTAAGTTCTATCTACAATTACATATTTCATATGATACACATCTGTCGCCCTAAGCTTCACAAATATAGGCTCAAAAAACGTGATCACTGCGAATTCATAAGCTATTTATAACAAGACTAGTTCCAGTGCAGAGCCAGAATGGTCTAAAAAAGGAAAAAATCTTCCATCAGAGCACAAAGCAATGTACCGTGTTAAATCGGCTAGTAGTCGTGAGATATTTTTTTTTATTTCTAGTATTAATACATAGACGCAATAAATACAAAACCAGAGATGGTATTGGTCTTTGCCAAAGTAAAAAACTGAAAACTGTAATTTTGCACTCAAAATTACCTAGCTATGTTCAATTACTGCATGTAACGAGAACGATATTGACGTAAGTTGATAAATAAACATGTTCCAAACGACTTTTTAATTTTCTTTACTCAATGATTAGCAAATATTCGTCTTCATTTCACAAACTATTAAGTCACTATCTGTTATAAATTATCATTTTTTTATGCCTAGGTATTTACATTTGCTTTCACAATCGCAAAATAAATATAATTCCGTGTACGTGCAGAACATGAATATACTATAATGAAAAGAATTCCTTATAATAATATGAATTACGATTTCCATAATTCAATAACCATAATCTGTTCGACTATTTACACTATTAATTAATACGCAAATCCACTTAAGTAAATTTTACGCTTGGCATTTTACATTCATCAGGTAGGTAAAGGACCAATACCGTACTTTCTTACATATATTTGAGGGCATTAGATAAAAAGTAATTGGTACCACACTTTTCTTAATTTATTTCAAACTAAAATGTAGGTTAATGGAAAACTGATACCCTTTACAAAATTCAAAGTTTATTAACAATTTGAGTGATGCACATACGAAACTTAGATATTAATTTTCGCATGGGCACTATAATAAGTTATAAGTACATAACACATCTTGGCAGTCGCTTAAAAAGGGAGCTGGTAATTAATTTTATCGCATAATTTTCACTCCCCTGAATTCCTGACATATCCATCATTAACAAAAAAAAACATTATCATGAGGCGCGCCTAAAACCGAAGGTTAATGTATCATGCAACTACAGGAAGAGTCCAAAACTTAGAATTATGTTATTTTCACATGAACGGGTCGAAGGCGTATAATTCATAACGCGTAATGCGTAGAGTTACACCTTCATACTTTCGTATCGTTTAACACGAATGTGTATTTTACTGTTGAGCAATATTTACGACGGAGAACTGCTTAATCTCCATATCAAAAATCTTCTATGAATTTCATCATAATGCACAAAAGATTTCATCTACTACAGAAAAATCTAACGAAAAGCTTAGTGTTAGTTGGAATTAGGTACATTTAAAAAAGTCACAGAGTTCCAATGTTCCAACACAAGTGTAGGAAATAATAAAACACAAAACAATACACTGGGGGAGACACAATTAGGTTATTCAGTTGTTTCAACGAATTAATCTTCCAGATATATAGAATAACCTTTTTTAAAAAAAAAGGATTTTTGATAAATGCGTTTTATTTCATTTTGATTATTATATTACTAGCGGTCGCCCGCGGCTCCGCCCGCGTGGATGTCGGTTTTCGCGACAAAAAGTAGTCTATGTGTTGTTCTGATATATAACCTATAGAGGACCCCCGCGGCTACGCCTGTGTGGATGTCGATTACCGCTACCAATGCCTAACTTTTGTCGGGATAAGAAGCTCGCGCTCGGACCTCCCGCCTTATTATACCTACCGACCGACCCGCTGATTATCGTATTTTATGTATAAGTTTGGTATTTCTTCACCGATTTCTATAATTCTTTTTTTATAGAATATGTTATAATGTTATCTTTTGTTAATTAGGCATGAGCGAGAATATTATAAACGTAAGAGTAAACAAATCAATAACAAATAATCAGAAAGCTCCGAACTGGTAAACTATCGGGAGTTATACGTGTTATTGTGAGTCAACCATTAAAGATAGACATATGCTGTTGTGGAATTTTATTTAGATAATTTTATGTAGAACATTTCCGTCATACATGATTTCTATGTATATATATGAAAGCTTAAAAAATGGTATAACTTCTCCCGTTTTCCCAACATTTTCCTTCACTGCTCTGCTCCTATTGATTGTAGCGTGATGAAAAGTATCCTATAACCTGCTCAGGAGTATGAAAAATAATTGTACCAAGTTTCATTAAAATCCGTCCAGTAGTTTTTGTTCCTATTAATAACATACAGACAGACAGACAGACAGACAGACAGACAAAAATTTTACTGATTGCATTTTTGGCATCAGTATCGATCACTTATCACCCCCTGATAGTTATTTTGAAAATATATTCAATGTACAGAATTGACCTCTCTACAGATTTATTATAAGTATAGATGGCCATGTACATTTTTGCTTTTAATAACAGCTCTAATTAATTTTCATTCATAGCCTTCAGGTGCTAGCTCGTGAATTAGGGTTATTGTTGTGCTGGTGACTGCTAGGTATAATCTTTCAAAGAGATCCTTTATAACTGGAATATTCAGAAGCGAGACTATGGTCAGTGTATTTAGTGTTAAATCCTGGGATTCAAAGTATATTCAGGCTTTCAATAAAACGATTCATAGAAATATCGCGAAATGTAACACGGGATGTTACAACTGATTGTGCGTGCTGCTTTTAATTCGACATTGGTCTGGTCTCAATTAACACCACAATTGGTCTAATTGGCTTTGGGCTAAGAACGTGGCTCTATGAAGGAAATATAACTATGACAGTGGAACATAATTAATATAATAAGAGGAATCTCAATTAATAACTGAGGTTGAAGCAATAATGAGATACGCGTGTGTTCTATTTATAAATAACAATCAGATGTAAGTTCTTGTAGAAAAATAAAAAGGAGCACGCAATGATGAATTCTTTAATAAATTCGTTCAATTGAATCGTTTTGTTGAAGGTTCGACTAATAAAATTAGTCCTCGATACTTAGATCTAGGACACTTTTACCCATCTATGAGAAATCTTTCCGACGCATACAATATTACGAGGAAGCGAATGCATCTTATGCAAGTTTTCATGTGCAGCCACATTCCATGGGTTACGCAACACATATTCTACGCACCTTTCACATCTAGCCCATAAACTATTAGATATTATCAAACAAAAGTTACAAATCCCTACAATTCTGTATAAACGTAATGTTTATTTATACAACTCAATTGAGGAATAGTATTTTACATAGGCAAGTATAGAATCTCGCTCGGAACGCAGGTGAAACTATAGTATAACCATAATAGATAGGGACTGTAAATTGTGGTACATACAATGGGTCAATAATGATAATTCAATATCCTAATTAGTTTGTCGTATGATACGTGGAAATGCACCCCAAATAGACCATACAATTATACACCTTGAGTAATTTGATAGGAAAGTTATTGCATGATGCTTTTGTTCGATACCACAGCACTTTCAGGGAGCAATAACCATGAGATGAATTTCCGCAAAATGGAAAGTGGGTGATTACGTGGAGTACGTACAGTGGCAAGCGAAGAGGAAAAGGGAGGCTTCATAATACGTAGGAAAGTTTTCTAAAGCCTGTAACTTTCCGCTTGTACCATTTCAATCACCTGGTTATTAGCTCACAATTGTTAAAGCTTCCCTAGTTTAAGAACACCTTGCTGAAAAGTCATGACTTAGAAACTCATTCATTTACAAAATTTTGGTTAGTTAGCTAACCTACATGAGCAGATTTACAGCCTGCCCAAATAACTCTAATACAAAGTAACTACTTATAACCGAAGTTACGTTTCTTTAAATATCCTCTATAGTATTCCGATGCGATTTAAAAAGTTGTTCTTCATTGTTCTGAACCTTCCAGAATAATAAATAACACCATGCAGCTGAAAACATCTGTACAAATTATAATTTTTCTACCTATCGTAAATCAAACATCATGAACATTAATTTCATACACTTCGAAAGAAAATAATCGTGTATTTCCAAGAAGGTGTAAACCTTTTAATATTATTAAGTGCCTAGGTATGACTGTTTCCCACAAAAAAGGTTACCATTATTGTCTTAATTACGAATCCAAAAGCACTGTTATAAAGAAGGAGACCCTTGAATATTTCCCACACATAAAACTTATATTTATTTTACTTCAAGTTTTAATTGGTTTCAAATTTTAAATTGATTCTCAAAAAAACCTTCCTTATTATAATATCGCCGTCGTCATAATCCCCTTTTACGTACATATTATATGCTTATGAGAGCTTTAGAACTAGATAGCAAAAACAGGGTTTCATAATTCAGTTGCTATGATACAAGGTATACTATGATTATGAGTCTGGCTGGAATTTGTAAACCACCTAGCAACCACACAATTCGCACGCGTTTTATTATGTATGCATTAGCACAAAGCCTATGCAGCCTTAAATCGTAATGCCAGTCACTAACAGAGCTTAATCGCGTTCGGATTTTACACCTGCAACTTTACGCCATTCTAAGCGGCGCACATTGCATGAGTTAAGTAGGGACTAAGCTTACTTTTAATAGAATATATCTACGTTCATATTGCAATCTCAATGTATTTAGCACTTGTGTTGGACATCACTATAACACAAAGCGTCGTTTATGTTGGAAGTAGGTTTTACTCGTTTTACTAGAAGATTTCTCTTTACAAATAAAAAAGATTCGACTGCAAAAATCAATGATCCACCTTTTTTGGAAGTCAGTTGAAAACAGTTTTCAATTTTGGAGATTAGCCAAAAGGCTTTTTACAGATTTTTATTATAATACTAGCTTCCGCCAGCGGTTTCACCCGCTTTCTGAGGGAAGTACTTTCCATACCCAGATAAAAAGTAGCCTATATGTTATTCTGATGTATAAGCTATATTGTGGTAAAGTTTCATTCAAATCCATTCAGTAGTTTTTACGTGAAAGAGTAACAAACATCCATACATCCATACATCCATACTTACAAACTTTCGCCTTTATAATAGTATTAGGATTAGGATTAGGATTTGAATTGTTTTATCAATAATGTGTTGTTAGTCGTTAACCAAAAACGTATTGTGTGTAAGTGTACTGAATTCTGCATATTCTTGAAGAATCTTGTTAAGCGAGTGTATGAAACATTAAACTTGGGACTATACATCTCGTAAATGTCAAGCTTGAATTCCCTTGAACTTAAGTCAACCCTTTACAAATCAGGAAGTACTCTGCCTACTTGTGCCTGGTTATTATTTTTAAATGATTTCGCTTGGTTCAGTTTCTGATAAATTCGATTTATGAATTACTTCGATAGGTAATTTTTGTTATTCCAATTTTACTATTATTATCTTATGACTTCCCCCCTTCAGCTTAAATGCTGACAAAGATTTTAATTAAGTTACCTTTACTGAAAAATCCTTTTTCTCTTAACTTTCTTCCTATCGACATTTTCAAAGAAAATCAGTTTAATCCGAATTTACTTTAGTGAAGTTCTTTAAATCGAACCTTCGAATGTTCAGCAATAAAGAATATTTATCCTGCCCTAGCCTGAGATAAGCCGATAAAAATACCAAACAGTTTAGTTATTGATTCCTACGAGATATCTTTCTGTTGAGTAGGTAACTAATGTTTACAGTAATAACAAATTTAATGTTTCAAAATAACTAAAAAAACGAAAAAATGGTAATGAAATTTGTTTTACAAAATCGCTTGTAACTAAAACAAATTATTGCTAAATTACCTGAGAAGTAGGACGCAAAATCGGGATGCTGGCTATAGCTATGGCACAAAAGCGTTGTATTAATTGCATTGTTCGATTCTGGTAAAGATTTGTCTGCACTTATATGACGAGCTGTGAGAAAGCGCGGCCCACTGCTAGCTTCGCCTGACAAATCCATTTTATTCAAGTCACTTAGTCTGGTTAACAATTAAAACTTTAACTGTGTTTATTTTTAATGTTTAGCCTCACTTTTGTTCATAAACATTCTTGTCAAGACTTAGTCACGGTAATAATTCACTGGTGAAAAATTAAACTTCGCGCGCCATCCGCCTCCCACGTTTTATGCGGGCGTCAAAGCAAAGGCATCTGAGCATACTGCCAGAGCCGAACTGGCTGCTTGCTTGCTGTCGACGCATATTGCGTTCACTTTCTTTCGACATTTTAGTGGTCTGCGCAACGTGTTTGCTAGTGATGTTCGAAGCACCTATTTTCTTCTAATATATTACTGCATATAAAAATCTTCTATCACGTAACTACTAAATATTAGACGCGCACAGTTAAGTTTCCCAGTCATCGGTTAGTGAATGAAAGAGAATAGTGATAACAACTAAAGTTTCGATAAGATAACGACACCTGTGCGTGTATTCTATAGGAAACCCAAATATTTATATATTCCCGCGGTGTTGTATTTAATGTATTAGTAGTTAACTCAAGATAAAGACTTGGTTGTATGCCATTACTCGTCGTTCTTATACCTTCTCATGTTTGTTAACACTTTCCAATTTCTTTTCTATAACTTTATTCTAAACGTTTCCGATATGAAATCGATAAAAAGGATTTATTTACACTTTGTGGAATAAAGACAATAACTCTAGTCCACAAGATCTCCTTTGTGCTATCGACAACAAAACTATCGACTTAGCACTTCACTGCTTTCCGATGAGGTAATAGCAGAGTAACATTAAAAATCGCTGGGTTACATACAGCGGACTAACTTCATGGTCTGCTTAAAGCAAAGATTGCTAACATTATTGGCACTATAAACAATAAATGTACCATAATATAGCCCTGCTGAAAACAATTGAATAATAAAAAATTTAATAGGTTTTATAATAATCATGTAGATAGTGGGAAATATAAAAAAGTAAAATCAGCAATCCTATTTTTTTTTTCATATAATTTACCCATAATTCCATTTGCCATGCCACATAACGTTCCATTCCAAAAGCAGTAGGTAACTAGTAAATTAACACTGTAACTTTCTCTTTTTAATTTCCTTGCATCAGCATGGGTAGCGAGCCTTCTTTTATTCCTAATACATTTTTAATATTTAACATGACAGCGGTTAAGCGGTTTGACACGGTAACAATGTTTTTTTTTTATTTTGTGGCAGGAAAATCGAAAAATTACCTTTTATGGCATTGGCAATAAATACGTACCTATTCTAGACCTAGGTTTATTTATGGCAGCTAACATGACGTAAACATTTTCCCGCTCTATATCGTCATAAGCTGTATTAATAAGGAAAAACAAAATTGTTGTCAGTGACCGATTTATGACTCAATTTTTATAATTATCATTGTAGTAAATAATAATCGTACACAACAAAAAAACGTCGTTTGACGCATTTTGTGATTATCAAGTGAGTAGGGTTTTATTATTTAAATATATAAATATTTTATCACATTTTAAATAATCTAGGTACATACATATAAAAAAAATAAGACTATCCATGGAATTTCTCAGAAGCTACCAATATTTTAATAAAATATCGTATTCTGACGTACAAGCGCCGCGCGGAAAGATACAATTAAAATTGCGCCTTTCAACGAGATTAAAAATAAACAACTTCAATAAAAATTAGTTCCCTATTTTAAATTTACCAGTCTACGCGTGAGACCGTAGTTAGGTTTTCACTTCTACATTTATACGCTTGTTGGTTTGCTCTGCATTAATCATCAGGCGTCCCGAAACAATGACTTCACGTAAGTACTCAGATACCTCAATACACGGGCTAGGTACTTAAATATATACTTTTTTAATATAAATGGTGAGCGTTTTCGAACCCATATGAAAACTCTTTAGATACCTATATGTGGCATAACAATATGAAGACTAGCTCTCATTTTCTGAATAAATACCTATAGACTTAAGTACCTTTCTTGCACAAAACCAAAAAAGGGTTCTCATTCTCAAAAGATTGCCTGTCAATAAAGTTCGTAGGTGTAAGGCTCTAGACAGACGGACTTCGTTTCAACTACAATGCAGTTGAAATGCAGTCCGTCTGTCTAGAGCCTTAGTCACACAAAAACGATAGCCAATAGGCCTACACAAATCTCATTGATTACTTGATTTTGCTAATGAATATGCCATAAAATAAAACAAAAATCCACATTGGTGCCTATTATCGTTAATAACCTGAAATGTTAGGTGTAAACGACTCCTGTATTACTGTGATGAATAAAATGTTGTTTAACTCGGTAGTAGGGAATTTACTAACTGACTAATTAGTTGATATAACACCCACAGTATGAAGATATACACATTAATTACCTACTGAACCTCACAAACATTAAAGACACATCTTCGCCCGCAGCGCCAACTGAGTTACGTTTTACTTCAGCTACTAGCCACTAGATGGCGCTATGCGCTATGTTTAATAATACTGATTCATTGTCTATGGTATTTTAATAACAGCTCGTAGACTGCAAGACCAGCAAATATAATAATATGTATACGAGTATATGCGATCGAATTGAGAATCTCCAACATCTTAGGAAGTCAGTTAAAAATATCTAGTCAGTTATACAATTAAAGAGAAGCGAACTAATCTATAAAATGTATATTAGTTAGGATTTTTTACATAAAGTTAATATTATATATATAGGCATAACTAACAATAGGTGATAGTTATTAATAAAAATATTAAAAAAAAGCTTGTCTAACTGTTTATTCTGAATACAAAATAAAATGAGTACTTACGTAAAGATCTAGGTTACTGTTTTGAACGTGTTTATATTATTTACTTATGTAATCAAAAACAAAACGAGGACATACCTTGCCGATTAGACGTGTCATGTTTATTTCGAAATGTAGATAATTACGAGTTATGTATTTGCTTGCATCTAATGATTTCTACGGTTAAACTAAAGGTCTTTACGCATGTGTTATTATTCTAAGCAAGCTTTAGGTTAACTATAATATTATAGTTCCTTATGTTTAGATTAAAACATTAGCTTCTTTTACTTAATTTCATGTTTTATAAAAAGAAAGTACATAAGACTAAAGGTATATATGAACCAAGTATTAAAAATATACTTTCATAATAATAGTTATGAATATCTACGCCCAATTAAATAAAACTAACCTCTTCAAAAACAGAGGAAGCTAACTTCAGATTCAAACCCACACTTACCTACTTTAATTTAGTTTGATCCTGCATTTGAAGTTATGGATAGTTTTAAAATTCGTTCCGCACCAAAAACACAACCTGCTTTCCTATTTTCCTAAAAGTACAGACGCCAGCACATAAAGCTACCCGAAACGGACAAATTTTCCCAATCAACTTTGAGCCATATTCTTCAGCGATAAAGTTGAAAATCTATTAACGAAATTTGACAGACAGTAGCTTGATGTGCTGGCGTCTGTTAGCTACTTACATATTCTTTTTGTAAAAACGATTTATCAAGATAACAAACTAGTTACTGAGGTTGAAGTAAATGGATATAAAAACGATGTCTAAATGATAATATTTTATCTAATTATGAAATTTCCACAGTGTTTATGCTTTATTTTTACTTACGTAGTATAGGTACTTATATTTTAATAAACAAAGTTTTTTTATAACAAATCTTTTGGGATAAAAACAAAATTATCCCACATGTATCCCGTAGTATGTAAGTAATATTAAATTAAACGCATTTAGCATGTTATCTTTATTCCAAGGTTAAGCTAGTAGCAGTCGTCGTCCAATAAATTTACATAAGACCGTGTTTCGGTAGGTATATTGTTTTGATTTTGCCTACTTTTTATTTGCGTCGAATATCAGGTATCCAAAAGTTGATTTTTTTAAGTCGCCAAATAAATATGTTTATGATACTATTTACAAATTCATGTTTCTTGATACACATTATTGTTTTAAACTTAATCAAGGAAAACCTGTCATTTTATCCCGTTATTTTCCATAATAAACAAAATAAGTTTCATGATTTAAAGCAAGTAAGTCAATATTTTTATGATGACATCAAGCAATGTTATAAAAACGTGGTTACAGAAAGCAACGGTCGCACTATTTAGGAGTCAATGACTTTATGAGCCAGACGTTAAATGTTACTTTGGTAATTACTTCCATGGGTCACAAATAAACTTGAGTCCATATTCAGGAGATGAAAATAACCAAATCCCACCAAATATCTCCATTTTTTTAGCTGAAAATATCTTTAGATTGTTATTCATAATGAAGACGGGTTTTAAACAGTCATACGTATAACACAATCGTTGTAGGCAGTACATGATTGTAGTCTGGAAAAATCCGAGGCCATTGCCCGTTTTTAGTTGTGTATCACCCAAGCAAACGAGACACGCAGATAGTTATACAAATAAACATTGCCTACTACACATGAGTTGGCTGATGATTATTTTAATGTTATTGTTGGTGATAAATGTAATAATATCAATTCCTCTACGCGTGATCGCGCGTGCAATATTTATTATTACAATTAAAGTCCATTTTTGATAATTATTGTTATAAATAAATTTAAGTCAGTAGTAGTTGATATAAGTCGCTTAAATACCTCATTGGAATTTATCTCATTGAGCGATCAGTCTTTTGAACATTGATTGATTACCTGATTTAGAATTTTAATCGACAAGTAGTAATTTTAATAATATTTACGTATTAGTCAGTAGCACATTAATTTAAAATGTTAACTGTTTTATCACAGCATTCCATTATTCATACTCACTACCGCATCATACAAATTGTAAACTGTAGTTTAAAAAGCGGACGTCGGCTAATATCGAGCGGCAGACCTACCTGTGTTCTCATTATTAAAATCTTTTCGTGATTCAGCAAGTCGGACGACTAGCTAAACCACTAACACAGAGATAACACCGTTCACTGTACAGGCATATCGAGTCTGTCTTGTGTTTATTTACGTCCACCGTATTGTTTGTATACAGCCCGGCACGACTGCGCATCAGACTACGTCATCCCTCCTCCTCGCCTTCACCCCCGCGGTGGCCCGTCTTTCCTACGCTGGGGTCGAACTGGCTCACTCGCTCATTCATTCGGCATTCGCAAACGTTGTTGCTCGCCGCCCACCGTACCGGTGAGATCTCTAGTCCCTTACTTAATCAATCTTCAATTTATAACCGTACTATCCTTCACTATGTTGAAAGAAAAGTCTAGATATGACAACCGCCATTCTTCTGAAGAGCAAAGTCGTCCGTTAACCTCGAGTAGATTACCTGCTATTGAGGAACTCACCCTTGGCCTGAAACAAAAGCTTCACCTGCAGGCTCGAGCCCGTGCTGCACCGTACTACATCAGAAAACAAGAACCAGTCGATCTAGTGGAAAGATTGCTGGAGCAGCGTGCCCTTGTCGCCGAGGCTGTTCGGAGATTACAAGAAAAGAAACAACCGTGTCATGAAATTTCTGTAGATTCATAAATTTATAAACAAAACATTTTAGCTGTGAAAGTGTCGAACGTGTTGTGAAATCGCTTGTGTGTAAGAAACGTGTCGGGTTACAATGGTGCTATATGCGGAGAGCGTGCAAGAAAGAGATAGCCACCAATGACGTGTCACTCACGACACGAGTCACGAGAACGAACCAAAATGGCCGCGCGTACTCTACAATCATAATATTTATTCTTCGTTTTATAGTGACCTTAACTGATCATGATCAAAGTACTGAATGACGTAACTAGCCTTTAGTATTGTAATGCGTTCTAAAGTACTTATTTCTATAATAATTAAAACTTTGTGACTGAATGTCGCGTTAAGACATTTCCATCTAATTAAATTAGCTAATGTGAAGTATAATTCAAGAGCTTTAACTATTGTTTATGTAATTATTTAAATTTTCGATAGCAAATGTCCGTTGTCTGTATACCTAATCCATGTTTCTACACTTAAGAGAACTGCTTTATTAGTTTTAATATCAATCTGTTACGAGAATTTCTTGTTACTTCATGTCTCATCAACATTACATCAGATATTTCGTTAAAAAGAATTGCCCAGAAACGAAATATTTGGTACGCTGATTCATTTAGGTCATTCTAGTGTTATAAAAACTTTCAAAAGTGATTGTAGAGATAACAGTACGTGTTTACATTGTAAAAAGTACAGTTACTTCCTCGCATGTGGAAAAATCATTTTTGTCGCACTGCGATTTCAGAAAGTACTGACTTCTAACTGAGATGGTCAAAGTGCAACCTAGACAATTTAGTTATATATAAAATTCCTATCTAGCTAATATTTTACTTCATCAGTGTAATAACAATTGTACCAAATATGGTATAAAAATCATCATAATATTACATGTGTGCATGTTTTAGTGCATTTTGTGATTTTTAGGTAGTTTAATTTATGGTCGATCTTGTGATTTAGATAAGTATTATGTAATACAAGAAATAAATTTCAAAAATTAGATTTTTTGAATTCATTTCTTAATTTAGCTGTACAAAATATGTAAAATAGCTATCTACGAAAACTTTCAGTGTTAGATCTATTTTTCGTCTATTAAATATTTGATGATTATAATACACAACTTGCTTTATTAATACCTTTCCTTAATTTACCTAACACTAATCCATTACAAATACAAACCACATGTGTAGGTCTATAGATCTCCCACCACGTGGTATATTTGGTATATACATATTCCTTTCAGTCTTCCTCCGTTAATTAAGGTCACGTTAGTTTTCTATAGGAAAGTGGATGCATCATCCATCGTCCAATCTATTATGTTATTTTGCAAATTATTTCGCTCATTAAGAAACGCAAATATAAACAAATGCAATGCCGTGGAAAATGTTGGACAATAATATTAGTCATCCTTTATGTTTACAATAACATCTACTATTATTCATCCAACTGATAGCTATCATTACAATTCACAATATTTTTGTTAACCTAATAAATTGTCTATGGTATCAGCTGCTAAATTATTGTTATAGTCGCTGATACTGCCATCTTTTAGCGAATAGCCAGACTAGAACACAAACGTAAAAGCCAAAGGCTTTTGTGACAGAAATAAAAATCTAATCTGTAATGAACATAATGAACGATACAGAATGACAACAATACTGTCAGTTGGCTGCGTCATCAGACTAATCAGCTGTAGTATATACACAAAGAACATTGTAAGTCAACAGAACAGTTCCGTACAGAATAAAAGATTAATATTACCTATATAACTTCTTCGAAAATAGGTGTATAATTTTTTACATTATGACATCTTTACATAGTACTTTCTAATATTTTCCCATTTGAAACCTTTCGGAATGTGTTAAATTCATTGAAAAACTTGTACATAATTGGCTTTTACACATGACCACGGCACCCTAAAATATGATGTATTTCTAGCCTACGCAAAATGTAAATATGATATCTAACTTTGAATAATATTTAGGATATCAACCTACATGTTAAGAAATAGATGCTTGACTTTATTGAACAAACAATGTTTACTTGCAAAATTACTTAACAACAGGTGTAGTTTTGTTGTAGTGCGCCGTAATCTACATCAATTACTAAGTTGGCGCTTATCATCAGTTTTATTCCGGCTGGGAACTACGCCTAGAGTCAGTTTAGCTTCGACAGCGAAGATGGCTGCAACTACGTGGTCTATGGGTGAGGGAACATTGGAAGTGCCGCTTTCTCTGTTTGCTAAAAACAGAAATCGACTAGCTGATAAGCTAAAGAGTGGGCAGGTAGTTGTGCTACAAGGTGGAGAAGACATCAGCCACTATGATACCGACATTGAATATGTCTTCAGACAGGTAAGCCAATTATTTGCTTTTAAATTGTTTCTGTACACTTGGGTACCTATTACTGTTAAGATACATACCAAGGTTATAACAGTTGATGTTTATGCAGCTTTTATTGCCATTTTTGTTTATGCATCAGTAAATTATAATAATGAGGTTAAATAACAAGCTACCTATATGGTTCTGCTCATAAACCAATGATTGTATGAAGGAAACTAGAACTCATTATTAAAATAGTTGATCTTGAAACAGCTTGTATAATCGTTTCAAAATTAAAAGTGGTACCTATGTGATTATCTCTATCTCTATATATTATCACTTATAATTTAAATGATAATAATGTCAAGCTAATGATACCATTAATTCAGGAAGCTTACTTCACCTGGGTGTGTGGTGTCCGAGAACCAGGCTGCTACTTTGCACTTGATGTATCAACCAGGAAGTCCTACCTCTTTGTAAGGCGACTCCCAGAGGACTATGAAATCTGGATGGGCAAGCTGCTCAGTTGTGAGGACTTCAAAAAACTGTATGCCGTTGATGAAGTACATTATGTTGATGAGGTAAAAGCAAAATAAGTCTTATATTGATAAATCTAATTGATAAATAAGTACTTGAATTATGACACTAATTTATGTTATCTCAAGAGATTAGCTGTTACCAATGCATTACTTATCTCCATTAATTTTATTTTTCAGCTTCAAACAGTTCTTAAGAGCTTGAACCCGGAGAAATTATTGACCCTGGTGAGTTTCTATGCCAATATATTTAAAGGTCTTTTATGCCCCATTTCACTAACAGCAGTACACTTGAGAACAGATACTATGGGCTTTGAAGAACACACCAATTATTTTCAAATCTTGATATGATAGTGTTGTCTGTTTTTCCGAATGCAAATTAAATTGATGAGTTTAGGCTGTCATCTGTATATCTTTGGCAGTTTTTTAGGGTAGTCAGCAGCCAGAAAGTCTGAAAATAAAAGTATGTGTTTCCGTTGTGTGTTGTCTTCATTGAAAATTCAAATTTATTAGTATTTATAATTAGTAGGATGATAACTCAATCTGTGTCTAAAGTCTCAATCCCTTCCCATTAAAATAACAGGCTCATTCTAGTGTTAGGTCTATTTTTGTGTTTGTGTGTGTGTTAAAATAAACCTCAGAACAATAAATTATTTTCCTCTGTTACAGAGTGGTCCGAACACAGACAGTGGGTTGACAGCCAAAGAGGCAGTGTTTGAAGGGATTGATGAGTAAGTAGCTTTTCCCTGTACTCTTAAAAGGGACTCTTAAAGCGTAAAAATAAATGAAACACTAAAACAAATTGGTGCTGAAAAGATTTCCGACATTAAGATTATTGAACTCTGAACTGTTACAAACAATGAATTGCTTTATACATTTATAACAATATTGAGGGCATATCTGGTACTAACATTCCTACTACATTGTTCATCGTAAATACAAGCGATAACAGGATCTACCATCCTATATAATACAGTTATAGAATTTGCAATATTACAAATTTTAAATATTATTATTAAAAAAGTAACCTCAACAGGAGTTTCAAGATATTATAAAATACTCAATTCTTTCTAATGCACATATCGATTTTAGAGATTTGTCCTGCAAAAAATTGAGCATTGTCCTTATTTATAATCTTATTTGTATTTTTCCAGGTTCAAAGTTGACAACGAAACTTTATTTCCAATCATTGCGGAGTTGTAAGTACCCACATATTTTAATTAAACATATTAATAATATTAAGTAACTGTTAGAAAAGTTACAGTTAGAAAAAATTAAAGGTGTTACTAGACCAATCGATCGATAGATGGCATGTATCGACTCTAAAATGGATAATCGACGTCGATCGCTAGTTTCCATCATACTGATCGCGTCGACCTATCGATTCTTTTTTTCAAACCGTCTTTAATGAGTAGGATACAGTACAGACGCCAAGCACGTCGAGCTAACTACAATCAGTATTTTTTTAACTAGATT
Source organism: Heliothis peltigera (assembly GCA_958496145.1). Lineage (NCBI taxonomy): Eukaryota > Metazoa > Arthropoda > Insecta > Lepidoptera > Noctuidae > Heliothis > Heliothis peltigera. Next base: position 6,985,636 of record OY292333.1, read on the forward strand.
TCAATTTTATTGCTAAGGTATAAGGCTCAATGTTGATTGAAAAACATACATAACATTAGAAACCTTCCTCTTGAATCGCAGCATTTAAGATTTAAGCATAATGGGGACAGACAGACATCGGGAAGCGACTTCTCTCTATGCTGTATAAGACTCACTCGTTGGTCTAGTAGTCGCATAGCGCGACTGTTGTCTCGGGTTCGATTCCCGAATCGGGGCGAAATCGCTTTGTGTGTTTTGAGAAACTTCCATAAAGCAGCCCGGAGTATGGAAGTTAGTGATTGATTCACCCGTGCATTGGAGAGCACGTCAATGTTGGTCCTGCGCCCGATCTCTCTCCGGTCGTGTCGGATTGCCGTCCCTGAGGACTATGAGAGTACACTTATATCTGCGCGAATTCTTGTGCACTATAATATGTCCTGCGCAGCTGGCTGATTTCCTTAGAGAGAACGGCCGCTGTAGTCGACAATCGGTCTGGCTGGACGCCATATATAAGAATGCTATCTTCAAAGAATGCTTATGTTAATGTAGCTATCGGTTTTATCAGGTGTAATAGGATTTCATATCAGCTAAAACACATAAAATGTTGATTTAATTGCCTATTGTATTTACCTACTTAAGGTGAATACAACTGGAGCGAAAATTCAAATTGATTGAATATGTTTTTTTTTTTAATATGTTACCTCACTTAACATCCGTATTAAGCCTGATCTTATCATATGCGCTAATAATATAGGTATTTTATGTCTTCGTTCAACTTCTAAATGATGTTCTTTCAATTCAAATATTTAGGTAATTATTCCAGACGAAAAAAAAAGGTTTTTTTCCAATTCGGTAAATTAGGTAGTTCCTCTAAAGGTTTTGAAATATTGCCAAGCGAATATCTCGGTCTTGTAAAAACAGATGCTACGCGTCACCGGTCGTGATATTGCAAAAACTATGGGCATGGCATTTTCATGCAAAAAATAAAAACTTGTAGTTCAATGACCTGAGACGGTTCATCGAATTACGGTCATTGATTTTCACGTGTCGTGTCGAAATAGATTCTTTATGACATATTCAAATATGGCTATACGTGTATACCTACTATAGGACCACCAATATAGGACCTACTCCACCTTATTATAAAACGTGGTCTTGAAAAAGGACCAGCTTTAGTGCTAGCCAAAGCCAAACTACCTTGAACAAAGTTAATGGTCTAAACATATAATAAGGTGAACTGAGTTTTTATTAGTCAGTGAAAAGCAATTTCAATAATGGTTGATTTTTGGATACGAGCGAAGATGATTATATTCTACTACAAAAAACTGTAAACATACCTATTACGACTGAAAAGCTCTTACAAAACAATTTCTACGAACAGGGATTTTTATTAGATATCTTGTCTATTTACTAATATAAATAATAATTGATGTGACATTGTTCCACATAGCCAGTTATCTAGCTAATTGTATTTTATCACTATTTTATGCCGTGACGCGCATGCCAATCACTATATCTATGTACCTACTAATCCTATATTATGATGTGCGAGTATTTCTAAAACAATATATACATACTTGTCTTATGTTTGTATATTTATTTATTTGTTTTTTTGTGTATTTGCAGGCGAGTCGTCAAAACCCCTGAGGAGATCGAAGTACTGCGATACGTGTGCAAGATATCTTCTGATGCGCATAAGCAGGTTTTTTAGATTTATTTGTTTGACCGCCCATAATACCAAACTAAGATATAAAAAAACCCTAGACATATGCTTGAAGAATTATGTACGTCTCATTTAAATAGGGAGTGAGTAAATAAGTCTTATTTCATAGTAACTATGACCTTTTTGGAATAACGATTCTGCCCATTCCTAATAAGAATCTGAAAACTAATCAATCATGATTCCCAAAATTCTTATTTTAAATTCTAATAATTTTTTTCCCACCAGGTGATGCTCTATGTCAAGCCGGGTCGCAAGGAGTACCAATGCGAGTCAGTATTCCTAGACCATTGCTACCGAGTGGGCGGCTGTCGCCACGTGTCGTACACTTGTATCTGTGGCTCGGGGGACACTGGTGCTACTCTTCACTACGGACATGCAGCTGCACCTAACTCTAAGCTGATTGAAGATGGTGACATGTGGTGCGTGTTTCGAAATGTCTTTCAGTATAGGTACTGGCCAGTGTTTATGACGTCATGAATCCGGCGCCAGATTGTAGGTACTGGTATGCTACCATAAATACCTACCATCAATCAAATCAAATTATAACTTATAGTTTGTTAGTAAAAACAGACACAGTTCGTTCGGTTTACTTATAGTATCAAAATGGTCTCAATATGCATATGACGTCGATGCAATGGCCAGTAAATATATTTCAAAGCAGATCAACAATATGGCGTCGATTCATGACGTCAATTTAAAATTCCAAATATGATTGCAGTTTATTCGACATGGGCGGCAACTATGCTGGTTATGCTGCTGATATAACTTGTTCCTTCCCTGCCAACGGCAAGTTTACTGAAGACCAGAAACTCATTTACGAAGCAGTACTGGCTGGAAGGGATGCTGTTATCAGGTCATACAAATACTTATTTAATTTCATTTCAACTTCTTGGTGGAACTGTTTTATTGACTGGTGGATATTTTCTTTTTTTAGGGAAGCTAAGCCAGGCGTTTTATGGCCAGATATGCATCTCGCGGCCAATAGAGCGATGCTCGAACATTTGAAGAAAGGAGGACTGCTTATTGGTGATGTGAATGATATGATCGCGGTAAGACTTCTCTGAAAAAAAATCACTACCTTTTACTTAAGGTGTACGAGGTAACTTAACATTAGTGAGACGTAAAAATCCAAAGTTATATTTCACTAAAACCCACTACCATTATGGACAACTGTCATATCTTGCTGAGTGTTAATTGTGAAGCCAAAACAGCCTTAAACGTGTCCTATATATACGATCCAAACCGACCGCAGACGGAGGTGACCTTGGTCGCGATTCCCGTCGTCCGACAGAGTTCCACACGGTTGGGGCCGACACGGACAATGTCGTGATGTATGCACTACCTACCAAGGTCTTCCGAAGTCGTCTGACTCCGCCCACGTCTGGTCGGCCGACCAACGTCTACACCGTAGATTTTCACACCAATTGGACCAAGGTGACCTCTGTCAACAGTAGGTTTGAATATTTTAGAAGGGCTGTTACTATGGTCAAGCCCAGATACGTCTTAGGTAATTGTACGTTATACGCAAAAGAATGTAAGGAGAGTTGTTTCAATATACCCTCTTTTGTCCCCAGAACGGTATCCACGGCATCCTGCAGCCGCACGGGCTGGGCCACCTGCTGGGGCTGGACGTGCACGACGTGGGCGGGTACCTGGCGCACTGCCCGCCGCGGCCGGCCGGCCCGCTCGCGCGCCTGCGCATGGCGCGCCCACTGCTGCCCAACATGACGCTCACAATAGAGCCCGGCTGCTATTTTATACCGAGGGTAAGTTTTTCAGCACCAACGTCATTTGTTTACAGCTTCCTGCAGTCACACGGGCTCACCTACCGTGGTTGACCGTGCACCATGTTATATAAATAACTTTACCCATGAACTTAAAGTAAGCGTAACAGTCGAAAACGCCCAAAAGTCGGTTACAAACCGTCCGTCATAATTTTAATCTTTACAGATGTTATAAAGCTTAACCGATTTAAAATAAATCTTCCAGTATTAAATAGCCCCTTTATCTAGGATGGCTTTTGCTATAGGCTTACCGGATATGCAAAGTAGTCCCCACGGGCTGTGGGTGAAGCAGCTGGCGGAAACTAAGCTAGTAAAAAAAAAAAACTACTGAATCTCTAATCAAATGCAATTTTTCTCAATCGTTTTGTTTTCCAGCTGCTGAATGGCGCTAAGAACAATCCAGCGCAGGCTAAATTCATAAATTGGGAGAAAATGGAGAAGTTCCGCGGATTCGGCGGTGTTCGTATTGAAGATGACGTGCTTATAACAGAAACTGGAGTTGAAAACCTCACCTTTGTACCCAGGACGTGAGTACCAACCCAAATCTGTATAGTAACACAGGGTTTCTTTTATGAATTGGCTTGGGACCGTGGCCGTATTTGTGCACGGGACATAAAGGGGTCTAACAATAGTAGTGCACCATATTTTTACAGGTCATCTAGTACATGTTGATGATCATCTTTACCACAAAAAAGTTGAGTGACCTAGGGGTCAACGACCGAGCGCGTTCATAGAGACCGGCGTACAATTTGGCGACTGTGATGATAAATTTAATAAAATATGTTGTTGTTTTCAGGACTTAGCTGTAGTTAATATGATCCTTAGCATGTTCTAGATGACCTGTAAAAATATGGTGTAATAGTATTGTTAGTCTTTATATATGAATGATGTAGTTTTTAGCTGTTTTTTTATTCATTCGTAATTTGACTTTATAATTTTACAAAATATAGAGCTTTCAAAAACTTGTTTCTATTTACAGAGTGGCTGAAATTGAAGAGCATATGTCGAAGGGAGCTAATTTTGAAAAAAACTGAACTGATTGCTGACTTGAACCAGTGTGTATTCCCATAATGTAAAATATGTAAACTAATATATTGTATGTATATCTGTTATCTATATAAGAAAAGATAGATTTTTATATGATTAAATGGTTTTATTGATCACAATACTGAGTAAAGCTTTATAAGCTGATTTATTTATCACATAGTACCTAATCTGCCTAATATCTATTTTAATATCAATTAACAAAATGTTGATAATTATTTTCTCATCACATGTACCTTAAATAATTTTTCAACAGTTTAGGTATTGGAATGCTATCTAAAATAGTTAGAAATTTTTGAGTGGATCCGATCCCTCCCTTTATATTTCTTAGCATACCACGAATTTTGTATCTACAAAGGTGTTTTAAAGACAACACATGGTATTGTAGGTTCTCTGCGGTAACAATTTGCAAGTCACAGTCTAGCATTGTCAACAACTCACGCTGTACCTGGAAAAGAACATAATAATCTGTTTATTTCTAATTTAATGGGTCAACTATAAAAAGCCTTTTCGCAATATTGAAGACCAGTGCTATATAAAGCCATATTATCTTTTAAAGTTGAGTTAAATGACCTTTTCAGACATTACTATTAATTTTAATTAGTGATTATAAGGCTAAAAAGAAAAACTCACTTGTGGTGGAATTATGCCTAAAACTCCTTTCTCATATGCCAGCTGTAACACATCAGCGGGTTCACAGAAAATGCTGTATGGTATCAAAATTGGCAAAGATGAAGGATACACATTTATCGAGGCATAAAACGCATCGGGAACACATTCAGTGTTCCATCCAACTGAACTTCTGTAGTCTATGTTGCAGCCATGCTCCAAAAGAATTTCAAAAACCTAGAATACACCACAAATTTCACCTAAGTTTTGTAACAACTAATAGCACTAACTATTTGTGTGTAGAAACTTACTTCTTGAAAGCATGATGTATTTACATGATGAGCATACACCAGTGGTGGGCATACAGCAATATCAGAGGGATTCACCTCCACTCCTCTCATCAGAAACAAGTAAAAGAACTCTCTAAACTTTTCTGCAGACTTTTTGTAAATGTAACCACATATTTTTAAATATGAATTCAATGGTGCATTCATAAGGTATGTTTTCTCATCTGACAGAATTAAATCTTTATTCAATGGCTCAGCAAAATTAAAGAATTCCGGTCCCAGATCACTTGTTAACAACATTTCTAAGATTTCAAACTTAAAATAGTGCGGCTTGCAAGCATTAAGTATGATATTTGGGTTTAGTTGCTTTGTATCTGTTATAGAAAATAGTTTTCTGAATAACTCTATACTGCAATCAACACTCAATGCTATGTCTATTGCTTGTTCACCATAGTTATTCTTAATATGAGGATCAGCTCCTTGTTCTATTAAGAAATTAACAATTTCTTCATTTAAACCCTGAAGTGCCAATGTCAAAGGAGAATCGCCCGTTGCTGTTACTTCATTAATATCAGTGACAAACGGAAACAAAGATACTACATTAGGGTAATATCCCCTACAACAAGCCAGATGAAAAGGTGTGAAGCATCCGGGATCGTTTTTTATCTCCGGATTGGCTCCAGCATACAGTAGAGTAACCAAAGATTCATTCTGTATGGCTAGTACTGAATCATGTAAGGGAGTATCTCCATCAAAGTCTTGCACATCAATAATTGCACCATAATCTAGTAGTAATTCTATTAATTGTACACTACCTTGACTAGTAGCAATATGTAGAGGTGTCACACCTTCTGTGCTTCCGTAATTAGCGATATCGTCAGCAGAGTTGAGTAAAGCTGTGACAGTCTTCAGTGAACACTTATTTTTACAAGCTAAGTATAATGTGGTGTGCCCTTCGTGAGTCTCGGCTAGTGGTCTACACCGAGGATCTTTCAAGATCAGTAGCACGCTTTCATAGCTATCGTTATATGCAGCTTCGTGCAAGCAAGTCCATCCTCTATTATCAATGCAGTTAGGGTTTATCTTTTGAAGTAAACGCTCTACATTAGCAACATCATTGTTTCTAGCAGCAAGATTTAGTGCGTTGGATGTAGCCGGATTTCTAGAACTAAAATCCATGACGATAGAAGATTCGAAAAGTTTTAACGATTGAAAAACTCAATATCTCATGTGGGTAAAAAGAAGGTAATCACATAATCATCAATCAACATAGTTTTTAGTTATGTAGGTAGCAGAAAATATAAATAAATATATGATACATATCCTCGTTACGAAAAGTATACGCGATTTTCAGCAAGCATTCATAAAATAACAGTTTCTGAACAGAACAAAAACGGACCAAAGTAAATCTCACTTGCTTTATCAATAAATATCAACATTGTATTTTCGACACTTCACAACAAAACACCACAGACTATCTATCATACAGCGTACTTTATCTAAAAAGCAAGGGCTAGTTTGTGCGGGTAACACTGAGTTAGATTTAATCCTATATTAATTTTCCTTCAATTAACTAATTCGGTCCAAAATCGAACCCTAGAATGCCACTCGTGCACTGCGAGCTCAGATAAATGAAAGTCAAACTGCGAGGCAATCATAAGCCAAGCAAGTTACCCAATTTAACATACGATATTTTTAAATGTTTTTAGTTATTTATCATCATCAAAAGACAAATGTTTATATTTCCTATAGGCCTGTCTGCCCCATTATTACATGTATATACCATGCATGTGTTTGTTTTCATTTAATTTCTTACTTGAAGACCCTTTTCTGAGCATCAATTTCACATCTCGCGCCGCTTAAAAACCGTTGTCGGACCGGCTCTAGGCTCAAATTTTGCAAAGGAAAAACATTTAAACGAATAAAATGCAATAAGTATCTTATGTCAATTATTTTATTTAAGCCGAAAGTAGGTATTTCAACTTCTGATTCATACAAAATCATACATTATAAAATCACACAATAATTTAATAAATAAATTTTACTAGGTAGGCATACCTATTTTTGTTATGTCTGTCAAAAATATAGTTCGGTCGGCTGTCCTATTCTATTTGCATCCAAATATGTTTATAAATATAGATTTTATTTATTTGAAAATGAATTTAATTAGGTAACAGGTACAAATAAACTGTTACCAATTGAATAGCAGAGGAAAAAATAATGTTAAGTTGCTTACATAAAATATTTCATGCAGCGTTAATAAAAAAAAACACATAAACGAAGGTCAATTTAAAGGTGTGTTATCCCCGAAAGTGGAATGCGCCAGCGATTTCCAAATAACTCCCGAAATTAAGAATTTACAGCTTTCTACAGACCGAAAGCGATGTTGTCAAAAACTATGAATTACTAGTAATTAAAAGGAATTTCCTCTTGTGGAAGAAATCGTGAAACTAAACATTGCAATTATTATTAAAATAAATTAGTACGTATTTAAATTGGCCGCAGCCAAAAAATGTTCCAGTAAAAAAGGAGAACAGTCATATTTATATAAATCTACGTATACCATGGGTAGGTATTGAGTAAGTAGGTATTGAATAAGCTTAATACATTAACCGTAAAAGCACATGCACACCATATCATCTTCAAATCAATATCTAGCCTAAATTATCAATAATTATTCAGTTTGGCATGATTAGGATTAATGCCATTGGGAAATTTTAAAGGTGACATTGGTTTCACTCGCGGCAAAGAGTTAGCGCGGGGTGATCGGGGAGACAGGGGTGATCGTGAACACCGCGCCGCTGGGTAAGGCCGCGGTCTCAACTCCTCTGCACTCCGAAATGTATTTCGGGCAACTCGTCGTCGATATAGTGAAGTCACCGTAGTTTCCTGCAGCAAACACCTGAAAGTACAACAATACATTATAATTTTTCTGTGGCAACATATCGAGTAATTCGTTGAATATTTGAATTTGGAACTCACTTTTCTAATTCAGTAAGTTGTTGCTTGGGGGTCGAAGCTGCGACGGGTCTGGCGCGTCCTAATTTGGCCCGTGTTGTCTGTAGCATTTGCTGCGTCACCAAAGGCTGACTATCTTTATGAACTGGTTTTGAACGGACTGGATTATCCTGCAACGAATAACAGTGCTATCAATAACGGATCACGTATTACCCCTATGACAACGGTCTACCCAAGTTTGGTCAAATTACGTTACAAGTGGTGGTGGTTCATTAGCCCAGTTGGACTGATAGTGTGTTAGAAGAAAATATGTCAAAGTTGTAAATCAAAATAGATGTAATGGTAGGGGAGCCCACGAGGCTAAATGGGGATTTACTCGAGCGTCGTAGAGACCTATTGGGATGCAAAGCTTAGATGATAAAAAGAAAAAAATGTTATGTGATATATACCTTTACATCGGTGGGGGAAGCGGCTATAGATTTTTAAATATGTAAAAAAAAAGTGTTGCATAGACATCCTCGAGCGCATCAGATATTGATAGCATCAATGCCCTACGTATTTTTAATAATGTACGTATGTTAATCTGATCGTTTGCATGATGCGGGTGGTTGTATTTAAGGGTTGAAAATAAAAAATAAAAAATTTTTATCGAGCGCGTCAGATTTTCTAAGGGAGTGTTAAGTACACCAAAAAAAAGCTCTCATTCACTATTCTGACGATTTCGATGGGACGCAAACTCGCGGCCATTTTCATAATGTGCAAAAAAAACCGCCATTTTGAAATACTCAAGCGCGTCAGATTAAGATATATATGGTTCATCTTTATGTTCTAAACGTACTGTCTCATAATCTGACGATTATCTAGAGGGATTCGCCTGATCTGACAAAAAAAAATTTGAAAAACGGTTCACTTTAAAGGCCATCCCTGCAACTTCCCGCTAATTCCATTCCTGGGCGCTTGAAATTGTAGATTTTTGAGCTCAAAATATAATTTATGTGATATTTTGAGTTCGCTGAGTTCAAAGAAATAATATTTCTATGCATTTGAGCTCTCTCAGCTCGCAAGTCTGTTAAAAGTTTCATAGAACACTATTTTTGGAATTTCCAAACCGCAATAACTTTTGAATGGATCAACCAATTTTCACGCGGTTGGCACCATTCGACGCAGTTTTATCATCCTCGTAAGTAATTTTGCAATTTTAATTGTTCAAACCACAAATTTCGGAGTAATCCCGAAAAAACACTTTTTCGGGTTTCTTTCGTTCACGATATCTCTCGAACGAATCAACCGATTTTGACCAGCTTGGTGGCGATCGACGTGGTTTTTCAAGTTCAAAGGCGGATTAGTTTTTGAAGTTAATCGATAAAGCCGGTTAAAAGTTATTCCAAAAAAACCACATAAAAAAAAATTAATTAAAAAACACACATAAAAAAAACTTAATTAATTAAAAAGCTCAGGAAATAGCATGCAAATAAATAAATAATAAATGAGAGAGGAATAGAAACGCGGAGAAGGAAATGTAGGTATCAACGCAGCTGCACGCATTTAACTTGATCGACGAATTTTTGTTATTTCGGCTTGCGGAAATCGTCAGATTATATATTTTTCATTATTCTTGAATTATTTCCTTCAAAATAAAAAAAAATTTAGCTACGCTCGAGAATGTCGAGATAACGTTTTTTTTTTACAACTTTGTTGCCCTCCCCTTTTTTTACGTCACTCTCAAATTGTCAGATTAGTGGAATATACACTTTTTAGGATGTAATTAACTCACCCTACCTTAATCTGACGCGCTCGAGAATTTCTGATGGTCAATTTTTTTTTACTAATCTGATCCTGTATCCTTAACGGGCGGCCTTATATATGGGCCTCATGTTTTGTGGAGGTACTTAACCGGGTACAAGGTATCCCCGTGTATATTAATCTGACGCGCTTTAGTAAATCCCGAAATCCCCGCTTGGGCTCCCCTACCATAAATATCAATCCTTCAAGAGTACCTAATAAAGGAAGAGAGTTAACAGAACAAGACGTACTGAATATTTAAATTTTTACCCTCGTCTTTCTCAGTTTAACATTAGCGATGTCTTGCGGGGTTATTGTCAGGCGTGGTCCAGCTATTCTCGGCGGTGCAGATCCACATCTTGGTAGAGTGTGGGATCGCACGGGAAGCTTAGTTGCTGGGGGAGGTGGCGGTGGTGGTGGCGGTGGGGGCGGCGGCGGTGGCGGAGGCGGCGGAGGTATCTGTGGCTTTGATGGACTCTCGTGTTTTCTGTATAAAAAATTAAACCGTTGTACAGATTGATTCAGAATAACAGAGGCTGGATTTAGGACGGGGCAGGCCCAGGACCACAGAGAGAAAAATAAAAATGTTATTTTTGATTTGGGTTCTACACATTTTGTTCGTCCCAATCCGTCGGGGTCCCAACTGCCTTAAAAATGTTTCGTATTAAAATCACCAATGGAGTAGTTTTACCTGAGCTTACCCTCGAGTTGTTCAATTTTATTCATCATCTTTTTCATTCCTTCTTTTAAACTCTCGTTCTCCTGCGCGAGTCGCTCCTGTTTCTTATCAACTTCTTCTAGGAACCTCCTCAGCTCTCTCAATTCCTCAGAAGTTTCATTGTTTTCTTGATGAACTAAGGGCTCGCGGAGTATGTCTGAATACAAGCCTGTGATTGACTGGTAGCCCTGAAATAAAAAGAAAAACTGTGAGTCAGTGAAAGTGCACGTAGATCTTTTTATTTTACACTATAATGTACGAGAGAGGTCACGTATCATAGTTTTACGGTAGAAACTATACTAAAAGATCGGTGGTGTTATTAAAAAAAGTAATTATAGGTAAAAAAGAAATAGTACAGACAACCCCAACTTTTAATCAAAACCCAACCCCGGTGCCTATAGATTCCCAAAAAAATGGTGTGTAGGTACACCCACAACCGGCAAAATAAATAGGTAGAGATCAGTAATTTAAACGTTGTAACTGTTCATCTTGGCCTGCTTTTCCCATGGACGTTAATTAAGAAGCTCAATTAACAATGATTTTAAGTTTAATGACCCAAGAAACTTCAGAATAAAACGCTGTAGACATCAAGTGGTTAGATCGTGTGTTACAGACTTATCTTAATTTATTATCTCAAACTGAAGTAAGTAAGTATGATTACATAAGACGTATTTACGTAAATATAATTTAATTATAACTTGGTATACCTACCTATTTATTAACTACACGCTGAAGTCTAAAGCTGCGAATAAACGGGGGCGCCTTTTTTAAAATGTTTATCTGTTTTGACACCACGATGCAATTGCAATTTATTTTAATAAATCGATATTTGATAATATCGATTTTGAATTAATTCTCAAATTTGCATCAAAATGTATAAAGGTTTAACTTTCATAGGATATCATAAATAGAAATAATACACACACGGTGATACTAACTACCTTTCTGCCGATCCATGCACACAAATCCACGATCCTCCAAGCTTTGGGTTTGCTATTCCTTCGGTAGCTCCTCTCCTTCCGCGGCGTTCCACCTGATAACATGAACCACTCCATATCACTCAACTGTCCCGTATCCAGAGCGCATTCTATCTCTAATTCAACCTTTATGCTATTTTGTGTAAGTCCCATAACTAAACTAGAAGTTTCAAACAAACGAGTTTATACTCGTCTTAGTACTTGTCTGTATACACACGGATTACTAATACAACGTTGTTTTCAAAATGCGGTTTTATTATGCTCTTGTCCCGAGTTGACCGTTAAAGCGAAACTTGTAATGTTGGGACCGCGACGATGATGTCACTGCTATATTAGCAGCTGACTGAGCTTGATCTCAGCTCATCAAACATGTCGATGTTTGTAATAATAAAAATAGTTATCAGTAATTGAGATAACGAGTTCAAGTTGCTTGACTAACCCCTAGTTATGTGCTACGTTAATTTTGTTTCGAATGTCGTAGTACTAGACTAGATAACAACTGCTTAGGATTAATTGAGCAGTGTGAGTAGGTACCTATGTAATGTGAGTTTTGGACAATGTTAAGGACAAGGCTAATTCTTGTAATATTAAACTGACAACATAGTATGCATGATAGTGTAGCTAACTAGGTATACTGCAATAGCTAATTTTAATAGGATAGAAAGTTGAACTTTGATGCTTAAAGTTTGAATAGACTAAAAAAATATTTACTTGAAGACCTAATTTCATTCAGATCCAATAGCTATATTTTATGTCTCTTAAAAGACAAAATTAATCATGGGAAGAGAGTGGGAACGCGAGGAATTCCGATGCAGTTGCCTCATTCGTATTTAAATTAGAGGTCGACAAACGAGTTGCAACCGTACGAGCTTTTGCTTACCTGGTGTAGTATTTTCAGGATAGCTATGTCTGCCGAACTTAGTGCTCTTCCGTGACCTCTGAATGGCATCTCTTATTAAATTTGACTCGGATTTCAAACGTCTTTTTCTAACTTTAAATGAATGGTTGCTGTTAATCGATTTAAACGATACGTCAGAATTACTAGACAAACAAGAGGGTGGCCCAAGTGCTAACTGAGGATCTGTCAGATCAGACGTGCTGGATGATAATGAATCAGAACACTTTTTCTTCCAGGGTCGTAATTCTTTGTGTTCTCCATCACTGGAATCTCGTCTATAACGTTTACTTCCTAGAGACTGTTCGGAAGTTTCATTAGATGTCGAGTCTTGTATGTTGAAGTCCTTACTGAAGGAAAGGCTCACGTCAACAAAGCTGCAGTTAACTGGCAGAGTCACAAATGGTTCCGTCTGGGTGGAACTGTTTGTTGAATTCCCCAGTGTAGAACTGGGATCGTCAGTGCCCATTATACTCACAAAAGGAGGAGTCTTATTGTAATCCTTATCTTTATTTTCATGAGTCGAAGCAAAACTACGCTCCCATGACGTATTTATCGTATCCTTTTGTGAGCATTTCCTTATTACTTCTATCGAGGTATTACAAAATTCTTTGCCTTCAGACGTATTAATGACAGCAACGGTTATTGTTTTGGCTTCTTCAAATGGCATCTTGAATAACAATTAGGACACCTATATTCAAACTTTTTTATTACTAATGAGGTGATTCACTTGTTTAAGTTTGTATTGTAATTTCCAGTAAGTCAAAATAGCTTTGATGACTTCTGAATACTCAAATCTACCCTCACTTTACTAACAATTAACTGTGATGGTAGCAGTGAATCGTCATTATCATTATCCTATTATTTATTTAACTTTATACTATCACAATAATTTTCTTAAATCTAGACCCATTAGAATTAAAAGTAATAGAAAATTAAAAATAATAATCTAGTAAAACAGATTTATTCAAGGTATTACCTTTACAGAAATTTGACACACAGCTGTTCGTGTCAAAAGATGACAGATATCGATCGATCAAACGTAAACAAGGCATTATTATTTTATTAAATTACTTTTATTTGTATTTCAATGCTTTCAAACCGTTAATTGATTTTAAAAGCAATCAAAGTTGCGGGCAATAACTATTTGCTTTAGAAAAATGCGTCATGCTTATAAAAAAAAGGTTATTTACTGTGGTATAATCGTTATTACGTTAATAGTTTTGCTGCATCCTGACATGAATGCCCGTCGTTCTTACGAGTTTATTGAAAAGGATAATATCCTTCGTAGCCTTCATGAGGCAACTGCTGACAATTTTACTAGTTCCGCTGTACTTGACTGTGATTATTACGACATTATACACGATGAAACTACTCTGTCCATTAGTTTAGTAGACGGAGACTTAATAGAAGGTCATAGGATAAAGGAAGGTGGAGAATACGCTCCATATGACTGCAAACCCAAGTATAGTACGGCTATTATTGTTCCTTACAGGTAAATATTAAAAGCTCTTAATATTTCTTCTGACATAGTACCAATTACCACTTAAATGCGTTTTATTTATTTCAGGGATAGAGCTGAACAATTACGCGGGTTCCTAGTCTACATGCACACATATTTCCATCGCCAACATATCCATTATCGAATCTATGTTGTTGAACAAGTGGACTCCCGTCCTTTCAACCGAGCCAAGCTCATGAACATTGGAGCTGTAGCTGCTATAAAAGCTGGTTATCCTTGTCTTATTCTTCATGATGTGGACCTCTTACCTTTAAGGCCGGCAAACCTCTATGCTTGTACTGAAAGACCCAGGCATATGTCATCCAGCATTAACAAGTATAGGTGATCATTTTTGATATAGTAACTTAATTCATTATAATGTTTTTTTTTAATGCAAATATTTAACTTATCTTTATTTTTTTACTTTCTCTAACTCTTTATTTTCTTATTTTACTTATCTCTCTTCTAATATTTTTTATTTTATTTTTATTAGTTTTGGACCAGACGGCAATGATTTTGGTTGAAAAACTGTGCGGATTGGTCGGTTTGGTTCAGTTGAGAAAAAATAATAGCTTTCCATGTAGTGCTAGTGGAAGTAAATTCAAAGCAAAGTTATTGAACAAAAAGGTATTTCTTAAATTATCATTTTTTTTTTGCTTTATTATGCTTTGATGTTCTTGCTCTTTGAGATACTACTTAACTAATGCTTTTAATATATTTCAGATTTGTCCTACCATACTTGAACCTCTTTGGTGGAGCAATAGCAATTTTATCAAAGCAGTTTAAAACTGTAAACGGAATGAGCAATGAATTCTATGGCTTTGGTGGTGAAGATGATGATTTGTACGCAAGGTTGAAAGCAAATAACCTGGAACTTTGCAGGTTTCAACCAGAGACAAGTCGATATCACATGGTCTCAACTAAAGCTGAGAGGAAGACGTAAGTATTAAAAAAAAAAAAACAATTTTAAATTGTATGTTTTCATCATCATACAATTTTAAATTGAATGTTTTCCATGTTAGAACTTAGCAGTCACACAAAACTGATTCAACTAATGATCAATGTATTTACAGAGAACAACGAAAAAAGGTGATAAAGTTCACCAAAGAAAGGATGGCAACAGACGGGCTAAGCTCATTACAATACACAGAGGTAGCCACGGTCCTTCATCCACTTTTTACCCATATCATGGTTGACTTGTAGCATATCATTTAATATTACAATTACACTCATTTCTTTAGGTACTTTATTAAATAATTATATTCATCTAAAGTCAAAGGAATATAATTGATTTAAAAAGTACCAAATGAAATGGACTTAATAGAGTAACTCATATCACTTCCTGTTCAATTTTCGCTTTAATTACCTGAAGTTTTAAGACCACTTTAATATAAGTAGTGATTTAGTAAGCTAGAACATTAGAAATTAATTCTTGACACAATAAACTTTAGACTCAATTTCAAATGTAGCTTGACTTGATTAGATAGATTCCAAAGCCTTAGTTTAGTTAGTCCCCTCGAACTACTTGACTATGAATTCACATAAACATAATATTTTACATGCAATATAAGGCAGAGTTGTAAATGTTTGAAAATTTAAATTGCAATCTATCTATGTATGAGTATATAACACATATAATATATATATTTGGTGTGAAGTAAATAACAATCACTTTTTAAATATTGTTATTATTAAAAATAAAACATTTAATTAATTAATGATATCTTTGATAATTTTAAAAGATAAATTTCCTAGTTACTTTTCAAAAAATGCAATTTATCAAATCTGCCTTAGTTGCAAGACTAGACATAAGAAGACCAATACTTTTACTCAGCTATACCGCTAATGTTCCTATTGTCATTTCAATCTAATTAAAGCAATACTATATAATAATAAAACATTGTGATATTCTTGTTGAGGGATTGAACGATTTCTGTCCATAGAGTCCTGTAGTTAATTATTCTAGTGCAATTACATCTACATAAGTCTAAGCATGTTACTGTTTATGAAAAATTGTTTGTTCAATAAATTTCAAAATTGTTGACTTGTACTTAAATTGTTTATTCAAATGTATTGGAATTTTAATGTATATGTTCTGACCACTTGAATTTAGGTATAATGTGATCTTTGCATTGTTTCGAATGACGTCAGAGCGGTATTTGAATTTTGTTCGCCTCCAATGATACTGTAAAGTACGGATATACGAATTTGTACATTATGATGAGAATAGTAAGGTCTTAAATTCAATATCCAGCTCTGGAGTTATTATCACAACGTCAAATGCTTTGTTGGTAAGATATAAGGAGGAAATCAATTATAGTAGGTACCTAACAAAAAAATTGATTGATTGATAATAACTGAATTATAAAATAGAAAAGTCATATCAGTGAAGAAACAAAGGAATTTGAATGAAATTGTACCTAGTCATTAGTTATTATAAGTAGATCGGTTGGTAAGTAGATCTTGGCGTCAAATAGTTGTTTATGTTTGAATTTTAAATTCAAATAGAAAATGCATTATTTTGTAAATGATAATGTTATTGCTGCTTTTAAGTAGTCGGTTACATGTTTTACAATAAATAGAATTAAAATTAATCGACTTATAAAAATTGTAGTGAATATCAATTTTAGTAACCAGGTCATTCCGCAAGTTCGTACCTACTGCCTCGTAGGTGTATATCTTTAAAATCTTCCTTGGACCTCTACCTACAAAACAAACAGTGAAAAACCAAATCGGTCCAGCCATTCTTGATTTTCAGAACAGCAGTTAATTTTTATATTACTATTTCTTACGATTTTATTCATATGAATGTAAAATAATCCGTCCATATCGTCGGAATAATTGAGAAAAATAGATTTTCCGGGTGAATCAATGGCCGAATAATTACCATTGTCTAATTCCAATAATTACTTCAAATAATACCTACCTTTTCCAGTAGGCTCTACTGGAAAAGATTTTCATATGTTCATAAGAATAAAAATCATTTTTCTATCTTATCCTAATGATATTTTCCTTTTAAGCAAATGTCAGTAGGTGAGTTAGCTCCTGTATGGTAGTGGGAGATGTTTTGTTAACAGCATAAATAGCCGGCTAGTGCATTTGCTCAATCAAGCAAGGAATTTATTTGTAAAATAACTTATAATTCTTTGGTAGCAAATAAAAGCAGTTATAAAAACAATAATGACAAGTATTATTTACCACCTATGATTCCTCATGTAGAAAATACCTTCTAGAGCGCTTTCTTACGCGAATTCTGTCGCAATGTTCGGTTGGTATGGGTACCACCTACGTGCAATACATTCTTAGCGGTTCCAGGCGTAAGCGTCATCTCTCGAACCGGTAGTCGTCAATTGTCTGCTCGTGCGAACCTCGCATTAGCGCGCGCCATATTCACTAGTTTGAAAGCGCTCTTAGATGCTAGAAACATACCTACTTCTTTTCATAGACTTATTCTGGACCCTGGTCTTTAGGATTCTCAAAAGTAAACAATATTTTGATTGATTTGTAGATATATTTGGCATGAACATTTTCACAGCAGGTGGTCCCAAATCACAGGGGGATTTAATAATAAAATACATTCTGCACAAGCATTGGTAAAATTTTGTCATATTTACACAATTCATCACAAAAAAAATGATAAATATAATCAATACTTTCTAGTATTGGGTATAATGTAAGGAGCTTCTGTACATTGGTATATTACAAGAAAAATAATAATATAGACACTACGTGAATTATTTACAAGATGAAGTTCACATTGATGGCAAACCTAAGTTACGATACCACTCCACAAAAATACATACAATTTTAACATATCTAAAATACCTTAAATACATTGAGAAAACCTTTCCAAGTTAATTTTACATTTCCGTTACAAGGTGACTTAAAGTATGTTAGCTTTAAAAGCAAGGTACGACAATATCCATAGTCATAATATAAAATTCAAACACCAAACCATATAAATTCAAAATATTAGCACCTAATTTAAAATTAAAAATCACACTGTAATTATAATTTTTGCACCATAAACCTATCACAAATTAATAGACTGAAATCAACTTATAATTAAACCACTTCAAATTTATATTAAACTAGCGACCCGCTTCGGCTGCGGACGGGTTTAAACTGTATAATAAAACAATTATTTGTTATGAATGCCTCTTCGATGGCGCCCGGGTATTTTTCTGTGTTTAGGTACTTTTAACTATATAGTGTCCCGAATAATCCAAAAAGCGTTTCTAACATCAACATCAGATGCGTAGTTTTGAAGATCTAAGCAAATACAGGAACAGACAGGGAGTAATTGAAAACAATATAAAACGAACTAAAAGTTACATGGCAGCATCATCTAATAACAAGTCATATTTCTTCAATGTAACAATTTACGATCTTATCAGAATGGTTTGTTTTTATTTGTCATATGTTTAACCGACTTCCCAAAAAAGGAGGACGTTCTCAATTTGACATGTTTCCATTTTTTTAGATGCCAAGATCAGCACCGGTGTTTGATCTAAATGAACAATACAACCGTAATATGGCTAGATTAATAAAAGAACACAAGCTGCACACTAATTCATATCTGGAAAAAGTTGACAAATGGAGCTCGAATATATAGCACATACAGATACTACCGCCACAAGATGTTATTATTTGATCATAGTAAAAACAATTCATTTGCAAAACCTGCAAAAATTGCTTAAAACTCCATTTGTAACTACTATAAAGCGATATAACTATAATTCCGCCACAATCATAAATTCATAAGATTCAACCCATGGAGAACAAAAAGACGAGCTCCTCTCATGCCAGAACGTAAAATGAACGTAAAAAAGTAACGTCGACTTAATGCAGGTGTTCAGGGGGCGAGAAACATCGATGGCTACGTCTAGTTTGGGAACCCGTCCATTTTACGTATCAGTTCGAATTTTACGTAGGTAGCATAAATCCGTCAAGCTACGTAAAAGTAAATAAAATTATACATATTTAAGGATAAAATTGAAAGTCCTTTAAGGAAATTTGTCCGATTGTAGTAGCTTGATGTGCTGGCGTCTGTACATTTTTTTATTTTAGTAGGTAATACCATGGGGTAAAAACTCCCATGATTTTGTAGCCTGGTTGTGTGGTGGCATTTCCGCTCATCATTCTGTCCTCCATTATGTATTCAACAAAACCGATTACAATGTTTTGTTTGGTCATGGTTTTATAAATAGTTAATTTATATTCTACAGCAGTAATACGAAATTTTATTGCTATTGTTTAATATTCAGTTTTTTGAGCTCTTTACTTAAGCTAGGATCAATAAGTTTGAAATTCTTTTTTGGGGCGTATGTGATAAGTAATTACTAAGTTACTTCTCATAAATTTTACAGAAATATTTTTTACCCTTTTACACTTTTATGTTTATAAGTTTACAAGAGTTATACACAGGCTTTCTTTTTAAAATTTTACTCTCTTTTTGTCTGTTTTTTTTTTTATTCATTGATTTACAGTGATACCAAACATAAAAATTCAATTTAACCAGCATTTCAGAAGTGTAATATTAGAAACATTTTAATTTAAGAATACTAATCTACAGATCATTTACATATCTTCAATTTGAACACTGGGTAAACTAACACAGCAATAAAATTTCACAATACCGTATAATGATTAACTATGGTCTTAATACAAGCATACAAACTAGTCCAAGTACAAAGGAGAATACCAGTTTGAGGTTGGATCCAATGTGGAGCCAATCGGGCCATTGTGATTTAATAACTTGTTCAGGCTGCGTTGGTAGGAGTAACGCAGCAATACAACATATGCTCACCGCTACTGCCACAACATTTACCGGTTGCTGTTCTCTGTAAAATAAAAATTTCTAGCATTAAAATGATTTCATGAACTTTATGCCTGTTCTTTTGCCCTTTTTGGCATACAAGTTAGGCTACAGAAAAATACCATGCATAGTTCAAGGTCATAAATATTTTTGTATTTATGAAAGGCTCGCTTTAATTTCGGTCAACGGATAAGCATTGCCATGCAACGTGGCAATGCTGCCAGCCTATTGGGTACACTCCCAGTGAGCAGCGATGAGGAGGAATTTTTTGACGCCATTTTTATTTTATTTTTTATGTAAATATTTTAATTAACTTTATAATAGGATTCTACATTTATCATTATTATGTTTAATATTGTTTTATACAAAATAATTAAACTCCAAAAAGAAAATAAATAACACTTTTAATCAGCCATTATCAATTCTAATCAAATTGAAAGTTAATGCCCCAATCAATTAACATCACATTTACATATTGATTATTTTTCTTATCTGCGTAGGTAGTTGATGTGTTTTGTTTACAGCTACTATAATCAAAATAACTGTAATTTTATTTTTCCTATACAAAGATTAGAAGGATGAATTAAATGTTTATCATATTATTGTTTTTAATTTTGTTATCAATGCTTTTGTTTATAATTTGAATAAAAATAATACATCCTTGTGTAACTAAATAAATAATAATATGTTCTTAAAAATTAAGTTACATCATGCTCTACATAATAAATTCAAATGGTCATTTGCATTGCTTGGTAGTGAATCTAAGAATCTGGGTGAATAAAGCACTTTCAAGTAAGTTATATAACAATGAAAAAACAATGCTTTATTTAAATTAAATTAAATCAAATATTCTTCATCCTCATCCATAAGGAGTTTCCTACCTATTCAAAGTTCCAAATAGGTTTTAATGCATAGACTTACCTGTGTGTTGGGTGCTGACAAGGAGTGACCCGTGAATGTTCTTCAGTGGGCCGCAAAGGAGCTGCTCTCGTTACAAGTGGGTGAAAACTGTCTCCAAGGCTCTCTTGGTTTGTGTTAGAGGGTTCTCCTTCTATCAATTTTGTTAAAATGTCTCTTTTGCCCAGGGCCTGCAAAAGTAGCATTACAATTTTAATTAACACGTGAGTCGCAATAACTAATTTAAATAAAGTAAAACAACTGTGTTTCATATTTATAACACTTGATACAACATTACCAGATCGCAAGGAAATGTTACACACAATAGTAATACTGTTGTAAATAAAATTCGTACCTGCTGGGTGTTTTTGTCATACATTGTTATTCTAAACTTTTCTACAGTGTCGCAGTGGGAAACAGATGGCTGTGTGTAACGAACCACTATGTCGATGCAGCTCTGAGGAGCGATCACCCCCTCGGGGTCGATCACTGTGAACTTCTTCGGAGATGTACATAGTACTGTAAAAAACCATTCAATCATATTCAAATAAACATATTGTCGAGGACATTACGACACGTTTTACTTTTTCAATTCATACAATACCTTTGAAATTAACAGAGAAATCGTAAGGATTGTAAACAGTTAGTAATTGTTTATGAGTGTGCCGTGCATTTAAATAGAATTCCAAAGATACTGGGAACACGAAAACGGGAAAATTTTTCATTTTTATTTGTATTTCGCGAACAACACAATAGAAAAACAATAACAATTTCACAATCGCACACACACAACTGACATTGTTGACGTTATGTTGACAGCTCTAGTAATGTGCCGTTTTACGCAAGGAAGCATGTGAGATTTTTTATTTAATAATAATTATACGTATATACGTTTTCAAAATCGATTAGGTTATTTATGTAGGTAGTTTGTAAAATCTAAATCAATCTTCTGGCATTAGTATACCGTAATTTTTTTTGGCATCATGGAAAAAGTAGTGAAATGCCAATTCAAAAACATATTAGGCGCTGTGCCATAGTTTTATGGTGTGGTGTGTGTATAGGTGCAGTGAGAGTATCATTTTTGTATATTCGTCTGTGCCCTCTCAAAATATACAATTCGACAACTAGCAACTATCGCGACTCTTTCCCAAAGGTCGCTTTAGCATTAAAATTGTATTGACTAAAGGTAGGTAACCCATCTCAGCAACTCTAACCATAACTTTCCTTTCTACTTAAACAATACCCATACTCTGGACTTTGCAAATAGGCTTCTTCATAATGATTTAATATCAAGATCAGAGAAGCAAACAACTATTGCTGGTTCATTTATTTTATTCAATAAATACAAAAGTTTCCGATTGTTTAGCTTTTATTTACATCCAGGAATTAAAATTAGCAGAAATTGTGAAATCTTAAAGAGCAAGTATTTCTCATAATGACACCAGGTCTTTACACTAGCACCTGTGTAAGTAATTCTAAAATAAACAGCAGTATGTGTCGTAAAAATAAATTCTAAACATAAATAATTTACACTAGCAATTTAGGAACAGCCAACTTTTGAGCTCTGCAGATGCCAATCGTACCCAGTATTAAAAAGTTTAGAAAATAGCCAATGCAAGGAGTAGTGTTTTCCTTATTTAGAGAGCATTTAAAATAAATATAAAATGGGTTGTTCTACGATATTTTGTAGTTTTAAAATAGCAGCTATATAAACTGGCAACACTCATGTTGCTTGAATATTTTTGATTAATCACAATTTTAATTTAATTAAAATAAAATGTAGCAGTAGGCAGTTTTCAAATGGGTATTATATGGATATAGATAGAATTTTAAAAAAAAAATGCATAAATCATGTCTGCCTTCATAGTCTCATTTTGCATTCTATAAATATATGAGGAACCCCGGTCGGACCCAGTGGTCGAATGTTAGCCGAGGACATAATTTATACAGCTTAAGATAATTTAATAAATAATATGGAAGAATATATATATACTTTTTAATTTTGCCACTATTTGTAAAAAAAAGTGTAATTATACATATAAGCTGTGTTCTTTTTAGAAAATTACAGGAAGAAGGCACTACATGGCATTCAATATATGAAGACTGCAAGAATACACGGACAAAGGTTTGAAATCAAGCATGGGACTCACTCAACTTATCATCACAAAGCGTATCAGCCCTTTGTAAATCCTGTTCTAAAAACCAGTCCCAAAAAGTCTAGAATAAGCGGTTCTTAATCTATGACTACAAACGTACTTCGGCCATTAAACACAGTGTGTATATACAGGGTGTAACGGAAAGGGCGTATACATCCGAAGGGAGCTCAATGTACTCGTAAAACTGAACAACTTTCAACGGAAAAAAAATACGAAATTCGATAAAAATAATTGCGACTCTCCATACAATATTTAGGCGAAAAGTCCAAACTTTCTAATTTCGCATTTCTTTTGTAGAAAATTGTTCAGTTTTCCGAGTACATTGACCTCCGTTCGGATGTATACCCCCTTTCCATTACACCCTGTATATATGTATAATCCATACATAATATTTATGTTGTTAAAGTTAACTTAAGTTGGCTTAAGATTGAGATTTATTGGTAAGGGTATAACATGGCGACGGCTGGGTCTTCCGTCTCGAAAGTAATGAGAACGTCTTTGAATTTGTCTAGTAGTTGCATCAGCTGCGATCGGCTCACATTCTCCATGAACATGATCTCTTCTAAATGCTGTTCTCCACGGAAGTAACCTAGAAATAAAAATAAGTAACAGTTAAAAAATAACATTATTGTATTGGTAGGTCCAGTACATTTGTGAGTCTTGCTAAACTGTTTCTTCCATATAAATAATTCATTGTTGAAATACTCTGACGGTAAAATTTATTCGTCTACACTTTATACTATAGATAGTATGACTACCAGATAGTAAGTGAAACTGCCTGCCACGACGAAGGTCGCGGGTTCGATTCCCGCATAAGTGTAAGGCTAACATTTGTGTTTGATTTAGTCTGGGTGGTCCTTGGGTGTATTTACAAAAGAAAAGTATATAAGTACGTATATCAGTTGTCTTACACCTATAGCACAACGATGGAACTAGATGACGTTGTGTGAATGTGTGAGGACCATATTAAATTACTGCAAACACCAACAAACCTTTCTTATGCAGTTGAGCCAATAGCAGTAAATCGTCAGTGTTCTTAGAAGCAGGTACCGTCGCTAGAGCAGCCCTTTCCTCCGAAGTGAACGTGTCTAACAAAGATTCGGTCGTGGGTGGTTCGTTCGGTATGCGACAGGCGTCGACCACGTCGCAGCTCGCTGGCATGTTCCATACTGTAGGCGGTTGAAAGCTGGAATTTATAATAAATGTAGTTAGAAATATTTTTTATAATATAAAAAAAAAAAATCCTTATTTCCTTGGTCACTCCATGACCGATTGGAATGAAATTAGATAGCAGAGATTAAAATCAGAAAAAGGACTAAGGCTACTTTTAATCCGGGAGCTAGAAGTAGTTAACCTGATAGGTTCCTTCGGGCGGCGGTTTTATACCTTATTTTGATTTTTGCATTATCAATGAGAAGGTAAATTGACAAGACTCTGAAAGGACAGACAAAGATATACACACATTATCAGGCTATAAATAATGAGTTCCTATTTTTATTTTTGGGAATCCAATTACATGCCTTTGCAATTTGTGTTCACACTGTAAGACTGCAAGGCAGATGTACATATAACAATACTGAGAATTAACTATAATGTTAATTGTATATAATTATTGCATATTAAAGACATACCTCATCTCACTCTGTAATTTCAAATTCAAAGAAACACCATTCTTCTTTTCTGTTCCATTCATCATTCCATTAATTTTCAACCTTGGCGATATGTCCTGATCGCTCTCAAATCTATCCTCATCACTGCTCGTGTCTTTATTTAGAGTCGCTTCACTATCCTTTAAAGACAAATCCGACAACCTCGAAGGCAGACTTTTCTTATCCGATTCCGACTTATCAAGAGACAAGTTTGACAGTAATTCTGTTTTTATAATCTCTGTATGTCCATTTTCTATTATTTCTCCGTTTTCCTTAACACCGTTTAAGGTTCCATTGCCGTTCATATTACTGGAAATGCCGCTATCGACGGAGTTCCCTTGAATTTTCTTCTGAACTTTTTCAGCTTTGGTATCGTAATCACAACCGTTTGTAATGGGCTTTATACCGTCTACAACATCTATGCCGTCGTCAAAAGAGTGGTTGGCGGAATCGGCCTCTCTAAATGTATCGTATTTCGTGTGTTCGGATTCTATGACAATAGGTTTTGTATGTGAGAAGTCTGTTTGGTTTAAGTTGTTCTCCGTGGGGTAGTCCTCGTCAGAATCTGGGAAGGTATTGTTAGTCTCTCTAGGTTCGACAGGTTCGGGCACATTCAGTTGCATTTGGTTGAGTGATGAGAAGGACACACTGCAAGACTGGTTGAATACGTCGTGTTTTTCGCAGTAGTATTCTTTTCCATCTGTAAAAATTTAATTTATTTAATTGTTTAATTAACTGATATCAGGAATAAATTACGGTTACGGATAGCCTCTATCTACCAGATAAATTCAAAAATAGAACAGAATTTGTATGAAATTATCTGTCAGATAAACTATCTGGAACTTATCAGCAACCGGTGAAACTGGCCCTTAAACTCCAAATAAAATTAAACATCGGGTGTGTTCATCGCACAATACGTCTCCATGTCATAACGAAGCAGGCAGGCAGAATAATGAACTTAGATTTTTTATGTTTCAAAAGAAGCAGAAAAACGTCCTTAATGACGATGAAATCAGAGGTAAAGTTCACATACCAGGATCCCGTCCCCAGTGCGGCGAGTTGAACTGCACGTATGTATGCAGCTGCAGCAGCAGGCGCCGGCGCAGCAGCCACGCCACGCAGCGCGCCAGCCGCCCGCCCCCGCCGCAACCGTTGCGGGACACGTACCACAGCGGGGCGGGTAGGGAGAAGTCGCTTAGCATCTGACGATATAAAACAACTATTTTGAAAATTATTTTTGATATTTTGAAGGTATGCTTTACTAGGCAGACAGAAGAATTCAAAAGAAAGTACCACTCTCATAAAATAACATGTTATGCGATCGTCACACCTTTTAGCATCACGGCGGCATACAATTCATCTCGCCTAATAGGTGTGCAATACGATGTTGACATATAAATGCAAATCTTATTTAAAATTACCTCCTATAAAAGTTTTACATCAAAAACCGGCTAAATAATTTGTTCTTAAATTATTATTTTTTTCAATTTAGTGCTTATTCCAAGGCGTTTAAGTCGAAATTCGATTGCAGAATAACACATACCTGTAATAAGCACAGTCCCGGGAATTCCTTGGCGAATTCTTCTACAAGAGGTGAGTTTATGTGAACGTTAGCGCCGGGTGCGACAACATACACATTGCTTTCGCAAAGAGGGTAGATAACTGTCGCCTTCGCCCAGTATACTAGATGACCTGTTAGTTGGGACACCTGTAAAGATCAATATTATATTAGACTTCCCCTGATCGTGAGCTTTATTTGTGGAAACAAGCTGAAAGTCTGAGTTATTAAGAATATTTTCTGGCATAGTTACATCTGAGATTGTTAACTGCAACTTTTTAAGTTCTCATTGTATTTTTCATTTATTTACTGAGATTTCTGATACATATTTTTTTTTTTTGTTTTCACTACAGCTGTACTTTTTCAACTTAATTCTTTCATACATGCCAGTGATATATGCTTATTAAATTATTGTGATGATTTTTTTATAATTATTACCTGTTTTAGTGTCAGATCGGCTTCAATAGCGAGTGTTTGCAAACTCTTTAGTGGGCTATATAATTTTATCAGTCTTAGGAGCGCTGAGCTGCTATCCAGTGGGATTGAAGCTAGCAATTCATTTGGGTTCACCTGAAAATGTGTACATGAATAAAAGGCTGTCATAGAAAGTCTAATTTTCATACACAAGATAATTAGGAAAAAAATGGACAATTATAATGAAAATTATTCAATAGGAAACCTATTTTAAAAAAAGGTGACTGTGTACCTATATGCTATTTTTTCGGCTTAATAACAAAAATAGTTCACCATATTATTTTTACAAACAAACAAAAAAAAGTTCGATGACCTAGGGGTTAACGATCGAGCGCTTTCATAGAGACCGGCATTATGCGTAAGAACACAATTACAATGTGATATAATGATAAATTTAATAGAATGTTATTGTTTGCATGACTTTTTTGTGATAAACATGATCCTTAGCATGTAGTAGATGACTTGTAAAAATAAGGTGCTCTATTTTTGTTAGACCCTATATAGGTACTTACCATAAGCAATATTCCATGGTAAGGCCTTAGTTTCTGCAAGCACTTGTCAATAGTTTCGGGCTCTATGATAAGTCCTCTATTGTGTATTTGATGAGCTTTGTGTGGCAAGCAGAAGGACAGTAGTACCCATTTGTTTATTCGAACTTGCACAATGCCTATAAACAAAATATTTACATGTTATATTTAAAAGAAAACTTGAAACCACTTTTTTGCCTAAACCTGGACTGTCCTGGGTAAAGGCCTCCCCACTTGGTTTCTACACCTCCCGATCTTTTGAGCGTTCAATTATGGTGGTAGGCGGCCAGGTCATACGGCCATCTTTTTCCAGCCCTACCTCGTGTGTAATATAGTTTGGAGACTGAAACCTTTTCCTTCAAATACCTTTTTATTCTAATAGTGCGGTAACTTTTCCGTACCATCTACAATCTACACCTACAGCCCGTTTGGAATAACTCTATACACAGTCGTGGCGAATCAGAACACCATGCGATTCGCTGCGATCAATCTTGATCCTCCGCCACTCATTGATCGCAGATCAATGACAAAGGTGAGCGACGCAGGTATGGCTAACATGCGCGTACCTGACCTCGGAATTCCACCATTCAGTTTGACGAGAACAATAAAAATCTGTGAATTCTGTTTTTTAGGCTTCATTGCCAGAGTATTCCGAGATGTCGCCGTAGCAAATATAAAGCATTAAAATTAATACAGAAATGGCAAAAATTATGCGAATATCTTTAAAAACGTAATTGCATATTCATGTGAATTAATTACAGTCAATGATTTGCTGTCAGGTTATAAAACATGTGACATACCTGAGTTAGTCTAAGTGACATCAGAACAATTACAATTACATATGTACTTAGATTTACCAATGATTAATCCTAGCTGATTCATGTTCACATGTGTGATGCATTCATAGTTAATTCTCTGAACCAACACAGTATATTATAATTTAGTATTAATATAATATGAAATGTGTAAGGTTACAAGGCAGTCTGTTTTCTCAAGAGTACAACAGTAAATTTGCATATACAAGCCGCAAATCAAGTGACAGAGATTTATCTTTCAAACAATTCTAATTATTATTGTTGTTGTTACAATATTTAAACTAATATTATAAAGCTGAAGACTGCTTGATAACACTATATCTAAGCAACTACTGGTCCGATTTGAAAAATAAGTTCTGTGTCAGAGAGCTTATTTATCAAGGGAGACTATAATCATCAGGGTTTGTGAAATAGTTCCCTTAGCACTTGGGTAAGACAGGCAGAAGCTAGTTATGAGTTAAAGAGTAGGACTTTAAACAAGAACTTACCAGTACTACTAAGTTCTTCAAACACAGACTTCATAGACCTCGCCAGCGAGCTCCGTTGCAGTATAAGGTGGAATGCTGACTTCGGAGTGGTGTCTGTGCCATTTTCACTGCTGTAGGTGGCGGAACTGACGGAGTGACGGAGATTGTCATCTTCGTCGTCATTGTCTCCATTCATTTCACTGTCTAACACTGATACTTCGTCATGAGCTGCCAGCTATAATTACAGAAATTTAGAATTGTAAAATTTTATTTTTTTAATTTGGTTATGTAATAATGTTTGGAATGGAGGGTTTTAGACATGACACACTAAACCTGATCCTGATTTTTTTTTTTTAATATTTTTGGCGATGAAATATGCTTACCATGATTTTCATTTCTTCAGTCAAATAGGAGCACCTCTTTTCTTCATGTCTCAATGCTTTTCCCAGTCTTTTGCTCAAATCGTAATAACATTTTACTGAAAACAGAAATAAACCTTAGCATAATTGACTGTCACCTCTCATCATCAATTCTGTTGGTGACCCCAACAGAATTGATGGTGAGCAGGCTGTTCCAGCCTGCTATTGGATTCAGCCGAGTTTCTCAATTAGTCAAAAAGTAAATAAAGTTTATTAAAATACTAAAAAAAAATACCTTGAACTTGAAATTGCACTATTTAAATATATAAAACATTATTATAGTAATAAAGTACCTAGTTTTCATCTTGAACATTTAATAAATGTAAAATTTTCACAAACTCACCAACAGAATGGCTTGCAGAAGCCTGCAGTGCAAACACAATATTTATAAGGATCATAGTGGCAGTATCATCCTTATTGGTCCTGTATGGCAGCAGGGTTGGGTGTCCCACAAACCTGACATCATTGACTTTTAGCTCAAACTTCCTATTGCACAACTCTGCTTTGACAGCAAAAAGGGTTGATAGCATTTCATCTGTGAAGCCACTTAGCTGACCTGGAAATGACATATGCAGTGTTGAACTGTGTGCAACTTAGTTTTCTTCAAGACCGTAAAGGCTTTAGTGCTTGACATAAAGCATATCAATTATTAATCCAATGTATTAGGAATAGGTAAAGCATTTTCGGTAATAATGGTGTATTCAATTGTAGTTTGTTGTAGATCTAGTCTATCTAGGTGTAGTGAATAATTTGTCCATTGATAAAATTTGTTTGTTTGAAAATTTGTTGCAAATTACTTTGAGAGATATAGTTGTTGTTATACAGTGATTGAATACAAGTAATTATGCAAATAAACATTAAGTACCTACATAACTACATAAATTGCACTATCAATATACATATATGCAAAATGTGCAAGTGAATGTTTGAAAAGTATCACATAAACATTGATATATGTCCATTAACTAGTCAGGAGTAGCTGAGTACCTTATCTTTAAATAATATTGACATACATAATGATAAACCAATTGGTTATTTGTTATTCAGGTAGGTGCACTATTACTGTTATATAGTATGCAGTGTTGATGCCAGAGCCTCAATGATCTATATAAGAACTAACCTTTACAGATATTTGACGTCTGCGACTGGGGATTTTGCAATAAGTCCTCTGTAGAATTAATGGCGTAAGGATTATGTCGACCATATTTCTTCTGTTGGCTTTCATCCTTATTTTCAGTTGTGTACGGATATCGGAACAGTAATCTGTCACCTTTACTGTCCGATTTCACGAAAAATATATTCAAGGGATTCACTTCCATGTCCACAAATGGAAAGAAACAATACAATTACGAGCAGTGCGGAGTAAACAAGGTGATTAAAAACAGATTTTGTAACGTATGGTATTTATAGTAATTTGCAAAATTACTCATCTTTTAACGATATGAACACACTGAGCACTTTTGTACCCGAAATATTGCAACTAGAAAACTGTTTAGGAATTGGTGACTATTTATATTCTTTACATAAATAAATTCAATGAACTATGTACGAAAACATGCACTCCTGTGACGTACGTAAGTACAATCGTTTCTCTGTCATTTCTGTAGTTGACAGCTGTCATGTTCGAAAACGTTCCCGTTCCAGTATCCTCATTCTGTTTTCTTTGCTTCTTTATGGTCACAGAATACTTCATCTTAAGGTAGGGATATTATATTTCATGAATGCAATAAAAATAAAAACGACACAATACTTAACTATTTAATATTTCCCTCAGATCGTAAGTATTTTAAAATCTGTGCCTGTTCTTTAATCTGAGCTATTTCCAATATTAGTACTGCTACTCAACACAAGATGGCTCTATATGCAAATATGTATTTTTACTTTAATAATTACAATGAAGAAGTAATATTAGAGTTTTTATAATTTGCTCACTGATAACTGACGAATGAATTACACTATCAATTAAAAACAAGTTTATATTTATAATGTTGGTTTCAATGTAAGAATGTAATGACTGAAAAGACTAGATTCGACCTAAAGATTAAAAAAAAAACGAGACAAATCATTTGTCAAAAGTCGAATACGATACAAATTGTAATTTGCTTTGCGAAAATTTATAAACTAGCAAAAAATGGCTAACAAAGTAGAAAATAACTACAAAGTTAACCCAGAAAAAGTTCGCCTCGAAACCGACCAAGGAATCGCAGAGAGTGAAGAAAGAAAATGGGGATTGCCTTTGAAAGATGTGTACAAACATGGACTCGCTTTTTATAAAGGTAATTTTCTTGAATATTTTTCTAGTTATTTGTAGGCCAGTTTTGATTGTGATTCAAAGCTATAAATTCTTCTTAAAATGTACAAGACGACTAAAAATGTCAACTGGGCCTTCAATTTCATCATCTTGTAACATTTACGACTTATCTGACGGCATCATCGTACATACCAATCTTAGTATGTGATCACTATAATTTATTGATACGAAGCGACTATTCATGCACTTCCTAATATCAAAACGTGTTTGTTGTACTGATTGTGATTTAACGCAGAACTACACTTACAGATAAGGAAGGCAAAGCACTCCATTTGAGCTATGAAGATAGATTAAAACTGGTTGCTTACACCCAGCAAACATCTCATGGGCCTTTAGATGTTAATTCTGCACCACCACTGGGTGTTCTGGATGTGATTGGGCGAGATAGAAGGGCTGCTTGGCAGGCTTTGGGCCAGATGTCTCAAATACAAGCCATGGCTGGATTTGTACACACTTTAGACCGGTACATAGATTATACTGTTTTATCTATTGCAACTAGTTCTTTGAAGGAACTGCTTTAAACACCTGAATAAAAAGTAACTATAGCATAAATGGCCTGTCTAACACTGAAAGAATTTATAAAATTGGTAAAGTATTTCTTCAAATTAGCATGTTCAAGCAAACAGTAACTCTTCAGCTGTATATTACTAGTATAGATTAATTTTCTGATGTAGAAATTATGACTTCATGGTATGAATATTTTATTTACCAGCTTAATATTGTTTCCAGATTGTGTCCACTTTTCAAACCATATTTGGAAGCAATTCAAAAGGATTTGGAAGATAAAAAACAACAAGAGTAAGAGGATATTTATGCTCACATTTTAATTAAATAATATTGTAATGAATTCTGTTTAATAATAACTAATTTTAATCATGATGATGATGATGATGATGAATAACTAATTTTTATTCATAAACAGGCTAAAGAAAGAAGAAGAAGAAAGGGCAAACTTGGAGCTGCAGAATAGAATAATGCTGGAAAAACAGAAACAACAGAGTACCAAAGTAACAGAGGAACAACAAGTGTAAGTTAATACATGAAAAGAGAAGACCTCACATCCATATTGCATTATATATAGGATGGTATTTAAAAGTACTTCAATTTATTCCCATTTCATTTACCTAATTTTGCCTGTGTTCCACCAAATATACTGAATGTGCACCAAAATATGTTCATTAAAATATGTCATAACTAGCATCTATTTAACAACTGTTGCAAATTTGTAAAAATAGTAATACAGCTAATTTTAAAAACAAGCATTTATTTTTTTAGTTTTACTTTAGATAATGCACTGCTAAATGTATTTGAATCAAATGCCCAATGTAGCTTTATTAATAAAAAATAAACACATTATAAAATGTAATGCTTACTAAAAAGGTTTTTTTTAACACTAATCAGTTGTTCACTAATCACTAATTTAAATGGGTATACGGTACTAGGAAATATTTTGGGTAACATTCACGAATATTTGGTGCACGAACAGTATTTTTCGGGGAAGAATAAAATACTTATTATTACAATAGAATATTGGCAGCGCAGTACAATAAAAAAGTGTTATATCTTGGTGTTAATTTGGAATTTGTTTGATGTAACATATTTTGTTGGCCGAGTTGTTTAATTATAGTAAAAAAAATAAACATGTTTAAGATCAATATTTTAGAAATGCATACATAGATGTATCATTAGATTTTTGGTGAACGCAAAAATATTATCCTTATATATATATATATATTTTTTATCATTAATGGCATCTTACTTACATGTTTTTTGTAACAAACATTCACAGGCAAAGAATAAAGGATGCTCTCAATGCCCAAACATATGAACAGTTCCTACAGTATGCTCAACTTCAGTACCCGGGGAACTTTGACCAGCAAGCGATCCTCATTCGTCAGTTACAAGACAAACATTACCAACAATACATCCAGCAGCTTGCTGTGGACCAAAGACTTGCTAACTCCAACATAAAGGATGCTGCGGATGATAAAGAGAATGATAATGCAAATGATAAGGAGAAAGAAATAAAGGAAGAACCGGTAACGGTAACTGACTGCAATCTGAATGAAACTGAGGGTGTTCCTTCAACTGATAGCAAGTAAGTACACTACATAGCTATGTTTTGAATTTTTTTTTTTTTAAGAATACTTACTAGAATATTCTTTAACTTTTAGTTCTTAAATGCTTGAATTAATACAGGACTTAATTGATAATGGCCGCAGGATTGAAATGTTAACAGAATATAGAGTCTATTAATTACTTTAAAAGTAATTATATCCAAATATATTTAATATTTGAGGGATTGCCATGCAATACAGCATGATATTTTGGTCTTTTCATAGATACACTTAACAGTAAATATTTTAATTGAACTCACATGTTCCAGGTCTATGCAGACTTCAGAAAAGACAGAGTCTAATGAATACATAGAGGAGCCCAGAGTAGACGAGAACACAGATGATGAGGGTAAGAATTAGATCTCTATTCCGAAAGCCCAAATTAATATGTATTCTCTCTAGTAGCAGTAATTCTCAGTGTTTAGTAGAATTAAGCATGAAACACCTTTAATCCTATAAAGTAGGGACCATACTTCTATAACTAGTCTGAACTACTAGTACTGAGTCTAGAGCATATTTAAATTATTGAATAGTACTTTAACATTTAATACAGACTAATAATATAAATACCAATCACAATGGAATATTCCAGAAGGATTTCTAAGCGTGGAAGCGGTCCGCATGTGGACTCGGGGTGACATCGTAAAGTTTAAGAGCTCAGCGCAGGAGGGCGGCGGCCGGCTCACAGTGGGACATGGCGAAACTATCACCGTTCGAGTGCCCACACACCCGAAGGCTAGGTGCCTGTGCTGGGAGTTTGCAACTGACAACTATGATATAGGTATTTCAATATATACCTTAATTTGCTAGAGACTATATTATACAAGGTGTTCAATCTATACAAATATTGTAAAACCGAAGAATTTGTTGCTGGCTTGAATGTTCTAATCTCGGAAACTACTGGTTTGATTGCGTCTCTTTGACCCTGTCACTGAAAATTATGGCATTTTTATGTGTAATTATTGATCATCTTTGAATATATTTTTTTCTTATAGTATAACGTTTTTAAAATAATTAATGGATTCTTTGCATTTTTCTTCTTTCTTTAGGACACAATGAACTTGAATTTAAGTTGGAGTCTAGTTTAAAAAAAAGGTTTTTGTTATTATTAAAACATTTTTTTTTATTTATTGCTTCCCATTTCAGGTTTTGGCTTGTACTTCGAATGGAGCAAGTCACCGACTACCGAGGTCACTGTTCACGTAGCTGAAAGTGATGAAGAGGATGAAGATGATGTTGATGAAGATGAATATCCTATTTCTGATGGTATATTTTTTTTCAAATTACATTTTGTTTCTTTTTTTTTAATATAATACTGATTAAAATATGAATCCTACTATAGAAAGCACGCCTTTATTAGTGAAATATATTATGCCAAAAAAAATACTATGTATGCTTAATGCTAACATAATCCAAAAGAATGCTATTGCTGTAGCAGTAGTTGTTTGTTGCAAAGTATGATACTGTTGTCAGGCACATTCCACGAGTACACGATCCACGGCACGCGCGCGGACCCCGAGCGCGGCGGCGGCGAGCGCGGCGCGCGGCCCGCGCCCGCCAGCGCGCGCCCGCTCACCAGCCTCGTCGTGCCCGTCTACCGCAGGGACTGCCACACTCAGGTCCACACTGGTTACACTACATCTTTGTAGGAATATTAGAACCCATCATACTAGTTTTAATATTCCAAAGTATTTGTCCTACATACCTTACTTACTATGAAGAGTAACCAGAAAAAAAGTGCATAAAACTCTTTCAAAAAATGGCTTACAAAGATTCCACTAGTTAATATACCTATGTTATAATTGCGAATGTGGTACTCCTGTAACAATGTTTAGAAAATATTTCTTTTGAAATAAATTGATAAACTTACTTATGATTGAAATTCGTTCATGATGAAGGCGAAACCAGAATTAAATATACATACATCACCATTTTAAGTATGCTGGTCTAAACAACAGACGATTTTTTTTTTCAGGTATATGCTGGCTCCCACACATATCCAGGCGAAGGAGTATACTTACTAAAGTTCGACAACACTTACAGTCTATGGCGATCCAAAACCCTTTACTACAAAGTATATTATACGCAGTAAATAATATTTAAAGCTGTAGTAGAGCCATGACAAAAATATATGGAAATATTATAATAATAATATATTAAATTATTTGATACTTACTAAATTAACATCAGATATTGTACGACCAGTATTTTTGTGGAGTTCGTTTATCTAAGTGATATAGTCAACACAGCCGTGAACAAATATTGTAAGGTTTTATTTTAATGACTAGTTTATCTTGACATCTCTTGTATGGGGTTAGACAGGGAGGTTCATAGAAAGTTCACTTGTGTAGAGTGGGACCTTTGTACCTCAAAAGGCATCTATTACAGTCCAGTTGACTTGTACCTCTAATGATGCGTTAAATTTATATGTTTGTTTGTAAAATTCAAAGACTAGATGTTAGTAAAGAAATCTCACAATATCTGTTCGGCATATATATTCTCAGTGCAATATTATGAGCTTGTTAAGCTAATTTAACAATATATTATTAAGCTTTTTATAGACGGGACATGATAATGCTTTAGGTTGAATTCGTTTGAAGGTGGTTCATTTAGTTTAGCTGACGTATCCTTATTAATATTGTGTAGTTATCTCGTCTATTTTATTTATAAGTTATATGCCACAAATAATTTAAATAGTCTCCAATTGTCCATTGTGCGGAGTGCACATTTTTTATTTGCATTTCATTGTATGTTAGTGAAAGTAGAATGTTTATTTATTTTATTTGCTTATTCGCGTTCTTAAAATGTAAAGGAAAATATATCAGTAGGTATAATGTGTGTGTGAATTTATGTTATTGTGTACTGGGGGGCAATTAGGTTTCAGAATCATAATTACATAATGTACTTTAATTGATGTTTTCAAAACTTTCCTGCAATGATATGCCATTTTAAGAATGTCATGAGTTTCCGAAGTTGATGTCAATGAAAGATGCAAAAGGTAGGAAATTCAAATGTAATAATTATGATTGTTGATATTTTACCTGAGTTGACATCCAATAAGAGGCTTGATCATATCAAAAATTCTATGAGATGATCCCTCATACACTACAGACTGGCTAACATAGTAATTCTTTGTAATTTGAAGATTCTGAATAATGTAATTGCCACCCTGTATACTATGTATGACGCAAACCGGGTTTACAGCTAGTTCTAATATTTATTCTGTGCCATTATGTTTATGGTTTAGGTTAGTACTTAAACTAAGAACGTGTTTTAATGTCTTTTACTTATTTATTTTTAAGGGAACTCAGCTTAATGAGTTCTTTTGACTACACCGCTACCCATATTCACAAAAAAACTTATTATAGGTACCTAGTTGAATGATTTAAGTTTCTAGCCTCACCGATTCTATCTTTACATAAGTTGATATAAAAAATGTACTTTAATAATAAACAATCTGAGAAGTGTTGAATGTCCATGAGACAGATTGCACTATATAACGTATTCCATATCCATTTTACAGTCGTAGATCAATCTTACGTAGCATAAATGTTTAGACATAATTCACTAACATAATGCATGTTCGATGTTCGTTGTATTGTAATGAAAAAAAAATTATATATATATATTATAATATGCAGTCGAATTGAGGACTCCTTCTTGGGAAGTCATTTAACAGAATATGTTTGCTGTTCTTTTTTGAAGAAAAATCTTTAATCGCAAGCTAGGTTTGCGATTATAAATCTCGCAATATGATTGCTAAATATCAATAAACAGTTAACGTTCGATAATTAAAGATGAAAAAATCATGGACAAGCTTTTTTTTTTTGCTGAATTGTTAGATTATGCCATAATTTACTGTCCAGCATATCAAAATCATTTTATTTGTGTTAATTTTTGGCTCTTGTTCAAGGGCGTCGCCAAGGGGGGGCAGGGAGGGGCAGCTGCCCCCCCTAGAGATCCTAAAAAAGTTGCCAAATATAATGCAACCAAAGTCTTTGAGTTGATTTATTGAACAATAATTCCTAATAGGATACTATTGTTATTACAATCGCTGTAGATGCAAGGCTCGTAGTACAAGTGAAAAGCTTCATGTGCTGTCGACTTTACGTACAATTCATACCTTTGTAGTAGGTAAAGTCAACTTGCCCCCCCCTGGGCCATCGGCTGGCGACGCCCTTGCTCTTGTTGCATGTGCTAAATTTGAAGGAAGTGGTCCCTTTCTGTATACGATTAATGTGTTAAAATGGCCACATATAAGATAATGTAGTTTGCGTCGATTCATTAAGTAATCCATATTCTAGTGCAGAAAGAGACATTGCAACATGTATGGCTCCATCCTTTCTAATGAGTCACTTAATTTGGCCTCAAGTATTATAGACAATTATTTGGACCTCTGTTCCTTTGTTCTCCTGTACCTGATATCATGCATTAAGTAATATCTCTTTGTCATTTTAGTATGAAATACGAATATGTTATTTTCCTTTTGGAGTTGTATGAAAAGTTCGTTGACAGAATTAAAAATACCTTTTTGTTTAATTCTATTTAATTATTCAAGAAGTCAATCGTTAAAATATATGTACAATACTGGATATAAATATATATTACACGTATATATTAAAATATTATCTTTTCTTTTGTCACCCTACCACAAAAAATCCAGCATTTTTTCCGAATCTACGAAGTGGATCCTGGTCGTAATAGATATATTATTAATGCCGTTGACACATGGACATCTTAGATTATCTATAAATACCTACATAAAGTCGTGTTACACTATAACTCAAGAACGGCTGAACTGATTTGGGTGAAAATAGGTGGAGCAGTAGGGTATCAGTTATATGATATTGTGCCTAAAATTAAACGTAAGAAACATTCCTAAATTATACTAGTATTTGGAAATACTGAAAGTAGTTGTCTAGTAATTATACTGCCATTGTCTCTAAGAAGATTTTTTATTTTAGTGCAGTGGCCGGAAGTGAATGCTTAATAAATGTGTATCATGTTTTAAAATAAAGCTGCAATTTACTGTAGAATTTTATTTTAAGGAAAGATATAATTTCCGAGAAGTTTCACAAAAATTAAACAGGTTTATTGTGTCCATAGAGTTTTTTTTTCATAATTTTTGGTTCATACAATATGACGAATTCAAAGACTTGTCAAATTTGACAGTTATCATGTTTACGGGAGGATGAGGTGTTTTTTTTGTCCCGTATTTATTTAGAAAGTTAAAAAAAATATTAAAAATTCAAAATGTTACAACGATTAATTTACAGTAGTTTTGAACTAAAAATATCCCGAAAGAATTCACAGTTTTTGTTCAATATCCCGACTAAAGCTCCTTTGTGTCAGCAGTGTGGATCCAGGTTATACTCTCGTTATAAGGTGCCAGTTATACGAAACTATTATGAAAGAACCTTCTATAACAGACATGGATTATTCAATTATAAATTGCGGTTCTACACGAGTCAAGTGGACCCGCAGAAGAAGAACGAACATATGGAAAATGTGAAAGAAATAAATCCATTAGAATCTACGAAAAAGATCAATGTCAAATTAAAGACATCAGAACTCAAACGTTTATTTACATTAGCAGAACCAGAAAAATGGACTCTTGCTGGTTGGTAAAATATCATCAATTAACAGGACTTGTGTAATAAAATGGGTAAATTATGAGTATTTTCTTTGCAGGTGCTATTGGCTTCCTTATTATATCATCTAGTGTTACTATGGCTATTCCGTTTTCACTGGGTCAAGTGCTGGACATCATATATAGCAGTACAAGTGACCTGGCTGCAGCCCGTGCGAAGCTTGACACTCTGTGTCTGATGCTCTGCGGAGTGTTTCTTGTGGGAGGCCTCTGCAACTTTGGCAGGGTATATTTAATGTCTATATCAGGTAAATATAAATTTCCATTGTAGCAGAGAAAACTTAAACTTCCTTTCTCCCAAAAAAAGTATTGTTAATATCTTAAACATTCCTATTTAATTTAAGTTGAATAAGAGTATACAAGTATGTTTACAACATATTGCAAATTGAAATGAGAAAAATGTTTAACTTAATTAAAAGCAGCTGATTATACAGTAAGTAATTGTCATACAAAATTAAAGAACTTTACTTGCAGATGTTAATTTTAATAACAAAATGACTGAATTAATGTATTTACACATTTTTAAAAACTAAAATACAAAACAAACACATAGGTAGTACATAAGTTTTTGGACTTTTTGACAGCTTGGGCTATAACTATTGGTCTGTTGTCTTCAAATTTTAGGTCAAAGAATGACACAGGCACTACGAAAACAAGTGTATGGAGCGATAATGCGACAAGAAGCTGCTTGGTTTGGTAAAACATCAACTGGCGAGCTAGTCAACAGGTTATCTGCAGACACGCAGTTGGTGGGACGGAACCTCAGTCAGAATGTCAGTGATGGCTTACGCTCACTATTCATGGTTGGAGCAGGCACAGGAATGATGGTAAGACATCTTTATTTAATCAGCTTTACATGCATTGTCAATAGTAAGAGCTTCATACAAAAGAGTACAAATGTATCCCATAAACAGTTTTCTCTATAATTTTGTCCTACCAAAGTAGTAATTTGTATATCAGACATGTGGATTAGCTATCAGAAATCACAAATAAACACTATCATTGCATCAGTAAAAATGAGGCCAGATTGCATCATCTTACTTTTATAGTACATTGATTTTGGTAGACAGTTGATTTATTATTATTGCTAATTTTGAGCCTATTTATGTTTGAAATGCCATAAATGTTGTACTTAAATGTTCACTTATAGATTATTGACATCGGTTTGACTTCTTGTCTGAAATAAAAGAAGGATGACTGGAAATTGGCTGTAGAATAATTCAGATTTCCCTTTCAACATATTTTAATTTGTAACTGTCATATTATTACAAGACATGATTTGCACAAGTCATGATAATAATTAGCCAGTCATATTCTGATCAGCAACTTTTATAATAGAATTTAATCTTTTTACAAGTGTGTTTATTTAAATATAAACATATAGGTCTAGAATCGAATAGAATATTCTTTATTGTACAACATCAGGACAAAACAAAAATAGGACAATACAAACAACAATACAAAAGGTGGTCTGACTGCTAAAAAGCAATCTCTTCCAGACAATCTTTGGATGTTTAGATAAAGATTACTAAAACCGTTTCTAAGAGTTTCTAATAATGTGATTTAGCTAAAAATTTTGAACACATAGTATGTATAGCATGGAATGATTACAAGAACACTTATCTTTTTGGAACAATGCTTGCTTACATCATACATAGTACAGCCCTGGCCTTGATTGCCCCACTTAATATTGTGACATGTTATTGTCAATGCTAAATTAGGTAACCAGAATCAATTTCTACCTTATTTATTGAATGATAATGATTTAGTACAGGAATCATCCATTTAGGCAAGGACACATTTTTATCCATAATTTCACGATAACTAAAATTATAAAAATATAAAATGTTAAACTTGTCCATTGGTATATTTTTCTAGTTTTACATGTCTCCATCGCTTGCTCTCATTGGGTTATGCGTGGTTCCACCTGTGTCTATGCTGGCCGTCATATACGGAAGATTCGTTCGCGGCATCACGAGGCAACTGCAGGATTCTCTGGCTGAAGCCAGTGAGGTATATCTATTTTATAATTAGCATGTTGCTCCCTACTTTCTTCTTATAAGTGCATAATATTATCACCTATGGGTTTATACATAATGCTCTTTTATAAAAGTTTAAGATATATTGCTGCTTTCTACATGTCAGCAAATATTAGCGATGCCAATTTGGGATCACTTTTAGATCCCAATTTGGGACCACTACCCTAAATAAAGAACTGGAAGGATGATAAGAGTTTTATGAATCTATTTTTATAAACTACATATTTTCGGAATTGGCAAAATTAAGTAAAAAGTGTAATTGTTATCTCTTATTATGAAAATATAATATATCGATAACAACAATACAACACGGCAGATACACGTGTTGAACTATATAATGTTCTCATCACACACACATACAAAGAAATAGCACACGTAGCTTTCGAAATATAAATACGAGTTCGTTTGCATAACCTTGATACTATTGTATAATTGATTAATTATAATTTTATTCTATTTATAGTTGGCTGAAGAAAAGATTTCAAACATAAAGACTGTGAAAGCATTTAGTAAAGAAGAAGCCGAGTGTAATACTTATGGACAACGAATTGAGAATTTACTTACTTTGGCTTATAAAGAGTCTTTGGCCGTCGGTAGTTTCTACGGAATGGTAAGTATCGGATCAACTACCTTAATTATCCTGATTACGTGATTTCTAGTAGAAATTGTTTTGTTCGGAAACTCAATTAATTACTACCTTCTGTAGTTTCAAGTATAGGTAATTATAATTGAGTAGATTAATTTTAACAACCAATCCTTTTGGGAAAATGAACCTTAAATGAATAATGATAGAGTATAAATTTATAATCACAGACTGGACTCGCAGGGAACACCATAATAATCCTTGTTCTGTACTACGGCGGGGGTATGGTCGCAGCCGAACAGCTGACTGTCGGCAATCTGACGTCATTCCTCCTGTACGCCGCGTATGTAGGCATCAGTATAGGAGGACTTAGCACTTTCTATACGGAACTGAACAAAGGTGTCGGAGCAGCTTCTAGACTTTGGGATATTATCGATAGAATCCCCGCCATTCCTGTTTCAGGTAATTATTGTTACAATAATTTATTAGTTGATACTCAACTTAGTAAAATAAAACCCCAACAAGTTTTTTTTAATCTATAATTCGTTAATTGATGGTGCAAGTATTTGATGGATCAACCGTGTCGCTGCAATGTGACGTCATCGTCAGAAAATATGCAAGCACAGAACTCATCATCATCATCATCTCCCGAGCCTTTTCTCAACTATGTTGGGGTCGGCTTCCAATCTAACCGGATTCAGCTGAGTACCAGCAAGCACAGAACTCGTTACAACTAAAAATTAACAACATTAGATATCAATTAAAATACGAACAAGAAACACTAGTTACAGTTTTGAGTATTTCGTCACGTTTTTGATATCTCTAATATTTTGACCTTTGTAATATAACCTAAGTAAA
This sequence comes from Heliothis peltigera, assembly GCA_958496145.1. Lineage (NCBI taxonomy): Eukaryota > Metazoa > Arthropoda > Insecta > Lepidoptera > Noctuidae > Heliothis > Heliothis peltigera. The sequence continues at coordinate 7,028,231 of OY292333.1, forward strand.
AAATATTTATTATCATTGAAACATGAAAAAAAAAATACTCAAAATATTCCATGACTTCAATTTGTTTTTTTTTTTTGTAAATTTCAGGTGGTTTAAGACCAGTATTGAAACCTAAAGGCGAATTAATATTAGATAACGTATTTTATTCGTATGTCGACGCTCCTTTGTTGAAAGGAGTGGACCTGCACCTTTTACCTGGGAAGTCTATAGCTCTAGTCGGTAGATCCGGTTGTGGTAAAAGTACTATAGCGTCACTTATAATGAGGTTATATGACCCGGATAAGGGCAGGATATTGCTGGATGGAGTGGATATAAGACAACTGGACCCGGTATGGCTGAGGAGTCATATTGGTTTTGTTAGTCAGGTATGTTAGAAACGTTTTTTTTCTCGTGTTAAAATCATCGCCAACAATTGTGTTACTAGATCTTAAATAATACAGAATTTCTCCCAGAATATTCTTCCTGCCCTATTCCCAAGTTATTCAGGTCGGCACAATATGTTTTCCGCTTCCATTCGTCTCTGTTAGCCTTCATACCCCTTCATAATCATGTCGTCTTTCAGGCAATCAATCCATCTCTTCCTTGGTCTACCTCTACCTCTCCATCTATTCACATTCATATTTAACACACTCTTTGTAGCATGCGTTTCACATCTCATCACGTGCCCATACCACGACAAACGCTTACCTCACTGGCGCTACGTTTAGGCTTCGTCTGATATACTCATTCCTCAGTTTATCCATCCTGGTTTCACACTTCCATCTCCACATATGACTACTGATAACAGAATTAAGATTTAAAATTCAATTGTAGTGTTTAGAACAGTTTGGAAGTTGTTTACCGTCAAAATTTATTTATCTCTTGACATTGTTAGGGTTATCGTCATTATAAAGTTTACGACCAAAAAAGTATTATTACAAGCTAAAGTGTCACGTTCGTGTTCGTTTCAGGAACCTGTATTATTTAGTGGGTCAATAAAGGAGAATATATTATATGGCGCTTTGGATGAAAATCTTGAAGACGAGGTATTACAAGAAGGAGCAAATAAAGTAAGTATCTATAGGTTGGTACTTGAGACAAATGTAAGGAAATCATCAACATTGGTGTCGGTCTTGCCAAACTTTATGGCGGTTCGGGATATCATGCGTGACGCTGCGCAGAAACCTTACGGTATAAGTAAGTAAGGTGAAATACTTCTGATCCGAAATTAGTTGCAAGCCGCCATCAAGTCTGGTAAGGACTGCGTGAAGCATTAAATGGGACCAACGTAAGGAAGCTGTCTGGAGTGAAAACACTCGCTTAGCTATCTGAGGTTTAAATCATCATCATCGATATCAATCAAATTATGTCATATTCTTACACAATGTAGGTAAATAGACCAGTGGAACAACATGTGATAATCGCGATTACATGTTTATAATTACACAGCATATCAGACGGCAGTAAGTAAACAATATTGTAAACTAATAGCGAGCAGGAACATAACGTTCATATTACTCGCGATTAATATAAGGAAATACAAGACAACTGACATCAGCTTTTTACCAACTTTTTAGTACATAAAATAGTCTATGGTTTTATTCAACAGAATAAGAAAAATAAAAACAATAGGTATTACGAGTTCTATTTATTACTGACCGAGTTATGATAAACAACCGAATTACAAACCCAATTTAACTAATTAACTCAATTGATGACAGTATTTATTTAACTTTATAATAAAATTCAACAAACGTAACATCGATGTAATTACGATCAATGTAACGCAGAATTACGTCAATCTTTTTGAAGAAAATGTAAAAAGAGGTGCTTGCATACAGATCAAGTAAATTTTCCGTTCTGAAGTTAGCTACTGTGCTTTAGCCAAGATCTCTGAATATTAAACTCTACCTATTATTGAGGTCCGAGTCATCAAATGACTGAAATACAAAAAGTTAATAAGGAAATATTTAATGAGAGTTAGTGTCTTAGATTTTGATTATCGTGAAGGTACTGGGTAACCTCCATTAACCAAAAAATTTAAAATTGTATACCAAATTATTATGTAAAGGCGAAAGTTTGTGAGTATGCATAAGTTTTTACTGCTTCACGCCCAAACGGCTGATAGGATTTTGATGAAAATGGGCAGTAATGTCCCTTAATATATCAGAATCATCAGAATATAATATAGACAATTTTTTTATCTGGGTGTTGAAATGGTTCCCTCAGGAAGCGGGCGAAACCGCAGTCGGAAGCTGGATGAAAAATATTATAAACTAAGGAATGTTTACTCGTGTGAAGTTACAACGCCTAAATCTTTATCAACACACGTGTGACCGTAGTACAGAATTGAGGTTAATGCGATAAACTTTCGCATCACTGAGCAATTGGGAAGCTGTCAAGAAATAATCTCAAACAATTTTTTAATATAAAGTTTCGTATTTTTACAACGTTGCAAAGTTCAAGATCTGATGAATCCTGTGAATGCGAGGGCAACACTTGAAAATAGTAGGCACGTGTCGGTTAAAAACTTGATGTACGTCTGTAAATTGAGTAATACTAATAATCGATTGAGTAGCTTGGTGTGAATAACTCATTTTTGAAAAAAGTCTACGTAATTTGTTTTTCCAATAAAGGGACTACATTCTCTTTTATACTTTGATTACTAGTTTGTAAGTGTCTTGAAATAAATTATTCGAAGTTCGAAATGTATTGTTTACTAACAGAAAGAGCCGGCTTGGATGGCAGCAGCAAAAACGGCGCATTTGAATGAACTGGTGGTGTCTTGTCAAGAAGGGTTCGACCGACAGGTGGGCGCGCGTGGCGGACAGCTTAGCGGCGGACAGAAGCAGAGAGTTGCTATAGCACGTGCCATTGTTAAGGTAAAATATATATGTACACCTATATTTTATATTCATTCATATAGTCCATGTTGTATAGGTCCTGTACATTTCTGAAATAAAATATAAATACCGTCTCCGGCGCATAACTTTTGGAAGAATTTTGACTTTTTTAATGAGGATAAGTACGTGCATGGGGCGTTTAGTTACAAAATATAGAAGCACATAAAGGAACCTCCCTTATGTGCTTTTCATTAATCTACGGTTATTGCCAGGTTTTATTTGTAATAATTTCTGTTTCTTGGAAATATGATTTGTTTTCTTGTAACAATTTTTGCCAAGTTACGTGCCGGGGGCTATACTACACAGCTAGACAATAATAGGAGTGAACTATAATTGTTGCTGCATACGCGTAGAAGCAGATATTACTACTATTTGAAGGAGACATTAAATATTGATTCATGACCTTAAAAATCAACCGTTGAGGTTAAGAGTATAGACTAGATTATAGAGCTGTTCATGGCAGCTCGGCTAGTTCTGATTTAGTGTTGCCATTTCAACACGTTTATCAAGAAACTTTGGAGTTAAAATTAATGGAGCCTGTCTTTAAAATTGTAAGTTAAACAGCGTATAATTAGGGAACGGAGCCGGGATGATTATAGAGTACGAGTGATCTTTGCATGCATCGATGAAATAGATGTCAATTGTTAGTTGGGCCAGCGCTTGCCGGGGTTGCCAGATTGTTCGCAACAGTTACCGCGACCCTGAAACATGAAGGGTGATTGAAGGAACATGGATGGGTTAAATAAAGTTGATAAGTTTCGATGCTTGCTCTAGTTTTTCCTACAGCAATAGACCGCGTTTGGAAGTATTTTTTTGTTTTTGAATCCTTGGTGCTAATTGATCAGCTTTGACTAATAATTAATTTCATTAAAAGTAAAAATAGTCATGTAAAGAATGGCCCATTACATAATAGACTGCTTCACAAAATACAGCAAAAAGTAATTAAAGTTAATTTTTAATGAAGATTTAATGTTCGTCAACAACTTATTGTTTTATATTCAATGAAATTCATAAATTTTAGTATAATTAAAACATCGTTTTTCAAACAAGTTATCAGGAAGGTAATCAAATGAGTATGAGCACCCATGTGGTTCTTTAAAAGCGCGCCTGCATTAGTGAGCTGATAAAGCGACTATTTTTTGTTACAGAACCCGAGAATTCTTATCTTAGACGAAGCTACCTCAGCCCTAGACGCGTACTCCGAATACTTAGTCGACAAAGCCTTAAAGGAGATCAGCAAAGATCGAACAGTTCTCACCATAGCACATAGACTGAGCACCATACAGTCCGCAGACGAAGTTGCAGTCATGGAAAACGGAGTTATCGTCGAAAAAGGCCCGTATCCAGAACTAATTATGAAACCAGGCGGCTTTTTCAAGGAGCTCATTAACCACCAAACATTCACAAAGAAAAAGGTCGATCAACATGACGTACAAAAAAATTAAACTGTACCACGTTAACAAATTTACAAGTGCTGTAAATGTACTAAAAGAAGTAGTTTAATTTATTTTTAAATCTTTGTTTTCATAATGCTCAGTTAATAATCATTACGATCAATATACTAATGTATGTTGAGTGATCATTCGAACTGTGCGTTATCCAGATAGTGGGTAGTAAAGACCTGCTTTATTATTATATACACAATTATTTCCTGTTATTAGTTAACTGATGTTTATAGTTATTAGAAAAAAATTGTAAAATGTTTTGTATATAAACGTATGTGCTATTTCCAGTGGCTCAGGGAGATTTAATAAAGGAAGAATATGATCCAAAAATGTGTGCAATAATAAAAGTACCTATTCTTTACATTATTTGCCATGTTTACAAAGGAATGCCTTAAGATATCGTGTTCATGTATACCTTAGCCACTGCTTTTTATCCTGAATAAGTTTGTGATAAATATTATAGGTGATAGTGTATTTTATTTTATGTTGTGGCACGGAACAAAATGCTATAATAAATAATTTGGGCTATATGTGTTCAAAATGGAATGTCGAATTGTTACATAATTTATTAAATTTTATCTGGTAAGGTTTATAAATCATAGAGTGACAAACGGGTAAAGGAATATTTTTGTCTGACGCAAATAAAATGGTTGTTGTTATTTATAAAATGCATTTTATTTATTGCCTATCTAAAATCACATTATCAGTGAGCGGCAAAGTTGCCGGGTATATCACGTAGCGAATGGTGTCGCGGCTCATTCATTACATGCCACAGTGATAACAAATCGTTATCGTAACGCGTAACTTATGTTTACTATGAGTTTTTCATCTCAGCCACAACAAACAGGTTAAATAAGTAAATGGACCTTGCCCTCGGCGAGCGCGGAGAACGCGCCAAAAGCCGCCAGTGGAAGCGGCAGCTAACATTTACACGCTAACGCTTCGCGGGAAAACATTGCTAGCGGAAACATGTCCAATTTGAAAGTTTTGCGCGGGAATCTAGCGCGGCAAATTTTTAATTCGTTCGCTGGTGCCAAAAATGCTAAAAAATCTAATAGAGAACTGTTGTCATACAGTCGTCTTTTGAGTAGAAGTTTAGCTACTCAAACAGCAACAGCAGTGGACAATAAATTCTTAAGTTCTCCATGGGGTGAAATACAAGTCGGGAACGAAACGTTAACTGATTTTGTGTTTTCGGATATCGAATCATGGACAGATGCTCCTTCTGTGGTGAGTACCGACTAATGATTTTATTTTCATAAGTGTTTACCATTTAGATTATTTATCATTTTGTTTGTGAAATATTTGGCCCTTTGCGCCTCTTTATTGTGCCAAAGCTTATTTTTTTAATACAAGTATTTTCTGAACGAACGTAATAGATTATTTTTGGTACAGTATAAAAAATATTTCATTAAAAAAATATTCCGACCTTTAGCACGCACCTTGTAATAAAACCAAACCACCAAGTAGTTTTCGCTCTCCGATCTTTGACAACAAGTGTAGTTATTTATGTTCAATTAAATACTATTAAATCCGAGTGCATTGCTGACTGCAATAGAATATTGTTCCTAGTACAAAGTTCGCTATTATATACGGATGTTATACGAGAGTGACAGGGACTTATTAATAGTTCGCATCTGAAGGTTAGGGCTACATGTCTACGTTGTGCCAAATATGCATTCATAATATTGGAAAAGATATCTAATTAACGAGACTAACTAATATCGAGTGTTTGCTCTGTATAAAAAATGTATGAAACAATTTTTCCTTACCCTATCATTAGGCCCAGTGTCTAAGTAGGTCTAGGATATACATATTTTTGCTACTGAAAGCTTAATAAATCATGTGCAGTAAGTAAATTAATGAAGTTAATACGTAAACTAATTTATTAAGGCTATTGTTTATTAGTCAGGTGCATTATTCTCACAACTCAGCGTCATAACTTTTGTGCACACGTCATGCCGGATTCGAACTAAAGAGACTATGTCTAATTTCTTCGTTATTCTGAATTAATCGCAACCTGACCAATTGATTAGCTTAGCTGGTATGTAAACTTACAAGAAAACATTTTTATGCTTGAGGATTAGGTATGATTTTCATATCACAGACCGCTAGAAAATTGATTTGACGAAACAAAATTGGATATGCTTCAGATTTGTTAGAGTACCTAGCTACCTACCTACATAACTGAGACTTGCATTCAAGCCATTCACTCTTTAGAAACAATACATTTTTGGATCAACCCTCGGCTTTTCAATAAATGCTATGCGGTGCAGTCACATTTGTTTTAATTAATTGATGTAGGTACCTATTGCATTAACTTTAATTATTAATTATAATTAAGTATTCATATCAAATTATCTATCACTCTAATAACGATGGTAGAAAACAACTCGTGTGTGAAATACTGGTACACTACTTTCCTTCACATGAGTCAATATAGGAATTGAATAACATAGTGGTCATCGTATTCCTGTTGACGATGACTTTATCTTTTATTCATGGCAAATCATTTATGTGCCTACTATCAAAGTACCTTCATCAAGTACTTGATCTAATGCCCTTCGTGTAATGTAAAGTTAGTTATCAAATTACCTACGTTTCATTTTCATCAAGTTTACGGTTACAATAAGGTATGGGAATAAAGAGCTGGAGTCAATCATAAAATGACGATGCACGTGACATTTACGTGGCATGGCAATAATGGTTTGCAAACTACACATAAAACATGCACCTATTACTTATCTACGTCTATAGATTCATTCCGATGACGTCTTCAATGTTGTTATGTGCTTCTGTTATTCCAAACTTCGATATGATTTTTTGCCAATGAATATAAAGATGTAGGGGCTCTCACCATTGAGATCGCTTGCCAAGTGTTCTTGTACGAGTTTATACATTATTTCAATATCACTGGACTTTGGAATACAGTTCTGTATTTAAATAAATGTTACATAATGCGTTTGTCTATAAATACGGGTTAAAGTCCAATGACCTACATTTTGGACCACGTGTAGGGCGTCTAGTTTATTTACATTATTTACGATCAGCAAAATACTACTTTTTGCTTGTTGTAATTAGCACTACCGGGTGCATGACTAATTATTGTACACTGCATTAAAGTAGGTCAAGGATTTCATATGTAGGAAGAATAAAGGAATTTATCAGGTATGACAGTCTATGCCACTAAGAAAATCCTACTTAAATTGCTGAAATGATCTCCGTGGTATATGCGATGAAGCTAAGATCGCAGACAACAAGCAAAATAAACAGAAATTCAAGTAAGTAGCCAAAGTGTCGATTACCAGACAAAACTATAATTAGGAACCTACCTACCTGAGAAGTTAACTTTCATTAGTAATAAACAAAAGAATCTATTGTCTGTAATAACAAAAAACAACATTTTCTCAATCTCCAGACATGTGGCGCGTCAGGCCGGGGCTACGATTACGGCATGATGCGCATGATGATCGAGAGGTGCGCTGGCGCACTTGCTGGGCCACTCAAACTGGCTCACGGAGACAGGATTGGCCTGATCCTACCCAACATTCCGGAGTTCGTCGTGCTCATTCATGGGGCTATGAGAGCGGGTCTAGTTGTGACGTTTGCTAACCCCCTCTACACGGCAGGTAAGCTTTTCAAGAATCCAGAGCTTATTCAATCTGCCAGGGCTGCGGAATTGAAGGCAAAGTTTACCAGGGCTCAGGCGCATAAAGGGCTCCAGAAGGTCACAAAGGGGTTTTAGTCAGTAAGAGTTTGACACCCCCTCCAGCCACAAAAACAGTAGGAGGGTTCATTTGATGACTTACCAATAAAAGGGGCTTATTCGAGTAACAGTATGTGTATAGCTTTTACGGTCTGCTCTCAACAAAATTAGACTTTGCCCATATAATTCAGATGTAGGTAGCATTAACTGGAATCACTTTATATTGAGATCAAAGTCCAGAAAACATATGATAGATTGCATATAATTTAGGTGGAGTTTGGTACATGTCATAATCAATGTTAACGAAGTATGAATTATGGCTAGGTAATTTCCTTTAATCTGATTATCACCTGATATAGGTACCTATTAGTGATTTAAAAGCTAATTATAGCTTAGGAACCAAATGGTTTCAATAAACTTATCCTGTTTCATTCATTAAGTAGATATTAGGATTATGAATTGAAACACGGGTATTGAGTAGAGAGTAGGTTTGTTTGAAATAATGGCTTTGAAAACAAGAATGAAATAGTATATAGGTACCTACATAATAGTATCTATTTACCTAAGTACTAGTCATGTTACATTTTTGATAAGATAACATTGGTGCCCCGTGCCGCCTAGACGATGTGTATTCTGTGAACAACAGATAAAATTGCGGAAGAAAATAGTTTTGGACTATCAACTTACTATTATACTATTATCTACTTAAATAAATGGATATATTTCAGAAGAGACTACTTAGAAAACTATTAGATCATTAAGCACTTACATAGATAGGTATGACTATACAGTATACATAAAACAGACAACCTGTACTTTGGTTCTCGCGGTATTTAGTTTTTGAGTTTTTATATTACACTTAAACCTTGCAGTGGATGTATCATCATTATAATTACTTGATTGAACAAAAAGACACATACAATAAATCATGTGGTTCAAAGTCTGTCTACGGTCCAAAGTCTAAAGCACGCTATCAAATATCGAACCCCTGACATTGGAATACATATTAGGCAAGGGTCCATATCATTTAAATCGATAAGAGGTTCTAAAATACAATAATCGTAAACATTAACTTAATAATCCTGCCATACTCTTTTTAAATGTCAGAGTTTCAAACAGTTGGACCCTTAAAATTTTCTGTATTTTGAAAAAGACAAACTGAAGCAATCCATAAATCTGCTGAAGTAGCGGGTTGTACGCAAAAGTCAATGCGATCCTGACACATAAATACCTCCAGATGGAAGAAAGTGGGTTTTAGTCTATAAGAGTCTGACACTCCCGTACCCTTAGTCATTTAATCAAGAGCAGCAAGTAATCTGCATGATTTTTTTCCGGTTCTTTTAGTATTATTTTGTCTAAACACATACGATATAAAGGAATAGATAATATAGGTAACTAGGGCAATATAACTAGGCGACTCGGTGTAGATACGATATTTATCAATATACACGTGCATTACATCTATCTAACAAACATATTAACGATAGCTAATTACTCAACTACAGTCAAGGTTGAGGAAATCAGACGGTTGCCTACTTAATTGCAATGCAGTCTATATTATCTCTCTTTGACTGTGTGCACTGCAATGATTAGTTACCTACCGATCTATAAATAACATAGATTGTAGATATTTTATTTGTTTTTGATACTAATATGGTTACAAAGTTCAAGGAAACTGCTAAAGAAAAAGTGAAAATAATCAACGGCAGTTTTGTTTAAATTATATTCGTTGTTACTGGAATTCTCCAGTCTGTAATATTCGAGCTCATTACGCTGAAATTAATTTCAGTTTGCAAGGTTATACATAACGATTTTGTATGGAGAGCTAATACCGTTCACCAGATCTGATGTAACCAAAATTAGACAGGGTCGTATTGGTAACCACAAGCAACCAAAACGTCTGAGTGAAACAAAACGTTACTGAAAAGTGCAACAGTTTCCTCTACACACCTAGGTACTTGTACTGTACCTACTGAACTGATGATGGCATCCAGGCCTCTTTTATGGAAATCAGCCAGCTACGCAGGACATATTATAGTGCACAAGCATTCGCACAGATACAGGTGCAGTCTCTATTCCCTCACTCTCATAGTCCGATGGGGAGGCAATCCGACACGACCGGAGAGAGATCAGGCACAGGACCGACATTTACGTGCTTTCCGATGAACGGGTGAATCAATCACCAAATTCCAGACTCCAGGCTGTTTTATGATAGTTTCTCAAAACCCACAAAGTAATTCCGGCCCGACCCGGGAATCGAACCCGAGACCCCGCACTATGCACGCAAATGCCAGGTTTCACAAAATATTTTTTTTTTTGCTTGCAGATGAGGTGAAACGCCAGTTCAACGACTGTAACGTGAAGGCGATCGCTACTATAGAAATGTTTATGCCAGTCGCGCAGGAGGTGGCTAAAGCCCTCAAGGACTACAAAGGCACCATCTGGGTTGGGGGTGAAGACGACAAGAGCCAAGGTAAAGTGGTAAAGTTGATCTGTTCCCTACCTCGTTACAGTGAAGAATAACCCAGGTGGGTCATTTTATTCCTATCAGGAATTCAAAATCAATTAAAGAGCGAATCTTCTCCTACAAATAGTTTTGTGAGCCGAATATAAACTAATTATGTGATACATATACATACAGTAGTCGTACTTACCTTATTTAACTACATATGTTTCGTGATAATACAAGTTTCTATGTCTACAAAAGGTTATCCATGTAATGATTAGTCTATTGAAGATAGCTGTTGTATTTGTTTAGTCATTTTGTTATGATCCGGTTTGAGACATTTTCTGGTGATAATCTCAATGGATCTATTTAAAAGAATACAGTTTTCTGGAGGTATTTTCGACACCTAAACAGATTTAATAAGGTGTGTGTAATAGAACGACACAGTCCTGATTATGAAATGCTGGTTTCGAGACAACATTCCCTATCAAATACTTGTAGGTACTAGACACTTGATTATGGCGAAAGGTAACGCTTTAGGGTAAACAGGTCTAGTCAATTAATTCATTTGGGTTTAAATACACCAACTGTATATTACCAATCTACTTGACACGATCATTTTCTATATATCTATAATCATTACAGAAAAAAATATCAAGACATGATCCTGCTAAATACTTAGAATTTGTCATTATACCTAAGTATTTCTTTGGGCTACAACTTTGGCAAGCCTTAAAAAATCTACAGCCAGACAACTTATTACTAAGCCAAGATACCTACTTCACAAGTCTTACTGTATCTGCCTAGTGTAGTTGACTTATTCTTGCATGACCGTCACGCGTTTGGCACCAGATGTAGGTAGTTAGAACCCTCCAACGTAGGTGCTCAAGTGAAAGGGATAGGGAAACAATTCTTAGACGACTTTCTTTGTAGATACTAACTGCATTAGGTATCATATTGCTTATTTGAAATGTGACGAGTATAGTAGTAGTTAATGATTCTAGGTACCTTTTCCCAAAGTCTGCGTAAAGGATATTCTAGCGAAATCAACAATATAAATGACCACATTCGTCTTTTGTTTATGCGAAATAACTAGTTAAGTCATCCTTTTTTTATTTTCGCTAGGCGTATACGGTCTCCGGTCCTTGTTAATGGCAGACCACCAGGCGGATCTGCCAACTGTAAGCGCCGACGAGGTCTGCCTGATCCCGTACTCTAGCGGCACTACAGGCATGCCCAAAGGAGTAATGCTGACCCATAAGAATCTTGTCAGCAACCTGAAGCAAACGCAGTGCCCTAAGATGATGAAGTACGAAGGAGAAAAAGGTAAATGATAATCGAGCATGAGGGTACAGGGTCGACGACAGGCATTGGTAGTAGATAGAGGTAGTATGGTGTTCTCTGATGTAACAATAACAGTTCAAAGGATTATGAACACAGATTGTACAGACGCCAGCACATGTCAAATTTCTTGGATTAAATAGATTTACAATCTTATTACAATACCGGAAGGTAAAATTGGATTGGTAAAAGTTGACAGATTCGGGTAGGTTGACCTGCTGGCGTCTATACCTGGGCTATTGATACTTTACCGTAGAAGTGCTGAAACAGAGACATGGATTCAGACAACGAGAACTGACAGCGAACTGTTTAAAATTGATTAGTTAGGTATACTCGTATCGTTAAGTACCATTGGTTCATAAGGCACTCGTAATAAATCAATCAGGATGACTGTCACATCATTAACACAACAACAACAATGATCATTAAAACCTTATCATAATCTAATCCGGCTAAATGAGCGGATACGTTTTCACGGAAATTACCTATTTTGTATGTGCAGTTATGGTAGATAAGGTACCTATCATAAATTCATCTATGTACTTGCCTATATCTACTTACACTTTGGAACCGGTTTTTAAGCATTGATAAATAATTAGAGAATACGCCCAATTATCATTGTGAAATGCTATACATTGGATGTTGGTTTCATATTTTAGATTTCACAGTACCTACAGCACAGTACAGTACTAAATAAAAATTTGGGATATATCCTAATCTTTTTATAAAAAGAAATATTTAATAGGTATGTAGTTATCTAAGTTGCGAGTCACACTGCGACACAAACCTCAACTAAGCTTAACTTTCGTATCTGGTTATAGGCAAAGGCGATGTGCTTCTAACGGTACCACCATTCTTCCACATCTATGGCTTCAATGGAATCCTGAATTACAACCTCAAACTCGGTTACCACGTTGTCACAATGCCAAGGTAAGGTGCAGGAAACGTTGCTGAATATCTTTAATTATGTTTGGTGTGTAATCTTATCTAATTGCTAAACAAATTTCGTTTATATTTTTAACCGACTTCCAAAAAAGGAGTAGGTTCTTTTTTTCAATCTAAATAAAATGCCTAGTTGTATCTGTAGTAACCAGTCTATTTTTAAAGCCCAGTAAACTGTTTTCAATAATGCAAGTGCAGCGAGTCGTCCTTAACGTTTTAAACACACAACCTATGTACTCATGTACATACCATCAAGCAATTGATCAATTTATTAATGTGGAGGCGGCTGAACATTTACCTCGAATTACTAGTTTCCTAAGGAATTCAATTGTATCCTTCCAGGTTCACACCGGACGACTACATTAAATGTTTAGTAGAATATCAGCCGACGACGTTGTTCGTCGTGCCGTCTCTCCTAGCGTTCTTGGCTACCCATCCGTCTGTGAAGAAGGAACATTTGCAATGGGTCGAGACTATCATGGTGGGCGCGGCACCAACTACGGACAGCATGCTCGAGAAGTTCCTCTTGAAATGCGAAAAAACTAAGGACCAAATTAAATTGTTGCAAGGTTTGTTTCCTACACATAACATGCTAGTATTTCCTGTAAAAAAAAACAACATAATTTAACAGTTCATATAATTTGGAAGCCAACTATTCGATTCTTTGTCTTAAAATCGACCGCACTTGTTCGAAACTAATTTGTAGTCTGTTTCAAAAAGTTTTATATGACAAATGTACAGACGCTAGCACATCAAGCTACCCGAAACTGTAAAATTTTCCCAATAAATTTGAAACCATATTATGCTTTAGCGATAACGTTGAAAATCTATTACGGGAATTTGACAGATTGTAGTAGCTTGATATGCTGGGTCTTGTACATTACTACTTAGGTATTTTCTTCTCTATATTATTATGTATTATCATTCATATGTTACTGCCCCCAGGTTACGGCATGACGGAGAGTTCCCCTGTGACACTGATGACGCCGTACTCGTACCCGTACAGTAAAGTGGGGTCGGTGGGGCAGCTGGTGCCCAGCACGCAGGCTCGCGTTGTGTCGCTGACGTCAGGGGAGATGCTCGGACCTCACAAATCTGGAGAACTATGGTTAAGAGGACCGCAAGTTAGTATTTTATGAGCTTTTATTTAAATTACTAGGTCTTTTTGGGTTTTGCCGGCGGGGATTGGTCGCCATAGAGTCCCAGGCCCCCTCCACTCAGGCGAGGTCGGAGTGCCGCTGGGTATTTTTAGTGGGTATACCGGGAACGACTTTACCGGGGAGTCCCACATACCCCGCTCCCGTCCCCCGACGAGAAGGGGATGCGTAATAGCATTTTTTCCCAGCGCCAAAAAAAAAGGTCTTTTTGGGTTATTCATCATGTAGTTGTTCGCATCGGCTGCCGTGTTTGATTCCCTACGGGACAACGAAAATTATTTTGTCTGAGTATGTTTGTAAACACAACCACTACACGTGAGGCAACGTTTTTTTAAATAAAAAAAATAGATACTTATACTAGCTTCCGCCAACTATTTTACCCTCTTCCCGTGGTAACTTCTCCACGCACCAAAAAGACATCAAAACGGTCCAGTAGTTCTTGAGATTACTACATTCACGCAAACAAACTCTTTAGATCTATAATATTAGTATTGATGAATATTTCAATCATCATGTCCCTAGCTCTTTGCCAACTATGCTGTGGTTGGCTTCCAGTCTAATTCAGAGCCAAAATGTATGATCGAATTAATTGAAGTTTTATTATGATTCCCTAGGTCATGAAAGGCTACTGGAACAACGAGAAAGCAACAAAAGAGACAGTAGACAGCGAGGGCTGGCTGCATACAGGCGACGTTGCATACTACGATGACGAATTCTATTTCTACATAGTTGACCGCACCAAAGAACTCATTAAGGTTAAGGGCAATCAGGTACGTAGCGACATTTCTGTTACTAAATATATCTCCTTGCAAAATTACTGGGACTTTGTACCTACTTTTGACAGGTGAACGTTATTCACGGAGCAAGTCACGATGAAGATTCGATTTTCTGTCAAATAATCATTTATCATGCCAAAAATCTACAAAAAAAATTCGTTTTTCAGGTATCACCGACAGAACTAGAAAATATAATTATGGAGCGTCCAGAAGTAGCAGATGTCGCCGTGGTCGGAGTTCCCGACCCGTTGGCCGGCGAAGTGCCCAAAGCGTTCGTAGTTCTCAAGCCCAAACAGAAGCTCACAGAGAAAGATATTACCGACTTAGTCGCACAGAAACTCACCAGATATAAGCACCTTGACGGAGGCGTCGTATTTTTAGAATCAATCCCAAGGAACGCGGCCGGCAAAATCATGAGAAATGAACTCAAAGTTCTTGGCATTAAGAAACGCTAGTTACCTAATTATAAAGAGTATTCGATACCATAGTATTTTTGTAAAATAGTTTTAAGTGAGGTTTATTTTTATGTAGATTTATAGGACTGAGTTGTTATTGTAATTTAGGTAAATTAAGTTTTATTCCAAAAGCCTACTGTATGTACCTATGTAAATAGATTTTTTGTTGAAATAAATCGTTATTTTTTTAAGACTTGTTATTCGTATATTCTATCCATCGTTTTTCATCGCTCTCTGGGAAGGTGGGTAGTCGGATTAAAAAACCTGGCACACTGCGGACGAGACGTCATCAAGTTTGGTGAAACCTTGGGGTGAAACTGTACATAGGAATCATCGTAAATGCTAGTGACATTTTATGCTATCTGATTTGTATGAAAACCGACAAGGAATGGGTGCTAACCTGGAAACGATTATAGGCGATTTGAGTTGACTCCGTCATGAACCCAGATAAATAGCCTATAGCTGTCTATCGACTGGCATCTACCAGCTAATTTCACAACTAATTACTAGGCATAAGAGTTATTTAACACCACCATTCAAAGTAACCAGCTAAAGAGTCACCGTGGAAATAGCGTTAAAAAAGTAATGATTTTTGTGAACAAGTTATTTTCAATATAAATTTATATGATTTTTTTTTATAATAGAACCATTTTTTTTCTGTCATTTGTGCGTTACAATTTGTATAATATTATTTTCCTTACGTGGTAACACACCCGGCGACAATAACTGCGTACCGGTAAGGTTATTTTATTGTAAAAAAATTGTAGTTTACAAACTGGTTACGTTACGTTTCACGATAATCGCGTAGCGACTCATGCCTACGAGGTCTTATTCAATTAATTTATACTATATACATGAACTGTTTTATTTAACTCAGATTAATGTTGCCGGGTTTTATATGCATGATAGACATTTTTAGAGAAAAATAAGCTTTATATTAATTTTAGATAAACAGACAGTACATTTCCTTCTGCAATAATATAGATTAAATCAATAGAAAAGTGATATTACGAAACTGATTCATGGTTTATTTTCACATTCATTACATTAAATTGGTATAAAATAATACTAAGTTACAATCATTCATTTTCATTTCAATTATTGCAACTTACCAAGAGCATGAGGGTTGCAAATAAGATTCTATGAATATTATTGGGAACTTAAACACTTGAAATACATTCAGAGTGCTTAAGGAAAATTCATTTACTTTTCTACTTATCAACTAACAGTCACAGAATAAAAAGTAATGTAATTAAAGAGTCAGTTCATTTATGACGCTTTGTTTTCTTCTGGTGTTGTATTGTCAGACTTTACTTCTTCCTCAATCTTTTCTGGTTCCTTTTTCTCTTCAGGCAACTCTTCTGCCTTGGGTGCTTCTGGGGGTTGAGGTAGTTCAGAGTTGACATCAGATATTGAGTAATTATCTGATTGCATTTCAACTTTAGGTGAAGCTTCTTCTGCTGGTCTTTCGGGAGTAGTCTCCGGTGTTGGCTCAGAATCCTTAACATTACTTTCTTCTGATGCTGTGTCTGATGGAGTATCTGATTGGTTTGATTCATCTTGCACGTCAATGTGCCTCTCGTCAGTCTTAGGGGAATTGCTATTTCCATCAGTGTTATCACTTGACGAGGAACTCTCTTCACTTGATGTGGAGACCTCAGATATAAGTTTAGGTTCATTATCTTCTTTTGTTGTTGAATCTGAGCTATTCTCATCCATGGATACTGGTTGTGCTTCTATCACAGTTTTGGGCTCTGAGCTAGGAGCTTCCTTTTCTACTGGCTCACTAACATCTTCAACTTTATCGGTTGGAGTTTTCTCAGTAAGCCTCTGCTCAGTCATTTCAGCATCTTCAACTTTTATTTCTGGAATGATCAAAGAAGGTGCAGCAGGAGGCCCAACTTCAGGTTTCATTTCAACATCTACCTTTGGTTCCTCGCTGACACTTGCTGAGGTTGCCTCAACTTTAGGTTCCTCAA
This sequence comes from Heliothis peltigera, assembly GCA_958496145.1. Lineage (NCBI taxonomy): Eukaryota > Metazoa > Arthropoda > Insecta > Lepidoptera > Noctuidae > Heliothis > Heliothis peltigera. Next base: position 7,045,360 of record OY292333.1, read on the forward strand.
TAGATACTGTTGCTTCGGGTGTTGTCTCTGCATTGCTCTTTATTTCCTCTGGTGGTTCATCTGCACTTATATTAAGTTCAGGAGGAGTAACCGATTCATATTGGGTAGCAATTTTATCTTGAGTGTCCATTGGAGTCTCTTGCTTAGCTTTCAATCGAGCCTCTATGTCATCTACTGTTATGTGAGCATCAGATGATCCAGGTTGAGGTTCAGATATCTGTGGTTGCTCAGTGTTTTCCTTCCAAGACATGTCTTCCATTTCAACATCTACATTGTACTCAGAATTATTATCTGAACCATTCACAATGGGTTCAACAGGTTCACCATTTTCTGGTTCAGCGTGGCGCTGTATTCCTGGTTCTCTGGTGCTTACAACTAAAATGTTCTTTTCAATAGCTCTCATAAACTTGTCAACGCGGTTGTATTGTTTACGTGGATAAGTAAGTAATTCACAAATTCTCTGAACTGTGAATGGAGCAGAGGTGAATGAATCCAGGCGTTCTAAAAGGCTGTTCTTCATGATGTCATAATTAAATGGATCCACGTTTGGGTAAGGTGGAATGTCAATACCTGGTGTGGTTTCGTAGAAATCAGTGATCACAGATAGCAGTTTTTCTTTGAACAAACTTTTAACGAGTGACCATTGATAGACTGGATCGCCGGTTCGTGCTACGTATGCCAAGTATTCGTTGAGTTCCTGTGGGATTGTTTTAGGTTTCCGTTTGGAGAAATCTTCAAGGAAATGGAATATTTCTTCAGCGTTTTCCATCATTAATCGGATATGTATTTTAAAAAATATTGTTCTCACACCACACAACAAACCACTCACTCAATCATAACCATAGACAATATCGGAATAGACCATAGGTGTTATTTTTGTTTGTGCATAATCCATCAGGAAGCTTTCGATCCGCGAATTATATTTGATTCATGCAATAAAATAAGTGAATACTGTCCATCATAATTTTATTTTGTTCCAGCACCGGTACTGTGAATCTCTACAAATGACATATAGCAGCATTTCAAGTAATTAAATTTCGTTGTTTCAATTTTTTCATTTGCCAAAGACTTGAGGAATCCCAGGAACCAGGAATTTTTATACAAAAATTACGGTGTTATTTTTAACTGACTTCTAATTATAAATTGATAATCATTCGTAGTTTTGGGCGGAGAATGATCCGGTGTTTTTGTCGTTGGTTATCAAATTGGCAAGACCGGCAAGACAGCTGAAAAAAATTACGTGACGCTCGCACTTCCAAGTGTCATTGTCATTTAGTTTTTTCAGACGGAAATAAATATTATAAAACAAAAGAATTATTTTATAGAACAAATAAAATTAGTTATTAGAATAAATCGATAAAGATGAATAGCCTGTTACGTCGTAGTTTATTTCCAATTTATAGTAACACACTGAAGTTATCATGTCGATCGTTCGCCGATGTTGGAATAAAAGAAAAAATCGACACAATTGTTAAAAATAACAAAGTGGTAGTATTTATGAAAGGTGTGCCAGATGCTCCTCGGTGTGGATTCAGTAATGCAGTGGTTCAGATAATGAGAATGCACGCAGTTCCCTACGACAGTCACGATGTCCTGTCGGATGAAGATCTTAGACAAGGTTAGTTTTAACCTGTTTACATTTTGTAGAAATGAAATATCTTTATCATCATTAGGTTGCCTAAAATGATGATAAGAATGTTGTACTACCTACCAGTTTATCATAGAAAGGTCAAGGGTTGTATTTTTTACTATATATTGCACACAATCAAACTTCTGGTAATGATTGATTTAAATTCATCATATTAATTATTCAACGTGTATGTCGTTAATGTATTTAATTATTAGTTTAGCCTATTTCATTTACAGTTGGTGATATATATAATTATAAAATTAGGAGACTATCCAAAGGAGCTGATTTGAAATCTATAAAAAAATTAAAATATTTTTTTATTGAGTTCACTAGTACTTTGAATTCATGTCCAGGAATAAACATTTACAACAATTTATTTTTCGTGGCGATTAGATTAACCTGGCAAGTTTTATTTCTTACAAATGATTTACCAACAGCCCTACTAAATGGAATACAAAACTGAAAATAATTAAAATAATCATGACAGCTCTAAATGTTCAGCATAATGCAACTTGTACATTTTACTAACACAGTCCATGTAGGTTGGGTTTAAGGAGGATTAATATCTGACAATATAATTTTTTACAGGTATCAAAGACTACTCCAACTGGCCTACAATTCCACAAGTGTTTATCAATGGCGAATTTGTTGGGGGTTGTGACATAATGTTACAAATGCACCAATCAGGTGAGCTTATAGAGGAGTTGAAGAAAGTCGGCATAAAGAGTGCACTCTTAACAGCAGAGGAATCCAAAAAGGAGGAACAAAAATAACAGTTTGATTTTAGATATTAATATTTTAGATATGCTTAGGATATTTTAATTTATTGATAATAATTTTCTCATGTGGCTATGTAGATGAAAACTTGAATACTTCTTTTTGTTTTTACCTGTAGTATATATATTTATTATGTATTAATATATAGCCTAGTATCTTTCTACCTGTATCAATACTAGCAAGCTGATCTGTAATTTTAGTTGAGTTTTCAAATATATGAATGATGTTGACTTGTTTGCGTTTTTCTTTTTTGTGGACTAGAAGAGCAGTTGATATTAAAGTTGTTTTAGGTGTTTTCAAATAAAATAATAAATTGTTTAAGAGCTCTTTATTAAAGTAGCTGTACATTCGAGTTAGTATACTTTTGGGCACATAAGTCATTCTTATTCTACATACCGCTGCTGTCTCATTGTAACATAATTGGTTGGATTAACAACGCAGTCATTATTAAAAGACAAAAAATATGGCAGATCATTTATTTGAGTACTCATTCCAATACTCTCACAACGATATTCATATAAAAATGATAAATAAATAGATGCAGGCAAGCTATGGCAATCTATGATATAAATAATTTGTGTGACACTTCCCTGCAACATTTATAAATTTAGAAAACTTAAAACAATACTGTGCCTACCATCAAAGTACTATAATTACTAATGGCAGTAAATAAAAATTGATCTTGTATAAATAATGTTTGCTTATAAATAAAAAAAATATAACAAAAACATTCTCACAATGTAAATGAGTCTTATTTTGGTGTCACACATTAGTCAAGCCTAACATTAGCACCATTTTATCTTACAAATATTTTTTTGTGACTTCCCTGAGAATTTCTTATAAAAGTTAAAAATACCTAATGCTAATGTATAAATAGAGTGTTGTAACATATAAAATGATTTCTCTGATTTGAGCCAAAAGGTTACTAAACATTAGGAAGGAGATTTATGGTATGAAAGTTAATGGCATTTTTGGTTTGAACATTGCACATAATAATATTTAATATAGAACTGTTTTATTTATAGACTAAATTATCTCACAAAAATTTTTTGCTCTACATTGACCTCGGTTTAGGGCGATTTCTGAGAGGTAGGTCAATGTAAGGGAAATAATTTTTGTGCGCCATTACGTCGCCGCTGGAGCCTCCGGCCGTCGTGTTAGTACTTAGCGCGGTGATCACGCGCCATCTTAGCTACCTCCTTGACTGATGACGTGGATGACAATGTCCTATGATAAGACTTCTTCGACCTGCGTCTGAGTAAAAATTATTTCACTTACTATAATAGGTTTATTTAACAAAACAGAAACATGGTGGGTGTTAGGCAGCGGCCCAATAATAAACTGGAGGTTTGCCAAATACCTTTGCGTACTAGGGGATTCGAAAGCCTGGGAGAGTATTTAAAAATAGTTTATTTGATATGTTTTTAATGCTACGAAATAAGTTAAAAATGTACATGTTTAACGTAGTGTACCTAAAGGTCAGTCTCGCCATAGAGTGCGGTGGAGAATGCCATGTAGTCGAGTGCGCCGGCCGGGGCGCCGGGCCCGCGGTACGGCGGCATGCGCGCCACGCAGTACTCGGCCTGGTCCGGCGGCAGCTCGCGTCTCAGCTCGTCTGCCGTGATGTAGGGCTACGGAATACAAAAACCACGTATTAAAACTCCAAAACCAAAACACTGGTATAATTAAGTCATATTGATGTAAAAAATTTTACTTTGTCGCCAGCTAAGATCCTAAAGCTGTCGATGACTTGCTCGGCGGTGTCTGTATCTGTAGATTCCCTTGTCATGAAGTCCAAGAACGCATCAAACGACACGTAACCTGTAAAAAGAGCATTTAAATTTTCAATCAGTTAAACTAGCTATGTGTTAAAATGTATGTACATACATATAATCATCTTATTTTTAATTTGCTTACCTGTGTTGTTGGGGTCGACAACAGCGAGAATGCGCTGGAAATCGAGTTCTCCTTGCCTGTCCTTGCCAATGCTGTAGCCGAGAGACACCAAGCACGATTTGTATTCTTCGGGTGCTAGGCGGCCTGTGAATGGATTGTTGTATCCCGTTACTTCCATAAGTATCGTATACAAAATTGAAAAGGAGGATTTTACGAAATCAAGAGAGAATATAGGTAGGAAGTTTGATATTACCGGTGCGGTTTTTGTCGAAGTGGTTGAATGAGGCACGGAACTCTGTGAGCTGTTCCTGAGTGATGCCCTTGGAGTCGCGGGTCAGGATCTGGTTTTCGACTTCGTTGATAGTGCGGTTGATGGAAGTCAGAAGTTGTTCCCAGCCGACGCGCAGAGTTTCCATTGTGTATTGCGAATATCTGTAAAGATGCGTTCGTAGTTTTAGGTTTGTGTGTAGTTAGGTTGTGTCGTCGGTAACTAGGAACGGTGTTATGTTGTTTTCAGTTTTTTTGATGTGAGACTTTATATTGGTTAAGTTCAATTATAGTGGTTAAATATCGAGATTTGTGTCACTGTAATGAATTAAGTATGATAGATCGTAATTAATGTTTGAAGTCTTACCTGTTCTCGAAGATCATGCCCTCCTGCACGGCCTGGTGGATACGTTCCAGTTCCTCGATGTGTGGCTTGTAAGCGTACACTCCAGCCTCGTACTCCTTGAGACGACGCAGTTGGTCTTCCAGAGAGCCCTGATTCAAACAATTGTTTGTTTAGTTTCGTGTCTTATTGACTCATTGCTTTATTAAGCGAATTATTTTATACGTTACCTGCAGACCCATTCCAATGGCGGTGACGGCATCCATTTGCCTTTCGATCCAGGGTCCAACAGCGTTGGCCTTCTCGGCGAACTGGCGCCTGAGGGTCTCGTTGTTCTGTTGCTTGCGCAGTTCAGCGGCCAGTGTACCGTCGCGTTGGGGCACCAACTGCCTCACGTCCGACCACTTGCGGTTCAGCTCCTGTAAACAAATTTCGTTGCGAAGTTAGTGTCATTGTGCCTGAATGCCCTTTGCTAGCTATACTTTGTCGCGTGTGTGGCGAAACTTACGAGGAGCTCGTGGCTACGTAACAGCCGCACGGGTCGATGGATCAATAAGTTAATTAACACTTGGCTGTCGGTCAACATGATGAGTTCCTCCATGTTTTAGAAGGCACGTTAAATTAGTACGTTTCGTTGTACATTCACAGTCATTACGGGTATTAAGAAGCTTGACATCCAGTCTTACTAAAGGTTGCGCAGGTAACTGGGCTGAGGAGGTCAGATAGGGCGTCGCTGCATGTAAGACACTGGTGCTCAGCTGCATCCAGTTAGATGCTGACCCCAGTATATTTTGGAAAAAGGAAAGATGATGAACATCATGTGTATGGTGAAACTTACATGAGCGGTAAGAGTAGTGTAGGGGTTCTCCAAGCCTCCGGGGATCTGGTGCTGTTTCACGATGGATTCAACCTGGTGTACCAGGTTGACTATCGCCTGGAATCAGATTACATTTATGTTTAGGAAAGGCTCGTTAAATTAGAAGTTAAATCAGGTTGTTTGTTTGAGATATATTTTACCTGGTATTCCTTGTCAGCCTCTCCGAGAGTGGCCTTGAAGCGAGCGTGTGCGTCCATGAGACCGGAGATTTCTTCGATGGTGTGCACGATGAACATGTCCACCAAATCCTCGCGGGTGCCGTCCAACCTTAGGACCAAATCATTATATGTCTATTTATTAATGATTTCAGTAATGGTCGAAAGCCTCTTCTCATAAAGATTAAGCATGAACATTGACTATCACGCTTGCTTGTCGACCGAGTTGCTGGAGACATCGACCAACGATAACCGGTAATATCTAGTAGTTTATGTCGCTAGTAGCAGCCCTTAGTGGGCACCAGGTACATACCAGTTGTTGAAGGGTGCGGCACGCTTGGCGAACTCGAGGTGCAGCAGGTCGATCTGCTCGAGCACGCGCTCGGCGTCGTCGAGCGCGTGGCGGCGGCGCTGCGTGAGCGCGCCCAGCCGGTCCCACTGCGAGCAGATGCGCTGGCAGCGCGCGTTCACGCTCGCTACGTCGTGGTACTCCAGGGTGCTGCGGAATGAGGCAACGAGGGTTAAGATAGCGTCAACATTTCTTAAAGAATGGGAATCCCGTTGTCGTGGTGATACAGAGGAGATAATTATAGTAGAACTGAAACTTTCAACGGTAGGAAGGGTAACGCAATCCAGAACTCGATCAATAGGACTAATTTATGCGACGAGCATAAATTTACTTGTAGGGTAAAATGCAATATGCAATAAACTTCATGTAATAATTAATACGGCCACTACCACATAAAGCATAAAAAATCTATTAACAATTTTTGTTGCCATTTTTCTAATGTGAACTACGTACTTGAGTTCCTGGGCAATAGCAGCGATCTGTTCGACGCGGTCCTGGTGGGCGGCGAGGTCTGATTCGAAGGCCTCGTGCTTCTTCTTCAGAGCCTTGATGTCGTTCAATTTGCACTGACGGAAGTCCTGAGATTGCAGCATCTCCTCCTTGCCTAATAATTCAAAGTAAAATTATTTTGACCCTGTGTTTTGTAGTTTCGGTTATTCAATGACTAAGAATCATTCCTGGGATTTCATCTTTTTTATTTATGTAGGGGTCTTCTGGTCCTTAAAATATTTAATTACCCACCTCTGGTCCAGTCCTCGTGGATGTCGGCTTTGTGCTTGAACTTCTGGGCCAGGTAGTCAAGACGCTCAAGGCGCATCATCTCGCTCAACAGCCATTCTTCAAACGCCTTCTCGGCGATCTCCAGGCCCTTCCAAGCTCCGGCGATGTCCTAGAAGTGTAATTAATCTTTGTCAGATGGTTCCGAAGGCAAGTTGTCATATTATAAAATGATAAAACGACCGACGATTTGTTCGTAATACTTACAGAGACCATCTTGCCTTCGGTGGGCATATACGCGGGGCGGTTGCTCAGGCGGAGCTTGGTCTGCAGAGTGTTGAAGTTCGTCTCCAACTTGGCCTTCTGCTCTACACGTGGCGGCTTGTGCTTACGCCTGAATTAACAAGTAATCATCGTAAATAGGTACCTACTCAATATTAAAGTCTTTGAAAAAGGATCTACAACGTTTTGCCATATTGGCAGTTTGTATTTGGGTATCTGGTTTTGTTATTTAAAGCTAGGTTTATCTCATTTGGTGATTTGGCCATTTCCTACAGGAAACACTGGCTTTAATAACCCTGTTATCATTTGATTAAACCAAAATAACAGTTCATAAAATGCGTAACAATGAAACAATTGTGAATGGTGTAAACGGTTTATACCTGTAAGTACGGTAGTCTTCCAGTTTTTTCTGGCAACCGGCAAGAGAGTTGTCGGTTTGGCGGCTGTTCAGCCACGGCATGGTACGCCTGATCCAGTCCAGCAGCTATAAAAAGTTCATTCGTTACTAATATTTACTACCACATAACATATTTAAAGTCTTCCTAACAAGAATATTTTGACTAGCCAGAAACGGCTGGAGAAACGAAATTATTATTTTATGAGTTTTTACATTTCAGTTGCTTAGAATTCCTCTAGAAATAGGTAGTAGTATATAATAATCTATCCTATTTTTTATGTTTTATTTGTATGTTTTCTGATATAATGAGTACTTATACTTACATCACTGGCAAGACGCTCGTACTCTTCCATGAGGCGTTCGTTCTCCTGGTTGACTTTGAGAACTTTGCAAATGCGGTTCGCGGCTGTCTCAGCCTGTGGATAGTACATTAGATATCCATTAATTTTATGAATTCTCTATTGTTTACGAGATTAGGAACTAATAGCATTATTTTCATAGGCTTCAAATTAAAACACTTAGCAGTTGCAAGAGCATGTTCGCTACAATTCAAACGAAATTTCGCGATTTTGGTTCTAAGAAGTGTAGCGTTTACATTTATTTCATTAGTTGTTTTAGATGATACAAACCTTTTGCGCGCCAGAGAAGCAATGGTAGTATGAAGAGACGTATGTCATGACCGCACGCTCGTCCGGCATCGCTGTGTTCTGCAGATCTGACAAGCGGCACGCAAGCGACACAGTGTTAGTTCTCATGCGATGTATCATGAATTATTCCCTACTAGAATGCTTGTGTTTTACTTTTTGATAATGTGTTCGTTAGATTCTTATGGACTTTTTTGATTTCTTCTTTTGGGACACCAAAAGAGCAAAATTCTTGTTAAAAGACCATCCTTTTATGTTACGCGTAATAATGATGTTTTAATACTTGGCATTTCAACAGCCCGCATCGTCTTATCACAATTAATTATAGTACTGGAAACAGGAAATTAATTAATGTAGTGTTAATTGACAACGTTGAACATCTAGACAATAACATAAAGGCCGAGTTATTCCAAATTGCTGCAAATTACGAGAGTGACTAATTTAGAACACAAGCATTCTTTCGTTTAATATCAATAATAATATACTATACGAGTTAACAACAAAAAGCTTATGTTTATAAAAACATTTGTAGATCATACTTAGGTATTTAGGTCAGGTTTGTTGCTAAGGATCAGTAAAAACATTTTTTTTTCGGGTTCATTTCTTACGTGATATACATATATATGTATTTTAAAATAAGGTATTTAAACTATGTTCTTCAGCTAATGATAGCTAAATTTGACCTCGGAAGACCTTGCCTCGTTACCTCTCTATACCAGTCAAAGAATCACTTACAAGTGTTTAGGAAGGGTATAATGAGGAGTGATGGGATAAGGCAGTGGATGTGGAGGTATTGCCACATTGGTCCATGTCCCATACGTTGGTTCTGCCATCACACAGTCGAAACTCTTCCGAGGTCTCAAGTATTAGTTTATCAACACTGACAGTAGGAGCTTCTTTAACATAAAGCGAGGCACTCATCATGCTATAAGTTACACACAAAGGCCTGGCGTTAGGGTTCGGGTATCAAACGCGGATATGGCGGTAACGACTGGCGGCCATTTTACTTTTGCTTAGTACCTGTTGCGCGCCTTGGAAGGCGTGGTAGTAACACGACACATAGGTCATAATGGCGCGCTCGTCCGGCTTTGGTGTGTTTATTAAGTCTGCAATATCCAGTTACAATTTACATGTGTTGTACATTTAAATAACATGTTTAACATTACAATTTATACGGCAATATGACCGCGATTATTGTCGACTCATATCCCACTTTTAAAATCAGGAATGGCCTAAGAAGTTTCTATATTGTCGTCAGTACATTGCATAGTCTGAAGCGAAAGCTGTCTTACCGTCGGGGTCCAACATGCGGGGGATGTCGAGATACTTCTCGGCCACATCGAAAGCCGTGTTCAAGTTCTCTAGAGGATTGTCCTTGGACAGTTTGCTGTAGTCGATGAGGTCGGGCCTGTGCCTGTGGATCAGGGCACAGAAGGCCAGACCGTCCTTGAAGGACAGGTGGAAGTTCTGGACGTTGACGTTCTTGTATGGGGCTGTCTTGCGTTGGCACCATAGCAGCAGACCTTCCTGTTATGGGCAAATATTACTGTATGTATTTATGTGCGTACATACAAAGGAAGTTGGTGGTATTGACATTTCGGCGTATTCTCAATATCGTAAATGAGTAACTGTGTAATTGCATTCTTATTTTGCTGATAAAAATCCAAGTCTGTAAATTGAAATGTAAAATTTAAAAATGCGTTGCGAATAACATTCATTTTTACATTGAAACTAATTCGATTTACTACACACGTTTTTCAACGTATATTTCAATGAAGTGTAGTATATTATATTTCAATATAGTATGAAGGTAGATTGTTATTTACCTTGGCGGTCATTTCTTCCACTGAGATGTCTTGGATGGCGAATCGCAGGATAATAGTCCAGATCATACCCAGGGTCATCTTAAGGTTACCATCGACGATTTCTTCAGCACCGATTGATACCAGTTTTACACCTGAAAACGTTTTTTTTTTGTAGAAATTACTTATAACAAGTTTATTTTTGTTAACTTATATTTCGTTGTATCTAATGCATTTTGTTTGTTTGCTCTATATTCACAGCGTGCATGTATTTCGTAAAACGTATATTGCGTAGGAGGATAATTGAAAATGAATTATTGTTTCGCATTGTAGATTCTTTAAAAAAATATTGTTTACCACATCATAGTCATCATGTCTTGCAAATGTTAATAGAGTTTATTTAAAAGAAGTTTATGTCACAAGCAATTACCTTTAGTTACTAACTGTAACAGCACGTTGTCATTTTAACTATCCATAGCTACTCTGCATACCTCGGAATCCTCAATATGACTTTTTTGGTGGATGGATAAGCTTAGTATTTGTAAATAACGCTTAGCTAATTTATTATTAGATATTCTATACCTGGCTGTCGAATGATTTTATGTTATGCTGTGATGCCAAATCTTGCATTGTGTTCGAAGTAAATACAATAACTACATTCAAATCTGTTGGAAAATTACCGACCTACCAGATAGGTAGGAGGTAGATTTATTATAGGTATCTGGGTAATTTAAGGACAGGATCTTAGCATATGACGCCTACGATACTGCAGTTACCAATAACCAACTGTAAATGCCTGTGCAATAAATATGTTTAAGTTCACATTAGACTAGATGCGCACTGCTCAGTGTGTAATAACTAATAATGACTAATATAATTTTGTTATCTAAATTTTAAGTCGTTAGGGACATACCCACAATTAAGATTATGGTCTCAGAAGAGACATTCAGTAGACGACCACTCGAAGAAATGTATTCATTGTAAAAGTACATATACATATATACATGCATTTAAAATGGGTACTCTCGTTGTTTGTCCTTACATGTGTATATTTCGTCCATATGTGGATTTATATATCGTCAGACTTAATCAATTATGGTGTATTACCACAAAGTCGGTTACCATAATTACTAACCATGTAAAAATCTCCATTGTAAGAATATAAAATCTTTCTTGTAGCATGCATATTTCTTCGTTTCAAGCTTGGTTGATAATTAATATTTTACCTTTTGAGGCAATGAAGTCCAAAGCCTTGTTGACATTGGCGATCTTGTGGAAACGCATTTTGCCGCGGTCAGGCTTGGGCAGGGTCTCGCCGGAGATGACCTCCAGCAGCAACATCAGTTTCAAACCATTGCGGAAATCTTCCTCGATGTTCTCGATACCGGTACCGGCCTTCCTAAGGTGGCTGTTGCACCATGCTGTGAAGGTCTGAAAGCGAAAGTGACAACTGTTTGAGCTTTTTGTTTAAATACTAGAAAAGGTGACAGTCTCGTTTCGTAATACCTAGCCATGTTTGTTCATGAGATTACTATTTGCAATGAGTAAGCCGTGCGTTCGAAATTGCGTGTTTAGCATTTGGAAATGTTTGCAAACGTAAAAGATTTTAAATTACTTGATGCAAGAATTCAATTGCTTTAAATCGACAAAGATTTCTCAGAAACACGACATTGAATGGTATACCTACAAGTGCCGTTAATCAATACTGCAGTTGCATCAGGTAGGGGAGCGGGCGGCCGACCGAGGGGTCCGACCCTCACAGAGCCAAATTCGCAGGCAGTTATTAGCACCCGTCGCTTTCGGTTCGCAAATTCTACTCAAAATTGTGGAAGCGACTACATACAAATATTTGAATATTGTCTGGGACAGGTTTAAGCATAAAAAGTTTGATATTTAGATATTTGGTATTCCATATCCATCGCTTTGTTCGTTTAAAGAATGATGTAAAACACAACAGTTTTAACATTCCTTTGTTTTTGAAATCAACACTAATTCAGTGAATGTTCGAACAGATGATATGAATATGTATTTATTAGCTATTCAAATACTATTAGACATCAATAACCCACATAATAGGCCATGCAGTCGTCACCGTTACTTTGATTATATCATTAGCCGAGTATCGAAAGCCGAGTCGACCGAATAAAGACCTAATTCTATTGTAATGGATGTTGAACAAGATCTGAAAGGCAGCAATAGTTCACGAATGGCGCTCCTATGCGAACTCACAAACTCGATTGGTTCCGGAGGTAGCGTCAAGGTCGGAACTGATAAATACAATTCAATGCGTTCAACAGATTGCGTGACCGAGCTGGACAGTGGATGAAGTTGACAATTAATTCAAAGAACTTCATTTGAACTGACCTGCGTCATCAGTTGATTTGAGCGCAAGTAGATTAGCTAATGCAGGTCTCATCCTAATTAGATCTTACATAGAAAATCATGATATCTATTAAAATTGCATAGATAGTCAACTGATTATAGCCGATCGTGTAGATAACTATGCTATTGTTAACCAGTTCACAGACGAGGTAGGTATAAACAAAGGCATGTGAGACATGAGCAAAAAATTCTACCTGCAAGCACATTAATTTGAATTCAAAGGTTCGAGTTACAGAAATTTGATTCTTTTGTCGATGGCTTACAAAGTATATTGCTACACTAACGTGTGACATAGAATAAGTAATCGTGCGCAAACATCCATAGATACAATGTGAGGTTAGCGAAGATGCCATCACTGCGGAACATTAAAAGTGACCGAACTGCATTCTGAGATCGTAATGTATGAATCATCTTTGGAACTCGCCTCTTGGCACAGGACAGAAAATAATAATAATCTACCTTCCATTACCACATGACCTACAACATGCAGCTGAAGGTATAAGTCGCCTAGCTACCATATGTCGCAAATTAACTGCGCGGTTAACGGGCAGCGAATGGTAGCTTACGTCGCAAAGACGTTTCATTTATTATAGTTTATGCTACATTTCAAGAAAAGAAAGTTTTGTATCATTCAAAGTGACGATGATTTATTTAGGAAAGTTCGACAGTTTTGGATATGTGCAAAGGTTTGGGTAATAATGGGTACAACCGCTATAAAGCATTAAGGAGATGGTTATCATCCCTGTACGTAATTGTGTTAACTTAAAGCTGGGTTCAGGGTTGGCCTAGTTCTGTTATATAAACTTAGATGTGACATAGAATACTGAGACATTTAAATCTGATGCACCTTGGACTAGGTGGAAATTAAAATATGATTTAGTAACGACGATGTCACATTAATAAGGCACGCGACCTCGTGTAAACGGGAATACCAGCGTCCCTGAGACAAAACACACATCGTGACCCAGAATATGAAAATAATCCCGCGTCACCTTGCGACTGCCATCACGGCCAGCGTCGATCTAAAATAAGGTACGCAGGTGTAGACAGCGGACTATTCGAGATGTGTAGAATGTGAACTACAGTGGAGATGCGTCGTCATTGAAGCGTTTAAATATTATTGTCAACGTGCTAATACGCGAGGTGTGAAAGGCGCCTAGGCACTTGGACGAGAGTCGGCTTGTATTATTGTTGAGTACTAGATGTTACTCAAGACATGAGCGGCCAGATTTGCTTGAAATATCTATCATAATTCACCCATGGTCGAATTCTTTAGATAACTTCTCCAGAAACCAGTATAATACGTAAAATTAGGATAAACGTTGAAAGGTTGTTTCAAGGCAAACGAGGCAAGCTAATAACGGCAGCTGTGGTGTGGCACTATTAAAATAGCCAAATAATTTGTTCTCAGAACTAGGCGTTTCACTTTCTTTGATCCTTGTTATCAAGAGCTAAAAATAATTGTTCCGAGTGACCGTTGCTCTGCAAAATATTGTAACGATCTGAAATTACAAATGACATTGAAAAGGAACACATCACTAAACTGATATGCGAGCAACGCAAGGAAGTTATTGAGCTCATTGAAAATGTTTTGTAACAGCTTTGTTGACAATCTTTGAGGTCGTTTAAATGATAGTCTAATTTCGTTAATTTAGAATCTTAAATGCGACGGTGCATGCCACAGAACAAGATTTACGCCAACATACTCTACAATAGTTTTGCCAAGAAACTTTAAACCTGTATTTACAAATGGTTCGTTGATGAGGTAGGATGAACGCAGCTGTATCCAGTTATTACAGCTATTTCTAGAGCCCGCAAGCCAATAACTTTTTGTTGAGCGCGTGCTTCGGCTTATGACGCCTGTAGTTACATTACATGCCCTCTATTTGTCTTTAGTAAATAACAAATCTGTCAACTGGTTATGATTTATGCATAATTCGTACAGAGTGCCAAACTGCATTTATATGAGCAATTAGGTGCCAGGTAAACTAGCGTTGGCATGATCTAGTGCTTAAATCTTACGAAGGAATGTTCATTCATCATTAGATGAGGCGACTGTCTCATTTTCCACTTCAGTTCTTTTGAAGCACTAGTATGTATTTAGTTTGACAGTTATGCATTATTGAGATGGAGATATTGAAATATGACTGCGAAGCGTCAATGTCTTTCTGAATGTATGTCTCTTAAAGCCAAATCTAATGTTACGATTCATTAAATTGAATTGATAAATTGATGGAAATAAAATGTTAGATTTCAATTTATGCTTCAAAGGTTTGCCTCGTAGGCGTTCCCCATCGAAATTGTCAAAAAAACTGAACCGAACAACGTGTACGATTTGACACCAAGTTATGTAGTTAATCTTAAAATGTAAATATGAAAGTGAATATTAATCGTTTGGTTGTTTTTCCAAACGACATCGATGTTTCTAATTCCAGGCATAAATATTCAATTTTGTAAAAATCGTTTCACTTGTATTACCATGGAAAGCTCATTTACGTAAACGAAATATTTAACAGAGATGTGACTTGAATAAATGATATCTACTATTTTAACGAAGCTAACAAAATCTGTATGGTCTCGGTATTTTTCACTGATTTATTTTTCGATTAGTTTTACAATCAAGTATGATTTCTCTAATATATCTTAACAGGTAAAGAAACGTACACTCGAATAAGGTTTAAGTCGGAGTGTATTTTCTGATCTACACCTAAAATGTTAATTATAAGCCTGAGACTGTTGCTGGGTAGTTCGTTCCACCATTTGTTCTTCTGCGCGTTAGGACGTGGTGAAGGTCGTTCTTGGGGCTGTCTTTTGTAAAATTGACTGTTAAAAAGTGCTGATATTCAGCCTACTTTGAATAAATGCTTTTTTATATTTTTTTGATGCATTATTTAAATTTGCGCTTTTTTTTGGTTAGTTACTAACTCTGTAGATAACATAGAATGTGTTTATAAATAAATACGCCTGTAAAGATACTCTTCAGACGCTCTTAATCTCTACATGAGTTTTTACAAGTTTACTGATAGTTGTAGTAGTAGATCTACTAGTGCAGTGCAGTTACTATTCGTGTCCTTAAAATGTTATTTCTGTTGGAAATAGCCAATATAGCGTTAGCTTCAAGATATTGTAATGTATAAGCCGATCCTCTATACATGTACTTAGTATTTAGCTTATGTTATTGAGTACAGTATAATATACGCCTTAGTCAAGTCAACACGTCTCATCACTTCGGGACTATAACCCCTCACATTGCATGACGACCGTGCCAGGATAGTCCATTGCAATATTACTTACAATAGAGTATCAATGTGCAACATAAAGAAATATCTACGAGTATGAGGTGCATAGACTTTCACTGTATAAATCATAATGCAGTTCAAGGTGCAACAGTGTCGTGCGGCTTTGAGTGCACTTTAGTTAAGATGGCGACCGGTGAGAGGTTATGCTCGTGTCAAATGGTATTAAGGTCTCGATTTTACTTTGTATGGGTATTTTATATTGATGTAGACTTTGTTCGCGAAGGCTGAGTTTGTGTGAAAGTATTACAATTTTGATTTTCATTACTAGCTAAAATAATTAAAGACCTTTGAATAAGTATATGCTAAGGATATCAAATACATTTTGCTCACCTATTTTTAAACTTTTTGGTACAATATTATTTAGGTACTTTTAGTATCATAAATCCCACTACAATTAAGTGAAAACTCCTGTTTCGGGGTACATTTTGGTGGTTGAATGTAATGCGTGTTGGTGGGAAGGGCGAAAAGAACAGTTACAGTTTGGGACATTTATAGGATATTTCATCATCATCAGCGTAGCCTTTTCCTAAAGAGGTTAGGGTCATCTTTCAGTCTAACCGTATGCAGCTGAGTACCTACAAGTGTTTTACATGGAGCTATTGCTTGTCTGAACTCCGCCAGTTGCCTATGTAACACGATACGCCTGGATAAGATAGGTGTTTTAAACCATTTTCCACTACATTTTTAAATCGGATATAAAATCTCATCACTCTTTCCACCTGTTAATTAAAGGGGTGCGACTGTTGCTAGGTAACACATTAAACAACTAACTTTTAGGGATAAAATATGATGATATTGATTAAATAGAAGATGCAAATGTACTCGTACTACGATATATATTTTTATATCTTTTGAAAATCTAAATTAGTATTTAAATTTTCTGTTCTAATTTTTTTTGTTTTTGGAAATTGATATTATTTGACCAGTACTATGTGTAAATGATCCTTTGCTGTGGCAAACTTATGACTCATAATAATCAATTAAGTCGACTCCATTGATAGCAAAGAAATTAGTTCATAATAACAATTTGCATATCAGTAGCATAATTTTCACCTGTCAGCCATTTAGAACGGCGCAAAGATCGATCGGTCCATAATTCATGACAGACAGAAATTTAATAAAATAATAAATTCGAAAGAGATAATATTTATTAGATACAACATAGAGAAAGCGCTCAATTTAAATGTCGTGCATTTTATTTGAATAATTTTGCATATGGCGTAACCTTTTTCTTATTTTGCTCTCATTTTTAATTTTTGATCTCAAAACGCGAATTGAAAACCTTAATTATATTTTAAAGTCGAGATTACGCGTTTTGATTGACTAACAATTCTTTTCAAAACATCATTGAGCTCCTATGATTCAGATGACGATGTCCCAAACAAATACTGTTATGAAGTTTTGTACAAGAGGAGGTGACAAGACAATCGGTGATTATTTTGATTGATGGTGACTACCAGTGGGCTGATGATCGATTCTAACGGTATTGATATGATTAGCACCAATTACTCATTCAATTACCCCCTTTATGCTGATGAGTCAAGGTGTTATAGTGGATGTTCGCATGTGGTAATCGATAAGCAATATCGATTTAGATTGAGTGTCATAACTCTTCGACCCGTAATATTTCTCTTTTTTATTATGTTTATTTCTGATAGATACCCTTTATAGGGTTACCAGTAATTATATTTTAAGAAATCGAGTAGCTATCTTATAAATCAGTATGGGTACAACGCTACTGACCTGCTAGCCTCTATTTTTATTGACAGCTAGATAATTATGAGCTGTAATATTGGTATTACACAGAAAATAATCGAGTTTTTATCTAAATATATTCTATAACTGTAAGAATCGTTTTTGAGGAAAAATGTTCAACTTATGCTCCCCAATACTGATAAGTTAATATCCTCACCACAGTTTATTGTGCATCTATTTTGACAGCGTATAGAGCTCAGTATCATCATAAACCAAACACATTCTTATTAATATTTTATTTTAATCATATTTTTATTAAAATAATATCAATGCCACACTTTAATAAGCCTTCTATATGTAAACATATGACAGTCGGCTAATATTTGTTCAAATGAGGTACGATTATGGCGCCATTTTAATTAGGCGAGCATTCTGTGGCTTGTCGCTCCGGTACCGACTGTTGGAATACTAATAGATAAGCACACCTGTGAAGGTGGTTCTACCGGGCCCGGTGCCAACCCGCCCACTATCATTTCGATAAACAATAACGTGACCGTTAGACGGCATACATTTAATTTTATGTTCTGTAAACACAGACGCGACGTGCACTACATGTTGATACACCTAACGTATGAAATTGTATAAGAAATTTTAAACTACGCTCGTATCTTATTTGATAGCAGGGTGCTAAGATCAATGACCAAGATATCAGAGCGAAAAATATTTTGGGAATGTCGTAACGTATGTAAAGTACGCGAACAGTTCGCGCGTTGGTGTGAACTCTCAAACGTACACTCACATTGGGCGTGACGTGTCATGTTGAATGTATCCTGATAACTGTCAGGTCCAGTTTAGTACCTGCAAGAAGGAAAAAAATACAATGAGTTATGAGGAAATACATATTGTTGCAAATTTTATTAATACAATTCCTTATATATTTTGTATTTGAAGTTAATTAAATAAGAACTAATAAAATTCAAGTGTTAAATTTTACGTGTTAAAGCATTGTTTTAAAAGACATAAAATGTATTCTTATTACGTCAGTAATTTGGGATTTGTAGAAAATTCATTTGTTTTGTCTGCATCTTATAAATCAAACGCAGCTAAAAGAATCACATCAATTCCAATGGAATTCGGGAAAGGCTACCGATGACGAAAATACAGCGTCGTTCGTAAAATAAAGCTGACGACTTAGAAGCACGTCTTTAATATTATATTTGCCATGGAAACAGGCGGTAGATAGTATATTAGATAGGCAATTTTACGCGTAGGCGGACGAATCCCGAGCCGGGATATTTTCATACACCGGAGGCTATTTGTTAAAGAGAACATCTTCAGTCTGTTCGCAATGTGAAAACAATGGGTTAAACATCGAAAATGTATTATGAAGCTGAAATAACTGATATAACGAGGCTGCTTATAAAATATATCAATATCAAATTATCGGATGATACGCAATATTATGTTGTGAAACATGAAATAAAGACGTGTCTTCGAAAAATTACTAGATGATGATTAATTTTAAGATTCATCCGATTGCTCAGTCTCACAGTTCTCAAAAATGTTAGACGTATGTTATGATGAATCATCTATCGATTCGTTTGATTTTGACGAAATAAATTGCACAAGCAAATTCGTGGACAATCGTTGGGTGCAGCTCCTACTAACTCATAAATAACTGATTATAGCGTACCCGGGACTCAATAAGCTGTACCCTACAATGGTTTGTAAAAATACTCGTGCCATAAACCCACTTATTCATGAACCATGGTTTTGCTAAAAATAAAGATACAGTAAAATATGTTTCGAAACCTTACACGCCGAAACTTCCTTGTGTAAATAATGATGCAAGACCTCGTCATGAATAAAGTCTTTGGTAATCGTCAATTTGGTGACTGACGCATTAGCGCCAAAGATCTTTCCTTGTAAACATGTACCAGTCAAATATTCCAAATTTATTCTGTTTCATTACTAATTCGAACCTTCTTCGCTTTTGGTGGAGTGAAAATGGGTCATCTGGAATGTTAGCACAGTCACTCAAAGAACTACGGGTTTGACATTATTTGAAAAGCGCTTCTTTTTTGCTTAATCTATAATACACCTAATTTTTATCTTAATTAGTCATGAGACAAGAACGAATTCCAAGATTATCTTGTCTTTTGTAGTATAAAATGTTATGGTTTTGCGAAAATAATAAGCTAAACGTTTGTGGCGTTATGTCTAAAGTTACCATCAACAGAATAATATTCAAAACACGTGCAATTTATGGGGTAACTGGAAGCTTTACGGCTAACTGGACCATGCCGGCGATATATCATCATTCGAACTCTGAAATATCCACCGGCCGACCCAGTTACTTCACCAAGCTGTGAACTTTCAGTTAAATATAGACCGCTAGAGTGACAGCTACGATTTCTTCCGCAATTTTTTTTACGGACAAAAATAGAAGTCTTTGATGGCTCAGTCATAGCACTGTGGTTTAAATATATAGTCTTCTAATTGTGATCCTAAAATAGGGATACTATTTTAATGTGGAATTGTTATAAAAACAATTCTTTTCCTATTTTATTGCGTGAAAATGTTTTGTACATGTTATTGTACTTTTGTTACATTTGATCACGTTTCAATAAAATAGCAGGAACGTTTGTCGCAATTAAAACTGGATGTAAAAAATACTATTGTGCTGCTCTCGCTTTTATGTCGAGTTGGGTCGTGTGAAGAAGACGTGGAAAGCCGGTACCGCTCATATTACATTTAAACCTCACGTTTCACTTTTGCCTCTCTAAATTGTTGATACCTGTAGAGCTATGCTTTTACGAAATACACGTAGATAGCTAACCTTCAAATGTCTACGTTTTGTCTTAAAATACATCTATGTTCATTTTGTTTATCAATAAATAAAAGCTTTACCTATAAACATAAGACGTGTGAGTGAGAGGTTATTACAAAAGAAAAGCTATTTCTTAGTGAAGAGCTAGCAGATGCTCCAAGTCACGTTGTGTAATGAATGACTGTTAACCTTTAAATCGTGTCAATTAGACGTAATTCTACGATTATAATCTATAACAACTGGTGCAGACAATTATGGTTAGTTTATTTGTGTTTAAAGATTTGTTATCAAATATTTTTTCTGTATCACTAAGCGAATAAACGAAGAGACAGGACAATGGCGCGTTCCGCACGAAGGACAACAATGACAAGCCGGTATCAATGCATGTTCCGGTTCCATTTCTCAGTGGTATCTCGTCTGCCGACTTAGCAGTGTACTGAGGAAAAAAGTGAACTCATTAACACGGATTGTAGATGCCAAGATTAGAGTCGGTTAGCTGGTTTTATGTGATGTGTACATATTGATTGTGAGATCTTTGGTTTTTTTTGTCACCTTGGGCAATTACTTTACACAAGCTAGGTCTTGGTATGTAGTTAGCTTATTAGCAATAATGGCTGGCGCCTGGGAGTAACAGTAACATTTAAAGGTCAAATTAGCTACCTCAGCGACTTACGTTCAGTATGATACAATTTGAATGGGCACCAGATATTTGTCCATTGTTTTGAAGCCGTCGACCCTCAGGCTGGGTTAAATGAGCGCGTTTCAAGTCTATTGTTACATTTTCTCCAGCGTTCGTTCACTTATTCGGTCGTCATAGCTACCGTTCTGAGTCTGGCCGCAGCTCAGACTGAGACTATATCGATCTTGCCCCGACAGTTTCTAAGGCAACGCTGTCTGTACCTTTCAGCATTTTCCCAGGGGCTTAAAGAATATTTTATATATTTTATTTAAAATATGAACCTTGATTAAACGCGCTACTTAGTCATTGTTTTATCTACAGACATCATTAATAGAGACTTAAAACTCAGCTGTATTTGGTTGCAATGCGGTCGAGACTACCTTTTGTAGACGACAATGTGTTATTTTGAATAAGCGAAACAAAAGAGAGTGGTCAGCTATTCACGACACGACAACAATGAGTTAGACTTGTTATGTATGACGGCGGTACGCCTCGTCTTACACTGCAATGTAAGAACTTAAATTTGTGATACCTTCATAAATATTATCTCAGAGAGCTTGACTTTGATTAAATTTAGACTAAGGACGTCGACGACCACAAAAATATTAAGTACAAATAACAAATAAAAATTTCATTGCTTTTCTTAAATATGTTTACATTTTTTTATAGATACCTCGAAAACGACCTTGCTTAAGCGTCCTCTAATCGTAAAAACATTTTTCAAGAAAGTAAACGCATTTATTATCGCTTTGCATTTGTCAAATGAGATGAGATGAAACGAGATGCGCTCGTGGTTAAGTAATAACCGCACGGGTCGATCGATCATATGGTTAAGGAACGCTAGGTGCGGTCGGACCGTTGATGGGCGACCATCTTGTCATGACGAGTTCCTTCATGTTTCGGAAGGCAGATTCAATTGATGAGTCGCGGCTGTCATATGGAATTTCTACTGGGAGTCTGAAAGTCTCACAACCAGTCTTACCAAGGGGTATCAGGTTGAACGGGTTGCTGGGTTGAGGAGGTCATAATAAGCATTCACTCCATGTAAAACACTGACACTCAGCTGTATCCGTTTAGACTAGAAGTTGAACCTAACATAGCTTTTGAAATGGCTTGGCAGATAGTATTTTCCAAACGTTTTCTGTTCTATTAGAAGTAACAACGTCCTTCTATTCTCTCTCACCTTTACTATTATCTTGAACATTGTTTTTATTCATTCGGTGATAATCGTTGAGACCTCATTGTTTAAAATTAGCCAAACGACTCCACCCACTAGTTCTAAATTGGAGTTTTTGGCACTGGCCACTACATTCATTTGTGATCTATTGTTATGCACGGGCTTGTCACAAAGTAAACAAAGTGCTGATTATGTCATTGTGTGAAGATGCATTAAGCTTTTTATAAACTAGTTACGGACATTGTAGTATTACTTGTTTGCCCTCGTAGCCTCAGCCCTTCTTTGTTGTTAGTGTCCTTACCGCGTTTCATGTCTTGCAGCGAAACACAATTGGCTTACAGATCACAATCGTGAACTAATTAACGATCACTTGCTGTCCCGCCGTGACTATTGTCATGGTAAGCATTATAGTTTTGTTTTATTTGCAATTCTGTGAAATTAATATTTATAGTGTATCCCTTAAACATAAAATACCTAACAAAATTTGTTCAATATATTTGGAGCGAGAGCCATTGACGGCCGACCGCGCAAAATATTAGATATAAGCCTGAAACTTTGTCTGTGCATCTGTACTACAGTGGGTATAAACTTTTTTCAAGACAAAGTTGGACGATGGTGGTTTACGAAGATATTTAAATTCAACTTTTTTTTACGGATGCAGCCTACTACATATTCATGATTAAATTAATACACATTAAACTCATTTTTAAAATTCAGCAATCGTTCATCTCATACAAGATATATCAAAAATATTTTCTCCTGTAAAAATAAACGTTTAAAAATAACGGTTTTATATGTATTATCGGTGCAAATCGTAATAAAATTACATAGGCATAATGAAGCATGCATTACATGATAATCAATTGAAATATTTGTGATAACATTATTGCCATTCTTCGCTATTCATTGTTATTATTGTTGAAGATAAAAATTATGATAAAGATAGATAATCAGGGCTTATCAATTGCTGCACTCGATATACTAGCGTGGTTAAATAAAGAAAATACATCATTACCAATTGGTAGCGAATGAATAACTTTATAGAGGAAGGGACTTGTGATCCAGACATCCTGTGTGCGAAGCGTGTAGCACTAATAAAAACAAATTCGCAACATCACGATCCATATATGTAACACAATGTGCCGAGTGTGAGAAGTGATCTATTAGTTCTAGTTTTGGTGTGGAAATCTGAGAGTGCCCTATTTTAGAACGACGTGCATGTTTCTAAGAACAGTTTGCGCGATTGCTGAAGTTTATAAAAAGTTTGATTACGTTACATGTGTGTAGGAATCCGAAGTAGAAATCGGCGTCTTTATAGCCAACGTGATGATCTGTGTTACTGCTTATGCAACCATGGAACTATTTGAAAATTGACGTTACTGGTTTCACGTAATTAATGGTTTGCGAAGTCGTTCAGTCCTACATGGCGTTCTGGAATGTTGCTGGCATTCTTAGTTCATCTTATTCAGACTGTCCTCTGATCTGTCATTTGATTATTTATGGGGAACAATACGATCACTAAATTGAATATTATGACTAATTACATCTCTGTTGCTGACGCAACTACGAGGTAATTTGTGACTTGGTGTGCAGTGTATATTTGGCGTACAGTCGTGTTGATGCGATGTGGTAGCGGAAACGTCCTACGCATAGGTATCTGTTTATTAACACTGTTTGGAATCTGACACTGGACACGTGAATGCGTCGACATTGATAGCACTGACAAACGCTTGAAATCCCTATACAAACACATTTTGTATTAGTCATTTTATGTTTCGCTTGATTACGTCGCTGGATTACGAGTATTGCGGAACTAAATGTTATGTCTGCGTTTGAAAGCTGAGAAGATTAACAATCTAAAATCGTCATTTTTGGAACAGCTGTTGCATTGATTCCATGTCCATTCAGGTGTTTTTTGCTTGGCTCTCTACCCTCGGTCCTATTGTGTACGAGAGGGGTCCGAATGAATAACCAGTAAAAGACACGGTCCCCCTCGCTAACTCGCTCTGACGGCTGCTGGATTTATCTAAACAGATAATCGGTGAAGATACCTCGGTAGGCGACACGTGGTTATACGTTTGTGTGATAAAGATAGGAACAGTGACTTCTTTTTATTATATTACGTAGGTACTTTATAATTCGATCCACATATCAAGAATTTGTGGGTTAAGAAAAGATATGTCTGTAATAATAGTAAGCGTGTTTTATAAGTGATTAAAAAGCAAATGCATGATACATGAGCTCCCTTTGCAGAAAACTTTATGGCCAGATATAAAACATTGTTTATCTGAATCGTAAATGTATCTACAGATGCTAACGCCTTTTGTATGTCGGAATTAAATTTAGTACTTACGTTTTTCTAATTATAATAATAGTAGCAAGTAAGTGTAAGCATTTCACGTGGGCGATTGGACGAAGTCAAAAATAGACGATGTTGGCATCGGCTGGTTTGCACTCTGTCCGTGAAGTCGCAAGATTCTGTCTGTCAGTCTCGATGAACATGTCTGTTTTTCGCGAAAATATAACCCGCGTGATTTTTAGAACGGGCGTTTCAGCGTCATCCTCATAACAATATCTTTTTTGAAATCAGTTTGACTGATGGGTTTATTTATAGTCAAATCTTTCACTTCAACAGTAATGTTTTACAGAACATTTAAAAAAAAAGTTATTCGTTCAGACTTTAAATGTTGATCCTATTCTTGAAATATAAATAAATCTATGGGATACAATGCACAGTTTAAGTATCATAATATTGTAGTAGAATGCAACAACACAATTGTGTAACGATAAGACAAGGTTGACAGTGGTTGCGCGGGCACGGAACGCACCTGGGTGCAGTAAGTGGGCGGACACTGTGACGCCTACTTATCTACTCTCCGCGTTTTGAAACACACGATGCCACGAGGAATAATGAGACACGACTCGATAACGAACCGACACGACCGAGATGCATCCACGAGGCATCGAGGGCCATTCGAAGACTTTACTTGACGCACGGTGAAGACGATTTGTAGCTTTGATTTTCCTACCATTAACAGTAGGATTGTCGTCTATTGATTACTGCAAGATAAAACATAAGACTAGGTCTTATCTATTAAGGAAACGAAATTGGTGCACATTCTTGCGTTAAAAAGGTAAATTGTAAATCT
The DNA here is from genome assembly GCA_958496145.1 of Heliothis peltigera. Taxonomy (NCBI): domain Eukaryota; kingdom Metazoa; phylum Arthropoda; class Insecta; order Lepidoptera; family Noctuidae; genus Heliothis; species Heliothis peltigera. The sequence continues at coordinate 7,070,707 of OY292333.1, forward strand.
TGAAATTGTTGAATAAAAAATACTTGAAAAACTTGAATTCTATCATTCAAGATTTTTTTGCTAGCTTCTTCAAAAGCTAGTAACAGCATAATATAAAATTAGCATTAGTATGACAAATGACGATAATCAGAGAATGAAAAAAAAAATAACAACCGAACGTGGAAGAAAAGGCACAGTGACAGAGAACCCTAATGAACATATTAAAAGCTCGACCCAATGTTTTGGTTTCAAAGCCAAGGTCAAGTTTAAAGCTAAGTAAGGTCATAGATACTATTTCCTTATGCTAACAGAAAAGTCCCAAAAAAACAAAAAACTCAGATAAACAAACGTATTACTTATGATACATAATAGATGTTTAAAATACCGATGCAATATCCTCGTTGCTGTCAGTACAATGAAGTAATATGGAGGGTCTATAATTGAATATGTCTACGTGTTTAGTGGGATTGTCCGCGCAAGAACCGGTCCACTTAGAATGATATTACTGACGTGCGCAAGAGACCAAACATTCGTGCTCCCTCTTGCCGCCACAGTCCGTATGGTGCGGTTTTTACTAGAACCCAATGACTAATGTTGTTCTTTTGGTTTACTTTCACTTAATGATTCCGAGCTTTTAAGGATTTTTCCGTTTTATATTTATATACGTAAAAACAATACTGTAGTCGACAATTAGTCGAAATCAATACTTGTACTGGATTCTCCTAAAATACTACCTTCCATGCAATTTTTATGACGTCACAGACTTTTCACATCATTTTGTAAGATAATACATTATCAATACAAAAATATTTTCTTCCATCAGAAACGATAAATGAAAGTGACATTGTTGTAAGGTGCTTTACCTAAATGAATATGGTAAATGTTTTTATTTTTGACCAAGTCAACTACCCAATTCCTAATACTATGCGCTTGCAGTCAGAGTTCTTGTTATTCGGTTTAAATCGGTAATTTATGCTCGGTTTCCAAGACCTGCAATGAGTGTTGTAGGAATATTATTGTGGTCAATTTAAATTAGTTTTAATATGAACAGGTATGCGTACAGATGACAGCACAATCTACTGGAAACTGTCAAATTCTCCCAATCAACTTTGAACCATTATGCTTCAGCAATTCAGTTGAAAATCTATTAACGAAATTTTACAAATTGTAGTAGCTTGATCTGCTGCTGTTTGTACCTAAGACAAAATATTTTTCGCATCGTATAGAATTTTTCGTTTGAGGCAGAAGTTGCTAGAGGAAAAAAAAACTGTGACATATTTGTAAGTACAGTTTCTTTTGTTCTGTTACTGTGTGGTGAAATACCGTTGTTATTAAAACTGGGAAGCAGGGAACTCACCTTTCCGGAGTATAGTAAGGTGTTTTGAAAACAATACAAACCAGTTCTTACTACGATAGGAGCTCCTGAACTACGCTTAAATTGTTTTGAAAAGCTCATAAGCAATGATGATTTGCCGTTAAACTTCTTGTTAGCCAACTTTTTAAAGTTATGCCATTAAAGGTGTGAATCATAAAATTTCTAAAGTCTCTAAAATATTCTTCTTTTAATCATCTTATCATAATCTTCAAAACATTCTAATAAAGATCTCCAATTTTTGATTGACGTCACGCCTTCTCTTAACATTCACTAATTAATGAACAGTGATATCTCTTCATTATCGATTTGTTCTCGATTTTTAAATCGATTTCTTGTGTATATGGTTACGTAGGCTTAATGGTGCTGTATCGTATTATATGAAAACCTGGTATGGCTTAGTCGATGAGGCGCATTGTGATAACGCTTAGAAAGTTTCGTTTCACCGTTAAGTTTATGTTAATTTGGTATCAACTTTTCGTGCGTTCAATATTCAAGGTCGTTCGTGTTTTGTTTCTATGATATTTACATATGAACGTCATAAAACGAATATCAATGCTGTGCAGCATGCTTAATGAAAATATGTCAATTATTTAAATACTGTTTCAAATTTAACGTCCAAGTTAGAACTGAAAAGGACATTTTTTTGACTTTGAAAAACACTTTCTCAATGTGAAGTAAAAAAAAGGTTTTAATATCCATGTTTCACTTTAAAGTTTCAATTATAAGCATTTTATACAAATTACCATTAACTATCAAATATTTGGTTTCGAATTGTCTCCAAAAATTATAAAAGGTTCACTAAATGTTGCCTTCATTGTTTATTTCTTTGTTCCAATAAGTTAACCCATAATTAGTTGACAATTATCAAGCCAAGTTTCTAGGGCAGGAAAATAAAGAAGTTATTCTGCATTCTTCGAGAACATAAAAACGACTTTACTGACTCAATTTATCACCTTTTATGCATTTGATAATTCTTTACCTCGTCCTTATTCAACTTTGAGTTTTAATTACCTCCAAGAATTATGAATGACTGATTATGTTTGTAATTGGTAAACAATTATGGAGTTCAGTTTATTGGGGCCTTATTGAAGTACTGAGAAATATAACCAGACGGCGCACCTTATGTAGAGGAAGTTGAATTCTTGACTATAGGAGTGTAGGCGGACGTAGACACCTTAGTAAATAAACATTCGACACCGCGGATGTGGTTGTCGAACATGATACCATGCTAACCAAAGCGGCAATACTCAAGTAGACATCACGAACTATAGAACAATTAATATTTAAGTTTTTTCTATGATTTATCCAACAGTGTGGAGAGTTGCAAGCCGACACTTCTGTACCTCGATTTTTGAACGTGTGCCAAAAACGAGCTAACAACGACTAGGAAAAAATAGCCATGTCAAATGTTATGTAACTGATATTATGCGTCTACGTCAACATATTTGTGATCAACTACAAAAACTGTTGAGACACTTTTCAGACTAGTTGTTTAACTAAAATAACTGACATTTAAAAATTTCGTTTGCTGTCGACTTCGGGGATAAACAGTATGCGTTCAAAAAAACATAAAATTGCCTTGACGGTTATTTGGCAGATATTTAAGTTATTTCTTTAAGTTACGAAGGTATGAAAAGGTGCAGCAGGAAAATGTCAAGCCCTTATACACATCCACTACTGGTACGCATTACGGCTTATCATGTGTCAATGACCCCGAATGCAATAGGTATGCCAAGGTGATAAAACTTCACCTAATGACAAGGTGAATGTTTCTGATACGCATACGTATTTCTGTTGAAGTGAATTCTGTAATATAAATAGACCCAAATTATTTCTAACAAATACCGTCATCAACTGAAATTATTGCTGTTCTTTGAATTAATTTCAGCCTTATTATTCCAAATGAAAATATCTTTAAATTATTCCGAAAATTGGCGGAGATTGAATGATGAAAGATATGTATAAAATCCAATATTTAAATAATTGGAATAAATGAAGAGTTTTATGTAAATCACAGATTTTATAACCAGTTTACAGTTCGTCCTCACCACTTTCACGTCCGATTTCTCGCGTAACCAGATGCTTCGATGTTACTTTTAATAAATTAACATTTATGTTAAATATGTCATTAATACAGTATGCATAGGCTTTTCTCAAAATTGTTGTTTATTATATTAATGACGTAAAATGTAGTATACCGATGTCTAATAATTAAAAAACTTTAGAAAGTGAATTATCAATTTTGCGTTCACGTTCGAGGTCGATGCATTTCGTTTCCTTGTATGTTTCGAGGAGGAAAGCACCTCAGGCTTGAGTGCGCTACTGACCTCCTTGCGGAAGACTGATTCCAGTGGTCGAAGCGCGAGTGACTCGTCGGGCGAGTTTTCCGCGCAGACGCATCTCAAGTTGTTCGGCCGCGACATTGACCCGCCATACATGATCGGGCAATGCACCGAGTGTCGCAGGCTCTTTGTTTATATCCTGTAAGGCCTCGAGCCTCGGTCGTTCATTGTCCTCGTCCTGAGTAACACTTTTAGCTAGCACAACAGCTATCTTCATAAATTCTTGTGTGGGTTGACTGGTGACATTGTGTTGCGGAAAACGATCAGAGGTGCGAATGATTAGTATCTAAGGTTACTTCACGAAGAGCCTTGACGTTTCGCCAGCTGGTATATTTTCATATGTGACATATATTATTCAATATGACATATTTCTATGTATATATAGTACCTACAACTTAATTTTATTATACGAGGAATATTGTCGATAGAAAATACAAAAATAGTGCTTAAATAAATGCAATGCAATTGCAGATTGCTTAGTAAGATTTAGCTGAATGAAAGGACTCGATATAAAATAGAATTGAATCAGAAGTGTGTGGAGCGAGGTGTCGTAAGACGTTAATGACATTCCACAGGTTGCGCTGCCGGGGTGCGTCAGAGCATTCGTCACGGACCACCAGCTCACCGCGTAAATAGCGAACGTTCAAAATGCAGTTAACGCAGACACACCACCACACCAGTTTCCTGAAATATGGGTTTCATGGTGACGTAAAGCCGGACGCCCGCGCTTTCAGCGGCGCCTGCGCTGGACCCATTTTAGGACATGACTAACGGAAATTCGACTCCTCTCTCTCTGGCCCGCTCCCTCCCGTGGGAAGCGGTGTGCGCTTGTCTCGCTCGCACGAAAAGCTTCAAGAAATCTTTTAATAGTGTCCACGGCCGCGATCTACTTTCAACTAGCGGCGGGAAATGTGCAAGACAGTGTTTAATTTTTTGAAAATTGCGCGGGTAATTTCAAAATTATTTTCTCAAAAACTATTCCATGCATATTTGTATCTATTTTTTAATTGCATTAATATAAAAAAAATGTTTCTCTTCTTATTTATTTTTACCAGTTTTGATCTCTATAAATAGATTCATAATCAGATAAATTATATCAGCGTTGTTAATTTATAGTCCAGGTGCAATCAGATGTAGTAGTGTAGTACTGAGCAGGTCTAACAGTAGGAACTTCTGCTTTATCGATTTATAGATAAAATATATATTTTTTGTAAATACACAAACATGAGTCACAAACCGACGAGATAAGGTTTTCCTGACGGCTATATTTTTAATGCATACTGGGTACGTACGTTGAGTACAGTTTACGTTTACCCACCCTGTACTACGTGTGTCAACAGTGTGTGAGGTGTCTAAAACTGACCTTTTTCTGTTGTTTCTCCCAAGCCGGGTCTAACAGACCCTCGCGCTCCCATTCCTCCTCCTGTTCCATGTACCCATCCGCGTACGACCCATCATAGTGATTTGACATCACCCCGTTGTCCATCATCATGGTCACCGCACTGACCGTCGATTTCGATGTTCGTTCGAGCCTATGACCGCGAACTCGCGTGTGTTGGTTCGTACCGCGCACTGCAACAAGCAGCCGGCCGCGCGCCCGCTGCAAGAAGACTGGCGCACGAGCGCTCCCTGCGGCGGCGTGAAGAACTTTCCAATTACGTTTCGTTATACGTGCGCAGCTGTCAAAGTTAGCCACGACGAGAAACGGAACGTCCTAGAATATTATATAGAGAAAATATTCGCAGTGCGTAGTGTAAACTTTGCATAACCTACTTTATTTTTATCCGATTTCTCATTTGTTTCGGAGGGTACGTATTTAGCAGTTCTGTAAATAGTGTACTAGCGTTATAATGCGTGGGCAACCTTGTTATTATTTAGTGCTAATTTGCACCCGTAATTTTGTCTACTGACATCTTTTGGCGCGGTTTTATGATATCCATCTTGCTAGAATTCCCATCATTTATTTGCTCTCCTCCTAAAGAGAAAACTGTGTTGTCACATATTTTACATGAAATAGTAGTTTACAAATCAAAATGAAAAGGTTTTTTTACAATGGACTTGTTAATAAGGTCTGCCAAATTGTTTACCACTAGACAGGAGAAAATAAATGAGGTAATATTCGGATAGCTAATTTTCATTTCGGCGAAGTAACTTGGCAGTACACACGAGTATAACTCAGTAAAGTTTCTTATATTTTTCTATTTAAATTTTCCTCGAGCACCTACGCTGGTTTTGCTTTTTTGGTTCCTAATTTTAAAAAATGACCCCTTTAAAATCCTCAGGAATCAGAAAAAAATGCGTATTTTTAAAGATTTTATTACTTGTGTAAGATATTCAGGTTGAGTGTTATTAAGTATAGAAAGTAAAGAAGCTTTTATTTAGCTATAGATGGTCTTAGATTAGAGTTCACAACTGATTTGGAATGGCTGAATGTATGAATTAAAAACTGGACAAGTGTTAGTTCGAGTCGAGGATTTCGTTCGTACGTATGATCAATACGATACAATCAAATGTTTTCAATATGGTTCTCCTTGTCGGTTTCGATAATGGCGTCCCATGGCAATTCATCTCCTAGCGTGAGCCCTGATATAAATGTTTAGACCGAGTTTGGATCTAAAGACTCAGTCGCAAGCGCTGCAGTACAGCTGACCCGCAGAGTTACGTATAGGTGTATCTGGGATTAGGCCTCTCTTTTTGGGTTTTGCGGTTTTCGTCTAAACTGTCGAGTCGGTTTATTTCGAATGACTTGACATTTTCGTTTTCAATACCTACATTTATATGAAGAGAAAATCGATTTTATTATAAGGGTTCTTTTTTGCTTTAGAGCAACAGATGGGGAAAACGATGGACCATCCCTCAACAAAAATATCGGCTTTTAAAGCCAAGGAGCATCAGAACATGAATAATACAACATTACCTAATAATAAAACACAATATAAAATACACAAAAAAATTTATTCACCACATAAAATTTCATTGGATAATAATCTTGCTTTGCTCTTGCAAAATAACAGTTATAATTTTTTTTAATTTTATATTCTTTGAAGATCCCACATATTAACATACTTATAGCAACATTCACGATCACAGGAAGGTTAAAATTTTGGAATAGAAAACTTATTTAACCATCGAAGAACTTGACACGTCAATATTTGGTGTTCCTACAAATTAAACCTATAGATACATACATGAGTATTATATATTGTAAAACTCATAAGATATCGGGTAGTCATGCATTACCATATTATATGACATACACAGAATATTACATATCGGCGACCATCCATAGAAGCTTTGAGCAAAGTTACAACTAAACATTATAAAATTATTGACAATAGAAGACTTTCTCATGTACAATTTTCATCATAAGTATAAAATTTTACCGACAATTCAACGTATTTTCATGTCTTTCGCCAGAACGTTACAAACGTTTGAATTTAGGCTAAATATTTATTTATATATTAACACCTATTTTATTAGACGACTCATTAAGATTCAGAAGACCCATTTCATATATATAATAATATGTATTTATAATTATTATATTATTTAGAATATAGACGACGAGTGCGCACATGAATGGAACTTGGCACTAAGGCTGGGATTATACTAACATTTGTAAACATGTACAGACGTCCTGAAAGAAACGAGAATACATCACAAAATAGATATTCATTCTCGCAGCGAACATGTAAAAACCGTATACAAATAGATTAACTAAAGATATGTAGCAAACATGTGAAACGCAAACAAGCGCAATTTTTTAATAATCTAGAAGCGCACGTATATTTTTGGATCATGAAAAGACAACGTTTTGGTATAATTGCTTCCTACAGCATGTTAAACACGTAGATACATATTTCAGGAACATACTCCCGATATAGATTATTATTTTAATATACGCAAACTAAAATACCACAGACAAATTAGTGAAATGGGTCTCAAAGTTGCCGTAGACATAGTATACTAAGATAAAAAATACTATTATAACACTTGGTTCAGAAGTCTTCATTTAACAATTATTAACACAAAGTAAATACACTTATCTAGGTGAGATCAAGTAGTAGATAGGTAGTTAGATAAACTATATCTATGCAGTCTGTAGGTATGTGTCATCATAAGTTAAACTTATCCTAAGCACAGACTGCACAATTCAGTTTTGTTCACAGAGCGTCACGGCATCACGCATATGACGCGAACATCATTCACGTTGAAAGTATTCGAGACAAATACACATAGTTATCCAATGCGTCATTTACACTTGGTCGTTGGCCAAATTCGGCTGTCAAATGCAAGCTAAACCTAGGATATAACACCCTGCTATATTATCTACTACATACAATTTACCGAATACAAGGCGTTACTTTACTGATACAAATGGTGACCATTACACCTAGTATATCGAATATTTTAGACCATTCAGGTATACTTTCTATACTTACTTTATTCCATCGAACACAGATAGGGGCTAATTGCAAACGAAACGACCAAATGTAATGGAGACAATCATGGTTGTGCTTCGGACTATTGTTTTAATGTACGCTCGGATAATCAACGTTTGATTTCTATTTAGAGTATTACATTAGATAATCAAGTTGTTTCATAAAAAAACATGTAAAATCATAAGGTACAGCAGTGTGTAAAAAACTGAGCTTAAGTTAATGGTAAAATTAAAGCTTTGTTTTTGGATAAAAATTGTGCGAAAGATAAAATTTGTCACCAATTTTGTTAATACATTACGTAAGACTGCCAAATTAAGAAAGCACGTAAAGATACTGGCATATTACAAAAAAGAAAACATTGAAGTATCCCATATTAGATATCATGATAAAATAATAAATATGCTTAGTTTAGGAATAGTAAAATTGGTGACAATTTTTAATGAATTATTTGCTTATATCGAAAAATACAACAACAGTATACATATAGGTAGGTATAACATTCTATACACTTCAGAAGGCAATAGCATTATCTATGATAATATTTTGAAAAGGTCTCAAGAACGAGACTTACACAACGGATTTATATATTATATTGAATTTTATTCTACGGATAACTTTTCTATATTATTTTGTACATCTTGTACAAATTACTGTAATTTGTGAACATTTATAAAGGTGATATATTTATATCAAGTTTTATATACTGTACAACTTCGAATAATATGTTCAGGTCCGCTTCAGTCGTTACGTAGAATCCCGTATCATTTGAACCAGATGTTCAGTGGCTGTTATATTATTACTTTTTATAATTCTCGTGATATTGTTGGTTATATCGAGAAACTTTCATGATCGATAGACGAAAATCCTCAAAACGATACACTATAACATGGATATTGGATACAAACAATATTTTGATGTAACATTCCTTCGCCAGACGATGAACGTTTTATTCGCAATTTTTGGTACCAAAAATAGAGATGATTATGTTGAACACATCTAGCTAGATGTAAAAAATATAGGTATCAATGAACAACAACAAGGAGTAGGAATCCGAGAGGTGTACAAATATTTCTCGCACCTCTACAGTACTCGAGTACATCTATAACAATAATACTTTTAGAAGGCGTCAACATACCACATTATAAGAAGGACCCAGCCCAGTCACTCTTCATAATCTATCTAATACACTGATATTTCTCACAGCTCCATGTTTTATATACCATAGTCGAAACTCTCGAATTCCGAGAATCTCGAGTCCTGTTTCTGAAGCCGCTGCTGGCAGGCTTCGATGTAGCTGTCCTGGATCCTGTACATGCCCGAGTTAGCCTGGTACATGAGGGTCTCGAGGATACGCTCGTTCTTAATGGCCTTCGACGGGAGCACCACTTTTATCAATTCCTGCGGTGAGATCCTATACAGTTTCAAATCTCTGGCTAATCTTTCCATCGTGCATTTAAATTCATTTTTGGCATCAGTCTTATTAGCGGACTTGGCTTTGATTTTGTTCCGGGCCCAGCTGAGCATTGCCTCGAATTTCCGTACTTCAGGCACCTCGAGGTTCCTGCACATGATCATTTGCACCATGGACTCTGATAAGTTGAGGAACTCCGGCGTTTGGAACAGGGCATACGCTCGCTGCTCAATGAAAGCTAGGATCATGTTAACTAATTCCGAGGCCGACGTATATCGCCAGTAGTAATTCTCTAATGATATGAGCATCGTGCATACCACTTCTATTCTAAGAAACTGCTTCGCATGATGGAAACACGCTTGTAATAATTCAGGCAAATCGTAATGTTCCGCAGCGCAAATGAGTCCCGGTATCGATGCGCAGGTCAATGGACAGCTACCAGTGTGCAAATAATCGAGAAGAATGCGAAACGTCTCCGGATCGAATTCGATTATTGAAAACTGGAAAAAAAACGAAACAAAAATGTCATAATCATTTATAGAACACAAATACACGTTAGGAACTCTGTAGTTCTATTTATAAACAAGGATAAATCTTCAACACTAAATATTTAAAAATATACCTCAGTTTGTGCCAGTTTAGCGCGATCTACTTTCTGGGCATCGGCGCATACTGATAGCCTGGGTACAGCTAGTGCTGCATTTTTGTCTTTTTCCTTATCTTTCCCTTCTTTATCTGTAATAAGTAAATAAGCAAAAGTTTACACTTATGTATAGTAAGTCCTAAATAAGATATGTGTTTTGTACACATAGTATTAGCAGTGAGGAGGAATGTTGTGCAGAGGTTTATTTTAGGCGCTTTGTCGTCGCTATTGTGCTTAGGAATTTCTCTACATAGTGTTTCAATACATTTTATTCCAAATATCCACACAGTAACACGGATTGGAACATAAAAACACTTTGTTGTACATGACTATGTTTAATTTAGAATCGAAACACGCATTAGTATTTCATATTTTTGAGATCGAGGGCATCACCGAACGATGACATTTATGCTCAAATTGGTGAAATTAAAAAAGAAATGATGACCGGGTTTAACACACAAGTGGTAAATAAGAAAGGAAAATATATATATATATATACTTACTAGAACAATCCTGAGAACTAGCCCATTTCTTTTTGTCTTCTGCGTTTAGCTGCGAATGTTGTTTGCGAATGGACCGACCCCAGCCTGCTGTTATCGTGCCCAGTCGGGAAAAAGCCCGCTTCACCATCGGCGAACTGGGCACGCTTTTTGGTCTGAAATTGTACAAGGATTTGGATTGTCAGGCTTTGTTGTTCGTATCGTACATATAGGTACGAGCCCTTTATGATGTTTTGTTCTTAGTTTTGACTTCACATGATTACCCCTAAATTACTTGGTTGCTACTTCCATAATCACGATTGTTAAACAAGTGAAGGTTAATATTGTAACAATTATTATATTACCTTGGTGACTCAATGTCGGGAACTTGCAAGAAGTTGCTGCTCTTTTGTCTAGCAGGAGTAGGAGACAGCAGGGTGGGCGCCGGTCGCGCCAAAAGTTCTGCTACGGGTACTTGTGGCGACCCAAAGCCGGTTTGTATGCCGTATAACATTTCTTGGAACACTCTGGAATCATAAAATTAGTAGTAAGATACATATGTGTAGAATCATGAAAGACTAAAAATTATTTCATCGGTCATATCGGTCGATTTATGAAAATATTTTTGTACTTAAACAAGAATTTATCTTGAATGTCGAGTAGGTTTAAATAAAAATGAAACATTGGATACGAAAATAAAAAGAAATGGAGCAAAAAGGTAATTTAGAACGTTAAGGTTTATTGGCAAGACTAAAGATGGAATTTCACGTCATCCGAATGCGGCTGATGGTCGACGGCTGAGCAAGAGTCACAGTATGGTACGAGTGTCGTCAAATATATAATTACCTGCTTCTCACACCAAGAATGGCTCTAACGCCAATAAACTTGGTCTTCTGCTTGGATTGCCCAACTAAGAACACGACATCAAACAGCTGGGCGTTTTGCGCCATATTGAGTTCGCTGTTGAGGAAGACTCTTGTGAAGTCCTTAGCGAGCTGGTCGTAGTCCTCAAACTGATCCCGCACTGAGTCCAACAGAGGTGAGGATGGTCGCATGTGACCAATTGGTCGCCATGAACCTGATGAGAAGATATTGCTATGTAAGATCCTTTTCCAAATATATTGGAATAAAATTTGTAAGTAATTTAGTTGCATGAATATTTCTCCCTGGCCTTTCATCTACGAATGTCTCTGACATGCATGATATCCATGTCGCAATTTGAAAGTATGCCACCGGTGCATTCATTTTGTACAAAAAATGAATTTTATGTTATAATTTTAGAAAAATAATCCCGTTAGAAGCATTTTATGAACCACGATCAAGATCTTTAAAATATTATAATGATTAGAAACCGTTACAAAATTGATTAATATTAAATACATTTCTAATGCATTTGGTGTCACTTAACTGTAATGAAGCATAATCTTTTTTATTTTTATTCAGAAATACATTAATTGGTATGAGTCATATTCATCTGCTTTTCACTGCATCTCAAGGTCACCACGACTCGTAAACACGAATCGAGATATATACAAGAATTGCCGTGGCTGCGGGTTGTTAGCAAGAGTTACCGTGGCCTGGCACACAGGGACCTCCAGAAGGACCGTAGTGGGTTTTAGTCAGTAAGAGTCTGACACTCCAGTTGTATTCTCAGCGGAAATCATCAAATGACCCCTTCATTTGATGATTTCCCACGAAAAATATAATATATACAGGAACTTACCTCTTCGGTAAGGTTTGGGAATTTGTCCAGTCTCAGCGTGATTCTGTAAGTTAGCTACGATGTCTTCTAGCATTTGGCTACGAGTTCTTTCTTGCATTCTTGCGAATTTCGGCGCAGAATATGATGCTCTCTCCCCATTCACTATTTTGGTCAGCAACCACTCCCTGAAAATTACAACATTTACATTTTAAATAATGGGTACAGTTTAAATTGAACTTCTAAAATAATAATGCCATCCAGATAGATTGCCGGACATGGCGGCCGTTCTATCTAAAGAAATCAGCCACCTCTGCAGGACATATTATAGTTTTCAAGCATTTGAGCAGACACAGAAGCACTCTTTATTCCCTGACTTTCATAGCCCGATGGAACGGCAATCAGACACGACCGGAGAGAGATCAGGCGCAGGACCGACATTTACGGGCACGGCTGCACCAAGTTTCTCAAAACCCACAAAGCAATTTCCGCGAATTAAACCCGCGACTCTTTGCTTAGCAGTCGTGGCATACGGCTACTAGATCAAAGAGGCAGCACTTCTAAATTATAGGTATATGAGTTTTGAGGATAAACAGGCAAACAAATATAGAAACTGATTAAACTAGTTCTACTTTTCGTAATATCTCGTAGCCTATACAAATAACTGTTACACCCCAATAATAAATCGTCTCATCAAAAACTTTCGTCTACATTTCGCATATCTGTTCACTGCGGTCAATTATAACTTTACCTAAAGCATGTTCGCAGTAAAACTAATTGCAATAGTTTTGTTGAAATTCTAGCAAAAGGATTTTGATTTCAGCTCTAATAAAGGTGCGAATTTATCGTGAGTAGATTCACTTGTAGACAAACTCAACCGCGCCATCAAGTTTGTGGTTTGATGTGCGGTGTCTTTGTACGAGAGCGTTTATGTGCAGCTATTTGATTTTCAATAATGGAAGGAGTTTTCCGAATTGACTTAAATTGATACAAATTCATATTGAAGAAATTTTATATTAGAATTTAACGAATACATTTGTAGCTATAACTTACAAGGCTAAGATCACTTTCTAGTTAACTTAAGTACATCTCACCTGAACATAGGTCCTTTGTCAAAGACGCTCTGTTCCCACAAGTAAGGCTTGTATGCCCCCACTTCATCTCGCGTTACCACTGACACTTCGTATCGTGTTGGACGACGCTTGATCTTAGCTGATACTCGGACTGAAACGTTCAATTCGTAGAAATTATTCATCACCAAAAAGCACTTTTGAATTAGAACGAAATTGGGGCCAAATCACAATTACAAATTATTATGAGGATATTTTTTTAAATGAATAGATTCCCTTACCTAGAATAAATGTATGCAAAAAGTGGCTCTTGATACAAGCTGGAGAGAATGCAGTGTTATCGGCTTCCAGAAACACGACGCAAACAATATCGTTTCCTATATGCCGCTTCCTTTGAAGTTTTTGAGGGTCGTGTCTCTCGTAAGGCAATAGAGTCGAGACATGAAACATGATTTCTATTCCTCTCCAGTTTGTGTATACGGAGTACAAGCCCGTCAGATCATGTACTGTGTCTAAACCTCCTTTGTATTTGTCGAAACCTGTGAAGATAATGGAAAATACAGTCAGATTTATATCGTTTCGTTATGTTCGGCCGGGTCACCAAGGGTTTTATTTTTAACAATGACAAAGCATAGTAAAGCGTTGTTATTTTATAGTTGTTTAATTAGAGAACCGTATCGTTGTTTTTGTTCAAATGTCGTTTAGAATGGTTAAGATGCTATTTTAATGTCAGCTTTGAAATTAATGCTTATTCGCCATTGCCAGTGCTAACTGCAATCATTTACATTTAATGATCATAGATAATATATTCTCTATAGAAATTTTTTATGTTGTGAAAATTTTATTTTCTTTAGTGTAACCTTACCTTTAAGTCTGACTTTCTCCCCTAAAACTTGTAAGAATTCTTCAAACATCGGTGAGTTTTCATTATTGTCCAGGATCTCTTCTTCCGTGTACTGGTTTTCCTTCACGTAAATGATGCCGACCTTGAGTTCAGACTTTATGAATACCTGAAATAAAGATTTGTACAACACCATGTATAGTTGCAATTTTGCTTTTGACAAATACTCGACGAATGTAATATTTATAAAACTTTATAATATCATATATAGAATTTTCATTGCTCAGAAAAAATGTGTCCGTGCTATTTTTAACATGAACTGGTCCGATTCATGCAAGCCAATATTTAAGACACATAACCTGTTAACTGTACCCTGTATATATATATTTGAAATTGCAAAGTTTTTAAGATCCAATCTTGAACTATTCAAACGAAGGGATAATTCAAATAAACGGAAAGCCGCATTTCTCGATTTCGAGATGCCTGTCCCTAAGCTGGAACTATTTCGAAAGAGTTGTGTTTACATGGCTCCATTAATTTATAATACTTTGCCGAAGTCAATTACCCAATTACCCTACAAAAAATTCTGTTTTGTACAGTGTTGCCAACTTAGTGGAATTTCCACTAAATCTGGTGGTTTAGACTTACCTTTTAGTGGTCAAATTTTGGTTTTAGTGGCTAGTGGATTTTGTTAGTGGTTACAGTTGTTTCCATTAGTGAATAGGTACGAAATTCAACCACTTAAATGATTTACATATGTATTTGCAGCACTATACTTCATAAAATATAGCTTGATCTGTGACAGCTGTCAGTAAAATCACGTCTATGAAGTCCTGAATTTTTTAATAGTTATAACCTGTACTGACAGTGCCTCTCAATGTCATATTTGCTGCTGTCATATATGCTGCAATAACTACGTTTTACCAAATAGCGTAATCAGGAAAATTGGAACAAAAGAAATGTATTCTGCCACATCAGAAAAGGTTGATTCTTCCGAAGATGACAGTCTTTAATATATATATTTTTTAATTTATTATAATAAATAAAAAGTTTATAATATAACATTTTTTTTTATTTCATATAATATGTAGCATAATAGGTAAAGTGTAAGTGGTTTTCTGGTGGTTTGAGGGATCATCGAAGTTAGTGGTTTTCTGGTGGATTATGGTACTGCAATTTGTGGATTCCTTAAAATATAGTTGGCAACACTGGTTTTGTATTACGGAAGTGGTTGTTGCAGGAATGTTTCTACTCAATTCAGGAGTTTTTTGTAAAATGTCCCTGTAAATTTTATTCTCTTGACCTTGCATCAAAATACAGGCATAAGTGATTGCTCATATTAATTTATATATTTGTAATTTGTTAAATTTATTATATAATGTTGTAACAAATTGCTTTTAAACATATTAAACCTTAATTAGGTAGCTGTTTAATTTGCATGCCGCCTTATGATATACCAACTTTCTGTACCGTGTTTCTGGCAAATAAATATATTATTATTATCTATTTAAATAAAGATTATAAGCTTGACCAAGCTAAGATTATCCTGATAATATTCTCAAAGAAGAAGTCATTGTTCCTATTAGCGAATTAAATCAGGATGGTAGCAATTTATTCTTGCATGGCGCCTTTGATCAGAATGGCGATACTGTTCGATCGCCAAAGGCCCCGGGGACCTCGCTCATTATCTTTCCTATCTCAGCCTCCATATAAAGATCCCCAATGTCCCGGAATAATAATTTCACTTCACTGATGAACTATCCATGTTATTAGAAACGCCCGTGAGGCTTACAGGGAAATGTTTTGAAAGCTTCAGCTTTTTTAATGTCTTATTGGTGAGAGTTCCGTGAATAATGGAATAGCAACTGTCAACGTTCAGATGTATGAACGCATTACTGATAAAATATTTACCCAGAAGAAAGAACTTTTCTTCGTTCATAAAATAAATACTAAAAGCGTTGAGCCGTACCTCTTCTTAGTGACGAATTGATAGGTGCTTACCAATTTGATGTTAAGACGAACCGTAATCCGGATTAATATAAATACTTTTTCTAAATCGAATCTAGTTTCTCTAGGGACACTTCTAATCTATTTGGGTGCGATCGAGGGGATAGAAAAACTTGAGTAAATATCTTATTATTTATTTCTGTAGGTAGGTACATCATTTATTATTGTGCATTGAAACATTTGAAAAAATACACTGGAAATTAATACAATCAATCATTCAAAACTTTCAGAAATGCTACATATTAAGTATATAATATATTTCAGTAAAACGTTAGAAACGTTAAAAAAGCTATATTGAAATGAAAATTGTTATGTGTCATTCAGTAAGTTGTTCCACTAAAGTGACACAATAAATAAATAATGCTTCAAAATGCTCGTAGACATCGCCCACTTTTATTCATCGATATTTCAATAACGTTTCAAAGGGTATTGTATCCACCATTTTCTATCTATTGAATTGTTCATTACTATTAGTGGTTCGGAAAGTCTAATTAATATTTGAGTGGGTTCAATACGTATCTATTTCGATTGATCGACAGCAGGTCAAAAGCGAATAGTAGGCGACACGAAACTCCACTCTATTTAACACGATATAGAAGTGGAAATTAAATGAATGAAAAGTTTATTTTTATTTTAATCTTTGACTATTTCAGACATATTTTTCTAACCTTGTGATTTGAAAATAAATTTAATTTTCAAAATGAACATTAGATTTATTGCATTCAGAAGTGTTGACGCACGCAAGACATACGTCTTGAACTATTTGTTCGTAAAACTAAAAAACCGAGATTCAGTTCCATGAAATTTATTAAAGTACAATCACGAACAACTGCGTTAGCGTGCGCCCGCATACGTCAGGTGCGAGCTCTAATATTTTAGCTCAGTAACAAAACAACAGACTAGACAAGTATTTCATTTGATGAGAACACATTTTACTGCCGTTCTACTACCTAATAAAGACGACATAAAGTACTGTACATACCTAGAGACTATATTCTCGAGTATACCTACATTGACGGTAGTCTCGCGACCCGAGCATACTTTATGTTCAGTTTAGTAGCACTTTTTGTATCAGTGAAATGTTCATGTTGAAATAGTTGAGCGAAATTGCAAATAAAGTGAAGATGAAAAGTGGACGGATATTTCCTGACGTAACGTCATGAATGACATCACCAGCAATGCTGTATGAATATGTTGCTTATGGCAAATGTTACATGTTTTGTATGTACGTAGGCGCCACGTAAGAAAAATCATTAACGTTAATTATGACGCGGTTGCAGTGTCAGAGAATTATTCTAATTAAATTTCGAGTTGACAACGTCGTTACTATGGATATGACGGCCAAGTTTCATTTTAAATTAAAACCTACCGTTATTTAGTTTCTTTAAAATATTACAGTACAATTTTGTCACAATTGTATGAGTAGGTAAATATACATCATAATTATATTAAAGGAACATAAAGGACTGGGCTGTCGGTATTTTTTACAATCGTAAGAGCAATTTGTAGAAGATACACGTTTTATGACTTTGTTATAGAAAAACGTAGAGATAAGGTAAAGGTGAGGGCGAAACCGAGAGGATCTTAATGTTTCCGTGCAAAGCTTTAGAAAATTGATTCTGAATGGTTTTAACAGTGCCGCTGGTATAATTTATTTTTTTGGCCTTTTTCTACTACTAAGCTAAGAAAATAAAGTTTAAATGTAGGTTATTTATTTAATAAATCTTTATAAGGCAATTTTATTTCTGATTTCTGATTTCTAATGTATATAGCTGCTATCCCTATTTTTAGTTAGAAACAACAGAAAATTAATTGTCTTATTAGCACAGTCGTCTAAAATCTTTCGCGTATAATACCGAATTGCATTTAGCCCGCGGCTTAACTTCGCGACTTCATATCCACGTATTATTCAGTAGTAGGTAGATAAGTACTTCCTCCACTTTCAAACAAAATGAAAGTCACGGGTAGCTTTACAATAATAGTTTTTGATAATTTGGCAGTTACGTAGGGAACAATACGAGCAGCGCGACGGGATGACCTTTTCTTGTCTTTTTAGCAATTACGTATTAACTGAACTAAACAACCAATTTCAATAATTCAAAAGGTAGATGTAGCTACAGAAACTACCTTGAATATAACATATATTTATTTGAATAAGGATTAATATATTAAAGTATTCTAGCTTTAAACGGCATTTTAGCTAACTTATTAGTAATTGACAAAAACTAATCATAATCACAGAACTAGAATAGTAAGATATGTTGTCACGGATATCCTGCGTACGATAAACAATAACCCAAAAAGTTTAGAAACCCCCCCAAAGCTAAAGAGGTCGAGAGATCATAAATCATTCAGGTGGAAGCAGCCGTCAGCATCGATCTCAAACAAACTCGCCGAGAAAAGAAAAAAAAAATACCAAAGAGTCTCGAAGCATAGTCGACTTCTTGTCAAGGCATCCATGTCAAGATGTGTTACTTTATTTCATGTTTTCGGTCAGATTACATTATAGTCGGGGAAAAGTTACAGACGTTTTTCTTATTTATAGGTTTCAATCAAGAGAAGTGTATGGAACAAGAGAAGATTGAAATGCCATTATTAATAGTGTTCGGACGGGCGTCCATCGCAATAGATGCCTATCTAGGTACTACAGTTAATGAAATTGGTTATTCTTTTTCTTAGGCCTCTCTTGTAAATACTAGAAAATGTTCTCGTCATTCGACGTTCGAATAGTTGCCTTCGATAATGGTAATATGATTTGATTAATGACGTCATTATTCAATATATTCTTTCATATAAGTACGTAGAAAGACTGTTTCTTAATTATAATGCAGACAAGTTATTATCAATTGGAGATAATTTCCTGGATTTTTCTGACTTTGTCAGAATAAATTTTATGTTCTACTAGTAACTGTTAAATTACTCAGTTGAGCATAAATCAGCATACTATTTCATATTGTGTTAACTTCACATTGTACTTGGCATAGACATTCTTTAACTTAGTTTATTTGTACTATGTAGATGTATAAATGCTTTTCTTGCTGCAGGGTGCTCTGCTTATTTTTTCATACCCTTCAATAATAACTGATTAACTAAAGACAAATGTAAATACTCACGTTCAAATTAATAAAACTTTAATTTTATAGAACGTTGTTAATTAATCATGTAAATTGTGTTGCCTGCCAAGGAATTGGATTTATTATGACCTGAAGTTTTTATTTAGTCAACGTTTTTCACGCGGCGATAAAACTTCGCTAAATTGATATACAACTGTTCCGACATGGCCAGCTGTAACTATAGTGTGCATTCATATTTTTCGTAGTTTCCTGTTATTTTCCTACATACTGTACCTACACCTCACTTACCATTTTATTTAGAAAGCCGACATAAACAGTGGATTCAAAATGTAAAGGACGGACAGGGCCGGGCCGGGCTCAACAAAGTTCCCACTTACAAACGTACGTTACCTAATGAAAATTGGCAGTTCAGTGGATCGAAGCCTAACAACCACTACATTCAAAATTGAATCTTTTGCAACATAAATTTACGTATATTTTCCTTTTACTTTACTTTAAAGACATTTGAAACATTTTTTATTTGTTGGTGGACGTTTATTGTATCACTTTATAATGGTAGTAGTCAGTTTAATTTATTTTCGCTTTTCGTCAATCTGTTATTTCGACGTCCATTGCCTGGGAGTTGGGTAATTATTCGGTATTTGAAATATTTGGGTAACGGCCGTAACTAATAGTCCGTAGTAGGTTTAATTATAACGTATTTCTTATTAAGTATTTTCTTTATATTTTTTTGGATTAATAAATGTGTTTGAAGATTTATAAATTATTTGTGTTCGGCGTAATGCCAACGTATCTTCATCAAGCTTATTGAAGTTGTTACTGGAGTTGATATTGAATATTTTTTAAGCTTCTAATTTTACATGTTCCACCCTGAATTTGAATTAATACACGAGAATTTACTCCGCTACCTTTGTTCCTACTTGACAAGGTGAGCATACGTTAGAAGTTCATTTAAACGACTGGTTGTTAAGATCACGTCTAAAGTAATTAGCTCTTACGTTCCACACACATGTCACGTTCCGCGGTAACTCGCGTTTCCAATTCAAAGTTATTGCCGGCTAATATTTTAATGTGTCCCATCGTACAGGATTTCATGTGAGCATGAAGTTTGTGAGGCCGGGAGAAGTAGTTGCGTCTAACTTGTCATTACTCCATTACCGTGATTAGCTCGGCGCTACGGCGAGGCACGTTCCCCCTGGGGTGTAAGAGGAGAGTGCGCCGATAGACGTCCCCCTACGCTTCTCGCGACTAACGGGCCTCATCAATGTTTCACGGCAGTAAGCGGCGGCATCGTTTATTCGTAATTGGGAACTGAAAAAACAATCGCAGCTACGAGGGAAAGGTTTTACTGCTAATTTACTTGCGATCCTGTGTTCGCTGCGTGCCGAATGCTAAATGAGATAAGACGTGTTTGGGCGTGATTTTCTAATGTTAGTTTTGCTTTCTCGGTGTGTGCTTACCCTTGCCATGACGTAAGCAAATGTGTTAGGATCTAACTCTGCTCTCGTATACCTTGTTGTGTAACTTGCAGAATGATACTACTTTATATAATGTGTGTTATCTAAAAGTCTGCAGAAATATTACGTTTCTCTTTCAATCTTCTTGTACCCTCTTCAAAGGCCTTCTAAGTTATTTTAGGCAAATTGGACCGTGTTGACCTAAAAATTAGGTTCAGATTTCGATGCTCTTACCTGGTCTAGCTTGAGCAGTTCTTCGGGCGTGTCGGGCAGCTGGCCCAGCATAAGCGGCGGGTTGATGTTGACCTCTTTGCCGAGCGAGCGCACCACCTCCTCACGATTGTACCGATCAGCAAAAACGCACGAAGCAGGAATGAGCCCGTGCACCGTGTAGCTTATTGCTCGGACTAGGATCCTGAGACCAAAACAAATACTTTTTTTGCTGGGAAAAACACCTAGTTCGTCGAAGTTTATAAATAATTCAATTAATTATCAAGATGATCCTTGATCGATGAATTAATTATAAAAAGATTATCCAGATTATCTCTAAAATTACCAATTAAAATATTAAAATCAGTTCACTGACTATGCAAAAAATATGTAAACTGAAAACTATAAAATAATTTACGCAGTCGTTTTGCTAAAGCCGACGAGTATTAAGCCGGGATAATCACGTTCGAACCTCAACCAGATTTTGGTTTACATTCGCATTAAACCGACTCACGGCTAAACGCTTTGCCTGAAAGGGTTTGTTGGAAACGTCGCCAAATTGAAGGGTCTGACCAAAGAGGTTTAGGTACTCCTTATTGGTTATGTATAAATCAAGCTACGTACCCTGCCTTTTTATTACGAGCAATCTGCATTAAGGAGGAATTATAAAATACTTCTTTGCATTTGGAGTGTTTATGATCTACGAGGACGCCTCAAAAAAACATTACGCCAATATTTATTTACGCAGAGGCGAAATTCTAAAGATCACGACCACCCAAGATGTTGTAGGTAACTTTCCTTTAATCTGAATTCAGTCTTCAAGAATGAGACAAGTGCATCTATCTTTTTTCTCTATCTGAAGCTCAGGGTTTCTTTAATATACCTGAGAGAAGAGAGAGAAAATAACATTAAAAGGCTTCTAAACAGAATTACAAGAGTGTCGTGGTTTGCACTTGTTGACTTGAGATAACACGGCGAAATTAAACTACCATTAGCTAGGGACTGTCATTTGTTCTGGCTTTGTTTGGCGGTAATTAGGTTAACTGCTTTGCTCCACTCATTTACTTTCTTCGGAAAGTTTTTCCTACTTGTCTGATTTCAGCCTTCTCGTTCGGATACATTTTGTTACTTTGTAAACTGATCAACGATATGTATCGAACGGCTTTCATTTGGATCCTCATCTCTTTTCCGATGATAACTATAGATAAAGCATTGAATTATTGAGTCGTATGCAATGTTAACCACATTAGTATCACAATGTCATACTAAGTGAATTACCGCTAATATCATTGTTTTGCCATTGGCCACATTAAATTGAATACACCAAGCGTATGAAATGCATGATATCCTCAAATTAATTTCATTGCAACATGTTAATGGTTTAGGTATTCAATGAACGAGTGAACTATGAATGAATGAGTAATGGAATGAAACCATTAATCGGGGTTAATGGCTCTATAACCCCGACGGTAAAAAGCTGAAAATTAGTTACACTGGCTAATAAATATGAAGCAGCTAAACTTTTTTTCGTTTTCATTATGAACACAAAGTTATTTCCAGTTATTAAGTGACGCGGGTCTGTAAGTACGTCTAAGGACGACAGGCCCGTGTAGGTGGCGCGTACTGTTCCGTGCGCTCCTCGAAGAGATGTCGGCAACAAAGGGGCCCTGGTCTTAGTGTCAGGGTATGCCCGGGCTGCGGGTTGTTCGTAAGAGTTACCATGGCCCTGGCACATAGGGACCTCCAGAAGGAACATAGTGGGTTTTAGTCAGTAAGAGTCTGACACTCACTCCACTGCACCCTCAGCGGGAGGAGAAATTTGATGATTTCTCAAGAAGAAAAAAGTTGATGGTGTAATTGATAAAATTCCTACTGTACTGTATTATTAAAATTTCGATGATCGATTACAGATTTTTTCTAGACCCACTTAAACCAAATATTGTATCATTGTACAAGATGCTGATGCGTGTGTCGTGTATGATTATGCCACCCCTGGGAAGAGAGGGCGTGAGTATTCGCAGCTGGGGACCACAAGCACGCCATTACAACAGCCTACAATAACCTATTAATTATAAAATTAATTCGTTACTTACTATTGTTTTGGGTCACCTGCGTTTTGAGTAAAACCTATTATAATAACGATATTTAAAATTTCCCCTTTCAGTTTATATAATTTCAGATTATTATTGGTATTTAGGTACTCATAAATCTTCAGATAAGTAGTCAAAACCAAATAGGGTCTAAGAAAATCAATGTTCCTTCTCTGAGTTTTCCAATATCTATAATTCAGTTACTAATATGACCATAAAAAAAAGTTACTAATATGACAGTATGCTTAAAGTATTGATTTTCATTATTTAATATTATAAGTATTCTTAAAACACTCGAATTACACCTTTGTACTTCGGCCGAAACGGCGGGAGAAATAGAGGTAGCGTACATGCGTTTATAATTTTTCATCGCGGATAACAGCCGTGTGTTGTGTATAATATGTGTACAAGTCGCGAAAGTCTAAAAACATTTATTCTTATAACGTTAGTAAGGTACTCAACAAAATATCTGACAATATTCGACAAACACCATAATAAATGAAAAGCTGTCTCTATGAAAATCCGTGCATCAAATAATTTAATTTGCTAAATAGAATGTCTAATTACGAAAGCTTAGTTAATCTTTGCGTCAGCGATGAACACGTATATTTGAGATCAGCTAAACCAGTCAAAAAATTTGAACAGGCAACGTTTTTAATTAAATTCTCCCGGTGTCTCGGCGTTTCAGTTTTCCTATGACAGAGAATAATGAAAATGCCGGAATTTACGGTGAGCAGCCGAGGAATCTCCCCGTGAGCAATTCCTATGTAAAAAGGAGACATTTTTGCGGCGTGTCTTGATTTTATATGATGTAGTGTTTTGTTTTTTTTTTCTTTGTATTCAGCTCAATTTGTTTTACTACATTTACCTTGATTTAAATTATACTACGCTCTAAGGGACCTATTCCGCACCTGGATAATTGAAACTAGCCTATACATTATTCTGGGATATGATATAAAATTAATTCATTACTTTTTACATGTAAATAATCATTCGTAGATCTATACTTACAAACTTTCGCGTTTAAAATAAATGTTAGTAAAGAACAGGTTACTATGAACCAGTCTAAACTGGTGCTTTTTGTACTGATTGTGACAATGCAGATGGAAATGTATTTAATAAGATTTCCAGTGAACAAGTACGAAACGCATGAAAAACTCGCGAATATTTCAATTCCTATGCGTCCATTCCATGGTACCCCGAAATGAAATCAACTTGACTGAAGTAAAATACGAGTTTCAGTTGATTAGTAAAAGGAAATTTTGGGTTAATGGACACGGCGATGGTCACTTAATTTTAACTGGCTGAGAATACAATCTTTTAGTACAATATTTTCTTTGAGCTCCGCAAAGACTTGTTCGTACTTATATTTAAGGTGAATATTACCTATACGTATTTTTATTAGCTATCGGAAGCTATCGGCTAAGGAACGACTTCCCACACCCGGATAAAAAGTAGTCTATGTCGTTTCTTGTACTCTAGAGGATGTGTCTACATTTTTTTATTTAAAACGATCCAGCCGTTCACGCGTGATGGCATGATCAAGGGAAATAGGGATTCAATTTTATATATTAATAAAGATGACGTTAAACTAAGAACATATTTTTTTATGATTGAGACTTTAAACAGATTGGGGAAAAGGCTAGACAATATACTATATGTAGGTACTCGTAATACAAAAGCATGTATCCAATTTAGTAAGACGACGACCAGATGGCGTGGTGGTTAGAAAACCTACCTGCCACGCAATAGGTCGCGGATTCGATTCCCGCATAAGTCAAACATGTGCATGAACAACCATGTTCGACTTAGTCTGGGTGTTTATATGTATAATATGTATGTATTTACAAAAGAAAAGTATATAAGTATGTTTATCAGTTGTCTAGTACCCATGGTACTAGCTCTACTTAGTTTGGGAATAGATGACGTTGTGTGAATGTATGAGGAATGTTGTTGTGTTATATATTCGTATTTTTTTGTCAAAATCAAAAATACTAGTTGTTACTTGACAGGTATAATACATTATTAGTAGGTGATCTCTCCACAAGAATTTTGATGATTAAAAAATAAGCTCAATGCAGCTATTATTAAACGTCGGCCTATTTTAAGACAAGATGACAGCTGTCGTACAGAAATTAATACGACGAAGCGATGAGCAAAAATATTGTTGAGACGGAACAATTTCTGAATGTTTTCAATGTAATTTGTATCGTTCGTGAAGTTGCCCCTGTCATGTCAACAACTGACTTTTGTAATGCCAAAATAATTATTGTTTTTTGTGCAGACCGTTCTGTGTGTTTACAGTTGGGAAGCGTGATTCTGAAAATTATACTATATTGAGTTGTGAATTTTTAATGAGTGAGTATAACCTTTTACCCCTAAATTCTCGGATTCTTTACTAAAAAATCCTTTGTTTGTATTAATTTCGTATTCTTATTAAAATTTAAAAGATTTTTTTAATATTATTCTAATTAAAGATAAAACTTGTGAAAATACTAATAAAGTACACTTACTTTATTTACGGAGTTCTTCTTAGTCTGTGAACTAAAATTATTTTAACAATTTTCGATTTTCTAAGTCTACTGTAAAGTCAAGAACTTTTCATTTAGTGGAATTCCATTGTTTAAACTTTCATAGCCATCGGCCTAAAATTACGTAGCCTACGTAATTGACGGGTCTATTTATACAGTAGAGAAATATTTTAAAAGATAGGTACAGACGCCAGCACATCAACCAACCTCAATCTGTCAAATTTATTTAATAGATTTTCAACCTTATTACAGTACCGAAGGCTTAATATTCGATTGGTAAAAACAGGTTCGGGTAGGCTGACTTGCTGGCGTCTGTACTATTCTCAAGTGAATTAAAACAGTTCAGAGTGGATTTAAACACGAGTGTGTTAAATTTGCTGCTAGTCAATTTGAATAGTCCAAATATACGCCTACGCTTTGGACAAACCCTTTTCTATCCAATCGCATGTAAATCAGGCATCAGGGTCAATCCTACTATGGTAAATTATGCCTTACAGTAAACATTCGAGTCGGCGGCCGTATGATCTTGTACAGAAGTTGGCCTTTCCAAGTGACCACGCGAGGGTTAACGTTGCTTGGGTACGCTATAGTCTCGTTGGAGAATAAAGCCAATCTGAAAGTTGTTTCTTGAAGAATATGCCTATATTTAGAACTTTAAGGTTTCGTTAGTTTTCTTACAGGAGAAATAGAGGATTGTGCAAACGGATTTTCTGTCATTTTAGGATGTTAAGCAAATTAAATAATAACTAGTAGATATGCCTCATATTACAATTTCTAGAGCTCAATTAATTTTTAGTGGTTATGTGTGGACTTAGACAGATTGTTTTGAGTACAAACAAGTAGGTGGATTTCAATATATCAAATTCTACATAATCAAAAGGCAAAATATTGCGTCGTCCTACTCAAAATTTTATACAAAGTTGGTGGGAGCAATGATTGAAAAAAAAAAAACTGTTATAAAAATGTCAATTAACGGAGTAGATCTACATGATTTCAACGGATATAATGGTTGAAGACTAAGTCCTTTTATTTGACGCCAAAATCTTTAAAATATCTCAACAAACAAAAACTTGGTTCGTTAAGCAAATTATATAAACATTGTTCAGAAGAGTCATCATAATTATGTTATTGGCGAATGCACATCATATAAAGCAATAAGGGAGACCTCTGTCCAGCAGTGGACGTGTTTCAGCTGTAAATGATAATGAATTCAACTTTCTCAGTTCCCTGGCTATATAAAACCTATTAGTGTAACAGAAGGACCTAATTAAAATGAAAGTATTTAATCATTAATGTTTAATAAAACCATCATAGAACGACCGCTTGAAATTCCAGAGTTATTTTATTACTAAAAATGATGGCACTGCTCTCTCATATTTCGAAGACAGGAATGTGATTACGTGAAGGTACCTTGTTTAAAACATCGTACCAGAAATATCTGCTTGGTTATGAAAATTTTCTAAGTGCTGCCAATGTAACGAACTTTGTGATACGAATTTCATTTTAATGAAATACCTAGAGGTATAATTAAAATTCGGTAGAATTGTAATAACACGCTTTACGTGTGTAAGGGTGAGGCCACATTTGAATCGCCTAGTCACCTTTACAACTGCGCTCGCTGCCATTAAAGGCCGTTTGTGACATTTATTGCTTTTTAAGACTTACGAACGACTTGGCTGTAGGTCGGATTGTCTTTAGAGTACGAGAAATAAAAGCCTAATGAATTCTACCTTAATTAAGGAAATGGAAGGGTGGCACGAACAACTGACACGGATAACTTTAAACATTTTCGTTGATGTGTTGTGTATTCACACCGTCATTATTGAGTAGCTTTTGGGGAGTTTAACACTTTGCTTCTACATTATGCTAATTGGATTCTTGGTTTACGAGAGGGTCGTGGAGGTAAACCCAAGTGAGGTCATCGTCGTTACGGGCCTGTTAATTATAGCTCCTACAAACATTATACAAAGCCCATGCCGTTTACAATACCTTGCCATTTTTAATTAAAATGCACCCCAAGGTGGCAGATACCTCAGCCGTTTATATGAAGACTAGAATACGCAAAGGTTTGTTTGCGTAACATAATGGATAAAAAAGATATATTCTTAATTACGCGCCTTGACTAAATTACGCAAAAGTTTGTTTATTTCGCGTCATGCAAATAAAATATCTTTAAAATTACGCGCCTTATGCATTAGGAAAAAAACATTTGACAGATCTAATTGAGATAAGAATATTGTATTTGTTGTTCGTTAAACAGATTAAATGTAGGAAAGAAAGCTCTTGATAACAACGAGGAATTTCAACTAGAGTCAGCAAATAAGTAAAATATTCCTGGCAGTAAGTAATAACGATAATAAATCAGTAATTAACTCAAATTTGGCGCCGAGCCTCAAAGATGGCCGTCGATGCCTCATTAGGAATTTCATATTTTGCTTATCACTTGGCGGCTCACTCCACAGCGGAATATCGGTTTAACATAATGATATTTAATTAAATTCCTATATGTCTATAGTGCTGTATATTCAGTACATTCCGAGAGTTTCAATAGTTACAAATATGCTCGAGTTCCTCATCGATTTGCTGTTAAATTATTATATTAGAGATCTTTGTCGGCATCGCTCGGATATTCATTGCTTATCCGGAGTGTGCACTGTGTACTGTATGTTCGATCTACGGATATTTGATTTAAGTTTGTAGTACAAATATGTAGAACTTATGTTAACATCGAAAAATATAGTCCAAATTCAAAATTCAATATTAAATTGATGGAAAGATTCCTCTATAAAAATACCTGAACTGATCCCTGCCATTAAGCGTCTCCTGCTTGATAGACAATATAACGGGCCCCAAGTCTTCATCATTCGTGAAGTAGTTCCAATGCTCAGTTCCATAGAAGTACTTCTCATATGTCTCTTGTTCCACTGAAGTAAGCTCGAAGCCTCCCGACCTCTCCCATTGTTCCTCGATGGCGGTTTTCTTTTTAGGTGTACTACCTCCATTATCACTGCTGTCTTCGGCTGCCTCGTCGAGAGACCCTGATCTTCTGTGACGGTCTGTTGACAAACAAGAATACTTTGTTTATTAACGGGCCACGTTGATTGAATGTAAGGGTGGTAACAGGGTCATGCAAATTGCTATGGATTTTCTACGTCTTAGTAAATGTTCGAGATTCTGCCACAATGCTTAGTTGATGGGCACTCATCCCCGATTACAAGTAGGCCATTACCATAACTATTAGAATGTGAGAGGTGTAAACCAAATGACTACTGCATATCGTTCTTAGAAACTGCCCTTATACTGCCCTGCCGTTGATGCATTTATTTGGTTATTGTTCATCATAAGAAGAGCTATAGTTATTTTGGCATGGCTATTTGAGTTTTTTTTTCTGAATGTAGTGATAATATTCGAGTAAATGTCTCGTAAAAATCGTAATTGATCCACCAGAAAGTATCCAACAAATACGTAGGATTACTCGTTGGGCGATACATAGTTCAAGATAAGAAATATCAGATTGCGGACCTACGTTATTCAGGCCTAAATAGTCTTAGAGAGATTCTTTTAAGCTATATTTGTATACTAAGAATGAGTGACTAATGGGGGTATGCATATATATGTAGAAGTTCACAGATATAGGCCGATGACGTAGCCGACCCCAGCTTGTCGCAGATAAATGACGACGATAAAGTTGTGTTGTCACGCTTCGATATGTCACGAGCGATTTCTTTGGAAGCAGTTCGGTCACGCGACGGGGATATACGAGTAGAGTGACTCACCCTTAAAATTACCTTTGAAATATGTACTTCTAGAGGAGAGTTGAAGAGATATGCAATGAAAAGAGACCTTAAGTGAAAATAAGAGAAATAAAAAAAAATACTTTAATTTAAAATAAGAGAAATAAAAACTTTTTCAAGTAAAGTCGTGGTGGCCTAGTGGGCACCAGCCTTTCGAGTATCAGGGTGCGGGTTTGATTTCAGATCAGGCAAGTACCTATGTAACTTTCCTAAGTTATACTTTCTAAGTTTATCTTGGACACCAATGACTGATATACCAGACTATAAAGTCTGAGATCACCAACCCGCTGTGCCCAGCAGTGGGACGATAAAAAGGCTTTGATGATGATGATGATGATGACTTTTCAATAAAATATAAAAGTATGAAAATAAAATGGTTGAAGTTCATTAATAAACATGTCATAATGTAAATATAGAAGTCATGACAAAGTGAAGCACGCTCACGCGTTCAAACATTCTTATTTCTTGAAGGCAATGATAACATGATTCGTCCATTAGACTTCTACTAATAAGACAAAGAAATGAGGCGTATACGCAAAAGCTCAAAGCAAATAAGATGTCTTAGCTTATTAGGTGTATAAAATATACTTAAGATTTTACAGTACATTCAATATGGTTGGAAAGTTTAGGAACTGACTTTAATGTTACCAAGATACATATGTATGTATAGAGAATATTTAGACAGTATGTTGAAATATTTACTATATACAAAACATATGCATACGACCATTCAGTAATATGCAGTTGGTCTTCAACAGCCTTGTTGTTCTAGTAGTTGCATGGCGCGACAGTAATACCACGGTGTCCGGATTCGATTCGGTCGGCTGGAAATTGCTTTGTGCTTTTTTAGAAATTTTCACAAAAAGCAGCTTGAGGTCTGAAATTTGGTGTTTGATACACTCGTGTAAATTTCTGCCATATCTTTCTAAGGTCGTGTCGGATTGCCAATCCATGGGGTTGGGAGAGCGAGTAGAATAGAGAGTGAATAGAGACAAGCATTTGCGCAGACACAGTTGGTGTCTGCGCAAATGCTTGTCCACTATACGTCTTATATAAACAGCCGTCATATTCGATTACATTCTCTTGACTCGATATAACTAAATTACGATACTTTCGAAAACGAACTAACCAATTTCAGTCTTCAATGTTGTCAGGATCAGTGTGGATGTTATTAATCAGATTATTCTGATAAATTAATGAGCAAGTGTGAGCCACGTGACGCCAACATAAAATAATGAACGACAGACGTCTTGCGGTTATATTGCTCCTGAAGTTATTGCATCCATAAAATGAGATCATTTAAATTGAATATTTTCTTAATTAAGTTTTAGTAACTCTCTTAAAGGACTGATGGTTGGCGCAATGGTAAGACTGCCGAGCTGAGGGTCTCAGGTTCAATTCCGGGTGTAGTCGATATTTGTGTGATGAGCATGCTTGTTGGCTGTGTTAAAGGAGTTATAATATGTTTTGAAAGTATATGTTGTTTATCAGTTGTGTTGGCACCCATAACACAAGCTAAAGCTAAGCTAGCTCGTATTGGAAAAATATGTAATGACGTGTAAAAGTACTGATCTCAACCTATTTGTACTAATTTATAATCAATAGCTTACCTTGGGGCTAATCGGTCGTGTGTGAAAGTGTGTCCCAATGTCCCGATATATTATATTAATATTGATATACTTGTCATTTAAATGTAATTTTTTTTCATATGATCCGAAGCTCAAAAGCTTTTTAATGAATTTAGAAAATAGTTAAATACTATCCAAAGTTTACTAGAAAGATTAATTCAATTATAAAGCAGCAGCAATAAATCAAAAAATATAAACGGACAAACACTATTTCGTTATAAATCGTGTCTTATTCGAATAATCGCTTAATACAGGCTTAGTATTCTCACCGGAGAAGGCTACGTTTTGAAGGCACGTGTCTACCTCCGCCCCGTTATCGGCACGGCTCGCATATGTCGGCTGTCGGTGCAAAGCCGAAGCTTACCATGTCACGACTACCTCCAGCTCACATATTCGAACAGCTCAAATTTAATATCACAGCATATACGGTTCTATTAAAATAGTTTGACAAATTCACAGAGTTTTTGTGAAGCCAAAGATATCTAAAAAAATAGAGGACTATAAATAAAAATGGAACAGACACACGAAAGAGATTTTGTGTTGATTCGGTGGATTAAATTGCCTGAACTAATGAGCTAGCATTATTTTATTTTAAACCAGCAAAATATATCCATTTTAATTACTGTTCTACTATTTTAATGGAATCCTATATTTTGTTGCCTCGTCAGTATTCAATGGGAGTTGATTGCGGCTGATGACGTATCATTTACAAGTACAAATTAGGTCAGGATTCATAATAAACGAGTCTTGTGTGTAATTAATGTATTATTACATACTCGGTGGCTGTAACGAGCTTGGCTGCTTGTTAGTGAGTGTAGGATTATTCCTGTGATGAAGTGTGTTTATAGGATCTGTGATTTTGAGTTGGTGCTCTTCTATCTATCTGTGTGTCTATGGACTGTTCTTGTAGCTTATAGGTTCTTGTAAAAATGCCTTTGAAAATAATAATTATTATTTTTTTATAAAACACTGTCCAGCAGGCTTAGCATGGCAACCGTAGAAACAAATTTAGTTTACCGGAGATTGGATATAATGACAGAAATTGCCAGATTGCCGTAAGTTTTCTTTTGACATTTTTTGAAGTAATTTTTCTTTTCTTCGATTGATATAAGGCTACAAGTAATTATATGCGAGTTGAGAGGTCGCGCCATGCTCGGGCAGAAGACATGTTGACATTGACAGAAAGAGCTTTGTCTTTTCTTGACAGAATAGATATAAAATCGCCATGCTAAACCTGCAGGTGTGTAAAGCCCTTTCAGTGACCCATTTTTATTAACCACTATATCAAAATACCGTGTGTTTGTCTAGGCATATGCGTCGCCAGACGGCAAATTGCTATGAAACACAATCCATTGCAAACATTGTACCCGCTATGAGTAGAACATACATACCTCACCTCTATCGGGAACGTCTAACACGATACTATATCAACATTTTGTGGGTATGTAGATTTGACATAGGTACAGCTTTCAATTCCTCGTGTTACCGTGTTATCTAGACGATGCTATTGTTTCTCTACATTATGCGGGGCTTTGGATATTGTATTCTGATGACCATACGTACGGAAATGCCTCTTTAATAGACTACGTGAGTTTAGAAGTGCCGTGCTCTAATAAAATTGCTTGGTTTAGCCGAAGGTGGAGGTAGTCTTTTTAACAAACTTCAAACCATACAGACAGCATTGTGTTGATGGGAGTTTGGTCCACCTTTTCTTTTTCCCAGCGATAGGAAATGTTAAAGAGCTAATTATATAGTTTTAAACCGGTTACCGATTCGGGCCCTAGGGTGCTATTAATATATACTGCATGATCTATAGCTCGGTTTGGGTATCGAACTCTGAATTCATGAACAGCTCAATCAATAACAACTGTCAAAAGAGTTTATTAAAAAAAACCAAAGGTAAGAATATGAAAAGACAAAAAGGTTATGAGTTAACATAAATGTTGTCTTTATTCCTGTAACACTTTTCAGTTCACAATCAGCAAGGCGCACGCTTTCAGGCTAATCCTTAGTATAATCCTCTGTATTCGTAGCTCTGAAAAGATATACGAAAATGATCTCATATAAGCTGCTATCTGCACTTGACTTAACTCAAAATAAACGCCTTCTTGTGTAGTATTGCAATGTTAGTTTAATTTCTATTTATATAGTAGTTTACCATGTTATACAATCTTATAAAAAAAACTTTAACCAATAACGTCCATCAATGAGAACATTACAACTTAGATTTTAGTCTGAATACTATTCTAACCAACCCTTTATCGACTACGATTTCGATAACGATGAAATGAGAATCGAGAAACTAATTAAAAACATCGTTATCAATACAATACAGAAATTATTGGAAAAATCTCCAACGGACTGAAGGGTTCAAATGAAATAGAAAAGAACAAAAGATTTAATACTCTTCAAAGATCGATGAAAAAATATTAACTGCGAAGTATTTTTTGTTCATTTGGGCTGGAATTCAGACTTGCCAACATAAATTTGAAGTTGCCATGCAATGACAGAGCGTCAGAATAAATAATGAGAAATCATATTTTTGTCTAGCATTAATCTTTGAACTAGATATTTTACTGTCGCATTCGCAATTGCATAAATTTGATTTTGTCACTACAGAATAAACAGAAATATTATACTCATTTTGTTTCAAAATATGTATACTTACATACACTAGAGTATGGTTTTAAAATTTATATTTTTTGTCATGTTATGATTGGAGTCATAAAATATCTTAATGAAAAAAAAAACAGACGATAGTTAGAAACTTCTCAAATACCAGTAGGTATGTATGTCACTTACTACATCGGCGCTATAAAACGTAGCTTCCAGGGGCGCCATACAATTTTATAGGCGATATTTTTTCGCCATTTCATGCTTGTTATTCGTCCTTAGGCTGATCCGTTTCCGAAGATGATGTGACAATTTCGTAAGAATATCATTGGCGCAGATCAGATCACGTTTCATTCAATTCTTCGTATGATAAATTATATTTGTATGAATTTTATTACTGTTTTGATACAAATGAATGTATTCAAAATTATGGAGATATGAATTTCCATACTTATAATTATTATTCTTATGTATATTGGTATGGTGTTTGATAGTCTAAATAATAACGAAGATTGGGGAAATCCATGTATAAAATGGATACAAATATCTTTGTGAGTAAATAGAGTTCATACGTCTCAATATACCTAATTAAACTCCAAGAAAAGTATGTGGCAAATAACTATGCAGTGATTGATGATCTCTCGGGGGTAGGAAAACTAAAACAAACAGCGAATGGAAGTGTATTCGATACCTATCTAATTTGGAAATGGATTCGCCATTGAAAGGTAGTGAGCTTTGTAGCCCGTATTGATTTTAACTTCTAGTTTGGGTTGCGTTTGTTTGGTCCGATCCACGTGTGAATAAATAAATGCTACTATACAGAGAATAAGGTTTTGTTTTACATGCTAGTACAGATTTTTAGCCAATAGTTAACACAGACAATCTCTACAGAAAACTTTTTACTCTGAAAGCAATCAATTAATTGACGTATTTAAAGAATTGATTTGTAATTTAGTTCTTTCACATCATGTATTATATTTTAGGTTACATACATGATATATAGGCAGGTCGTGTATACCTACAGACTGATTGGATCTGCAAATCCCATTTGGCTTATGTGTCAGGCTAAATGTATATAATATTTAAGCTGTTATATACGCCCCTTGTACCTATACCTACTATGAGTTTTTTGTTTGGTATTGTTCAGGCGATTGGTTTCTATCAATTATTAATAACATAAATAAACCCTATAGAAATACTTCATTAATTCTTATACTCGTATAGGTATATTTTTTTCATTTAATAAAAATGAAAACTGACCATTAAAACCTACATGAATAAAAAATAAACATTGGTATAATATGTATGTAGAATGTATAAAAAAGTCTGTATATTTAATCTCTCCGTTCTAAATATAGATTCTGTGACCGCAACTTTGAACGGTAAATATTTAAAGTAAAAAGAATTTGAATAATAAACATGATTATTGAACATTCATAGGAATGATACTATATGTAAGTGAGTATTTAGATATAGCTTGTAATACGCAAAAAAAATACAAAAAACTAAAGAAAAATTTCTAACTTGTAGTTATTTTTTTTATAAATGAAAATAGGCATTTGGATTGCCGTTTCTATTGGCAAGCCTATACATCTAACAGTAATGGAAATGAATGGTTTTCCATCAACAACATCCATCCATCAAGTATCTGTTCTGTTTGTGTATGTAGGCGCATTGTTTTATGGTAATTTTCGAGGCATTCAGTCTTACAAATACGATTTTTTGTAAAAAGAAAACATGTCTGAGTACGCTTATACTATGGTTTTCAATAGAAATCTTTACGTTATAAGTAAACCGCCACTTAATATGTACACAACTCAGTTTAATAACAATAGAATTCAATTCATTTGCCTTACTAACGAGGCGAGTATCTTATTCCGTGTCTTACGAAGCCATTTCTCCAGCAAGACAAAATAATAACAAGAAAATTACAGGGTACCAGCTACAATTTAAATTAATTGATACCATAATTGATGCCATAAATTAAAAGGGTCGATACGAGCTAAATTAAATTCCACATACATAAGCTCTTGAAAGCTCTTCAACATATTATTGGAAGCCCCTAAACATGATTGAAGACATCGCGGCTAGGTCAATGCGTGCCATTATCCACTACTTCAGCCCCACTTAACTTCATGTCTTCATAATCATTTATACGTTAAATGTGAGGGGCGCACGCGATCTTAATAGTGGTGAGGAAATATTTTCTATATTTAAGGTACGAGAAATAATTTATGAGTTATGTATGTCTTGCTTGGACTACCACAGAATCGACCAAGTAAATAGTTAAGTAAGAAATACCGAGCAACGTCCGTAAATATAAACAAACGAGACCAGTCACGTTCTGATTGTGATGAAGACTACACTGCGGAGCAAAATGACCGGGTCAGTGTGCCATTACAGTATCGCGGTACATTTACACATGACGTGACTTTTGAATAGGGCGACTGATAAGGGAGGAGACGCGACGGCGGGCGCCAGAGATCCTCTCACCATTCCAGACAATGAAGGGAACGATAAATTGAAAACGTGTGTCGAATGAGACATCGTCGATGGACAAGGGCATCCGTTTGCACAGCCCGGGTGTCCGGGCAAACATTTTAACTAGAAAAATAGTCAAACAAGTTGTGTGCAACTGAATGTTGACTGCTGATATGTATGTTTGTATGGGGAATTCGTAGAATCGCTCCAATTTTTTCCGATGTGAAAGTTTCCTGTGGATTCATACGACATGAAACCGATAGGTACTGATGACAGGTACCTAGTCATTTTTTTTCCTTGATCACCATTTTTTGTGCGTTGTTATGAAACAATTATGTCATGCTAGCTTTCGTACTTCTAACATAAAATCCAGTACCGTTACCACAAACTTTTCAAATAATCTCAACACCTCAATTTAGATCATAATAACTTCAACAGTGTTCAAGTATGATGTAGCTGAGCGTCAAGTCTGAGCAAGGTACAAGTGAACCAGTAAAACATCATCCCGTCACTCCCTGGCCGAAGACGTGTACTCTAAATAATCCGCTTTGCATAACCAATGCGCTTGGAAGTTCAGCGTCTACTGAAACACCATTTTCGCTCGCCTTCATACTAACAGTCATTATGAACAAAATGCATGCTTAAAAGTTGGAAAGATTGAATTTTTGAAATCGTGTTTCAGTTCAGAGTTACGCCTTTATTTGTTTCGAGTTTTATGTACAGACGCCAGAAAATTTTACCAATGGAAGAATAACCTTCCAGTATAGTGATAAGGTTGAAAATCTATTAAAGTAATTTAACAGATTAAGGTAGGTTGATGTGCTAGCGTCTGTACATACCTATACATGTAAGTTTTATTTTTATAATAACTTGTTAATATGTGAACAGATATATAGCCCAAATATTAATGTTGTTAAATAAAATCAAACACCATTAAAAACTTAACAGTTTAG
The DNA here is from genome assembly GCA_958496145.1 of Heliothis peltigera. Taxonomy (NCBI): domain Eukaryota; kingdom Metazoa; phylum Arthropoda; class Insecta; order Lepidoptera; family Noctuidae; genus Heliothis; species Heliothis peltigera. The sequence goes on from OY292333.1 coordinate 7,107,826, forward strand.
CTTTCGAACAAATATACCGCATAATAATCAGTGTTGCATTTTGCTCATCATTACAAATTAATGAAAGGTTTCGAATAGTTGCCATATTTACAAAGTACACAGTTTAATTAGCTCCCAAACACCGATATTTTGTTTCGCATTTCGCATTATTTGCGGTCAATAAAGTTATTTTTATTAAGCTTCGCTGTGGCGGTCGTGGTATTAAGTTTGTAAAACGAACAAGGGCAATAAATATACTTAAAATGAATTATATTTTCCAGGTAGAAACAGGAAAGTTTCATAAATGCTGGAATTTTATGATATTCGATACTCAGGACAGTCTGTTTTATTATATTGTGAATCATTCCGCCGTGATTGGATGCTTCTGTTCGGGCTCGAATATTGGAATAATAGGAACTGTTTTGTCCTGAAGGCATGTTGTTCAGCTAGTTTTATATCTTCGCATTTCTGTTGATATTAGTAAAAGTATTTTTTTAGGGTATATCGTAAGTCATATAGTTTGATCTGTCATGTGTCCATAATTAGCAAAAAAAAATCATTTTTAGTAAGATTTGTACAGTAAATGAATATTTAAGAAGCATATTGAACTTATTTAAAGCCTCTGCTTCTAAAATAGTAGTAATATTACCTATATTTTATTATCATATTGGTCTTGACTGATGGCCTCCTTGGACGGACAAATTCATCATTCCATGTGACAGTATCAATATTCAGCCGAAACAATTCTCATCATATATAAGACTACCTATCTGCTATAGGAGTACAATAAACCTGATAGGTATCGCCAGGAAAATATGTAGGTGTAATCCAAGGATACAGCAACAGAAATATGCTTTTATTTCATTCGAGATGTTTGTACATTTACTCAATGTTTCATCTGAGATACACGGAGCAAATATCATTATAGGTACCATGTATCTTTGAGCTTACACAGAAACACTATCACAATTTTATAATAAAAAAATACTGGTATTTTTTTGCTTCGTCATATAACAGTATCTTAGAATAGAACCTTATTTTATAATTCATGATGGAGCCAAAATGGCGTTACCAAATCAAAAGCCAGCACGAGTTCCAAACAAATTGAATTAATGCAAATAATTTTAAAATAGGAACGAACGATCTGAATTCAAAATAAACTTTGTCACATAACGAGTATTTCAAGAAGCGTTCCAAGTTCAGAATCACATTTCACATCACGCTTATATATATTCAAAATTGAACTGCGAATGTTCACGGCGGGGTTTGCAAAGGTTGTTACATATTGTATGAGGTTTTACTGAATCGATGTGCCGGAAAAAGGAGGCAAATTTAATTTTCGTCTCGAGTGTTCGCTAATGTGACAGCAGAAGAATTATCTCGGAACTCTTACGCTTAGTTTTATTGAACTTTGTTTCAGTGTAACAACGCCTTTTGCTTTCTGCTCAACCTTTGATTATTTTATAAAGGTTTAATTTGTGCTATTTTTGTAGACAAATTGAGTCATATGAAGTTTGTGACACATTTTACTTTAATTATTTTAAAAGCTATGAAATTTCATCGTTATTTTTCGATATTTATTACTCTGGCACAAAGTATTGTATACGTTGTATGTTTTATATATGCTACAGAAGATAGTAGATTGATAGTGGTCCAGTGAAAACAAAATTTATTAAATGCTGAATAAGAAGAAAATCGGAAATATGGTTAAGGTATGCGTCTCCTGGTCTGAAATGGCCGCACATGCTTGCTTTCAATGAATTCCTCCAACATTGCGTTTACAGATCTATTCAAGGCATTTCGTGCCATGCGTATTTCACAGCAGCTGAGGTCCAGTCAACACATTCCTTTATTCGTCATCAGATGTTAGTAGGTAATTTCATTCGGAGGTCGAGTTCAACCGCCGTAACGAAATGGAGGTACTAAGGAAAGTATAAAATCTCATTTTCTTCTCACAGCTAATATGACAGGGGAGGAATCACCGCTAGTGCGACCCCTTATTTAATAAACGTTGAACTCTATATTCATATATAGGAATATAACATTTTAGTCTTTATTGCTACACTGGTTGAGGTGTAAATTGGTAGCATGTTATAAATGCATATTGCATATATTTTGATACCATAAACGCTGAATAAAGTAAAATGCAAAATTGAAAAATACTAAATGAGTAATGCGATAAGTCCCTTATAAGCTTTGTATGAACCAGTTAATTATTCTACAAAGAAATGATATCTTGGGAAGTTTTACTAACTCCGTCTCGGGTTAGAAAGAAAAATATGGCTTCAGAAAGTGTCTGAGTGAGGCAAAGTAATTGCAAGGTCCACTTTGCCGACGGTCGCGAGACCTCTTTGTGAAGGCTGGCGTTACTTTAGTAGCTTATTGAATGTACCGTGAAAACTTCGCACAGGTAGGTAGGTACCTACTATCATATTTTAATACGTGTTTGAAATACAAAATATTTTCTTCCAATATGATTATAATACGTAGTGGTAACCCAGTGGAAACCCTTTGAAGTATAGGGTGCGTGTTCAATTCCAGGTCAGGCGAGGACCAATGTTACTTTAAGTTATACGTTTTTACAAATTCTGTCTTGGACATCAATGACTTTGTAAAGGTGACGATGCAATTTTTTTAATCAATAGACTATCTCTAAAAATGCAAACCTTAATATATTAATTTTAAATAGATTATATATAATTTTATTTCCCAAAATAAATAACTAGGTCCAATTTGCGATGAACGTCAAAGTCCCCTTACTCCAGAACTGGGTACTTTAATGCTCTTTTGATAGACTTATTAAATATACCGATGAAACTTCGTTGAAAATATTATGAGCACTTTGATTTTTGGTAAAATATAATACATTTTGTGTAAGGTATTTTTTTTTCTGATACCGTCTAAAAGTTCTTGTTGAGGATTTTGGAACACGACGGTCTGAACATTTGTGGCACGGCTCTTTTATGATTTAACCATTTACCAATATAACTTAAAGACCTCCCTACTGTTTTTTATGAAAGTATATAATACTGAAAATGTAATATGGAGATGGTTTTGACCACACTGTGATATGACAGTGACGATATTGAATCATCACGAGTCTTATTCATATCCATCTTTCATTTTATGCTCTCGTCCTCGAACCTACATACATATGTACGTTGCTTTACGAATATCTAACTCAACTGATTGAGGCCTGAGGCTGTGAGAGGTAGGCTTAGCTAACCAACACTTACCGTTTTACTTACGAACTTTTTTTTTTAACAACGTATGTGTAACCAAACCTCATCACACAAAGATAGACACACAGTTATCAATCTGTTATTAACAATGTGATTTCGCTAGTTTGCAGTTTTTATCTCGTAAACGCGGCATAAACCACGCATCTACATTCAAATATATAACCTAAAGTTATCTCTCAACACGAAATATTTTTAAACTTAACACAAGTGTTAATCCCAAATATTCTGACTTTAACCTTGGACTAAGTTCTTTTTAAAACTTTATAAGATTCAATTCTTACCATTATCGTCCCGGTCAGGTCCACTGTCGTGTTCGGATTCTGATTCGTCCCAAATGGTGTCTGTGGCTATTTTCTGTCGCGAGCACTCGATCCAGTAGCCGGGGGTGGGGATCAGGCTGTGTGGGTACTCTTCGCAGAATTCATCTAGACAGAATAATAAAAAATAAAAATTAAACATAGGTTTAGGTATATAGTATGTAGAAGTATTTTACTTTTCTACGACATATACTTTAACGTGATTAAATAACTGACACAGTTAACATTTCTTAAAGTTAACTTACAAAAACAACCCCAAACGATATCACTGAGTTTTTCTTTGAAATTAATTTCGTTATCGTTGTTACGAGGCTACGATCCGAGCTTCCCTTTTATTGACTATTAATTTATTTAGCTTCGTTAAGTGCCCATTTGAGCGTAACTCAGACTGAGTTTTGATCATTACAGAACTTGGTCGTGTACTGATTTACCGGCACAAACAGATAAAATACAAAACGAAAGTACTTTAACCCAGATAAAAAATAATTTCAGATTTCATGCACGAGTTATTATGACTGCAAAATGAAATGAAATATCAAACAGATACTCCATTTCAGTGCCTAATTTTCAGGAGCAATATAATCCTTTCAGTCGCTTAAAATGCTTTGAAACTCAAGTCAGTTGTCAAAATTTAGCGGAATTCACCAGGACTGAACGAAGAGTTTATTAACTGAATGTTTCATGAAAATTTCAATCACTGGCGCTCGGGAAATGTGAAAGTGAAAGGGTTAGATATTCATACGATATGAATATTGAAAAAACATGGGAGTCGTAACGTTTTTAATATTTCTGCACTTATCCTTGCGAGGGAAATCTGGTGCTGATGCCATTACCGGGCCGGTTGTGAAATGTGAATAAAATATTTACACTGAAGAGCGAATGCGGAAGCGCCCGTCACGGCCGGTCGGACCACGGTCCGCTAAGTCGCGTCGTCTTTACACTTTTACATATTCAGTTTTGGAATAATTTCTATTTTTGTTTCTTATACATATAAAACCGTTACACTATCTAGTATAAAACTCCTGACCGGATCAGGTATAACGCTTGATTGAAATGTTACTAACAAGGGTCTAAAGAATTATATGTATATAACTTAAACATGTAGATATAATATATAATAGACTACATTTCTCACACATTCACTCAATGTCATCTAGTCTTACTTAGACAATTGATAAACATCATCATCTACTTTTCATTTATAGATACCAACATCAAGAATTTATCAAACATCCATGTTAATGTATACGAATGTTTGACTTTGACGAAGCCCACGACATACATGGCAAGATGATTCACTAACTACTACGTGATCTGGTCGGATGGATTTAAATTATAATAGTGTTTTATTTTCAGACCACTTACTAACCTACTTTGCAAGACTATTAATATGCAAGACAAAATATGCTTTACATGTATTATCGCCTTCGAGTGCTTCTCTTGTTTGCTTGTAATCTTCAGCCTTCTTACATTTGAAGTATCGTTGATTGTTCAGTTCGCAGTTCACTGTAAGGTAGAACACCAAACTCTAATCAATATGCTTGGCGTTCATACTTAGAGTGGACCGAAACACTGAATTTCTTCGAAGTCTGCGGTTGAAGTCTGTCTTCAGTCTCGAAGCTTCTAAACTACCTATTAAAAATTGTAACGTTAAAATTGACGGAACTTTACCTATTATAATGAACAAGAATCTTAATTCTAATAATTATTTACTATGTTTTGGATAGCTAGAGGTCCAGACTTACTATTATATTAATGTAATTTGGCTCTATAATATTTTTTTAACATGAATTTAGCTCGAACTTTAGTTATTTTCACACGATTTGGGCTCATGAATATTTCTGTTTATTATTACTTGAGACACTCCAACAAACTATAATGTTGCACTCATATGAATAAAGTTCTATGGATCTTGAGATTTGTTCAATATGGCCGCTGGGATCTCATTTTCAAAGAAATATCAAACTTTCGAGCTTTTGTTTAGAGGCAACGAACCAGATAATCTCAAACTTACGTTAAAAATGTGATTGAATTTATTTTGGATATGTAACATCTCAGATATGATACGCCAGTCAGGAGTTTTCACATCTCTATATGATATATTCTTATTTGTAAGTATGTATAATAAATACGAGCTTTATCGTCACAAGTTACGTAGTAAAATGGCGGCCGTTCTGTCGTTAACGACACACGTGGGAAGTAAACCAGCTGATACATTTACATTTACTTACATCTAAGAGTACATATTTTAAATGGATAGAGTAAATATGTAATAGCTTCCGTGAATAGTGAATAGCTTCCTGAACCCAAACCTCTTTAGATAAGTAGAGAGTACACATATAATAATAATAATAATAAGCCCGCAGGGCATCTGAGGCGGATGTCGGGGAGTAGCGACCCCGCGGGTACCGAGTGCTCCAGGGAGAGGATACTGTCCCTCATCTCCGGCTCGCCGGAGTGAACCCTGAGGGGGGATAGGTCTCCCGCCTCTGGCTTGCCTTCATTGGCCGTCCAGAGTGGAGTCGCTAGAGCAATGCTCGGAGGGTGAATGCCTCGGGTAAGTGGCGAGTGGGCACAGAGATGCTGGACCCTGGCTTGATGCCGGTTTTAAGGCGCGTGATCTGGGTAGAAAGCCGGCCGGGGCAACCTCACCCTTCAGCCGCTCACGTCCCCGTTGCCCCCTTGTTGCGACTTAGCGACTAGTTCCCGGGGGCCCGGTAAGTGAGCTGGCGAGTCTCCTCCTGCCATTTTTACATGTATTTATTACATTGTTATCGGCAGGGGCCATAGTTCCCATAGTTTTCCCTTCCCTAGTCCACTAGCATCCCATCACAATAACCCAAGTAGATTTTCTTCCATACTTAACAATAGTTTAGCACAAACCGGGGGTTGTCCTTGGGTACATTTCCATAGTGTATACAGGGATAATCGTCGGTTTTGTGTCACCATTACATAATATTAAAGTTGTCTTAAAAGGGCTTCAGCGTGTTGGCTTCGGCCCCACGTTCGCCTTCCAAAAATCCGGGACTCTATAGTCCCGTGGTCGGAAAAAGACATACATAATAATAATAATAATACATTTATTTCGGATCATAAATCCATAGACACACATTAAATACATAAAATTCAAAAATATATATATAAAAACAAACTACTATTTCAAATATACAAAGGACGCACGATGACTGGCCATCCAGTGCCACACCAGTGGACTGTCCATCCTGTCGGATATAGCCACAAAGCTGTTGGAGCTATCGCGCACTCGCCGCATCAGGGATGCTATCCGTGTCCGCATTAGTGCGTAGAAATCTGGCACGCCATTCTCGGCGAACATCCCCGATGCACTGCAAAAGCGCGGCAGCCCCAACATTACTCTGAAGGCGTTATTATATTGGACTCGCAGAGCATTGTACGAGCTTTTTGTATAGTTGACCCATAGGGCACACGTGTACATAGGTTGGCAATACGCTCTAAAGAGCGTAATTTTTACCTCCCTAGTACAACGTGCAAACCTACGAGCCAACATGTTACATCGAACTGCCAATGCTCTGCGTTCCCTGTCCAGGTCCACATCGTCAGACAGACTATCGGTGACCCAGTGCCCTAGGTACTTGAACTTTTTGACCCTGGAAAGCTGGGCTCCCCCCAGGGTGACTGGTGGAACAGTATCATAATATTTGTTACCCGCTTTGAAAACGAGTAGCTCGCTCTTAGTCGCATTGTACCTAAGGCCGTGAGTCACCGCATAGTCCTCACAGATGCGAAGAAGCCTTCTAAGTGCACTGATCGATGGGCTCAGCAGTACCATATCATCTGCGTAGCTAATGTTATTGATGCAGTGCCCGTCAATGGAACACCCGATATTGGTATTGCTGAGCTCACAGATCAGCTCGTTTACATATAGGTTGAATAGCTTGGGTGAGCTGATTCCCCCCTGCCTCACACCACATTCCAACCCATATGCATCCGACAGGACACCAGCCCACTTTACGTGATTGTATTGGTTTTTATACCAATACATAATATAACAATTATGAGTCTTTGTAGCTTAGAAATAAATGAAATTATTTTGTACAAATACCATCACATCAAGCTACTACAATTTGTCAAATTTCCTTAATGGATTTTCAAATTTATTGCTGAAGCATAAGTTTCAAAGTTGAACGGGACCACTTGACAGTTTCAGGTAGTTTGATACGCTGGTGTCTGTACATATTAAATTTACATGTAAATTAGCTCATAAAGAATTTGCTGGTTGTGTAATAAAGGTATGTAATGAAATGTAATGAGAATGTTTGGAGTCCGCTTGTTCGTCTAGGACCACAAAATCGAACAATTATTATAATTATTGCAAGCACAATCTTCATATAAAAAATGCCTTCAGTTTATTTTAATATTAGCTAACATAAAGACTGTATGGAACACATAAAATTTAAATTAAATTAATATCGCTCTGCACGGTTCATGATCATTATTACTACTTCATTATTAAAAATGTTTTTTTTTTTTTTTTAATAAAAAACGCTTTCTGAAACAGCCTGGATATTTACCCACTGATATTAAAATTTTGAGAAAGCCACGAATTAGCAAGAACAATAGGTCTTCATTTTATTTCTGTGACCCACATGTTCGTATCTGTTTGACAAAAGCACAAAGAAAATATTAATTTCCGTTTCCGTAAAGGGTTCCTTTTAGCCCAGGCTAGGTTTGTTCGACAATGCTGGCATACACATTATTTTTATTTCTACACTACGCGCAAGTGGAGAAAATGTGCTGAAATGTGAATGGTACGTTTTTTATATATATTACGGTGGATAAACAAACTTTCATCAATGGAATTTTAAATAAAATTAAAAGATTTTTTTAAAAGCTTTTATGGTCCATATTGGATTTACAATAACGTCAAATTATTTTTTAAGTCACTCTCAATAAGTCCTTTCATTTGATACCCATATTGTTGAAATTCATTGAAAATAACTATTCCGCCATCTTGGAGGGTCCGCCATATTGGATTTAGAATAACGTCATATAACATATCTTGCATTGTCATCCAAACTAAACGTGTATACAAAATTTCAGCTCAATCGGTTGAAGATATCTACTTCAAAATCGAGTTCAAAGAATCCACCGTAACATACATACATACATTGCAAGTTAAATAAAAACTTTTAAAATAAAAATACATTTTCCAAAAAATAAGAAAACTTTGGATCTACATCAGAAAATACTGTTTCGAACAGAACCTAAAACTGAAAATGTTACAAGGTTTTAGTAAGACAGGTGGACACTGGTTTTCTTCAACAAAACCTTGATAAACCCGAAGGTCTCCACGAGCGGATAAAGTTATTATAAAGAGTTCTTACAAACTCACATCAGTAAAAGTTCCCAGTAACGTTACACTCCGAAGACGTAACAATCGTCAAAATTTCCCCCACATAATAATACAAACAAATATCAAGTTTTACACGCGCGCTTCATTATTTTTTAATCTCGTTCCTATGTAATGCTATATGTCAGCCGTACTTTATGAAGGGTGTGTATAATAAAGGGTGTTTGTTTCGCTACATGGTAGCTTGGTACGCCTCCCGAGTTCGCTCGGCGTTATTGCATGCCTCCGGAATTTGTTGGTTATTCCAACGAAGACAGTTTTGAAGGCTTAGATTTTCTTTTTTAATCTTTACATACGGTCTTTTTAAATTGCACTTAACGACATGCTTAGTATATAAATACATAATTCAGCACTGTATTGTATTTGAACAATCTTTATAAACTGGTGTGACTATATACATTGTCATCTATACTAGTAGGTACTCGTATTATAAAGCTGAAGTGATATTTTGTTTAAAAGCGCTAATGTGAGAACTTCTTCGAAAAAATCTTTTAGTCTTAGATAACTCATTTATTGACTCTCCTTCTGCTTCTTTTTAACCTGGTGAGCAGAGTAGTCCCCATAGTACGTGGTAAACCGCTGTAGGAAGCTAATTATAATATACATTATTTCGAGATTAGCACGCTGGCACTAATCTGTTTATATTGTCTTGGGTTATGAACTTGATCTCATGAAGTGTACTTACGATATTGATTGCTTATTGGATTATGTCAGTTATTACCTATCAGGTACCTGTCAGGTATAGGATATATGTATCTGACTAGATTGTCTGACTACACGAATTTAAAATTTTCAGCTCACAATAATCTCAGTTAAGACACAATTTATAAATGTATGTATTACATAGAAGCGGCAAAGCGTTTTCTGACATATTTCCAAAAAAAAATATGGAAGGTAAATTTAGATAATAAATAATAAGGAAAAAAAATATTTACAGTCAAATTGTAATTAAAAGCACCATTGCGTATTTTATTACTTGGTGCACGTTGTCATGTACAAAATTCATACTTTTTTATTTTTCATGAAAACGAAATACTGGCATTTTTGCGGCATTTAAACCAGAGGTTGGAAAGTGACTTGCATGAAAAGTTTACCAAAACAGTCACGATGTCACACCAATTAGTACCGGAAAAGGCTAGTTCAAAGGCTTGTTGCAACTTCTTTGCAAACTGTAGCCGATCATCGCTTAAGTGGAGTCAGTTTGGATAGTAGATTGTGATTGATTTACGTCGACGGGAAAATCTTTCATTGATGAGCGGTACAAACGTTTTTTCAACTTTATCGCTGAAGCATATATGTTTCAAAGTTGATTGGGAAAATTTTACTGTTTCGGGTAACTTTATGTGCTGGCGCCTGTACTTACTCAGAAATACTCTTTTACTCGGAAATAACCGACTATTCTATTCTATCTACCGTTCTTTGTTTTCAGATTTTCTATACAACTAAGCTTTATCACCTCTAGCAAAAGCAAGTCATTTCCTCACACTTCCCCTCCATCTTAAAGTGCAAGCAATTTTACTATAACTTTACAAAAATATGCCTTTCTTTTATAAAGATACTCTGCGTAGCTTATTTAATTTATTCAAAGCAGCTGCAAATATAGGTGGTAAAAAAAGATGAACAGGAAAAGTACCCTAAAAATGTGTTTCTCTATATTAAGGTCTATGCATAAGATATGCGTAGGAGTGCGCGGTCCTTTAAAGAAAGTTAGGAAGGGAGGACATAAAATATGGCGTAATAAGTTAGTGATGTATGGTGTAAAACTATGTTACAGACCCTTCGCGCGGGATTCGCTTTGGGCACGAAACTTATTAGGAAGTGATGCGATTTGCCCGTGGTTATTTTACGGCTTTGAAATAAAGCATGAAATAAGTCCATATATCTATACTAATATTATAAAGCTAGTAAAACTTTGTTTGTTTTTGCAAACTCATGAACTACTTACTAAGTGCGATTTTAAAATAATTATTTGATGTTGGTTTAATTGACGAAAGGCTACTTTTTATCTGAGGGCGTAAAGTTCCCACAGGATGCGGGTGAAATCGCTAGTGGAAATTAGTATAAGTATTTATCTTTACATCATTACAGACTTTGCATTTAAAACTGTTTGGTTTATCGCGAAATATTTTTCTTACAAAATAACGTCTCTATTACGCCAAAAATACACATGTATATAAAACTATTTTATCCTGTATTTAATGCGACCTACATCCCTTAAACGGTCCCAACATAAGTTGTATAACACGAAAGAAAAATTACTCACTTCCACTATTTTTCACATTACCGAATCCAGGTTAAGCCGTTTCGGATACAGGGAAAGTTGGGTACGTTGGAGGGGCAGAACTTTGCAAATATATTAGGTCCACAGAATGAGCCCACACAAACATAATTTGGTTTCCCTTACCGCGGGGCCCTTTCGTCCAGGGCTGTAATCGGCAAGTTCGTGTCCTCCTTAACTACAAATTGAAACTAGATTCAAGAAAATAAAAGAAGGCAGGATACTTCTGCGGGAAGATAAAACAATAATTAGTATACAAAACAATAATTCGAATGATGAAAAATAGCCTATATTTTCTCTTATATGACAGCCCTTAGCTACATATTATACTTAAAATAAAAACCCGACCCTAACATAGCTTGGAAAAGCCTAGATAGGTGATGAACGGATGATGATGATGAACAAAAAAATGCAAAGCAATAGACTACAACACCCATAGCTAACCTTTTATGAAAGTTTGACAACCTACACAATTTTATCCTCATTCCAGATAGACTATTATTTTGAAGAACTAAAATATCATTCAAATGAGCATTATAATAAACTTCAACTGGAATCTAAATATTTATAGGCCTAAACGTAACCTAATTATGTCAGCGCCTATTGTGCTAGACAGGTGCTGGACAGACGCAGACAAACGTTTAGTCAACATACATCATACTTACAAAGAACGTCAGTCAAATTTTAATAAGGCTTGAAAATTTGTTATACTTATAAATTTAAGGGATTTTTGTAATGCGAAGGACGTGTTATATAGTTTAAAATAAAAGGTAATTGAAAAAATAAGTGTGATGACATTAAACAAAAGATTTCTTAGTCCTTCAATAATTTTTTTGGCACGTTTTGGCTTACTTTGGATGGAGTGGATGCTGTGGATGATATCTGACTGAAGTTCACGTATGTGCTCTGACGTCAAGGTGTTTCAAGGGCGCGGCAACTTCTTCGAACAATCTGATAGTCCCAGTACAATGCGAGAGCTCCAGAAGAATTCTACAGGCCGAAAAGGCCCAATAGAAGACAGAAGAAGCAACGAGGCACCTATGTATTTCTGACCACTATAAAATATTCACTGTGTTTTTCTAAAAGCAGCTCCAAGGATTTAATATAAATCTTCGAAGTATACTTTATCTATGCTTACAATACATACAAAATAAATTTTGCAAGACACATGTCCCGTACTTCAAAACAACTCCTCAACGAGTCCCTCTTGCCAAAAAATGTTGACAATACATTACCGTGTACACACAGTGCCAACAAAGGCTGCGTACCAAAATAACGACGCCTAAATATTGTATGAGTAAGTGCAGACCTACCTATTTGTTTACGAAAGCCTCCTTACTCATGTGGCCGGCCACTGGTTTTATTATTAGAAAAGTTTGTACCTTTTCGCGGTCTCTGAATTTTGATGATCAGCTCAAACGGGGCAGGATGAGGCGGAAATTAAGTTCCTTGCATTTCATTTCGTGATCGCTAGAAGGGTATTGTCAAATTGTGGACAGACCTTCGGAATGACGTCACGGATTGCTTAAAGTATTAAAAGTTTTGTGTGCATTCGGATAGCTGTGACGTTTGTAGGCAGTTGATGTATTAGTTCATATTGGTGTGTGTTGAACTCCATACAAATTAATCAGGATTTATCACTTGGCTCATTTCACTGCTCTCATTTTCATTTCCTTCTCAATCACTCTATGTACGAAGAAAATCTGCATTAAAATCAAAAACAAAAGCTTTACAGTAGGAAACGACTTTAGATAGTTGTCCATAATTGATTAACTCTAAGCCTGCAGGTATTAAATAATTATCCTTTAAAATTTTCCAGCGATATATTTAGAACTAGTAACGTCTACATTTTATACGTTAAACTTAAATAAAATACAGATACGTAGAATGTAACATAACTCAGTTCTGTCAGGTAACACATATTCTCCATTGCCTCCGACAGTTATTGACTGGCCGAGGTTATCCGGCACCTGACAGCCTCCGAATGGTGGCAAGTTTATGTTCTTACTATTCACGTATTTCATATTTCACTTGAGAACCGAACTGACTGATGATTTAAAATGGTATATGGAGCTTTATATAATATACATGTTAATGGTTTATATATTCATGTGTCTCAAATTACTTACTGGTATTACACTGAATTTGAGTTTCCCTTTATGACAAAAAATTATGTTTAAGTTCATTGGAGAAGACACATACAAGTAAAAATCGATTATACACATTATACAAGCCACTACAATCTGTGAGATATCCTTAATACATTTTCAACTTTACTGTTGAAGCATAATATGGTTCGAAGTTGACTAGCAAAATTTGACAGGGTAGCTTGATGTGCTGGCGTCTCTACTAAAAACTTTAATAGAAAGAAAATTCGAAACTTTTATCCTTCTGATTTCGAAAGGACATAGTCTAAGGGCAAATCTACTCTATTTGTAATATTGAACTAATTGTTTCTCGCGGTTAAACCCTCGTCATAGGGGAACTTCTTCCTGTACTCGGAAAAAATATATCCTAGGCCATTCAAAAATAATGTGGCATTCTATTAGTTAAAAATAGAATTTTCAAAATCGGTTCAGATTACCTCGTTACATCTCACAAACTTCATCATCATCAGCCTTTTTACCGTGCCACTGCTGGGCACAGGTCTCTTCACACACGGAGAAAGATTGAGCGTAAATTACCACGCTTGCTCAATGCGGGTTGGTTAACACAAATTTAACCTGTCTATAATATTAGTAGAGGTATAGATAGGTTTATGAATGATGAACAATATAACACTTGTACATTAATTGATTGAAATACAAGTCAAGAACTAGTTGGCGTTATGTAATCGTGGTTAGACATATAACTAAGTACTATTGGTGATCATGATTACGCCGTAATTAGGGCGAACGGATCAAATATTTGGGTCTAAGTAAATAGAATACTCCGTGATTAGTATTAAGTTACCTAATATGTTAGATTACTTGCTCATAAAAATAAATCATGAGAGTATTTTTTTGGTAAACCTTTGGTAAACTGATTTTATGAGCGTTTTTTAGTCTAGAAAGTTCTACAATTTAAATTATGAATGGGGTTGTTAAAGACCTACATAAATTCATCATCTCTCGAGCCTTTTCCCAACTATGTATGTTGGGGTCGGCTTCCAGTCTAACCGGATTTAGCTGAGTACCAGTGTTTTACAAGGAGCGACTGCCTATCTGACCTCCTCAACCCAGTTACCCGAGCAACCCAATACCCCTTGGTTAGACTGGCGTCAGACTTACTGGCTTCTGACTACCCGTAACTGCTGCAAAGGATGTAGGTACCTACATAGATAGACACCTACATAAATTCTCGTGCTAAAATATTTTTAGTGTCAAAAAGCTTCATTAAAAAAATAAGCTCAAAATAATTGAAAGACTAGTACTACAGTAACTTGACGGTAAATATCATATCCTGTTCTTACATTAAAAATCAAATAAAGTCGCAAGATAAACATTATGCTAAATCGAAAGTCATCCGCATGTCATGCAGTTGATACATTCGACAGAGGGAAATTGAATTTCAAATATAACTATTTACTCCAGTGGTTTGGGTTAAAATACCAGTGTTTTTTTAGCGTGATAGTGATGTTTTTTTATATAGTATTTAATTTTCTTATAATTTAATGTGATTTTCTGAATTAGTGAATCTAATGCGTACTGAGAAAAGTAAATTTTGAAAAAAATATAATTATATAATTATGTAAGTATCGTTTAGTTCTACTTAGAAAAGTTTCAATTCTAATTTAATTGGATTTTTATTAAATCCGTTTGAATACTTATACCGCTTTTATTAATTCTACGCTCTGATTTTCGGTCCTGGAATTTGGGTTACTTTTCTATATTTTTATATGAAAGCAAGCTAGCCAGTGTTGGTTTTAAATTTTATATAACACTCCACGTTTAAAAGGAGAAGTAACAAAACATTACTCAAATATTTATCACTGGCAAGCTGTGGATGTACGAAAACATATCTCCGCGTAATCCTCCGGGATTCACATGCGTGGGTCAAAGAGCAAAGTACATAAACTCTTGACAGACAACCCTGTATCATTTACAACATAACAACTAAAAGTTCGGCCTACGTGCCCTTTGAACGTAATTCCAAATCCTCAAACCTAACCTGTAAAATTTAAGTAGCTAAGACGAAATAAACTCTTTACTCCGCACTAATTCTCGCTCGAACTTCGCAAAATCTTAATTTGAATGAAAGTAACACAGTACGTAATTATTCTGTGAATTAAGGAACGTTTAAAGGAGAGGCGAATGGTTGACGTGTTTAATCTTGTCAATTATCCGGAAAATTGGCGCGGCCGGAGTCGGTGGCGGTCCCACAGAGGTTTTATCAGCATTAGCAGACTTTGGTGCCAGACTAATTGCAGGTTACTGACCGATTATATTTTCATGCAGACACAAATTCAGGTTTCAGGCTCAGGTTTGCTTAGGGTTAAAGTACGTACAGAATAAAAACTACTTTGGTACTTTTTAACAATTGACATTAATTTAATTTATGGCGCCGAACCGTAGCTACGCTCTGTATGTTTAATCTACTTCCCAAAAAGGAGGAGGTTCTCAATTCGTATGTTAGTTTTTTTTTAATTTTATTTAGTTTCCATCCTAATATACGAACAGAAATATTGTCGCATTCATAGTGAGGATTATTGAAAAGTTCTAGTGAACCGAGCGCAGACCGATATTTATGAAGATATAATATTTTAGACTGAAACTTATCTTTGAAAAATATCAATAAAGGAGTGCTTTGAACTTTAAACCGTTAAGACATCATTCCGTTAACAGTTTCATCTCACATCTCTCTCATCGATTCCATTTTATATCTGATCTTTTCATCTACAATCGAATTTGCTGTGAAGATGAAGTCATTCAGGAGAACACGTTTGATACCTACTCTCAGTTGGTACGTGAGAACGGTTAGATCTTTCCCAGTCGGCATGAAAATCTGGTCCAGTATCATTGGGTATTAATGTAAGATTATGATGGATGCAAACTGGAGTGGGGGCTAAACATATATTATTATCGGTGGTTAGTGAATCTGCCTGCCACGCTATAGGTCGCGGGTTCGATTCCCGCATAAGTCAAACATTTGTGTGCATGAACATGGGAGTTTGACTTAGTCTGGGTGTTTCTATGTATACTATGTATGTATTTACAAAAGAAAAGTATATAAGTATGTTTATCAGTTGTCTAGTGCCCATAGTACAAGCTCTGCTTAGTTTGGGACTAGATGATGTTGTGTGAATGTGTGAGGAATATTATATTATATTATGATTTGATTAAAGAAAAACAACTTTTTTTAGTTGATTAAAGTCATGTAAAAGCCACCATCTCTGTCAATTAAAATTCTTAGCAATCACATGTTAAATCTTTTGTTTAGTTTTAGAAAACAACTGAACTGCATTGTCTGGTAATGAGTTTTCCACCTACGACTACAAAGCTCTGTTACCATCCCACCAGCACTGGTCCTGAGAGAATTCTCCTCAGGTTCCACATACATTATTTAAATTCCTTCAATCTTGCCGAGACAGACATCGTTCGTTGACTCCTGCACGTTATAATGTACAGCAGAAATAGTTGAGACTTACGGGTGCTGCGGAGCGATAAACAAGAGTCTTGGTTTTATACTAGCGTCACGTACACAGCGAATTTTTGCTCCACGATCAAAATGATATTGAGGGATATCGAATATTAAATTAAGGAATATACATATTACGTCTTAGTATTTTGTTTTTTCTTTATCTCTAGTATGTATTATAATATATTATGACTTCAAATTCGCATGATCCGGGTTTGATGACGAAGGATTGTGTGATGGTTTCAATACTTTTACTTTACATTTTTGATTATTGAAAAGGGTGAGCTATTCATAGTATGAAATATGATTTTGAAATTAAGTTTCTATTGTAAAGTAATAAAAATATTCGCTACATTCACTTTTAAATTCTTAGCTGCAGTTGATAGTCAAGAAGTTTTTAAGGACCTACAAGTTTATGACTCAAGAAGTCACTTAAATCAGATATCTATCCACTTTATCGGAACTCTAAGAGGTGTCAGAGGTCAAATTAACGACCCCACAAAAAACCAGCTTCCCTCAGCTTATGATACAGATCTTCCTTACTACTACTTAGGAGCAATCACAAGCTTATTTTCTGAACATTATCGAGTTCATAATGACCTCCGAATAATCGCCCCTGAAGCCGTAAAGGACGAATTGTGTCGAAAGAATAGCTCATTGTTGTTTCTTAGGCGCCAAAGTTTATGAATGAAACAATGAAGGAAGTTTTGACTTAAATACCGTTACTGTTTTTATTTACTTTAAGACTTTCTATATTTTTGCAAGAAATTCTTTATGATAATATTTTTCGTAATGATATTACTGTTACTTAGATAAGTTCGTTTTTAGACCACTGATATATCGAAACTACCACTATGCTGCATCCCTAAAACAATGAGATACTAACTACTGAAATATGCAGCTTGCTTACTGTCAAAATTCATCATCATTATCTCCTGAGCCTTTTCCCAACAATGTTGGGGTCGGCTTCCAGTCTAACCGGATTTAGCTGAGTACCAGTGTTTTACAAGGAGCGACTGCTTATCTGACCAATTCAACCCTGTTACCCGGGCAACCCAATAGATGGTTAGACTGGCGTTAGAATTACTGGCGAAATTATTAATATACAAATACAAAAACGGTTCCGTTTACTTTTATTATCGTCTTAGCACTAAGCTGCCCAGCGCTCTGGATAGGTCAAGAGGCTTGAACAGCGTCGAGAGACACTTTATCTAATTATGTTAATTTCGCTTTTCCAAACGAGATTTCACTTAAATGTTTTTCTTCTGACATTTGAATATGAATGGCAATTAAATTTCTGGTAAGTGCTTCTGGATCATAAAAAAATCGTGGTTCAATAAAGATTGTGCTAGCTAATTATTATATTCAAATAAACGTCATATATCTTACATAACATACCCTAAAAATATTTTAAAACTACGTGTGTATTTTTTTAGTTAAGTTAAAAAATGTGTATTTTGAAAATTACAGAAATGTTGAACTTTCCAACAAGTAGGCATACCATGTACAAACATACAATTTAACATAGTTTTATTAAATAATCTACATTAGTTTTTCACAGTAAATAACAAACCAATACACAAATATTTCTTACTTAACATATACCCTGCAAAAAAAATTTTCTCACAGATCATTTTCACGTACCTGAGCAAGCCTGAGGTGGCAGTGGGAATATGAGCGTAGTAGAAGACTTGCGCCTGGCCACGGCGCAGCCCAGGGACTGGGGTTTGAAGCTGCGCAGCTGCTGCATGAAGTCACTGCACTCCATCAGCGCCACGTCCGCAAAGTGCAGGTCGCACAGGATCTGGTTTTTGAAACGGCGAGCGCGTTTCTGTTGAAATACATTAAGTAAATAAGGTATCGGGTTTTGCTAAATTAATACGTACACTGCTTATTTCAATATGTTTATTGATTACTCAACAAAGGTTTTTTATGTTTTTATATCAAAAGTCATTTTATGAGTCTAATTTCGTAAGATCTCGTCATTAACATATATTTGAATCACATTCTAGAACAAAACTATAACCTAAGGTTAATTCTTAGAAATCCGTCAGTAGTGTAAGTTACTGTAGTGAAAGCAAGATTTTTAATGAAGTGATTTATGACCAAGATAATGGTCATGCCGTTCAACCTACATTTGTGTAAACCAGTATTGTTTTATGCAATTCCTCTGACATCCAAACTCAACAAAACCGAAACAAGAGAGTTCCGTAACCATCAGTCAAGTCTTCAACTGACAGGTCAAACCACAAGGGGATACAAAAGTAACACAATCCTGAGATATCACGATATTACTCTTGGAAACAATATCGGTATCCTATGTGTATGTCGAGGATATATCTTTTACACCGATAAACCCCAAAAATGTGATGGAAAATCCATTACTTTCATAATGAATTCAGCAGCGAATAAATATTACACCTTTAATAAAGCAAACGTGTATATATATAAGTAAAGGTAATCCTTTGGGAGACCTTTAAACAATATAACAGTTGGACCGAATTACAAATTAATATGCTCGTAATATTTCATTTTGTATTGAGACCCATTTAGCCTTTATCTGTTTTTGAATATTGCCAATTTATTTGAGCTTCTGTATTCCGTATAGGTAGAAGGCGTAAATATATATTGAAAGTCGGAGCCAAGTTTGTTAATTATCCAAATTTAGGTGAATTAAGTTTTTTTTTTGAGATTGAGGGCTTAAGTCCCATATAGAACGTATATAACTGCCCTTAAATATTACCTACCGTAAATTAATTGCCGTTACCAGAAGTTAGACTGAACGACTCGAAAAAACCACACTTCGAGTTATACAGTAGTTTATTTTTGTAAAATTTACAAACTACACTTAATAAATTAACTTTAGAGGTGTACAATAAGCTGGACTACACTCACAACTTCGCGGTTACCCTAGTGAAGGGCTATATCGACTCGGTTAGGCACAAGGATTTTAGCTGCAAACCAAGTTGGGATGGATCCGAAGATCACAATTACATATAACAGCACCTTGAGCCTAAACTCTGACAAACTGCAATAGATTTTGGAAAATTAAGATTATCGAAGGGACTGAAAAAGTTGGTCATATATAAGTAGAGATATAGTAGATTTGTTGGTAGATATATAAGTATAAGTAGATACATATATAATATGTATAAAATTAGTAGTACTAGATGATATTGCAACATATCCTTAATGAGAAGCTAGCACAAACATTTATCTCGAGCTATTCCTGATTAGTTTTTCTATTGTTAATAATTTGAAAGCTGAACAAACAATACCGACTTCGTTCAATATTATTTCAACAAAGAGCTCTCTATTTAATTTAATTTGCAGCCTTTATACACCTAGTCTTATAATAATTGTCATTTGATGTGGTGTAAGAGCAAAGTTTTTTTTTAAATTCTTCTGTTCTATTGAGTCGTGTACTAGCTTTATTGACTGGCAATTAAATTTTTGTTTTTCTTTAGAACTTTAACATATTTTCTTACATACTTATTTGAAATGCATAGTCGGCTTTTGTTAGCTTTGTTTTTCTTTTAGTGTGTATTCTTTTGTTTAATTTGGAATTTGAATTTATTCGAATTATTTATTTATATACTGAGACATAAGCAAATCGTCTTCTAGCCGTAAAATTATTTTTCGCGCGTTTGTAGGTATATAATATAAAGCTTTTATACAACGAACATGGCAAGTTTGATCAATGAATTCTAAATAGAAATAGCACCTACATTTAATTTGTAAATAACTGTCCTATTTTCTAATCATTTAATTTCCACCTATCCACCTCTTAACAAAAATAAATATTTTGATACCAATTATGTCCTATTGTTCATATGAAATAGCTATATAAATTACTAAAGAACAAAAGCGACCATTCTTGTTACAAAGGCTTGCTATTAACGGGTCTATAAGAACCTGATCGGTAAATCTTAGCTATCGAGGATTAGCGATTGTCTAAAAACAATTTTCTGAAGATATTTAGGTGAACTCTAATACATTAATTTTACCTGTGTACATTTACGTGTAGATAAGCCCTACAATGACAATGTTATCCTTTTTTCTAGAACCTAGCTTTTAGGATTAGGTGAGCTTGTTAGATGAATTTCTAAGGTATTATTGATAACGGCTAGTAGCTGTTCGAATTATTAAAGGACAGAAAACATCTGAAGAGCCTTTCGTTAGGCGGGTGGGTTAAGGGACTGATTCAGAAGGCAGTCCTCCTTGACGTACGTATTATGGGGAGGTTTTTCTGTCTCTTGGATCCTAACCACCGGTAGCTTAGACCTTGTTCCTGATATCGGTTGACACCTGATTTTTTAATTTACAAATGTAAATTTTAGCTTTAAAGGACAGAAAATCTTATAAAATCTGTTGCCATTATAGAATTGAATTGTTATACCAACTGTACAGGCAATAACATATCATATGTGGATCAATCTCCGCCGTAGGCTACAGAGTTTATGCAGCATGAAATGAAAGAAGTCGGAATGAGGACACAAAGTAGCAACCCTAATATGGGGCTAAGGTACAGCTGCGTCACTGGGTGATAGGTTCGCGTGCCAGCCGGCAGCCAGCAACGTTAAGGTTTGGTGCAAGTTAAGGGCTAGCGCGTTTTCTGTATGTTGACCAGCATTTTCTTGCGGTTTCTCCCGCGTTCCCAACGAAATTCTTGCCGTATCCGAAAAAAACATAGCCTACGTTCACGGGTAAAGAGTAGCTTCCCATCAGAGAAACAATTTTTCAAATCAGTTTAGGTACTATTCAATCAAAAAAAGAAAAAAAAAAAACAGTCAAATCTTTCTCTTTATAGAATATAAATTGAATTTAAGTTATTTGGTGACTTAGGTATAAATGGTGCATATTTCTTTAAGTAATTGTTTCATTACCTTTAGACTCAGTTTCCCCAAAATCAAAACTTTTCTGGTGACGATTTTAGCTGGGTGAGCTAACATTATTTAAAGAATATCTGTATTCTTTATATGAAGCTAATACGTTCAGAAACTATAAATAAATAAGCTCATTATTAAAATCGCTTTTCATTTTCCCTCCCCTTATGACGTAAGATCTACATTTAGTCCAAAGCGAATTCAGACTTCTCACGTTCTATGACTTCGACTATTGGTTCCAATTGAAGCCAACATATTGGCTTCATGGCATTTATCGGCTATACCAACCCTTATTACCTTGGTCAAATGTCGACAAATATTGGGCGCAAGATGGTATTCATTTGACTAAATTCTTTATGACTTGCACGGATCAATAAGACTCACATTTTATTGATATGCTTTAGCATGGAAGATGGCGTGCATGCAAAGCTTTGCATGCGGTTCACTTATTCTTGCATTTAAATCTTAAAACTGCGAATTCAAATTTAAATTTATGATTCACAGTTACAATGGTAAGGACTTCAATAGAATAAATTCATGTAAGTCAAACAAATAAGTTAAAACGAAAGATAAGTTTAATTTAATTGTAACAACATATCACAGCTACCCAATATATCATTAAGTAAGAGAAATACCATGTCTGATGTTACATGACAGAAAATAAATGTTATTTCTATTCACTTCTACATAAACCATATTTACATTAGGTCTTAATTTGACATGACGAATAAACCAATTTGAATCGACTATAGCAGTGCTAACACAAGCTAGTACAGTGATTCTAATTTGAAGCTAATTTAGGGTTCGAAGACGTAAAAATTATCATTATAACCAAGGTGAATATAATATATAGAGCTATTTTTGCTGGCTGTGATCTTAACTCTTTCACCAAACTCTTATACATAGGTTGCTTCTTATTTGATTAGAACCTATTTGCCTGATTGAGAAGCATCCAGTACATTTTATGTAGGACTCCGAGTAACTGGCCGTTAATGATGATTAAAAAACTTTATTTTATGGGAGCACATTCCCAGTTTACGTCCATTGTTATTTATGACATTAGGAACACCCGACCCTGTAGTACTAATAAGTTTAGAGGCTCGTTTTACATTCTTAATTTCAAATGAAATAAAGATTTTTCGTTTAAGCTCTTTTGAACGGTTTGGTTTCGTGGCTGGGAATGTACGAACCGTAAAATTGGGTTTTATTTCCATGTTCTTTGTGTTTAGAACTGACTGATTGGATTCGATTTAGAGTGACAGATTGAAAATGTTAAAGATGCTTTCTATTTCTTTTTTTTCTAATTTTGAAAAACAGAGTTGATGTTCTTTAATTTCCTACAAAAGCTGTGGAGTAGGAACAAAATGAAGCAGACTCCTTTGTTTACACTGGCCGGAAATTTTATGCAGCCATTTGAACTCTGTCAGCGGGCCTCAAACATTATTTTTCTAGCGTATCGTTGTTTCGGTTTCAGCTTTATTTACTCCTTCATCTTATTATGCCCTAGCATTGTCTTAAAGAATTTGCTGAAGATAATATTGTTATTTTTCTTCTTTAAAAGCGTTTTTCATTTGTCAATTCTTGTTTTTCTTTCAACATTGTTTGGTATTTATTTAAGTTCATTAGTTTGCGATCTCTTACTCAAACGTTTTGAATTATTATTTAAGCTACACAATATTCTAGAAACAACAAATATAACTGTTATAATTGGGAATCCCAAACAAAGCAAAAATTTAATTAAAACCAGAGCCCTACCCACGACGAAGTTTAAAGTTTGATGGATTTATTTGATACCTGCCAAGTCTTTGTAGGCAAGCCCCGATCAAAGATGTCCAATACCGCCAACGTGTGCCGTTAATACTGAAACGCTCACAATATCACGGAGACAAATTTTCATTTAGATGATTCGGGCGATAAGTCAAAAGTATTATCGGCGTATTAAACGGTTATATTTTGATATGAAACAAAATATTGTATTATATATTTTATAAAAAAAAAATATTAGGTATATCTATTTTTTGTATGTCTTTATTAGCTGGTCATAAGTACACTACGAACAATAAACTTTAGCTTATTCTTGTATTGAGAAAATGTATATGTATGTATGGTCAATCAAGAATTTTTAGAACAACATAACTCTATCAAATAAACCGAATATGTGTTTTGATTTTTATGTCTACTGCAATATTCGATAGTCACAGGCTAAGTTAATATGCAATGATTTGCTAACAAATCGAGTTACATTGGAAATCTGTTTAATAACAGCCAACATTGGTAGCAGCGTCGCTATGTTGCATCCACAAAAATGTCCTATAATTAATTATGAAAATATGTTATGAGCCGTTTGTTTACTGGCGTGGAAACCTAACTTATTAAACAACCACACATAAACTGAATACTGCGATTGGCTTTGCGCGGAGGTAAATAAATATTGATACGATAGACTGCGGGAGACAAATGAAATATGAAACGTTTGCAGAAATATTGCAGGCGAAGGAATATTGCTTTGAGTTCTGTAGAATTTCGATAAGCTATGCGGCCAATAGTAAGGAATACATTAGAAAGCCACAAAAATGGGTAGTCTAAACACAGCAAATATGACGCCTTTTTTAAGCAAATTGACCTATCTCGACTAGCAACAGTGAGGGCTTCATCATTTGCCTTTTTAATTAAATAAAGTTTATTTTGTCTGTTCATTCGCACATTTGAAAATGTTCTACATTTACTTTTCCTTTCCCCCAAAGAATGGAAAACACCGAATCGAATGAACAATAGACTCACAATGGTCTCCTAATTAGCCCAAACTCATTCATTCACCATTGAATAGGCGCTCGGCGTATGAATGACAAAAGAAAAGCGTTTCAGTGAAAAATCGCTTGCTCGAGTATTTTGTCATATCGGACGTATTGGATTAAAACTGCTAGGGGAAAAGAATAAAGGTGACTTTTATTTCAAATAACTTTCACGGTTTTCCTTTGTACGTACTTCATAAGCAAACAAAATAAACCTCTGTTACAGATTTATTAAGTTGCCTATTCGGCCTTTGTGTTTAGGAATTTGGTACGGTATGCTTTGTATGTGACGCCCGCGTTGGTCAAGCCATGAATTCGGCCAGTATGTAAAAAAGAGAAAACAAAGTAGGTATAGAGATGGGAAAATTAAATGGATGTCAATATTCGCATAATACTCGTTCGTTAATAGAATGCGAGTTTACATAACTTGGTACATAACCAGATACTATAATCATTCGTGCTGTAATGTTACTCGATTTCCCAAATTTGAATACAATTTGAATATTGTTAGATTGGTTTAGTTTAGTATGATATTATTTGGGTTATACGTATCATGAAATGTAGATATTGACGATAAAATTATTAGACTGTACAGACGCTAGCACATCAAGCTACCCGAAACTGTAAAATTTTACTAATCAACTTTGAACCATGTGCTTCAGTGATAAAGTTGAGAACCTGATTAAGGAGATTCGATAAATTTTAGTAGCCTGATATAATAACATTAAAAATAATCGGAATATTTTATTTTAAATACTTAGATGAGATCGCAAGCCCGTCTGCAAGCCAGTGCTTCTATTTCATTTCATCTCAATGAATATTGCGATCTGTTTAAAAACCTCCGGATATTAAGTACTCTACTTCAATCGAAGCCAATATTTTCTTTGTTTCCGTTCGGAAGATAATATTAAGTCTCATATTAATGGTGTCCAATTTTCATTAGGTTTATTAATATATTTTGTTGAAGTATAATCCAATTATTCGAAGCTAATCACAGGTCAAAAATTTTCTGTCATATTAAATAGAAATTGTTTTCGGATGGTATGTTAAACTGTAGGTCCCGGCTGCCATTGAACATCCTTGTCAGTCGTTACGGGTAGTCAGAAGCCAGTAAGTTTGACTCCAGTCTAACTAAAGGGGTATTGGGTTGCCCGGGTAACTGGGTTGAGGAGATCAGATAGGCAGTCGCTCCTTGTAAAGCCGACCCCAACATAGTTGGGAAAAGGTCCGGGAGATGATGATGATTAAATAGAAATTGTTTAAAAATATTTGTTTCAATATTGACGGTAGATAAAACTCGCCCAAAATAATATATAGTTGTTCGACATTATACTCCATATTAAATGAAAGTAACACTACTACAACAAATAAGTATAATATCATCTTTGAAATCTGTAGCTCATTAAGTAACATCTTCACGTGTTAATAGTATAATGGGTATTACGTCATCAAAGGCAGGATTCCACGAACTAACGATAGGGGGAGCCGTTCATAAGTTGTCTCTTGTTATACTCGGTTAGTGCTCTTGTCAGACAATGTTGGGGAAATACACTGCATAGGGGGAGGACAAGATGGCTATTTAAAAGTACTTTTAATAACCAATTAAAAACAGTTTTACAAAAAAAAAGTTGTGTGGTATTATGTATATATACAGACGCCAGCACATCAACCTACCTAATCAATCTGTCAAATTTCTTTAATAGATTTTCAACCGTATCATAATACCGGAAGGTTAATATTCGATTGGTAAAATTTGCCAGATTCAGATATATTGACCTCCTAGCGTCTGCATATAGTGTACCTACATATGTAACACATAACCGTTCTATACATAAGTACTATGTTAGTGCCATGAATAATGTACCTAAGGTTTGTTTATTCAGAGAGCTATGTTATTATTAATTTACTTTAGGTCAAAAAGTCCATGATTCAAAGTTAATAAAGAACCCTCTTCTATTCATTGCCGCGTTAGGAAAATGAGGAAAAATGTATTTTTAACTTCACCATCTTTTGACATATTTTATGTTTCTCGTCATTAAGAGTTCTTAAAGTGATGCGACAAAGCTTTATTTCGTGAAAAGGTCATTACACACAAAACAAAATGGTAGTAGATACACTTTCATTATGCGTACTGATAAGGAGTGGAATTCCCTGCTGGACTCGGATAAAAAAAAACCTGAGAAGCAAGCATGCTCCATCTTTGAACTTATCGTAGCTTACCATCAGATGACAATCATAGTGCCAATCATTAATAAAATGACGTAATAACGTTAATATACGTTCTTTTTTTAAATTCACCTCATTCATAAATAATTGTGTTTTGGTAAAATGATGACCATTGAAAAAAAATCCTGATCCTCCTTTAAAATTATAATCCTTGTATTTGAATATTTTTTTGACGTATTTTAGTAAATTTTATTGACTTATTTCATAACCATGCCAAAACATACATATGTATGTAGTTGTCCTGATGAAGATGTTGAAATAAACGACAATCTTTGTGGTTTATAAAAGCTCGACTCAATAATTCCAATTTGCTTGGAATTTATTTACACTGGCACATTGTAGCCAAATAAATCAAATGATACCCCATTAATCAAAAACTAAAGTTTGAGACAAGTAATATTAACTCTTATTATGGACGACCCAGAGTCCTAAACTGATTTATTACCTTCATTATTTGTAAATATTAAGGCAATTAAGATGACACGATGGGGATGTTTTAATGGATAAAGACGACCCAAGTTTCTTATTACGAAATATAGGTTAAGTCCTGTTATTCCCAGTTTTAAATTGGGCTTGTGGCTTTATTTATGTTGACGGATGACATGAGGTATACGACTATACATATGAAAATCTTCTATCTTGCCGAAATAACAATAATCTGAAGAAAAATATTTGTCTGTTACCCTGTCTTTGGCTCTTGCATCTTCATAACGTATAATTACCCGATTAAGGAAAACAGCTGTTTTATGAAAAACTAAATTGTCACCGCCAATAGTAGAAGATGAACATTTTGATTTAGGGACTTTCCTAAAGCGAATGATTTCCAAAGCAAGTTTGGACAAGAAGTACGACCATGAAAATCCTAGCTTTATAGTAAAAAAAGTTGTCGTTTTTACGA
Organism: Heliothis peltigera; assembly: GCA_958496145.1. Taxonomy (NCBI): domain Eukaryota; kingdom Metazoa; phylum Arthropoda; class Insecta; order Lepidoptera; family Noctuidae; genus Heliothis; species Heliothis peltigera. The sequence goes on from OY292333.1 coordinate 7,135,449, forward strand.
CCGATTACGTAATCGGCTCTCAGTGAATTTGGGCCTTAATAGGACCTTATTGGTTGGATTTGATCGTTTCCTTCTAATCAATGCAATATCGATTTAAAACTATGCTTATTTTAACTTCAACTCTGCTTTATTCTCTTAGGAAACCCGGCATTTTATGTGATGTTACTGAGCAAGATAATGACGTAATATACACAAGGATAGAACTAAATCTAACTGACCATCCACAGAGGATATTGAAGATCAGATTGAACAAGATTGAGCCGGAAGGTCATGATAGCGCCCGGGATTAATCACGTCAAGCTGACTAGCCCATGAAATATAACTTAAAGTTTACGCTCAAACTGTATAGCATTGTTTAATGTGTTTGAATAATATTAATTATATGAATAGAGAAATACAGTGCTTGAAAGAAAACTACGTGGCTCGCTATTGGTTAGAATGTAAAAACGTTCAAGATTTTCATTAGCAGTTTTATAAGTCATCCAATCTGCATTATTACCTATAAGTTATTTCAGAAGTTTAGTATAAATAATTTATTCTTATTTGTTTATTAATTTAACAGTTAAGAACAAGAAGAAAAGTATAACAATACGGTACGAAGACACTGTTTATTTCTTAAAATATCTCTCAGGGAGAGTCAGACTAAAAAGAAATGTAGACAGACTCTATTTTTGTAGGTGATTTATAGAAAAGCTTTTTCTTGAAGACATCATCACAATGTCTACTTATGCTAGAGCCACTCCATGATGATAAAAGATACCCAAAGGGAACCAACACGGGCTAAAGCACATAAATAAAATCTTTATTTCCATAAAGTCTTGGCTAGCCGTCCATCTCACCATTGTCCGACCGAAAAGAGATTTCAGCATTTGTTTCGTCATTCCCCGAGTGATTGATTCCCCTCCGCGGTAATAACTCAGCGAAGGGCTTCCCACGTAATTCGTCTTTGATTAATTTAGATCAAAGTCGCCTTGTCCTTGTCGTATAAGTGCGGGCCTTTATTTTCTATGCTATAACAAGGTCATTGGAATCTAATGTGAATGTTATAGGTTTGTGAGGTGGCAGGTGGAGAACTGGGTTTCATGGTTTTTGAACCTTATCAACAAATAATATCAACTTTTATGAACTTTCATATTATTTTTATTTTCTTTCTCCATAAGTTTTTTGTGCCCTTGAAAATTACAATAAACGAAACCAAATCCTATTTTCCCAACTTTGAAATCCATACCTCATTACCCTAACCAAAATAATATACCAAGTCCTTAACTCATCAGAGACCATTAATTTTCTATTAACCTAGAGTCAAAACACAAGCTGCCGCCGAAAAACCTCTTGACGTAGGAAGGCAAAATCCAGTCTTACTAATAATTATTTCACACGGGTTGTGGGCTAACCCTACTCAATGTTTCAGTACAAAAGAGTGCCTAGTTTGTTTGATTGACGGTTCGATAATGTAGGGGCACCGGCCACGTTGCGGCTGGCGTTAAGAGAGCGCTCAGCAAGCGTCCGGTGGCTGTGGACGCGAATCGTGAAATGATTGATGACTATTGTGCTACCAGGTAAAGTGGGCTAGGTTTACCAATAATAATGGATGAACTAGAAATATCAAAAAGGATATACTGAGTATCGTATTTCTTATTTAAAATAACTAGGTACAATAGATCAGTGGTTTGATCATCGTTTGGATAATGTAGGACAGATTTTTATGTTTTTTTTTCACGTAACCTACATGCGTATGAATTTCAGTATAGTTTTTAATCTTTTTTTATGTAATAAGTTAATAAACTTTTGCAAACCATTGGAATAAGTAATTTAAGTTTTAAGTAAAGACCAAAAGACATGAAAAGACATTGATTAAAAAGGCATTTAGTAATGAATTCAATTGTTAAAAACGCCTATTTCTATAGAAAAGCCTAACATTTTAATCTAAGATAGTTATTGACTGGAAAAATTAAAGAACAGTATTTTAGAATTTGGATGACATGGTTATTAGAAATTTACAACGTTGGCACATTCTCAAAAAAACGTGTATTATAATAACATTGTCATCACATTGCATTTGTAGTAGACACAAAAGTAGTTAAATGTTTCAAAATACAAATTAATCTTTAATTACATTTTAATTTATAACAAAGCTCGCTAACTAGTTAACAAAGACATTTAAATAATCACAAACTTATTACAAACAGCTGTTAGGGTGCTATTATTTGTAATAACATTAAAAAGTTATCACTAATTCGTTAACATAGTTTAACAAAACTAAGTGTTAAGCCGATGTCATTATTTTAATGTGGAAAAACGGTGTTCCCAGTTGCTATTTGTGAATTTCGGTAGAAGGAATGAAATTATAAACCTTTTGGCTATTCTGTAAGCATGTTAAATTTATAGGGAACCATTTTTTGTGTGGGGATTCATCAAATGACTCCTTCCGCTGTGAGTGCAGCTGGAGGGAGTGTCAGACTTTTATTAATTATAACCCACTTTTGTTCCCTCTGATGGTCTATTTGTCCCAGGGCCGCGGTAACTCTTGCGAGAAACTCGCAGCCCCCGGCAGAGGGCAAGACTCTAGCCGTATGACACAGATTAGGGAGATACCTATGTCCACTTATAATAAGTACGTGTAAGGCAATGATGATTTCCAATGCTAGTGAACTGCATAGAATAAATAAAATCGCTACTGAAAACGCCATCAATAGTATCTATTTCATCTATTACTATGGCTATTCCGTGAGTTAATTTTGTATATCTGTATTTTAAACTCATTTCAATGAAAATAGACAATTAGCACACTGGGGTTGGCAACAGCCTCATATTGCTTATCGCCCAATAAGGGTGGGCCGCCATTAGGCTTTCCAAACCTATCTGTTTGTTGCCACGGTCCCGTTCGAAAAGGGAACATGAATGGAATAAAATACTTGTTCTAATAAAACTGTGAAACCAATTTGAACAAGCAAGTATGATAAAAATGTTCATTAAAAAAATATATGATTTGATGATGAAATGATATGATTGATGAATTGAAAAATATGATGACAGTAGTACCTAATTAAAAAAGAAGTCTATAAAGTATCGTATAACAGTTTATGAAAACGTTATAATAAATACTTATAGTTTATAAAAAACAACCTTTACCTTTGGCTTTCCCTACTTAAACTTTACATAGTTTTGAAGCACTTTTACTGATAAAATCTGGTACTGATAACTTAAAGCTAGCTGGGTTACTTGTAAAAAGCGTCAAGTCTTAACCTGACCTCTTTGAAAGTTAAGGCAAACAAAAACTCATTAATTCCTTATTTTTATTCTAGAATTGAATTGTTTATACACAGCTGGGTAAACTTGGCACCGCTAATTTATATCTCGTTCCCAAGAGGATAGTTGACCTGCCCTATCGTAAATTTTGTTTTAGCTTACGAAAATGGTAAATTTAAGAGGGCTTTTATTTAATTATTGAGTCCCTTCAAAATTCTCGGCTTACGTCTACCGTTTTTGGAGCTCTGATATTATTTATATTGATTAAATTTTTGTATTGAATCCTATTCGTGTACATATTCACATAAGAATGAATTATAAATAACATTACACACTTTACATTATATTCACACTAATCTTTTAATCATTAGCTGTTGATCGCAAACACCACAAATAAATTATACTCTTCTGCTAAAGAGGTTTTCATGTCTCAGAGCACAAGCGATATTATTTACAAACTTCTTGCTTAATTCCATATTTTGCCAAATACTCCAAACTTCCTTGTCCTCAAACCTTTCAAAAGCCTTTACTTCGGGCCACAAAAGCGGAGAAAATCCTTTGGTTTACATTCAAATACTTCGCCACAACGTTGCAGAGGGAAAATGGAAAAACTAGATCTGCATATTTTTTGAAGGCGACCAAATCTGATCAATATATTGTCTACTTTAGTGGTAGCGAGTTCTTTTTATGCTCGAAATACAAGTGCTAAAAGAAATGGATTTTCAGTCGTATTTGTAAGTTTTTGTGTATACAAGTAATAATAACAATAATGGCGTCTAGATCGATTGAAACTGAAAATTAACTGAAAACGCGATTCAGACAGTGTCAATTTTTTTTGCATCTATTCATGTGAATATTAAGTTATAAGTTCATTTATAATTCTATCATTCATCTGTCTTATTAAAAAAAAAAAAACTGAATAAAATAGTCTTCTTTGTTTTAAAGAATATTCAATGAACAAGTTCGATTATAATTTTTTCTGATATTGTAAAACTGAGGCGTTTTAATAATAAAAATAAAATAAAAGAATTACAAAAATTAATTTACTCACTTGTCAAAGATAATAATCTAATTGCTTCAGTTGAAAAGCAACATTTTACGAATTCAAAACAATTTAAAGTCGAATCAAAGAATTAGAAGTACCTTCAGTAATTTAAATGAATTAACGAATTTAAGTATTCTGCCAGGTTAAAAGGATTGGAGAAAAATCGGGAAAACGTTGAGTGGAATTTCAGATAGCAAAGGTTGAAATGTAACGTAAAAGACTTAAAACAAAAATAGCTTTATTTTGCAGAATCGAATTTAGATGTAGTACGTTTTTTCAGTGTTAAAATTCGCTTGGATGTTTACGTTTAAGTTACGATATTTCTAGATTATTACGATGTTTTTTTCCGATATAACCCAATCATCATACAAAAGACGAGATTTCTTTGAAAATTCGGCGTTTGATTCGATATCTTGGCATGATTATTGAATCGTATTCGGTGTGTTATATAGTATATACCTAAGCAATAACTGTATTCAAGTAACCAATCAGCAATATTATATGTAAAGAAAATAATATATGTAAAATAAATAAGAAGATTTTTCTTAATGAGGTTAAATCCTGTACGTATGATTTCAAATCCCTAGCAGACTAAGTCTTGCCATAAGTATCTTGAGCAAGATACGGTTGCTACATCGTACTAAGAGGTTTAGTTTATCTTCCATAACAGCTACACAAACGCTGTCTTTACAATTTGCTACTAACTTGAAGCTATTATGCTTCATTTTCAGAGCATTACTCGATTGCAAGTACTTTCTAGTACCTACATATTTTCAAAATATTAGAAAGTGGGATAACTGAGTATTTATTTGTCTAGAAATTAGAAGCTAGAAGCCCACCTACCTACCAGATACTTTGAATTTACATGATGGTAATTTGGACACTTCCAAATTTTATAAAACTGCTGGACATCGTAGCGTCCATAAATTTCCTTACACCAAAAATATGCCTGCATTGACTTAACATTCTAAATTACACTCAATTAACAACACTAGCTGAATAACAAGAAATCTAACGTCGCTGAACAATATTACATAAAAAAGTGTTGAACCTTGGATACGGGATAGACTCGTTTTCATTACTTGATGTTATTCGTTTTGTCTGCAGATGAATTTTAACTTATATTTCAATTTAAATTCATTTAAAAGCATGAAGCAATAAAATCGATTTGAAATAAAAACGAGAGTAACTTGAAAATATATTTTTAATTTGCGGAGATATTTTTATTTTATTTTATTTATCGCTTTATACTACCATTTTAACAATTTTGGTTTCAAATTGTTTTTAAACCATTCTATTATTTACAGAGATAACCTCCTATGACGTCACATACTTGAATTATTTATTTTATAAGGTATAGGTAGGTAAGGTTAAGTATGTGTGTATATGTTAAGGTACTGACCTGGTTGGGCCCGGTGAGGTTCAGCCCGCAGGAGTTGCAGCGGAGACATTCCTCGTGATAGTGGTTGTTGTCGTATAACGGGGATGGTTCTGAAATTTTCAAAAACTGTGAGTACAACATTATTAAATTCTTACAAGGCCTATAGGGTGATGAGATCTGGACTTCATCATAAATCATGGAAAATATTTTTTTAATTTACTTCTTGGTAGGTCTTAGTTTAAAGTCTTTACCTTGCATAGCAAACACGATTTTGATGATGATGATGATGATGCTTAAGTTACTGAGACCTACTCACATTAATAGATTGACTATGTTTTTGTTTCTATGGAAGCTAAATGTCCAGTCCCTTGGTTTTGAAGAAACTAAGTATTATATAAGTATAAGCTAACAAACAATGCATACTTTTCATATACATATATACTTCTTTAATATTTCGTATCTAACTTTCCATAATATAAAAAGATAATTATTTAACTTGTGTTCATATGCTTCCTTCATACTTTCAAGTTAACCTTTCTTCAAGCAGGCAAGTTAGCAGGTTATCAAGTCATTGAATGAAACCGATGCTTCAACTTATAAAGTTTGTCTGCCACAAGTTTCCGAGTTAGGAGTTGATGGATCAATTAACTTAACAAACGATATCACTAATAAACTATTTTTATTTATTTTTGATATTGATATTTTATGAGAATTTTAACCTTGTAAAGAATAAATAGTTAATTAATTCGAAACGTATAGTTTTATTTTATTTTAAACCCTTATTTTCAATTCACTTGATTTCTTTTTACGGATAGTAAATACCAACACAAGTTGTTATAATAAATCAAGATAACTGACTCTTAAGAAAACAGATGGGCCTTCAATTTGCTTTCAAAATGAACCTTTACCTTATTATAATTGAGCAATAAAAATTCTAAGGGCTACCTAAATTGGTTAGGAAGGAAAAGTGAATTTGAATATATAGCTAGGTGAGTCAAAGCACACGACTGGCTTCAGGTCAAACCCGATACTTCTGAAAGCCTATGAGTAATTCTTTCTTCAAAAACGGTCGTATTGAAATTATCTTCATTGAAGTATTTATCCATCGTTGATAAACGAAGGGTTTCTTGAGTTAAATTATAATCTTAAGTATGCAAATATAACTTAAAATCAACTTAAACAATGATAATTAATTTAAGAAAAGTTGGGATTCTTTTGTTTAGATTTTTTTTTAAACTTTAAAAATAAAAAATATTTATCATTCTACTGATGGCACCTGTATTAGAATTGAAATGGTTGTTATTGAATACAAAACGTCTTGACATGTAGGTATCTTCATAGTCAATGTTCTATATATATAGGTACGTAATGTAATTATCTTTATGCTACGAAGATCATCATATGACTCAAATTTTAAACGTTCAGGAACATAAAATATTTTTTTAAGCTGGCATCTGCAAAATTTAACTCGTAAATTTAGGCTTGTAGCGTAGCAACACTAAGTTCGTGTTTTAAATTTAATTTTATCTTAAAGCAAAGCAGTTTCGTGAAATTACTATCCCATTTATAAAAAGTGAAAGCAGAATTTCCCCGTTGCTTGGCTTCGTGCCCAAGGGTAGTGGTGTGTCTCGGAAACTTGCCAAGAATCCAGACTCCACATTTGAAGACCAAGTTATTGACGACCCCTGTCGTAACATGTGACAACCACTTAGGTATTCTCAGTAGACTCTCAAGAGTCCCAAACATAATGCATTATTGATAAACTTTATTTCTTTCACAAAAATATAAGAAACAAACTTGACATGAGTACCTATCTAAGTTGATGAAAAGGGCCTCCTCTTTTTAAAAGGTTACTCAGACAGCAAACTGACAGTTCTTTATTTGGATGAATGAGATTTCTCTTTGCGTTTTACGAACACCAATTTTTTCGACGACAAAGTTTTGATTGATCATAGATTAAACTATTTGACACTTTAATGCTACTCGAACAAGGCTCGCAGCCCGAATGTTAGATAGTCGACTGATCATTGTGTTTCTTTGAACAAATTTTGATAAATTGCTCCCGGCTGAGATATAAAGTTAAAAAAACTTTGGCTGGGTACTTGAGAGTCAATATTGATTTTGTATTCATAACAGTAATTTGTTAGATTCTCGAAGTACCTTCATAATTTCGAATTTAAAATTCAATGAACTTTCTGAAAGTGAATTCTATATCGCATTGCGTCGTAGTCTGTGAATTGATTCGCTTTGCAACTTATTAAAATGCTATTGGGCATTAATAAGGTCTTGAGTAAGAACTAAGCGTGAAAACTAAGTTGCCACTATCTCTAATGCCGTCCAGATCGAGGTACGTCTGCTGTGCAGGACATAGTACAACGTTCGGACAAACACTGGTGTCCTAGCCCGATTGGACGGCAATCTGACACGACCTTAGAGAGATCGTAGGGCGCAAGACCAACATTAAGGTGTTCCCCGAGGCGTGGGTGTATTAATCACCAACTTTCAGACTCCGGGCTGCTTTGAGAGAGCTCCTAAGCACCTACCGAGACCTGAGACCTCATGCACAACAGTCGCGCTGGACCATTGAGGCGGTTTCTCTATTGAAATATTAAACGTTCGCCGTAGAAAACAGAGCGTAATTAATGTGATCATAGTAGACGCAATAAAGTGGGCAGTAAATAAGTATTTTCATCTTTTTATAGCTGAGGAAGTATATAGCGGTGATAATATTGCTACATAATGTTATGAGAGCCCATAACAATGTTGTTTTAATATTCTATGCGTTTATCGTTCTCGTCAGTTATATAATTTTGTTATTAAAATAAGGCACGCGTCGTATATTGTCTATTAGAAATTTATGTTAAGCGTATTTTATCTTTACGGTGCATATCGTGCTTAGATCTGTGAGCAATATTGGAATAAAATTACTGTTTAGATAAGCTTATCAGCTGTTGTGGCGGGAGACGTACTCGTCGTATTTACAACATTCAAAAATGTTGCATCAAAGCGGGCTGCGTTGTAAATGAACATATTTGAATATTAGATAAATACATATGTATGTATATTGACAGTTAAAAAATATCTCCGAGTATAATAATAAAGTTATCTGAGAGAAGGCTACATATTTTAGAAACGCAAGCCAATCATTATTAAAAAAAATATATATAACACTGACAACTAAGTTATTTGTTCTTGTATAATTATTAAAAAATATCATATACCTATCTCATTATTGAAAAGCTCAAATAACTACATATCTAGAAAAATATTTTTTTGATGTATTTCGATGTCTAATAGATGTAGAATGAAAATGGAGTCCTTAAAATGAAAATAGGCAGTCATAATTTCATCTGAATTTTATCCACTATTAAATTTAATTATTACGTATAGTTGAATAAGTAATGGACTTCGAAGAAAAGATACCCAATTAGATATAGGCAGTGGGTACGTTACAGTAAACGTTAAGGCTAATATTTGATAAAATTAGTCCTTTGAATAAGTGCAGTCTTTTTCTGTAATTATTATTGATATCGTTTATACGATGTTGTAAAGACACCAGCACATCAAGCTACCCGAAACTGTTAAATTTTTCTAATCATTTTTGAACCTTATGCTTCAGCGATAAAGTTAAAAATCTAATAAGGAAATTTGATAGTTTGTAGTAGCCTGATGCGCTGGCGTCTGTACATCTAAGTAAAATAATTGTTGTGTTACTGCAGACATATTAGTATCTACACGTAAAGCTTCTAACAAACGTGTAGTGTACTTGTACCATATGTATGTCTTGGGTAAAATATTTTTTATTTTTCTTAAACAAGATACCTGCTTTACAATTTTACTAACAAGAGAACAATTTTGTAGTTTTTAATGAAGTTTGGCTGGACAAACAAAGACACATATTTCTGTTATGCTATAAAATATAAAGCAAAAACACTATAAAACATTACGATCTAGTCTAGGTGATAATTATAAGTTCACTGACATGGGTCGACGGCAAGGAATGTGAATTTGGGCATAGGTATTCGTAGCATTTGTTCTCATACGCATACGATCTGAATAATAATAAAATCACGTTGTATCTTTATCAGTGGACTGCATAACGCAGTAAGCAAGACTTTAAAGCTTTATTTTTGCGGTCCCGTCACTATTAAAAAAAGTACGTAATTTTTACCAACCTCTTTACTTCATCGTAGCCTATTCAAATATGTATGAAATAAAGTCATTTTTTTTTGTGGGAAGTCGAGACCCCTCCCACTGTGGGTGCAGCTGGAAGGAGTGTCGGGACTTTAACTGACTGATACACATTTTTGTTTTTTCTTGAGCCCTTTGTGTGTATGGCCGCGGTAACTCTTACAATCTCGCAGCCCTGGCAGATATAAAGTTAGCCTTATACTACAATCGTTTTAGTTCCAGAAACAATAAAAGATCGAGGAAGCGGCTGGATTTTAGTTCAAATTGAGACCAGAATCAATGGGCTCCACTGAACTATTGAATTAACGATAGAAAACGGTTGACGAGAGACCATCACAATATCTATGCCATCTCGATTTTCAAAGGGCTTTGTCCCTTTGTCGTTTTTCAGTGGGGCGGACAATTATATCAAAGGGTACCCATCCTGAATGTGATTGCTAAAAGAAAGCGATGTCAGAGACTGTGTTTGTTATTTTTTATAGACTTTTTGGAAAATGCCTACGTAAATGTTGAGACAGTTGGTAGTGAAGGTTTTTGAGAAACAGTAAAGAACAATTAATTCTAGCGATATTTTTTATCCCAATCTAGTAGTTAAATACTATTCCAAAGTTTTTTTAATACTTTGTCCTTTGGTACAAAACTAAAATCACTCGGCAATAGGTTGATGATTTTAAATTGGATAAGGTTAAACTTTCTAACTTATAAAATTGTATATAAAAAATCAAAAGACGGTGAGGTACGTCAACATCCACCCGTGCCGTAATTTAAATAGAAATTTATCGGAAATGTATTAGTAGCAATCCACTTACCATATCGTTTCGGCTCAATGATGACACACGTGATTTAACTCGCGATTAAGTATTTTATTTTGAACTCTTTGTGTCTTAATATATCTAAACAAGGATATACTTAATACAATATTAATTTTAACGCTAACATTTATTTACGACACGACTACTACTTGGTGTTTTGTTATTTTACAGTACACTATTTACTATTTAGTCCTCAGTAAATATTGTGTTTTCACCGATGACACTGGCTCCTGATAACAGGCTATTCTTATCACGTCAACCTTTCCACGACACGAGCAAAACATACAATAAAAATATATTTTCCCGAGTGTACAAACTGTGAATTGTCAAAAAACATTTAATAACACAAACCGGGATTCTACTTTGGCTATTTCTGTATTTTATAGGAAAACAAGATTCGTTGTAACGTCTACGTTGGAGTATTGCTCACGAAATTTTTCTCGCGAATTTAGGCTGTCAATGTTATGTTATTTGAGGTTATTCGTTGTGTACGGCACGTCACTTTCGTTCTAGTAAACATGGCAGCATTCGGCAACAGATGACAGGGCGCGGGCGGGCGAGCCTGCGCCGATCGCTCGCGTTCATCTCATCTCGTGGTCCGCGCGACCGCGCTGCCAGTTCAAAGTGGCCGCCTGAAACTGGTGAGCCGCCGGTGGCGCCACCGGGCCCCACTCCCTCGGTAAAGAGGGATTTTCACCCGTCAACCCTCTTCTTCCCGTCGGTAAAGCAGTACGGTAAGACAGAGACAAGCGAGAAGCGCGTGAATCGATTGGCTGATCAAAAGGGGCGGGGGCCGAGCACGTGGCAATGGCTGTTGTTAGTGAGTAGTGCTTGTATAGCGATTGAGTTTGCTGTTGTAATGCGTTTCACGTTCCGCAAAAGCTCTTTAGCGCGTGTTAGCTGAAAGTTGTTCGTCGCCCGCCCGCCACTACTGTTAACTTTAATAAAGTTCAAATACCGATTTACCGAATAACCAAAGTATTATACTTTCATGAATTATACTTAGGAACTGCTAGTTTCATTATCTTTTTTTAGAGCCCATTTTGACTATTTTTTTCTTGAAAATAGTATTGAGCTTTACAGATGATAAAATGATAAAAAATATGTTTAACAAAAAAGCTTACCTGTTTGTGTGCTGGAATCGAAGAAGGTGCTCGTAGTTTCAACAGTCATAGTCCCAATAGTTCCATCTAGTATTTGGGTTGAGGAGTCTCGACGACCGCGTGCTCGCATGCAAGCATCATCACTTTGCGAACTTTGTCGTCGAAAGTTCCTGCATCTGATCATTTCCTCAGTAGTCGATTGCCGTCTAAAGCCTCTGGCTATTAATATTTCTTCAGTAGTAGATTGTCTCCGGATCATTGTCCTTTCAGGTGGCCTAGCGCAAGGACTAGGATCTCTACTCGAGCAAGAGCTTGATTCTGGGCTTCGTGCTCTGCCCATCCTGGCACACGATGCTTGTCTGCGTAATCGACTTCGTCGCCTTGCAGCTGATGGACTTAACTCACCTCCTCCAGCGCGATCTGGGCTAAGTTGAGAGCGCTCACGTCTAGGTCTTACTGCAGAGTCTGGACTTAAAGAATCTCTTCTAGCCCTTCCTTCATCGTCAGGACCTAATGATGGTCCTGAATCTCTACGTCTAGTACCAGGTGGTCCTATTGGATCATCAAAGGCAGTAGCTTGACGTTGTAGCCTGCCAAGTCTTCGTTCTGGACTGGCGGCAGCTCTAGAATCTCTTCGAGCGCGACCGCATTGGGTAGTTGAATCCCGACGGCCACCTAAGTTTGGTGGGGAACGGCCGCCGGGAGTTGCTTGTGTTGCTTGTCCTGATTGCGTCGTTTGGGAAGTCTGCACTGTTTGAGTAGCACTACTATTTGGTGGCGTAGGTGATGTAGGTGAGGGTGTCACAGCAGAGGTAATAATAGTGGGCATTGTCATTGTAGGTTGGCACTCTCCATCTGATCGGCTTGGTTCATGGATAGCAACTACAGTCACACAAGGCATATGTGTTGAGGGTCCAGGATCAGAAGATGCATCAACAAAAGATGGTGGCGCTGGAGTTGGAGGTGAAATTCGCCTTTTCCTGTGAGTTGCTACTATCCTAGGAGGAGCTGCGACAGAGTCGCGACGATGGCGATGTCCATCAACTGAGTCTCTGCGCTCCTTATTTTCTTCAGAGCCACGTCTCTTGATACGTCGTTCTCGGGTAGGCATGACGGTTATGGAGTCTTTGCGGTCCCAGTTGGGAAAATCTGCTCGGAAATCTTGAGGCGCTTTTGAGTCGCGGCGCTTGGATGCCATGGATTTGATGCCGGAGTCGGCAGAAGAATCGCGTCGGCGCCTTGGCGGTGGTTCGTGCCGCGCCCAAGGCAGGGAGCGGGCGAGGTCCGCCAGGGTCTCTCGCCGGGAGAGCGGGGCCCTCTGACGTCGGGGCGCGCTGCCCCCGCCACCCCACTCGCGCAGTATATCGGTTAATTGAGCCAAAGACGAGCGGCGGCGACGGGGTCCACCTACAAATAAACGAATCCAATGACATGTTTGCATACCTTATGCATTCATTTTTTTCCACAAAATGTTCATACAGAATACAAGTATGACATGGTTAAGTGTAACAATATTCTACATACCTCTGGGTTGATTTTCGACGTCTGGTTCCGGCGGCGATAGGCAAGACACTTGCGCTGCCGAATCCCTCCGACTGCCTAGTCTCTGTCTCAGGGTGGATTCTTCTAAGGTGGATCTTGTAAGCTCGTCCCAACCGTTGCCTCCAGCCCAAACCAAACCCACTTGATGAGACAGTATTGGTAGGTTGCAAACGAAACATATTGCTGTCATAGTCCTGTACAAAAACAAAAGCACCATTAGAACACTTGCCTCTTGGTCCGACAGTAAAGTTAGGGAGTATTGTTGCACTAACGATTTATTATTCCGAAAATTGATTCCGCGATACATGGTGGTTCGTGTACCCGGTAGTCAATGCGAATAAGCGTGAAGCGACATATCGCGCCCTTGTGCTCGCATCACCGGCCTGATAACCGAACTACCGATATTAAGTAATAACCACTCCCCCTAGCTGTCGACATGTATTACTTTATCAATAAACAATTGATGCGATACTATAATATTCTTGTCGGATTATAATTGTATTGATTATTGCCGACAAATGGCAAATTCCTTATCAACTTGATTAATTCGGGGATGTGTAAATTGGGTAAAGTTTCGTCAGTCGAAAGTGCTTTCCCATATCCTGGTTTATCGAGAGCCTCGGAGACATGTGTTTATGATGTAGGTACGTACACAAAGCACCTATCACTAGATAAAAGCTTGTGATTGGTATTATTGCGGCATAGTCAGTCGACGCATGATGTTTTGATAATACCTATCTACCGGCTATTCGGATGAGCGAATTTCCCTCAGTGTGACTGACGATCGAGAAACGGTGTTTAACATTACTGAAGTGGAAACGGGGAACGTGCTCAGTCAGTTTGAAATCTCTGGGCAATGAGATCTAATTTTCAAGTTTTTAGAGAGTACCTTGTATGTAATATATAATTCAGTGCATGGGATTAATAGACATATTAAAATTAGGAGCTTTAATTTACGTTATTTAAACTAAGTTAGCGTCAAATTGACAAAAAAATGCTCTATTTATTATTACTCATATAATGACGTTGGGAGATTTAGAAAAATGTATTAACTTTTACAACTAAGTAGTTAATTAAGCTAATTAGGAGATACCTACAAAAATTAGAACTTTTTCCCGAAACTATTTTTAGGCAATATATTGAAAGAACTAAACAATTTTGATAACAGTCAGTAATTATTCGAATTAATGTTTTCAGGTAAAAGTTCCAAATAAATATTAAACCAGGTAATTTTATTCTGGAATTTTCTAATAATGTAAAAGTTTTTACCTTGCTAATAAAAGGTTTGATTAATCTACGATTTAATTAACTGCTTACCCATTTATTTAAACTACTAGATTTTATCCAAATCAGCCTGCCTACCTACTTCTATATCTACAGTGCTATAACTTATGAACTACTTATTATGATAAATCGTAAACTTTAATAATGGTTCTGTATATGTTTATGAGTGTTTGTTATGAAGTAGTGTTTCAAGAAAAGTGCAGATTGATTTCAAAAAGTCTGAAGAAGATAAAGAGAGAGAGAGAGTTTTCAGATGATTACATTTTCGGCGCTTATAATATGTAGGTATGGTTTAAAGGTTTAAGTTTAAACAGTAAGGGAGACTTCTAATATCGGTTTTTATATTTTCGACATTATAATTCAGTAAACTGCAAAATTTTTGTAAAGGCATGGGATACCTCTAGTGACTGAATAGAATAAATATAAACATAACGTTAGAAGTCAACCTTTTTAATAATCCTTTAAAATAGTTGGAACCTCAAAAGAAAATACGAACTCAAGAATAAAGTGAAAAGAAAAAGCAAAAAAAGACTTTTTATCAAAGCGTTTAGAATACATAATTTAATTTTAATTCATTTCGGTTCCTAGAACTATTTTTGAATTTTAATTTAATAAATTAAAATTAGAATTGAAAGCAAAACATGCTAGGATTTCTCATGCAAAAATAAACTTTAAAGTAGCTGAACTTAGAGTAGATTTTAGAGAAGAGACATGCAAGGTCCATACATGTGTTTTGCGGATGATGTTCGATGCTCATGATTTCATGCTTGGTACGTTCCATGCTTGGTTTATATAACCATGCTTGGTTTCCAGGGACCTGTAATGGCGCAGACGAGGTGAGGGGGACTGAGGCATGTCGAAAGCCGGGTCATTGGGTCAGGGCGCTAACTGAGGAGAATTTCCATACACAATTATCACATCAAACACTTTGTACATCTGAAACAATAGGTAAAATAAATTAATCGTATTAGTTGCAGAATCAGTGTTTAGGTCAGCCGTCTTCCTACATTGACGTTGGTCGCGTACTTTTGGCGCGCGTAACATTTGTCAATATGACGCCATTATTGCGTATCATTTCGACTTGACATTTTCGTTCCTAGGCGACCGACGTCAGAATAGTTGGCGGTCGGCCTAAATATTGCTGAAAATTAAAAACTTTCGTAGAGAATCAGAACAGTATTTTGAAGATCGTGTTTTGCTTGTAGAGACTGAAATAAATAGTGTGGAAGTAATGAAACAGACATAGGCTGTGTGTATTGTGTTGCTTGTGTAGTTCTTAATAGTTTAACTTCTTAACTTACTTTAAAGATTGCATATACAAAAAGTTCTCATTACTGTAAATTAATAAGTGTATTTATGTGCTGTCATTTCAACGGTACCTACAGATTAAAGCAAACACGTAAATGACAATCTTGTATTTTATTTATCCAAAAGCTTCACAATTCCTATCTACAATCTTGAAGCAAACAAAGGAAATAAACAGCATTATTTGTTCCTTAATTATGTAAAGTATAAATGGAGGATCCGTGTTCGATGTCATAAAGTAACAAATAAAGGTCTACGTTATGAGATGTCAAGTCACAAAATTACCGTTGATACGTCAAATTTGCGATCTCGAAAACACCCGTAATTTTAGCTTATGTTATTGTTATATATCTGTAGAATTTGAAGAGCTTTCTATATACATATTTTTATGTTGAAATAATAACGTAGAATTAAATCCTAATAAGAGCCAAAGAAATGTTTGTAAAAGTGAGGATAATCTCTAGAACTTACTCAGACTCACGAACTGACCTCATAAGGAAAATCCGAAGAATAAGCATCTATTATGTCAGTCTGTTTTATTGAGACCTATTCAGTACTTAAATTCGCACGCGACATGACAGATAAAAAGTTAATCCATAGTAAAAGCCAATATTGTCAGCGGTTAATGTAGGTAAGTGCGTTTCCCGAAAGTAAGGAAACAAAAACATTTTTGCAAATAATACAAATTTCAAGTCTCCATTTTTGTATTAGACATAAGACTCCATAGAATCCATCACGAAGTTCAGCTCAAAAACACTAGTGGCTGAGATCAAAGCAAAAAAGTCAAAATGTTGGAAAAGCGACATATAGTGAGAGTTTTCCACACTATTTTCTAGTCGTAAACCAACTGTTTAGCTTCCAATTTCTTAGTGAAAGTTGTAAGACATAGATGGCGGTGCTGCGCTAACCACAATAGAGAATGCTTGCGAGTTGAAGTGTCCGTTACAAATTCAGAGATGGCGCTAGTAGTAGGTGAGTAAAATGTGGTACCTACGCTATTGAGAAAAGTTTAAAGTTAGCTTTATTCAACTTGAAACATGTTTTTATTATTTAACGACGATAGTTGACTATGATGACTTTGCGTAAACCTTTGCGTTTCGTTTTGTACAGATTCAAAGTTCACCTTTTCTTAATTATTAATTAAAGTAATTAATGGAACGTATCATTTATCTGGTGGCAACGCGAATGGTGTTTTGAAATTTCCATGTCGCATAAGGCTTTACGTACTTGTGTGTATTTGTCTTGCGATGGTGGTCCATTGCAATGGTGGTATAATGCACTCCTTCTGGCTTATAACTTTTTTGTCAGCAGACTATTTGGTACCCATGCTATAAAAGCTTAAGTATGAAGCTTTAAGCTTTAAGCTCAAATATTATTTTCAGAAACAATGCATCTGAATTGTTGCTCGGATAATATTTCTATTCAATTCAACGAATATCATGTTACCATTTCACTGTACCTGGGCATTCTAAGCGGGAAATATGTATAATCCTAGCAAAGGAGAGCTTACCAACCTGTTTCATACAACGCAACCAATTAGACATTTACAAGCCGACTTTACTGTACTTCTCAGGTATTTTCTCAATTAAATTTCATGTTGGGTTTCTATCTTTTGTGCAGTCTCCCGCAACCAGCATAAAGGCAGTTTATGCCCCGGTTCGCAATAGCCTTATAATGGCAGTCGAATGGTTGCTTTTAAGTCTTTAACATTTTTAAAGAGTCCATGAACAAACGGGAATGTTGTTCAATTTAGATTGGTTTTTGATTGATGGGGACGGGTAAAGTTTTAAATGAATTTTGTTGGGTGCGTCCCGTCGCCCGCGGCGGCCTCCTGTCGGCCTCTGGGCCGCTTCATTCAATTAGTCCTCAACAAATAATACGCTCTCTGTAACGACATATTTTGGCGTGAAAGAGTCTATTAAGTAGGTATACAATTTTCGTTCAGAATTGATCACTGCTAACTTCGCCATACCTACAGAGTTTTTGTGCGAAATTGATCGCTCTTAACTTTATCATTTGTGCTTATTTTGTTAGTACTAATTCGTTTAACTGTGCCTACACGGTGAATTCTAAATTAGGAATGGGAACAACGCCGAGTTTTAACGCACAAATAACTTTTGCATTACTAAATATTCTGTCAAGCGCAAATAAAGTAACATAAAAACAGTTTAGTACATTTTAAATGTTAAGTGAATTAATGGTGTTTAGGCCACAATTTAGATTAACTCAACGTCAAATAAATACTGAAAAGTCAACACTTAGGACAGGGCTACATGGCGAACTTAAGGGGAAGTTCCCCTTACCGTGTATATCCACCGTGGAATGCTGGTAAATTCAGTTTCACTTTATACTGAACCGTCTTCAAAATGTCGATTACCTAATGCTACAGACA
Source organism: Heliothis peltigera (assembly GCA_958496145.1). Lineage (NCBI taxonomy): Eukaryota > Metazoa > Arthropoda > Insecta > Lepidoptera > Noctuidae > Heliothis > Heliothis peltigera. Next base: position 7,153,753 of record OY292333.1, read on the forward strand.
CAAATTAGACCTTAAGACAAGTTAGGTCCTGGTACTTTATAAATTAGGTTTCTCATGACTACGGACATCTCGTTAAGCATGATTGGTCTTTATTCAGGTATTTGATGTTATCATGTTGCGTGTCGGGTCGCTCCAATATTGGACATGCTTTGTTGCCGTAGGCTGCGGTCAGCGTTCATTGTGAGTCTTGCGTTAGTGTCTGGTATTCATTGTTGGATGTTTCAAACCAAAGTTTACTGTATATGAATTGAAAAATGTTGGAACAAAATTCCGGTGGTGTAATGCAATTTGAATGATAAATTACTTGAAGACTCCTCCTGTGTCGGTATTTCAAGAGCCCGTACAAACCTTTTCGAATTAAAAGTTAGAATTGAGAAGCTCTGTTTATTACCAAAGTTGAAGAGAGCCGTGTCACTTCGTTTATTTCGCTTCAGAAGTCTATGTAGTCCTTTGATATTCTAAACATCAAATCCTTTGCAAGTGCCTAAGCTACTGACATGCAGACTTGCGTATAAGATTCTGGCACGAGTCCGGCCAAGCGCACTTAGATCTAGTCGTGCGAAATACACTGATCGTAATATGTACTAGATTACTGGCGCTCAAGGCTGTAGCGATTCACACAATGTTCGAGCAGGTTTGTGTATCCGAGTGTAGTTATGACGCGTGACATGAATTGATGAGCACGAGGATTCCGCCCGTTGACACGCTTTTGTTTTACATACGAACGGCATTAGGCATTAGAAACATAAACCAAAAGTGAATAATAATAACAAAAATGTGCTGAATTAAAGTAGTAAAAGGTACTATTACTCATGAAAACCTGTTTATAAATTTAATGAATCACAGAAAATATTTTATTTCCCCCTCCAATCGATGGACCGTAACTCGTAAAGTATTAATTGAAATATTTTGTAATTGGAAGATAGAACTTGTTTTGATATTTTCTTTTGACCACTGAACACCTAGAATAGCATAACATCTTCATCAACATAGAAGATATAGGGGAGTAATATATAAGTCGAAAATGTATGTATATAGATAAGTCGAAATACCTGTGAGTAGTTCCAAGAAAAAGATGACCGAAGATCGTACCGACCATGCGTGATTTGCTCGAGACTTGGCTCGGCTAGAGCACTGCTGTGCCCCCAGATTTTTTGTGATGTGATGTGAGGCAAATAATGAGGGCAAAATGCCGCTGTCTTTTTTGTCCTACCTTGCATTTCGTTTTTGTTACTCAGTTTGGCTTAGGTGCAATCCGTTTTTAACAGAGAAGCCTTAGACAGAATGTTTTGAATTCAAATAATATTTAAGAATTAACCCCAGGTCCGAAGATCGTTAATATTAGTAATTTTAACAGTCAAGGTTGAATAAAAGAAATAAGATAATTCATTGTGTTAAGTTTAGTGGATGGTTATCAATTCAGTTTGACTTAATTATAGCAGAGAAGATATTATTCATTGTAATCACTAATTTCCTAACAACAGTAAATGGGTATCAAAACTTTAACGCGTAGTAGCCCTCCACAAATTTAATTAAACTTGGCTGTATTCCGATATTATGGTTTCATATGATGGTAATATTTGTTCGGTACGTTGTTCCGAACTGTCGAGTTCCACCGTCGGATAGCCCTTGTTAAAACTTGATCCCGGTAACCTGCGATTTTGAATTTCCAATTTCGTAACACGAGTATCGAGGCAATCCTAGATTTGTGGCAGCTAAACGTACTCCAAGCGGCTTCGGGGGTAGTTACCAGTTTTGCGGCAATACCGAGAAACTCTATAATGATACAAGAGATCAGGAAAATTGGAGTGAAAATTATTATTATGGAAATTGAAATTGATGGTTGTCAAATAAGGTTCGTACAGAAAATGGCCTTATTGAAAGCTGAGTTAAGACCATAATTTGTGTGGGCGTTTGATGTTCTCTAATGCTTACATTGAGTGGCTGACGGTTTATTATTGTTATCGTTTAGGCTTGGTACCTGTTTGCCATTTTATATTTTGACCTATTTTTATCTCTCTTTTTTGAATATTCTCTTGGCGCTGCATGTTAAATTCATAACGAAATTAAATGGTCATACTGGTAACTATGTCTGTTTTTTTTTGCATATTTCGACACTGATCTGATCTTACGAGCCAGATAAAGTCAATCAAAGCGTATCATAGTCACAGAGAGCGCATTAATCATTATCAGATAAGAGTAATGTGATTACTCCTGGCTTCCCAACGGCCAGTCGCCATCAGTTACAAGACGGTGACTAATGACGCTTTATCTCATACATCAACATAATTTCTTTGGAATTCTCTCGTGAAAATATAATGAGAAACTTTCTACGTACAATATTACTTTGTTGAGTACAAACTACAACCATTTGGTGAGCAAGGTAAAGTAAGATTGAGATGTAACAGGTGAGACGAATCACGTCACACAAAAAAGGGAACCATTTGTCAAAACGGTTTCTTTCATATTCACTGTATTGTGAAGAAAGGTTGGGTTGTTTTAATTGGCGCGGATACATGGATAGGTATTTTATTTTTACTCTTCACGTTCGCCCTATTGAGCTTGTCTAAAGCCTGGGGGTAAGTTAGTGAATATATCCGATAGTCTGAAAAGTGAGATGCAGCTGGCCGCATTGTCTGCTTAAAATGATTACTTAAGCATTTTAATTTCACCTTAAACTGTGTTTAGTAATAATTTGAACGCTACCACGGAATTAATAAATGATATTCTTTAAACTTTTGTCTTGAATCGCCAGATTCTTTAAAATGTTTACTGCATCGAGAAATGGGTTTTCCAAAAAGACAAAGCAAGCCACAGAAACAGAAGATGGATACTAACTCACTACTAAGAATTCTCGACAAATTATTGTAGGGGCATTGTTAATCTTGTAATAGCTTACTAAAGAATGTTTTACCGTCAACTCGTAATTGTTCTCGAATCCCGAAACAAAACAATACGTGTCAGGAACTTTGCATAACGCTATCTGAAACCACTTCCCGTAGGTCGGGCTATGGTCGGGCTCAATAAAATGAGCTCTAAACCCGCGAGACGATTTTCCTTTATGACTCGATGACAATAAACAGTTAGGAATGTATGCAGGAACGAATTTTGTATCACTATTTTAGTATTTTTAACATCCATAGCTTGCTGTCATTAAATATCCTTGGCAGTCGTTACAGGTAGTCAGAAGCCAGTCTAAAGAAGGGGTATTGGTTTACCCAGGTAACTGGGTCAACCCAGTTACCTGGGTAAACTGGGAGGTCAGATAGACAATCGCTCTTTGTAAAAAACTGGTACTCAGGGTTGGTAAAAGCCTCGGGAGATGATGAAATATACAGTCTAGAAATATAGGCATGTATACCGATGAAAAAAAAAAAAAACTAAAAAAATGTGAAATTAAATTAATAATTAATTAATTACTAAAATAAATTCAAGATACTACAAAAGGTTTTTATGACAAAGGTGGCCAGATATTTAACAGTAAACTGGTTGTTTAATTCTATTTGATGTTTCACCTATTGTCGCCCATAAAACATGAATTTCAATATGTTAGTGCATTTCTATGAAATGCTACATGCAACGGTAATTTCAATATTAACCGGAATAATAATTATCGAAAATGTTCAATGTTTTGAAATTCCCGTATTCATTTGGCTTAGTAATGCTCATACAATAGAATCGGTTTTAGGTCGTTATAACAAAGCATTGGTGAAATTATGTATTTATTTCATAGTTGTACCCAAACGCTTTTCATAGTAAAATGCTTTAAACATTTTAAAACATATATTTTGCTGTTAATTTGGTTGCAGTTACGTTGAATTTCATAATGATTTCACATTGCTTTTTCACGTCGAAATTATTAATAGTCTGTTGAAGAGATTTCATTCCTGCTAATTATTTCCTCGTATTTCTCATTTTGTATGCATTGCGGCTGGCGTTTATCGTATTTCATAGTTGTAGTGATATTTGAGTCGTTGGGCTGTGTGTAGGTCGGTAATATGGTCTATGAATATATATAAACAATCGATTTCGTATGGTGAATATGATCCAGTTATATTTTTGTCTCTGTGTTCAGTATGTCCATATCATCGTCTCCCGAGCCTTTTCCCAACTATGTTGGGGTCGGCTTCTAGTCTAACCGGATTCAGCTGAGTACCAGTGTTACACAAGGAGCGACTGCCTTCAGAATGTCCTATCTTGCAATGACGTGTTAAATATTAACTTAAGATTTTTTTCTAACGTAATCTATACCTATAACTTTCTTCAATAAAACTACTGAAACATCGATTTTACATAAGTTAGTTTTCTGAGCTTTGCTTGCTCTAGAAACAGTAAACAGCTATCAGTAAGACCTTCCTCATTGCGCTTTTAGCGAAACGAACAGTCCTATGTAAACCTCGCCTTAAGCTTTTATACTGAGAAAAGACAGTTCACGCTAAAATATAAAGTTAAAGTGAATGAATGCAGATTTAAATATATTTCATTTTGGATAAATTATGTTTTTATCTTTAAACCACTTGATATATAATTTACATATTGACATGTTTTTACAAACTTAAGAACAAACAAAAACGTAATAAAAAGGACCAATTAAATATTTAATTTGAATAATTAAGAAACTCCATGTATACTCCTCCTTAATCCGTGATAGAACGCCTTAATAAATGAAACCAAACCGCTGTAAACTTTGTGAAGGTTATGACATAGAGGTTAGTTAGCCAGTAGGGAGTGTTTGCGAACAAGTGCGGAACATTTTATTGTATTGTCGGCACGATTATATTTTGTGTCGCTCCAGTAGCACGATTACAGTAGAAACACGTGTGTTCGACATTTTGTGGTCGCAGAACTGATGTATGTGAAAATTTCGCTGGCCTTGAGAAAAATACTGAGCAGTCTTTTGGTACTGATTATGAATTTTGTGGTTTGAGTATAAAAGTAAGAGATTTTAGTTGACTACTTCGTTTGATTGACAATAGTTTGTCGCGGCGCATCACAGCAATCGATCTAGGCCAAATAAATCCCAGGGTGCCGTGCACTCCTGGGCTGCGGGTTGTTCGTAAGAGAAAGAACTTAGTGGGTTTTAGTCAGTAAGAGTCTGACACTCGCTCTAGCTGCACCCTCAGCGGCAGGGGTCATTCAACGAAAAAAGGGGTTCAACATTGATTAAGAGTTATTGCGGATTTTAGCATGTGCCAAAGACCGTGATTGACTTAGATTTTAATTGACTTCTTCTCTAGAATTGCCAATAGTTCGTCGCGGTGCATCACAACAATCAATCTAGGCCAAATATAAAAATTTGTAACTCCCAGGGGTCGTCATACTAGAAATTGAAAGGTTATCTATACGTAAGAGAAAATACATGTTCTACGCACTTTATGCTAGTCGTAAAAACGGTTTCGGAGGGAAAAGGGTTAGGTACCCAGAGCCACATGACATCATTAATTTCAATATAACACGTCCTCTTTAGACATGGATATTTTGTAGGGCAACCTCGTAACTCCGAAATTTGACCTGACTACACTAGTATACGTATTTGTATTAAAAAAAAAACATTTTTAAATGATTTGAGGCGGTCCAAATTTGATTTTTGAAGTATTAATAATGTCATTTGAGGCAATGTAAAGAAAAAAAATGCTTAAAACTGGAAGCTTCCTCACAATTAGAGAAATTACGTGGATGTAATAGCACCTTAGCACGAGTACTTTGGTACGTAATAAAAGACAGTTGAAGGAGTAAAAACAAAGCGATATAACACATCATGTCGGAGAACCATAAATGTTGAAAACAACATTTTTATGGCGAGGGGCCATGGGTTTTATTGTTTATGGCACCGTTTATTGGTTTAAGGACATCGTTCCGACAAGATTGTGTGTAGCTGATGATGAGAGGCCGAAATAAGCAATTTGAAAGTGAAAGTAATTTGCATATTGGGGTTTAAAGTTATTAAGAATGACCAACTTTTAGACTAATCAATAAAATTTGATTTAGTTACACGCAAGATGTTATCGTAAGAAGAAAATGTTGAATGTTATTGTGTAGTACTTATGTGCATTTTATTATTGATTCGTTTCATACCATAAAATGGCAAATGTGTACGGGTAGAAAAACCACAGAATGCCCACATCACTTCGAATTTATTCAGAGCTCGAAACGCAGGCGTAACAAACCTTTTAATTACGAACGTAAATAGTAGGTACTTTCACTAAGTACATTTCAGTACGTAGTTTATGTTTGTTCTTGAGTAAGTACTAAACGCCGAGGATGCGGCTGGGAGTTTCTTAAACGATTTTGCACTAAGTAGTGAGTTAATTGAATTTTATGCTAATGTATTCGAGCTAATGACTCCTGTGTGGGAATAATAATGAAGATACTTTGGAACGAGTTTTTGTCCTAGTGAGTTATGATAAACGTATGGAAAAGTATTTTTTTCATTCCTAATACGTTGTTGTAGTGCATAAATGTATAATACAATGCATTACTATCCTTCTTGCATTATTCTAAACTGCCCTGGGGGACGCAGACTGTCATACACGGTTCCCAGGTTCGATTCCTGAAGCCTGTGGGTTTGAGGAAATTGTGACTCTAGGGCTTGTTTCGTGATCAAAAACTGCAGCTAACTCGATAAGAAGGTCCTTTAGGTTAAATTAAAAATAAAATTGTTTTTGTAAATAATGCTGAATATTTCCTTTTTGCATCTCCGAAATGGTTTATAGTACCTGATCTGAAATGTTTGCGTTCGATAAGTGTATTGATTAAGTTATGTATGTAGAGTACTTAAACATTAAAATGTGTTTAATTGAAAGCCTTCACAAATATAAAATTTAGACCTCAGTTTTAGACGACGTTTTCTAAAAGTATTAACTTAATTTTAGTGTGCCTTACAGTTCTTGAGACCTATTTGAAATATCAAATACATAATATAAAGTATATTTTATAACGGCAGAATTAAATTACTTCATTGCAAATGCTTTCGAGTCTTCCCTAACTGCCGTGAAGCACATAAATTATCCTAAATGTGTTTGTTCTACCAGAAATCACTTTAATATTACATTGATGCTAGAATTAGTCACATAATTATCATCTATACATTGCAAATCTTTCAAATTTTTGTGTTTTTGCGTACATTTACTACTTTGTTATTGGTACTAGTTCTAGCGTCAAATATACAAAAGAGAAATGTCTGTTGAAATGTATCTTCTGTAACTTTTAAACATTTACACATCGCCACTGTCATATAAACAGGGACCGCACGCTATCATGGACTGCAAAATGAAATCAATGTTAATTGGAAGCACATATTAATTTACTTAATTACTAGCCGTGGTCGACTGTAAACAAACGTGTTGGTGAAACAGTTTAATGTGTTTATATATACTTACATTTTGCTTAATAAATATCACCGATTTCTGCTTCAGTATTGTCTGTTTCAGCATCTGTAACAATGTAAATTTATACGTTTTATAAATGTGTTGCATAAATATAAGTACTTTTTATATTTTTTGCTTATAACTAGCGACCCGCCCCGGCTTCGCACGGGTGCAATGCTGATACTAAATACACAACAGAAAAATTGTAAACGTTGTATATAAATCACGAACTTTTCTGTAGACCTTTTCAATGTGTACAATACTTAGTACATTATTTTGATAAAACTCGTAGGGTTAAAGCCTGCGTTTACGATCTAAGCGATAATGTGATTATTTACGACATCACATTAGAAACCTCAAAAATAACGTTACTTCTCCACTATTTAATGGATGTTATTATACATATAAACCTTCCTCTTGAATCACTCTATCTATAAAAAAACCGCATCAAAATCCGTTGCGTAGTTTCAAAGATTTAAGCATACAAAGGGACATAGGGACAGAGAAAGCGACTTTGTTTTATACTATGTAGTGATATGTAGTGATGATGATGAACGAGCTGTACCCAGCGGTTCCAACCGGATAACAAGTTGCCTATGTCCTTTCTCTGAATGTAGACTTAGTATTTATAAAATTTTATTTAAACCGGTCTAACCATTTACCAGTGATGGCGTCACCAAGGAATAGAGATTCATTTTTGAATTAATGAATTACATTTATATTCTTTTTCTTTGTTTATTACGCATTCACAAATCGGTAAAGCTAACAATATGGTATGTTAAACCCTGAAGAGGGGGTAATAGAATGTTTGAGTACGTAGAATAGTGCCATTGGGATGCAGTTATAACCGTGGGAAACAATAATATAGTTGGCACTAATAGATAAATTCCTTATATGGATTATATAAATTGAAGTTTCGGGATTTGTGTTCAAACGGCGCGGAGCTGTGAGTAAAGAAAACATTATGCGAAGATACGAGGCACAAACTTAGACTATTACGCTTGCACCGATACCTTGTATAAGTTTAAACTGAACTGGATTTAAACACAGGTTAGAAATTAGTGAAGTTGAACCGTTTAAAACCATGCTTTTGATTATTAAGATAGAACAATTAGTTACCTGGTCTATATATATATCTGTTTCAAATAAACATATATTTTTTTAATTTCTTCACAATTATGATTATAAAGGCGAAAGTTTGTAAGTCTTTCATGCTAAAACTACTGTATGGACTTTGATTAAACTTGGCAGTAATATTGCTTATTTCAAATATAAGCTCCTTTTTATGTATTGTGCGGCAAGTAGTGCCCACGGCACGTGGTTGAAAGCTAGGGTTTAAATAAAAAATATTTTAGTCGTCAGCTTATGTATGTACATATGTATATCTATTAGTTAAACCATGATTGACCTAAAGCAGATTATTCATCTTTCAACATTCTATTGTTTTTAAACTAAGAGACCTCTATACAGTTGCTACTTAGTACTAACAGGTCAGATTACAACTGCGTATGTAGGAGCACAAAGGTATGAGATGAACACAAAAGGAAATAAGAGTTAGCTCTTTCAAGGAACTAGCGAAAAAAAGCTTATTTTATTTTTTATTTCAAAATGTTCACAACGGCAGCAGATTTCAGAGGAAAAACACGATGCAAGTGTTTTATTAAGTGAATAAAAGAATACTGTCATTTTTCTTTAAGAGTACATTTTGTTTTTTTTTCTAGTTTGTCGCATCTCGTCTCAGTGTATTGTTCTCAACTTTCATCTGTTAGGTGACTTCCGAGTTATTTATTTTACGTTACATTCATACTTTTAGTCGAAAAAGTTGGTCCTATATACCTACGTATTCCCATGTTTTATGAATTCAAAACAAATCCTTTTTACTTTTTTCCGTGTTCAGTTGTAAATTATGTGTTCGTGTTCAGTTGTCTTATATGTATGTATGTTCAAAGTTGTTCTTCTAAATATCCTATATAACTGAAGTATAAAATTGCCATAACAAGAAGGTGTTGTTTAACAAAGTAGACCCCAACGCCTGTTATTTGCGGGGCTTGAAGCCCAAGGCCAAATTACGAGTCCTCAAGATCACGCCCCTGTCTTTGTAGTCCGTTCGGATATTTACAAAGAAAATATTTTATACGTACTCAGATATAAATTTTTTCTCCTTAATTGGCTTGGTACTCACAATTTTGACTGAACCGTTGACACACGTATAAACTTTATATCAACTTTTTTGTATAATTTCGTTGAAAGAAGTTGAATTTTGTTAGAGTTTGTTAAGTTTTTGTCGAGTCTATTTTTGTATGTTTATTTATGTAAATTGTTAATTTTAAGATTTTTTTTTCTTTTTGCCTTGCTAGTCACAAAGCGCGCGCCCTGCTATGTACCGGGCTTTGGAGAGTATGTAAATGTCGGTCTCTCTTCGGTCGTATTGGATTCTTGTCCCATTGGACTACGAGAGTGAGCCTGTGAGCGCAAACGCAGCTGGCCGATCACGTAAGGCGTGAGAACAACCGAACACGGTCGAAATTCCTTTAAAATATGGCAATTTCAAGAAGGTATTGTCAAAACATGCCAGTGACACTGAACACGTCCACTATTTTAATTATTAACGTCAACATATACACTAGCACACTAATTAGGTAAGATCGACGATATTACATCGTATAAAAGTATGAAATCGAATAATCCCATTTCCTATTTACATACGCTAATCCAATTAGCGTCACTTAACTGCGTCTACCAACAGATAGCTGCCAGTATTAATTAGTTATTAATTGCTGACGTCCTACATTCACTTAATTAATTTGGAACCATCATTATTAATGAATAACATAGTAAATACTGGTATTTTTTATGTAAATGTTGGTTACATGTTTGTTTAGTTTTAGGATTTTCATTGTACGCTGTATGCAATTATATGTAACTGTTTTTGTCCCTAATAAAATAAATTAATAATTCTGGTATTAGTTTGTACGTCTCTACTACACCACGGGACTACAGAGTCCCGGATTTTTAGAAGGCGAACGTGCGGCCGAAGCTAACACGCTGAAGCCCTTTTGAGACCTCTTTAATGTATGTAATGGTAACACAAACACAATGTAATTCTGGTATTATTATTATGCAAATGTGCGTTTGTTTGTCTTCTTCTTTTTATCGACTAAGTTGTAAGTTTTAATTATCCAAAAGCCTTCTAGGGTCAAAGTTTTTTCAGATATACCAGACGGCCTCTGATGTGGACCATGCGTGGAACTGTAACAACAACTGCAACTGAGTAGTATTCGGGGACGCCGGCTTACGTTTCTTTCCTTCCCTCACGTTCAAGGAGGTGTAACACTATACATACAATTACAGAATATAGGCAGTTTCACAAGTTCCTAAAACACACAAAGCGATTTCGTCCCGACCCAAGAATCAAACCCACGAACCAAACCCAAATGTTTCATAATGAAAGGGCCTTTTTAACCGACTTCCAAAAAAAGGAGAAGGTTCTCAATTCGGCCGGTTTTTTTTATGTATTTACACCGATTACTCCGGGGTTTCTAGTCCGATTAGTGTAGTTCTTTTTTTGTTCGATGCAGTATACTTGCCATTTGGTCCCATAAAAATTTCATCCAATTTAGTTTAGTACTTTTTATTTGTTTTTGCCGGCAATTTTTTAGGCCGAATTATAATACGCTAATACGCGAAGGAACACTGTTCATTCAGAACGCGAAAATAGTGACGTATGAAAATAGTTTGACGGTAAACGATTCTTCTCAAACAAAGGAACTTCGGTTATTATTGGTCGCCAGCCTAGTTCAGTTCGAAGGACAGATGGCGAAGTAAAAAAAAATAGCTTTCTTCCAAGATAAACTTAGGCAGAACAGATACAAAGTTTCAAGCCCGCATTTCAGTGAAGCGCGCACTCGAGAAACCGCGATATTGTTATTTTGTGAAGATCCATCTGCATCCGTATATCGACAAATTCTACTAATATAGAACAGTCATCATCAGCCTTTTTATTGTCCCACTGCTGGGCACAGGCTTCCTTTCACACCGATAAGGATTGAGCGCTAATCACCACGCTTGTTCAATGCGGGTTGGTGATTTCAGACTTTATAATCCAGGTTTCCTCGAGATGTTTTCCTTCACCTTCAATCAGTCATATACTTAGAAAGTACCTACATACAACTTAGAAAAGTTGCATTGGTACTTTCCTGACTTGGAATCGCACCCGCAGACTCATACTTGAGAGGCTGGTGCTTTAACCACTACGCCACTACAAATTATATACATAGATATAGAACAATAACAATGGGAAAATTAAGACTCGAAATATCACGTTAAAATGCAGAAATAGTATTGCTGCAAGATGAACCGCTATCTTCTTTGTTACTGAAATAAAACTTGTTGCTTTCAAAATGCTCCCGCAAATAGTTTATACTCGCCTCACTAAAATCCATGAGAAGGGGCAATGTAGTCTCACGAATGGCAAGGACATACAACAGTTTGGTATATTATAATATTATATTATACCTACGTATATTGGAGCAATGTCAAGATGTTGAAGATAATTATCTCAGAGTAGTTTCCTCGATCTTTTTCCCATCACTATGGGTCCCACGGCACTTCAATAAAACTACATATTTTTCCAGGAACCAGTGTATCGCTTCTTTATCGACGATTCCTTATTATAGGTTATTCATATCGAAGAAAAAATATAGTTAAAAACAAATTAAGATTTGATGCTGCTCAGTCTTGCTTGAAACATCCAAATCATTATACGGACAATTTGTCTATATAAACTTTAATATTTTGAAAATCGTCTTGTTATCTCGGTACGGTTTCCTGAACTAACGAGGACAAGATACACAATTTGCGATATATGTGAAATCGTGAATGCAAGTTTAAAATTCGAATTTGAATTTATTTTTCATATTCTTTTATTTAATGGCCTCCATATTTGAATTGAGAAAAACAAGAGGACACTACATTAAGGGCCAGTTGCACAATGTCCGAATAACCACTATCTGCCGAATAAATTCAAAAATGGAACAGAATTTGTATGAAATCATCGACCAAATAAACTAATTATAACTTATTCGTACGTGGTAAAACAGGACCTTGGAGTTACGTCATAAGTATTATTTTATTTACTTAAAAGTGGTGAAACAGACCCTAAGATAAAAAAATTACGGAATATATTATATAGTTATTAATTTTCCTCGCTCCATTCCAAATGAACTTGAAGGGTGAGTCGCAGAAATTTCCCCAGCGTAGAAGCTTCTTATTGCTTATATGTATCCTGTATGCATAAACGATATGTAGTTAGAAGATTTTATGTCAGTAATAAATCTGCTATATATGTATGTGTAACAAAGCGTAGAAGCAATTACGCACAAATTGTGTGTGCAGTTAAAACCTGTACCCAAAGCATCCTTAAACAGCAGGGTTCGTGTTCATAATTGCTGAATTAATTTGATATTGCTTTCAACTGGCTCTGCCAAAGGCTAGTTGTACATAAAGCCGGAATGCACAATACTCGTACATATCAATTTCAACTGAACTCGCTGTAGGATTCAGACGAAATTGGAAATTTTAAACAAAGACTTCGGCAAGCGAAATAAAGCAATGAGCTGCCTTTCATTGGTAGGAAGTATTAAGGTTTGTTGTATGCAGGTCCTTCTATCAATGCCCGAAAATTGCACAAAAGAACCCATTGACTGAGGTTGATTAGATAGAGCATATCAATTGCTTATTATTTAACATTGAACTCTGTTATTCAAAGAAAATGGGATTAAAATAATGTATTAAATTTTTGAAGAGTAATATAGGTACATATGTGTCATATTAAGGCAAATAGCTGTCCAAGCAAATGATAATAAATATACATTCGTTTAGATTTGCTTTTTAAAAAATAGTCGAATTAAAATCAAATATTCGTTCGACAAACCAGAATCGATGGACGTACGTGCTCTTCGGAAATCCATCCTCTACAAGAATCACTTGAAATGCAGTTTGACCTTGTATCTCGTTTCCCGGAATCCCAAATTCACGGCAGTGTAAAGCGAGCAACATCGATATCTAGTTTTATGGCTTTGAACATTTGGAGTGCGTCCCTCAGAGCTTTGTGTATGGAAAACTTCAAAGAACAAAGGCTGTTCCAATTCTATTCAGAATTTTCAATGCACTGAGCAAAAATAGTTTGCTAAAACTCCCAAGTCAATCGAATTACGAGAAATTTAGTCCAGAATGTGTGTGTTCATGGTTTTAATGACTGTTAAAACATGAACAAAATCTCACAAAAAATGTCCGGAATATCTGTTATTTATTTGGATAACGATAGCGTTTGGTTGTTCCACAAACAACCAAAATAACGTTGCCTATTCACGACTTTACAGTTAGTTCACAGACAGCCGCCTGCTACAGAACATTAGTGAAGTAAGTAGTTATGCAGGAATTGGCACACGAGAGGAGCAGACTTGTGGCACCGATCACCGCCGGAACAATTGAAATAGGCATTCCAATTTCCTGCGACTGTTCGCGGAAATAGAAACCGTTTTTAAATGTTATTTTTAGCTGCGTGCATTTTCTTTGTCGGGTTTGTGAATAAATTAATTCTCGTGCATTTGACTTGGTAGGCGAATCAGGAATTTTGATTTCTATACAAGATTTTGATATTATTTTTATTTAAAGTAAACAACTCTAAGGGCCTGTTTCATCACCTACGAATAAGTCCCAGTTAGTTATTTACAAATTCGGTTCCATTTTTGAATTTATTCGGTAGATTCTAAACTATTCGAAACTGGCCTTAAATATGGTTTGTTATGATTGAAGGTTCTATAAATAAACAAGTGATGTAACAATTCCCTAATTATTTTTCACGCCCCAATCATCACTGAAGCCGCAAGTAAACAAGCACTTTGTGTAATAAACAATTAGTTTTCAATAGCAATCAGTTTTATTTTCTTGTTCAAATTAACTTAGCGAAGTAAGTTGGAGGTGTAATGTTGACGATTAGTTTCCAAAAGTTTGTCCGCCGAAAATAATTGCGTTCCGACTAGTTAGTTACAGAAAAACCTTGAAAGTTTTTATGTTTTCACACAATCTCGGCTTTATTGAGGCATGTTTCCGTGCGACACAACTTAGAAGTTACAACTGCGTGTTTTCTCCTTCCTCTATAGTCGATAAACGTTCTTGGCTTTAAAGGTTGATCGTGTATACCTACTGTAAGTTCACTTTTGGCTATTAGAGGACATTGAAATAATTTATATTGGTAAATTGGTTATTTAATTACAATTGTTTCAGAATATTGCAGTTGTTCCCTAACACAAATATTGGAGCAACTAAAATAAAAATTAACCCTTACCAAAACAGTCGTACAAAGCGCTACAAAAATAAAAACAATGGCATAAGGTTGGTCGGCCCTAACATTTTAACCCCCATAAATAAGTGGCATTTTTAATCAAGAAAAAGAAACAAACATAGCTGCCTCTACGTTCTTGTTATCATTTTCTACCGAAAAGGTTTATTAACGCCATTACGTTTCATTTCAGGCGGTGTCGGCAAGTCCCTTGGAAACTCTCGAATGTGCGCTGAAGCGTCACGACTCACCTTGATATATTGACAGCTTTTGGACGCAAACTTGCAAACGTGGCTCCTTAAAAATATTGAGCAGTTCGTGTGAATAATAGGGTCGTGCGTCTAGTGTATGTGTGAGTGCTCTGGGAGTACGAGTATTTGGGATCGTTTGCCATTACTCAGATGTTTGCTGAAGTTATAAGGATGGGGTACTATTGAGGTCGATACCGCTGTACTTTCTTGTTGCGGCTTAAAATATTTTGAAGAATTCAGAATTCGAAATTGACTGTGTTTAATAATTTGATTCCAATTTGGGTCAACCCAAAGTTATTCATACTTTACAAGTACATAACTTAATGTGTCTCGTGCCACGGAAATTACTGAAAAAAAAACTAATTAATTACTTTCCCTTTCAATATCCTCATGTCCTTTATACTGTCTTTTTTGTTATAACAGACTACAAAAACCTTACATAAAACAACAATGACTCCACAGACACAATCGGCAATTAAGGTTATCTTTCATCGAACATTGTTAGGAATTAAGCTCGGATCTAACGTTTAGAGAAAAAACTTCTCGTTGACATGAAATAGTGGTAGAAGGAAATGCAATAATAACACAATTAGTATAGTTTAGATGTTCCCCATCTTGGTTCTGTCATTAATTATGTTGTTGGTATCCCGTGCTGGCGATCCGATGTAGTTTGATACGGTCGTGAGAGAAACACTCCTAGCGTCGTGGCAGTCCGGGTTTCGATTTACGAGTTGTTCACTATCACAATACATACTGGTAGATATTTTATCATTAGCTAGTTGTCAATTGAGTTAGGAAGCTTAAACTATACTGTGTATACTTAGTTGGTTTGATTTAATGTGAATTTTATTTGCAAATTATTTTTATTGTAATAAAGTAGTTAGTTTTACAATATACATATACAGATATGTATATAGTTTTGTAAACGGCAACAAATTTAATCATTAGCTGTATATAATACATTTCGTATGTTTGTTTTAGATATTGATTTTTCCAATATCACCTGCTCACCGCACTTAAGGCGATTGAAAAGTAAAACACTCCCACTAATCAAGATTAATAAACACTTTAAGAAAACAAATGATACAATGGTACGTTGTCGATGATTAATATCCACCTAGGGTTCTGTAGGTACTAAAATTGATATCATAACTCCAAACAGACGGATTCAGGTATATTAATTTCAATTTATTAAACACGGAAAGAATAATAAAAGCGTAAAAGTACCAACTGTATTTCGCTCTCAATTTTGTTGTTCCCAATTTGTTTTGACTGTTTGAGTAATTACTTCTGGTAAGCAAATTGGATATTGTTTTTTTATGATTTTATTAGTGAAGAGGATTCAAATCGTTTGTCTTTCAACGTTGAATTGAAAACACAACAAAAATTACTAATTTAATTTGAAACTAAGAGATAAGACTGTGGGTTGTTCGTAAGAGGTACAGTGGCCCTGGCACACAGGGACCTCCAGAAGGAACATAGTGGGTTTTCGTCAGTTAAAGTCTGACAGTCCCTCTGCTGCACCCTCAGCGGGAGCAGTAATTTGATGATTATGCACAAAAAGAAAAGGGATAAGACTCTAGGGCCTCCAAAAGGAACAAAGATAGGTTTTAGTCAAAAAGCGTCTGATACTCCCTTCAGTTACACCCTCGGCAGGAGGGGTCATTTGATGCTTCCCCAAGAAAAAAGGGATAATAAGTCAAATTCAGATTCTTGCCAGATAACCACAGTGGGTTTAGAAAAGGCATTGAGCATTGTAAATTGACAGGCAAACGTTTTCATCATGGGTATTGTGAATAGGTATAAGGGAGCCCTTCTTGTGACAATATTATGGTGGATGGAGTTCACCATCTATTTTCATTAAGTCCATTCGAAAACCTTACTCTTTTTAATCTCAACGTGTTTTCCTCTATTGTTGCTTAGTAACAAAAGTAAATGAAAGTATATACGTGCACGGATATTACAAGCATAAACAAACTTGGACCATTACAAAATTTATGTTGTGCGGACTTATCCGCAGATTAAACAATAGGCCTGAAGCTCTGCGGACGTAAACCTACTTTGCATTAGATAAACCAGTTTTGTTGATGATTGTACATATTCATGATTCCATTGTTAAATGAATGTGATACAGGACAAGTGCTATCGCGTTAAGTGAGTCAGATTTGTATAGACAACAGGACATTAAGCTACTACAATCTGTCAAATTTTCTTAAAAGATTTTCAACTTTATCACAGAAGCATATGGTTTAAAGTTGATTGGGAAAGTTTTACAGTTTCGGGTAGCTTGATGTGCTGGCGTCTGTTCATGTTTTAGGTGATATTGGCTATAAAAGCTTACAATTTATTTATGTATGCACAAAATATTTACGTATCATCGTTTAGCTGTTTATAATTAGTGACTTGGGGCTACAGCATATTTATATAAAGGCGTCATTACGTGTTGTCACATATTACGATCGTAGAAGAAAATAAGTGTTTGTCACTTCCAGAATTTTTGAATGACATTCCAGTAGCTTCAGTGAGAATTTTGGCATAGAGTAGTGGCTTTTAAACCGATTAATGCAGGGACTGGCACACGATTAGATTTTCTGCATACGTTGGTATTGCCCGAACTGCTGCGAGTATGCTGATACACAGAGAAATGCGGTTAAACACAATACAGGATTTAAATTTGACAATTACAATGTGTACATATACTGATCTACTGAAATTGACAGGTCATAAAAGGAAAAAAATAAGTCATTACAAATGATCAATCTACTAGTATTTGTTAAAATGGCGTAGTAGTAAGTGAATGTGCCAGCCATGCCGGAGGTCGTGGGTTCGGACAATCAATTATGTGCATGAACATGGTACACATGGTACACTTAGTATGGGTGTTCCTATGTATAATAATATGTACGTACATATGTATTTACAAAAGAAAAGTATAGAAGTAATTAGGCTTTTTAGTTGTGAAGAACTATTAAAAAAAAAACTTTATTTTTAAATTTTATCTTTACAAATCTACAGTGTTTCATGAACCTCCACGGGATTAAAACGGCAAAATGTAGCCGTGGCTTTTGATGGTAAAATAACAACGATTATGATAATATATAAATAAGCTTTTCACTTTACTGTCGATTTTTTAATTACAATCATCGTCATTATAATCAGCCTTTTTATAGTCCCACCGCTGGGAACAGTCCTCCTCTCATTTAGAGAACGATACTAGAAATAACTACAATACATACACATAATGAAATAATACACACATATACATGGCAAATACGTCGCATATTACAGTTATGTCTTATATCTATTAATATAAAAGTATGGACCAGTTCTCAATGCATTAGCCGCTCATAATGCGATTCCCATGTCCGCTAATAGGTACTTTCATAGAATGGTATGGAAGAAAATGCCTTGAGCTTTCATCACGAGTAATAAGAGAAACTATAAAGTTGAGTGCAAAAGAAAAAAAAGTTTTAGGTACAGTTTTGATTTTAAATTTTAAAAGGCTTTTATAGTCCTTATAGCGGCTTATAGTTTTGCTGTTTTTTTATTTACATTAACTGAGCAGAGACATTGCAAATTGTAGTACAAAAAGATTTTATACTAATATAATATATTATAATTTATCAAATGGTGTTTACTATGATCAAATTGATAATTTATTACAGTGCATGTGTTTATTTGTAAGGAAAAAAATAAAAAAAATAAGTAGGAAGTCTATCTAGTTTTTTTTTATTTTCCCGCATTTTTCTTGTGACGTTTTGTAGTTGCTAACAAACTCTATTTTCAAACTTGTAATTCTAAAATTGTTTACAAACTTTTTCATAGAATTTGGGGCAGATTTTAAACCCCTTTATTTTAATTGCTCATTTAAAAAAAAATCTAGTTCGGCTTATAACTCAAACATCCATCTAAAGCTTAAAACTCATTTGCACAGCCTATTTAGCGCTCAACCAATCAGTATTGTATATAATTTCCCGCGAACTGGATTCATTACTTGTTTAATTAGAATTAATTATGAAGAAAACTTAAGAGTTTCAGATTTCCGGAGAATGCTTTTTACAACGTAATCGGATCTCCTTGTTTAACTTCTGTTTTCATTGGATCAGCGTTTTTGCTTTACCTGTTTAAATTATTATGTTGATCTGGCCAGTTGCATTTAACTTCAGGTAATTTGTTCTTACTTTGGGAAATTAATAGTATAATGCATGGTAATGTTTGTCGTATATAGTTAGGTGACTTATAGACAATTTCTTAGCCTAAACTGTATACATTGCAAGTATTTATTATTTATACAGTAAATCAGAAAAAGGAATTTGAATCTATGTATAAGTCAATAAACCCAAGTTTAGAGAGAATTAACTTTATTTCAAAGCAAGCGTGCTGAATTTTAAACCACATCATCACTTACGATTAATTTGAGATAGAAGTCGAACGTGTGCCAATCATCAAAAATAAAACATACATTTTCCAAAACATACATACACCTTTTAAAAATCCTTTGAAAATAAAACTGAGCTAGATTTCTTGCATCAATGACGCTGAACATGCCAATGGCGTGGGGTGTTTGCCATAGGTACACCGGCAGGCAGCATCCAGGCTCACGGTACAAGTGAAATTGAACTTAAATGAATGCTAATGGAGTGCAATTTCGTGTGAACTCCAAGCACGATTCGTTTACGGACAGTTTAAGTACAAAGGGCGCGCGTTCTGTATGCAAAAATACGCTGTGCCTGTTTTCTGTGCTTAAAATGGTAATAATATTAGAAGTGATTGTAAGTTTGTAATTGCAATGATTTCCTATCTTTATCTTTAGTATATTTGTAAAGTACAGGTACTACAGGTATGAAAATAATTAAACAGCGTATTTAGCTAACACACCAAAACCTATCTTACAACACTTTGCATCACATCACATACATCGTTTTAATAGGGGGTTTGGGTTCTACTTGGGCGTTGTTTATCAACATTCTTAAACTTGAATTTATTTTAAGCTTTTCCAAAAGATTCAGCCCTGTCACATATTGAAACAAAAAATGTTCTACCAAAATACTTTTTAATAGGTTTTGATAATCATTACTTATCATTAGGTTAAAAACAAATCGAATGATACAACCACATTAATAGTTTCCACATACATATCTAAGATAGCAACTAAGAGCAATTACTTTTATCACATAAGCAGTTCTAAGTAGCGCGTGTCCCAACTTCCAGTAGATAAGTACCACTTCAGAGCAAAGTGAAGTACTCCGAACGTTTATACGAACGCTTGCTACAAAGTAGTCTCGTTCCGTTTATGTAAATTTAAATGGAGTTGATTGAACAAGAAGGTATGAAGATGATATTCTCGTGATATTGTTTGTTATTTTAACGTTATGAGAACAATTAATTAGCTAACTCCTGTATCTACGTTATAGTATTTTAAGGTAACTGTTTTGTTGCTCTAGTAGTGGTATAGCGCGACTACTTGGGCACGGGATCTCGGGTTCTGTGTGTGCGTTTGCGCAAAAATAAAATATTTTTCTTTCTCTGTTTTAATAGGGAGTAAATTTTCCTTGACCAACATGAACGAGATATGATCTTTTATGTTTTTTACCTTTAGTTACATAGTTTCAAATCAAATAAAAATGGTGTAAAACATTATCATATTTTGAAAGAATTAGCTACCATATTGCTTTTTTTTTAATAATTTACATCTAAAGTACACCACATCATGATGTAGTTTGATTTTGATTTCCCCCCTGACGTTTATACCTCACGTATGTTATCCACATCACAGTCCATTGTAAGACAAACAAACTAATTATTATTGATACGAGATCATGTTCAAACAAGACTCTTTATGATATTTGTGTAGGGTGACGGCGGCCGCGAAGTTGAGCAAACTCATTTATCTGCGGCTTGTCTGTGCTCCGAACCGCCTCGGCCCAACCGATGTGTTTTATTTACCCATTTTCCTTGTAAAGTCAACGGAATGTGTATTTTGTCAGCCAATTTTATAGTAAAAAGCTTCGCTCTTTAAACGCTGTGAAGATGAAATAGATATGTAGAAAATCACATTATTTCCACGTAAGTGTTAACTTTATATAATCTTTTAAGTCTCTATTCATCCATGAGTATATATATATATATGTTCCTCATACGAAATGCCCACTTTGATACAGCACAAAGAGATTAAATAATAATGCCTTTCAAACACAACAGGGGGGAAAATCAGGAAAAGATAAAAAGCACTTTGCTTAAAAGATAATAAAGCATACATGCCCACAATTTGCTCATAAAGCATTCATGTTTGTTTTAGCAAATTATTATAAAAGAATGCACGTTTATTTTTACGGTGTCTTGTATGTAAATAAGGTAAACATTTTGATTGCTCTCTGTGGTGATGCTTTTGTTTCGAACAAAGAAGTTAACAACAATGGCATTAACCGCTGAATGGAAAGGTTTTTTAGGAAATGACTTTGAAACGTTTATGCTAAGTGAAAAACACAGTGTAACTTCATGTGTTTTCAAGCATTTCTCAGTATATTTCTCTTATATAGGAACAACAAGCATCTATACATTTCTTAAATAAAAAATATCTTGACAAAAAACCACGCTTGCTCAATGCGAGTTGGTGATTTCAGACTTTATAGTCCAGGTTTCCTTTAGCTGTCTTCCTTCACTTGTAATCAGTAATTGGTGTCCAAGATATATTTAGAAATAATATTATAAACCAAAAAAGTTGCATTGGTACTCGCTTGACCTGGAGTTGAACCCGCACGCTTATACTTAAGAGGCTTTAACCAATAGGCCACCACGACTTGAGTACAATATTAAATTAGGATAATTTATTTACCAAACTGCCCATGTCATATGTATTTCAAATTGGATTCGAGACACGTATTAGTTGATGAAGGTTATATCTAAATCAATTATTAATACTCTGGAAATACTGTTAGGTTAGTAACCAACCCACATACGTAGATTTCTGGGAATTAGGCGGCCATAAGTCAAAATTCCTAAAATCGACTAATGACAAACAATTTTTTTCCTGGAATAGTAGACTACCTGACGAACAATAGCCAACCCCACCCACACCCCTAGACTGCACAAGCGCTCTGCATTACTAGCCGAAACTTGATTGTCGCACTTACTGCACGTGAAAGTTCCTGACGCCCTTTTCGGATATCATTTTCTATTGTGAATATTTTAAGTGTCGTGGCATATTTGCTTGTTTTAGTGATGGATACCAATAATCCAGGTAAGCTTTTATTAAATTATTGTGAAATTGTATTAAATATGTTGTTAATAAATAACTTAAAGAGCTGTCAATGATACCCTTTTTAAAAAATTATTTTTCTTTATTTTTCAACTTCAATCGAAAAAAAACTTTACTTCCGCGCCTTTCCGAGTTAAAATTTTGATTTCATTATACAATATAAAGTCTTAAAAAAGAAAATTGCTTAAAATCAGCTGCTACTTTTTGCTACTTTTAAAAATAAACGAGTTTGAAATTTGTTAGACAAAAATAGGAAAAGATCGGATTTTATGTTTTTGTGTTAATATTATTTTTTTTCTGTCATAGGTTCATCCGGCTGCTCGGGGGTGAGAATGTTGACCCGTAAATACCTCTTCGATAAAATGAACGAGCAAGATTCATTATCGATAGATGAAAAAATTAAATATTTAGAAAATTATTTAATTATGAGTTACGGGGATACAGAAGAACATAAAAATGTGATAAAAAAGAAGTTTTCGTATTTTAAAAGTGATTTGATAAAGAGGTGGTCTCAAGCGCGCAGAATACTTGAAAAGTTTTTGGTGGTTAATAGTTCTTGGTTGGAAGGAACATTTGAGATCCCCGTAGACACGCATCAAAGGCCAGGACGGCCTACCAAATCCTTAAGCGAATCTAGCGAAAGAACAAAGAGAAGAAAAACTGAAGGAGTACGCGCATCTTACGACGAAGAAGTAATTGTTCGCGCGACAGTTCGTTGTTGCCGATAGGTCAACTTTCTGAAGAAGCTGCTGAGGCCCGCAATAAACATTTTAGGTCTTGTCGCCTTAACGTTGCTCGCAAGTTTTCTAGGGAAGAATGTAACTTAGATATTTATCATAGGTTACTATTAACATCCGACCCATTTATTAGTTCCATGAGAAAGACCAAAAAAAACACTGCAAAATTATTTTTGCCTGAGACAATGCAGCTATTAATTTCTGCTGAGCCAAACCGACCAATCGAAATGGATGAAAACTGCGAAAAGTTAAATGTATCATAGATGAATAAGTCTCTAATGTAAGATCGATTATTTTTAGTGATTACGTACGATTTAGCTTAAGTAATTTTAACATTGTATAACGGATATAAAAATAATTTAAATAATATATATTTACCTACTTATTAGGACAAAATGGACTTTGTTTTGTTTAACAGTATTACTAAAACGTATACAGCTATCCCTCGTCATATTTATGTTCAATACAATATTAAAAAAAGACTTTGAAATCAACTACGATCTCGACTAAAATATTTTTTGATAAAAAAACGACAAGTAGGTTAGGCGCACCACCGTGCACCGCCAAATAATTTCGGTAAATTATTCCAAACACTGAATTCTTTATATGTAACTATTTTGTAATGTAAATATTACATAAAATAATTTTGGCCGCCTAAATCCCGAAAAACGATCTATGTGCAACCCTGTAAATGGTCGAATAATTTATAATCAACGTAAAGTTAAGCTTGTGATAAGCGACCATATTGTTATACTAGGACTTCTTTTCGACTCTAACTAAGAATGATACATATGTCATTGCTCCTTCGTATCAGTTGTGGATCTCTAATGTTATGGGTAGTTTGACTTCCTAAAGTGTAGGACCAGTTTCATCAAGGAGTACTGTGGTATAGGATATTGGGTTCTGAAGATAGGATAGGCGATTCTGTGTCTTGGTTTTCAGATCACAGCCATCTAATAATACTGATATGTATGTTGTGTGTATACTGTTAAACAAGCAGTAAATATTGTAGTATCGAAAAATAAAAGGGAAGGTTGGCCTTTTTAGGAGCTGTTGGTTTTAAATTTTGATGTTCAAAAAGTGCTGTTTTGCAGCCAAGTTTGAATAAATGATTTTGAGTTCGAATTTAAAGTCACCATAGCGTTATTATTATATTTGGTTGTGTTCAGTTCCCCTTTGAATTGAACAAAATATTTCAGAAATAAAAAGTTTTATTGAAGAGCCTACGTAGGCACCAAGTTAGTTTATTACAAGTGAAAGCGGGTTTTGCCAAAGTTAAATTATGTGGGGCGAGATACCGGAAAATTTAAGGCGTTAACTCTGTTATTTCTTATCAAGGTCAAACCTGAGACGATTTACGTTTTTATTTAAAGCGAGCGCGATAATCCAACTGATTACATTCTTCGTTTGTAGTCTTAATAATATTTGTTTTGCCAAGGAGTATCGGGTTGCCCAGGTAACTGGGTTGAGGAGGTCAGACAGGCAGTCGCTCCACTTAAAATGCAGGTACTCAGCTGCATCTGGTTAAGACTGGAAGCTGAACCCTACATAGTTTGAGAAAAGGGTAGGCAGATGATTTTTAATGATATTTGTTGGTATAAAATAAAACAGTCATACATTCAAGTGTGGATCACCATAATATACGTACAAAGTGTGTATTATCAAGAGTTTTTGTTTCTAATTGTAACATATTACACCAATGAAAACATTTGATAACTTTTCTCATTATTTACACTGCATTATTGGCATAGTACGTTCACCGATTTTCAACTTCGTCGATCAAAAAATATTCATGGTTCGCCTACGTCGTAGCACATTGACGTAGTACATTGACGTAGCATCCTCTACGACGTAGCCGTAATTTACACCATAAAGTTCAAAACCATTTTTAGTGAACATAATGTAATCTGCTCGGTTCGCGTTCTTTCCAAATAAAGAACGGCAATAATTACTCGTCATAAATTAGAAGCACTGTGTGGAAACGTTTAACATAAATTTTATTATCCTTTTGTTGAAACGGCAACTGTTTTGCTGAAAAAATAAAGTTTAGTGCAATATACTCATTTTATTCTCTTTGAATATATGTAGATCGTTAAATAAGTGCCTCTGTAGATGTATAGGTGATCTTTCTTCTGCCACAAAATAATTGAATTTTTCTTCGTTGTAATAACTATGAATACTTTGAGTGACATCTCCCACGCTGCAAGAAAATACTCGTATTTCAATAAAAGCGATGAAAGTACAGCAAGAATTTATAATATAAAACATCTTAAGCTAATTCTTGATGGCGTGGGTAGTTGCTTTTGGGCTAGAAATTTATTAAACATATTTCTGACAACGACATTAAATAGAAATGTGTTTATTTTTGGGGATAAAATAAATTTCGGCGTTTAGAAAATATATTTTCCGCGAAGACGTAGGTAGAGGGATATGCTGTATGATATGCTTTATATAAGAGTAACCATTTGTCTGCACTGATTATAATGTTGAGATATTAACATGTACTGACTAATTTAATTATTAACTTATGCTGAGTATTTTGTTCGGTAATTTGTGGAAAACGTCGTGGGTAGCGTATTCGTCATTTATTTTATCTAGCATATTTTTTAGTTGCGTTCAGCATTTCATAGCGCTAGATGGAATCTAGCGTTTGTTGATTTTAATAAAAAAAAATACATTAGTTAAAAGACATTAGACATTAGTTAAAAGTTAAAACTATGACCTTAGTTAAGTAAACCAGGTTGTCCCATAGAGATGGTAATTTTTCTAATAGCCTGTAATGCCCTAGAAGTAATAAATAGATTGAAAGATAAAAATAAAGATCACACGCTACCCACAATATCTACTGATGTGAACTTCCACAATACACATTTCTAGCGCAACCTTTCTTAAGGGTAAACCAGAATACATGTACTTTGTTCTGTAAGTTATATTGCTGAAACAACAACAAAAGATACCTTTTTGCTGTATTAAAAGTACGGAACGGCTATCTTTTACTTATTACTGGGTTCAGATTTTATTGAGGTTTATACTCGTAGAGTTATTTTATTTATTAGGGACAAAAACAGTAACATATTGCAGCTTTTTTACTCTTTCGCTTAACCCTTATGGGTAACGGTGTTTATGCTTATAAAGTAATGATTAGGGAGGGGTCATTTCATGATTTGCCACATAATTAAAAAAAGAACCATGGTGCATGGAAATCTCGTTTGGAATGACTGCGATCAACAGGTCATTTAAATTCTAAACAAAATATACCTATACGACACGATTCAAGGAGACAGAGGGCTCACAGCGTATAAATGAAACAGCGAATGAAAAAAGGGAAAATTGAAATAACAATGGCTAGACACCGCACCTTCACGATGATTTAGGATCTCATTATTTTTGAAACACATATCCACGAGTTCATCGCCGAAAAGAATGATTTAGACTGGGGACTGGTCCTATCTTGATTTAATATAAAACGGTCACAGTTTGTAATTTAAGTATGAAATATTACTATTTTATTGCTGAAGTTATCTAATTTGAGTACTTACACTGCTCTATAGTCCCTTGTATCGATGAATTTAAAAATTTAAGCTGAGATTAATCGAAGAAAGACTTTTAATTTTCTTTTCTTATACAATTATTCAGTGCTACATCGAAAAAAGGTTTTTGTTTATGAGACAGCGGTCTTAGCTTTCAAAAAGTGTTATACTTCTATACTTATGTTATAAAGTCGAAGAGTTGGTTTGTATGCTTGAAAGCGCTTTTCTTAGGAACTACTGGGCCGATTCGAAAACATATTTCAGTGTTACATAGCTCATTTATCGAGAAGGGCTACTTTTTATCCGGGAGCGCGGAGTATTTCTCTTGGGGCGCGGGTGACACTGCTGGTGGAAACTAGTCTGTAATATACATACATAAATAAATTGTTTTAATATTGACCGTAACATGACAATTTGACCTAGAAACGGTTTTAATAATACTAGTAAAAGGAAACAATAATTTGAAACTTGGATGACAAACAGGGTCATAAATCTTTTAGAAGTCGACAATAATTTTGATGTACCGTAGTAATATCCTGACTGGCTCATCGCGGGACCAATTTGTAAGGGGACGCACCTGCTCCTCGATTGAGAGCAAACAAGCATCTAGCTATACGTACTCAACACATCTACTAAGGTCACATATGCGCTTATTTTAGAATAAAGATAATTCAAGACCTTTTTTCCTATACTGCGGTATTATATGGCCTAGGCCTAGGTAGTACTTTTTTCGAAACTGACTGAAGTTATTTAAGGTTCATAATCGTTTGTCAGATGTTAGTTTTGTTGTAATTATACAAGTCAAAGTTATTTGAACTAATTGCTATTTTAAATGCATTAATGACTAAAAGTATTTAAAATAATACTTACCAATAATAGCTTTAAATGTTGATGTTAATCTGAAAGAAGAAAAAAAATGTTAATAACATAAATCATTATGCCTATTTGATCTATGATTATGCGGGAAGTCACTAAAATAAGGCACGTGAAATAGATAGTCTAAAAAGTTCAAGCTATTCCCCCCACAGATATGGTGCCGAGAAGTGTACACGTTACACTCTATTTTAAGCGGAGTATGATGTACCCACTTATGTAAATAACTGCAAACACACAGTAACTCACACTCAGAATAAACCCGAGGTGGGAAAAAATATACTCGTTGCGCGCCATTTTACATAAAAGAATAGTTTCCACCTTTTTTATATCTGCTGTGGTAAGCGTTACAGATCTGCAGGCGAAGATTTGCAGGCAACAACAAATTATGATTAATAGACGTATATCTTTTATTGCTGTAGATTGTTTTCACATATTAGTTCTGAAAGAGGCACTTCAACTCTGCTACTGTTATAACCTTTGGGTATTTGCATGAATGTTCCACTACTCGTATTAGTAATAGAAATGGATGTCAAAGTATACGTCAAATAAATTTGCTACTCTGAAGTTGACAACTAGTGACTTCATGGTTGGCAAAATGTATGAAATACTGCGATGAAAGCGAGATTGGATTTCAATTGACTAACTGGGTGGAATTGTTATTAAGGTAATAGATTTAAACATCATCAGTAGCCATTCTATCGTCTTACTGCAGCGCACAGGTCTCCTCCTATTGAGCAAACGTCGTGGACGTTTGCTCAATGTGGGTTGATGATTTTAGTCCCACTGGGCTCACTCCGACAGGTTTCCTCGAGTAGTGTCTGACCTTTAATCAGTTACTGTGTTCAAGATATACATATACTTAGAAAGCATATAACTTAGTTCATGACTGACCTGAAATCGAACCCGCATACTTAAGGGGCGGACCACGACTTGAATGATAGAGAATGCAAAATATAAAAATTGTATTCGAAAGCTTGCTAACAAGTTACTAGGGAGTGGGCGACATGACACTCGTTAGGGAAGCGTATTTCTAACAATTGTCAAAATTATACAGGGTCGAGAACAAGTATCATTTAAAAAAACGTAATAAAGTACTTTTAGCATAAATATTCATAACACAAAATTGTATTTTTCAATAGAACTTTGTATAAGACTGTAGATTTAACATTTCCATTGTTATCTCTAAGTTGTAGAAACTTTGTCGTCAAATATTCTGTAATAATGTTATCACTTCAAACGAGATGCACATAGGTCAAGGACCTGCAGGTCTTTCAACCTAACAACGGTTCACGAACTCCCTTTGAGAATAAAACCAGTACATCATACAATTTAAAGAAGCTAACATTTCATTACCTGCGCTCATTGCTTTTATTATGACCTTCAGCGTTTAAATTTATAAACTCTCTTGCTTTTACGTTAATTACCTTTGAAGCAGTTATGAGGGCATTTCTGTGGAGTTGAGTTCAAATGCTTCAGAACATTTCCCGGTTTCAACGACCTCCAAATATTGTTAAAGAGTTACAGAGTGTTCTTGACGAGGCAGCTATTTTAATATGCATTATTAAAACCATCCATTTACCTTCGAGAGTCATGGTGGCCTAGTGGTTAAAGAACTAGCCTCTCAAGTATGAGTGTGCGGGTTCGATTCCAGGCCAGGCAAGTACCAATGTAACATTTCTAAGTCAGACAGTTTTGTTCACTTTGTTTATTTACTTTGTTCTATTTACATGTAATTTTATCACTATATTTATTTTACTTTAATAATTTTTAATCTATTATTTAGGAACATAAAGCTTCTACAACTATACTTTCTAAGTATATCTTGGACACCAATGATAAAGTCTGAAATCACCAACCCGCACTGAGCAAGCGTGGTGATTAATGCTAATTCCTACTCTGTGTGAGAGGAGGCCGGTGCCTAGCAGTGGGACGCTAAAAAGGCTGGTGATGATGATTTACCTTCAGCTATCGTGTTGATCAATGCTTTGTGTGAAGAATAATATAGTACAAATGCGTCGAACCCTAACATATTATTATTAAGTTGAAGAAATACCATAAGGTATGATTCAATGACTTCATTATGTCCTATTACGAGTCAAAAAACTATGTCAATGCGGGAGTACTGAAATTACATCCATTTGCAGAAAGGCTGACTTCATCACTTCAGCGTAATGTCACTCTGGCTTGAAACGTAGTAGGTGTCTTTTATTTTTTTCTGAAAGGAATGTGGGCTTACATCAACTGACTTATTTAATGGAGATAGGTGTACAACAAGGGAATCAGGTACCTTTTGCGACCTGAATTTTATGACCATTATGTTATAGTCTGGGAATTACACAGTTTTTTGTTATTGTTAATACAGATAATATACTGCAATGTAATATGAATGGAACGACTGTTTCTCATGGTTGTAAGCATTAGATTTATTAGGCTAATTACCTGATTATTCATTGGCTATATGACTGTAGACGTTAAACAAATAAAATAAATTAGAATCAATAATGATTATCAATTTCAAAGAATATTAGCTAAAAGTAGACAAAGAGCCTTATCGCATTTGTTATATAAGTAGCCTAAAGTCCGCAATATGGCGCATAATTCTGATGTAACGGCTTCTATGGCGTCACACAAATCGATATCATCCCGATACAGTTGTAAAGCATTCAATAGGCCTATCAAATGGATGACCATTACCTTTGTGATGTTCAACCACTTCTGTGGTGGCTCACTCCGGCTAATTAGTTGCCAGTTCGGCTGAATGCACCGACCAATCTCGGATTACATATCGATAGGTTGGGGATATGAATTCGGAATTTAAATCATTTGAAACTCGGTTCAGGTGTAACGTATCGATTTTTAATGGAGTGTTTTTACTAAATTGGTTGTTGGATTTTAAAGCTCTTAGCGTAAGAGGTTAAGCATTATTATTTCAGCAACAAGTGAGATTTATTTTCTAGTTTTGAGCTATTCATTCAAAGAAAGCAGTTTAGTATATGTACTCGTAAAACTTCTTATATAAAATAAAAAAATGTTTTTTTATTTTTTAATGTAAATCTCAATCATTTTTGTAATGTGATGACATTAATTCTGTTTTTTAGAAATATTTTATACGCTTAATCAGCTTGGACGCTGTAAAAGTTCATATATGTATTCCTCAGTGTATTTTAAAATAATTTTCCAGACTTAACTAGCATTTATTTTATTTTTATTTAAATATGTAGATTCTGATAACCATTTCAAGTCTAGTACACCATTTTAATTATACATTATAAATTTTGAGTTTTTATTTATATGGACATAATTATTTACATTATAAATGGTTTTTCTTAATGAAATATTATTGAGAATCTTTTTTAAAATTATATTTAAGCTAGCATAAAAAGAGAAGTGAAATCAAATGCATAAAGAAAAATGTACGTCGTGTACACTTTTCAACCTGTCATAAACATTCATTAAATCAAAGTAGGTCACAGCCAGTAAGCACAGAAAAAATGAAATAAAATAAGACCTCCCCCGTATTTAGTTCCCAAAAACCTGCCATGTGGGCACAGACAAAGAATGATAACATCCCGACATTTCTGTGCCGTGTCACGAAGGAGGGAAAACAAAAAAGTTTTTTATCTCATGCTCGACTCTTTGAAGATAACATAGTGGAAACAAATAGACTGTTTGAAGTAGAAAGCGAAACTGATAGGGACACGTACCGCATTCAATTGTTTTGCGTGAAAAATTGCCTATCACAATAGTGGTTGTTGGTTTGTCTGGTGTATTTTTGGTTTTAGACGATTTTGCTTTAACACTTTTTTTATGTTTGGTTAATGGGAATGGGATTTGTTATATTTTCTTATGTTGTTAATGTCTTTATTTCGTTTGAAAGTATTTTTTTATATTTGTTCATAATGGTAGAATGACTTTGACTTTTTTTGCCTTGACGTAAAAAATCTCTTGAACTGATCGTAATTGCTTTATAAATATGTAATTATATTGTGTTTGTTCCTAAATTATGTAATCATCTCTTTTACTTGTTTGTAGTTCAAAATATACTTACACAAAAGATTTACCTAAAAAATAAACAAATAACGATGATACATCATCGTCAAACCGAATGTTTTTATTCAAAACCCAGGATGACAAACATTAAAAAAATCTTGCGGAAAAATGGAGCCAATCCCTGGAGATGAATTTACATAATAAATAAAGAATGGTTTTACGAAGGTTTGGGATACAAATATCTGCGCATAATCGAGCACTTTGTGGAGGAATTGAATTTTCTATCCACGTAGTTAGGTATAAGCATTTTATTTATATTCCTTGATGAAGTTGCTATTTTATTTTTAACCTGTAATGTTTTAAGAGTAAACTATAAAGAATTTCAATATTTTTTTTCCCTGCTTGCATATTGAGCTGAATAATATGGAGGAACCATATAACAATATGATGAGATAAAAATATTGTTACGATCACAATATTAGAATTCAAAAATCTTTAAGACCTAGATGTGAAAAAATCATTTGTAAACTTCTTATCACTAGTGAGGAAAATTCGTCTATTTATTGATGTGTTAATTATCAGATTCAAATTAATGAACGCATATATTTCTCACTTGATGGCATCCAGGCCGATTGTCGGCTACGGCGGCCGTTCTCATTTATGGAGATCAGCCAGCTGCGCAGGACATATTATAGTGCACAAGCATTCGCGCAGACACAGGTGCACTCTCTATTCCCTCACTCTCATATTCCGATGGGACGGCAATCCGACACGACCGGAGAGAGATCAGGCGCAGGACCGACATTTACGTGCTCTCCGATGCACGGGTGAATCAATCACCAACTTCCAGACTCCAGGCTGCTTTGTGAAAGTTTCTCAAAACCCACAAAGCGATTTCGGCCCGACCCGGGATTCGAACCCGAGACCCCGTGCACAGCAGTCGCGCCTTGCAACCACTAGACCAACGGGGCAGTCTCACTTAACATTCTCACTCAATTTCTCACTTCAGAGTTTTTAATCTAACACTTAACGAATGTCGAATTGTATCCCACTCAGTACTGAACTTAAAACTGGTTATAATCTGTAATAAATACCAAATAAGGTTCTTTCAGCAAAGTAATTTTGTCGCCAATATCGAAACACATTGTTCTCGATATTCCGACGTAATATTCTATGAGCCCCTATGTTGTAAGCTTTTATAATTGAGCTCCTCCACGCTACGTCATAAGCATGAAAGACAAATAGAGTGTATTAACAGCTTGTTTCCGCACGAACAGTGCGGGTCATCTGAGGGGTTAATATCACTCTTATGATGGACCTGTGAAGGAATAGAGTGTAATATGTTCAGCAGATGTGTATTTTTCCTTGATAGTAAAGCTTACTATGAGTGCCAGAAGAGTGGGCGTTTTGGGGCTGTCTTTTGTTTCGACGTTTGAAAAGTGCTAATTTATCAGCCTTATTAGAATAAATGACTTTTGATTTTGATTACCCTTACTGTCATTGTTTGTCTGATTTTTTCGAAACTATGTATATTGGGTCGGCTTCCTGTCCAGAGTACCAGTATTTTATATGGAGCGCTTGCCTATCTGACCTCCTCAACCCAGTTATCTGGGCGACCCTATACAACATGAAAAGACTAGTGGTAAGAAT
This sequence comes from Heliothis peltigera, assembly GCA_958496145.1. NCBI lineage: Eukaryota > Metazoa > Arthropoda > Insecta > Lepidoptera > Noctuidae > Heliothis > Heliothis peltigera. Next base: position 7,186,754 of record OY292333.1, read on the forward strand.
TTCGGGCTTCTAACTAGCCGTAATGACAACTTGAAAAATGTTCAAATGACAGCCAATTTGATGTGCCTTCCGAAACACGTTAAAATTCATGATAAGTTGGTTACCCATCCTTAGACCAACAGCGGCAAACATTGCTTACCTTATGATCGATTGACCCGTGCGTTATAAGGTAAATGAAGTTCAGTATTTTTTTACTTTATAGGAGTTCGACCGTCATTTAGATTGTAAGTTAGCGCTTGTACGATTGTGTATATTTATGATTTTTTACATTAAATGTGTATACCCATGGCGAACAAAATAATGAGTGTATACCACTGTATCTCTCTTAATACATCAATAGGTCCATCCCTTTCAGGACCTACCATAGCAGGAATTCTAGTAAATCCCTAAACAATGCAGTATTGCATTTACCATTAACAATAGGGTATTAGGTTCAGAAATTGCTATGTTACATCATTATCTAGCAAAAGCTTGCAGCCTACCTTTACACATTATATGACAAGCTTTGAAGTTTCCGAACTAGATCAATATTGGTTACGTCATTCACGTGACGAGGGAATTCTTATAACAAAATGCATTTTTTTTATACATAGGTCGTATTATAGTAAACATTTTTCCTTTTTTCGGTGGTTTCGTTACATATGATAGATTAGGTGCTATATTACTTAAATTTTTCTTACCATTCATCTTGTTTAAACAGCAGATTAAAGAAAGTGTACTATTAGATCTGTAGATAAGTTTCTTTAGCTACTATAACATTGGTTTGGTTTGGTTTTCTATGTATACGCCAATAGTAGGTATCTGCCTAACAAATAATTCTTCATAAAGATTGCATGCACAGAGAAAAATACAAAAATAATCAAATCTGTTCGTCTCGACTCAATCTTGTTGCTTCATTCCAAGTATTGGCAACAAAAACACTTTTAACAGCAATATTCATCAAAATAAAGACACAAAATAATCTAGGCTATCCACGCACGAGGTATACCGCGCACCATGCGCACTGACCTGTCCCACAATTTCACGCTGTTACAAGTTTAAAACAACGCCGGTCCGACTTGCACGCAGCCTACATACACGGCACATCAAAGGGAGCTGCCGAGACACAGGGATCGTTCAATGAACAAGCTGGGACTCTGAATGATATTGGAGGCAGGAGTTGGTTTGTATTGAGTCTCAATTCTATGTGAATAGGTGGAAATAGTAATTAGTCTTTGAAAACATATATGGTGTCCAATTCAGACCTAATAGTTGTATTGAGGTGTGGGGAGCTGGTGTAAAATAAATAACACGTCTGTTTCGTTTCACGGTGCTCTTTATTCTGTACTACTCACTAGTAACTACAATAACATATAGCCCACTTCAGTGTGTCGTTTTTAACCGACTTCAAAGAAGGGTCGGTTTTTTAATGTACATTTGTAGTGTCTAATGATGCAACAATTCTTTACAGGGGGGAAACCATCAATACATCCAGCTCTGTGGATGCACTTTTATTCCTTCTGGAGTTTTTTTGTATTTCAGTGCCGTGGTAACTCTTGGGAACAACACGCAACCCCGGTATGAAGCAAAACACTTCTGTTAAACATATATAGAAGAATTGGCTTGAAAAAAAAAATGTTTCAAGCGTGTTGTTTCTCTCACCTGGCTGTGTGTAATACTTCGATCTACATCAGCTGTTGTCCGAGAATATAGAGTGTACAATATGATGTCCGCCTACCGTCCTAAGTACACTCTCGTCTATGGAAATTTGCCATCCCTCGTTATTACACCCACGTAGACGTAACCACTCAAAATGATAATTATATACGTTATATTAAACTGATATTAAGGGTCCACTGTATTAATGTGTTTAGTTTATCAATTGCCTTAGATTTTTGCTGAATAGGTGAAAGTTCTACTTAATTAGTTTGAATAAGCGGGCCGTTCTTTATGATTTGCTGAATACGGTTCGTACACTTTCAGTTTTGTAATTAGGCTTTTAACTAACAGATGTTTAAGAGTTTCTAATTAGTTGCCTTAACAATTTTTGTAATAAAATGACCTCTGATAAATGGAAGTGTCACCTTTCTTATAATTTTTTTATCCTTTAATTTATTTAGTAGATAGTGGCTATCTGTACAGAATAGGTAGGATAGATAGAGAGACAGGATAGGTAGAGGTTAAATTCAGAAATGGTACAGAATTTGTATTAAATTATCTGCCAGAACTATCTGGAACTTATCAGCAGCCGGTGAAACTGGCCCTTAATCTAAGAAAGATGCTAGGTCATATTATTATTAATAACGAAGGCGAATATTAAATTGATTAAATAAAACATGGTTTTCGTTACATAAAATTGCATACCTCTTTCGAATATGACTTTTAAGGTTGCGTAATTATTCCTGTAATGAAAAGGTAATTTCATCCTTGTACAAAAGCTATGATAGTGGAATTTTCATTATTCAACCCGGTGAAATATAAAATAACGAAAACGTGGAAATGAAAAATATTCCAATATTAAATCTCTGGATAAATTCCAGTTCGGTATTTGGTAATTAACATTAATTAAATCACGGAACCCTTTTATTGAGCAGAAGCTATTTTAATTAACTTTATTATAATTTATTTTAAATGTTGTATACGTTGGATCTTACCAATTTTCAGTTTATTGCGTAGTTAAATCAAGGCTTTATGCTGGTAAGATATTGCAAAATTATGCTTTAGTTGAATTTACTTTAAACTGTAAGTAATCACAAAAACACTACTATAGCAATATTAGAAGATAGAAACACCAATGCTCCAATAATTTCAACATGTATTCAAATGACCATACCACAGTCTAATTGATCATACCACATAAATACTACTCAACTGTCAAAGCGATCTCAATAAGCCTTTGCTAGTGGTTACTCTGTGGCCTGTTGTGACATTCCCCTCGCCTGTCTTGGGCCTATAATTTTCAAAGCAACCGTTGATTACTCCGGGCTAGGGTTATACGGGACCTACAACGGTGACCCAGTTCACATTGTTCAAGCCACCTCCCCTTGGTCCTGGTACGTTTTCTTTGAAGATGTAAAACTTTTTGTTCGCTTTAGGGTGTAAACTAAAAAAATGATTTAGTCTTGAGAATATCTTATTTAATTTATTGTTCGATTTACAACATCTGTATTGTGTAAAAAGACAAAAATATACTCAAATTCCGAGGAGGTTTTTTTTTTAGAAATACACTTCCAATTTTGTTGCACACCCTATAAACTCGATAACACAAAATACTCCTAAGTACAAACATACTTTTCAAATCGGCTTGAAGCTGAACATTCCTAAATTCCGTGCCCAATGAAATGCTCTCCAAAAGGATTCTTACGAAAATCTGTTTCGAATAATGAATGCTATTTACTGCCCCGGAATCGCAGTTGATTTACTACTGAAACATGCTTTTACTAAGATCCTTTTTGTATCTAGCAGGTATGAACAAATTGGCTCTAAAATAAAGGATGAATTGCCTGTAGTTCCTGAGGTACCTACCTACTTTATCTGCTTGAAGCTATGAGGTCTATATTAAATACATAAACTTCTCGTTGGTCTCGTAGTCACATAGCACGACTGCTGTGCACGGTGTCCCGGGCTGGATCCCCGATTCGGGCTGAAATCGCTTTGTATGTTTAAGAGAATTTCATAAAGCAGTCCTTAGTCTGGAAGTTGGTGATCGATATCACCCGTGCATCGGAGAATACGTTAATGTCGGTCCTGCGCCTGATCTCCTTAGGGAGAACGGCTTTCGTGGGTGACAATCGGTCCGGATGCCATTATCATTTATCAGATATTATGCCTTATAGCTTTCTTTTCCTAACTTAAGTTAACACAGTAGCTGCAAGAATTTTCTGTATATTTAGTATAATCGTTTAGCTTTGCAAACAAGAAATTGTGACTACGTATTTATTTACCGTTCCAATGAGTTAAGCTACTAATGCGTAGAGACTAAAGACTCTCGTGTTTAACATTGCAATGTTTGCATATTAACTTTATTTACATACTTTCAATGCAACACACACGGGTAGTTAGGAAACTAGAGCTAAATACACATCTAGTTTATGCTTGTTTTTAATTACATACCTATTTACACAAGAGCTGTTTAATAAAGAATAAAACGTATAACTATTTTAGAAGACAATTTTAATCTTTTTTTTTCCTGTCATATTGAAATGATTATCTGTACATAGGTCATCATCTCCCGAGCCTTATGTTAGGGTCGGCTTCCAGTCTAACCGGATTTGGCTGAGTACCAGTACTTTACAAGGAGCGACTGCCTATCTGACCTCCTCAATTTGTACGTGGGTATACCAAAGTAATAATTTATTTTTGCAGTTGATCTCACGACAAATATTCGATATTTTTAATAACAACAATTCGTATTAAGTTATTTTTATTTACTTTAGCTACACATGAAATGTATATCAGCAGGCTTAGCATAGCGATTCTATATCTATTCTATCAAAAAAAGATAAAGCTCTTTCTGTCAATGTCAACATATCTTCTGCCCATGGCGTGACCTGTCAACTCGCATATAATCACTTGTAGACTTATGTCGATCGAAGAAAGAAAAATTTCTTTAAAAAATGTCAAAGGAAATCTTACGTTAATCTGTCACTTTTCTGTCTTTATGTCCATTCTCCGATAAACAAAACTTGTTTCTACGGTTGCCATGCTAAGCCTGCTGGTGGCGTGTTAAAAAATCGTGGTTCTACATGTTTCATGCAGTTTGGAGCCTAAACTAGTACGCCTAGGTTGCATAGCAATGCTGTGACAAAATCCTCCTAAATGTAATCTGTTACAAACTGGTTTAAGGGACGCGTGAGGCGCATGAAGAAAACGTTTTCTAAAATTGTCTTATTGTTCTCTCTTGAGGTATAAATATTACATACTAGTTCCTACCATTTTCACAGCCATGTTATCCTACTACTATTATAAAGGCGAAAGTTTGTATGTATGGATGTTTGTTACTCTTTCACGTAAAAACTACTGAATGAATTTGAATGAAACTTTACCACAATATAGCTTATACATCAGAATAACATATAGGCTACTTTTTATCCGGGTATGGAAAGTACTTCCCCCAGAAAGCGAGTGAAACCGCTAGCGGAAGCTAGTAAAGAAAATACATCTCTCATTATCCGGCATACATTATTAATTTATTATTTATTTAGCATTTATTATTAAGTACAAATTTAATAATTTACTAAGTTCATCATCTAAAATCTAATAGAAACTACACGTTGGAACATGCAATGTTGCATCAGAGACCCGGTACACCGAAACTCCCCAATATCAATTGGGGACTAGCCACCTGTGAAAACGTGCCTCAACTTCGTAAGTACGGAGTACATATGTAGGTATACATACTTGCATATGTGTGAGTGTCAGTGCTTCCATGTTTCCGTTCTAGAAACTGTCCAATATCACATCAGTAAGCGAATATTGTGTGGTGTATGATTTGTAAGGGAATAATTTAGGGTAATTTTAGTGAAATAAGTATATACCTAATCATAGTTATTACCTTAGACATTTCTCTATGTTGGGGTCGGCTTCCAGTCTAACTAGACCCAGCTGAGTACCAGTGTTGTACGCAGAGCGACTGCCTGATCAACCCTGTTACCTGGGCAACGCAATACTCTTTGTAAAATAGGTTTTAAGTCCTGTTGGCTTCTTAATAACGACTGCCAAAGTTGAACCAATGACATCCGCATAATTAAGAAGCAATGTAGTGTCGCGTATGTCCCTTATTTATGTATTTAACAACCGTTATTGAAAAAAGAGGAACTATTTATTACATGAGGCGTGTAATGACTTCTATCGAGAAAGATTAAATAATCCAATTGAAGTTAAATTTTATACTTATATGTAGTCATAATGTCAGATCATTTCTTGGTCTTCAAAAATAATTTTAACGATAAAAATAAATCTCAAAGAGTCCACTTTCATAATAAGTTTATATCTCAAACAAACACTAGACTGCAACCAGTAGAGCTCCTTGCAATATCGAGAACAAACATCGGATCGACTTGTTGCTACTGATTCGATCCCTGAGCACCCCTACTTGTTGATATCTCGGCGTGGTTTATATTGCCCATTGTGATCAAACGTTATGCTCAATATTTTAGAGCCTTGATTTTATGAGGAAAGAGAGTTACGATTATTTGGTTGTACGCCTGGTTTTATACTATGTGGTTTAGTTAAAGTGTTCGGCGTAGGTTTTTCTGAGTAAAAGTTCTGTTCATACGTTCAAGGTGGAGTTGAAATTTGGTTTTTGATATGGAGTTGTATTTTTTTATGGTTTACCACTCATTGACATCCTATTGCTTGGTTGCTATTACAATATAGCACTTCGAATCATTAGAAGTAATGTATGTATTTAGACGAAAAAAAAACTTCAATAAAAGTCCTAAAACACATTTCGATGGTGTATTTGAATTGACTTGTCTCGCATGAGACTTACATCGAATGGTTTATCGCTACGCCAACAGATCGCGTAGCGGTTACATCACCAAGTAATCGCTACGAGAGTGCTACGTCGTAGTATCTGTGAAAGCCTCTTGGCAAGATGATAGTCTGCAATAACCGAGGAATAAAAATGTCAATTCAATACGGGAGTGACATTTACGAACGGCTCACGTGACACCTTCAAAGGTTACGTCCGTCAGTCTCGTACATTTTATTGACGTTTGTGTAAAACTGTCATGTTTAATAACATTCTGTTTAAATCATACATTATGCTAGAATAAAAGTTAACTAAAAACTACTATCTATAATTACAAAAAAATATATATATCTAAATTAACATAATTATATATATATATACATACATATATATACATAACATTCTTACATTATTTTATTGAAGTCTTCAGTTAATATACAGGTATTAAATTAGTAAAAGTGGGGGTTCTTATCTATATTTTCAGTACTTATCGGTTAAATAGTACATAACAGCTGAGAATCAGTTTAACTAAACGATAAGTATCTTTATATTCATCTAAGAGAACATTTTAGAATGTATTGTAAAAATCCTGCATACAAAAAACAATCAAGTTCTAATTACGTGAAATCAAATCACGGCACGCGTCCACACAACATGGCGACGGGCGACTCTAATTTGTATGTAAATTTCCGATACACATAGTATTTTACGTAGGTACGTACGTACAGTCGGAAAGTAATAAAAATCAGTTTCAACAGTTAACGAGCGTGTTAAGGCTCTTAACATAACACTTAATCCGGCTTTTAGGCTTTCAGCAAGCCTCCCTCACGAAGGAACGATTTCATTAACATATCTTGACACGTTACTCCGCTTGCGTGGCAAATGACGGTCACGATTGTGATTCATGCTCTGTTGGATAATTTTTGTATCTATACATATAGTAAAGTCGTTGAAAAGTCAAAACTGTACATTGAATATTTTTTTTAAATAATCATTGTAGTGTGATTTATAATCAATATCGAAGCCAAAAATATAGTTTTTAGAATTTTTGTCTGTTTGTCTGTATGTATGTCTGGGATAATCTCAAAAAGTACTACATGGATTTGCTCGGCATGAATATAACTAAGAGGTCGGGTCAACATATAGGCTACATATTATCACGCTATCACTACTGGGGGGGAGGGGGGTGAATGTTTAATCCTAATGCCCACGCGGACGACGTCGCGGGCAACAGCTAGTCTTTTTATATAATTCCAAGTTTAAAAATGATTGTTTTGATATAATGGAAAAAGGTGTTGGCTTTTTTTAATCATAACGGGATTCAAGGAGAACAAACATATGACATGCAATCACACACAAATATGTATGAGAGGGGAAAATTTGTATGTTTAACTGCTCTCAGTGACACTGATTCAGTGACAATAATAAAAGTTTGAACATTTAAAATGAGAACATAAAAAAACTAGACCTTCATTTATTTCCATTTTAACAAAAAACAAAACATTATTACTTGAAGCGAGACAGCGTAAGGGGACCTCGTTTAAATTAATATTTAACTGCTTTTTTGACACCTACCATATTTTATTTCAGATTCGCAAATAAAGGATATTAATAACTGTTCTTTGTTTTCGGTTCAACGAATGTATAATAAATGGAATATACTTTATTGTGTATTGAATAGGATACATGATATTACCTTTTATGTTAGCGAATAAATGTGAAATTGAAATTGGACCTCCCTTTTGGTGATGTGGTCATAGGTTTTCTTGATGGTAAAATTGATGATCATTTGAAATACAATATTCAAGGGTTTTGCCTATCGATTTTCAACTTTATCGCTGAAGCATATGGTTCAAAGTTAATAGGCAAAATTTAACAGTTTTGGCTTAGTTCGTAGCTTGATGTGCTGATGTCTGTATTTGTTTACTGCGAAATGGAATTAAGTCCTACGATTCAAAGATTTTTTAATACATAGCCACAGAAAAAAAACTGACAGAAGTAACTTCTCTAATACATCTGACTCTTGAATACTAGAAATAAGAAGCTACGCTGTTCAGTTTTCTTAAGTAACGTTATTACTTTAAGAGAGAAAGCAGTAAGTGGCGTCTCAGTTTCATTCGTTTAATTGATTGCACAGTTTTGTTGGCTCCGACTTCGTAAACGTAGACGTTAAGTAAATGTTAACGTTCAAGGGAACTATGATGATATTTTATGTTGGTTGCGGTTTTATGAGTAACATAGTAGAAACACTAAGTTTCGGGGTCAAAGTGCTTTTCGATTAAACCTAGGATAGCCAGTAGTCGTTAAGTCAGTTAAAAAATGAAACCCTTCCAAAAAAGACCCCAGTTTTGCTGGCTCCCAGGTCTCATTTTTTTGGCGTCCAGTCTTATCGGATGCACCTGAATAAAAGTGTATTACATAGAGGGACCGCCTATTTAAGTTACACAATACAATTACCTTGGCAACACGCTATCCCTTGCTACTTGCTGCCTTGACTGGTTGTCAGACTTTCTTGTTTTAAGTACCCGTAACGACTGCCAAAGAGGTTCAATGATAGCCAGGACCACCAATTTAGCATGCCTTCCGGAAGACGGAGGAAGATGGTCACCTATCCACAGATAGACCGTGCCAAGCGTTGCTTAAGCTCATGATAGACCTACCCATGTGGTTGATATTTAGCCACAAGCTCTAAGAGAAAACTTAAATGTAGATTTTTATATTAAGGGCCAGTTTCACAGGTTACGGATAGCCACTATCTACCAGATAAATTCAAAAATGGAAAAGAAACTGGCCCTAATTACAACATTTACGAAATTCTCACGAAATACAATATCTGAATAAAATGATGAAATAAACTATATTATTCATTTTATTGATCAACCGCAGTTTACATCCGAGTATTAAAATGACTATAGCCTCCAGCGAAAAGGCCGGATCTCAGCGCAATTATGGTTAAATGGTTATTTTATACTGAAAAGCAATCATCATGAAAATAAAGGTTTCAGAAGAATAGGACATTTACATAATTAAATCGGAACACAATCAGATACTCGTTAATATGTATCTTTCTTCAAAGGGAAGTAAATTGTCATTGAAAGTAATTACTATCATTTAAATTGTAATGAACCGAAATGTTGCTTATGACACTTATTTGCATATTCTACTGAGTAAAACAAGATGAAACGCTTTACCGTAATGATTGCTACAACGTAGCATTATTATGATCAATGATTTATTCTTGGGTAAAATGTCCTTTTGGTGGTCATTCGTCCACATGCTTTTATTAGGTATAGCACAAGATATCAAGCTACGAAACTAACAAATTTTCCCATCAACTTTGAACCATATGCCTTTGCGTAAAGTTGAAAATGTATTAAGAGAAAATATGTGAAATTGGTCAACTTCTCGAGATTAAGAGGGACTAACGAACAACAAACAGCAATTTTTCACAAGCTCTCGCTAATGGGTTCTCCTGAATCCCTTGCGAACTACATCGCAGAAACAAAAAGAAACGTTCAAACAAACAAACAGTATCTTCAAATTTATAATATTAACATATAACATAGATTTAGAGTTTATCTTAACGGATTTGACACTCTTACGTGACATGATTTAGAATTACTAATCTTAGATTCTGAAATAGCAAATAATACACTCTCATTCTGGGGAGGTATCTCCCCAGACAATCTACAAATAATAATTAGCAGAACAAAAGCGTGTAATAAAATCTATTAATGTTTCATGTTCCATGTTATGTGAGTGTCAGTAAAACTAAGTGGTATTGTTATCAACACATAAACTATGTAGAAGTAGATACTTAAAAAAATACTTAAGGCCAGTTTCACAGATTGCTGATAAGTTTCAGATAATTCATCTGGCAGATAATTTATCCTATGTTTCAAGTTTGATGAAATTGCACAAGTAATTTTAAGAAGTAGAAAATAAAGCTGAAGGGTTTGTTTGCTCGCGCTAAGCTCAGGAACTACTTGTCTGATTTGAAAAAAAAAATGTCAGTATTTATCTGACCTCCTCAACCCAGTTATCCGGGCAACCCAATACCCCTTGGTTAGACTGGCGTCAATGATGTTCAATGGTAGCCGGGATCTACGGTTTAGCGTGTCATCCGAAACACAGTGAAGAATAGAGGAAGGCTATAAGCTATATAAACATTTTTATCCGGGTGCTAGTAAGACCATAACTCGGATAAATACGTGTCTGACTTCAAAATACATGAAGTTTTCAATATAAAATCAAATCGGATATTTCGAAATCCCATTCGGAAATGAGAAGCGAACACGATATATGTCACATTCATTAAAGGAATATTCTGCGTTTGATATTTTTTAACTGTCATACCAATCGTTTATATTTAGTTTTTTTTTTTACCTTTGATGTTCGTCGATGCGATGAAAAATTATAAATGTCGCTATATTTTTTGAAATAGATAAAAATATTGTGTATTTTATTTTGAAACTATTTAATGAAAAAGTACAGCTAACGTTGCTGGTTTCTCATACTATGGTTGTTACTAAAATCATCACCATTACGATACTCCAAAAAGAAAAAAAACACAGTGTTCTCAAGTCAATATCAAATAATGACCGGATTAGGCATAATGTGGCATTTAATACCTGAAAGAAAAGTTTAAAAATATATATATAGTTTTCACAGGCGTTATAAATATTTATTTTTAATTATTATTATAAAAAATATATTACGAACTCATGGATGTAGTCCTCGTTCATTGAATAAATTATTGATTTCAAATGCTTTTATTTTAAGCAGCGTGTTGCATGTTTCATTTTATATATTGATTTCTTCCAGGTGTATTTCCAGGGTTACTTATTAGTATTTTCTCTTTAAGTATTATATTTTCTGTATTAGTTTTACATCTACTTAATTTAGCCAATCGTTGAATAAAAAATCTCTCTCAATAACTGACATGTATCGCTACTAGAGTATCACAAAAAAATGGTGCATGATGTTTGCCCGCATAGCTTATGATATGACTTAAAGTGCATGAGTTACTCCAGTCACAAACTTCATTATGACTTACAGTTCACAAACTAATAGACCATAGAGTCGTTAAAATTTTACTACCGCTATATTCCTACATTCTTTTATTATTCCTTAAATTACGTCATCTCTAGTCTACATCAATAACATCCCCAGGGCGTAAATACCGCAAAATGTTGCCAACAAATAATTATATGCGAAGACGGTACAAATTATTTGCTTTCGGCATTCCTAAACTCGACCCTTGTCATAGAAATTTTACACACAAAATTATGCCGAGGTCACACAGAATTTTTAAAGAGTGGTATAGTAAGACTGGTTTGTACCCAGCTTCAGATTGAGATCGCAATTATTAAGGTTGGTATATAGCCTTAGTGTGTGTGTGAATTATGTGCTTTATTAAAGCATTTTAGGTGTAACAATACTTAAAATAAAGGTATATTTACGTTAGTTATGAGAGCAATTACTCCTTTCTAATGATAGATATACAAAATATCAAGTTGCTTATTAGTGAAAGATATGAATAAAGTTAGATACGGGGTGACTTATATCAACTTAGAAATAAAAATGTATACGAATATTATAGTTGGTATTCATAAATACCTTAATACATTGTATTACATAGATTGCTACTTATTATAAAGTCGGTATAATTCACGAGAGTGCTTTGTTTTATCGGGGAGTTAGTCTTAAATGCGTTGAGGGAAGCTCTGGTGCATTCCATTGGGAATATTGTGTTTGGATAACCGCCTTGAGGGTTTAGGAGGTAGGAGTTCGATATAATCGTCTGAATTCCTCAGGTGGAAGTTATTTATTAAATAGAGGAATGGATTGAAATCATCCGAGAGGAAATGTTTAGGTGTGTTATCTATGTAGGTACTTTTGACAGTAAAGTAGATCATGATGTGAGGAAGGTCTTGAACATTAATGTGGATGGATATAGAGGAATGGGCGACCGATTGCGTGAAAGTTGATATGGCTAGAAAGAATGTAACTTGTGAGATGACGGCAGATAGAGTGTGGAAGACAAATCATGCTGCACCGATCCCAAATAAAACTTGGGGTAAGGGCATGAGGATGATGATGATCTATGTTCTTTTGACAATTGAATACTTTTTTGGGAATAGCAATTGCAAGAGGCTGATACCTCCACAAAGAGCGAGATTTTTTATATGCTCGAGTAGTAAAAATAAGATATCTGTATTTCCTTACAAACCTGTGAAAATTGATTATTATGTATAAAGTTGACTGTATGCTATAAGTTCTTTTAACGTTACTACTTTTAACTATTTTGACATGTTTCACCTCATTATAAAATAGGCTTAGTGCCTCCATTTGGACCGTTAACTTTGTTCAAGATGATGGATTAGACCTAAACCTGGTACTTTTTTAGACTATGTTTTATAAAAGGTAGCAAATATCTACCGCTAGTTTACGTAAATATCTCATCAGCTTTTATGAAGAAAGTGTCTTTTAAAATGTTTTCATATTTGTGTCTTTTATTTGTACACAAGAAAAATGCAGCATTTTATTTGGGAAGCCACATAGTCCTCGCATCGCTGGGCACTGCAACTACGTAACGGTATGTACCACAATTTACCGTCTACATATACTTTGTATATACTTTTTTACTTCTTTTTACTCGAAGTCAGCATTTTTCCTAACAAAATACAGCTGTGATCGCAATGAAAGCTTAAACAAAGTTGAAACGGTGAGACTCTAAATTCGTCTGACCGCAAAACTTGTAGACAGTGATAATATCTGCCAAACTAGCGCTAGTCATTGTCTATTTTACATACGTATTTTCTTAGTTCATGGAATCTCTTCAGAAAAGTACATAAGCAATCACATCAACCTACGTCTGACGGTTTTCTTTAATGGATTTTCAACCTTATCACAATAGTGGAAGGAAAATGTTCAATTGGTACAATTTTACAGATTTGGGTAGGTTGACCTGCTGGCGTCTGTGATTCTTAGTAATAATTTGAGCTACATATTGAGTATCTTTCATTGTGTGTGTCTCAATATTAAAGTATGTAATAATAAGAGGCTCTCGAAAGGCGGTACTCCCTGAAACGGGACGTATTGTGAGAAAGCTTCTGTCTCTGGATCCCTAACCATCGGTAACTTGGACCTTGGACTTGTTCCTGATATCGGTTGATTCCTAAGCAATTTTTTATATTTATTTGTTTTATTTTTAAATTGAATATTAAAATTTTTAGAACCATTATTAGAACCGATTTAATGTAGTATTCCATAATAAAAAAATAAGTAACTGTATAGGTACACTTCTCCCGTTATTGATGCGTCTATATTCCACTAAAGGTTCAGTAGACATCAGGCACGGAAATACATGTCGTTTTCTCTCACTTTGACATGGGTAGCTACTTTACTTCCAAGAAATCTCACTTCTTTTTTACATATTTCCTGCAAAATATAAAACTGCTGTGCTCGGCTGTACATACATTAGAAGTACGTGAACATTAAAACGTTGGTTGGACAATTATGTACTTTATGAATAAGAAACGACCGCAAAAGAAAAAGATCTTTTAAAAACATAATCAGAAAATGTTGAAAGAGAATTCTAAAATTCACGGAAGCCGATAGGTAACCATTAATTAAAAAACAGGTTTAATCCTTAGTTAATTGAAATACGAAAAAAAAACTTCTTTGCAAAAGGGCTTCTTTAATTTCAAACAATTTGAAATCATAGGCAGAGATTCATTCGTCTACATAAACTAAAACTATTCACGAACACAAACAGTACGGCGCCATTATTGCAAATTAAGGAAATTAACCGCAATCCATTGAAAGACTGCACATGGCTCACGAAACCTCAATCTGTATTCAATCTCCGCGCGTGGATCAATCAATCTAAATCCATCTCTCTGTAGGGTGCAAGGCTTGAGCCACCACCCCGTCTGGTCCTTTACCAATCGAGTTCATTGTTTTCTTGCCGCTTTGACAACATCGGAAACCATCGCCTGATGGGTTTCCTCACTGCCCCTTTCCGAGAAATTCTATACAGAATCATCAGATCAAATATAATTGATTAAACCGAAAAAGGTTTTGTTTTATTAGAAGGAAAATCTTGCTTTTGCGACGACGTTTTAACTTTTGGTCGGTTATTCGTGTACAAACAGGCACTAGCTTCTATTTTTATGTCGCATATTGATTTTTCCTAAATCTGAATTCAAATGTTTATAATAAAGGTGCTTCCGTCTTCTTCAGAAGATAATGTTGTTGATCAATTATTATGAGGCATAAAGGTTTTTTTACGGCTCCATAAATTCATAAGCCAGATCCATGGAAATGTATGAAAAAGGAATCGTACCTTCATTATCGTATAAATCCAGCTTTAGTTTCCCACAGTTGAAATGAAAGGAGGAAAAGTGACAGCAAAATCTCTCTTAGAAACCAACCTTTAATTTGTACAAACTTCAAGTATTTACCAAACACTCGTTGAACTAAATTCTCGTTACCACAAAGCTGTATAAACAACATTTATTTTCTTAATTAAATTCTCAGATTTTCTATTAAAATATCTGACTGGATTTGAAATGGAATTGGGTGAAACAATGGGATCAGAAGTTTTCAATGTAAACTGAGGTCCGATAACAACATTGACAGGTAATTATGTACTTGTAGGAAGATATTTCAATGCATGTTGCATTGTGGTAGAACATATTTTAACCGATAATTTAATTAGTATGTATTAATATTGCTTTGTAGGTTCAAAAAAACTTTCCTGAAATGCAGGCTAGAGTCTGGAAGTTGGTACACGTGAAAGTCGCTCCTGCGTCTGATCTCTCTCCGGTCGTGGCAGATTGCCGTCCGTCTATCGATCGTGTTGATCACCTTAGAGAGAACAGCCTTCATGGCTGACAATCAGTCTGGATGCCATTGTTATTTATATCAAATAGTTGGACCAAATGCTAATCTGTGACTGGTCATGTAAATAAGTTAATAGATACTGAACTTATTGATAATATTCGTAAGGCAGGATTGTAAAATGAAATAAAGATCAAGGTGAGTCGCCACGGGCCTACATTTAATGTGGGCTTCGAGATGAAAGCTTCAGCTGTCGATATATCCAAAAAACAATAACCGATCAATAATCGTTAAACCGAAACACGATATAAGCGAGAGTATTTCAGTAGTACAGCTTATGTTTTTTTCTTCTATTTGACTACTCAACCAATCACTTATGCCTTTGATTTTTCAGTGTATTTGCCGAGTTTTTCCACACAGTCGGATTCATTACAGGTATTCTGGTTTGTTTATGTATTTGCTGATGGATGAAGCAATCTTCACGTTTTCAATGCAATCAATTCATGTTCGATTCGTGTGCTTTTTATTAAGAGATATCAGGATTTTTTTTGCGTTACCGTGATCAATATGTTGGAAAAGTTTGTGTTCTACTGAATGCTATGAAGAAATGTCACCATACAAAATTATTTGCCTTATACTTTGATACTGGATTGAGTCCGGAGATGTTTTGATGGTATTTCATTTTTTTTTCTGTTGATAGTTGTTCAGTTTTACGAGTATATTGACCTTCCATCGGATGTATTAATATTACATATTAACCCCTTACATAATATATAGGTAATGTGTTTCAGTAGAGAAGGTGTTATATTTGTCTTCTTTAAACAAGGAAAACTGCGGGAGTTGTTAAATATTGCGTAAAAAAATCAAACAATAAGACAGATCAAGTAAAACTAAAAAAATGATACCAAATATTCGATCCATTTCTGGCGAGGCACCTTAAGCATTAACAATTTAATATTCAATAAACACTTTTCCGTAAAAAAATATTGGCAATAAGAAGCTAACCCACACCTGGGCTCTCTGCCTCCCGAAGGTTATTGAAAAATAATTCGCAGGCTTTCGCAAACGCCTTATAATTCGATAGATATATCTCGTAAATCTTAAGGATTTGCTACAAAACTCTTTTTAATCTTAGGAAAATCGCCTCAAGCAATCCTTTAAAATAAATTATAAATATCGCCGAAATAACCTGGCATTTTATGAAACGTTACCTCTATAGATTTCGATAAAATTCCAAACACAAAATAAATATTGGAAACTCTTCGGAATGGTTTGAATAATTTAAGGAATGCTTTTTAAAAGTTATTGGGCTGGTTGAACATTTCCTTATCAGTAAGTTGAGTACTGGGAACTTTTTATCAGCCTTTGAAAATTATTTTGTAATAGCCGCATTGTGTACCGCTTATAAAAAAACGTGTAAAAGTAATAATTCAACCAATTCTGCCAATTAAATGATTATTAAGTACAGAAGTCAGCACATCAAGCTACTAAAATCTGTCAAATTTCCTTAATAGATTTTCAACTTTATCGCTGATGCTTATGGTTCAAAGTTGATTGGGAACATTTGACAGTTGTGGATAGCTTTGTTGTACTGGCGTCTGTTTATAATAATGCAAGTTAATTTCAAACTACTTTTCACTACTCTTACTATAGTAGAAGTACATAGGTACAGTAACACCGAGCTAAATTAAAATGTTTAATTAGCCAGCTCTGGGAAAAAAAACTAAGATAGGAAAGTAGTAAATAATGAACACCTATTTCAATGCTGTTGTGCTGAGTTGGTCGTAAGCCAACTTCTATCCGAGTATACATACGTTGAAAGTATAGTCAAGAATGTACTACTTATTCTTTTATAATATTGAAAGAGATGATGTGTTTTTGTTTTAAAAGAATATTGGCATACGTATTTATAAACAAAGTTTGTATTTCTATTTCTATCACTAGTTATTTTAAAGTAGCTAAGTTTTGAAGTAAAACGAAAGTTTACGTTTTTTGAGTACAGACGCCAACTCAAGCAACTGCAAACTGTCAAATTTCTTTGATAGATTTTCAACTTTACTGCTGAAGCCATACGGTATACATATTCCAATCATATGGTTGAAAGTTGATTGGGAAAATTTTACAGTTTCAGTTTGTTTGATGTGCCTGTCTGTACATACATACTACTATCATTTAATTTAATTTAGATTAAGAATTTTAATGCCATAAAATCGATTTGTTGTAAAATTTATGTACTAAAGCTCATTTATTCTTGTCACTGCCAGGTACCAATTCCTTAATACCTTTAATGAATTTTCACATTCAATTTCCTTCCATAAGTAGTCCAAGGCTCCCTTCTAAAAGTATCTATAGACAGGGTACATGTTTATAAGCATAGGCCTCTATCACTGCATGCCCTATATCTGGTCTTGACCTAGACCAGGAACTACATTAGTTCCCGATAACAGGTTTAGATGGCATACACCTTGACCCAGTATACTTGTCCTAGTTAGACATGGGAATACTGAAGGTGACTATTACTTATATTTACATACTTGTTATTAAATTTCTATGTCGTTGTAGGATATTGAGTTATGTTTGTAACTGACGTCCTGTCATTTAATTCTTTTCACTATAATGTGATGATGAAACAATTTAAATTCTTCTATAGACACTAGTATGGTAAGAAAGATATAAAAATGTTTTACAAAGGGCATTCAGGTAATTTCAGTTTATTCGCGGGGTTCCTTTTTTTGTAGGAAATCATCAAAAGACTCTCCCGCTGAGAGTGCAGCTGGAGGGAGTATCAGACTCTTAATGACTAAAACCCACTATGTTCCCTCTGGAGGTCCCTGTGAGCCAGGGCCACGGTAACTCTTGCGAGCAACCCGCAGCCCCGGCAGTTGGTAAGGTTTCCTATAGCCGAAACGTGCCTGGGCTGCAGAATTGCTCATTTACCTTCACACTCCAAAATAAAGAAAAGTGGGTTTCATTCACTAACAGTCTGAAATTCCCTCCAAGCAAGAGAGTCCATTTGATGATTTCCCACTCAAAAGAAGTTAATATCGTTTTCTTAGAAAGTATAAAAATATAAATGTAATAAACTCTAACCGATATATCATTGGAAACCTTATAAAAGAGATATGTTTATCTGTTTCGTCTATCCGTGTCTTGCCTGTCATCTCCACTACCTACGCGTAAAAGAACCCTAAATGCCAAAGGATATGATAAGTTTTTCTGTCCAACTAAGTTTATGCACGAGTAATTTTAATAACATTTATGTCGTGCAGTAAAAATATACCGTTGATACGTAGACCACGGTGATTGACTAGTCGCTGCACCGAAATTAAGTTATGTCCCCTGTAATCACTTTAGCAGCAAAATATCTGACCGTGGAGGAATATATTCTGAAATTATTCTGCCACTGGTTGCTTAAAGAATATTAGCACCTTGCATGTAAAATATTTAAGCTTGTGATTTACATTTGCTTCATCATCATCTGTCTAGCTTTATTCCAGTGTTGGGGTTGGCTTCTAGTATAAGCAGATGTAGCTAGGTATTTTACACGGAGCGACTGCCTTTTTCAGCTCTTCAAAACAGTTACTTGGGCAACTCGAGGCACACGACCTCTTGCTAAGACTACACTTTATAGCTTCTAACAACCCGTAACGACTGCCGAAGATATACTAAAGATAACCAGGACCCATAAATTTAACGTGTCTTCCAAAACATGGAAGAACTCGATCCTCGAAACTCATCCACGACCGACTGCGCCTTATAACGAATCTCATGGTTGATCAACCCTTCAGATGTTACCAAATCAGGTACCAAAGTATCATAAAATACGTAAGTTGTAATATCAACGATAACTCCATTCTATCGTGGATTACATAATGTGTAACTACAAGTTAGACAATCAAACATCTGTTAGTATTCTATTTCATAGTAAAATATATAACACCAATATCCAAGCGACCATATCCAAACAAAATAAACAACACAAGTTTAACACCAAAACGCTGTGCGTAACACCCATGTACAAAAACATATCCCGAAAATTAACCCGTGTACCTTCGCAAATTAGGTTATGAAATTTCGTAATAAGTAGATTTTCCGACTGAGTCGAAACACACTCGGGTAATTTCGGCTATCATGGGGCGTATGGGTTTTACCAGCTAACAACATGTTCACAGAATAACTTTCATAGAATATTTTTGAATTTTCCGTATTATACTCGTACATTTGCTAAGCCGATACCTAATACATATGTGGTTAAATTTGTAGTTTTTCTAAGGTGTTACGACTACTTCGTTGGTGTAGAAGTTGCAATGCGTGACTGCTATTCACGGTGTCTCTCATTCGAGTCCCGAGTCTAGTCGTAATCGCTTTTATTTATTTATTTATTCAACAAAAACTTACACTATTATTACAGGCTTCGCCTAATGCAATAGGTAGTTATGTTCCAAAACAATTCACAATTTTACAAACATCTTATAAACATCAAAAACTATGCTTTGTGGGTTTTAAGCCACTTTCGCAATGCACTCGGAGTCTGGACGTTCGTGGTGATACCCCCGTACCTAGGAGAACACTAAATGTCGGTTCTGACATCTCTTCAGTCGTGTCGAATTGCTGTTATATTAGACTATGAGGGTGTGGGAAGAGAGAGATTACACCTGTCTGGAAATCGCTTGCGCAATACAAGATGTTCCGTGTAGTTGGCTGATTTGCTGAGCTGGCGTGGTCCAAAATTGGTCGTGACGCCCTGATTTATGTAGTGCAGTTTTAACGAAGAATATTATAAATATAAATAAAAAAGGACCCGTATAATATCTCCCAGAATAAATGTAGAAGAACTATTAACTAATCTTTGCTCAAGTATTGTTAATATAATGTCGGCCGGTACACTGGCCACTAATTCAGACTAATGTTTAGTTATTTGTCCGAATTTGTGGCTGGTGCGAGGTGGTGCGTTAATATTAACTGACCTATAAAGAATTTAGGTTATTTTTAGTGTAAGTATTTTTGGTGTTCATATTATTAGTTATATATGTGTCGGTTAAAATAGAAAAGATCATATACAAATGAATATATTGTGGACTTTTATATTCTTTGTAGGCACCTCTAGCAAAAATTGTCTCTGTGACTTACAGGTCTTAAAATTATACTATAAATACATGCTTAGATTTAAATCATGGTATACAATCTCTAAAGAAGATCTGAAAACATTTTCCCGAAACAAGGAAAATTTGGTTTATCTGGAGACACACAAGAATCTAAGGTTGGATTGTAAATAGATTCAACGAAAGTAATCCCATCCCTCTTTTGTATTCAGAAAAATAAACCTCACGAAATATGGGGACGATAAGCGAACAGGGAGACCCCGGTGGGTAATAAAGCATTTGCGATAAATTGCACAAATGTGTACCAGGCTTGATATTTACTAGACAGCGTGAATTTATTGTATGTTTTACTGCAATAATAATTACTGTACCTTATCTTAATACAGTCAATTTGTTCGTGCAAAATGTGTAACTATTTTTCAGTTTTTTTTTTTATTATTATGTAAAAACTAAAGTTCAATGCTACATAAGAGAACTATAGTACCTAATGAAATTGTTCCTATATATTTCTGAAGTACAAAGTAATGTCTAAAGACTGCTGCTCAGTTTTTGCTGATAAAACACCTTCAATTTTCACCAGAATTTTCATTTCGGTCATATAACTTCATTCTTAGAAATATGACTATTTACTAGTAACACAATAGCAAGAGATATTCTACAAAAGATGCAAGTAGCGTGTATCCATGACATGCTGTCAACAGATACTGGGTGATCGATCTTTTAAAAAGTTACTTTTACGTCTGCCAATGTCAGTCAGTGGCTGTGACAGTGTAATGGATGTCCTCCCAGAGCATGAAAATATTTCGGCAAAATGAAATTATTTACTACTGCTGAGTGGAGTAGCTTGTGGTTAACAGCCTCATAGGTGGATCGATTGTTGGTTAAGAAACCCTTGGCGCAGATGGTCCGTGGATGAGTGACTGTATTGTCATTGATTAGTATTATATATTAGTAAACACGGAGAACGTGTTTCGAAAGCCAGTTAAATGTGTGGGTTACGGCTATATTTGTACGTGTTTGGCAGTCGTTACGAGTAGCCAGAAGCCAGAAACAGACTAAAGTTCTGGTGATTTTCTGTATTTTCAATAAATGCTTTAATTATCGTAAATCATGAAAGACTTTATGATCTGATCCAATTCCACCAATTGACCTTACTATTTCCGTGAAAATATCAAATATTTCATGAAGTTAGTAAATCTACGATATGGCTACGACAGATAACTGTCATATTATACGCGTAGTAACACTTATGTCGACATTAAATTATCTTAAAAAAAAACAAGTGAAACATATTTTAGAATTGTGTGAATCTGATTTTAAAATATTCAATTTTCTGCTCGTACTATACGACCCGACTCGAAATGTTTGTAATTCGAAAATGTGTTTTACTTTGTATGAAGACACGTATTCACAAAGTTTTTCCAGACAGGCAAAGCTTTCTGGCGGTGCCCATAAATGGTTTAGTAAATTGAGAGCACCGCAAAGTTGCGCCGGCTCTTGAATATTTATTAACATTATTGAAGCAGTCACGGAAAATTAAATTTCATCGTCACAGTTTTATAACAGTTCTAGTGAATGAAGCAACAAGTTAGTTATTTTCTTAGTTAGTTTTTTTTTTCTTTCTATTCAAAAGGGATTCTAGTCGGATTTCAGTAAAAAGCTTCTAAATACCAATGCTTTACGAGATTTTAGAGGGAAACCTTTTAAGTTATTTTTAAAGCTATAAAATATGTTATAGACACTAGTCAATGATGACTTGATAATTTAAGAATGTATAAGTTAAATTACAAAATTTACAGAACAAAAATATGGTTTGAGATTGTACATTTCATACTTAATTTTCTGCTTAATGTGTTATATGTTAATGCAGGTCAAATGTTAGTAAAATTCTAATCATTCTTTATTTCACTAACTAGCATGTAAGACTAGTATATACAAATAAATATCTAACAACAATAGCGTCCCAAAGCAGTTACGGCCATTAAAAATGTCGTGGCTTATTCATAATATCTAACATGATCTTGTCTTTAAAGCGCAAAAGTCGTCACGTCCTTAAATTCCGTCTCGTTTTGTTGACGGTACGTGAAAATATTTTTGCTCTTCAAGAAAACCTCGTAAAATAAACAAACGAATGTGTTATCTCTTGGGGATTAAGGACACAGAATGAGATACAATATTCTAGAATAAATACTTGTTTGATATCGTTGGTTTATTATGGAACCTTGCTTGTGTTTATTTGTTTTTGTCGCGATTTTAATACCTACCTAAGATAATTACTTTCTGTCAAAATGTTGAATTGTTTTTTATCTAATATCTTAATAAGTTGAATGGTCTGGTAGATATAGACGCCAGCACATCAGGTTACCCGAAACTATAAAACTTTCCCAATCTACTTTAAACCATATGCTTCAGCAATGAAGTTTACAATGTATTAAGAAGATTTGACCGATTGTAGTAGCTTGATTTGCTGGTGTCTGTTCATAGGTACTTCCTCGTAAGAACGAGACGTAAGTAAATTGAGATGTAACCACGGCTAAGGCCACTAATACTTTTTTAGTTAACCAAAACAAAATTTTAAGTATATTGTTGTTCCAGTGTAATTCTGAGAACATTTAATATATTTCTCGTTAGTTAATTGGGTGGGAGGTAAAATCTAAGAGGGTCGAGACCTTATCAATTGTACGATTCTCAGAAATGTACATAAATAAAGCTTTGTGCGTTTGTGTAATTACAATTATCTGGGTCGGCGATCAGCTGTCTCCTGTTTTATAAGTTTATCTTGCCCTTTGACCCTCAAGTAGGTACGATGGTCGAAAAAAATGGTTGTGATTTAATATGTTTTTTTTTGTTTGACAGGCCTATTTTGTATTGGGAGTTTTTTATATGGTTTCTGGCTTTGGTATTATGCAATGTTAGTTTAACACATAATATTGGAAAGTTGAAAAAAAAAACAAAAAAATAACAAAGCGAGAGCACCAACACTATTGGCTAAAATGTTTAGGTATTTTTATTATGAAAAATGAGAAAGTACTTATAAAGTCCTTACAGTTGAACGTTTTCAAAAGATTGAACGTTACTCTCTCGCTTCGGAGAGCTTTTGTGTACCATGAAGTGGAAATCGGATACTTGAAATGAAACGTTGAGTACTTTTTCATAATGTGGCTACGTGCTACGCCGTAGACACAATCGTAGACGGCTACGATCCGCTACGGTCTTTTGATTGTTGTGATCCTGATCGCCCAGGGAAATTTATTATGTAAAATGTGTAATATATACGAACTTTTTTTACTAATAACGGTAAACAATGAAAAAGTTTAAGAAATGAAATATATATTTTTAATGGCATCCAGACTTCAGACAGATTGTCTCTAAGAGGATCAACCAGCTGCGCAGCATATAATTATAGTGCACATGCATTTGCGCGGACACAGGTGCACTCTCTACTCCCTTACTTTCATAGACCGATGGCAAAGCAATCCGACATGACCGGAAAGAGATCAGGAGACATTTACGTGCTCTCCGATGCCCGGATGTATCAATCACCAATTTACAGACTCCGGTCTGCTTTATGAAAATCTCTTAAAACCCACAAACCAATTTTGGCCCGCGGGGAATCAAACTCGAGTCCCAGTGCAGAGCAGTCACGCTACACGTCTATTAGACTAACGAGGCAGACGAATGAAATAATAATAGAAATAAAATCATATCACAAGAAATACCAAAAAACTAAATTGAAAAAATATTTATTGTAGTGGACACAGCATTGCCCTCATCACACAATGGGTCACCGAATAGAATGTCATGGCTGAAAGGAATGCCGTTCAGTAAATCACGGTACACTTGAGGCCCGATAAATAATCTCAGGCGGGTATCTCATACATTCTTATCACATGTGCGTCGATTTGTAGGCCTTTCTTATTTCGAACAAAATTGATGGCCTCGTTTGAATATCTGAGAAGTTCGGTGTTCAATATGCTTCCGCAACGAAATTTATGTCAGTACAGTCTACTTCGGAATATTGTTTATTTGGTCGGCAGTGCAAAATTATTGTAAGATCGTTTCTGGTCTGTGTGTATATTAGTATGAAGTAATTTTGATAATTAATGAAATATATTCACAAATTATCACACTTTAAATAAAGTCGAAAGTTTATGAGTATTTGTATGTTTGTTACCTCTTCACGATCAAATAGCTCAACGGATTTCGATGACACCTGGCAGTAATATATCTCATACATCAGAGTGTCATATAGGCTACTTTGTATCCAATTACGGGAAGTAATTCGCTAAGGAAGCGGGTGAAATTCATAAAGAAAAAAAGATTGATGATGATAATTATAGAGTTTAAGTCAGAAAACGCACTTCAATTTTCTAACATCTCTGTTTCTATCGCTTATAATTTTTTTATGGCAGCAAAAATCTCGCACACATTCCTCACAATTCCCCCCTTGTTGGGAATAAGTGTACTCAATAACTTCTATAGACGTCACTCCCAATAATGATGCAGTGAAAGAGGAAAATCAATTAACTACGATTCTATGCTGCTAATTACAACCTATTATTTCATTCTATATAATTAAGTATATATGCTGAAATGTTTTCTTTTGTTTGTTTCCCGAAACCTGCAGGCTTAGCATGGCAACCGTAGAAACAAGTTTTGATTACTGGAGATAGGATATAATGACAGAAAAGTCACAGATTGAATTAAGATTTATATTGTCATTTTTTGAAGTAATTTTTCTTTTCTTCGATTGACACAAGGCTACAAGTTATTATATGCGAGTTGACAGGTCGTGCCATTCTCGGGCAGAAGACATGTTGACATTGACAGAAAGAGCTTCGTTTTTTCTTGACAGAATAGATATAAAATCGCCTGCTGGTTACACTTTTGTTTCAATGATAGGGTAGACTAGGATAGCCAAACGGATTTATTGTACAGACACCAGCACATCAAACTACTCGAAACTATCAATTTTTCCCAATCAACTTTGAACCATACGTTTCAGCAATAAAGTTGAAAATCTATTAAGGATAATAATTGATAGATTATAGTACCAATCCTTTAAACATTTACAAATCCCTAGAGGTTTCCTCATCGGTTCAACTTATTATAATATTTCCTATCCATTGTAATTCATAACGCGTGGACACAACAAATAGGATTATCTTATGAAGTGTTGTTTTTTTAGGTAATTCCAACAACCTTCGTCGTATATTAATATTTTATTTATATTTTGAAGTATATATATGGCAAATAGAGTAGTTTAAACCATACTTGAAAGTATCTAGACAACAACTACTTCAAAATAAAAGTAGAGGCTGTAATAGAAACAGTCTTTGTTATTTTTTTTTTATTCTTTTAATAACATTTAGCCATTTCTTTATAATACTTTGTACAATTATAGTTTATTATATCACTACTTATTTGATGAAATTTTCTTGATTTTTTGTTTTAAAGGTATGGAGGTCTTTTTTAATTCTAGATCTAAATATGTCATTCAGACATGAAGAAGTCTTAATTGTGCTTATACATATATTTTATACTAAAAACAATAATACAGTAACAAATTTTATAGCTATAGGTAGCAACTAAGCAATAATTATAAAACACTCTCTTGGTTATTTATACTAAAGCTGCCTCTTTTTCAGATACATAATTAAAGTATACACGATAAAGAACGCAGATGCAAAGTTTTAAAGGGTTTTCATGAACATGAATAAATAGTAATGTACCAATAAGCTGTCAAGGACGTCTTCACGTGCTCTGCATTATTAAGTGACCTGACTAAAAGTTTGACCTACTTACCAATTCATGTTCTTCTCATTACGATCGAACATCTGAAACAAACATAAAAACAGAATTTATATGTGTCCCTTAGTAACTTAGCGTGTTTTAAGCTTGTAATTTTAATATTTACGATATTGTTCAAATGGTAAAGCCCGAATAAGGAAAAATAAAATAAAATTTTGAAGCGAATCTCAGTATTATCCAGAATTTATGATGGAAATCCCATAATTAAACTTCGTGGCACGACTGTGGAGGGTTTTTACCATGATTTTGTGAAAAACTCAATCAACCAGCGAAGTTATAGCTGCCGAAAAGCACTCATAAGCAATGGCCGTTCAGACCCATGTCAAAACCATTGTTAGTTCGCTTTCGAGAGAAAATTCAATATCCCACAAATCCCCATTGATCTTTTGGCGGGCAAATCTTTTTGTTGCGAACTTGCTTCTGTTTATCCCAGTGAACCAACAATGAAAATCAGCGGGGTACTGCGCACTGACCTTTAGCGGTCTCCTGCGAGAACGTTTTAATTGATTACTGAATTGTTAATTGGGTGTTCCCGATTTGTTAGCGCTAGAAACAGAAAATAGCTGTCGCGAGTTTCAAATTAATCTTCGAGTTTCTGTTTTGTGAAAATGGGATATTCGTAACAAAAACATTATAAAAATAACGGTGTATTATTTTTGTCAAAGATAAAAATAATAAAATGTATTTCTTGTATCCGTTTGTGTTAAAATTCAATTACAAAAAAAATAATATATGTATATTTTAAACCGAAAATGAGATTAATGAAAACCTTACCTACATTATACATTGACAATGACAAAAAGTCTGTTCTTACCTTGCAAGTAATCCAGTTAACTAATTGTATCAATTTGGTTTTGAGAAAGACCATAAATCAAATACATGACTTATCTTATTTACACTCAAAATTGAATAGAGACAGAAATCCTTAAAATAAAACCTTATTTACTTGCCCTCTAAAAAAATGTCATTTTGTCGTTGCTTTGTTCTAAGTGCGAATTAGAGCTAAGAGCTATATGTCTTTCTCAAATCAAACTAAAATGTAATAATGATAAAACCTATTCAGTCTGAGATTAAATATATAATTATCTAAATATCTAGTTTACTTAGTATCCCAAAATAAGCTATGATTAGTTTTCAAATAGCTTTGAGGTGAATAGCAGGTCAAGCGGTTATCAAAACTAAAATTAATTCAGTGGAACGCTCAACTAGTTTTACTAGGAATTTATTGTTTAGCTTAGAATTTTCAAGAACTTCTACATTTTAGGTCATCAGTCTGTTTGTCGCCCCACTGCTGGGAACAGGCTTCCTCTAGAATTGACCGCCAGCCTCTTAAGTATGAGTATAATATATGGGTTCGATTCCAGATCGGGCAAGTACCATTGAAAGCAAGTTGTATGTACTTTCTGAGTATATCTTCGGCACCAATGACTGATTAATAGGTGAAATCATTAATTTGCAGAAAACATGGTGTATAAATGATGTTACAATAATTATAAAATGTTCACATGTATTATCAGAATTGCTCTAGGCGTTCAAAATTTATATACGAACCTACGTAGGAGTATATTGGAAATCAGTTTAAAATAGAACCCCAGCAGTTACATAAAAATAACCTAGTCCACCAGCGCAGAGAGTGTATCGCGTCAAGAATTTATTTTTAGATTTTAGTAGGGAGGCTTTTCTAAACTCGTGTAGGTACTGTTTTTAATAGCAACAAATGGCACAATTTGAGATGAAACAGTCATGTTTAGTTACTATAAATAGAACAGACCCAAATCAACGTATTCCATAAAATGTCAAACATCAATTTGACCTACAACCCAAGTATAACCAAATTCAAAACACAGGTAAACACCAAACATTTCGCGTCCACATTCTCCGTATGATTCTCACCTAAGTATTATCAGATCAAATATTGAGATATCAGCATCGACAACCCGTGGACCCTGCCAAAATTCCGATAGTAATTACATTATTGTTAGCGTCAATTTCTGAGAAATACGCTTTGGGTATTTTCAGGCTTATTCAGAGGTCCACCTCAAGAATAAACGTCGATCTAGTACTAAGAGCGTCCTGCTATATGCTAGTATTTGACGCGAGTTGATGACTTCTTTTGTTAAAGCGATTAGAGACCTGCTGCGAGCAGTAATTTCTAATTGTTTCGGAAATGTTCGTGGGAATCTCGAACATTCTGGAACTAGTGTTTCGTATTATTGTTGTGTATTGATTTAACCAGTCAATGGATTGTTTGTGTTAGTTTCCTTAGCTGTAGCTAACAATTAAAGATGCAGCACTGAAATCATACCTTCATAAGCATCTGGAAAACGATTTATTATATCTTTGTGATAGAATTAAAGAAAACTTTTGCTATTCTGAAGTTTGGTGCTCATCACATATGTACTTATTTTGTTACTAACCCAGTTTTATTTTTCATTCTGTAATTTAAGGAGACATCCACATTTAGTGATTTTGTCGTATATGTAGTCGAATATGGCTTATCATGTCTCGCGTTGGTTATTGTTACTGTTGATGATCAACAAAAAAACTTTACTCGACGTCTGTAGTCAAAGTTGTTTATTAAAATTAGGTTGTTTATTGGACAGAGAATAAGCATTGCCATTCAACGTGGCAATGCTGCCTCTTGGGCACGCTCCCCGTAGACAGCGATGTAGCTGATTTTTCCGACGTTTTTTGGTTCTTTACGTAAATATTTGTATTTCTTTCTTTATACTTTAATAATTAGGTTTATTATATAAGCTCTTACCTACGTCAACAGGACAATGTTTACAATGGGACGACACCCTAAAAAGCCCTCTTTTTATGACCAATTTTAAGAGGCTAATGATGGCAGAGGATACCATAAAAATCACGAATAGAAAAAATGAAAAACGGCGCACATGGAATTAAAATCTGCGTTAAGTAACTCTTGGTCTAAATTATAAGGAAATTTAATTAAGAGCTAATCCTAAACCTGTACGGTACTTGGGCAAAAGAATGACCAAATTAAAAAGACCCGAGGGATTCATACTACGTAATTTTTGGAGGAAAAAAAAAAGTAGGGGCCAAGGTACTATAATGGTTTTTGTTAAGTTGGTTACCTCAACGTGTGTTATGATTTATTGTTCGTACCTTTAGACCGAGGCCACCTGAGCTGACAACTTTTATTGACCATTACAGGAAAAACAACTCAATTTATGCTTTAATATAATGGACATGTTTTCCTTTTATAAGGTGTGAAATTTTGTTGTTTAACAAAGAATAAACTAGTCAGCCAGCACATTAAGCTAATACAATCTGGCAAATTTCTTTAATTGATTTTCAACTTTATTATAGAAGCATAAATATGGTACGAAGTTGATTCGGAAAATTTTACAGTTTCGGTTAGCTTGATGTGCTGGCGTCGAAACAAGTTCCATAAGAGCTCAAATTTTGTAAAAAAATATTAAGCAATTCAAAATTACTTAAATTCAAGGGATGCACTTTTATATGGCTTAGTATGGTCCTCTAAGTAGGTATAGACAGCAGGAAAATTTACAGGCGTCCATTGTTCAGATGGTTCAAAACAGATTATTAGCAATACATTCGCAATACAGTTAACGCCTTTGTCGTACGAGTAAAATCTTCACACTAACATAAAACACAGTTGATGGCATTTTTATGTTATCAAAGCGAGGTGTGGCTTTTATGTTAATGTAAAACGTTTGAAATAATGGGTTTTTAAAGGTTTTTGTGTACTATGTATTCCGGTAAAATGAGCTACGCAGAACTGCGAGTAGACGAGTCATTAAATACGGGTTTGTTTAAGGGCTTACTTATAATCTTGCTTAAATGGGTAATGGTGTTAATTTTCTTTCCTGATTTTTATCGCCTAAATTAACAATAAGTTCATTGTTTTTTATCAATAGTAGGTATGACAAGCTGCATCTTGCTGGGGCCGCAAACTTGCTTATGCTCAAGAAAAAAACTTAACCGATATTCACGACCATCTCTGAAATTGATTTGGTTTGAATTTTGTTAAAAAAGTCTAATTACTTACTAAGATCTTCAAATCACGTTTTAAACTAAGTAATTCGCAATAACAACTTTGAGAGGCAGTCGATAAATAATCTTACTTCAGTGAAAAAAGGTAACCGGAGCGCGTCCTTTGATCTAACGCCGCACTCGACAAACTTTAATAAATGATTAAACTTTATGCCTCAGTATTTATGATTACTTTGAAATACTTAGCGTAATTTTCGTCAAGGAAAATAACACGTTTTCGTTTGACGAACTCTTTACGTGGTTAATTTTCGTATTAACTATGTATTTTATTGATTTTAAATACAACGTAAGAATTGATATTCGACTATGCAACATCTTTTAATCTGTATTCTCAAATATTGCATACATGGGCCTTTAGATGCACGGTGCCTTTAACTCATCTCCTCTACACAAGAAACAAAAAAAGAAAACAAAATTAAAAAAGGAATCAATAATTTTCACCCATTAATCACGTCACGAACCTAGTAAAAACAATTGCCACTCAAGCCTCTACTCAGGGATACTAAAACAAAACACGAACTCCTCAAACTGGGCCACTCATGTACAGTTAGCATTATGAGTAAGACAGTTTATACAGACCACTACTTGTTTAAGAGGGCACGTACTTCAAACAAGCCCTGCCAGATAATATTTGTGTTGGCGCCACTAATTCCTATCTTCGTTACAGTTCGGTCGCGTTGTCGTTACACAAACAATTTGAAGTTCCACATAGTAAATACAAATAGAAACATGTTTGAATTTCGTTTGTTTAGTTTTAGCTATAGTCTCTTCAAGATATAAAGGAGTTGCAAGAAACGTTATCGTTCTTTCATTTTGATATTATGACGACCGCTTTGACCGAGGCTATTAAATTTTTTTGCCTTTTAAAAATGAAAGGTTCTAAATATGCAAACTGCATTCAAAAATTTTAAATATGAATATGAATAAATTTATCACAATTAATGTGATAAAAAAATATCTACCTTACATTATGATATAGAAAAAAATTAAGACTCACTTTTTTTTTGGAAGAGTCAAATAAGCTTAGTAGTGATTTTAATGCACTCGTACAAAAAAATCGAGATTACTTTTCCATTACTTAAATCTACGTTCATTATCCGAAATGATTCAACATTTTTATTAGTCATTAGGGCTCAACCAGTCCTATTTATGGATATTTCAGTCTGATAAAGACTTTATTTTACAAATGTGCCGTTTATTTAGTGCGTACCTTTGAAATTAATTCGGGAACAGTCGTGGGTAATCTCTAATTGTGTTAACTGCCTCAACTAGAAGGTAATTTGAGTTCAGACCGTCATTTACTGTCATTAATTAGGCATTTGTTTAAGTACCTCTTTGAGTTAAGCAAATATTATACGAAGTGTTGTAATTACTGAGATATCAAAGAACAGTATTTAAGGAAACTACTCTCCAAATGGTTTTAAGACGTCGCCTTTGAAAGACATGTTTATTTTTTTTACAATTTTAGTATTTTACATATTTTAACAATAGGGTAGTTGACAACTAGTCAAATTCATTACTTTTATTGAACTGTCAAAAACGGTTACTTTCTATGCAATTTGTATGAAAGTTAGAATTATGACGTCACAATTTTTTTACATCAAGCCATATATTTTAATTTAATTATCAATAAAAAAAAAAAACAATACTATGTATTTTCTTCAAAACGATAAATGAAAGTGACATTATTTTAAGATGCTTTACCAAATTAATATCATAAACCCAATTGCTTAAACTGCAACTTCTTTATCTTACCTACCTAATGAGAAGGCTTACCTTTATTGAATTAAATAAAGTATCTGTAACAACTAGATCGATAAAAAAAGAAATTATGGTGACATCATTCTACTGACAACAACAAAATAATAAGATAAAATAA
The DNA here is from genome assembly GCA_958496145.1 of Heliothis peltigera. Lineage (NCBI taxonomy): Eukaryota > Metazoa > Arthropoda > Insecta > Lepidoptera > Noctuidae > Heliothis > Heliothis peltigera. The sequence goes on from OY292333.1 coordinate 7,218,888, forward strand.
ACCTAATATCGTATGCAATACAAATCAAAACAAAAGCCCAAGATTATTCCTTAGTCAAACACACAAACAGTCTCAAGAACATCTATAACCGTGATACGGTGCAGAATCCCTGCTGATATGCTCTTAAAGGGATTTGCGGTAACGTAACTGGGGCTGCGTTCACCCAAACGACAAAGTGGATTGTAACGGTCACTCAGTACGTAATCTGCGCTGAGAGGTTTTCTTGATAACGCCTTATTATTGGGTGTTGTTATGTTAAATGTTTAAGACCTAGTAATATGGGCAGCTAGATGAGTCTGTATATGTACATACCCGTATAGCTGCACCTATTTTATAAGTATTAGGTATACTTAACTTATACAGAAGGCAAAAGATATGATAAGGAAGATAAAGTCAAACTTATTTGATGCAAATATTATCAGAGATATTTTTTTATGTCTCTTCTAGATCACCGGATTTTTGAAGACGAACGTGAGGCCAAAGCCAAAACGTTGAAGCGCTTTTGAGTCAACCTTTAATGAAAGTAATGGTTATACAAGGTTATTATTTATTATAAATGATAACTAAATACCAAATGATTTCCTAATCGTTAAATCTCGATTTACTTAAAATCAAATTTTCTACAACATAGATAAAAATAAAAGCTTTTAAAAGTCCTAGGCAAAAAACAATTGACAAAAGCCTCCAGCGCGAAACGTGTACAATTTCCATAAAACCTATGTATATTATTCCCTGAATGTCTTCAGTGAGTTTTCACCCACGATTCCAAACTTTCACATCACCTGGGTCACGTATTACATAAGACGGTAAACTCAATATACACAGAAGACGCTATCTCGTCAATAATCCCCCGGGGAATACGTAAAGTTGCACTTTTGCCAAATGACAGAATTACGAGCGTATATCGACAACGATCGATTCCAGTAGTGCTACAGGGTAACATCTGTTTCCTTGAATTCAGAGGTCACAGTTATGTTAAATATACATGTTTGATTGCTTGAATATTTTTAAGGAACGTGACGAAATTTAATTCTAAAGTAGAATATCAATAAGAAAAGATTACCTATATAATACCTTGTGAGATTAACGATGACATAAGTCTACTAAGCAGTTAATGGCAGAGTAACTGATTTAGGAATTTTAGTTATAAGTATAAAAATTATTTTCGCAAATTAGGTTAAAACAAAAATAATTTGCACTTGAAATGAGAGTAGAAAAACTTTAACAAACCTGTAGGTTACTACGCTAGTACTACGCATATTTTATTTGTATATTTGTAGTTTCAGTCATCCAATATAATATCTATAGACGGGATTATCTATAATGACACGGGATTGTCTATTAGAAATACTGTATGTTAAATGTCGGAGTAATTATGCGATAGGATAATTATTGTAAAGTCCATTCAACCATTTCTGTCATAATGTATTTTATGAATGAAATAATTGTAACTAATAAATTAGTCCTAATGTTTTGTTGGAATAAATTCTGTAGTAATTTAAGTCTACGGCAGAGTATATGAGTGATTACCATTGTGTCCCCACAACACGGAAACCTTTATTACGACTGCTTACTTTCCAAGTAATTAAGTAATGATAAATAGTCATTGAACACAAACTTCGACTGAAATTCATAAAGAAAATTGCTTAGATAATAAATTGGTCGTCAAAATGATGGTTATTGATGATGTTTTTCTTTGAATAAAATCATAAATGGTTTTGTTTGTTTTCTATGAAAATATTTTACTTGATCTACGATTTCTAATAGAAAGCTCAAGGTTCAAGGGTTAAAAAGTATAGCGCTAAATAAGTAATGGAGATGATTCTATTACCAAATGATTGAGTGATGCCTGTACATTCATAAAGAACATTAACGCACAATTTCCACGCTACTATTCAAGCAATCTTCAGCAAGTTGTTCAACAATCAGATAAGGCAATCTATACAAAATTTCCGCTTGAGCGAGCACTGTTCCCGCACGCTCCGCTAAGGCTACCTTATATTGTGTCATTGCTAATTTTAAACACATGTGCGTTAATTTTCCGGACCATTGAATGAGGCGCGTTAATGCAGATTACTATCATGAATAAACCGGATCGCAGTGATTTAGTATCGGTTAAGATATGAAACGTCTTATTGTTTATTGAAATGTATTGGTTATTTGATGATAATGCCTATCTATAATGTGGCGTAAAGTTGTATTTAGAAAATAGTTTTTTCTTTATGTCAAATAGGGGTTTAGCTAATACCTATACTATACAGGGTCCATTAGATTTGTTTTATAGGTCTTATGGTAAATACAAAAGACCACACTACAGAAAACTTAGCGCTATTACATGGATTGAATTTTCCCAGGTAAGTTTAAACTTCTCTTTATAGTGGGTAACTGACAAATGGTACTAATAATATATCACGACACTGCTCAGCCCCAGAATGACACCCGGACCTCTTGTTTAGAAGATGAATTTAAGGCTGTCTTTTGTTTAATTTTCGAGGTGAATAAAATGATAGCTGGCAATAATTTGAGATACCTACAAGATATGTTCGAGTCTAATAGGTACTACAAATAAAAAGTTATATGTAACAACTCCTCGCCTCCTCGCAATCAGTTTGTAAGATTTCATCATCGCGACACACAATTATCAAAATCTCCAAATTACCATCAACGCGTAGCCATGGTTTTCAAAGTACACGTATAACGAGCATTTATTCAAAGGAAAATCTAGAGAATCACCACTTCTGAGAAGAATATTCAAAGATGATTGGGAGGCAACAATGGCGTCTGCCGTTTGTATAAATTAACAATACGCCACACAACGTACGGTAAGAAGAAATCGATATAAGCTCTTTCTGAAAACAGTAATATGATTTCTCTTCCCTGGTAAAAATAAGCTTTATGGAAGGGCGAATTTTTTTGTTTGCGCCTGTCATGGTGACTTTGCCGAAGTTCTATGACGTCATTTACGTATTTTTTTGGGGAAATATTCCTGTGTTAAAGTTTTGATGGGAATATTGCCGATAGAGGTCTTTCGCGCTATTAACTTTTGTTTATTGAAATCTCTGTGTGGCGCGGTACGGTGCGAATTGATTTTTCGCTTGCCACACTCACATTTAGTGCAATACATCGCAAAACAAATCAAACGCTGCTGAGTATCCAATGCATTCTCTACACTAAAAGTCAGAATAGATAAATGATTTTTAATTTAATATATTTTTTTTGCCTTAGTCCTGTTAATATTTGGTATTGGTTGATGCCTAAAAATTATTAGTGCAAAGAGTCTAAATCTAAAACACTGGAAAATAAAAATTATGATTATTTTATACTAGCTTTACCGGCATCATGTGGCTACTACTCCACACGACCTGAATAAAAAGTAGCCTATATATTTTACCTTGCTTAAAAAATAGGCTACTAACACCGAAAGATTTTTTCAAATCTGATCAGTAGTTAAAACAAAACCAACCCTTCAGCTTTATAATATGAGTAAAGATTTCTAGGACTGTTATTTTAATAGAACCTCCTTTCCTTATGTTCTTCCGCACATTAATCATTCACAACAGTGTAAAACTTGTATAAAATCGAGGTTAAAACCTTCAAGGCCTTAAGACAAAGGCAATTTTTCTTCTTTTTATTCCTTGTTTTTTAAGGCTTTGTGATCATTTTTCAAAGTGATAACACGGTAATGCATTTGTTTTATAGCAAGGTACATAGGAGTTTAAAAAACTAATTCAAATATGGATTCGAATGAGACAGGAGTATAACCATAGAGAAAAGTTTTGGTTACTATATAGTCGTAGTGACAAAAAATGTCGTAAGCATAATGTATAAGCAAAAGTCTAAGACACTATTGAAAAAACCTAAATACAACCTTATACTAGAGTAATTTCTGCACATGTAATCATGTTAACCAATACCTCCCCGTAATATAATCTCTTTATAAAGTATCATCTGCATCGACATAGCTTCATATAATTAACGTTTGGATATCGAACAACACTGTCTAAATAACGTTCCATATTGGAAGAACATTTCTTTGTTCCTTTGCTTAAAGATTAAATTATATTCAGATAAACAGACAGGTCGTACGTGAAAACAGTTGGTATACAATAATATCATATTCCACTGAAGCTACAATGATTAACTAATTAATTATGTTATTCTGGAACAAGGCGTTTGTGACGTGTAGTCTGCGAGGTGACGGATAAAGCGCGGCTAATGATGTTCCTGAGCTTAATCACGGCGTGACACTGATCGTTCGAGGTTCGCCTTGTATGAAATTAATTTGCTGCTTTGTCTTCATCAACGTATTTGAGAGGATATATTAAATACACTTGGAGGTAATAAATAAAGGTAAGTTTGAAACCAACCCGCATTGAGCAAGCGTGGTGATCAACGCTCAATCCTTTTCAGTGGGAGAGAAGGCCTGTGCCCAGCATTGGGCTGATAAAAAGACTGTGATGATGATGATGAAGTTTGAAATCTGCGCAATGTATTTTTAAGCAGACTATACGTAATGGGTGGGTGTGGTTTGATGAATTATAGCAATGAAGCTATGTCCATAAAAAGTCACGAGAGGCGACACCTGTTTGTTTGAGTTTAGTTGAACTATTTTAAAACTTCGTTGAACTTTTTTTTTAATCAAGACAAATGTGAGTATTCAATTATAAAAAAAAAATGATTATTTGTTATAAAATTAAGACAAAATTGTCGTGACTTAAATTTATTAGTCCAGTTTATTAAGAACAAATGCGCTTTCACGAAAATTATACTTATTATTAAAGTACTTATATTAAAATATTGTAATGATATTATAACCTTCATTTTTATCTTAAATTGTAGCTATTATTCTTGAAATTGTAGCGCTGACACTAAAGATCTGCTTTAAAAAAATAAAATAAAAAGAAAACATGTTTTTGTTATTGCGAAAGTATATTTAGAATCTTTGTGAAGACTTAAAGTAGATACATAATAATATGTCCTAGCTACGGTTTAGTCTATTAAAGTATACGAAACCTTAATGAGGAACATTTTGTCATACTTTTGTGTAATCTAAATATGACGACGGATACAAAAATGAGAACATCCATAACAATACAACTCTATAATAATTTTAACAAGTACATAACGAGATGTTTCGAGTTTATTCTCGTACGCGAACATTCCTTGCAATATATCGGTATGAAAATTTTGCCGAACATATCGATCCCTACAAGTTGAGGCACGTTCCGAGTACCACTCCAACTTATCGATAGCAAACTTTATTGAAAAGAACCGATTTTAGGAAGTTGTTTCAGTAGAATAACGATAACACAAATATTTAGCTTGAGTATTGTTGTAATGTATCGATTTATTACGAATTACACTTTCAGTTGTATTTTCTACTATTTTCGAAGACAAATGTCTTCAATCTTTTGTAAAATGAATTCAAAACTGTACATATTGAGTGATTTAACATAATTTTCAAATTGAAATTACAGACGCATACTTCAAATCCGTAAAATTAAGCCAACTAAAATAAAAAACTACAAAATGTTTAAAAAACGAACATCAAATACCATTTTAGTGCTACAATTTAAACACAACGTTTCGCATCCCCACGCTCTGAGAGCGCAGTGGAAACAAATTTAAAAAAAAAAACTTGAACGAAAATATGATGCTGCAAGAATTTCTGATATTTGATTTTCAGGCGAATCCCGGCGTTTGTAAATCTTTTTATTTGACACGTCGGTGGGTGTCATTCCACTGTGCACACATCGCCTTATTTGCGTTGGGGACAGATGTTTGACACTTGTGATCTTGGGTAACACAATGTCACACTTGCGTAGTATTTGATTTGCATTTTTGAACATGGAACTAGTGAGCTAATAATATATCGTTTCTATTTAAAGAATCGCGTTTTATTTTTGCGATTTGTGGAAAAAAGTGTTGATGATCTTTGAAATTGCTTAAAATTAAAAGATACCATGCCTTGTTTAATGTTCGATATTTTATAAAGAATAACTTCGCAACCGTAAAGCAAATAACTAAAGTAATTTCAACCCCTCTGCAGTATCAACAAGATACCTGTGTGTTTCGTAAATGGAAACTTTGCTTAGCAAACTGTACTAATTAAGTGCACAGTGTGTAAACCAATATTTCAAGCTACGAAATAACTTGTTTGATATTCAAGAGCAATTTTAATTGCTTTTTATTTTATTTATATCCAAAATATAGTAACAAAACAATAATGAAAAATTTTGTTAACGTGTTTACTATCAAAACCGCAGCCCTAAAGTATATTCATTCGGTTTTCAAATAAAATAAAACAAGTTTTAAGTTATAAAACCTAAGTCTCGCTTTTAAAATCAAAACACGTATTTCATTGAAAGAAATTAAATACAACTTGAATAGAAGTACATAAAAGTTTCTTATTTGCAAACGTTATTAGGTAATTAACGTTGAACTAAATAACCGTCCTGAGCATGTAATCCTAGGCGACCTTACAAAGTCGTTTGTAATTAAAATTCTCGCTGAATAAAGCCATAATTAAATCTGCAATGTCAAAATTATATTCGGCGACGACGCTATCTCGAAGAAAAAAGATTTTAAATAATAAGTACTCGGACCTTTTTGCTTTAAGTGGCGCGTCTTCGGTCCACTGGGATATCTTTTTAAAAATTGTGGATGACCTGTTTTGTTATATTTGAAACCAGACGACCTATAAATGGCGTCGTACAGCTTTTAGTCTGTAATGAATATTGATTAGTATTCCGGTCACAGAGGTCAAATCATATCTGCTCATATCGTACGAAAATGTTTTGATACATTTATATTATTTCAAACGATTCGCTCTAACAGGGCGAAAATTCACGTCTTCAAAGGGCAAAATAAAATATTCATTTAAACACCATGACGTAAAAAATGTATTGGTGGTCTAGTGGTAAAAGCACCAGCCTCTCAAGCATGAGTGTGCGGATTCGATTCCAGGTCAGGCAAGTACCAATGTAACTTTCCTAAGTTATATGTATTTTCTAAGTACATATATCTTGGACACCAATGACTGATAAGCGTAGTGACTAGCGCTCAATCCTGTGCCCACCAGTGGGACGATAAAAAGGCTGATGATAACGTAATACTTTTTTGTATGAGAGAACAATTGTGGTATAAATGTTTAGAGAAAAATAGTAACACTCTGTCAATATTTCAAACTTAGTGATTTGAACGGCGTCAATATCACAGAACTTGTTATCAAAAGATTCATATCAATTGACAAAACTTTACGCCATAAATCACAGGATTATGACGGCACACATTTGTCTCCATATCTGTTTGTGTGTGTGTGTGTGTGTGTATAATATTGTAATCCTGCACATGGAAGCTGTATTGACGTTGTAAAGGATATTGATAGAATGAAGTTAGAAAATAATTTCTCGTTCCAGTTTGTAACGTTTCCCGAGTAATTTACTATCTTCATGTATCGATATCCGATTGTGGGTTTGTTTGTTGAAACAAATATAGGTTCATTTTGTCTACAAGAAGGTGGCAAACTAAATAATAAATATATTATGCATGCGAATATCCGACCACTAATTATAGCATCCTATATAAATGACAATAATAATCAAATTTGAAACAACTACAATTAAGTTTAGTAGAATGTCTCTCGCTCTAATAGCATAATCACGTATTGTCAACTTCTTAAGCATGAAACAATGTGGGTCGGATGACATCAATTAATGCTAAATAGAATGAAGGTGTCGACAGACGGTTAGGACCTCTTTCGATTTACAAAGTACAAACCACGGTGCGGCTGAAAACTTTTTGGGACAATGGGACGACTGTTTTTAAAGGTTCGCTCAATGTTTGTGTTGGGATGCCACCATACTGCGAGCATTTGTTTCGCAAATAAACAAAATAGTATTTTTATCTATAGAATGACGATGAATACTCTCTCGCTTCGCTGTCAGATTTTACTCAAATCGAATTTCACTGACGTACATACCTTTATTACATAAAAAGTAGAAAAAAAACACTTATTTCAATAATATTCCAATAAGTTTGATATGCCTCCAAATTGACCTAAGGTTGTCATTACGTTTTTAGATAAAAGACTAAAACTCACTCCTCATCTAATCACGCTCCTCAGTGTTGTCACACACATGTCAATAATGTTATTACTTTATTCTTCATTATATAAAATGAGAAGTCAGTTCAGTAACGCTCAAAAGCAATCCATCAAACATCTACCAACGTGTGTAACGTTTACCTTCACGTTGTAAAAGATAAATCCAACGAATTCGAAACGGCGAGCACAAGTAATATTTAAAAATCTCTTTAAATTAATGACGTATTCACCGAAAACCGTTCATTCCATCGCAAAAGAGGGCAGTATCTGACTTCGTGGAAAAGACTCAATCTTGTTGACGGGTATTTTTTCGGGTCCTATCCCAAATTGATATTTAATCATGTTTCAGAGATCACTGGTTTCGTGAACCGGGCACAGCTTACTAATCAGACTGACGAACTTTTTGTTCACGTTGACATTGTGTCTTTATTATTTAATCAGACGGAATTCGAGTCGGTAAAGTTGACATGTCTTGCTTTACATACGAAATTACGTAGTCCATTAAATGTTACTTTGTGAAAGAGTAACAGAATTAGGGGGTGAATCCTCGCAAACACTGAGAACAATAAAAAGTATACAATGTTTTATTCTGTCGACGTTTTAAGCGTTTATCATGAGACACACCTAGGTAAATACTAAGTAGCCTGTGTGTTCACAAATATATAAACCTGCGGAGTATAATAAATTATTCTCTTTCAAAATAAATAAGTGATTTTTATATGCAGCGTCATCCGTTGACGGCCGCAGCTCAGCTTGGCCGTGTAGGAAGGCGTCATCTACTGAATAACTAAGGAATAATATTGACAGTTTCAGCCTAGTGGAGCATCGATTGGCTGGATTTCAGTGCAATACCAATCCAGTATAGCCAAGACGAATGGAATAAGCATAATTCTACTTTCTGTCACCAGGGACCGTGGACCATCCCACCATACGAGTTTCTTTATTACTCGCTCACTAGAAGTAGTGTGCTATAAGACCTAGGCTCATATAGAAACTAATTCTGATAGTCTGTTTCGATATATACAATGTAGTAGGTACCTGTTTCAAACGTATAACCCCACCTAAACTATCGATTACAAATTACTTGATAAGCTACAATTCCTGAATAACAAAACTATTTAGCCGTTTATATCCACAAATATTTCGATCTATCGTACTAAAATTAGTGTAATCAACACTGTAGACCGAAATTGCTAACATAGTTTATTACTACCGAAATTATTTTGCTATACATGTTAATTAATGTAAAGTAATCTTATACAGCTTGCAGCAACATAATTAAACTTGGTCATTAGAGCCCACAATTGGAGCGACCTGTGCACAAACTTAATAGGTAATTACGATTGTGATGTCTGCTGGGTTCACTATAGATAATAAGCATTATTGTATTGCCCAATATTGGACAAATATTGGTTCCAATATTCGTTTAAAATCTGCTAATATCACGATGTCTTTTAACTTTTTGTAACAAATGCTTAGTATACGGATGTCTTAACTGTTGTTCAGTATCGCTTCTAAGTTGCAAAAATAGTTGGAATAGATATTTATTATAAGGAAACCTAGAATATATTCAAAATATTTAATAAATGCCCACGCTAGAGCATCTTAGGCGAAGTCCTTTATAAAATCCACGTTTGTATAGATTAACCCACTTGGAACCCTACTTACCCCCGACCCCCAACCAAGGCATTGTACTCACAAAGACTTTGCATATGAATAAACCTATAAACTTACACTAGGACGCTTTCACAAAGTTACCTTTTCCTTTAATATATTTTCGCAGTAACCACGTCCTATTTGAATTCATAGCACATTCTTGACAGTCATCAAAGTTTGAACCATCAAAAAGAATTTGTGGCGTAATCTCCTTTCGCTTACTGATTGCAGACAAGCTAAAGGGGAATTCGCAAATATGGAATATTCGCACTCGAGTGTTTTCTAAATCAATTGACGGTGTGATTGTGGAGGCGTGTTTTTACAGCGTCAAGCATCGAGTGCCAGGCCTCTCATATTTTGTAAAGGTTGTCTTTGTGCGTGCATCCATCCTACAGTGGGTTTTGACTTTTGTTTAGGAATAAGATTTTTACACCTGTATCCTGCTTTTTATTAAGGATTACAACAATACGGATCTTCTTTTATATGACAGCAATCGTTTATCTCTAACAAGAGAAAAGCTAACTTTCGTGCCAACTTTAATGTGCTATATTTTTTAATGTATGAGATATATATTGCTGTCACACAAAAATAGTCCGTATTGCTGTCACATAAAAGTGGAGGTTCGGTTTTAAAATTTACTGATCAGCATTTTTGTTACAAAACACATAAAGCTTAAACTTAACATAATGTCTACAATAAGAAAAATGTTATTTATTAATAGAAAAATTGTCATCAACCAGTATATCGATTGGTTCTTGCTAAGCCCCAGTATCCCTAAAATAACTTGTATCGAGCCATGTTATTTGCTATTTCTGTTTTGGCTTACATTATATTGATGCTGCAGTCGAGTCACTAAATATGGGATTTAATTCAAAAATACTATCATTTAAACCGTCCATTATCGTAGTGTATAATTATCGCTCATATTTGTTATACCTTTTACATATCACTACACAAGTTACAATAAAAATAAAATCGTCAAAAAATTGTATTAAAATATTTTTATTTCAACAAAAAATATCGGAACTCAACAACTTATTAACTTTGACATATTTCCGAGTATTGTTTTATATCGAATTCATAAAATATTCCACTGCTATTTTTTTTTATTCCACTGCACTTCAGCAAAATATTTAAATGAAGGTGTAGGTATTACTTATTATTAGTTCATTGTTGTTCAGAGACTAATTTAAAAAAGCTATTTAAATATCTGTATATTGTATCGCCCTGACGTCATCAAATAGCCACAACTTTTCTCATTTATACTTATTGAGGGCACAATCTGCATAATAATCCTAATGCTTATTACCTTTAAGTCTAATTTACATTGTTCCTATGAGTTTTAGATCTTATGCTGTGCAGGACTTGGGCAAGATTGCAGAGTTTTTAGTGGGTGCAATTCCTTGCCCCAAGTCCATGGATTGGTTACAGCATTCATTAACTAGAGCGTGCATGGAGGGTTTAAGTTTTACCAAGTCTATATTATTTATGATACTCTTATTTAAGTTAATGTTCTAATCATAGCAAAAACTATTTCTCAAGTTTGGCCATGCAGATCTCAAACTTTGAATTAATAAAGTTTATGTTAGTAGGATGTATATGTGTCTAAATAATCATGGGTTAAAAGACAAATGATAAATGATATTTATTTTACAAATAGGTTGAAATCAACACTTTTACACGCCAACACATTTTTTATAAAATAACGAGATGAGGTCGGCATTTACTAACTGACTGCCTTGAGAAGAAACGCCGAAACAAAGTCAAGGGTCAAATTAGACAAATTAAAACAGATAGGAAACATGATATTAATCGTGGCAATGCCTAATTATCTAGTTATGCCAAACCCGTTGATGATCACTATGCATATTCATGTATTCATTCAATGCATGGATACTAATATGTAACAGCTGTGTGACCCACATACGAGTAAGTAAGTATTAATTTTCTCGCTAAATCTTTTTGATACAATTAGTATAAATAATACTAAGTATTAAGTCAAATATTATATTAATTTAAGCTTTCATGGACACTAACAATTGAATTATTTGTCACGAGATTGCTACCGTGTACCTTTTTATTGAGTTCCCGATATTTCGGCACTGTTGCAAGCGCCATGAGTAACTCGACGGAGTAACTCATGGTGAGTGATCATGGCGCTTGCAACAGTGAATTTCAGCTGAAGCATTGTTTACGTCCTCACAGAGGTTCACCTAAGATAGGTACAAAGAAAACTGTGGTTTCTCGCAAAAATCACTTCTATTTTCACATCATAAAATTCTCCTACAGAGCTGTAAAATTGTGCGCGTATAACTTTCACTAATGGTAGTGGCAGTTTACGTCCATAGCCCAGTTTACGCCTATAATCACTCCAAATAAGGTAGAAAGATTTACCACGAACCGTAAAAACGTGTACTTAATCGTGAATCGATCCCTCGGGTACGTCAAACGTGACCGGAGTAAATGACTGTTTTCAGGGGTCCGTAGGCGGACAACGAATGTATTTTTTCAACTTGATTAGATTATTCGAATGGTTTATTTGTAGATAAAGGTACATATTGATAGGTGCTATTAATAACAATATTCTGAAATTGTACGTTATGGCACAAATTGATAAGGCCGTGTAATAAAGATTTCTTGTCTAATGGTTCTGCCACATATGCTTCAGTTTCCATGAATTAAAGTCAGCTTCAGTATCATGTTTTTTGGTGGTTGGCTGGTGGTGGACGACAGGCCCGTGTTGGCGGTGTGTTCTGATCCACGCGTTTCTTGAAGAGATGTTAACAACACAGAAGGGGCCCCTTAGGCCAGGGTCTGCTTGGGCTGCAGGAGAATGGCTGCGTAAGAATTACCGTGACTCTGGGAACTCCAGAAGGAACATAGTGGGTTTTAGTCAGTGAGAGTCTGGATTTCTCACGAAAAAAAAAATTACAGTATCATGTTATAACAATTACATTTCTATGTATAATAATAAAATATAAGGTTGGACCACTAAAAAAATAGACACGGCTACACACTAGACATACAGACGTGTTGAACCTTGAATACGAAAATCAGTCACACGCCTGCACGATTCCTTTTTGTATCTGGATTTTATTTATTCTGGTGACGTTACAGAACTTGGGCTTACACACAAACGTTCGGTTTTTATTCGTCAATTTATAGTGTTGTTGATAGACAAGAAATTTAATGTAGATTTGGTATTCACTTGAATAAATTAAATTAGGTATATTCATAGCGGCTTTCTAATCACTTAGCGATCCCAATCGTCACATTATCGATACCCGCGTGTGGCGTACCTAATGTAGCCAATGTACTCGTAGGTGCCCCGAGTCCACCTTTTATATGGATATAGCTTGTTACCAGTTCAATAATAGCTTTCTATTATGGTATAGGCATACTTAAAATTATATTTTAAGACATACCGCAATGGCTGTTGTGAATTCCTAACAATACCTTTGGGGTATTTTAGTACCAGTCTAAGACAAAGGCAGTTAATCATAACACACAAAACATGATCACAATACATACTGTAGATTTATATTCTGCAGTCAACAAATAAAATACGCAAGGCAGCGAGTAAGTACATAAAAGATGCTTAGAGCCGTAATTTCCCGTTAAATGCCAACTAAGCATTTTTCGTCCAATGCCATGTTGACGTAGAAAAGCGCATCGCAAACAAAATAGACCACAAATCGTCTGAATTTTCATAATAAACTGAGCGGACAAACCTGCTTCAGGAATTGCATTCAGTTCCGCGTCCTTAATTTATTCAACGATTCTTTGCGCTCTCTTGCATAAAAACGACGTTCCCTGCCTAGCAATAGATAGAAAATGCGAAACATTCACTTTTCGTAAAAGCCCACCGTTTCAGCAAATACTTTTTTGTAAATATTTCACTAGTTTCACTGTAAAATAAATGCGCAAAAAATAACAAATTGTTTTATCTAACACAACCACTGAGGCAAATGGCGTCGGTTTTATGGAAACGGTGGAAAAGCTATCGTCAAATATTTGAACAAGCTATGTCCCGTCTGTCAGGCTCCCGCTTTATCAATGGTTTCAAATAAATTCTCAGGAATTTGGAATTAGCCTGCCGGGGCTGCGGGACTGTTTGAAAGAGTTACCGCGCCCTTGGTACTGTGAGGGGTCCAGAAGGAACTTATATGGGTTCTAGTCAGTAAAAGTCTGACACTCTTCCACTACACTCACGGCATTTGAAGATTTTCAATCTCAAAAAAATGTACCCGAATAAGATAGGTACACCTTTATTTATATCATTACAGCATTATTCAATTTCTTTTTTATGAATGATTTTTGTCCAATAAAGATATGCCAACCCCATCATCATGCGAGCTATGTTACAAAAAGTCACCAAATAATGCTGACCCAGGCAGTATGAAAATCGTCATAGATTTGCCCCAGCATAAAACAATAAAGTACTCTTAAAAATTGAACTCTGCACTCACTACATCGATCGGAATATAAATGGGTTTTGAAGTCACGCTTACTTGATAAACATTTTAACTTTGCGCCGTGGCGAAGTGAATTAAAAGTATTAACGATTTTTGCCGATAATCAGTATTAATACGATTATCTGCGGTCTACTTGCTAATTGCTTCAGCTTAAGGTAAAATTATTATTTATTACATATTTCTGTGTAAATACAAGCTTGTGACGAAATAAAAATATTTTTGTTATTAATTAATAGTAAATAAAAACAGCTGCATAGAACAAATATAAGATTAACACCTGAATAAATAGATGTATGTCATCAGTTCGGCCTTGTCATGTTGTAACTACCAAGAAAAATGTCTTTTTTCTTGGTCTATCCTTGTGAATAAACCACGCATCTTAATTTAGGGCACGAGTGAAATCAATCACTTGTATTGAAATCCTGGTTCTCAAAACGCGCGTTTGAAAGCGGCCAATGTATACCTGTTTTTGTTATGTAACATTGTATCTCTAAATAATTGGGTACTTTGATTTTGAGCAAATGCCAATGCGATGCAAAATAACATGCTGTGTGTTACCAGATGTGAAATTCTTCAAGTTATAAAAACAAACTTATTGTTTTTGTGTGTATTGTATATTTGGAGGGAGACCAAGTGACTCCCAGACCTCCGATATTTTATAAAGGCTGAATTTTGTGTGTACAGCCATCCTAGTTGGTATCAACTTTTGTTCAGGATGAACAAGTTTGATTGATGATGTATTTTGAGATGTGATACAAGAAAAATTAAATAACATTTAGGTCCTAACACAAAATACAAAAATGTAACACTTAAAAGTCAGTAATATTACGAGGCACTATATTTTCACTTCGGGGTACCGCGAAATTTGAAGCAATATCTTAATCAAAGAAATCGCAGTAGTAGCCCGACATGTAAACATAGCTTTGTATTATTATTTACTTTATAAATGGTAACTTTTTGCAATGGGAGTTAAACGTACAGTTCTGTTACTTATTTTGTTTAATCACAGACAATTTATCACATACTTCAAAGGATAAAAACTTATGCGTATTTATTTTATGCATCCGTCTCTGTGGACTTAATTAGTCGCCTCAAAGGGTTCTCATTAAACTTTTTCTAAACGTAAATAAATAGTTTATATTTTTACTTATTTTGTATTTATACAGCTAATTAGAAAAAAAACGGAATAAATGAAGGTACCTATTAAGAAAATCGGGGAAAATACGTATTTCATTTTAAGCTACAAGTGAGAATCCGATTTGTAATCAAGGATTCTCAATTAGTGATCTTAATTGGTTGTTGGATTTTGATTCTACTTGTTTCTTTGTTAGAAGATATTGAATGTATTGAGAAAAACATCAATGTTCAAACTGGGGTCGTAAACTCACTCTCCAGCCATGTATCCCACAAGGTGGTGGGGTCAGCCTTCCTTTCATTCACTACTACATCTCTCCATCTGATTTTGGGTCTGCCACATGCCTATTAAAGCATTCACTTAAATATAACGTTCCACAATATCATAATAAGCAATTATATCGACGCTCCAATTCCCTTAATCACGCGCACAAATCCTAACAGAAAGACATCAACTTGTAATACATAATAACCAATTTGTATCATTAACCATCTTGAAAGCAATTTGTACTGTCAACTACAACAGTGCTACAGCCTATAATGGCATACCTGTATATTCCTCTAATTGCATACATTGCCAGCCAAAGGCAGGCGCACAATTTCTGCGGCCAACGTTACCAATTCCCCATATGTGTATAGATGCTTCATTCTGTCCGGAACACACATAAATGGAGATCTCTTAATACATACAATGCGGTATGTTCTGAGTCAGAGGAGAGATCAATTAATATCATCTTTGTGCACTTGCCTTTATGATCTTCTGTTTGTAGCTTGTCTTGAATGACTGTTAGAACTGATGATTGTTAAAAGCATAGAGCGGTTTTCTGTGACTTAATATTTTTACAATGTCAAGCTAATCAGAATTTTCAATCTGAAATAAAGATTAATTTTTCTGCATCTCTTTATAATAATGCTCGAAAAAAGTATTTATTTCATTATGAAGATAAAGTCAAAAATAGATGATCGTTTTCTGTTGACAGTCCCTTATGAGCAGCAGCTTAAATAGAACATTATCGATTTTCAAATATTTATGTCTTATAGAATTTGCGGATTAATTCGGATTCAAAAGTTAATAATACGACTTTTCAACTTTAAGTTCTTAAGCTTTGAAATTGGAAAACAGCGTTATTTGCTAATGGCTGTTGAGATACAGAAGCAGTTTGCTTTATTTTGTTCATAACAAACACCCGCACAAGTTTATATCAACAATCATTTTGTACTTTACAAAGTAATTTTTCAACAATGTGAAGAAGCTTATGGGTAGTTGTAAAATGCTCAAAAATAAAGTCACGACACAAGGAAACAAGCGTACGCAATTCAATAACCGTTCCAGTGGAATAGATTGGAACAGAGTAGGTATCTGGGCAAATCCGCAACATCCCAAGCTCGGCGCAAATAAAATACCAAATAACTGTCTCAATAACCGAGACGAAGAAGCAACAGATTGCTAAGGCCGGGGAGACTGTATCAAATCGATATAACTGCACGATAATCGGGCCATAAGCCCCGTTTCGACTGGACCGGTAGGACGCGGCTGTCCTCCACCCAGTTTTACGACTCCTCGTTAATCTTGACAAGACACGGGACAATTCGTCGAGTATTATGGACCATGTTTTCGTATGTTTCCTGGATAGTTTGATATAGCAGTTTTGTGGTTGTATCTGTTATAATAAGAAGAATGTAAATTTTCAACTTTATCGCTGAAGTACATATGGTTCAAAGCTGACTGGTAAAAGACAGTTTTGCTACTATATGAATGTACAGACGCCGGCACAACAAGCTACTACACTCAGTCAAATATCTTCAATAGGTTTACAACTTTATCGTTGAAGCATACCATATGGTTCAAAGCTGATTGCGAAAAGACAGTTTTGTGTAAGGTAAAGGTAGCTTGATGTGCTGGCGTCTGTACATTACATTGCTATCTATAAATTCTCGAATACAACTTCAAATTTAAAAGAAACTGCTGGTGCAAAGAATTCTTATGTTTCTTTGAAAAATCTTAAGTAACACAAAACATTTTACGTAACAGCAAAGCTCCTTATTTCTGATAAAGGGGAACATTTGCTGCAACACATGTTACACGATCACGTTTCTTTTCTTTTACTGAAAACAGAAAATAAATTGTAAATTTACATTCGCAATTTAAAAGCGAGGAAGGTGCTTTAGAACGGCAGGATACTTATTATGAAATTTAGTTCCTAATGTGAGTAGTTTTAAAGATAATATTTAATTGAAAAAATTAAACAAGTCCTCATAACTCTCTCATCAGCACAACGCGCTAAAGTACAATGTTGACCGTACCGGGACTCGAATCTGAGACCTTCTCCTAGAGGTCATTAAGTTTAGGAGTTCGGTGCAGATTTATACATTATCTTTAATCCGGCTTTATTATTACAAGTATAGAAAACCTTCATCCTCGACATAGTTCAAGGAATGTATAGTATAGTCACATCATACACTATTCATATTATTCAACGAACGCTTGAAGAAGTGTATAAAAACAATTGAATAATGGCCGTCCAAATTAACTGAATAAATACATGGGACGTGCCTTCTGTGCGTATATCGGAACATATTCTCGTTAACACCCAGCTATTGAAGCTCGCATCATATTTAAAGGTCTATTGTCCGACCTAACAAAGCTTCGTCGGCCAGTACATAGAATAAATTTATTCAGTAATTACAAAACGTTGCTTGCGGATCTTTAACGAAAATTTCAATTAATTACTTCGAAATTCAGAACGTATTTGCTACAGTGTTCAATGGAATTTCATCTGTGTTTTCATGATGCATTCCGATAGTCAATATTTTGTGGAAATGCTGCAGTTATCAGCACACTGCGAGTTATTAATTTAAGCTTGGTACCAAATGCCTTTGATTTTCATAATAAATTCCAGTTTTATATTTTGCCAATAAAAATATATCTATATTGACATGAGTAGCTTTATTGTATTTGTACAAATACATTGCATGGCGAATATATAAAGCTCTGTAAATATCATTTATATCAATATCAAATATATAAATTAGTTCTACTTGACTGATTATGAAAAGCAATTTTACTTTCGGATTTTTTTTTACTTATAAAAACATCAGTTTGAATATTGAACTACCACTTGTAACAGCATCATCAATATGTGAACATCACCTGTAATCTAATCATCGATCTATTCAATATGCCCGTCACTATGAAACCACATCAATTTTAGTTGATTGTGGTGTTCAACATGGGTATAGACATAAAATGACCACATTAATTTCTGCAACAATAAAAAGGTATCTAGCCTTCTAAACACATCCCAACCCCGCTACCAGTTTACTTATAAATAATAGGTACACTAAAACTAAACATTTGTAATATCGATGCGAATAAATGTAACATTTAGTTTTTTATTTAATGGAGCTTTTTTATATAAATGACTACATTTAAGGTTATACTGCTAACCTCTTGGGTACGCTCCCAGTAGACAGCGATGAAGACAAATTTTCGACGCATTTTAGTTTTTTTTTTAAATTTTTAATTTTATAAATAATTGCATCTTATGTAAATAATAATATGAAAATAGAAATGAATAGTAATTGTTTAAATGACTACGGTTTAATTACTACTTAAAATGGCGACTTACCATTTTAATTGGAGAGCAAAAGCTTAACGCCTCGACACAAATTATGGCGAACATTGTTTAATAAGCGAATGACGTGTACCCTTCACAAATTACTTGACCTATATTAAGAAAAGTTCCAAGGCTCCAGCAATTGTAATGAAATTTTAATGTTTATTGACTTCGGAAAGAACATAATGCTATTTGGAGAAGCGAGCAATCATATAATAGCCCCGATATACCATAGAGTACTTACTCTGGATGAGAAAAGTTGTTGATGATGACGAGAAAATGAAATGTTTGTTTGCGTTTTTCATTTTCAAGTAATTGGGTTCAGCAGAAAGTATTTCTGTTGAAGGGAAAACTTTTATCGAGAACATTTAAAGGACTGTCCTGTCATACGTATGATGGTACGATGTAACTGTAAAATATAATAATAATAATCTTTACTTATCAGATAATATACAGTCCACTTTGTTAGTAAAAACTCAACTTATAATTATTGTGTAACTGTCCTCACTACCAACTTTGCAAAATGCCTAAAGATAGGAGTACTGATTCTCCGCAACTGTTTTAGGATGCTGTTGTTTCTGCCTGGGCTGCGGGTTGTTCGTAAGAGATACCGTGGTCCTGGCACACAGGGACCTCCAGAAGGAACATAGTGGGTTTTAGTCAGTATGAGTCTGACACTCCCTCCAGCTGCACCCTCAGCGGGATTTTGATGATTTCCCACGAAAAAAAAGGATGCTGTTGTTACTAGCCCGAGTCCTAGTTATTATTGATGCTGTTTTCTTTCTTATTAAGGCGTAAAAGTTATCGGTTCGATTTTCCGCAAACATTCCCGACGCACTACAGAAGCGGGGAGTCTCAACATCATCCTAAAGATATTATTATAATGGACATATTTATTAGTATGACGTTTTCATATTCTAGCAATCAACACAAGAAAAATAAGTAGTACTAGCGTAAAGTGGATAAATATATTTTCCAACCAGCTTTTAACGTAAATTACGAAACAAATGCCGCGCTAATGACATAATCGTCACTATTATCACCAAAGTATTTAAGTAGCGGAAAACACAAACTTCTTACATTTACTTTGAACTTATTTTCAATTTCATTTGAAGACGTATATACTTACTAGTATGTATGTACATATGTACCTATGAGCTGATGGCACGATTTTAGCAGTGCAATATGAAATGTTATTTAATTAAAGCTGAGATATCAAACCGGTTTATTTCTAGCATATCGGGATAACCCAGTTATTGGAAGGCAGATATCAGACTGCAGACATTCCGTTCAAAATATTGACATTTAGCTGCACCTGTCAAGGCTGAAATCGAAATTCCAAATTTTGCTGAGAATTGCAAATCCAGTTTCTATGAAATTACAATTTAGAGAAACATTTTCATTTTTAAATAAGTAGGAGTATATCAGAAGCTACACGAAGAAGTCATTCATCAAATAGATAATAAAAAAATGAAAATTGAAAAAGAAATACTGAATGGTATGTGAGAAATATGTAGTTTTTCTTTATATTTAAATAATTTTCATTTGTTTTGTATAAAAATCTTAAACAAGAGCGATACTTCTCGTTTCATACTCTATTGACTAATATTTTCCTGGAGCAATTTAGAGGAGAATAAAACCTTTAAAGTAGGTTTAATTCGTCGTGAAAGTGAGTTAAAGTATTACGGCCATGCATTCAAGTGCGATCAATATTATCGAGGGCATAATAAAATCTGTATTTTTATTTCACTGCGCAAACAAGAGTTAAGAATAAAGGTCATAATAGCCGCCTATGGGCTCCATCAACGTAAATCAATTCTCATAATGGACTTCCATTTTGATGTATAGCACTTTGTTTTACAATATCCGCATGGTGATTTGGAGTTGAATTGGAAAAAATATTGTATTTTTATTTCCAATGCCATTATTTACCTGTGGACCTCGGGGCTAATTTACAGTCACACGGATCGAAATATCGATTCAGCTACAGTCCATGGATGAAGGGCTCATCATATCGTGACGTGATTCTCTAAGTTACGGGAGACAGTTCCAATTGGTGAGTCCTAGTTGTCACAACTGTTTGAACACTTTTAGCACAGGCAGTCGTTATGGGTAGTCAGAAACCTGACAATCAATCTTAGGGTTTGCCCAGGTAGAGGAGGTCAGATAGCTCCAGCATAGGTACAGCTACCCAGCTGTACCATTTAAAATACCTAAAGGTAATCAGCTGCATCCGGGTAGACTGGAAATTGCATTTATTTGGGGAATTCAGATTTTGTATAGGACAGTCTTTGAAACAAGATAATCTTATCGTGGGACCTCCGACATTTGAGACTGCTGCTGCTATAAAGCGTGCTCTGGTGAACGCTATGAATGAGACTTGCCGCGAACGTCGTACATCACGACACATAGAACATGTGTAGCTAGTCTATTGAAGGTGTGAAGTGTACTCGCAAAAATGTACATTGAGTTTCCAGTATTTTTACAAAAAGTAGGACATGAAAGAATTATGAAACTGCGTCCACGTCCACTTTTTATTTGCAAATTCTTTTGCCGACACCTATTACTTTGCATCCCCGGTACGGGATAAAAAAAAAACAATATACAGCCAAGCTCCACCAACTCAATTTGCGTAATGGACTGTTCGTTTGGACGTCCAGTGTTTCACATCACGAAAAGGCTTAATGTTAAAACTAGTATAGGCAAAATGAGACATAAAAATATTCAATTTGACCTCATAATACCCTTTTCAGGGTTTCGTTTGCGATGTAAGCATTTGGGCCGCGGGCGTTCGGTTACCGTAGTATATTTTGGGCCAGAATATAAATAATGTGGGTTTCACGAAAGAGATGGCGTCTACGATGTTTACAAAGGTCAATTTTATTAATCGTCATTTCTTATGCATGCAGATCCTGACTGAGAGTGATACTTTCATCCTTTTCAAATAAAACGCTTTTATTACTTTGTTATAGATAAAATTATGGCCAGCAATAAATCAATAGAACAGCATAGTGAACCTTTAAATTTCCATTACACATTCAGCTCCAAAGATCAATTAGTTTAGACTAAACATACAACTATCCCCCTGCATACTTGCTGAAGCAACATTTTACCTTTTCCTTAAAATTTTACAGTAATTAAAGTGTGGCGAGAGAGGTGTTTGATCCATCGCTTCGGTTGTGAATTTGCATCGAAACGAGCGCCGGTGATTGGGTTACCGCGACCGCGGCCATGCTCGATCACTAATGCTTATTGAATTAAAACCTAAGTCAATATAGACGACGAACTCGCTAAACATAGCTTTTATTGATTTTTGGTATAATTTTACGCTGTATTCGTTTGTGGTTTTTGCATGTTGTTTTTTTAAGGATAATGGTTTGAACTATGATTAGTGGAATTCGTTATCTGTCTAGCCTTTTCACAACTATGATAGGGTCGGCTTCCAGACTTACCGGATACAGCTGAGTACTAATGTTTTACACAAAACGACTGCCTATCTGACCTCCGCCACCCAGTTACCTAGGCAACTTGATACCCCTTGAACATACTGGTTGTCAGACTTTCTGGCTTTGGCTGGTCGGCAAGGACCTATGAATTGAATATATTTTCCGAACTGCCTCAAGCGTCGATTAACCTTATGATCAATCGACCCAAAGACTGTTATTATAATATAAAGGGATTTAATTAAAATAAGCATACTAAGACTAAAATATAAATTAAACTCTTTAAAGAAAGCTCTCAACTAATAATTTTGGTGACAGCTTAGATTACACGTTAAATTATAATCGCAAGCAAAGGTTTAGTTAGAGTGAACACGGGAGATACTCTGTGCCTTTATTGTGTTATCATGTGGATACAACATGAAAACATATTTATCACAACATATTCAACATACATAGATATTGCTTTTAGATCAAAAATAATTGGTATCGATTTTTGGTCTGTAAACCACCCTAGTACTCTTAACAAAACAAAGTAATTCTAGAAGCGTCATAAAATTTTGATGTTTATTGTATCTCCATCAGCAATGTTGCTCTCGTAACAACATTTTCAAAACAAATGACAAGCGAACAATGAAAGGCTTGTTTTGATTAACAGTAACGTTTTCTCCGATGTAACGACATACAATAGAGATGAAAGTAAAGTTCGTACCGTATTCTCAACCCCAAGGGGAGACTCAATACTCGCGCAAATTAATTCTTATTAATTTCTTAGGAGGTTATACACAAGGGTCTAGTTAATAGCTGGCAACTGGCTCAATGTTTTTTTAAACAACCCAAGATTACCTCTTAGGAAATGTTTACGATGTGAAAATACTTTGGTTATGTTTATTTTTCTTTTGAGACGATACTTTGTTCATAATTATATTCCTGTGTACGTACTTACCAACTCAAGAAAAAATCTTCGGAGGTATAACTGAGCATATGTATTCTCTTGAATAATAAACATTTCAAGACATCTACCCATTATAAATAGTCTAGATTAAAAATTACAAAAAAAGTCTAATCGTAATTTGTGAGCCATTAAAAAAGTCTCTATCTTTTTCAGTAACAAAAAAAGTTTTGAAAGACTGCTTTATATTAAAATTTGGTGTAACCAAGGCCCTTGAACATGACTAATGTAAGACGAGCTGTCAGTACGAAGGTCGTTGGTTGAAAGCGATATATTTGACGAGGGATCACAACTTTGAACGGCCATACGTATTGAAATTAATTAAATACTTGTACTTTGATTTTTAGAAATTTTACAAAAGATTTATTTATTTATGCAATACTGGAGGTAGCGGGTTTGATTCCCGCATAAGTCAAATATTTGTGTACATGAACATAGGTGTTTGATTTAGTCTGGGTGTTTCTTTGTATAATATTATGTATGTATGTATTTACAAAAGAAAGGTAGGTACAAAAGTATGTTTATCAGTTGTCTAGTATCCATAGCACGAGTTCTGTTTGGTTTGGCACTAGATGACGTTATCTGAGGAATATTATTATTTCTTATATTTAATCCATTTGGGTACATTATATGTCATGGTTTTTAAGGGTATTTTATTAGATTTTCCTTTCACCTACATTTGTATATGAGTAAACACTTTATAATACGGGGTTGTAAATACCTGTGTCTGTGGGTAGTAATTTAATGTGTTGCAAAGTTTAGGGAAGCGGAACTTTTGAGTGAGCCTTTATATACAGGGTGTAGATTAAAGTGTTAAAACTCCTGCGTTATGGTGGAATAATTTTGGATGTGTTTTTTTATGTACTGAAGTTTTGACGCGCGGATATACTTGTAACATATAACTTAGCAGCTTCTGCCAGCAGTTTCACCTGCGTACCGTCGTACTACTTCGTGCAACCGGATAAAACGGTGTCTATCGCGTTTCTTGATAAATGGTCTATCTATCACTGAAGGAATTTTTCAAATCGGTCTTGTAGTTCTCGAGAATATCGCGTTTGAGTAAACGCACAAATTTTTAAGCTTTATGATTTTAATACATATTTTAAGCACCCATATTCGTATTTCTTAAAAGGTAGGTAAATTTGAATAATTCACAAAAGTAATTGTTGGTAAATTAACTAATTTGTAACCTTACATTCGCATCCCTAAATTCTCGCATGGATAAATCAATAAAAGTATGTAACGCACTAAGCGCAACGCATATTCGAAACCATACGCTACAACTGACAAGGGGAAATTGACTAAATCAAAATTAAGTGAGTGATCATCCGATGTTGCTACGTAAATATGATTTATAAAAGCTTTACCGTTCGCTGCAGGTATATGCGGAGTAAATAGAATAAAGAATGATTGGCTTTACGTCGGCGAAGAATACGCTATGGTAATGGATGAACAGGATTTGTTGGGCGCCAGACAGGATTTTGTTTTATTCCTAGAAGACATAACTGAATTTAGCTCACAGAGTTGCGATGGAACCTATTCGATATTGCATAACATAAATATCGCCCACACTCCCAATAGGTGAAGACACCAGTTACGTGTAGCACATCAAGCTACACGTAACTGTAAAATTTTACCAATCATGTTTGAACCATATGCTTCAGTGATAAAGTTGAAAATCCATTAAGGAAATAAGACAGATAGTAGCTTGATGTGCTAGCATCTGTGAATTTAAAAAACACTTAAAATCATATTTCACTGCATTATTTATTTATTGTATTTACATAAAATAGATGTTCTGAATATTTTATTACAGGACTCGATGTTAGAACTGAATCAAACATAAATATAATGTAGCCATCGGGGCGTGATGTGTTATACCATCGTATATTTGTATTCAGCTTGCGCGGCCTTGGACAACATTAAATTTTTGTATAAAATGTATCAATCAATCATGTATTCAGTAAATATAAAAAGACGTAACGTGATCTATTGCGATTCCTATCAGGTTAAATCAAAAGTCTTTTGTAAAAAAAATAAAGGATCGAATTGTAAAAGCTTTTCGCATTCGCTTTAATATATTTTTGCTTCACAGACATCAAACCAAAGTGTTGTGTGGTATTAAAAAGGGTTCCTAGAATTACTCCTAAAAACATCTACAGTACTGACCTTTATAAAGAACTGAGTAAGTAAAATTGTGTGGTCGCTTTCAAAATAGTAAGTACGTATAATATCTAAGGTATCATCAATTTTATTGCTCTTATATTTTGTATTCAGTTTTCCTACAAACACATCATTTAATTTCTTCAATTGTCACAATCTTTATTGTTTGTCAACCGCAGGTTCGCATCTCGAGTCGCGTCAATAGTTAGCTATGTTTTGAAGCTCGATGTTTCCGTGCCGACCACTCCAAATCCAATCTAACAGGGGTCAAGTAGGTGTACCGCCGTGGCAGGTTCACTCTTATAGACCCGTCATACTAATACAGGGTTGAGAGGAACTGGCATTTACTGTAAGTGGCTGGAAGTGGTGTCAAAACACATCACAAAAGGTCGTGTAAAACGAGTACCTATACAAGTTGTAATTTTGAGAAGCTTTACAAGTCCTGCCATTGTTTGCAGCATAAACAACACCAAAGCATTGTTTAGAATTCTGTGTACAAAACTTTTTGCAATACCTCTTGGCATTTAGCTTAAGCAAAGGCTTTTTTTAATGCATAAACTTTGTGAAATGTCAAAAGTTAAATCCTAAGACTTCGACAAGTAGGTAGATTTATATGTTCGGCCTGCCGACTTAGAAAAATTGAGAGTGCTTTGTAATACATTAAACAATCATATATATTGATTGGAAGAGCACTTAATAACTCTCTCAAACATGATTCACACTTTATATTTCTTATAGTATTAGAACAAGGTAACCAGAAATCGCGCAACCCCGGTAACAAAGCAGATTATCAAAATGTTAAAAGCTATGTTGATCCACGTTCTTAGAAATCTCTACGCGTTCATAAAAGTGCTATAATAAAATAAAAAGAAACCTTAAACTAACAACAAGCGTTATTCGTTTTTGCACTTCAATTACGAAGAAGTGGACCAAAAAAGTGGCCATTTTGTTTGATAGGTAATACTAATGACCCTAGGGGCTAGTACTTTTTCAACAGAAACTCAAGAAGATTATCTTGCTATCGAGCTTCGATAAAATGAAGGCTTAGTCTGACAGTAAATCCTGGCTTAATGTACTATCATTGCTTTTTGAAATAAGAAAGTTGCGCACAGACTTAAATATACGCTGATCAAGAAAGCTTTGCACCTTTTTTATAAGCCTTTTCAAGAACATTAATGCGTGCTAAGCTCATGTATTAAAGGTAAACGTGGAACTTTTTGATTCAGTTAGACTTTATAAAGCAAAATATACAGAGTTGATATAACAGAGGGGCATTAAATTACACTACGTATACTATACGATTTTAGTATTAATTCTATACGGTATACAATAGAATATAATTATAAATGAGTTTCTTTTTTTTCAAACAAACTAAATAGCTTACTATAAGAGTAAAACGCACCCACCCTTTGTAAATAAATTTTACTGACCTTAGATACATAGGTACGTTCGCACGATTGATGCGTGACCTATGCGTTCAGACATAATCACCTGTTAGAAAAGATACATCGTGTTCAAACAGGGCAAAAACTTAAAAAATCATTTGCGAATAAACTACTGCTCCTATATAATTGATTTTTGGTACAGAGCTTTAAAATGGTACCTAGTATAGGCAGTTAAAAGAAAGCCCCTCTGTCGTATCAACTTTGTATTTGATACATTTGGTAGGTCAATATATTCTTAGATACCTTACAAGTATTAAGGATTCATGACTCTTTAGAATGGGATATACCTAGCTATTATGTCTACGGTATTCTAAAATTATGAAGGCTTCAACATGTTCGTAAATTAATTTGTCTTTGTTAACAAAATGTCACGCAATTTATTGTTCTCTTTTCACTGAAAACTTGAATAAAGTCGAACAAGTGACACGAAACATAAGTGAGACAATTAAGTATTTTATATGCAAATGTATTTAATTAAATCGTTGACATTTCTGTACTCCTACTATCACGCGTTCATTTGAATATTCACGCCTTGTTTAAAGTTTACTTTTAATTATTATTTTGTAGGTATAGCTGTGAAGAAAAATTATAATGACTCTATGTTTTAAGCCTCTGTAAGCCATAGTCCATGAAGCGGTGACACGTTAGCTGAGTACACCTGTTGGATCTTTTAATTTTTGCACTAGTTCTATCATTAAATGTATAAGGAATGGAACCTGGGTTTGCTATTTTAAATTACGAGTATAAAAGAATACATCATATTTTATTGAAATCTGTTATTTTATTGCTCTCGCCAGCAGTTTCGTTGGCGTCCCGTGGTATCTACTCCGAGTACTCAGATAAACAGAAAAAAATAAAGCATGTAGCCTTCCTCGATATTTTTTCAAATCAATACAGTGGTGTCTGAAATTAACCCTGTTTCTAGAAATCAAAATTACTCAGCTTTATAATATACGTATAGTTACAAAAAACACTTTTATAGTATATTCTATTGTTTTACATTTTATTAAGATAATACATTAAACTTTTACTTCAAAACACAAGAAACGACCGCTATACAATTCAAAAGAGCTTCGGTTGGTATCGAGTTGATCCCTTCCTTCCCACTATCTATTGAATGTAATGCCTAAAGCTCACTACCAAAAGAAGATTTTAACACTTAAGATATCGCTCAGTCATTTTAAAAGTTCTACACAGTAATACATATAAAATTCCTTTTATTGTTAAAAACTATTATAAATATCAAAAATTGAGTCGTAGTGGCCTAATGGTTAAAGCACCAGCTTCTCGAGTATTTGGGTTCGATTCCATCTCAGAAAAGTACCAATGTAACTTTTTTATTTTATACCTACTTCATAAGTACACCTTGGAGATCAATCACTGCACAAAGATGAAGGAAAACATCTTTGGGAAACCTGGATTTTTATAGTCATGAATCGCCAATCCACCTGAAGCGAGCATGATGATTTACGCTCATTCTTTCTGCCTGTGTATGTTGTGTATTTCTGTTAAATATACTGATGATGACGATTTGATTTGATAAGTATGTTCTTAGTTTTTGGTAAAAAATGTGTCAAGTAAACTCCTAAGGAATTAACCTTAAAATATCATCTTGGTACGAGATGTGTATGGCGTCTATATTATTATTGTTTTTATTTCCATATGCATTTTTATACTTTTGCTATTTAATCAAAGTTTTAATTATAATTCTACTTTAATGAAAACAAGAGAGCTGCTTCAGTTACATGCGTTTGTGTAGACCTACTATTGTCCCTGTTCAAATTTTTTTAAGCATTTCTTTACATGTCTATCTAACCATAAGAAAGTCTACTTCAAAAACAGAATAATATTCAACAAGGAACACTTTCGTACTTTTAATTTAAAATAAACTTTTTTTTAGTCTGGCTCCGTCACAAAGTTAGAGAACTTTCACACAAATAAACACAGTTAAACACGCTTTCTACTAGAACTATTCAGAAAGGAAAAATAAACGCTAGTTCAAAGGTTTCGTCTGGAACACGTCTTGTTCTAGCTTTAAGTGTGAAAACAAAGGTTTATTTTAGAACAAATTTAATTTATATTAACTTCTATATCTTTGTGCAAGCTACACTTCAAACGTTTTGAGTACGTACTCATTTACGTACATAAGTTTAGTTCATTCCTTATCTCATTAATTCATGTAATTAGTGTAATGTGTTATATTAGCTTTATTTTGCTTAGTTTATGCAAAGTTTTATATATTATATGAAATATTTTATAAAGTACTTATGCTATTCTATTGTTATAAAGCTGAAGAGTTTGTTTACTTGAATGAGCTAATCTTAGGAACTACTTGTCCGATCTGAAAAATTCTTTCAATATTTGAAAGCCGATTTATTAAGAAAAGCTATACGCATAATTCTTATCCGGGTGTGCGAATTGGTATTCACGGGACGCAGGTGATACTGCTGGAACATGCTACTTACGTATTATCACTACATAGTATAAAACAAAGTCGCTTTCTCTGTCCCTATGTCCCTTTGTATGCTTAAATCTTTGAAACTACGCAACGGATTTTGATGCGGTTTTTTTTTAATAGATAGAGTGATTCAAGAGGAAGGTTTATGTATATAATTTTAGTATCAGCATTGCACCCGTGCGAAGCCGGGGCGGGTCACTAGTATTGGATAAAAGTTCTTCTTCAAGTAAAATTCAAGTCAAGTTATGTGTTGCAAAATAAATGAAGTTATTTTTTTTTATAAACATTTCCATTCACAATGAGATACATCAACTCGATACGAAGTCATCCAAAAACGCGGTCAAACCAAAAGTAGATGAAATGCGAGTTTTCTCAATATTTCCCCAAAATAAACGGAGCAGCGGTCTTTTGAATACAAAAGGCCCATGGGTTCAATATACATCAAGTAAATGAGAGGTTGAGCGGTGACGCAGCCTTTTTGCTGAGTGCATGGGATACTATGTTTTATTGTAATATCTTCAGAGTGAGCTCATGACGTAATGTGATTAACCCCTTTGATACTACTAATGTAAGTACCATTTTTCAAGGAAATTTTCGTCAAAAATGGTCCAACTATTTTTGCACGCATCTGCTTTTACCTTCCAGCCTACATAATCCCGAATTCCTCGCTGCCCGCTGGCATTTGGTATAAAAAATTGCTGCCTGCTGCAGGCAACTAGTTCGAAATTTAAGTTAATAATTCACGAGAATTTTATAGTTTTCAGTTGTATTTTTACAAACAAACTTAAATATAGAAATAATCTAAAATAAACTCGCTAAAATGAAAAGGTTGAGTTCACTTAATTCAAATATCAATTAAAATTAAATAGTCAATCATATTGGTAGGTACCGTTATTGAATCAAATTAAAAAATGGAATGATTTCAATAAAATTTAATAAAAAAATATATAGGGCGTGATTGTATTCAGCCTATATTATATAATTAATAATAGCCTAATTAACTTGCCACAAGGGTATTAACATTAATTATAACGTAGTTTATCATTTCAATATGATGGCTGTTGACAAAACAGTAACGATAATAACGTAATCAATTAAAATCAATTCGCCCGATAATAATTTTAATACTCCACTTTATGTCTGTAGATAAGACTAGGTTAGGAACAGTTTCAGTGGGAATAGGGCTTTATAAATTAAGTCCAAATACTGGAACACTCACTAAGGGCTTGTTTCACCACCTACGAATAAGTTACAGTTAGTTTATTTGGTAGATAATTCCATACAAATTCTGTTCCATTAATTTATTAGATAGCGGCTATTTAGACATTCTGAAACTTCCCCTAAGAGTATCAAAAATATCGGTCTCGGCACTTCATCATCTCCCGAGCCTTTTCCCAACTGTGTTGGGGTCTGCTCGGCACTTAAACAACGGAATTGATGACGGACGACGGACTTTGTTTTGCAGCATAAAATCTATTCATATTTAAATCATAAAAGTCTTCATCTATTTAAATCGCAATAAAGACCATATTTGCCCAACTACAGTTTGTTCCACATATTGTCATTTTGATTTATTTTGATTCTGTATTATGCAGTCATTATTGAAAATGCAATAACCTACTTTCAGTACTTCAATAACTGATATTGATCGAAAATAAAGGAGTAAACACCAAAACTCCTGCAATTCTGTTACCCTTGTTTGATTTTCGAATATAATAGTTGGAGAGACAATGATACTAAATCGGTAGAATCTCAAGCGTGGTAGAGACCTATGGATTTCATGTTTTAGAGTTCTAAATAATAAAAAAAATAGTCTGTCAGCGGTGGGAAAACTCGACCATATCAGTTATTGATAATGTAGATGTGATCATCAATTATACTGACATCTATTATAATGTTGTTCTGCCTGCCGCTCGAGAAGTGGGGTTACCAACTAGAAAAGAGAAAATTATATCTCTTTCTAACGTCAGGAATTTGAAAGAAATGCGATATGGAGCCTAACAATGGTTTTAATACAGGTTTGTTTAGCTGGTTTAGCCATCTTACCTATAATCTGAGGCTTTTATCTTATTTTACGGACTATCTTAAACTCGCGCACTAATATAAAAAGCTCGTTATTATGGTAAAAATACACAGCATGATACAAGCATTATCCTATTTGTTAACCTGACGCACTCGAGTTACTCCCAAAATCCTTTCTAGGCCTCCCTTACTATAACTGTTTCGACAACCCTAATACGATTTGCTGTCGTTACCTCGCCGAACGCAAAGGAAATTGAATAGCGATCTACTTGAAACACCCCCAAGGGCATGCTCTAATCTCTGATAGGGCTGGCATAAATGCATTGGTGTGATATTAAATTGCTGTCAAATGTTCAATACGGTACGCTATGACGTGGCCCGTATTTAAATTGTGTAGTTTCAATTCACAAATGTGGAAATCTATAGGTACCTACGCATCGTAGTGACTAATCTGAAAACATCGGTCCAAAATTCAATCGAATCGTGAAAGCTTTAGAATATTGATAATGTGAATATCATATTATATTGATTTTAGAAACTGTATTTTGCAACATTACAATAGAAAAATCTTTTTGACAGGTAAAAATCTGTACTATAAACGTAAAACAACTCATGTCAAACATAATAGACTACTTTAGTGAAGGCTTAATTATTAGGTCAGTTGAGAACCCACAGAAACATTTTGTGTCCATCGAACAAAAAGCTGCGGTTTGTACCTTCCCAAATGGATTTATTTATGGAGGTACATTTTGCTGAATAGACCTACTAAAGACCTTTCACTGTGGCTCAAAACAAACCAAACTTTCTTTTGTTTTTGTTGGACGATTCTTTGGGACGGTGCAGTATAGGTTTTTTGAAGGTTCCAAAATTTTTCTTATCAATGTAATGGAAATCTAACAATAATCATAGATTGTTTGTTTGGTGATGCTTATAGTATCAGAAGTTATTTAGCAAATTATCTGTGTAAAAGAATGAAATGAATAGGTCTTATTCAATAATGATGAAACAATTTATATGTGGGATAAACCTACGACATCAGAAACATCACTCACAGAAAAGATAAATAAGAACAACTTTAATTGAATTCATGGAATATTGAGACCAACTTTCATAATTATTTTCTGGTAAGTCCCAAATTATGAACAACTACGTTGAAATTTATGAAGGAATACCGCTCATTCTAGATAAAGCTCCCTCTTCGAATTTAAATGCAAACAAAGAGTGGTAACAATTATTGCAATTTCTATTCTCATAAATTTTGCTATGAAACAGTGGAAAATTTGAATTTCCAGGAAGATCTTGCTATAAGGAAAGGTTATTCTAGTAATATGAACTAATTATTTAATCTAAGAAATCACAAGATCGAAGCTAAACGATATAATATTAGAACAGAAATTCGTTTCAACAGAATATAATATTATTTATTCAGCTTGACTGCATCTATATAACAAAAAATACATGCTGTCAAAACTATGCCCAGAAGCCATCACATCAAGCTACCCGAAACTGTCAGTTTTCCCAATCAACTTTGAACCATATGCTTCAGCTATAGACGCCAGCATATCAACCTAACCTGAATCTTTCAAATTTATTTAATAGATTTTCAACCTTCTCACAATACTAGAAGGTTTCGATTGTTATTTTTTTACATAAATAGGATCATTTAACTGACCACTTACATCGTATCAATATAGAACGCGCGTAAGATTCCGTGCTAACAGTCCCTCTGAGAATATAGTTATTTACTCCAACTAGTTCGACATTTTATCTCTAACGAGTAACACATTATCTCTTCTAATGAATAGTGGTATCCTTTATTCACAGGTTTAATATATTATGAGATAGGGTTTTATGAAAATACTCAAAAATTGGAAAATAATTTATCAAAGCCAGAAACGGCAGACCAGCAAAATATCTTGACATTAAAAAGGAGTTAGGATAGATTAATTGTAACAGAGGATCTCCTGTGTATTTGTACATATATTTTAATAGTTTTGAACCTAACATTTTTCTTTTGGTATCCATTCATATTTATGTAGGCTTATACAATCTCCGTACAAAAAACTGATTCTTACTGGTGTACCTTTTCGATACTGATTCCGAAATACACTTCAAACCGTTTCTGTAAATAAAATTGCGTTTTTTTTATATTTTATGTAGACATAATATGCTATATTATAGTATATTACATACATACTATTTCTTATGCTTAAAGTTGTAACGACAAAGTAACACTAAATAAAAAAATAAAAAATCATAAAGAACATTATAATATCAGCTTGAAATTAAATTTGAGATAAGCAAGATCTGAATTTAGTTACGTCAATCACAGAGCTGTTAACATTTGTTTTATTTAAACTTAATTTACTCGAAGTTTTCGCTTGACATTTCAATTATTTTATTAATTTCACGGCAATATTTTATGTGACGTACCTAGTTGTAATTTAATCTGTATTATTTTTATTAAAAAAAACATTGTATTAAAAATTATTCTTTCATTTTAAACAGATATACCAACCCAACCCAATACCAACTCGCATTGAGCAAGCGTGGTCATTATCGCTCAATCCTTGTGCCCAGCAGTGAGACGATAAAAAGGCTGTGATGATGATGATGAACCAAATATAAGATTGAAAGATTTTTTAAAATAGAATGATATGACAGTGAAATTACATCCTTGTAATTCATACTGCATATGTATGACTGACGTCACTGCCAATTTATTATTGTATGTAAGATGAAACATCGTTAATGAAATAAGGGCGAATATGTACGTAATGACTTCGCAGAAACCAACTTAATGCGCTGCCGGTGCATATCTCTTGTATGTATCTCGTTTTGCTCATGTTTTCACTCCGACTATACCAAGAATCTTTTGATTTTTTTTTTATATAAAATCCTCCTCTTTTGCACGTGAAAAATCTTTTTACAAAGACTCTTTGAAAATTCGTTTGGTAAAATTTTGTTTTGTCATGAAAATTGGAATGAACATTTGAAAATTTTAATTTTCTTTATTTTTTTGTAAATGCATTCACAAAATATTTCAAAAGCGTCGTATTCGGTTTTGAAGTAATTTTTTAGTGTTAAATATAAATGACCCTTAATGTTTAAAAAAGTCATCTCATTAAGATCGAGAAGACTACCTACATAGAATTTACCAAAGATAATATAAACAATTTTGACTATAACATCTTCTTATTATAATATAATTTGGAGTACAGCTTAACAGCCTTTCTCAGGCTAATAAACATTTTTGTCTGTACATGAAGTAGATCCCCAAGGAAGCGGGACAACTCGCTAATTAGTTGACTCTTATTTCAAAAAGAAAATGTGCCGGGAATTGTATTTCCTAGAAACTAATTTATACAAACATTTTAAAAGCCCATCTAATATACAAGCGGTGAATATCAGTAGGTATTGATGACCTAGTTGTCAGTTAAGATAACCTACTTTACTCCGCTACCTCTAATAAGTGTGAAAAAATACAGGCCAACGTGATGCAGCATTTAATAAAACAAAAATAAAAAAAAACAGAAAAAGGATTTTGAATATGCATCAAAAATTCAGAAAAAGAATCCACTTTTCAAAAATGTCAACCAGATTTTGAAGGAAAAAATATACGTCAACCAGTCTATCTTTGTTGGGTTCCGTTGAAAACACCTCGGGCAGAACATGTTCACGACAACAAAAGTTTTCACCCGTTGACCGGCGGCTACTTCGAAAAACATTTTCTGGGAAACTTGGGTTTTGCGCGACTCTTATATTGTTTGAAGATAACAAAGAAAAATTAATACTTGGTAAGAACCTAGGCTGACTGATGTCTGCAGGTTTTGAGGAAGTAAATTTTTTCTTTTCTTCATTAATTAATTTCAAAAAATTAACCACGCCACGCCATTATAACTGGCAGTTACAAAGTGAACCACCACTAAAATAGACCCTCCAATTTGCCGAAAAGCTTAGTAAGTAGCAACACGAAAAAGCACTTAAAACATTAAATATGGAGGCACAGTGCGGCTCAGTCAGTTCATATCTGCTATACGGCAACACCACGAAATATTAATGCTGACCAGTCACCTTTCCTTTAATTGTGTACCGTTGCAAATACTGCCGAACCTGATATGAAACAGCCCCAAGACCGGATAGCCAGATATCAGGACCTTTCAATATTAGTTTCAAACTGTTATTACTTCAATGAGCAAATAATGATTCAGTCCGTATTTGGGGAGATGTCGTATTAATTGGAAATATTGTTTGTTGTTGGTTGGATAATGTTCACAGCCGGGGGATATGAAATGCGATATATCCGATGTTTGTTTTAGGTGCTACAAGCAGAGTATTCTCTGTTGATAACTGTGGCGAGCTATATGATGATGCGTATAATGCAGGTGTATTTTTGCACAAAAATTGCTGTGAATTTTAAAGCAGTTTGGCCCCTCGCCTACTTAATTTTTTACCCCAAACGTAACTCCAATGTCACTCTTCACCATTTTATTTAGGCCAACAAATTATGATATTTTTGTCGAAGAACACCGCAAGGGGGCGCGGGCCCTCAAATATTTTTTTACTTACTTGTTGTCTTGAAAAGATCCTTATTATCTGAAAACATAAGACATCATAAGTAAGTTTTGCATGATGAGGAAAATCTTGGTACAACAAGGTAAGAATTTTCAGGCGTTTCAAAAACTCTTACGTTAGATGTCTAAAAAGCAACTTGAAAACTCGGAGAACTCATCATTATCTGTCTAGACTTTTCCCAAGCTATGTTGGGATCGGCTTCCAGTCTAAGCTGATGCAGCTGAGTACTAGTGTATTATGTGAAGCGATAGCCTATCTAGCCTCCGCAACTCATGTACCTTGGCAACCCGAAACAACAAGTCTTATTAAAGTGAATAATAATACTTTTTGTCAGACTTTCTGACTTCTGACAGCCGGGATTCACCAATATAATATGGAACCTGGAACTCTTCATGACAAGATTCCTCATCCCATTCACAGCCCGACCGTGACAAGCGTCGCTTTACCTAAACTGTGCAAGATATTCATAATAATACAGATAGGCTATAATGCAATCTACAATCAACAATGCTCCCCAAACCTTGTACCAGGATTACAAAGGAAAGCACTCACTATATTGAAATTTTAAGGCATTGTATTCACAGCTTCTATTTTTTCATTACCTTTGCTGTCCTATTTCGTTTTGTACAAGCACATTTTTTTCCCCAAAACAAGAATAATATTGGATGTATTCGAGCGAATGCATTTTCGCTGTAAAACTATGAAAGGGAATTGATATATTTTTCGTAACCTAATATAGCGGGTAGTCGTTTTTTTATTTATTTTTATTCTTCCAACAGGCGGTGCAATTTGAAAAATATTTTGTCAGTCGAATAATCAAAATACGGAAAGATCTCGACTGCAGGAACGACAAAAAAAGTACAGACGCCAGCACATCAAGCTATCCGAAAATTAAAAATTTTCCCATCTGACTTTGAACCATATGTTTCAGTGATAAAGTTGAAGATCAATTAATGAAATTTGTCAGATAGAACAGTAGCTTGATGTGGTGCCGTCTTTACACAAAACAAAAGAATATAAAATTATACTTAATCACTTTATCAAATTGTTTACTTATGATAAGTGTACCTGTCTTTCACCTAGCTATAAGATTTATGACAGGTTGATCGATTGTTCTACAGCGAAATAATTAATATCAATTAGGACAGATAAAGTTTATTACGTTTGAAACGTTATTAATGTTTAAGAGGTTGGACTACGGTGTTGTAAGAGTAGTTTCATTAAAGCATTAATATTTAATTGCTCGTGATTTTGGCATTTAATATTATTGGAAAGACTTTCCAGTAAATAATTAATCAAAAGTCCAGTGGCGATAGAATAATAATGAATGTGATTTCGAACGTCAATTTAAATATCAAAGTTATCTCGTTTGGAGCTTGAGCTCGAAATAAGATAAATACAACTTAAGATAGAATATTATGACGTATTTAATTTAGTTATAGTTTAATTATTTTCTGATTGATGAACGCCGACGTGTCGTGGTGGCCCAGTGGTTAAAGAGCCAACCTCTCAAGTACGAGTCAGGCAAGTACCAATGCAAGTTTTTACGTACTTTCTAAGAATATCTTGGACACCAATGACTGGGTTTCGGATGGCACGTTAAACTGTAGATCCCGGCTGTTATTGAACATCCTTGGCAGTCGTTACAGGTAGTCAGAAGCCAGTAGGTCTGACGCCAGTCTAACCAAGGGGTAGTGGGTTGCCCGGGTAACTAACTGGGTTGAGGAGGTCAGATAGACAGTCGCTCCTTGTAAAAGACTGCTACTCAGCTAAATCCAGTTAGACTGGAAGCCGACCCCAACATTGTTGAGAAAAGGCTCGGGAGATGATGATATACGTAGAGTTGATATAAAATGAGTGAAATAAAAAAATAAAAAGCGTTTTTTTTTTAATACAGTTTCAATGTTGTTGAGGACACATTACAAGAATTACCCAAAAAAGTAAATGCACAAAAATAGAAAATATCACAAGAGCCCATAAAAATCTTTTACTAATACCATGGAAAACATTCATAAAAGCGCTCCCGTATTTCCTTTACACACAAATAACTTAATAAAAATAGGAAACGAAGATTTCTTTCGTACAATACACCGAAATACATCTGTGAAAAGGAAATCACGACGGCAACGCACGCCAATAACTGACGTCGTAGCCCAAAAGCTATTGTGTTCCCAAAATATTATCACAGTCGAACCGCCGGCCTAAATTGGGAAACCGTGTATTTTACACCTTTGTCATTACTTTAAATTAATGCCTCGACAGCTACAATTTGATTTCATCTGATGTTTGTTTGTTTTATTGCAGGGGTTCATCATCGTCGTCTTTTTTATAGTAGGCGACAGTTATTTTTAGCTTTATAAATTAAGGCGGCCAACTTTACAATTAAACACTTACGGCCAGTTTCACAGGTTACTGACAAGTTCCAAATTCTGTTCCATTTTTGAATTTATCCGGCCCTTAGACTTGTGATTAAGTTTGCAATTAGTGAGTTCAAGATAGTACAGACGCCAGTACATCAAGCTACCCGAAACTGTCAAATTTCCAGAATCAACTTTGTACCATAGAAGAAATTGGACAGGTAGTAGTACCTTGATGTGCTGGTTTCTGTACACTCTTGTTCGCGAGGCAAAAGTGGCTAATTTTGGTGAAACAGGGGTATAGTAGTTTACATTTAAAGAGATTGAAATTAAGCTAGCTGCTGATGATTTTTCATGAAGTTTTAATTTTAAATGAAACAAATCCGCTTACTTAGGATCGCCGCAGGAAGGGTAACTTGAAATATAAGACTATACTAATATTGGATTTCCGGAATGCTTAGTAAATATCTTTATCCGTAGCGTTTCAATATTCTATTTTCGTTGTCCTAGTCTGTAGCCATTCCGGGGTATTTCTGTAACCCAATTAGGCAGATTCTATTTAACCTTTGTGAACCTGATATATTTTTAATATACCAATAATTTTTGCAATGGCGTTACCTTGACACGTGTTTCGTTTACTCTTTCTTGTTTCCTAAATTAATATTAAAATCTATTAATATCAATCTACCTTTCATATGTTCTGAAGCTCCGTGACAACGCCATTATATTAGCTAAACGCTATGTAGCTTATGTTGCTGTCATATATTTCAGTGTTGTTCGTGTGTTGGTCGTTATGAGTATCGATATTTTTTTTTTGCATTTTTTTAGTGAAAGTCTTGAGAACACTACATTTGCAAAGAAATTAAGGTATTTAAGTTTAAAATAGTTCTAATTTAATTTGTGCAAATAATGTTATAAAGAGATTTCATACGAAAGATTGTAAAGTTTTTATATTGGTGTAATTTTTGTAAGTTATTCACTCCTTCTTTTTCCTTTTTCACCTTTATGTGTTGATTTTAATAAATACTAAGAGTATTCTACACCCTTGACAGTAAAATAATCGTCATCAAACCATACAAGCTTTACGTAGGTATTACACCAAACCGAAGGTTGCCGATAAAATTATCATCGAAAGTATTACCTTCCCTATCACCTACGCAAGTTGGCCCAAAACTACATTTAAGTGTTATAACGCAGCAATTTGGAACACAAAGCAGGATCACGTTTCTATGTGTGCTTAGTCGCTTAGCGGTCCCATCATTGTTATTTTGGTCACGGATTTGTCGTATGTCCCTAACGCCATTCTCCTAATGACAACCGGCATGATTGAATCTTTGTTTGTCACTGAATTTGCTGTATCACTGCCCTAGCTTTATGTACTCCTGGTACTTTTATGTTCGCTATATATGTTTTTGGTAGCTTTCAGACTAGGAATCTAATTTTTCAAGACTTTTTTCACTTGCAACACAGATTGTGTTGTTGTTTGTGCATCACATATCAAAGTGAGGCTTAAGGGAAAAAATTTTAAGATAATGATCGTCTGTTTGAAAAACTATGATAAATAATTTTCCCGATTAATGTGGAATCCATCAATAACTTTTTATAGTCATATAGTATTGGTCAATGATGGTCAAAATGGAAAACTAGATTATTAATTTTCCCCAGCAAATAACAAAAGCCAATTGAGTAAACTAAAAGTTAATAACGTCTAACTCCCGATAGATTCAACAGTCATCATGTGGACCTTTGTTTTCTCCTATGCTTCAATAGCAATATCATTTTATTTGAAAAAATAATTAATATTAAAATATGTTTTAATAAATAAAAAAAAACAATAATAATTAATCATGATCATACATGATGATAATACTTTGTTATTTTAGTAAATAGGGTGCTTGTATAACCTATATGTATAGGTAACTTGCTCCTTTCGGATTTTAGAAATGTGTCTTGTAACCCAAAACAGATGAGTCTTGCGCAACTGTAGTGAACGGAGTCTCGGGTTCTATAACCCATACAGCTAAACAACACTAATGTTTCTTGGCACCCTTACTAATGGTTTATCTAACTATAAATTTTTAGGGAAAAATAATAAATGCACTGCCCACAATCGTGCTCAGAAATCCGCGGGTAGTGCTTGAAACTAACTAATAAGAGGCTGTAATCGTTATGTCATCGCAATAGCAAAGCAGCGATGTTTAATCACTGTTCAGTAGGCAAACAATAAAGTGAAACAGACAAATTATGAACTAAACGTGAATTGTAAAGTGAAATCCGTTACTGTAATAGCTTTAGCTAACTTATCATTCAAAGTGGCGCTTTTGAATGGCCGTTTGGTTACTATAGTTTGTGATATTTTGTTGGCTTATTTTACAAATAGTGTTACTTTTCATTAAGCTGTAAATTACTTATATAATATTATTATAATCTATCTAGCTTTTTCCCTAGCTGTGTTGAGGTCGGCTTTCAAATGATAAGTGATAGCCGGGACACACCAATTTAACGTGCCTTGCGGATCACGGAATTAAATGCCTGCTATCATTTGTACATCTTTGGCAGTTGTTAAGGGTACCTAGTTAGAAAACATGGGCACACCATGATCACTTGAACTAAGGAAAGCTTGCACTTAATATGAGATTAACAGACGTTAAGAATTATACACAATTAGTGGTTATTTATGTATTTGTTTGGGATGTCAGTTTTTACATTGTGCCTAGTAATAAAAACAAAGTCGAAATGCATAGCCAGTTACAGGCAAACACCACACGGCTATTTAAATGCCTCATTTACTATGTAAACTCTTTCGTACAAGACGTATTGAAATTACAAAGAGATCTCAATTCTCAAGATCTAGTCAAGGGTAATGCTTGTATAACAATATTCGATCCAGGTAATCCTTAAAAAGATAATCTCCACTCAAAATTTATTATCATAAAGAAAACAGATTATGATAATGAAAATCGGATACGATTATTGAATAATACTTTTATTCGTAAACAACATTATTTTGTCAAACAATCTAACTTTAAAATATTCTGTAACAAGGTTGTTATAATGAGTCTTTGGTACAAAGACGGATGACACCGCCGCCGCGCCGGTTCAAATCAAAATTCCGTCCAATGGTTCCGAAATAGGATGATTTACATTTTCTTGTAGCTATCCCTACCGGTCTCAAAAGAATATTCGAAAAATTCAACAACGGACTGAAATACCTCAAGTTTGCTTCGTTAAAATCACTGAATATTTTGTTGGCTATAATATTTTTAAGGGTGACTTAGAAATAGGTTTGAAAATTGCTGCATAACGTGAAATAATAAGCAAATCGTTCTCTAAATCTTTAACTGGTCAAGGGATATTGGAAATACCTGAATGAAGCAGTTTTTTTCCTAATGTGTTAGTTACTAGTTTGGTGTTGTGAGTTGAAGGTTTCTTACGGGCGATTGAGCAGATAAGCAGAGAAAAAGGGCATTTGAAATAAAAATACTGTTATACCAGGTCTAATGTTATGTATTATATAAAACTAACCTACATTAAAATATACTGGAACACTTCATTATAAAGTAGGGTTCAAAGAAGATGTTTGGGCTTAACAAATTATTATTTATGAAGGGAATGTAACCCACAGGTTTCGGCGGGCAGCGGATTCAAATCTGACCCTTGAAGCTTAACCCTTTTGTTTGTGTACTACTATAAGTTGGATTTTTATCTCAAAGGGTACAACAGTATTGAATTGTAAATAATATTGAAAATATAAAAGAAGTTTTACTTCAAAATTCAATTTTTAAAACTTGTATTTAAATGACAAGACTTTGCAAGAACATTAATTTAGAAAATTGTATTTACACAATTATGTCCCAGAATCTCGTTTCTTACTCTTTCCATGTTAGTAAAAACACACGCAATTTCGCTTTACGCTGCATTTTTCCATTTTTAAACCACATAAATACTTTTTTTATGTTGGTAAATATGAAACGTATGTGACTCAAAGGCCCGAATTCATTTCTTTGATGAACCGCGAGTATAAACATCGAAGGTCAGTTTCAGCAAGACTTTCTCCCGATTCAATTAGGTTTGTTTACACTAGCTCCTGAATTCTCAGGAATTCGTGTATTTCATTTGTTTTTATTCCAAACATTCGATGTTTACAGAAGTGTCCGATGAAGGCTTCGTTACTCGAATGATCTTGTTATTTGTTTTCATCATTAACGGAATCACAGTAATAAATGTACGATGTTTATTGTTTCGCTTTTTTATAGTTTATAAATAACTTAGATATTCGGTTTTCGGT
This sequence comes from Heliothis peltigera, assembly GCA_958496145.1. Lineage (NCBI taxonomy): Eukaryota > Metazoa > Arthropoda > Insecta > Lepidoptera > Noctuidae > Heliothis > Heliothis peltigera. Next base: position 7,261,574 of record OY292333.1, read on the forward strand.
TACAAAATAAACGCTGATACTGACAGCTAATTCTTTTTAATTACTTTTTGTCTGCGACTTGTGTTCCAAGTTAATTTTTTTTTTGGCCCAAATTTTTGGTCATCATTTGAACGTAACAGCAATTAATAAAGAAAATCTTAAACTTCAAGTACTGTACTTAAATATTTCTCTAAAATTATTTCAAAACTGTAGCAAAGGTTTACTTCAAACTTGGCCCAATTTTAAGTGCCCTGAAAATATATTTTCAACTTGGCTATTTTTTTTATGAGAAATTATGGGCGTGGTCTTGTTTGATCCATTGATTACTATGTAGGTACTTTGTAACCGACGTTTCAAGGCTGGCAGCACTTTAATAAACTAGTTTCATACAAATATACTGAAAGTCGAAAATGTGTTTACCATTTTAGCGATCGCATCTGCGTTTGACGGCAAAGGTTTCTACCACAGGTAATAAAATCGTTTGAGGTGTTTAAGTTTTCCTTTATGTTTTAATTTCGGAATATTGGCTTCCAAATTGTGTAAAAATCTGGATATAACATGTACATCTTTTCTTTTTTTCAAATTGATCATCGCACATTTTTGTATATCCACAATATTTTTCGAAAGAAGCTGGCATTTTTCAGTTTAAGTCGCTGTTGGACTGAATAAACGCTCAAAACGCATCAAAATTCAATGCAACATTTAATTAAATTAGTAACGTTCCTATCTTCGTTAGATTTCGTCAAGCTACTTTGGTTCTAATTTTTTTCTTGTGTACTTTCAATAAGTAGGTAATATTATGTGAACTTAGAATCAATTTAGACATACAATTCTTATTACGTACATTTTGTGTTCATATTAAAAAAAATACTCTTTATCAAAAAATATATATGTTACGGCTAAAACCCGAAGTGCGGCTACACCTAGTTTTAGCCGGTTAGAACTAGGTGTAGCCACTGACTCTTGGTTACACCTAGTACTAGCTGATTGTTTTCGGGTAAAACTAGGTCTATCCTTCATCGTGCCGGCTACAACTAGGTCCAGCCATTCCTTGTTGGATAAAACTAGGTCTAACCGATATCATTCCGGCTAGAACTAGGTCCAGCCATTCCCTGTTGGATAAAATTAGGTCTATCCGATATCATTCCGGCTAGAACTAGGTCCAGCCATTCCCTGTTGGATATAACTTAGATGCGTACCCCGTCACGCCTTCCGCCCCGCGTCACACTCATAGCTCACAGCATCTGCAGCAGCAGCGCGGGGTGGAGGGCGTAGCAAGGCACGCGCCTCTGCAGGTTGAGAGCGCCAGGTACTGCTGATCTACTGCAGGTCTACTAGCGAGTGTGACTCACAGCGTCTGCAGCAGCAGCGCGTGTCTTAGTTTTATCCAACAGGAATTGGCTGTACATAGTTATAGCCGGCACTCTATCGGCAGAGCTTTTTTAAATATAAAAAAAAAACACCCAATACCAAGAAACGTAGAGAGTTTCTTTATTCTTATAAATCACATTGTTTTAATAAACACAAGTTATTAGGAGTAAAATTTTTAATATAATAGGAACAATCAGGATTTTTTAACAACAGACAATTTGTTGTATTTTATAATTTAAAGATATAAATCACACTTTTATAATAACAGGGATTGTCTGCACCTAGTTCTAGCCGGAATGATATCGGATAGACCTAGTTCTATCCAACAGGGAATGGCTGGACCTAGTTCTAGCCGGCATGATGAAGGATAGAATTAGTTTTACCCGAAAACAATCGACTAATACTAGTTTTAACCAAGAGTGAGTGGCTACACCTAGTTCTAACCGGCTAAAACTAGGTGTAGCCGCACTTCGGGTTTTAGCCGTAACATATATATACTTTAGGTCATATAATACACAAAGACCGACGATACTTTGTATACATCAGACATTAAATACAAAGTTTAGACTGGGATTAATATGGCCTTATGAGTGCCGTATTGTTCTAGTAGTGATGTTTTGAACATACGAGATTTCACTACAAAAGATTACTCAAGTTTTAAAGTAATTAAAATTTGTTTAATAAAATATATGGACACTTTTCACACTCGGTCGCTTAGCCCAAAGGTAAGCTATTTATTAGCATGTGATAATTATGGGTGCTAACAATACTTGTAAACTATATACATTATAATATATTTCTTCTTCAGACCATAAACAAACGTGTCCATCACACAAATGATGTCCGTAACGGGAATCGAACCAGTTAGACGGTCCGGTATGGTGACCACTGCGCCAACCGGGTCGTTGTTGACTTTGATTAATTGGTACACTTTATAATATAACACATCGTGTTTGAATTTATTGTTTTAGTTTCAAACGGAGGTTGCCAGATTATTACACTCGAAGGAACGCGAAGAGTATTTATGACATAAAAATGGCCACTTTACGTGTAAATGTTGTACTTATTTTCAGGTCCTGTGCATTATTTTAATTTAAATTATGAAGTGTCTTTGCTATGGTTACATGAACAGGCTTGCATGTGGACCCTGGTTATAAACGGCTAGTGAATTCTTTAAGATGAATGTGTGTATTTAAAAAAAAATACAGCGTGGTACATATACGAATTCTTGGTACTAAAATATAAGTTACAGCCTTATTTCATCACCCACCGCGTCCTGAAGGAACTGTCCATATGTGCATAAAAAGTTTATTTTGTTAAACCCACATTCCATGGGAACTATATTGCGGACTCGTTAAAAAATCACCTATTTTTCAAATCGGTTTAGTAGTTTAGAGTACAACAAACCAAAAAAGAATACCTCTTTGTACTATTGTCATCATATATTAGCTTTTATGAACATCCTTTACCTTTATTCTCAAGCTAATAATTTCACACGTCTTTTATATTCGGTGATATAAAACATGTACCTATGCTGTTCATGAAACTCATAAGCTATCATTATTTTTATGAAAGCAGGTACCAGGACAGCAGTATATTACGGTGTCATTTGCGTACGTTGATTAAGCCGCGGGGACTTATGTTGTCGCTCATTGTTACTGCGTCTTTCACTATCATATTTCAGAGCAAGCATTATTTATTCCTGACATGCTGTGACATGCGTAACATAACACCTTGAGTGGTGGTAGCTGGTGAAATGTATTGCCACTGACAGCTATGAATGCTAGCTGTTGATTTTTTAAATAATTTAATATTAATAATATTAAGCTCGTTTATTAACTTAATGATTATTTTGTTGTTTCATTATAGTCGCATATTTCATTTCGTCATTGACCTAGACGCATGTAAAAATAATAATTTATTTTATAGTATTTTTAGAAGCTCTCACCCGTTTGAATATTTTGTTCCATTTAGACGAATCTACATGAAAAAAATCGATGACTCAAATGCATGGAGTCTATCAGAGTTTAAGCCCGTATTGACCAGCAAAGATATTAAAAGGAAAAGCCATAAAAAGTAAAAGAGCACTCACACTTTGAAGCAGCTCTCATCGGTACGAATAATAAAAATCGAAACGAAAGCAAAAGTGTAAGCTGAAGGCAGAGTCTTTCATATAACATTCGATCAGAAAAAAAGAAAAACATACAATTCGACTGCTAACACTTTTGCGTCTAATCTTTTTTGTTTTATCGAAGTCCCTTTTCGCATACAATATCAGCATTACTGTGTATTAATGAGCCTCTTGTGAAGCAGCTGGAAAACTCGAACGAGATCCTAATTAGCGAATACATTCTGCCTTCGGGGACGTTTTCCATTTCTATTAGTGTCCTTTAACGATGATTGCAAATACGAGCACACAAAGCAACTCCACTGGTCTGCGTTTTCATACTTGGGCTTTAGTTCTGAATGTTTAAAACCGAATATTTATTTTTGTTTTTATAAAACTCGCATCTTGGCTTACGTTTTTTTTTGTAATTTATATAAGTCCACTGAATATCCTTTTTAACCGACTTCCAAAAAAAGGAGGAGGTTCTCAATTCGGCCGGTATTTTTTTTTTTATTTTTTTTATTTTTTTTTTTATGTATGTACACCGATTACTCCGAGGTTTCTAGTCCGATTTGTGTAATTCTTTTTTTGTTCGATGCAGTATACTTGCCATTTGGTCCCATGAAAATTTCATCCAATTTGGTTCAGTACTTTTTATTTTATGAGCTTTTGTTTGATTTATGTGGACGATGTGTATGTGGATGATGTTATAACGGGCCGGTTAATGAGAATTTCCTACAAACTTGAGTTATGATAGGTATTATAGAAGGTATGGAGTGTATAAATGGATGACGAAAACAGATTTTGGACCTGATACTAAAAAGATAAAAATAAAAATTTTTTACAAAAAAATAAAACCGACTTCAAAAACACTGAAAAGTGAAAAAAAAAGCTTTTAAGTACATCGCTCTAGAAGTCGGTGTCCAAATAAATACAGTATTACAGTTGCAACTTCTTGACACCGACTTCTAGAGCGATGTACATAAAAGCTTTTTTTTTCACTTTTCAGTGTTTTTGAAGTCGGTTTTATTTTTTTGTAAAAAATTTTTATTTTCTAAGTGAGTATTCTAAATGAAAACCTCTTTGGTATTGGACACTGTCTCATATATAAAAATAAATTGATATTCGTTAGTCTCCCTAAAACTCGATAATGGCTGGACTGGCTATGGCTCATTTTGGTTTTGAAACTATTTTAGACGCCCAGGAAGGAGGAAGGTTAAACCGATTCGAGGCAGTACGAAGTTTCCCGGGTCTGTTAGAAAATATACATGACCTCTATCTATGAAGCCCAAATATACGCGTACGTTGAGTGTTTTAAAAGTAATACCTATGTGTTTATTTCAAAGTTCTCAAAATAAATATTACCTACATAAAATGTTGAAAGAAATATTAATATGATAAAACACGATTTGGTTCAAGAAAATTAGGACCTACGTCTCAGCTATTAGAACTTTTTTCTTTTAGTCTATACTTTCTAAAAGCATTAGAATTAATGTTCAGAACTGAAATCTCAAGAGATTTCTTCTGAATAGAGAAAATCGTACAAATATAATAAAATTATATATCTGAATTTTGAAGCGTACCTTGTAAACCTAATTTGATATTTTAGGTCACATCATAAATTATTTTATTATTTTGAGAATAGTTTCTACAATATTAACGATTTTCGCAAACGTATTTTCAACTGTTTTCTATTGAGATAATTGTGAAACTAATTTTTCATCTAACATTTTAGTACTTTGCATGAGAAAAATATCTGTTCAGAGTTTATTTCGAAGAAAACAAAACATTTTAATAATATTTTACGTAGAATGTTCAAATGTTTTCACAACTGAAGTTCTCAGTATGCCCTTTGTCCACTTAAAAGTCAACCCACGGTTGGCGTCTTCTACGTAAATAGTTATTCCCCTTAATTCAATTAAGTTGCACTCTCTAATGAAATTTAAAATTGTTTATTAAGCTACACAGAGCTTTACCTGTCAAAGTTGAAACTTCCGTAGAAACTAACTTGAACTTCGTCGAACATTCTAAATATTTACGTGTGTGTTATATCATATGGATGCCGTGTACATAGTCAAAGAGGTTTATGCATGTGTGAGGGTGTTACTGAAAGTAGGCGTTGTCATCACACACATGTATGTAATGTTTGATTAATATAATAATTGGAGCAGCTTAGCTCCTATTATTAATAATAGAAATTAAATGCCTGTCAACGGTGACGTTAATGATCGTAAATTGCTTAAGTATTATCAATATTAAATGTAAATAGGGAAGTTAGGTTAGGTAAATAATATAATTAAATTATTGATAGATTCTGAATATTAGAATATGGCAACGTTATATATTAAAAGTGGCTGCATTTAATTCTTACTGTTACTTTATTTGCACGTGAAGAAAACTTTATCAGAAAACAAAAAAAGCGTTACTTTTGGTGGAAAGTCATCAATGACACCACCCGCTGTGGGTGCAGCTGTAAAGAGTGTCAGACTCTTACTGGCTTAAACCTATTTTGGAGCCTTCTGGAGCCCTTTGCGTGCCAGGAGCGCAGTAACTTTTGTGAACAATCCCGTAGCGTAAGGCTTCGGGCCTACGGGGTCCCTCTAATTTTGCTGAATTCTGTCCGAGAAGCGAGCGCAATGCGCAATGCAATCTTACAAAAATAAAGACGGTGTATGACTACGGATGTGTTCGTTAGCCTTGCAACAAGTCTACTCAATTTACTTTTAGTGGTATGCAAAAATGTGGGTGAGTTGGGAGTCGTTCACGTCATAATCTGTATCACTTTCAATAGCGTCTAACGAAGGCTCACCTACATTTTCATGTTCTTTTCCTCGTTTAGTGAGTACGTATGCACAAGACTATCTCTGATTTTAGACTTTTAACGACAAGAACTTGTTTTTAATTAGAAAGAGAGAGAGAAAATTCCGTGTCATATTTACGATTATAAATCGCTCAATAGTTCAATAAAATATAATTGGCTTGTTATTGCACGTACCTACGTGAGATGTATGCTCCAATTCCGTGAAGTTCTAATAAATTATTGACGCACTACTTTTAATTGTTTTCCATTTTCCCACGCAGCATTGAGCGCTTTCTCTTGTATTTCTGTCGCATCACAGAAATGTGTTCTACATTAATTAATTCTATCTTCCAAAATACATATAAGGTGCTATAAAAATATCTGCCACGCCACGGCTATAATCGGAGGTAGTATTGTGTTTATAGATTTAACATTGGCACTGCATAACGTGGTTCACAATTCATACTTACATTTGTTTGTATAAAAAATAATAAATATGACAAATATTCAATAATTTATCTTCATTGTTGTAATCTACCTCCCATTAAAGCCGTGGCCGATATTTTTATAGCACCTTATATAATAATCATTAAATTGTTTTATGCACTAGGTTTGAACAAAATCACGACCTTAATTCTAAAGAATGGAAACCATGAAGTTGAAGTGTTGAAATGTGAATGTACGTAGTTCACATAAAGTGAAAAAAAATATTGTTTTTAATATTATATCCTTTTTTTCACGATACATTTAAATCAAGGCTTGGCTTGGATTATTAGTGGCTATATTAATATCGACAATGGAGCTCGGAAATTGTGTGTGGACCATCAAATGAAGTGCCATTGGAGAGGTTTGGCCATATTTTTTATTACATATAAACACGCACACCCCGTGCCATTTTCATAGATTTATTATTCATACTGTTGTTCGCATGATTTTATCTTGTAGACATAATTTATTTCACAAAATTTCGGAAGGGCAGAAATTTTTGCCAGTAAATTTTAAAATCTAAGTGGAACAATCTATATTAGAAAAAAATGCTTTTATTACTTTTTCATATCACGTCACGTTGCGCGTTGGTTCAAATGACATATAGTATATTACTCATATCTGTGATCCGTGAATAAACATTATGATCGCATGAAATCTTTATTTACTAGTATGCTATGTACTCACATGACCATGTATGATTTTTTCATTTCACTAACAATAAGTAGATTTTAATGTTCCTACTCATTTACAAAATAAATTAAATATCAATTAATTTTATCCACTTTGAATGTTCGATGTTACTACAAATTAAATGCTCTAGTTTGTATTCCCCTTTACAAAAATCGATTCGGCAAAGTTCAAACGCAATAGTATGTTCTTGACACGTTGTTAATTAAAATATATACACGAGTTAACATTTAGGTAAATGTTTTATGTTATAATGGGTTAGTACATACACACCTACTGTTGAAAATATTTCCGTTATTCTGAGATGTAGTTTATATAATTATCTTTATGGATATGTGAAGAAATTCCTCTAGATTAGAACGAGGGTGGGTCCACGAGCAAGTGCAATACAACATAGGTCGGCCATAGGCCATAGGATCATATTTTTAAGTCATATTTTGCACACACAACTTCATTCAGCGCATGTACCATATCTCGAATAAATACTGTTACTATTGGCTGTATATACCTATAGGTATGTGCTATATTTAAGCCTTACTAGATATGGCTTGAAATGACGAATTCCTAAACAAAAAAATAACCTTAATAAAAAACTTGCAATTATACTAATATATATGTATATCTACATTATTAAGTTTCTTGATAGATTCTAGAAACAATCTCTAGTCTGAAATACTAAGTCTTCCCACGCACTTTAGTGACTTTCACTTTAATACCCTCACGTAGCCCGTTCAGCACTTTGATTGAATATCTGACCAACACCCACTCAAGCCCGAGGCTTATTCAGCAGTAACCACGCAACACCCACAGATCGACAAACAAACTATTTCGCAAAGGTTTTAGTAATAAATTCACTATGCGCTTTGAGATACATCTATTTTAATGCCGTTGAAAGGAATAAAATTAATGAGTTAAGCTATTTTGAAATACTGACTACGTGTGTCATATTAGTTAATGGCTAAAAACTACGTGATCGCTAAAATCCCCAGGAGAACGATATATAACAAGTTTTTTTTTTCAATTAATTCAAATAGCCACAGATTTTTTTTATTACAATATGTTTCCTTTCGATATAATTATATAAATAGGTAAACGAAAAATACAGACGCCATCGCACATCAAGCTACTCGAAATTGTCAAATTTTCCCAATAGACTTTGAACCATATGCTTAAGCGATAAAGTTGAACTAAGTTGAGTTAAGGAAACTTGAATTTTGAAATACTAGGTTGATGTGGTGACATTTATACAATAATAGAAAACGATTTACGCTATAAAAAGTCCGAACATGCAGTAACAATCCAAAAAATGACGTCACAATTCATTAAAACCTACTAGTTACATTCCAACTGCTAACGAATTTCTCCATCAGCGTATACTAATGACATGTAAATGAAGTAAAGTTGCGTGTTAAACCAGGCCTATTACCTATTATGAATACAGAACGTCTAAACTGCTGGCAGACCTTGGAAGAATTATATTTTTATGTTATTTTTCAGAAGAAATGTTACACAGAATAGTGCTGTATGTCATAGTTTTTGGACTATTTTATACTAATAATGGCGCTTTGGACAAAAAAAAAAACATGGGCCGACTCCAAATAAAATTTTGCTATACGGGCAGGGGATGATGATGAATGGCACTATATAATAGACAACTGTTTTTAACGAGTATAAATATACAGTAAAAATGTGCTGCATTAGTATCTACAACAGTCAAAATTATTCTAAAAAATGTGTTTCTGCCTGGTTTTCTAACTGAAGCTAATTAAAATTTGAACCACCTTTCAAATCCGAATTTCATGTGATTTTTTGCGACTTTTCAAAGTATATTGGAAATTCAAACCAAAAAACAGTTGAAAAAGCGTGTGGCTATCAAGACGCGTCTAATACTGAAGCAATTTACGTACATATTACGTGTATGTATATAAAATTTCTTGACGCTTACTGTATAGTTTATACTAGTACGTATAGTTGCGAAACGTTAGAATAATGATAGTACTGACAGAGACATAATAGGATTGTCAAATGCATATTCTCTGTGCTGTCAGTGAATGTCAAGCATGTATTCTGACACCCAAGGTAATTTTGCAGATAGTTTGTGCTGTACAGTAATTACAGTAGGCATATTTACATATGGTTAGTTAGATACATAAAACTCTATGTACATTTATGTCGTATATTGTACAGCTACTAAATAAGACAGATTTTCAATAACTTAATAGATTTTTAACTTTGTCGCTGAAGCATATGGTTCAAAGTTGATTGGGAAAATTGACAGTTGTGGGTAGCTTGATGTGCTGGCGTCTGTAATTGGAGCAGCATTCATTCTAAAACTGAGGTTTTTCTAATTTCAGATGCGAGGCGATTGAGTGCAAAAACAACTTTCATTTTTATTCTGAATTGAAAATTTTAGTATCTTTACAAGGGCATTATATTGATCTTCCTACACCTTTTCCTGTTGCCGTTCGAAACTTCATAAAACCAACCGCGGGAAGGCCAAATTGGCTCACATTGCCAAAGAAAAGGCACTTTAAATATTAAATAACCAAGTAAGTGCTTCTTTTCTCAACTTGGCTTCTTAGCATCGACAGAATATCGAAATTTCCTAAACAGCTTTAATTTTTAATCGCTTTATTGATCGACTTTGTAACTTTGTTGCGGTTTTCCTTATAAAAAGCTTTTTAATTACAAAGTAGAGCAGAAATAATTATGAGGAATAAACGTCTGTAGTTATATTTATCTATCGTTACATTGTCATAAAAGTAAATACTTCATTATTATAGATATTGAAGGACAGCATCCACTGAAAACTGACTGCAGACCGCCAGAAGGAACTTTTTGATCTGGGGTTTAGTCAGTTAGGTCTAAAAAATAATAATAATACGAGTCTCCTCCTGCATGGCGAGTCTCCGCCTGGCATTTTTACATGTATTCATTACATTGTCACCGGCAGGGGCCATAGTCTCCATAGTTTTCTCTTCCCTTGTCCACTAGCATCCCATCACAATAGCCCAAGTTGGTTTTCTTCCATACTTAGCAATAGTTTAGCACAAACCTGGGGTTGCCCTTGGGTACATTTCCATAGTGTATACAGGGATAACCGTCGTACATATATTAAAGTTGTCTCAAAAAGGCTTCAGCGTGTTGGTCTGGGCCCCACGTTCGCGTTCCAAAACTCCGAGACTTTATAGTCCCGTAGTCTAGTAGAGACATACAAATAATAATAATTTAATGAGTGAATTTTTAAAAAAATATTTCACAACTAGACGCCACTTTATAAGACGTGTGAACGTAACTGAAATCACGTTAACATATCCCACCATTTAACGCGCAAGCGTAACAGAAATCACTCCCCTAAAGCTATGATTTCACATCACAAAATACTTAACTAAACACCATATTTATAATCCGACCTCACGGCCCATAATACAATAATGTTCAGATGGGCGTGCCGTCAAAATGGCGCACATCCCAACGACCTTTTTTCATGCATGCCTTATTATAACGAGCTACAATAGCAGGGTGTACGTACGTATGTAGATAGGAAAATGTGGCTACCCAAGTGATAATACCCCTAATTGTAGCAACACTTCGTTTTGTTTTAACTTTGAAATTGGTATGTTTTGTATCCTTATAATATTTAACGACTACATCGTTGGTATACAGATCTGGGTCTGAAATTACTTTGTGGGTTTTTTTAAGAGACCTGTTGCACCACCTACGAATAAGTTCCAGATAGTTTATTTGGTAGATAATTTCATACAAATTCCGTTCGATTTTTGAATTTATCTGGTAGATAGCGTCTATTAGGATCAGTTTCACAATGTCTGAATGACATAACTAATAGACATAAAGTAGCCTGAAGTTTGGAAGTTGGTACACTCACTGATATACTCGTGCATAGGAAAGCACGTAAATATCGGTCCTACTGATCTCTCTCCGGTCGTGTCGGATTGCCAACTCAATGGGCTTAGAGAGTCAAGAATAGAGAGTGCACTATAATAATGTCCTGGGGAACTGACTGATCTTCATAATATGTAACTAATTTTGTGGACGGGTTCATAACACGGAGAGCTTTTTTTTTCATAAAAACTATCCACCTTAAAATATTATCATACGTACCGGTGGAAAACTACAAAGAGGGTTACTTTGTCAAAATTCATAATACAAGTTTATTTTGTTAAAGGAAAATTAACACATACATAGTTATTTTAGAATATTATATTAAAAATGTTACATAATATTAAAGAGTGTTTAACTTACAATTTTGTAGTTACTTTTTTAATATTTTATTAACAATACATTATCATAGACCAGCATCTTACATACAATGCGAAGTTTGTATAAACTAAATTTAACAATTTATAGATCATTAAAATTCGTCACGTAAGGGTCGCGAACCCTTGAGAAGTTCCGGGTTTCCTTTAGCAATGTATTGTGTCGTATATCGTATTACCTATACCAGATATACGTACAGACTACAATGTGTATTTCCTTAAAATTATCAACTTTATCACTTATGCATATATGATTCAAAGTTGATTGGCTAAATTTGACAGTTTAGTTTTCTGCACGATCAGGTAGTTTCCTTGTATGTACCGATATTTCTTGTACTAAAACAATACAAAGGTAAAAGTATCAATGCCTTATTTCAATGATATTTCATACTCAATATACATATCGGTAAGATTTATGTTCTCATCAATAAAGATTATCTTCAGGAAACTAAAATCGCTTGATGTATTAGTCGTATATTATTATGTATTACCTCTGTTAGTATAATTACAGAGAACAATACATCACCGTGATCTATAGCAGGGTTCTTCCGACCCGGAATGGTGTAATTAAATCTTAAGAAAAATATTAACTGTATCTCCAAAATATGATTGACGACTCCGTGGGAGGATGGTCACCTTGCTGGAATGCCAAACTGGGATCAGGCGTGGTCAACATTTGTTGGGGTTTATAGTATTATTAGGACTAATGTCGCTGCATTCGGTTTGATTGGAAACCGACCCCAACATAATGATGATGATAAATATGGTTTATCAGTGATATGTCGCAAAAGCTAATCAATAGCTTATTTTGGGGCTGACCGTCGATGTGTCATCATCATCTCCCAAGCCTTTTCCCAATTATGTTGGGGTCAGCTTCTAGTCTAACCGGATTCAGCTGAGTACCAGTGAGTGTTTCAAAAGGAGCGACTGCCTATCTGACTTAAAGCATCAAACTGGCTCAATGCTCAATTATTGTTTTCCTACATTACCTTTTTATTATTCCACGATATATGTACGTATTCGTATTGCCACGTATATTCATGTACATGCCTAGTTACTAAAAAAATGTGTTGAAAAAATCATGAATCATAAAACACGTCACGACTTATCGTTTTTAAATCCATTATCTGTCTAGCCATCTCTGTTAGAAGTCAATATCAAAAATATAAACTAAAAGGCTCAATATATTCTAACTGTATTTTAATTGTAGACTTGAATTTCTCATCATTATCTTAACCAACCCTTCTCGTTAGAGGTCAGCCAGATGCGCCTGAATATCAATATTTTAGTTGGAACAACTGCCATCTGACCTCTACCAACCAATTACAGGGCGGACCCGATTTAGCTTCATAATATTACGTATAGGTAATATTATGAAGCTAAAGAGTTTGTTTGTATGTTTGGTTATTTACTTTACATACTTTTGTCAGAAACTACTGAACTATTTCAGTGTTAGATAGCCCACTAATCGATGAAGACTATAGGTTACTTTTTATCCTGGTGCGCGGAGCAGTTATAAACAAATAAATGTATCTCATATTGTTTGTTTCATTTGATACACGTTGTTAAAATCAGTGATAGCGTATCGTTGAAAGCTTCGCTGAGTACCTTTTTGGTTGTAATTTGAATGAAAAGCACACAAAGGTTTTATTTTTTACAAATCGTACGAGAAGTATTATTTTAAATCACTTATTTTTACATATCTCGTATCATATGGGATCCAACGCGATCGTAATAAAATTCCATGGCGAATGCCAACCATCCTGTTACGAGCCCAGCGGGGGTAATTAAATTCTGTCTGAATTCGTTAAGCACGAGTGTACAATGTACATACACACGGAATGTTCTAAATTGTTGTGTTTGTTGTAAAGAATTTCACTTGAACTGATATCTGTATGCGCGGGGCGTTCGGTCTTCCTTATCCTTTATTGGTAGTGTGTATGTTGAATACGTGAATTGTATTGGGTTTATATCTCTATTAATTCAAGACAGGCTGAAGAAAAACAAAATTTACTACGTTGAAAACATTTCGGTTTCAGTTTTATAGACTAATTAGGTGATTATAAGAACTTAATATGGCATTAAAACATTCCCAAAAAATTCCCCCTTCAACCAATTAACTTTAACTTTTTGAATTACCAATTATTAAAAATAAAATCCGTTATCATCTTCAATTGGTAAGGCATCTTAAAATAATGTAACTTTCATTAATGAATTACATGGAAAAAATGATATTTTTTTATTGATTATATAAGCAAAATACGTATACACCTTGATGTGAAAAAACTATGACGTCATAATCCTTGTTGATAACAAGAGACCATAAGAAACAAATTTCAGTCAACTACCATATTGATAATTTTCAAAATAAAACTCACCTACACATGCAGGTATTATTGAACACTATCACGTTACATAATAACACTTACAAAATCATCCATAAAAACAGACTTCCTTCATTTATTATATTCGTGAACATTTTACATTTAAAACATCCGTAAGCTACTTCATCCATACAAGTTGATCTTCGAATCCCCAGTCTGTGGTCTCGAGATACACGTATGACCAAACTAAGGTTCCCAAAGGACGGACCGACAAGTCACAATTTATGTAGACAATATTAGGGTACAGCTGAATAATCTCACACAAAATGAACGATTATATTCCCCAGACAATATAGGATTAGAGTAATTTAAATTGTTTGCTGTAAACGATTCAACAAATGTAGTAATGGAAACCCTTGTTGGATTTGAATTTGAGACGTTAATTTTGTTCTATTTCGCAAAAATCTTGTTGTAACTTAAATTAGGTATTTTAATTAATATTTAGATCTGAAATAGAAACATAATAGATGATACTAAGTGTTACTATCATGGAGAATAACTGTAAGTTGTAGATATTTTTAAAACAGTCTTCATTTTTGAAAGTTTTCAATTTTACGCTTAATTATGTTCACTTTTGTTTTGCAATGAAACGATGTACATATTAATAAGATCCTCCAAAGCCTTCCAGCTTCACAATCAATAAGTTAACATAGCATACATAATTTATTTACTCATAGCATATGCACATATAGCATTCAGAAATTAATACCAGTATGACTGCACCTTTGAATAAGTAATCGATATTAATGACAGCTTTTACCTTTTTCGAACGAGGAAAATGTACAGTTTTATTGAGATTGATTGCAATTCTATTTCTCTTCGATACGTTTGTAAAAATATTCTAATTTCACACGAAAGTACCGAAATACACGTATTGGTTGATCAGCTTTCATCCGATAGCCACTATTTTAATTGGGAAAAAGTTAAATAAATTGCGTGAACAGAAAACTATATAAGTCAGTATTGCCCTATTTCTTGAGTTCATCTGGAAATATTCTATTCTTGGATCGTCGTCGGCATCTAACAAAATTACTCTACATAAATAAAATTCATGCTAAGTGATAAATATTTGCTCGATAAGACTGAACTTGGCAGATTTTATTTTTATTTGTTTAAGAATGAAGGAACAATTCAACAAAATATACAGAAAATATATAGATTTAGACATACAAGAGACTACATAAACCGCTTAAGCTATTATGTATTAAACTTTAAGCAAATATTTGTTGTAACGAACCCTCAACGAGCTCGGTTGTATTTTCTATATAAATCAGCGATTTAAACCGATTTACTGTAAAGAGGTTGAATAGTGTCAACACCAATGAACCGTGATCAAAGCGGAGGAGATTGCTCTTTGCGGAAGCAGAAGTTAGTTTTTAGATAAGCTAGATTAAATGTCTGTAACCTTAATGATTTGCAGTCAAGTTGTACCTACTATAGCATGTAACTATAAAACGTGCAAGCGAAAATCGACTTTAAGATTACGAACTTTTTCTGCCCCCCACTGCACGTAGAATCAGTGTCTAATTTAGGTCGAGAATTAATGGTAATTGAGATATTTTCACCCTACTTAACAACTCTTTCTAGAGGATTTTTAGATATTGTACTTGATGACTTATGTATAGACGCCGGCAAATCAGGCTACCCGAAACTGTCAAATTTTCTCAATCAACTTTGAACCGTATGCTTCAGCGATAAAGTTAAAAATCGATTAAGGAAATATGATAGATTGTAGTAGCATGATGTGCTGGCGTCTGTACCTATGTACGAGTATAATCTGTTTGAGAAAACATTGACTTGGAAGGTAATAAAAATAGCAAAAAGCCATTGTTGCACGCTATCAAAAGTGAACTCATTAGAAAACTCTTAAAAATAAAGAATAATATATAAGAAAATGGTTAATTAACTTCTCCAGATTTGAAGGTACTTATTTTTATTTGTTGTCAACACGTACGCAATCACCTCCGTCCTAGATTGGGTAATCTTATTCCAACAATGTAATATTTACTCTCCATATTAGGACAAGGATTCTATTTACAGGTGTATTTGGACAGGATCGATGTACGCAATTTGAACGTACATGCCGAAAGAGCAGAGTAACATTACCTCTGTGAACAAAGATATATGTAGTTGGTATACGTACCTGTTCATATACGTAATATAATACAGTCTAGAACAAAGATAGCAATAAAACTAGAATATATTCATCTAATCAGACCAAAATTATTTGAGAGAGATATGAAAACATGAGAGTATTTATCATCAAATAAATTAATTGAATAAAACCATTTTGGCGAGCATTTGAAACCCGTTGAAATACAGTCAGTATTTCTTGAAAATCTTATTAATTTAAACGTTTTCAATTTAATTAGTGTGTTAATATTTCGACTAAGGCAGTCTGGAACTATTTGGGAATAACTTGCATTGTTCCAGAGTGTATAGAGATGGAATCATGAACTTGGTGTTAACTCAAACTAGTCTCCTTCACGCTGCATCTACAAGTATTAACGTCCCAAAACGTTTTGTCAAACTTAGACAAGCTGTCTATACCGCAGACATCTTTGTAGTGGTTTTTAGTAACTTAACATGGATTTATATTGTTAAGTATACACGGTCCAAAGTAATATTAGACTATTAAAAGTTTCAGTGACGTTTTATAAAGGTCGGACGTTTTATGGACGTGTGACAACGTTTTTGTTGAGCATTAAGCTTTGTATCTCCCATTCACGTAAGTTTTGTGAACGTCAAGATGACATACGACTTCTATTAGAATGAAAATGCCTTAAAAACTATTTTTTTTTGTATCTCACAACAAAATTTATCTTTTATTTTTACGCAACTGCCAAGGGTTCAAGGTTTGACTTTACTGCAATGTCTCAAAAGTACAAACGTACACGAAACTGTCAATTTTCCCAATCAACTTTGCACCATTATGCTTCAGCAATAAAGTTGAAAATCTATTAAGGAAATTTGACAGATTGTAGTAGCCTAATGTGCTGGCGTCTGTACCATCTAGCAAATCTATATGCTGTTAAGTACATAAAAAAAATACATTTAAAAAATGATTTCTAAAGATCTTGTGGATTGATCAAATATAACGATGTTAAATCTAGATCCATGTTTCATTACTGCTGTGGTCTCTTTACTGGCAAGATTAGATTATTATTGTTACTTGGGAGGTACTGTAAGTTAATTTACTTAACTCTTTCGTAGCAAAAATTGAAATAAAAGGTCAATTTTACATAAACTTCTAAATAAACATACGGTCTCAGTTATTTTGACAAATAACAGGTTAGTGAAAAAGTATTTGTCCCTGAAACTTCGTCTACCGACAATGTGCAATCAATCACCGTGGATGCTGCAGAGATCACGTTACTCGTGGCCTGCAATCAAGCGTGGATGTGGGCGGGGCTAGTAAGCTTCCCCAAGATTGCACTACGAAATAAAAAAACAAAAGATTGTTTGGGAAACTTTAAACTATTTTTGTATACGATTGTTTAAAATATAAAGTATTAAGTGTTGTTTTCTTTCGTTAGTACTACTGTCACATTTTAACTATTTTACGCGTACCTACTTAACACTTGCAAAATAAATGATAAAATTCTCATTGAACTTATCAGTATTGAAAACAGGGTGGTAGAAATATAAAATAGTATTAGTATACAAGCTTAGCTTTAACAATTCAGAGTTAAAGTCTTGTTTTCGCACTGGTATTATCTGTTCAGCCTTTTCTCAACTTTGTTTGGTTTGCCTTCTAATCTAACCGATTACAGCTGAGTACCAATATTTTATAGTTTTTTTTATGTTACATAAATCAAAATTTTCCCTGAAATTCTTTCCACCCAATTACTTTTAGGTTTCTATGATAAAACTAGCCTAAAGCCTTCTTCGATAAATGGGCTAACACTTAAACATTTTTAAGTCACTTCTAAAAAAGGATCTTCTTTTCAAATCAATTCACTGGTCTGAGATTACCGCGTTCAAACAAACACGCAAACAAACCAACTCTACATCTTTATAATATTAGTATAGATACGAACATGCTCCTAAAAATATTTTATTAATATCAAAATCATGGCAGGTATTCCTTGTATTTCTTCCATCGAACATTCTTTAATACAGCATTCTTTTCTTCAAATACATACATAATGTCTCAGTTATTTTGAAGGCACGTTTGGAGTTTTTACCTTTGTCATTTGGATACAGGTTATTAATATTGTCTGATCTATTCTTTTTTCTTTCATCCTTCGTTTTTTTTTCAACCCTAACGTGGAGCGACTGCTTATCTGACCTACTCAACCCAGTTACCCGGGCAACCCAGTGCCCCTCGGTGAGACTGGTTGACAGACTCATTACATGAAATTAAATTAAAATTAATAAATGAAATTTAAATTTCGAATACGATACATTATGTTTAAAAATAACTGTCTTTATCGTAAATGAACTTTTCCAAATATTTCAAAATATACATAATTATATTAAAAGTTTTCTTCAATGACAATATTTTTTATGCGACTGTACAACTTTGTCGTGGCTTCTTTACGAACTTGAGCTAATTATAGCATCAACGTATTTGCTTTAGTAAAATTCTGCAAGCGAAGGCATCGATGCATAAAGTTAGGATTGGCATAAAAACATGCCGTATGAAACTCGCATCAAAGCGGGGCATTTTATTTACTTTTTACTGAAGTTACAGAGTAAATAACGGATCCATAAACCGAAAAATAAACATGTTTAATGTGAAGCAATGAACAAATACTATGTATTTCGTATTAATTTGCTGAAGTATTTGTTTGATTATATATAAGTAAAAATCCTTTTTACATAGTAGGTTTTACAGTTAGAATTTTCTGGTCTTAGACATATTGAATCCAATATAAAGAAAAACAATGTAACATAAAGTTGAGCAGTCACGTTTCCTCTATTGAAGTGGCAAATCAAATATTGACTAAGTTACATTGGTTACATGCAACACGTGTAAGATTAATAAAAAATACGAAATTTAATTACTTTAAACAGTCGGAAGGGCCCGTTAGGGCCAAGGTTTGTCGGGTCTGTCGAGTCTCTGGCACACAGAGACCTCAAGAATGACACAATATAGTGGATTTTATTCAGAAAGAGTTTAGTCCCCCTAGCTGCATACTCAGCGGGGGTCATTTGATGACTTCCCACAAAAAAAGAACTTTATCACTATATTTATCGCGCAAAGATTAAGCATCGCCATCCAGCGTGGCAATGCTGCCAGCCTTTTGGGTACATACCGGGTGGCAGCGATGAGGATGAGTTTTTTGACGCCGTTTATTAGTACCTATTTAATTAAATTTAAGTATTTTTTATAAGATTGTACATTTAGTTTACTAATAGTCTGTAAACATAGTTTGTATATAATGATTTCAATTGTATGGGGACCATATAATTTTCCAAGCTCTTTTATCAAACATCCTTATCCACAAGCTTTTAAGCCGCAAACAGCTGAAGGCTAACGCACTGTATTACTGGTACGAAAACCACATAATATTGTGGTAAATGTAATAATATTGTGTACATCTGTGTAGTCTACCGCTAGTTAATAATGAGAGATCGCCTTCAGTAACTGAAGGTCCTATAATGTACGGCCTAGTGAATTGAGAATGTTTCTTATATTAATGAGACAATCTAAGTATTTTTTGTTCCGAATATTTATAAAAGATTGTACAAATTTGCTTGCTTGCTTGAATGCACGCCTATCTCAGGATCTATGGGTCCAGTTTGAAAAAATCTTTCAGCTTTACATAGTTCATTTATCGAAGTAGGCTTTGGCCTCATTTTATTCGTAGCACTATGTGTATATGTATGTCCATTGTGCAGGCGCGAAACAGTGGGCCGAAGCAAGTTAAGTAGGTATTGATAAAATTATACCAATTCAATAAACACCAGGGTCTATCAAAAAAGCTATTGAAAGTAGTTTTGTATGTACATATGTATTCGAGTTCATCATTCCTTTTTTTAATATCGCGATATAAGGCATGAATCTCTTCTCACCCAGAGAAGGAATGAGCGTTAATCACTACGCTTGCTCGAGGCAGATTAGCGATATCAGTCTTTTGAAGTCTAGATTTTCTCGAGATATTTTCCTTCACCCTTTACTCAGCCATTGGTGTCTTAGTCATACATATTATAGTTAGAAAAGTTAAATTGGTACTTGCTTGACCTGTAAGCGCTTTAATCACTAGGCCACCACGACTTATTATTTTAAGTTATTTAAGTTATCTTGACAATAATATTGTTTTATAACTATTATAACTAAAGTTGTTGACTTACTGTAGCAGATTATATGTATATAGATGGGGATTATTTTAGGAGTAGGTAGGTACATATATATATGAATTAATTAACTTCGACCATGACTTGCGCAGAACTATTTGGTTTCAAGTTTCAAACTATGTCATGTATGAGTACAAATATTTTAGTATTATAGTACCAACGTGTATGACGAAAATGAGACGGATACACGCTTTAACAATTAACAGACGAACATATTTAATAAGGACGTCTAAAATAAAATCAGTGTTTTTAATTGCCATCTTCAATCATATAATGTCATCTTAGAGTTAGAGATTTGATCGTCTGGAATCATATTCATCTCGTAAATGGATTAATAATAAAATTATAATATTCTATTATTATTAATTATAATATTATACTATTGTAAGGAGGTTTCTGTCTCTGGGACCGTAACCACCGGTAGCTTGGACCCTGTTCCCGATATCGATGGAAAACAATTATTTATCTTTTTAAATGTGTCATATTTTTAACATGTACTTAAAATGTTAAATTAATAAATTATAATCTTTAATAATTTGTGAATTTTCCACTATCCCGATTATAAATTCAGTAGATTTCTCATATTTTAAAATAAAAATATAATAACAAATGAATAACTGTTTTTTAAAACAAATCTCGTCATATTGCAGTGTACCAAAGACATCGCCCTCTCCTTTGAAACTTCTTAATACATTCGAAAGATACATACAAAAAGTTTCGAGGTAAAGTCATATTAAAATTTACTATACGAGAACATACGGGATGTTTATTTTTAGAGTTAACCTGCAAAGGTTAAGTGGCTACCTACGCCTTTCGTATATAGTACTTTGTTGGACTATACTCCCAAGTTCTTTGAGAGCATGTTAACAAAAATCATTATGTAGTTCTATTATTATTCTTAGAGTTGAAGTAGACTTGAGACTTGGTTCGGCCAAGTTCTTTATTATGTCGGCACTTTCTGGATTCAAAGGTGTATTTATGTTCACCAAAAACCTTCATAATATTGCGGTTTCACAGGTTACGGATAGCCACTATATACCAGATAAATTCAAAAATGGAACAGAATTTGTATTAAATTATCTACCAGATAAACTATCTGGAACTTATCAGTAACCTGTGAAACTGGCCGTAAGTATCATTAATATGTGACTCTTTTTTTTGAGTGCACTGTTTCATACAAAATTATGAATGCAGATTGAAGTTTTGTAGTTTATCGAACTGAACTTATAATTCACTTTTGAAACGTTTCTCTTTTATATATTTTGTGTGACGTCGCTGGTGTTTCTTTTGTTTTGAGTTTGAAAACTATTGAAGTGCATAGTTCGTTATCTACTAAAGTAGTATGAAATGTAAATTGCTGTTGAATATATTGGTCTTGAATCAAATCTCAGTCTAGTAAAAGTCGTTGACATCTAGTCAAAAGCAATAATTTTATTGAACTATCAAAAACTATTAATTTCAATGCAATTTTATGAAAATAAGAACTCTGATGGCATAGACTATTGCCATGAAGCTGTACTGAATTTTGTTTTTTATTTTTGTTTTCCCATATTATCGTGCATTATTACGTTTCATAAGATAAATCTATAATAGTGGTCTTTTCTCTATAAGTTAGTAGAATAGATTTTAAACATGTTATTTTTTAAGTTAAACAAGAATGAAAAACGCAGGTGGGTGCGGCCGTAGCTTTCGAAATTTAAAGTCGACCTGAACTCCATCGTCAAATAAGTAAAATAATAATAATAATTCGTTAAATAATATTTATAGTTTCATGCATAAGCAAATATTGAATTGAACCGATATTTACCAGTATTTATGTCTTATTTGAACACGACTAACGTGTGTTTTTAGGTGTCTACCAAATAATATGTATGTAAATCATACCTAATTTCCACCAAAACAATTGAAGTACGAATTTCACAAGTGCCTTTTTCTGTGGTGAGAAATAATCAAATGATCCAGTTTTGAGTGCAGTGGTAGGGAGCGTCAGACTTTTTCTTCTGGAGCCCTTTGTGTAGCAGGGTCGCGGTGACTCTTTCGAATGATCCCGTAGTCTAAATGCTTGGCACAGTCATGGTATTCGAAGCCAAATATTTTTAAAAAGTATTACTAATCTTTTTGTTTGACTCCATTAACTTATGGATTGGCACCTACATACATATATCTCACTATTTCTGATGCAACTTATCTGATCTTTTCTTATATTTTAGTTTTTAAAGTTTTTCAGTTTTCACAACAATGAAAGTTTAGTATCTTTGTTTGATATGACATCTAAATCGAAAATACAAAATAATTATTTGGAAGTAAAATTTTACATTGAATTTATATTTTTTGGGCTAGTTATTAACGATACATACCAATATAATTTTTATGTAGATAATAGCATTATCTTTCAGTAGGTTTTGGTTAAAAAATAACGAGTTCTTGAAACTCAAATAAGTCTCAAATCTGAATTTTATGAAACGTTAGAATTTAAATTGAGACAATTGAGTGTCATTTATTCGATACTCGCACACAATCCGATTAGTGTTCTCATGAATAGCGGTACGGTAAACATCTTATTCAGTTAGCTGTGTAAGTGCATGAGACAAAGGCATACACTGCTCCTCATATGTAGGTGAAGGCAGACGCGATCGCAAATAGGTGTACTTACCTGTTGAATGCCAGCCTATTACCTTCTGCTGTATAAGACGACGACTTACTTATGTATGACCTGCTTCAGAATGGGGTGAATTAACTAAATAATGACCTCTGCTTCACACGAATTGGGATATTTATTTAACGTTAAAGTTAATTCGTGAGTTCGCTCTCCAAAATTGCACCATTAATATAACTGACTGCTCTTCTAACGGTAGTTATTTCACCCCTTATGTAAATTAATCATTGCGAATTATAAGTCACTTACCTGAGCTCAGGGACGCTCCGCGGTATTACAACGAACGATTTATAATTTTACAGCGACGTATATATTTATTTAATTCAGAATTCTAATATAATAAGTAGTAGTCAACAGGTAACACAGATGCGAGTATCAACAACAGTTTCTAAATATCTCAAAAGTTACAACAAGTTACAACGCGCTCCGCATCATGTTACTGAAAGAGCCGTCCGTAACAATAATAACACTGACAGGAAGACGAAACCAAGCGTATGTGGGATTGAAGACAAGGCAGAGAGGAAGCGAAGAGTAGGCATCACAGGTAGTTCGAGATCAGCTCAGAAGTACGATGGAACTAACCGAAACGAAACTAAATCAGGAGAGACCGGGCACGACTACGTACTGCTAACACGCGCGACGCGACTCGAGCGAGTTCGGCTGAGGTGTGAAAAGTCTGTAAGATTCAACAAGTGGTTTGCGAGGGCCGGCGACGCGGGCCGGCTCGGAGGTCCTCGCGGCGGGAAAGCTCGCCCGCCAGTGCCCCGAGCTGCGCCTCCCGCCAGCCTCCGAGCGACGCGTCTGTGTGCGTGCGGGACCTCGCGCTACACCCTTCATTGTTGGCAGCGCACGTGTGTGCGTGGCGCGCCCGTCTGCAAGTACGCGCGCGGTAGTGTGCGCGGCTGCGCCTGTGCGCGTGTATGACGCGCCTACGGGTCTGGCGCACAGGTGAGCCCGGGCCGACCCCCAGCCAGCGCGTCCCTGTCCTATCTATACCGCTTTTACAATGAAATGGCTCGGTGAACACAAACTACCTGCGTGCTACATTAGCGGACGCATAGCTCCCATAAGTCCCCCGCTTTATTCACTCAGGTTTTTGTAACGAGCTCGTAATACAAGGTGAAATTACTGTTGCGATTGTTGCTACATGAAAAGGTTGAATTCCTCGCACTTGTGGAGTGCTCGAGCGAAACTTTTGCGTGCCTTACCGAGCTTAGGCACATATTTATTTAGTAAGCCTCTCTCGCTTGAATATCATGAATAGTTCACATTGCATTGTACTGAATTATTTTATTAATTTAGATTGTATTATTAAACAAGCGGCGAGTTAATTATATTGTTACGTGCCTGTCAGTAGGAAAGGTTTCTGTTGCACTGTAATTTTAACATTTTAAAACATTCTGTTAGGATGTAGTTGGTAAATTGTTTCTAAAAGGCTCGCCCACATACTTTACATTTGGTTATAAAGTATTCAGAGTAGTATTTAACATAGTTTTCGTTATTTTGAGGCACAAACTATTCTTAGATTCAGTCTTGTCACTGTTCGGATGTTCCGTGATATTTAATTCCGTAATTTTAATTTATATTACAAAAATAAGTGCTGGGATACCTACATTTATAAATAAAGTATTCCGTTCTCGTGTAATTTTATCAGACGCTCTACGCGCGTAGCAAGACTACGATACTACGCCTGACACTAATTCGTAGCAGACGTTTGTAATCAGCTTGCTTACTACGCCGTAGTAGCGTAGCAAAGCCACTTTTTAATATTGTATGTATCTTCTTCATGAATATCGGAATCAACACAGTTTCGCAATCTATAGAGCTTCACAGTCCCCTTTGATGTCGTGCAATGTCGCCCTCGTGTCACCGCGCCGAGATACCAATTTCGACCATCATGAAAATATCTCTTGCTTGCTCTCAAAAATCTATTTTAACTACTTGTTTACTCAAATAACGTTAATCAATATGCAATAAAATAAGAGGGAGCTATGTATTATATAATTAAAAAAATAAAATAAATATACTAGTAAATCAAATTATTTTCTCCTTATATGAATGTTATCTCATTCATATTCGACTTACACAAAACAAATACTAATATCTAAAAGTTTTGGGTGTTTTTGTTTTTTTCGCGTTTGTAGTGACTATTTTTATTACAAACGGCTGTTTAGTACGTGGGTAAATAAATGCGTATTCAGTTAAAAATATTGAATAGTATACCCACGTTAACAATAATGTCAAGGGCAGTAGAAGCGTACAATTCTCTACCCCCACATCATTGAAGAAAATATAAAGTTTCAAGAAAGACGACCCCTTTGCTATTAACTAGCTAGAAATCGTTTTAAATTCCAATCTCTGTCAGTTATGTTTATAAATAATTGTCAACTTACGAATCGATTTATATTTAGATTTTTTCTTTCTATATGTTTTTCTAATGCTTTTATTGTTTATAATTTTATATTTTCATATCGCTTATTGAATACAAACAGAAAGATATAGGTACGTTATTTACTTTATAATGTTTCTTATCTTGTAGAAAAAATAAAAGCTACTTGGATGTATTTAATACTGGCAAGTAACACTACTATTTTGATGGACAAAATTATCTGCTAAGTTCTTTATGGAGTTCACATATTATACTACCCAGGCGGTAATTAGGCGGTCTGCCTACACTTTACAATTCAGTTATGGGCAGTAACGTATGAAGGATATTATTGAAATATGAGGCAGAATATAGCAGTATCATTAGTTCGTTATAGTATCGCAGGTACTCCAAGACACAGCCTATTGTCATACACAGAAGGAATGAGCGTTAATCACGACGTTTGCTCTCTAGATTAATTGGCGATTTCAGTATTAAAAATCTAGGCCGCCACTAGATGTTTTCCTGTACCTTTAGTCATTGGTGTCCAAGATATTGTTACAGATTACTTATTTACATACTTAGAAAAGCTTTTACTTGAGAGCCACTGGCCACCTTTATATTTCAGATGAGTAGGTATACCTGTCAAACTCACGTTAATGTGTTTGTTCAATAATCTATTAATGCTCCGTTTATTTCTTCTCTTTGAGACTTATTAATCCCATAGTTAGGGGGTAAAGAAAATGGTACAAAATTGGCAACACCTTCGGATTTGTTTATCAGACTGTTATTTTAGATACCTTTACGTACCCCAAATGTTTGTGAAAACAGCATGAAATAAAACAAAAAGTATATTTCATGCATTAAACGGCCTTGCACCACGAACTTTCGTAGGTTCGTTCTATAAATAAAATAAGTGCAGCTGTGTCTATCAACGTTACTTGTGTAAGCGTTACAGTAACACACATGTGCATTTAATTACAAGGTTGCAAGCTATGAGATAGTATTGATCGGGACGGCTATTTACTTAATTGGTGTTAATGCTTTCACGGGCTCATTATGTACAAACTGCATTAGATAGAGAGAATTAGTAGGTATTGTAGACCTTTGTAGTGGTAAACTGCAAGGTTTGAGGGAGAGTAGGTGTTAAGATGATTATGTTGTTCACTGGTCTCGGTAATTTTGCGGTTTCAAAATTATTACTCGAACAATAATTAACTTTTTAGTGGTTTCAAAAACAGATATAAACAACCCATTGAAAACTTCTAGGTTTTCAAATGGGGTCGAAACTCTGACATTTTTGACAACTCTGACACAATTAAGTCCGGGTTATCCCTCAGAAAAGTCATACCTAATATTGGGCCAGTTGAGAGATAGATGCTATCTAAGACTTAGAATATTTTCGACAGGACTTTCGCCGCGGTCAATGACAGTGTGTAAAGCAATAAAGAACAAACTCAACACAGGGTGTAGACCCCATAGAACTCGGCTACATCTCTTCAAATGTTGAGTTTGTTCTTTATTCAGCCGTTTCAGGTCATGAGAGAATTATGGCATATTGAGCCATTTTGAATTTAATGCAATTCAATTCAATTATTTGTCGCTTTCCATATATTACATTGATGGTCAAAATAACTTAAAAGATATCGGGCACGCAAACATTTTAGGAGAGAGGATTTAGTGGTCAAGTCGTACTATTATTTATTATAGAGTACCAGGTTGTCGATAGGAATCTAAGATCTCAGAGTTACGGTTTGTGGCCAGTTTAAAATGATTAAATCAACTCATTGATTCAATCACGTAAGCATGGGTAGACAAGCGACTATTTAAGCTTATACTGTGCATTAATCTGATTTGCCATTAAATAGTTAACTGCGAAAGTTGCTGGTAATAACTTAATTTTAACATATCGGCCCCCAATGTTTTAAAACGGAACGATTCATATTATGTGTATTCGCCGAACCCACTATTGTAAACTTTGCTCTGAAATTTCGGCGAACGCGTAGTAGGTATGTGAAATTTAAAATAAATGGATTTCCGATGAAAATCCAAATGCAATGAAATGAAAAATGTTTGCGGCAAATAAACGCAGGTAGGTATGTACCTGCGTTATGTAAAACCTCTGTCGAATCGACACAGTTCTGTAGTATAAGTACCTATAACGTATAATTAAAACTATTTTTACCCCGAAATGAGAAGATTTTTAGTAAATGTTTGGTACCTACCTACCTATTGTTTTCTGACTCTGAACCAATCATTATTAAATAATCAGGATGAATTCTATGGCTGGGTGAACTTTCATTTAAATATAGAAACATAAGCAAACATAAGCGAAAACGTAAGCAGATAGTTTTTTTTTATTGTAACGCTTCTATCAGCGTTCTTCAGATACTTGAGATAATTAAATACCTAAAGTAATACCTAGTAAAATATTCCCGGAGAAACGAAACAGTTCTACAAATCTAGCTTCACCTTTCAGTAGTAGGTACCGTACCGTAACCATTTCATTGGAGCTCGTACTCTCGCAGCTGCTTGATTGACGGGTCAACAGATTTGGATGCGGTTTTTTTCATATCAGAACCTGTAACCTCATTGAGGACGCACATCTTTTGGAGCCGAACGCGTCGATGGAATCGTTTATATTCTCTTTATACTTATCAAAATGTAAACAGCTTACGAAAGCATTCTTATCGAGCATGTACGCACGAGTGTATCCTTTTTTTTCTTGATGGATTCAGTATTTGTAGCACTGCCATCTATGGAGATTTTAAAAGACTAATACCATAGCCGAAACTTGAAGAGTTATCCAGTTTAAGAGAAGGCTAATAGATGACGCTAGTGTAGGAAAACATATTTAAGAAAAAATCTATTATACTTTATCTCATTTACATAAGAAACTAAATCTTAAAGTAAACATGATATTAAAAAACTTTTTGAAAGCAACAAAATAGTATTTATTTTACTATAGTGAGATTATCAATCTCAATGGTATCTGTACTGCCGTGAAACTTACGTCTTTTTCTAGGAAGAGCATGTTTACTTTAGACTAAAAGAGACAGAGATTCCACAATAAGCTCTTCATATTCTGACGCATTTGTAAATTATCTGTGAATGAAAGCGTCAAATCAATCTGTCATTCGTCGACGGCGAATCGGCCGCATCAGCGGACTCGAGTCGAGTTACAAGTTATTTTACAATTTATTTGTAAACCGAACTGTGTAGTGTGTACAATAATGCATTATCGACTGTGAGACGCACGTAAAAAGTGTCCGTAAGAAATAATTGAACGGAAAGTGATCGACAATAAGATGCCTTTTGTAAACATCAAGAAGCAATATCTAGCAATCGGGATGTTAGTTTTCGTTTTATTATTTTTATTTAATACACGGCCCGTTTTTCAATGTCAGTTCAATGCAGAAGTGAGTCCATATCTCCCGGTTATTTACGGGATCACTCCGACGTACATGAGGCTGGCACAAAAGGCGGATCTTACAAGGTAAGAATAATGTTTATCGTGATTCTCCTGCCCTTGATTTACGGTTTATCTTACCGCATTTGTTTGGCTTAAGTGTTTGGCAATAGATCTCTGTTAACCGACGATTATTATAATTGGTGAATTGATGGGTTTTCACAATGAGTATGTACCTTGAGAATGTTTGAGGCCCAATTGAGATGCATTGAAGGAATACAAACAAACCTATGCTTTAATTAGTCACTTTTCGCTTCTGGGAAATTTGTCATATAGGTACCTACTTCTTAATAAAGAGATATAACTATAGAGTAAATTAATCAATTGAAATATGCATGGTGTACTTAAAAATATAAATTTTGTATTTAAATAGTATAAAGCCTTGATAAAACTGAAATAAATCATTTTAATTAAGTTTATTTATGTAAAGTTCTTTGTTTATCATTTGTCAATTTAAAGTTGATTATGTTCATAATTATTTTTTATAAATCAGCTTGGGGTTGTTGCTTGAAATTTGAAATTTATATTCAGGATAACTGTACTTAAAAAACTAGCTTATAAACCCAAAGCTAACTTTTTTTTATAATTATACTAACAGATTAATACAAATCCCTATAAAAATTCCCATTTTAAATCAAAATCTATAGTTTTGGGTTTTCTTGATAAAGACAGCGTGTAAGTGTAAGTAGGTATATATTCCAGTTTGAAATGTTCAAAAATGCATTGCAATGCAAATGCAAATTACAGGTGCTTTTCAAATATGCCATTCTCATCAACCCTTTGTAAAAAATAGTATTACAATATATTATTTACTGCACATTCAGCCTAACGCCTGCCATGCATGCAAATTATCACTAAACAAATATCACTCTAGGTATATTTTATCAAATAGCCCAGAACCTTTGCTGTTTAAGTAACTTAATACTCATTATTTCAGTATGTAATTTACCTATTATAAAATTATTTTTATGTAATATAGAATTTATATAAATAGAATAATTTTCTGAAGAACCCGAACTCTACAGTGCCTAAATCCTGGATCTTTGTGACAATTTGCATTGCGTTTTTTGTATTATGTCTATATTGGCACATTCAATTAAACAAAATAATTACTGTTTAGCTGTATAATACTAATGGCTACAGATTTCTTTAAATCTGTCAAAATATAATTTTGTATTCTATGTAAGACCATTGTGTTGGAGGCGATGGTAATCGTCACAGTTGCACGGTCTATATTGGTTTCATATTTATATAATAGATCAGAATATTGGTATCCATCGACAGTTAGGAGTACTGTACTGCCTAGTAGCCACTATCGGTCCACATATTCAGATTTTATCTACACTCTGTTTGTCTAGGTGTATTTGTTACATTTTAGTTTCTAGGTGCGTCCTGAAAACCATTATTTAACAAATTCCATATTTCCAGGTTATCACAAACTCTGATGCATGTGAAGAACTTTCATTGGGTTGTGATTGAAGACTCCATGGAAAGGACAAAGTTGGTTGCGAACTTGCTCAAAGAGTCAAACTTAAAATATACACACCTTAATATTAAAACACACAAAACAAAACATTCAACGGTATGTATAAAGATTAGTTTTAATAATAAAGAATAAATTGATTTACCTTGCATTACTAAAATGTAACTCAAGTGTGATGATAGTGATAAAAGGATGTTAGAGCAATATTTAAAATTTTGTGGCGTTTCCGTATTCCGTCATAAGTAAGTTTAAAAAAAAATTAAAGAGTTGAATAAAATTTACAGCAGTCACTGAGTGACTGCAAAACTGTGCTTTCCCCCACACAGTCAACTTATCAGTTGTTTAATTAATGTGAATGCTGCCGATATCTGCTAAATCAAATAGTTATTTTATTTAAATCTTCACAATGCACTAAGTATATGTCTAATATGATGCAGTTCGCTTGCAAGTCCATTGATTCCCGCAGAGCCATATATTCAGCTTTAAATTAACATTTCAGGTGATGGATATTAATATATGTCTGTTTAAAACGAGCATATACAACACATCCTGGTATTGCGTATGTTTGCCAATTATTAAGACAACTCATATTTTAACCATGGCAACAAAACTTGCAATTTATTTAGTTGTACTGTGGGCATTAGATTGCTATGAAACTAGGAACTCTTGTTAACATTATTGTTATCAATGGACCATTCAAATAGAATATAGGTGATAAAATACTACTATTTATTACCTCATGCAGCAGTTAACTGGCCAAGTACCTGTTTAGTATGAATAAATGATTTACCCTTTTACAGCCTTCGCCCTTAATGAGAATAAAAGGGTCCAGAGGTCTTTTAGTAAGTGATAATATTGTAAGATTGCATGTCCCGCCAACACGTATTACATGAATTTGTGGGCTGTGATGTTTGGGGATTGTATAGTGTATTCATAGTAGAATTCGGTTATGAAGCTATAGTTGAAAAAAATAAATTTTGTATCAGTTTAAAAGTATACGCATCTGGATATTCGCTTTGGTCAGTCGTTTGGCGTCAGGCTTTTTAACGAATATTGCCAATTGTGTTATTTTAACCGAATTCTACTATGTTTTGGTCAGACCATTTATTTTCATGGTGTTCAAGGGTGAAATAAGTTTTTATGGAGTTCACAATAATTATCATTAGGCATCACTCTGGTTTCTATTCACAGTACTCAATTTGAAACTTGAAAGTTGCTCTTAGTGGGACCTTCTTATTCTAGGTATTTATTACATACTTAGAAATTTATTTTTATGGTATGAAAGTACGCTTACACTCAATGTGTAAAAATAGGTAATCTATCTGCTTTTTATGTTTCAATATGTTTGTAGTTCTTCCCAATATAATCGTGTAAGTATGGGCGGAGTAATCGCATTGTCGACAGAACCTTCAAAAATGTGAACCATTTAGGTATGGAAATATCGTACTTATTATACCTACTCATACTCTTATGTACTTATAGCAATCTAATAGGAACTTCATGCATAATAGTATATTTTTATTCAGTGATCTCATCACTAAATAATTTGCAAGTTGATCTGTTCTACTGATCCTTGCTAATAACAATTGGCCTACAAAAATAAAATTTAACGAACTTTTTTATCGTAGTACTGTTTCATGTTTTAATATTTAATTAATAGCAATAATATCTAAATACTCTAGCTTTAAACTATTTTTGAGTAGGGGTAACTGTCAGATTACTTTTGGGTATCTGTGTGTTCTATCTATTGACTATACAAACTTTTTTATAATTATTAACTATGGCAAATAATAATTTCTCTGATCTTCATCGTCTATATTCAGTCAGTCTGTGTCAGTCTTTTCCCAAGCCAAAGATAAACAAAAGATTGGAATCATCAATACAATAACCCCTCAAAATAAATGTCTTAAGTAATAAAAAACAAATGAGATATGACATTTCCCAATTCAATTTGAAAATATTCACATTTTCAAATGAAAATTACCTAAATACTTAACTTAAGTTTTTATATATATTTATTTTTCATTATTCATAGGACAAGTGGAGGTTTTTTCTTTTTTTTTCTTATGTATACATGGTGTTCTTTAGACAGTCGAGGGGTTAACGTCACAAGATGGTCACCCATCCACGGACTACCGCGCCAATGGTGGCATATCTTCAAAGGCCTTATGCTTGATCGACCGTTGTGGCTATTCCTTAGCCACGAGCTCCCCCTTGATTGATTTGAATCATCACAAATTTTTGGGTCTATTTGCAAAAACAAGAAGATGTTTCCAATAAATGACTAGAAGATACATATGCAGTTATACACATTTGCCTATGAATGAATTATATGCATAATACATAATGCTCAGTAACTAATACAAATACTTAACAAAGCCTAGATAAAAACTCTTATCTTCCTAATCTACAATTACTGTTACATAATTATATTATTAGTCATATGAAATGCTTATTCATTGATGATAAGAACTATTTTCCTAAAACAAGTTGTAGTATACAGGGAACTGTTTGTATGTGTGGCAACTATAAGTCTATCCTATTCTACTACGTAATATTAAATGTCGGGATTAGTTTGTTAGACTCCTGTTAAGTATGAGCTGAGAATTTACTAACAGTTTATGTTTTTCATAAATCATTTGATAGTAGATATCTAATAGATATATTTTATACTTCGTGTAGGTATATTGAAGCTGACGTGGGGTTTTGGATATAGCTGCAGGGTTCAGAGCGGTAAATAGACGGAAAATTGAAAAATACTTGTGAAAGTAATCATTGTTATACTTTGGAAAATTTGTTAGTGGCATTTCTCCGTTACTAGAACATTACCGTCAACAACGACGGAAAAGAATCGAAAAAAGAAAAATACTTGAGTAACATAGGCAATAAAGTATTTACCCTACGAGTTCAAAAATATTGAATTTCTGACAAACATTTTAAATGAGAAATCTTTCTTTCTGTTCTCCTACGGACCAATGAAAATAAAGTATCTTTCACCACCCCCTGTCTATGTCCCCTGCAACCCGAGATCTATGGAAGTGTCACTAACGAATTAAACAATACAATTTCTATTTGCAATAATATCTCTGAATTCTGACGTCAGCTATAAAGTATTGTGTTGTAAAAACCTAACTGAATCGTACTGTGTAGTTTTCATTATTAACATAATACGTGGTTCTATTAATGGTTATTCAATTTTGTAATTGATATGTGTCAATATTCCAGGCGAGTGGTGTAGAACAAAGGAATTTAGCATTGGACTGGCTAAGGGGCCATCTGGACAAGACCGAAAACAAAGGAGGAGTTGTCTACTTTATGGACGACGACAACACGTACTCGCTCAAAGTGTTTGAAGAGGTAACGCTGTCCAACTTTATAATGACTACTAGTTTTCCCTGTGACTTCGCCCACACTCTGATAATATTTAATGCCTTTCTTGTGTTCAGAATACCATCTATATATCTATCATCTTACATCTATATATTTGTAAGGAGTAAGTACCCGACTACTGATTTATTTTGCGTAAAATGGATCCTCCATCACCAAAGATGTTTCAACCTAAATTCGTATCAAATCTATTGCAATCAGATATGCAGCATATCCATCATACTTTTTAATCAACAATTATAAAGTGTGAAGCTCTTCCTTTTTTTGGAAGTCAGTTGAAAACATGCGTCTTCGTGACGCTACATGCCCAATCGCAAAACATTAAGGAATCATAAATTAACGTGTAAGCTAACCTTATGTAATAAAACGCTAGTAATTTGTAATGTTGACAACGTTTAAAACTGAGATAAATTAACAGTTTATACCTAGACACATAAAAATCTGTTAAAATTCATATCAACGTCCGGCAGCTCCAATGATTCTAAACTTTTTTGTCGCCATCTTATCGCGTTTTTTTGTTCACCGAAAACACAGGGACAGCCACAGAATTATAATGAGAGAATAAACGCAAAAGAATGCCGAAGTTTTCAATTCATTAAAAATAACTGTATTTTTTCTCTGACGTCATCATCATTGTAATCGTCGTATTGTTCACGTATTGCGAATCTGCAACGGTAACGCAATTCATTCACCTTTATCTCTTCAATAATTAGTAATTTTCCACTTTATCATCTCAAGTAAAAATTAAATCTTAGCTTAGAACTTTACTCAAAATTTGTCCTTACCAATTTTATAGTATATAATGTCGGCACGTACATTTAAAATCGAAATATTTATTTATTACATTAATTCATTATCATCCTCCTGTCCTTATTACAATTTAATTTGAAGTCGGCCCTGAATGTTTTCTTCTTTCACACTCTTTCATCTGCCTTCATCTTAAAAGTAGGTAACATTGTTTCTAGGCATATTGACTTTCACACAATCCATCCCTTATTTATTTGGTTGTCTACATTCTTCCTCAAGACCATCCTTACAAATGATCCTCATTCCTTCGCATCACAGATTAAGGGCCAGTATCACAGGTTACGGATAGCCACTATCTACCGGATAAATTAAAAAATGGAACAGAATTTGTATGAACTTATCTGCTAGACTACTGGACTGTCTGCAACTCATCAGCAACCAGTGAAACTGGCACTAAGTATAGTAAAATAATACTAAATTTTAATTCTAATAGGTATTATACAATTTTCAAATTATGTATTATTAACTAGTTATCTCAACATCGTTTCCGACAAGTTTGCAAGACAACTAAAAAGTAGAAAAATTGTCGTTTTGACACCTCGAGATCATACACAAGATGACAACTGTTTGGCATGGAGTTTACAATTTGTTTTGGCGACATGTTTTGAGATTTTATTGCCAAGGAATTTTAGATTTATTTAATTAATTAGTTTGTTTGACGTGGATCGTTATAACAAACTCTTATAATATTAGTTTCATAGATGATCATCAAAATTAGAGAACCTTCCAAATTTAACTGAGTCAAAACTGTATTCATAAAATTAACAAAGAAAAGCCAATAGCTATTCGCATCCCCTGCTAAATCCAAATGCTATTTCAGATAACCTACACTCTTATAATTGTTTAGATATGTTGCGAAACGTTTCCTTGGAAATAGACTGTCTCTAGTTTAAACTGACAGGCGCCCGTTGTATTTGGGGATCCGGCTAAATCTAGCAGCATTCATTTCAGATTGTTGCCATCATGTGGTCTAAATTTTGAATTAGGTTTACAAACAGTAAAGGTTTTTTATTGTAAGAAGTATGTCGAGACAACAATCTACATTGTAGAAGACATTTTAGAAAATACTGAGCTATCTCTGTGGTCAGAAGCTAGAATAGTATTTCTTGCAAACGCTATTTAGACTATTATTGATAGTTGCGTGTCCCAATTAATTTGACCTAATATGAAGTCATCAGAATTTGTAGTATAATACATACATATGAATGGACAGAATTTTTTTAAATAGGTAACACTGTGTCGGCTGAATTAATTAGAAGATTATATAATATTATTTAGTATTAGTTTATGAATATTGTAATTTTGTAGTACAGACGCCAGCAGGTACCAGCTAGGGTTGAGGAGGTCAGATAGGCAGTCGCTCGTTGTAAAACACTGGTACTCAGCTGAATCCGGTTAGACTGGAAGCCGACCCCAACGTAGTTGGGAAAAGGCTCGGGAGATGATGAAACGCGAGCAGGTCAACCTACCCGAAACTGTCAAAATTTACGAATAGAATATTAACCTTCCGGTATTGAGGTAGGTTGATGTGCTGTCGTCTGTACATCGTAGAAAAATAAAGCAACAGAAAGCTTTAGAAGAGAGTTCAAACTGTCTGACACTGGACCACACGAACATCACAGTTGAAAATAATAATTATTGTATGCACAGTTATCTATTTAACGTATTAACACGACACATCCTGAGATATTTGTTGTCAGTAAGGACATGCATTTGCGTGACATTCATTCATTCATACACGCTATATGATCGACGCTGTTATTTATAAACAATAACAATATAGTTGTACTAAAAACAGGAAAATGTAATACTATCTTCCTGCGTATATATTTGGCAAGTTACCATTCTTGTTGTAGTAAACACAAGACTTGTTTTGGTTTTACTGGTGTATATTGGTAAATACAGGGGCAAGCTTCTCTCTGTGTCATTGATCGGGTTTTTTTGCGAACGGATATTCACCATTGATGCGGTTTTCCGGCTCAGAAATGTATAAAATCATTGCATACTGTTTATGGGACCATGGTCCTTCCAATATATCGAACATGGTCTATGTATAGCATGTCACATGAGGATAATAATCATGACTAATAAAAAAGAGGCTCAAAATATTGTGCACGTAATTTTTCTTTTCTCCCACGAACAAATAACGAATAAGATACAACACGTTGAAATGTTGACATATTTAGGCATAAATTGTACATAAAAGTGACGTCACACCCCCCAATGTCGAATTTTAATGTAATGTGTTATATCTTAGTATTTATAGTGTGTTTTTTTTTTGACAAAAAATACTGATTTATGATTCATTCAGTTTCATGTGATTGGCCACTATTTTGTGCCTTCTATCGTAATAATTTGAATAAATTTATCCATAATTGCATGACCTTAAATAACTGTCCCTAATTTTGACAAGTTATACTTAATTAAGCAAATGGAAGCCATACATTTATGCTAACACATAATTTTGTTAACCTGCACAGATTTAGGAACTAAGGTCATTGACACTATCTTATCTTCATCGACCCAAGATGGTAGGGAGTTCCTATTCCCGTTCGTTTCCTTAGCCTATATACAAATAGATAAAAATTGATTACTGAATGCGTCCGAGCGAAATTTATAGCTCACTAAATGTAGGTGCAGTTCAGGGTTGTTACATGTGTATATTTAAGGCTATCTTCAATTTGTAGGGGCAGGTTTTTAACATACGGTGAACTTGAACCGTAGGGCCTGTATAAAATTATAAGATATTCTCTTCATAGTGTACCAAAGCGTGATTTATATTACCAGTTAAAATTTAAGATACCAAGTGTCGTTGAATATGTAAATAATGTATTAGATTAGAAAATTATACAACTTATTTCATATGAATTATAGGTACAATATTATAATTGAAGTTTCAATGCCACCACGGTGTATCTACAATGTCGGCATCATTTAACTAAATTGATATTTATGAATTATTTTGGAAAGGGTTATTATTACTAATAACAATGTTTGCATTATTACTATCTGTCTTATAACTAGAGAAGATAATTTGTTTTCAATCTTCTTTGAGACTCTTCCAAGAAATAAAGTAGGGCACGTCTATAGCCTCTCGAAGTCTGACAACCCTGCTTAACAAAACCCATTTCATTTCGTTGACCTAATTTTCTTTTCGATAGTCTGCTACCAATTGGTGATTTATTATTTTTTCTTAACATATTTCTTTGTTTACAAACTGCAAATGACTAACAGTTAATAAATTCGTTGTAATCGTATCAATAAAATTCTTTTATTACAGTATAAAATCATTGGAACGGAAATATAAGTAGGAAGCTGAATTATAATGTATGTAGTAATAATTCTCTTTATCGATGTTTCGACGATAAAATATGGCTATGGGTTTGCGATAACGTATTTATATTTGAGCTGTAACTAGTATTTAACATTAGTTTCTATTGAAGATAAGCAGAACTTTATGTAGGTTTCGGATTTTTTTTTTGGGAATATTATTTAATACTTACATACATAGTTTGATAAATTCTAGAATGAAACTTAAAATTTTATTTCTTACGTGTTATTCTTCGAAATAATGATGGATAACGATTTTGACAGTTTGTCATTAGCAGAACATAATATAAATAAATGACTAGCAAATGCACTCAACCCGAGATAACGTGATTAAGATTACTGATTTACAAACTGCAATTTTGTCTGATGCACCTGTTTGATACGGTTCATATCTTATCTGCATTGAAACTGTGTTTATAGTAGTAGATATTATAAGGTTAACTTTATAAGTCATTGCACTTGGTAAAATCAAATTTTGAATTGTCTCTCCCTGGTGCGGTGTCAGATTTTGTCTGCGATGATGTTCGCTTAATGTGATACATCGGCAATCGTATCAAAGAACGTATTAAATAAGTTTATATTAATTTGAGCTACTAAAACAAATGAGTGATGAGCCATATATAGCGTCATTGTCATTCAGAAATTGATCCTAGTACTTATTAGTTTGAGGGCCAGTTTCACCGGTTGCTAATAAGTTCCAGATAGTTTATCTGGTAGATGGCCTTTTCTTTAAAATGTCTGAGCAGAGAGATCTTTCTCTGAAGTAATTATCAATTTGTGACGTATCGTACATCCTACATAATAATTCTTGATAATTACTTTTGTTTGGTTTATAATTCTTCCATGTATGTATTGCCTATTATTATTTAAAATCTAGGCTACGTATCCCTCAAAACATGTTGGCGTAACACATCCATCTACAAATTCTCGGCTGATTTGTAAAAAAAGATTTTAATAAATAAATATTTTCTCATTTCCAGATGCGGAAAGTAAAGAGAGTAGGTGTCTGGCCAGTCGGTATAGTGGGGGGCATGCGAGTAGAGATGCCCCTCGTCACTGACGGCAAAGTGAGCGGCTACAACGCCTGGTGGAAGCCGTTCCGACCGTTCCCTATCGATATGGCGGGGTTCGCGATTAACGCTACACTGTTTCTGGAACATCCAGAAGCTAAGTTCTCCAGAAAAGTACAGTCTGGTTTTCAGGTAAATTGCTTGTGTTAATTTTTAAGATCACTTTTTGGTTTGGAATAGGCAAAATTGAATTAGGTACTGAATTCCGTTAGTCATTCCGTCCTTAACAGCACTCAGTGTAGCCATCGAACTAGAATTAAATCAGTGTATAATAAATAAGAACGAACCGTTTTTTTCTCAAGCAGTTCAACTCCCAAGCATTTCTGTCATTGGGTATAAGTCTTTAGTTTTTTGGTTCAATCTCAATTAGCATTCTTTATATAGGTAATAATCTACCCTATGCTAACCATAACTATCTGCTATTTACAGGAGAGTGAAATATTAAAATACTTCACAACTAAAGAAGAGCTCGAACCGCTAGCGGACAACTGCACAAAGGTGTATGTCTGGCATACACGTACGCAGAAACCTTCGATACTTAACCCTAAGAAACTGAAGCGTCCAATCGTTCCAGACGATCATATCGAAGTGTGAGTCCATACAGTATTACACTGGTCTTATATTACTGGGATCAAATTCCCAAAAGAACAAAAACCCGCCATGTACACTGAAGGGTTAGAATTGTTCTCGTAACGATGTTTATATTCTACAATCTACTTTTAAGTACTTGAATACTCAATTGGTGTATACTCAGAACAAAAATGTATCGTCTATATTCTACTGTTTTGTAGATTCTTCTTCGATCTAATTTTTACTTGTGTTGTACTAGTTCCGGGAGCAAACGGAGTTCATACGATATTACTAGCTCCAAAATGCCAATGCCACTTATTCCTTGTATAGAAAATGTAGTTACGACATTATTTGTGCAATTATTAAGAGCTTATTTATGACATGATCACATAATTTATTCAATTTGTATATGATTGAGAGATTTACAAATTATTGAAAGGCAATATTTATTATTAAATTATGAAAATTTTGTATCAAGCTAGTAATAATATTTTATTTTTTAACAAAAGGTTACTGTAAATACAGGCTAAACAGTAAATAATCTATGAAAATAAAGACAAATATTATTTAAGGATTTTACATAAAGATAAATACGATTTTGTTTTGCATAGTGACCATTTAAATCTGGCATTGTTCAATATTTATTGGCTTTATATTAATCGCGTCGGATAAATAGTGTATATTATGTATCTTCTTTTATTATTTTTAGAAATGGATAAACGGTGGTATTATCTATCACCAAATTTGAATAGATACACAAAAATATTTTTTGTATTAAGATATAGAAATTATTTAGTATCAATTGATACAGAGGCTTTCAAAAGTTCCAGTGGGGTATAATTACCTATTTCATCACAATCAATCATAATAAAATTTATTTGAACAATTCGTTCTAGACTTCCAAATTGTTCCACTGCGTTCAGTATTATAAATATTTTTATATTGTCGACTTGTTTGTAAAATAAATTCGGGGTCGCATAGAAAAGGCTAGATTTTATATTAAAACAATATTTACGTTTTATAAGTAACTTAGCGTAATAGCATAATTATATTTTACGAAGAAAACATCCTCTAGTATAATGCTAGTCTTATATTTTTGTAATTATACTGCAATAGTCTCATTCCCATAACGACATTTTAGATACCTACAATCATTATTTATTAAGTTAACCTTCTATATTATATAGTCGTCATAATACTGTCTTTAGATTTTAGTAAATTATTTTATAGAGATTAGTTGAAAATCATGTATCAACGCTATTTTTAATATTTCTGTAATTTGAACGCCATTTTGAAACACTGCTGCCATCTAGATTAAGTTTGCTAAAACTTAGATTGCGCACCAAGATACAACTACACCAAGTTTAATAAAACAGTCTCTAGTATCCATAGTATAAGATCCATATTGCAGAATGATAATCAGCAACTACAGGCATAGATTTTGACCCACTCCATCGGTAAAATCGAATGTTAAAATTTTGTAATACAGATCGAAGTAGTGTTCTAAGTTCTAAATTTAATTTATTTCAAAAGCAACGCGATCAGTGTTGCGTATAACCTTTTTGCGTAAATACTTTTTATACCAAATACTGGTTTGTAAGAACATTATATTTTGTTTTAGCCTGTCCATTTTGAACGAAAATAGCTTGAAATGGACAAGCCAAAAATCATCATAAGTGTTAAAATATGCTCCTTGCTTAAAATGTAATTACTTTAATTTTATTATTGCACACTTATTGCGTGGTCCCAGTGAAAACAGGATTCTAAACCTTTCCCCACATTTTTTTTGTTTTCTGTGTTCTAGCAGCCTTTTGGTCGTAGATTTTTTCGATGACTGAAATGCACCAAAAAAAGGACGATCTATAGTTTTCCCTATTGTTTGCGTGTTTATATCAAATGTGTAAATCACCAAAAGCCAAAATGCATTTTTCGTAATTATCTCGCTTTTATTTTATTTAGTAAAAAATCATGCCCTCAAAAGAGACGTTATAGTGAAACAGATTTTCCTGTATAAGAGATGATGCTTATTGTACTTTATAACCTCATTTCTTTCTAGCACTGAAATCTATCATAGCAGGGCTCATAGATTTGCAGCTATTTATTTTGTGTTCTATGAGCAAGCAATGCAAATGAAAATGAGTTAATCATAGTAAAATCTCCCTTTTTTGGGATTCAGTCGCGAACATAACTGATCAGATCTATCCAAATCCAAATTAAAAACAAATTAAAGAAAAAAATAATGTTTTTGCATCTGAATCCCACGCAGTGTTACTATTTTTAAAATTATTACTATTAAAATGAAACTTGAAACAAAATAATAAGTGTCGATTTTATGGTTAATTGTACAGAGGCGCCTCTCATGTTCATCTTCACTAAACTATAACTGCCGATTTACCGTGTAAGATCCCAAATATTCTGTAATTAGTTTACAGGCCTAATTAGTCACTATAGAAATAGCGTTCCAAGGAATGTAGCTCACGAAAACTGCACTAACGTAATTTAAGTTGATCACTTGTTATACCCCAGTTTTTATACTAGAACTTAGAGTTAGCTGTAAAACTAAGCATAATAAATTAGTTCGTTACGAAATGCTCAAACTTCCGAATCTGTCTAATATCTACTTGATTCCTTTTAGCGTAGATAACTTTTGTACTTATTTATCCGTTACTGTATTATTATTATTGTTAAAGAACAATGTTGTAAAAGCTAATTTGACTCTCGTCACGACTCTTGATGATGTTTTTTTATAGTTATATGACAAGCGTATAAAAACTTTTAGAAAAAAAAGAACAACAACATGGTTAACAAATAATATCGATTCTGTAACGCAATGTGTAGGTAAATATATATCATCCATCATTTATAAGCCAAACATTTTCCCAAGCATACCTTTATATTAAGGTCACCTTTCATCTCATCACGAGGGGCTAAGAGTGCAATCTTCACGGTACTTTATTTGGTGTCTTGAGTGGTACCTACCTTCGTTGTAATTAAAATATTGCCGAATGGCAACATTTAACAGGACGCTGAATTGGCAAGAATGACAAATCCGTGTTTAATGAATAACGAATCTCAATTTATAACCAGGCATTGTCTATCATGATGCACCTACTACATAAATAATTCACAAAAGTACATTATGTTTGACCGATTTCCTAAACCATGTTTGTATTGATACCTGTTTTTGTCAACATAAGGCCTAAAATTCTCCTACAAGACATCTGAACAATATATTAATATGTTTGATCAATTGAATATTTTAAATACGTAATTTTAAATGTTATTATATTATAATTTCATCCAATATGACCGTGTCGCGATGGCAATAATGTATTTTATACATATACAATAGAATTAATTGTAGTTTTACGATAATATAAAATATTTCTTCCGTTGGACAAACAATATTCTCTAGTTTTATTTATAGACCTTAAGTACGATCGAGTAGGAAACTCTTTATGTGATGATTTTTTAGATTTCTATTTCTATAATTTTGTAAATACTTCGTATTTAATTTAATTGTATGAGAGTAAAGAAAATGCTATTGATGAATCAATATTTTTTATTTGTATATTATCCCACCAACAACTGTTAACACTAGCGACACCTATCTTGCTACATGCGATGCGACCGTCACGGCGGGAAATCATACACCGAACCGCGAGCTGTGCTCTAGAAGATGGCATAACTCCTCCACCAAAGTAATCCAAGTATTTCAATATATTATAATGTACTCTGTGTCCTAGTATTAATATAAGCTGCAGCATTTGTTAAGAACCTTTAACAGCATAGTCGTAAATTATGTTCTACAGAGTGAATACCCAATTACTTACCTAAGCTGCTACCTATATGAAGTTCACAAAAAGAAATTGTGGGTCATGACTGTGACCTCTAGCTTTTTTTTTCTTAAAAAAGAAACTAAGGTTACCTTGCCAAAAAAAATGGTAACTTTGCCAAAGTTGCTACATACCGTTCATAAGGTCTATTCGTTTATGAACCGAAGTTTATGGTAAAACTTCTAAAACTCAATTTTCTCAATAATCAAAGTAGGCTTGTAATGCAAAATGTTTTCGACGTGAGACTTACTTAACGAAACTTTTGAGTGA
Organism: Heliothis peltigera; assembly: GCA_958496145.1. Taxonomy (NCBI): domain Eukaryota; kingdom Metazoa; phylum Arthropoda; class Insecta; order Lepidoptera; family Noctuidae; genus Heliothis; species Heliothis peltigera. Next base: position 7,305,214 of record OY292333.1, read on the forward strand.
CAAGTTTTTTCTTCGAGGTTCGGAGTAGGTGCCTATGCCCAAACGAGGGGTGAATTTGAATGAACCTTGTAGAACAGGTATTGTCTAAAAGCGCCAGTAGGTAGGTTGATGGATTTACCGACATGTTTTTAACGCGTGAGGTCTTATTATAAATGGTAAGGATGAACCAACTGCCCACAATATTGCTGACAGATTTCTTTGTTAATAGATACTTCGCCTACTGGTATGACAATTTTTATAAACTTTATGGTTGAGAAAAGGCATATAAATTCATATAAATTATTTAGAATTAATTCATAAACAATTGGAAAATTATTTTAGTAGGCTATGAATTTATCAACGACACACCAAAGCCGACAGACATCGTGGCTGAGACCGAGTACAACGCAAAGCCAAGCTCTCTAAATTGTAGGTACGCAAGCCCAATCAGTTGTCTGTCAATTTAATTAGACGACAAAGGCTGTCGCAGCCTGCCGAGTGGTTTGCCATGTTAGCTCGGCTTCTCGGGAGCCACTGAAATGTCCTTGTGTCGTTCTCAAGGGGTCGATTAGCGCTAACCAGGACAGCTGAAGCAAATATAAAGGTAAACACTAGGTCGTTCGAAAATCTGCTTGAGTTAGCTTAGGCTTAGCGACATTAGACATTAATGACATAAATAAAATAAATGTAGGAAGATTATGTATACTTAGGTATGTATATTTCTTATCTTTTTGAAGTCATCTGCACATTTCTACCTTCTGAATAAAAGACTCCTAATATTTGACTTGGACGTAATTATGGCTAGGTACTTGTACTTAAAATAAATTCATACCCACGTCCATATTTTACGCGTTCGTTAGATATAAAACATTACATCCTTTGTATTCGCCAACATCATCCCAATGTTTACGGGCAAACTTTTCACCATCACACAGGCCATCAAACAAAGCACAATCGCTTGAACACAATGCTTCGCTACCCATTCGTCACAGCATTCGCTAAATTACTCCGAGAACACGCTATGTTCTCGTAATATTACCTACGTGTTTTGCTACTCAAAATGATACTTCTATTGAAAATTGCGAAACTTTACGAGAAGCTGTGTGATTTTTTAAAGGAAATATGGTCATGTTCCGAGGAGCTTAGGCAATAAAGCCAGAAGTGCTGAAGTGGAACAATCAGGTAGGTACGTACTCACTCAAGCCTGTATCACGGAAAAACATCAATGCGGATAGTGTTAAAAGCGAAATTTTAAAGGATTTGGAGAAATCCCTTTACATAGTACCTAACTAACTGACATTGAGCTTCTTTTTAGGCAGAGATACAACCTGTTAAACTATATTGTATGGATTTATTTGTTATAGTCGATAGAATAACTTTTCAATGTTTAACCAACCTCGGGATAGGGTTGCGTGGTGTATCTATCATTAAAAAATATATATATTATAAAATTGAAACGGTATACCGAGTAGGTACTCCAGTTTGCGGTCACATGAAGTTTGCGTAATAAAAAAAGATTTTATTCAGCAAAAACCGCACACTTGACTCTCAAAGGAACATATTCATAGGGTAGATAGAAAGGTACCGACCTTCCGTAGCCTGCAACTTCCGAAATTTGGCAAGTAACGTCATTGCAGAACAATACTACAATATTCGTCAAATTACCTCAATAGATTTTGCAACTTTATCGCTGAAGCATATGGTTCAAAGGTGATAGGGAAAAATTGACAGTTTCGGGCAGCTTGATGTGCTGACGTCTTTATACATCTCAATCAAAACTATACCTACGATTGTAATAAAATCTTAATGGCCAGTTTCACAGGTTACGGATAGCCACTATTTACACCAGATAAATTCAAAAATGGAACAGAATTTGTATGAAATTATCTGCCAGATAAACTATCTGGAATTTATCAGCAACCGGTGAAACTGGCCCCAAAACCCTATTTTGTCTTTGTAGTTTGTAAAACAAAAGATAGGTGTAGGTACTTACATTTTGATACAAGTGAGGGTGTTGTAAAGCCGTGGAATGTTATGATAAAATATCCACATGTTTGCTGAACAACAATTTTATACATTTAAAAAATAATATATAACACACTCGATTTTATGTCGTACTAAAACAACAGTAACTAATATTGTTAAACTATGGTTGATTTTTTTTTCGCTTGCTGGTTGCCTGATTCTAGCCAAGGCACTCCTTTCAAACAGCCTTATAAACAGAATGAAAAAGTTTACCCTTAACTTTTAATTTAAAATTTTAGAAATGGAATTAAGTAAGGCATGTTTTTTTTTAAATTAGCCAATCATTTATCATAAAATCTAAACTTTAGTAGATTATTACAAAAATAACATTACTTTTTACGCTTTTTTCTTCAATTAATCGTACCTACTATATACCTACTAAAAAAGTGTAATAATATTTTTAAAAATCTGAAAACAGAAAAGTAAAACTGTAAAACTATGGTTAAATATTGTTTTTTTTTTATATATAAAAAAATCGTTCTTATTTCATAAAAGTAAATTCAAATATTTGGCTTTTAAAACTAGAACGCTTTGACAAATAATAAGGATGTGGCTCGTGGGAATAGCTTTCACACAAAAGGGCTATCTAACATAAAAAAAAACTAGATATCTCGAATCTGAGATTGGCTTCAAGCACACAAACAAATATGCTAACACATTATTCACCTTGGTAACAAACTTTAAAGTGTTTATGTAAACGAGTAGGTAATCAAATCTACCTACTAGTTGCGTAATAAGAAAAAAAAAACTTTTTTGGCACATGTGCATTACGTGCCTGTTGACGGTGTTGTGTCTGTTTTGAAGAAAGTATCACCACAATTGGTAAGTTCAATACCTTACTATCTATATAATGATCCCATGTACAGACGCCAGAACATCAAGCTACTACAATCTGTCAAATTTCTTTAATAGATTTTAACTTTATCGCTGAAGCTTATATGGTTGAAAGTTGATTGTCAAAATTTGACAGTTTCGGCTTCAGCTGGATGTGTTGGTTCTGTACTACACCTAGAAAATAAATTAATTTATGTGAGAAGTCAAATATCGATATGTTTTATATTTTCAAGGCATGGTGCTACCTACTACGTAGGTAATAATATACTTCGGATCCGAGCATGACCAACGAAAACGAATTCGCTAAGCACCCAAATTACACACGTTCAGCGGTCAATTTGGTCAAATTACCAACAATTCGCCTACCTAAGGCTTTTAATCAATTATTGTAGCCTTACTTAACCTTCCGGGTTGAATGAAGGGTCCGGGAAAAGTGATAATACAGTATGAAATACAACTTATAGATAGGTTATCCCACGTAAAGATTCATGAATAAATAAAACGGAATAATTTACAAAATTCCCTCAGAATGGAATTCGAAACCCTGCTAAGTGAGATCTGGAATAATTGAACGCAAATGAATTCGAAGCAGTAACGAATTCTCGGGATAATCGATGAGTTCATTATTTTTTTGAAGCTGCTTGATTAACATAAAGAAAGAAGATACATATTTAATTCACGGTTATTAAACAACAGAGTCTTTCTTATTTCGATCTTTAAAAAAAAATTGAGTTAAGAATTACTTTGTAGTTAATTAAAACTGTTAACCTAGATAATAACCCGATTGACTGAGTCGTTCTTAACCCATTCTTCACTCATCCTCATTCGTCCAAAATTAATTAATTTCCTAATAGACTAACCACCTCCCACATTGTTTTGTTCTAAGGCAAAAGCTATCAAATCCCCGTCATATAAGTCAGTAAAGGTTACCAAACAACATTTTCGTACAGGCCGTGATTGCCCTTACGCAAGGGTGAGCATCATTTATCTTAATAAGGGACGTTGATTGTCACTGGCGCGTCATGACGTCATGCCGTCGCTCACTGCAGGCAAAATAACGTGGACACTGAAAATAGTTTGCGAAAAATGTTGGCCTTTCACTGCTGCAACAATGTTATATTTAAGCCTTTATTAAATTTTGTTTTAATGTTATTAACATTGTCTTAGGGATATCTAATTCATGAGAAACTTATTTAAACCTTTTACACCTAGCACTATATCCCTAACAATGTTCAGAAGGTGATTACTAAACTATATTGAAAGTTTAAGCTCATAGCTTAAGCTTGGCCTTTCCCTATACCCACTTCGCTAGTAAATTGCAATACCCAGTTGCAACTACACCACTAAATTCAACTTCAGATCGTCTTGATATAGTGCAGAACTAATGGCTTCATACGTTCTTCAACTGCCTTGTAAGCTTTTCTGAAGTGTACAACTAAAATGGCATCACCCAAATGACATAACAATCTCCTTTGTAATAACATCTTAAACAAAAGTTGCGACGTGTGGCGTTTACCTACATGAGATTTTAGATCTAGAATTTCCACTGAAGCTGGGACAAATTACGGAACTAAATTCCGTCCCCCTGAGTTAAAATATTGCCTCTTTGCATACGTCCTGAAATATGGACGTCATCTGCAATGTTGCTTGATATAAATTGCTACAGGAGAAGTATTCTAGGAATCCTCACCTGTAATTAGGGAAACGTCTCGTCTAGATGCAGATTAATTGTCTTTGTGCACGTTTTAATCTTATTTGCCTTTCTATTGCGACAGGCTGGGATATTGTTTTTTAACGAGGAGGTCGTTCTTTAGTTTTTGCGTTTGTGGTTTTTCCAGCCCTGCTTTGAAGTTAAAGGAACGTGACATGATTAAAGGAGAATCTCCTTTTTTAAGGACCATTAATTAAGGAGCCTTTCTGTTTCAAGAATTAATTAGGCCGTGATCAAACTTGTTGTCTATCGTGCCCTAATTAATCCCTTTAGACTAAATAAGTCACAGGCTCTGATTACTAGAATACTTTTTTTTATGTGTCTCGAGGGATTATGACTAAGAACTAATCAGGGAATCAGTCACAGGATTACTGTACTGTAGCGATGTGGCTCACAGTACTGTAATAAGGATGTGTAGAGAGTAGAGCTATTTCTTGTAACCGGGACTGATGCGAGGACTTCCCAAGTGAGATGACTTCTTCGGTAATTTGAGTTTATTTCCTGAAAGGCGTTGACGGAAGACTTTTAATGATCTGATTACTTTGTCTATGATTCCATATTTAAATGATGTTTCGGCCAGTTTTATTATCTAATTAAAAAAAAAAAATAACTTCTGGCTTTACTGACATTATTATTATACCCTTATTGAAATAACGGTTTGGCCAGTAATTGTGTATTTACTTCAAAGTGATATTTCTTCAATACTCCTAGCACGCTTGAATCTGTAGATGACCTAATTTATAAATCAAAGCTAAACGCCGAACTAGCTTACTCTATCACCATTTTGACTCCTAATATTGATTCCTGCAACAATAGCCGGTTATTTCGATTAATTTCCCAATCGGAAAATTTCAGTGGCACTCTGGATGCCAATTAGCATATAAATTAATTCTCTATTATTATACCTTCCTGTGTCGCTGTCCATCGGGACCTCATAGATAAGGGAATTTCATAGTTCAGTGAAGCGTGTCCGTAATTTTTCTTTATGTAAAATTCTAATTATTTTGAGTAGATAGCTATTAATTTGATCGACAATAAATGGGTTTATATGTTAAAATACATACAGCACTTGAATGTGTTTGGGGTTTACATCTACAAATTCGATACCTACCTAACTTCTTAATTAGATAGGTATATAAAATAAATATTTATTTTTCTGACTGGAAGTTCCATAGGTATTCGATTTATAAAAATGTAATGGAATCTTTAGTATAGTTTTTTGATTTTGTTAATTTTAGTTTTTTTTATATGCAAATACTTGTCTCATATAATTATTATGTATATTTTTATAACATTATAAATAGGGAGATATAATAATAAATCATTGTGTCACCATTACATACCCATATTAAAGTTGTCTCAAAAGGGCTTCAACATGTTGGCTTCGGCCCCACGTTCGCCTTCCAAAAATCCGGGACTCTATAGTCCTGTGGTTGGAAAGGGAACCAAATAAATTTAGAATAAAAATCAAATCAATTATAAAGTACCTGATTAGGGCTGTAATGTAATTCCAATAGATTTTAATTGGACTATTTGTTGGTACAAATCACTGGCCCGTTATTTACAGGTATTTTAATTAAATTCCTATCAACAAGCTGATAATGTATAGTACGCAATGATGCCGTAGTTTCAATTTAACTAAAACCGGTAAAGTTTATCTTAACTGCTATTGTTTGACGTTAAATGTTTACTTCTTAACTTGTATTAAGTTTCTTTGTTCTTTGAATTGATGGCTAGTCTCTGACCGTTTGGAAGCGGTAATTACAGAAAACGCCTCTTAGTAAATTGTGTTCTTTTGTTGAGTAATTATCGTGTTTGTAAAATATATTTTTTTATAATATTGACTGATAAGTGACACTTTTATACTTCGACCTTATAAGTTTTGCAAATCATTTTTGCGCTATGAGATATATTAGACGATAAATTTTCTCATACAATGGTTATATGCATACGATTTTGTGAAGTTTTAACGTAATTCTTATAAGTCATATCATGTAGTTTTGCTTTAGAAAGATTTCCTATTTTTAAATTTAAAAAGGTATATTCTTAAATTATGCAGGTAATATGCTTTAAAAGCCGTGAAAAAAAATCTGGAGACTTATCTGGATATAAATAACCGTTGACATGAAATAAAATTGATGCTAGTTTTCCTAAACACTTGATATAATTTGAACTATTGATTGTCTATCCAAAATTGTTATTAAACAAATTCCAAGAGATCTATATCATACATCAATGATATCTTAGTCTTATCAAAGTTGATCTGAGTAGGAGTGATCTTCGGCAGGCCACAAATCGTAATCCTCACCGAGGTACTAACACTCGCACAGAACTTTGACAGCCACAAACGGCTCTAACTTTCCGAAAGGTCTTTAGTTGCCAAAGTTATGATAGCAATTCCTCAATTCCTGTTAGTTTCTCACCTGTATCTAGCTGTTCTAGTTGCGGATGTAACTTATATGACCACAATACTGAATTCAATAGTTAAGTAGTTGATAGTAATTTGTCTAAAATTAATTTGTTTCAAGTCCTGAAGAATGTATGTTAGTGTATATTTAGATTAACTTAATGTAATATCAAAGTTAAATATAAAGGTAAAAAATAAAAAAAAAACTAAATTAGAAAAAAAAAACTACTTTAAACAAAGTCTTCCGACCGACACCCAGCAGGGTTTTACTAGAGGGCATGCTATCAACATTTGTGTTCCAATTGAAGTCAGGTATGCAAAAAGGTTTATTGTGATTAGTATGAGATATATGGGCGTGGCCTCTATAAAACAGGAGCTTTGTATTTTGTTCAAATTCACCTATACCTATTAACAGTGAAGGCTGCCGATCAAAACATGGTACAATGCAAAATGAACTGAAAATACCTGCCGAAGTAAACCTAATTAACAATACTAGATTAAACCAATTCAACATTAGGGATGCTGTCCACAATTTGCACGGTTATAATTTATACAGATGAATGCGCGGTCGCCAATGCCCAGTGTTGCATTTAGTATGCGCGTCACATGCCGTGCCGGGTTGCGTGGCACCCCTAATCATCGCGCTTGTCCGACCAATAACAGTACTATTCATTCGTTAGTATATTTTAGGCAACTGATATTTTAAATTCGATCAATTTCTTTTGAAGAGTTTCGTGGATATTTCAATGGGAATTAGTTTGCTAGATTTATTTTCTTTAGCGCATTCAGATAACGTCACCTAGTCCCACATATAGCAAATCTTGTACTATGGGTACTTGACAAGTAATAAATGTACTTAACTTTTTCCAAATACTTACATAATCAAACACTCATGTTTATCAACACAAATGTTTGACTTATGTGAGAATCGTCCCACGTCTTCAACGTGGCAAGCAGATTCACTGCAACGGAACTGCAACTTCTGGTCGTCATAACTGTGTAAATAAGTAAGAGAAGATTTCAGACTTTTACACAGGTTTAGACAATATTTCTGGCTTGGGTTTATTGTGGCTTGGGTTTATAGCTCAAACAACTATTTATCCGTTCTCACTTTATTTAATGTCTGCGCTACTTTCTAAATTCTATTTAATTGGTATTTGCAGGCTCGTAGTATCTGTAATTAAACTGTTCCGTGGAGAGAATTTCCAGTGTTTATATCTTGTCGATTTCTCGTTGCTAAAGCGAAGTAATTGCACTTTACTGGAAACAACTGGATAACGAGATAAAAGCTATTTAAGGCACTTCCTTGCATTTTTAAGATGGAATTTATTTATTTACACTTCTTCTTAGACTATCCTATAATAATGTGGTATTGCGCAAAAGCTTCTTTGCATAACTCATGGTTACGTCCACGTTAGGTACTTGGGAATCACTTTGAGCGCTTACCATAGCACCTTCCTTGATAAGGCTATCTAACACTGAATAGGATTTTTTTTAAAATTTAGTAGCTAAGTCAATACTTCTACTACTCCTACTCTTTTTTGTTGAACATTCAACCATTTCATTCACAGGACTATTAACTCCTATGGTTGTAGAGCATTGGTTATTAAGCACAAATAGGAAGCTGGGGTAGAGAGCGTAGGTATAACGAATAATAAATAAAAAAGTAATAAGTCCGGTTTTTTAAGAACATCGGTCTTGCCTTATTCCTTTTTGTATATATTACATACTACCTACTATTACAGAAGTAAATATTAATATAACATCGTGACAACTTTTCAGACACGGTCGGCCCCAAGGTAAGCTATTGATTGGCTTGTGTTATGGGTGCTAACACAACTGACATCATTATAACATTCATACCACAGCAAACAAGCATGCTTATCACTCTAGATGTCGACCGTACCGGGAATCGCACCCTCAACTTGGTAGTCCAGTTAGTTATAAAAGTAAAACTCACTTGTTATTTTTGTGAAACAAATATCTTGTTGTGTTACTTTTCAAGAGCCCATAGCTATCAAAATTATTGCCACGACTTTGATTTAAATACTGATAGCTGACTTTCGGGCTTACTTATAAAATACCTTTCAATAAAGATTTAAGGCAAGGAGTAAAAATAAACATGATATATGCTCCTGCAATACATTTTCTTGATATCACAAGCATACCTATACACTTACAAATGACGATATCAGTAGATGTTGTACAATTTCATATCTTCGGTGTTACAAATATGAACGCGAGAGGAATCTTGTTATCCAGCGCTGCGACTAGCTATTTGTCACCGTATGTAATCCTATCCGCTACCTGGATGCATAGCTGCGGGGAAATCTAGATTGCAATACCATTCCGTCTTATATGTATTGTTTATGTACAGACGCCAGCGCATCGAGCTACTAGAACTACATGTTCTAAGTTGATTGGAAACATTTGACTGTATCGGGTACCTTGATGTCCTGTGCTCATTTATCTAATAGTATTATAGGACAGAATTGACACGATCATTTTATAACGCACAAAATTGACATGATAATTTTGTAATGCAACTAGATTCCGCCAGCGGTTTCTCCCAAACAACTCCGCGCACCCGGATAAAAACTAGCCTATTGCCTCGATAAATAGGCCAACCAACACTGAAATATTCTTTTCTAATCGGTTCAGTAGTTCCTGAGATAATGGCGTTCAAGCAAACATAATAACTCTTCAGCTCTATGATTCTATTATGAGTATAGATTATAAGGCAGAATATAATTACTAGACCGTTGATGCATGCATCCTTTACCTTAAGAGCTTTAATGTACCTATTGAAGCGCGCACTTTGTAAGATGCTCAAATGTGACTACTCTGATAAATTAGTTGCTTTGGCGTATGAGTGCTAGGAAATACATTCAAATATAGAGAATTAATTATTTAGCAGAAACAATTATGAGGGACCTATTATATTTTATGCTTCATCATCATCCCCTTCAGATCTCCACATACACCAGTTGGAAGCGACCTGGGGGCTTAGCCAAGACGTGTTTCTACAATCGTCGAAACAACAAAAATGTATGGAAATGACATTTGGACTCACGTTACGACCACGTGATTTATAGATTTCAAATGTCACCTCGATACATTTTTGTTGTTTCTACTAGCGTTTACGATTGTAGAAAGACGTCTTGACTACGCCCCCAGCATCGAGTGTCTATTTATGCTTAAACATTTTTAATTAGGTATAAGGGATACTCAACCTGCATGGGCCTACCTTCGGGTCATTCATTCACTACATACTCGGAAATGTAATTTAAGGCTAGCGTATACCGAAGCTTTTATGTCGAGAATTTTATCGAACAGTGAGCGTTTAATTCAATCTCCGATCAGACCGTCAGGGGTCCGTCAAGATAGTTTTCAAGTTAATCCATCAACCGACATTGGGTTTAACTTTCTAATACCCAGTTGGTATTACCAACAGGTGGATTAATGTTTTTTTTTTTAATGTAAATAATTTATTTTATTAAAATGTTGGCTCTTTTTAAATTAACTGTTGTACTGGTGTTTATTTGAGCTACAAATGTTCATACATTAGTTGACGCGTCTAGATGTTCACGTTAGAAAAAAATTGTGGAATTAAAACAGTATCTGATTGTACTTTCGGTGATTTGATTATGAATAGGTACCTAAAGGTAAAATTTTAATTAATCAGCCGTATACAAGAGGAAGGGATTCCGACTTCATCGTTATTGGTAAAAGGCTAAGTAGATAAATAACCCTTTCGAGAATATTTCGAGGTTATAAACCGAAGCTTTATAAGAAATAATTAAGTTCCCAGATAAGACCTGAAATTAATAGACCTTCATTTAAAAAGACTTTATTATAGGCACGTGTACTTTTTACGAACATGCCGTTGCAAATTATCTCTCTTTAGGACGTCATTAGGTGTGCAAGGCCACGTCAACATCACCCTGCCCCGCCAACCTCACCTGCCCGTAGTGCACCCTGCTAAAAAACGGACAAGGCTCTGGCGGTATAACCACCAAACTACAATAAGTGGGACATTAAATGCCTTGGAGATGGGCAGCAGCGTCCCCGAAGCCAGCAATATCCCACACTGCGCTCACCAATACGCCTGCCCAGCGCAGTGAGTATGGGTAAATCCCCCCAAATGGGGAAGGCCTTTGTTCAGCAGTGGACTTCATAAATGATGTCGTCACAAACAGACTACTACATTATTTTTGAAAAAGACCTTACATTAAACTAAGTATTCTTTATTCTCAAGAGGAGTTTAGGGTAGATACAAAAAATATATACATTATACCTATACGAACTCGAGTATCTAACTAAATGCCGGCTACATGAAATATTCAACTGTGAAAAGGGTACGAGCTCTGGGGAGCTGTAATTTAAATAAATATTATTTCGCCACATATTTTATGTATATACGCGACGAGGCTGTGTTTAATGCGGTCCCTTCGTATAAAAGAGTTTATGAAATTATTTTTGTATCGTTAAATCTTTGGGTAATTCGTTATGGTTTCTTGAGAACATTGCCTGAACCCCACACTGAATATGACGACTTGTTCAAACCATCTCAGTACGAATCAAATTCTCAGTGTAATCAAAATATAGGCTTATTGTTTACCTATGTACTCAGGTACACAAAATCCGAAAAAAAAATATTTCAGCTTTTTGTCATGATTCTCTTTTTCAGGATTACGTTGAATTTTGTGATTTTAGGAAGTTAAGGAACTACCTATTTGTACCTAATATGATTCTGTATATCATAGATTGTTTCCATAAATCTTTAAGAGTGCATATATCGCAAATTGGTAAAGTAGCAAATTGCTCCAAATATTTACATATTTTAATTAATATGGCAAATTTACTATAAGAAAATAAGAAATTTGGCTCTGTCGTGCACAAATATTAACAAGAAATCCCAGTTGATGTCCATAAATTTGGTAAAACGTTACCAAAAAAGTACATTTGCAAACGAGCCGTAGATGCAGCACAGGTAATATTTACGACTACTTGCCTGGCACCGCTCACGTGTGGCACATTAGTCGGCCGGTTCTCAGTACTAGCTCTCTAATGGTTCAAACGTACGTGCTCGATCATACCCCACACAATTCCGTTGCATTATACGTTTTAGAGAGGGAAAAAATTGGACGGTTTGCTGACCTGGTTAGCAAACGAAATTGAAATTTAAGGGTTCGTAGACTTATTTTAGATTTTCTGTTTAACATGTTGATATCAAAGGGGAATCAAAGAATATTGCAGTTCATTTATGGCATCTAGTTTTGCAAAAGGAAAGTTCTTGCGTGATTTTCTGGATTTTCTACTTAGGTATGGAAAATAATAAAAAAAATAACTTTCGAATGAATTTGGAACTGTATGAACACATGTTTTTGATTAAGAAATGTAATGCAGTGTTTTAGATAACAGATTGCATTTCTATATGTATTTTAATTTAATGTAGAAATCTCCTCAGCTCAAAACCATGACGCATATTTTTGGATGAGAAACTAAATTCAGATAACAAATTGCATCCCTATATTTAATGTAGAAAGCTCAGCTCCATACATTCTATTATCTTCGTTCTAAATCAAATTTCAATTCAATGACAAAGGAGTAGATACGGGCATCAATTTGGTTGGCTCGTGCTTCGTTAAGGTATAGCACACACAACAGATTTCATTAGCACTGGGCAACACCCTTTTGTGCCTTTAGTGAGAGAGTACTGATATTTATGCAAGGTATTCTTTGGTCTAGAATAATTAGAACCCTATCTTTTACAAACTAGGTAGGTATTATGTTTTTTATTAATTCGAATATAGGAATTAGGAGTCCCTTAATTTGTAGTTTACGGGTTTTTTATGCTGCGGGTTGTTCGTAAGAGAAACCGTGGTCTTGGCACAGAGAGATTTCCCATAGTGGGTTTTAGTCAATAAGAGTCTGACACCCCATTAAATGCCCGCTCCAGCTGCACCCTCAGCTGGAGGGGACATTTGATGATTTCACACGAAAACAAAATCCGATCAAACAAAAAGAGTTAAGTACATTTAATTCTAAACATTCAGAAGAAATTTCTAAAAGGAAATCTGCGATTCGGAAAATTCTTTTCCCGATAGAAAGTAAAATGGTTGGCACGTGCTGTATTCGCTCGAACAATCTCAACCTGCCTTTTGTTTAGAACTGCACAACTTATACAAAAAGATTTAAGATGATTACACAGTTTCAAGTTTCGCAGTAAGTATGTACATGTTATTACACATATACATTCAGGCAATCGATTAGACGTGATTGGACGTGAGTAATTTGACAGTAGGTACATTTTTGCATTTTATTCTATGTGCGAAATATATTTATGCATTTTCATGGTAGAACGGCTAATTAAATTGCGATGATACTAGGTGTAAAGATAGCCCATTTGTCTGGCAGGTCTGGGTGGGCAAAAGTTACGTATATAAAACAAACAGAAAAAAAAAATTAATTTACAATAAAAAAATATTATATAAGAACTGGTATATTACTCCAGGTTCCTTAACAAAATCTAATCAATGCAAAGAATTTATATTTTAGTCGGAGCCGCAGTAAAGTTACGCTTTACATAATACTGACGATGAAGACAATGGCGTTGAGTCCGTAGTCCTCGGTACAAGATTACGTCTGCAGCTAGCTGTGGTTTTACAAGAAAAATGTTGAAAGTATTAAGTCTGTAACGTGAAAAAGAATTTTGAATATCTTAAAAATCAATCTGTAAATGAATATATTGAAACATTTTTTTTATCTTTAAAATGAGTAATAAAGTCTTTCTCCAACTAAACCTCTTACTATTTGTTATACCTCTAAACATATAAACCCTTCCACTATTTATTATTCCTTAAATCTTCCGCATAGAATTTCAGATCCAAATACCCAAAACACTAATGCGGCTTGAATAAGTAAAACGTTCGAGCAAATGAACTGAACTAAACTACACCCAAGCGACCCGTAACATTTAAAACACACTATTCCTCAAAGACACACGGGTTTGAAAACTCCAATCGTGCAGAAAGTCATTGTCCGTTCAACTCTGGCTCATTTAATGGTACCGACACTGGCGAACGGGCATCGGAATTGAAAATTTATCAAAGAACTCCTCGATTCGTCTGCTTCCCTGGTACCGATTAGTTCCAGGTAGTAACCTAATTTATTTTACTGACATACCTAGATTTACACGAACTGGGAATTGGGTAATCCGTTTGACTAGATAGTTTAGAATCGTTTAGCTACCTACGTGGTTAGTTAGATAGTTTAACTTTAGATCTAAACATATAAACTAATAAACGAAGGTTTATTGACTGTAAAATTTGACCGTAAAGTCAACATGAACACGTAAAATCTAAAAATTTGATTATTCTACCGTAGATGAATGTGTATAAATAGACTACACAAAATATATTACTAAAATTTTCCAAATGAGATAAACCATGAATGTAATAATGACCTTTTCTATTATTGTAGGTACTCTATTGTCTTAATATTACAACGAAGCAACAAAAGGTTTATTTTCGCCGGTGTTGTCAGAAAAAGTAGAATTTATAAGTAAATCGGGCTTTTTCGGAAGTGGGACACGCGGATACGATCGCGTCCGGATATTGCAAGTCACATGACACGGATATTGGATGTGGATATTATTAGACTCTTCGATTATTCAGAGAATTCTCATTTGAGTCCTTAATGGAAATGATTACATTTGTATTGGAACACGCATCCATTAGGAGAATATTATTCCAGGTAATGTTCACAATGCAGCCTAGGAATTCATTAGTATGGGTATGATAATATATCCCTTTTATTTCGGCTTCAGTTCAATATTGATATCAAGTTTGATTAAAGTGGTTTTGCTCAAAGCTCTGTATATGTTACAGATGAAAAAGAAAACTATTATATTATAATCCGATCACAATCAAGAAAATTCCCTTCATTGCAAGAATTTTCCTAACAGTTACTATCAATAGTTAGGGTGAAAATACAAAGAACGAGAGTCAACATTGTCACGCCACAAAGTTGCACCTACGTTCAGATGTCTGCACTGCTGACTTGCGGCACGAGACCGCACTGCTCCGACGTGTGGACGATACGCTGCAAATATAAATTAACTGAAAGATCCCACTATTTATACAATATAATGAAATATATTTTTCTAGGATAGATGGTTCAACAAACAACATAAAATATAAGTAAACAAAATACATTCATTTTATTTGGAGTACGTGTAAATATATTTTTTATTTATTTTAAAAAGCTCATTAAAAAAGCTTTGTTCATAATTATAGCGCTTGATACAAACAATTTTTAAAAGAAGTGGGGTTGCAGCTTTATTTATTTTGCCATTTCAGTTCTGAACTTGTTTTTTTATACTTGCACCTCATATTGATTCTTCTCTATAAGAAATATATAATATTTATTTCATGACGCCTGTAAACGTTCAGATTAACCTACGGAACTTCTATCCCTTTTAGATCTTTGTTCCTTAGTTTAGTTCGGCGCTTCGCAAATGTAACCATGTTTAGAATGTTTCGGTTACTGGCTCCGCTTGACACAGCTATGCCTGATATGCTTACATCAGTTCTCGCAACATTTCTACTTAATATTCTCAATATCATTATATTTATTACAATCGAATTATCAAGCTGAGGTGTTTGTTTATTTCTTAGGAACCACTGGGTCGATTTTACCGGTTAGATAATTGCGTCCAAAAAAATTGTCGGCTACAGCGGTTGTTGTTAAACTATTGCCTATTATATATATACTCGTTTATTATTGCCTGCTATTAGCTAATTAATCGCTGAAACCAAAAGCCACACATAAATAAATACCAACCACTTCCTTTGCCAAAACATTTCATAATTCCTGTCCACAATCATTATGATACTGAACCTACAGCATCATACATGAATACACCCTGAAGTAACCGCAGCTCATAAATTCAAAAAAATACGACAGATAAAGTATACCTCTCAACCCATCACTCTTAGCTTATAGGCACTATTAAAATTGAATTTCCATTATAATTTAAGTGTTAAAGGTATAATTTATGTATAAAAAGGCAAGGGTAATTAGTGGCCGCTGTCCTCTGGAGTGATTTACGAAGAAAAACGTCAGCGGAAAATTGTAAACAAAGAGTTTGTTCTAATTGTCTACCTCAGCGTAGTTTTTATGCTGAAGCGAAGTAAGGAGAGAAGTAAAGACATTAAAGTTGATTAAGAACAATAAAATGAGGAGAGATGACTTTGTCTGTGTGGTTTAAAAGTAAACTGAAACTGCATATTTTGAACCCGTGAGCTAAATAACACTACAATGGAAAAATTATTTTCAAATATTTATATCGTAGGTAGATGAATGAGTAACATACATATTGTGACGTTTCAACATAGATTCGCGCCTGGCTTTAATAGAACTTGTAAGATAAAGGTATTATTAGGCCTTTCAACGAGTTTCAAGGTATATCAATTGCAATTCTGCTAATTCAAGGGCTTTAATTACAGCTCGATGTCAAATCAAAAGAGACCTCAACACTTCCCAGTTTCACAGGTTACGGATAGCCACTATCTACCAGATGAATTAAAAAATGATATAGAATTTGTATGAAATTATCTGCAGGAAAAACTATCTGGAACTTATCAGAAACATGTGTAACTGGCCCTTACAATTACACTTCACTTCAGTTCGTACTCATAGTTCTTGCGATTTATCGTTCATCAAAGTGATAGTCAGAGAATTAATACAAAATTAATTAGCAATCAATGAAACCGTTTAATTGAATGCTGTTCATGCTTAGTCGGGTAATATTATTTTGCGAAAACACGTCAATTGGAAACAGGCTCGTTATTTGCTACAAACCACGTCATTGTATTTTGTGGATGAATAGATGCAGTTGCTAATAAAGCACGATTGTAATAGTGTGAATTGGCGTAAACCTATATATTACAGACACAACCTTTTTTTGTTTGAAGTTTTATAATCTTATTTTTTAATTATTTATGCAAAAATACTTATTTATAGAATATATGCCGCTGTATTTTATTTATTACTGTATTCTTAGATGTAATGTCTTGTTTTCGTTGAAGTGGGAAATCATCAAATGGCAGCCCCTGTGGGTGCAGCTGAAGGGAGTGTCAGATTCTTGGTAACTAAAGCTCACTGTTTATCTTCTGGAGGCCTTTGCCCGGGCCGCGGTAACTTCTGTGAACAACCCGCAGCCCCAGTTGGAAATGGCATTTTCTGATACAACAATTTTATTTTTCAATTTTTTACAATAATTGAAGTAGATAGAACCTTGTCGTAAGCATACTAAATAAGTACCTAACTAATGACTGACTGTTATATTTATATCTACTCGTAACATAAAAAAAACACAACAAATCATTATTGTGTAGAACCTGCCAGTGTTAATACCTGCAGCGGACATGGTTAATTTACGAGGCGTTTCGTTTTACCGGAAAATGTTACCTTTAAAAGCTATTATTGACACCTGCGGGCCATTCAGTTAGGAAGCCTATAAATTGGCCAAATAGCCGCTTATTCGTGGGAACTGACAGTTGCATCGACTAACAGTATTGGTTGCGGTTACCCTTACAGATTTTTCGGAGAGTAGGAGGGTAATGAAAATTGAAAACACTTTTGAAGAACACTTGAGAGAGGAAATGATAAATGGGTGCTTGAAAAAATGCTTAAAAATACCATTATTTTGAAATATTGATGGTTTCTTTTTTCCATTGATAAGATTTATGGTACCTTTATTTTATGAAAGAGAACCTGTTTGGTTTATCATAAATGTATGTACTGAGTGCTGTAATGTGTGAAATGAAAACTCACACTTTGTAGAGCACTTATTTTCATCATTACAATAGGAATAACAATATAGAATTAATAAACTAGAACATAATTTCGTTTTACGGTAAAATATTTCCTTGTTCTTACTTATTTTAAAGGTTTTTTGAGCTTTATTCTAATCATACATAATGACAAAGGTATCGATCATTGTCTGGGTTCGGGTCAGGCCTCGATCACTGCTTAGGTTGGTGGTAGGTTGGGGCCCGGTGCTGCGGGTTGTTCGGAAAAGTTACCGCGGAACAGGCACAGAGGGACCTCTAGAAGGAACAAAGTGGGTTTTAGTTATTAAATGGTTTGTCATTCCTGCCGCTGTACCCTCAGCAGCAGGCTTAGCATGGCAACCGTAGAAACAAGTTTTGTCTACCGGAGATTGGATATAATGACAGAAAAGTGACAGATTGACATAAGATTTATTTTGACATTTTTTAAGTAATTTTTCTTTTCTTCAATTGACATAAGTCATGCTCGGGCAGAAGACATGTTGACATTGACAGAAAGAGCTTTGTCTTTTCTTGACAGAATAGATATAGAATCGCCGTGCTAAGCCTGTAGGAGGGGTCATTTGATTTCCCACGAAAAAACACCTCGATCAATGCTCTACTTGCTTAGTGCTAGTATAGGTATAGCTAGTAATAAGCGCAGATTAAATTCAATATATAACACGTTACAACTTCCCAGAAGTTACTAAAAAAGAAAATCAAATTTTTAATAACACCCTTCTGCTTTGCAGCTCAAACGTTTAATATCAGTGGTGCAGGTGAGGACGATTGGTCCAAACGGCAAGAAAAACCGGCTTACTATTTGTTAAAATCCGTATTAAAAATAAATGATACAACTTTACAATTTGTATATATTCGAGAAAGTCATTATATGTTTTTGTATTTTTTTTTTCGAAAGAAGAATGAGTTGTCTGCTTTCATGAAAGGCATATCCGAAAATTGTAATCGTACCGCTGCTAATATTACAAATCTATGATTTTTTTATTCGATTTATATAAGAAGACATTTTGAGAGAAAGTATATATTCTTTCAAAGCAAAACGCTGGTCTCTTATAACTTGAGACATTTTATTACCGATTCCCTTCTTCTAAAGTATTAATTTTCAATAACAGGTGCGCCGTGTAGCCTTTGGAATCGAATTCATTAAGTATTCAGATTGATTTAGATCATACCAAAGATTGCTCCATGAATCAATCCGATTAATGACTACGATTGAAATTAAAATATAATAGTCATTTGCAATTAATAAAATGAATAAAGGGGTAATTTTATTTGCTTGCTGGGGGAACTAATTAGAGCTAAGTGATGCAGTTTTCTGTCGGTATACATATTTCATACTAACTACTATCCGGAAAATATTTTTATATTATTTTAAAAGCAATCCGTCTGTTTATGTTTACTGTATAGAAGTAAAAAACGTTACATGCTCGATAATTGTTTTTAAATAGTATTTTCCCTCAATAATTTAATATATTATTTTTTTAAATCAGTACACCATTCCACTCTTAATCGCTGGAAAAATGCTCACCTCGAGGATCTATAGGTACGTTTTTTTTAAACAGAAAATGATAGCCAGAGAGGTCCTAGTCGTATGGTACGAGCATTTTTATTTTCTTGTATAGAAACCACTAATAAACAAGACATAAATCTTTTATAATTACAAAAAATAATTATGTATTCATAGTATGTACAAAATGAAGTTTAAATACAGCGGGATTAGTGCGGAGTCACGCCTGCAGTACACATCTTGTCCTGTTTTTAACATAATATTATGGGACGGTAAGCACACGGTAAATGAAACAACGTTATTTTATATAAACTTTAATAAGAGTTAAAAATACAATTGTATAACAAAAGCACGAAGAACACGACCGTCATTTGTTTGAAAGAACAAAAATTCTTTTTAAAAGTTTTTAAGTCCTAATAATTATAAAAATAATCTATTAATGTCTTTTAACGTTATTTAAAAATGTATTTAATATGTTGAAAAATAAATAACTGTCCCAAACAAAATAATCAAAAATAGTTCGGACGGTCATGTTAATAGTGTTTTTACTACAATTTGTGTTAATACACTGACTTATTCTTTGGTATGAAATAATAACCACCTTCAGTTATCTCTGCCTAAATTACGAAGATAATTTAATAAATTGCAATTATATATTATATAAAATCTTTCATTCTATCAAATATATTTTTATAATTTGAACCAATTCTAAATCATCTTCAACATTTATTCCTATCATAATATTTTATAAATAATTTACGATTTGCTCCGAATGTATTCCTTAATTCTTACTTACAACACAATATAAGTACGATATTGTAGAATAATAATGTCTTATATAAATCGCAATTCAAGACACTCGTTTCGTTCATTTCAATATCAACAAGAGATATAAAATACAATAAAAGGCACTTCAAATATGTTTGTACTGTTTGTAACAGATTTAATAAGCAATATAACATTTTTTTGGCATAATAAAACAGAATATAAAATATAACTTTTTATTTACATTATATTTTTAAAACTGTGTCTCAACTAATGTAACAGAAAATTATGAGAAATCATTACGTCACTCAATTATGTACAGACGCCAGCACATTAACCTATCCAAAATCAAATTTTGCCAATCGACTTTGAGCTATAATGCAACATAATGAACAAAATCTATTAAGGAAATTTGACAGATGATAGTAGCTTGATGTGCTGTCGTCTGTACTCAAAACACTGGTAAAAATAAGATACGATATAGATAAATTAATGTTATATTAAAGCATCATACACGGTATATTCCTAACTTAGGTACATTACGAAAACATCGACCACTCAACGCAGTACAACTATAACACAAAGCAACTTTACTCATTACCAACTGACATGAACAACATTCACAAAATATTATCACTTCACGCATACACGAATACCGTACGATTTCTTGTCGTTCTATGAAGCCATTGCATAAGAAGATTTTTAAAATTTTTAACATTAGATTATAAGCGAGCATGGAATGAAGTTTTTTCATGGGTTAGCCAAGACATCTTTCTACAATCGTAAACGCTAGTAGAGACAAAAACATGTATGGAAATACCATTTTAGCGTGCTAGCTTGTACTAATGTAGAAAGACATCTTGGCGTACCTTTGAACTGTAAAAAGTCAAAAACTGAAAAAAACTTCGATTAAAATCGTACGTTTACGGTACAAGAAAAGACCCAACAATGACAACAGATTCCCCGACAAAAATCGCACGGTTCACGTCGTCTTAAACGTTTAAAATTCTTTACTCTAAACAGAGGAATGTTTCCCGGTAATAATGCCCGTGGTCTTATTGTATTCGTACTCTTTGTGCCCATTGTTGGGCCTCTTCAAAGTATCGTCTGTGCCAGATTCTCCGTTGTCTTTCAACAGACCTTTCTTGTCGCTGAAAATCAATAGGACTTTAAGAACGTGATTTAATACCTAAAAAGACGTCGGATCGAGGTTAAGGTGACGCGCCAATTCAACACAAATTATTCACGATTTTTTTCATTAATCCTTCTTGGCGAATCGAATTTTGCTTGATTGAATTCGGGACGGCTAAGTAAATTTTGATTTGATTTGTCGTTTATTACTTTCCCTTAATAATTGGTAGGAAAATTTCTGAAGTTGGGACTACGGGAAAGTAATCTTCGTGATTTAGCTGTTTTTAATAGCCAGTTCATCTTATGATGTGATTTGGTTAAGTGGTCGTAATGAAAAAAAAAAACCGAGGGAGATGAATTTCTGTTAGAAGGATAATTATTTCATTTAGGTAACTTTGATACTGATTAATATTGAAAAATATATACAAAAGCTTCTTCTATTAATATTTTAATACTTTACCGTGTGTTCAAAGGGCTCGGTTTCCTCTTCTTGCTTTTCTTGCAACAACAGCTGGCTATGATGCCCTGTTTCTTCCAGAAGTACAGCAGTGCGTCCAAAAGTACAAGACACAGTAGAACTACGATTATTGATATTCCTATTAGGGCACCGCCCGATAAAAGTGATGCTGGTTGGTTTGTCACGCCATCTGCAAAATCGTAGTACAGATATTTAAGATTTTTTGAAAAGTTTTTTTTTACTAAAGCAAGTATTCTTTTTCAAGGGAAAAAGGTTTCAAAGGATAGTTTTGGAATTATGTCTCGATGCAAAAAAGTATTAACAATCACTAACTTTACCACTGCATAGAAACAACAAGACAAATTCTAATAAAAATATTTAAGAAAATAATAAATGACAAACGTCAAACAAGTTAAACGGAATTCCAAAGTTTGCAGGCGACAGCTTCATCAGAAAATAAAACAAAAAAATCCGTCGGAACTTTTCAATGATTTCGCCAAACAAAAATTTCCCACCTGATATAGTGAGGGAGAAATTCGCTGGCGTTGAATTCCCTTCGGCGTTGTGCGCGATCAGTTCTAAGTAGTAAGTGGTATTCTGCTGTAGGCCGCTCAGTTCTACCTCAGTTGTCTCCTCCAGTCGATACTCCTTACATAATGCTGGGTCTGGTTCTTCATCCATCTGTGGGGTTGGTGATCATTTAATAATAAAAAGATTTGATACATCTAGATTTCAACAATTATTGTTGGTATGAAAGGTTGTATGGGGATCCCAGCAGTCATTTGAAGATCTTAGAAAGTCTTTACGGAAAGTCAGAAGCCAGAAAGTCTGACTACCACTCTTACCAAGGGCTAATCGGGTTGCCCAAGTAACTGAGTTAAGGAGGTCATTTAGGCCGTTGCTCCATGTACACTGGTACTCATCTGCATCCGATTAAGTCTTGGGGTCTGGCACACTCCGGAAGAACGGGGGGTGTCATTTGATGATTTCCTAAAACGATCCCAACATACTTTTGGAAAAGGCTAGTCAGATGATATGTTAATCCAACTAAGCAAAGTATTCGCTTGTCCTCAAACTTCTAAACAAAATGTTAGTAGGTATATAGCTACAAATGATAAGACTCAAATGTCCCATTTGACAGGAACAAAAGATGGACGATCGTTAAGACAGGCTTTGATAAAGTCACTTGAAATATTATTAGCTTCTCATTTTATGAGGGTGGCAGTAATATTGCTGATAAATAAAGCGAAAATGGAGACGATCAAGAAATTGACAGTAATAAAGAATTTCAACCTTAATTTGTATCGTAAATATTGTTATTAGAATCTTAAACTTAAATTACTACAATAGTAGGTACTTAGCAATTGAAAATTTCCAATAACTCTTAAAGCCACGAATGTCCTTTCCAATAAAAATCTGTTATTTCAGTCGTGAAATCGAAAATACCAACGGTATTTGGTTCACTGACATCGTAAGCGTGTCAAGTATTTACTTCGTCTTTTATAGTTTTGCTTTCAGTTTCCTATTACAGCGAACCAGCGAGAATATTGTTGATTGGCTTTTTATAAGCAATAGCAAGATTTTTGGTTCATTTAATTGTAATTTTTATCTGATAGCAAATATCAACGTTCTGAATTACAGTTTGAGTTCAGCATAGACTAGGTTGAAGCTATTGAAACAAATTCCTTACTGCCTCGTTGTTCTATCTACCAGTTAATGGCATAGTGCGACCGCTTTGCCTTCTTTGGGGTCGGGGCTTCGATTCCATTATGGGCCGTAAGAAGCCCGTAGTCTGGGAAATAGTGGTCGGTCTGGCCATTATATTTAAATTTATTAGGTATTTATTAATTACCATGATGCTGACAAATATAGAATATCACTTGTTAACATCATACAGAGAAGTATGGAAGACATGCTGCGCCGACCCTAAATAAACTTTGGGCTAAGCTTTGAGGACAATGGTATTTACCCGAATAATTTCAATATTTAATATCCCAAATATTGGACCATGTAGGAACATTTTTTTTAACAACATAATGTACGCAAACACAAACAAAGCCCAATAGTAACAGTGCAAACCACACTGCAATACATTCTGTGACCAACAAGTTCTGTGGCCCGTACCATTTAATGACGTCATGCCATACGTACCGGGCAATATCGTAAAGCGTAGTAGTCTATGGGCTCTCCGTTGTTCTCTGGTGCTTTCCACTTCAGCACCTTGCTTGACGATACCTCCACCGGGTCTTGCAGGAATATTGGAGGTTCTGGGGCTGACCTACAAAGATGTATGTCGATTTTATATTGTAGATGAATATTGATATAATATAAGATATCGGGACACCTTTTTCATACACGGTCGGTTAGCCCCATGGGCTTACTTATTAGCTGGTGTTATGGGTGCCAACACAACTGTTAAACTATATAGGTATACTTTACACATAGTATATATTTATAAATACATATTATAACACCCAGACCACAGCCAAAAAGTATGCTCATCACACAAATGTGGACCGTGCCTAGAGTGAAGTCCGGCGCGGTAACCAATGCGCCTTCGGGGTCGTCAAAAATATACGCGTTTTTATGAAGTCAGATTAGTATTATTGTAAAGAATTTTGGATGAGCTTAAGATGCTTTCAATACAATTTCTTAAAAGACTTTTATAATTATGTAGTATATGATAACGATTTGTATGTATAATAATAAATGTTTATTGCGAGCAGAAGACAAAATCATTTATACAAAAACAAGGAGACAAATTGCTAATAACTTATTTATACCTAATACAATCCTCCTAATTGAATATTTCAATATTCTGAGCGACGGACCAACGAACAATCTTTCCAATTTCCGAATGTCCAATCATTTTTTTTCACGACAAATAATTGAATTAGTCTCCATAATCACGTAATAAAAATGTGCTCCGTCATCTTAATTAAATCAAAACCTTATTATTCGATAATGACTGCGACGGGTGATTTTATGGTGCGTAAAAAAACAATGCTATCCTCGAGGTTAAATTGAACGCGTAGGAGACGGAAATATACCAAATTGTGAGTCACTGGGTATTTTACAAGCTAAAAGTACTTTGTACCATAATGCTTTATTTACTTTATGAATTGCTTTGGTTACATTTCAATCGCTCTTATTAGCTTGTCTTGTCAGAATCTAAAGACCTAGTGTACCACTTTTCTCCCTTAGAAAATCACTTGAAAGTTGATGAACAAACTTGGCTGACATTTATGGTGTTTGTTTGAGGATATAAAATAAGAATTTTGTTCACACCATTTAATAGAAAATAGCTCTATCGAACTTTAAATGCAAATACATACGAAAATATTATTAGTTCAAAGTAATTTTATTATAAGCGATTCATTTCCTCTCTTTTAACCTTTTGACCGCCACGTCAAAAAAGAAAAACGTGCCCACAGTGCCAAGCTAAGAATTCATCCATAAATACCTACAATATAATAGTGAGTTCGCAAATATATTGAATAAAACTGACTATTATTTTTTAACTTTGAAAGTCTGACATGTAGTCGTGACCGTGGCATGCTGGGCACTTTTTGGCTTGTAATCTATACGTGACGTAATCGAAATCCTGTAAGTAATACCTATAATAACACATAGTATTAAACAGGCACTAAAAACAATATAATTTGAATACATACTTATCCATAGTTATGAATATGTAGGGTTCACTCCAGTCTCCTGTACTGACACGATTTATAGCTGCGAACTTTATATGGTATGTTGTGTTAGGCTTCAGTTTTTCCAACTTGTAAGGTATTCCTGCTGCCCACGTCCTGTTCGGGTGAATATCTGTAATGGCGTAGTTCTTTGCTTCGTCGTACTCGGCTATGAAACCTATAACTGGAGGGCCATCGTAGGCAATAGGAGGCTCGATGTTGAAGGTAACTGATGTAGCCGTTTGGTCTGTTGTTGTTACCTGAAACGCGGAATTAGGGTTATAGATAGCTAATCGTATGACGCGACTGCTGATTCGGTCTTGTGCCTGGTCTCTCTTCGGTCGTATGGTATTGCCCACTCACCGGGCTAGGGGAGGAGGGAGTCCTGCGCAGCTGCCTGATTTCATTGCAAAGAACAGCTGCCATGGCCGACAATCAGTCTAGACGATATTTTTTTTATTACGTTTATTTAAAATGTTATGTGCGTTGCATTTTTAATTACATAATAATTAACAACACGCCTTTATAATGCATAAATGTGCACTTTTTTTGTCGTAGGACACTCTAGAGGTTATCTACATAGAAAATTATAAGTCATCACAGCACATCTTTTGTATTGTAAAACCTCTTCATTACGATTAACCTTGACAAGTAAATTGTAATTTATACTAATACTATGAAGCTTGTTTGTTTGTTTGCTCAGTGTCATACAGTCCATTTATAGAGGAAGGCTATAGACTTTTATTTCGGGTGCGCGAAAAAGTTCCCATAGGAAGTAAGCCAACCCGCTGACGAAAGCAAGTCAATTAATATAACAACGAACATTTTTGAAACATCATTATAATGTTGGACAACAAAATATAGAAATAAAAACTCTTTGCTCAATTTCATAAAAGTCAAGCATTAAACACAATAACAGAATCTATTTGTGATTCAAATCAACTTTTGTGTTTGTTTTAAGTTAAAAAGGCTTGACTCGGGAGCCACTTAATTTATGCGGTATTCAAAATTCATTAACTATGTGAGAATGGAAAAGGTCTCGGCTTAATTGTTCGTAGATTGTTCGGTTTGTGAAAGACAGTTAAGTCGTCTGTTAGACCAGTGACCGAGTAACAGACAGAAATGTGTCGCTCGGAAGTTTCTGGCTTATGAAATTTGTTTGTTGCTGAATACTTCGGACGAAGCTTGAATATATTTAACCAAGGGTTGCCTGAGTAACTGGGTTGAGGAGGTCAGATAGGCAGTCGCTCCTGTAAAACACTGGTACTCAGCTGAGTCCGGGTAAGATTGGAAGCCGACCCCAACATAGTTGGGAAAAGGCTCGGGAGATGTCGAGATGATGATGATGAAACTTGAATATATTTGTCGGCGCACTACTAACGCCATTTTTAAGGAATATTTCGAAATAAGATTTGGAAATGACTGTCAGTCTGGCAGAGGATCGTTTTGATGGTGAGGTTGATGGTCAGCGGTGTAATGTTGATTGTCACTATTGGTTTGGACTTCAAAGGTGAGAACGCTATTGTTCTAACAATTCTTCGTTGGTTCCTTTATAACATTATAACTCGTTGAAGATGTCTGATTCTGATAATGAAAGCCATCTGCCCAGATATTTAAGGAACTGTTTCGTTTTGTATTTTTTTAAATTACGTAATGATATTATTATAGTGATAACGCTGGAGTAGATTATGCTACTATTATGACTATGAAGAAATTTATCACCAAGCAGTTCATACATAAAAAAAGATATTCCTATTAATTATTTCATTGTATCATTACAAAGAATTTCATGTAAACAAAATTGAAACTGCTTAGCATTGGTACAAATAGTTTTGCCCTACATATATACCACATAATGTACCATGTTGGTAGATAGCATATTCAATAAACAATCATTTCATGCTTAGAAACAATTAATATTGATCCAATATTTGTGTAGCTTACACAAATAAATTAATCCACGATACAAAACCATTTGCAAAAAAGCTGGTACTATGATAATCTTCGTTTTAAATACTTTTTGTATGTTTCAACGCATTCTAGTGATAACAATGTGTCGCTAATGGCGATATTTTACTAAAACTGCACACATTTTATTCGTAAACAAAAAAAATAACATTATTATTTTGCAAGGCTCATTGATCTATGCGACATTTAGCAAAACTTGCGGAAGGACGGATCAAACGATGTCACTGTCGATGTCGCGAAAATGTCGCTTTGCCGCGAGTCCACTGCTATATAAACTTTTAAACACACATAAGGTCCTAAAAACGATGAATATCATAAGTACCCCTTTTATTTGCATGAATTTGAGCTTATTATACTTACATTTTCAACAACCGATGGGCGAAATCCTTTCCTGATATGAATCACTTTCGAGGCCTCACCAAATTGGTTTCGAGCTGTGCACGTATGTTTTCCGAAAGGTGCAAACAGACGTGAGAAAGGCAACGAATGTTCTAGAGCGGTCTCATAATCCAGAACAATGTTGTCGTGTTCTTGTTTCTCTATAGTTGAAAAGTTGCCCGTTACGTAACTGTAATGAGAAATTGTTTCGTATAGAATTAGTAGGACTGCGATGGCAAAGAGCCGTACCTAGTCGTACTAAGTAGTACATATTGTCTCAAAATATAATGAGATTGGACTTAACATGAACTAACTTATTATAAAAAGTAGACTTTTAAAAAATACAACCTTTAATAAACCATCATCTTGAATCCAGCACTTTTTAATACCAAGTTTTATTATAAGGTGATTATTGTTAAAAAAAAGCCTTGATCTTATCTGCTTTTGCTAAAAATGGGGGTTTTCAATTCGGCTGTATGTTTTTTTTGTCTCAAAAAAAACAACGCAAGAACAATACAGAGAATATTAACACAAATATTTTCCTTCTCTATGTTTTTATAACACTCCTTATTTGGACTTAGTATTTTTGAAAAACTATGAAAAACATACTTTTTTTTCTTAGCCTATACTAGCCCACTGCTGAGTTCCATTATCCATTATCCAGTCTTCGATTTATCTCTATCTGAAGCGTGTGTATATAATGAAAAACTTACCTCCAAGTAAAATTTGCTGGCGGATTACTCTCATGAGCACAGCTTATGTTGACAGTTTCTCCGTTCCAGGCCCATAAATTTTCCTCCTTATGATCAAAATATGGCTGATGCAGTACTGACAGATGCATCATCTCACTTACTGAGTCCACTGGTGTTTATGAAACATAAATTACTTTTATAACATTGACAATAAACAACACATTCTGGATTTCAATTAGCTACTTATAAAAAGGGCGTATGACATGTTTAATATAAAGCCGAGCTTTGTATTAAAGAGATATGTAGGTTAAAGGTTAAAGAGATACTTTGGTTTAGAGAGTAGAGAGCATTCAAAATATACATATAAACATAAAACCTATCAAAATTAGTTAAAATGACAAGATTTTACTTACCGTCATTGGTGGCATTACAAATGTAAATTCCATCATGAGATCTGTTTACTTTCAGTACTGAGAAGTTATCTATAAAAGTTTCGAATTCTGTTTTCCTAAAATTACAAGAGTTATTTATTATTTGAAATATTTTAGATAAGGATTCATATAATACAGGAGAACAGTTTTTTTGTTTTCTGGCTGGTTGACGCTTCCAGTGACCCAAAGCACAGATTACTGAATAGTTACCCCAAAGGCTGGCTTTGGTCAGAGAATAAGCATTGCCATTCAACGTGGCAATGCTGCCTGCCTCTTGGGCACGCTCCCAGTAGACAGCGATGGGGATGAGTTTTGCGACGCCTTTTAGTTTTTATGTAAAAAAATTGTGTATTGCCTATATGTATTACAAAATATACCTTTCTTCATCTAAGCTTTTTCCTTCGTAAGTGATGGTAACATTTGGTAGGGGCAACCCGGTCACGTTACAAATGATTGGCACCATATCACCTTCTAGCACTGCTTTATCGTTGAATCCTATGATTGTTGGACCTATTAGAACCTAGAAATAAAAGAATTCCCTGAATTCTATGTCTTTGTTGTTTGTCTTTAAATGTTTGAAAACAATCAACGATCGGAAACAATCAACATTTTAAAAATAGAAGACGAACAGAAACAAATGGGACAAAAAAAGTCAGTGAAATAGGTGATATTTATAATCAAATTAAAATTATTTAAAACCAGATTTAATATTTTGATAGTGATGTGATCTCAGATTTAGTAAAAAGAGAATAATTTTGTATTATACATTTTGTATGAGGACCTCGTGGCTAAGTAACAGCCACACGGGTCCATCGATTTATTAAGTTAATGTGGTGGATGAATGACCATCCGTGTTTTGGAAGGTACGTAAAATATGTGAGTCCCGGTTGTCATTTGGATTTATTTAACAGTCATTACCGGTAGCCAGAAAGTCTGACAACCAGGCATACCAAGGGGTATCGGATTGAGGAGGTCAGATAGGGAGTCGCATCATGTAATGTAGTCAAGAAAAGGTTAAGAAGATGATGATTTAAAACTTCGTTATTTAAAAATGGAGACATTTTACCATAATACTGATTTGTTTCTTGGAGACGTCAACAAAATTCCGCGCATGACACTCATACGTCCCGGCGTCCTCTGGAGTGATGTTTTTAAAGCGAATTGTATCTTTTGACTCTACTGTCCAACTAACATTCTTTGCTTGACCGGGAATCTAGAACAATACACATATAGTAAAACAACTGTAGAATTTTGCAAGCGCTAGAGCAGTCGACAGGTCTCCGACCTCCTTCGTCCGGAAAAAAATGTTGCACTCAACAGTGGTAGAAATCAACTACTCGAGCGGTTAGTAGCGAAAGCTCGAGCATTCAACAATCGATCGCTCGGCGGTATGTGTACGTCGCTCAGGCGCTGACTGCTCGAGCAGTCCATCATCATCACAGCCTTTTATCGTCCCACTACTGGGCACAGGCCTCCTCTCCCACAGAGAAAGATTGAGCGTTAATCACCACGCTTGCTCAATACGGGTTGGTGATTTCAGACATTATGGTCCAGGTTTCCTCGAGATGTTTTCCTTCACCTTTTATCAGTTATTGGTGTCCAAGATAAACTTAGAAAGTAAAAATAGCGAGCAGTCCATAAAAATAATTAATTAATGTTTATCCTAAAGCTTCAACTTTTCATCTAGTTTAGGACATTCAAATTTCTTTACACTTTCAAGAGTATTTTAACGGAAATATAATGCCAATGGGTCGTAAATTTCATTCAAATGATATTCAAAGAAATCTCAGGACATTGCTGCTCAATTACCATAAAGCAACTTTTGCTCCCGCTATTAACCTTTTGTGTAAGTTAAATACTTTACCTTGAAGTTACCAAGTACTAAACAAACCTGGTCTTAAGTTACTTTTATGGTCCGTTTAAGTTGTTACTGAGTGCACTGGCACAATGACTCCTTCGTGACTTCAAGGTGCTTAAAGCCGTGAGTTCCAATAAAGTTTTACTACTGTCTAAAGGGTTACAAAAGATTTTACTGAAATTACATATCCCTCAACCTTATCTGTGACTAGCTTACCCCAGCGGTTTCACCCATATCCTGTAGGAACAAATCCGCGCACCCGGATAAAAAGTATATCCCTATAGCCTTTCTCTATAAACGGACTATCTAAAATTGAAATAATTTTCCAAATCGGACCAGTAGTTCCTGAGATTAGCACGTTCAACCAAACAACTTCTTCTCTCTTCTTTATAATATTAGTATAGATTTTATCCTTCTTTTAATAATACTTGCGCAAAGCCTAATGTATTTACTAACACATTTTTAATCAACTACACACTGACTTACTACAGCACTATGACACTAAGCAAATTTTCCGTAGTTAGACCATGTCCCTGTTTCGCAAAACCCACATAATAAAAAAATACAAAGTTCTTTCTTCTTACCGGTTCAGGTATCTTCTTCCAATGTATTTCAGGCTCAGGCAAGCCCTCGGAAATGCACTGTAATATCAAACTCTCCCCCGAAGCTACCACGGGTTCTGGACTGGCTGATAGTTGTGTTATTATCGGTGCTGTCATCACCTATATGATAAAAATAGTATTATTTTCCCACCTACTTACTGTGGTTACTCTCTGTGTTGTTTATATATTAGTAAATTAATTATCAGAGATCAATAAAAGTTGAACAAACCAAAATGTAGAGCGTTAGGGTTAAACTACATCTGGCAGCACGGAATCGCCTTTTTCCGTCGCCCTTTCTCTTTCTGTCGCTTAGAACTGCCATTTGCTAGACCGAGACAGAAAGCATAATGCGATAGCACGCGGCGGAATCCTCGAGGCGATCGGCTTCACGGACAAAATGCAATGGTCGGCAGGGAGACTCCGGAACGCTGAAGCGCGCGATAGCATGCTAACGCATCCTTTCATCGCCGATCACTTGCTATCGCCTATCACTTGCTACGCGTGCGATCGCCTTTTTTGTCTGCGGAATTCGACAGCGCGCGTTCGCATGCGGCAGCATACTGCAGCACGTGGTAGCACAGACGGAACAAATGCGATTCCGTGCTGCCAGATGTGGTTCAACCCTTAAAGATTGTCAGAAAATAAACTTCATTTCTGAAATATTATTTAGTTAACCGTTTTCGGCCATTATTTCACCAGTTTATTTATAGATTCTTATCTAATTGTTGTGTCATCAATTATTTATGTTACGTGTCTATTGTTAGCCTATCGATAGAAGACAAAAATAAAGGATCCCTTTTCAAAATCAATTCGAATTTAGAACAACAGATCTAGAAAGTCTGGAAGCTAATCTAAACTTTTCTACAAAGTTCAAGAACATTAAGTTTCAAAACTGTATTTTTTTCTTGTTTCCGCCTACCTTAGCGACTATATCCATCTCGACTTCTTCACCAGTCGACAGTACTGATGCCGAACACTTGTAGACTCCTTCATCATCGTTAGTCACATTCTTCACAAGAAGTCCATCAGGCATAAACTGATATTTCACTGTGTCATTGGATATCTGAAAATAACTTTTTTTTAAACCAGATTCCAGCTAGGATTTTCTGAATTAGATAAAAAGTGAAGAATATAAGAGCAAAAATGCCGCTGAAATAAGGTTTGAATAATAATTCCCTTTTTTTTCATGGATCGGACTCTTTAAATCCTTAGAGCCTGTTTTACCATCTACGAATAAGTTCCAGATAGTTTATTTGGTAGATAATTATTGAAAATTTAATTTAATTTTTGAAAATTTATGAATTTATCTGGTAGATAGTGGCTATTCGGTCATTGTGAAACTGGCACTTAGTCTCATTAGGTAATGATTACATTACCAGACATAATTTTTTAACGTAAATGTCGAATCTGTATTTTAGATACACATTTTTTTCAAAGGTCTTTTAACCATTCTAGCAAATAGTGCCAGGAAGGCATTTTCTCGATAGTTTCCCGTATCAAATGAACAGGAGATGTAAAGACTCCAAACGGTATTGCAGCTATGACTACGGGAAATTAGGCGCCCGAAGGCACCGTCAACTAGCCAACAAACTCGGATTTTTGTGCACGGACCTGCATTCGGCTTTATTGAAGTCAAGCTAACTCCACTTTAAGCCTGGTTAAAGTTTAATGCTTTCACATCTCGGCGTTTAGAAAGGTATTACGTAAGCTAGAATTAATTAAACTGGGACACGGCTACGCCTGGATTATATGAACATAAGAATATTGTCTTTTTTTAAGATTTTTTTAATCCTTTTTATTGTTCTCGAGTTATAAAATATATACATTTATTATGAGTAAGCTAGTTATATGATAATCTATTGAATCTAAATCTCCTTTCATGATGGTATTAGAAAAATTATTAATGAAAATCATTCTGTGGTTATAAGACTACCTTATCCTAAAAGGTCATTGTCAATAGTCTTACCTCATTCTGTCCATCCTTTCCTCTGTACCATCGGATGAGAGGCTCCGTAGCTCCTTTAGCCTGGCATTTGATCAAGGAATTGTTTTTGTGGACCAAGTATTGATCAGTCGCAGTTCCATAGAAGTACAGTGGATCTGTATAAATAAAAATAATATCGAATATACAATATTTTCTAAATTTCTTTGTGTACTACGTCATAGGGACATTTGCCAAATAGATATACTTTTAAAAAAATACAATAAATCTATTAGAATGACTTTTTAAACTATGTTTTGCTAGTGACCAAATTTTTTGCGCTTCATTTAATGATGTATGTCGCCGGGATTTGCCGGGTCTGTTTAAAATTGTTTTTGCTATCTTAGCTTTATAAGACAATCCTTTATAGGCATAATTTTTTTGGTTGGTCTAATGTCTATAGGAGAAAAATAATAATTATTTCCTTACCAAAAACGTCTAAATTATGAGTCTGAGAGTATTGTACTCCTCCAAACGTGGTGACGCATCTATAAGGCCCTGACAGCGTCTTGCTCGTAGAAGGAATGTGGAGAGCTAAGCACTGCTCCTGCTCTTCGATGTACACATTTGAATCTGTACCTGGTCTTGTGGAAACAATTTTCTTATTTAGGACTTGACAGCGAAACATATAAGTAGAATATAGTGTTTCTACATATAGTAGTAACATGTATAGTTTTATGATATAAACGGGATGATGATAAGTTTTTTATAACCATTATTACTTTTTGCAACAAGGTCTAAAATTCAGTTAATAAGGATTGGCTCTTCGGAATGATACCAGAGCAGATATGTTTATATACCAGCAGATTCAAGTATATAAAAGTTTAGAACCAAATTATCACATACCCCGCAATCGCGTTGTTGAAAGGATCTAACCACCACAACGGCATCGGTTGGTTCTCTGAATCTGTACAGCAACATTCTTCATAAAACGAACTGCCGGTTGTTACACTTCTGTTGGCTTCCGAGTTCGCTTGGAAACAGGCTAAACTATCTGCAACAAATAAAATACACATATCAGTTGTCTAGTACCTATAGAACAAACTCTGCTTTGTTTGGGACTAGATGACGTGTGAACGTGTGAGGAATAGTATAAAAAAGTCACTGATCCATGCTGAGGTAATCGACACTCACTTGAAAAACTCAAGGTTCTTGTTATGCAATTGTTTAAAAACCGAGCAAGTACAAATTAAACTCTCTAGTTTAATTCTCCTACATGGATAGTAAAGTTTTGCAAATGTGAAGTAAATTGCTTTTCCTGGAATTCGTTATTCGCTGTTGCTTTTGAATTAAATTCAAAAGCAACATAATTTTACTTCATCCGGCTAATATTATGAGACAGTAAAATCAAGGCAGATTACCTTCCAAATTATAACCACACAATAAACCTCTGTATTAAAGAGACCCGTACTTATTCTTGACGAGGTAGATCGTCCAAGTTTCCTCATGGCGCAGCTTATTTAACTTCACCAAAACTCAGTCGTCAGGAAAGATCGCAATCCCGCGCTTTCGACGCGTAACGTAATATTAAACTTTTATATAAGTTAATTTATCGGATCAGTCGAGTTTGTCATAAGACGGGATTAGATCGCAGTTAAATATTATCCACAAAAATCATATAAGTTCTGTTCGACTTTTGTGATGTGAAAAGTTTCCACAGATCTCTTGTGTAATGATACATATATCAC
Source organism: Heliothis peltigera (assembly GCA_958496145.1). NCBI lineage: Eukaryota > Metazoa > Arthropoda > Insecta > Lepidoptera > Noctuidae > Heliothis > Heliothis peltigera. The sequence continues at coordinate 7,340,179 of OY292333.1, forward strand.
CAATTTATATTTCTTACCAAAAGTATGAAAATATACTAATGACAATGGAAAAATACTTCTACGTATTAAAACTGTCACTAACATTTCTGTAAAAACTGTTCATGACAACAAAGGTATCCAAAATCGATGAGAACCGACCAAAATATATTTTCCCCTAAGATTTCGTCCACATCAAAGACACCTTAAGCTTCCCACAAGTCATTATTTTCGTTGTACGACATTATTAGGTTGAATCCCTACAGACAACTAATCAGATGACGCATTGGCCGAAAATTGTATCCAACCGTCCAACCTGAGTCTCCGCCTAATCAATAGCGAAGGCTTATAGGGGAGACATATTGAAAGAGCCTATTCAATGCTTCTAACGCTGTTATTGGTTGTGTCATTACCTATATCCATTCAATTAATCTAGAACAATGTATTCTATACAGTATCTTTGAATAAACAAAACCTAAATTGTGTCTTTTTTGGTTTTGGAAATAGCTGAGAGAACGAATTATAGATCATACTATAAGATAAAATTTGATAGTTTTATATTAACTAGTTCAAAGAGCTTGAGTAAGTTTAAACCCAACAATCTCAGCGTAATGTATTCTATAGAGATGACGAATGTAGACCAGCCAAGGCAAGATGGTGCTAACGTAAATCTATGCAGTGATTAATTGATTTTGCCTGTCTATAGCACATTGCTCTGCGTTTTCTTGGACTGCTGGTATTTATAAAATGTATTTAAAGCAATAACATTATTCAAGTTTCGTGAACCATTTCTTTAGACTAACACGTGTAGGCATTTTAAATACAAAATATTCTTGTTCAATAGTTATAACTTTTTGTTTATATCCCATACTTACAGCTTGAAAATGACTTACATATAGTAAGGAACACATGGGATTTCAGACAATTTATATCTCGTTAAAAACAATTAAAGTTAATTGCCCTCTACATTAATGACCTACAAACAATGTAAACAAAAAAAAAACTATTTGATGATTCGCTGCTTGGCAACGTGTCTATCGAAACATAAAATTTAATGATCTTGTAGTAAATTGTAACTTTAACGAGAACACTTAAATTTAGAGTGTAAACAAGTGCAGTCGAATTCTCATTTGCCTACTTCGATTATTTTAACTTCAGAATTTTATTTTCTTTGTATATAGTATTATATTTATGATTAAATTGTAAATAATTATGTCCATATAAATAAAGATAGAATTAGAATCACTTCAGAATAGCACTTTTCTACATAATTGTATCTAACTTGAACAGAGAATTTACACAGTTCTAAATAATTTACCATTAATTACCACGTAATGAGATCTTTAAAGCGCAAAAATGTATCAATATCATAGAATGTAGTTAAAGAAAATGATGTATTATCGTTAGATATATGATATCGTTAGATGACATAAACTATAGCAACCGTGATATAAGACTGCAATCATACAATTGCATTTACAGTGCACCATTAAGTAGTTAAACAGATTACACTGAATCCTGAAACTTGATGCGAATACAAATACTTGCAAAAACTGACCATAAGGTCAAAGATGACGGTTTTATGTCGTTTTAACTAATAATGTCGGATGAATTGTATAATTTATGTCGAGAATTAAATGTGTCATGTCTTTGTAGGAATGCAAGGTCGAAACCATTGAAGGCGTTAAAACGTCTTTAAATAAAGCATAAAAGTTGTGCCTTTTTTATTAAAACGTTTCCTGCTTTTCTGTTGTGACGTCATATTTTCTATTTTTATCGCATAAAATGTCGGTTAATGAACCAATTAGTCAATTATGCTGGGTGGCCAAAATGAAACCGGGGCACTGTTCAAGGTGATCCCTGGATAATAGTCGATGGAGAAATGCTAATTACTGAATTAAAAGTTTTGTTCATGGCAGTAGGTATAGGTATTTGTATTTATTTGAAATAACTGGTGACACAGAAATGGGACGGGAATTCTGAGATTGTGGTTTTCAATAACGAGTGAATTGCTCTAAAAGATTATAATATTATTATTATCTGAAACTTTGAAATTTGCTGTAAAACATATATAAAAAAAAACATCATTTCATCGTAAAAGGAAAAAGGCAACTTATTTTTTGTAGTGTAAACGTCTAAACGACGATATACGATGTAAGCGGCAATTTTCCACACAGCGTTTTACCCAAGAACTTAGCAAACATCACACGAAAAAAACAAGGAACATTCGTACAGGCAAAAATAATGTAAATCCGAAGAAAACTCCCCTCCCCCTAAATTATCGGTTCGTTAGTGGAAAAGCATTGGAAACGGGGCAAGCCACTACGATTTAATGTTATTTCTCCCAAGTGGAGAAATTAGCACATGGAAAACATCGCGGGGTGAAGCCCTATCGTTATTTTTATGGGAAAAATAGAAAAAATAGCACATAAAATGAGTGTGGATTTAAATGTAAGGCTCATGCAAGAACCCTATACGTTTTATTTTATTTTACTTCATAGGTTGATGTCCGATCCGAAAGCGATATGCTTTTTAAGATTGAATTTTATTTTCGATCACTTAATGTATTGGATTTTTTGTTGGACGCTATGTGTATAATCCTCATTCAATACATTGTTGTCAATGTTACTTGGACATACTCTGATATTCTGGGTATCACTATATCAGCTGTAGTAGTTTAATTATTTACAAGCTTATTAATTACTCGATAACTTTTACTACTGTATCGATTTCAGTAGGTTCAATCAGTCACCCTTACTATTCAAATAACAAACTAGTAACATTAAACTAATCGTTTCTTAATTTAGACGCATCACTATCGGCACTTGCCTCATGTATACGAAGTATTATTAAAGTGACATAAACTATCGTCGCGCCCCGACGTTGTTCAATTAAGCCCCATTATATCGCTGTTGTATGTTAGTGTTGTTATAAAACATGTATTGTTGTTTGCGTATCGTTTACTGAAATGTTTCTGCGTTGTATTACGTTATGTTAAGTTATATAAATGAAATTGTTTTGGTGTATTACTACTATATGTTACCGAAATCTAATAATCTCGTTGTTGAAGAATATGATTACCTGTTACCTTTAGTCAAGAAAACGGCAAATGAAAACAACTCAGAAAGAAAAAATGTGTGTTTATATTTTATGTGTTTTTTTTTCAATGTTTGTATTTTATTCACTCAACTTTCAACCTGTATTAAATATCCAAGTTGTAAATGAATTTCCAAGCTAATTCAGTACAGCCGGAAGGGAATACAGCATGACGATACGTGATACAATAAATTAAAACGGACATCTGGCGCATACCATATTCACACATTCACAGCTGTATGAAAATAATCCAAATAAAAATCACTAAATTTTATGTGACCGTTTGACATTGAGTGCAGATGCGTGTCCATCTAAATAAACTAGAATAGATAACACGTCACGGTTTAGATCGTAGAACAATGTTGGTGTTCCTAAAGCCTGGACCACACAGCACGTTTTAAAAGCCAAGTCGCTATACCTATCTATATAGTCAAAGCCAATTGGCGCCACGATCTAACAATGTCTCGTCAAGTGTACTACTAGCAGGCACTTGTACATAAGCCACGCGCGTCCTGAAAATGTATAATCGAGAGATGAAACAACTAATAATTGGTTCAGCCGAACTCGTTCCAGTTTTGAGCCAACAGTGGATGTTTGAGTAGTTATGCAGGCAGATTAGCACAATACTCCGTTGCTCTGTGTGATAAGTAATTGCTGGCGCGATGATATTCTACGGAAACATTTGACGAGGGGTTTTGATGCGATATACATAGATAGGATTTATGAGTTGATTATCGATTTCCCATTATGAAAATCGACTGGGTGAATATGAATTATAGGTTCATTTGTATTTATTAAAATCATTAATTGTAAATGACTGCCCCGTTGCCTGCAGTGACCGCAACTGCCATGCAAGCGTCCCGGGTTCAATTCCTGGGTCGGGCTAAAATCGCTTTGTGACCCTCAAACTTTCCCGACCCGAACTCTGGAAGGTGTTGCTCCTAAAGCACATAAGGCTTTTATATTCAAATGCTATACAGTAGCAGTCATTGTTACTTATTGCACGTTAATTAGATTTGAGCGCATTCTAGGGCTTGAGCTAGGACTATGGGTTGAACATGCAGTTCACTCGGGAAGAAAAATAATATTTTAAATAATATTAGGAGAAAGCATTTGTTACTTATTAGGATTTCATCAGTTTTTGTAATTACATTAAAACTTAATAATAGCGCCATTAAATAACGATGTAACGTTAATATTAAACATATGATTAGTTCCACTTGTCCGTATGTCGACCATGGTAATGCAAGTCATCAATCTAAGTAGAGAACAAGGAACAATTTAATTTGTCCCGAGTACACGGGTAGCTAGTAAATGATGAATAACAAATCGGAGAGAGTAAGGCCGATACCAATCAACTCTAACAATGTCGGGCATAAAGCAACTGTGGATGCACAATTAAAGAGTTCGTAAGTCTTGTAAATATATTATTATTAAGGCATACTAAGGTAGGTTCGCCTTGAATTATCTATAATTCATATTATAATGATGTACTCAAGAGTCATTGAACACTGATTTAAATTACCTGGGTAATTATCAAAATCTAAAAAATATTTATGTAAACTTGCTACAAAACAGAATTTTTCAAAGGTCAAAAATTACAAAAGACAGCCCCCAAAATACCCACATTTCACTACTATTTTAGTGACTTAACGGTCAAGGTATCTTACATCGTATCGTATATTATATAAATATCTAGGTCGGGGTTTTAATATCTAAGAATTTCTATTGTTAAGACATGATGATCGAAAAAAGCTGTCGTATCATAGCTTCGGTGACCTAGATCACGAGTGCACCTCTGGTCGATTGTGTTGAAAAACGATTCACAAAAACCGCTAGTCAGCAAAGGATTAAGAATTTTCGTAGGGTAGGCTCATATGAATATTATTTCACAAAATATCATTTCCTTGTACCTTTGTCAAAACTTGACATGGGATAGGAACACGGACACCTTGCAGGAATATGATTATATCCTGTTTCATCTGAAACGGTTATGAAAACATGTATGAAAGAAACAATATGCTTTTAAGAGAGATAGTGAATGTACTATGACAATTATTGTGTTTATTGTTATGTTTAGGCCAATTTTTAAGGTGCCGTATCTACCCGAAGGGTAAGACGGATCTTACTACTAAAACAATATTCTGATCTTTATTACATTTACTATTTAAAAAATTAAATGATTCACTTACGTATTTTATTTTAACAATAATAGTTAGTCTATCTCGTCGTCGGTTATCTCACCGCCATCTTTACGTACAATCACTCCTATTTCAGTTCTCTTGAAAAGCTTACTAAAATAGGAATGACCGTTAAAACTATAATAGGTCACGGACCATAAGTTTCCTATAAATAGTTGTTCGTCATCTGGTATTAATTAGGGCGGCCATTGTATCGTACGTAATAGGCGTTTGACGTAATTATAAGATATTATCGGCGCTAGAGGATATGCAAGGTGATTATAACGATTTAATTAGTTAAAATACAATATAGGGCACGGAATTACAGAAGTTAATTTTGAAATTGTAATGCTGGAGATACTTACTCCGCTAGAGTTCTCACTTCGATTATTTTCTTATTAATTTTTGGAATCGAATAAACATATTGAGTGTCATTTTAACTTAAAGTCATTTAAACAAAAAAAAAAACAGACTTATGTTTGAAATATTCATATTATTATCATTAATTTTATTATGTTCGTATTTACATAACCTTAATAGTCTGAGAATTGAAATACAAGCCTAGACTTAAGCGCATGAGAATTACTATTTTATCTTTTAAATATCTTAGACTATGTTTAGTGCCTACGTAAATACTAATTTGACTAGAAATTATTATGAATGACGAATTACTTCGGAGTAAGTACCGTAACGTAAACTTTGCAGTGGGTAATTACGTTTATTCGCTTGGCTTAGGTTATATGTTTTTACATTTTCCGGTTTTCCAGAATTGTTTTATTACACAATAATATGAAAATAATTTATTATGACTAAATTAATAATAATAGATCTATCTGTAATCTAGTACCTACATCAAACGTATATAGTACAGCTTATAATATATTGAACGTGTGTGGTGTCAAGCAATTGCACGTACTTACCACAGTTTGTACTTAACAACCTCAAATACTAAAATATTCCTGATTTAACAAAAACAAGGTCACAATTTCTGACTTGTCTCATATCAGTCAAGAGCAGACATCGTTATTATCCAATTGAATACATTTAGTGAACTGTATTAGTCCTGCAGCATAATAAGGCCAAATCAGGAGTAAGTGTTTGAGTTCCGACCTTTTACTTCCATCGTAAAACTGTTCAAATAAAGCAAGAATTATCGAACAACGTGGGCCTGCAACAAGTTGCTCTGAAATTGCACTTAAATAGAAAATACATGTATTTTTTGTTTACGCACAGAATAGTACAGTGCTCAATTTAACAGTTCTAAAACACACAAAATATATTTTAGTCGATGGAGCTATATCAACAGTTAGCAACGGTACCGAATAAAAGTTTGTGACGGTTTTATATGAATTTTATTCATATTTTCATGAATGGTTGAGCTGTTTTTTTTTTCAGCAAAAATATATTTATTTCCTCCGATGCATTTAAATTACTTCTGACTGAAATGGAGGAGGAATGTAATAGGCAGGTAGACTGAACGTACTATTATGCATTTCATAATATTTTTTTTAGAATTTATCAATAACTAGCTTCCGCCAGCGGTTTCACCCGCTTTCTGAGGGAAGTACTTTCCATACCCGGATAAAAAGTAGCCTATATGTTATTCTGATGTATAAGCTATATTGTGGTAAAGTTTCATTCAAATCCATTCAGTAGTTTTTACGTGAAAGAGTAACAAACATCCATACATCCATACATCCATACTTACAAACTTTCGCCTTTATAATAGTATTGGGATGGGATTGGGATTGGGATTAGGATAGTATTAGGATTAGGATAATATCAAGACACCTTTTTACACACGGTCGGTTAGCCCCAAGGTAAGGTATTCACTAGCTTGTGTTATGAGGTAGCCCTCATAACTCTACAAACAACTGACAAATTACATATTATTAATCCTTTACACGTCATTATTATGTATCTACTCGTCACAAAAATGTCGAGTGCATAGGGAAGGGAACCCGGGACGCTCAAGTCAGCAGTCCGGTATTACATTGCGCCAACGGGGTCTTGAATTACTATTGTAATACAATAATTTTAATATACACGGGGTATAATGTATACGGGAGTTTCTTCTGGAAAACAAATTGATATTTGCGTTGGAAGGTATAACAGTCTTATCGTAGGATCACAATAGATCATGAGCATGGAATAATATTTACATACATTCTTTGGCAGCAGTTCTATTTTTACTAGCTACTGTGCCTATGTAAGTACCTACTTAAAAATTAGAGTATGTCAATGCATGGAGGAAATTTCCTTGCTACTGATACGATCGCTAATTGTGTTTAGTTACCGATCGTGTGAGGATAAACTTTTTATCAAGAAGTACAAAAGTTTTAGTACATTTTCATACACTACATATATAATGTACATATAAGCCAAAGTTCGATCTCACAAAATTACGATGTAAGTACGTCATACATTCTCTATCATCTTCAACCAAGGCCACTGAAATTACATGCCACAAAAATTCTTTAATTCAAACCCCGAACACGCGTTCCATTTAGCAGCACCATGACACAAATAATGGGGCTCATAATTTCAGGAATTGATAACGTCACGTTTGCTTAACGAGCTCAACTAGTCGGTGGCCGAACGAACGCATCAAATTGTCGCTGATGCACGCTCCTAACGTTACGCTTTTAAATATTTTGTTACGGTAACTAACACTTGTGGAACTAGTTATATAGGCAACATTTATATAGCAATGTATGAATGGTAGAGAATATTTCTCGTTGTTATTTTTGTTGTACTTTCTTAGCAATGTAATCTATCTATGTGAGAACTATCCCTGGCAAACAGGCGACAGAAGAATTAGACGTCCTTCAAATATCTACATTACTTACTCTTTATAAAACTGTGCTCGTGTTCTACTAACATACATAGGTCCTTAAAATGATGATGAAATGTGTGTGATGTTTCTTAATTATATGCCTATGTAGATCAAGTTCCGAATAAATCTTTTGAAACGATATAAAATAATCATATTCTTTTTACGCTCCAAAACTGTTAACAAAAAATTACTTTATACACTACTTACTTCGAGCTTTAGTTTAACCCGCGACCCGAGGAAACTACTCCGCGCATCTATCTAAAAAGTAGCCTTTCCAAATAAATGGGCTACCAAACTCGGAAATAATTTCCCTAATCTGTCTCGTAGTTCCTTAGATGAGTGCATTCAAGCAAACAAATAAACTTTTCAGCTTCATAATAAAGGTACAGTATAGATAGATACATACTACATTATATCGTTAACACCATCACAATACTTCAGGTGTAAAAGAAAAACATAAAGTTTATTACGTGCTTCTGTGTTAGACGAACTTTCTTTCGCTGAAGAATGGTTTACTTTAGTGCAGTTGCAAGTAGAGTTGCTTCGTGTCAGTACTAATGAAACTAGAAGCACTATAATGTTGAGTTCGTACTTAGTTCTGACCTAGATTGAATATAATGGTTGTAGTAATGTGGGCCTTTATTAATTGGTTACATACTTTGTTAGTTTGTGTGCAGAAGGGTGCTCACTAATGACGATGTACTACCGAAATAAAGCATACCCCATTGTAGGGTAAGTTTATTCATAAGGTGTTTGAATAAATGATTATAAAATAAGAGGATCAATATAGGAAATCATGAATATTTTTTTAGTTTTTAGCTAAAATAACCTGCAAATGAATTCAATAATAATTTCAGATGACATACTTACCCTACGCTAAAAATACTCTTTAAATAATAATAAAACTGCATAACAAAATCTATTGTAATTCGATAAACATTTAAGAATTTACATTAATCTAGATTAATCATTAAACATTTCGCTTGTTTAATCTAAATTCCAATGCGGATTGAGTTTCAAACATCCAAACGCTAGAGATTGACGCGAGATTTAGACTATCCAAATACATACGTAAACACCATCCGAATTTGTTTATAGATCTAAATAAATAACTATTGCTACGTTCAAAGATTAGGTCTTGTTAGCAATGAGATGTAAGCTAAGAACATCCGATTGTAATGATCAAAGGAAAAGATCTTCTATTTTTATTTCTATGTGAGCGTAAAGAAGTACCTACATATATTCGAAGCGAGTAAACGTTTTCATAATTTTACATTAAATATCAGACAAGCTTTAAGTGTTACGAACATTGCGAGGCATCAATGTTATGTAACATAGAGTAATGTTAAGTATTCAAGTTGAATTTTAAATTCTTTTTTGTTTTCTAAAAATATCAGCCAGTTAGCAATTTCGAACAGAATTTGACGTTTATGATTTTCTACTGTCAAATGTACACTACATTTACAAAATTTAAAGTATTCATGGATAATAAACAATTCCCACTCGTAGAGGTAATTTTAATGGGTAATAAAATATAATGACTATTAAATATTTGTAAACCATTGCCAAGTTTCGATGTCTTGTTAGAAACAAAAGTAATTTTGAACGGAATAAAATGATTTTCGAAGAACATTCATATATCGTGACATCTTTCGAAGTATATTGGAAAAAAAATCTATTTCACTTTCGCAGATTCAGGTTACTGGGTAATATGAAAAATATATTAAATTCGGAATTGACAGTTAAAGTGCGGGAAAGTGTTCCAAACGGTTTCTAGTTTGATAGACAGTATGAAAATTGAGTTCCACAAACTTCATGGTCGTGAACAGTGGCATATGCACGTGCATACTTTGACAGCCCTATTTGCAGTTTGCCCTCGGCGCTATTATTAAATTTTGTGTCGAATATTCAATTTCTAACAAAAACGAGCAAAATTGTTCTCTGAATAAAATATGTCAGTAGAAGTAAATTGTGTCGTCAATAATATCTTGGGTAATAAAGTCATCAACATCTGAAGCATAAAATAATTTTTCACTTTAATTAGTCTCCAGAGTAAACAACTAGAAGTGCAGTTTTTTTTGTTGATGATGAAGTCTTCCACAACCTTCATGTTTTATTTTACATATCGTGCGTATTGGCGGGCAAACGTAACCTTTGGTAATATTCAGAAATACAATTGCGATGAATCAACTTTTTAGTAACACAGCTGTTGTCAAGAAACATAAATATCGACATGAGGACGGCAAATAGTCCTGCCAGAACAGGACAGTTCGCAGGAGACAAACACCTCCAGAAGAGATAAATGTGAGTTTTAGTCATTTAAAGTCTGACACTCCCTCCAGCATCCTCAAAGGCTCATTTGATGATTTTCCATGAAAAAGAAGGAAGAAAAAATGTACAGCTAGTCGGCAATTTTATATTGATTTACGCAATTTTCCGCAAAATTATTTGCAATCAATCGTGGCAAAATTACACGACACTCAAAGTGTCAACCAATGTCATTGTCTATTGATACAATAATTGACCTGCAACTCATGAATTGGGAAGTACTTCATAGAAATTACTTCGACCTTGTAGTTATATGCACGCAAACTTCGCACTAGAGATTATTAGTTTGAATTGTATACAATAAACACATACTTATGTTACCTATTACATCGCGTATGAATGGTATATAAGTAGGTATCCATATAACCTATACTTATATTATAAACTGAAAAGTTAGTTTGTTTGTTGTGTGCTCAAGAACTTCTGATCCGATTTTAAATAATCTATCAATCTTAGATAAACAGATTTAAGAAAGGCTGTATAGGCTATACGCTGGTAGAAGGTTATACCACATGTATAGCAAAATAAATGTATTTAAATAAGTGTTTTATATGAGCAAACTAAATAAATCTTAAGCTAAATAAAGCTTAAACTAAATAAGTCGTGGTGGCCTAGTGGTTAAAGCACCAGCCTTTCGAGTATGAGGGTGCGGGTTCGATTCCAGGTCAGGCAAGTACCAATGTAACTTTTCTAAGTTATACGTACTTTCTAAGTTTATCTTGGACACCAATGACTGATTAAAGGTGAAGGAAAACATCTCGAGGAAACCTGGACTATAAAGTCTGAAATCACTAACCCGCATTGAGCAAGCGTGGTGATTAACGCTCAATCCTTCTCCGAGGGAGAGGAGGCCTGTGCCCAGCAGTGGGACAATAAAAAAGGCTGTGATGATGAAATAAATCTTGTAGCTATAGAATACTATACATATAAAAGTCTCGAGTTGGCGACATAGTCCAGAGTCTAGGGAGAGCTACCTACTTCGCGCACTCAAATAAACAGTAACCTATAGCCTCTCTCAATAGTGGGCTCTGAAGTAGTTTATAGTAATATTGCTAGCTATAGCTGTATAATATTTTTATAAGACATGTTGTCTTTTCCAACGTTTCCATTAAATAAATAGGAAACTATTCTACCCTGGAGCTTTTAATGCGAATCATAAAACAAGTAATGGTCAACGTGGCTTCGAAAATATTACAACTAAGCGTATACAAGATGCATAATTATTATGATGGTAAACCAATAGGACTTGTTTCTTTGCATAAATGCATATTAACGGCATAGATAAACCGGATTGCAGTGATAATTTGAAAATTTCGAAAGATCTTAAAAATAGTAACGAAATATTGGCAAACATGTTCTACGTCTCAAATAACTTAAAAAAGGAAAATATAATTATGAACAAAATAAACTCACCTCTACAAAATAAAATCACGAAAACAGCATAATAAACAAAATACTCCTTCATTTTGTTTGATTTTCTTTTACAAAACAAAACACAAACAATACAGATACTAAAAGTTCAAGGCTGACACATTCTATTTACGCGCCTTTTTTATTCAAATCTGTTCGAAAAATGAAGTTGCGTTCCAAATCGAGTGATTGTTTATGGCTCGTGCAGATGCGGGCAATGCTTGACGCGACTGACGTTTGTGCCTCTTTTACTGACACTGTGAGCTCGGAAATGGGACGTAATATTGAAGCATAAACATCACGCTTATTTTTAGAGCATTTGAACTACTGGAATGTCATTTTGTATCGTGTACTACTACTCACCCGAAGATCTTAAACGGTTAAATTAAAACCTTACGTAACTTTTTAACAAGTGAATTGCTATTTCGTGTGCTTTTCTTAAAAGCCTATCAAGCTGTTATTTTTTGTTTTCATTTTAATATTTTTTCTCCCTTAATGGGATGATATTTCACATTTTTATTCTTGTCGTACTTATGGTACAATAGCACTTTGAGCGTCTAAGGGGTTCTTATTACGAACGAAAATGAACAAGCTGTGTGCTACCCCACTTATATAAATTGTTCCTTGTTACTGAAAAGAACAACATTAAGATGGCGTATAATGGTTTTTGGTAAAACTTAAAGGGTTGCAAGAAAGCAGCAACGTTGCTTAATCATGTTTAAAATGCGTTCTAATGGATTAATCGCGCTTTATAGCACCCGAATTGCTGACATGAAAAGCAATGTAAACAAAAGATAGAATGAAGGGAAAGATGTAGCTACACGGCAAACCGAAAGATTTAGGTACCACTTTTGTATATAATTATATCCTTTTGTATATCCATACCTACTTATATCCAATATGTTGAAGAAATAAAACTCTCATCATAACCAATTATTATCAGCTTATGAGAATTTTATTAAATTCGTTTAATGTGAGAAACTGTGAGAAAGTTATTTTTATCTGGCCTTTCCATTTTGTTTCGAATTCAGACAACTTTGACATTTAGGGCCAGTTTCAAGAGAGTTCCGAATGTCCGAATAGCTATTATCAATCGAATAAATTTAAAAATGGAACAGACTTTGTATGAAATTATCTATGAAATAAACTAACTACAACTTATTTGTAGGTAATTTACCAAATAAGTCATTATATGAGTTAATTATTTTCTTCAATATCAAGGTGAAACTTAACTATATCAAGTACATACTATATTCGTAATAAGTACTAATAAAAAGCGTTAAAAACTGTGGTGGTGGTAGTATACCAAGTAGATAAAAGTGTTAAACATGTTAATAAATACATATTTATTTAGAAAAGCACAATTAAATGCGAATTCCGGAACATTGTGCCTTTTTAATGTTTATTATGACAATTTGCCTAATTCACCGGGTACAAAAACAATCTTGAACCTGAGGCAAACACTGGCAATAACATCCCAAAGAGGGTGAAACACCGATTATTGCTGAACCCACTGTCCAAACCTTTTTCGGATACTGTTTTCCTGTTAGAGAGGCCATTTTAGTCACCTTTACCCTAATTGTTAGCAAACGCCTTAAGCGACTACCAAACATTTCCATGAGATCTTTTGTTATATTATTATTGTGTTACCTATATTTTTGTGTATTAGGGCGTGACCATATTAGTTTTTTTAGAATTAATTTAGATTTTGAAAGAAACAGTTGGTATTCTCATAAATGCATTGTTGATTTGAAAACAATCTGAAAAAAAAACTTTACGGCTAGAGAAAATAGATAGCATAAAAATCTATTCCGTTACAAAAAAGACACAAACAAAATGAAAAAATAATAAAAATAAAAGTGGGTACAAAAATTATTAACAACACAATGAACAAAGTATACGGTGTGGTGCTGTAGGTCTTTAGTTTGTGCAGACGCCAGAACATGACGCTACTACAATCGGTCTCCTTAATGGATTTTTAATTTTATCGCCGAAATATATGATTCAAAGTTGATTGGGAAAATTTTAGTTTCAGGTAGCTTCATGTGCTGACGTCTGTACCGAATGGGAGTTCAGCTCAGTTTGTATCAGGTAAGATACCTGACGCTGGTATTCTGCTGGATCCGTAATATGACGTACGGACGTTCAGTGGACCAAAAAGGCGTGAAAGTGTTATAATAGTGTTTGCAGCTAAAACAAAGTATTGTGTTTAAAACATTAACAATTATGGGTGAATAATAATAGTGCATTTTATGGTTTTGTGGAGAACTCAATTTTGTTTTATTTCACATTCCAGACGAAGAGTTAGCCAACCTTTGACAAAGAGCATCACCATCGCGGTAAGTGCCTACTATCCCTATATAATATATTGACGTGTGTTTTTTGGGACTCAATACTTCCGTAACGATACCGAAGGATCCTAGACTCCTAGGTTTGATTAGCGGTGCGGTCGACCATTGTGTGGTGAGCTTGCTTGTTGGTGCTACGGTCTGGCTGATATATGTAAAGTATATTAATTAGTCGTGTAGTACCCATGACACAAGCTTACCACCTCGGTAACAAAAAGGAATCTCGATATATATAAAAAAGAGAATAGTGAGTTAACAGTTATTACTGGTATCATTTAGAGGTGACAACAACTCTTTACACTTCCAAGAATCACAAGACAATTTTAGATGACTTTTATATTTGTGAGTCATTTATCCAATTCCTTAGTTCATTATATCATACATTGCTCAGATGAGTGTTGTCGCAATAGAACTAATTAGTTCATTTAAGAGTGTACGTGCTTTTAATTAAAGTTTCTCTCTCACAAGGTCACGGATTGATATTTCGAATAGTATTTTTTCGTTTGAGTTTTTTAATGTTTTTCGTTGGAGATACGTTTTTTGCTCTACGTTTGAATTATTTTCTAGCTTCTTATGGGTAGAATATGTTTGAACATTAAAATACATTAGTCGTGATAGTATAATTTATTACTGGAAAAACCGAAAAGAGGATGTTTTGCAAAGTATAAATTAAAAAAGAAAAACATATTTTTGGTCTTATCAAAATGTTATAAAATGTTTATATTATACAGATACATTGAAAATATTTATTTAGTTACCGTCGTTAAGAAAATCTCAAGTATTTAGTTTGGTATGTGAACAGAATCTTACAATACCTTTATCATCCGATTTTATGATATAATCTCTTCGTCTCTGCTCTAGCCTTTTATACCTATACGTATATAGAATTTCCGCTAGTGTTTCGATGAATATCTTTTCAAGTACCTAGATTTCAATTCTGAACGTTGGTGTTAAAAGAGGAAGGGCCTATTTCACCACCTACGAATAAGTTCCAGTTAGTTTATTTGATAGATAATTTGCTATTATATATATAGATAGGTGGCTATTCGGACATTAACATTGTGAATTATTTCGGACATTGTGAACCTGATCCTTTAAGTTATAGTTTAATTCAGTACCTACGATAACTTTTAGGGATGTGATGTACACTTACGCATATTCTCAAAGTAAAATTTATTGAAAACCATTTTGGGTTTATGAAGTACAAATGGTGAGGTTCAGAGAACCAGGGTCATATCAAGCGAGTAGGCGTAATGCTAATAAAGATGCGAAATTTGAGCAGTCTTTTTAAATTGTTCAACCAATATTGATATTTATAAATAGTGAAGATTGCAGAAGTACATATGTATGTAGTTACGAAGAGTTAATATCTAGCTAGTAGATGCAATATTGAAATTAGTCGTTGTTTCATATTTATATTTCATACTAGCGGTCGCCCGCGGCTCCGCACGCGTGGATGTCGGTTTTCGCGACAAAAAGTGTTGTTGTTTTGATGTATAACCTATAGAGGACCCCCGCGGCTACGCCTGTGTGGATGTCGATTACCGCTACCAATGCCTAACTTTTGTCGGGATGAGAAGCTCGCGCTCGGACCTCCCGCCTTATATTATACCTACCGACCGACCTGCTGATTATCGTATTTTATGTATAAGATTGGTATTTCTACACCGATTTCTATGATACTTTTTTTATAGAATATGTTATAATGTTATCTTTTGTTAATTAGGCATGAGCGAGAATATTATAAACATAAGAGTAGGTAAACAAATCAATAACAAATAATCAGAAAGCTCCGAACTGGTAAACTATCGGGAGTTATTCGTGTTATTGTGAGTCAACCATTAAAGATAGACATATACTGTTGTGGATTTTTTTTAGATAATTTTATGTAGAATATTTCCGTCATACATGATTTCTATGTAGCTTTAACCATTAAGGCTGCACACGCGACGAAAGCTTAAAAAATGGTGTAACTTCTCCCGTTTTCCCAACATTTTCCTTCACTGCTCTGCTCCTATTGATTGTAGCGTGATGAAAAGTATCCTATAACCTGCCCAGGAGTATGAAGAATAATTGTACCAAGTTTCATTAAAATCCGTCCAGTAGTTTTTGTTCCTATTAATAACATACAGACAGACAGACAGACAGACAGACAGACAGACAGACAGACAAAAAGACAGACAGACAGACAAAAATTTTACTGATTGCATTTTTGGCATCAGTATCGATCACTGATCACCCCCTGATAGTTATTTTGAAAATATATTCAATGTACAGAATTGACCTCTCTACAGATTTATTATAAGTATAGATAGATAAATAGTGTTTACGTATTCAACATGCTTTATTTAATTGTAAGTAAAAGAATCGAAAGTTATATTTTTATAATCAACTCTTTTTTGGTATTTATTAATTTCTCCTATGAAAAATAAACAATTAATTTTGCTGGCAGTGTACACAAAATGATTATTTGGTTTAAAATACAGCATGTGCATCCCACTACGTTATAAGCTTCACTTTAGTTCCAACTCCTTGATTAAATTTTAAATCGTCTAGCAGAACTAATATCTATAGTTGACATCTGCCGCGCGTTGGAACCTGGCGCGAATGTCAGAACCATCACGTTTGTCTGATGCCCCTAACTTTATTACGGCAAAACTTTCTGTAACGGCATCCCTGGAAGGTATTATTACAACGGCAGATATGTCAGGGATTCGGGTTTAGTCTTCTAGTGTCCGTATTTCTTGGTATTAAACGGTAGCTGATCTGGATGCAATAATTGTTGAAATTTATATTCTATTATTTCTAGAGAAAATATTAATGGTACTTGTGTATAGGTTTTATTATCCATATAATATCGAGAAATGGAGTACTTCTCAAATTTATTTATAAGCCAAAAATTGCATAAAGATGGATTAGAAATTAAAAAGCTTTTTTTGAAAACAAGGCATTAATTTTACATAACTGAAGTGAAATCGAAATATTATGTTAACTTTCATTGAAAGTTGTTTCAAACTTTTGAAATTGATGAGACTGTGTTAGGCTTCCCCGCTCAACCTTCAAAAGTAAAATAGGAAACCAAATTCATCAGTTCCGCGACAAAGTTCCCAACTACTCCATCCCCGTGACCTTAATAATGAAAGTCGAAACTCGACGAGATTCTACTTTAGGCGCTATTCTCACTTGAAGTTTTAAATTGAATTACGTACATAGGACTGTAAGTAACTCCGTTCCTTCGCCGAAAATGCTCGAAACTTAGTTGCCTTCCCAGTACTGAGTAATACTTGAAAGTATTTATCAAAAGTCCCATAAAGTCGGGTTGCACCTTTAGTATAGCTATAAATAGTTCAGGCTTGCAATTTCCTCTTTCTTAACTCAGTGTGCGAGCTGTTGGAGCAAGAAATTGTGTTATGCAGGTTGTTGGCGCCGCAATGCTTTCGTTCCTCTCCGGAGTCCTTCCTTTGTTTCTTTTACTAAGTTGCTTAGCATTATGCTCAACTGGTTCTGTCTGACTTAAGAAATTGGTATTAGAAAAATGAAACAAAAAAAAAATATATATATATATTTGAGATATCTTATTGTTTATATTTAAATAAACTTTTGTTTTATGCGGGTTTAGGTACCCAATATGATTGAATAATTTTAAGTTGTTTTATGTATAGAAATAACAAAAAATATACGTACGATATTGTGTATTTGTGTCAAATATATAATGTTAATTATAGTTGGGAATAACAATGGTAATATAAAAACTGACTCCTACAGCTTAATGGTAAAGTTAAACTAAATAAAAATGTAGAAAACTTATTCACAAACATGGAGAGTAAACTCAAACATTTAACCTATTTGCGACCTTATACCCAATAACAACAATCTAAAATACAAACTAAGGCTTATAAAATAAATTTGCTGAAGAAATTTAATACATATTCTATTTCCCGATAAAAATACGATTTGGATACGCATTCCGCTTCAGGATATGCATGGAATGGCAAGGTAATATTTGAGAAAATATTTTTAAAATATTCAGTGCAGAAAGTTTGTAAAATGCTTATAAAAATAAACTGATCTTGGAATACATAAAGGCAATGAAATACACGTTGGCAGAAACTACTATTTTGTAAGACCAACACTTTGTTAAACGTATAACGTAAAGTATAATATGTAAGTCTATTATCCGTGCTTTTGATTGTAATTTGGAATATTATTCCTACCTATATACATATTTACTTTTGTGCATGGGAGATACGAATAAAGAGTATTAATACATTATTATAAAATTATGACGGCCGGGATCCACATATTTTACGTTCCTTCCCAAACATGGAGGACCTTGTCATAACATCGCCAATCCACGCACTGACCACAATAACAGTTGCTTAACCTTTATGATCGATCGACACACGAGGCTGTTACTTAACCACGGGCTCAAATACTACTACATACTACCTCACATACTAATACCTACTTATAACTATAAACCCTGTACCCTTAATTAATACTTTTTGCTTTGCTTTAAATTAATTTTACAAAAATAACTCAAAATAAAAAAAGTCACAAAGAAAAAAAAGTAATTAAGGGTAAAAAGTATATTTCACGTGTGCTTATTGAATGTTTTTAGAATTCCGTTCCCAGAAGGACTTTTCTGTCCATAAACAGAAAGTTGAAATTTTCACACATGATGTGTTTCTGTTGCCGCTGCACGCGCTGTAACGACACATACTGAAAACTACATAAAATAAATATCTCAGGGCAAAATTTGTCACATCAACAAGTAGACACTTGAAATATTAATTTAATATTGAATGTGATACTATTCACAATAAAAATGAGTATTAACATTATCAAAATAGATAATGGTAGGTACGGAACCCTATGATTGCGACTTTTACTCGCACTTGACCAGTTTTTCTGAAACTCCGTTATTGTTTGCACTCGCACAAAGAACATGATTGATTGATACATCAGTGAAAAATAAGCAGAAATGAGTGCCTTCCCCACGGCCCATTGGCCGAGTTGTAACATAAAATAGCTTTTAAATTAAAAGCCAACGGCTATCCCTGGGGGCTTGGTAACCTAGTAGAGTCCCATGGGTCTGTCCTGATGTTTGATTTATTGATTTCGTGTACGATATTCCGACCTATATGTTTCTAAGCTGGATACGAGTGGAATTATAAACGAAATGTTAACGTATTTTTTTTCGTGTTGATAATATTTTTTTAATTAACAGAAATTTTAAAATATTATGTACATATAAGTATAATTAATGGGCGCTTTTAATTATTCTCGGATATATTAAAGGCTTGTTATCATGCCAATAGTCTTTAATTCTGAAACATTTAAATTCTCTTTGATACAATTTTATTCTAAGGAAGCTGTTCGGTATGAATCTCGAAATTATATTATATGTATACGTAATTTTTTAGTTACCTGATCAACTTTTACATTTGACCATCCAGGATAAGTGCAAAAGTGTTTGGTTTTCACAAGATGATCAGCAAACGTATCCAATCGCGTTTGCTGCCGTAACAAACAAAAAGCGAACCAATTACTAAATCAAAGTTCAATAAAAAAAATCTGATAGGATATTTCCACATACAAAATTTAACATTCTATTGAGTTTAAAAGCCCTCGCACACTGCAGACTAAACTGTCGGCCGATAGTTTTGTCCGACAGGGTTGGCGGTTTTTTATGGTGATCGTGAATACAATCAAAACTGTTAATCAGTCTGATATCGAGACAGCTAAAGTTAAAACTTTGCTTTATGTGGGGTCTCTAAGAGAAATCACTAACAAAATATTGTAACCTACAAAGCAACAAGTGCCTAACTTATTTTTTCGTCTTCAACCTGTCTGAATGTTGGTCAAGAGCGGTCGTTGGCGTGACAGTCGTGTTTATAATGAGTGACAAATTGCACGGTGGTAGCCGTGACCAAGTAACAGTCCTTTAAGATTGTTATTAAATAAACATTACCCACAGCTGTTGTGTTGGGGTTTTATGTTGATTGAATAGATTATAAGAGGAAGAGAAGAATTAATAAAATACTAACTGAAACGTTTTTCACAGCAATATTTCTCGATAGTTTGTGAGCCAATTTGATATAACCTTTCTCGAGTAAACAATGCATAATAATACCATAAATCTATTATTAAATACATATTTAATCTCCCAAAAGGGCAATTGCACCTACTTACAATTTATTATTCGGATATATTATGTGCGTTAAACAAACCGCTTTGTTCAAATATTGGTGCATCCTCCCCTAAGGGGAGACGCGCCACAGATGGTCCACTTATATTACCACCTTCACGCGGGGAACTTTAGGAGTAACGTAAATCGGTAATCAATATCTCCTCTATGGCTACACACTTGTATATTATAGGTTTTTTTTTCTGTATAATAATGTTGGCTGGTCTTCTGGTAAGAAACTTCGGCTATCCAAACAAAGAGGTAATATTACCACGTGATTATTCAGAAAGGAACTTGAATATTAACATTGGCATGCAATAAACTGCAATATCGTCAACATTTGTGGAATTGGACGTTGTTATGACATGTTAAACATCAACAAGGTTATAGGAAAAAATAAAATTCCTTGAAATAGGTAATTTCAGATTGGTAATAATGCATTAATAATGGCAATACGCAAAATAGCCTTTTATTTCGAAGAACTCGTGACCATCACGAGAGACAGTTTATGTTTCCCCTAATTCTAGAATAGTCAACCATAGAACATACATATTGCCATTAAATTGCCAAGAGATTTGCCTGGAAATTGGTAACAACCAGAAATATTATTTTATTTAGGTATAAAATCTTTCTTCATCTCTGTGGACAGAGTTTTATTTTTATTTTGTATATTACTGGAATAAAATATAATATTTAAAACCAGAGTTTTCAGAACGTATTTTTGCTTCCTAGAATTGATATAACTTCCCCTAACATAACACATTTCCGATAATATCTGCGGTCTAAAGTGCTTTTTAAATCACCTCTTCAGTTTATGGTTCAATCCACTAACTGTGCCAAAGATTTTCTATCAGGATATTGCTGCTCGAAAAATAATATTTTTATTGATAAGATCTAAATAATATACCTTAGCACAATTACCTTTGCGAAGCTCTTACCTATATAACCTACCACTGCTACTTCTTCACCACCCAAAGGTAGACTAGTAGAGAACGCCAAAAGCGTTAAGTCCGCCATTGAACATTGAGTGCAAGAAGTATTAATGAATAAATATAAATAGGGTGTGACAAAACTAGTGCACCATATTTTTACAGGTCATCTAGTACATGCTAAGGATAATGTTTAAACGATCGAGCGCCTTCATAGAGACCGGCTTTATGCTGTGATGATAAATTTAATAAAGTATGTTGTTTTTTTCATGACTTTTTTTGTGGTAAACATGATCCTTAGCATGTTCTAGATGACCTGTAAAAATATGGTGCACTAGTTTTGTTACACCCTATATACAGAAAAATGATTAATTAATTATGACACACTTTAAACACTTTTTAAGTCTCCTTACAAAGAACCTGTCGATATATAATTAAATTTATATAAACCCCATACTTTTAGCAAGCCTCGCAAGATTAAATGCACTATTTTATCGGTACAGAAATTTCATTTTATCACTCATAAAGTCATAACATACAAATCACGGACGAAGTTTGTAACACAGCTGCGTCGAGCATATCCATTGCACTACAAGCTGTGTCCTTATAAGCCTAGGAACTCCTAGTTTTTCGTTTGCAGAACTTTCTCGAAGTTCAACTTTAAAATATTAAACTGGTTCGCAAGAACAATTGGGTTTTATACCTCAGTAAAGGTGTTTGATGTCCGCGTCAAAAGTTTTCTGTTACGCCTTCAAGTTGGACGCTATTTGACTACAAAGGATTATATTTATTTCAATTTGGAACTTCGAGGGAGATTTTCGTCTTGAATTTATTTGAAATGTCTTTTTAGGAATATCTAGAGTAGATGAATGACGTCACTCTAATTTCCGTATTCTTAGATTAGGTATTAAAAGTATGTGTTTATGTGTGTTTTTGTTTAGCGACATGTACATTTTAGCAAGCCATTATTGGCCAAATTTCCGCTTAGGTCAATTAGTAATAACACATTCATTTAACGAAGACAATGCATTTACTTATCTATTAATCCATTCTGTCATTACTTAATGGGGACTCAACAGTCATCAAAGTATCATAACTTATGTATGTCTATATTATCTGCATCCGCATCGATAATGAATCCTCAAGCAGTTTCATAAGTCATCTGCAGAGGGTTCGAATCAGGTAATTGAACATTTCAATGTTCTGATAAACAGAGAGTGTGAATTCTAAATACAAATAAAATAGTTTCTGTCCATTAAAATGAGATTATACAAATAGAATTAGAATGAACCTAGGTTAATGGATTCCTTGTAACTGCTGTTACTATACACGAACCCATAGTTGGTATACCTACACCGATAGCATACACAACTCATGTATGCTAAAACCCTTGTGTATCTATTGAAACACAAAATCGATGATAGATACTTAACACAATATGATAATCCGAATACATCAAACTCAGCGCAATTTTCAACCATTGACTCTAACAACAAACAGTTATTGGGAAAATCGAATTATTGATTGCAGTATTATGTCAGCACACGAAATTTGAATGATAACACTCTGTTGTATTTATTCGCCTTTCATAACGTCCGTGAAAAACAATTGAGTGGCCTAAATTATAAGTTGACCGAGCGAAACAATTTAAATTAACCAATTGCATGCAGTGTGGTCTCCTGACCCGCATTCATTGAGTTGTTTTTAACGAAAAACCCGAATAATATAGAGCGTTTTTTTATCAAATGGTAAAGTTAATTTTCCGTCCGTAAGTTTGATAATATTTTTATTTATGTTTTGAGTGTTATGATATCAGAAGTTACATCAGACATAATTTCAGTCGAGGATTTTGTAAGTAGCAATCCATTCTGCTACTTAGAAAATCCTACAAACTAGAAAAAATCTGATAGACTTTTGATTCATTTGAAGGAAACATTAATGAACAAGACCCATTAAAATTATATTTATATGTATGATTTAAAAAAAAATACACAACTGATAATCATACTCAAAGGTTTTTCCTTTTTTGTTAATACATATTAAACATAGAAGCACTCAGCCCAAATCAGATAACTATGTTTATGCTCACAAATGTTTTATTTATGTGGGAATTATTAAAAAAAAATATTTTGGAAAAAAGAAACGGAATATTCCCATCCATCTGTCTTTAAAGAAGAAGCCGAAGCTAATCTCAGCTTATGTTAAAATATTGGCAAAAAGGAAGTTAGACCGAAATCAAACAAAAGTAAAAACTCCAGTTTAATTAATCAAAACTCAATCTGTCTAAAACAAAGTCTGGGTTTCAGTCTAGGTACTGCAAAAACACTTCTTCAGTTATTTCCTAGAAATAAAAGTAAAACGACTCTGATAAATGAGGTTTTTTTGTCTTAAACTAATTAATTAGAGGCTGTGCGCTCGGATTGGGCAACACAGCTTTCTGTTAGAACCGAAGTATGTATACCTTGGACGTATTAAAGTTTTATTTTTCTGATGATATTTCACTTTGAAGATTGATTAGGCCACGAACACGCTTTAAAGTAGATACCTAATTGTAAATTGAAACAATTCTTACCAAAACGAAATTCACTACATACACGAGAAACAGTTACTTACTAAAAATAAACAAAAAATTTACATTATACACATTACATTAATTAAACAGCCAGCACATCAAGCTACCCGAAACTGTCCAATTTTCCCAATCAACTTTGAACCATATACTTACTTCAACGATAAAGTTCAAAATCTTTTAAGAAAATTTGACAAGTTATAGTAGCTTGACGTCTATACAAGTTTATGAGATAGAGCACATACCAGCGTATTTCCAATACAAAAAATATGTCTCCTTTACTTTTGTCTACCTCAAGTCTCATCCACGATATATCGAGAGCGATTATTTTGACCTGCGCAATATCGAAAGTCATGTCTTATAAAATGAAAATTGAGGAAGAACATCGGGCGCTCGTTATCTGGCGCAATTTATAAAAGTCAAGCAAAGGAATTAGATTACCCTGAAGCTTTCGTTCTTACCCTGTTCGAGTAAATTCTATTAAATAATATTATTTCACAAATTTCTTTGTTCAAAAGTAAACAATTTATTGTCTTGTATTAAAGCATTTTCATCAAGCCATTGTGAATGAACGTAGTGTGATTTTACTATTTGCTATAAGAGCCACAAAAAATTGTGTGCATGCTATATAATTAGACAGTAGAAAGAAAGAAAGAATAACCATTTATTTCACATATAAAATAAAAGTCGTGGTGGCCTAGAGGTTAAAGCACGCTTCTCAAGTATGAGTGTGCTGGTTCGATTCCAGGTCAGGCAAGTACTAATTCAACTTTTCTAAGTTATATTTACTTTCTAAATATATCTTGGGCACCAATTACTGATAAAAGGTGAAGGAGCCACCAACCGGTAATTGAGCAAGCGTGGTGATTAACGCTCAATGCCTCTCTGTATGAGAGAAGGCCTGTTCCCAGGCAGTGGGATGTCAAAAAGGCTGATGATGATGGAAGTGACAAAGCAGGCACAATCTTGCTACATACACAATTGTTGTAAAAGAAATAGGCAAAAAGCTATATTCATTTATTAGTTGAATGTATAAATAATAAATGATATTGTTCCCTAAGCTTGTTCCATAAGTACATCGGAAACATAAGTATTACTCCCACTATTAATCTTTTATGAACAAATTGAATATGAATGGGTCCTCACCGTATCAAATGGGGAATTAATTGTACTCACGTTTTTATTACTTGACATTGCTTAGGAAATACCATCATGACCATCATATAGTGATTTGTGTGTTAATAGGTTTTGTCTATTTATTTATTTTCAATTCGACATGGAACGTGCAATTTGTTATTAAGTAGTCATAATTTTCTTTTTAATATTAAAGTGAAATATGTCATCTGTTCGGCTTTGTTTTAAATATTCATTCAAGACAAGCTCAGTCTTACCTTCAGAACATTTTGATCATACACTACTACAGGCTGCCTACTTAAACAGGGAACTCCATACTTATTATTCCGATGAAGTACACGCGTTGACTGAGAGATAGGTTACTACAAGTAAGTTGCACTACCTGACTCATATGCGTCGCAGCACCACGTACGACTAATTTGTATGAGCCAACGCAACGCCTCGTACTGAAATTACGTATCGGTACGAGCTATTGCGAGCGATGAATTACAACGCGAGCAAAAAGAGCGCTTCCATGGTTAGCTATGACCGTATAGCGTAAAGAGTACTGAAATAATTTTGTTGGCATTCTGGGACGTTGATATCACTGAAAAAATATTATTACCATGTAGTGTAGGACGTCCACCAACAAGATGGACAGACGACCTTATAAAGGTCGTCGGAAGACAATGGATGCAGGTCGCTTCCAACTGGTATATGTGGAGATCTAAAGAGGAGGCCTATGTTCAGTATGGATGTCCTATGGCTGAGATGATGATGATCATGCATGTTGCAACTTATTATGATAAGTGGCAATTACCATTTGTAATGTAATTATTTTAGAGATACCTATCTATAAAAGAAGTGTAATTTGGATCTCATTTATTTAAAGTAGACTATAATAAAAACAATCAAATCCGTATTTAAGTGGAATATAAAACTTTATTAAAATGTCAATTTAGAACAATATACCATTTTTGTAGTAAAATTAAATCATTTCTTACCAATTCCGTCCCCAAAAGATTAATGTTCAAGGTCCGCTCAAATGGTTCAAAGGCGACTAATGTAAATACAGCTTCCCTTAGCTATCGGCCATTATCATGCCGAGTCATCGGAAGTGAGCGATAAATCTTATTCGATACAATTTATCTTATAAACTAACATTAACAGGGATTAAGATTTCAACGTATAAGACGTTTGGACATTTACAAGAAATAGTGGTTGAGGTACTAGATATTTAATAGCAATTTAATCGAAAATATTTGGGTAAGACCCTAATAATTCAAGTTGTTATAAGAATTCCAGGAATTTTGAATAATACCTGAGAATTTCTGTTAGGGTTGCGCAATTTCATTCTGAAAAGCGATCACTAGCTTACAGGTTAGGGTCGTTGAGATTTCCGAGAAATGATAATTTCAATAGTTTATTTGTTATTGACTCAATCGATTTGATATTCAAATATATTAGAAAAGTTTAATTACAAATATCCTCATAATATCAGCATTCGCACCCTCAACTTGACTGTATAGCCAAAATAAACTAAACATATCAAATGTTGTCAATTTCCAATAATAAAAATATCGCTGTCTTGAATTTCAAAAATATCACGTAGGCATAGCACGTTTAAAATGATAAACCTACACCATAATTTTCAAAAATAGAATTAACAAATGTATAAATATTGTTTATGTATCCCACTCTCTTAACCCACGCATTCTATAAATAGCTGTAAGTCTAGCAAACAACAGCTTTTTCTGTCAAAATAATCCTTGACATCAGCATTACGTATTTATATAGTCTGATAGCAATAATAATCTATATATATAATAAAATCGAAGAAAATTCAAAACTGTATACATTGAATATTGTTTTAAAATAATAATTGGGGCGTGATCTACAATTAATATCGAATCCAAAAATATAGCTTTTAGAATTGATGTCTGTTTGTCTCTCTCTAATCTCAAAAAGTACTGCATGGATTTGCTTCAAATTTGCCATGAAAATAGCTAAGAGATCGGGTCAACATATAGGCTACATATTAACACGCTATCACGTACGCGGACGACGTCGCGGGCAACAGCTAGTACAGAATAAACTGACTCTTTATACCTACGCTAAATGAGGAGCTCGTAGGTAAGTAATAGCCACACGGGCCAATTCATCAGGTCTCTGGGTGGGCGACCATCATGATATGACAATTTCTCCGTGTTTCGAACGGCATCTTGCATTGGAGGGTCTCAGCTGTCATTTGAACATCTTTGGCAATCGTTACGGGTAGTCAACCAGTCTTACCAATTGAAATCGGGTTGCTCGGGTAACTAGGATAATGGGGTTAGATAGTTGCTTCATGTAACACAACCCCAACGTGGTTCGGGAAAAATGCTAGGCAGATGTATTTATTTACCTATCTAAGTTAAATAAGCTGTCTTATATAGAAGTGCCTAATACGTTCTTATGAAGATCGTTTGCGAAATCACTGAATCGGTATAAGCAGATTGTGCATGTCTTTTGATAAAAGGTTCGGAGTGGGCCAACAGAGTTATTAACAATAACGTTTTTTTTTCTTAAATACATACTACATATATTATATATTTTATAATTTGGCTTTAGTTTTAACTTATATAATTTTTCATTACTTTTTGTTTAAGAAATTATTAATATTATATATAAATATTAATTTCTCAACTAACAACCATTTAGGTACAATAAGCGAATACTTTGATAGAAAAATATTATTTTATGTCTTTTTCCAAAGGTAAGCTCCTAAGCTTATTTTAAAAGGATGTAGATAACCCTTTGATGTTTGTTTTTTGCCATTAACATTTTCGATCTTTGCTATAATTCCCGTGAGGGGAGAGCGTGCAAGCAGAATAGTGAGTTATACAGATAAGTATAGGTACTGAATTCATGGATCTGACCTAAAATTTGACCGAAAATTGAACAATCGACTTCCATCCCAAGCCTATTCATATTCAAACTGATTCGGGACATAAGTCTTAGTACGCTAATAATCAATACTAATACACTGTATCTTTCGGAAAATTCTTATCTTCCGCCGATTATTATAAATTATTTAGATAGTGGTTGCTCTTAGGCTGATTCTCCCAAAATAGAGAGGAACTAAAATAATAAATACCTAGTTACTAAATTATTTTCCCTCTCGAAAGCTTTTTAATCCAGCGCTGGGCTATTCGGTAAGACTGATATCCTTATAAATTAATTCATATAATATTCAGACAGGCAATTAAACCAACTCGCTATTCAAAAATTAAAATAAAAGCGAGAGGAAACTGAAGCCACGATCATTTTTGGGACAGTCGAGTGTCGCAATTCATCAATTAATCATATAATCAAAGTCCGTATTCCCGGAACTTCGACATATCGCGTTACTATCAAGATTATTATTTACAAAGCTCGTGATTGTCGATCACTGATTGCGAATTGTTTACGTCATCGCTGCCGTCATAAACGCATCGTCCCTGATTGCGATTGGATCGCGTAGCGACAGCAAAATGATTTATCGAATAAGTACATCGTTTTCGATATTCAATTAAAATAAACAAGGAGTTTCCATTGATTAGCTACGTTTCATGTTATTTTTGTAATGGGCCACTCGATAATTCAACGAACAATTGGCCACGGTCGGCAAACATAATTTCATTGTTTAGTTGATTTTCTATTATTTGTTGGATTCAGACGTAGCGAAAATATTTATTCCAAAGTTCTTCAGATGTTTAACAAGAAATATTTTACTTACTGTTTTGTAGTGTCAAATTTAATGTAACTAGAATCCCTTATCAACTATCTCACTAAAACCCAAAGTGGAGTTAATAGCAGGGTATTTCTGCTAAGTCCGGTTTTTTCATAGTATTTTCCCGAATTAAATCTCATCACACGTGACCCGAAATCTGCAAACGGAACAAAGGACTGGCCAGGTAATACCCTGTTCGGACTAAAAGACCCTTTTGTTGACACATTAGGGTAGCCACACGTACCAACAGGATTATCGAGATTAGGAACACAACAACTTCGGAAATTCAGACCTTCTGTTGTTTTATAATTTGTAATTTAATCATCTTAACCCAACTTTAATTGAAATCCTGAGTTTTAAACAAACGTTTTGTTTTTGATTACTTGAAGTGAAACTTGTTTTGGTGGATTTTAGTTTTTAACTTGATACTGTTGTAATTTTCTAAGCTTTTCTGCATGTAATTACTCACGTTCTAATTACGAAATTTAAGTGAGTGGGCTTACTAAGTTTTAAAAGACGAAGTGAATACAAAATTGTAAAATACCTTACGGAAACTCAGACACAAAAATAACAGGACTGTAAAATGACTATTCACACGTTTGAAAAAACATAAAAGACTTTTTTCCTTGTACGATCATAAATAAGCTGGATACAGGTTTTAATAGATTTATGCCGTAGATTGCAACGGCTACTTACTTCATAATATCGGAATAATTGCTTCGGACTATTGCACTCGCTGATTACTCTGCAAACGCCATTTTAAATGTTGCGTTTTTTATTATTTATTTTTCAATTCTTCTGGACAAATGTAAAGCGAATTGCAATGTTTGTGCTTATAATGGGCCTATTCGTATTTGTTTTTAGACGTTTTTTGGGAACTAAATATGATTACGGATACCAGTATGCTTATAAATACAAATATTACAATTACTAGTTATTAGATTTTCTTAATTTTTGTATGATTTATTAGTTTAGAACTTGTAGTATAAGTTTGTTGGCAGATAGGTAATTTGGACGATGTAATCCAAACAAATACTATTAAAAAAACATACGGGCCGAATTGAGAACCTCCTCCTTTTTTAGAAGTTGGTTATAAATAAATGCTAATTAAAATAGACGTCAAGTAAAATGCAAAGTGTGAATAGAATCATAGGTACCTACTAAATGTTAGGCACAGTAATCACACCGTCGTCGCGCGGCGTCGTCCCCACATCTAATCATGACTAACTTTCATGCACTTTTAGCGCTCTAAAGGCCTCTAAATCTACCGAATAAATTCAACAATAGGTGGTGAGACAGACCTTTAGTATTCAAAATTCTCGTTTAAATACTACAAAATTGTAAATGCAGTCACTAGCTATACCTAACAATCCTCGCCAGGCTGGGAAAACTTCGATTTATGTAGCTAAAAGCGCTCGCTGCGAAAACGGTTTTTTATGATTTAAATTTTAAATTTTCCTGACAGATAGCACTACTTATTTCACTGAAAAACTTTTTGAATGTTTGCTTAAACGGAAATTCTACTTCCTCTTATTGTACCTATATTACTTAGTCTTTAGACAACAATTTATTAATTGTTAATATTAAGTATAAGAACATTTAAATAACAAAATATATATATGTATAAAAATTGGTGCGCAATACTAGATTCATGTGGATTTAAAACCAGATTCAAATTTAACATGGGATTAAAAAAATGTAATATAGAGGAAATGGAACAGAAAATTCTCCGAATCTTCTTCTTTATAAGAACTGAAGATCTCTTTATGTTTATCAGGTTTTTTTAATATATATGTAGTATTTATTTATACGCAAAAACAATAATTTATTCACCATGAGTATAAACCTGTTATTACTATAGCCGGTTCCACTATATACATATGCACTGCTTCTATGTATATAATTCTAGTTAGGTATAGAAAAGATTCATATGATTCATATCCGTAAAATTTTTGACGCTTATGTAGGAATTGGGATGATAATTTTTCGATTCTATCTAGGCATCTATGCATTGTTTTTCACACATATTAATTTGTAGGTAGGACAGCACCAAAGCCATTGTTGTAATTAAACATAATTGTTATGTTTTTACGCTTGTTATGCCTAATACCTGTGGGAATAAATATCTTTAGAATGGAGGTTCTGTGTAAAAGTTTTTCACACTTAACTAAGTAGTTTTAAAATAAACTTTTTATGTTCTCGTCTAACGTTTTATTTCTTTAGTTTCTTCTACAACGTTATCCCTTAATTTAGCTAAAAAGTACAAAGTTCTTTCAAGTAGTTTTGCGCCTTAGTCTGTAAAGAAAATTGGAAATTCTCAAGATGTTATCTTTGTACTACATTTCCTTAGACATGCAGGAATTTAGATTGAAAACTTAAAACACGTTAGTAGCAATTTGTGTGCAAAATACTAGGAGGTCAGCACACCCGAGGAGATTATTAATGCGGGGTGCAGGGTTGCTAAGCGACGCGAGAGGCATCGGCGACGCGACGGCGCGACGTGACGGCGCTACACGTGACGCATCCGACACCTCGCCACATTGTCCATTTATTACTACCCTATAAATGATTGTTGATGTTTTCCCGAATTTGCTCCTACAATATGTAGTAACTAACACAATAGCGAAATTAAAATAAAATAATTTTTAAAACTGAACTTTACCGAAAGAAAATGTATAGCTCGTTATATATAGTTTACTTTATGTACCCTTACTATATTAGTAAAGTTGACATCAAATTGAACTGTCACTAAAAAGGTTAATCCTATAGGTAGGTTAAGGACCAGCAACACAAATATGTGACCCTTACCCTCATTACCTGGTAACTACTTTGATGGATCTCCTATACAAATAGACCCTGGGAACTTGAAGCAGGTATTTCCACATCGGGTTTTATGTAAAGGAATTTTAATATTAGTTTATTTTTTACCTTAGGCAAGTGAATTGTAATATTATTAAAAAAATCTGTGTATAATATACATGATGAATGATAAAGCACCTCATTTTCAAGAAAAGCAATAAATAAAACGTCATTTTAACTTTTTTGTAATAAAACCAAAGTATTTCATTTTCAAAAATAACCAGCTTTTGAAATTACAAAACTTCTTCAAAAATATATGAATATTTAATAATTAATAGGTACTCATTATTAATATTTAATTTGTCTGCCCAATTTTTTCTATTCAATCATATTGGGTGACTGGTAATTAGTGACCGATATTATATACATACCGGTGTTTAAATATCGGTCACTAATTACCTGTCACCCTATATATTTAATTATTAATTGTCTAAACTTAAACCATCTTTAGAAATGTTGTATTTATACCCAGAAGTGGACTGAGGATCAAAAATAAATTCATGTTATCTTGATAGAATGTAGACAGCTTATACTCTAATGAAACGGGGTCCCAGCGAATCTTCTTCACAAAGCAGAGTCTTAACCTAGTCTGGATTCGTCTGAGAGTACATTTTCGTGAACACGCCCCCATCCCAATAAACAGAGAATTCAGTGGACACGGAGTAACTAACAAATGAATATATTGTGAATTGCAGGCTAGTTGCTACTTGGCTTTCCCAAAATAAATGAAACTTAGCTAATCAATGCCAATAATTGATATTATTTGACCGTAATTCTATCGGTCGAGAACGGTTTGTGACTGTAACGCCTATTATTTAATGCGGGCAAATGTTCGCTTGCTCTCTCTTGTGCAGCATGTAAAACTAAAACATGAGCTACAAAAACATAGTCTGACCTCTTTATAGAATCTACCACATCACATCACACGAGTTATATAGACGTGAAGATGAAGATATGTGGATCTTTATCAGTCTTTTACAAAAAAGCTTTCGTTCGGATTGCTATGAAAATTTACAATCTACATTAGAAGAACACTTATGACATTCATAATTCGGAAACAAATTGCAAAAGAACGTATCTACAAAACGAAATGTCTATAAGTAAGCAGGTTTTTCATAAAAGTATTATTTCACGTATCGATTCATCTCAAACAATTCTTATGGAAAAAGTAGTCATCCATTTACTCAGTACTCCGTGGCCACAGGCAAGAGACACGGGAAGTGGTCTCGGTAACGGGGTGTTAAGCACAGTGATTACGCCTCCCAGTTTGCACACAGTGCTGTTACCAACTCAAGTTAGCAAGCACTTCCAAAAGTTTCCTCCGAAATTGCACTTGCATGTTCCCTCCCGATATACTTGGGAACGAAAAGTTTTTTAAGTAAGTACCTAAATTAGTTTTAAAGTTTTCCATATGATTGATATTCGAAAGAATTAATCATAAGAGTCAAATCGGATAATTAGTTAATTTAAATAGGTAATAATTATAAATTACATTTGGTAAGTGATCCTAAAGTTTTAGCTTTTGCACTTTGTGTTTTTACTTTGGTTTAGTGTTTAAATTCTATTTTAGTATTTTATAATGAACCAAATTCAAGTAGGTGTCTATTCTTGTTTTATTCTTTGACGCCTAGCATTAGGACGCCTAGGGTCGAGACGCCTAACGTCGGTGAGCCTAGCATCGACACGAAAACTCCCGAATGCTCTTTCAGTTTTCCATCGTATTTTTGCCGAAACTCAACCGAAACCGAAACATTCGGTCGGACAGTATTGTGGGGCAAGATATTAATGAAAACCTTATTGGATAATGGAATAGTAGGATCATTTTAGAACTCGGCTAGGAATTTACCCCCTTACCTGTGTATATTTTTATAACCAAAATTATGGTTTCCTTTATGTTATAAAACGCAATTATCACAGCAGTCGGTGTAGATTTCCTGTTTATCATTATTGTCATTGATATCCCGCAGTTCTTAGTTCATTTGCGTTATATTGTAGCCTTGATGGCCATTAATTTGCTTCCTACGGATATATTGTAATTAATGGCGTTTACGATGTTACTAATGACCCCTGACGACATATTGGAGTATTATTATGACTATAGGCCTGTTGACTGATCTATGGAAGTAATGAGCAGAATATTTGATACAGACGCCAGCACATCAGACTACCCGAAACTGTCAAATTTTCCCAATCAATTTTGAACCATATGTTTCAGCGACAAAGTTGAAAATCAATTTAGAAAATTTGACAGATTGTAGTAGCTTGATGTGCTGGGTCTATACCTACCTACGATTTCATAAAAAGTCGAATCAGGATTTTTTTTTCATATTAGCAGGTATCTACAAAAATCAGCCCCGAATTGCCTTCCAAAACCTTAATTATTGACAATTTATAGATTTACATTATACCAACACAAATAATTTACTCTGGGTATTGTGAATGTAAAAATACGGTTAATAAATACATACATCATCAAATAGGTACGCAAACATACGAATAAATCGATTTGTGATTGGTATTTCCAATGGAATTCCCATCCAATTTTCCATCACACGTGCCAACAAAGATAAGTGCTAATAGTTAATACACTATATACAAACAGAACATCTATATAACAACTAATTACATTATTATTAAGCCCGGCTGATAATGTTTGACTTTACGTGTAATTATCAGCGTTGATTAAACGATTCAGACTGTCTAATTGTAATCGCAACCAATTTTAGTTGCTTTCAAAATTTAGCTTCTTGTTATAACAATAATAGACGTAATTTAATTGTTATGGAGATGAAGTTTATTTATGTGAAGGCTGTCTTGGATACTGATATGAAACATTTATGCGAAAGCCGCTTTACAAAGCCAAATGTTACATGTCTGGATTTCATGTCAATTGCAAATAGCGCAATTATGTATAGAACGTGCCAATCATTAGCTACAATGTAATTAACAAGCTTTTAGTCGTTACATTGCAATAATTTGGGCACAGCTTTGCAAGCCATTCTAGTTCACACATTTAAATCCACAAGAAAAAATGAAAACCAGGACGCTGCTCATACATAATTCTTCATTCGTACCCTTAACTTTCCAAAGTACTCCAACAGGGGTGTTATCCATGTAGTTGCTTACGCAATGTGTATAAATTGCAATGGCGGGCGGTTACTGCAGTGCCCCAGACCATAACAGCCTCTGATGAGGCAATAAACGGCCGCCGACTGAAAAAATAAAAGCATTTCGTGATTGTCCGCTAGGGGGCTCGGTCTCACCACCCGCTGATGTATGCCCGTCTCTGCCCACTTAATTGCGGATATCCGAACACATTTCCAATTCTACCACGTTTTAAACTTTACGCCTACGTAATAAGGGTGTTAAAAATTTCACAATGTGGCTAGTCTCGTTTAAAACTGTTTCGTGTATTTAGGTTTTAAGGGTAGTGTGAAGTTGACATGATTTACAGATTTACCCTCGTTGCGTTGCTGGTTTATTGTCTGATGGCGTTCAACATACTAAATATACGGTCTGGGGATAATTAATTGAGTTTATTTAAAAGTTCACAGTGAATTAGTGATGGAGTTCTTTCTTGGTGAGTTTGCGAGGCACATTCAGATGTGGCTCACAATGTAATTATCCGAAACGTACTGATTCTCTTTTTATTAAGGAAATCCAATTTTAGACACGAAACAGTATAAACTAATAAATATTATTCTCATTTGTGTAAATAATAACCGAATAAGCGCCGCCATAGTTTCAGGAAACATACAGCCGAACAATTTCAAAGCTACAAAATTCATTTTCATATATAATAATATAATCCGCTCGAGATGAAACTGCAAGCGTTATTAGAAAAGATGTTCTCGGCTGCATGGCGCGTAATACAAAGCCAGTCTGACTTAAATTACATCTCGGAGAGAAATGATCTTGCACAAAACCAGAGTGTAGAGTTACTCTGGATAGCATTGGCTGTCTGAAATACATGTAGCTGCATTGACAGAACATATGAGATTTCAAATTGTATAATACTAGAACTATGCACGTCTTAATTGTATGTACAGTAATAATAATATACACATTTTCTGAATTTTGTTTTTAGACTAAAATGATGTGAGGAAGGTTTTGAGCATGAATCGTAGATGGATATAGCGGAAAGGGGCGACCAAAGAAGCGATGGATGGATTGTATGAAAGTTGATATAGCTATAAAGACTATTACTTGTGAGATAAAGATAAAATACATTTATTTGTAAAACATGAGTATACAGAACAAAATACAAGAAATTATATATTGTAATGTAAGATGTTATAACAATAATAGTATTGACCTTCATGTTTTGCTGTGTATACAGCGTACAAATTTTTCCTTATTACAAAATTATACAATTGCAAATATTAATTGCGTCAGGGCAAAAAAATTATAAAAAAAGTCATAATATTAGGAATCTGTCAGAAAGTCTGTTAAAATATAGTAACACTTCTCAATTAAAGTTTTTTTCAGATGTAAGTAAGTAAGTACCTTAAAAAGTTTTAAATTTAATGATTTTATTTCTTTTGGTACTTTATTATAGATTACTGGAGCCAAACATAATACTCTTTCGCTTTAATGCTGTGTTTGACCGTACTATGCACAGTTTATAATTATCTCTTCGGGGAGATGACGGCAGATAGAAGAGTGTGGAAGAAGAAAGGAAGAAACATGCTGCACCGACTCCAAATAAAAGTTGGGATAAGGGCAGGAGGATGTATGATGTTTTTAGATCAAAATAACTATAGTTAAGAGCTTCTTTTACATTATTTTAGCAATTACTTGATTTGATAGTCATTTGGTTTAAAAGCACCTTTACCTTTTAATATTATTAAAATCAGTACCTACCCTACGTACCCACATGTAACAGAAATTTTATTTGAAATATATTTTTAAATTCTATTAATAAAGTCCTTTTTGACTTGATATGAATATATTCCGAGAAGGAATACGGAATATTAACACCAAGTTTAATAAAGACTCAGGTGAATTATTTCGTTTCCATGCAGATTGTGAACAAGGAAAACTGTGTCAGTATGGTGGATATCTTCTAAGATTAAGAAATGTTATGGTTGCGATTATGAGCAGAAAAAAGTGCATATTTTTACATTATGACATTTAAACTCATTAGATTTATTTTATATTATAAAAATATCGAATTATAAAACAATGGATGGCACTATGGAAATATAATGATTTTTACTACCTGTTGTTTTTCGTGGTTATATCTCGGGAAAACTGCTTCTTGAATCTTGATAAAATATAGCCATAGTTATTTGGGGACACTGAAGCATTCTAATGGTGAAATATTTATTTAAATCAGTTTCATATTTTTTGAGAGATACAAATACAAAAAAAAAACAAAGTCGCTTGTCTGTACATTTTTTGTAATTGTGTATATAGCATTTAGGACCGTAAACATAATAGAGCTTACTCGAATAGATAAACTCTATATTTTCATAGAAAAACTAGTGCAAAAAATGTTATTTAAAAATGCTCAAACAATTGCAAACCCTAAGAATCCTCAATTTCAATTAAATTTAATTCAAAAGTACAATAAAATTTAAATACAAAAATAACTTATTCACGAATCATGTTCCTTTTTAAAGAACAATTTAATTTTAGAGCAGACAAAGCATTGGTATGCGCGAAGCGATTTAACAAATCAACATTTCGAATAAGCATTGTCTATTCAAGTCGTGTCGGTGCCAACCCTTTCTCCTCTCAGTTCATTTCTTCGCCGAAGTTGTGATTTTATCCCCCCAGTGTAAACGCAATAAAAGATCAATGAAATATCCTCCCATGCTGAATATAAAAAATATCGATGCTTTTGTTGTACGGTTTTTATGCACACAACTTTTGGAGATGAATTTTTGATTTTCACATTGCATGTAAACAGCCATTTCAAACATCTCTATAAAAAATGTAAGCGCCTTAAGCTACTACAACCTGTGAAATCACCTTAAATGATTTTTAACTTTATCGCTGAAGCATATGAAGCAAAGTTGATTGGGAAAATTTGTCAGTTTCGGGTAGTTTGATGTGCTGGCGTTAAGGTGCGATTGGAGTTGACATTAATTTGGAATTCTTAAAAGGGTTTTTACAGTTGGCTCAATTTTATTTTGGTTTGTATTTCGACTAAATACTTAACTGTTTGTTTTAATTAGTTACTTACTACTACTACTAAATGGTAAAGAAATAGTTGTTAAACAGTCCATAGTTCTTAGATTTTACACGTATAAATCTGAATACGTAACTTATGAAAATACACTTATGTGTGTATAACAGTAAAAGTTAATTTCCATTAATTATCTTTTAGCAGGAATTTGTAAGCTAACATACAACAATTGGTCAAACAAGATATTGTTATCATAATATTTATTTTTATACTGTTGATCTTTTTTGAGTCGGGTAATGCAACAGTGTAGCGTGTAGTCATGTACGGCTAATATTTATCTGTGCTTAGTCGATACAGGGCCGTAGTCGCTGCCAGCCTAGCTTAGGTAATTCTCCGGTCCGGTGTTGTGTAAAACCTCTTTGCAAGGCCACATACAAAACATCTGGCTATTGAAATAAAATAAGTAAGTAATCACTACGGAGGTCCACGTCATTTGATCGGAAAGGCATTGATTTTTTTAGCAGCAATCTGTGTGAGTTTACCTTATACGAGTCGACTTTTTTCAAAGGCCGTTGGTACGTCTATCGCATAGGTGTGAAAAGGCTACCGCTTTCAGCCCACTATCGTAATAGGAGTTTTAACCCATTCAATCGCCGCAGGCTAAATTGGACACTCAAAAAACACAAAAGGGACTCAATCTCCCATTGAAATAACAGAGAACGATGTTCGGTCAGAGTATGAAATGTCGCACGAAGCGTGTTTCCCGTTTGTTACCGCACAACCCGTTTCCGATTAATTATGAAGGACGGCGGCAGTCACAGGGTTGGCTTAACCCTTGCGGCTAACGTCAGTTGCACTCGCGACAAATTGTGTTTTATAGCATGTTGAATTTTGATTAATATTGAAACTATTCAATACTGTGGATGCTTTTCATCCTAACTGTGACGTCATCAGGTATTTATTTAATTATGACAAATAGCCTGCTCTAAGTTACAATGCTGATGGCGGTAAGTGCCCAGGACAACGCGGTCGTATTTCTCTTGTGTACGTATGACATACAGAACAATTGTACGAACCTGTAATTTGAT
The DNA here is from genome assembly GCA_958496145.1 of Heliothis peltigera. NCBI lineage: Eukaryota > Metazoa > Arthropoda > Insecta > Lepidoptera > Noctuidae > Heliothis > Heliothis peltigera. The sequence goes on from OY292333.1 coordinate 7,378,985, forward strand.
AACTTAAACATACTTGTCATCACTTGTCATGGAATTTTCACTATACATAACGAACCGACGCAATTCTTTTTTCCATTTATTGATCTTCGCAGATGTAATAAAAAGCTGAATATATTGTATGTTTCTTTGCTTGTTTGCCCAAACACGCGTTAATTTCAGAATCTGCGGGACAGATTTGAAAAATCATTTTAGTGTTTTAATGACCCACATGGAGGAAGACTATACTTATTATCTAGGCTAGTGCTAGTAATTTTGAAGCTAGTGTAAAATAAGTCCAGCATAAACTAACGAACATGAAATGCTTTTATGCATACGCAGGTATGACCACTAGCCGAAGCACATCTGAAGTTCATTACGTAGGTAAACATGGAGCAATTGTAAATTCAATTAACTAAAACTTAATTGTGAATTCAATTAATTAGAATTCAAGCTCTTGGGTAAAAAGCTGCGCTAGCTAATTGTTCTACAACGTGCAGTTTAAATTTCTCATTAGAGTTACAAAGAGTGTTTGACAGTGCATTATTATCACAAAGCCCTGTGGTGCTGCTGAAAATAGTAAATTAGGTAATAATTGCGCCGGAGTCACGTGGGACCGGCAAACTTGAAACCGTGTAGGTACCGTAGCGAGCTTTGATAAATAAGTCCTGTACACACAAGCAAATGATAAAGCATTATCTGCCTAGGCTTTTCCCAACTACGTTATAATTGGCCTCCAGCCTAACCAGATGCAGCCAAGTTCCAGTATCTTACATGAAGCGACCTTCTTAACCCATTTATCCGAGTAACCCTATATCCCTCTGAGGCCGGTTGTCCAGTAACGACATGCTTACATAATCATTATTAAAGCTACTCTGAATACCTAATAATATAGAAGTTAACCATTTCTTTGCAAATCCATTAATTAAGAATTCTGTTCAGAATATTGGAACTAAAAATTCACATTGAATCTATGTATGTACACGTATTTATTTTTTCATATACGCAATGTTTCGGGGACTGTGTTTGAATTTCGAATACTATTTTATTCAGTTTGTATTCTGCAAATATCGATCGTCATATGTTTTATTTATTTTTACGATTATTTCACTAAAAAGGCTTCAATGATACCATTCTCAACTGACGTCATTAAAAAAATAAAGCAAGCATTTGTTTCAGCACTGTTTCGAGGTATTCAATTTAATCAATTTAATTACACTTTTGACCTGACCATTTTCAGAAAACCAGTACAAAATCGGTAGCATTTCATGTAAGCAATTACAGAAAGCAATAGGTACCCTAAAATTAATAAGCAAATTGTCCATTCGAGCGCGAAATTACAGCCTGGATTAAATTTTTACCGACCGAGTCGCAAGCGAAACTTATATTCGGAAGCTCCCGTGGGCACGTTATATGAGCGCTGTTACAAAATTTCGTGAAATTAACATAAATGCAAATGTCTCACTTCATGTTATTTGCTTTACCCATTTCATTTCGTATACTGTTTAGTTATTTTATTCTTTTTAATTTTATTTCGTAGGTACGTTTGTTTATTCAGGTTTCCCTCGTATTTTGGTTCCGTTTGGTGAGTTACATCCTGGATAAATAAAATTGTAAATTAGGTACAATTCTTGTAAACATGATTATGTCATTATTTTTTCTAACGTGGCAATGCGGCCAGTCTTTTGGGCACGTACACGCTGACAGCAATGCGGATGAAGTTTTTGATGCATAATTTTAATTTACTTTTTAAAATTTTAAAGTTTATAAATATTACGGTATAAAAGGTCATTCTATATAAAGAAAATATTTTCGTTAATGTTTGAATGTAAAAGCACAAACACATCACATTATCACTTAGCATTCAGGAAATGTTCAAAAATCAATAGTTTTAGACACAGCCCATTGCGAAACCTTTCGTTTCCAATCGTATGTAGGTACTGTATTACCCTTTACTATAAACTTTCACGCTAAATAAAGCCTAGTGTCGATGGCGGGAACTGCTGCGGCTGGCAGATTTCCGCTCCGAACCTACACGGTCGTGTGTTGATGGCCTAAGAGAAATATGGGCAGCGATACTGTCTTAGAGTTCCGCAGTACTTCGACACGTACCCTCGGGCTTTGAATCTTATGCTTATCTTAAGCCTTCTCCCCCCTAAGGGATTAAAAGAGATTTAAGTATGGAACGTGAATTGACGCAGCTATTGTTTTAAATGTATTTCGTGTTCTTTGATTTGGAGAATTAAGTTTGATGAGATCCTTCGACAAATACATCGGCTTTCAGATTTATTTTAATAAAATTTTGAAAGGTTATTACAGGTTGTCATCATGAGTGTTATTTATTCTAGAAACATCTTAAATGGAACAAATAGAAAGAAAACGTGACCACATACAATATTTTTCACAGCGTCCCTTCAGAAACGTAACTAGGGGTGACTAAGAAAAACACATCTAAAACAGAGAGCAAATTAAATAAGGAACGTCTTCGCGACAATGATTCATAGTTAGGGCTGGCCCTCAAATCTCGATGGCTCACGCAGGGCTGACCCCTCGTAAACACAGATTGGGTGAGATGACCAAATTTACTTAGACACCGCGGCACTGCACAATTTTTGCACGGGCATACAGTCGCGACCAAAGGTGCTTACAAGAGCTGATATTAAACACGCGATCTTAATATATCATACAAAAATAAAGAAAAACTGAAGGAAACCCTTTAGCCTTTTTTTATCGAAATCATAAAATGACCTCCCTTTGAGGGTACAGCTGGAGGAAGTGTCAGACTTTTACTGACTAAAACCCACTATGTTTCTTCTGGAGGTCTCTATGTGCCAATGTCACGGGTGCTCTTTCAAACAACCCGCAGCCCAGGCAAACATTTTCACCTCTGAACTTAACTCCTGAAGTAAAATAAAAATCAAATGATTGTCATCACTTACACCAGAGCTGTTTAAGGTTTTCCCAAGCGTACGCAAGCAATGCAATGAAAAGACCAAGCTTATGTCAGCAATTTAAAAACAATACAAGTTTTACGACATACATATATACCTTTAGCACGCAAGTGTACCATCTCAAGTAAGAACTTCGACAAACATTGGAGATGAATCATAAAAACGCACAATAGTTTACGAGTGCGACTGTACGACCAATTTTATTACTACGACGCACCCCCTTGCACTTATGTTTTGTATTTTCTTATAACAAGTAGAATGAAGTTAAAGTGAAACTTTTGTTGCCTCGCGTACAATTTACATTCATTGTTTTTGTGTTGTATTTTCTACAGGTGCGAATGAATTATTTATTTCTGAGTAAATCGTTTTATTGTTTTTATATGTAAATATTTATTATATTGCGGGTATGTATGACCCACTTTCCAAGTTGGCTTATATTACAAGTAGTATTCATTTATCATAATTCTTAAATAAAAATATGCGTATTTGACAGTCAGGTATAAAAAAAACCTTTTTTCGAAAAACTTGTATTCTTATAATGTATCGGTATAACTTTTCACACACGGGCGGTCAGCCCCAAGGAAAGCGGTTGATAAGCTTGTTATATAAACTACATGTACTTTACACATAATATAATGTTTATAAATATATATTAAAACACCCAGACACAAGTCACAGACAACCAGCATGTTCATCACAAAAATATCGACTGTAATCGAACCCGGGTCCTCAGTTCGGCAGTCCGGTGTGGTTACCATTGCGCCGACGGGATCGTCTACTTTTTCTAAATTCTAAATCATATTTCCATATTTATGTCAATTTATGTAATAGGCACTTTAAAACACATAAAGATTGATATAATTAATTTCGAGTAAAATCCAAACTAACTTTCATATTGGCGCTGAATATTTGATTTTCAATATTAATGAGCTATCTCATTTTCCCAGTGAAGCATTAACAATTTATCAAACCGTTAGCTGAACGATTAACCTAAATAAGTTTCTAACTAGTGCAGGCGTGAATGTAATGAATAAGCTATATTGATGTTTAGCATATCATCATCTGCCTAACTTTGTCCCAAGCTATGTTGGGGTCGGCTTCCAGTCTTAACTGGATGCAGCTGAGTCTGACCTCCTCAACCCAGTTACCTGGGCAACCCAATACCCCTTGGCAAGACTGGTTGCCAGACTTTCTGGCTTCTGACTACCCGTAACGACTGCCAAAAATTTACAAATGACAACCGGGACCCACCAATTTTTACGTGCCTTCCGAAACACGGAGAAACTCGTCATGACATGGTCACCCATCCACGGACCGACCGCGACAAGCGTTGCTTAACCTTATGATCGATCGACCCATGCGGCTATTCCTTAGTCACGAGCTCCTCTTGTTGATTGATGTTTAGCATACACGATAAACAATACGTAAATAGTCAATTCAAAAAGGTTATGACTGGAGAGACAAAAAAGAAGAATCAACATCAAACAATCAGCGTAAAATGAGGATATTTGCTCGTTTTTTTTTTTTTTCTTTAGCACTATAATTTACTTGAGCCTAAAAGTTTTTTCTGCGCAGATTATTACCTGTGAAGTCGACCTATAAATTCAAAATAATGAATAAAACATCATAAGCCCAATAAACATCCCACGCAAATTGAGATTCATTTCCAGAATACACAAATATAATTCCAAACACAACGTAATAAGGATTAGGGGTCCATAAATACGTAAAATGTGCCTATTTTACATTGTTCCGGCTGAGTCACACCCTTCGGAAAGTAATCCGTGGTAATGCCACCAAAACGTCGGTGGAAGTAAAGGGTTCCGTGGAACTTAATTCCAATAAAACTGAAAACGTGCGACGAATAAGGATCAAAGCTGTTAAGCGTGGATCTATTCTTCTGGAGACAGGACCGCCTTTTATATCCTTTATTTTCGCGAAAGCTTTGATACCTATCTTTTAAATATCTTAAGAACGTTATTAAGACAAATATGAACTTTATGGATTTATCCAAATGAATGGCTCAAAATAATTAATATAATATAATATTCCTCACACATCCCACAACGTCATCTAGTCCCAAACTAAGCAGAGCTTGTACTATGGGTACTAGACAACTGATAAACATAATTATAAACTTTTCTTTTGTAAATAAATACATATTATACATAGAAATACCCAGACCCATGTTCATGCACACAAATGTTTGACTTACGCGGGAATCGAACCCGCGACCTGTACCGTGGCAGGCAGGTTCACTAACCACCACGCCATTGTCTGGTCGTCTGTCAATTAAAACCATGTTACAAATTCTGAATTAAATAGTTAATAAGAAAGAGACGTTGAAAACGATAGCGATTAATTATTAAAAAAAAGTTTATATTTTCAATATGAGTAATTAGTACCTACGATAATCATTCGCTCTTTTCATCAGAATCAATTTTCCGAACTGATGACTTTAATACCTTATTACGACTTTTACAGTCCAATATTTATCTTTACGTAATTTATATTTTCATGGAAAAGGAATTAAATATTATGGAAACGTTAATAAAGTCTAGCAAGTATTTTAAAACGTGCTTTTGCAAAATAGTAGGTACGTACTAAATGACATAAAATGTGGTTTTGGAAAGTGATTACGTTCTTTATTCATTCACCTCCATGGTCAAACGAACTGTAGGTATCAGTTGTTTTGGTCCCTGGAAAGTCTTATAAAATAATATTATCTAAGTGTAGTCAATTGTTCCTTTGCGGTTCAGTTAAAATAGAAAATCCCAAAATATTATAAACATGGAACCCATAACATATTCACAGAGCGTTCCACCGAAATGACAAACAAAAAGTGCAACATATTTTGAAGAAAACGCCAAAATATCGCATGATAGGTCTCACTCAGCCCAGTAGGGATGCAGTAATGAAATGCTACGGGACGTGTCCCCTCCCTACGACGGGAACTGAATACTGATACCATGGAATGCCTTCGTTTCGAGTGCACGCCACTCCGCTGTCAACAAAAAGACACCATGGATATTTCCAGTTGACGTATGGGTTCCGCTCAAAAATATGAACGTAACTTACTTTTTATTTTTGATGGAAATACCTAAAATGGCGTACCTAATAAATATAAGGATAAAAGTTACCTTGAAGATTTGCTTGATAATGATGAAGATTTAAATATTGGTAAATAAAATCACGTAGATTTCAAAAAATCATTTATTCAAATTAGGCTGATAAATCAGCACTTCGCGAACATCAAAACAAAAGACAGGCCACAAAACGCCTACCCTTTACCACTTCCTATGTGTTTTCGCTGGGACCTCAAGCATACATAATCGAAAAATTATTATTATATAATATTTTAAATTATTGTTTTATACAATGTATTTTGGAATTAATTCGTTAAGGAAAACAGATAAACACAAACAGATATTACGGAGAATCATTACACTATCGAATAGGAACTAGTTAACAGTCTCGTGAACATTGAAATAGATATTTACGATAGCCTTCGACTGCTTTAAACTTGGATATTTCGAATAACCTTTCTCAAATCACATCAAAAATTTTCTTCTATTTTCGTCATAGACAAGCAAACTTATAGTTATCCTCTTGAAATCAAAATTAAATACTTTATGCGCAAGTTTTTCGGCACAATGCCAGCTTCCGTTCCGTTTAATGATGCGGAAACACGATTAATATGTTTCCATACTGCTTAACTTAGCCGGACGCTTATCATTGTATACCTGTAGTACAATTACTTAGGCTTTAGTAAATTGAAAGAAAAAAAATATTTTAATGACGTCATGGCAATTTTGACACCGTCGATCGTTACATCTTTGCATTGAAACATCTTTTTTATCCGCTGTGGGTGCAGTTTAAGGGAATTTCAAGCTCTTAATAACAAAAGCCACTATGTTCCTTCTAGAAGTCCCTGTGCTCTAGGGCCACGATACACACACACAGAAAGAACAGAAAATTATTAAATTTTCGTCTTTTTCTTTGAATCTGAAAGCTAATCAAATATTTTATAGTAACTTTCTTATGTGTACCAGCAATAACTTTGTATGTACGACTTCGAGAGCCTATCACGTACAAGCTCCATTAACTTACGCGGCTACTATATACTTACTCAGCGTAATAACTTTTGAGGACGATAAGGCACCAACAGAGATTTTTTAATAGTCGGCAAATGAAAAGGCCATCTGATAACGATACTAGGCTCATCTAAAATACTACCTACGTGTCCCAATTTAGCTTCATGTTCTAAGGAAATTACTGATTCTTCTGGGAAATCATCATGACCATGATTAACCTATTTTATCGTCCCAATGCTGGGCACATTACTGCTCTCACATAGAGAAGCATTGAGTGTTAATCACCACGCTTGCTCAATGCCGATTGGTGATTTTCCTTCACCTTTATTCAGTCTTATTGTCCAAGATATTCTTAGCCGGTACATATAACTTGGAAAAGTTACATTGATAGGGAAAAGGTGTACTTTCCCCTACTTGCCCCATCAGCAGGCTCAGCATGGCAACCGTAGAAACAAGTTTCGTCTACCAGAGAATGGACATAATGACAGATAAGTGACAAATTGACGTGAGATTTCTTTTGACACGTAGAAAAGAAATTCTTCTTTTCTTCGATCAACTTAAGTCTACAAGTGATTATATGGCCACAAGGCCACCACGACTCTTCCGAGTTTTTCTGGTAAATAGTCCTCTACAAACTGGGTTCTCCACATAATGTTATGTTCGCGGAATTCATTTTGAAATTATCCGAGTAAAAACGTTTGGTCTGCCTCTTCATTAAGCTCGATCTGCGGAAACATTAAATACTCATGTACACATTCATAATGCAATGACAGTTCTACATGTCCAGTTAATTTTGCTTTTACACTCTAAAGAGTAAACACTGATAAATGGCCTTAAAGGAACGCTGATTTTTTTGCATAAATGTAAACTATGCTGAATGGATTGCCGAAACCCTAAAACGCATTCAACAAACGACTTCACTTGTCCGGGTTCCGTAAACGTTCGATTTTAAAATAAGGCAACAGTGAATTGTTTATGAAGTCTGTTGCAACAAGAAAGAATACGAAGTGAAGCCAATTCTTGCTTCCTGAAATTGGAAATTGAACTGTATAGCTTCTATCTATTATTTTGTGCCGTTAGATAAATAATGCGGTGTCATATGTATACAGACGCCAGCACATTAAGCTACTACAATCTATCAATTTTTTTAAATGTATTTTAAACTGTCTATTTGACACTTTTGGGAAGCTAGATGTGCTGGCAAGTTTAACTGTTCAAGCATTTGTTTTTATTTTAGAGTGATTTAATAAAGCATAACCATCCTTTTTTCGACGTTCTTCTTGTGTAGATGTGTATATCGAAGCGTACTAAGTCTTTTGTGTAGACGCCCGCACATCAGTTACCACAAAACGGACAAATTTCCCAATCAGATTTGAACCATAAGCTTCAGCGATAAAAATGAAAATCTATTACGGAATATCCGCATTATTCGTCTAACAGCAGAAAATAATAGCTACACGGTCTGTATACAACATTTGTCCTCCTCGAAGTAGACCAACTCAAAATTCGAGAATTCTTGAGCTAAGTACATCTAAGGACGACTTCATAACATTAACATACTAAGAGTAAACAATTGCCATACTTTATATCTGTAACAGCCCGTTAAGCCGGCCCATTTATGTCCGATGTCAGGCCGGGCATTTCTTCAGTTAACTTAGTGTACACGGCATTTATCTTCTAAGGGATACAAAGGCCTGTCATAATAAAATATCCCAGTTACGTACCAGCCATGTGATATGGGTTGACGTTATAATAACATACGTCTTCGAGCTAACCCTACAGCTCGTTTATGTAGGAATTCTTTCTAACTGTCGCAGGTTTTCTTAGGATTTTCCTATTTTTGTAATGACTTTACGTGAGTGTTTTGAAAAGTGAGATCTTTGTCAGGAACATGAGACATAGAATTAAATTGGTTTCTTCCGAACCTGTTTACCGCCCTTATAATATTTTTATAAGGGCGGTAACGGTCTGACGACCCCGTTGGCACAATGGTGACTACGTCGGACTGCCGAGCTGAGGGTCCTGGGTTCGATTCTCGGTACAGTAGACATTTGTGAGCATGCCTGTTGGCTGTCTGGGTATAGATTGTACATATCACAAGCTAATCAATAGCTTATCATGGGGCTAACCGACCGTTAGGTATATAAAAAAATCTTAAAATGTGATTGCACTAAGAACGAATAGAGTAGATCACTCGAAACTCAATGATAATGATGAACTAACCTGATGATTTCATAGCCTTATTATCGTACGACACATGAAAACTGTCGTTTGTGGATACAGCAATTTTGCCGACTTTATAACGTCCTACAAACGATAAATGACAACATCGCTATAATCAGATGATGAGCGATGAGCGTGTCAGCTATAAGCAATACGGTAGATTCACATTGAAAAATAAAATGTCCGTGTATTTTCAGTGTCACAGTACAGATACAGATACACTCATAAAAAGGTGCAGGTGCCAGCACATTAAGCTACCCGAAAGTGACAAATTTTGCCAATAAACTTGGAACCATTATGCTTCAGCGATAAAGAAAATCTATTCATCTACATATATCAGCGATATAAAAAATGGAAAATCTATTATGTAAGGAAATTTGACAGATTGTAGTAGCTTAATGTGCTGGCGTATGTGCAATTCGCTTAAATGTGATTACCAATAAAGCGTCTTGTATTCAGAATAATCTTTAAAACATTTTTATTTTTCATCAGTTTAGAAAGGAAAGGATTTTTGTATCATAAGTAAAAAAACTTACTTTGGTATTCAAAACACAATTTCATTCTTTGAAAGTGGTTATTATAACATTGTAATAGCGACTAAAAACAACAAACTTTAAAACAGAAGCCATCCAAAATATTAAAGTTACAAATAAGTAGTTTCGAAGCAGTTTAACAGTCGTGTCGTGTTGACGTTTAACTTCGGTCATTACGACTTCAACAGTCCCTAATCGGAGAAGTCCACGTGAAGTCGAAGAAGTCTTGAAGTCGCTGAAACTTCGGTAAAGTGAACAGTTAAAAGATAATGATCAACCGAATCGCTCATTATAAGTTTGTTTGCTATGCACGGTGATACTAACCTCATATTCAAATAGAGATATTTACTTACAAGCCGTCTTTACCTATGTACTTGTTTTTTATTTGTGTAATATTAACATTTTTGTGAAGAAATATAATGCTACAAGCAACTAGTAACTAATAGAAACTAGCATAGCAGTTTTCTAAAATATTTAGCTACTATTTTATAAATCTATTCCTTATTAAAAAATAAACGGATTTGGAAAACAAATAGAAAAAGGAAAGTGAACAAAACTGAAAAGTGAAAAAAAATTTTTTACTATGTAAAAATCATTAAACTTTAACGTAGGAATATCTCGTGCCTCAAAGACGTAAATATAATATGGATAAAATACATATTTTATATTGAAAATTCTGCAAAAGAATAATAAATTCAGAAATAAGTCGAGTAATAACCGTAGTAAAAAAAGAAGAAATATTCACCTACATTGTTTTATGTAATTTTAACACAATTCAGTTTTGAAAAGTTCATGCGGTGATATTAAACTCGCTGATGAATTACGAACAAAGTCTGCAACTCCAATTAAGCATATTAGATAAGAGTTGAAATTAATTAGCGAAAACGAATCGCTCATAAATTAAGTGAGAGCGGATGTTTGAATTCCACCAAGTTGGGAATTTCTCGGCTTACACCGCCTGTTGTTAAATTTACAACAATTCGCGTTGCTTTCTTAATACGTCCTCCAGTAAGATATCAGCGTAATTGTTGAAATATTAATTGAATAAATCTATTTGTTTGCGTTTCTTGAATAAACTTCGAATGTTCTGCGAATTATTTTCATAATATTTTATAAGAAATTTTTGTTTTTAATATAAATTGATAGTTATCCATTTATATATACCTTATACATATGATGTATGTATGTACAAGTCGACAGTTTGTTAAATAATGTATCATTCGAGAAATCATCAAATCAATTCTTATATTCCATTAGCTTCCGCCATTGGTTTCATCCGCCTCCCGCTTATTATACAGTTTAAAACAAAATAAAAATTGCCTACAACCTTCCCCGACAAATGAGCTATACAAAAAAAAAAGAAAACCTTTCTCTGGATGTATTCCCCAAAAAACATCCATTCAAAACCTTACAGTCATCAAAAATTGCCATTCAAAATTAAATCATTTATTTTATACTAGCGACCCGCCCCGGCTTCGCACGTGTGCAATGCTGATACTAAATACACTACAGAAAAACTGTGAACGTTGTATTAAAAACATACCGGCCGGCCGGTACCGCCGCAAACGCTATGTCCCGCACTTCTCCACTATTTAATGGATATTATTATACATATCAACCGTCCTCTTGAATCACTCTACCTATTAAAAAAAACCGCATCAAAATCCGTTGCGTAGTTTCAAAGATTTAAGCGCACAAAGGGACATAGGGACAGAGAAAGCGACTTTGTTTTATACTATGTAGTGATGAAGCAACAATGACAGTCAAAAAAAATACATTAAAAAAGTACCCGTCCAAGACCACACACAATGTCACAGACATAAATCAACTATGTCATACGATACCACCATAGTATAATTCCCCTTAAATACATCTCATTACATCGCTATAAAGCCGTGTAAAGTCTAGCAATTTTCCAATTATCTACGTAGATACCGACAGATCAGGCCAATGAGATGAACCAGTGACTCATAGGTCTTCCCGAGATGTGACATTGCCCGCCATCTGAGTCAGCGATGAGAAATCTCGTGAACTGGGAATGCTAATAGGGGTTTAACTTACATAGGGCTTATTAAGGGGTGTGAGGTCACTTAGATGATTGTGTATTTTGTTTTTTTATTCACTGTGTAGTATGTTATGGTATTTAAATATCCTTAGGTATTTAGAAACAAATTTTCACCACCTTATCTACGTCTTGGAGTAGTGCTTCTATCTAGTATATGTTATAGCGGGTTGGATTCTTATCTGTTTGTGATTAATTTCAGCTCATTTAAGTAAGCCGTTAAAACCTGATTAGGGAATACAGATCTTGACATACAAATTCACAAAATTTTACATTCATAATGAAAACGTAACTTTAATTTTAAACTACATGACCTCAAATAGTGACTAGTTGCTCACTTATTTACCATAGGCGTAGGAAAATACTGATTCAATTCTCTTGTTGTTGTGATTCACTTTTTTGATAAGGTAATGCCGATATGAAAATGCCAAAAAAAATAGTTTTTTTTTTTTTAATACAGTTACGAAAAATATCGCATATAAGAAAAACCTATAAAGAAAGAAATACCACAGATATGTGTGCATTACAGCAGTACAATAAATGCATAAGGAATATTTATAGTGTTATCGGGACTTTTATAGTGAATATGATTTAGTGGCAAACAACTGAGGGGTAGCGCGACGTCCGCCATTTCCGATTTTACGCTTCGATTCGTACAACTTCCTGAGTTATTCTGAATTTTGTGTTTAGAGATTTGTTATACTAGACACGTTCTTTAAATTTATTATGCGCCTTGATAGGTTCGCAAAAAGTACAGAATAGAAATAGCAAATTGTTGCTCAATAAGTCAGCAGACGCTCAGTTATTTGTTTGTAGATTTGTTTTTTTAAATGGTAGTATTTCATTTGATACGAATTTATAATAAACGGCTAACGAAAATAAGTAGAAACTTTATTTAAAAACAGACGAGGAACCGTCATAATCATCGGCTATTAAGACCTATTTATCAGCCTGTCTTGATAAAAAAAACTTATATCTGTAGCACGCTATCTTCAAATTCAAAATAGTCTAACAAACGTGACACCTACTACTTGAGAGAATGTTCAGCAAATCTGTCGTCAGCATTACCCCATTTCACAGGCGCTCCAAGTGTCGGCTGCCCAAAAGAGTAAGCATGAATTTAAACGAAGACCGCGCATTATGCATGTTTTACCCGACCCAACCCAGTTCCTACTAAATCGTGGCAGAGAGGAGGTTTTAGGTATTTCTACAATCTTGCTTGTACGTACACTATAGTGTTGTGTATATAAACTGTCTCAAGAGTAATGAAAAAGGGCTAAAGTGTTACGTGAAATGGGTTTACCTACTTCGCAGGTTTTGCTGAGATTAGGTTTGTAGCGCGGAGAAATAAGTGAATGTGTTTTGTTTATTGTAGGAATATCGTTTTAATTTTGTGTAATAAATATAATTGAGGTGGTCTGTGGATAAAGCACCGGCTTTGAGTATGCACTGTGCAGGGTTTAATTCCAATAATTTCAGGACATATTATTAATTTGTAACTTCTTAGTATAGGACACTAACGAATGAGTAAAGGTAAACGAAAACATCTCGAGGAAACATGGACTGTGGACTCACCAATCTGCCTTGAGCCAATCGTGGTGATTATCTGCAGCTTCACCAGCTCATTCCACCTCTGTAGGAGAAGCGGTCTGTGCCCTATAGTGGGAAATAAAAAATGCTGATGATGATTATGAAATACATAAATAATATCAAGTGCTTGACTAACAAAAAAAAATACTTATTTTACTTTTATTATTGTTTTTTGAATGTATCAAATATTTTTGTATTCACATTTTCCTTTCACAAAAATAACGAGCACTCCAACATACAGAAAACATCAAAAAGATTCCACAAGACAAGCTTGCAACTACATTAAAGACACCAAATATTTTGTATGTAAGCACTCTTTGCAGTTACATATCAAACAGAGAATAAAAACATACGAAAGAGTCGCATAAAGATAAAATTCACAAACAAGTGTGCTTTACCTCAAAAATTCTCTTTGCCATGAATTCTTCATGTTCGAAAAGCCAGGTTAGTAAAACGCGATGTAAGCTGCGGCTTTACTGTTCCCTTAGCGGCCATTTTTGGGAGCTCAGGATCAACATAAAATAAAATTGAAGCATAATACAAAATAATACACTGTACTGCCACAGGAGTATTACATACAGATTTTGATGGAGTTTGGTGATGCATTGAGGAATTATTTTTATATACAAGAAATTAAAATAACGTTTAAAAGTCGTACAAATTTAAAACACTCAATTTTTAAGTTGAAAGATTTTTCCGCCAACAGCCCTCCAATTTTCAAATTGAAATATCGAATTCACTGCTGCAACTGCAATCGAATCGTGAATCGAATTTGATTTTTGAATTTATTTAAGCATCAAGACAGCATTTATTTTTGGAAAAGATGTCTCTTGAAAAAGTATATAAGGTCAGATTGTATTATGTACAAAGCCCAATGCATAGCTTTTTATTTATCTATAAGGCCTGTAGTACACACATATATCTCAATAACCCTTATAGTTCTTACAGCTCTGGGAAAACAAGAAATAATCTCACTCCCTTGCCAAACGGGAAAATAAAAGAAACAACACAGTTTTGTCTGTGGTTTTGTTGTCAATAACATCAGCAGGTGTCCCGAGAGACGGGGTCATTCACCTTTGGACGCAGCTTGGCTGTGCTTATAACGTTATTAGGAGCAGTGGTTAGGGGTAAACTTATGGGGATACTGCGAAGTATATGGAGCTGTAAAAGTTGAACGGGTGGTTGGATTGCAGGTCAAGTATACAATGTAGGTGTTATATCAGTTGTATAAACCTATCCGCTAGGTCAGGTCGAGGTCTAAGCTACATAATCATTTTGTCTGCAATTAACAAAAATATTGTATTAATCCTGTCTTAATGTAATTTCTTGGAAACTTGCTGATTAATCTCTCGATCCGTGAAATCGGACCATTTTCTAAATATTTTCTTTGTATCATTGCTTAATCCATAAACGTAAATATTATACCTTATCTAGAAACGAATACTTTTAAATAAAAACCTATAGGCGCATTTTCCATAATAGCTTTTTGACGTTTATAAAAAATGAAAGATATGTCTTTATCAGATTATGACAGACACAGAATCAGCCATTTGTGCAGTGAAATTCTGGACGTTCATTTATGGGTATACAATAAAAACAAAGGCTCTGGCCGGTCGTCCCTTAGGAGCGGGATATCAACACAGGGCAATACCTGCCACCGCCCTTAATAAATACTTTATACAGACTCCATAGACACATTTACTTTTTATGCCTGTTTAGAAAGCCGTAAAGTGAAAAACAATGTTTTTCGACATTTCCTGCGGAGACGGAATTTGGTGTAATGAAAAGAAAACTTTCTTCTTTATTTTTAGCTCCCAACTGTAGATATAATATACAACGCGTACATTAGGTACCTTAATTTAATTTACCATAAAGATGATTAAAATAATTTTTAGTTTATTTCGACTAAAAAATAAAAAAGTATAGTAGTTATTTATATTTAATCACTAATAGGAATTCGTAATTCTAGCCTTATTACATTTATTTATACTATTTTATTTTATGTCTTCATGAAAACCATATAAAATACATGATATTTACCTTATTAAAATAACCCACCAAGCAATTAAAAAACTTTTGTTTATGAAATACGTTAAAAAGTTTTTACCTTAAAAGTTTTGATAATTAGGTACACGACGCGGTACAATTTCATAAAGCTTTTTTGTCTTTCAACAAGGTAGGTCGGCTACTCGTTAAAAACGGTTACCACTGAATAAAATCAACTTCAAAATGTTTGATAGAAACAAGCTTTAATGCACCATGTTGGGTTACTAAGATTTGCGAGACGGGTATATAAGGTGTTACAATACTAGTGCACACTATTTTTGGAAGTCATTTAGTACAGCTGAGGATCATGTTTACAACAACGTATTTTATATATTTATCATCACAGTCGCCAAATTGTATGCATAACGCCGGCCTCTGTTGTCGCCTGTCTTTTTTTTGTGGTAAACATGACCCTAAGCATGTCCTAGATGACCTGTTAAAATATGGTGCACTAGTTTTGTAACACCCTATATTTAAATTATATTCTAAAACATTCCCACTTTTGACTATATAATTTTCAACATAAGTCAAATTTGAAAAACCACTTTCCTACATACCAATAGCGACTAACATCTAAAATACTAGTTCAGCACATCAAATGCCATATGGAAATTCAATAACATTCCCCCAAATAGGCAACGCAATGCTAGTACACCTTCCACATCACGTAAATGAATAATTATGATCAAAGTCAATCATCAATTTCGATAATGAATTTGGTAGCCGCGCAGCTGAAATCCGCCGGACCATCGGACGTGGATAATTAATTAATTGACAATACTAAGGGTAGGGGTGCATCGCTGTTACGTTGTTGTAAGCAGTAGAGTTTATTTTGCGTGTGTGGAAAGTGAATCTCGCTGTGTTTGATGGTCAGCTCATGCACACTAATGCAGCTGTCGTTTATGTAGAACTTGTATGGTATTTTTGTATTGAAAAAAGGAGATATTACTGTTATGTGCATATCCTACTACTATTATAAAGGCGAAAGTTTGTAGGTATGGATGTATGGATGTTTGTTACTCTTTCACGTAAAAACTACTGAATGGATTTGAATGAAACTTTACCACAATATAGCTTATACATCAGAATAACATATAGGCTACTTTTTATCTGTGTACGGAAAGTACTTCCCTCAGAAAGCGGGTGAAACCGCTGGTACTTATATAAACCGAGAAATTGAGAGTGTAGGCAATATTGTCTGGTTAATAATAGCGAGTGCTAGACTCTGTGGGCTTATCGGTAGATATTTCTGCACCAAGGTCGCCTTTATAGGTACTTGGGTTTGACTCTTCGCTGGTAAAAAATATTATTTTTATTTTATAATGTAGCTATAGTTTATTGCTGCTCAAGTTTTGATTCGATAATGTGTTATCACTGGGTTTGTCTGTTTGCGTTCGTAAAGCAACAAATACAGTAAAATAGGGTATTTAATATAGCTATACAGTAGGGTGGTCAGACTGTATGCATGGGTCACTCACTCACTCACTATTAGCAATGAAGTTTGTTCTGCGTGACCAATCGACGCACGTGGCGCACTCAAAATATTAGCACGAATTTGAGGGTTTGAATTTATGTATGGCTAAGTTGGGGTTCCTTATGGTTGTAAAAGGGTCGCAATTTGTATAAAATCTGTGACAAATATCAATTGTTGAAAGGGAATGAGTAATGGTGGCCATGGTTTGGTCAGAGACGGGTGTCCCTTTCTATGCAATTCGTCATCATTTTAATTTGATTCTACCAAGAAAAATACCTATTAACTTCGAATCGGAGAAGAGTCATATACTAAAAAATAACAGCCAGTTTGTACTACCAGACGTAGTCAAATCTCTGCTTACCTTTTATTGAACAAAAACAGGCATCATGTATTGCTTACTGATACTAAAACACATAATAAGTCAGAATTCTCTCCATACGAACTCGTAAGAACAACTTATTCACCAAAAACATTCGCAACTTTATTTACCACCGCAAAACAAAACAAAACACCATTTCCACGACTTCAACTGTTCCAAACGATGACGTCACAACACAGCGAGCGCAGTGTTGGGTATCAGAGAAGTAAACAAACTACACAAGTAGTTACAGTCAAAGACTATGGTTTGCCTTGCATTTCATTACTAACTGCCGTGACGTATACCGAGACGGTTGTGCCACGAGGCCAAGACGAAGGAAATTCACAAAAGTTTTCGCTTGTAATGTAAATTTGAAGGAACAAAGTGTAGTGTATAAGTTTTAGAACTTTGTCACAGTAAGACATTTTATATCACGAGTCAATGACTGAGCTAGGTAAAAAACCTTTTAATTTTAAAATAATGATCCTTCTCAAACGTACCTACATACAAGAACAACACAAAAGTAAATAATAAACGACTATAATTAAAAACCTACATACGCATTTTCACCCCGTAAAAGGAAAGATGAAAAAAACAATTCCAACCTTGCACACACGCACGTACACATAAAGCAAGTAACACATTACCTTCCACGAACAGCAGAATCCCCCCTTTTTGATTCATAATAACCCACACCCGTTACTGACCAATGAGTTCGTTAAAATAAATATGTAAGAAGAATAAAACAGGTGCACCATCCAGGCAACTTTTATTATCTCTTTGTCACAAAATATCGACAAAAAAATGAACAGAACAACACCTCGTACTACCCTAATTTACTAAATAAACGTAATAAAAAAGATCGCTTAAGATAATCGTGACCAAAAAGAAACGTCATAAATAACGTTAATAAAAACGCCTCGACGCACAACACTAGCTATTATAAAAAAGAAAACGTATAATGTCTACCCAAACACAACTCTGGTAGATGAGAATTTTCTTCGCAGATGATATCTTCTTGAGTTACAAATCATACCATTGTCTAAGGGCGCCCCTCGAGGGGCGGGCTTTTTCCACACCATAAAATTAAATATTGCTTCAAAAATTGCATAATGTTATTACAGACTTGTAATTTTTATGGTGTACATACATTGTAGACTACAATGTATAATTTAAAAACTAAAATTTGTAGTTCATTATTTTGTAACTACTAGATAATTAAATGCTTAGTACACAAATATAGCAAATGTAAAAACGAAAATATATGATGAAAATAAAATTATTTGAAAAAGTAAAAATAATGTAGGTGCTCTGCTGAAACAATGGTCACGTAATGGCACTATTTTTCGAACCAAACTTACGAGGCAAACATAATTCCATGAGAAATAGCAGCAAAACACAAACATCTTTTGGCTGTCAAATTACCGTCGGTCGGGCCAAAACGATTTCATTTCTCACTGCCGAAAACTCCTGAACAATTACTAATAGCAATAACGCACACCTCCCGCTTGCAGACATTTTCCATTAGGCGAACACGGTGAACACTTTATAGGCACTAATAACTTCGTCTTCTAATGCACCATAAGTGCTTACAATGCGTTTTAGAGCTGGTCGGGTAGGTATTCAAAGTTCTAACACGCCGCATCCTGTGTTACGCTAAAATGGCTGGTTATTTAGCAAGTTTAGTGGCAAATGTACTGCAAACATACTAGCATGCTCTATAACTAGATGAAAAACTTACCTGTGTTTAGTGAACCGCAGTAGTATAAGGGATCATTGTTCGATACCTTTCTATTACATTGTTGTTTACAACTTTTGTGCTAATAACTGTTTCACACGACATCAACACATGCAAAAAATATAGCATACTTGTTATAGTCGACTTTTTTTAAACACGAAGATCTAGAAACCTATGCTTAGTTATTATTTGTGTCTAACTTGTGTTACCAAGGGAATGCCTATAAAAAAACTGAAATGAAATCTTCAGTTAGTAGAAGTTTGGTCACACTTTTTGGTATTTTTAAATACTGAAACTTCTGAAAAACAACACTAGTATCTTATTCTAACACTGGAACCTTGGCAGTACAATAAAGCATTCCTCCCTTCGTTGGCTCAGCTGTGTGGCCATCGCGAGAGTGAATGCAACCATTTGCGTTCAGCCCTAACAGTTGCCGAACTGCGTTAAGTAACTAATGTGTAGCAGCCCTAAGCTGTGGTATTTACGTTCGTCTAATGAACGTTTGACGTGTAATTGCAGTATGCCAAACATCGATTGCAATGTCTCAGTCTGCGTTGTTTTGACAATTTGGCTTAATTACCACACTCAAAGGCAGCAAGCACTTTTATGAATTTACCAATTTTTACGTACCATTAGGGAAACGCATACATAATTTTGGAATGGATGTGGATAATTTATTTAATGTAAGTACTTAATGTTCTGCAAACTAACCCCACGATTTTTCAGTCTAGACCCTTTGCAAAATTCATAGCTTTAAAAGGAGTTAGTCCAAGTGCTTATTTTTCAACTGAAATGGGCTCGAAAGAGGATGTCCTTTTAGGAGCAAGGGGTTATAAAATTTTAAAATTTTACTTAATTAGGTTAGAAATCTGATACTTTGAAAGGCTCAATATTTATTGAGCCTTAATTGATCATTTGTTCTGTTTAGAAATATTATCGCGCGGAATCTATTCAAATTAATGTCACGGTCTTAAAAGTTTATAGCTTGTCTGAAGGGTATTTTAATTAATAAATTGAAAGTCAGAAATAAAATAGAGTCAAACTAAAATACTTACTCATTTATTTTCAAACTAGCTTCTGCCCGCGACTTCGTACGCGGATCCAGTCGCTTATGCCAGCGACTACAGGGCCGTCAAAATCGAAGATTTGAAAATCAGACGTTTCAAATCTTCGATTTTGACGGCCCTGTAGTCGAATTCTATGAGTCCGGGGACGGGAAAACAACAGGATGCGCGAGACGATTTCTTTTTGTAATGCCTCAAATTGAACATTTTGTTAACGTCAATCCCAATAGTTAACAGTGTAGCTGGGCGCTTGGAATACCATAACAGTTGTTCCAGATCTTCAATTTTATACGTCTCTTCCACTTTCTAACTGCTTATGAATATTTCGTTATGTGCTTATTCTGAACAGCCTTCTCCATCTTCATTGATGTAGTAGTCGCAAGGCGCGACTGCTGTGCACGGGGTTTCGGGTTCGATTCCCGGGTCGAAATCGCTTTGTGAGTTTTGAGAAACTTTCATAAAGCAGCCTGGAGTCTGGAAGTTGGTGATTGATTCACCCGTGCATCGGAGAGCACGTAAATTTCGGTCTTGCGCCTGATCTCTCTCCGGTCGTGTCGGATTGCCGTCCCATCGGACTGTGAGAGTGAGGGAATAGAGAGTGCACCTGTATCTGCGCAAATGCTTGAGCAGTATAATAAATGTCCTGCGCAGCTGGTTGATAAATTTTTAAATTTGATAAATAAATAAAGAAGTTGATAAATCCATAAAAGAGAACGGCCGCCGTAGCCGACAATCGGCCTGAATGCTATCATTCCGGACAATGTATGATAATCTCGATCAGAAATTAGTCGTGCATTAGGTTAATTACTGCTTTCATAAGCGTTAGTAGATGTGCGAATACGCTGAGAAGTCAAGCATAATTCTGTATCGGTAATTGGTTTCTCCGAACCAACGGTCAGTGGCGCAACATACCCTTCTTTTTTTTTTTTTTTCTTGGGAAATCATCAAATGACCCCTCCCGCTGAGGGTGCAGCTGGAGGGAGTGTCAGACTCTTACTGACTAAAACCCACTATGTTCCTTCTGGAGGTCCCTGTGTGCCAGGGCCGCGGTATCTCTTACGAACAACCCGCAGCCCAAGCAGACCCTGGCCCTTTATGGGCCCCTTCTTTGGTCTCTTTATAGAGAACTCGATGTGGAAGCGTAAATACGCTGAACACGCGGGCGTAATTCTCGATCCGAAAAGGTTTCAACGGTGCGAGTTGCAGCCTTATGTTCTCGAACAGCATCAAGCCTCTCCACACTTAAATTAGCTCTTCGTTGGATTCTAGGGATCTTATGATCCGATGAATCTTAGCTTCTTTGGACAATGGAAACAATTTAACTTTTTGTAAGCACAGTTATAGTTTTGTTGTGAAGATACTTGATCCTTAAAAATCTAAACGTCTGCTCTATTGCACAACCTGGCAGGCTACCGTGTCAATTAAAAAAATCAAAAGAAAATTAAAAACTGAAATAACGTAAATGCGAAGGAATATTAATGCGATAAAATAAAAAAAAATGGGAGTTTTGGCCGGAATCTTCAATGATGCAGCACATTAAGCTACCAAAGTCAAAATTTCCAATCTTTTAAATTTCCTAAATAGAATTTCAACTTTATCGCTGAAGCATATGGTTCAAAATTGATTGGAAAATATTTACAGTTTCGGGTAACTTGATGTCCTAAACTGTTACAGCTTTCACCGCGCTGAGGTACTTTCAGCTGATGTTGTTTTTAACCGACTTCAAAAAAGGGAGGTTCTTCACATCAAATGTGTCTGATCTTAGATTTTTATAAGTCAAACGGAAATGCCTATCAGACCGAACAACTTTTTCTAAGACGTCAGTCCTATATGTTTGATGGTGTAGCTGGGCTCTTAGAGTTCCATAGAAGGTGTTCTAGATCTTCAATTTTTATACGTCAACAGCGAGTGCTCATCAGGCTGAACAACTTTTGCTAAGACGCCATTTCTATATGTGTAATGGTGTAGCTGGGCTTTAGGAGGTCCAAAACAGCTGTTCCAGATCTTCAAATTTTATCTCGCAGAAGAAAATGCTCATCATGTGGAAGAGTTTTTGCTATGGCAGCATTTCTCTATCTCTTATAGTTAAGCTGGTCTGTTGCTGTTCTGCATCAGGTGTTCAAGTTTCCAAGATAATTTATAGCCTATATGTTGCCCCGACCTAACACCTATACAACAAAAAAATAATCATTCAAATCTGTCCAGTGGTTCCGAAGATTAGCGCGTACAAACAAACAGACAAACAGACATACAGACAAACAGACATAATTTTTTTTTCGGATTCGTGTTCTATTGCTTTTTCTAAACCCCCCTCATTTATTATTTTTGTCAATATATTATTTGTACAGACACGGATTTTTTACTGTTTTATTATATGTATAGATTACTTAGCCAATCAGAATTCCTGAAAGTTTTCAAGGAAGTTTTCATCATCATCACAGCCTTTTTATCGTCCCACTCTGCTGGGCATAGGCCTTCTCTCTCGCAAATAGAGTATGTTTTAATAGGCCGAAAAATTTTTTTATCAGTGAGTCGAAAATGAATCAGTAGAGTAAATAGAATTTCAATTAGAGGTAAAATTATTTTATAATTACTATGTAAAACAAAAAAAAGCATTTGAAAACCTAGACCTATACCTTTTGTCTTTTAAAATATTTAGCTGCAGTTGTAAATACATCTTTGCGCATCAATCATTTTGAAAACAAATTGATTAAAAGCGCTTTTGTTCTAGAATTATAAACAGAGTTGTATTTTTCATTATATTATTCAACAATCCCAACCACGTTTGAAATGCAGAGAGCTCAGTCGAACGACTCCTCAGGGTGTTATAATTAAATTATAAACTTTCGTAACCAAGGTTCTCGGTAGGGTCAACTTATGCGTTACGTAAATGCTATATCGTAAAACTTTATTGCGTGCCAAATAAAAGGGTTGTAAACTTTTCCATTTTGTTTCGCACCTTAGTGGGAAGATTGTAGCGCTGTTAAAAATAAATTGTACCGAAACTCATTGTCGTCGTAACAATTAAATTCTATACGGGGAATGTCTATTTTGTTTTCGTTATAAAGTTAGTAAATGTTAGACTCTACTATCCATTTCCATGAGATGGATGGTGATGGATGTCGGATTCCAATATGTTCCACTAAGTCGAATAAGCCAAATAAAAAATTCGAGAGATTTTCTGTTTTATGTGACTGCCATTGCGGCCGTCAAAAGCCCTCGAGTCTCAAGCACTTCTGCGTCATATAATTCAATTTGAGTAAAAATCGTGAAAAGCTGCCCTTTTACTAAATACCCGAAAAAGTTTCCGTACGTGACCCCATCAAACTACATCCCTAAGGACGCTGTGTATTCGTTTTTCCTTCTTCATTCCCATTTTTTCGGAATAATGCGGCCCATGTTATATTACTCACTTTAGTTAAAGAGCACGTAGGCTTCATGTGTACAGGATTCATTACCAAACATGAAATGCTCCCGAGAATGTCTTAGATTTACATAATTTATTTACAAGAGTAACGTTTTAGGTCATTTGTACGATGCTGACACAATTTGCTTGCTTCCACGAGGGATTTTGAAAAATTCTCGCGCGTCCTCCTACGTATACAGTTAATTTGTCTTTTTTGATACTTCACTTAGCTGTTTGCGTATGGTACTTTCATTCATTCATTCTCGTACAATTCTGTAGTTCTTTTGAAATCCATTTTATCATCAGTTATATCGATTAAAGTCCGATTTTATCCACTATTATACAAATATGTCGTCCAGGAAACTCACACAAGCTATTTTAATAAATATTATGTTTATCATAATAGCCCTAATTTGCGACGATCTATTAACGACGGTAAAGCAAGTTACATTTCATTTATTTCTAAGTACTGAATTAGATAGTTTTATTTAATAATATTTAAAAATTCTGATTTTAAATTATATTTTATTTTAACAATAATGCCAATCTCAAACCTTACCCAAATCCCTATGTTAGTTCCTGGGCACGGCTAACACAGAACAATTTATTGTGTCATACCCGATATAACAAGCGTGTGTTACAAGAAAGGCCATGTATTTGTAGTGTGTATACTTGGTTATGAAATCGTATTGTGGACGAATTATAGAGCATGTCAAACATTCACAGAGACATGCAGCGTGTTACGATTAGATACGGGTTGGATGTTAGGGCGGTGAGGCACTGGGTCAATGTGATTTAAATTAATATAGCAGTAAGACCGTTCTAGTCACAGGTTCTAGTTGAATATCTTTGTCGCTCCGACCCTACGATGCGCTAAAACATGTTAGTACGAGTCCAGAACTAACTTTTTTATGCACCAAGGTTCAAGATTTGCCAATATTTTTTTAATTATAGCGAGTTAGTCAGAGTCACAGTGCGGCCTCTCGCCTTAAGAATTAAATACACTAAAATTGTACGAGCACAGTTATGTGCGAGAACTGTAATTTTTATAATAAGGTTATTGGTTAAAAGTTTGATCATATTAAAAACATATTTAAATATTAAGTAGATTAATCTGGCCGCAACATAGTTAAGTATATTGCAATAATGAATTAAGTTTTCATAAACATCAAAGATTAGGCACAGAATACAAAAAATAGAATATTCATATTCCGATTCCGAGAGTACAAATGGAGACCCGCCTTTGTTTGTCAGACATGTGTAGTACCAAAAACGAAGGGATCTGAAATCAAAGGATTTGTGATCTGTGGTTAGATCCATATCGTACGCTAGTACGTACCCTTTGATTGGTAAAGGCCGTTAGAATCATTTATAAATGTTCAGTTCGGAACATCACCAAAGGGTCATTTACTGAACTCGGATTTAAAACCAAATACTTTCATTTGGAAATTCAGAGTAGTGCAAAATTGTTTATCAGTTTATTTTAGCACAGACTACTTCAGATTATTTCAAGTATTTATGCGAATCAATTTTTAATTACGACAGTATTTCATCCCGTTTGAAGAAATAAAAAGAGAAGCCACGGTGCCAGGTTGCCCTTGGAGCATGCATGTACATACCATAATTTAAGAAAGATGCGGATTTTCTCGTTTCTCGTTAATAAAAATTAGTAATATCTCTTATATTAGAACTTTACTCGTGTTCAGGATAATAAACACTATTACACACAACTATTTAGTTTCTATAATATAGTTTTGGATAAAAATAAAAGTGGCTTTGGCATATGGATGGACAGGATGAGCTGAGACAGTCCTGACAAATTCACAAGGGTTCCGTTTTTTGCCGTTTGGCTACAGAACCCTAGAAATCACAGACCTACTAGGTACTTTCAATTCAACAAAATTACCTTAAAGGTCAAATTGGTTGATATCCTATGTTCGTTCATCTTCAAGGATTGAGCCACAAAAACTGTATCTAGATAAATCTGTACAGAGAACAGCGTAAGGTTATCTATAAAGTTTAGCCTCAACAACGTTTCCGTTCCCAGCAAGTTTCAATCTTTCTTGTAAAGTTTCACTGGAGTTTTGTATTCGAGAGAAAATTTTGATTTATTGCAACCATTACGTGCTTACAAATCATCGTGTCGATTCTGCATTTTTATTCCGACTATATCTGATGACTATGGAATTAAATGCTGCCTTATTAAGGCTTCAGTGATACGAATTATTGCAGTACTAAAACGTACCATTTTACTTTTCGATCCCTTGCCATAAATAAATAAATAACCTCCACTCTACGCGTTTAAATATTAATCACTTAGGTAAGTACCGCTGTTTCAACAAACTTACCGACAGTTACCAATAGACCCACTATCCAACATCTGTCAGCGGCAATATTCGAGCATTATATGAGATTTTGTTCATAGAAATGGATCCGGTCAATTGCTTGACCATCTGCGTCCGATTCCTGAGGGCACGGGAACACACGAACATTGCCGAATGTTTATAATCGCGTGGTCACGGTGATTCTCCTTTACGTTATGCGGGCCTGGTACTACAAGAGTTTGCAATGAAAACTAATGTCGTTCCGCGTAATGTGGGATTTGTGCTGTCGTGTGTGATGTATGAGCATAAACTTGTAATAAATCTACCCAATTATAAATTTCGGACTTAGAAATGTAGGGCGCTCATAAATTGTGGGGGTTATGTATTGCGTCCAAATTATACATTGAAAGGCACGTCAAAATCTACTGATATTCTTTTTTTAAATGAAATATCTAAAATGTTTAAAAATAAATTTACTGCTTTAAAATTCAAAGTGTCGGAAATTATTTATGCCAAAGGTTTTCGTACTCATAACAAAATAACAAACAATTTTAGCACACCTGTTTAATGGGACAATCCTGGTACAAACTTCTCACAATTTTGCTAATACACTCAACAGCTTCGGCTTAACCAATACGGATTCTAATCAGGATGCATCATCACGCAACAGGGGTGCGTTGTTTAGGTTTTCAACCCAAATAACGGTGTCAATTAGAGTAACGTCATAATCCGGATCCCTCTTGTTTGTCCGGTGGGCTTGTCCGAACAAACAACGGCTCGATTAGATTAATATGAGTCCCAGCTACGTAGGGTTTACGATAATTTATAGCATTGTTCATCATGCATGTGGGGTTAGTTCGGTTACCTTTTGTTGGAGTAAATTTTAAAAAAATGTAAGCTGAATTTTTTCGCGGGCTTATGTTGTTGGATTTTATGAATGCGCTTTTAGGTTTATCTGTTACGAAGCTCCGTTTATTAAAGAGCTTTATGTTACCTACTGTTGCTTCAATAAAATAATTAATTAACGTCTTCTCAATTAGCATCATGCAAATAGTATTTGAAAATGAACCTCATTTAGTAAAGAGAATTTCTTTAATTACGGAATGATATTAACCGTAATTATGATGTCAGAGGAAAATAAGATGAAATTCGGCGGAGAAATGGGCTTTCAAAGTTTTAGTACTTCAACCGAGGACCGACCGCGAGAACGGTACTCAACGATATTCAAGTTATTATAAGTAGGTAAATTAATACTTTTACTTTTTCATAAGCTACTTTAAGGTTTATAAAGAGCTGT
This sequence comes from Heliothis peltigera, assembly GCA_958496145.1. Classification (NCBI taxonomy): domain Eukaryota; kingdom Metazoa; phylum Arthropoda; class Insecta; order Lepidoptera; family Noctuidae; genus Heliothis; species Heliothis peltigera. The sequence goes on from OY292333.1 coordinate 7,406,121, forward strand.
TTCATATAAAAATGAACGCCTTATAACATTTTTCAAGATTTTCATCATAACAGAATTTTGCGTTCAAACTTTATAGCTATTTTTATAGCGATTGAAGTATTTTTAAAAGCAGAAAAAATCTAATTTTATATATTTTTTTAATCTTCTGCGCTATTGACGTAATATTGAATTAGATTAGTTCGTAGGTACTACTGCTAAATAGTCGTATATTTTATGATATTTATTACCATAGATTAAAACCTACGGAACTGGAACGTATTGTTCCAGTTACTTTATTTGGTATATAACTTCATACAAATTATGTTCAATTCTTAAATTTATTCGGTAGATAGTGGCTATTCGGACATTGTGAAACTGACCCTGAATCTCTTACAAAAGTCAAAATAAATTATCAGTCACTTTCAGATCCAGGCCCAACAACATTTGCAGAGCGATGCCTGATAAGAGCGCCTTTGGGCACTTTCAACGCAAATTCAATAAAATACATTGAAAGTGGTACCAGCGAAGTCACTGTAGCAAGTCCATTACGTTTGAATTTCATTCTACAGTAAAAATGAGAAGTGATAGCATAAATATAGCTGGCAACAGACGCAGCGATTTGTTATGATTTTAGCAAATAACATTTTTATTTTCCGTCTCTAAAAAGTTTTCCAGGAAAAGAACATTTACGGGGGTGCGTCACGTTGCCATAGAATTCGAACTTGGCGTTTGTTTTTGACGTTTCTCTTTATTTACAAACGTGGTGTCTAGACGAGAGACTAGACATCCCCCTATGGCACCCCATACGCCCAATTATTGAATGCTGCAATAAATTGCAGTGCAGGAAAAAGTTTAATCTCCTTTGAGTGATGAGGCACCGCTCCATTTTGACGTAACTTATATAGACACTTGTAATAGAAAGGGTAGATACCACTTCAATATTGTACGAAGTAATATTATATATGGGTTCTCAGAGTCGTGGTTGCAAGATTATCCTGATAAGTTCTGTTTAATATTTATCTCGGTTTATGATAGTTAATATTTTCATGGTAGCATCATCCTGGATATTGTTCTAAAAGTAAAATACACTGAAAAAGAAGCTCTTAGGACTTCGCTCCGCGTCTAAAGGATTTTAATTACCCAGTTTCAAATGAGTTTCAGTTGAAATATTATCTACGTCGAGATTCAGCTACTGTGCAGAATTTTTGGACTATACGAATCTTTAGTATTAAAATGTTGTTTTTACGTCATCATGTGATGTTCCTGGAATTTGAAATGAAAAATTCTAAGCTTTCTATTGTACGACAGACCTTAGCGGTTTGTTAATTTATATTACGAGCATGACGTCAAAAACCAAAAAAACAATTTTCAGAATATTTGTAGACATATAAGTGACACTGTAAAACCGTTCGGGCCGAGTATTCTCTGGTACGTAAAGAGTGTCCTCCTATTTGGTCCAACATTCGATAAGAATTATGCTTATGGATCAGTACCTAGAATTCTTTATAGATTTAATGAGTAATTCCTTAGATTGCAGTCAAGTTTAAAAGTATAACCTTTGTCATGGAATTTAACATGGAACCTACGCATATTTTTCCTAAAAATAAACTCGGTATATATATTTTGTTATGAATGGTAAAATGGAGATAACCAATCTTCGTAGGTTCAATCGTACTAATTTACACGTGGGTGGATTGTATCATAAGTCTCGTTACAATAAAGGAGCTTATAATCATTGGGATCTACGTATTTAGAAGCTGTACGCATGTGCGTTGACATGATGACGTCAATAGAACAGTAGGTAATGAGGGAATTATATAATCAATAACAATAAATTATATAATTTGATTCTGTAATATTATTTGGAGGTTAAAGTCGAAATTAAGAAGTATTTGTAAGTAATAGTATCAGAACCTACAATAATATCAACCAATTTCATGAGAGAACTATCTAAGTAATTCGCCTAGGCTTTTCCCAACGTTGGCTTCCAGCCTACCTTAATGCAGCTGAGTACCTGTGTTAGTTTAAAAAAGGCTAGGCAGATGATAACTTAAAATATCTGATCTTACTCTGAAAATGAAACTTAAAATTTTTTCTTTACAATTTTCTTAAGCATTTCACTGTTCTCTTGTGAAGTCGGAATATTTTCACGCTGCAAGGAATATTCTCCGCTTTTTGTATCTTGTTAAATATTTTAATGGCGTTGCTTTAACCAAGTGACTGGAATTACAAACATAATTTTATTCTACCTAGACCATGTCTTAAAGATTTCACTGCAAGCTGAAGATGTTTTTCCACATTTAAAATTCGGTCGCTGTTCTAAAATAATAATAAAAAACAAAATACATATTATGTAAAGGTACGTACGTAGGTGTGTATGACGCGTTGCAGTAATCCACATCGCTGTCATCCTTACCTGACCGACGACTGCATGGCTGCATTGACACGTAATATGGCTCTGGTCATGTGAAGCGGAGGCAAGTCTTGTATATATGTATCATGTAGTTTCGAAAAAAGTATGTTCTTAATAAGACAAAGCCAGTTTTACATAAGCTTTACTTAGTTAATCAACGCTCGAAGTGGTCGATCTGTGTCTGAGTGACAATCGTTTCGGAAGGCACGTCAAGTTGATGGGCCCGGCTGTCACTTGTAGATATATCTTTGACAGTTGTTACTGGTAGGCAGAAAGTCTGACAACCAGTCTAGTTCCGGTGTCCAGGTTAGTTCAGGTGACTACGTTGAGGATGTCTGATAGATCAAATATTTATTTACCACAGTAATGTATTAACTTGAAAGAAACAAAAATAATAGTGGGTACAAAGATTATTAACAACACACAAAAAAAAAGTATAACGAAGCGCCGGTGCAGTGCAGTGTGTCTTAAGGTTGCACCGAATGGGAGTTCAGCTCAGCATGTGTCAGGTAGATTACCTAACGATGGTATTCTGCTAGAACCTTGCAATGACGTTCGGACGTCGAGTGGGCTAAAATGTGTATTATATAAGGTGTAATAGTGCTCAGTGCCGAATGCAGTTTAAACAAAGGTAGGTAAATGTGTAAAAAATGTTTGTATAATAAAGTGTAATTTGTATGATAATGTAAAATAAAGTGCTTTGTTCTGTGTGCATCGTTTTTCAAATACTAACAATTAAGAGTGAATAGTGATAGCGTATATTGTGTTTTTGTAGAAACTTTCATACTTACTTTTTTATTTCAGATTCTTGACGACGTGTAAGCCAAACTTCAACAGTGAGAATCTCCATCACGGTAAGTACCTTCCATCCCTATATCATAGACGTGTTTGAAATCTTCATACCCAGGGGGCGTAGCCAAGATGTCTTTCTACAATCCAAGGCCGAATTTTTTTATTGTGACTCAATAAGAAACGTCATCATGCTTTCGTAAGTGCGTTCTAAAAGTGTTAACAATTTAGATATTTCTTATTGGCGAGGGAGTATTTTTCGCTTGATAGAAACTCGCGCCATGAAAAACCCCGGTACTCAGCAGCATCCGATTAATCTGGAAAAAGGCTAGGCAGACGACGATGGAAAGTATATTTCATATTGTCCTTTTATTGACGTTTGTTTTTTCTGTTAACTCACAAAAGCTCTTGCATCAAGGTTGTTTTATCACCCTCGCTAAGGGGAGCTTGGCACATTGATGGATAGCCCACCGTCGGTCGATGTCAATATTGAAGCTAAATTGATAGAGCACGTATGCACTCGCCAATTATAATTATATTATTATAACCTATCTGCGTTTGGGCACAATCTGATTATAGTGTAGGTACTCAGGTAATTAGCGGTCAGTTTAATTAATGTGATATTTCCACTTATACTGGTTCGGTGTAGCTGAGTCTATGCATACTCAGGATTTAAGTAATTTTAATAAACATATACATACCTGTATAATTTTTATGGATTTGTATCAAAAATAAAACGTAATTATGCTTTTTGTTGCTTATTAGATTGGCGCCGGCTTCTTAGTTAGAGTGAGGAATCCTAATCCTAATACTATTATAAAGGCGAAAGTTTGTAAGTATGGATGTATGGATGTATGGATGTTTGTTACTCTTTCACGTAAAAACTACTGAATGGATTTGAATGAAACTTTACCACAATATAGCTTATACATCAGAATAACATATAGGCTACTTTTTATCCGGGTATGGAAAGTACTTCCCTCAGAAAGCGGGTGAAACCGCTGGCGAAAGCTAGTCTTTAAATATAGAATCAATGAAATATTTCTAAACCAAGTTTCATAAAAATATCAACTCACACCTTCCTATTAAAAATTTACCTATTGAACAACTTTTAAAATAAAAAGTGTATTTTTAGCTATGCTAAAACAAATAGCTTGAGAATATTTTTAACCGACTTCTTAAAAAGGAGCTTTATATTGTATTGCTAGATTGAAATGTATGGTAATATTGAATATTAAGACCTACATATGAAACCTTTCTCTTAGGTAAGGTAATTTAAGCATTCAGTTCAACAATTAATAAGAGCCCCGGACGCAGCTCGTGCCCCGTTTACCACAATTTACGTGTGAAGTACTAAATCTGAACTAATCTGCAGCAATTAGATAGAGAACAGCTATTTACTAAATGAGATCTGCAATTCCGAGAATATATTGGTCCTATCATTCTAATTACAAAGACTAGACAAGAGGCTAGTAATTAATGTTCATGTCTTATTACATTAATTTGATACACTTTTTCGAGATAATATGATTTTCAAGCTACCCAAAACTGAACCGAACAAAAATGTTTCTAATCAGCTATGAACCACATGCTTCAGCAATAAAGTTGAAAATCTATTAAGAAAATTTTACAGATTGGAGTAGTTTGATGTGCTGGCATCTATACATAAAAAAATCTGTATTTATAAGGCAGGTAAAAGGAAATAAACAATTTACCTACCCGTCTTTTATTCAAATAATGAATTTGATAGGTACTTATCCAAAAACAAGTTTCGCAAACTAATTTGAAACGGGGGATCACTTACAAAAAATATAATTAAACATATCCTTTTAAATACGATCCTTTATTAAAAAGGGGCATCGTCGGACAGCTTTTTAGGGGTGTATTTTTTCGTAATGACAACTTGTATCGGAAATGAGTCGACCTGTATTACTTTCCATTGTGTATTAGGGCTGTGCCCCGTTAGTAATCCGTATCATCTGCTACTGGGGCAATTATATGAAAGGGAAGTTGTTCGAAGCGTGTGTAAGCTGGCCGCGTGGACGGCCCTAATTGTTACTGCGATAACCAATATGGGCTTAGAGTAGGGTGACTACGATACCAAATTGAATTATCTTATCGGATCGAAAATCCCGGTTTTCGTAATTAATTATAACAGAAAGGTAAATTGCAAATTTCAAGTCGGTATTTGGTTACAATATATTGTTGGACGGTAATAATATTTTTTTCTGCATTCATTTGGTCATGTTAGTCATTTCCAGCTCGAGCAGTGTTAATATCCGCCGACGACAAGCCTGTCAAGAAGTATGATAAATGACCCTTGTAATGATAAAACATCTACGTAATTAACGGATTTTCCTTTAATATTATGCTTGCTTAATCATCTTTTACGATCTTCTACTTTCGAGATTTTAGGAAAGAAGTTGTGAGTGTACCTACCACAGCGTAAGTCCACTTCATTTAGGTCGGCTGTCCCGACAGATAAAGCACGCACGGGCCCCCTACAGAGAATGTCAGTGAAATATAAATTATAACAGGGCAGGGTGCGTCATTGTGTCCTTCGCTTCACGCATAGACCGCAGAGATTGACTGCACCCCGCGGATCAAGCGTGACGCATTGTTTTTGCGAAATAGTGCTGTTAACTGCGTCACGGCTCATGAAAAGTCGATAGGTTCTATGGCATTCAATAAATTTTGTTCTCCTTGGCTGGTTGGCATTACATGTTTATAAAACATTTTAGTTTTAGATTTCAAATTGCTTTATGTCTATTGTTATGAAACATGTTTGTACCTTAGTTGATTTCTCTGGCTCTGGCAAAGGATGACCTCTATAGCAGAAATATAATAACTATATGGCATAAACGTATTATCTAAACAGATTTTAAAGGTATTACTTTCATACCATCAATGATAAATAACGAGCAATCGTTTTTAAATTATCTAGTTCACCTCGTTCAACAGGTAATCCGAAAATAATTGTTACGGTACACTGGATAAAAATTTAAATCGACAAGCGTAACAAAGCTCATCACTATAGTTAATACGCTACTAAGTGTTGTTGCACAACATTTGCCTCATTGTCCGCAAACTGCGGGCCCCGTCTGTTCACCACATCCCCTCACTAAACATTATATTGTAATAAGAATACCGATTAAAAAGCATAGCATTTTGTATCGTTTCAGTAACAAGAATTAATCATGTTTCTTTGTCGAGATATTTTTTTGGGCGTCCCTTATTTTAATAGGTCTATTTATAGCGTAAATTTATATTAATGATCTGTGAAATAGTAATAAAATTTCACCTTTACGAATAAAAATTAGAAATACCATACAATGTTGCTTTAAATTTGATTAATTTACCGTTTCTTGACACCCCTAATCTTGATCAGATTATGTTATTAACACAATTGGAACAGAATTCAAGGTTGTCAAAATTGATACACAAAAATATTTTCAATACATTTATTTTCATATAAAAATGCGCTTTTCATCATGTCGAACACCCGGCCACTATAAGCTGACAGACATACGTTACATACAAATAACATTGAAGCTTGTACACAAGGAAGCAGACGACTATAGTACAGGTTTCGGTTTGTCTTCAATTCGCAATTTGTTCGATAAAATAAGAAATTTAATTGCCTTAAATTGTGTCTATTGAGGCAGACTAGTTGATATTTAATGGATATTGGATAAATTGGCATCGATTGTTCGATTTATCCAGTTCTTAGACTTGTTATTACAGGTCGAAGATTCAAGACTTTAGTCACCAGTTCTGAGTCATAACTAGATTATATAAGTTTTAGAAACTTCTTGAAATACTAGATCTTCAACCTGTAATACCAATCAACTATCGATCTGCAAATACAGCATTTACTTTTAAAACGTCTTCTAGGTCGACACCATAAATTCATTTTTGTTGTCAAGGTCGCTGAATGAAATTTTAAATTTTTACTTTTTAGGTACAAGATTTAGATAAATACTATCAATAATAATAAAAATATCTTAAGTATATGTAGCGGTTATAAAAACATGTTTTCCACTTAATTTGAATTTACTGCTAAATTTCTGGATGACTTTAAAACAATTGATGACAAAACACTACTAGATACAAATTTAGCAGTCCAATTCAAATAACCACAATACACATGAAAACACAGAAGTGTTATTAACTCTTAAAGCTAAGGAGTAGCGCATTAAAACTAATATCGAGATCGAAATATAAAAATATGTGTAGATAAGTATAAGAAGTGTATCAGTGTTAAGTACTGGTTCATATTGCATTGTGATGGTTGCGTTTGTGATCGAGATTTTCAATAAAACTTCTACTTTTTATGTGTATCGTGTATTAAAATACCTAAATCATTACAATAAGTAGGAATATCTAAAACCTTAAATCATCTAACAGGTATACATTACCTAACTAACGATTTGTTTATAAAATTAAACATGACACCTAGGTGGCTCATACTGACATAAGCAAGCGTCAAGATTCTCTCGTACAATCGTATTATTCAATAACAGTTTTATCATTTTCATTAATGTATATGAGATTGTACCGTCATGAGACGTTGAAAACAGTAGAATAGAAATATTTACAGTCTTAACTATTTATTTACAAAGCCTATTCAATAACTTACAGCTATAGTTTCAGATTTTTTTCACTTAAATTAAAGGCAACGCACTTAACGAACTAAAACAAAAACAATTCGGCATGTTATATTGTTAATAACTATTGTATCATTTGATTTTATGATAACATCATGATGGTTCGTTAAAGTTATGTTATGTGATGGCTTATGTTAATATTATTAAGTACTTACTTAAAACATCTATAAACAAGAAATAGAATATGAAGAAAAATATATAAAAAAAAATATTGTCTTTTAAATAGAGAAACAGTATGCGTATGAAATAAATAAAAATATTGTGACATGTATCATTTATTACATATACATTATCCTATATACACTAAAGTATAATACCCTCATTATAGAAATACACTAAAAGGCACATTTCGTACCTCCTGAAGCAGCTGTATCTTTCAAGAATTTTATTAAATGCGGAATCCTATAAAGTTCTATTGCTAAAGACAAAAATGCCTTCGCCAACAGAATCTAAGAAAATTGTATAAAATATTTTTGCGTGATTATATATACCTAGATGTTATAAAAATATATATAGACTAATATGTGATGATAAGTAAAGTTGAGATAGTAAAGCTGAATACTTAAGTAAACTTTTGGCAGTTTAAAATACTGGTCGCGCTCACATAAACACAAGCATATCGAATGTAACACCAAGTTTTGACGATTAAACTTTCACAATCAATTAATACTTCTCGTAGTGACTTAGGTTCCTAAACGGCGGAGTTCTTGCCTATGATTGGTCCTCCGCTGGTAGCGTACACTCTGTGACCGTCGAATTCAACTGAAGAGTTCCTCTTGATGGCATCATCGCTCGTATCCTTCAGGGGTTCCTTTTCATCCCTGTGACAGTAACTTTGATTAGATATAGCTCACCTTACTAATATCACTGAGGCTTTATTTACAGCACGTCATCTTGTTAAACGTTGCATTTTTAAATACATTTCTAAACTCGACAGAATATAATAATGTATTAAAAAAATTGTTTCATAATGCAACTTTCAACTATGACCAAACAAATCTACTCGCATTAATGGATGTTGATGTGAGAGATAAGTTACAAAGGTGTGATGATATGATTGAAGGTAAATAAAGCGAACACAACATTAAGCCAAAGAATTGATGCAGATTATAATTTGGCAGACACTGCAATCACGAAACACAAGACACAAACAAAAACTGTTAATAAGGACAAAGTGAATGATATATTTGAAAGTCTTACACTGGCGTGGTTGGTACATAGCTACACGTGGTTGATATGAGGCAGCATTGGGAAATACAAATAATATTTATTAGTGGACAGTGCAAATAGTCAAACATGTAAAAGTCAAACTATGAAAACCCGTGACAAGAGTGCTTGGGGAAGAGTTATAACATAAGGTAATGATGGGATTAAACAAATAAACTCCAAAAGAAATAAGAACGAAAAACTGTCGTAAGAGATGTTCCAGTTTAACAGAACTTGACCGAAATTTTCGAATATAAGACGTGGCACCTGCTTCCAAATACAAAATATACAACTGCTGCTATAAATTAGTTACCTTCAAAAAGCGGCACTGTACACTACTTCACAGCTACAACACTTTAACAGTCTTCAATCAAAAGCATTACTGGTTCTATAGTCATCTCCATAGCTATATACAAAAGGCAAATCGCGAAGCTTTCCGTTCTTGATATATACAAATTGCTCAGCCCCAGCGAAAAGTCTTATACATACATCATCCCCTTTATAAAAAACTTAATTGTCCGTTCAAACCAAATCATCTGTCAGTTCGGGATTATGTCCTCCTCACGAGGGCCGAACCATATGATCCGCACAAACAAAGCATGCAGGCAGTCTCAAGGTTTCGTATGGCTATGTGTGGTGCCTTACGTAGGGGTCGGCACGAGCTTGACCGGCGGCGGCAGGGGCGCGGGGGAGGGCGGCGCGCGCGGCTTCGTGCTGCAATAAGGGAGCGGGAAGCGCCAACCGTACAGACTAGCGGGCAGAAACATCTCTCATCGACACTAACACTTAACATGGAACACGGGACACAAAGGACAGGCTCTGACACAATTAACATAAGGAGAAATACATATAGATAGGTAAATTATTTAAGTCAATGGAAGACTGGAGTGTAACGGTTATGATGTCGATGAAGTGCTGTCTGATGAACTGTTTGTATTAGACACTTTTATTAATATTGTTACGAATATTTTTGAAGTAACGTTAAAATGGAGCTGAACTTTACCTTCCCAATTTGGCTTCATCGTCGTTATGTTTCTTGCCGCGTTTGCCACAAAGAGTCGCAATGACTCCTTGCCGTCTGAAGCACAGGAGGAGGAGGTCCACGATAAGGAGGCAGATGAAAACTCCAGCCAGTGCCAGTCCAATTATCGATCCACTTGACAAGAGCTGTGGTGGTGCGAATCCAGATCGTTCAACGCCTGTCAAAATAACATTGCTTCGATATATCGTTTGAAGTACACTTAAGAGCAGTAGAAGTAAGATACCAGCTGCTATAAAGGATAAAGCCAAAACGTGAATTTCAAATTACGTGGCAAATGTATCTACTGCTCTTGGTATTGTTAGTTTATGCATCATGTCACAGAAGCTGAAGATGTTAGATGACATGAAAGTGATTGTAATCAATGCAGTTTCAGCTGTTGTGTACTTGAAGGTACGTGTTTTAAGAAATTAGTACACAGCAATACAAACATTCATTGCAATCAGTAGTTGGTGACGAAACAGGGAGTGCTTTCAAATAAAGAAATCGTGCACCCAATCACCGGTAACTATTCTATCATTGTAAGACTCAACGGATATTTTGGAAGAAAGCTCTCCGCTAGAATGAAATGGGGTTTGAATGAAAAATGAAAGATGACGAATGATAGAAACGAAAGATGATGATGCATAAAACGATAACCTTAAAATTAATTATAATAATGTAATAATCATTAGAAAGAAAAGTTGTCAAGATGCAAACATTCCAAATGATTCTGTTTATCGCAAAATAAATGTTCAAACCCCATGACAAGTATTTTTTCTATTTAAGCAGTATCTGAATCTAATTTAAACGTATGATAATAATAATATAAATTTGGAACAATAAACTGTTTTAAAACAAATAAATATTGGATGGAACTCTATTAACCATCACCTCAGTACACATTTAGTTTAATTTTAGGAAAATATCATCATTGTTGTTTGAAAAACATTGCACGACCATCCATTATGACATATTAAATTAAAATTTTGAAATTCTTGTGGTTTTTCAAGCAACAATTTTGTGTAAAACGTCTAATAAAGATATCCTAAAACCTTATGAAACTGCCAATGGAAGTAGCAGATTCGACAATCGTGTGCTCCGGTCACATCGGACTGGCCAGAAGCACTGTGTTGGCAGTTCCATAGATTACACCATCCATGCTTGGAAAAATAAACCGGCACGACTAGGGTAAACGTTAAAATCCAAAAATAAACTCTATAAACATTGTCATCTATCATGACTACTAATGTAATTAAAATATTAAGACTGAAAATATATTTAAAACAGGGATTGATACAATGTTGAGTCGACAATGTTCGGACCATGCTATCGGGACAATGTGAATTAATCAGCGTTCGAAGGGTGTACATGAAGATCATGCAATAGTAATTAGTACATTCAAAAGGAAACTAGCAGCAGGATTATTAACTATTAAAAATATCATATTAAGTAAAATTATATTTACCCAAATTTCAGTCAGGGCGACACAAACACGCTTGTGTAACGATCAACATTCATAACGGTTAATGGATTTCTTGATAAGCATCTTGACAGCTTTCTTTTTTATCTCTTATTACTCAGTTAATCATTAGTTTTATAGGGTACATTAAGGGATGAGGGTTATGCTAATTCCATGGAATTTGGTGATGGTAGTTACATTTAGAAAATGAATGAAGTCTTTCCATGACACCAATACCTTCTGATAACGGCTAGTTTTTATTTACAGCTAAATAGTTAGGAACTTCATTCATTTTATGCACTATACAGAAAACTACAAATGGCATACTTTGTTTTGAAAACATTTATTATTTTTCACATTGGTCATATTTTTCACCTAAACAGATCACAATTCGAACTTCTCGCAATTCTAGTAGAACTTTTGGCTAACTACATTATATTTTCAACCCTCAATAATCAACATTCATGTTCCGTTCGAACTCCATTTTATCATTAAGATGGACGATTTGTTTTCCCACCTTTATTCTATTATCAAAAAGACAAAATAGTCATCAAAAATTCGTACACAAATCTTATGAATTCTTATACAACGTTCTATGTTAAAATGTAATGGATGCCTTAATTTTTGGCATTTCTTTCTTAATTAACACTATATTATGATTTTATACTTTGGCAGTGTTAATTTATTAGCCGTTAATTACCTACGTTAGATTATATTTAGCTTTTAAAATAAATATTATGGAATAAAAATCTCTGTAAAATTGAAAACGCCTTTCCGAAATTTGATCAAATCATATTAAACTTTTAATTATTTAATAGTAAAGACACACAATCGGAACCACTGAACTTCAGAAATCATTTGATGATATTTTCCAACACAAATAACATTTACAATTAGGTATTTACACATCAACAAATTGCATTATCACAACAAGTATTTTCCCTAAATAACAACAGTCGTCTTTGGACTTGCTTAATTTAGATGATTATTTTGATTTTTAACTATTAGTTTATATTATGTAAAACATTATAAATATAATCGTCGCTAGGACATCCATTTTAGTGTGAGCCCATCTGAAATGACTTGAACATCCATTTGGGTTACCTAGAAAATATTTTATTATGATAAATACGTATACTTTAATACGGCAAATAAAAAAAATCTACAATATGAAATCAACAAATAAATAATAGGCAGTTTAAACTTACCACTGGTAATAAATTAACACCAACATAATATAAAATCGTCATACGAAATTTAAAACTATAAAAGTACTTTATAATTAAATTCAAATCATAATTGTACTCCAATACTAAAAGTAATTTTTAAAAGAATAATTATAAAAATTATAGAAAACGCATGCCAAAATACAACAATTTCACACACTCCTCACAGTCAATTGATATTTGCATTATTTTTAATTTATTTGTACATTTTACAAGTTATGTTAATTTTATTTTTTAAAGGCAAGATTTTACAATAAAATTAAAATATGAATGATAAATTAGTAAAAAAACCATTCAGAAAGTGAAGAGAAATAAATAACACAAAACTGGTTAACAAGCGGATGACTTAATACTATGAATAAATTGTACTTGATCAAAGAAAAGCAAAAAAAAAAACTTAGAACCACTGGAGACACATGACAGGTAAATAAATTCGTTGTAAAAATAATACTTTACAGGAGCACGACAAAATAAATAAAGTTAAATGCGCACAAAACACTAGTTCCAAGTCTGAGTTCACAAAACCAAACACAAAACAAAGGTGAGAAGGCTGAAGGAGGAGTAGGTCGTTGCTTGCGAATTGTATATTGATTCTGAGGCGGTGTAAACGTCGTAGAAGCCAGCCCTTACGGGGACTTCATTACTCTCCTGATTGTACTCACCGAGAGCCGTTTGGACGTAAAGTTGTGCAGGCAGGGAATAGCCGAGGACGTTGTGTGCCCGAACGTGCATTCGGTACCGCGTGTCTGGGTGGAGGCCACGTACTTCGTAACTGATTGCCTCGAGGGACTTTAGCTCCTCAACGACGCATTGAGATTCAGATGCGATGCGCCATTCTCCACTCACTTTCAGCACCTAAATAAAATTCAGAATATTTTACTACCGGCAACAGATTTTCGATCATTTTTCTTACGCGATAACATAATTTTGCAAACGTTTATCTTAAAGGAATGTTATAGAAATACTAAAGACGATCATGTAATAAGTTTATCCTGATATGAAAAGCGAAATAAATCACCGAAACAAATCTATTGAAAGCGTATGTATTGTGAGAGGAAATAGGAATATTATAAATATTATGTTACAACATAATAAAGAAAAAACTTACGGGGCAGTAGCTGATCTCATACATATCGATGGGTTCGCCATTGTTGGCGGGTACGCGCCATCTCAGTTCATATCTATCTGCGTATTTACCATGAATAAGCGATTCTGGGCTTTCATTTTCCCACCATTTCGGTTGCTCTGGCGGCGATCTAAAAAGTAAGCCTATTGTTAATGCGATGATAAATGTTGATATTGTGATTTATTTTATGGGAAAATATTTTCAGCCGATTGCCTGCAGAAAAGAGCGGTTATACTTGTATTTTATAACTAAAGCATTCTATGTGAATTATTTGAATGTCTGAGATATCATTAAGATTCCATAAGCGCGTATAGAACAATTGGATTGTACGCAAAGTAAATATCTAGACATTCTCGAGATGGCAGGAATCTTAATTCAGCGTCTGATTGAATCCTAAATATGGGATGTAGTTATGGTACTCGAGAAATGTTGATGAATCGATATACAATTAGGTTAAAGGAAATAGAACCTTACCTCCTGGGCATAATGACTGTAATGGGTGCACCCCAGCTACCGGGTCCGACGCGGTTCACGGCAGCGAATCGAAAATCATAAGTGAACATCGGCCTCAAATTCTCCACAATGTACGGCGAATTGGCAGACCAAGTCCTGTTTTGGGAGAGATTCCAATCGAAATTGCCATTTTCCTTGTATTGGGCTGTGTAGGCCAATATTGGTGGGCCCATATCTTCAGCTGGTCCCACAATATTGAATGATACTGATGTCGCTGTTATTGTTTCTTGTTTCGCCTGAGATATAAATGGGAATCAGTATCAATTATAAGGTTGCTGGATAAGACGTAAGAGTTGATTGACATACTGCAGAAATAAGTTTTTGGACATGCTATAATAGCTACATCTAAACAAAAAACAAAATTGTCAACTTAAAAACAGTACCAAAAATACCTGCAACCATAAAAGTTACCCCGGAATTCTTTCAAGGCAAGGTCTCAAACATCTGGTTAATCACTGGTCAATTTTTGCCGTGCAATTACCGACGAAGCAATCAAGCTGTAATTGCGAATTAACTTACTTGAACAACGGGCCCCGGTGGGAAAGCCTCTCTGAACTGAATTATGTGTTCGGCTTCACCCAACGTGTTTGTGGCAATACATTTGTAAACACCGTATAGACCTCGGTCTGTTGGCGTGATGATGATGTAGCTGGATGGACCGGAGCCATAGATCTTCACTTGGGGAGTTTCTACCAAGTCCTGGTCACGGAACCTACAAAAGAACATTTAAGTACTGTTTGCTGGCATAATGCATTTACAAAGTAGCTTTAGTGTAAACAGCGGTGTATGATCAATTTACATAAATTTATGTATAGGAAAGGTATAAATTCAATTTCAATAAAATGTTCACCCAAACCGGAGAGGACTAAGTGAATTGACTGCATTAGTTTCCTTTGTTTTAACGCACTTACCTCCATTTAATGGTAGCGTTCGGGATACTCTCAGCCGTACAACTTAAATTAGCGGGCCGACTGTTCCAACTCCAGATAGGGATTGTCGGCATGTGCTCGAAAGTCGGCTTGAAGTGAACTGTTAAATGACCATTCTTTCTGGCCTCACCACCTAAATTAAGGGAGAAGAAAAAGAAGTTCATAATTATGAATTTGGGACATAATAATATTGATATAGTAAATATTGATATCATAGCATGGTATGGTCAAAAATATACTATTTTATTGGCAAACTACATATAAATTCAAATGAATATGAATAGTTACCGGCGTTTTCAGCAAAACATTCATAAAGGCCATCGTCAGTCCTATTCAATTTAGTGATCGTGATAACTCCACTAGACTCCATCTGGTCGCCAGTTTGCCGACTACTCGTTTCGATCGTAATCCTGCAAAAAATGGTTTATTTAGCAAAGTTTCTAACGATCTATAAAAACAAATTGTGTCTGTACTTAAAAATGAACTTTTAATTCATAATCTTAGCAGCTCACAAAAAAGTTTTATTCTCCTTAATATACTGCCCGTAAAGTCTTTATGAAAAGGGGTTTTTGTTGAACAATTTTTTATAATAGCTTGAATTTACGTCCGCTTTTATGGAAATTCTTATTTTGAAATAAATTTGCTACATTATAGTTGGCAGCCCTATTGTATCACCTGTGTTAATGAAGATAGTAAAACAGCATTGTTATAGCCAATTGTCTTACCTGCCGTCGTCGTTAGGTCCATTGAGGAAGCGGTCAGGGTTGCTCAATTTGCGGAAACTAATGCGGGGCGCTGGCCGGCCGGTCGCCTTACATTCTAATCTACCCTCCTGCTTCTCTGGGGCGGTCGTGTTGAATAGTTCATATATTTTGGGTTTGACTAGTACTTCCACTTCGATTTCAGTTTCATTTTGCCCAGCTTGGTTAACAGCACTGCAGATGTATTTACCATAATCGCCGGCTTCAACGCGGTCAATGGTTAGAAGACCAGTATTTTCGTTGACGCTAAAGCGGGATGTACTGGCCAAGTTCTAAAAATAACATTTCGATATTAGTTTTTCCTTTGTTGCTATGACAGTACGTAAAATATATTTTAATTAACTTTTGATGTTTACCTCGCGTGTCGATGCTTTGATCCAAGAATAAGTAGGCAGTGGTTTTCCTCTAGCTTTACATGAAATAGCAGCACTTTCGCCTTCCTTGATTTCTACTCTGGGCTCTCTTTCCTCCATTTCTGGTGCAGTATAAACCTGTAAAATTAAATCATGTACCAAGCATGCTAAAACCCTTGTTTCATCCACAAACTATTTTTTTGAATTTTCACTTACTTCAAGTTTGATGTTTCTTTCGGCAAGCTCACCAGTTTGTATAACCACAGCGCGACAGGTGTAAGTTCCATCATCACTCTCTTCTACACCTTTGATCATCAGTCCATTTGCGTGAATTACATATCTATCGCCAGTTACAACCTGCAACATAAAATTGTTCTGTTTATCTGTTAACATTGAAAGGTAAAGTATTGTTTGTTTTGTTACTTACAGGATTGCCTTCTTTGAACCAATCAACTGATGGTGCGGGCTCGGCAGTTACTTCGCACATTATTTTGAAATCTTTCCCTTTTGTAGCATATTGATTCTCGTTAGCGTTTGTCCATGTAATCGCAACTAAAAATTTTGAATTCTCATTAGCATCACAAAAATCAATGCAAAATCTCGACATTAAACGAGAGAATATATTGAAGAGGATATAAAAAAGTAGTATTTAGAAATTAAAATTAAGTTCCGACAGCATACTGAATTATCAACATACAGAGTACAAAAGTATCTGAAAATGTTCTCTCCTGAGATTTAAAACAAGAATTCTTACATCTCTACGAACAACGGTAAAGCAATACAATAGGGTTATAAAATACTCACTGAATGTATCCAATACGACACTGGCGCTCAGAGGCATGTTAGTGTAAGTGGCGACACAGGTGTAGTTGCCTGCCATGGCGGTGGTGATCGACGATATGTATAGAAGTTGCAGCTGCTTCGCGGGCATCGGCTCCGTGTATATCTCGGGTCGAGTGCCAGCTCTGTATTTAAGGAACGTTTGATTTACATCAGTGTCAGAAAAGTCCGATAAAGGTATTACTCAAATATACTCATTATTTTGGCAAATGCGCGTTGCTATGCGTCTTAAATTACAAAACTATAAATCTATTTATAAAGTAATTTTTAGTTACGTTGACTAAGACTTTTTTTCGTTTGATCTTCAAGTACTTACGCAGCTTCATTAATAACGAATCCTTTAGGGTCCTTCCACTGTGGCTGTGTGACGAGCGCTGGGTCCGGAGCGTCCACTTGACATGTGAGTACCACTGACTTGCCCACGGCTACCGTCTGCTGCTTCTGCATCGGGAATATTCTCAGGGTCTGTGCTGAACATCCTGCAAAAGAAAAAAAAAATTAAGAACTATTCTCAATTATCGTGAAACCAAGTTTTCTAAAGTTTGTTTAAAATATTCATTTTTACTATAATTTATATGTTCAAGAATTTGCTATGCAAAATTTCATACATGATAATTATCATCACCAAATGCAAAATAAACACACGTCTGAAGTCCCGCTTCGTTGCAGAAGCATAACTCTTTAATTAAGTTAACCGCAATTTATTCGGGAGCACGTGACGATGATACTTATTAGAGGTCTTTATATAGCCTCCCTCAGTGACCTCCTAGTTAATTACACGATGCCCATACACCCCTTGGATATAACCCGGAACTTATAATACAAGTTTAGTGAAGTTCTTTGCTCAAGTAAGTTCTGCCAATAAACTTGTTAAGTGAGTCGGTAGAAAGTCAATCCTTGTTAGTTTAGACCTGTTTAATGAATATAGACTAGTTTATCGTATTTCCACCCTAGAAGTGTAAAATCTAGAAATAATTTTAGCGAAATAAAAAAATTCTAAACATCTCGATGGTTTTTCCAGTTCCATTTTCGTCTTTCTAGTAGTTATACATAGTTGTATGGTACGCTATCTCCTCCGCTGTATATCTGAGGCATCAAGTGAAGTGTTGTCAAGTCTATTCATGTGGGCACGTCTCGTTATTGCAGGGATTTTGAGCCGCTGCCTTTCGGTTCACGTTCAGAATTTATTTTTAGGGTCATCCTCAAAAATATTGGTAAGGGATGCGAAGTCACTTTTGGACACGCGACATATTGAGTTGTTCCAGTTGTTTTTTTTGGTTGAAATTTTTGTTCTATATTTGTAAGATAATAATAACACCCAGCTGAATTTATTCATATAAAACTTACATTTCAAATAGATACAGTAATTTAAACAAATAAATAAGAACTGTCTCAAACTAATTTACATTTCGAGCAAATATACATACCTGTTAGTTAATAATGTAAGGCCAAATAATGCGCCAACTAATGATGTATTACTTAGTTGAACTATCAATTTGAAAACTTTCCTATACAACAGATTACATTATATCATACCCGAAAATAACAATATAAATTACCCAAGCATAAACAACACACACAAAGTTCCAGAACAAAAATCTACACGTAAGAGTTCAGAATTAGAATTTAATTAAAACTTTTTGGAATTAAAATTTACGTGGTGTGTTGTTAGCTGGATTTAATTAATATTTATTAATGTTTGATTTTGTGAGGTAATGAAAATTATAAACGCCAGAACAATTTCCATTTAACTGTTGACTGGTGTTACTATGTAAAAGTGATTAACACCTATCCTGTAGTTAATTTCGCACTAATAAGTCAAAAATTCTGATAGAGAAAGTTACGTAGAATAATGTAGCAAGCGTAGCTTTTGAAACGAACTTATACTCCGAAGCGGTACCTATTCTAATATCAGTTTATATTTTACTATCCTTGTCATAAATAGGCAAGTCAACACATGTAGGTAACATCAAAAAAGGCTGAATCTGATGTATCGATACTTGTATGTTACTCCGTAGGCGGGAGACGCACAGAATTTTTTAGCAAGTATTAAGGTATGCGGCTCACGTACCGACCCTTCGTTTTATCTTTGAGTTTGCCAACAACTGCGTCGGTTGCATTTTATACGATACGTTTTAGAGTTTCTATTGCATTTTCTATGTTTTCAGATACATCATGTATTTTTAAATAAGCTGTCTTAATGTAGTCATTGTTTGTTGGTTCAGTATTTAGTATCATAATTAACAGTACCTTTGATTTGAATAACACCTCTAGTATATTGCGAGAATAAATCCAATTCATACTGTAATAATAACTATCAAAACATTGCAAGTCACTTCATGCAAACCACTGGAACTGCTGAATCTGATTAGAATGAAATTCGAAGCCGAAGAAAAGGCCTCTTACTTTTAACTTTATGAAAAACTCTAGTGGTCAAGTTGATTTTAAGCTTTGGTTTCGTCCTCGCTTATTAAAATATCGTCTCCAATTTTAGCTATAGCAAATTATATTGCCCCTATCTCGAAAGTAATTTTGAAACCAAATTCTCTTTCGTACATTAATCTTACTAAATTACAATACTTGACAAGGTTTCCGCAAAAAATAAAAATTGCTCTGAAAATCTTGGATTTATGAAGATATTTTTTGCTGGATTGAGTTTTTATGTGAAAAAATTGGTTACGCGTCCTCTTGTAGATTGGGTGAGGGAATTTGTATTGAATCCCATGTGAATATGTGAGGCATTGCGGGGGAGACTCCTTCAGCGTTCCCATTTATTCTTTGAGACGTTTTCTTCTTGAGTAAAAATAATGTTACTTGTTTAAATGTAAAAGGAGACACTACTGTCTGAGACCTAAGTAAACGGACGTTAGAATTTTGACTAAAATTATAAGCTTATTTTTATGATCAATATTATGATGTTAAGGATTTTATAGGTGTCAGTTGTTGCACCCTACATAGGAACTACTAACTACAATAAGTATGAAACTTTACCGACTCCGTCTAAAAGTTCCGCAACGGGAACAGCTGGTACATTTCATTCTTTTTATGAACGAGAAAGAACTTAAAGTACTTTGTCTATGCATACAACATTGCTCTGCAGCATTACTTTTAGTAGTTTCAAAATTTACATAAAAACATTCCAAAAAAAACGAGATAAACGAATTGCCTAGCATAAAATGCAAAGTGAAATAGTAGAGGTAAATCATTACACATTAATATAACAAAGGTACATTATTCTTTGTTCCCTCGTGTCCCATTCTGCAAAACAACTTACTGTACCTGCATGGCGTAATGCAAGAAGTGCCGTATCAAATGCTTACCATGAATTTTACAGTTTATACCTTTGAGGCATCGCCGAAATTTCATCAACTAGTATAGGGGAGATAGGGGACATTCGACAACGAGGGGCCAAGTGAAATAAGCGAGCACGGGATTAAAGGGTTTGCGGAAAATTTGTGTGCTTCATAACAACCCGGGAGTCCCCAAGCGGTTTTGTATTACCAATTATTTTCATTTAATTCATAACAAGCTGCTTGGATGGATTGGTCTGTACCGCAAATACTATAACCATAATAACTAATTAATATTAATTACCACATTAATCTCTTCTGAATAGGCAGAATATTTTTCTTGCACTAATTAAAACATAAATAAATACATGTTCACCAATTAAGTAAAACAAGCATTATCATGATCACAAGCAGTTAAATAAATAAACGGACCCAAATTATTTCCGCTATAAAACCTCTCAGACCATGAACTTAAAAGTTGGAAACATATTTTCACCGATGGTCGTCCCTCAATTTCACCTTTGACTTTTAGAATAATAGGCAAACAGCAATACGGGAATGTGAAACGAACCGTCACAGTTTCAGGTCTGTCGGAGACGTCCCTCGACCGCCGCCTCCCATTGGAAATCAGCTTCAAGACCGGGTCGGGTTCACAATTTAGAAACAAAAGACTGACTACGTACAAGCATCGTAGGGGTATTGTGATTAATCGCTTAGGCATTATTTCCTAATTAAGCCCACCTTCCCCTTGCGATGAATGCGTCGCCCGAGGGAGTGTCTGCGAACTTGAAACAAATACAAATGGGCCGACTTCAACTGAGAAAATCGGAAAATCTGTTGAATTAACGCTGAACGCAAATTAGAAGGGTGGAGTTATTTCTATAATAAATAGCAGCGAGAATTCCTGTTCAAATAACTTAGAATATTGTAATCCATACTGCAAATTATCTGAAACCTTTCTCAGAAGGGTTTCAGAAACGTTGGAGTGTAACACGTTTAGGGTCTATAATTGAGTTGTAATCCTACCGAGCCAAATATGTATTACCAACACAAACTGATTGCAGGAACGAACACCTATAACTCGATCATCCTCACTGCGTACACATAAAATATGTATGTGCACTTCGACAAGCAACTTCACCCCATTTGACATGTGACTCGGTCTCTACTGAAAAGCACGTAATTGAGGGAAATGAGACAAATTACTCTTGTGGATTGTTTGAGCTACGAAAGGGGAGATGAACAACCCGAGAAGACCCGTTTCGTGACACATGCAGCAAAACATTTTATGTACCACATTGTGAGAATAAGGTACGGGTATCATACACTGATAAAGTATGTTCCCTCTACTTTATTAACTCCAAAAAAGAATAATTATATAATATCTATTTTCATATCTTAATATCCTCATTTTTATCTCAAGTTGACACAGTAACTGTTCTTTTATTGGGCCGCCCTTCGAATGCTGACCCAGGTGTGTAAGTTCTTAGGATTACCGTTAACATTGCCATTAGGTGTAAAGAAAAGCGTTACAACCGTTACAATAAATTTTCATCGTTAAAGCCTTGCTAAACTCTGCGTACATTCGTATTCCCCCCGAGCCTGGCGTCATTATCAGTTTAGCGTGAGGGCTCTTGCGCCAAAAAAGAATATAAAAAGAGCCGATCTCAAAAATTCGCCTAACGCAGGGGCGTAACGAAGTGTAGCCCACTTAAAACAATAGCTAAATACGAGGGTCGGAGCCTACCTACACCGAGCTTCCCATACTTAAAACTGTTCGAGACCACTCAATATGTGCTGAATTCGTAGAATTTTTATGGAGATTTTTGGACTCCTTTATTGCTTCGGATATTTATGGCGTCCCGTGGGCTACGTAAATTTGAGTTGAAATTCGAAAATAACCAATGTGCCTTACTGTCTTTTTGTAAGTTAAAAAAACGTTTGTTTCTCGAATCATAAGAACGACGAAACGAAATAAACAACAACGTAGATAGAGGAAATTTCTAGTCTAATCAATGTTTATTTGCCAATAGGACACCCTTTGGAACGAAGAATAGCCAGAAAATTGATCCGATTTCACCCCGGTCTCCCCTCGGCAGAGCATTAATTACTGGTTGGTGCCTGCTAGGCCCCTTGAAGCCTGCTCCTCATTTTATAGCCCGCAAACAAACCGACATCAGTTCACCCCGCGTTGTTTATTACCTCTTGTAAAGTTTTCATCTCATCTGTAATTGACTTCACCGGAAAGTTTTGAATATCTTTCATTTTAGAGGAAAGTGGATGCAGATTAACGTTTATATCAGGTTACGCAAAAAAAAACCCTAATCCTCATTTATAAATCGAACATTCTTTTGACATTTCTTTTTAATTTGAAATTTCACAAACGATGAATTTGAAATATAAAATAATATTCAAAGCAGAGTATGCTCTAGATCTCTTGTCTGCTCTTTCCGTTCAAGATCATTGTTCGCTTCACTGACGTAATTTGGTCGTAAGTCCACATAACGATGACCAAGTGGTCTACCTACGCGGACTATTACATTCAATTCACGATGCTAGTTATTTGAACCGGTTCTACTGGTCGCAATGCCGATGTAAATACGCTTACTGATGTGTACATGTTAACACCTACGTATTTAAATAAGTAGTGATAAAGTTCGTCTATCTTGTAATTCAATTGATTTTACCATTTTACTAACTTCCTGTTTCTGATTAAGTAGGTATGTTTTACATAAAACTTAATTCGTAGAAGCCTTTTGGATTTAAACACAATTTGGCGAAAATTGGATACATAGATTGAGAAGTAGGCGTGATATTTTTCTACGATATTATTATGTGACTAGCTCACCAAGCGAACTTTGTATCGCCTACTAAAATTCTTAATTTTTTTTTTCACCTATTTTTTATTTTTTTCTCATTAAGAACCGTTCGCGTACTTGATGAAATATTAAAAAAAAAATATTAGTAAAGTCGTTTCAGTTGTTCTCAAAATTTGCGCTTAGCAACACATTCAGCAATATTTTTTTAATACTACACAAGATGTAAGAGGGTACATATTCTGTAGCAGGAAATATTATGAACATAACCATCCCATTCGCTATTTATAAAGTGAACTAAGAAACTAGCAAAAAGTAGGTTTGCTGTTTAAAAAGGATTTGCTCAAGATGAGCTTTTATACAAGACTATGGTGTCCTGTTGTGGACCACGGTCCAGCGGCACGGGCAGCCTTTTACGCTAAGCTGTCGTCGCAAAATTGCTAGAAAATTTCATCTTAACTTAAACAACTAGGTTGGCTGTGAAACTCTCTTACTGTAATATTTCATTTCTATTTGTGGGGTCTAAATAGTTGTAAGGCATAGGAAGAAATACTGTGTGAAATTAAGACACAAAACTATGTTCAGATATGAATGAGAAAAAAGTATGCACGGTATCTAAACGAATTATGTTATTCGTAACAATAAATCCTTACATCTGTATCAAAGTCTGCCTTAACAAAAGCAAAATTTATCAGTCAAAAGGAAAACAACCTCAATCTATTAAGTATAAGTACATATAAACTTTACAAAGAGAAATACCAAGCCAGAAGGAATGCCAATTTCGTTTGAAAACGTACTTGGTGATTTAATTTTATTTGTAGCGGTCTGAGTTTACCTTGTGAAGATACTTCATTCGGAATCAGATGCGATTGAAAATGTTACATACTTCATGAGAACTGTTTACTTCTTTTGCATTCTTATTGTATTGAGCTTTTATTCTGTGATTCATATTATTATTATTATTTCTTTGAGAGTTGACAACTCCGTTTAAATAGACACGGTCACATTTTTTTTATTGTAATGTAAGCATAGCAGACTTTTTACATTTATTAAATGACCAAAGTTGAATAACACTGGCCATTTTGCCGAATCCAAAATCCTACGCAATAGTCCCATTTACAAACTACTCGCAGACCAAAAAGGCGCAAAACAAGTGAAGTGTTTAAAATAAAATCTGTGCCAACTTAAAACACTGAATAAAAACGATTATGCAAAGATCAGCTTAAGCCCACAAAGCGGCTTTGTACAGCATACTCGGCTTTTTTACAAGTTGGACACTTGCCGTATTCAAGTTGAAGAATGGGATTCTAGAGCGTGTTTTAATCTACACCGCAATATCAGATACTCAAAAAACAAAAAAGCATCGTGGAAACTGAGCGCGAACTTACATTGGGAACGGCTTAGGTTTTACGCTTTTTATATATGTACTTCGTATGTGCGACATATTGTAATTGAAAAGTAATTAATTGAAATCAATTTAATTTACTATCATTCTGACAGTAGTATATTGTGTTTGCTTGTCAGCCATATCGAAAATTACTAATTTGAATAAATTTTGAAACAAGTTGTATTAAACAAAATCTACATAACGTTTTCAGCATATAAAATATGAACATTAAAAAGATAAGGCAAGAACAATTAAATCGTTTTCTTAAAACACTTGCAGTGTGCCCTATTTTCAAAAATCAACACAAAAACCGTTCCATTCAATGCCGAAAAGATTAAAATTCTTGCAAAATTTTATAACAAGTTTCCCCATCAATAGCAACAGCACGTCGCGTCACCGCCGATTTGTATTCCGCACCTCTCGCCCATCCGTCTGGCCAGATTAATTATCCACCGCCCTCCCATGTTTCCCAATAAGCCAACCAACCCTGGCTTTTCACTATAAATCTTTGACATCACACAATTTGTTCAGCCGTGATACGCTACTGACTGCAAAGAACCTTACACCAAAAGATACCTAAATCTTAATAAAGCAAGAGTAATTTAAACTTTGATGGAACGTGGAAAATGTTCACGAAATTCATAATTTCCTGTGGCACGATCCCGCTATGTACCACACTTTTGACTGTTCGTCATTAAATATGAATTTCCCGTTAAATGTTTGAGTAAATGCGGCACTAAGTAGAATTTTAGCTGGAAAGCTCTGTGTGGCCGTAAATTGATCGTGGGGGTATTTAAATTTGTTTGCAAAATAAACATATCCAAATGTTCAGTTTCATATTATTTCATGTTGTTGTTTAGATAATGAAACTGTAAGAGAAAAACATGACGCATCTGCGTGCGAAACCAAACATTTATTTTAAACGCTACCGTACACATGAACTCATAAGCTTGCAACACTAGCAAATCCTAACATAAACATTACTCAAGCATCGAATGGTACTTGTTTCGCCCATAGATCTGATGGTATCGGATAAGATCACGCATTGTTAGTCGATCGTTCAGAATTAAGAGCACCACGAGGGCTGCACACTTTACTTAAAATATCAATGGAGGCAAGCAAAGTTACGCGCTGTTGTTTACACGCTAGCACAGTGGATTATAAAGATAAATTGGAGCTTTTAACGGATTCAACATGCTACGCTGACGTACACAAACTGTACTCGGAGCGCTACTCTTAGATTTATCGTCCATTTCTATCATAAGACACCGTATCTCTTGAGACTTCCTTGAGAACAAGCGGCATGTAATTATATTTGGAATCCTTCGCGACCGTCCGTGAAGTAGAATTCGTTGCGTACAGGGAATTCAATTAACAAATTTTGCTGCACGCGTAAACACAAGCCGCTAAGCGTTTTAGGCGGCGAGTACTTAAATAGCATGAAATTAAGAAAATTGTGTCATTTGCTAAAGCCGAAGATGTTTTGGCCTTCTGTTTTGTCAATTATTTGCGGAGATACAACAATGGGTTTTAATTACTTTGTAATTTAACGGCAAAACAATAAGTTTCATTAATATAATGAGACTATGATTGTAATAAAGCTATGAATAAAATTGTAATGTATTGCGCCATGTTATATCTTTGAACGTAACACGGAAAATGTAATAAAGAAAAAGTTGCCGCAATATCATCCACAAGATGGGAGGTCTCAATCCCAAAGAATAGCGAAACAACAAAACAAAATGAAAGAGAGGAGACGCCTGTAGTTGAACCCTACATGTTGAATATACGGAGCTGTTCGAAACTTCGCAGTCAACTACAGCAAAATGGAACCACGGAACCATTTGTATGGAACAACTTTATTAGAAAATTCTCCGTTACGTTGTGTGACAATCGCACCAGTAGAAAATTGGAAATAGTGACGTGCCAAAAAAAACGTGATATGTTGAATGGCGTAGCAATTCCAAACATTCTGACAATGTGAAAAACTTCTGAGTTATTAACAGCAATGGTTTATCATTAAAAATATATTTACGCTACAGGAATAAACTCATTTTCAATGTATGTTTTGTTCGTGTGCGTTCAGCTTCATTGCTTCATTCGCATATTTATTGTGAATACATTTATGCTTTTGCTTCTGATGCTAACATAATTTAACAGATTCCCACAACACAAGCAATACAATCTTTTTATGCTCATATTTATAAGCTCTCTTGATTTTTTTTATAAAAACCGCTGTTATACATCGAGATAGATCACATAAAAACTGCTCCCAACAATTTGATTATATTGGATTTTCGATTACCTTAGGATATTGTAATGAAATTTATTATTCAGATAACCTTCTACGTCCTAAATAACATTACAAATGATATCGGTATGATGCGTAGGTACTTCCCGTGGGTGCCCCTCTAATAACTACAAAATTACATTGAAAGGATGAGCGTCCGTCGTTGATCTAGGTCTGGAGGGCGAACAGGCATTACTTTGGCAGAATTTAGTGAGTTGCAAATTCATAAAAAAAATATAACAACGACAGGATCATCATTAGCTATGAATAATTAAATACTATTCAAGCCTCTTTAATGCTCAATATTAACTTTGCAAGCAAACACTTCATGGTTTCTTCATTTTACACTTGTTTCAAAGGAACCCCAGCAATAGGTTTTGGCGTAATAACACCGTTTGCAACGTGTGTAAAGCTACCGCGGATCCCTATCAAACTAGTGGAACTAAATCCGCGCTGTACCGCGCATTGGCAGCGCTTGAATGTATTGCGGTACGAAAATTGCTTTATTGCGTTGACGAATTTTTACACCCCAAAAAGTTAGATTTAAAAAGAAGCACACGTATTCACTTCACTCCTTTCAAAGCTACGGAAGGCAATAAAAAAAATAGTTTTCCGAATATTGACGACTCACGGCGGCTGTCTTATAGTTTTTCAGTTAAAATCAAACTATTTTCCAATTTCAACATGCCGGGGGACGTTAAGTAAGAAAAGTCATCTGCCCCAGGGTCCAACCCATAGGTGCCCTAGCAGGGAAGTGGCGAACCCTTATAATTTTCCAATTATATTTCCGCGTCCAATTTTCCGTCATGTCGCCCACGGCTCTCGTCAAATGCAGCCCTACACAAACCTCCCCTTGCTCAGGACCTATTTATTACACTGCAAAAGTCAGGTGAACACCAATTACCAGGTTTTTGTTGGTATAGAACTTTTTCATAATAGATGCGCCGCATGACGGCTGATAGTTGGTCCTGACATTGATTTTGAATTGTTACAGTGTGTTGATACAAACGATGAAATATTCAATACACTTTTAGGTTTCGTCAAGACTACATTGCTTATTAAAAATGTATTTGAGTGCTCTGCTTCAAGCATAAAAATACTTACGAGTGTATCCCACACAGGTGACACAATGGCGTCAGAAAAATATGTCACTCCAAAACATAATTACGAGCAAAGCCGTTGAGCATTCCATGTTGACAGACAACGTGATCCAGCGAAGCGTAAACTGGCAAAACACGGGGGATGTGAGAACGGCTAATTTTAGCAGTATCACGGTTTTGCAAACAGGGGGCATGGTTGTGCATACATTTCAACGCCGAAGGGATAAATTCAGTTGGAAAGATTATTGAAGCCGGTGTTTGGTTAAGTTAGTGCGTCGACGAACCACAACTGTGAGCATTGTGACGCTGACGGCTTCCGAAGTGTTTAGTGTCGTACTATCAGCATGAGAGATGGAGATGTATTCAACATGCGTTCAACTTGATTGAGTGAAGGCTTATTTGTACTGATTATTACGATTACTAAACATTGTACAGCCAAATGTAATAGAAGTAGGTCTTGAAGTGAATTATTAACGAATATACATCTATACTAATATTATAAAGCAGAAGAGTTTGTTTGTTTGATTGAACGCGATAATCTCAGGAACTACTGCTACTAGTATTAGATAGCCTATTTATCGAGGAAAGCTATAAGCTATTTTTATGAGGATGCGCGGAGTTGCTCCTACGAGACGCGGGTGAAACCTCTGGCGGAAGCTAGTCGATTTTATTTATAAATAGAATATAATAATATTCTTAAATAATGATAATTCAAGCATGTTTGCTAAAACCCATTGAAAATTCACGAAATCAACTTCGCAAATTCTCAAATGAAACTAGTTTATAATAAGCATGAGTAAGATGCAAAGTTAATAAATATAACTGCAGTATATTAATTTTCGCGTCGCTTGAACTTGGCATGAAATTAATTCTGAAACTACTTGTGTGTCTGTACCGGGTGTATCTTTGCTTTAGCTTTGTGCACAAACATGGCCGCTTATGGGTGACGGCAAAGAAAAACTTTTAAGTGCAATAAATATTAATAGTAATAAAAGCTCGTGGATAAGTAACATCCACTCGGGTCCACTGATCATAAGATTTAAAAACGCGTAGAGCGGTCGATCCGTGGAAGGATGAATATTTCGGCATGAAGGCTTCCTCCCATTTTCAGAAGGCACGATACAATGATGTGTCTCCGTAGTCGTTTCGGGTAACCAGTCTTACCAAGAAGTAAGGGTACCTTACATACAGTAAAGGGTTATCTTCAAACCAAAAAAGTTGGTCAGATAGATATAATCTGTCCATGTAAAACACTGATACACAACTACATCCAGTTAGTTACTGGGACTAGTTATTGGTAGCTGACCCCAACATATCTTGGAAAAAGGCTAGGCAGATAATGAGTAGAGAGTGTAAAAGAAATTTTACTTCTGTTTTATTATGAAGGGGCTGTGTCTCTGACTTACTAATAGCAACAAATATAATTAATTGAATCAACAACAGACTTAATAATTATAAAGATACTAGATGCGAAACCTGATTAATATCATGTCTAATTAAGTTATCTAGTAAAACTAAGATAAATAAACAACACTACCTCACAGCCACTAGCTTCAACTTATAACATAATTCCGTTACAACAAGCACGCAGCCTGCATAAATGCATATTGTATGGGAACATTAAAACTGCTGCAAAATTTTAATACACGGTAAACTTTAAGCCTTGGAGCAACATATTAATTCGTACGGTTAAATCTCAGCAGTATTAGTAGTTAGTTGTAGAACTCGCAGTTTCGCACCCTATGTATCTTGGCGCGTGAAACCAACCCGTCGGCTGCGGTTGAGCTCGACACTACGAAAATTCCTATACGTGTTTATCGCGCTTTAGAAATTAACGCTCCGTTTAGTGTTAGCGTTGCTGATTGAGGGTTATATTTTGATACGGAGATACTTATGGCTATTAAGTTATGCAGTGTTAATAGTAGACTATTAAATATGGCAAGGTTATTACTTAAAAAAAAAAACATTTTTTTTAATAATTATTGACTTAGGTTTTGTTATGTAGTTTTCTATTAGTTTATTATAAGCATTGGAAGAAATTAACGCATACAATTTTAACTAAGCATTTTACGCCATAAACCATAATTGACGATATCCGTCACAAGCGTCATCCATCAGTCATTACAGATGAAAAAAATAACACCTAAGTGCCAAATGGTCTGACCTGTAGTGTAGCTTGAGAATTGATCTCTTTTCAAGTTCCCATACCAATAACTTAGTAAATAGGTACATCACGAACGAACTCAGATAGATTGATTAATCTTCAATACGAAATATGTCTTAATGATTTTAAGTGGAGGTATAGGAAATGAGTATTAACGGGTGTTCAATAAAAAAGCAATTAATTCAAATTACACATTGCAAATTACGGTTATCCGCTAACAGTCCATCATCATTATACTAATATTCATTCACATCAATGTCTTTAGTTTAAACTATCAATACATTGCGCTCTTTACATGAGTACCTAAATTAATAAAGGGATAAAAAAAATACCAAATTTTTCAGTCGTATTTTTTCGGATTAGTTACTCTTTTCAAAAACACCTCCAATAAAGCATCCAGCTAACGCGAATGAAAGTTCCAGAGTCGAAATTGCTTAAAAAAGTCACGCAGTATTCCATTCTGAAAAATAGACCCGAGTCTGGCGTGCGATGTCTAAAAAACGATGGAAAAACCTCGCACCAACACTCCTCTCGTTGCACTTCGGTTGGACAAAGGTTTGGATTCATCCACATATCTCTATACAAAAAAGAAATATCAAAATTATCCAAATAACAACACACGATCGCGTGATGATAACATCTAATTTGAAGAAAGCATCAATTGATATTAATGTCTAGTGATTTTTTGTGGCCAAATAAGTTATTATTAAGTCGTTCGTTCATATGGATTAGCATTATAATGGTAGATATAACATTAGCTTCTGGCATAGAAAGTAATTATGTTTCTTATTTCTCGCATTGTGTGGTCCTTTTCTTAGAAGCTTCATTACTGTGGCTTGATGCTACCAGGGTAGCATAGATGCAAGAATCTCTACGACTAACTACTAAGGAACTGAAAGACGTAGTGGCATTGTGCCTATCTTTGCGGAGGCTTGACTCGAAAATTACGTTTGTATTAAAGCATGCTTCTTGAACAAAGTTGAGTCATGACTATTTATGCTACTTATACTATATCTACTGAGATTACTCAACAAATGTAATACTTCCTCACCTTGCGTAATTAAAATTATTTCCAATCGGATTAAATTTATAAATTACCATAAAACTCGTATATTATAAAACCATAATTAATTTTAAAAGCAACGCTGTCTATAATCCCCAAAAGTATTAATTTAAAGTATCCCATATTACATGTAAATGAGCTGCCACGCACTAGAAGATACGCATTATAATAAATAAGCTTGTCTCCTCTTGCCGACGGGATTTGTACTACAATCCGCTTTCACAGAATTTATATTTTCCCTAAAGGAACAGAAGGTAATATAGGCCACTGGGATTGTGAGACAATTTACAGAAATGAAGAAATATAATGGTATCTTATAATTTTGTTAAACACTTTTTAGTTTTACCTTTTTAACTTCTTCCTATACAATAATTGTTTATATTGAGAAACACAGCATTAGAACGGAAAAATTAATAATTATACCTTTTATTAATGATGTCACTATATATTTTCCAAAATTCAAATTGATATGGATAACGATGTAGTTATTTACATCTAATGATCATCGAAAAAAAAATCTAAAAGTTATTTCAGAAATAACAAACTCTAAGGCTAAAAGATTTCGCCAAACTTATTTTTAGAAAAGGTCTCGGTCACAGTACATTTTATTTTCGTTAATAAATTCGTAGAAAATGATACGGGGAAAAGATGAATGTGAATAAATACGTTTGGAGTTATTTTGCTTGCTTGTCATCCTTTGCAAATTGGGATAACTCCTTTTCGGGAAAACAGACCATTGCTCAAAAACGTTTGATAAGGCTACCTGTAAAAAGGTGATGAAACATCTTTTTTCATGAAGCCTTCCCCGTATTACTTGGACTCTAGAGCTGTTTATAATTTTATTTTTCTTGTAACAAAATTGACGATAGAAATTTGTAATTTTTTGTCATCACATTATCCATTTCGGTACATAGCAAATATCCCTAAGTGAAATGGAAAGCTTTGGCTAGAACAAAATGATAGGTGTTGTTTTTGTTAATTGTAGATAGAATTAATTCATGATTGCTCTTTGAAGTGGCAAATGACAGTGCTATATTAAAAATTAGAACAATATTTTTACTATTTTTATTATAAAGTAACATTTTTATGAGACCTGTCGTATTCTGCTTGTACC
This sequence comes from Heliothis peltigera, assembly GCA_958496145.1. Lineage (NCBI taxonomy): Eukaryota > Metazoa > Arthropoda > Insecta > Lepidoptera > Noctuidae > Heliothis > Heliothis peltigera. The sequence continues at coordinate 7,438,627 of OY292333.1, forward strand.
TTTGACTGCCGTAGAGCCACAAGGTTCCAACTTTGGAATAGCATAATTGTTTGAAAAACTGTACGTACTTTAGGTACAACACATCTGTGTAGTGTAGTTGTAGTGTTAAATATTGTGTAACTTTTCGTCACCCTTGCTCTAAAAACGTTCAGAATAGCCCTGTCATAATTACTTCAAAGGCACAAGACGTTTTCCAAATGATTTGCGGCCCACATGGTATGTACATTACTGCCAAACTGATGATTTATATTGATGTTCGAAAACGGTGTTTGAAAAATTATAATAAAATATTCAAGAACCTTTTAAACGTAGATTATGTCTGTTAATATGGTTCCTAGAAGAGACAAAATAAAGCTATTATTACTCCAATTCCGGCGATGGAATTTGTTTTAATTTCACATTTCAACTAAACCGTTCGTTCAAAAAGTCAATAGTGTGTGAAGCTTCACCCGAAAGTTAAAGTTGAAAGTTAAACATTTTCAACTTCGTCGGTGCACCTATATTTGAGTTTGGAAGTTGAACTGTCTACTTCGAAAGCTTAAAATACGAGTACTAGAGTGATTTTTACCGCATTAAATGTTTCGATCTCAAATTAAAGCCGCTCATTAGTATACTCGTAGCGTTCTTTCAAATGAGTTCTAATAAAATTAATCGGAACAGTAGCCCCTTTTTAATTCGTGAATTTCGTACAAAAAGCCGTGTGCACCCAACTTTATAGCTTTTACTTGGAATTTTCGTTGTTATTCTGTTTCGTTTCACCAGATGAGAAATATTTCCTCGTGTCCTACGATGTTTATTTATTTCCACTCAAATAACACATAAATATTGGATATATTTGAGATCAATCATAATAAAATGCGTATACAATAATAAATAATATGAACAAAAGAAAATACGCCTCCTTGTTAGGCGGATCTTTTTTCATTTTTCGCTGACCTCACTTTAATATCGAAAGACCTGAAGAACATATTTCGTAGTTTCTTTAGTTTCACGCCCGAAAGGATAATAAATATCGGAGTGTTTCGGCTCACATTATTAATGATAATCCCGTGTAAATAGAAAAAGTAGATCGGGTACATGATTTTCACTCTCTTACGTAATTTTTTTGGGTGAGTGAGAGGAGAGATTTGGCTGAGAAAACCATCATGTTACTTTTTAGACGGCAATGTTAGTTATGTTTGATTTATTCACTATCTCACCTAACTATAGATGAAGTATTCAATTTTTTTTTAAAGATAAATTCAATAGATTAACTCGTTGAAAGCAAAGTAAACAAAGATTAAAAAACCTTCTATTTTGGTGTACGTACGAGTAGGAAGCGACACATAGACCACGTACAGTCTCGTCACGTACTAAGCTATAACGAGGCGGCGCGACAATGGCGCCCCCACACGCGTGACGACGCCAAACTTTATGCAAGTACCGTCAACATAGCAGATGAATTAGCAACACATTTTATAATTAAGACATCGAGACTACTTCATGAAAAGATAATTTTTATCAATATTTCTGGCCGAGCGTAGAAGTATCAATGATTATGTAGGTATACTATAAGTATTTTTACCAAAAGTTTTTGTTGACGGTATCTACTTCTTTGCAGATCCACAACATGTATTCTGCCCACTGTGTGTATTTAAATAGTTTTTTTTTTTTACCAAATGGATTCAATGTAACTATTTTATCAGCCTACACCACACCTTACGGTATAGAGTTCTGCAATGTAATAAACATTTTGTTATTTGCAAATCACAATAGCCTATCTAGACGGACTTCAATGACCATTACGAAAACGTATACATTAACCTAGTCTAGAACCACACCCGAACTATCCAGCATTGGAGCTATTAAGATTATTGCTGAATAACGCTATCTGTAGCCAACCACAGTCTATTCACCAGTCAATAGCAGACACATTAAGATTGTCCGTCTTCCAATAAATTAGGCGCCTTGTTTCCAAGTCTAGTGCTAAACGATTTGCTCACTAAACTGATGTGCTAAATACGTGCCAAGGTTGGAATTATTGCACCAATAAATATTGACGAATTTAGTTCAATGTATGACGTGGGCAATGAACTCCGTGAACTTTGGAAACGAACCAATATTTGCAGTTGTTTAGTTTTTTAGTCATTGTTTTATTAAGTGTTTAGTAGTAAGTAGTTTAAGGCAGTGATAGTGAATGATTTGATTGATTGATTTCAAGATCATGAGTGACGTTCTCAGTAAGGACTAGTGCACTAAATGAGGTCACTGTTTCTTTTATGTGACCAACACAATTTACGATAGCTACTTTACGCGCTTCGGCTTCACACACGTAGAATTAAAAAAACCTACAAGATTCCATAATAAATATTTTCTTTTTGAATCCCTCTTCTTATAAGTACGTAAAAATCGCATGACAATCCGTTCAGTTTTTTACTTTATTATGAATAGACAGATTCTAAAATAACAGCCTACCAGGATAGGTAATACAAGTAACGGGCGGTCGGCGCGGGCGCGATACGAAGCGGATTCTTCATCTTCAAGTAGTTAAACGAAGTACATAGAATTAAGTATACATTAGCGCAGACATACAGAAACAGGAATATTGGGACACAGACAATTCAGGCAAAAAATCAGTAGGTATTTTAACTATCCCCTCAGTATTCTGCAGTATGTTACAAAATAAATTCTTCAACTTGCCACGTTGTCGTTATTATTATAATATTCAGTATGCATTGCAATCTTTCCTTCAGGACGAATAAATTAGAGCACGTTGTGTGCCTGGGGCTGTGCCAAAATGTGCCTTCGCAAGCTACTTATGTAAGACGTGTGAGGCTTAAGCATCGCAGTACATGAGGGATGAGATTCTGCATCAGAGCTTCACGTCTTACTTACATTGTGCACACGAGAATATTCAATAGTTTTGTAATTTCAACTTTAGAACAAAAATTTTATCACGAGTTACCGTGGAAGGACGATACGAGATACGAGAAGGCCATAGTGGATTTTAGTCAGTAAGAATCTGATAGTCCCTCCACTGCAGCAGACTGCAGCCATAGCGGGATTGGCGATCTCCCACGAAAAAAAGGAAAATTTCTTAAAAATGTCAACATTTGTTTTGTTTCCGAGGTGTTCCGATCTAAAATGCAAAAAACAATACTCCATTTTTCAAATTTAAATCTGCTGCTAAAACTTATGAAGCAAAATACTGGAATCATTACAAAACACAAAACTACTAACAAAAATATCGAAACTAAAAAACAAGAACACCGGGCAATAAAAGCCAGTTGGAAAGTTAAAAATAAAGGAGTACGTGGCAAAAAGTTTGCAATATTAAAGCCTGTTAGTTTCTTGAAAGCGTAGGTACCGTATCGCGAGGCAGCAGGCGTTGAAAATTTTCCAATATGTCAGCCTAACATAAAATCTCGTGATATTTTCATCTTTTATTTCCGCTGGCAAAATACGATAAAGATTTATTTTGTATTTGGACACCTTGGAATCCGTTGCCTAGGCGTTAAATAAACACGATTATTTCACAAATCCATGGGGAATGGATTAAGAATTTCAACGAGGATTTATACCTTTCATAATAAAAATGTTAAAGGAATACTTTTAATGTCTGGCAGAGGAATAAATGTTAACATTTTTCTGTGAAGAAATTCTGCATTCTCGTAAACAGTGGCTATTGAAGAAACCGAGGCCGTCTGTCTCATTGTCGTCTGCACCGTGAGAATGAAAACCTTTTTTGATGAAAAAAAGGGATCATTCAAGTGATTCACCATCACTGTAATGTTAAACGCTTTTACGTATACAATCGTGTTTGTGCTATTATTGTTTTACAAAGCTCCGATTCCAAGTAAACTAGCAATCCGGCTTCATTTGGGAACACAATAATTTACGCTGCTTGTTACATGCACGCAAATTAACGTATTAGGCAACCGAGCGATGAACAAACCGAAATACATTTCCCGCTAACATTCGTAATCCAAACAGACATTGCATCGGAAATGTAGCGAGTGTAATCTTCTTGTAATTGATTACTTACGCATAGAACTAAAGGAATTCATTAGCAAGATAATATATGAAGACACAATGAAGAATACTAATAATCTGAAGGGGACCTACTAGCTGGTAGAATTTAAAACAGTTTTTAGTTATTTCAAACTCGTATCGATTCTTTAGTATGTACAGAGGGAATACCTAACCTACGAAATGCGTTTGTATATGTATCAAGAGTTATTATTAATTTACTACCAGCCTCATGATACATTTTATCGTTCAAAAACTGACCTTACAAACAACAACACAGATTAACAAAAGTTATATTTGCATCTATAATTTATTTTTTGATTAACGCTCAATCCTTCTCTGTGTGAGAGGAGGCATGTGCCCTTCAACGGGACGGTAAGATGCTGATGATGATGATCTTAGAACTACATAGGTACAATGTTACCTAGAGAATATTCTGCACCTGTACCAAAACCGCAGTTTATACATTGCGTGTGTTACCTTACATTGTAAGTGAACCTTCTGTCCCTACCTCAGCGCTAGACGTACAATGGTGATGTACGTTTGTGTCAACCCCCTGAGCGTCCCATATGTCCCTGAGACAAGCCCCAGCAAGCTCAGGTGCATGCTCGGTTAATTTGTCAAGAGAGATCACTCGACCACTAGTGGGGTGGATCACTTCCCGCTTAAAACTTTGAGTTATATTTGCGAAGGAGTTATGTGGCTTTAGCTTTTATACTTTTAACCAAGTTAGGATGAAAATAATATGAAAATATTTCTTTAGACTTATTTTAGCTTTGGTAAAGTTTATGTTACTAATAAAGATTGAAATAAATCATCAACTTTATTCTAACACGGATACAAGAATGATGAAGTATGAACAATGTTGTCTTAGAAAACAAATATCTTTCTACAAAAAATAGAGGCGGAACAGAACATCATTATGGTCGTGAAAAAAAAAACTAAAACAAACATTGCTCAGCGGATTCTCACGACATCTGTGAACTGTCAGTTTCAGACCCACCTGTTTCCTTTTGGGATTGCAAATACATCGTCACGAGGGAATGCAACTGGTGACACTTGACAAGCGCATTCTGTTCAGTTCTAAAGCTTGGATTTGCGTTTGGTTTCTGCAAATCGTGGTGAGGATTCCATCGCGAAATATTTTTATTGAAGATCCTTGTTCCAGAGTCGAGTATTGAAATAGACCTTTCCACTTTATTACTATCAATGGCTAATGAAGTTTAAATCAACTTCAATGTTCAAACATGGAAACATTACAAACCCCATTTTAACAGCAAAAGTCATTTTGTAGCTTGAAATATACACCAATACGATCCATTAAATTTATTCAGAATCATTTAATAATCCACTACATTACCGGTCATAACCCGGCGTTAGATTTGTATCGCTAAACCTAATCCGATATTAACAATAAAATAAATCAAACGCGATAGTACAACCAGCATGTTGTGGTTCGTTAGTTCGATAGTCACACTAACACCACAGGCTTAATAGAAACTATACCGCAAACAACAATTTGTTTACGTTTGTTTTAAACGAATCAGCGACGGCTAATCCTGATTTATGGTAGGTTTGGTCAACCTTCGGTGCAAAACCCCTGCCGTACCTATCTGTTGCAATTTATTAACGTTTTATTAGCATTTCACCGGGATACCGGTGTGTGATAATATTGCAGGTATACCGAAGGTTGGTGACCCGGGTTTCTCATTTTGGACGTGTTTAAATTCTATTAGGGCTTATTTGCGAGTAACTCTATTAAGATTTGTTGGCATAGGTATGTCAATAACTTAATTTAAAAATTGTTGGTAAAATGTTTATACCTACTTGTGTAATTGGGAAATCGATTCGAATATTGCGTTAATATTATGATGGTAACAAAAAACAGTATCACATTCCATCAAAAGATAATATTTTCCACCTTTATTTAGTCCATTGTCACATCGGCGTGAACTGCCGTTTTATTAATTATCCAATAAATAATTAATCCGCCCCAAATGGACGCTCTTGGAATAATTAATGCAATATTAAAACTGTGTTTAACGAAGTTTGCAGTTTTGGCGGACAATATTCAGTCACTTTGAAATATCGATAATTAGCAAACAAAATGTTGCTACATCATTTATTCGCGAAAGCTATTACCACCAATTTTATCAATTTATCGCAATTAAAGCCGTATTATTACGATAAAAAACATTATCGGCATAAAATTACTGACAACTTCATATAGGCACTACAGAAATAAAAGTCATATTAATTATATTAAAAAAATCTAAAATATCAAATTCACAACCGAAAATCGATAGACTCCAAAAAAGATAAAAGAAATACAGGTTTAAACTTTCTCTCAAATAAAACTTGAATTTTTAACCTTCCCGTAAGTGCTTACGGAAACCTGCTTAAAATAACAAAGGGTTACTTCTGTTTACATAATCTGCAAGATCTTTACTGATAGCAACGGAGCCTTTAGGAGGGTTGAAAGCCACGCCACTGTATATATTTGTGTTAGAAATTACTTCAGGCAATGTGATTATAATCACAGATTTTGACGACACATCACGTACCTACCCAGATTATTCGATTATGTAGATATCGATACTTAGTTTCCTCTTCACGCTAACGACATCTGAGTTCGGGACCATTATTTACCTGGAAAGAAAAGAAAGCAATCATAAATCTTAAATTCTATAAAAATGTTTATAGTTAACAGTAATTTGTAAAGGTTTTTTATTTGCTCAAAGAATCGATAAAAAGTAACTGTGGCCAAATGCAACTTCTTTCATCATTAATCGAATAAAAAACAACAAACTATAGTAAAAAAGCTGTAAAATTAACTATTCATTTGTTTGTTTGAATATCACATTGAACGTGGGTGTTTCCTTATTGTCATGGACTTGTTTAAGTGAGAAAAAATCTAAAAAGTAAAAATAATAAATTATTATTTGAAATGTAAATTAAATAATTATGTTAAAATAATTATAATTATTCTGAAACAGAAGATTCAATCCACAGGGAAAAAAACAAAACCACAACGAAAATCCTCAGAGTTCGAAATACAAATGAGACTTAAATAAAAGTAGAGAACCTTCATGCTCGGAATGCAAAATGATGGTCAAATAATTCGGTTGTCAAGGGGAACAAACGGTAGGAACACGGGCTGAGCACTGACTAATGGGAGATGTCGGGAGGCTCCGCAAACATTGGTGCCTCTTACACGTCCATATTAAATCACGGGCTTTGTCTTAGACCTGGTCAGATGGAGCATGCATGATCGCTTGAATAAAATATGCGGCCGGACTGATCCTGTCTATAGCCGAATAAGCCGTCTGCTTTGTTGACGTAAGCCTTGCTGATTGTCTTTGAAGATTATGATATCTCAATAAGTCTTTTGGGAATAGGTCAATAGGTATTCCTAAGAGACGCTTGAATAGACATTACAACAACGTTTTTGACTTTTTTAATGTTGTTTTATCACTGGCCATTACTAAAACAAAAGGAGTAAAATATCCATTAAATACTGTTATGGAATAAGGGGAAACGTTTAAACAATCAAGGAGGTAATATTATGCACTCACTCACAAAGAACCCCTTTCTCATTTTATACATCAAGTACCTGCCTGAATTTAATTTTACTCTTTGGTCGGCGAAATCAATTTATTTAAAAGGTACCTTTGAAAAGGTTGTTTGCAGAAAAAGTAAATGATGAGCTTTATTATCAACAGTACGCCTCCCTCAAATACTTAACTATAGAATCACGATTTTATTTGCATAATTCCCTTTTATCTTATACGTTGTAATAAAACTAAGCATAGCTTATAAACGCATGTGTATTTGTTTGGCACTTAATGCTTCCGGGTCGAACTACTTTTAAGTTGCATTAATGGTATAACATTAGAGCTAATGCCTGATGAAATTAAAATTATTAATAGTCTCATCATCTGAAGTGGGTCAGCTAGTAAGCTGTTGGCTTAAATTAATTTTTAATCAAGATAAATGCGTTATATCGATAAGTTATTCTAAAGGAAGTAATTCGTTCAACACAGATTGATCTACTGTTTATATTTTATCGTGTTTACGTTAAACGTAATTAATTATTGGAAAGATGCTATCATAATTCCACGTTCTATAACTTTCATAAAATATGCTACAACTCAATGGGCGTAACGGGTTGGCCGTTCGCCATAATCAGTATGAAAAGCTCAGATAACGTCGGCACGTCTCACCAAAATAAATTCAAATAAACTTAATTAAGCTGTACAACGGTATTATCTCCGTCAAATTTTACATCCCCAAATTAAAAGGCGAAAAAGTTAGCCCCCCGTGCTTTGAGTGTCAAAGGAAAATAAGATAAAGTTGCCTTCTACGTGACTCAGCTATGCAAACATTTTTTGAGTAGCATAGCAAGCAGATGAGGGCTTTAGACAAAGCTAGCCTGATTGCTGCAGTCTTTTTGCTCGGTCTTATCCTCTGAATGGCATATACATATTATATTATGTTGTTAGTGCAACTTTATTTGGGTAGTTTGTAGAAGTTACCACAGTTACTACTATACTAGTTATTATAGTCCGTATTAATTCACATATGCGTGCTTTTCATGGTTTATATTTCAATGGTTTTCTCATAATAATTCCCAAATAAAACAGTAAACAAAATTATCACTATTTCATTTTAAAAGGGTAACCGTTATATAGGTTGATCTAAATACGATATTAAAGTTCAAGTATAGATTACACTTCGTGTTTAACTAAAAGTTTAAAACAAAATGCTGGCAGCGAACTACGCTCTTTTAACCACAAACGAAAGGGGTAAACGGTAACTCGATCCGGTATTAATATGGCTTCTTAAGCTAAAAAAAAGCAACCAACAATATTTTTCCCCGCGATAATTTTGTCGGCGGGGATTCGTGTGAAAGGGATAGGTAGTGGGAATACGAAAGAGCGAAAGAGATAAATACAGGAGAAATATAATCCTCCACTAATGATAGCTGGTGCACCTGCGTGATATTTGGTCCGAAAATTATGGGCAATACAGATGGAACGAGATGCTGTTTTGTAGCGAGAGGGTGAATGTGGCAAGTGCAAAATACTGCGCATGAAAATGTACTTTAATATTCGAAGACTTATGAAGTTAAGTTTAAAGAATATTTAAAAATGGAATGTTGCCATATTGTGTCTTATCTTTTTCCATATACATATCTCATCTTGCCTATCTTGTGTCGCGTATGAAAGAGTTGCCATGTCAACCCTTTAGACTCAATGACCTACTTGCTCGACTTCAACTTGAGTACCCTTATTTTTTTCTTTTTAGTATATAATACCCTTTTTTTACTATTTTTATGTTAACTTAAGCAACGCTAAATAATTCAGTTTTACAAAACTTGTCAATTGTTGTTCCACTCTTTAAAATACGTAGAATATTATAATTATTTTCGTTTCAAAAACAAACAATTCAATTGTACGCCCATTTGCAATGTATATAATTTAAAATAATGATTGTTTTCAACAATAATTAAAACGTAATTTCAAAATTATTTTAAAACCATGTGAAATAGAGAACGCGGCCTAAACAGGTGAAGTATAATACTTTTGCAACAATTTTTTGAGTGCCAGCAAAGTAATCTGTAGCACTAATGTGACTTTACAAATACCTCAAATTGCTTCCAAAACATATAATAAAAAATAGTTGCTATAAAATTTACAAATAAAATACATATACCTAATTATGAAGATTTAAATGACACTTAAGTACCAGTAGTAATAAGGTAATAAAAATAATTATAAATGAAACTATTACAGATAGAGTTGCCCCCAATGAGCGTGACCTGTCGATGGGTATTGAATATACAAACCGCATTGATTTGTCTCATCTTACAATTAACACAGATACAGAAACTGAATATCTATGACCTTTGCTATTGAAACTCATCCTAACTGTTGTATATGATAATGTTAGGAAAAACCACAGAGCGATGGTCATGATAATTCTCACACCTGCAAATCACACTTGATTACAAAGAAATATTCTTAGTAACAGCTAACTGAAGCAATAGTTTACGAATGTACGTACCAAAATCATATTCATGAAGATTATGATCAAACTGAAACTATAAAGAAATTACATTTTTGCTAACTCGCACACTGTCATAATTAGAAAAAGCAGATGCCAAGCGCTCAGGAAACTTTACTGAAAGTTGCTTCCTCCTTGGTCCTTTTTTGCACCATCACAATTTCAGATTCTGTGTGCAAACTACAAAGAATTTTAAGGCGATTTTATTTCATAGCCTTTACGTTATTCCAGCAGGAAAACCGGAAAAGATTTTATATTAAAGAAACAAAACGGGAATGCGACCTCAATTATATTATTATTCTTTCCAGTTAATTACCGGAGACAGCCGAGGTTTAATTTACTTGAAACTTTTACTGTACGTCGGAATGGACTGCAAAACTCCGAATTTAAAAGCGGATGCCGAGAGCAAACTCCGTGGTAGCCGTGAGACTGCTAGAGAATGGTGTGAACACGTACAAAATGTTTACTTTTCCTTTGTGAAGCTAGTTCCCTGACTGGCGCAAAAGATCGGCGACGAGCGGGTAGCTAATGTTTGCCTTTACTCGCATTTATGTTTGTTTGTTCACGTAAAAGGAGATGCAGTCTTTAGGATGTTGTGTTTATCTTGTAGAATAATAAAAATATAAATACCACCTTTAACCACTACAAACATGCATGATGATGAGAAAGGTATTTTGGACTTCTCATACAATTGAGGAGAGAAAAAAAAATAACTAAAACCAAATTTCTTATATTTTTGTCATTAAAACTGTAAGAATATACCAATAGGTAGAATAATTCTCTATCTTTAGTCTTGTCAATATAAGCGTTATACCCTGCCTACTCCTGCTCTTAACTTGCGACCTTGTAAGACAAACGGTGAGACGGGTGGTGGACTTAAGGACTTTTACTGTTATTGTTATTTGGACTAGGAATGTTTACCATTCTAGACTACTGGGTGCCGGGGAATATGGATTTCAAATGCATTTTCTTTTGTTTGGTATTTACAGGGGATTTTTCCGTAATTCCCCTTCTCCTCAGCACACTTGGTTGTTTATTAGCAAGAAGAACCCTGATGGTTGTTGAGTTTGGCTGTGCTTTCGCAAAGGCGTTTCGTAGTTTTTTTTCGTTTCTGCCCTCAATTTAAAAGGAACTAAATATTTGCTAGGATACAGTAACTCAAAAGCGCATTCTAACCCAAACTTTGGTATTATGCAAGTTATTTGTATTTGCAGTGAAACTGTAGAAAGTCTTGAAGAAATTCCAAGAGAATGTTTATCTTGCCCGCATTGCAATTGAGATAAATTTCATTTTTCGGTCAGTAAGGTTGATTAAAACTTCACCATGCAGACGTTCAATTATAGGTTCATTAATTTTCGTATTATCCAGTAAAGTTTCACAATTCTTGTGAACAATAGATTACATAATTGACAGAGGTCTGTACGGCAAAGCTTTATAAATAGCTATTGATTAACCCAACATAAAGAATCAGTGACGAAAATAATGCAAGCTTCCATTAACAGTAATGTAACAGTTATGGGTAAGTCTTGAAACTGTAAAGTTCCGAGACGCCTCATTACCCTGTCCGTGTCACACTCGAGACTCATTGTGTTAGCAATCGACGCCTTCAATCATTTGTTTACACGGCTCAGCGATCCGACGGTAATGTTCACGTAATAACCAAAGTATGTTACACTTTAGGACGTTGCTCTCTTGTTTTTGTTACCTCTATGATCGTTTATTTACTTCTGAAAACTGAAGTCGCTAACTATGGTTGTTGAGTTAATAGTTCCTTGTTGAAATTTTTGAGACTCCATTATCAAAATTATGGTGTTGAAATTAAATAACTGTTTCAAGTACACTGTACAATAGGTACCTACTTCAAATTTTTATGGTAACTTTGGTGTATAATGTGAAATGTTATATCAGCCAAATATTATTTATAGCACTAGTTTAAACAAAGTATACGCAGTGCTTTAAGTCATACCTAAAAATAAACACAAGCAATCAAATAGACAATACCAGCAATCTCAATTCCAAGAAACATCTCGTTCTAAATAATTGATGAAACCGTTGAAGAATCCCTATCAAGATAATTATCTTCGTTTAAATTAATTAAACATGACTTCTATTCGTATCATATTCCCTTCCAAAGCACATAATAAATTACAACATTCATATAACGACATTGCTCACATAAAAGTACACGATAAAAATTATGACAAACGTGCATCGTTAAAGCATAATTTACTTCGGGACTAAAAATATAAAAAATATCATCAAAACTTGAAATTAGCTAACAACTTAGTTACAGGCCATAAAGCAAAGTGACAGGGAGTCCCGAACGTTCTAATCAAATCTAATCCAGTTAAAACTTTTCCAATAAGCTTCCCCCACAGATGCATTCCTTCACCATCGTCGTAAATGTTAGCGGAATGAGTCACGGATTTAAATGTATGGATATATTCTCATACAGGTTTGGTCCTGGAAATGTAAGCCTTGGGGCAATGTTGATAATCCTTGGCCATGCAATAGCATAATGGATTAAAAAGTTCAATTCATTCTGTAGGCGTTGTGAGTTCGTTGCTTAAGGGTTTCCCAAGGAGCTGTCCTCGGTCAGTTGACTTCAATCTTTATAAGATTCTATTTGAGTTTCTTTTTTGTCGGTTGATATTGGAACTTTGAAATGAATATGCTTTTGTTACATTATTTAGAATTCAAAAGAAATAGTTTCATTATTTAATATACTTAGGAATTTGATACCTGTGTAAACTTTAAAGTAACAAGAGCTAGACAAATATTCACTTATTCATAAAGATGGGGCACATGGGACTTGATAGAGTTATTTCTTAATTTACGTTAAATGAAGTCAACCCTTTGTAGCCAAGAAATTACTAAAAATTACCTTATTTCAGCTGTCGGAATCCCAAAAACGATCTTCGCGTCTAGCCAAAACGGGCCATTTAACTAATGAGATAAATCTCCAGCCTTGGGGTAGATTTTTACCCCAAGCAAGAGAACAAGTAATCTTTCAATCTTTTAATGACATAAGTTTGGGTACGCGATGATTGTCGGATTTTTCGCTACGATCAGGAAGATTACGAAAGTCCCAGTTGGGTACAATAAATTAAGATGGTTAAGAAAGTGTGAGTAATCTGAAAAGATTATTCTGGTACATCATGTTTGAAATTGAGCTTATTATGTTCGGAGAACGGTAGGAAAATAAAAAAAACAGACGCTGTTGGAAGAGATCTCTTAGGAAATAAGCAATGCCTTTGTACCTGATTGCTTTATTTTGGTTTTATCTCATTAAAATGTGCATAGACTGTTAAATAGGAAATATCAAGCATTTTAAGCATTATTAGTCCGATGATTATAAAAATTACAAGAATTATATTTTAAAGTCAAAGTCAAAGTTATTTATTGCAAACATAGGTTGTTCATTTTATTCTATTTTGTTCATTAATAAATGTGGAAACTGGGTAAATACAAAAAATGCTCAAATGTTTTACCTACGTAAAACACAATACAAACAGATGATAATATAGATTATGATGGAACTACCTACTAAAGCATAGCTGCTTTGTTTGTTCCTTAAATAATATTCAGTAACTTAATCACCATGATTAATTCTCTTCATTAGCAAAAAATACATTTAGGCGACGTAAAATTTATGTGCAAGTAAAAAAGAACAAAATATTAATCAAAGTAATAAAAGAAGATGGATATCATCAGTCACACAACACCGTCCCCTAGACCCTGAGCGCAATGGAATGGAAATGATCAAAAATATAATCCATTTCCTTGTAGTGGAAGGCTCATAAGACAATAACGCGAGACATATTATCCCGCATGCGACACCTACTTCTGTGTTTAATATTCAGAGTACACGCCATCTTTTATTCATAAACAAGTTACTTTATCGCACTATTATAAAGATATGTGCGAAATTTTACATGGGTTTTATGAAAGAATATAAAATATAAATTCCATCTGTCTTCATAACCTGGTACGCGTCCATTACTAGTGTAGGCTTTCAAGGCACGCAAGTCACTGACATTCAATTTCTTTAGGTCGTCTCACGCCCCATACAGCGGCAGCGCCTCGATACGTGACTTCTGTTGAACGGCTCAGAATATTTTATTTCCACGGTTCATATATCTTTATTATTAAAAAATAAGCGTATCGCATAACTTGGTGAAACGAGCCAGGTAAATGATTTCATAAATTATTTGTAAATGTTTTCGCAAATTTTTGTGGCTCACTGCGTAAGCAAGAAAGAAATGAAAATACTTTAATATTCCAAAGAATGTTTGTTTGGTATCAAAACGTGAAAATAATGCAACTGGAGTCGAATCAAATAAATTAAACACGTGCAAATAAATACAGTATTTTCCCTTAGGTATGATAAATTTCGGCCAATTATAGCAACAATATTTATCGTTGATAAAATAAACACTTATATTTTTCCTTCATTTTCGTACTCCTGGCAAGTTTATCCTTATAGGATCAATAACTATTTACATTTAATAAGGGAGGAGTACAGAATCATTTTACGAACAGTCCTCCCTCCGAAGTCGTTTCGTTACGCCATTATTCAGAATAGGGGACCGAGCACTTAGCAACATTGGTCTTATTGTTATTTTTGAATGTCATGTCAAAATGTGAAAAAGACTTGCAATTTGACTATAATCACTCAAAAAATATACGAGATAGTCGAAATTTGCAACTTTCTAAGTAACTGAAAGATGTCTAAATGTAGGAAGGACATAGTGTTCATGTTAGTTTATACTAAAGCATAGCAAAATAAAAGGGTTATCAGTTTGAACCAAAAATAAACACAACACTATGAATTGATGCTAGGAATACCAGAGAGTTCAATAAAAATAAAAACACAGCAATATTTTCATATATCAAAAAGAAAATTAGTTCAAGTTCACAGAATAACAATCAGACAAAACAACGGATATACGTTACTGCAAACAAAGACACTAAATAAATTAATAATGATTCGTATGAAGGGCTTAACGCAATTGAAACTTCCGTCGCCCATACATCATATGAGTGTACGATGTTTCGTACGACATGACAGATCGCACAGAACCCGCTTAAGTAGGACAACCACTGGGAACTATCTACTTAAATTTAATCCGTTTTCATTGTATCTGTTGATTAATTGTGTCATTTGCATGTGTCATCTGCGAATGGTGTTGCTATCTTGTTTATAATGCTCGAATGTTTGTCGAAATATTCACTTTTATTATTTATTTCTTGGTTGTTGAAGTCTTGTTAAAGCAACAGGGTAGTGTTGACAACTCGTCAAATTCAATTATTTTATCGAACTGTCAAAAACGGTAACTTTATGTGCAATTTGTATGAAAGTTAGACCTACATGTATACTTATTTTACTTAAATTATCAATAAAAAAATCCCAATGGATTTTCAATATGTTAAAGTTTGAAAGTGACATTATTTTAAGATGATATACTAAATTAATATCAGTCAACTACCCAATTGCCTATCAAGTACGAGTGTGCGGGTTTAATTCCAGGGAAGTACCAACTTTTCGATGTTATACCTATGTACTTTCTAAGAATATCGTGAACACAAATTGACTGTATAAAGATAGAGGAAACGTCTTTAGAAAACTTGTTACTTAAAGTTTGAAATCCGCCTTGAGATTTTTGATTGTCATGTCAGTTATTTTTATACTTAATTTGTTTTCTTGGGGACTATCTGTTTTCTATCCATTATCGGTACGTGTTACATTAATCGAAATCACTCCATGCAGGGGTTCGTAGTCAATCTTAATTTTTCACAATTAGCAAGCGCAGACATTATCGGGCCTGACGTCAAGTGTGCTTACTCGAGTCTCCCTATGGACCATCGTTAATTGCCATAATCATTGCACTCAGCACACAGATAAGGATCTCGGCACGTTTAATGTAGTTAAACATGTCTGCTATGCCTGATATATAGAATCTATACTATTATTCTGATATTCTGGTACATTTGTAGGATCAATATCTATTATTACTAAAATCAGTATAAATCTTCAATCAGTTATTTTAGGCTACGTGTTATAAAAAGCTGCCATAAACGGGTCACTGACCTCTTTAGCACTGAAGTCAATGAAGAATAATGTTTTGAAAACACGGTATAAGTCACTATATTTGCTTACAAAAAAAAATTGAACCCACTAAAATATGCAAACTAAAAATGTATCAGTAGATTAATTCTCCGGAGTTTTAATTAAAATATTTGAAATAAAATTCCGAATTTTCCATTTGTATCTCTCGTCATACAAACAAACTGTATTAACGTAAAACCGCGTGTCATCGTGTATCAGACACGTACTGATATTAAAGTTTGTCATTTGGTCCTGGAACTGACGGCTGATAGCCACACAGCTTTGGGAATTCGCTACATGTTCGGCTTAAATGCATTTTGTTATTATATCAGCCACAAACGAACAACTGTGTTATCTTTTTAATGGACTAAATGAAAATGTTTTGTTTTTATTTGTGACATTTATGATAGCCATAAAATGTTTTACCTGAGTTTCTCTTTATAATGTTTACATTACGCGTTGTAATTACTATATGAAAACATAACTGCACAATTTAATACATTAGCGAACGCTTAATTGAAATTTATTGCTTTTGTTAATAAAACTCGTTTCAGTTTATATATTTTTTTATAATCGTACTTCGTAATTTAGGTGTTAAAGGCTTCGTTGTACATATTATGTTTTAATTCAAGTTGAAATTTGTTTCATTGAGGTGAAAGCTAGCTTTCTTATAGCGGATTCACCTTCTCTGTCAAGTCCATTAGTAACCTCTTGTTTCAAAGCCATTAATCCACCATAGGCAATGGACAGTTGACTGACAACCTGTGAAGGGGAGATATAACAAAGTATAACTTAGTGCGTACCCACAAAGTACTGAATATATGAATAATTTCTTTTGTGAAAGTATGTGTGAAAAGTTGTGAGAAAATTACTTGAAGCCGTTAAGGTGATTGACGCACGATTTTAGTTATGGCGCTCTCTTTGCTACTGGATATCACGATTTGATAGTTAGCCATGTGTTTTATGACCACAGTTAATGCAATGTTTTTAACCTTTTCTCTTTGCGACATTATTGTCAGTCATTCTTGTATCTAAAAAACCGATGAAAACCAAAAAAGAATGAGTTTATGTGCGCTTCATCTTTGGAATAAAATAACATGTTATAAACTTCTGTATCAATCACTCTAGGAACTTAATAAAAATAAAAGAGAGCAAAATGTAAACGCATTCATAACAAACGCATTCCTTAACTTTCTGATGCCAGTATGTCCTTTTTTAACCGACTTCAAAAAGGAGGAGGTTATCAATTCGACGGTATGTTTTTTTTTTTTTTTTTTTTTTTGTGTGTTTGTTACGCGATTACTCCGCCAATTGTGGACCGATTTTCAAAATTCTTTTTTTGTTCGAAAGGAGACACTTCTGAGGTGGTCCCATTGCCACCACTTTCGGATCTGATGGTGGGAACCCTGAGAAATCGAGGGCAACTCTCGAAAATTGTAGGCATGCATGGGGTAAAAACTTCACATTTAGGTATATATACAATAATTCTACAAAAAATTGAAGGTTTAGAGCTGACTTGATGATGGAGACAACAGAGAGTTGAGGGAATTCCTCAACGGTACGTGCCAACTACCTCGTGTTTGGGCTTATTTAATTCGTATTGATGAGAGCTTTACACCGAGATAAGTTTTGATTTAAATGCTGACCTGATTAAGGAGAAGGCAGAGAGTCGAGGGAACTCCTCAACGGTATGTGCCAAGTACCTCGTGTTTGGGCTAATTTAATTCGTATTGATGAGTACTATACATCGAGATAAGTTTTGATTGTCATTGTGGGTTCGATGATGGAGACGAAGTACAGTTCATGGAACTCGACATTGAAAATTTAGAAAAATATCTATACTTCTATATCTATACTTATATTATCTATACTTATATTATAAAGGCGAAAGTTTGTAAGTATGGATGTATGGATGTTTGTTACTCTTTCACGTAAAAACTACTGAATGGATTTGAATGAAACTTTACCACAATATAGCTTATACATCAGAATAACATATAGGCTACTTTTTATCCGGGTGCGAGAAGTAATTCCCTCTGGAAGCGGGTGAAACCGCTGGCGGAAGCTAGTTATATTATAAAGGCGAAAGTTTGTAAGTATGGATGTATGGATGTTTGTTACTCTTTCACGTAAAAACTACTGAATGGATTTGAATGAAACTTTACCACAATATAGCTTATACATCAGAATAACATATAAGCTACTTTTTATCCGGATGCGAGAAGTAGTTCCCTCTGGAAGCGGGTAAAACCGCTGGCGGAAGCTAGTCTATACTTATATTATAAACGATGAGCACGTTGCTGCTCATTCTCGTGAGACAAACGTTTATGAATTACACCCAGACGATGAGCATGACTTTCTGGGCTTTCATTAAGCCTTGATAATTTCGTTGTTGCTCTTTTCTGAGAAAGTCTAGACTCTCGCTGCTCATCACTCTCATTTGAAATATTTTGTGTATTTCTTTCCCTACTTTTCTTTAAACGTTCTTCCCTTTCGTCGTTACTTTCGTCCAAACGGCGTTGTCTCATTTGAGCAGCGCGTTTAGTAGGCCTACCCATATTAAACAAAATTAAATTTATTTTTATTAATATTAAAAAATTAAAAACAAATTTAAACTATGAATTATGTACAAACTAGAACTAAAAACTATAAAATAAAATTATTTTTAAATAAAACAAAAACCGACTTCAAACCCCTTTAAACACTAAACACTTAAAAATAATATGAAATTTAATAACTTTAATCAAGAATAATTAACCTAAATAACCTTACCTAACTATAATCTATTCTATAATTTACAATTTAATAGTTTTTGGAGTCGGTGCCAAGCCCACACTCACAAAATATTAACCTAAAAGACTATCTACTATCTATCTAAAACACAGAATAAAGACTCAACGAAACTGAAAATAAAATCAACACAACATCTCACAATCAACAGCAGAAAACGATAAAGTTCTATTTGTTCGGATAGTGGCGCGAACTTGCGGACAAAATGTGAAACTTATAAGGTACACAAATTGTGACAATTTTTTTTTTTTTTTGACATGACCTCTTGCAGTTCAGCCTAGGAGGCCGTGTACTGCTTAACCGGGTGTGACAATTTTTTTTTTTTTTTTTTTTGACATGACCTCTTGCAGTTCAGCCTAGGAGGCCGTGTACTGCTTAACCGGGCTTCCCTGTGGGTGTGTGACAATTTAATCTTCCTTCGTCTTTATAGGTTTCTCGGTAACGAAACCATATCGCGATTCAGAAAACGGTAGAACGCCATCTATCGAGCGCTGACTAAAACTTTAACAGCTTTGTAAAATATCAGTACCTTATAATATGATATTAATTTACTGTCGTTAACTATAGTAATAAAAAATAAAGGAAAATATTTTATAGCCCTGTTAGAAGATACGCTTGGCTTGGCACCGACTCCAAAAACTATTAAATTGTAAATTATAGAATAGATTATAGTTAGGTAAGGTTATTTAGGTTAATTATTCTTGATTAAAGTTATTAAATTTCATATTATTTTTAAGTGTTTAGTGTTTAAAGGGGTTTGAAGTCGGTTTTTGTTTTATTTAAAAATAATTTTATTATATATCGGCCGGAATCAGGTCGCATTCTCTCGAATGTCGTCACGAGTCGTTTACGTACGAGACACCCATCCAACATATGGACAGGTCAATCACACATACAAAGTTTACAACTATCTCATAAAATAGTAAATACTTTGACCTAATAAAACATCTTTCGAACGAGAACCATTTAAAGCAAATAAAGTGTTGTCCTACAAAAGAGTCGTAAACATGGACTTTAAGCTTACAACGTGTGCGAACATAAACATTGAATGTTTCTCTAAACAGACTGGAGGTTTATTCGCAACATTCCAGTGGGTTCCGCTTTATTCGAGAATCCCAATGGAACCAGGGTTACTGTTTGAATCGCTAACAA
The DNA here is from genome assembly GCA_958496145.1 of Heliothis peltigera. Taxonomy (NCBI): domain Eukaryota; kingdom Metazoa; phylum Arthropoda; class Insecta; order Lepidoptera; family Noctuidae; genus Heliothis; species Heliothis peltigera. The sequence continues at coordinate 7,458,752 of OY292333.1, forward strand.
TGAGCTTTAAAAGAGAGGTCCCCTGTGTAGAGGAACCTTTTTAACTTGAAACTGTTTTCACATTTGCATTTTTGCTACTTCATTATTATTTGACATTTCTTATGAAGCCAAGTCCTCTCAGACATACCGTTAATGTATGGTAACAAAACTACTCCCCATGCTTTATAACGCATATTTTTTTTTAACGAAGAGACCAAAAGGGGTTGCTGTTGTACTTGTGCATATAATTTGCTTAAATCATAATTTTAATGCCGCTACTAAACTTCATATTTCAAAAAGTTAATTTCGCATGTTTAATAATTAAGAATTTAAAAATTTGCGCAACAACTTACAAGGGTAAAATTATGCCAACACAGGCGGTAGCGTTGCTCAAAATAGCGAATGTGCAAAAATAACCGGCTGTTTCCCACAGCCGAGTGCCATGGCAACGTAAACATTCCTATTTGGATTGCAAGTTCATTGGCTCTCACTAGCAGAAGCAATGTTTACTGTAGAAAAACTAAAAAGAAACGTATGTTTGTTATTCTTTACATTAATGCTTAACATATTTCTGGTTACTTGCTAACCCTTGTTAACTCTTCAAGGCCACATTTTCTGATAAGCTAAGTGCTCATTTCTCGTAATTATAAGTACTTACTAAGTACACAAATACCTAGCTCATCATAAAAAAAATTAAAATTCGAAATTAAATAGTTCTAAAGACAAGTTTTATCTCTTCTCCTACTTAAGTATTACTTATGCAGTTTTCTCGGCAGTTTTATTAAAAACTACGCTACACGCGTTTAACGTTACGTCCAACTTCAGATTTTCTTTCGCAACTAATTTAAAGTTATTCTGGCCAACACTTCAATGGATATGGATGAGCTGCGTTGAATTCAATCATTGCGAATATTTTTCCTTGAATGGAAGTTCCAATAAAATATTGTTGTTGTTTTTTTCCATGCGATAGTAATCGATGTAATCAAGCGACACAAAGGCAGATCATTAATTCGATGGCTGCAATGAACAACAAAAACATTTTAACTGGCTTCGCGTTCCGGACTGAATCTTAATGCACGTTAATCTAAATTTCAATGGATCAGAAGTAGGGTTGGCCGTTATCGGCGTCGCTGTTTCAGGAAAAGGCTAAATGCTAATAACTATAAACAAAAAACATCGTAATTTAAATAATCTAGGTTGCGTATCATTTTATCTTCGTAAAAATAACGGAACAGGCACTATAATTGGTTTTAGGTTTCAGCAAGCATTCGACAAATGTGACATATACGGATGCATCCCGACACTTATTTGCACTGCAACTGAACAATGCGATTCAAAAAAAGAATTCGATTCCATCAATCAACTTTGTTGCTTTGAGCGACCGAATTGCAGATCGTTCTCTTTTTAAAACGAATCCTTTACATTTTGTTTCGTTGCTTTCCCAGCGTTTCCAATACCTACTGGGCACTGGCTGTTCTAAACTTAGTCGTTCGTATAAATTCGGTACCCGATTTCATTCGAATAGTACGAGATTTCTAGTTTATCGAGTCCAACCCTAGTAGAAGTGATCGTGCCGAAAGTAAACGATTCGAATACGTTCCCTATTTTGTTGTTTACAGTATTTTTAACTCTGTAATGGCGTTTGTTTTAAGTTTTAAACTAATAAAATAAACTAAATAAGTTGTTTATCTATTTCATTCAGTAGTTAGCAATTCTGCAAAGTATAATCAAAGTAAAAAGCATCAGTTCAACTACCTATAATCTAAACTGTGAATTGATTATTTTAGTTATCCGGCTCATGAGAGTTCTTTTTTATTTTAACCATTAATTGGTTTACGAATGGATGAAATTGTATATTTTTTTTAATACTAGAACATAAGTTAAATTGATAAAACTTTTTTTCCCACTATACATAAATCCACTGTCAGTATTAATTTATTTTAAAGCCATTGTCTACAAAATCGTTCGATGTGCGAGTGCAAAAAATTGCTGCCGAAGCGGTATTTTCGCACCAATATTAATTCGTATTGTATTGTTATTGCGTCCATTAATCATTATTGTTTTATTGTTCCATTCGATATAACAAACATGTGTCGAGTAACAACTGGACGTGCTTCCAACAACAAATACTAACCAACGTTAGCTTACGATAAGATCCGCTTAATCCACAAACATCCTGAGAATTTTAAAAGCTCGATTGGGAATGAAAACGATGTTTTCTTTAAATTCGTTTGAGGTTTTACTTTGAAGGCACATTTTGTCGACTTCGCCCTTGGCTTTTGTTTTAATACCATTTTTTTTCTTTTGTCCTAAACTTTGTCAGGCTTCTGGCACCATAAAAAAATACTACCCTTACCCTAATAATAAGCTCACAAAAAAAAGCTGTCACGTGACAAAAAAATCAAACAATCGATAACGATTTGCAGTTAAGCATCGTTCATTGTGCTGAACGCCATTGAACGACAAAGCCGGCGACATCTTGCTGACAATGGGCGTTCCGTACAGAAACGTACCACCACAATAGGCATTCGGGACCAAATTGTCCCACAAAGCCCTCGGAAGCCACTCGATACCCGTCACTAATAAAAACCGGATCCCGGATACCGCAGTACCCACTACCGGCAGCGCTCACTACACTTTTTGTACGCAAAAAAAGAATCCCCAAAATTTTGAGCCCACTTCAGAAAGTACGGAGTTTTAAATTTTGGAGCCGTTTTTGCTGACTTTGTGCTTCGGAAATTGGTATGTTACGGTACTGCGGGTGCTTGTTTGACCATTACAATTTCTTGTTTTATTGGAGGCTTTGTAAAAAATTGACAACGTTTTGCAACCATTGCGAAATATTCACTCAGAAACAGAGCTAGTATTATTGGAATTTATAGGCATATTTTTTAAATTGAACGCTTCTAACACAAAGAAGGTAGCTTGATAATTTTTAAAGAAGATAGCATCAAGAGATTTTGCAACTTCAGTGTATAGTTTGGTAGTAAGTAAAAGTGTTCACATCACGTAATTTCCAGCATACACCGCCGGCATAGAAGGGAAAAGTGTAAGATCCACAACCCAAACACACAATAGTAAGGCGATATGTCTCGAGGTTACCAAACAAGCCACCCCAATAGAAAACAAATTGACATTTCAATGGAACCCGCCCGAGGACCAGCCTATTTGCAATTCAAAGAACCACTCTTCAATAACATGCCAACGTATGGAAATAAGTGCGTTTTGAAAAGGATCTGATTTCTGTAGATACGCGAGAACATGTTTATAAGGAAGCTTTTGAGTATATTTCGGGGAAATAATTTGGGAATATCATCTGGCCGATATAGAATCTACAGGATCGTGACATTTCTCGTTTTTTTTTTATGTCTGGACTTCTTTGACACACGGCCGGTTAGCTCAAAAGTAATAAGCAATAAACATGCTCAACATACACATGACCGAAATCGGGTGCGGCAATTCGATGTGGTGACCTTTACGTCAACGGGGTCGTCAATAAAAAGTATAGTGAAAAATATTCAAAGTCAAAGGAATCATTACATTCCTACTATTTAACTAAAGTTATATTACATAGTTGTATTCATTCCACTGCTTCTAACATATTACTCTAAAGTTTTCATGAGTACCTGGTACTTCAACCACTCTAAGAGGTATAATTCCGTCCTCAGTACTCGAGACCACTGTCCCTGCTCTCAGCAACTTAATAGCACGGTAATAAACTTATTCTATGTGGAATCGTAGCTAAAATAAACAAATAAACTCATGTAACGTAAAGTGCATTAACAAAGTTCCCTAACCCCGAATGAGTCAGGATCCCTGCGGAGACTCGCCCCCTGCAGGGTAATTCGCCGAGTACTTACTGATACTACATTTATTATGGTTTCCTATACAAAACCTATGATGGTAGCTGGTAAGCCTTTTCAAATTCAAAAGATTGTAATTATTTATTTTATGTATGATGTGCGCTTGTTTTAAATTGCGATTAATAATATTTTTTTGGCAATGAGTAAATTTGAATTTTGTTTTTATTATATATATGTCGCAGCTGATTCCCCCTTCCACAACAATAAAAGCTCTTATTAGAATAGACATAATGGCTTTCCTTTGTTCTGGAAATATTTATTGAAAAGTGGTAGTTAATAATTTAATGACAGTAATCGAAGTTTCCTTTCTACCAATCGAGACTTTACAACACGTAAGTAAAAGTTTTAATATCAAATTACAGCAATAAGTTCCGTAATGTAAGTTTAGTATCACAATGGCGGATATTAAATTAAAAACCACTCTACGATGACTTACTTATTGACATATTGTTCTACTCCGATTCCATTACCGATAGCGATGACAAGCGAAATTTCTATCTAAAATTATGATGTCTTTATTAAAGCCGTGGCTAAAATTCCCATGTAAATCATATAAGCCAAAATGGGTACGTTCAACCGGGAGACAGAAAACGTAATCATCTGGTACGCATCCACTTGTAAAAAGCAATCTTTCTTTCAAAGCGACGACAATGTGAAAGTATGGCGTTTAATATTAAGAGCATTACGTCACACATTTTTTGTTGGAACTTTATGAAAAATAGACTCATCTCGGATTACTCATGCTAAGTGTTGAAAGCGATGAATCATTTTATCAACAAAGAAGTAAAACGAGGAAAAAGGCTTTTTAATATTCGAGATTTAAGTAATCGGTTGCGATTGTGCTGATCATTGTTTAGTTACAGACAGAGGCATTTTGTAATAATTTTATTAATCGTTATGTAAATTCGTTTTATGTAACAATTCTAATTAAACTCCAAAGTACAGGATCAAAGACCCTATAAAATTATGTAATTAATTATTGCTGCTCGCCTGTAATAAACCATGTCATCTACAAGCCTATGAAGTGACATAATGAACTAATAACAATCCTCACACGTGTTCACACGATCATCCGGGCCGGCGTTTAATCCGATATTACGAAATCGTACATCTGTATTAAGTAATACTCGTACTTGCGTACAATGCTTGCTACACGTGGTGCCGCTTTTACGAAGAACAATAAAAATCATTTTAATGCCCGCACATATTTCGTGGGCCCCGAAATGTGCGACATAATTGTCGTTAACAAGAAAACGTAATACAGTTCGTGCGTTCATGCGAACTTTACGACTTCGTGAACGGAGAGGATCGATTTTTATTATGGCTATAGGAATGCATTGTTTTTGTTGCGTGCCAGTGCCAATATCAATGTAAAATATTGCATGTAATAAAGTATTTTAATTATCAATAAAATCGTTACCGTAAAATATTCACATATTTTCATTTACAATTTCCCATCAACTTTTAAGCACTTACGTCAGTCGAAAACGGAAACGAAACACAAGCAGGAAATGAATAAAAACAATTTATCTTGATTCTCATTCATTCATTAACGAACTAATAAATAAACTTACCATTTGACACAAAAACATCGTAGAACCCTTTCATAAAAACATATGAGAAACGAAATGCTCATTTCATTCATTGCCTTCATTTGTTTATGAGTTTGCATCAACAGGTCTTTGTTACCCCGTGACGTAACAGACCCGAAAATAGAACGAAACGTTCTTTGTTTAAATAGTAAAAATCCGTTAACAAACTTCAATTTTCGAACACATTTGTAATAAGAGAGCTTTAAGTGTTCTAGTTAAACTATGTTTGTGGTTATTTATATTTAGGGGAGAACAAATTAAGTTTTATGAGCCGTCAAAAAAGGTCCTTTGTCTCGCGTTCTTTTGTGTGACTGACGAATGTTGTAATAAAATAATATTGACTGGGACTTTTGTTCATAACTTTATAAGCATTCGTTGTGTTCCGTTTATTATGTGGTCTTCAAAGTTAAAATTATGATCCATAAATTACTGTCCATTTTTTAACATACATTTTAACGGAGTAAAACCTCAGCGGGTCTGTATTATGTGGTGTCGAAAGTAAAATTTAATGAAGAACCATCGCTAAGTGTGAATTCATTAGGAAATGTTAATTAAAAGTGTGTGAGTTCTTAATTTGGACGGAGTAAAAATAAGGGTCATCAAGTGAACCGGTAATTTCCTGAGCGTCAAATAGTTCTGTAGTGCAACGACAAATTTATTACCGAGTATTTATAGTTGGCCGCTAAAACTTGGAGGTTATCGTGAGCGCGCGCTGAGCTTTAAGAGTGCGCGATACGACTAATTTGTAGCGCAGTGTGGAGCCACCCTTATCTAAATCGTGAAACACTTGAGATTAACCGAATATAGAAATGTTACGATATTCTATGTATTTTGTTTTTACCTTTAATAGCTTAAAGCTCTGACGTGTTGTTATAGTACATACCTGTAACAGAAATTATACATAATTATTATAATGTAAGTCAGATTTTTCAAATTGGGCATAATATCGGTATATTAAGAAAAACATATAGTTTATTTACCTAAAATAGTATTTATAAGCAAATAATAAATTCGATGAAAATTAATATTTCTATACAATTATATTTTAATTACATTCAATTGAGATTCATGACGCTGATGATGAAAATAAATGAACCATTTTTGATTAGTTTTGTAATTATAATTCTATTGTTATAATAACGGCCTGTTTACGAGTTTATTAATACGAATAATTTGTATTAAACATAATCAATTTCATGAGTAAAGATATAATTATTAATAATGAGATATTTAACTAAATTGCTTTTGTATCCCGCAGCGGAATTAATGGGAAATACACTAATCTTCTATTGAACGTCAGATATTCAACCAGCTGACTTCTTACTGTCTCTTTTCTTGACAAATTAATTGAACTCATTTATTAATTTCGAGCGGAACAAAATAAATAGAATAAAAATAGTGTTAAGAATGATTTAGTAGGATAGAAGACAGTTATTTGTTTTTATAAGTTATTTTAAATTTTAGTTTTGTTTTGTTTTCATTTGTTAGCAGTAAGTTTAATTTTATTCACTTGGTTTGTGTAATGTGTATTAGCTGTAGACACCATTATTGTATTGGGTAATCTGTGATGATAGTATGTATGTTTATTAAAAAAAAAAGAAATAGTGTTCCAATACCTAAGTAATCGTACTAACCAAGCTTATTATTAAGCAACAGCGCTCAAAACGATCTATCGAATAAGCTACAGTAGTTTAGCCGCAAATCGATAAATGCATTTGATTTCCTGATTACAGTAATAACTGCATAGCTGAGTCATTACTCTTCTATCTATATAACTAGTATAAGTAACCGTCCACACACTGCGATTTGCCGAGTTTTATTGCGATTGACGAGTGTCGATAAGTCCGCCCCACGCCCGCCCCATCCAATTACTTACAGCAAGAGAACTGTGAGGACGCGTCCTTATCTAAATTTCATCTGAAGAAGTCGCAGAATCAAGCCGCTTGCCCTTTTATGCGAGTCTATCGTGATAGATACATTGCAATTCTATTTTATATCGACACGTATTCCGAGATAAGGCAACGATGCTATCGATACACAATTGTGTTGACTTATAATGGAAAATGTTGTCGTACTTTTGTTGTGCCCCATACAACATGTGTTGTTGGTGCATTTAGAAAACACATTGATTTACGATTCTCTATATTTTCTTTAGTCGATAAATCGCTTGAAAGAATACAAGTCTCTTAGTAGGTTTAAATCAACCCAAGCGTACCTTTCCATTGTATGAGAAAAGTTCTTTATGTACCTATCTAAAAGTTGGGTAAGCAATAGAAACAAAGCCAGTGTTGAGTATCAATCTTGCGGCAATAAATCTTTGTCTTAAGTTCTCTTTAAATTGGTAACAGTCGATATTCTATAGCACCTTAAGTAATTAGGTTAGAATTTAAAATAGAACACAATGAAACCGAATCCAAAATAAATAATTATAAACGCCAATAAACTAATAGAAGCTGGCAACGAGTTATAATCAGGTAGATGTATTCTGTTAATCAAAGTTAGTCTTAAGTTTCGTAGGGAAGGAATCCCGGTTTTCAATTTTCCAGTTGATTTATCCGAACATGGTATAGACAAGCTCTAGGCGAGATAGGGGGAACGTATGGGGAAGTTTCTATTTCACGGGATGAAAAAGTGTCTATAGACAAATTGAGTTCGTAGGTTACAATAACCTATACAATTGGAAATACAGAAAGATAAATAATATTTGATCAGTCTCTTATTGTTTTATTGTTTAAGTAAGGCAAAATGTAAACGTAATGACTTCATTTTTGTACTGGGCTCCGCGCATGTCAACTTAGGAGATTGTCAACTGCTTAACCAGGGTTTTTGTAAATTGACGAATTTGGTCATAATGAGATGTATGCGGAAGCATTCTTCTAAAATCAAAAATATTTTAAGTTTATATTAAAAAAAAACATTAATGTTTGTTATATTAACAAAATATATGTAATAACAGCAGATATAAAGTACCTACTAATTACAAACAACAATCAACAATCAACAAAAACTAACATGTTCAAGTGTACTTGTATTTACCTACCTACTCGTATTTACCGCGGTTGCGTACCAATTCAGATCAAAACTAGTTTTTCATTAAATTACAATAAAATAATTTAATAATAAAAACGTCGAATACATTTTCAGTATAAAAGTAGGTAATGCGATTTTGTGTGATGAAACTATTGTAAATATGCAAATTCAAATTCGACAAATCGTAAAATAATTGATTTCGGTCGTTTCAATATGTTTTTTTAATAATTCTATGATGGTTTCCCATTAACATTGACGACGACACCCATGGACATTTCAGCAGATTTTGCTCATGAGCTCGGATGTGACTGTTAAAACTAATTTGCCATGACAACTGAGATGGTCACTTTCCACTTCTTGCCTACCTCAACTCAACCATCAATAGAATAGCCTCGTTGCATTTATTCTAAGCCATTCATATTTTAGCGTATTTGTAGAAGCCTCTTCTAGATGGGCGGTAAGCATTATCTGTGTAACAGAATCCAATTAATAAAGTTTTGTGGCTTCTAGTAATATATTCCCTACCATTATCAATTTCGTAAAGCCATAAAGTTTCTAATAGTATAGTAATTTAGATTTTCCTAATCAATATCAGTATGTATAAACGTCGCTTAGGAATTAAATTGGATATTTACGTGAAGTTTCATTTTATTCTGATAATTGAGCTTTTTCCTACGATACAATACCAGTAAAGTGTTTTATTTATCTCTGTCAAAAAATAATTATGTAAAATTTATTTTTATATTTTCCGATGTAATATTTCACGTTGTTGTCATTTATAAGATGACATTGATAACACGAGCAAGCACGCGTTCTAAAAAGGGAAACATAAAAAAATATATAATCAAAGAATGCCATCGGGTCTGATCGAAAAATTATCCCGAAATAATTTCGACAGTCCCGTGCGGAATCAAAGCGGATGAGTATTTGGAATATTTAATCAGACAAGGAAGTCGTTTTAATCCGGCTTCATGGCGTTTCGTTCCATTCCTGAAAGAGACAGGTATGAATATTCCTCAATATTATTTTGAAAATGGACGCCGTTAGCAAATAGTACAAAAATAAACAGAACTATTTATGAATAAAAAATATCAGCTACTAATTCTATAAAAGTACCTGTCTTTATACTTATTCTATCTAGGACACACCACCAATTAAAAATCGAACCTTCTATAAATATTTAATATTCTGCTGCCTCTACAAAGTCTGTTTAACTATCTTAAATGTCAGCCCAATTAGGAAAATAAATGTCATAAAGTATCCATCCAGCCTCCTTCTGGAATAGATCCACAAGATCTTGCACGCATGATGAAGGGAAATATGTTTTATGTAGCTGAATAATTCTAAAAAATAATGCTATAGATTTACCAAATCTATTAAGTTTCTAATCGTGATAAAATTATAGACATTTATTTAAATAACTAGAGCTGGGATTAAATAATATATTTCAACCGACTTTAAGTTTAAAAAAACTATTGGCCCTTACTCCATTTGCCAATATAACATTATTACTGTGTCAAATGTATTTATGTTGATTAGAGCGGCCCGCAACACAAGACATGTACATAAATACCCTCGCTTCATCAAGGACCAGTCCTCACTGGATCTTTTAATTGCTGTTCCTCCATTTAAAGCCCATAAAACTCGGGTTTCAAACAATTTTACAATTCAACACATTCCGGAAACTCAATAAAAGATGCCATTTGTATTTTCTTTCAACGTCTCATTTTGGAACAATACGCCTAATGTAATGCCACAAATGAATAAGGAATTCCGGTAGGGGCGTCTCAAACTAGGGGGAATTTAAGGAATAGCGCACGTTTGCGATTACCCGACTAAATTGTTGGGTAGAACAAATTCGCAATTTCTATTATTACAACGTTCGGAGCTGGATAATAAATTCGTATCGGCACGTATTAATTTAGCGTAATAACATAGTCTGGTCGCTCATAAAGTGCTCAATGATTTCAGAAAGTGAAACAATTACTTGTTGGAGGTGAAACCATCTATACTCAAATCTTGCCTGTCAAAATCACATCGAAGAATTTTGTTTTAATGTCCCAAAGTAAGTAACTGAAATAGCGGCAACAGAAGGGGTACTAAAGCGAATGGTCTTGAATCGGCATAACCGGATTAATTCGTTAAGACGCTTTCACGGCAGAAAATAAAAATAGACGGGTCGCCATTGTCCTAGCCTCAGTAATTTGCTTTCACCCATTGTGGCCATGGGTGCCCATTCAAAATCACGCGGATAAGTTTTTCAATATCCCATTTGATTTTACAATAGCGTAATTACTTTATACTGCCTATCATATTACATGCGATTGCACGCTATGTTTAATTGACGGTCGTAAGTGCATATTAAACGTGATTTAGACATGATACGGTTTTGCCTATTTGTAATGAACATTGCTACTACATAGGTTTTTAATCAAATGAATGAATGAAATGAAAAGGTCATGTGTCTATGTCATCATGTCATGTAACTATGTAGTCTGGTTCGAGTCTAACTGCATGCAGCTGTGTTTCTATATGTTTTACATCAAGAGACTGCCTATCTGATCTCCTCAACTCAGTTAATCAAGCTACCAAATAAACAATAAAGACCAAATTTAACGTGCATTCTGAACACGGGCATAGACCATAGTAACTATACTTCCAAAATGCAAATCAAATACCTGCCAGAACTTAATTGCATTTCGTCCGGACGATAAGTCCAATAAATTACATGTAAACAGTAATTTTAAATAACGAACAAGCACGAAATTAAATAGCAATGTACCACATGTAATTTCTAATAAGTGAACCGTAAAATCGCACATCCGCAACCGCATGAAGAACTCTTTGATGTTCAAGTGTATTTCATTTAAATGTGGAATTCGAACAACAAATAAATACCTTTGTACTTGTAATGAAGGGAAATCACGCATCGATGTCGGTGTAGCGAAGTATTCGAATCATGTTTATTTATCATAATTTGATTGTTTTATTCGATTATTGGAAGCTTTTTAGTTCTTTTTTCTGATTTAAAACAACATTGAAAACATGCATTGACATTCAGCATGTATTATCTTAGGTTTTACACACAGATACAAAATCTAAAAAAAAAAATATTAAATTAAAAAACATTAGCTTCCGCCAGCGTATTCACCCGTTTTCCGTAGGAACTCTCCGCGCGTCCGGATAACTAATAATCTACGGACTTGCTCGATAAATGGGCTATTTTATAAATAAAGAATTTTTAAAATCAGACCGGTAGTTCCTGAGAGTAGCGCATTCAAGCAAACTAGTAGGTATATTACTGGTATAGATAATCAAAACGGCAAGAGTAAGACCATCAATCATTTTAAACATATTGGAACATCTTTTGAAAAACATGTTTTTCATAAAACCACAGGCGCACAGGCGCGCGGTACGAGTACGCAGTAAAACTACGCACACACGACCCCAAATAAATTTTGATGGAGTATCGCGGGCTGTATTTTCACGGCTTACAGTTCTCCGTCCGGAAAATATAATAAGCGGGTTATAACATTTGCATATAGATCACCGTGTCCGGGAACCCTCCGTTGCGTATATTGTTATTTACTCACATTTCTTATGAGAGTCCGTAAATAATGTCGAAAATCGTAAACGCACATGCGTTCACATTGGCATCGGATTTATTTTGCATATTTATACCGCAGGTAATTAAAATCGATTGAGGTTTTAATAATTTACCACGGTGGGTATGGACCCTCTGTAATAAATTGTCAGATGATGTTTTAAACATTGAATAACTTAATCAAATCTACGTTTTACCGAAATGAGTGCCTTATAACAACATTTTGGTAATGTTCAACGGGAGCCTGGCCTGAATTGTGGTGAGCTAGTGGTAAAAGTGCCCTAAGCATTTAGACACCAACTGATTAAAGGTGAAGGAAAGCTTCTCGAGGAAACCTGGACTACAAAGTCTGAAATCACCACACCGCATTGAGCGAGAGTGATTGTTAACGCTCAAGCCTTTTATGTCTGAGAGCAGGCCTATGCCCAACAATGGGATGATAATGTCAAATGTATAATGTATCTTAAACATAATGTAATAAAGTAAAAAAAAACTCAATTTATCCCCCTATCTCACAACACATAATAGTACCCAGTAGTCATAACAAAACTCCATAAAAACTTAAAATAAACAAATCTTAACTTTCATGTTGATTTATTGCCATTGCTCATTTGTCATCGTCGCATCAAAATTCTGCATGTGTCGCCGCAAGGGAGAGCACCCGACGCAGGAAGAACGATACGGGCACATCGAGGGGACAGGAAAACTAGTTATGGAGAATACACCGCTTTCGTCAACGCCACCCAAGATGTTCTTAATAGAGAAACACATTACATTTTTCTACCATCTGCATCAGATAACATGGGAATCGACTCTATTAAAACTAAAAAGCGTCAAATTAAACTCGAATAAAGACATCAAACATAAAAAATGGTCTTCGGCTATAATTTGTTGAGAGAGCCTCTGGTTGTTGTAATGAAAGGACAAATAATAGGATAGTTGGACACGCCGTCAACGTGAAAGTCACAAAAACTTTGAACTATGTCAATGAACGTTTCTAATTTTGTAGTTTAAATTAAGTAATCTAAGGTGGACGTGTAGATAAAGCGCTTTTGTATTTTTAGATAATAATATACTTTTATAAATATAAGACTTGATACAATTGGTTATCAGATTTTTTGGCTTCTAACAACCCGTAAACAACGTCTGCCAAATATGTCGGAACACCAATTTAAGGTGCCTTACGAAATGTATAATGTCAAGATGGGGACCTATCCACGGACCAACCTCAAGAGCTCCTCATTCGATAGTAATTATAAGGAAAATAATAATAGCTATTAATGAGAATAACAATAACAGCGAATAGATCAAAGCGTAGATAATACGCTTAACAGTGAACGCACAATCAAAAGCAGACCTTTCTCCCAAAGATCAATTAACTTTGACAAACGATGGTAGGTACCCAATCTTAATCCAATTTGGAATTCCGATCTGATGGAGCGTAAATAATCTTTTTGTAGCAGTTCAAATTGCATAGTTATCTAAGCGTCCAGTCAAATGAACTGAGTAAGAAGACCGCGCGTGAACTTCATGTCGCATTGAAATAGGATTTGAGAGATGCAATTTCCTCAATTCTAACAAAGACCCGGCCTTTGTCATCGGACATTGTAACGCGAATCACGTACACTCCACTATTTTGACAGAATGAATGGACAATGTGCGGATTTGAGCCTTCCAACGCCAGTATTGGGTGTACGTTTAATGAGCCCCACGGAATCCAATTAGTGATTACTAACTATTCAGCATCGAATGCTCTTCATTACACAAATGATTCGGCTTTTGAATAATCATTGTCTTTGTATCTAGAAATTAGTTTATCTTTGTCAAAAGCAAAAAGTACAAAGCAATTAGTTTTTAAATCAGAACAAACGGGTTTACTATTAAAACTTCAAAAGTTACATCTGATATTAAACCTTTTATTTTTGTTCCTACTCCATATTGAACACAAAAGGTTGTTGCACGCAATAGATGGGCTTGAATAAAATCTGGAACAGTCAGCATAAACACAGTTCGTTGTCCGTATTGAATAAATTGGAATTACGACTTCTGGCTTACAAACATTCATAGACGAAAATTTCAACGCAGAATTTTAGGCTGAGTCAGCCACTTCGGTTGATGATAATATTATTATTGTACAACGTACCCGAAGCTATCAAATGTTACCAATAAAATATTAACCTTCCGATATGGTGATAAGGTTGAAAATATATCAAAGAAAGACAGATTGAGTTGCCATGCTAGCGTCTGTACCTACTCTTTCATGAAACAGAACATCAAAACATTTATAGTATAATCTTGACAAAAAGCAACGTCTAATCTATTGACATCTGTTTTAAAACAAAAGACTTAACTTTCTAGGTTAGTCTCCGATAAGTTATCAAGATGAAGGCGAGCTTTGGCGTGATCTACAAAAGCTACCCTTTCATTGTCTTAGTCCCCGTTGATCGAAACAAATTGTTTTTATAAGAGAAAGTGTATTAAACCACTGTTCAGTGAAAGGTTTTGGAGTTTATCTACCATCTCCAGGAAACTGCTTCAAAGCATTTATACTACTTACAGCTTAATGTCGTTCTCTAATAATGAGAGAGAGATTTTATATCACAAAGATTTAAGATAATTTTGTAAACTACGAAGTGGATTAAATTTTTACGAAAACTTTCCTTTTTGCAATGATTTTTTATCGTGACATTTGAACAATTCGACCAGCAAAGCCATATTAAATCGTAACTGTGAACAAAATTAACACCGCTTTATAGAAAATGACAGTGGAACATGAATTCCTAACTAATACAATGTTAAATCAATTTATGTTGAATTCGACGATTTCAATTAGATTGAAGCTTTAGATAATTAAATTGTGTAATAGGTATATAATTAAACACAAATGAAATTTGAATAATATGAAAGCTATAAAATGTCCCTAAATGAATGCGGCTAGCTAAAAATTTGAGCCGTTTTAATTAACTAATGCTAGCGTCGTATGGACGAATAAATATTGGTTAATGTTGTACTAAAAATAACTACATTCTATGTGTAAATATAAATAAAATGAGCATAGTCCCAGTTCACACAAAGCGAGCCATTGTGATAGCTATACAAAATCACATTATATCAAATAAAAGAACAAAGCAGAACCGACATTGTGAAACCATAGTAAAGGTCAATCTCGCAATGAACTCACTCGTAAGGCTTCGCGGTTAGAGCTTAATTTTATAATTATTATTTTTACCATTTTATTAAACTGTTACCGTATAGTTTGTTAATTGATACCCTGTTACAGATTAATCGACCAATCCTACATAATGTTTTGAAATGTTAAAAGAAATCTGCGTAAAATCCCTTTGCTTGCTTCTTTGTTAATGCCTTCGTAAGTAAAATGGTTCAGTCCATATTTGAATTCCCGTTGCACCATAAAAATGCGCATAAATCAAAAGTTTTGGACAATCCACTCACACTCGCTATGGTAAAGAAATGTCGCTTTCAATCTCTGGGCACGTTCTAAAATTGTTTATCATGTTTTTTGTTTGCTTCCTTGAATGCGGAAAATTTTAGAGTGTTTACTTTGAAGATGAATAAAGCTTTGGCACTTTGATTAGGTATTTTTAAAATACTCTCCTGTATTGATTTTGCGGACTCAACAAGATTTACTATATCGACCTCGTCAGTCATGGTTGTGTTATCAAAATACAAGAACATGATTTTGCAAAAAAAAAACACTGAAATTGTGCAGACTGGTCCTTATTATTCGTTTTAAAGAACTTCATGCAGTCTCATCGTATGATTAAATACCCTTACATATTCTATAAAAACAATTCAAGTTTACATAGAAGTTAAAATAAAATGTTATACTCGTGTTGTCTTTCCGAATAGTATTTATTTTTTTAAACGAATAATAACGACATTGGCCACCAAAAGCAAAATTGAAATAGGAATTGATAAAGAGGATTAAATCGAAAAACGATTGAGCAAAGATACCAAGAATGACCTGAAATGGCACAGAACTCAGCATGAAATGAACTCTTTTACGCTGAAGAGATTATATAAAAGTCAGCAATTTTATGGTGATTCAACGAAGCGTCGAAAACTCATATTGCCTTCTTAACTTTACACAAAGAAAGCTTATTCTTGAACTGAACTAATTTCTTTCATAAAGTCAGCGATGTTAAAGAGCATATAAATTCAAAACGTTATGTAATACTAATAAACGATGTTCTTGCAAGTGCTAACACCGTAAAAACTTCAAGCGAAACTAAAGTACCTCGTGCCAAGAAAAAGCTAAGGGTCTTTGTTCTCACCAGCCAAAACAAACGTTGTGTTTGGGCATTTGTTACAATAACAAACATTGGGGGCACAAGCGTGCTTTACAAGGAATGGGCAAAAACGTGCCTAATCGAAGCGAATTCGAAATAAAAGCTCCATGATTCGATGCCGACGTGTCAAGTTCCTTCGAATAAGGATTAAGAGCTTATTGTTAGCTAAATTCGCGGAACTTACCTGTTCCTACAACCAAGGCACTGAATGCTTGATTTATGATATAATTTGCTTTACTTTACTGGAAAAAACTAGAGTATTTTTCATTACCACAGCCCGTAAATTGTGGCCGTGCGCGTATATTTTTTTAACGATCGTTGGAAAAGCTATTGTTGGATTCAAACAAAAATCCCGGAATCGCATAAATAATTTTATTACAAAACCAAAACACTATAAGGATAAATTCCACTGAAAGTGGGAACACCAATTAGACGCGTGCAAGTTGTGAACGATATTGCCTGCACACAACGGTCTCGCCAGCAGGTTTCCCATCGTTACAAGATGTGTACCAAGGAAAAATGTTTTGATCTGTACACGACAGGACACTGCTGATATAGCAATAAAGGGAAAAGTTTCAGAGGGGACACTAATTGAGCAAACAACGTGGATCCCATATTGCGATTGTTTACAGAAGAATTCAATAGCTGTTTGCATCATTCGAAACGAGCAAAAGTAATTATTATTGTCGTTCTTCAAAAATGCAATTTCCGAAAATCGACTACATCCAATTTTACGTCGAAAATTTCAGAAATGTAAAAGGTTTCAAATAAATGTAGAATTTGAGCACAGAAATTCGATAGCAAAGAATAATAAAAAAAATGTAGCGCCCAAAAATAATTCACCCAAAGCTTCATCAAGAACTCCACACTCAGTTGCTACACTTATCTATGTATATCAACACGCCACATGTTCAGAATTTAAGAGACAAGTCGACCACAAAATTGCTACCATATGTCGTAACTGCTTTTAAATTTGCAAAAAAAAAGTTACCTGAATACAAGTGGCCCACACTTGAAGAGACTTTATGATGAAATACAAATGTATGCAAAGAAGACTGTTAAGGCGTCTACTTCTTTGAAACAAACAACACCACAAATTACGAATAATCCATTATTGAAGGAACAAAGCAATGCCAATAACGGAGGCGGGAATTCTATAAACGCAACAGCAAAGTCAATGGACACAAATGCAGGCGACTACGAAATTAACCGGCGTTAAGTCATAAATTGAAAATGAGCCGACTCGTGTACGCGTTCAAAGTGGCATGAAACGGCGAGTACTGATGACAGACGACGACACAGGGTGGTCTCGTTCCCGACAATCATGTACAACGTACGGTATTTAAAACGCGACAAAGCGTCCGTATTACTAGCTAACAAGAAACGCTAAAATATTCACAAACTGAAGGAAACCTTTGTCAGGCAAACGGAGTTGATTCTCAATGTTTTATTAAACAAGCTGCAGTCGTTGTTTATTGACGGTGTTTCTTATGCAATTTTATACTTGAAAACCGCATTTCATTTCTTTACTTTGATCATAAGCTTCGTTCTTTCTAGTCAATAAATACTATTAATGTATATTTGCTATTATTTTTACTTTTAAAAATACATTAAAGGGAACCATGAATTCAAAACCAAAATTCGAGTACGTAAAGCCGAGCCGAGGGGTAAGGGCGGGCGCCATAAATTTCTAGCTAGGTTACTGTTAGCTTTATCAGCTTTTGCCGAACTCGACTAAAATGTTTAAAAGTTAATTGGACAGAATTTTGAAATTGTTCACTATACCAAAAATTGGCTTAAATATAATTTAGTTCATACTTTTCTCTATATCGATTTCTCTATCACTTATAATTATAAACATATAATTACCAGGAATCCTCACACGAGTTTTAATAAAATGGTTCGGGCCATATATAACCTTCAACTTAAAAAGGTCAAGTATAAAAAGGTTAGTTTCTAAAGTACCTTTAGTTCGACTTATCCTTTTAAAATATGACTACTTAAAGGTTTTTTGTGAGTTCGTTTTAAACAAATTTTGAGTACGTTAGTTATTAATGACCAAGAGCCTATGACTGATCTTTGTGGCACGCCTTATTTATAACGGTCAACTATGAAGTTAGAAATATAAGATGAAGTATAACAATATTTGAAATAACATGTTAACAATGATTAAAATATGCAAGCTTTGTAAAAGAGATTTACAATGTTTCAGTCAAATACGTTTTATTGGTATGGAATGCGACAATTTTGTACATGTGTCTCCCAGCTGTATTCTGTTACTTAGCAGTACTGAAACTTTTATTTTTATTTTTAAGCTCATAATTGGTTGAAATTGTAAGTAAAATTAAACTTGCTCAAATTAAAACAACTCTAATTAATACATTTATAGGTACAGTTCCAAAATTAGTCCCCAGGCTATTAAAGTTTAACCTAAGTATTAAAACTTTCCTCGTCGTTTCTCGGTTGAACTAATCTTTCAAAAATTTCTTAATTAACGTTCGTAGAACTTGAGTGATCATGATATTATTCCACGAAGTAATGTTTAATACGTAATCACTTTATATTATACGTAAATAAAACTAGAATACAGCTGCTACTGGGGTCCACTGAATTAATTTTAATTGGGATGATCATACAAAGTTTGCTTTCCTAATTGGTGAGACGGAGACATTCCAGTTTAAAATCGTGCATGAAAATAAACGATTTTTTTAAATAAAAGCTGCCTGAACATGAACGGAGATCAATAGTTTTAAAACAGAAATAATTTGAACTGCACATAAAAAGTTAACAAATCGCGTGCCGTAATTCACCTATTGTCATAATAAGGGAAGTTAATAAATGAACTTTAGACACATTTTCAATGTTATGTAGTTCGCAACGGAATAAAGTTAAGCGGTTCTCCTATTTGTGCCGACAAGCCGACATAATGTATTATCTCGCTGGCAAAGTTTTAGCGGAGCTACACTGTTCATTAAACAGGCGAATGAAGCTGAGTTTAATTTATACGCAAAGTACTATACACTAACTGGAGAACAACGTTACTGTTTCGAGATTTGTTTTTATGCGGCTATACAAAACTGGGATCGTTGTCAGTAGTTAAACTTTTTTCCTTTTTACTCCTCGACTTCTTTTTAGCTGTCAAGTCTTGCATATCTCTGTCGTTATCAAAACACTCAAGGCAAACTCAAGGCAGACTTATTTTAGTATCGCGTTATCTGGATGCTGCTCCTTCAGAGTTAAGTGAACCAATATCTGGATAGTATTGGATCGGTTACTCGTTTAAAATGATTGCTTCTTCGAAATCACTGTTAACATTATCCCAACAAACTAATATTAAATGAAACGGCAATTCGATACGTAAAACAAGTTTTAAGCACTGAGTAACGTCGTTTGAAAACCAATTTCTAAATATAAGCAAGTTTCGCTAACTCATGTTAGGATAATGTTTATGTTGCATCTGTAACCTAAGTTGCGACCCCGATAAACTTAGTACAACTTGCACCAACTGGTAACTGCAAATCATATGTGGAATCTTAGAGAGGTTCCGAGTAACGACTGGGCTAAGATATGACGAGCGCATTGAAGCTACAACTGACGGCTCCCAATCATAAACATTGGTCTCGCTTGGAGTTGCCAGTCGCAGCAATAAATTGAAGCTAAATTGGTTGCTTTGAGTTCAACAAGCATGTGGCCCAAGAGTTGGTCGGCTGTAACTTAACTATTAATAACTGTTTGCTATACCTTCAGTAGTTTGCTCACGTGTAATTGATACGGGAGCTGAAACCCTACAAACGTCTTCTTGAAATGTATCTCTATTGTATTAGTGTAAAACTAATTTAATAAACTACAACTTTTGTTTTTGTTGGATTATTTAATCTTACAATAGCAATGCTGTATTAACATTTGAACTTCGATTTCAACTACCTTAGACTATCTCATCAAAAGCTTGCCTTATCCAAACCGACAGTTATATCTAAAGCTAACTATAGCACTGTCATCTATGCTGGCTAACCTGCCATTAGCAAATGTTAGACAAACTGCCAGTCAGAGCTCGCATTGCTCTCGCGAACAGGTAATGATTTATGAAGTGCGTACAAAACGAGTGATACACTGAGGAGTCAGTTACATTAGACCGCATCAAAATAAGAAAAGGGACCGTATCAAAGGCAGTAAGGCGGTATCCCCAGGGGTGGAGTGTGGGGACCTTTATTTATGGCCCGCGCCTTTGTTACACCGCTCCAGAAATATAAATAGTTCCCGTTGAAATATCGAAGACGAAGCTTTTTGAGGGTGCGATATTGTACAGAATTAATGATGTGGTCAGTATTTGAATTGGATTAGGGATACAACGAATGGATCGGCGCGAATGCTAAAAGGCTTGGGCGTGTTTGTAAGGCTTAGTAAAACATAAAACGGTGAAGTGAATTGGGCTGATCGTGATCGGAGGGTTGAATAAGTGGGTGCCGAGATTGCCCCAGGCTCCGTTTTCTAAATGTATTTTCAGGTGATAAATATGTAAAATGCATTAATGCATATTAAAAACTTATAGCCTTTAAAAGCTTTCTAAGTTAGATATTTTTTCTGCATTGCAGGCTAGGTGTAGTCTGAAATACATCGTAAAAAGGGAATTCTAATGTGAACTAATAAAACTTTTATTGGTATGGTGTATGGAGCGTGTTTCTACGAAATCGTAAATATTATCCAAATAAGGGACGCTGAAGCGTGCACGTTTATCTATAAGCGAGGAAGATGTAATTCTTTATTAAAAATGTTATTCGTTCAGTTTCTTGGGTTTATGGTGGCAACAAAACAACCAAAGCCTTTTTATTTTAGTACAATATTTATGGCCTAAAACAGGTTCAGCCAATCACAAACATCAACTTTTATATAAATTCACTGGACTTCCATCGTATACATAAACCCCGGCATAAAATAAATACAATTTTTCCAAGGACAAAATGAGCAAACCGTTCCTATTTCATGTTCCATTAACAAAGTTGCTACAGAACCACCCCTAAAAGTCACCGATGCGATATCGTAAATAAATATACCCAACAATATAAATCGATTTAACTTTAAAACTCTCACCACACTCAAGACATCTACAAACATTTATCATGGCCGTTCACTACAGAAAAATATTCCCGCGGAAAATTCACACGGAATAAAAAGTGTCCGATGAAAAGCGATACGAGAGCAATTTGTCACGTCGGGTCTTAGAAAGAGTACACCAACTCCATTCACTGCGATAACTGAAGTCCCTATCCCACTTATGGGATTACATCCAGTTTTTATTCAGTCTAGTTTTTGACTGATTCATTTTTAAGCATCCTCACATCAATTTTTATTTTCTAAGCTATATGGATGTCGAAATCCTTTTAGTGTTTGACGTATCCGTTCAGTAACCTCGTTACTGGAGTTAGCGCCTTTATTGAATGAGTTCGACAGCTTTATTCTTCGAAGGTAACCTACTGATATATTTATTACTAAAATAAATGAACTACGATAAAGACATATGTACATTGTAAACATTGAGGATTGCAATATCGAAAAGGCTAAAATACTGACAAGTAGTAAAAACTAAAAGCAACATTAAATCTGGAAGCAAATCGAATGGAAATAAATAAGAAAAACACAACAGTTAATATGAATAGCATACAAAAGAAAAATATGAAATAATTCAGCAACAGTATCTAGTATACAAAAATATATGTACTACATTGTCGTCGTACAATGCGGATGGAACCCGCACATTTACAAACGCTCGACTTTTATTGTCATCTCGTCCACATAGATGGGTTAACGACCCCGGTCACAATGCTCGTGTTATGTTTCATCAAGTGCATAATTCATACGAGGTCGTCTTCCTTACAGGTACGTACTTCTGATAAAAATTCCTCACATTTCAGCCGTTAAACGCCAAGCCAGGGAATTCGTGGGAGTTTATTTATGAATCACTCGGTAAAATCTCGATCGTCCGAGAGGAATGCATAGCCTTGGCATTCAAGATAATACTGGAATCATGAACGCTAACCTGTTTTGCAAAAGACAGTGTCTGAGCCGACCTTCAACTTAGCTATGTAGACACTCCACGTATTTAAAGACTAGAATAAGCATTGAAAAAAAAAATGTCGTGGTGGCCTAGTGGTTAAAGAGCCAACCTCTCAAGTGTGGGGCGTGGGTTCGATTCCAGGTCGGGCAGGTACCAATGTAACTTTTCTAAGTTTGTATGTACTTTCTAAGTATATCTTGGTCACCAATGACTGTGTTTTGGATGGGACGTTAAACTGTAGGCCCCGGCTGTCATTGAACATCCTTGGCAGTCGTTACGGGTAGTCAGAAGCCAGTAAGTCTGACGCCAGTCTAACCAAGGGATATTGGGTTGCCCAGGGAACTGGGTTGAGGAGGTCAGATAGGCAGTCGCTCCTTGTAAAACACTGGTACTCAGCCGAAACCGGTTAGACTGGAAGCCGACCCCAAGATAGTTGGGAAAAGGCTCGGGAGATGATGGAATAAGCTTGTGAAAAGACTTTAATACTGAGATAAATTAAAATGACGCCTTCTTTTTCTTTTACTCATAGAGTGTCTGCCAGTTCAATGAGCCTTTCATCATTGTCAGCTAAACATGCAACTATGAAGTTATCGCATACGATATATGGCAAGCTTGCATAATATTCCCCAAAATATAAGTAATGGCCACCTTATATCACGGTGGCAAGGCGACAATAACGATTGTCTGTGTCTCATGAATTCAGTGAGTAGGTGCTATGAAGGTGATAACGTGGATCTGACCAACTGCTAAATTTATAGCTTCATATTATACTAGAGATGACCGGGATGGTCGGTAGCGCTCCCATATTTTATAGCTACGTGCACTTTGTTTTAAAACCTTCTGTATTTTCCAAGACAATCATAAGGCCTCATTTATAATGGAGAGTTTTGGTAAGGATCAAGAATTAAATATAACAATTTTTATTATTTGGTGCCATTCTCCATACTTTCAGTTAAAAATGCACCAACCCCAAGGGTGGTGATTAACATTCAATACTTCTCGGTGTGGGAGAGGACTGTATCTAACAGTGTGACGATAATAATACTAATGATGACGATAATCGATCCGATAATCTTGAGGCCTTTTCTTTCATAAATGGCATAATATTGAGAGGTATCGTGAGCCCCCAAGAATCCGTTTACCTATATCAAAATGGGTCACAACAATAACAAAGCTTCTCAAGGCTTCTCAAAGCATTTCTTACAAGAGTATCGCATGTGGATATCGTTATCTTTGGAAGCATCCCCTCAGATAGTCTTTTGTTTCGTAGTGAGAAGACATGACGCCCTTTGTGAGTTCACGGCAAACAGGAAGGTGCGCTTAATAGTGTTTTTGTTCCACTGTTTTTATTAATAATGGGATGAGATGCTACTTTCGTAGTTATTGATGAAACATTATTATACACTAAGAAAATTGTAGTGAGATATACGAACATACTAAAGTTTAACTGCAGAAAATTCTTTAATATTCTGAAGCCTGTTGAAAAACTTTGTAAATTATAAAGACTTGAAGGAACGGATGTAACAGCATCAAAATTAGCAATTTAAAGAATGTAACCTAATAAAAAGAGAGACAGCTTCATTACAGTTTCGTTTCAAGTTGAATCTAGAATTTCGAGATGAATCTAAATGAGAAATTACATCTATCTTTCATAAAAGCCGGCGTAGTGTGGAACTGCGCAAATACTGTTTAAATTAAATCCCGCTCGGCTTTTAATCTTAGTAAGAGCCTTCTTACAGTAGTAGCTGTTGATACAAACTGACTGAGGTTACATGACTTTGAGCATCTGGATATGTCATCATCTAATACGTCACAAACTTTTGTTTTTATTTTTACTGGGTGTAATTTATGTTGGAACTACAGATCTGAAAGCCCGGGATCGATTCCCGGTGCGCTTCACATTTATGTGATGAGCATGTTTGTTGGCTGTAGTCTCAGTTTTATAATATGTACTTATTTATTATGTAGTTTATCAGTTGTGTTAGCACCCATAACTCAAGCTAGTCAATAGCTTCCCTTGGGTCTAACCGACCGTGTGGGAAGTGTCCCAATATTATTATAGTGTGATCGCAGGGATACTACGGGCAAACAAAGTTTTAATCTTAGGGCAATTCTAAATACATAATGGTACAATGGTAATCACCAGTTTTCTTATCTACCACATATTTTATCTCCCACAGTAACTTTTACGGGTCTACCGGGAAAGCGAGTTGTGCGCAAGAGTTACCGCGGCGCTGACACGCAAAGACCTCCCAAAGAAACTGAGTAGAGTTTTATTCCGTAAAAATGTGACACAGCCTGCAGTTGCACCCACAACAAGGTCATTTCTTGATTTCCACAGATTTTTTTCCACAGCTATGTGCACCAAGCAGTATTTAGTACGAACCTTGAATGAAGACAACAGGTAATAGGTTCCCGCCGTAAGTTTTAATAAGAAAACATACTGATGATCGCTCCGCTAAAAGGAAAACTTTTTGAATAGCTTGTTTTCTTGCGACCTTATCAAATAGGAACTGGGGAACTTCATTTTGTTCCGTTGCGTCAGTTGTGAACTCAGGCCTAACGTTTTACAAAAGATATTTTTGATCGTGATAACCTAAGTGTGGCAGTGAATCCTTTTTCCTGTGTGCTACTAGTATTTTTCCAATAAACTTTATAACTAAGGCAGAATTCGTCAAGATTAATAGTTATTTTCCTGCAAAGTATCTCAAATTAGACTTATAATACATAATTTTCCTCATAATGTTCACTTATCTTCCTCAAACGACCATTTTTGGGTCTAGAACATGACGCTTACAAATTGTCGCTCGTAAGGTTAAAATATAGAAAGCAAAAATATACCTAAATGACATAAATTAATAAAAAAAGGTCTCTTCATAATTACTTTACCGTCGAATGGCCACACCACGTACCTGCAACAAGATTAACATACATTATTATGAACACTGTAATCTCTTACTTGATGCTACTGGATTAACATAAAGGGGATTAAATTCAACCGCTTTTTGACGTTCTACACTGCCGAGGTAAACTCGTACATTACGGCGAAAAAAAATATTTTTGGGTGGTCATTCGTACTACGACAAGATTCTTTTTTTTTTTCTTATGTACAGTCGTTATTCTATATTTATTCGATATAATATGTACAGACGCCAGCACATCAAGCTACCGGAAATTGTAAAATTTTCCTAATCAAATTTGAACCATATGCTTCAGCGATAAAGTTGAAAATCTATTAAGGAAATTTGACAGATTGTAGTAGCCTGATGTGCTGGCGTCTGTACTATTGCAAAATACAATTTCACACATTTTAACTTCGTTTAGCCACTGATTCATATTATAGTAAATTGTTATACAAAATGCAAAACAAATTTATTAATCAACCAGAACTGTGAAATACATTCAGACACTTTCTAGTCACATTAACCGTAGATTAAATCTTAACAAAACGTTAGCACGCTATAAATGTGTAAAACATCCATTAGATTTTAATCGACATTTTAATAATTGAACGGAGTTACTATTAGCCGTGTTTTAATACTTCCTTGATATAGGCGTCAAAATTCGTATAATTGACGGCCCAAACTCGTATCTAATTAGTGAATAATTTATAGTTGCTCACTAAATCTTAGTTTTAATGTATATTTTAGTAAGTTAGAGCAACGTCTGCGTGTAATGATACTTTAATTGTGTTTGTCTTAGTTGTTGGAGTTTGATGTTTGGGAGTTCTTGACATTCAAACTGTGAGCATAAGTTGGCACATTATGTGTCCTTAGTTACATGAATTATAGCTTCACACGCCTTCACACGCATGAAAAGACACAATTTTGATAATATGACAATAATGTAAGATATCTTCCACATTTCCTCAAACTGTATAGTATTTCTTTTTTACCTACACTATTTCCAATCGGCGATTTCCGCTGAGAATCCTGACATTCTTTGTACGTCAAAATTAATAAAGTAACTTATTTTACTTTTTAAAAATATGAAACAGAATACAGCGCATTATTTGAAACATAGGTTACGGATAGTCACTATTTGCCAGATAAATTCAAAAATGGAACAAATATGTATGAAATTGTCTGCCAGATAAACTATTTGGAACTTATCAGCAACCGGTGAAAGTGGCCCTAAGCCTTACAATATGAAGGCCTTTTTTACGTAAGTTGTCATTGAAAATCAAATACACTACCAAATTAATCGCTAAGAACTTTCCATTGAACAATCAATTGAGAAGCGCAGGGTTTATTAACCAAGCTCTAATTAGCAACCACTATATCCTCAGTCCATGAGACAGCAAGTTTCCAACAATTACATCAACTCCCGTATCCAACCATCTTTGTTTAACTAATTAAGCCATAAAACTTGAGATCAGTAACGCGGGTACTAACCAAACAATAGTTATTATACCAGCAGCTTTAATAACCGTGGTTACACAATGACAAAATAATAGAACTTTATGACATTTTAAGACTGACTTGAACATTATTCTTCTGGACTGTTAATTGTATTAATTTATGACCGCACTGGGTGGCAATTGATTGTTAAGTGGGTCTTAAAATAGACTATTTAAATTTGCATAGTGTCATGTGTATGAACAATAGCCTGAGAAAGTATAAGTACTTGTTACTTCATGGGATTATTTGATACAAATCCGAGTACTTAAAAGGTAATGTCAAACTCATTTATTATTTGTAAAACATAGGTATACAAATCTCTGCCACGGAGATGCTTGTTCTTCGCAAGAATTACCGTGGCCTTGGCAAACAGGGACCTTCAGGAGGAACTCTGTGGGGTTTAGTCAGTAAGAGTCTGACACCCCCTCCAGCTGCACCCTCAGCGAGAGTTATTTGATGATTTCCCACGAAACAAAAAAAAATAGGATTATGCTTTCTGGCCTTGATAAAATACTGAAGCAAATTGAAAAAATATTATAGTGTACCTACGTGTTTGTCGTCCTTGTTCATTTTGTTTTGTAATTAGATACTATTATGTTCTATCCAATTAGTGCGCCAAAAGGTTTTATTTATTTAGCAAAATATCATTCTCCGTAACACGTACTTAAAATATCGCATTATTGTGTACACACGGCTACACAAAACCAGTATAAGCTGACCGTTCAATTTATAGAAATACCATTAAAAGCGAGTCCAAGATAAACTGGTTTTGTGTAGCTTGATTTGTAGCCGTGTGTACTACAGAATAAGATATATCTCTACAAATCTTTGCTTTCCTCCAAATGAATGCTAAATGTAAAATATTGATGGGCATATCACTGTCTGCCAATCCTTGCGGTGAAGGTTGTATGTTAAACATAAATGCGTAACGTATTCTTCTTACATTACTTACTGAGGTAATTGATTCGTAACTGACAAGCGTGTTTTACGTGTACAGACGCCAGCACAATCTGTAAAATTTCCGTAATGAATTTTCAACTTTATCGCAAAAACATACGGTTCAAAGTTGATTGGAAAATTCTGACAGTTTTGCTTCTAAGGGATATTTTGGATACCAATAACCAATAGTAAGCATCGATACGTTAAATCTTTTCAATACTTGAAAGAAACGCACAAATACGAAGCAAATAAAATAAACATGTGTACAAACGAGGTTAGTAGCTACTGAGTTTAGTCTGCTTATCAAACTCTTGTTAACCACAACATACTACCCAAAATAAATCTGAAAATATTTCCAAAATGGTTTCTGGCAAACTTTCGTAAGCCTTTCAATATTTAGGTGAAACATAAAGCTTCAGTTATCAATATTTTACGTACCTTTACTTCAAGATGATCGAAATAAACTGACACCATATACATACATTGATAAAAGAAGGTGTAGTGTCAAATTTACGACCTAAAACATTCGCTAGACCGGTAATACAGCTATAAGACTATGAACCATATTATAAAAATATATTTCTGAGTGAATAAAATGTAGAATAGAAAGTAAAAAAGTTAAGGTCACCCAAATCCCCGAAAATAACAGTTAATTTATTCTAAAACTAAAAAGCTAAATAGTTTGTTGGTTTGATTACTTAAATGTTCTAATTTTAGAAACTACCGGTCTGATTTTAGAAATAGAATAAAATCTTACAGCACCTATTTTTATCCGGGTGCAAAAAGTAGTTCCTATGGTCATCAAGTACTAAAAATGTACTAGAAGAGATATTAACAGCATGAAGTATTTTTTAAAACCTGAAATAAAAAAAATCATCTCCCCCATTTCATACACGTATAGGCATAACATTAAACCCAGCACATAAATATGTTATAATAATAAAACAACCAAGAATTAAGCATAATGGGCTACAACTTGCAATGAACTTTATGATTTACTGTTAGCCTTAGCACTATGATAAATGTTTTACTTCATAACTTCATGAGTGAAACACACACACCTGTGTGTAAGGGAAAAGACTTGCATGTTGAGTTTCAACTTACGCGTGAACTGTGTAAGATAATTACAGTATTAAATACAATAACCTATTACTATTTTAATTTAGATGAATTAATGTAAATTATTTAAATAACTTTTTAAAAGTATCAAAGATATTATAACACTGGCATTTATGATGCCAGCGAAATATCTAAAAGTTTCATACAGTTCAATACAAACAAACACCAGTTGGACCCTCAGTGCACAAGTGCAATTCGACCGGAGAACTTAAAAACCAATCGATTGGTTTCAAAAGCTGTGTGTCTGTTATGCCAAGTCCAGACGAGTGTAATGTGTAATTTGGTGTCGACAGTGTGAACAGCCCATGAACTCAACTCGAATAGTGTTAGCGAGTCGTTTTCAAATGCTGCGAGCACCTTTGTGTTCGCGGTATAACCGACTGCCGAGTATGACGGCGAGAACCGGCGCAAGCGCTACATGTAATGCTCGTAGATATGTTATAAATTTTAAATAAGTTGCTGTAACTGTGTATTTTTAGACTACATTTTTGGAAATAAATTATTTGTATTTGTAGTCTCATCCACAAGCAGAATTCACGTTGTATCACATGTGTGGACCCGGCTTTAGTCCGCACGATCTTAAGAGAAATGTTCCTTAAAATTTATGAGATTTAATGTTTTAAAGAAATCTTAGCGCAGACAAACAAAAAGTCCGGAGCACTTGACCGGATCGCTCGTCTCCAATGTTGCTAGGGGCGTCCTGAGGCCATAAAAAACAAAGCACTTTGGACCGCAGCCAGCCAACCCTCGCTTCTGAATCAACCTCATTGAAAAGAAGCGTTTAAAGCTAAAGTAAGAGCACTTGAATTCATTTCATGAAAATGTTTAAATCTCCTCCTTTGTAAAATGTTCAGGTTCGGATGAGTTTTAAAATAAAAGTTTTGTTATAGAATTTAATTAATTATTCTCGTAAAAATTAGGAAGTTCGTTAATATTCCAAATTGCTGTAGGATGTTTCATATTTTTATATTGCTACTGGTGCGAAAACTTTTTGTGAAGGGTAAAATAAAGAAGTATAATATCCACGATAACAGTTATGAAAAATGTATAAATGCAACGCAAGTATTCCCTCAGAAGAATCACAAGAGGGGAAAGGAATCAATAAATAAAATTTCGCGCTGTCTATAAAAGGAGTCTCCGAATCGTCAGCGTGTACCACCCGGGCGATACGTTCGTAAGCAATAAACAATTTCTCGTATCCTTCATCTGTTGGTTCCGCATCGTGACCACATTGTCGGTTAGTTTTTAGGTCGACACGGTCGTTGAACGACCCCCACACAGCCATGAATTCCTTCACATACGACAAATCTTTCCACATTCTTATATCTGAAAATAACGCGATTATGTTCCACCAATATGGGAAGGATCCCGATCAAGTGGCATTCCTTTTTTTGTTTGAAATTCGCTGCCAAGCTAAAAATGACAGTACCTATGCCATTCACATTCCATGTTCAAAATATTCGCGACAGACGTTCCACAAGATCTACATTCCTTCACTCGTACACAAAGATTTATTTTAAAAAGTTGCAAGCCGCGAGAACTTTTCATGGAGGTTTTAATTTTATTTAAGGCAGCATAGTGGAGATGGTCGAGATTGCCTGGTTTTGCCAGATACCTGAGCTTAAAATAGAAATACGGCCGCGGGGATAAAAAGCTGTACCTACATTTCATAGCCCACATCACCTTATTCAGTTGTACCTACTCTTTGTGTTAAAACTGGCTGTTCTCACATAAAACTTATGTCGAATAAATAAATCATGAGTAACCGTGTTAGAATTAATTAAGCAATTAAGTAGTAGTATGCAAGAAAAGATACAATCAAGCCTTTCTTTAACGGGATTTGCAGTGAGCCGATGCATCTCAATGCTATCTCCGGTTACAAAATGATCCACATCTCAAGATGCACTTGAAATCCGATCAGTTCTACCACCGTAGTATTCTTAGACATTACTTGTTTCAAACAGAGTAGGGTGTAAGTATAATGAATTTCAATGCTCATCCGTGCGCGTATGATTGAATATGGATTAATAAGGATTGAATACGAGGAAGCAAAACAAAGGGCCCTCGGTATACATGCACATAATTCCTGGTGTAAATCGTTAGGTTGGGCGCTAGCGATATGACGCAACGAAGTATTTAGTGATGGTATTTATTATGACGACATACGAGGCATTATAATGGCGCAGTCGATGCTCAGCGTGATGCCGAGGGGTTGGTGACCGCACGACATCGCAGCGCATCGCCCACACTTATTAGAGATGCAGTGTAATTGTTACAACGAACCTCGCACTACCGCAATGAACGCAGTCTCTTCACAGCGTGAAAAAGTTTAGCTTCAGAGAGCGACGCGACAGTACCAAAATTCAACTTCCCTGCGGAGTGCTGTGGGGCAGGAGGAACAATGACGATCGCTCCTGAGACTCACTATACGTCACGCACGCCATTGTTCGCGACGTCTTTTGTTTTTTTTTTCTTTGTTATGCAATTTGGTGGTTGGTGGGGTAGCTGTGAGCAAAATAGGCGTGAAGCTGGTGCATATTTTAGAGATAGTAAATGACTCTATTCAAGTTATTAATTGACTTAACGGTAAACTTTATGTCTACAGGCTTACGAAAAATGAGCACTACCTACAGTAAAGTGTAGATTTATTGACAGTATAATTAATATTTCACTGCTGCGCGCTCATCTACCGTGTCAAAACTAGAAAAACCTTTCATAAATCTCAAGCCCATGCTCACTCAGATCTAAATATAATTCGACGCCACACCTTTCATTTTCCGACAATTTGAGATGCATAATGCATATGTAATAGCAGGTTACAAAGTTACTACACTGGAATAAAATGTGTCACAACATGAACTTGACAATAGGAAACGATTACGTTTCAATTGTAAAGCGTATCTTCAATCAACATGGGTGCTCCTCCCCAAGCGATTTACCCCGCGTCACCTTTCACAAAAGGTTAAATAAGTCGGAACGAGTACCCAACTTTATAAAAACTCAAGCACGCGACCAGCTCCGAACTCCGAACAGGTATATTGCACAACACAAAAGCTTTAGCAACACAATGTCGCTTACTTCCTTCCCGAATTGCGGCAACTAAAATTATGTTTTCAGATATTTATGCGAGCGCTTTCATTCAAGTAAATAAGTAAGAAAGTAAGCTAACTTGGTAAATTGCTTCGCGTTCGTAGTTTAAGTTTTATACCAATGGAGTGGATTATTTAGAGGCTGAATTTTCTTAGGTATGCGGCGTTATTTATTACTGAAGCTTTTTGCCTTTAGGATTAAATTGAGTTTCACCATTAATATCGAAGCAAGAAACCCGTACGGAAACAGGTTAAGTTAAATGTAGCTAACGTTAATGTACGAAGTCGTTCCTACATGCTTGTACTCGTGCCATCAATTAATAGGAGCTTCTCTAAAGTGTACAATTGTGTTGTTATATTATTCAGAAAAGGTTGATGCGACCAACATGCAAGCATGCTTCGTGATTTAAGATTCACTACATTCTAGCTTACGTCGACGCAGAAAATTAAGAGGCAACACAAGAGCCTTTTTTAATACAAACGTAGTCCTCTGTTTCCTCCATAGATAATACCGATAGAATATTGTTTTTTTTTTGCGTTTTCGCACTCGCGGTTGGACGCTAGAGGTTACAGTGACAGCAATTAAATCTTCAAATACTTTTTTTTCTCATCCGTAGTATTTCCTCTTAAACACCATTTATGTACAGACCAGCACATCAAACTACCCGAAAATAACAAATTTTCCCAATCAACTTTGAACCAATGCTTAACGATAAAGTTGAAAATCTATTAAGGGAATTTGACTGATTGTAGGATAGCTCTATGTGCTGGCGTCTGTTATTAATCTTATGTAGTATTAAATAAACAAACTCATAACTTTTCACTTAAATAGCCTTTTTCTAAGCCACTGATACAATTTCCGTTAGCAAATAGGGTTAAAATCTTTTTAATTCTCAACTGCAACAAAGCAGTTTACAGTTAATGCATGCGGTAACACAATTACTACGCTGCCTTTACACGAGTTAACTAAAGTATTAAGTAAATAATAATTATGTACTTTTCAGAAAGTAACTTAACCTCAAGAGACAGTATTATAGTTTGTACATATATTATTAGTTCGAAATTAAGTTGTCTATTAACGTTGAATTGATTTATACTAGAGAAATAACTATACAGTAATTAATAATATAAGTATTTATTTAATTTTTACAAGGTATAGGTGAATATAGATCATCTATACTATACTTTGTCTTTAAAATGTTATAAATTTTTCCAGAACACTACTCTCACGAAAAGATGTACTACGTCATATAAATTTATCAAAAAATAAGCGACCATTTAAAAGGCTACATTAAGTAGGTAAAGACTGTCCAAAATACCAGTTCGGGAAGCTTTTAAAAGAAATTCCGAGAACACGTTTTGGCATTATTTCCTCCTGTTGAAAGCGAAGCCTTCTACGTGCTTTGATAATTGCAAGCAAACTGCTCGAAATTTTGGGAAGGCGACAGTTGGCAAGCGGACATCGTTAACCCTTCTCATACAAGCGTGAACTCGCGAACTTGAACAAAATAGTTTAACGTAGCAAAGATTTAATTGACGCATAAATATTATTTAATCGTCGTATGACTAATAGTAATAATAATGCAATTGATATGCGTGACTAAGATGAAAGATGATGCTGCCTACACATTTTAAACCAAAGCTTGAAATTAACATTTTTAATAGTACGAGTATCTATTGATGATTCTGTTCTGGTTTCCACAAACGAAATGATGTTGTCCAGTAGTCCCGCTAAGGTTAAACACCCCGATTTTTGGTACGGAACAAATATAAAAACAAAAGCGAAATCAAATAATTTATGCTCTGTATAACAAGTGACAATCGGGCTCGCAGTTCAAAATAATAAAACAGCGCCGTTTAGATAACAATGGTTGACCAAGGAATGCGGCCGTGTTGCATTCGTAATTGTACCAATTAGCTAAATGTCTCCGTTAATTTATAAGCTGGGATGAACTATGACTGTCTGGAGATAAAGATTAGCCTTTTAGATCTTTAAATATATAGGCTGTTATTTTATGCTTCACCTTAATAAGATTATTTTATGCCAATAATGTATAACTAAGATATTTGTTTTAGTACTCAAATAATCTAGAAGTATCGAAACCTGTAACTGACTGTCAGTAATAATAATATAAGAAAGTGTACCAAAACATGTCAAGAATGAAATTCGATTTTCTCATAAAACAAATCTTCCTGATTTTCTTCGATGTCAACTTAGGACACTTCGTTAGAATTGTCAAATAGTTACTTTTATCATTTGGATTTTGATTTGATAAAACGGATCAATATTGAACGAATTCGCAAAATTTCGCTTCGCTTTAATCACAAATTCATCAATGGTCGGTTCCCAAAATTGGTAAAAAAACACGATGCGAATTTTCAATTAAAATGGGATAGCAACTCCTTTATCCGTTTACCATATGCGAGATATCGGGATTATCCACATTTCGAAGTACATACATATATTTGTACATGTTAAAATTTTGTTCGTTAAAAACGATGAAACTATTTGAATATTTTGGAAACATCAATTTCTCTATAAAAAAATCTCTCACTTTATTTTACCGGACAGCTATATTCACACACAGTGTATGACATCATGCGATCCACTTTCCAATTGGTATTCAAAATAACAGTCATAAACCGGGCCAGCTGTATGCAACTAACGCGCACCCAACTAATGTTCAACCTTAATCAACGTCCCACTTCCTCCATGAAGTTCGAAACCCTAATTGTCCCCTTTGTTTATTCAGAAGTAATGTGATACGTCACTCGGGTTCCCGCCGGATACGTTATGCGTTAACGTCAATAAAACTTGCCCAAATAATGCCCAGACAGACACTTATTAACGGCTGACTCATAGCGGCTGAATGCGATGTGTGAAATGTCACGCGAAGCTGATTGTTCACAAAGATTTGACGGAGGATGTTTGATTTCTTCGGAGGAAGCGAAAATACGTATGAGGGTATACGGCAAGTATGTTTCGTGAAAATGTAGTATAACTTATATTTCCGTAGTAAATTGGACGCGTTGACGCGACAGCGGATGACAAGATTTGTTTTATATGCCACCCACGACAAACGGAGACGGGCAAAGATATATATTTTTTTCTTTCAGAATTATAGCGTTTTTTATACTTAATATCGCATATTTGAACTCAAAAAAGCTGAGTCCTTAAAAGTAAAAAGCTTATGCGGCATTTTTTTGGCTAGTCAAGGCCTGAAGTAGAGTAACTTAAAACTACACTTACTGAAGACTATATACAAACAAACGTAATTAAAGAAAACGATTAGTTAAACGGTCGGATTGTTTACTTGTCTACAGCTGATTCACATTCATTGCCAAGACAAAATTACATTACGTCTATTGATGTTGGAAACAGAACACTAATTACAAAGCTAAGCCTTGTTTAACTAAGAACACTTAAACGTGTTTTATGTAAACAATCGTTAACTACTACACCGTCGAATTCGGTGTACCGCTCGGCATTTTTATTGGTGCTTTGCTAGCATATCTATCTTGTAGAAATGTTAAAGTTTCAGGAACTTTCCTCCCCCAGGATGTTCCTAATTGCGGTGTCTCGTTGAAACGTCGTAAACAACCGCTTGATGACACATTGAGCACGCCTCAGTTTTACTTAAAAACATATAAAACTTTATGAGTACTAATGGAGTAAATAAGTTTTTATTACGAGCCGCGGTTGTTAAGAAGAAGCCGTAAAATGTAAATTAAAAGAAACTTCTGAAGAACTTTATTGCTAATCATATCATCGTGAAATTAGAAATGGCAATAATTATTTGATTAATCTTATATATTGCAAAGATCTAATTTATGACACACAGCTTGACTTGCAACTTATAGTATAGTATAGTATAGTATAGTATAGTATTCCTCACACATTTCACACAACGTCATCTAGTCCCAAACTAAGCAGAGCTTGTACTATGGGTACTAGATGACTGATAAACATACTTATATACTTTTCTTTTGTAAATACATGCATATTATACATAGAAACACCCAGACTTAGTCAAACACCCATGTTTATGCACACAAATGTTTGACTAATGCGGGAATCGAACCCGCGACCTATAGCGTGACAGGCAGGTTCACTAACCTCCACGCCATCTGGTCGTCATGTATATGTTTAAGATTTCAATGAATGAAAAAGTCCATTGATAAAAATAACTCAACATACATTTACTTTATAAATAATTGACAATAGAAATACTAAAGCACGCAAGAAACCAAGGACAAACAATACACAGTGAGGTAGTTGCCGTTTCAGCTCTTAGGCAACAGAAACTCGATCAATATTGTATCGGTGTAATTACTCAACTATTACAAGCCACCGTTAGTTACACCACGAGCAAAAACTCCAAGCTAAAACCTAGTTTTTGTGGCGCCTGTACGATTTTCTTCGGTGACGGCTTAGGAATCTGTTACATTACCAGCTATCTTTTATCTCATCACGATTTATCATTCTAGCCTATTTTAATACCGACACAGGTTTGAATAAAATAATCTTTTTAAAAACTCTATCCTAAAAAGGATTAAAGCTTACATATTTTTGCAATTGCAGTCGGTTTTTAACAGAAATGGAAATCAGAATTTTGCGTCCAAAGTGTGTCCGTCAGTGCATTGCGCGCTAAATGCAAAATGGCGTTAATTTGTAAAATTTGAGCACTTGTTTTATTCACTGCTGTATTTCAAGCGAGAAAAGCGTAGTTAATATATTTTAATGATGATATACTGTTTTTCATACATGCATTTCATTTAGATTTATGGACTATTATTTTCAGCATGACTCAGGCAGTTCGCTTTCGTAAAATTAATATTGCACAATATGTTTTTATGACTTATAATAATTGCAATTTCTTTGGTTTAATTGAGATTAATAAGTATTTCAAATTCCAAAAATAACTAAACTAACAAAGTCTTCGGTCTCGAGCATTGATTGAATATTATAATGTTCACGTAACTCTACTCTATTCCTTATTCACGAACAACAAAAAGGAGGCAGAAGACCATGACGAACATTTTTTTCCTTCAATGAGAAAAATATAATTTCATCGCAAAAGGGGTCTCAACGAGCGAGTTATGCTACGAGCAATTGAACACATTAATTTTAATACAAGACAAAGACAAGTGGGCCCCATTAATATTTATGAAGGCTGACAACCCCCTTATCACGGCTGTGACTAACCTTCATTGTTGTTAGACTAATTACTTTTAGCTAACAAAACAATTTTTGATTTGATTGAAAAGGGAAGCTTTCGAAATGTCACTTAACTTTGTTTGAAACTTTTTGACGTAAGGATGTCTTTACGGTCTTACTTGGTTTTGAAACAAAAAGTTTTATCTCAAAAAGAATCAAGAGAAATAATTCGAGTAATCCATTTCTTAACAAATTGCTGGGAAAATATTTAATTAAGCCATTAACATGTTCGTTACATAAACGATCATCAAACTAAGACTCGCTCGGATTTCAAGCGAACAGCTACCTCGTAAGCGTAACGACTTTATCGCATCATCAAATGACTCGTCTAAGTTATAACCCTTTCAGCGTAACCTACTTACGGACTACACAAGTGCTTATGACCTCTCGAGGAAACTTCTAGAACCTGCTGGAAACGGTGGGTCATTACCCGGGCATTAAGCATTGGGGTAAGCCGGGTCGAGTAGCTATCAGTTGGCATGAGGCCAAAGTAGCATTCATTCTATGACGTCACAGTCGTAAAGGCGAGCCTGCCAGTGCTACCGAAACCACTGAAACTGCTAATAAAATGCCTAAGCACTTGACCACACGATGCACACCATGTGGGTTGGGCATGAAAATAATGTGGTTGACCGTAATAGTTTTCTTAGAAGATAACGACCTGTTATATCATTTTATTTATGGCGTTTCCTTGCGGTGTTATGGTAAAAATGTAAAACAGGACCTGTTGCTTGTTTGTTTACCAAGCTAGCACTGGATAGCCATCTAGTATAGCTGTATGTCCATGTTTTGTCTGTGGCTCACACACCTATACGTTAACTTTTACATCCAATGTTAAAAACCAAAGAGAATTTACATATTTAGATGAAATAAATGAAATTCAGAAAAATGAGTCCGCATTAGCCATTACTTATCAATCAAATATTGGTTCTAATTCAAACCAAATCATACGAAATATATCTCAATAGCCTCTGAAAACTCAGGGCCGTGAGAAACAACATCTGGTATACTATCCTTTCCAAATTCACCAGGTAGTAAATATTGCGATGTTCCGTAAATATAGGTAAATAAAACGTACAAAGACTTGGTTGCCCTGACCTTGCGCCGGTTTCCTGTTCAACGATCGCCTCACATAACCTTTGAGTTCCATCTACCGTGGTTAATGTGAAATCCTTTTTGCATTCCTTGCTTCATAAAGCGTAATGTGGAAAGCAGCAGTTGCTGAATTAGATTTTTTCCGCCAGATAACATTTGCATGAAATTTTACGAGTATAATCTTGTCCCTTAAGGATTCTTTACTGACGAATATAAAAAGGTATTTTTTTCTGGACCCCCAGTCGTTTCCTCGGCTTAGATTGCGCCATTTAACGTATGTCCAAAGAACCTGATTAAATGAGATATTTTAATAAAATAAAATACATGAGACACGTAAATTGATTCCGTATTGTATATTCAACACAAGTACCTACAAGTACTCAAAAGATCAATATCAATCAAAGGAACTACAAAGGAGCTGAAACCTCATTCAGTCCAAATAACAACCAAACTCCTTATCAAGATGAAGACGTTAGCCACTCGTATCAAGCGCAGGCGTTTAATATCGAACATTAAACGGGCCCTCTCTTCCTGTTCGCCTAATGTTGCACCGATTGGTACTCCAACCACGGTTATCACACCACTTATGATCCAAAATAGCCACATAAAGATACCAATGAATCATTACTGTGCTATACAAGATAATGTGAAAGTACTTGAATAATTCCGTTTCTGTATCATTGAGAGCGAATTGTTTTATCGGAATGCATTCTCGGGGAACGCATCGGATTGTTCTTTGTGGAAAAGTGTATCATTGATTCTTTCTTTTGTATTATGAAAGGTTGTTATCATCAATGATAGCTAATCATGCCATTTTTTTCTGTTAGTCGCATCAGACCAATAAAATTGTATTTTAAGCTCTTTTTAATAATGTTAAATTTTGTCAGGTTAATTTAAAACACACCAAAGTATTCAGACCTTCAAGATCACTTTAATTTCCACATAATATTTCTTAAGAAAGTTAAAGCTATTCCAGATTTAGTTTCAGAGTCAATTTACATAAGGCCGCGTCAAGGGAGAAGTTATGATGACCGACCACTGTCTCAAGTCCTCTTCAACTGCGACTTGCTTGTCTCAAAGTTATCAAGTCATAATACTGCAAACCAGTGAACTCTATTAACTGCTGCCGTCATAACGTTTTGGATAGAATGGCTTGTGAACCTTCGAGGAAGTCCATCAATCATTCACATTTGACTCTGTTTTGTAGTTACTTTTAAGAATCATTTGAGACATGACCTCACTAAACCGTCCCATTCATAAAGCGACCTTCCTGCGGTACGTAAGATTTTATTACAGATCCTGAAGAGAACCTTTGGGATTTATAAAGGTACAACATCACATGAATAAATGATAGTTTCTACAGTTATAAAACGCTAGGAGCAGAGAAATTATTTTTTCTTTAAATAAAAGCATTCCTATAGACATTCTGTGCGTGAAAAAAATACATACGAGCAAGTGAAAATTTCATAAATACCATCCAAAAACTGGAGCGTTACTCACTTTCAAACAAGACTTTCATTTTTAGCACCAATATATTACAATCATGAAGTCGTCATATTCTTGACTAAATATGGTAATTAAAGACATGCGAAACGAAGGTCTAAGGTGAGGAAATCAAGACATGTATACACGAACATTGTTTAATAGAATAAACAGACTTATAACGGCCAGTGTTCACGAGGCGAGGCAGAGATGTGAGCCAGATAGTGGAGATCGCTCGGAATCATTAACATTGTACAATTATACGGGAACAACAATTGTGGGAAACAGTTACGAGAATGAAATTCGTGTCTGTGTGTGGGAAATAAAATGCAAATGATTGCATTTCTCTGGCTCCTGGGTTGGTGAGCGCCCTTTTTTCGCGGTCTTTTTATCTTTGACGGCCATAGTTTTAAACAGATGGTAAGCTCTGTTGAATTATTCAGCTTTTTTGCATGACAGCCGAATAGCTTTATTTTTTTTCCTTTTGTATATGAACTTAATTAGTTTCTTTGGTTACGGTTGATTGTACAAACGTAACCAGTCTTCTTTTAATCAATACTCGAGCCCAATACAATTGAATGCATCTTTTAATCACATTCTGTGTGATTAAAATTTATATCAACAGTATAAAATTATTACAATAAAAGTATGAGGTCGAGGTCTTTCATTATAAAGAAATAATATTTATCTGTACTACATACACAACATAAGAAAAAACAATAGGTGCCATGTAGAATGGTTTCGTACAAAGTCTTGTGAATATGCGTCACTGCACCTTGCACTTCGCCTGAGACAATTTAGATCTCAAATCAAATCTTCCTCCATTTTCCTACTTTCCACTGTATTCCATTTTCGTTTTGCTCTTGTACAAAAAAGTTGAAGAATGTTTTTTTGGGACTTAAGAAAAAGACAGCCGTTTCGTTACACGTTAAAATCATGAATGCTTCAAAGATACGCATGGCGTTATTAACAAAAAAATATGTTAATTGATGAAGGTTGGGTATGTCTCAAGGCCGTATAGACAGAACATGATTCTTGGTCAACATATATGGTAACTATTGGTTATTAGAGTTTATAATTCTGCTACCACGAGAAAATTTTTAATGTGAATCATTTACTCGGTTTGGTGTTTGTAATCAACTATTTTTAGACATTTAATAAGAGTTATTAATTGTTATGACACTAACAGAATCATTATTTCATTATGATACTGGAAATTACCAGATGTCTCTTAAAAGTTCGGTTTACAGTATTTAATATTATCAGACCAGGAACGGATCCGATTCTAATAAGCACATAACTTGAATAATAAATAAATGATAGTAAATAAGGTACTACATATGAGAAGTTAAAATCCTTTTTACAAAACTTTTAGAATAAATATGGTAAATAACATTTGGATTGATAATGTAAATAAAAACTTATCCATCACTTTTATTATTTTTAGATAATTGTCGAGGATAAGAGCGGTTTATTAAACATAATCTCCCACTGCATACCATATTAATAATTGGATCATCAATTTAACAAGCCATAATTTGCTGTCTTTAATAAATAAGATCTTGTTAATGGTCTACGATAAAATGTGCATAAATCAATCATGCGTTTATTGCTTAATAATGATTTCCAATGCTGTAATACCAGATTTAATCAATTCCTTGAAAAGTAGCAAGAACAAAATAAGGCGTCAATATTTTACGAAACCCGTCATAAATTGATTTCATTGTACGAAACAGCTACACAATCTGTTCTATACTGTTCACCGTTAATCCTAAGCATTTTACTTTAAAATACATTGAAACAGCGAAGTCTAGCCGTTTCGCTTTCTGGTGTTACACGAGCACAACCGTTAAATGTCTTTAACGGTCTACCTCGCTCATCGCAACCGTGCGAAGATCGCGAACAGCAGCCAATATCAACTTATTCCAAACATGTATGGCGAAAAAATTGAAAAATAAATGTGATGTGTTCCAAAAGCAGGTTGCGAAAAACTTGTAAAACGTGTGTGGAGTAAATATGGTACCCCGTCACTCCGTCAAGGCCCATGGTCCCGGCCGTCAGTCGTCTCACCGACACGCTCTGTTTGCAACATTGTACCGCACAAACCCGTTGTCTTTGATGTTTTAAACGTTGACCAAGCACGCGCTCAGTCTCATCAGACCAATTGTACAATGGAGGTTTTATTTCTATAAGCCCGCGGTGGCCATTTCAAACAATTTACGAAGTCATAACATTGCATGTGACATCTTTATAGTCGTGACATGATTCGCTGTTCGACTATCTAAACTCTGAATTGGTTAAGTAATGGTGACAGTTTGAACTGTTCTGTTAGTTTTATGGTTTGTCCGACTACTAGTAGTTTTGCCTTCTCTGTTAGATTGCTGTCATCGATAAGGTTCTGATTAGTAAAACACTGGTAAGTATAAAAATAACGTTCAAAATCGCGAAATGTCGGGCCTTCTTAAAGCTTGTAATACAGACATCGTAAATTATACCTGTTAGAAGCTCAATTAAATTAACGTTCAATCAAAAACGAATTAACAACTTCATCATCTCGCTATGATATCCGGACCATCACTTCTTATCCACATTCACACATTACGCGCATCCGTCAAAACAGTGATTCATTAATATGCTTACTGGTGAACATGATTGATACGACACATTTCACACTGATACGTCTATAAGTATCAATTATGATGAATCATGAATGAAGAAAAACCAAATGTTATATTTATGCAGTTGTACAGACGCCAGCACATCAAGCTACTACCATCTGTATTTCCTTAATAGATTTTCTACATTGCCAGGTCAGACCTGGATGCGATAGATACCGTGGCCCTGACACTCACAGACCTCCAGAAGGAACACAGTGGGTTTTGATTTCCCACGAAAAAGTAAATAAATAAAAAGATCTGGATGCGAAACTCCAGAGAATCACGGGAATGGTCTATAGTTAGTTTGCATTTAAAATTATATTTTCATTTCAGTAGGGTAAGCGAAGACAACCCTACCTTGTGATATGCCTTGACATTGGTTTTGCATGGCAATGCTTTCAGCCTATAAAACATAACACTGTTACATTATGTAGCTTTCTAATGATAAGTACTATCAATTTTAAATAAACTACAAGAATATTCTGATATTTTCGAGCATTTATTGACAATCCTGAGTCATTTCATAATAAAATTGTAGAAAAGGCCATAAGTACGACCAAAACGACGAAAATAGTTGATAGTTTAACCTTTAACAGCGATATTTTCATGCTAATTTTGTGTCACACTTCCACGAGTTCGTGTTATTTATACTCAAGAATAGATCTTATCTTTCTGAAGCCATCATGGAAAAATATTTCAGGATACAAACGCTTGAGTGCAACACTTACGTACAATAATTATAAGCAGCTAAATTAATTCTGATAGAATAAATAAATAAAGGTACACTTTACATACTAAGATTCTATTAAGGCACATAATATTTCAATTTTCAAACGCGACCGAAATAGATTACATTTTCACAATCTAGATCATAACAAGGATTTCAATGAACCCAGACGACCTCCTACGGATTAAACTAGCGACAATGAATGATTAAGAACAATCAGTCTATTCAGCAATGTTGGAAGTGCTAGAAGACGATTTTTTTATTTAACGTTGGTCACTGACTGTCGATTATAAATATATTTAGATTATTACTTCCACATTATACGCCATCATCCTCCAGTCTTTGAACGAATCATAGTTGGCTTCCAGTCTAACTGAATGCAACTACCAACGCTTTACAACCTGATCTAGCCAACCCAATCCAATTTAACCTACCTTCTGACTAAACTACTATGACAAAATGCTCACCCATCTATGAAACGACCGCGCCAAACGTTGCTTAACCTTATGTTCGATAAGATCATACATCGATCGAGTTTTACAGCTGTTACTTAGTAACGATCAAAGGACTATAATACTATAATTCAAATTGTGAAACTTTTGAAGATACATCGTTACATGATTTCATAACTCATTTGCACTTCCGTGGTGCTGGACCATTAAAAGAAAATTAAAACGAGAGCATCAATTAAAACTTCTCAAACCATGAACGATTAACAGTGATATTCTTGAAAGTAAATTTAAAATTATGACATCAAAATTGGTCACACCTCCGATCTCGACAAAGGGAAATCAGTCTACCATGAAACGCCAGCGATGACAAAAAAGGCAA
The DNA here is from genome assembly GCA_958496145.1 of Heliothis peltigera. Classification (NCBI taxonomy): domain Eukaryota; kingdom Metazoa; phylum Arthropoda; class Insecta; order Lepidoptera; family Noctuidae; genus Heliothis; species Heliothis peltigera. The sequence continues at coordinate 7,502,739 of OY292333.1, forward strand.
CGCAAACCATGGCTCTGGCTGTTAGAATACGAGACACGATTTCAGTTTTAGTTCGTAGTACACTGACTTATTTGCGACACGACCTATCGTAACCTCTGGATAAAAACTGCAATTGAATGACGAATGATTCGGAAATTCCGTTCCAAACTTTCATGGTGGACCTCTGAACCTTGAATCGAACATGAACAAATTAGAAAGCATTGCTTTAACTCTTCACAATTGAGCCGGTAGATGCTTACCTCTTTCGTTCATGTTATTATGCAAGTATAACGAATTAAAAGTATTTAAAGCAGAGGCAGAACAAATTTTTGAGGTTTTCGTAACAGTAAGTTGTAACGGTTTCTAACTTGTTCATGTGTTTTGAATGATTTTATTTGAATTGACTGTACATTGAATGGGCTCTCCTCCATTTTGAAATAATAATATAAATATTGAATACCACATGCTTAAAATTCCAACCCATAAGAACTATTTACACAAAACATAAACGAAAATATTTTATCAATCCCACGCCCTTATTTCATATCTCTTGGAAGAGTTGATTGTGACGAAAATTATTATAAATTCAACAATATCACCGACTAGCCTTCATATTAATATCCTTATCTATGTTTTTGTACTAAATGAACATATTTAATTTTTAAAATTTAAATGATAGTTTCTTCAGTACTGTAAGTAGTGTTAAATTACCGGTCATCGAAATTCTGTCGAATTATTTTCCAATTAAATAAAACGCAAAAAACTCAACCTCAGAAGACCCGTAAGTTCCTGCAATGCCAAAAAATATCGTTTCAATACCAAATAGGCTGCAGCAGACAAAAACATTTCATACGGCATTCCTTTGTAAGGTAATGTTGCGAAAATCGTCAGGGCGACATCCCGTCGACGGAACCGGTCCGGGCTACCGGTTTTATCGACTCAACGACCACACGAAAGCGATATCGACGAGATGCTTAGGGAAACGGAAACACATATCCTGGAAAATTGAAGATAGTGAGCCTAGGAAATGAAACTAGTACTTACTATGAACACTATTGACAATAAATTGTTAGATCTAGTTACATATATTGTAGAAAACCAAGATAAAAAAGAAAACAATACGAAGTGCGAAGTCCGTTGTCATTTGTATCACAGGATATTTGGCGTAATTTCATCGATCTTAATGTGTTAGTCCAAAATGTTTAGTTCTACAATAGCCTTGAGGATGTCAAGTTGACATAATGACATCACGCTATTAGCCTTGAACTTATTACAGGTGTAGGAGGTTCAAAACTTTGTTAAAAATATGTAAAACTACTTGATTCGGCCGTCAAACTTTGATGGTCAAGTAGAGCTCTTAAGAGAGGAGAAATAGTCTTCTATATAGTAGTCTTCCTTCTTAGTATTGACTATTCTGCAGGAAGTTCGATAACTTAAATTGACTATATTTATTTTTAGCTTCATTTATCTTTCTAAACAAGACAATTCGCATCTTATACCATTCAATTAATTATTCCAAAGTTTGCTTCAAAATATATCCTTTAAGATAAGTTTCACAACAGCTAAGATTAACGTAACAATACAGGGTGTCCGCAAAAACTTGGTCATTACTCAAGCGTCCGTTTTTGTATAGAATTTGGACGCCTTATCTGAGACGGTTTACGTCGAATGCGTCCCCGATAGGGAAGCACCTGTACTAGATTAGATACGGCTTATCAATTGATGACATAGCCCAGTAACGTGCTGGCCGGTTGAAGCATAAACGTGTATTGTTTACTTAATGACTAGCTTGTGTATTCATGATCGAACACGAATTGTAATTCAACGGTTTTGTGTATGAACACGGAACTACGTTTTGTGAGATTTTGGTGTGTTTGTCTGTATTTGCATAGATGTCTGTTCCTCTATGAAATCATCTATGTACATATTTCTATTATTAGTACTTTCATCAACGTTTCGGTTTAAAAACTTTTCTCCTTACTGCTTTCTTCCTCAAGCGTAATGCAATAAGTGACCAGTTATGACAGTTATGTGTAAGTTCTAAGAAACCTATCTGATGTTCGTTAGTACAAGATTACGATGTCACGTAACGCAACGCAATTTGACGTGTTAGTCCGAGTTCACATGATTCATTAAAGTGACCCACATCACGCGTCCGTACAGTTAGATATAAAATAACTTCTTCTCAAACACGTGTGTGGATGTGAAAATTGTTTTGTAAACGTGACTATTTTTCTAAATGCCGTTAGGTACATATGGCACACTCACAGAAGATGTGAAAGACGTTGTTGAAATTATGAAGACTAAATAATGCAACAGTAACAGTGTTGCACAATCAGAAATGCATTAGATCCCAAGTTGCTATTTGCGTCCGGGAAGCTCCAGTAGCCGATATAATCCTGAGAGCTAAATTCATATTAGCTCCAGAATGCACCTACTAAAATAATCCAAGGAAGTTACGAACTACTTCCAATAACAGCTTTTCATTGACAGAAATATTGAGACGGATATTCATCCTGACGGAGAAATCGGATGCATTACGATTTCAAAGAATTATCTGATCATTGTTTGCTGTTGAATTCCCGAATAGCATCTGGCATCTGTAGCCTTTTCAATTGCATGCTAGTTTTGCTTATAACAAAATTATTTTAGGTAATAAGGAGTAAACCTTCTGCCATTTACTGGACAAGATTTTAGCTCGATAAACCAAAAACCGTGAGCTCCTAACAAATTCAAGAGCTCATCATCTGCAGCTGCGTCCCTTAAGACCTGTTTTACTTATTACTTTCATAACATCTGAAATATAAAGTAATATCGCCGTATCTTATTGCTAGTCATAATCACAACGGTCATGACCGTGGAAAGTGCCGTCAACATGCCATTACAGCGGTCTCGCTGCGTTAACAGGCTTAAATGACTAAGGGTAATGACACGGCAGATGCTTAGAATTTGTATGAATTGTATCCCATGTGTAGATAAGGAGATAATAGTTCCAATAGCTAGTAGGCCTAATGAAGCACGCCCTCGGCCAATATATAACTCGTCAGTAATCTCCGGGATAACAGCCTCTCTATAATATCTAACATTCTCGATACTGGTTTATCTGAAGTGCAATTCCTGCGCAATATCTTCAGACTATAGTTTGTTAACTTAATACTCATTAAAGCAAATAAGTATTGAAAGCTCTCACACTATGCGATGCGGTGCCAGGTTATTGATCTGGGTTTATGCTCTTGCCGTCAACAACACTGAATTATAATATTAAAAATAAAATCATTACTACTAAGTAGACAATTCAAATATTAATTATCATTTCGGATTGCTAGCTCTTTATAACTCATCTCCTGCAAAGTTACATTTTCTATATTTTTTAAACAAAGTATTTGATTTCGTTTCAATAAGTATAAAATTAAGATTGGTATTTTATACATTTTATTATTACAGAACAAATGATAGGACTTGTGGGGAATAGTTACGAGTATTGCACCTTTCATGCTCATTCGTAAATCGATCCTATGAGACCAAAGAATACTATTGTAGTTGCCCTTCAAACGCACGAGGGCCAATGTTTTACCGAAATACAAAGTTATCCAGATTGATTGTGGAATATACGAAGAAGGGAGCGAATTACTGCCAATTTTATTTAATGGAAAAAGGCCCCAGATATTTTACTAGCATCAATTCTTCGAAACGACCCAAGAAACTATAAATTATAAAGCCAGTGGCTTAAAAAAGGCGCCCAAATATAGATCCCCGATTGATCGATTCGTTCCGATGAGAAAGCAACGGATGGATACACAGTGATACGCTTTGAACAAATGTGGCATAATTTGTAATTATTCCTGGAAAGCCGGCCTCCGTGGTGGCCACCTGTTCAATGTATAACGGACTACAACGGTTTTTGCACAACTAGGCCTTGGCTTGTCGCTAATCGTCACGTTCGACAATTTACTGAAGTTTCTAATTGTTCTCTCTTTGGATCTAGGTGAATTATTAATGTTCGCTTCTCGAGTTAATTGATCATCCAGTGAAGAATATATTAATTATATACCTAGTAGTATATTTTTTATTTATTTTTAACAATGGTAACTTTTATGCAAAAAATAATTTTGGTTATTTTAATTTTTCTTAGATATGAACATGAAGGTTTTCTTGTAAGAAATCTGTTAAACTTTCTTATGAGTTCTCAGTACTTATAGTTCTTCACTGAAAGTACCTAATTACGACTTAACGAGTACGATATAATAGTAACCGGTTGAAAGTTAATGAATTTTGTACCACTACTGTGAAAATTCAAACTCTCAATATAGTTGCCGCAAATATTAACTCTTGCTATTTTTTTTTTAAACCGAAACAACTCAAAATTAGATATTAAAAAAATATAATTCATCAAAACATAACCTTAAAATAAACTTGTTTGAGTGAATCACACTTCAATGCATTGCCAACATAAGAAAAAAAATGTTATCAACTTTGATAAAACTTATTGTATATTTTGTCGTTAGCAGTCTTTAAGAAACATATCCTCGCACTTGGATACCTGTATATATTAACGTGGGAATCTTGACTACAAGCTAAATGAAAACAAAGAATAACCGAAGTAGTAGTGAACTAACTTACCTGTTATAGTTGCCAACAGCACCGCTAAAGCAACCACACCTGTCGCTCTTGCACGCTTGGACCTCATCTTGTCTCTTTTCAACACGCTAATGGTTTGCGTCCTCATAAACAATAAAAAACAACAGAAAATTCAAACTCCTCAACGGATTATATTTAAGAACTACGAACAAATTCACTCGCGTTTTTATTTCACCTTTACGAACAGTTTCTATCAATCTAGATAATAAAGCCACAAATTCCACAAGTAAATTAAAATCAAACTAAGAAATTACATTGAGAAAAGTTCTTTTTGGTTGAGCACTCAAGTCCATTGTGATGAGTATCTAAATATGTTTTGAATTGTACGATTTAAAATTGTGAAACTTGTTTCGTGCGTTGAAGTGGAGAGCTGAGCGCGAGAAGCGTACGTCCACTCTCATCAAGCGCCAGGCGATACTACCGCGACGGGGGCGACACGCCGATGTGACGGACTTGCGCCGAACTACGTAGCGTCGCTCTCGTATCGCGGTTGTGTTCGCAGCGTGAGACAGAACATTGCAAGGATCAAAACTAGTTGTTCATAGTTTATTAGGTTATTAACCAAGCTATGCATGCAGCCCTGCTTCACTACCTTTTTATTACATTCATACTTGTATGCCAGGTTCATTTTCATTAATTCCCTTTTTATTTCTATTGCGTGATAATAAATACCTGTTATTAAAAATTACTCCTATTATAAGTTATTTTTATATCAATACTGCAAAGGTTTAACAACTATTGTATTGAAAGTGCATAATTTTATTCACTTCACCCTTGATTATCATTTTAATTTTGTGATGCGATTTTGATTTTAAATGTCAAATCTATTTGAAATATGATTCACCATGTTTTATTATTAAAATATCTTACTTATTTCTGAAAATACCTGTAATAAAAATATTCACCTCCTACTCGATTACCTACACAAAATCATTTTTAAAAATCTCTTCTGATTTTAACTTAGGCATACATCCATCTCTCCCTGACTCCCACTGAATCTAAAATTAACATTCCAAGGGCGTCTCATTAAAAAAATGACAAAAAAATTGCGACGAAAAATTCGCGCTGGTGTCGATACATCGGCACCTGTGACTGATTACATAGCGTGGCATGAATAATACATGATCGTTGGTGCTGCTAATACCCGGTACCACGGTACGACCCAGTCACGAAGCACGAACCTTGAGACCTCGAAAGGAACGAATGTTGTATACTATAGTTTGATTATGCATAGAATGATAATATTTCATCGATCTGAATGGAAATAGACATTTTTACAACATTTGTATGTCGTCAATATGCATGCGTCTGTATAGCCTTTCCCGAGCTATGTTGGGGCCGGCTTCCAGTCTAAGTACATATGCAGTTGTGTACCTCAACCCAGTTACCTGTTAAACCCGATACCCTTTGGTAAGACTGATTGTCAGACATTCTGACTTCTAAATATCCGTAACGACTGCGAAAAATGTGCCAATGAAAAAATGATCACCCATTCACGGATCGACCGTGCCAAGCGTCGGTTTACCTCATGGCCGGTTGACCCGTGTGGCTGTTACTTGTACACAAAATGAAAGCTCATTCAAGCATAGAAATCTCATCTCTCACCTGATGGAAACATCCGTTGAGAAGTGAAATGGCAAGGGATATAAAATTAACAATTAGGGCAGAATTTACGGAATACCTATATAAACTATCAAGAAGGAAGATCAACAAAATTATTTCCTTTAATAGTTTAACAATTTATATTCCTATTTCCACATTTTAATGAACAAAACAATAAACATGTGGAGGATGAGAAATCAATCAATATTCGAACTTTACTACCAATATGAAAACAAATAAACCTGCAAGGTAGCTAGTGGAGTAAGCAGCTTACGGTATTACCAAAGCTACATCCTAATTACAATCCTGAGGTAGTAAATCCCACATACCATACGGCTTGGCCAGTATATCTGAGCTTACGTTCTCGTATTTACGAACTTGCAAGGATTTGCAACACAGCTAAGGTAACAGTGCGTAACGGATCTGACAAAGCTCTTACTACTCCTCGAAAGGTCTCGTTTTGATGTTTGCTAGCGTTTTGCTGAAACTTCCATTGAAATAGGATAATGTGTCTACCGAGTTGTTTGCTTTTAGATAACTAGACTACTAGAGAGTGTCTCTCTCTCTCAATTTTGTTTACTATCCTCGCTTACGAACATGAATGCCACTGAGTGTGTGTTTGTTTGTTAAACTGTTAAGTCTAGATTCCACCAGTGTGTGGCACTGTGACGCACAAAAATATTCCTTCTGGTCTTTCCAAAATATCCGTGATTTTGTTGTGTGTAAACACATGCGGGCAACTCGAGCCGACGACGCGTATACATTTTTTCACAATTAATTTTTTTCGCAACATATTCTGGTGGAAACTCTCCCTTAACTTTATTTAACTGGTATACAGTTTTCCCGATTTGGATAGATTTATGAAATATACGAGTATATCAAAACTAGGAAATAATCTAAGTGTAACAACCAAGATACAAGTTAACCTACACAAAATTAAATCATTTCCAAATAAAAAACATTCAAAACAGATATAACATTTTCATCGCGTTTTGTTGACATTAGAAAGCAACACAAAAGCATTGTATGAATGGCTGAAGAAATCAATGCGGGGATACTATGTCATCATTTATATCTTTTAATGTTATTAGTTTTGGCCCTTACAAATATAGCTATGGGTATAAATCTTTTTAAACGGCATTTACAGACCTTTTCTGTTACTGACCTGTTCTGCACTCCAAATTCAAATGTTGATTCAAAAGAAATACATAATTTTATGAGGTCTTAAGGTCTAGATGTCTATGCATTCTGCCTACAAACAGGCGTAGAGAGAAGAATTACCTGCATAACAAAGATACAGTTTCAACAACTTGGGCATTGACGAACACCATTATGGCTCCACTATCTCAAAGTCATGAAATTATATTCATTATATGATGGCACCCAGGCCGATTGTCGGCTACGGCGGCCGTTCTCTTTTATGAAGATCAGCCAGCTGCGCAGGACATATAGTGCAGAAGCATTCGCGCAGATACACGTGCACTCTCTATTCCCTCACTCTCATAGTCCGATGGGACGGCTATCCGACGCGACCGGAGGAGATCAGGCGCAGAACCGTGACGCCGAACCGAACCATTTACGTGATCTCCGATGCACGGGTCAATCAATCAAAAACTTCCAGACTCCAGGTTGCTTTATGAAAGTTTCTCAAAACCCACAAAGCGACTTCAGCCCGAACTGGGAATCGAGCCCGAGACCCCATGCACAGCAGTCGCGCCATGCTACTACTAGACCAACAACGAGGCAGTCTATTCGTTATATATTACGTATTCTTATCAGTATCACCATGTCGGTATTGAAGTTTCTTTCCAACTGTATTTAATTTAGTTAAACTAGCGTAAATACACGTGGACATTGATAATATTGAGCGAAGCACAATGCCTCCAGATAACGGCAGTGCAACGCGCCAATTCACGCCTCACCGTAACAAATAAACAATATTTGTTTTGCTATGGTACAGACGCCAGCACATCAAGCTACTATAACCTGTCAAATTTCCTTGATAGATTTTCAACTTTATCGCTGAAGTATATGGTTCAAAGTTGATTGGGAAAATTTGACAGTTTCGGTAGCTTGATGTGCTGACATTAGTTGCATACAACGATGACTACCATTGTTTTTGAGATATCAACGATGTAACGTAAATAAATATATTTGCATTGGTTACCACTTGAAGATGATTGTTTTCTGTTCTGTCTTTTGTTTATTTATCTAGGTTTCTAGTTATGACATCACTGTTAGACAAAGGCCTCCTATAAACTTATTTTTTTTATTTTAATCCGCTAGTTATCTTTCTACCATGATTTATTAGTAGGTAATCAGGAAGTAGAAGAAAAAAAATGGTCTACTGCAATTTTTTTTTAATTAGTTTAAATATTACTTCGAATTAACTTTGTTTTCTTTTTATAATTTTTCTTCTTTCTTCAGTTTTGGACTTTCTAGGTTTAAAGAAAAAAGTGATAAAAGATTATTCTCGCTCAGATTTTTGTGTGTTTAAAAGAAAGTTTTTTATATTTTATTTTTAACTGCCAGACGTTTTCCAAGTTAATTATAATGTATTTTTACTTTACACAACACAGATAAACTTAATTCGTTTCAACGCGCCATTTAAATTTATTTGACAACGTTATCTATAATGAGGGTGTTTATCAAGAATTGTCGTAATTTCAGTGAAATCGAGTGAAAGTTAATGCATTTATTGAAAACACTGGGCATTTAATGGTTATTATTTTGCCTCCATCTTCCGAATTAAGGTTAAGTAAGACGTACAGACGCCAGCACATCAAGCTACCCGAAAATTTAAAATTTTCCTAATAATTTTTTTAACGTTATACTTCGGCGATAAAGTTGAAAGTATATTAAGGAAATTTGGCAGATTGTAGCTTGATGTGCTGGCATCGGTACCTACAAGTTTTAGGATGTGATATATCCTGAGTCACTAATCTGATCTTAATATTACTCTCGTCAATATAAAAGATTTTCTATGTTTTTTTTTTAAATTATTGCTGTTGATTTTTATGCCTTGATACCTAAAGTAAGCTGTTCTACTTTCAGTTTCAAACTCAAAATCACTTGTACAAACTTCACTGCAAAATAGCACTTTTTGAAGGAGAAAAATTACAAAAAGCAGTCTCAAAACCGGACTTAATTTAATTTTCATTATCTAAAGGCGACTTTTGTTACCCGGACGACCAGTAGAGGTTGGAGAAAAAAAATGTAATCACATCAATAAATAAATAGATACACAAATTAAATTAATTAATTAATTACAAATATTATTACCAGTAATGTAATCAATACATTCAATCAATTGATACGCGTTATTTCATTATTTTAAATCATTAATTGGTGTACAGTCACATTCAAAATGCGAAAGCGTGTTCTATGCGAAATATTTTTTCTATAAGTACTTTGAGATGAGATGTGTAGCTTCCAAAATACCAAGCCACTTTACGCTAATAAAAAATTTAAACATTAATCAATATAACAGGAGAAAATCGCTATAAAATTTTGCTACGTGTATTTCATAACATTATTGCTTGTGACTGTACACATTTAATTAATTTGGTTTGCATAGATACGTTTGTTTTTATGACCTATACTATACAAACTACAACTACTCTATGCGTTATTTTTACTATCACAATACTGATTTTTCTGTTTATATGAAATGTTGTCAACGATCTCATATTAGGAACCCTCACATTATGGGTATCATAGAAACTCCCTCGTTCTACTTGGATTGGTACACTCGAGTTCACATCAAAAATTACTTCAATAAACTGGTATATCAGTATATTCATCTCCCGAGCCTTTTCCCAACTATGTTGGGGACGGCTTCCAGTCTAACCGGATTCAGCTGAGCACCAGTGTTTTACAAGGAGCGACTGCCCATCTGACCTCCTCAACCCAGTTACCCCGACAACCCAATACCCCTTGGTTAGACTGGCGTCAGACTTACTGGCTACTGACTGCCGGTAACGACTGCCAAGGATGTCCAATGACAGCCGGGACCTACAGTTTAACGTGCCATCCGAAACAGTCATTGGTACCCAAGATATACTTAGAAAGTACATACAAACCTAGAAAAGTTGCATTGGTACTTGCCTGACCTGGAATCGAACCCACGCCACTTGAGAGGTTGGCTCTTTAACCGCTAGGCCACCACGACTTCGTATATCAGTCAGTATATTATGATTTCTTTTATTGATTTTAAAACAAACACAAAATATTCACAATAACTTGTGATTCTTTTTCCCAATCGTAATTACGTTCCGTAAAATGGCTATTGGTATTCTAGTACCGATTGTAAACATTATCGCAGATGGCCGATATCCTTTAGAAGTCACGTACACCATTCAGTGTTTTTATAACTTGAAATACTGAGATTTTACCATCAAAAAGCCTATTACCAGATTGAGGCTAAATATTGTTTTTATTTTAAATTTTATCTCTGTTGTGTTTCTCTTTTTTATATTTCAAATTATATTTTTACGTGCTTTTGCTTGACTTTTATAATGTCACGTTCTTATAAAATTCATACATTTTGGCTTCAAATTAGCACCAATTTTCTTGCAGTTATAATTTTAAAATCAATCACTAGAATTCGCAATAGAAACTTTAAAACGAAATTTATGATACAATTAATTTTCTAACAACGTTAAAAACACAAGTATTTACTTTGTACGGAAACAATAATAAAAATAAATAAAAAAAAAACAAATAAACAAGCTTCATGTGTGCTCCCGAAATAATATCTGTCACTTCGTCAAGTCGTCACAATGTGTTCGCATTTTCGATTTCCCCAAATGGTAATAGAGTAAAAAGCTGCCCCGGGTTATTCGGATAAATTAATTGAAAAGGGATCAGTACCGGCCCTTGTTTTGACTGCACAAATAGAATTAAAGTATGCCCCATGTACTGATACGAAAGGTCGATTAACTGAACAAATAAATTTGATACCTATGGATACGTTTATACAAAAGGTAGGGCGCACCTCGTCTGCCTGTATTCGGATGATGGCCGCTTTTCCCATATCAGCTCACCTACTAAGACCATAACATGGTTATAAAAAAAAATCAACTGCTAGAACTAATGATTTGATTGGAAAATAAATTGTCTTACCATTTAAGGGCTCGAACAAAAATCTGCGCATCAGCGCAATGCGAATTCGCAACGAAGGAAACTACGTAGCTAACCTAACCTAAAGTCAATGATTAATCGCAAATAACCACATTTATGTAAGCTTGATACAGTATTATCATGTCTCAATGTCCTACAAAGTTATTTTTGCAATTTAATAGCCTTTGAATACTGTTGTACAAAGTTGGTAAACAACAACATTAACTCGATAACTGATATTAAAATACAATTACCTTTGTCAACAGGTTGATAGTATAGGAATTCTTGAAATCGTTTAAAGAGGGTCATCTATGTTATCTGAAGTTTTACAGATTACAAACAGAAAAAAAATATCCATAGTCGCTTAGCTCTAAAAACCAATACAAAAAATCTCCCATCGCAAAACGCACTTAAAGGGGGAAAAATTATACTACCTTCACGTTGGGTACCGTATCAATTTTCATTGATTATAATTTTGATTTAAACTTGCCGGTCCCCGAAGTAATTTTAAAATGTTATTTACTTTACTGTAACATCTTTAAACTACTGTTATTTGGTGTCCGGGACGAGCCATCGGATTTTTGAAGACACAAGTCTAAAAACACACGGCTGGAAAACCAACTTTCGTCCAAAAAAACAGTCCTAATCATCAGGTTCATCTCGTTAAGAGCTTCAGTTCCACAGACCGACAAATATGCGTCTGGGTTTAAAAAGGATTAGGATAATATTCCAAATACATCTTGCTATTATAAATGAGCTTAAATAAAATTATTAAATATGTACTTCCAATAAATAATCTGAAATCCACAGGTTGGACCAAACAAAGAAAAGTTATACAAACAGGACCAGATAAAAGAAACATTTCCTATCTAGACATGGTCTCCATGACAGCGTACGACAGACACGAGGGTAGCTCGACTCCCTTCCACCCGTCCCGTCGGATTACTCACACTCCAGCAACTTGATCCGCACATCCAGCCCATATCGTTAAGGTGACATGAATATTATAACAAAATTCTAAATATACCAATATGCTCCGGTGATCATGCATGAAATTAAGGGATGATAGCATTCCGTGCACGGTGTGAACATGATAAATGGTTGAGAAATTTGATCGAATTGCTTAACCTTGTGAAGTGGGTCTACGCGATTTAGGATAGTTCAAATAGAAAGAGATTGAAGGAGATCAACTCTGAAGTAGTCCATTCCTGACAACTATGTGGATCTGTTCCGGTACTTTAAGGTTTATGTAAATACTCAATATAAAAACATACTTAGAACTGAAACCACAAATCTGGGACGAAGTTGTTTGAAGAACTAAATAAGACCAAAGTAAGGACTACAAAGCTAAAATTCTTGTTCACAAAGGATAATCAAACTACCCACAATTCTAGCATTCCCTCGATAAGATAAATTGAGGAAATAGGTTCATTTGAGCATGACCAATTCCTATTACTAAATGCAAATCCAGAACCACTGCTTTGTGTGTCCTCTGTGTTTCCACATGCCGTTTTCGTAGAACGAACATTCGATCCTTAAATCGCGTCATGCGGTGCCTCTGAGTCACAGGAACAGCGTAATCCAATTAACAGTACGTCGTAAAAGTTAGTAATTATTTGAAACCTTACTAATATTTTAGATGTAACTGTCTGTGTGTTACGTAGTCCAGCCAAACGCCTGGTTCAATTGAGATGAAATTTGGCCCAGAGATAGGTGTTAAAGGACCTCAGATGCGAGTGAAACCGTAGGTTGATGTCAGTGGGTAGGTATAGCCTACGCATCGAGGTACTAGAATCTGTCGAATTTCTTTAATAGATTTTTAACTTTATCGCTGAAGCATATGGCTCAAAGTTGATTGGAAAAATTTAAGTATCGGGTAGCTTGATGTGTTGGCGTCTAAAATGTTATACTGTACTCAAAAAAAGCTGTTGTAGTCAACCCGCTTACAACTTTTTACAGGCATTATTTTACGTCTCCGCGGAATACTTTTTAGTAGCAATGGAACATAAACTTTTTGCGTGTTACAGATTTTTTTACGATTCTAGATATTGTATGCCATCATTGTGAACAAATGTTTTTCCTTTATTCGGATAGGGGGGAAATGAATCTAGGTTTAGTAATATTTAACGTTTACGGGTCGATCGATCATAAGGTTAAGCGGGTCGAGGTTGTGGAGTTCAAATGGGCAGTCGCTCCATGTAAGACACTGGTACTTTGGTACTGATTGGATTGGAAGCCAACCCCAACATAGTTGGATTTTCATAATCAGTTCACGATTAGTAATTGACTTAAATATACCTACTAAACTTCTTGTATCGCAGACGGACTCTATTCGTACTAAAATAATATGTTTAAACCCGTCTATGTTTTTTCTTTCAGAAGAACCGCATTTGACCGTTCCCGCTTCAGTAAACAACGATTTTACTGCAACTTCGTATATAATTAAGTTATAAGTGGATTGTATGCTAAGCGTTTACTCGCATCGTCTCAAACCGCTACACAATGACTCTGCTGGTTAGTTGGTTAAAGTCTTTACCACGGTATTACATAAAGCACTCGTTAAGAGTATACCGACAAAATAAAATAAAAATGTACAGAGGCAAGATAATAACAAGCGAAGAAAACTTTCAAAAGATAATTAAGTTACTCGACGTCACATAAATCCCACGGACTCAGCACCTTCTGAAGTAGCTATTCAATTATTAAAACACACACTCAATTAATCCAGCGATGAAAAAGATAATTGTAGGCTTCGACCAGTTGAAGCTATCTGTTGAATGCTGAGTCACGGGGGTCGTCGACCTCACCACAAAGAATAACAACCGTCTCGCGAGGGAGGCTGGCAATAAATCAACTGACGTCATAAATAGGGAGAAACTCTCCTTGTCGGTAAGTGTCGCATTTTCCGACTCATAACGTAGGCCTAATGCAGTCCCGCGAATGTAGGAATGTAAGGGTTTCTTCGATTGTCGGGGTGGCGCTTATGGTTTCGTGACTGTACGAATGTGAGCTGTCTTTTGTTTCGTGACTTGCATAGCCTTTTGAAAATAGAACACATATAGCAGGCTCTCACATTTTAAAGCACAGATTATATATTTGGTATTGTAAAACGTAGAATAATATTCAAACAATAACAATCACAGTGCTGAAAAGCAAAAACATCTGTATATGTCTAGAGTTACAGACCGTCTTTGGAGTATAACGTATTAGAAGTATTAGATTATAATAAACAGAAGGTAAACTTTGACTCCTCAAATGCCAACGTCCATACCACGTTGAATACACCGGTTCTCGTCCGATCACCGAAGTTAAGCAACATCGGGCGCGGTCAGTACTTGGATGGGTGACCGCCTGGGAACACCGCGTGACGTTGGCTTTTTGCAATTTTGATGTTTATTTTTAATAATTTATGATATGTAGAAAATGCAGCCTTTAATAAGTGTATTTTTATCTTATTTTGTTTTTATACTCAGTAATATGACAGATTACCACATAATGAAATGTAGCCCAACCTAATCTATGTTTTTTAGTTCATACTAAACCAGTAATTTTCCCGAAATATAATTTTAGCCAACACTATTCTTGTGGGACTAATTCGATTATTTAACTCAAATAATACCTTCTTCATAATGAACGGGTACAAATGTGAACTGGGCTTTTATTACCTACAAATAACATAAAGGCAAATCAGATAACGGGTACGTTTAGTTTACGTAATGGACAAAACTTTTACAGTAGGTTAATTTTCTTTTCTTTCGTCTTGTATCTGAAATAATCTTTAACCCCTTTATTAGTAAACGGTACAAGTACCTGCTTTAGTACTAGATTTAGACCATTAACTTTGTTCAAAAAGATGGCTAAAAGCTAGCACTAGGGCGGTACCATCTTTTTTACTTTTTTAATAAACAGAACAAAAATTAAGCCTGTTCTGCATCAAGTTCCATAATATCACTAATTATTAAGAAAACAAAATATCAAAATAGTTAGTAAAAAAGCCAACGTCACGCGGTGTTCCCAGGCGGTCACCCATCCAAGTACTGACCGCGCCCGATGTTGCTTAACTTCGGTGATCGGACGAGAACCGGTGTATTCAACGTGGTATGGACGTTGGCGACAGTGTAAGCAAAATTGTAATTCTCAATAGTTTTAAAACTCATCATTCTTTACTTTTGTCTACTTTTTTTTATTTGGTACTAGCTGCTACCCGCGACGTCGTCCGCGTGGGCATTAGAGTAGTAAAAATGATGAACTCGTTTACCTTGTATCCTTTAACATCACGGTATGATAACTAAGCTATAAAATCAAGCCCAAAATGTGTAGAAATACTATGGAATTATAACTGCCTCGCTGGTGACTTAGTCGCATAGCGCGACTGCTGTGCACAGGTTTCGGGTTCGAGTCAATCAGGAGCCCATAGTCTGGAAGTTGGTGATTGATAGACCCGTGCATCAGAGGGCACGTAAATGTCGGTCCTGCGCCTGATCTCTCTCCGATCACATCGATATGAGAGAGAGGGGATAGTGAATGCACTTTAATATGTCCTGGACAGCTGGCTTATCTTCTCAGAGAAAACGCAAAAACACTTAACTGTACCGAGGATAAGCGACAGTTCTGGGGCTAATTTTACTTTGCAAAGTATTTGGCTACTATAACAATAAGCGCCGAACTTACATGGCGGACATTTGCGTGTCAATCATGGAAGACTTATGTTTTCATATCACAACAATACACACGCGTCGTTTACTAATACTGGACATGCAGGTGTGGCCTCCCGCTGCTTCTCGCTCTGGTCTTTGTCTTAGATTGAACTAAACTTCGAAGGTACAAAATGTGTCTGTTATTGCGGAATACATTCTAAACCTATGCTCGTATATAAGAATGTACATATTATATGTCGTCACTACTTCAAATAATATTGTAGTCACTTCGAACTTACATTGCAGGTCGATCGCGTCGAAGTCGATAAAGTTGGTTTAGGCACTGAAAATGCGCTCTTTATCGCTAGTCTAGTAGTTGCATAACGCAACTGCTGTACACGACGTGGTATCGGGTTCGATTCGGTCGAACCAGGTCGGACCAAAATCGCTTTGTGAGTGTTAGGAAACTGAAAAAGCAGCCCGGGGACTGGAAGTTGGTAAAGGATACGGTGGAGCAAACGGTGGGGATGCGCTCTGCTTGCGCACCGTGTCCTCACAGCGGCGAGCTTTCGCATTCGGCCCTGGTCCAGGCCATGGTCTGGAGCATGAAAGAATGGGAGCGGCCGCCTCCTTCTGCGAAGCAATTATGCTAGCGAAGGAGGCGGCGGAGTGGTTTAGAAACAGTATCGCTCATTCCAGCCGAAGCAGAAAAATTGGTACTGGTCGACACCGCGGGCGCCGAGTGTCGGGGACGACTTCCAGTATTAGTGTTTAATCTATGATTCCCGACCACCGTAGGTGTGGGTCTGTGTGTGGTGGGTTTTGGTTGGTTCACCGTCCGTACGTCTAAGGACGACAGCCCGTGTCGGCGGCGCGTTCTATTCCACGCGCTCCTCGAAGATATGTCAGCAACATGGGCCTCTTAGTTACCGTGACCCTGGCATACAGGGATCTCCAGAAGGCACATAGTAGGTTTTAATCAGTAAGAGTGACACTTCCTTCAGCTGCATCCTTAGCTGAAGAGGTTATATTACGACATCCCACAAAAAAAGACTGGAAGTTGGTGATTGATATATCCGTGCATCGGAGAATACGTAAACATCTGTCGTGTGCCTAATCTCTCTCCGGTTGTGTCAGAATTGCCGTCCGTGTCGGGCTATGAGAGTAAGGAAATAGGGAGTGCACCTGTGGCCACACAAATACTTACTACACAGCTAATTGATCTTAGACGCCCTTATATGCGCTGACCGTTTCCTAGGAGGCAGTTTATATCAACAAATGACTGCTGGACATGGATGAAGAAAGAAGAGTCTTTCTAATTTGAGATGTCTATCTAAGGGGCTACATTGTAATGAACATCGTGGTCAATCCTTAGATTATTACTTATTCCCTATCCTTTTACGACCACTTAGAGTCAGAATAGCAGCCAACCCTATTCGAAGAGATCTGTTCTTTTCTGAATCGTTTCCAAGAGATTGACCTTTTTTCTAGAATTATTTAGTCATACATATGTATTTTTGAACAGTAATCGTTCGTAAAAATCAAATAAAAATATTGATAAGCCATGCTGCTTTGTTACGTGTGGTATACTGGAAGCTTAGCTAATATTACCCCAGACTGATATTGTATGAAGAAAGTACAGCACTCCTTCTTTGATCTTAAATGACTAACTTACCCAAAGACAGATTTTTTTCTCTCATCTTCTGTCCCCGATTTTGAGTGTTATCTTGGAACTTGAATAATCAAAATGACTATGATTGTAGACTGGAAGACACCCCAGTATAATTTAATTTTATGAAAATAAAACTATGAACTCCATCTATGATCAGCTATAATTACTAACAATGTCAGATTGTCAAATTAGATTGTTTTGAAAAGCTGAAGATGGCGTCAAGTTGAAACTTGCCTTAATACTTTTGTTTTTAAATTATTTTTATCTGTCGAAATAACATATGTAGCATGTTTAGGTATATACATAGAACTGAAAAAAAAATTAAAATTATTTAGCCCGGTTTAATTGTATGAAAAGCTTAACTCCATCTATGACATTAGGTTATAACTGTTTACCCAGCTGGTATAGTCAAATTGTCAAATTTGCTAAATGTGTTGTAATTAAAAATATATAGATGGCGTCTAGTTAAAACTGACCAAAAAATGCTTTATTGCTCATCCCCCTTAGTTAATAGCGTTATAATATATAGCCTATGTGTTATTCTGATGCATAAGCTATATGTTTGTCAAGTTTCATCTAAATCCTATCAGCCGTTTGGCCGTGAAGAGGTAACAAACATACACACTCACTCACAAACTTTCGCATTTATATATTAGTATAGATATAGATAAGTTTCTTATTACCATGTGCTCCGTAAGCAAGAAAAGGTCACCTCACCCTTGTTACATTACTAACCTACTTTCTTTCCATTTATCAAGAAATAGAACAATTCCTTTCACGCCCCAGTCACTTAAATTAAAACAGAAGCGTAAAAAAATGCGAAAATAGCAAGACGATGCGCAAAATAACAAAATTCCATTGCGCCATGTAAAAACAACAGTTTCAAATTCTGTAAGCTGTGTTTGGTTGCTATTTCCAATTCGTGCGGCGTTTCACAGTCCATTATTCACATTTCATTTGGTAGTGACATGCGGGACGGTCGTACGACGCGAAGCCTGATGCCACTCGCGGACGTAGCTCGCATAGCTGCTGAATACCATTTTATTTTGTTTAGCTTGAAAGCATATATGTTTCATTACCTATACTTTGCGAAGATACTCGTGCCTTCTACACTGATTATTTTCGTTGCGTGTAACACTTTTATTTCATGAGGGCAAGTCATACTTTAAACTCTGATCTAGTTATGAACTTTCTTCCGTAGAACTCAACCAACGTTCTGCAGTTATATCTACCACCACACGTATAGGTGATCGTCATCTTACTTAGAACTGTAAATTCTGTCTGCATGATGCATATAAAAAGTCTTCACAATAATCAGACTATTTTACTTTATAATACTGAAAATCTCGCATTTCACAGCTGGCATCAATATCGCAAGTTATCGCTCTGCGTCCGCCGAGGGACGCGGCATACAATAAATAACTTTGTACATCGACTTAGGTATAGTTACAACTTTGCGGAACGCGGCGATCCGTTGCGAGCTGTGCCGATAGGCCAGCAGAATATGCTTTATAAAATCGTTGTTTATTTGCTGAATAGAAGACTTTTCAATGCAATCTAAACAGAGCCTCACGATCCCATATTCACCTATTAACGAGAATTCCGTATCCACAGTTTGATATCTGATAATTATCTAAGGCAATTACGTCAATCTATTACCTCTAACCCAAGACGGAGATAGCGCCAGGCTGTCTAAAATTGGTCTGATATAGGCGGATTAACAATTTGCAAGCTTAAGTAGCACCGATATCCGATTAGCGCTAATAGGTCGGCACCGTACCGAATATCGGATGCAGGCAGGTGATCGATATGCAAAGTTACTAAATATATCAGAATTGATAGAGTTACTAAATATATTAGAGTTTATACATATTTTTATTACAACAATTAATTTGATCTGCTGCAACTCGCGTTGACGCAAGGACTTTTTGACAGAAAAATGGGCGGGAAACGGTGGTTGTTGGTGACTTTTGGCGGTAAGACGGGCTAATAGAAGACGAGAGGGGAATCAGGTCGGTTGCGCAGGTGAATGAAGATTGTAGCAAGAGCCTTTGGATACATATTAAAAACAGTGTTAGTGACCTAAAGGGGCCTTTCATTTTACGTCGAGTACGGAGGGTTATCGTTTTTACATAATACAGTAATTGTTTTGAAGTTCCCGCAACTCGTCTATTTATTCATTAGACCCTGCCAAAGATGTTGTCTATATAAATTAGTGTGAACTAGCTTTTTACATCTTTTATAGCAAATTTTCAAAATGTTTCTTTCTTTTCCATTGGCAATGAAAAATGTATGCTGTCACATTGATAAATCATAATCTATTTCACTCAATATTAGTAGTTGGATTATAAAGTACATTAATCATAGGTATTGTCAGAGCTATGCACTGAGTATGCATTCCTGCAGCTAGTGCATTTCGTCTAGACATTGGCGGAGTCCCAGTTCAGATAGTAGAACCAAGATGGCGACTAAAAGTCTAGACAAAGTCACTCAAGCGTTTAGCTAGTGCTTAAGCTCTTAATTTTAAATAGCTGGGCGTACCCGCGGTAAATTAATACTTAACTTACTATGAACTACGGGCTGACATCTTTCAAGAGATCATATGACGTATTTCTTGGAACTCCTCACTACATCATGATACATAGATAGATTTTCAACCTTATCATAACACCGGAAGATTAATAATCGCTTGTTAAATTTGACAAATTCGGGTTGGTTGGTCTGCTGGCGTCTGTATTAAGTTACCTTCAAAATACTGAAAAAGGCTTACCGTGAAATGTTATTCCAATCGTAATGGATCTTCCAGGTCTTTGTCATGCGTGCTTCGTGATGTTTAATTTGTGAACACTATTTTTATCTCATCATTGAAAACAACAAACGTAGGTAAAAAGAATTTATATATGTACATATATTCCCCGAAAAAAAATTGTATCTGAGAGTACACATACACATAAATATTTTCTGATTTTTTGTTATACAACGGGCATTAGGTATACATAATATTTGACAATCAAAATTAAGAGTTAATTGGAAAAAAAATGGTTGATTGATTTATTCTGTATTTGGGTACTGATATATTTGGCCCAGGCTTAACGGAATGATTGATTGGAGTTCTGCTTAATTTATAGGTTAGCAAAGTTAACCAAACGTGTATGATTAGTCGTGTGGCATATGGAATGTTCTACACGTCTCTGTGAAAGTTAGTATGTACAGACGCCAGCACATCAAGCTACCCGAACATGTCAAATTTTCGCAATCAATTATTTTGAACTTTGAAGGTGAAAATATATTAAGGTATTTTGACATACTATAGTAGCTTGATGTGCACGTCTGTACTTTCAATCTTCTTTGTAAATAAAACACCAGCTTAAAAATTAAAAGGTCAACCTTTAAACTACCTCAGATTACAAAAATGAGAACAGCTTTTAGGTATAATTTTCAATTATTCTAACCTTGGACCTACCTAAATAAATAAACGAAAGCCCAGACTGAAATATATTTCCAGAAATAAGGATAGTCACCGCACGGCTCCTTGCGGAACGTCAGATAAATCAACAAATTGATTGATTTTGCGGCTTTCGTAGTAGGCAGGCGGAACAAGAAGACTCGCAGCGGCTCTCGACGTTTAATCAACGCTGGATTCTGCGGATTCACGTTTAAACCAATCTATAAATATATTTTCTGTAAGGAGTCCGATCTCTTTTCTGCATTTGTTTTTTTTTTTTAATTCTTGTTTCGTTGGAAGGTATTAAATTATGACGTGGTTCTTGTAATTTGTTTAAATGTATGATTCTTAGGGCCTGTTTCACCACATACAAATAAGTTCCAGTTAGTTTGGTGGATAACTACGTACAAATTCTGTTTCATTTTGATTTTTTTCTCGGTAGATAGTGGCTATTTGAACATTGTGAAACAGGCCCTTAAGATCTCTGATGCTTCCTGGGACCTCCTTGCTCGTACCTACATGCCTGATATGCAATATAAATATCACTGTGTCTTGTTTGTATACCTTTAAGCCGCACTCATTCGCCCCTGAATATGTTACTCAGATGATAACCCCTTGCTGGATGTTTCACAAACTGTATTTCTGTTAATACCTTAATAAAAACTACATTAAACCTAAGTTATACTTAGCACCATCCGAATAAATGCAACATTGCTGCAGACTACTGCCCCAGTCCTGCACCGTATAACTTAGAAACTGTTCAAGTTGAGTTGGAGCACGCAACAAACTGCTGTTTTATTCGACTAAACACTTTTAACAGCAAAAGTTTTGCTAATACGTGTTGCTATCATAAAATCTACAGGCATTCTATGCTACGTGAGGTAACACAGTTGCAATCTGCGGTACAAGCAGAAACAATTAAAACCTAACTTAGTTACGTGGAAAAAGTACCCGTTGGAACTAGAACGAAAAGGAGTAATACGAACCCTGACGAAGTTAATTCCGGTATGTACAGGAGTTACCTGTTGTGTTAAAGTGTAACAAAGAAGAACAATACTAGCTTTTCTTGCAACTCTATTGTAGTTTTAGATTTCCAAGGAAATACTTTTAATAGATAGGTACAATTATCTGAAGAATGTAGTCCAATAAAAACCTCCTTAAAAAGGTTAACAGATACATACTCTGCGCTAATGCCAAAATTACCGGGCCTTACCAGGTTTTAATTCTGGAACTAAATTCGATTATATCTAGTCCTAAAAGTCATCTTTTATATATATTCCGAGTCTCTTTACCTTCAAAATTCATACGATAGTCAAAAGTTAATCAATAAGCAAACGAACTTCGGATACCTAGAAACCTGTGAGTTATATCCCCAGTTTAGGGCGTGAAATATAATTTGGCGTAATGCCTGTTTGTCACGCGATACCCACACGAAATACTTTCGACCTACCGCAAGGGTTGATCGATGAACAACCAGGTCATTGCCGACGGAATATGGAGCGGCTACCTGGCCACTTACATAATATCTTTTGACCGATTGATCGAACCCGTTTCCCTGACACGAAAACGGGAAATAAGACAACGGTTCTCCGTGTTAGATATGACGTAGGTATTGGATACATAGGGATGATGAATCTCAATTTAAGGGCGCTCTTTATTTGATTATGTGTGTTATTCTTGCAGCTAGCTAATGACATTTGGGTTTTCTACTATATGCTTAGTTAGGTTGAGCTTTATGTCATTGTAAAATACGTAGCCGAGAAACAAATGAGTGACGAGAGACCATCCGACTCCCAAAATCAGATAGAACCAAAATAGTTACGTCTAAATGATATAGATTGATTCAAAGACAATAATTACTACAAATGCTACTCATAATAAATACCAAGAACATTCGAATTCATAACTATCAATCATACATTCGCATCTATATGGTGGCAAGAGAAATGGACTGAGTTAGTCCAATACTCCACACGTGAACGCACCAATGATTGCGCCTAGCTTTGTAATTAAATAGACCGCCCCTGCCGCTGCCATTTGAATAAACGTCGATATACTTGCCAGTAATCTGATTATGGACGATGAGTTTTGTTAGAGAATTAAAAATTTCATTATAAAATGATTGTTGCAGTGATATTGTGGCACGGCTTTTACATTTTAGTATTAAGTATTTAGGTACAAATCTTGACATATTTTTTATTTACTTTTAGTGTAGAACAGGAGTCAGGAGGAATTAAGTTATGATACAAAGATTTTAATAATAAATATCCTTTGACCCTAATTTACCTGGACACTTAATTCTGGTTTATTTTTTAGTATTAGCCCAAAGTTTAGTTAGTCTTGAACGTTTTTGCTGGTAAAGTAATTCAAGTATAAATATGGATTACTATTTAAAAATAAAGTCATTATAGAAACTTAGTACACAAATATATTATCTTTGACGAATCTTTGCAAAATATAAAGCTAAACCGTTACTTTGTTTACTAGAACTCGCTAATCTGAGGCAGTACTCCTCAGTAAAAAAAAGTAGACAGTCCGTTTATGGGAAACGGATGAAACCGCCGGCATAAACTATACACATGCATCTTCAATATCATCAGTTGACCCGGTTTCGTTCAACATCGACAATGCTTATAGGTTCGCGGTGAAAAGACGTCATGAATGGAGGGTAAAGCGACCTCCTTACCTCATATTGCTATCTTAGTTTCTAAGCGAAATTGAAATGAAAAGAGTCAAAAGAATTCAGTCCGAGTAAATCGGAAGACAAATCTTACGGAATTTCGAATTTATTTTATGTTTTTGCTGTGGTGTTTTAAGCCTCCTTTGTTAAGCATTTTTATTCTAATAGTCTATTTATTTAGCAAAAGAAAAATCTAAATCGAGGAAAAGCATTTTTGTCCAAAGTATGATAAAATAAAATATTAATCGTTTTTCGAATCAATTCTCTAATAAGTTCGCAAAGCACCAAATTATATATACAGGCTGCTCCTTTATTCGCGAACGCTTCGATGTTTCTTCTCATGCATACAAATCCCGACAATGCAATGTCGTTTCATTCCGCTGGCTCCCTGCTGTCATTCACATGTCAAGCCGGATGACAGGCGGTGACGGCTGGCACGTGGGTTGTGTCATATCAGCTTAGTTTTTTTGTTATAGAAAACTTTATTATTGGGAGCGTTATCTTTATTAAGTTTTAGAATAATTATTTTACAGGAGCTCGTTTCTAAGCAACAGCCGCACGGGTCGATCGATCATAAAGTTAAACAACGCTTGGCGCGGTGGGTCCGTGGATGGGCATGTTAAATTGGTGGGTCCCGGCTGTCATTTGTACAGCTTTGGCAGTCGTTACGGGTAGTCAGAAGCCAGAAAGTCTGACAACCAGTCTTACCAAGGGGTCTCGGGTTGCGTAGGTAACTTAGTTGAGGTGGTCAGACAGTCAGTCGCTCCACGTAAAATGCTGATACTCAGCTGCACCCGGTTAAGACTGGAAGCCGACCCCAGCAAAGCTTGGGAAAAAGGCTAAGCAGATGGTGAGAATTATTATTATTTCAAATACAAAAATCATACGTCATAAACTAATCACTCTGTAAATCTATAAACACTCGTATTAAATAGAACGAAATGAAAATCTATATTTTAATTAAAGTATAAACTGGAACTGTTGATACGTTTCTCATAATTAATACGCTTTGATGATATGCCGTACAAATACGAAGACCTTCTAACAGAATTCCAATAGTATTAATTAAGCTTGCTAACATAATTATGTGCGCATGTTATAACTAATGTGACTCTAATTCAAGCAGCAACTTGAACCGATCTCCATAATACGAATGAATTAAACATAACCACTCAGGTCAGTTAATTCGATCTTATTATCTAGTAGTTAAGTTCAACGTTTGATGTTAGTTTACTTAATTCCAAAATTCAATGATTGGCATTTTGAACTTAAAAAATAATTATTTTGTTACCATAATTTTTTTGCTTCATTTTGATAAAAAAAAATTTGTTTATTTTTTCAGACAGCCAGCACATCAAGCTATCCGAAATTGACAAATTGCCTAGTCAACTTTTAACCTTCAGCGATAAAGTTGAAAACCTATTAGGGAAATTTAACTGATTGTAGTACCTTGATGTGCTGTCTGTAATTCTTGCACTTGCACCCTATTGAAAGCGGAACACTAAAAAGCATCATATTTACATACAAAATAATTCAATGTCACACAGCAAAAAAAGCTATAAAAGAATTACTTAGCAAATTAAAACACTTTAAATTTCTCAACAATTTAACAATACCATCCCCTAATCGTTAGCTACAAAAGCAGTTAAGTCGGATGCTAAACACGTGTCAAACGCTGTGACATCGCCTTTAACATATAAACGAGAGTTACAATAAAATAACCGTTTGATATCCAATCACAATAGGGGACCGAAATGACTGAATGTAACTCCGTAACGAATGTACGCACCCTGTATGCGTCATTGTGGGGTGACGTACCCAATGACGTAAAAAATGCTATTATCGTATTAGATACATCGAGTAACTGGACCATGAAATATAGGAATATCGTTAAGAGGGCTATCACCGAAAGTTGGCAACGTCGCAAATAGCTGTCAAATATTTACACGTTTTAATTAATTTGGCCCTTTCACTATATGAAAGTAAGACATATGCTCAGGGAGCTCCCTAAAACATTGAATAGGAATTGCAATTAAAACACTAAATTTGATTTTTTTAACGTTTTACTTGTAAAAAAGGAACTTGGGAAGTTTCCAACTACATTTTTTACATATAAAACTATATATTCTGTGTTACGATATTAATAATTGCAATTCTTATTCAATGTTTTAGGGAGCTCCCATAGCATAAATGTCATATAGTAAAATGGCCAAATTAATTAAAACGTGTAAATATTTGACAGCTATTTGCGACGTTGCCAACTTTCGGTGATAGCCCTCTTAAATCCTTGTCAGTCCTGCTCTGATTGCCACTCCTGCTTTGAGGACGATAACGCGATTAGGAATGCCAGTCATAGTGTCAATTTTATTTTTATTCGCGCGTTTTTGTTTAGTGTTTGAATGTCATGGCTACTCTATTAAGCACTTTAAAATTCTTGAGCCAATTAAAAATGTTATGTTTTTTTACAAAAATAGCTACTGCCTGCATGGTTTTGCTCTAAAGAGTAATTGAGGTAATTGGCGTTTCCGCACGGATTTTATCGTTGAGTATCAATTCTTAATTAGTTTTTAAGTATTTTCTTGGATTAGATGTAATTGCATCACTAAATAGTATAAAATAAAGTCGTCCGCCGTCTGTCTGTGTATGTAATTTCGTTGCGGGTTTTTAATATGTATACCTATAGAGTAGTTTAACAAGACGATTTATATCTATATAACATGCATAATGTAGTAGAGCTTCTATTGTGATGTCACAACATAAAATCATTTAATTCGCTTAAATTGCAATAGCGACCAAATAATTACCTACAGTAATACACACCATAAAAATATCTACAACAAAGACTACGGTGGTATATGCTCGCAGTGATCGAATGATCCCTCCCACCTGTTCAATGGGAAATGGCCTTCATTGACTAAAACCCACTTTTGTACCACTAAAATTCACATTTATGGACCTTTTTTTGCTTTTTGTACCAGTACCGACACTCACCTTACCATACCATACCTAGGTACCTACCAGTTCCACCTACAACTCCCTCCCCAAAAGATAAAGCAAGCCAATAAACATACAAATACCCAAATAACCTAACCCACATTGGCTAAGCAATCATTTACGTGCGATCATTGTCTCTGCGATGCGTTTAATATAAGTTTGGCAAACCGTAGCCAGTCCAAAGCCAGCTTGCATATTCATGAGCCTAGCCAACTTGCACGCTAGAACTTGGCGTTTGACAAATCAGTTTACAGCTTACATTACGGATAAGTAAACATGCAAATAGATTGAGATGGATATTTGATGTCAAATTAAATGGTGTCCATCTGACACCAGGTTTTCTTGAATATTGTGATACAACATGATAGTTCATGCCGTGGTCCAAAGATTAGTTCATCATCGTTGGTGTACTGAAACAGGGGATGCAAAACAAATAACAAACACATAGGCTTAGATTAAATACTAAATACTAGAGACTATGTCTCTTAAATGTCCTTGAGTCATAAAGCCTGACACACCTTTGTTTTAAGAGGCAGTAAATTGTTTTCATCGTCAGCCTTTTTACTGCCCCACTGCTGAGCACAGGCCTCTTCTCACACGGAGAAGGATTGAGCGTTAATCACCACACTTGCTCAATGCGGGTTGATGATTTCAGATGTTATAGTCCAGGTTTAATCGAGATGTTTTCCTTCACCTTTAATCAGTCTACCCATCGGTATACCCTAAAAAGTTACATCGGTACTTGTCTGACCTATAATCATACCCGCACCCTCACACTCGGAAGGCTGGTGCTTTAACCACTATAAACCGCCACGACTTTATGTATTTTTTTTTTACCTGGAAACAATTCAATTCAGATTCTAATACAAGTACTCGTATAAATCGATGTTGGAACGTGGTTTAAGTGACTGCATAGCGCACAGCTAAAGCACGTCTCCTAGATAATAATTTATTTGAATATTGATATACGATGTAATTTAGCCGTCTCCAGTTCGCTTCGTGGCTGCTAAGGAGATTTTCAGTCTGTCATCGCTAAAATTTAGTGCTAGATTCTGCTTCAGCATGCTCGAATAATAAAGTAACTTGTAAAAGCCTAGATTATTGGAAATGTCAAGGGTGAATAGCATTACTAGAACATTACGAATGTCAATCATTTGGCGACTGATGGCGCGCGAGTGTACATCAATCAAACATGAAAGACGTTTTGCCTCTCGCTAAGTAATGATGTCATTGATCACAATATGGCACAGGTATGTTTTTTTTTCTTATTTTATTACAATAAACGAATAGTCGTTGCCCGTGGTTTCACCCGCGTCCTAGGCAGCGAATGGTTAAAAAGCAACCTAAGTTACTCCTTGTTACGTCGGCTATATACAAAAAAACAACCTTCCAACAAAAGTCCCATCTAAATCGGTCAAGCCATTTCAGGCATTGAGACGATACGAACAGACCGACAGACAGAAAAATATAATTTTGGTGTATGTACAATTTTGTCTATAATTTTGATTATAAAATATCTTGCATTTTATAGCTTACGCATATCATAACAATCTCAAATGTTCTAATGTCCAAACCTCTTAAAACTGCAAACAGCTTTTAAATTCAAAGTATGTAAGACAAAGTTGGTACGCAAACTACCCACATCTTCTAGCGAACATTTCTGGCCATCCCAAACCGCTGGCCGACCAGTGTCGAGCCTCGATTGTATATTCATGGTGTTTCCAAATTCAACGTCTTTGAACTGGCAGTAAACAGCTGCCTAGCCTGACAGTCAGTGTACACCCTGTTAATTGGGTTTGTGCTTCGATACACCGATTTGTAACTGTTGATACTGGGGTTAGCTTATTTTTTAGTGTTCATTATTCAGTGGCAAGTTTTGACATTCGTTACACGTCTATCTATATGACTATGATATTTAGGATTGTAATTACAATTCATATTCAACTATTTAGTGCACTACAGAGCCATATTTCTTATTTTCATTATAATTCTGACGAAATAATTAAAACATTTCAATATTTGATAGCTAGTTGCGACGTTGCCAACTATTAGTGTATGTGCCTTTAAACAATATTTGACTTATATGATAATTTCCCAAATGATTATAACTGGTTAATAGAACTGGTTTAATGTATCCTCGCCCATAGCGATGCAGTCGCGATACTGTCGCGCGTAGGCATCGGTACAGACGCGTAGCTTGAGCAGTATCACTATAAAAAGCCACCGTGGGCGAGAGGCCTAAATGGACTTACAATAATATGCCTGTGGCTAAGCTTCCGTATAAACCTATTGTGAAGTAAAAGTACCTTAATGTTTCATACGAATAAAATAAAATTCAATTACTCTTTCTGTTGCTTTTCACGTTTCTACAGAACCTTCACTAATATTTCTTCACACCTTCTCAGTTATTATTAAACAGTTTTTCTTCCCGCCAATATTTATTTACCTGTACAGTTCCGTGCGTCCAATATAGTGGTTATTTGGTCACGTTGTAATAGTTTCGGCGGGTTCTAACGCGATCACGTGCACCCACCTGACATCTGTTTGTCTGCTGAATATTTCATGAGTCGGGTTTCAGAGATCCGTCATTGGTTCACGCCTACCACACGGCTCCCGAGATGTTGCCATTAATTAATTCAAAGAAAATGTTGTTGCTAACTTCGTTCCTCGAATTTGTTTTCGTTATAAATCGTGATGAGGTGTTAATTATTAAAGGAGTTTGTATCTTTGTTTGCGTTTTATGCAATCAATGTATAATTTTGTCATTTATTAGCTTCAGTGGTACTCAGAAAACCAGATGATACGCAAAATAATCTGACATCATCATCAATCAATTCAATCTGATAACGTCATCATCATCCCGTAACGTCAGTACTTAATTAGCGAATAAATAACTCGGCATTAGAAGCAAAACCTTTACAAGTTTCAAGGTTGTCAATAATGGATCTGTCTTCTAAACTTTTCTTCCAAATCATTTGTGCCGAGTAAATATTGAGAAGCCGCTAATTGGTTGACTTTGAAAGTTAAGTTAGTTCCATTAGAATGGAGATCGAGAACGCAAATAAGTGTTTGATTTCGTTGATGGAAAAGATTTCCGCAAGCTTCAGTTTACTTTGTGACTTCTCGTCAAAGTGTGTTTAATTATTTGTGCTCAAAACAAAGAAAGGTTAGTTTATAGAATTGAAATAAAACGCATTGTAGCATAGTCGCTCTCGCACTTAGCTATACAACATACTAAATACTAAACTTGGACTGTTTCACAGTATTGGTGAACCGATTCAGTTCGCATTCGCAGGGTATTCGCTTACTAAATAGACAGACTTTAGTGCTGGCCCAACTCTGACCATTAAATCCAGCCCGCAGCGGCTGCGACGATAGGTCATTAAAAATTGAAATAACGTTACATTTTTCGTTTCGTTGTTTAACTGGTTATTTTATACTATGGCTCGATTCCAAATCATTTTGAATGGCTATAGTTTAAATTGTTTGTTATTGTTATTCTTAACGAGTGATTCACTCGGGCTTCGGCTACATAGGTACATATAATATACCCTTCTCATGTTGTATATATTGATAAAAAGCGCATGAAGATCCGTTCAGTATTTTTGAATTGCCCAAAAAGGTTAACAACAAAATCAACATAAAAGTACTAAACATTACAAATCACACAACCTTCTATTAATCACAATCGGATGACGAGGAGCGACGGGAGTCACATTCATAAATCGCACTCAAGTGCACAGGGAGGGGACTGCAGACATCTATTGTAGTTGGGAAATTAAATCTGCATGCCGACTGCTCACATCTCTATTTACTAATGGATTGCACTCACTTCAATTGGGAACGTCAATAAGGAATTGGGACACTTGCCTGTTGTGGTATGTTTAGTGTAGTGTGGACATATTAACTGTTTGATTAATTTACATACCAGCTGTTTCACTTGCTTTCGCGTACAAAGATAAAAAAATACTGTATGATTAAGCAAATTCAAGGATTATCTGGCATAATCTGTATAAATATGGTTCAGCTATTGTCCCTGAAATTACAAACAAATTAATTTTTAATGTATGTATAATATAAGGAAGGATGGTATGAATGCCTATTGTATTCTTACCAATGATAAGACATACGGAGGTTATGCTTTTGTTCATAATATATTTTTTTAGTATGGCAAACGGTGTCGACGATGTCAAAGTCGACAATTCTGCCAATGCCAGAAGTGATGAGAAAGCAGAGAACACTCTCGTCTGTGTAGAGTTGTTCATAATTTAGTTATTTTTCTGTTAAGACGTAGTTATTTCGATATTTGACTTGAGTCGTTTTTTATAGACAACTCATCAAAGGAAAATGAAAAATCAAATCATCAAATCCCGTAACGGGTGCAGTTGACAGCAGTGTCAGCCTTTTACTGACTAAAACCTATTTTTATTTCTTGTAGAGCCCTTTTGCTACGGCAAGTATTACGAAGAATCATGCTGCCCCGGGCTGAGCGCTTACAGTCCTTACGTAGAACGATCTTAAAATATGTTGTTATCAAAATATTCTATATTTAAGGACCACTCGAAGCCAAGCTTCTGCTGGATATCGAACTTGTGCATGATATAGACTCAAAGTTCAAAGTATTTTCTCAGAGCTAAGCCGATTACCTATAATATTTCAACTATTCGCCGAATGAAACATCTAGAGGATTTGCATCATATTGGAATGGAACGGGTGCTCGGTAAGATGAGTGTAATAATAGTTCACGGAGTATTACCACTCATAGAACGGAACGTACAGACGCCAGCACATCAAGCTAGTATAATCTATCAGATTTCCTTAACAGATATTCAACTTTATCGCTGAAGCACATGGTTTCTAGGTTGATTGGGACTATTGCGCAGTTTCGGATAGCTTAATGAGCTGGCGTCTGTACCTTAATACTGGTAGTTTTTAAGGCTTAATGGTAAATGAAATGTTATTTTTTATGTGTTCTTAATTACTTGAATGACATAGTCAGTACTCCTACTGAATAAAACATACAGCTTTTAATATCCAAAATGACTAGCTGAACACATATTGAGGTAATGTTGATTTTGTCCTTAGATTATGTGCGGTTTTAAGTTTTACGATGTGAGTGCATTACACAAATAGAAATATTTATTGTAACAAAAGCACAATTTTACAAAAAGTTAATGTCCGTTAACAGCCGCTGTTAGGAATTCGGAATTCGATCGATCAGATTCGGAATTCGATGCCCAGACCCTTCTAAGTTTCCTCGTACATAGCGAGTTCACAATATAGTTACGTATCAATATCTCACACAATAGACATCACCTGTGCATAATCGTCATTGTAAATGCTAAGCACTTCATGTACCTATACAGATCATGTCGACAGTTCCAACTAATGTGACAGGTGGCGCCACCTATACCATGTGTTGAAACGTATAATGATTAATTAAATTAACGGCTGATCTATCAATTGAAATAGGCTGGCTATTACTTTGGTCAGAGAATAAGATTTGCCATACAACGTGGCAATGCTGCCAGCCTCTTGGGCACGCTCCCAGTAGACAGCAATGGGGATAAATTTTTTCGACGCTTTTTAGTTTTTTTATGTAAATACTTGTATTTTATATATTTTTTACTTTTTATTAAGTAGGTGTTGGTAAATAAGTTGTAAATATATACCCATATTGTAGAAGTATATTTAAAATAACTGTTGTGCCATCTTGGATGGTCCGTCAATTGAAATTGAGTGTTTAGTTTATAGGTACATATACTTAATAACCGATATTTTTTCTCGTACACCCGTAAATAAAAATCCTTCTAGCCTAATAATCATTTTCGTTGAAGGGGACTGAAGTGTTCGTCTTCAGAAAATTGGAGACCCTTCTCCAAATTTGCTGAATGCGGCCACTCTCTGTCTTCGCCAGTCGACGCGAATTCACGAAAAATTTCCTGCTAAAAACAGCTCTTTATCCTGTATTGTGAACAGCATTGGTTGAAGAAAACAAACTAAATGCATATGCGAAAATTAAAGTTCTTCTTAATAAGACTATAAAACAATTAAATTGCATAATTTTATGAAATTACGAGCTAAATATGATTTAGAAAAAAATATTACTTTTAAAATAATTCTAGTTTCATCACCATGAATAGTGTTAATGATTATTACTTTTTGGTTATGTTGAATCTATCTTTGTTATTTTGATTTAGCATATTAACAATTCAATTTTATAAAGTTAATCGGATTTAATATAGTTTTCAATTTGGTAAATTATGGAATCTATTCAAACTCATAAAATATTATTACTTTATAGTCTGAAATTTTTTTAAACCAAGGAGAATAAAATAACGAAGCTTTAACCGTTGTCGCTAGTTTAATATGTATAGGACCACAAGCCTAAAGGCTGCTGAGGCCTTGGTAAAATCTAACTTAAATCCAATCAACCCAGCCTTAAACGTGCTTGCTTAGTTTTCCTGTAGCTATTAATTTTAGACCAAGCGCTCCCTACCTAACCCATTCCTGAAGTACATAATATGTACAATTCCTTTTAGTTTGCTCAGTAAAATAGGATAGTAAACTAAATAAATTAAAGAAAAAAAATATAGTATCAATGAAATAACGCTATAGGTACAGACGCCAGCACATCAAGCTATATGAAATTGCCAAATTCTCCAAATCAACTTTGAAGCGTATACTTCAGTGTTAAAGTTGAATATCTTTTAAGGAAATTTGTCAGATTGAAGTAGCTTAGCTGCTGTACAAGCTATGCTTACATTAGATTTAAGCTTTTATAAATAACACAGTACAGGTACGGACATCAAAAATATACTAAGGGCAACTCACACGGATGGATTTCATATTTTTTCTCACCCTTTTTTATTGCCACGTGAACCAAAAGTAATATCAATCCTTACGACAGAGACGTACAAAGTTACAAATACGCAAGTACTTGTGGTATATTTCATAAAAATTCAAATATGTCCTGCTTCAATATTATCACGTCGTCAAACCGTAAAACTGTGTGGTGTCGTTCACCCCTCGGCCCAAGGGTTGCCACTGAATAGTTTTATTAAAGATTCACACACATTCGAGAGCGGAGTTTTTGTATGGCGCGCCCTATATTGGGATATTATAGAAATGTCGATGCTTTTTTGGTTTTGCATGCTGATTTGTGCAAATCTAGGTAGAATAGGAATCACCCAAACTTGAATCAATATAGTCATTACGGTCAAAATACTACGAAATCTATATAGTGCTTAATATATATAGTGCTTTTAGTAATTGTTTACGTTAACAGATAGCCATTGTGTTGGTCGGAAGTTTGTTGCGTCACTTTTTGTCCAAATTAAAAACACTTAAAACTTATAGGAAGCAGTGACGGTTTTGCGTTTTGGGGGCTATGTTTTTATTGATTTCTTTTTTTTTAACTTTAAAAGTGCTGTTTTACAGACAACTTTGAATAAATTAATACAAGTTTGAGTTCAAGTATATATAACTCTAAGTATTTATATCTGTTGACCACTGGCAATACAGAACTTATTTATATTTGTAATCTGTGGTTTCAATAGTCTGTGTAAAATAATAAATGTGTGCAGCATGTTATCACCTCGCAAGATTTTTATTTAATTACCACGAAATTTAGAGCCCACCAAATAACAAGTTCCAACAATATCAAACAATAACTTCAAACTAAAAAAAAAAACATTATTTGGCTGTAAGTGCAACCCAGACGTATCGATCGAACCGCGGACAGAACGAAAAGCATTAAAATATTAAATCGCTTTCTATAAAAACAAAGTAATAGGTACACAAATGGTACACAACATTTAAAATGAACTAAAAACATTTAACAGCAACATAACTTTCTGTAACAAGTATTTTGATTTTTACGACTAACGTTATTTAGTAAGGGGTACAAAGTTGCCTCTTTCTCGATTATAACACCTACACCGCACGGAAATTCGGAGATCCGTACTAAAGTTATTGAAACGTCGCCAAATCCACTTAGTTTTATGACTTGGAAAATGCGATAGGATGCCTCGCAGTGGGGCGCAGTATATGACGAGATTTCCTTATACGTTGCTATGTTGCTGAGAGGTTGCTGAACTAGTTTTTCACCTAGTCATATATTTATATTATTTTTAAGTAAGTAAAATATATGTAAGTGGGTTTCTTCGTACAAGTCTTAGGGGATTTGAGTAATATTGAAAAAAAAATTGAATGGAATAATGACTTATCTCAAACAGTACTGGTTTATACTAAAAGGATATTTTCTACATTTTCTATTAAAGAAAAGGCAATGATTGAGTGTAAGTTTGAGTGTACATATATTCCACCGAATACCTTGTTGAAAATTAGAATGAAATTATATTATTTACATACATATGTATGTATAGATATGCATTCTGCAAAAGGTACTTCATATAATTAACTTCAAAACTAAAACCATTTATAACTTTAATAGTTAAATCAGTTTAAACACAAAAGTAAACAGATTTAAAACTATTACTCCACATTGCAGTAGTTTAGGTAACGGCTGCGAATTACCCGCGGGTTTGAAACGCGAAACGACAACAAATCAACTTAACTACTCTTTCTAGTACTTAGTGAATTAAGATGTGTATTCACGAGGAAGCGCAGTTTATCTAGAACATTTATTTTTACTTTGATTTGTAGGAAAATCAATAGTCGTAGCGGCCTAATAAATCGTGGTGGCCTAGTGGTTAAAGAGCCAACCTCTCAAGTATGAGGGCGTGGGTTCGATTCCAGGTCGGGCAAGTACCAATGCAACTTTTCTAAGTTTGTATGAATTTCTAAGTATATCTTGGTCACCAATGACTGTGTTTCGGATGGCACGTTAAACTGTAGGTCCCGGCTGTCATTGAACATCCTTGGCAGTCGTTAAGGGTAGTCAGAAGCCAGTAAGTCTGACGCCGGTCTAACCAAGGAGTATTGGGTTGCCCGGGTAACTGGGTTGAGGAGGTCAGATAGGCAGTCGCTCCTTGTAAAACACTGTACTCAGCCGAATCCGGTTAGACTGGAAGCCGACCCCAACATAGTTGGGAAAAGGCTCGGGAGACGATGTTGTAGGAAAATCCGCATTATCATTCATACAAGGCCGTATTGGAAGTCTGAGCTTTTTATAAAAAAAAATATGCCTATGTAGGCTAATATTAGGCTCTGCCGGGGTTGCGCAGTGACGTCCAGAAGGAGTATAGTGGGTTTTATTCTGTAAAAATGTCAGACGACTCTCACTTTAGCCGCGCCCTCAGCGGGAGGGCATTGAAGAGGGCATTCATTTGAAGATTTCCCAAACATTTGAAAAACAATAAAAAAAAGCCACCTCTCAAGAAGAATGAATAAAAATAATAAATATCAGCAGTCGTAATCATAAAGAAGAATATTTTTCGTGCCTCGTGTAAGGTAATATACCACTATCGTAGAAACGCTGGGGTAATCCAATGGGTAAAACACACACAGTACGGCACCACACAGCTTCTTTTACACTCGGGGGTAGGTTTATTTATTATTTTCAATACCTATGAACAGAGATAGTTTTACGACACAGGTTTAAAGCCGAAGTACTCTGAATACAAACCGAATAGTAGAATTTTAAAGTTTCATACATTCTTTATGTTATACGGGAGAAGTCACGAATGAGGATCATGTTCTGCGGAAGGTTTTGAGTTTTGAGTGAATGGATATAGAGGAAGGAGACTGTGTGAAAATTGATTTGGCCAGAAATAATATTATTGTGAGATGACGGCAGACATCTCACAAGTAATATTATTTACCACTATAAGTCGTGGTGGCCTATAGTTAAAGGACCAGCCTTTCGAGTATGAGGGTGCGGGTTCGATTCCAGGTCAGGCAAGTACCAATGTAACACAATGACACCAATGACTGATTAAAGGTGAAGGAAAACATCTCGAGGAAACCTGGACTATAAAGTCTCAAATCACCAACCCGCATCGAGCAAGCGTGGTGATTAACGGTCAATCCTTCTCCATGAGAGAGAAGGCCTGTGGCCAGCAGTGGGACGATAAAAAGGCTGCGATGATGATGATGATGATGACGGCAGATAGAAGAGTGTAGAAGAAGAAAACATGCTACGCCGAACTCAAGTAAAAACAGAAGTCACCGAAAACCCGAAAAGCATCTGCATTTGTTATGTTCTAGCCTTTAAATTGCTATGATGTGTTCAGTTGAACCGCTTTTATTTCTCGGTATACGTTCCATGTGCATAACATCTGGTTCCTAGAGTTCAGGTGATTTTGGCCCTGAGGTATATTTCTTTAGAACAAATTGCCTCACATTCTGTTGACGAAAGAATAAGTCACTGAACTAATGGATGTATACTGATGTCATTGAACTAAGCAGATCTTTTTTTTATAAGTTCATATCGCATGCACAAGAGTTCTATAGTTCCTGATTCTTTTCAAGAATAGTTCTGGTTTTTTATTTTGTTAATACACCGCAACTATTCCTGAAAAGTATCAGGAACTATAGAAATCATGTACATGCATTACTCATAAAAAAAATATCTGCTAGATAATGCTCTGCTAAGTTCACTGACATCGTGTACTGCCACGGAAATTATAAAGAAAATATAAATAATAAAAACTTCGTCGCCACGAGCGAGGTATTAAGTATAGCTAAGTAGGTATAAATCTTTCAGAAGCAGGCGAAGTTAGGCTTTAAGTTTACATAACTCACTGCTGTCCCTTCAAACAACGTGATAAGGGTCGTTAAGTGAATACATCATGTCTTAACAAACCGTGTTCAAGTTAAAACCACATCTCGGTTAGTAGTCGACACTAAACTCCTAATTTTACATTCAAATCGTTGAAGCAAATTATCCTGGTCCTGTGAGGTTCTGCTCATCTTAAGACTGGTTAGTTATATAAATACTACTTTTAATAGTAATGATATACTTTGGTTATGACTTTACGATATATTGAGTGTACCTACCTTTTCAATACAAATACATTTTTTCTATCTTTTAAATTATTCATTATTTAGGTAATTTATAATAATAAAAATTATCATATTCATTATTTTTATTGAAATTTTTGTCATTGGACTATGATTTCATGACATATATTATAAAAATAGTTTTACCTTTTTTTATTTCGCACGTAACCATAACATCTTCAGAGCTACCTAATTCATGAGATCGAAAACCCGCCGACAGGTAACATCGCGCCTAATAATGATGGAAAATTCCAACTTTTTCACGTTGACGCAGTTCATCTCTCTTCCGCGAATAGTTAGAGGGCTGAGTGAAAATCTGTGTCGAGTTTTTGCCGCCTCTCAATACGAATCAAACCTAATGTCCCGGAAATCGCACTTACAGAGAAACCAGTATATTTTGATACGTAGCAGAAGAGTCAGGCCGAATCGAAATGTTCGGAATTCAAGTTACGTTTGTCATTTTTCTTTGCAAACAGGCTTGGTTTGAGTTGCCAAGTTATGCTGGCCGGCCGGTAGATAGCGTTCCCTTACAAAAACTGCTACACAGACGTACAAATTTGGCGTCATATTTCCGCGACAAATTTTCAACTTTTTGGGTTTATCTCGTCGTTTGGGCAAAGTTTGGTTAAGCGTTTGTATCTTTTTTTATGGAGACAATGAAACTTTAGGCAAACTGTTTGCGGCTCCTTTACGCGTATTACTTCTCACATCATATTATGAGAATATACGTTTATCTTAACTTGAACAAAAGCGGTGTTGAATTCCAAAAAAAAATTGTAGATACAAACAAAATTAGATAATGGGCTCGAATAAAATAATTTGAAAAGGCAACCCATACCTTGAAACTTTTAAACAAACCAATTGAAATACTTCAGTGTACCCTGAGAAAAACAATGTGCGGTTTGAAAAGGTTCAACGAAACCTATTAAGCGTACGTTACAAACGTACCACGGGAGCGTAGTTTATAAACAATGCAAGGTAGGCATGGATTACTCGAATGGGAGTTCCGTACATGACGCACTCGACTAGGAAACAAAACTGAGTAATTAAGTGGAAAGTTCTCTTACCTGCATTAATTTTTAGGGTTGATTCCTTGCCAAAATGGTAAAATGCAAATACAATTTTTTTTTTTTTTACTTTTGAAACATATTTTGTTTTAATATTTGCGTAAAAGTATAAATCATGACCATAAAAAGTTGTTTCAACATTACCAATGAAACACATTGAAACACGTTAGTGCGGAAGACCTACCTACATTAACTTTTATTGAAAAATAAATAAAGATTAGAAACAAAACTACCATTTAAATACCAATTTAAAAAGCTATTACTTTTGGAGCAAACACACACAAACAAATAATATTTCCTGCTACTGCTTCTTACCTACGGGTTCTTAGCATACATGCTTTGGTGTTGGGATCTCCAGGGGCGTGGGCTGTCTATGAAGCACACTTTTAACATAGCCATGGCTGCAGTCTCTTATATCTTTTCTTCTTTATCTGTCCCTTGTAGTGTTTCCAATTATTAGTGCATCTATAAGAACAGTTAAATTTATATTTTATGTTTATCCTATACTTAAATATATTATTGCATCAAGACAAATTCAATTTCTATTTTATTGTTAATCCTTTGTTAGTATTATTATGAGTACCACTCTTTATTTTATTTATTCTTACCATTTGCCAATTCCATACAATTTAAGTACAAAATAATATGCATTATATCCTACTACTATTATAAAGGCGAAAGTTTGTAAGTATGGATGTATGGATGTATGGATGTTTGTTACTCTTTCACGTAAAAACTACTGAATGGATTTGAATGAAACTTTACCACAATATAGCTTATACATCAGAATAACATATAGGCTACTTTTTATCCGGGTATGGAAAGTACTTCCCTCAGAAAGCGGGTGAAACCGCTGGCGGAAGCTAGTCTTATATACTTCACTGTGTCTGATGCCGTTCAAGACTTCATTATTGCAGCTTTGCATTTACGTACTATAAGCAATCGATTGTTAATTTTTACTCACCATCCTAACATTACGCATTTTCTATCACCTAGCTCGATCACAAAGTAACATTTAAACTCAGTTTCTCACTGCTCAAATTACTTATATCACATAATACACCCACACTTCACAGTAATTACCTATAAATCTTCACGTCAATTGCATAATATTATTCAAATTATGTAAGCGTCGGTCGCCATCATTAAAATTACCTATATATTACATCATACATTTTTGACAGCCGTATGGCATAGACAATAAATGGTGCGACCACGCATATTTTGGCGGAATGTAGCCATTCTATAAAAAGTAGTTTATTGTTATGTATCGAGTATATATATATGTATGTATTTTATTCGTTTATGTTTGTACCCTTTTGACGTCATACTGTTAGTTTCGGCTATCGCTGAAAATCAGCGCTGTGACTTATTCTTAGGTCGCAGCATTATGCTGAGCGAGGGCCGTATTGCGAGCTTGTTACGCATACTACCCCCTCATGTTTGATTTTTATATACATATGTTTTTTTCTTTTTGTTATATCTTTTTATTTATATTATGTTTGTGTTGTGTTATGTATGCGGTCAATGCTCGCAATTAAACACTTTTTCTTTCTTTCTTCTTTTCTTTCTTTAGATTAAATATTATAAGAGAAAACATTAAATACACATTTCCTTCTTTCTCCATAGTTTACAAACTACGGGCTATACCATCGTGTACCCAATTTCGGCTCAAACTATACAATAACCCCTCAGTTTTGAAACTTTTCTCTTGGACTCATGTGCTTATAGCCTAATACTTGTTTTCTGGGTTCTGTCGGATACAAATTCAAAGTCGCGATATACGCTAAAATTATCTATAGAAAACCTTTGCACGTATAAACTGAAGAGAAGGACCTTTGTTTAAAAATCAATAAACCAAACGAATACTTAACGTTTTTAAACTTTCGCGACTTGTACACATATTATACACAACACACAGGTCGTACCTATTCGCGATGAAAAATTATAAAGGCATGTACGCTACCTCTCTAGACGTCGCTAGCTGTCATCAGTCCACTCCTGACCACGGTCGGTATAATTCGGCTGAAACATCGGGAGAAACAGAGGTAGCATAGATGCCTTTATAATTTTTCACCGCCAGTAAGACCCGTGTATTGTGTATAAAACGAATACTTTAAAATATACAGACAAGCTCTTAACTTACACTAAATGAAAATGCAGCAACTTAAACCGT
Source organism: Heliothis peltigera (assembly GCA_958496145.1). Taxonomy (NCBI): domain Eukaryota; kingdom Metazoa; phylum Arthropoda; class Insecta; order Lepidoptera; family Noctuidae; genus Heliothis; species Heliothis peltigera. Next base: position 7,543,715 of record OY292333.1, read on the forward strand.
CCGAGTACATCATTAAAGCAACTGTAATTCAATCACGCGTTAATTCAACGGGGATTACGTTAAGCTAATTGGAAATCAATGTCCGCGCTCTTATTTGTCAGAAAATAAATACATATTGTACAGAATGTTTTTTTGTACGAGTACCTCGCAAGAGAAGTTAACGTTTTATTTTTGGAACGTATTGTTTATTTTCTTATTTAATATTTTTTTGAGCTTTATTGATTGTTTTTGGGGTCGCCAATTCTTTTTGAGATTGCTTCTAAATTAACCAAAAATAATTCTTCGACAATACCAAATTGTAATTAAACTGAACAATTAAATTGTTTCGCTTGAGATATAAAACGCTTTGAAATCCAGAACAGACTCGACTGACAAGACCAATTGTAATTCTGCAAACCTACGCAAACACGTCTATCACGGCTTTGAGCAAGAACATAGACTGTGTAAACTGGACCCACAAACCGTTGATATATCCCAGTAGGTCTATGGTGAAGCTGACTTGATCTACTGACAAAAGCTATGCTGTTGGAGTTCGTCTCAAATTATAACAAATAGCTCCATACATTACGTTGTCTGGCTAAGCCCGCGGCCCCGCAGGTGGGTCGCGTGGAAGGTAAACTGGTAGCAATTTCACTTTGGCCCCTTTATCGGCGACGTCAGCTTGCGGTCCTAACATTATTTATGACTGCAGAAGTGTGAACTTTAATTTTGGTACATCCCCAGGGCGCAGGCTTTTTATCAACGCGGTGTAGGCAACGATATAACTCGCTTGTGGTTTAGTTACCAGGCTTTTGTTACGTAAATTTATCGATTCAATAAGTAAACATGTTAGAAGTAGAACTGGCTTTCAATTGTTAAGTATCGATTTTATTTTAAACAACATTCAATAAAATGATATACCCACCAAATCAATTAGTCAACCTCAGCTTTCTACCACAAATCCCACAGAACAACAACGGATAATGGACGTTAGAATTATTCATGTTATTTGGTACATATAACTCCAGAATGCCAGGAAATATGAGTACGCATTATTATAATCTGAACCCTTTCACATATTGTGTTCAATATTCATTCCTACGGCACACATGACAATGTGTAATGGAAAAGCAAATATCAAGGAGAAAACATGCATGAATTTTGTAGAAAAAAAATGTCTTAAGAATGTCATACTTCACCCCTATTTACATTAGGTATTGACACAGAATAATCGGAAAGGGAGGAGCGTCCTTATTGACAAAACGTGCCTGTCGCCAAAATATTAAAAATAATCCACCGACGCATTTCGCCCGACAACAAAATTCAAAAGGATTGAAAAAAAATGGAAAAATAGACTTTCTACCGGCAGGAAATTATTTTCCTGTTTACTCGGTATTATGTTTCAATAAGTTGGAATATTTTACCTCCCGTTTGATAGTCGAAAATTTATTTAAAATTCGTGGTTTTAATTTATTTTGGTAATACGTTGAATAACATGTAATTTAATGTATGCCTGGACATACATATAATTATATGGTAATTATAATAGGCATGTATATTATTACATATTCCACAGCTTAGCACACCTTAGCACACAAGGCTAGAATGTTCACGTAAATCGTAATATTTCCTGACGATTTACATTTAAAAACAGATTTAAATTAAAGGCCAGTATCATTACTGGAAGTATGCCTCACAATGGAGACACATATTTTAATGATACGGCTTTTCACCGACAAAATGGTTTTGTAAAAGCCTTAAAATTACAAAATGGAAATGTGAATAAAAGTGATCGGACAGCTCATTGAGTGATCGTGTCACATCAGCATCAGTGCTCTCGTGAAATGAGGTCGGCGCCAATGATTTGCATAATAAGCTAAAATGTTCAGCGGTTTTCATTTATTTGCACTGATTCATTTAGCTATTGATGTTTTTAATTGTTTGCTACAAATTAGGCTTGTGGCCGCTTATAATTTCGTTTTGAACTTATCATTTATTAGTATTATCAGGAATACAAAATATCTGATCTCTAACTTTTTTTACCGTGGGAGATCATCAAATGATCCCGCTTTGTTTGCAGCTGGATCTGATCTTTACTATATGTGTATAAGCTATTACAATATGTCAAATGTCTTTAATAGATTTTCAACTTTATCTCCGAAGCACATAGTTCGAAGTTGATTAGGAAAATTTGACAATTTCGGGAAGCTTGATGTACTGGCGTCTGTACTTCATCATCAATGTGAATCACATTACCTATCATATTACTATCTTTACCTAGCATGATGAGATTTAACATTTCACACATTTAGGAAAATTAGCTCCAGTTTCACCGATTGCTAATAAGTTCCAGATAGTTTATCTGGCAGATAATTTCATACAAGTTCTGTTCCATTTTTTTATGTATCTGGTAGATAGTGGCTATCCGTAACCTGTGAAACTGGGCTTTAGCCACCCAAATCTAAGTGACGAATATGAGACATTAAGGACATCTAACACATCTCATTGGTACGGCGACGTAGCCGGCTGCAGCCGCCGCATCGGCGCCGTCCTCCCGTAATGACGGAGCCGCCACGCCCCGAGTGTCCCATTTAATAACTTGTTTACCCTTAATGGATGTACGTTACACCGAAGTGTAAGACTATGTGCTGTAGAATGCAGTTGTTACTCCTGAGATGAAAGTTGCACGCTTATGGTAATTGTATTTGTCTCCTGTTTTTCTTTAACGGCTTTGTTACTATCATGTGTATTTAATCTTCAATCTAAGCTTGGTTATAACTATGACTTACAAATCAAGAATACCTCGCTTGCAGCGTCAAACTTGTGCCAGGAAAAATATTATAATACAGAATCGTTTTGAAATAACCAGTCTCAGAAACGAGCCTTCGTAAATGTACATATATTAAACAACGGAAAATTCCATAATCTTCGTACAAGGAAGTGAGTAGCCGAGCTTCGGTGTAATAGACGGCTACTTTTAATAGCCCCTGCTGTGTCACAGCCCGCTTAATAATCATGATCAGCGTTGTTTATTGCCGATACTCCATATTTTCGGCTCAATTAAGCCTATAATTTTATTAACTAGCACTCTGTTTATTAACTCGGCTTACTCGGTTAACTTAGCTACTGTATAAACAAAATGAGTCATCAAGCTTATCAAAAGAAACACGAGGCGCTTTTAAACGTCTCTTCACGGTCGATGAACTTTTGGCTTAAAAGTTATGCCTGTAATGGCAAAAGTTTGAAAGTTTGTACGCATGCATTAAAGTCGGTGAAACATGCATCACATGAACTTCGAGCAGGCACTTACAATTTTTCTTAGTTTTATAAACATATGCCAGTTACTAACAAAATTTTATTTGCCAACCCAAATGCAGATGCAGATTTAATGATAAATAGAACTGGTCTGATTTGTCGTGCATACAAATAGACTTTATTAAATTTCATATTTTAAAATAAATACAACGATACACATCGAGCATAATAATTTCTCTCATACAAGCAAAAGTTAGCTTGTCCGCTTTGAAATAATAAAATGTGCTACGCGCCTACGAGACTACGCGCCTACGGCGTAGCAGCGTACGCTTTTGTTTGCATGCGTTTTATTTATTTCAAACTATAAAAATAAACGCTTTTCATATTTAAATTTATTTTAATTTGAAATAAAAGGTATTTATTTTTATTTTAAAATCTATTATTTTCCTGATATAATATTTTATATTTAAGGCATTGTTTAATTTTATATTCTAGCAGATATCAAATTGACACCTAGACTAATAACAATCAGGACCAAAAATGACCGATATTAACGAGTACATAATCGATATAAATTATAAATATTCAAAAATACTTTGATTCTGTAGTAATTTGAGCATGAAGATTGCTAGAAATCACCTAAAAAATGGGCTAACATAATATATTATTTAAAAAAGTGCTGGCATCTGTACATGACGTTTCAACAGGGTCTTTTATTAGTGTCAAATTAGAAACCTCAGAATCGCATCTTAGAATTCGTTCCATCATCTCCCGAGCCTTTTCCAAACTATTTTGGGGTCGGCTTCCAGTCTAACCGGATTTAGCTGAGTACCACTGTTCTACAAGGAGCGACTGCCTATCTGATGTCCTCAACCCACTTGGTTAGACCGAGGTCAGACTTACTGGCTTCTGACTAACCGTAACGACTGCCAAGGATGTTCAATGACAGCCGCATTCTTAGAATTCATTGACATATCTAATACAAATCGTATTTTTTGTGTATAATTTATTTGCGTACGCGCATTTTTTAACTGTGTAGCGTACAATAACACTCTAAATCCTAGAGTGACGCTCAACCCGGCAGAGTATGCAAGTGGTGTTACAATTTCCATTTTTCTGGTTTAGCTGGCTGGCTGCAGGCCATTGCTGTTACATTATTCAGGGCTCTGTGCAATGTCCGCTTGAACTCGGTCAATGCGAGAAACAATATGTCTGCGGAGTTCTATGCTTTGTTTATTGAATTATGTGAAAAGTTTCTTTGTTGAGGTAACATTATAGGGATGAGCAACAAAACTGTTTTTGGTACAGTTGACAAAATATATTATTCACGTACATAAAGAATGTTCAAGTACGTAAATAATTCCTCTGAGTAATTTCAAAATGTCAGTAAAGATTCATTTATTTATTTGACAATGTATGCACATAGTTACTGAGACAAGAACAAAAATACAATAAATAGAAAAATAGAACGCCAGCACGTCAAGCTACCCGAATTGTCGATTTTTCTCAATAGACTTTGAACCATATGCTTCAGCGATAAAGTTGAATCTATTAAGGAAATTTGACAGATTGTAGTAGTTTCGTGTATGTGTTGTCTGTACAAATAGCTTGTCAATAATAAATAGTTCTATGTAAAATAAACATCAAAATTCAAGCCGTAATATATTATTGGTTTAACATTGATAACATCGCCACTTGGACATTTGCACAAACTGTATTATTTGCGCTCCGCGTGGTCGGCCATCACACTAAATGCTTTTAAATTGACGGCTATTATTGTTCCGCATGCATTTATTTGTATTTACAAATTATATGCCAACCCATTTTGTAAGCTGTCTTTGTATTGCAAGCTATTTTGCCTTTATCATCTCTCTTCTCCGCGAGTATACTCAATAATTGAGGCAATTTTAAAAAATAATTAATATTTTAAAACTAATTAACAATTTAAAAAAATACCAATACGCTACTGATTAACCATTAATAAGTGACAAAATAAGCTTAAATTATGTAAATATCTGGTCCACTTCAGACCCCTATAATTCTGCTGGGGCTGCGGGTTGTTCGCAAGAGTTACCATGGCTCTAGCACACAGGGAACTCCTGAAGGAACATATTGGGTTTTAGTCAATAACAGTCTGATACTGCCTCCAAATGCACATTCAGCGGTAAAAAGAGCCCTAAAAGTAAAACAACATAATACCTCAAGAAATTACGAAAATCGTGGCAAAATCTAATCGTTGATTGTTTCGACGGTTACAGCTTCAATTCATTAGCCACGCAACCTAATTGTTGAAGCAGCCCGCCCCTATTAGCTCGCGATGGGCTCGCTAAAACAATTCTCAGCATCCACCCACCGTCCATTAAAGATGCCAGCTTGCACCGAGAGATCGTCGCTCTTATTAAAATACTGACGCTGCGATATGAAAGGAAATTGTGGAGAATTTTTATAAATTGCAGTTTTTCTCCGTAATATTATATTACAGTACCTACTACAGTATGTAAAATTAACATTTGAATTGTTTGTAACAAATAAATTAAATGGATTTTAATTCGTGTGTTAAAAATAAGACATTGATTTAATTATGCTATCATCATCTCCCGAGCCTTTTCCCAACTAATGGATTAATTTAACTTATTGATTTAATTATGCTATATGTATAAAAGAAAATTACATATTCTTTCATTGCAAATCACGAAACTCATATCAAGTTACTTCAAACTAAAGCTTTCTTTATTTAAACATGGCCGAATAAAAAACAGCCGTTTTAAGTCACGACAGCGTAGTTTCATAAATGTCACAATATTTCAACTTTAACTATCCTACCTTAACTGCAAGAAAATGGTGAAAAACTTTGAAAAAAAAATCTCGCAAAGCCTTTCATAGCTCGAAGAACGAATTTCTCTGTGCATTATGGCCGCGATATTTTTTGTACTAAACGATTTCAAATCCTGTTGGAGACAAAATAAAGTTGTCTGGTAACTTATGGCGAATAATTCTGGACACGTAGGGATATGACAGCGATTTCTTTGAAATTCTATTCGACTTTTCTATGTGCTGTGACTGTCAAATAGTACTTTAACTTAGGTACTGTATTTTACCTGTTCTTATGTATTCTTTGGTTTGCCAAACATATTGTGCAATATAAAACTACAACGTTGAATGATAATTATTAACGGCTAGTTTCACCGGTTGCTGGTAAGTTCCAGATAGTTTATCTGGCAGATAATTTCATAAACATTTTGTTCCATTTTTTAATTTATCTTGCAAGTAGTGGCTATACGTAAATTGTGAAACTGGCCCTTAATCTTTGAAATCTTTGATAACATTAACATAATGATCGCAACTATTTATTTAAGATCAGTTTAACATCGTTTAAAATTATGACACAAATGTCATTCCTTTTAAAAAGTTAAGGATACAGGACAAACCCTTTGTTTATCTTTGTTTTAGACCTTGGTGTATACGTTCTTATCAATACGAATGAAATGACTCCAAACAGGAGACATATGCCATCAACCGCTAAGAGTTCCCTAAAATGTAGTTTACCTTCATCAATGACCTTGCATTGGCCTATGAGCAACCGAGCAATAAAATAAAGGCGAATTGAGAACCTCTTCTTTTTGAAGTCGGTCAAAAGTGTGAGACACCTCTCTCCCTGCTCGTCCCTGGATCGTTAACCATCCTCGCCTTAATAAAGATAAAGCCTACACTTATAATTGCAGGGGCGCCTTAATGGGCATTTAACCTGACTCAGTTACTCCAAACTGAAAATTAGAACACGTGCTAGCTAAATAATATTTTAATTAAACAGATTACTACAGATTACGGTCAGCTGTTTGAAGACTTAGTATGGATATTGCTATGATAATGGATATTTGAGCTCCCTTAATGTGTATGTTTTATGAACAATCACCAACTTGTAGACTCTGGTCTGCTTCTATGAAACTTCTTTAAAACCCTCAAAGCAATTTCAACCCGACCCGGGAATCGAATCTTAGACCACGTGCTCAGTAATCTAGTCACAGGACTACTAGACACAGTTATCTGGGATAGGAGAAGCTGCGTTTGCTTTTGACAGAAATTGTCTAAAGATTTATAGCGCTATGAGCTTTGACTCAGGATTATGTAATAACTAATTTAGCTTTAGACAGCTGACAACAAACTACATTTGTAGGGCACTGAGCATCTGTGTTCTGAAATGTTATTCTGTAGCATAATTTAATTTGATTATACAAATTAAAGTTATCAACAAAAACTCTCCTACTAATATTATTAATGCGAAAGTTTGTATGTGTGTTTTTATTTTCATGTGCCAATGCATTTTTCTGATAATTTCAATTTCAACATAATGGCCAGAAGAGAAATTTACATTGTTGTCTGTCATATCATTGAATAGATCTCATATTTATTTAATTCATACAAAACAAATGATGCCAAATAATTCCTAAAAAATCCCCGCAACAATAATAATAGTGAAAAATTAATACCTAATTTTATTTCCATGATGATAATTGAAACAGTTTCATTAAAGGCAAACTTCACATGTTTCAAAGCCCTTTCATAATATTCTGATAACAAAAATATTCCACCACAGCACATTTGAAAGAATAAAATAAGTGAATTTACCATTGGAAGCCGGTGCAAGCCGCACAAAAGGGCTGCAAGCCGCACTATTATAGCGTTTCATCCAATATTGTATTCACTTTACGTTTCCACACAATTTAAAATACAGTAACTGTGTATTTAAGTCGGACTTGTACGCATTTTGGCGTACATTTTCTGAAAATATTAATCTACTATTTAATATTTTATGGGTATTGCGATAAACAGGGATGGTGCAATGCAGGTCTAGGGTTTCTTTTAAAAACAAGATGTGATTGAGAATCGATTAATAAAGCAACCACGGCTTTGGAAGCCACAGTTTAAGTATTCGACAAGGAAGAGCTATAGTCATTTGATTTGATGATTTTCTTCATAAAACTCAGGGCCAGAAAAGGTCTGCCTTGGCTGCGGGTTGTACGAAAGAGTTACCGTGGCCCTGGCACATAGGGATCTCCCGAAGGAACATAGTGGGTTTTAGTCAGTAAGAGTCTGACACTCCCTCCAGCTGTACCCTCAGCGGGAGGGGTGATTTGATGATTTCCCACATAAAAAAAGGGCCGGAAAAGGTAACACTAATTGCCCAAAGCCTTGATTAGTACCTACGCAGTCGCACGTAGTCTAAGCATAATTGTTTGAATATAACCATAAACTTAATGTCTAAGCGTGTAAATGTTGGCATTTTAAGTACTCTACTAAACATTACTTGAGAAAAACCGCATTAACTCGGTCACACCAGTATTTTGCTCCGCAGTTTTACACCAAAGACAATGTGAACGAGGTTTTAAACAAATTCTTTAATCCCTTGGTAAACTAGTTACGATTTGCGGCTGGGCTTAAGGCTTGCCAAGACTAGCGTGCACTTCTTCAAATTGAATTTACTCTCAGGCAGGATTGGGTGCGCGAGATCACAAAGAAAATTATTTTTCTCTCATTTAACGTCATTTTGTTGGAGAAAAATTATATGTGGAAAAAGTGGGCTATTGTTTCATGAGTTCGTTATTACTTAGAAATATGGTTTTATTTAAAAAAATGTACTATTGCTTTTAGTATTTTATACATACTTATTTTGATAGCAATACTAAATTTCATTATTTTACACATTAAATTTTCACCATCTTTTGAATTAATAAAATCTATTAGATAAAGTTCATTAAATTTTTAGATCTACAATACACCATTGTGTCTTCACCTACATATTTGTTACAATTAACGTGAATGTCTTGAAGTTTGTTTTAAGTTAAAAGTTAAATAAGCCCCTTTTTTCATGAAGTTTCTTGAATGTCCGTTCATAAATATGAAAAGGTTTTTAACAAGGAGAGGGCTCTTTTCACAGGGTTCTAAAGTTGTATGTTCGCAACATCGGACTTTGTAGACACAGCCGGCCGCTACTATCATGAAACTGGATCACTTAGGTACTAACTGAAATCATTACACGTAAAGATAAAATCTAAATAGATTTTATGTAAAGGAGAAATACGAAACTTCCATTGGCAAAAACGATATTTTTTTTAAACTGCATGACAAGATTTTTTAAACAAATTCAAATAATGTTCATCACTTATATGCAATTTTAAGGTTATTTAAATATTTATGAAACACATTACAAAGAAAACAGCTTATTTAAACCAACATTAACGGACCTTTTTACAAGAAAATAAATTGCCTGCCCATACGCGATATTCCAAATACGAAAATAAAAAACACAATTTTTAAAAAGAGAATGGCAATTTCATACAAATTCCAAGGAGTCCTTGTTTCAAATCCGTAGTAACCCAGCGGGATGGGATGCCTGTGATAAATGCGTATTCCCGCCACGGTCGGCTTGGCCGCGTGTCGGCCATTTTTCTTATCGTATTATTGAGTAAAATTCGGTGCGGTGGAAAATGCTTGTGCGTCTCCAACGTGGGTTTGATTCGAGGTACGTTGCTCGGGAATCCGTTTAGGCGCACGGATGTTGCACGAATTTGTAATATATTGCCTTTATATTTTTATTAAATATTATTTTGTAAATTGTAGCCGAGAATGGATTTTGGCCTTACAGCTATTTTAATCAAGACTGCCTATCTAGATGGAAGTTTTTTTATAAGTATTAGAGTAACATGACTCGTCATATCTAGGCATACAAACATAAAAGAATATATTCGTTAATTTAACGCTTTTGATACATACCTACTGTGAAAAAAAAAACATAATTTAAAAATAAAACGAACCATAAAGTATTTTAACTTCCTCTTTGTCTTTTCGCTACTAAGTTTTCGCTCACCAATCTTTTTCCAACAAACCTTCATAATTAGTCTATTGTGTGCAAAGAAAGTATACTTAATTAAACTTTGCTCCGCTTCATTAGCTTCCCTCGGCTCTAATGGGCCATCCCTATCGTGTACCACAAGATAATGCAACTATTATTAATATTGTTATAGACGACTTTAAGTTCATGATACTAACTACTGATACTAGGATTTAATAAAATACTTAAGTAAATTAGCTATAAACATGAGAAAGTTAAACATATAAAATTAGAAGAAGACATAAATATAGACAGCATTTAGTTACATTATTGTCGAAATTGTTACTAAAAACAATGGGGTCACCATGATTGGAAATCACTTTGGTAAATCTGTTTAAAATAGTTCTCATCTTATGTTACCCAAAAATAATAAATAATATTACGTACTGTCTTCCAAAAGCGGATTCACTCGCGTCCGCTGTTCACATACCTTGAGAAAATGCATGTTACCTTCTTCGATAAATATACTATCTAATAATGAAAGATTTTTTCAAATTGTACTACTGGTAACTCCTAACTTAAACGCGCTCAAGCAAACAACCAATCCAACTCTTCAGCTTAATAATTCTTATGTTTGTATGTATAGTATAGATTCACGTGATTAAGTACTCCTGAATTCCCTTCTTAGCCTAACATATCTCTCGAGACCACTTCCATTGCATTCGAATAACCCAGTTTCCTCCAACCAGAGCTAAGAGGACTAACAACGAATATTCGATTAAAACTACTCCTTCGCCCACAAACTTGTAAAAACATCGAGAAGCTTCGAACTCTTTAATTACTCCTATATAGCAGTGATTAGTGCTTCACTTCTGTGGCATATTTTTTTTAAGAAGAGAGAAATTACTGTTGGTAGCGTAATTAATAATTAAATAATCTTCGTCGTGGTCTTTACCATCTCCCGAGCCTTTTCCGAACTATGTTGGGATCGGCTTCCAGTAATCCAGTCTAACCGGATTTAGCTGAGTACCAGTGTTTTATAAGGGGCGACTGCCTATCTGACCCCCTCAACCCAGTTACCCGGGCAACCCAATACCGTCGTGGTCATTATCGTTATTATGTAATCGTTTACTAACAAAAGTTACGTTATGTTTGTAAGAATTTTTCACTGAAACAGTTCAAAAGTTACGCTTTTAATACTTTGAAGACAAAATCACGAAACACGTTGCGACGAATACTCGGAGAGTCAAATGGGCATCGAAAAATTCCCTAAAAATGACAGAACTAGGTAACACTAGCGTTGATATATAGTCGGTAATCCGTATTTCCCGTGTATACTTCAACTTTATTGAGTTATTATCACTGGTAACGACTGAATGTATTTCACGGAAACGGCTTCCCAACTGTTCAGCAGTTTGACGAATGGCGCTGTTTATTTTTATTGCATTTAAACATTGTTGTTTATTCATACGAATTACGAACAGGTAAATATATTCTCGTACTGTTCAACAAACATCACGGGTGAACTGATTCGAAGGGAAGTGTGTTTCCAATATTTGTAGAGTGTTAAACTTTTGACTGTGTAAATTGTTGTTAAACGAAATAAACATTTTTAACCATTGTTTATAAAGATTCCGCTTGAAATTACCTGCTTCATAACAATATCATCACTTTCTGTATAGTATTTAAAGGTCGCCGGAAGACGCTGGATGCAGGTCACTTCCAACCAGGGCGACCTATGTCCAGCGGTGGACGTCATATGGCTGAGATGATGATATACCACACAATCAAGCAAATAAATATGATTTTATTATATCCTTACGTCAGTGAATATTTATTCTCAAGATTTTTTTTGTAATAAAACCCAAAACAATTTTGCTCGACCTTCGAATCAGTTAAAGTCACTTTCATGTCCATGCACAATAGAATACTCGTGTTCCCTGCACCAAAAAACCATTCACCAAGAATCACTTTAAACAATTGCCTCTTACCAAGTAATAAAAAAGGCAAAATCATAAATAATTTAATACAAATCTTTTATCTAAACAACGACATAAATTACGTATCTCTTGTAAATCACCTTAAGATAAGGGATGTGCACTATCTGATGTAATTTCATCTTAGAAGGGTGACCATAGGAGAAGTAAATTGAGTGGGGCGCACCCCGCAGTGCTAACTTAGATTTATGTACCCAAGTATGTACTCGGCTTTATACTTGCACTTATTGAATTGTGTGTGTGTGTAAAAGAAAATGGAATAGTTTTTTTTTCCTGACAGGTTTTTATAAGTTTTCGTTACATTCTTCGTTCATATCTTCTTTTTATACGCTTGAGTATATTCGCCGGGTGCTTGGCATACAATATACTATGTATGTTTACCTTGTAACACAATTTCAAGTTTTTTGAATTGTACATATAGGTTTTGTCGTGCATTTTAAATATTGTTATTAGATACTAGGTTCTGTTAGCGGTTTCACCCGCGTCTCGTGGGAACTGGCGCACTCATAAAAATTACTAGCCTAGCCAGCCTTTCTTGATAAATGGGCCATGTGACACTGAATTTTTTTTTTCTGATCAATCCACTATTTCCTGAGATAAGCACGTTCAAGCAAACAAGCAAGCTTTTCAATTTTATGATATCAGTATATATTTGTATACTAATATTGAAACGCACTGCCGTATAACCTGAACGTGACGTCCACTAGCACGGGTAAGGTTATAGCTAAAACCGTATAAGATTGATTAGATGGGTGCTTATTTCTTATCGGGCGCATAATTTCTTAAAGTTCGTTTACAATGGAAATTATGTAGGAAGTCGGATAAAAATTGATAAATAAGTATACTTTATGAAAAGTATCAGCAAATTATATCCTTTTACATGCAAATTACAGACTTTTAAATCTACCTGTAAAAAGTACGTGGTAACCAGAAACATGAATTTACCTTAACCAGTCTTTCCAAAGATAAATAATAAAAGCTCATAATGCAGTGAGTAAAACGGACGAACATTTTTAAAACAGAGTTTAATTTAAATTTAAAAGTGGGGAAAAGATAAGAGTGGTGTGTAATTTATGACGTCATTATGGCGGAAATTAAATGAAAAATGCCCCAGGGCCGACATTATGTCCACATATAACGAAATTCTATTTCAATAATGAAAAGCGGAATGTCGCAGTACTCTCTGTGTATATTCAGTTTATTAATGATTGAAAATTAATAAATTCATCTGGCCGAGGTGATTAAAAGCATGTCCGTTACAACAAATAGTAAATATACTTGGATAAAAATAAATATACGCATTTTAATAAAATATGTAATACATTTTCCGAATAATGAAAAAATACAAAGTATCAATTCTACTTTTTCCACTAATAAATGGAGTATTTTACTTCAATATTTTTAGTATTTAAGCTGCCCTGTAATGACTGCCAAGGAATAAAGCGTTTGACGAACAGATAACGTAATGATTAAAGTATCTACCTGCGGTCGCGGATTCGATTCCCGTATATGTCAAATATTTGTGTGCATGCACATGGGTGTTTGACTTAGTCTGGGTGTTCCTATGTATAGTACGTACGTACAAAAGAAAAGTATATAAGTAAGTTTATCAGTTGTCTATTACCTATAGTACAAGCTCTGCTTAGTTTGACTAGATGACGTTGTGTTAATGTGTGAGGAATATATTATATTATTATAAAGCGATAATTTACAACGACATCAAGGATAAATTCATCAGTACACTAATAACAATGTTCAAACATACATTCACATTATTAAATTCCTGATTCCATATCTAACGTAGTTGCCAAACTATGCGGCAAACCTCAAGTTTAAGGTAAGTCGTAAATCTTAATGGCATGGGCCTTTTCGCGTGTACGAGTATGCGGCGACCCTAAGTTACACGATAATCACTTGACAACGACCTATAATGCTTTTGGTAACTTACATTATGCATAGTTGACGCCCTTAATCTGGTATAACTGGGGCCTTTTTCCGCTCGCAAAGTGTCACTAAATGGGAGTGCTAGTCAGATTGCTAATGAGCTGGTTGAGGTTCTTCTGGAGTATACCCGTAATGACAAACAAGTCGTTTATAATTATGTCACTTTTTTCACACAACTTCAGGCTTTTATAACATATACATAAATTCTATTTTAAAGGGCTTTACCCACACATTTCCAAGTGGTATTTTAAACACGGAATGATTTATAAAACGTCTATCGTCATCAGCCTTTTTCTCGTCCCACTGCTGAGCACAGGCCTTAGGATTAAGCGGTAATCACCACGCTTGCTCCATGCGGGTTGGTGATTAAAAACATATAAATGAAAACGCCAATAAAGATGATGGATACGGCAGACTTTTTGTAGTTATTTAGTTCGACTGCCACATTCACAAAATCAGTACTCGGGTCCGCATCACGAATATAACATTTAAAATTTCAAAAAGAGAATAGTTAACGAGACGTTAATTCTGCAAGCTAATCAAAACAGCCAGGACTATCGTTGATTACGTCAATACGTCTCTTCATACATAATCTCACTTAGCTGGCCACTATAATGGCCGCTGACTGTCTACATAATGGACGATGATGGCCGTATACTAACACCCTGCTCTCAATTGATTCATGCATATTGTAGGAAATGTTGCCCAGGTTAGATTAGTTAACGCGGGTTGTTAGAAAGTTTTGTTATGGTGCAATAAAGTTAATATTTCCCTCATGAATAGTCTGTTATATTGATTTTGGTGTTGATAGGCGAATATGAAGTACCATGTCGAGTTGTGCCAGAAGCCAGCACGCATAGAATTTCAACTCTATCGCTGAAGCATATAATATCCCTCACACATTCACACAACGTCATCTAGTCCCAAACTAAGCAGAGCTTGTACTATGGGTACTAGACAACTGATAGACATACTTATATACTTTTTTTGTAAATACATACATACTATACATAGAAACACCCAGACTAAGTCAAACACCCATGTTCATGCACACAAATGTTTGACTTATGCGGGAATCGAACCCGCGACCTATAGCGTGGCAGGCAGGTTCACTAACCACCGCGCCATATGGTTCAAAGTTGATTGGATATATTTGTCAGTTTCGGGTAGCTAAACGTGCTGGCGTCAGCACCTATCTTGTCTTCTTTGTACCTTACTTCTCTCTTTAAATAGTAATAAATTACCAACTGCTCTCATTTTATGAGGTTTCTTAAAACCACTTATCAAAAACTTGTAAGTTACGTCAGCTTTCTCCAGCATACCGTTATTGAATCAGTAGGCACAGAGCCGAGTTCATGATAATCATTTACAATGCCATAAACAAAATGTTCGCAGTAAAATTCAACTATAAACGACAAAATGATATCGACGTAAACCACAGAGCCAGCGCGCAAACCAATTCATCATAAGAACGGTGGCTAGCTCGTAAAGCCGGGTTTGTCCGCATATTATTCTCTTTAATCCTAACATATGTTAGTTATACCTTCTACTTTATGACTGTGTACAAAATTCATGGAGCTGAACATTTTTTGGTGTATTCAACAAAAAATTGGCATAAATTTTGTCCTTTGGCTAAATTTTGTGCGGTAATAATGCTTATGTTATACGTTTAATGTGCGTTACATAAATTCGTTTGACAAAGCATGAGGGCTTATTCATGTTTGTTTAGTATATTATTAGTAATAGGATCCTATGTTTAAATCAACCAGGCACCACCAATTCGAGAAAGTTCTACACCGGTAACAACAACGGTTAAAACAACTAACATTACATTATTTTTTTATTCACGTTCCTTACCTACAACAATATTCTTTTTATTAATGTCTAAAATAACAATGAATCAGTCATAGGTCTAGGTATACGACTTTAATTTGAAAACAGTCCGCATACCATTTCCCACCTTTTTCATACAAAACCCATAGTAATTACATTACATTGTATTTATGTTTTGAGTTCCATTTATTATTGAAGCACACGGCCACAATACTAAATTGGTAAAATTGGCCACGCGCAGTACTACCAAGCAGAATATGCAAAAGGCTTATGCATAAACAAGGCGTTCCATCTGTCTGTTCAAATGTGCAAAATTAAAGCATACAGAGTGTATGGGGATACTGCGTTTCAAACACTAGCTCCGCGCTCCAGATATCGTTTTTGCTTGATGAACAAAGTTTGTGAAAACGCGTTCCCCGACCCGCGATCAATGTTCGTAAATCAAAACATTCTGTAGCGAAACTCGATCCTAATTATGTTTGGATTCAGAGACTCGGCTCTAAAGAACTATAACGATGTACCGCTCTAAAACTAAAAGGTTGATAAATTGGGTGTTTTAGGTATCTTTTTAAGTATCGTTAGTTTGTTCGTTTCAGCCGAAAGACGTCCACTGCTCGATAAAGGCCTCCCCTAAAATTCGCTACTTCGAGCGGTCTTCTGCAACTTGCATTCACTACTTCCCGGCGACCTTCGCGAGACCTTCCGTCCATCTAGTTGGGGGGCCTGCCCACGCTGCTTTTTCGGGTCGTGGTCGTCACTCTAGAACTTTCCTGCCCCATCACCCATCTGAACAGATGGCCCATTGCCACTTAGAGTTGCAAAGCAAAAGTTAAAACACCCTGATTTGAATTCAGTAGACGGTTCGAACTGACGGTTAGATTTGCCGCCATAAACACAAGTTTGAACTTCACGGGTATATTAGGGGTGCTAATTAACAATTTTCATCACTTCACTCAATTTCGCGTTGCATCTATGTTACACAGCCATGTACGTAGTGAGATAAGCCACTAGCAGGCGCCCCGCGAATTTTGACTAGGGTTCTGCTTACGTTGTGCTGATAATATCATCTATCAAAGATTTACATGAGCTTAGATATTGCATGATCCCTTAATCGGATATGAGTAACGCAAGTTTTTGATGTAATTAAATGTATAACTTTAATTTCATATTTTTTCAGTTGGTCAATAGGTAATATTATTATCACTGAATCGCCATCACTCCCAATATTTGTACAAAACAAAGACGAAGTGCTTCTATCTACCTCCCTTTATTCTGTTTCACTATTTCCCCCATAAATACATTTTAGAAGAACCAGCTAACTAAATCACTAGTTTCCAATAAACGTAAAACTTTTCGTTTACCCACAGAATACACGCAATAATTAAAGTAGCAAACATTTTAATAGCTTAAACAAGGACAATGGCTTTCAAATTGAAAATCCCAACCCAAAAATTCTATAGCGCGCCAATTTCGTAGCTGACAGCCCTGAAATTACCTCATCCGCGTTAGATTGCTCGTAACGCGCTGCTACAAGCATCTACTAACGTAACGGTAATGACGTCATATGGGAAACGTCCAATCTGTGACGTAGACGGTTTAGTGCTGTATTAACTTTAAGGGCTTTTTATGTGTACACCACGAATTGAGGGCAGTTGGATGTAGTTTTGTTTTCGTCCTTGTCGCCCGAGGGTGGAGAGGCCTAAGGTTTGCAAGTTTTATTTAATTGTTTTTTATTGTATTTCGGCTTGCACTGGATAAGCTGATGCAAGAAAGAACTGAGCCCAACTGAAGTCAGTAAAGCATTCTCTAACTGTTTTTTAATCATTTTTATCATTTGGTGACACTTGACCACTTCTTTGCCAAATTATTAGCCTCGTTAGGTCACACAATTAACCAATGACTGAAAACAGAAACATATAATCGATGTATAAAGTAAATAATTTTAATCCAATGTGACAATTTCGAATAGTTGGGTTTTAAACCAGTTTATTTACAAAAAGAAATGTTTGGTGCCGCTAACCGCGTATCCCGCAGCCCGTTGTAATTGCTCGCTGAGCTGATGCATTGAGCTGAGACAGAACGTCGCTGCAAACACGCACGCCTCAAGGTTTCTAGCGTTGATTACACTTCGCTTTGAGATTAAGCGCTGCAGCGGCTTCGTGTATCATCGCGCGAGTTACGGTTATGGCGTCCACAGAATTTGGAGTGTTTCACTAGCTGAGACTGTATCTGCATTTGTATGGCGTGAGGACGGAAAAGGCAACGGTAGTGCTTTGTTTTCGAAGTAGATAAGAATCATAAAATTAGTGGCTGAAAGGTGTGGTTAAGAATTTACATATTCTAAGTGATGGAATCGATGGAATGAAGACGATAGAAACTGGATGGAAAGTGTCAAAAGCAATTATTTTTCCTGTTTTTAATGAAAGTAAAACTGAAACTGGATTTTGTTTTTTTAAAGCGTCCCACAGTTTTCAATGAAACATAAATCTTATGTTTGTTAATAATGATATAATTTTATTACTAACGTGAAAATTTTATGTCAATTTTAGCTAATTTTTTCATGGGTCAAGTGAATGTTCAATGAAGCGGAAATTATCGATGCATTGATTACAAGAAAACCCAACATTAATTTTTCGAAGATTCCATACCTCCCAAGCTTAAGCTATTCTATACCACTCAAATAATGGGAACCACTACGCGCAATACGGATTTGCCCTTTGAAGAAAAAACGACGACTGTAAATACTCATTTCTAGAGCATTTACCTATACGGAAATGGATAAAAACAACAGCGGACCAGTAACCGACATTTTATCCTAATAATAAAATAATGAGAATGATTATAGGGTTATCCTAATCCCAAAATATTGGTGCCATCATTGCTGTTATTAAAGTTAATTGCATGTTTGGCAACGCAAGATAGTGCGGCTGCCAAACACGCCCGGCTTAGATTACAGCGGAGTACGACTTATTGCCGAACGTGATGCTATGGCATTTCACGAGACGATGCTTCTACAAACGTCTTTAAGTAGTTCTGAACTTAATTGCATGGAAACAATACTCTAGGATAGTCTGAGTTCAAGAAATGGATCGGCAGAATATAGATAGAGCTCAAGTTCATGCATGTAAGTACAGGCGCTAGTACATCAGGCTACCCGATACTGCCAAATTTGCCCAATGAATTTTGAATCATATGCTTCAGCTATAAAGTTGAAAATCTATTAAAGAAATTTGAGACATTGCTTTGCTTTGAGCTTGATGTGCTGGCGTCTGTAGGTACTTGAAGTTATAAGATGCTTGTCTGTTTGGCTCGGATCCAAGACTAGTACTTTAACATGACTGGGCTTATAACCTACTTGCAGTTTCCCGTAGTTTTGTTTTTGCCGCGTACCCGGTGAAATTCTTCCTGTACCTAGATAAAACATGGCCTATGTTCACAGGGGTAAGTGTAGCTTCCCAACAGTGGCTTTTCTTTTCATATCGCTCAAGTAGCTTTGGAGCCTATTCCATCCAAACAAACAAAAAAATCTTTACTCATCATCTCCCGAGCCTTTCCCCAACTATGTTGGGGTTGGCTTCCAGTTTAACCGGATTTAGCTGAGTACCAGTGTTTTACAAGGAGCGACTGCCTATCCGACCTCCTCAACCCAGTTAGCCGGGCAACCCAATACCCCTTGGTAAACAAAAAAAAATATTATAGATTGTGATCACAGCGTTGTACCTATTCAACATGCCTTAAGGTGCTTTAGCGATCTCCAGCAATTCGTCAAGTGCCTTTAAAACCCATCACTACAACGGTGAGAATAGTACAGCTTGCAATGTCGCCATTGCAAAGAAATAAATATGAACTACAAAACACGCAGCTGTAACAACGCATGGTGAACGAGAATATGTCGTAAGCGACTTTTTATGCAAACCATGGCAATATCGAGGCGATAAATTTATCGTTGGGATTACTCTAAATTTTGGTTTTATTCTAAACGGCTGCTTCAATTCCTTTTTTATATGGTCTCGTTACCCAAATATGCGAAATACTTTTCTCATGAAAAGTTTTTCTTATCGTCTTTATAGTTTCTTAGTCTCGCTTTAGTACTTTGAAGTTCTATCTGGAAGAAGTTTTTGGGAAGAAAATAATGAAGAATTATGCTGTAAATAAAACTTTTAATTATTTATAGGATTACTAGATTTCACCAGTAGTTTTACCCATGTCCTGTGGGAACTTCTTCTTCATACACGGATATTAAGCCTATAGCGTTCGGCAGCGTTCCTCAATAAACGGATAACACTGAAATATATTTTCCCCGTACTTTCTAAGATTATTGAGTTTAAACAAACAAACTCTTTACCTTTTTTTTATAAGTATAAACTACGAACTCCTTTTCTATCTATACCTACAATTTATACCAGAATATTATATATGATGTTGAGATGATGAGCGCATGATGTTAGAGATTTTCAGTTTTCAGAGAACTTTACCCTAAATTTTTATATAATCTAAAGATTCACTATTCAGAATAAAAAATCTGAATAAAGGCCTCCGTCAATCCATGCGGACCATACAATGCGGTTTTCACAGGCGAAGAGTAAGCACGTTGTTCGATTTAAATGATTCCGTTCCGTCCATTAGGTACATTTAAGCAAACAGTAGTTCCTGACGCGATGTTGTCGACTAATATAGCAGTAGGTATTGAAAGTGTTCTACTGCGTGAAGTGTAGACATCAGCACATCAAGCTACTACTCGCCAAATTCAAATTCTTTAATAGATTTTCAACTTTATCGCTGAAGCATTATAGTTCAAAGTTGATATAAAAAATTAAAGTTTCAGGTAGCTTGATGTGCTGGCGTCTGTCACTTGCAATAAATTGAAATCATCATTCTTTAGTGAAATATTTGTTGATCTAACCTTGCCCAGTTTTGTCACAATCATAATTAAATTATTTCATTGCTGGAAGCTATAATAGCGAATATAAAACATTCTTCGAAGCCTTCCATAATAAACTCCGATAAAGTTTCTACGCCTGAAGTCAGGTCGGTACATAATCTAATAATGAAAAGATTATACAGCTCGTTTAAAAGTCTTTGATCATTTAGAAAGACGATTCACTTTCAACTCAAGTTTACAGAAGGGATAAACTCCGTATTTACTTGAATAATAAACGAGATATGCTTTGTGTATCTTTTAAATAAAGTCAAGATGCTCTTCGTTAACATTTAAAAGATATAATTTCATTAATCCGTGCTCTATAAAAGAAAATATACAAAGAAAAATATTTATTATATCAATAAGGTTAACAAACTGATTTATTAACAATGTTGACTTAGAATATTATTTCTTGATTGTGTTATATTTTTATGTATTCTATAGAAACATTTGAATGCCGATTCAGAATTACAAATCTATAAAAGCAGATTGGAATGCATTTGATATTTTTTTTTACATAAAGCGGTTATTATAATTATGCTATTTTTCGGAGCTCGTAATAACATTTTGACATTGTCCAACAACCTGTACCCACGACAATTGCATGATTATGTAGGTATACGAGTATAAGTATCTAAAAAAACACTATAAAAAACATTAAATAAAAAAATGTATCAAAGTTACATAATGTACATTACTATTTTAAAAAGTCTTTTTTTTATATTTTCGCATACTTTAAACTTAAAACTTTTATAAATACGCTGTATCTCTAGTAGTATATTAAATCGGGATCAAGCGAATTTTCATAACTGTTGACAATGACGATAAAGTAAACGTACAAGCCTGAAATAAGAAAAACTGTCAATCAATCGAGAAATTAATTACAAAACAAATTGTAAAATTGAAGCTAACAATTTTCAAAGTTTCAATGTATTTTGATGAAATTACACTTGCGACCGTCTTCTTGAATCAGCTAATTTCGATTAAATTATTTTTTGTATCCTAGAACTAAACTTAATCCAGAATCATGGCTTAATCAGTAATAGCAATTTTCATTAATTAAGTATCATTGTTAGTTCGGATATCGCTGAAAATCAGCGCTGTGACTTTTTCTCGCATTAGCAGCATTATGCTAAGCGGCCGGCGGAACCACGCAATACGGCCCGTATTGCGTGGTTGTGACGCATACTCCCCCTCATGTTCATTATCTTTTTTTTTCTATTAGGTATGTTGTGTTTATTATGTATGCGTTCAATTTCGCAGATAAACATTTTTTCTTTCTTTCCATCAACTTACGTTATATACCATCTAACTTATTCCTTGCTAGTCCAATAGCTAGATCCAATGAAAACTAATTATAATAATGGCGTCCAAAACCGATGGACTAGTGCTACCTACTAGTCCAACGAGGCAAGATCCAAGAAAACTGGGTTACCAAATAACTGTGAAGATCAGATAGCAGCTCCATAAAAATTATGAGAACTAGTTTAAATAACTGAATAATAATATTACCTTCAAAGAACATTCCAATGATCAAAGTGAACAATGCCTGCATATAATGTTTCGAGTTGAAGGTAATGATGGACCTGGCCAAAATGATGCATAAGTACAGCGTCAGCATTGTAATGTAAGACACCACCCATAGTGTTAGCACGAAACCGGAGCCTTTGCGCTAGGAAATAGAGTTGAAAATATAATTTAATATGTTGAGGATTGACATTTGCCTTTCACTTCTAGATGGCGAAGCGGCAAAAGGCTAAATTCAAATGAATGATCGTCATTGGATCGGCTTTAATTCCAAGTAAACAGTCATTAAAATACCTCATAAGTTAGTTAATTATAGAATTAGTCATGCTGTTAATTTCAGAAACAAACACATAAGGCAAACTGCGCAATATTGTTAATTACATCAAATTCTGAACAAAGAAATCGACGGACAAGAGACATTAAAAACCATGCAAAGATGATACTAGCTGACCCAACAGACGCCGCCGCCGTCCTGTTTTTTCTTTTATAACTTTCTCTTGACAATAACAAACACAATTTAAAAAAAATGTGAAATCAGTCCAGCCAGTCTACTTGCAGTTCACGCGTGTTGACGTGATCAAGGGAAATAGGGAATTCATTTTTATATATATAAAAATTTAAATTGTATCCTACGCAGATCGATAGATAGAATAAATAGCAAATAAAGACATGTTTACCCATAGTCCGAACCATAGCAACATGATAGACACCGTCGCCTGGTACAGCGAGGTGCTCGTACAGAACAGGCAGACAATCATATTGATGGCATTCACGGGATTATTGTTATACGCCAGCTCTTTAGACGACATCGCCAGGATCATGCTCAGGGAAGTGAAGAGCGTCGCTATTGATATTACCTACAACAAAGATTCGATCAAATGTTTCCCAGCACAACTGCATTCAACTTCATTTAGTGTTCACTCTGAAGATACAGGTACTGTACTATATAGGTACTGTTGAAGAATCTGGATTTCCATGGAGCCAAGCTTATTTGCAAGAAATGATATTGACGTTTGAACCTATATGGAGCCTATACGTTCTTCCGCAGACCGTGAAAATTTCCGCTCTGCCAACAACTTTTTTCGAGGTAATCATGGACTGACCCCTGATTCCTTATGGGTGTCGCAGCTGTATGGAGTGTCAGACTCTTACTGATTAAAACATAACGTCTTGTTCCTTCTGATGCTCTTTCTGTGCCAGGACCGCGGTAACCCTGGCGAATGCTTCGCTACATCCTTTTGGTAGTGCTACACTGATGGATGTGACGGCATTATCTCTCATCCCGAACCATGGCTTGCTGGAGGCCAGAGGTTGCCGTCAATAGCCGCCACGACGACAATGCGATGCTCCGCCGTGTCCTCTAGGTGGTACCAAAACCCATTAGAGTGGAAATACAAGATGTTTCGTAGAGTGTAGCGACCGATACCTATATCTAAATTAATTAAAATGTTTATGTAACTAGTTAATGATCGAAGGTCTAGCTGTTCCCCTTTCCCGTTAGTGAGATTATTGTTTGACGTCTAAACAAAGATTAATTTTATTTGTTCCCTAACAATATGTGCGTATTTATTACGCAGAGTAAATATACCTAAACGGAATTTTATAGACTATCTTACATGCCTACAAATTGTTTAGCATAATACATTATAATGGAGTAATTGAATAATAAATGATGCAACACCATTACCCATAAATTGAGTTATTATTTCCTGTTTTGGGTAATTCTCATTTTAATTTTAATCAAAACCTTGGAAAATACAAAATTGAAAAATGTTCGTTAACTTACAATAGAAGTTATTCCTACTATGACAACGCCTTCTCTTAGTGAGTATCCACATATGCACTGGGTAGCCGAGCACCATCTGCTTTTTGCACTCATATTTATTTATAGAAAATGATTTTACAAACATTATTGGGATACTAAACTAACCTATAAATTATTTACATGATGACAATGTCATTATTTCCACAGGTAAAGTCTACAAAAAAACAATCACATAAAAAGTTCGAATCTCGGAGTTTGCTGTTAGCAATAATGTATTTTTAAACTATGTAATTTATATGTAAGAAAACATACAGGTTATTAGTTCAATTTATACAAAGGAACAAAAAAAGTAACAAGATTTTAGTACCTACATGAAAAAATCATAAAATTTAAATCTTTGTTAAAATTCGTTCTAAATTTCTAGAGTGCTGAGGTACAAATTTCATTGTGAAACAGTACATATTTTTACTTTTATTGCCAAATGTATACCAAGGCTTTCCGGTTGCATACCAGCGTTGCACCGAGCAACCAGGCACGCCTGTAACGTCGCACTTAAAATTTTACGAATACTCAGGAAAGCATTTATTTTACTCTTTATGACGTCACGTAGGAAAATAACAATACACTCATTTACATATAAATGTAGGATATAAATATTACACGGCTAGTGTTGTGTAGTTTATATTTTTTGTACGGAGAAGTTATGGTTCTTTCATTATTCACAAATAATATTGTGTAGATTATCTTGCAGTCTTTAAATTAAGTTAATCATTATTAAGACTAGACGTTACAAAACGTTACCAAAATAGAAATTGCTATTGCTAGTGTCGTATCGATACTCATAAGATCAATGTATACACTACCTTAGCTGAAAACAGTAAGTAAGTAATCAATTAGATTAAGTTCTATAGATCTCTCACTGAGCTACACCTCTGAGCTTCATCATCCTCCTCTTCATCGTCCCACTGCTGGGCAGGCCTCGTCTAAGTCTGATTGAGCATTAATCACATGCTTGTTCAATGCGGGCTAGTGCTTTCAGACTTTATAGTAAAGAGTTACATTCATTGCAAGCTCTAACTCTTGAGAGCCCACCACGACTTTTTAATGTAGTTAGGTAATATTATCAAATGTGCACAAGTAAATTACAAAGTAACGTTTACAATTCTCATTTCAGTCACCTGAACATCACCACGAAAGACAAAAGCAGATTTCAAAGCAATAAGTCTTCCTTAGAGCATAGCGGTAATGAGCTCTTCAACATCCATTATCTTCTGTGATGCACCCATTGTACGCGAATGTAACTATACACCGTACAATACATCCTTTGTCCCATCGTGTAGCCCTACAGTGACGCACAAGCCCGATGTTGCATCCCTCAGAGAAATCAAATAGAATGCATGTTTGTTGGGCAAATGCTCGGACTACGACGTACGAAAAATGTTATTGAACGTTTGCAGTTTTTTAAAAAGTATTTAAGTATGTCCATGTACAAAAATAAGCGAAGTATATCTCACTGTGAGCGGCTTGTATCTTCATTTCGTGAACGGACAACGAATAAGTAGATATTAGTATACTTAATACGATTAACATTATAATAACATAATAATAAATAATAATCATAAAGGGATAATCGTTGGTTTTTGTCACCATTACATGATATATTAAAGTTGCCTCAAAAGGGCTTCACCGTGTTGGCTTCGGCCCAACGTTCGCCTTCTAAATATCCGGGACTCTACAGTCCCGTGGTCTAGTAGAGACATAAAAAATAATAATCATTCACATAAGGTATTAAGACCACAGTCAATAATTGAGAGACTTATGTGAGTACGAGAATATTTTAAATTTTGATTGTGTAATAGAAAATCTGACGCGTTATCTAATTCATACATACATTAATTACATCACGTAGAAAATTAGAACACGGATCCGACCTATTTTTGTATTAAGACGTGGCTCACGGATTTGAAAATAAAATGAGAATAAAAAAATACCGTTTTATCCTTATCTCATTCGTCTAAGGTGTATATTAGATATTTATATATGTAGTATATATTTCCCATTTTTAAGACGCCCCAGGCAACGTTACATGCACTTTCAGGCATGAACATTTACTGTCCAGTAATGCAAACGTTATTTCTACAACGTGAGAAGCAAAAGATACAACTGAAGTAACTATTTAGACCAAAATCGAGGCCCATGTTTTTGGTCTAAATAGTACCTACCACATATGTGCCAACCGACAAACATACATAGCCTAATAAACATATTACCCTCCCTCGCGTCGGGTAAAAACAGCAGAGAAAAAAAGCCGATCTGATATACGAAGTTCAGTCAAAAAATCGTAGCTAAATCGCATTAGGCTGCCTGCCGGGGTTACGGGATTACTCGCAGAAGGAACAAAAGTGAGTTTTGGTTAGAAAAGACTGACACTCCCTTCAGCTGCACTAACAGCGAGCTTTAATAATTTGCCACCCCCAAAATAAGCGTTAGATTAGATTCTTTAAATGACGTAAACAGTAACATTCCTCCACAAAACTCCAAACATTATAGCCAGATCAGTACAGTGAATCCCCAGCAAACAAACCGAGTCATCCGCAATTGGCCGCATTTCGTCCGCATCAAGCCAAAACTTTCGTCGCATGTCCAATTGGACCGGCCGGCTGCCCAGTCACCCGGCCGATTTGGTTCGCTAATTACTCTCCAGCCGCTTCTGTCGCTTTTGATCTGTTTTGCCATGATTCGCCATGCGTGGTATGGAAGCGCTTTGTGGATTACCGTGGATTAGTACTGCCTGCTTAATATTAATTTGACAAACAGACTGTATGATTTGATGTGTTCAATGTAATTTGTTGATTCTCGTCCAAATGTTAATTAGAAATAAGTTCGTAACTATTTTTACCCGACTGCGTTAAGATTGGAATTAAAACATGTCGCGCCCTTTTTTTAGTTGCAAATTATATATCTAATATATGGCTTAGCAGGAACGTCAATCAATATGAAGGTTTTTTTACATCAGTTCTTCTGCGAGCCAGATTTATCGACAGTCAATATACACATAAATCCTGAAAGTACATCATGATTTACGCTTCGAATGAGTTACTCGACGCGATGCCTAAAGCCCCAAATATATTTATGGTAACATAGATTAATGTAGGTATGTTTCCAGTCTATAAAAATGTACTTTCACAAACGAGCTCACGCTGCCTCCAAGCCACAAAATTCTCAAAGACCTAAAAAAGCAAGCAAACAAATAGGGCCATGGAAGTAACCGAGCGTACAAAAATGCGCAAACGCGTCTGATTTGAGCCACAATTGCGAAAAAAGCGAAGTCTTAAGCACTCACTTAGGTCCCAAAAAAACATTGTTAGCATTAAACATTTGTTGTCAAAAGCACACAATTTGGGTCACTCATTATTCTTCGGAGTTGGGCGGCGTTGGCCATATTTTAGGTCGAACATCTTGGGCCACTGTAAGACTGTCCCGTTCCGCGGGTATAAATAATGTTCCCGCGGGACATGTTAGGTTTACCACACCCTTAGACCCTTTTATAACCGCACATAATGGCCACACGTAATGTGAATAGCGGATATATTCACTTCTTCTGTACTTTGTGTCAGTCTGATGTTTGCTGTTTGTCTTGAATGTTCAGTGTGGTAAATGTTGCGTTAAATCGAATGCCAACGAAAGCTTTGCTCGTGTCCGATTCAGAGTTTCCTTTAGTGATTTATTTATTTTTGTATTTAGAACTTATTTGAGAGCACAAGTAGGTGCTTATATTAATGCTTACTTACTAAGGAGTCTGGGGCATTCAAATATATTGAATGCCAAAAAATATTGACTAAAAACCATCAAAAAACTCATCCCCATCGCTGTCTACTGGGAGCGTACCCAAGAGGCTGGCAGCATTGCCACGTTGTATGGCAAAAATATTTAATTACTGAACTTGGAAATAGAAAAACTTGGAATTTCATTCAAATCGTCACCGAATTAGTGAGATTGAATTTTGTTTTTGTACATCACAAGAGCACGTATTATTTCGCCATGAAAGTTTATATTGCATAAGGACTGCTCGTCGATTGAACAGCGATGCACATGTGTGAAGGTTGCAGAGCGAATAATTTGGTATAAGGCAAATAGAATGAAATATGCGTAAACACGAAACTAATTATTTAAACTGATTGCTAGATTGAAAATTGATACAAATAGCCATTATGATTTACACGTGAATAAAATTACAAAAATATCACATTGGTAACATCAGTTTGCTAAAATTATTTTCAAAATACTGCTGATTTATCTGCCTTTAAAAACGGGTCCTTTTCATTTAAATATAAGACGGCTCCTTACATGAATATGGCTGACAGGTATACTGACTTGAATCATCTATGTGTATCATCAAAAATAAATTAAGCCTCTTCACACAAACGGAACTCATTTAAAACGCGGCTATCCCATCGAGGATCTGAACAGGCTCTACGTCGGCATTCGGGTCACGTTTGTCATTTCACAGCGATTCGTCGAGACACAGAATTTTCACACTCTATAAATTTTCGCCAATACGCGATAAGGAAATCCGTGGGGTTTGCTCTCAATCCCGAAACGGGATTTTGTTTGAGATGTATAAGTTGACTCCGGTAAATATATGCCCTTTTTGATACATTAAATATTTACAGCAAAATGACATGAATACACGAACGAAAATGATTCTGTGTACCTACTGAGAGATGTAGACTTATCCTGTTGTTTTAGTCTGGTTTTGATTGGTTTTAATGTATTACTCTTGTATTAGATGCACAATAATATTAGGTTTACTAAAAAATCTTATTTCATTACGTTTCAATCATGTTTCTACTCTGCATTAGGTGTTAGTCTTAAGCTTTTCCAGCATAAAACTTTATTAGTTCTCCAATTAACGTTATCTCAATTCCCTTTTCAAATCAACGCTTGTAAATGGGAACAAATTAAACGGAGCCAATTTTCGTATTCTTAAGCATGCAGAATATTAATCAACCAAAAATATATCTTTTCTTCTTATAATAAAAATAAAAATCAAAAGAGAATACAAATAATAATATGAACGTCATTACGCAATTGGTCGTCACATACAGCATATATTCGTAAATCACATGTGTCAATGGCAGTAATTATAAGGATAGGTACTTAGAACAATTGCCGAACTTGACCAACCTTCAACCTAGAAAAAAGAAAAGAAGTATTTTTAATCTTAAACAAAATAAAATTTAATTTTACCTCGCAGTGTACAAAATTCCCCTGAAACCCCGAAAATTTCCTAAATCAGGTAATCATCTCATTTGGCTGAGAGCCGTGCGGTGACCGTGGACTAATCTCGTTACGGCTACGATACCCTGCCCTCTACAAACAGACCTACACTTTGTTAAAGAGCCACTAACTGGCTTGATGCAGTGCCTTGCACGCCAGCAGTTTGCATAATCCTGGTACTATATGTCATGAACTAATATCTAAGTATATATCGTACTTTGTTGCTAGACTTTTACTATAGTCGTTGAGTTAGATACGTTTTTTTTTCTTTTATTTAAAATTGAGCTGGATTTATTCAGATTATTTTGATTAATTAAAAATGCTTTAATCTTTATATTTTAAGAGGAGGCCCGGGCCCATAAGTGGGACGATAAATAGGCTGATAATTAAACTGATTTATAGGTAGGGTCTCTAAAACCACACCAATCAATTCTGGGAACAATCATCGATACAACTACACTTTTATTACATGGTTTTTTATATGATTGAAAATAAATATTGTTATTTTTTTTTCAAATTCTCGAAAAAAATGAAAAATTGTTTTAGTTTGTTGTATTAAGTTACTAGAGATCGAATGCTATGTCGTTACCAGGAAATGCATGTGTTGCACGCCAGCAGTAATCCGAGCGTCCGTCGGTCACCACCGAATGGAGTTCCGAGCTTCGAATCTGCTTTATTTTTGCTCTCACGGATAAATCTATCAACGGCTACCAACTACAAACCCATTAGGACCGCATACAACCAAATGGGCTTTTTTCTACTTTAAATTCTTAAAGCTGCTACGTAGGATTATTCATTTTTCCATAGTTTTCTGATAATAATTCGAACTAACTTTAAAATCGTTTAAGTAATCTGTTCCATTTCGCCTTTTGCACACATAATGACCTTTCCTTTCTGGTGTCAGCAAGATCTAATAGCTCATGCCGGGGATAATAAACTTGCCAGTCAGCTAAGATGGAAACGAGGCTTACATTCGGCGTACTGTAATGGTGATTACTTATAAAGGATACATTTAGACTTTGTTAGGTTTATCTTTAAAGGCAAACTGACTGAAAGTTTAATGATAGAAGTAACTATTCCAAAATAGTTTCCATAAATCGCCTTGTATAAAACTGTAGTTAATGACCATACATAATTAATAAATTACCGTCCAATTTCCACCTTTTGGCGTGAACCCAATGGAATAATAGATAAAGATACCTTTATTTTTAAACACATTGAAACAAAGAGAATGCTATGCAAAACCTATTTTAGCTACTAAAGTATTTACTCACCATAAACAAGAATGTTATTTACAGTGCAGTCGCCAGTATTTAGTTTAGAGCTGTTCGATTTTCAATTGCGGCTGCAATTTTAGCTGACCACTGAACACTGTTTTAAACTACTTTGATTATTTTCGTGGAAACTAGAACAAAGTATAATTAATTCATAAATATAAACTAGCAAGATTAATTGTTTTTACCTATTCTGAATCGTGGCGAAGTCGTGTTGGCCCAGTGGTTAAAGCACCAGCCTTTCGAGTATGAGTGTGCGGGTTCGATTCCAGGTCAGGCAAGTACCAATGTAACTTTTACTTACTGTAAGTTATACGTATTTTCTAAGTGTATCTTGGATACCAATGACTGATTAAAGGTGAAGGAAAAAATCTCGAGGAAACCTGGACTATAAAGTCTGAAATTACCAACCCGCATTGAGCAAGCGTGACTAACGCTCAATCCTTCTCCGTGGGAGAGGAGGCCTGTACCCAGCAGTGGAACAATAAAAAGGCTGTGATGATGATGATGATGATTCTGAATCTACTAAAGTAGCTAAAGAAAAGATTCAAATATAAAATTGCGTTTTTTTTTTAAATTCTATGTTCAGCTCACATGTATGCATACTAGAACTTGGATAATAGAGAGTAGAAAACAACATACTGGCTAAACAATCGTTCTATTCATCGGCATGTGGTTAGTAACTGTATGAATGCAGTCAAATAAACAATAGCATCATTATATTTAGAAACACTCATTACAGAAACATCATGTACTGTTCAAATGAAGACGTCAATTTACTGATAAATTCATTACTTTATTTTATAGCAATAAATTTAACATAAACCACAGAAGTTTGACGCATAGGGAAAAATATTTATTTGCTATATGGGTATAAACATTAACAGTATCAGTATAGAATTCAAAATGACCGAGAAATGACTGGCCTCCAAAAAGGTTAAGAATAATATAGTGATGTGGGACAAGGCTTTTGAGAAAAAAGTGGCTAGTATATCGCGCGTGTAAATGTGTTTTTTCTGAATTCTTGTGTTAAGGCATAATGGCTTGTGAAAACCGATCACTTCATTCGATACAGAATGGTAGCTTCGAGTACAAATCGAGCGCTGAGCTAGCGATGGTGCCTTTGTTCCAAAACTATTCTGATGCTCTCCTGAACTTTGCGACAGCAGGCTGCCTGATTTTCATGGTCATAGGCATTCCCGGCAATCTCATCACTATTATCGCCCTTGCTCGCTGTAAAAAGGTATTTTTTCTTAAGTATTCCAGTGGTAATAACATAGTGTAAAGATAGATTATACTTATACTAATGTAAATAATTTCTTTCGATACTAAATACAAATTGATTCAAATTAATTTAATCGCACAGTCGCACTTCGGCTTAATATAATATATATGTAGCTATTAAGATATTACATTTAAAAAAAAACATACAATTTAATACAAATACGTCTCGTAAGATAGATGCTTTGGATTCTAGATAATCGTAAAAAATCCGTTATAAAATTATTAGACGGATTTCTCTAATAATTTTAGGAAAATAAACTCATTAGGAAATAAACTCATTAAGATAGAATTATCATAAATTATACATAGGTATATCTACAATAACTGCTGTGCACGGGGTCTCGGGTTCGATTTCCGGGTTGGGCCGAAATCGTTTTGTGGGTTTTGAGAAACTTTCATAAAGCAGCCTGGAGTCTGGAAGTTGGTGATTGATTCACCCGTGCATCGGAGAGCACGTAAATGTCGTGCCTGCTCCTGATCTCTCTCCAGTCGTGTGTGACTATGAGAGTGAGGGAATAGAGAGTGCACCTGTATCTGCGCGAATGCTTATGCACTATTATATGTCCTGCGCAGCTGACTGATCTCCATAAAAGAGAACGGCCGCCGTAGCCAACAATCGGCGTGGATGCCATCATCTACAATAATATAATTCGTATAATAAAGATTCCTCTCCGTATGTTGTTTCAGATTCGGAATGTGACGGCGATATTTATAATAAACCTGCACGTCAGTGATTTGATGTTCTGCAGCATAATCCTACCGATGACAGCGATGACATTCGCGCAGAAGAAATGGACTCATGGGTGGATAATGTGCCGTTTGCACCCTTACTTGAAGTTCACTTTGAGCGCAACCTCCATCTTGACTATACTGGCCATCAGTATCAACAGATACGTCATGGTGTGCCACCCAACGTGGTATCCAAGGTACGTGATGGTTCTGAGTTTTTCGTTTAGCATATTATCAACAATTTTTGTTCCATCACAGCTAGGAAATCCAACTGAAATTGCACATTTTTTTATCCTTGCTTCCTTACTTTTAATATAAAGTAACTCTGCCTGTCTGTCTGTCACGCTTTCACGCCAAAACTACTTGACTAATTTAAATAAAATTTAGTAGAAGTAAAGTCTAGAGTCTGAGAAAGGATATAGGCATACTTTTTATCCGGATGAGCGAAGTATTTACTTCGGGCGGCGGGTGGAACAGCGGGGAACAGCTAGTATAACATACGTTTAATATTGTTTATTATCAGTAACATCCTATTTCAGGTTGTATAAAAGAAGAAACACATCAATTATGTTACTGTTGATGTGGACATCAGCTTTGGCAATATTTTTACCATCCAACTTCGGTAAATGGGGTCGATATGACTTGGAACCTAATGGAGGATTCTGCACCATGCTAAAAGACAGAAATTGCCACTCTCCGAAGACTTTCTTTATTTGTGTCGCTTTCCTTGGACCGTACTTGATCATAGTATTATGTTACGCGCGTATATGGTGGTTGGCAAGGAAAAGTCGTAAAAAGTCTAGAAGTCCGAATCCAAGACCGGCCGAAACCAGAGTACGCCCTACCCACCTGCCACTACCTCACACCATATCAGATACTTCAATAGAGGGTAAAACACTTATTAGCTCTGACCCTTCAAGCCCCGAAAGCAGTTCACCGGACGAGATCAAAACGCCTACTTCGAGCGAACAACGTTTCAACTATTTCAAGGCTCCATTTAGACTGACAAGACGAGAAGTAAGGCCTAAAGCTCCAACCAGAAGAGACAGGAAACTATGCACCATGATAGTTGCAATTATGTTATCTTTTTGCGTTTCGCATATGCCTGTGATGATCACGAGACTCGTGCACAAGGAGTATAAGTCTGAACCTATAGCCAACGTGGCCGCCCACTTGCTGGGGTACTCCGGGACCTGTATTAACCCTGTTATCTATGTGTTGATGTCAAATGAGTATCGGCAAGCTTACAGAAGTCTCTTTAACGCCCTGAAACAGGTTTCCGTTTCTTCAAGAATGAGTAGTGAGAAATAATCAATGGATTTTGCATATACATTCATATGTATAACGGGTGAAGCTGGTGCCCTACATGAAAATGTAAAAGGACAATGTAATAAATAAATGAATTAATGTTTAAACGTTATAAACACGGCAATAGCTATGTATTATAGAAAAATATACACAACACGGAAAAAATATTTTTCCTGTTGATTTGAACTCTAAAATGTACTTTTGGACTATGTACTTACTAGATGTCATTGTCGCCTTCAAATTTTTCACTGCATTTTTTTTTCTTGTTTCCACCCAAACGAAGAAATACTTCAAAAAACATACATATTTAATATTGCTGTTTAAAATTATTTAAGTAAATTGAAATACATATTTTATAATACCTACACAATTTGCGAGACATATTTTCCTTCTCC
The DNA here is from genome assembly GCA_958496145.1 of Heliothis peltigera. NCBI lineage: Eukaryota > Metazoa > Arthropoda > Insecta > Lepidoptera > Noctuidae > Heliothis > Heliothis peltigera. The sequence continues at coordinate 7,578,035 of OY292333.1, forward strand.
GTTTTTTACACAAGTACTTATACCATAATAATCAATATTTCTTGAGATAACAGTTTATCTTTTACCTATGTAACTTTCAAAGTACCCATTCATTCTTTATTTGTAGCTAAACTACTATAATATCTTACTCTTAAACAATTTTTTAATATTTTTTTCTTATTCTTAAATATTTTTATTTTTCTAGTGCGTGTATTTTCTCATCGTAAAGTTTATGGGTACATGTACAGTAACGATGAAATGAATAAAAAAAAAAAAAAACAAAGAATAGTATTCTGAAAATGTATTTGGCAATAATTTTCGTGTTATACTTTTACTGTTCGCGGTCGTAAACACCGGTATAGCAGAAAGGCGTCGCAAAGTGCTTGTCTCAGTTCGTTAGTTGTTCATTAGTGTTCTGGGGAGACAATGGCGAACTGTAATGTTCATTTGCCCACCACAGCCCGGCACTGCGCGCTACGCTACTACGACGCTACGCCACTACGACGCTACGCCACTACGACGCTACGCCACTTTGCGCTCCAGATTCGCCATTTCTTTATAATGGCTCGTTGTGTTTACATGATAACGACTGCTTAAGCGATACGATATAAATACTATTTTTTTTAAGTTTTAATGTTTCAGGTATAGACGCCAGCACATCAACCTACGTCAATCTGTAAAATTTCTTTGATAGGTTTTCAACCTTATAACAATACCGGAAGGTTAATATTGGATTGATAAAATTTGACAGATTTGAGTAAGTTGACCTGTTGGCGTCTTTACCCTGGTTGGATTTTTTATAACTCTTCCGAACATTGCTTTAAGCGCTTAACAAGAATATTCTTATATTGTGACCAACAAAATAATTAGGATAAGATAAATAGTACAATATAATACTTTTAGGTGCAGGAAGAATCTGTTTCAATAAGCGAACCAGCAAGTTTAAATTTAGGTCTATAACAGACAAAGATAACTCGGTAGTAGGTAAAATATTCAGTCAAATATTTAGTATTGTTAAATATCTGAACAAACATGAAGTCAGAAGTACGTAATTCATACCAAAAATATTTGACTTCACATCTCTCACCTCCACTTCTATATCTACATAAAAAAATAGTTTTACCACACGGTAACAAAGGAAGACATAAGAAATTAAATACCAATTAACTATCAAACCAAAACACAACCGAAATTCGATACCAAAGACGAGTTCAAGCGAATAAATATCACTTATATAGTTTAATTAGTGGTAAAACTTTCCTCCATGTTCGGATCGAGGGGGTTCCCCTCACAGTCGTCCGTATTTCACGTTCATTGGTCCCCAGTGGGTCTTAGTCGCTATGCACTGAGTTCAATGTGCGATCGTTGCCCAAATATACAAGCTGTAAAGGCAAGCTGGACAGGTAGGTCAGGTGAATATTTACCTCAAAACTGTTAAATTTTCACAATCAACTTTGAACCATATGCTTTAGCGATAAAGTTGAAAACGTGTTACAAAAATTTGACAAATTGTAGTAGCTTGATGTGCTGTTTGTGAAATCAACATAAAGTTACTCTTGAGAGGTAATTGTATTATGCTCTTATGAAACCAACTTTATTGTTTTAAGAGTTTTTTACGATGAGAAATAACAGTTACCTTTTAAAAGCCTCGAAGTGAAAGTTTCACAAGCCATACTTCCTTACGACTGCAAGATACCATCGATAAAAAATGAAAATAACATCGAAGGAAACTTGAGTACTATGAGGACTGTTCCAGTGGACCTTTAACGAGACCAATCATTTAATTGTGTTCAAAATATTTTTCCCTTAATACATTCTAAAAACAATCCTCACATGACGGAAAATTATTCTTGCTTAGACAAATAAATCAGTATTACCTACACACGTAATTCCGCATCTACTGATAAATATTATGTACATTAAATTAGTCATAATATCGAACAGGGTAACTAATTTGAAATGTACCTATTCAGAATTCATTTACTAGTCATCCAATCCAAACATAGGGCACGCATGAGTTACCCTACAAGCCATTCGCGTTCAATGCAACGCCACAGACGTACCTACAAACAAAATAAAATCTGTTCGTCCGTTTGATATGAAATGAATTTTCGAGACAATGATGAATGGTCATCGTTACCATATTCAATTCCCATCGCAAATATTTAGTTTCAATTTCGCTATCAAAATGGCGGCGCGTTAAATGTGGAGGAAGTGACGTCGAACGTCCGCATTTTATACCTGGCTGATTTGGCTGGGTATATTTGAGTCTAGTTCAGAAAAAAATATAGATTTTCCATTTTTAAGATACGTATTCTACTTTTCATAGAAATCATTCTACGCAAAGCTATGTATGAAGAGGTACCTCTCTTTCCCTATTGCGTAAATGACAAACCCCACTTATAAACTCCCGAAGCAAAAGATAAATAACGTCTGCCGCCAAGTTGAACAAAAATTAAACTTTAACAGCATCTGTAGCCACTTGGATAGAGATTATGAGTGTAACATTTCGCGTTGAAGATGCGGATGGTATTAAAAATGTAGATTTTTGTGGACCTTCTCATCGCGCCGCTGAATTTTAAATAGGGGTGGCGAACCGCACTCCATGTAACAGTCCCTTTGCCGCCTCGCATACTATAACTGGGCTGCGAAAACAGCACACATTCAGACATAGATAATAACTATTATGAAAAAAATCTGGTCAAATTAATGGAGCTGAAGTATTCGTAGTAGCTCGACTACAAATTAGTATTTTATAATCAAAGATTTCTATGTACATAGGTATCATCATCATCCTTTTTATCGTTCCACATCTGAGCACAGGATTCTCACACTGAGAAAGATTCAGCGTTCATCACAATGCTTGCTCAATGTGAGTTTGTGATTTCAGACTTTATAGTCCAGGTTTTAGTAGATAGGTCAGCAATCACCTACCGATATGATTTGGTCAAAATAAAACTTTATTCTGACCAAATCATGGTTTGTGAATAATGCAAAAAGAATGAAAGTTCGCACATAAATAATTGGGCGAACAAGACCTACAGGATTTACACCTTACACGGCAAAAATCTGGAATAACGTGCCTATTTCGCTAAAATCTTTCATGATTGCTCAAAACTAGGCTATCTGCCCACAACCGCTGTTTTCGGGGCCATGATTTCACTACACATCTGAAAGGGATTTGGTGAATTTGGTGAAAAGTCCAACAAAGATATTCTGCAAGCAAAACCAAACTTTGTGTTGTAAACTTTAGAACTCGATATTGCTTGTGGATAAACAGCTTTCCTATGTTGAACTGAAGTCAAACAGTGCATAAGCATATTTTTATGTTTATTTCAGGGCTGGATTGCGCCTGCAGTGAATTTGAATAGCACATTTTGTGAAATATGCAAGTGATATCGCGTGTAGTCGTATAGTTTTATTTACACCCGGCTGTTGAATATGAATATTCGGCTTTGACACTGTAAATATTAAATTCACTTGCGAAATTTACTGACATTCTTAAGTTTAACTCTTCACTGCAGTCTGTGTTTAAAATTTAGTCCTACTTTATATTATAATTGTGTTTTCTTTTTCATCAATCACGCATACAACAGATAAACCAAATGCTCTGAAATAACATGTGATGATTAAGTTCTAAATTAAATCATAGAATACTTTTTATTCGAAACCGCGGGCCGAAACTAATATTACATATTCCTTTTTTTGTAAATTAAGACACAAATAATATATTATCATTATGCCTACTTGCCATTATCCCAACTATGTTGAGATCTGCATGCCATTTCACCCAGTTATGATAACCTGATACCCCTTTGTAAAATCATTTGTCACACTTTCTGGCTTCCACCTACCCGTAACGAGTGCCAAAAATCTTCAAATGACAGGCGGAGTCCACCATCTTCACGAGTCTTCCGAAACACGGAGGAACTCGTCACGACAAGATCGTCACACATCCACGGACCGACCGCACTAAGCGTTGCTTAACCGTATGAATGGCTGTTACTTAGCCTAGAGCTCCTCTCATCAATTACATACAACATATAAAATCTAAATAACAATCTGTTAATAACATAATTTTGATTTAATTGTATTTAAACAAAAAGGTATGATAAACATTTCCGTTAATGACGAGGATGTAATTAATCATGACTAAATAACAGGCTTTATAAAGTTCCCATTTACCGCTCACCCGGTTTTAATCACGTTACAATGTCTACCTCATTAAGTTAGGTTCTACGAAATATTCTAACATTTTCAATTTTCAGTGTCGTGTAGTTCGTTAAATTCAAACTGTACGAAAGAGTTGCGCTGTGAGCTAGATAGAGTGAAATTGCGGGTTTTAGAAACTGTTTTTGCTATCCATGGCTATAATAAACAAAACTAATTTTCAAGTAGGTAATATTTTATCAATTTTGCAAATCACACTCGATAAAATACTTATATTTCAAAATTGGAAGGGAGGAATTAATAAAGAAATCTTTAACGACTACGACAAAAAATACCCGATGGAAATAAAACCTTATTTGCAGGTGATCTTCAAAGTTCTTTTGAAACTATATTTTCTGGGAAATGCGTATGTAAAAAAATGTCTGTCTCAAAGTAATAAGAAATGTGACCTTCAAGCGAATGATATGGGTCCCAAGACGCGCTTCGAAGGTTGTCACGACAAAATATTTTTAGTATTTTTTGGGACTTGAAGGTCGAGAGGATATTCAGTTGGATGGCGGAGTACAAGAGATATTACCTTACTGATCTATACCGGTATATATATAAAACTGAAGAGTTTGCTTGTTTGTTCAAACGAGTTATTCTCAGGAACCACTAGTCCAATTTTAAAAATCCTTTCAGTGTTTGATGGCCCGTTGATTATCGATGAAGACTTCTTTCAAACGATGCAGCTACTTTGAGGTAACAGTAGGTTTGAGGTTGGAGGAGCTTTTCCTGCATAAAATTTAGCATAACATACTCGTATTTGTATTTATATGACACGGATACGCAAATTTCAATACTTTTCGTAATACCTGGTTATCACAACAAAACTGATAACTAGAAATTATCAAGTAACATTCTAATTACAGAACATTAACCATACAAACCCGGAAGATGTCTTGATATTATTTTTAAAATTATGTAACCTTTTTTTAATGACAAATCATCAAATGGGTCATTTGTGATCAGTAGCTCCCGCCGTGAGTGCAGCTGAAGAGTGTCAGCCTTTACGGACTAAAACGCACTTTTGTTTCTTCTGGAATCTTTTGCATAACAATGTCGCGGTAACTCTTGCGAACATACCAAAGCTCCGGCAGAAAATTCAACGTTGCATATATTTAGTCACTATTGTATTTAAAGGTTTGATTTCCATATTCTGTGTCTAAAGTATTCGGTTCAGGATCAAAGGCGACTATTTCCTCGGAATGCTCTCACGGCGCCCACACAAATCTCTCCAGTCGAACGTAACAGATTCGAGAAGCTTCGAGACATTGCTTCCGTTTTGTAGATTTCTTCCTTTTCTTTTAGTTCTGAATTTTGCTAAAATAGTTGGCTTAAAATTGCATTTGAAATGAAGTGGTATAGCATTAGTACGCGAACAGGAATAAAATGTAGGTAGAATACAATTACCTATATAATACAACATGGTGACGATTGTATTAATGATAGGATAATTCTGCGTCCAAAATTCAGTTCACAGATTCAAAAATTGTGCAAAAGTGTTTTTTTTCTGATTTTATTAAGAAGTTGGGGCTATCGTTTTAAGTTAAGACCATAGAGGTGATTCACCTTCATCTTACTCCAACAAACATACCAACAGACTACCTGTTCAAAAGCCACTTCTATAAGGAACAAGAACCGATCAATGCATAATAAACCACAAAACGAACTCTTGTTATTCAATAAAGGAACTCCTCGATCAGAGGGAACGCTTGAAAAATCCTGCAATTGCAATTTTCTGCACCAACATAGAAGCGATCGGAGCGAGCTTTGCATTTTAATTGCATACACGATGAACATAATGAACCCTCGCCTTCTCCTTAAGAATACTTCTTTGTACAAATACACATAAACAAGAACAGTTTTGCTCTTTTAACTCGACTCTTTTAACTAGCCTTTGTAAGTTTCACGGGGTGTTTATTGTTATTTCACAGTACCTATTTGTCTATAAAACTAGACTAGACTATTAGAGTAGGTATCTTGCAATACAAGGAACTTCGAAATAAGGAAGCCAAATTAATGAATATATCAATTTTTTTACATACACATTGTTGTAGTTACATAACCATTTCTATAATTGCGCAAATTACATTTAGTTTTTTTTTTAAGTTATTTGAAATTACTTTCTCTGTCCTCTCCAAATTTACACTTCATTAATTATTCTAGTTGAATAGGCGAGTCCCGCTAACTCGTGGCTAGGATTCCCAAATGGGCCAGTTTTATAATATCTAAAATATGTGCTTTTCAGATAGTTGTTAATACATGCGACTTTATTATTAAATAATTATATTTAAAATCAATGTAGCAAGAAAGATATTTGATTAGGTGATTCTGTATTATTTACACGACCCTTTAACATTTTTTAAGCATTTTCTATTTTTCTATACCTACCACGTTCCGCGTAATTGGAAAGACAAATGATTGACAGCACATCCATCCGTTTCGCCTACAGCCGTAGCTATCACACATCGCCACTTATATTTTTGTATTGAATCCTCACAAATGCAGTAAATAACAATAACTTAAAAGCATTTCCATGCTCAATGAATTCTAGCTTTATTTATCAGAACACAATATTTATCAATTAACAAGTTCTTCCAGTCAATAGACTTAAGTCTCAATAAGCTTCAACTCGAAAACAATACAAGACAATGGGAAGAGAAAATTTTCATTACTCCAACATCCATTCCACTTCACATAGCAAGAGCTGCAGAACGGATAACAGCTGCAAAAGTTTAATGAATACTAGAAAACAAATTCCCGTTAGTTTCCTACAAACTAAGTTATCGGTTGGCAGCACTAAGTTTCTAGTTTCGATCGAAATCAATTTGGAAACTGCACGAAGTTTTTAGAGTAACTCTTATCAAGAGTTTGAGGAAGTTGCCGAGGGAGACGCTCCGACATAAACTAATTTGTCATCCAATACGTTACACACGGAAAAATTGATCGGTATATCTGCGATGGGGCCTTATGGTCCCTCAAGATGGTGTTTTGGGAGAAAAAAAACACTTTAATGTACTGAAATCATGGAAATTACACAAGTACCTACTGATAACTAAGGTTGCGTTGCAAATTTGATTTATACGTAAAAAAATGGTTCTTTTATAACCTACAATTTAATTCAGAAAGCGTCGATAAACAAATATACATAAGTAGGTATTGATTATCGTCCTTATGGCTCCTTAATATCAAATAACTAAAACATAAATAGGTATTTATTAGTTTGTAATAATGTAGTGATTACCCCAGATTTCAAGAATGATTCACAGATTGTTTATAAACGACAATTCATGTCAGGGACATAATTTATCTTATTTTTGTATAATACCTATTGGATAGGTTATTAGGTCAAACTAAGTATAGTTGTTTACTGTATTGTCTGCCGCACCTGATATAAACAGTAGGTAGGTTAATTGCTATGCTTGGCGTCCAACTGCGATATGACAACTTCGTGTCTGTCTCTCGGTAGCCCAATGACGGGCGCTTTTACATATCGTACGAATAAGTGGCTGGATACTAAGGGCATGTTTCACCACCTCATTTCATACAAATTCTGTTCCATTTTTTAATTCATCTGGTAGATAGTGGCTTTCGGACATTGTGAAACTGGCACTAAGATTCCTTAATATTTGCTTGATTGCTGGGATTTGCAGGAGGAGTTCCTCTGTTGCAGTTCGGTTTCTGAGTTGAGAGTGGTTAACGACATGAATACAAAATAAGATGCATGTAATTTCATTGTTTTTGGACTAAAAATCAATCGTTAAAACAGGGCTTACTGACAGTTGCAGAAAATGAACCGTGAATTTTTATGAATTAATGAGTTTAGTTCTTTAATAGGAATCAGTATCAAAAAAGCTACAAAATATTCAATATTTTGCTAAAAGCATCAGGATAAAATCGCAACTGTTATTGATAAATGAGAACTGTACAAGTATTACTTTAACCGCAGAGAAACCAAAACAAAAGCTAGTCAGTTCAGTGCACAACATTAAATTACAGTCACAGGACGTGTGCGGGGACAGAGCGTACACAGCCAACGCGAATAACATAATTGTAGTCGAATAATAGACCGGTGCATTATAACGAAATCGCGCGACAACATTGCAACAAGTGCAACATCCTGCATTTGAACTAAATTATCTAACAAACGAGCACCTACTCTAAAACGATGCTGTCGCAATATCTCTTTTATTTCTTTTTTATTAAATTTTCTTTTGCCCAAATAAACGGAGAGTTCTGGTGGCTGAACGATAAACTGGCTAGCTTTCAGAGTGTACGACCACTGCCACCTAAGTTTGAAAATTTGAGTGAGTTTGACACAGATGAAAGTGCGAAAATTGTGTTTAGAGATGACCCAGCTACTGACCGTCAAGTGGAGTCTCTGGAAAGTATAAGTATTGGTAATGGTGAATCGGAAAAAGCTTCTAAAGAAGTTGTTGATCACAATATAATAAAGTGGCCAGAAGAAGAAGAAAAGAAAGTTTTTTTCAGTAATTTAAACAGTAACAGTATTACAGAATCTGGAGAAGAACGAACTGATTCACCTGAGATTGGAGACAAATTCTCATTTAAATTTCCTGATGCCGATAATTTTATATGGAAAGATGTATTTAATACTTCAACTGTTTCACCCACCGCTGTGGGCGAAAACCATACTAAAGACATAAATAATGGAAGCATTCTGTACAGTGATAAAGTATCATTTAATATGAATTACCAGGAGAAACAGTCTGAGAGTATTTGCACATTTATGAAAAGAGCTGAATGCAACCAGTACAACGGAGTCGTGTTAGATATCAAGTAAGTTCGCAAATTAATAAATCATTCTAAACTGCTATAATAACGATACATAATAGCTAGTGTTACAATTTTCAGAGCCGCAAGTAAAATCAACAGTGGCCTATACAAAATATGCTGTGTGCTTCCGTTAGAAAATAACAACCAGGAACAATCAAAAATAACATTCCCTGACAGCATAAGGAAAATGAAACGGCCAAAAAGATCAAACAAAGAAAATTATGCTCAAAAGCAGAGAGACGTTTTGCTCCAACGTAGATATGCACATCAAAGCCACAAATCGAGACCTTCACAGGCAAAGACTTCAACACCTGACTACGATTACGACGATCCATATTGGAATGTTAAACATGTAAAGCACCAAAACAATCAGAAACAAGAATCGAACACACGATATGATTACATCGATGATTATATTGAAGATTATGTAGTAGAAATACCAAAACCAGGACTCACTGGATTATATTCGGATCATGGACAAAGTCGTCCTGATTGGACATTCTTCAATAAAGGTTCGGCGTACGGAAGCGATGACGATTACGATGATAATGATAGTGGCCAGTTTGGATACTCCACTATAGATCCTAGATTAGGTAAGAATTCCAATATGATTCAATATTTTCTAATAAAATCGCTTGAAAACTTTTAATACGTTTGTTATACAGGAAGCAATAAAAAATCAAGACCACGCGGAAAGCCTCTAAAATTATCTACCGCATCAGACGAGTCGAACTATCAGGCAGAAAGTCAAACAATCAGCTATCAATCGAACCCAGACTTCAATGTCTTACAAGACTTTAAACTCCTTAATTTAATGAGAAACAAAAGTAAGCCACCACCTTTTGTAGCGAGAACAACTACAACAGAGAGCTTTGCAGAGGATGATAGCACGGAGTCATTAGTTAACGGACCCTTTGAGGCGAGTTCAGAAATAAATAACAGTGATTTTGAAGATCTTCAAGTATTTAATGGTTGTGGGAAGACATCAAACACTTTTAATTTAAAAAATAAAGGTGAGAATTTTAATCTAATGGTAGATTTACAACACTGATCTTTATCTGAATTGTGATGTCGTCGTCCAAATCTAATGTTGAATTGTCTCTAAGTTTGGATAACACAGGCCGCTTTAGGATATCATTTTTTTTGGGAAAGAGGCAGCGAATCAACTGCAAACTCAGCAAATACGTAATGAACATATTGATAATAATCGGGTTTAACAATTATCTCTATGTAATTAGGTAAACAGATAGGTGACACAGAGAACGGGTCGCACCCCTGGCTAGCTCTAGTGGTACCGACACGTAAGCTCAATGTCGTGCAGTGCTATGCCACGCTCATCCATCCCAGAGCTGCCATCACTGCTGCCGACTGCGTGCATAGGTGAGCTTGTAGACCAAGTGTCCTTCGAAGATAAGTTTTTGTGTCGTCACAATTACATATTAATCGTACACTTGATTATAGCTACGGTAAAAAAATCATCAAGTCATAACATATTATGTATTTATTTGCCTTCATCGAGTCCGCGTTAACGTTGTGGAAATAATTCATGGAAGTTCGGTATCTCCACGGATTACAAAGTCCGTAACCTTTGGGTATTTGTACGTATAATAGCGGCTTTTCCTTATTAGGTATAGGTAAGCTATATGTGATTTTACAAAGTAATGTATTTATAACGAAATAGTGTTTAGTCATATCCCTGGACTAATTATAGTAATCGGTATAATTTTAGTCAGGGGACTTGAGTAACCCTTGTATTCACGTCACTAGGAGCTCCCCCGGGGACGTGACACTAATCGTTGGACTTTGGAACCTCAATGAAAGATCGCGGTCAAGAAGCCGAGTCATTTCCTACCGCTTACATCCCCAATATAAGCATGATGGGTTGCACAACAACTTGGCGATTTTGGTGAGTCAGACATTTTTATCGGGGTTCTGATTACGTCTAAATGACTTTAACGACTATATTACGACTTGTATTCTAACTATGTGTATATTTAGAATTATTGATGATGAACTGTATATTTCATAAGGATTTAAACGATAGAAAAACTAGTATTACAACTGTAAGACCCAATGTCAATATCCCGCCTAAAACTACACGAGATTGTTTTGATTGCCAGTTTTTGGGTAGATATACTTTTGTTCTCGCTTTAACTAAATGTATTTTCGGAAACATATATTGATGCTTACCTATGGATTCCACACTAGGACCAAGCCTGTCTCGTGGAATCCTTGTTCTACCATGTACCATACAATAAAATTAACCCCAACTTTACCTTTACTATTTGACCTGGTTATTGTACTAAGTGTGTGTGAATGTTTTTATTTTCAGCACTGGAAGCAACCGTTTAGACTAGGAACCAACATACAGCCGGCATGTCTTGCTGATCCGCGATTGGGAGATGAGTGTCTGTTCATTGGTTGGGGAGGATTTGATCAAGGTTGGCAATACTAAAAGTACATTAGATTAGTACCTACCTACATTAAATTTTTCGTAATACATATTATTACATGCAATACCTTCTTATTGGTTCATATCACAGTTAAAATGAAGGTCTATCAATTGTAGTGGTTCAGTATCAGTCAAATGTTCTCAAAGAGAATCGTGTTGTGCGGGTTGAGGAGGTCAGATAGGCAGACGCTCCATCTAAAAAATTGGTAACCAGCTGTATCTAGTTAGGCTTGAAGCCGATCCTAACGCAGTTGGTAAAAGGCTAGGCAGAAGAGATGATGATCGAGTAAAATATTGTGATTCATACGATATTAAGGCCATTGACTACATTGTCCTTTGTAGCCATGCGTCCGAAGTCTCGATGGCAGCGCGCAATACTCCACACGTGTAACGGACGACTATCGCTCAATGGGATCAACGTACCGAAAGAGGCATTGTGCGCCTCGGTGCAGGCCCGCAGTACGGTAGTAAGTAACAACGCATACACGATAGTCATTTATAATTTCTATAGAATAATAAATGTATCTAAAAAGCCTTATCAAACTTTAGCAATTAACAGGTGCAGGGCTCAGGGTAATATGAAATGTGGGGCTGTACTTGTAACTTTTTTTATTGTCTACCAAACTAAACTCCTGTTTCAAATACGGCTAAACCAAATACGGCTGCTGAACAAAATTAGACCTAGTACACGTAGTAACTATTCAGTAATCTGTGCTAGTACTTACTAGTAAGCTACTTCATAACCACTCGTTTTGCAGACTGGCATAGGCGGTTCATTGATTTGCACCATGCACGGGCGCCAGGCGGCGGCGGCGGTGGCCGTGTCCCGCGACAGCACGCTGGTGCTGCTGCCCGTGCACCAGTGGGCAATACGGGCCATCAACGTCTTAAAGGATTAACGCAAGGTAAGGACAACAAAATCACAGCATTGGACTTTTATTATTTTTAATGTTCACAGTTTACATAATACATGAGCCCAGCCATATAACGATAACTTAACAATTTCACAAGACTGGTCAAATAAGATGACGCGGCACTAAACCTGTATAGGAACTAAAGTATAAAACATTACACAAACACATTGGGAATGTCGAGATCCACGATAATGTAACAACAGTTCAGCGTAGATGTTAATAACTCTTTACGTTGTACTTCTATTCTTTGGTGCCGATTATATGAAATGAGAATTGTTCATGTTGCCTACAACGATTCCGTATGCCCGGAAACTTAAAACTTATGTCTTTACGTAGATTATAAACATAATTTAACAAGTCTTACCATTTACAGCCCGTCGGTCGCGCTGCGGACATTCCGGCACACTTTGTCATTGACACTAATTCGGCTAAAATAGTGTTCAAGGAATGTTCGCAACTATTTTAAAACTAAAATAATATAAATTGCTTCTGAATAACATAATAATACTCGGGGCATTATGAAGTAAAAAAATTAAAAATATACAAATCGATGTGTTAAATCGATGTCTCTATGCACTGCAGTTGTAATATAACAATAATAAAATAAATTCGACTATTGTAACTAATTAATTTTTACAACCACAAGCAGACTACAATTTGTCTTAAAATGTGAGTTTTTTATGAAAAAATAAATACTATGTTTTAGACAAGATCACGGTTACATCACAAGTTTGGGCGCGCTCACGCGATTACCAGCGGCTCGTCGTCCGAAAACCCGTGGATCGGAGGCACGTCGTCGTCATCTGGAACACATACATACATATTTTTAGCACTTGACACATTTGTAAGCTTAATTATAAAAATAAAGATTCATCACATAAGAGTTTCTCTTAATCCAAAAGATTGGAGATATGCTTAAAATACAGCTTTCATGGTATTAGCTGTCAATTTTTTTTTACGGTCACACGATCACCTTAAATCAAACTGTTGATTTTAAGTTTAGACTGCGGTCTCCAGAAGCTAAGATTTAGAATGTGCTGATCAATCATGCAGTGTTAAAGTACAAGATCATTACCATTAAACAAAGCTTGGTGACTGATTTAATAAAGCTACCCTTCGCAGTAGCAGTTCGCGTCAGCAAGCGCGTCATTTGTCGCAATATGGAGATATAAGGGTAATGTCTAGCTTGGTCTTACACTAGGCTGGGGTCCTTGGGTACATAAGAATTTGGGCCCATTTTGGTAAGTAAAAAAAGTAAATTATAGAAAAAAGAAAATACTAAGTATGACCATTTTTTATACGTAGTCAAATACAGTATGACAAGATTGCTGATTATTGAAAAAAGTTTAATGACCCCACAACTATGTTTTGATAAAAAAATATGTGTGAGAGATATTGTTGGTCTTTTGGGGCCCCCGAGAATGGGGGTCCTGGGTGCGGGGTCCGTGTACCCTAATGGTAAAGTCGGTATTGCTGAGGTGACATGACGTGTGGCACGTACCGTGGTCGCCGATGATGGCCTGGCCGCGGCGGCTGTCGTAGCGCGGCGTGTGCGCGGTGAAGCGCAGGAAGGAGCGCGCGAGGCGGCGGTGGCGCAGCAGCACGTGCAGCAGCGCGCCGCCCAGCGCCGCGCACGCCAGCAGCGCGCCGCCCCAGCCCCACCACAGCGCGCGCACCGCCATCACGCCCTCCGCCTCCATGGCTGCAACATTCACACGATATTACCTACGCCGTCTTAAACTAGGCTGGCCCTTGGCCCTGGGCCCTTGGCCACAAATCAATTTGGGAGCCTTTTGGAAAGTAAAAAAGCTAATTATAGCAAAAAAAAATACTAAGGATACAAATACAATATGATATACTAGCTTCCGCCAGCGGTTTCACCCGCTTTCTGAGGGAAGTACTTTCCATACATAAAAGTAGCCTAATGTTATTCTGATGTATAAGCTATATTGTGGTAAAGTTTCATTCAAATCCATTCAGTAGTTTTTACGTGAAAGAGTAACAAACATCCATACATCCATACATCCATACATCCATACATCCATACATCCATACATGCATACATCCATACTTACAAACTTTCGCCTTTATAATAATAGTAGGATAGTAGGATAATGGTGAAACGTATGTCTTGTAATTACATTCTGATAGATTACTGATTTTTGAAACGGTGTAATGTGCCCGAAAAAAATGTTTTGAGAATAATTATCAGTCTTGTGGGGCCCCTTTACTATGGGAACCCTGGGCATGGTGGCCCTGTTTGCCCTTATGGTAAAGACAACATTAGATACAACTTCAATTGGGTACTTGACTAGATCAAAAATAAAATCCTTTATGATGTAATTTTTTTAAAGCATCTCAAAATGACAGCACTTTCATTTATATAATTTTGAAGAAAAATATTTTAATGATATTATAAAAATACCTATTAAGTATACAACTTGATGTGAAAAATCTTTTACATCATAATTCTTTTACTTCATAATCGATTTCGATTCATATTGATAACAGATCAATAAAAATATTGAAAATGACCAGTTGTTAAGTACCATATTATGAAATATTAAAATATTTACACTAGCGCATTTTAATCGGTTTACAACGAACGAGCTCCGCATTTTCATGACGAAAAACAATTGAAATTCAATCTCAGTCTCTTAATTAAAGTACTAAAGCCACTCACCCTCCATAGTCAATGTGTGCACTTCGCTAAGATCGCTGTAATAACCCTCCGGGGTGACGGTCCGCACGCCCACGTATAGGGGGCCTGTCGCCCCCTCGGGCGAAGCCATCAAGCAAGGTGACATCTCCGCCCTCATCGTACGCATATCTTCAGTAGGATGCAACAAGTCTTCTGGGATTTCCTTCTCGGAGACTATTACTTCGTATTCGTTCCTGGTGATTACAAAAAAATATATTTCAAATTCTTGACCTTGGCAATCATAAAATGACACGCCTATACAAAAGATAAGACCCATCCATGTTCCGACCTGCATCTTTTGGGATACGGAGCTGCTGCTAGTCAGCTGTACTATTCCGTAGCCCCATGTAAAGCTATAAAAATAAAAGTTAAAAAAACCTAAAAAACACGCTTTTAGCGCGCAGTCCGTCCGCCATCTTGGGGAAGCCGCCATATTGGATTTGTAATAGCGTTTCTTAGCTAATCATGTATCATCATCAGAACTCAGAGAGTGTGCAAAATTTCGTCCTAATCGAAGACCGGGAAGTGGGTCAAATTAAGATTCCAAGATTTTCTTACATACATAGTTAGTTACGAAGCTAATAGAAGCATGTTAAAATGAAGAGATCGCTTCCAACAGGTATGTGTGGAGATCTAAAGGGGAGGCTTATGTTCAGCAGTGGACGTCCTATGGCTGAGATGATGATGATGATAATGATAATACAGGATGATCTGTACTAACTTGTGCGGCGCTCCGGCGTCCCAGCTGACCATGACGTGTCCGTTCGGGGACAGCCAGGCCAGCACGCCGCTGGGCGGCTGCAGCGCCTGCCCTCGCACCTGCGTGCACTGAACCGCCGCGTCTTCTACATTCACCTGTTACATCAAATATTTACATAATTAAGTTCGTGCCAAACTTAATGGCGGCTCAGAAGTAGCAAGCAGCGATTAATTGCGAAGCTTGCGAGAAAAATAATTATCCATGATATTATTCTTATAACATACATTGAAAATCATCATGCGCTAATTTTTAGGCCTCTGACTTGATACAATGAAGGAAATCTATGTATGTATGATCCTTCTTTCACGACTTAGGACCAGTTTCACCGGTTGCTGATAAGTTCCAGATAGTTTATCTGGCAGATAATTTCATACAAATTCTGTTCCATTTTTTAATTAATGTGGTAGATAGTGGCTATCCGTAACCTGTGAAACTGGCCCTAAGTCTACTTTTCAAATAGGTTGCACAAATTGGTTCGAATTCACGAAAGAACCAGTCAGTACGTAATAAATGTAATACTCACATGGACGCAGATATTGTATCGTCCGCCGACGGGTACGTTAACAATCACGTGGGAATAGCTCGACGCTCTCGACGGCACCAGCTCGTAGTGACTCTCTTTGTTATTCGTAAGTTCTGTTATGTCCAGCTAATGAAAGGAAATATACATGAAATTGATGTGAATTTCATTCTGTTGATACATGCATATATAATTAATTTGATACATTACACAGACGACAGCACATCAAGCTACTATAATACTTTAAAGATTTTCAACTTTCCTGTCAAATTTACTTAACAGACTTTCAACTTTATAGGTCAACTACATAGTTCAACCTTGACTGGGAAAATTTGACAGTTTCAGGTAGCTTAATGTGCTGGTGTATGTACATATATTTTACGTATTATCATATGCATAAATTGATATAAAAATATAAATATACAGTTACAAGTTTTAAGGTGAATTCAAAAGAAAAAATAATGACTCAATTCTAAAGTAAAAAAGGTAAGTTCTATCTTACCAAATACGTGGCCGGTTTGCGCAGAGCGTTGCAGTTAGCATCCCATAAGATCTTCATTTGGGCTTTGTCCTCGTCATAGTCAACGCGCAAGTTCTTAACTGGAGCCCTGAATAACACAACACAGGTATTCATTATAGGCACGTGTTTCTAAGCTTATGGGGTGCTTACATTTTTATGTATTGATTTTTAAATAGTCTGATATAAGATACTTAGACGTATTTTCTACATAGATTCTGTGAAACTATGTTATTATTGTATTCTAAGAAATATAAGACATTATTTTTTTAATTTTTAAATATTAATATATAAATAAATAGTTATAATATTCATCAATAGTCTGTATTTTAGACATATCAAAGTTTTTATTATATTATTTGTACTTACTTATCGTTCTCTCTCGTAATGATCTCGACGAATTTGGCAAGCGGTCCGCCCTTCAAGCCCACGGTGAACACGTAGCTCTCGCAAGCGTGCAAGCCTTCTATAAGCACGCTCGTGTTCTTTGTTACAACGCGAGTGTCTGCAGAAAAAAAAACTCGTTTATAGTCCAAACTAGCTCGCGCCAGCGATTTTACGCGCTATCTGAGAGAATTTCATCCTGCACCCGGGACATTTACGGATAAAAAGGAGTCTTAATGTCATTCTGATATATACGCTACATAGCTGTTAAGTTTCATCAAAATTAATTTGGTAGTTTTTGCATGTAAACAGCTACATATCAAGCTATACAAAACTAGTATAAGCTGACCGTTCAATTTGTTGAAAGACCATAATAAAGCGAGTCCAAGACAAACTAGTTTTGTATATCTTGATGTGTAGCCGTGTGTACATAATTTTTACACATATTAAAAAAAATACTTATTTTTATGACTCGACTATATTCACATAATTTCTAACCTAGACAATTTGTTATATACTATTCTTAGCTGGATATAGTGACAACTGCTATACTGTCTCGAGGGAGATAATTATCATTATTTTATTGCGATTTTTTCCAATACTGGTTCAAACATCATACAAACTTACCATTAGACATCTCTCCGGGATTAGTTCTATGTATCATATTAGTGTAATGCACTTCATATTCCAACTCTTTGTTCTTGTATCGATCTCCGGCCGGCGGACCCCATATCACTTGTACTGAAGTCTTCTTCTCTTTCGACAAGATGGCGGTGAAGTTCAGCGTTTCGTCTTTAGTGCCGGCCGTTCGTAGCGGTATCGTGAATGGGTCACCGAACACATTGTTCTTGTAAGCCTTTATATCGATGTATGTTAACACGCCAGGGGGTAAGTCGGTTACTGAAAGAAAAGTTTTTTTAACATACAAATAAAATATATATAACACATTGTATGCGATAATACTCCATAAATAAAATATATGACGTATTTTATGAACTATTTTCAGAGCAGGTATTCTTAAAAAATAAGTGCTTCATATTTAATGAAATTAAACTTTAATTTTCATAAATATTTTCTATAAACGAATTGCAAAGTTTTGAAAAACCACCACGTACTTTGTCAACCATTTGACAGCAACAGTCACGTATACATGACAAGCCAAAAACGTGCCCAGCACGCCACGGTCACGACTACATTACACTTTTAAAATTCAAAATTAATAGTCAATTTCAATCGATATATGTAATTCTGAACTCACAAATATATTGTAGGTACTTATGAATGTACTTATCTTGGCGCTGAGGGCACGTCTTTCTTTTTTTGACGTGGCTGTCAAAAGCATAGTTCTTTAAAATATATATTTAAAAAAAGAAACTTACGCGTAATATTAGTAGCTTTAGTGGTAATAGGTTCGCGTATCGCATATTCAGGAGGGAGCCGCATCCTCACTATGTAGCCATCAACATTGCGTATCTGATGCCATTCCAGTCGCACAGCGCTGGCGTTTAAAGTCGTCATGCTAGCGTTGACCAGGTCATCCACATCGTTGGCCGGGTCGAATGTTATGTTCATCACTTGAGATGACTTCGATGTGAAAGCACCGTTCGAAGCTGTTATCTGTCAACGAAAATTCAGTTGAATTTTTCAATTATTATTCAATCATATATTTAAAAAAGTCAAATAAAATCACATATAGCTTTAAGCATTAGAGAGCAAGGTTGGCGGCACGACAGAGCGTCATGCCAACTTTTGTCACGGCAAAAATTTACAGTAACACATGCCCTCTATTCCTCCCCCTTTTGTGTATTAACTGACGATATGATATAGGAAGCGTATGCGCATAGTACAGACAGCATCAAGCGACTACAATATGTAAAATTTCCTTAATAGATTTTCAACTTTATCACTGATGCATACGGTTCAAAGTTGGTTGGGAAAATTTTACAGTTTCGGGTAGCTTGATGTACAATGTAGTAGAGAATATCCCGATAAATTTACCACAAACATACCCAGAAGGAATAGTTGTTGAAGGGCTCGAAGAATCCCGTGATGTCGACGGACAAGGTCTTGTTCCCGTTGGCCGGTATTATCTTGTCGACGGGCGGCAGCGGCGGCGCGTAGTACAGCGTGTAGTAGCGAATGTTCCCGCGCGGCTGTTCCGGACTATCCCACACTATGTTGATGCGGCGACCGATCAGCTGTCTCACGCTTAGTCGAATTGGTGGGGATGGTTCTAGAAAATAAACAGATAATATAGGAAAGAAAATACAATTAATATTAAAAGAAATTGCAAAATTGCTGGGAATTGCAATAAACGTTTTAATCTTTAGCCATTTGTTATCAATTATCACGACATTCATAATAGAAAAGGTACGATACCTTTTACTTTTTCCGACCGAAACTTCGCGAAAAGAAACAGGTACAGGTACAGTACCGAAGTATAATATCGAAGTGTTCACTATGGTAATTTTGTTAACTGTCATATATCATTTTCATAATATTAGGAGGCTAGGAGAGCTGGCTTATAAGGCTGGAATTACTGTCTTGAATTTGATAGAAAATTCAGTCGTTATTTTTGATAACACTAACAAAAAAAACATATCAGCGGAAAGAAGATATTGAAACTTACCTCCTTCTCCAGTAGTGGTGTTAACATACTTCAACGAGGGATAAGTTTTGTTCGACTTGCTGTCTCTTATGTAGAAGGTCACGTTGTAATTCGTGTATGGTTCCAAGTCCGTAAACCTATGGGCGAACATAAAAAAAGCAATGTTAACAAAAAGTAGAAGTATCATCTTACTACTGCATACATACTAGGTAAAAATAGTATACGTGGCTCGAAGATGTCTGTACTGTGAAGGAAATCATTATAACGCGAAAGGAGTTTAAGGGCCAGTTTCACCGGTTGCTTGATAAGTTCCAGATAGTTTATCTGGTAGATAATTTCATGCAAATTCTGTTCCATTTTTGAATTTATCTGGTGTAGATAGTGGCTATTTGTAACCTGTGAAACTGACCCTAAAACACGTGCGACGTGCAGGTGGTGGAAGTCTTAAGTTTTTTTTTTTTTATGGGGACCAATAGAACCGCAGTCAAAATCTTACCTATAAATGCTGTCGTTAGTCCAAGTCTTGTTGGACCAGACTCCGTCGCTGACCTTCGCTATGGACGGCAAGAAGCTGTAGAGTACCGTCTTCTGTTGTGCCATCCAGCACGATATCAGGAAACTGGTCGAGTTTATTGAAAACTGGTCTACGCCAATGCTTAGAAACTAGAAGACAGAGTAGAAAATGTTATCCTTTGGCAATTTATTCAAAATAAAGAAGAAAAATTCCTTTTAAAAAATCCGTTGCTTTTTATTCAGCCGGTGAAACAAAAATGCCCGTAAAATATAACACACATATTTTAAGTTGATCACAGCTTATTTCTTTAGTAAGCACGCCGTTCGATTTTGGACCATACATCCAAGCACACGAGGCACATTTCGGTAACATAGGTAAGTTTAACTCACTCGACTCACTTGATACATATGCGTGTTCTCGTTGGCTGCGCTGGTGCAGTTCAGTTCATCAGTACCGTCGTAGCAGTCTTGTCGACCATTGCATACGCCTAACAATGATACGCAGTTAGTACCATCGTCGCACATGAGGTATCCGCGAGGACATTCCACTGTTGGTTTGTGGCTCTGAAAAAACGTACGCAGCTCTAGACGACATTTGTATTAGGAAGGAAGATGATTAACATGACTGATGGTTTTGATAAAACTTAGTAAAGTAACTCTGAATATAATTGTTGGTTAGCATAGGAACGTTAGAGCTCTCTCAGTAATTCATATCTCGCTCTGATAATATGCAACATTATTATTAAGCCCGATACAGATTTCGCTTGACAAGGCAACAAGGATAATACCTCGCAAGGTGTTCTTTCATATTGATGGAAAGGCATGTACTACGCAAGGGCTGTTGTCTAATAAGTTTAGCTGGTGATGGCTCATCATCATCATCATCTCAGCCATAGGACATCCACAGCTGAACATAGGCCTCCCCTTTGGATCTCCACACATAACTGTTGGAAGCGACCTGCATCCAGCGTCTTCCGGTGACCTTTATGATGTGATGGGATATTATAGTTGGTATATTTTTTGACACAATTATGAGGCATTCGTTGTGCGTTGATCGTGGCGCAAGCGTCTCAAAGCCTATATTTACGGTTACGGAAGTAACAAAAATCCGCTGAATAATTACCGAGGTGCCGGGACAGTTGACCTCGTCGCTCTTGTCCTCGCAGTTGAAGACGCCGTCGCAGATCTGGTCGGTGCGGACGCAGGCGCTGCCGTCGCGGCACGGCGTCTGTATGAGGCCGCAGCGCGGGGACGTGCCGCCGCGCGCGGGGCACTCGCGCTCGTCCGACCCGTCCAGGCAGTCCACTGCGCCGTCGCACGCCCATTGCAGGGGGATGCATAGACCTGACGATCGTCATTTGTATTACTGCTTGCCAATTTGATGGTGAAATTTTTGATCATCATTGTAGACTAACTAGCCGTTCCCCCGCCGCCCGAGGGAACTACACATTGTAATATTTGACGTTCAAAAAGTGCTGTTTTACAGCCAAGTTTGAATAAATGATTTTAAGTTTGAAAAAAAAAACTACGCACCCGGATAAAAAGTAGCCTATGTCCTTTCTCAGACTCTAGACTATATGTCTACCAAACTTTATTTAAGTCGGTCCAGTAGTTTTGGCGTGAAAGCGTGTCAGATGTCAGCTGGACAGTTACTTTCGCATTTTTAATGTCAATAAGGAAGTAAGGATTAAAAAAAAATCTTTAATGTTACTGAGAGTAATTAACACGTGGGACTTCTTACTCACCAGGTGCACAAGTGAAATCATTCTTCCCACATTTTCTGGTAATAGGCGTATGATGCTCGGGCGTGACCGGCCTAAATTCTGGCCCATCATTTCCACAGCCAATCTCATCGGACCGATCGTCCTCCCCACAATCATTAACGCCATCGCATCTCCACCAGTCCGGCAAACAATGTCCATTGTCGCACTTGAACATCCAGTCTAAACAGGCCCCGTTGCTAGGGAAATTAGGTTTCTCTGTACCAGGAATAGGGAGCAGTTTCGAATGATTGGTGTTGGTGCAATTTTTCTCATCTGAATGTTGATCATCGCCACAGTCGTTCTCACCGTCGCATACCTAAAACGAAAACCAATTTGGAATTGTTTTACTCAAGCGTGATCATGTTGCAAGGGTGTTAAAATAATATTAGTATATGTCACCAAAAATTCTCATAACCATAATAAAACTTCAACATACCCAGGACTTGAATATACATTTGCCACTGGGACACCTAAACATGGTCGGCGCACAAGTGGAGTCCTTACAATGTTCCTCGCTTTCATCTTCGCCGTTGTCACAATCCTTCTCTCCGTCACAGACCCAAGAGTTGGGGATGCAAGCGTGGGTATCGTGAATGCTGTCGTTGGTGCAAGCGAAGCCGTTGCCGGAACAGCTTTCTATTATGTCTGGACGCTTTGTTTGAACCTGTCAAATTTTGTTTTTGCTATACAGATATTTTGAAGGGTTATGCCAATTATCAAGAGTAATAGGAAGTCTGTTAATATTTTTGTCATGAAAATATCATAAGAAACCGTAAGGTGATCGCGCGACGTAAAATGATAAATGAAAAAGTAATGATAAGCAATGAAATGAAAAGAAATTAAATGAATTCGTTTATTATGCAAGTTTGACATTACATATTGCTTTTACAAGACGAATTATGTTAGAACATCATGCCAGCATTCCTTAGTTGGCTATTCCTGAGTAGAAAGGCCCAAAAAACTCAAGGGTCGGTTTAGTTCAAGTGTTTTTAAAGTCCTTACAACGATCAATTAATGATTTCGATGTGAGTGTCAATTTTAATGGCCTTTTTGTCGATATCAGATCTGAAGTAGGGTAAGTAGGTACATCTGCCACTTAAAAATACTCAAAACCACTAGACATTATTATTGTCATTGAACACATTCAACAGATAGTTAACCTGATACTCACATTCACAATATGTTAACGATATTATATCATCATAAAATATGAGATAATACTTATTTTATAAAAAAAATGCAAATCAAAAATACAGTTGGATGTAAAAAATTTGGGGCGATTAAGGCAGCAGCAATTTTTTTAATTTCCTTTTTATACATGACCAATGAACGAGCGGCATGTGCAGCCAAATTGTGTACAATACTAGTAGTTATTAAAAAAAAAAACAAAACTACCATTACATGTTTTTAAACCTAATGCGATGGCACGCTACCAAAAGGCTTAGTCGCAACATACATTTTGCGAATTCTTCCAGACCTATTTTTTTTTAAATATATATATTGTTTGCACATGGGGTCCTACACACACTCTTTATATTAAACTGCTCGGGTTAAACATACGATGTCTTAATTACTCGCTTAACAGAAAATCTCACAATATCTTTTCATTTCTTTTCAAAAGATGAGAGAGAAACATCGTAATATATCAACTCTGCTAAAGGAGCTATGGCAGCAACAATAAGAAAAAAATACCTTCCCATTACAAAAATTCTGTTACTTGATTACAGAATATTTAGAATTTATTATGCAAATCGTAAAACTATTATACTTAACCTAAAACATAATGAACCTACAAAGTAAAATAATTAAAAGGTATTGTAAGTATTAAAAGAGTGTAAGTACTGCTATGTTATCTTAAGTTTAGGTAAGTAACATACTGTATCGTAATTAGATTACGTCCTCAATAGCAAAGCCTTAAAAAGGCCACTAAGCAATATCTAATTTATCTAAAAAAAATATACAGCAAATTTGACCAGACGTAATAATTAAAAAACTGAATGAAACTTGTAAATATAGTTAAACAATTCTTATCAAAAATTGAACTTTTTAAAAATAATTTGACCTCCAAGAACCATTTACAAAAATATATTTTTCACAAAAACCGAGCAAAAGAGACAAAAAGTTTGTCAGAAGTGGGATTCGAACCCACGCCCTCAGAGAGGACCAGAACAACTCGCACTCACGTTCAATGAGCAAGGCGTACCTTGAGTCTGGCGCCTTAGACCGCTCGGCCATCCTGACGTATACGTCATCGGGCGAAATTACGATACACTAGCTCTTGAGTTAAAAAATACTTTTTCTGTCGTAACTAAACAGTCGATAAGTATGAGTACGTATCTATAAATGCTAAATATTGCAAAAAAAAAAATACATGAATGATAATGATGACGACAATGATTGACTTAATTAGAAATTCTAGTTAAGTTCTCGCCATACTTCTTTTGTGATAAATGAACGCGCGAGAATTTGCACAGAAGCCATTTCTAGATATCATAGGTTGGCGAAAGTGGAGTAGAGTTAAGCGTCTCATCAGCGTTCGTGTCCTCGGAATTCAGTTTCGGCCCGTCATTAAGTTTGGCGAAATCTATACTCTTGTTTTGAAACCCATCGTCAAAAGCACTTACCGTACAATTCCTTTCATCGGATCCGTCTTTACAATCGTCGTCCCCGTCGCAGACCCAGCGCTTCTCGATACAATGTCCGTTGTCGCATTGGAACTTGTTCTCTGAACAGTTACGGTGACCGCAATCTGAAACAAATTCAAGTTTTTTTTTTAATCGCTAGTGCCTGCGGTTCCACTCTGGCTTCCTATGCGAATTACTCAGTATATACGCACGTAAAAGTATATACGCAGGTACCTCGATAGTTTATCAATAGGACCAGTAGTTTCTGACGTTATAGCGTTTAAGCAAAAAAACCCTTCAGTAATACAAGTATCTATATTATTATTTTAACGCTTTCGGGTTCATGTCATTTAAACATCTTTGGGCATTTCTAGAAAAGCCAGAAAGCCTGACAACCAGCTATACCTACTGGAAGCCAACCCCAATAGTAATATGGGCATAATTATGGATAATAATAGGCCATGCTTATTTCATTGGTATTTTATGATTTATCGTGCAAAATTTAATTATGTTACTCGATTTAGTGTGTGAGGAATATTATTATTATATTACGTACCTGAATTACATGCTTGATATTAGAGGTCATCGAAGCGAGACTTTTTATGTACAGACGTTACTACGCAAACTATTCAATATACTAGGAATTATGTATTTTTAATATCCCAGTGCAGTTACTTAAAACATTTCTGATCAAATATCTAACAATATTTTTTGATATCTCATTTAGTAGTTTTGAATCCAAAATATAATTTTGCTCAACATAGACTAAAAAAGTTGCTATTTCGAAAAAAAAAGAAAAATATTACAAACCTTTTTCATCGCTCATGTCAGCACAATCGATATCGTCGTCGCACCTCCAGTGAGGGAGATAGCACCTCGAGTTGTCGCACATGATCATAGGCGGCACGCACATACAGCCAACCTCATCGGAAAAGTCCCCACAGTCGTTGTTACCATCACAACGGGAAAATGATGATACGCATTTACCGTTCTTGCACATAAACTGATCCTGAAAAGATAATTTAATACTGAAAAACTACAATAAAATTTCTTTAGCACTCTTAGAAGAACTTTTGATGTAGTTTGCATATTAAAAAATATATTTAATAGATCGGCATTGAGTTTGTTCAAGATGTATGCAAATAGCTACATATAATATTAAAGGGCAGTTTCACAGGTTACCGATAGCCACTATCTACCAGATAAATTCAAAAATGGAAAAGAATTTCTATGAAATTATCTGCCAGATAGACTAACTGGAACTTATCAGCAACCTGTGAAACTGGCCCTTAGACATGATGTCCTATATTGTCATAAAATGAAAATAAGCTGTTTGAGTACTTATTCTTGATGATAACTATTTAGAGGTGAGACGTATTTACTGGAATACCCATTTGGGATTTGAGTCGCGTACTCGTAAATACTCGTGTACCTAGTTTTTGGATCTAGTCTTTTTCTGGACGCGTACTTGCAAGACTTAGTCCGCGTTTTACCTAGTACGTCTCATCTCTATAACTATTAGACGAATGTAATAAGTGTCTTTGAGCAAGTGTCAAGACACTTAAAACATGTAAAGTGGCTGTTACCGAGGTGATCCCTTTAAGAAATAAGAGGACTATCAAGTGCAGGCAGAAGTCCATCGGCTCCAAGTCCACTTCTCTTTTTTTGATACAAATTCAATACTTGACAACCAACATACAAAGACTCTTTTTAGCCGACTTCCCAAGAAAGAGGTGGTTCTCAATTCTACACGTTTATATATTTTTTATTATGTCTGTTCGCGCATTTGCTTTCAATGTTTTTAGAAGTCGTTTTTTACTTAAAAGTTTTTATATTAATACTTTTTATAACGTAGGATAGTCCTGATAGAAATCTTGCCCGTGGTGATGGTGGAAGATGCATCAGAAACCTTAGCGTGTAGAAAGCCACCGCGCATATGTGTGAAGTGGGTCAGGTGTACTTTTTCGGTCAAAGTTACTCTATATTTCGCAGAGTAATAGTGCTTATAGTCAAAAAAAATGTTCTCTTTGTTAAACATGGAACAGCAAATGTATGATCGACTAAACATTCCATATCAGTCAATTCGACTTGTTTCTATTTTTATTACTCATTGTTATTTTTTGTATTTAAATTTGATCAATCACGTTAATCCTTATTTAGATATCAGTATTACTAGACCACGTAATCGCCTTATGCGTGACGTGAGTATAGCGATAGCATAGATAACACATTTTCATAATAAAGGCCATATCAGCATATAAATGTATTGGAAAGATAGAAATATGTTGACCAATCGAATTTGAGGGAACTCCTAAATAAACAAATTTCCCCGCATACTACACAACAAGTAGAAGAGCAATGCATTAAAATGCCAATAAAAAATGAAAATATTTTTGATCATATAGTTATTATACTACTACTTACCAGTCCACAAGTAGATACGGCAGTTTCAGGGCAAGTCATGTTAGCGTACGGCTCGGTGTTGTTACTGCACATACATTTCCCATGAGTCATAACCAAGCCATCGGGACACAGGCAGCTGAAGGTATTGCCCGGTCCACCCAAACATATCGCGTCACAACTCGTATTCTTATACGAGCACGCATTACTTCCATGCTGAACAAAGTGAGCGAACACTTTCAAGTCCATCAAACCGACAAACGAGTCATTAATCGTCATTACATTCGATCCAGAATCTTTGTCCGCCACAAATATCGATTTAACTTTCCAATCGTCCCAATACATCTTGTCTTTCAATACTGCGACAGCGAAGGGATGCGTCACTCTTCCATCGTTCCACATAATTCTCCTGAAGTATCTTCCGTTTAAATCAGAGCTGGCGATGTAATCTTCCATAGCATCCACCCAGTATATTCTCTCGGCCATTTGATCGATCGTTATTCCATTAGGCCACTTGACGATTGGTTTACCGAACAATTTCTTGACGTCCGTGCCGTCAAGATTTGACCTCGATACTGATGAGTTGTTCCTGTCCCAATCGGTCCAGAACAGGTAACCTGCTTTAGGGTGTACTGCAATGCCTCGTGGTCTCGATAGAACCCTTGAATCCAAAATCGTGACCCTCATTCTGGTATCTCCTGCCATATCAGTTCTAACCGCTTCAATTTTCCTCCTTAATCCATCAACGAAGAATAGTACGTTAGAGATCCAGTCAAACGCCATACCTTCGATGCTTGCCAAGTCTCTATCAACAATCACTTCTTCAGGAGTACCGTTACTAAAGCACTGACGACTGATCTTGTCCAATTCTATGTCAGCCCAATATATGCAGTTGTTCTTCATGTCAAATTCGATAGCTACTATATTCCTTTCATTTACTACGGGGTATATAGTCGTATTGTCGAACAAATCTATGCGGGCGATCTTAGTACCCAAAGCTACCAATAAGAATTCAGTTGGCTCTTCTATTGGGCAGGGGATCATATCTGGGACATAGGACAAGTAGCCGGAAACCGTGCACACATCTCCATCAATTTTCCTATAACCCTTAGTGCGCTTGTAGAAGTGGCCCGGTTGGCAATCTGCAGGAATGGCATAGGGATCATATTTGGATGACTTATTGTGAATGCATTCGTTGCCAGCTAGCATGAATCCGAAATCACATTCAAAATCTCGGCGACCACATTCGCAAGTCTCTTTCTTGAAAGGTCTGTCGTAATCTATTCCATTGTAGCAGTTGGTGTGAGCCACGCGGCGCTGGAAAGTATTCCTCGTTCCAAGTACACAAGACACTGACGAGTTGGGGGGAGACGGAGACCAGTACTTATAGTCGTCATCACCACAGTTACGAGCGAAAGTGTTTCTGAGGTCTATCGTGATTATGATCCACTGATGCTGCTCGTTCGCTGACCCAAACATGGTGAAGGTCGTGGTATTCTCGCCGGGCTCGGTCATCAGCCCATAGATCCGCAGGTCATCGGCATTGAACCTGCAAATTATTATTGTTAATAACGATAATTAATTAGTAAATAGTGATAACATAAAATGCAACAAATGACTCACTGATATGAGTTCCATTCGATGCCTTCGTTTGTGGAGTACAATATCTTTCTGGTTTCGCCGCGAGATTTGAAATACTTGACAGCTACGAGAACACCGCCGTGGTCTCCGTAGTTGAAGAAGTAATAATCTTTGAGTATCCTCTTCCACGTGAGTCCGGCGTCTCGACTGATGTACACTCCGGGAATGCCTTTGAGAGATTTCCCAACGACACCAGTTGCCATTATGATGCCCGGAGCCGATTTCGAACTCATAATACTTGCTGACCTAGAATAGAAAATGTTTTATGATACCTTCTGTAATATACAGAATTGAGGAACATCAGAACTATTCCATTATCCCTCCTTTAATACTATAATGGATAAAACAATATTCTAACACCAATACCCCCACACATGTAACACCATGCTAAAAAAATGTCGTTCATCGAGTCTAGTTCTACATTGTTCTACTCATACACTAATGAACATTTAAACAAACGACTGACATATTTCATTGTTATTGACAAAATGGGTGAATGAAATCTTGATAAAAAAAAATAATATCCAAACAGTATAAATCATATGTAATGTTTAATACGAGTAATATAATATGATGTCCGTGCAGTGCAAATTAATATAAAAGCAAAAAAGTAAAAGTACACTCGTATTTTTATGACAGTTTTTTACCTCACACCATTCGCAATCACATTTCCTGGTGGGCTGCAAGTAATTTAAACTTTATCAGGACTTTTTTATCAAACGTAACAAAATTATTTAATTGTTAATTTCATACTTTATTACCATTTAATTTTTATAGCGACCTTGCAACAATAACATTTAGGGACAATTGCACCGACTGTCGTTTTGGTAATGAGTCGGTTAAAAGGTTTTTTTTTCTTGGACTACTTTATAATCGGACCTTGCTTTGGGTTTCAATCTTTTAAGGAACACGATTCTCAAACAGAATACTTAAAAAAAAGCACCTACTATAAGATATATTAGAAAGGTTTTAATTTATAATAAACAGCAGTTTTTCCTGATTGGGCTTTTATCTTGTTAGATATAAATTGGTCTTTAATTATTAGTGCTGTTTATTTTGTAGTTGAACTGGGTTTTGTTTACAATCACTTGACAGTTTAATTTTAATTGTATCATGACTAATAATTTCATCCATAACAATATTTGCAACAAGGAGATAGGTATTTGTATCTTTACTTTTACCATTACGTATAACAATAAAATCAATGTAACATTGTTTTGAATATTTTAAAATATACAACTATCATAATTTGTCGCATCCGACATAGCAATTGAACTCGATTTTGAATATGAATCATCCAATCCAATAACCTAACAGGGCATAGTTTTAATGATTATTATGTTTCCAAGAAATATGGGAGACTACAACAGTGTATGTTGTTAACTCGTTACCATCTGTGTATATTATGAATCATTTATTAACTATGAATATTAACGTTGTTTAAGGAAATAATTATATTCTATAACATAGCAAATAAAGCCATAACTTTCTGAATTTTTACTTCAACGTTACGTTAATATTTTCTCTAACAACATATTAAAAGTTTGACTGTTTCGTAGATGCGTTTATGCATTGATTACACACACAAAGCCTAATACCGAAACAATTTTATCTGTCCCCGGGAATGAACCCGTGACACACAGCCAATTAGGATGATGACTAGGTCAACAATAAAATACTTTATCATATTCATTTTGTAAAGCATCTCAAAATAATGTCAGTGTAATCTATCGTTTTAAACCAAAATAGTTTTTTTTCATGAATAATAATATAATCGAAGTATACGGCTTGATGCGAAGAATTTATGACGTCATAGTTTGTGTTTTTATACAAATTGCATAGGTACAAAGTAACAGTCTTAGACAGTTCAATAAAGAAATTGAGTTTGACTAGTTGTCATCTACCGTATTTCACTTGGGCGTTATTTGACAAATGCTGTCGTCCGGTTTCTAAATCAAAATAATTTTGTTTATAAAATTATAATCAATCACGGGCAGTCACTGCCTTACGCATTTAACTGCATCAATAATAAACGAGTAAATAATTCCTTCCTATATCAAAAAGTTCAACAAACTATGCAGTAAACAGATATGTTGTAGCGTCAGAATGGGACACGTAAATTGAATTATCGACCAGCATAGAGTTCAAGGTGACTTTGCTGCTAAGATGATAAAGGTGTAGTACGACACGTTGTTTATCATTCCTTTCTATATGTTGACCGACGATAAACGTTAATTGTTTCCGTAGAACATTCATGTAGTAAACAGAGATGTAGGGATTTGGTCGTCAAGAGGGTAACATTTCGTATAGCATTTTCTCACAAACAGCATTTTTTTTATTCTGTTAACGACCACTACAACGTCACAAAAAGTTTGAACTTCGATTTTAAAAATAGAAAACAAAAGATTATCGATTAGTCATTCGGAATTCAACAGGATCAATATAACATAATATGATGCAACATTTATCAAAGAAGATAGTTGTACACACGGCTACAAAACAAGCTATACAAAACTAATATAAGCTGACCCTTCAATTTGTAGAAAGACCATATAAAGCGAATTCAAGACAAACTGGTTTAATATAGCTTAATGAGTAGCCGTGTGTACAAGGATAATCAGCTATTTACCTACTTCACATTAACAAAAAAAAACAGAATTAACCAGGAATCGTTTACTAATGCTTGCGATAACATATAATAACTCTACAGTTGTTGGAAACGATGCTTTCGGAAAATCCAAGTTACGATTCAGAAGTATTCACTGACATGCATGTACTCTATACTCTGTGTGACATATTATCCTGATTTTATATTTCGAATATCCTTAATAGGGGAACTTTTCACGTACATTAAATATTTAATTTTAAATATGTTTATCCAAAAAATGTCGACTGATAACCTATTGCTTTCGGTCGTAACTAATAGTTATTAATAACATAATTATTATATTGAAAAATCCAATTGAACAATTAATAATAATAAGTACTAAACGAGTTATCGATATCGATAAATCCATAATTATCAACATGTTTGATTTAATAGTGTATTAAGGTTAACTTTTCAACATAGTAGCTCTTATAGATTAATAGGTATAAAATGTACTCTCTTACCTTGTGACTGGGTACAGCTGACTAAACTTCTGACATAAATGTAGACTGCATGAGTTTCCAATATGACAATTCAATGGTTTACCTAAAAACAAAAGACAGTTTTTACATTTACAATGTATTGACATTTTTAAAGACCCATTCGAACCTATGCTTTCTAGGATTGCAGTAACTCTTTCGAACGTTCTAGAAACTGGCAGACAGTTTGAGAGAAGGCTACATTAGAGAAACAACCGAGGATTTTTTGCTTCCATAAAGTCATCAAAACAAGACTTGAAGTCGATAATTAAATAATATCATCGAGCTATAGTTTTCGAGACAAATTCCCTTACACAGAACAATCGATAAAATAAGCCTATCAGTTTCAATATGATCCTATCAACACAATAATTAAATGCTTGAATGTTACTTTGTTTTCCTCGTGGCCTCAGATTTGCGCATAAACCTGGCTTAACGACGAACTGAGTAGCAACGCTCATGTTGCATTCTGGAATGTTCTCGAAAACCAACATGAGCTAATTATTATTAATAGTGAACCGAAAACATTCACAGTTCTTACAATATGTATTTAGGTATATAAATAAGGAAACAATAATTAATTATTGACCTTTGTAAATGAAGAGGAAATACAATTAAAATTCGTTGCCAAGGCAAAACATTTAACTAGATATAAAAAATCTAATGACTTTTCGCTTAACACCATTATTTTTTTTAATTCGTATTATGATTGGTTAAAGTTTTATAATGACTTCTATCAGTAATTCGTTTGTTAAACACAATTCGTTATTGATATGCATACGTTAAAAACTTCTGTATGAATGTTTCTAGAATACTTATACAAATATAGCAAACCGATCGAAGTTCTTTGAAAAAGAAGACGTATCATGTTGTCTGAGGGGCAGGAGTAAAGTGGATTATCTGTTAGATAATCTACACTTTCACTAACCTCGAAATAGACGCAATAGTTTTTTACTTGATTTGCATACTAAGTGAGTATATTCCATCACTTAGTTCCATCAAACCGACTTTTTTAGACTATGATTCTCTTCAGAGTGTTTTAAGTGTGAATGGGGATGGATTGAGAGGCAGATGTAGACCAAGAGAAAGATGGATTAATTGTCTGAAAGATGACATGAATAAAAAGATGTGGATGTAAGTATGACGGCTGACAGAGAGGATAGGCAGCCGAAAACATATTACGTCGAAGATTCTCTTCCACATGAATAATTTTGTTACCCGTTTATTGCTTCAGTCAATGTGACAAGAAGCGAGCCCTAAAGTTTAAAGAAAATAATCCAATCATGATGGAAGCAGAATGACTCTACAGATCTTTCGGACCCTGTCTAAAGAAAGATAAATAATATCCTATACTAACTTCAGAAAGCGCTTTCGCCCGTATCCAGGAAGAACTACTCCGCGCAAGAGCCAAAAACTAGTTTTACCCTTCGGCATTCTAATATAATAGTATAGATTGGATGAACATACCATTCTCGTCTTCAGTAGGCGGATTGATAGGCGACCACGTGACTCCATGGTCGAAAGTTATCAGCGAGATCAGATGCTCCGGCCCTAGGGTTGTGACAGGCGCCTTTGAATCAACCCTTGAAGCTATGTAAATGCCTTTTAACCCTTCCACGCGATACAAATCAGTAAATGGATCTTCTGTGACATCCCTGAAAATAACCCGATATAAAAATAAACCCAAGTACAACAAGTACCTATATTATATATGTATATGTAGTGAAATGCTGTTGATTGATCCGTGCATAAAAATATGTCACCTCAAACCGACATTCCTGAGACGGATATAAATAAATTCTGCCAACAAATTACTCTTTGTCCATGCAGTCAAGGTCTTTTTAATGTTAATATCTCAATGTCTTCAATGTCACTCCCTTCAATTTTAACTCTCTCATACAAATGTTGATAGAAAGTTTCAAAATACCTATTAACAAAATATTTTCCTGCTAGATTATCTTTGATTTTATCTTTGCAACTGCATAGCCCAGTTGATTAAACCACCTATTGTTCCAAATTTAAAAGAATAATGTTCTATTTTTAACATGCCAGATAATTCAACTTACTCCAGCCAGCTATCCTTCCAATTGGCGTCAGGGAAGTAGCACAATATCTGCTCCAAACTCAGTACAAAGTTGTACTGTGTGAAATTGTTGCTTATCTCTGACACGTACAGGTTCGCGAGAGAATCAGTGTGCATCACAGAGACGAATATACGTTTGTCAGTTACGTCTGCTATGTGGAACCTTTTCAGGTCTAACTCTGTTTGGAACTCGGCTTTGTAGAATGGACCTCTTTGGTGTGAAATGTAAAGATGCAGAGTGTTTCGCTGAAAAAGAAAAAAAAACTTTTTTTTAACCTATTTTGCTTTGAAGTGAGTGCCAGAACTCTCTACAAAAATCATTGTTCGGTATAGAACGCTAGTTTAGTTTAAACGCGTCCTAAGGAACTCAAGCTACAAACACTTAACTTCGCGAAGTTACGGGCAATGTTTATGGAACTCAACAGCCAGGATGATTAACATCGGAATCCTAATTATGGGGTCAAAATGTCGTATATGTAAATTATTTAAATTATGATTGCCATTTTTGCAACTTTTTGAGTTGTAATAGACAAGAAACAAAAAGCCATCATGCTATAACCTCACATAATATTTTCATCGCTGTCATAACATAGGTAATAAAATACTTGATTTGCATGATTGTTGCTTTATTTATGTCTAATAATAATAACAATACAAAGCTCAGTAGTAAAATGCTCGCAGAGACCAAATCAGCATTTATACAATACATTACATTTGAAATTGTTAAGGATAAGCACTCAAAGTGTGCAATAACAGCCGATTTATTGTTTTGTTTTTAACATAACAATGTATGCATATGTATAAAAACACTATAAATGTTATTTCTAGCTATTCTCAACCGGTTTCTATTAATTATGGCCTCGTAACGCTTATGCATATGGCTAATGCTTTTTTACGAAACCTTAATCGCCAAAAACATGTTCTCTCTACTCTAAACATGCCAATAAATGAATTGATTAAGATTTTAACAAGATTTTTTATTCGTGAATAATATAATATTCCTCACACATTCACACAAAGTCATCTAGTCCCAAACTAAGCACAGCTTGTACTATAGGTATAAGACAACTGATAAACATAGTTATATACTTTTATTTTGTAAATAAATACATATTATACATAGAAACACCCAGAATAAATCAAACACCTATATTCATGTACACAAATGTTTGACTTATGCGGAATCGAACCCGCGACCTCCAGCGTGACAGATTCGCTAACCACCACGCCATCTGGTCGTCTTTGTTTAAAAAATATAGATTTCTTGAAACTTTTTTTACCTGTCTAAGGACACATTAAATACGACATTATAGACATATTGGTGGAATGCACTTTTAATCTTGTTTTATTAATTAATTATAGGGTAATGAATGACAAAGTAATTTGAAGTGTTTATGTTTTGAAATAGATGTTTATTATTAGTTGTAAACAATAGGCCATGTTGAAATTTGCAACAATGTATTAGTAGATTGGCAGTAGAAATGTGTCATCTATAAACACTTTCCAAAAACAATCTCTAGAACTATCTTATTTAGCAGCATCCTAAGTCAATCTGATAATAATATTAAGTAAGTTCTGTTGCAAAATGTTTTAAGTTTCAGACATCAACTCAGAATATGTATATTAATATCCATTGCAGCTTGTCACGCAAAACATATAATTACAATATATACTTTAAGTTCATAGTCTATTAATGTTATAGAACACTAAGGGCCAGTTTCAACTTTCACCACCTACAAATAAGTTCTAGATAATTTCATACAAATTCTGTTCCATTTTTTAATTTATCTGGTAGATAGTGGCTATCCGTAACCGGTGAAACTGGCCCTGAGATTACTATACCTCGCAACTCCATTCATTAATATTGAGATCAAAATCAGAGGGTAGGTCAAGCAACTGTCTTGACATTCACATAAGCAAACTTATTTTAGAAACGAATTCAAAAATAAAGGACACTAGAGATTCCTGGGCGGTCGACAGCCAGACATGAAATTGGTGTCAAATAACTAAGAATAGGTTACTATAGGCGTTAATAAATCACTACATAGTATAAAACAAAGTCGCTTTCTCTGTCCCTATGTCCCTTTGTATGCTTAAATCTTTGAAACTACGCACAAGATTTTGATGCGGTTTTTTTTAATACATAGAGTGATTCAAGAGGAAGGTTTATATGTATAATAACATCCATTAAATAGTGGAGAAGTACTGTTATTTTTGAGGTTTCTAATGTGATGTCGTAAATAATTTCATTTTCCCGCTTACATTACCAATGCGAAGCCGGGACGGGTCGCTAGTAAATTATATATGTGACTTAATTATTGCGTGTCCTGTGTTTTTAAGGCTTTTACCTCTACTCAGGTACTAGACTATCGCTTACTCCTTAACCTGATTATTACTTCATCATAATTATGTTGTTTTTTTTTTAATGTTTTTTCTTTAGGGAATTGCATTTGATTGAATCACGAAGGAAAAGGAGCTCGCCGCTAGGTGTGACCGTGCGGCTATCAAAAGAGACGTCCGATCAAGGGTTAAGCTGTAGTTTGGTGACTAAATTTGTAATAGCCAGTTCCTACATAGTTTAAAAAAGCACGTTGAGCTGTTTGTACAGTCCCGCCTATCATTAGAACATATCATCAGTATCATATAGGAACGAGGGGGAAATACGGGATTTTTTTAACAGTAAGAAAACCAGCTTCTCGACCTTTTCAACACCAACAACAAATTAAAGTGCCTTATCTCATGTCAGGTTACTTAGTGCACAGAGGCACTTAACAAAAAAGCTTTGATACCCAAACAACAGTGCCGTTTGTTACAATGTCGCGACACACCCGTTTTCTACACCAACAACTTGAGACTGTTGTTTATATGACCTCACTTCGAATTACTAAAACAATGACTTCAACATACTTGTGGAGCTCTTATATCGATCAGGCGTAAACAGATCCTTCTGGAAATGCATAGTTTATGTTTGTTATTTCTCCTTGATATTTAATGTTATTTACATATGCATGAGAAAGAATTTCGAGTTCAGCCTACACTTAAAAGATGTAAGGATAAAAAAAATACAAATATCGTTAGGCACAGAGTCTATTATATGATTGTGTATTAAATTTTGACAACAAATAGGTATTTCTTGATCGAAAGTAGAGTATTATATTCTTGATCGGTCAAGAAATAATAACATCCATACAATAATATTTATGTATGGTTTAGTACCGAGTATGGGTACTGTTTGTCAATAAAGGGCATGTTAACACGAATGTGACGCGCATAGCTAAAATGTTGGTAGGTAGTTGAAAGCCTAGTAGTAACCTTAATTAAGTAGTCCCTTCTTTGGAACACACTGTGGTGTGACCAGCTTTTTTTAACGACTGAAATAGGTGTCAATTTTGAAGTCCATACAGACTTTACATGTAAAAATGTTAATCCTAACATTATTACTAGACACGCTAAGTACGAAAACATTACATGTAGGTACTAGACTGTATATTTTAATTTACACCGCAATGTGATCATAAAAACACGTACCTACACATGCTAGACAAAATGGTGACCATGCAGCTAGATTATTACGTAAAAATAAAGTTCAAGAACAATATTTGCATATTCGTATTATTGTAATTACCTCTACAGCAGTGACCTACTTTGGCAACAAGCGAATGCTTCTCTACTAACAACAACAGCATTTTTTTTCTTTTCCGTTATTCCATTAACGCACGTTAAAGTATTTATTGATGGAAAAATTTCATGGTTTAAAAAAGCATACATAAATGCATTATTGTTTTTGTATCTCAAAATAAATGATTCGCTCTCTACTCCTGTCTTTATTCAAAAGTGCATCTCACTCTGACGTCACCAGTGCGACACTACACGTGCGTGCTCCCTAGACTTCATCGCCAAAAACATCCACATAGATACATAAAGTATAATAAAGTCTACACCGTACATTTACACACACACACACACACCTACGAATAAAATATTTATGAATATGTAGTCTGTTAAAAAGAACATCACGTTGAGGAAAATCTCAACTAATCTACATTATACATACAAATAAATTAAATTGCATTGTACCTAACGCTTTTGGCCAAGACATACAAAAACCATATTTTTTTCTGTCTGGATGTCTGTTTATTCCTACCAGTCGTATCGGTATATGGTACATGTAGCTTATATGTATATCAAGGTCTAGGTTAGGGTACTTTTTATCCGAGTGCGGAAAAAAGTTCCTTTGGACGCGGGTGACACCGCGGAGAACAGCCATCAGTCAACTTATTCATCCACTAGTAAAAACAATCTTATCCTTGAACTACATATATTTGTATTTATATTTAGACATGCTTTTGAAATAGGTAGTCATTATTATGTTCGTATTTAAAAAAGCGCCAATCGCTCCAATTTTTGTATTGAATTTTAGTGCTAAAATTGAAACGTCTGACCTATTTACCTAGCTTCCATTTTAAGCCTAGTGTCGCAGACACGAAGACTATTCATATACTACATTATTTTATTACGAAAACTTTGTTATAGACAATGTATGTAATTGTAATTTGCAGAGAACAAAATTCACACGAGAGTAATCTAAGCCAGACAAGTAATTTCATATTCCTCACATAAAAATAAATGAATTGATAACTTAATTCAAATCAGTCTTTAATTGTTTTAGAAACAAATGTGATACTCAAGACACGCCTTTTTAGGCGAAAAATAGATCGTCTAAGACTGCGCTGACGAACGTTGAACTCGACGCCAACACGTTTCAAAACAAACATTAGTGTCGTATGTCAATAAAACGTAATATGATAAATGTATATCTTGTTCCATACTCATAATAAAGCCGTAAGTAGTTCTATTGCATACATTATCGTATCAACAGAGGTGATTTGGGTAATTTATACTAACACTGCAGAGTATCAAGGAGTCGCCTGAAGGCCCAAGAAGGACAATTTGCCGTATTATTCGCTTGACAAGACACTTCCTCGCGCCGTGAACATTGTACAACATTATTTATACGAGTACACAGCTGGGGGGTGGGCTAACAAGACGGTAGACCACAATATCACTGGATTACACTTAATTGATGACTCAATTGTATTCATGATGTAAACCAAGTTAGGAGTATGTCTGGTTTACTCATAATTTAGTGAAAACTGCAATTTATTGAACACTTTGTGGTTTGCTTTACTGACCATTGGTCATTAATCTGTTACTAAGCTTATCATTTTGTAAACGTTTTAAAGTAACCGTCTGCACTGTACCTTTAGTTAAATTACGACTCTGAAGGTATTGTGCCTGCTCCTCTAATCACTTCTATATCTACATATAGTTTTGAATACTTTACTATTTTTTTATTACTAGCCGAAAAAGTGATAATTGTATTTTTGGTAGAAAACAATTAAACACTTTCACACCGAAATCGTGCAAGCAGGAAATTAAGCTATTCATACAAATATTTGTTATTGATCTCAGACAATAGCCGACAAATATTTCTGCATAGAAGTTGACATAGATACAAGTTGTTATCAAATAAGCAATATGTCGATGCTGTAAATAGAGAACTAATGAGTAAGCAGTTGACAGATCTTATTGAGCTAAGCATTCAGCTTCGACTATGCGTCATGTTGATGAATCACATACATATTGCGGTCATATTTAATGTCTAATGTCCGAGTTCATATTGGAAACACACGGCTACTCGTAAAATTTAATAAAAATAATGTCTAGCTCCCAACTTGTTTTGATAAAACAACAAGCGCTCTGCCATAGTGTGCAAAACAATCGATACAGCGTTGTCGTTGTACATAAATTATACAGTCACATGTTACTTTCGCATGAGTAAGCGACTGATAACAAAATAATCGGATACAATGACACATTGTGCACATTAAAGAAAAAAGTGTTTACTAACAAAGAGTTCCTATAGTCTGTCGATAGAGAAATTGGTTGTTGTACCACTAACGGTTCACGTTCGGATAGGTCGCAGGAGCTAGTTTATCGGTTATTATACCTTGTTTATTAAATGTTTCCTGTGCCGTCGGGTAGAGAGAGCAAGCT
Organism: Heliothis peltigera; assembly: GCA_958496145.1. NCBI lineage: Eukaryota > Metazoa > Arthropoda > Insecta > Lepidoptera > Noctuidae > Heliothis > Heliothis peltigera. Next base: position 7,618,086 of record OY292333.1, read on the forward strand.
TTTGTTGGGGACTTCGAATATCGTCGTTTTAAATATTTTAGTTCTATATACGTACAGTGAAAGACGTCACGGTCTAGATTTTAATAATAAAAACGAATATAATGAGCTCAGTGGACAAATTCTGTCAGAAATGTGTTTCAAACTATATTATCTGAGGCATACTCCTTTAAATTTAGACACAAGGGAAGGACAGAAGTCAATGTATTGTGTATCACAAAAATAGTCGGACACCTTTACTTGCTTTCTTCCCGGCTTTTGTGTACGCTATATTATCAGTTGATAACTGACGCAAATATTGTAAGCAAATAAACTGCTTTGCCATAACGATGTTTTGACCGTGGAAATGACTTGTGGTGTGATTGATTGATGCAAGTACCTAATTATAATATTTTCACTCAAGTTATGCACACTCTAGCATGCTGTGTTTGTTTTACAAAAGACGAGTTTATTTATAGATCACGACCTCTGAATAAACACCGGTTTTATATATAAGCTGGAGCAAGTTATGGCATTATACTACAGTCCTTATAAACCATTTTAAGCAGCTATTTCAGGCTTAAATTGCTATGAAGGTCCCCATTTTAATATTTAAGGAATTGTAACAACTTTTATGTTTTACAGTAGTTTGAAAAGAACACTATTTTTTATCCTAATAAATTGTTGGTTAAACAGAAAAACGTCTCACAAGAATTACAAAAGTGTCAAAACTTACATCTTTAGATTGCTTCGTGGCGAACATGTAGTCTCCTTTAATCTGGAAGTCTTTGGCCTCTTCAAACAGCACCTCAGCATTTACCAAGTCGGTAGGGTCGCTAGCACTGAACACGGTACTCGTGCCGTCTGGTTTCCATCGCTCCATGTAAAATATCTTTGGAAAACCCGGGCCTGAAGACCAGAAGAACGTCTTCACGTAGCTTTGGATCATCTTGAATGTCTTACCGCCGTCTAGCGTCAGGTAGAGCTACAAAAACGCATTTAGAAATCATTGATCATTTATTACCCCTCAGAAGATCCTTTCAATATGAGAGTATAATTGTAGTCCAAAATAAAAGCCCCGTTATGGCAAGATTTATTGCCAGACATCAAAATAACTACACCTATACATGCATTCAACCATTAAAGATTGTCCTAACAGCATGACGGTCAAACTGGCGGTGTATAACCGTATGATTGGTGATATCCCTTCGGCCATGTCCCCAGTTATTGTACCACTCGCAGCCAGACACAACTGCCTCGCTGTGAATATTTCGATCGCGAACCAATTAAAAATATCGCTCATTTGTAGTAATTGATCGCAGTGGCAATGGTTTAAATTATTTGTTATCGCTATTTCCGATTCGATATTAATTTACTGGAAATTTGCTGTAACTTTTAGTTGTAAATTATATTAAATAAATTGTTTAATGTTATCGAGTCTAACTACTGATTATATCATTCGCAAAGTTAATGTTACGATAACAATATTTCATCTCTACCAATAACTTATATACAGTATACACTCACTTTTCTATTGCTGTCAACTTTGTCCAAAATGACGTATTTGTCAGGGAACTCCTCGTCAAACGAGAGCTCGCTGGGATGGAAGACGAGATCAGATCGGTGAATATTGCGTCCATTGTCGCTCGTGTAGAACAGCTTCTTATTCGTCGAGTCAACGAATACGCACTGCGAACAAAAAATGCAACATGAATTTAACTGCACTTTCTATATTTTATGAATGTTTAAATTGTGAGAGAGTACAATAGCCGCGATTTTTTTTATTTGTGTCGACATTATTTACTAATATCTCATGAAGCAAATCTCACCTATTACAATAACAATGCCTCGAGCATTCTTTTCCCTAAAACATTATTTTAAGCGATTTCAAACATTTTGAATGTTCTCAATTGGCCAAAGACCTAATTCAGTATACATATTTTTTCAGTTTATCACCGGACGTGGGTGGATGGGGGTAACTTATGTAATTAAAATACTCTATCAAGGAAACTGGCATGACGTCATACATGACCAACCGTATCTTTTTTATCGAAGCGATATTATGTCAAAATTCCCTTTTTATGATAAATAAAATAAAACCGGAAGAGATTTACATGACTTTGAGTAATTTGATTAGGAATTATAAAAAATATGTAAAAAATAGTTAACCCGTAAAATGAAGGTAGAATAATTATAATTCAGAGGTAATTCTAGCTTAACATGCCTGGCATCGGTATAATTGAGTTCGGGAAGAAATCATTTAGAAACCCACGGGTAATTCGGGTCTCATCTTTATTGGGTTGAATAAATCCTCTGGATGCGTGTGCCATATGAAATGCAGAAAACAGCTAGCTGGGTTATTATAACTGTTTTAGACAGCGGTAAGCACGATCAAACAAGCATGTGAAGTCGTTAATAAAAAAACAGCTTGTTTCGCCAGCACTCATACCATATAACTGTAAAATTCATATGGGCGGACTGAGAAAAACTAATGACATCCAAAATCTGTAACCATTCACAGGTACTAATCGCCAAATATTCACTAAAATGCGATGTTAACATTACATCACATGAATACATGTATGTATATTCAAGAATTTACACGACTTTAATGTTGCTTGTTGGTGAATTACTCTCTTCCGAAAGGTGAATGACCGCAAGTTCTATTACCTTTACTATAATAGGCCGGTATTATTATCATCTCTTTTATGTATAATGAATTTCTATTGCACGTTATTATTTTTTTTAGTTGGACGGACTAGACATTGCACATGATACTGGCACAAAAAAAAATATTTTGCCTTTGTTTCTTATTTTAAAATTATGTTCTTTTATTACCTACTTGTCTTTGTTTGTTTATAAACACACTTGTACTGATTTGTATTACACGATATCTTCGTAAGTAAAGTACATTGAACTCGGAACGTGATACGAATGCGAACATAATTCTATAAAAGGATAAACCTTCCTGTTGAGATTAAAGGGCTTATTCGACTCCTTTCTTGTAACGTAACATGTTACTTTACCCTAGAATCTGGCACGGGTTCACATTGGCCTGCTGCTTGGCGACTTTCTTTACGCAGAGAGGGTTAGCGTATTTTATACTCGTCACGCAAAAGTGATTTTTTGTGAGTCTGTTTTCCAACCAGTACACACGATATCATATATTTATAGGTGTTTCAGTTAATCCAAAAGTTACTTCGTTAATCGTTAAACGAAATAGACATAAATATACGAAAAAAAAATTGACGCAAGTTATTTGCTAGAACTTAACCATTCCAAAGATATTATACTTCAGCATGAGATGGGATAGTCAGATATCTTCAGTAAAGAGATTTACTAAAACTGGTTTATCAAAAAGACTACTGTCAGAAGTTGGGTAGTGGGTAGGTCAGTAAAATGTTAAGTTATAATTTTTAGTATTTAACTGGCATTGTCACTGACTGAATAGCCTGAGAGACTAGACCATCTACCATGAACTATTTATGCATTAGACTCGCAAGTACATCTCACACCATTCGTCTCGCCGAGCATACAAGCGCGACGTGACGCGTCATCATCAGCCTTTTGACCGTCCCACTGCTGGGCACAGGTCTCCTCTCACAAGTAGAAGGAGAAGGATTGAGCGTTAATCACCACGCTTGCTCAATGCGGGTTGATACGTGACGCATAAATCAAACAAACAAAATCACAGCTTGTACACGAACATATACATATGTATGTAATGGACTGAAGTTAACGAAAGTTAACAAGAGTGTTGATATTTGTGAAGTTATCTGAACAGTTTATACGTCGAACCAATTTTAACTTCGTTAATGATTGATTATGGAAGTTAACATTGCTTATATCAGCCTAGAAAGTACGATACACCAAAAGGATTTACTGGTGCCAGATTTTGCATAATCTTTAGCACTGCCTCTCAATCTCAACCACACGATGGTGTCACTTGACGAAAATATTTTGAATGTCACACAAGCATCACATCATGAAATTCATCAGGGAATTTATGACACAATCCTGCAGTATCAAATTTCTATTATCATCCACTGTAGATGTGCCTGGTTTGACAGGCGATTGGAATTGTTATCAACAAAAAAAATACATGTGGAAATCCCTAATATTTACACTGGAATAATATTATCCATTGATAGCAAGTAATTCAACCCTGCCCCTATTCATTTTTCCTGTATCAGTTTTATTTGTTATTTGAATGGGCAACATTCTTGCAATTAGTAATTATATTGTGGTAACTAATGGTTTTTAAATATTGTATAGCTTTGTTTTCAACACAATCTAGTTTATCAAATAAAAATAATTTTCATGTCAAAATATAATTAAAATATAGGTTTTTAAGTATTAGTAGTAGTATATATTAGTGGAAAAATGTATAATGTTGTATTAAGTTACAAGTAATGTACATAAATTAGGTCTTTTAGTTTTAATTCCACAAAAGGACTAAGTTTTTAGAGATCTGGGAAAGAAAATCAAACATAAAACAAAAAAGCAACAATTACTTTTATGTTATAATACGTAGATAGTATAGTTAGTTCATAGGATTTTTATTACTGATACCTATACTTTCATTATCAGTATGACACTACATAAACAAATCATGATAACTTGTTATTAAGCAGTACCTACACAGACATAGAAAATTTTAAAATAATTCTAATACTTAGAATAAATGGCCAGCATTGTTAAGTTCTTCAAACTTGACATTAATTTACAGAGTAATTTGATAAACATGCACTAAGTCATTTTTAATCTTTGGGTATACACATGAATTTGTAAGCAAGCCAAACAGTTTTTCTTTATATCCTTAAGTTCCTGCAAAATGTAACTACCATCATGGCCAAAAAAACTTAACTTTTTTTAAGTGGACAAATGAAAGAAGTAGATTACACTTAAACTACACTAGGAAAAAAAACAGGTAGACTAGTAAAAATAATACTCACAAACTCTGGATATTTAGGGTGATTGAAGAATTTATCCAACTGTGCATATCCACTATCAGGGCTCGAACCCAATCTGAAGTCATCTGTCTTATTTGTGAAGTTCTTGCCATAGTCATAGGAAATGAAGAGTGCTGATGGTGATAAACCTCCTTTGTTCCTGGGACTGGAGTCTCTGGCCAGGCAGATGATGACATTAGATCCCTCACCAACCCAATGCACCATCAGCTGCTGGTGGCTGTCATTGAGATGTGTTGTCTGTGAAATAAATGAGGTCTTAATTGCTGAAGGCAAATTAAACATTTAAATAAAAAGTGAAAGTGGGTTGAAGCTGCTCAGTGGTCATAAAAATGATAACTGTTAAACTCTAGTAACAATAGAAAGTATTCTATATAAAACTGATTTATTTTGTCAAACAAAATTTATTTTTACGAAAATAACTTCATAACTTAGGAATTGAAACATTCAGTTTTAAAAACATGAATGTTAATAAAACAAATTTTATCAGTACCAGTTACTACCTACTTCTATTGATAATTAGGGTTTAGATACTATCTAATAGCAAACATTTAAAAACCACCATAAAAATGCTTAGTCATTAAACAATTTACGCCTCATTAAACATTGGATTGTTTACAACACTTTAAATACCTCCAGAAAAATAGTCTCAGACAAAAGACTTTGTCTCAAAATGATAAAAATAGTAGAAATTGAACACCTTACAATTTTTGTAGGTAAACAAAAAAACACATCACAAATAGTGGTACAAATAATACGGGTTCTAGAAACATAAATCAAAGCGGGTAACAAAGGAACAATGAAACAAGGATATAGACCATTACCCATGTACTTATATTTTTCTGTATAGTGGGAGTCGTAAGCGTTGTAGCTTCACGTTTTCTCCTTTCCAAACGGGAACTGTCTTCATTCTCGGCGAATCTATTGATAACTTGTAATTTGCCACGGCTCTGGTCGGCATCTTCAGTTACGTATAAAGTGTTACCCGGCGTCCCATACTGACGCAGAGAAACAACGCACGTTAACAGGCACAGTAAAACGATAAAGCCGATACCACGTCCAAATGCCAACAACATTTTGTAATCACTGCATCTCCAAACACATCCAACCAAATTCAATATTTCAATGAAACTAAAAACTAACTGCGCTGAAGTTAGGAAGTAGCAGATAATTTTGACAGTAAAGTGACGTTTAGCAACGGATAGTGTTGCTATTTATATTAAAAAAAATCGTTTTCATGTCTTGCTAAAGTTTTTTGAGTAAAACCCCTTACAGGATTTTGGACAAACAAAGCCAATGCACAAAAAAATAAAATTGTGTACATATAAATAGATTGGTGGTTTAATAAACAAAGCTGGTTTGCATTTTTGCTCAATTAAGTAATTTAAAATTTATTCCTGCAGTAACCTAATTAGCTAGAATTAGCAGCTTTTGGCTCAATCGATTACAAAAGTTAAACAAATCTAGTCGCGGTCATTATGTGAATTGATGACTGACGATGGCGTCCTGGCCGATTGCCGGCTACGGCGGCGGCCGTTCTCTTTTAAGGAGATCAACCAACAGCGCAGGATATATTATGATGCACAAGCATTCGCACAGATGCACTCTATTCCCTCACTCTCATAGTCCGATGGGACGACAATACACGATCAGAGAGAGATCAGGCGCAGGACTGACATTTACGTGCTCTCTGATGCACGGGTGAATCAGTCGCGCCTTGCGACTACTGACCAACGAGGCAGTCATATCATGCATGAGCATTATAGCAGTCGATGACTATTATGCTATAACGGGTTCCTATAACATATTCCGTTTAACTATGGGGCTCAGTTGTCATTTGTAATCTTCGGCTGTCGTTACGGTCAGTCAGAAGCTAGAAAGTAGGTATATCCACACAGGTTTACCAAGTGGTATCAGCTACAGAGGCATAGCATAGGCATGGAGTGTGCGACTGCTAAAATTCCCATGTGGAAGTGTAGGTCCAAACTGAGCACAGAGAGGACGTTCCAGACCTCTACTCTGTCGGGCTATGTCTTGTTGATTGTTTGTTATTGATCATTATATTGATTATTGATTAAGAAATAAAAAAAAGTAGTAAGGTTTTATAATTTTTTTATTGGTCATAAAATTACAGAACGATGACTTGCTGCTTAGCGGCCTGCTTAGCCTTTAGGCGGACTTGAGCGGCGATTCTGTCAAGGTCACGCCTGCCCTGGACGGTGAGGATGCGGCCACCATCTTGAACCTTCTCAACCATTTTCAGGGCCTCAAGGGCTTGAAGGGCTTTGCGTGCGATGCTGCCTGATGACCTGAATGTCAAATAAAAAAAGATCTATAAGTATACATTCTGTATTGTTACAAGTGAGATGATGCAAAAAGTCCCTCAATAAAAAGTTAATTACTGTGTGAATAATAAAAATTAAACTAGTCTTTTCTTGATATTAACCACTGTAGATTGTTTTTCAAATTAAAACAATATTTAATAATAAATAATATTCCCGCTTTGCAATTCGAATATTTCATAAAGATTTCCTGGGGCAGTGTGTTTTGCGTGTGGAAATTTTTGTGTTGATGTGGAAAATACAGCTGTCCAGTTCTTCTCTGAAAGGCCGTAATGTACTTTTAAAACAAAATCTACCAATTGAGGTTGACTTTCTATACAAGCATGTACAAGCAAAAATATATAAAATAATATGTAAAACTAGGTTAATTTTATGTTACATTGTATTTTAGAACAGAAAGTAGATGAAGGTTCAAAACAAGTTTCTGTAAATAATACAGATATGTATATCAATTAATTAAAACCATTATGATTAGTCCAGGAATCAAGAAAATCAATCAATTACCTGCAGAAATGTGAGGGTGTGACTCCATTACGTTTGCGACCACCGAAGATCTTGGTGACAGTCTTGACTCCAACTGGGGAACGGATGTAGATGTGACGGAGGATGGCAGCACACCTAACATAGAACCAGTCGGGGTCGTAGGGGGCCAGCTCCTTGAAGCGACCGGTCTTCACCAGGTCCATGTGTTCTGGCACCTTGACCTTGCCCGTCCTGTAATTGGAGGAATTAATAGTTATTATTTGGATTATATTTTAAAATGATAACAATTCTTCGAGAACAATAATTTATTATAAAAACATATCTGTCTGTAAAAATGTATGTTTATTGCAGGCTTCAATTAGATATTCATTTAGGCAAAAGTTAAGTTTTGATGTGTTCTCATTTTAAAATCTAATTTGGAAACCACAAACACTGATTGGACTAAAAACTGACCAACAGGGTAAAAATAAATATTGGTGTACTACTACTATAAGAAGTCTTCAGTCTATAAATTAAATGCAATGCAATTTGAGGCATTTTAGAAAAATAAATCAACACATTATGGAGGAAATATCTTAAAACAATTCAAAAGCTGTTCTATATAAAAAAAACAGGCAGCTGCAGAGGAGATATTATAGTGCACAAACATTTTCACAGACACAGATGCGCTGTCTATTCCCTCACTCTTGTTGTCCAATGGGACAGCAATCCGAAATGAATAGACAGACCATACACAGGACTGACATTTACCAGGCCAGGCAGGTAGCCAGGTAGGTACCATAGAAAATAAAGGAAACATATTTACTTTTTCAGATGGGCAGCAACGGTCTTGACGACCTTGTCCTGTTCAACATCCTTCAATGTGACGGAACGCATCTGAAATTAACAAATGGGAACTTATCAGTAATGTAACAAATTTGTGTTTAATAAAATCACTCGACTATAGACAAGAACATTAACTGTCTCCAATAATTACTGAAATACATCTGAAACTATAAAGTACCTGAAGATGGACATTGATATGACAGATCAAGAAATAAAAGCAGCATATAAAATTAAGTGTGTTGGAATTGTTCATATGCAAAAATATCTGAAATGGAAATCTAGACGTCTAGGTTTTGCGGTGTTTACTACAATGCCAACATTTAAAAGTGAGGTTATGAACTAGTGACTAGCGATCACAGTTTTTTTAATAAAAGTTAACTTTATTAATAGAAAGAATTTAGATTGTTTTAATATTAAGGCACATAAATATCACACTTTCACTGATTTTAATGTTACTTTAAACTTTTCCGAATACTACATGACATTTTTCAAGGGGCGCATTGTGGAGCACTTTTAAAGAACATATTTTCATGTGCCGATGGTGAAGATTGGTGCATAAATTTTACGAATCTCACCTTGGGCAATCAACTCAATCGATTATAACACTTTATTCTACAATCATACAAATAATTCACAAATAAACCATGTGGCTTTTCCTAAAAACCCACCTTGCCTTGTGTTGGCAACCGGAAGAAAGAATTAAAAAAAAAATTGCAGTGTCGACATTACAAATTATAAAATGGTACCATCAATCATTAAAATACAGTAGAAAATTAACTCTAGGCATATTTTAGACAGAAAAATATTTGATTGCTTTTAAATAGAATAAGAAAATTTAGAAACTTTATCACTCTTTACTAAATCAATTACATTTATATTGTTAGATCAGTATTTACTTTAAAGTATGAACCTTACTGTATAGCAGATTTTTAAGATGCTGGCAAGTCTGGTCATACCAGAAGTAAAAACAAATTTAAACAAACTAAAGCCAAGACTACATACTGGAGAGCAGTATGGAACACACTATAATAAATTATCTCGATTATATTATAGATTAAGGCCCGGTTCTTCGTACATTACAGTAAAGTAAAAGTTAAAATGTTACTCTGGTAAATTTTGACCTCTTTAAAAAAAAATACGTCTATCATCTATGTACGCATTCAGTTGCCCAGGAATATTTTACAGTTGAAAGTGTTCTCAGTACAATTTCGTGTGCCTTTCTTTAATTTTCGATGGGAAATATTTTTCGACCGCCATTAGATCGGTTATTTGACCACTCGCTATAGTAACCGCTCATTTAACAATGCCTTTTTTCAACCGGTTAATTTTACTTTAACCAAAATTTAAACCTAAACTTGACTTAATCCACCTTTGAGCAACCAGACCAGACCGTACTGACCCAGCAAACTTACTTATAATTCGTACTGCCTAAGAAATCGATTTTTCTCTAATCTATTTAATCCTCTAAGTGATTATAGATACATACATAGCCAGTTTGTGATTCCTTACAAGACCTGAGGCTCCGGGATCTTTATTTGTTTATTACTCTTTTTAAATAACTACAATATACGTAGTACAGGAGCCCAGATTAATGAATTTTATAAATCTTGAGCGTAGTACGCTCTTGTAAAATAACTTCACTGGCTTCAACGCTCTAACACATATACAATACTGTATTGTTCATACCATTTGATTACATTACATCACGACCAGCCGCTTAGGGAGCACATGAAAATGTACTCTGTACATGTGGCACACTTTACTTCATTCCATTTAATAGTACACTGATGTACCTACACTTAAATGATTTCCTAAGGTTGACGTATCAATTTTGGAGTGCAGAAAAACACATGCGGGTGGCAGACAGTGTAATAGACGTATAAACATACATAACACACTCACAATAGACGAACACAAGGTCCTATTCATAATGAAAAAAAGTCTCTAAAGGGGTCAGCGAGTTGCGTGGGACATATTATAGTGATAAATGATATTTATTTTGCAAATAGGTTGAAATCAACACTTTTACACGTCAACACATTTTTTATAAAATAACGAGATGAGGTCAGTGCACATGCATTGCGAGGACACAGGTGCACTCTCTATTCCCTCACTCTAATGGGACTCAAAACGACGGGATCTCAATGGGACGGCAATCCGACACAACATACGACCGTAGAGAGATCAGACGCAGAACGACATTTACGTGTTCTCCGATGCATGGATGTATCAATTACCAACTTCTAGAATCCGAGCTACTTTGGCACGACCAGAGACCCCGAGCTCAGCAGTCGCGCCATGTGACTACTAGACCAACGATGTGTTTAATGGTCATGAAGTTAAGAATGGCTGCAGCTTCAACAAAGCATTGAGCATTGAATACTTCCTGTACAATACTTTATAGACGTAACTTGTCTTTGGAAATCTTTATTTTGTTATGGCAAAGTCTATGAATTAGGAATTGTCAAAAATTGGAAAATGGCCGCGAAACAAAATCCTATTGTTCAAGAAGGTGAATATTCGTTATTACTCGTTTTATTCCGCATTATGTGCTTTGTTTATATACTCACTTAATGCCTCGTTATATTTTCTAAAAGATTTACTGACTATAGCCCTACCACTTCTTGGTTTTATTGGTATTTACGCGTGTGTTGTTTCAGAACAAACAGCATCTGATGATATTCCTTTGACGTCGTTAGAAGAAAGCTTGTTTAGTGCGGAGAAACTTGATCGAGCTTCTCCAGAATTGTGGCCTGAGCAAAGTGAGTTATTATTTGATGTATGTAACTTGAAAAACGTGTAATTATAGTAAAAAGTAATCAACTAAGTTTTCAAAAGTCGCGCGAAATTGATTTACGTTTCTAATGTTGTCATTCTGTAGTTTTATCATGATTTCATTTTATTCTGGCATTTCGGTTATAAACGACCAGTTTTTGAACTCAATCTGCAATGAGCGACGATAATATTAATGTAGTGAATTCTGACGAAGGATCCCAATGTTCAACTTCATCATTTGCAGTTCCTGGCGTGTCGGAATTTGCTCCCTTGCCGAGCGCCAATCAATCACCTCCGTCATGGAGCAAAGGAGCTACCAAAAACGATTACAATTATATGCAGCGTAAGTTTATCTTATTTGAATAGTTATATAAAAATGCCAGTTGTTCTGTTCTTGAAATGCGAACTTGCGTACTTGAGGAGTGTTAAAATTAAAGCATTATTTATTGTACAACATGTTAATGTACACCTCTTTACTGTATGTATAAAGCTTATTAAAGTTTGATTCAGACAAAAACACTTCCCTCTTTCAAATTCTCTACTCCTGTCATTTTGGTAAATATGCAGAGAATACCGACTGTTTCATTATTAAGGTTTCATAAATATAGTACAGTAAGTTTGTATTGCAGAGCAAGCTTCTGGTCGATAACCTTGACCACATGGTTACGTCTGTGCGAATATTCACCTTTAGTCAAACAGGGTCAACCAGTCAGCATTTGGATGGTGACGTTCAGATGGTGATGTGTCGAACATTTATGGCAACCATCCCGTCTTTCATACCTCCAGTAGTTATTTGTTAGGATATTATAAAGTTCTTATAAGACATACAAACTAAAACTCTCACTTCTATCATTTATAACTTAATTTTCCATTTATTATTTACAGAATTGGGATCACTGTCCACAAGTGGTCTTATCATGGAAGTTAAGAAGCTTCATGACCTTGCATACCAGCTGGGCCTCGAAGAAGCTAAGGAGATGACCAGAGGAAAGTACTTGAATATCTTTTCTTCAAGGCGACAGCGATAGTCACTAGTTTTAGGTTATCTTAAGGACTATAATAATCTATTCTTTAAAAACTAAAATATTAATATTATTTTAAAACTTATAATGAAACACTAGTGGTTTTGTTAACATTTTATTATATAAATTTGTTTAAGAACACCTACAATGTAAATTAGTAGACGCTAATAAACTATTTAAGTTTACAAGGTATTTTAACTGAAATATTACTTCTGGCAACTAGATATTATTGATATTATGGAATTTGCCACTATGGAGACTGCAAAATTTGGGTTAATAATTATGGTTCACACTCTGTCCACAAATCTAATTTTCAGTGCCTTATTAGGTCTGGATATAAAACTTCTTGTTGATCCAATGTCTCCATAATGATATTCGAGTTTATATTTCTGGATAATCTGAAAGTCCGAAACACATAAGTATTCAATCCTAGTAACGCAATGTCATTGGACCTACCTACCGGGTCCTTAAAATTTGCATATTGACAGATTTAACCAAACAGTGTCAGTGATGTGCCGAAAGTTTGAATTTCAACTTACTCTGAGGGTAAGCAGAGACAACATAGTTTCTGCAATGTTTTGACCCAAACACTTCCGGGCTCCGTAACCAAATGGTATGGAGGCAAATGCATGGTATTCTTTTGCATCTCCTTTCAACCATCTCTCTGGGTAGAATACAGATGCATCATCATAGTTGCCTTCTTTTAGTGATGCATCTTGAGTAGACATTATTATTAGAGTGCCACGAGGTATACTGTAAATAGAAATTTTAAACTTTCATTATAGATGGTATTAAGTTGCTTTTAAATATAATGGATGGGATCTAGGTCAACAGTTATCAAAGGAAACAAGCCAGCTGTGTGCAAGATATTATAGTGCACAACCATTTGCTCAGACACTGGATGACAAAGAAGCTTCTTCTATACATTATTCTTTTTCTACTCACTTATATCTGTCTATAGTTATATTTTTCGGCAGAATCCGTGTCAGCACTGGAATAGGAGGAACTAATCTGTAAGACAAAAAGTAAAGGCATATCATAATAAGCCCAATTAGTTAGTACGTGTTTCTCTGGTATTTTACTTCTGCTAACCGTAAAGACTCCTTTATGCACGCTTGAAGATATGGTGTTTGTTCAGTAATCTTCGTCAAGTCGTCAATGGTCAAATTGGCGCCAACTTTGTCTATTTCATCGAATAGTATCCTTTGCGCTCTTTGATACTTGGCTATGTAATACAAAAGGAAAGACATAGAAGAAGTAATCTGCAAGAAAATAGTCACTATTTATTAGTATTTTAATATATATTAAATATTCATATACCATTCTGAATCCCTACAGCCATACATTATCGTCAAAAATATCTTTGATTGCCGATCTGAAATCAGACAGCAATGCCTCGCATGCTGGATAGTGATAGGATCATATATCTTGACCGCTTGACGAGGGTATATAGAGGACAATATTTATATAATTAACAAATAGGTGTGTAATCTAGTGTGTTCTTACAGTGTTTACTCCAATAAGAAGCATGTCCATTATAATTGTAGCAATATCTTCAGCATTCATTTTGTCTTCTCCCATTAGCATAGCATTGATCACAGAATTTTTATCTGAAGGAAAGGCAATTGTCGGTTGTATACTTAAATGCAAAGTTATTTTTGACAAGTTTTGACTCTATAATGACATGATACTTACTAAATTCAGTGTTTAAATCTTTTGACCCGAAAGAAATGGCTTGTTCTGCTTCTATAACATGCTTTCCAATTAGGCTGTAAACAACGAGATCGTATTTTTTTTAAGTGATACATAATTACATAATCGTATTACTTAGATGAATTAATAAAAACAGATCCTAGGCGGACTCGCCCACCGAAAGCTACGTACAACGCCAAGTCTCATCAAATTCCATCCAATAGTTTCAGCGTGAAATAGTTAAAACATCCATCCGTGCTCACAAACATTCACGTTTGTAATAAGTACGAGTATTCAGTAGGCTTGTAAAATGGTAATTATTGATATTTTTCATCATCATCATCATCATCAATGTGAAATAAGACGTCGGGAAATAACATTAAGTGGCAGCACATCAAGCTACCCGAAACTATAAAATTTTCCCAATCCACTTTGAACCATATGCTTCAGCGATAAAATCTATTAAGAAAATTTGAAACATTGTAGTAGCTTGATGTGCTGGCGTCTGTGCGTTTTTCAGTGTGTACATCGTACCCCTTCATGTGCTACCCCTCTCACCTTCTATGGTTCGTGGTGGTGGCACCGATCTTCTATGGGTTTTGTCTGTTTCTTTTTGAGATACGGAACCCTTAAAAATATGTTGTACATACTTATCTAAGCTGTCACAATATTTGACCAGAGAGTTCCAAGAGGGCGTCGGGAACAGTTTCCAGAAGTGGAGGCCGGACTCGCATTTTATAATGGCTTCAGTCGCCTTCTCCAAGCTGTGGTATAGCCATGACATATCGCACTGACTGTACACGAGCTCCGTGTCTAGCATCGTGAACCTCTTAGAGAATAGTACTAATCCTACAAATGAGAAAATACATCATAAGTATATGGCTACCTACCAAAAAGGCCATAAGCCCCAAACACGGGCGAATTTGCTTGACCAAACCCTAGTAGATCCCGAAAAGATATCCCGAAACTATTTAATTACTACCTTCGACATAATACAATTAATTAAATACCTACAATTTGTAATCACATGTCCTGCTTAACTCCTAGAGTGAATAGCTCAAACTTACCCATACTATCGAAGGCCCATTTGTGAAGCTCTTTATACAAGTCCTTCGAAATCTCGTCTTGATAGTTTCGTAGGTTGTATATCTTTGCCGTGAAATTGTCGCACACATCGTTGATCCCACTAATATGGTGCGAGATTGAGTTATGTAGCGGCGTGAGCACAACCGCCCTTTGACGACTCCATTCTTCCCCTTGACTGCAACGTTATAATGTACAATAGTAATACATATGATACGTAAAATGCAATAGAATATATATGTATGCCTACGATTAGAGAGCAACTACCTATACCAGGAAGCTTCGTTTGAAGTTGATTTCATTCCATCATCTGCATCTTTTAGAAAAACTTTGGTGTTCGCTTCCTCCGGTCCGACTATCCGGTCTAACCGGACGAGAAGCTGAATTTCGCGGACATTTTTGAAATTTTCGCACGCGACCATAAAAAAATTGTGTACCTACACTGTGCCGCATACCGGTGGTTAAAGTAAACGTTACGACCACGCCAAGCGTTGCTAACTTCGCTATTTGCTTAATTAATTAGAAGGAAACTTACACGGTATACAATCCGCCGTAAACGAGGTTTCTGTGTTCCGATCTATATTTCTCCAGAGAGTCTAAGGTTGACCTTATAGGGAAATCGCCCTCCATAGTGTAAACTTTCTGAATATGCTCCGGGTGATTTATCAAGACGATATCCCCTCCCACGGGACTAACAAATCGAACTACAGGCCCGTACTCGTCAAAAAGAGCCGAAAGATTCTTCAATGGTTTCTTGGTGTTCAAATATGTGCCTGTAAGAATACTTATTTGTGACTACCTATGTGTTTGTACTTACTACTTACTTATAGTTTCAAAATTTACTATTGGAATAATAAGGCTCGTAAAGTACAATAACTACTTACCCACGTTAAGTGCTACAGTTAGCATGCCCACCGTGAGTTGGGTCCCAATTTCTGATAGGTACTGACGAAAATTTGATATGTATTTCAAAGCTCTGGGACCAGGTACGTCATCGAACGATAGCACAACAGGTTCTTTATTCGTAAGCACCATAGGCATCACCCTCGCTGCCGGGAATATTTCGTTCATCACAGGATCTTTGTTAGAAATACCAACAGAAGCTGAGCTTGCCTTATTGGTGTTCATTTCTTGAGACTTCGGAGTCTGCAATATCGCCTTTTCATAACATCTTTTCTGGATATTAACCAATCCTAATCTCACGTACGGTTGAGCATTTCGAGCATTTCGCAATTGATTTAGATACATTTTTGTAACTTCTTACTCTCTTTCCTGAATTTGTTCACCGTTACAGAGTGTCGGTATTTTGACAAACAAAAACAATAGAAAGCTGAATTTATTTGAATTTGGCGCTTCATACATTTGTTGTCTATGATGAAGATAATAATTTATTGTTGGAGGTAAGGTATATTTATGATTTTGAGGAATTCGTTAGCTTTAAAAGAACTTTTCTTCATTATTTGGATTTACGTCCAATGAAATTATCAATGTAAAATAAAATTCACAAAATAGATTGGTAAATGGAATTGAAACAGTTTTTGGACGAAAATTTAGTGTTACCATTAGAAAGTATTATAGCTTTTAGTAGCTTTTCAATGCTAATAAGGTAATAATAAAGCAAAATAATTCTGTTTAAAACTGACGGTGATTTAGAAATCTCAAAAAAAGGTCAAAATGTCTTCATTAAACAAATCAAAATGAAAATAGTGATTAACACAGGTAATCTCTTTACTAACGTTGTGCCTATTATGTAGTCTAATTGAATAAAATTCTACTAAACTGTCAAAACTCGATTGAATTGTCGCTTGAGCAAAGATTATCGAAGCGAAAGAGCGAGCGAGCGAGCTAAACTAGTAGATGGCGGGAGTGATCTCGTGTGATATAACTGTGTTAGATTAGTTTTTAAATTGTAGTGTTTAATTTTTAGAATAGTTATTAAAATGACTAGGTAAGCGACTTATCAATTATTTTGTTCTCCATCGCGTTCCTAAAAATAACCTGCGTCGTATTAAATGATACCAAAATGAAGCGCAATGTCCGTCCCGTAGATCAAGCGATTTTAGATAAATTTTAACACATTTCCCTTTTCAGAGCTAAAATAGAACTGGGCGACGTAACCCCACACAATATAAAGCAACTGAAGAAGTTGAACACAGTCGTATTTCCAGTGTCTTACAATGACAAATTCTACAAAGATGTATTAGAAGCAGGTGAACTGGCCAAGTTAGCATATTACAATGATATCGTGGTGGGAGCAGTGTGCTGCAGAATAGACACGTCGGAAAACTCGCGGCGGCTTTATATTATGACGTTGGGTTGCCTGTACCCATACAGAAGACTGGGCATTGGCACTCTGATGGTGGAACATGTGCTCAAGTATGTGGAACAGGACGGCAATTTCGACAGCATTTTCTTGTAAGTACACATTATACTGCTTTTAATAACTCTCAAACTCTTATTTTTTATGCGATTTATATGATTTTAGAATGTGTATTAATAGATTGAAGGTTATGAATCTTTATGAGTAGGTACTGCTAACCAAGTGACTGTCATGTCACTATATGTTTATCAGTATATGTATAAACATGGCCAGTACAGTTAAATAGGATTTCACTTATCAATAAATTGATTCTTGAAGTAACAATCAAAACAGATTGGTATTTATAGACCAATAATGTTTAACACTATGCCATTAGGCCATACACCAACAAATCATGTCAAGGACATTAGTACAAGAAATGAAAATGTTAAGCCTTCATCAATCATTTCCATCCTGTAGAAGAAACTGGTTGTATCATAAAAAAAGTACATTGATAATTGATTACAGACAGAAGTACATTGATGATTAGCTTCAAATATCAATTAGTAGTCAATAATAAACAAAAAGAAAGTTAATTTGTAGTTTTTGTTTTGTTTTTTATATTTGCATCAAACAATATAATGAATTATATTTTGTATTAAAAATGCCTCCCTCGCAATTATTGTATTCTGTAGGAAGTTCATATGGCAAATCAGCTGGGATACTAAAATAGTTAGCTAATTTTGTGATATGTATATGGAAATCATCATTAATTTGTAAATAAATGCAGATGTTGCATACTCTACCAAGTTGTATCAAGATATAAAAAAAATAATAAGACAAATATGTAATATGTATAGTATGGTATTAATAAATCCTTGTTTTTCTAAATCAAAAAACTACATATCCTTATTTCCAATCTCCAAAACAATTGCTTACTCAATAAAAAAAACTTAAATCTCTTTTGTATTCAATTGCTTGCATCATAATAATTATGTGCATAAGAAAGACTTTCAAACAGTGGATTTGGAAGATATGAAGCTTTGGAGTATATGAAACAGTTCAGAAATGCTATAGCTGATTATAGCAGATACACTAAACAATGACCATAAGTAAGTTGTATCAAAAGGAGTGATTAGTACTCAATACGTAATTGCAAACAAGTTAATAGCCGATGGGTACTATTGTACTTCCTAAAATTCCAAAGTGAAAGTGCTACCAGTACGATCCTCTGTATTTTAAGTCAATTAAAATACATTATTAATGTGCATATCTATTTTGCTTATGCCTGACCATTGCGTATCGTATCCATGCAAAATAATGGGCGAAATGTATTGTTACATTTTCATGTCTTCTTAATTTAACTTACCTTAGAACATTGATAAAAATCAATGGATTAAAACAATTTAGTGCATCCAGATGTTTTTGCCGCAGTCTCAACATTAACAGAATGCAGATACAAAAGATGATTATTTTAAAACATCACATGATCGCTGTCAGTTACAGTCAGATTGTATTTTCCTTTTTCAGGCATGTCCAAGTGAACAATGAGGGTGCAATAGATTTTTATAAGAAGTTTGGATTCGAGATAGTGGAGACTAAAGAGCACTATTACAAGAGGATAGAGCCCGCTGACGCCCATGTCCTACAGAAGACGATCAGACAGCCACAACCCCCCGTACCTTTACTAAATGGCACAGTACCACACGCAAAGACCAATGGACATGATTGAATACACAACTACACCCAAAACTTGTACTTGTAAAAGCCTCAGCTCGGTTGTTAACGTGAAACAAGTGATAACATAAATGTGTAAGAATCATAATAAAACACTGTGTGCATACAGGATTGATTACATTAAGATATATGTATTGTAAAGGATGGGTTAATCAGTAAGCTGTGGTTGTGGACGCATGAGGCCATAAATATAGTACTAGAAATGACTGATATTCCATTCAGTATCATATATGTTGTACAGAATATGTTCATAATAAAACATATTTAATAAATGTATTGACTACATTTCAATATGCATTACTGTCTAGTACTCTTTACAAGTAACTCTATGACTTTTAAAACTAGCATTCAACTTGTAAATTGACCCTTTTCATCATTTAAATAAGTGTATGTAAAGTAATGGATAATGCTTAGCTCTAGACATTCTTTTAACTATATCAGACATAAAAATTCTGTCAGTTTTTTACTATATACTTGTATATTGTGGTATTTAATAATGTAGTCATGGAACTCCCTGTTTTAAATTATTGGTCTCGAATTCAGGACGGAAATGTTAATAATCACCTCGCAATTAATTGGTATTTCATATCAATGCATTTGTTTTTCAAGCTATGAGGAAAGTGAGGGTTTTGATAAACTGTAGGTACTATTGAACCAAACATTTTTTTTATTGAATGCTTATTCTTCGCACGACAAAAATAAATTTTATTTAATTTATGTTGAGTTGTACTGAAATTTTTGTTTTGTTAAGATTTTACATGGTCTAATAGCTAAATAAAGTTTATTTCTAAAGGACATCTGTAAGTAGTCATTGTATCATATTGTTGTTACCAAAAAGTCAATTGTCGACCCCTTTCAAGTCTTCTCTGTAAACGATAATGTTTGTTAAACATCATGTTCACTGCAACCCTAGCATTATTAGTATAATAAACATGATTAACATTTTATGATGTTTCATTTAAAATAGTCGCTACGACAATTATGTTCGAGTACGTCTAACGAATGTTCGTGCTTTTAACACGCAAATAAAATTGTCGTAACGAAATACTTGCTTCTCGCGAACTCGTTTATACTTTCATACGTTTCTCGTTCATCGTCAGCGGTCGGACCACTGCCTGTAGCACGGTAAAGATTTCAATGAATTTCAAGCATTTCGATGTAGGGTTACCAAAAAATGCCAATAATGTGTAATGCCTTCAATTTGTGTGAATGTTCAAGTTTCAGTCACGGAACGCATTCACAAACATTCCAAATAACTAGGTCATAGAATGACAAGCAGTCGTAAGATTTTATGAGCAGTAAATATCAAGATAAAGTAAAATTATGATTCATTCTTTTTGAAGCGGTCATAGTCTGATAAATTGTACAGTCAGCATTAGAAGTTAAAAGTAATCATTGGGCCATCAAACACTTAATAACATGATAATTTTTCAAGTTGGACCAAGTAGGTAGTTCATTAGCATGTTCAAGCAAACATACAACCTTTACTACTTTATAATATTAGGATAGATATAGCGTGTTAACAATACGGCCGTACGGCTTATTCTGTTATTTGTAGTTTGCATAATCTATTATCCTCCCGATGCTGGTGATCCTATCATTGGACTTTGAACAGCTTAGAAAACTCATAATATTATCATAGGTATAAGTAAAGAATGAATTCTTGAGATAAATAACGGAAGAATAAATGGGAAGTTTCAGAAAGAAATACCATGTAATTGCATTCATTTATTGATTTAACTGACATTGTACAACATTGTCATTATTGACTAGTTGGTATATTTTCACTATGGACGAAAGATCATAACTATTTCGTTTGTGATTACAATTTTAACACCTATATCCATTTCCATAAGGCCTATATTTCATGTGTCGGTCTAATAAATCACCAATAAATTTATACAGAGATTAACAATGAAATGTTGCAAGTTTTAGACAATTTACAATCTATATGGATATTTTTATTTCTATAAAAAATATTGTTAAATACATTTTTATTTTTACATTTTCATACACAAACAGACAACATTATTTTACATGATGTACTTATTATTCGCGTTTTTAGAATACTGTTAGTTATGCTTTCGAAAAGCTTCAATTCGCTATCACAGACACAGTTTAACTTTGCATTCTTATAGCATCTAAGTTTGTAGCACGGTTCTTGAAACATTCACAACTAATTCGAAGCTAGATCGTTAATTTCGATTAATAACATCAATGCGATAGATTTTTAAAACGAAAGTTGTACTCAGAGGCGTGCGCCGTATGCAAAGAAACCTTTAATCATCTAAACATTGACTAATATGGATAGTTTTACATTTAAAAGTGGAAAATATAAACATTTACAGCAACGAGTCGGTACACTTCTAAAGATTATTCGATTTCAAAAGACATTGTCTTGTATGCGGTGGTATTAAGACAATAGATATTTATTTTTTACGTGAATTTGCGTTTTCCGCATACGAGTTAAAGAAAATATTTAGACAAAACACTTATACCATACCAAAATATTAGGCATATTCTAAAGCTATGCGTTTTCTAGGACTAATTGCTATTGAATATTGAGATTTAAAATAATTGCAGTTTTTATATACTAAGACACTATCTCAGCTAAGGAAATGATATAATTGAACACAGCTGTGGAGAAAATGCTATATATTGCTGATATTGAAAGTTTTTATTATGATTTCTAGAGCCTCCTGTCACAAAACACAGACTCGATTTTCTGACAGATTCAATACTTACATCTGTTGATATCTGTTCTTGATTTTTATAACCAAGTGTAATCTCTTGAAATTTAAATATTACTCATACAAAATAGATTGTATTCGTTTCACAAAATAAATTTATCAAAAATATACAACGAAGAATTGAGCATTCAATGTTTCGAACCTTTCTATGTGATGTAAGGGACATGATATCATATAAGTATGGTCCATGGTTTTCAGAAATAATAAAAACAGGACAAGTGCGAGTCTGACTCGCCCACCGAGGGTTCAGTACACACACTCGCATGAAAACTGATATTTACCACATCATCTATCGGCATTGAAAAGTGCTATTTGCACCAATAATGCAATAGTATACTTAACCATACTTATTTCTTGTTTCATTAAGGAGTTTCTTTGATAAATTTAAATACATTTTAGAACGAGGCAGTTTGTAGGTGTGCCTTAGCCAGTCTGAATTTTGATTCTCTTTAGTATCGAAATGTGCGTTTTTTGTTGAACAAACAGACGTATCTTTTTTACCCGAAGTTGGAAGTTAGGTTTTTGACCGTAGACACAATTATTACATTTCAACTAGATACTTTTACACAATCCCGAGATAAACTATGGAGACAGAGGGACAACAAACTGATCTTATAAGGGTTCCTTTTATTTTGTAGCACGGAACCCTAAACATGAAGAATTAAAAAATAAAATTAAAAGTAACTTTGGTGATAGATTTGAACCATTTATGTATAAAATGTCAAGTGACAAATTTAAAATTATATTCGACATAAGTATATATAACAATTTATACAATTCCGTTCGTTATTGGAATAAACATTTACGTAGATCGTAAAGTGCGTTATTTTGTTCCCTTATTTCGGCAACAATACACGTACGCGTTAGAGCCCTCGCCCTCGGCGACTTTTTGTAGCGATGCTGTAGCGCGTAGGCTATACAGACGCGCAGCTGTGGCTAGCTGTGTGCCCTCGCCCACGGGACCAGATTCAGTCGCGATGTAAACGCGATGCTGTTACTCACACACTCCCTCCCCCCTCTGTTCTTTCTCCGACGTCGTCCAACGCTGTCGCGTGTTTGTATCGATACAATCGCGATGCAGTAGCGCGTTGTAAACGCGACTAACACGCGTTAGAAGCAATACAGTCGCGCAAACGTAGCAAACGCGCGACTGTATCGCTACAAAAAGTCGCCGTGGGCGAGGGGCGTAAGTAGGTCAAGGGTGTCACGTATGAATATTTGGATGTTTAGCACGTGTTGTTCTATATAGCATTACGTCATATTATATTACACGCGACAAATTTGTCAAACAAAAAAAGATTTTAGCCTCATAGAAAAATGTTAAAAAAAAGTATAATTTAATTAAAACACAATCACTGCCGCTCCTACACAATAAATAGATAAAGCTTTTCAACAACACATGATTGATCAATTAAATAAGGTTCACAACACTAGCGTGGGGAAATGTTTACATGTACAATCATTAATCGTTAGATATTATATACAATAAATAATTTACTACAACTTTTACTAAATGCATTTCCCGTGATGTTTCTTTTTATCACAATATCAAGCACGCCAGCACATAAAGCTACTACAATCTGTCAAATATTCAACTTTATCTCTGAAGCATATGGCTCAAAGTTGATTGTGAAAATTTGTCAGTTTCGGGTAGTTTGATGTGCTGGCATCATAAATTTAATAATTAAATAAATAAAATTATTTAACGACATTATTATTAAATAAAATAACTTCAACAAGTTCACAAAAGATTTTCCTTTATAAGGTGAGTGGGTTAAAAAATTGTACATTTCAGCCGATCTAATTGTGATTGACGTAGCTTATAATAAGTATCTACAATAGGCGTTAAGTAAATACTGAACTATAGATTGCACATACAATACTGCTCCGTTTAGACATCAACACACTCGTAAACAGTATAGGACGAAGTATACGCGTGTTTTTACACAATAATATACTTAAAACATTATCTTAATTTTATATTGACAGTACCATTAAGGAATTTGGCATAGTTTAATACGTTGAAAATTTAATTTTTGATGCATTAAAACAGTTTAGTTACAACTGCACTTAATTTTAGGTACATTTTCAATTTGGTTTGCATTCCTCATATTATTTAGCGAATATTCGCTTACATAAACGCCGATGACGGACGAATTAAATTACATTCTCAAGTGAAAACTTTCTTACCGCGAACTTCAATGAAATTCGTGAGACTAAGGGCCAGTTTCACAGGTTACAGACAGCCACTATCTACCAGATAAATTAAAAATAACATAAATTAAAAGGAAAAAAAAAGTTTTTTTTTTAAGTTTTTATGGTCCGCCATATTGGATTTAGAATAACGTCAAATTATTTTTTAAGTCACTCTCAATAAATCCTTTCATTTGATACCCATATTGTTGAAATTCATTAAAAATAACTATTCCGCCATCTTGGAAGGTCCGCCATATTGGATTTAGAATAACATCATTTAACATATCTTGCATTGTCATCCAAACTGAACGTGTATACAATTCAGCTCAACCGGTTGAAGATATCTACTTCAAAACTGAGTTCAAAGAATCCACCGTAACATACATACATTGCAAGTTAAATAAAAACTTTTTAAATGGAACATAATGAAATTATCTGCCAGATAAATTATCTGGAACTTATCAGCAACCTGTGACACTGGCCCTAATTCTTTACAAATTGGTCAGTGCGATACTTTACGCGAATCTCTATTCATTTCGGAAAACAAAGTGTTATACAATGTAACACAAAGCTTTTACAAATCCAACTACCGTACGATTTATAGGTAATATCGATTTCGCCTTGCAAGGCTTACTTGTATAATAATAATTTATCTTTATCGCATCAAGTTAGATTACGTTAAATAGTTAAGTAGTCGAATCCGCTTATAGTTCATTGCCAATTGATTAACCGATTTGCATGTTAAGTGGCTTAAGACACTCGATATATTCACCACTTCACACGACTCGATAATCGATAATCGGAATCTTATCGATTGCAATCGATTGTTGGAGTCAGTTTTGCGTACACAGCGGGCGTATGGTTACGTCACGAATGATTACTACGTACGACAACAGAGGCCGCACATTCATAACTCTTCGTTCTCCCTGCCCCCCACATTGTTTTCGAGGTCCAACAGCTGTTTGATGCGCTCGATGCACAGTTTTGAGCCTTCATTCGCTTCTTTGGCCATCTGGGAAACATTTAGCATTGTTAGATTGATTGATCTCACAGGCTGCTAAACAACGCAAACATTTTGGTACAAAAAATAGCTAATTAAAACTAAACTTTGTTGCGAGGATTTACTATAATAAATCTAAATTAAAATATATATGTATATTTGCATTTATTTTAAACAAATGTTACTACAATTATACCAGTTTAATTATTGAATTATTGAACTGTGCCTGCTGACGTCATAAAAACTGTATTTTCTTGTATAACTCACACTTAAATTTGTCTTAATATTCCTGCTAGTAGTACTTACAAGTGAAAAGTTAAGGAACCCATGTGGCAATCCCTCTAACACTTCGATGCCGACTGTGTTGCCCAGTTTCTTCAACTTCTTAGCGAACATCACGCAGTCATCTAAGCAGGGATCTAAGTGCACCGTCTGGAATTAAACACAGGGAAAATATAGCATAAGAACCAGGCACAGAAAGTTGCTAATAATCATAATCCTGTGCGTTTGCTAAAGAATTAAAAGATTGATCAGTCTGAAGCTGAAACGGCTAGGTTTCATTTTTTTTTTCAATTTTCGAAAGGTGAAGGCAGAATAGCAGCCAGTAATACTACCACAATATATGCTTATATTGTCTTTATAAAATTATTAATCATAGTTGCCCAGATAAATGGGTTGAGGAGGGCAGACAGGCAGTCTGTCTACGTAAAACAATGGTACTCAGCTGCATTTGGTTAAGACTGGAAGCCGACCCCCAAAACAGATGATGATGTCTTGATCAATTTACATGACTTAAGCAGTAAACAAATCTAAAATAACACTAGACGTTCGTGTTTCTTACCAGTATTCTGACAGGCGGGAACTTAGTAAGCAGGTGATCTTCGGCCCAATACGGCGATAAGAGCGGATCCCTCGGCACAGAGAATATGAACTCGTCGGACGGGCTGCGAGCTATCAACGCGTCTAGGTTCGTGCGGGCCGCTAGACTGGCAAATATATACAGAAAAACGTTTTATAAACAAGCCCCAAAAAACGACTTCAAAAAAAAATCTAAATTTTTTTACACTTGTGAAAGAAGTCGGCGTCTTTGCTGCTATTAATATTCTCATGTAGTTAGAAGTCATTGAGACACACAAATTTAAAAAGAAATCACATTTTTGTTAATGTCGGTTAAAAATAAAGTTACTTAAATCATAAATGTCTCCAGCTCAAAGATTCTTTTCACCCAGAAAGTTCTTCAGAAGGTCTCTTTTTTTCTTCAGCCTGCGCTATCCCACTGCTGGGCAAAGGCCTCCCCGCTTTGTTTCCATACGTCCCGATATTGAGCACGTGCTCAGCACACATGGTGGTTGATAAGCTTTTATGATATTTTAAATACTACCATAGTAACTACAGAATAGAAACCAATTTCGGTTGAATAAAATACAAGTATTTGACGTTAAAACATCAGATCTACTGCTGAGGATTCCTTCATCCATGAGGAATGCCAATAAAGATTAATATGAAGAGTTGGCAAGATTAGTAGATATTTGTCTTCAATTTGTGACCTTGTTTGAATATTACAGTTGGCACAATAACAAAATATTTTTATGCAATATCTTTATCGGGGATACTGAAAATGTATTTGTTTTATTTAATTCTGTTTAAAACTTACTCGTCTTGCGTGGGTTTAGTGATCGCGTTTGAGCCCGTGATGTAGGCCAATCGGGATGACATTGCACCCATGAAGCCTGTGGCAGCTTCGCTTATCCTAGAAGGAAGTTATTTTAAAAATATTTTTCATTGAAAGAAAGAAAAGTAAATTATTCTGTGCTAGCGCATGCACAACACAAAAAAAGAGAACAAAAAACAAAAAAATATAACCTAAAAGACTAGTGTTCGGATATTCCATGTCTGAATTGATTATTAAATTGGATTTGTCAAACGAATAAAATTAAACTACATATCCTGTACTAAGAAGCGACAGTCAGGCTAAAACCTACAAGTTAATTGCATCTATTCCTAAAATATGAATACATAGTTTTTCTAATCTTATACAGCTCAAGAGTCTGTTTGTTTGCTTGAACAAGCTAATCTTAAGAACTACTGATTCGATTTAAACTAATTTTTGCGCGCGGATAAGTGCTAAGAATAAACTATACTAAGACATATATACATAAAGAAGACAAGAAATAAACGATATTCTATTCTATTCTTATGGGAAGCAGGGGAAACCGCCGGCGAAAGCCAGTTTTAAATATAATAACAATGAAACCGTGTTTGAAAGTTCTCTTAATGATTCTGTTACACGTACGTCATTGCGAGAAGTTATGGAGATACATACCTTGTCTTAATTCTCTTCTTGTTTTCTTTACTGAGATCATTGTCGTCCACTAGCGGCGGCTCACCTACTAATGTGCTGGAATTCTCAGATTCTGGCTCTCTGTTGCAAAGCATGCGTTAGTCAATACATAACATTGTATCATGAGAATGGAATAGGGGTGGCACACATCTTATAGTTCATCGTCAAAACCAACTTGTAAAACAAGATTTTATGTACAGACGCCAGCACATCAAGCTACCCAAAACTGTCAAATATTCCCAATCAACTTTGAACCATATGTTTCAGCTATAAAGTTGAAAATATATTACGGAAATTTGACATATTTTAGTAGCTTAATGATAAGCACATACAAACAACTACAATCTGTCAAATTTCTTTAATGAATTTTCAGCTTTATCGCTGAAGCATATGGTTCAAAGTTGTTTGGGAAAATTGTCAGTGGCATGATTTCTGTACAGTAATATTACATTCTAAAACACTTCCATGCAACAATTGAAAAACAAAAGAACACGTTTTTTTATCTCCTAAAAACTAAATGACAGGATGAAAATTTTACATAATACAAAATACTAGCAAATGCTGAGTTCATGAACTACATAACATATTACGATTATTAAAATGCTAATACCAACAGTGGCTGCAGTCCATTGTAGCAAGACGTAAAACTCCACACAGCAACACATAAAATGCACTAACAACTAGTTTACCTGTGAGATTCATCGAGCGCGTTGGGCGAAGGTTTGATGACGGGAATCCTGCGACCTTCGGAGTCCGTGTCACTATCCAACACGTACCTCTCGAGGAAGTCTGATACGTACTTCTGAGATTTATCCTCCGGTGGAGTGGCGCCTGTATCAAGGGGAAATACATTATGAGACACAAAAAAAATACATCAGATAGCTGAGATTTTTTATATATGTAATTATGATGACTAGACTGTCCCAAAAATAGCAAAGTGGCACAAAAGGATGAAGGAACTGGAAGATCAGTACGGAAAATAAGAACACGGGCAGCTCGGACGCGCAGTACTGTAATGTGGTGTAGCACGCCCCAGAAAGGGGAGAGGTGACAAAAAAGGGACAGGATATAGAATTTGGAGTCGACAAAGCACTTCAAAATTAAACTAGCAACATAGTTACCAGGAGTGTCTCCAGGTCCGTATGCCGCAAGGCGGGCAGGACCTACAGCGGAGGCTGGTGGGAATATGTCCCAAAAATACCGATAACAATGTCATTTACGTGGTTTTTGTAACACCCTGTATACTATCTACAGTTCGCGCCAAATATCTATGAAATCCTGAAGTAAGCCATTTGACTCCTTGAGCATTTCCTTGTTCAAAAATGTTGAAAACTTTTTGTGGAGAAGCCTTGCTTGTCCGAAGTTGGATACTACTGGTATGGAAAAAGGCATGTGCCTTAAAGTGGGATGAGGAAAAGACAAATTTTTATGAACTGTTGAGATCTAAAGACACGCGTAGCCGATATGGATCGAAAGGCCGCGCTGATAAAGAGAGCGAGTGTCCGTACAATATGACGCCCCTGAGTTTACTGTATTTTAGGTTATGTACAGACGCCAGCACATCAAGCTGTGTTACATATGGTTCAAAGTCTATTGGGAAAACTTGTCAATTTCGAGTAGCTTGATGTGCTGGCGTCTGTACGTATATCCTGAGCATGCTGAGTCCTGACCTGTGGCGGTATGCTCGCTCTGCAGCGAGGCGGCGCTGATGGTGGTGTCGGAGGACTGGCGCCGCTCGCTGCCCGACTTGTGCGCCTGCAGCTCCGCCAGGTCCGACGGGGACACCTCCTCGAATGACGACGGGCCTGAGCTTACTCCCTCTACAGTCATGTATCGAATGTTAATCGATTTCAAATCGATGGTGAATCGATTTTGATATCGATAGTGAACCATTTGTTGTTATAAATACTTAGGGGCATACAGCAAAAAATGGTATGAGACTTGCTTAGAACTTTTTTTTTTTTATTTGATCGTAGACTGACAATTTCAATGCGCGTGTAAATAATGTTCCTTACCTTGTGAGGGGCTGACTCTAAGGAACCCATTGCTATCTAGTGGCGTGGTTGCACTCGATACTATCGTCTGATTGTTACCGCCATTTTGTTTATCATCTTTGCCTTTCCCGCCATCGGACTTTGTGTTCGGACTGGCGTATGCTGAAAACAACAATTCAAAATTAAATTTGAAGTAAATGAAGTGTCAATGGCTTAGAAGTAAACGCATGTATTTATATTCTTAAATAGGTTTTTCAAGGTTCCGACATATAAAAAAATATTTAAATTTTGAGAATTTGTAATATAATAATTCAATTTATATTAATTTTTATCTTATTATTCAAAATAGTTAAAGAAAATGGAAGTACAAACCTTTAAGGCACCTCATCATAAATCCAAAAGGTAATACTGGGTCCATCAAGCACAACAACCTGGCCGGGCTGGGTACGAAGCTGATCATAAGTGGAGCGTACGCTAGGAACATGCCCTCAGGCCGGCGCAAGCCAGACGTCAGTATTTTGAGAGTGCACGCCGCTACTAAATTGGCACCGGCCGAATCACCAGCGAAAACTATTCGCTTGCCTGAAGAAATGGGGGGTCGGTGAGATAATAATTTTTAAAGGGGTTTTAAAGTACCTACATTTTATGCACGAGTACCTACTGTTTAAAGATTTCAACTGAATGATTGGATTTCATAAAGAACAAAAAATTTTAACTATTTTTAAGCGCAGAAGGTAAGTACAAAATATTATATTAATGTTATAACAAATATTGTATGTAGGTAGGTACATATTTCAGTAAATTCATAAAACTGGCAATCAAAGAAGGATAAACTGAAAATATATAAGCTAAATAAACAACCACAAGTGAATCTCACCTGTAGTTCCAATCTCCTTAAAATTGGATAGCATCCAACAATATGCGTAGAACACTTCCTCCAATGCTCTAGGGAAGGGGGCTTGGGGCGCTAAGCTGTAGTCCACCGACAGTATCGGCACATTCAACTTACTGGCCCAGTCACGGAGGTACGTCTCATGGGACTTGGAACTTTGGGCCACGAAACCTCCTCCGTGACAGTGGAACAACACTCCTTCGGCTGGAGGTAGAGAGGATGAACCTTCTCCTGCCTGGATTGTTCAGAAATAGAAGCTGAATTTAAAGAATTACGTTAGGATTTAGGGTTTCTTTGTCACGCGTTTTTGTGCCCGCATGCAGGTTAGGCACGCATGCGTGTCGCCCGTATCCTATAGTGTGTCGTTCATGTTTTTCCATGCGCGCCACACGCAGCACGGCTTTAACGAAAAATATCTGGTCGCGCGTGCACACGGGCGCCAAGGCACTTGATATTAAAAAGGCTCTTACGTATATCTAAAAGTTATGAACATTCCTTCAGTCTTACGTAGTTAAGAAGAAAGGGTTTGTGGTTTACGTCCTTGGGGTATATATTACTTCTACGAGTATAGGATTTCATCTATAATGTCACATTTGTACTAACATGACTAATAAGTTATGATTTATGAGCAATGAGCGAATCATACTCTGACAGATAGAACATGTTGATAGAAATAAATGTACAAGTATTGCTATTATAAAGTACGGACTATAATTTAATTAAGAGTTGACCCTAAGCGGTTAGGTTCTAACGGAATCTAGAGTCTAGGTTATCTCACACTACAATGACAAAACATTTAAACTATATGTACTTACTACGAAAGCTACATGTTCAGTGGATTATTATCGATATATTACCTAAATTCTAAAACAAGGTCACATTAGATTATTTCCATAAATACCTTTATCTCTGGGAAAAGCTGCGATAGTCGTTAAAAACTTTTAGATAAAATTACATAGCTTTAACTAGCATATAAATAATTAAAAATAGTATTATTTTAACTCTGATCATTATAGACCAAAATATAGCATGTGGAACAGCGTACAGATTTAAGTTTTTAGATTAGCCCACACAAAGTAGTTGTTTTTTTTTTATTAATAATTACTTTTTATTGCATATATTTGCACCGAAGTGTATAATACATACAGGACTCTATAATAAAGCTTATTTTTTAGGGCCACCAACCAAAAACAAGTGAAAAATCACTCTAACCCCACCTATCAAATTTTTATTGAGAAAACACCCATAAAAGCACTGAATCTGTTTTTTTATGTTCTAGAGAAAAGGCGCAAAAATACTGCGAAAGAATAGATACATACACGTACACTAGTTCTAGTACTTTGTTCGTTTGTCTAAACGCACCCTTATTACTGGATAGGTTAGGTTAGAAAAAAAAAGTCTTAAAAAGTTTACTCACCATTCCAACTCTTTTGTTCGCGCTTATAAGCCTGACGTTCAACCCCTGTAGTCCTATATGCACGGAGGGGGGTAACACTGTGATCTCTTTACCCTCAATGGTGGTGACCACTATGGGCTCAGGTGGTATAGTTATAAGCTTATTTACGGCTACCGGTGATGACATAAGACTGGGTACCCTCTTCATTATCTCTGAAAGAATTTCAAAGGAGTTAAGTGGTGTTGGATCACCAGCTGATTAAAACGTATTTAGAACTTGCTTGTCATCAATATCATCAGCCTTTTTATCGTCCCACTGCTGGGCGCAGGTCTCCTCTCACAAGGAGAAGGATTGAGCATGAATAATGTTTATCAAAAAAAAATTCAATTATCCGACGAATTTTCATCGTTATTAATTCGAAACTTTGATGCAAATGTTATCATTAGAATTGTAGATTTATAATTCAAAGAATAACGTAACGTATTCTTCTACAGGTTGTCAATGTAACTACGCACTTGTGCGTGTACTTAACCATGAAAATATCTGGTATCATTGTTTTGTATGACAATATTCTTAAAATCATTTTACATTGAAATAGCCTTTCACAAAGAGCGATAGCTAGCTCTTTATTACGTGACCCTTCTATTACGGGAACACCTTATCCGAACACGCGTGACATGAATTGATTAATTTTAATCTTGTAATCTGTCGCGTCGTGAGCTAAAAAGACTATTCATTCGATAGGTACTCGCTCTGATTTTTATAAAAATACGTTTTTAATATAAAGGTATTTTGGATACGCGGCAATAGCGCGATGAGATCATTATTTATTGCAAACAATTGATTAAATTTCAGAATAGGTATGTATTCTTTAAAATTATAGAAGTGTAATAAAGTGGCAAATAACATCTGCCTAGCCTTCTCCCGAGGTGTGTTTGGGCGGCTTCCAGTCTTAACGGGATACAGCTGAGTGAGACCAGTGTTTTACGTAGAGACTATCTGTCCTTCTCAACCCAGTTACTTGGGTAACCCGATACCCCTTGGTAAGACTGGGTAGCAGACATTATTAAATAAATAAAAAAATCCTTGAAATTATTTTTCGTTTATTGTTGTTATATGTACCAGAGTCTGTATACTATGAAAGTAAGTACCTACGTATATTAAACTTGCCTTTAATAAATCATGTTAATATTATTCCAAGGTTGAATATATTTATACTACGTTTTGTTATGAAACAGTACGCATAGTTATGTACAATTTTCATCATAGCTCGGTAAGATTGACATTTCTAACACGTTCGCAAAACCAAGGCAGTTTTACGCGGAAAATCACGTTTGTTACGAGTCAAACGGATAAACAAATACTGTACACATGTTTAAACGAATACAATATGCGTAAAAGGACGTAACTACATAAATTATGCATTGATGATTATAATTTCCCTATAAAATAAATAATACAGCATTAGGTACCTATAATTTATCAATACAAACGTGTAATGGCTACTCATAATGCTACGTATCTTTTGTATTTTCAGGTATCTGATTATGAGCCTTTTTTCCAATTATGTTGGGGTCGGCTTCCAATCTAACCGGATTCAGCTGAGTACCAGTGTTTTACAAGTGGCGACTGCCTATCTGATCTCCTCAACCCAGTTACCCGTGCAACCCAATACCGTTGGGTAGACTGGCGTCAGACTTACTGGCATCTGACTACCCGTAACGACTAGCAAGGATGTTCAATGACGTGCCATCCGAAACACAGTCATTGGTGTCCAAAATATACATAAAAAAGGAATACCTATGTCACTCTTTTAGTTTAGCTTCAAATATTGTAAAGGAGATTATATTGAAAGGTACGAACAAAGGCATAAAGTGTATAAGTCTGTAGATAGACATTCTTATTATTAACCTAAGTATAAATTATCATCTTCATGATGTGATATGGCGTGATTTTGTCACAGTATGTAGCAACATCCGTGTCACGTCGATATGATACTACAAAGTGTAATTAGTCTGGTACTCAATTATTGTTTTTTATCTTCAAGAAGATATTTGTGACGAAACTATTTGAACTTCAACCTTTTTATACACGTGCTTTGCATTACTCAAACTCGGAACGTGATATAAGTGTATTGAAATATAGTTTTTATAATCTACATAGTTGAGTCTAGTTTCAGTCTGTCAAGATGAGAAATAATTCAATCAAGCTTATTCACTAGTATGTAGTTCACAGTATACTTTAATGTTTACTTAACGACAATATCGAAAGTATTACAAAACAAATGAGATAAACAATCGGATTGCATCAAATAGACAAATAACGATCTTTGTTTTTGACCTATTTTCATTCTTATTTCGAAAGCATAGAGATGAAAATTAATCGAACAGTAAATCGAAGTCTACGTCAATGTGTGCAAAAACATTTACTTCCGTGCAGTGGCGAGGCCATCCGTAATCATAAGCGACAGTCTTCCGATAAAAGTTATTATCATCCACATCTTGTTTTCGTGGGAAATCATCAAATGATCCCTCCCGCTGAGGATGCAGCAGTGTCAGACTGACTAAAACCTACTAAGTTCCTTCTGAAGGTCCCTGTGTGCCAGGGCCACGGTATCTCTTACGAACAACCCGCAGCCCAGGCAGATCCCTCACATCTTAGACTGATGTGAATGAAGGATATAAATAGCAATCAATGTGTTTCGTGGCCGTCGAGACTTAAAGTGGCCGAAGGTTATTACGATCAATTGAGGAAAACGTTTTTAAGAGTAGGCGAGGCTAGAATTGGCAGTTTTGTGACATCATTTATGCATGTTCTTTAACACCCTAACTAATTGATTACGAACCTATTGCATTTGAACTATAACAGATGATAGCAGCGAATTTAGAGTTTGATAGTAAATACTCTCTCAATATCTCGATAAGATAATGTCATTGTCTGAAGTAGGTATAAAATATACCTAGTAAAAATTCTCGACCACATTTTATCTACATAGTAGAGGAGTTATATCTCAGTCATTGGGACTACACTTGCTTTCTTTCTTTAATTCTATTGGAAATATAAGAGATCAATCGAGAGCAATCTTTACCTTTTTGTAGTTTTAAAAATTTGTGTTATAAATGCGACAGGGACTTTGATTAGCTTTAACGCCAAAGATGCTGAACCAGCTGCGATGAAAGAAGACGGGAAATTTATAGGTGTAGCTCTGTGAAGTTTGAAAGCTGGAAATGCAGTAAGTAGAGTAAATAAACATACCACTTTCAGCCAGAAACCAGAACGCCTTGCAGAACTCGATGCTAGCCGATTGCGATATGTTAACGATCCTCCTTGCTCGCATCTCAGGGTCGATTAGATACTGGCCGCCCGTCCACACGGAGCTGATGAGGTTGCCATGGCAATAGTACGCCTCGGAGAAGCCCGCCATACATATTGATATGCCTTTCAGTATGCCTCGCATTGACGGCAAGAACTGCAATAGAATTTTAAGATTTGGGTAAAGGTTGGTTTGAAGGCGGCATGGGATTTTATTCTAGGACTAACTGCGAATGATGTTGCTATGCTGATCTACCTACGACCTATAATATTTTGATTTATTGACTGTTATGTATATTAAAAGACATCAAACTTGGTCCTTAATTTTTTCTGCTATCTAGATTCGATCAATATATCAATTGGCTTTTCCAATCCATTTATCAGTTCGACATTTAATTAAAATTATGTTAGGTGATTACAAAAGATTTTTTTTTCAATTTCTACATTTTACATATTAATATTTTCAGTAGAATAATTCCCACATAATAATAATCGATTGCTTATTAGTCGAATATTCAATGTTCACGCATCCGAATACGT
Source organism: Heliothis peltigera (assembly GCA_958496145.1). NCBI lineage: Eukaryota > Metazoa > Arthropoda > Insecta > Lepidoptera > Noctuidae > Heliothis > Heliothis peltigera. The sequence continues at coordinate 7,653,711 of OY292333.1, forward strand.
CACTGCACGGCCAATGCAAACATGTAATATGTCTCTATGGTATGAAAGTTATGCAAATTAAACTGTCAGTGTCTGATGCAATAAAGGCCACCCACCCTGCTTTGATCGAACCGGGAATGTTTATTAGACACTAGTATGAAAGACAAGAAACAAAAGAACGTGACGTAATATCAAAGTTGCGTTTGGCGTGGGATTGAGTACTTTCAGCAACCTAGATATTGTCATTCATGCGTTACCTTTATTTGCTATGTTAAAAAATCTCAGCTGCTACTGAGAGATTTCCTTTATACACTTATTTTCAGGGATAACAACAGCGGTAATTCTTAACTATTTACTTAAAATATGTATAACATGAGTAGGCAATAATAGTTATCCACGGTATATCAAATATCCTGGTATTAGGAATGAGCTACGATTGGAATTCTAATACAGTTTCGATTCACATCAAAGAGTCATCACCTACCACATCATTATGCTCGTAGGCTAAGCAAATGTATTTGAGACGGGATTACTTCCCAAACACTCTTCTAGTTAATTAAAAATCAACTTGTTTGCAATTATTTTTTTTCACTAATTGGACTATATGCCAGCTCATTCACGATTGGCACTCAGTAAACGCGAATGTTGTGACAAAAGAGGCCACATTTTGCGATCTTCGAATAGTCTTTGATATTAAAATTTCTCTCCTATCAACATGGATATTATTGTTATTATCTATAGGTTGAACATAACATTGCAAAGCTGAAGAGTTTGTTTGATTATACGCATTAATCTTGGGAGTCTACTAGTGTGCTTTGTGTTAAACAGCCAAATTATAGAGGAAGACTAGAGGCTACTTTTTTAACCTTATTCGGGTAGTTCCCTTGAGACGCTGACAAACCAGCGGAAAACAGCTAGACAATACACAACAAACACTACATAGACCTACTCCCTTCCTCATCACCAGCGATAATATCACTATCAGCATCGATCGGTATGGTTAACTTACCCACTTTCCATAAAGGAGGTTCCCTGCGAAATCGAGGGCAACTCTCTAAAATTGTAGGCACGCATTGGAGAAAAATTTATAATGTAGAAACTACCTACAAACAAATATCCAGAAAGGATATAATGATGATATTGCTAAAGTTACATTGATACTTACCTGGTTTTAAACCTGCATACTTGTCACCGTGACTCTGAACCTAACGTCACATAAAAATACTTTTTAACTAATAAGTTTCAACTTACTTGAAATCCAAGACACCTTCCATAGAAACAATACTGGTTAATGGTGTCTGCCTGAGCGAACAACTCTTCGGGAGTGTGAGGTTCCGTTGGGAACAGTTCACCAGGCGGCGCCCAAGATAACAGCGTATGCAAGTGATGGAGACACGTGCCTAAGGACGCTAGGAGCTGACCACAGGATTCTATCTCCCTAGAACAAGATAGCATTGTAAGATATCTATTTATAGTTCGTACACGCCTAAATTACCGAGTTGATATTCATAACGTGTATTTTCGCAAAGTATTATGCAGGGGTAAATACAAGGCTGAATGTACGAAATATATAATTATTCACCACATACTCAATGCCTTGTATCTACGGATGTCTTATTCTCCCTGCTCTATCTTATTATTCTATCTCTGTCTTATATACAACTTGCTCATTAGATTAATCATATAGGAGACAATGGCAGGGTGAAGAATTGCAAAGCTGAAGTGGCAATGGGCAGGGCACATAGCTCGCAGAACAGATGGCCGATGGGGCAGTAAAGTTCTAGAGTGGCGACCACGACCCGGAAGACGCAGCGTGGGCAGGCCCCCCACTAGGTGGACGGACGATCTGGTCAAGGTCGTCGGGAAGCAATGGATGCGGGTTGCTAAAGATCGTGCAAGGTGGCGAGCCTTGGGGGAGGCCTTTGTCCAGCAGTGGACGTCTTTCGGCTGAAACGACGAACGACGGCAGGGCTTGAGAACATGCACAATATTCCAGAAGATAATCACTATTCATATCAAAACAATTTCTTTAAAAATGTCTTTATTGTATAAGTAGCAATTGTTTCATCGGAGTACGAAGTCTCTCACAATATGGTGTTATGCTAATTATGTGTCCCAATTACCCATTGTTTGAGCAACGAACTCAATTTGTGCACACTTCAAGACTATTTGTTGGCTTACACATCAGCTGTACCTATTGTTTATTTCTCTTTGCGGCGAAAATACATCCGTGACGTCATACCTGTCTGATGGATTATTCTCAAATTGAGTAGCGGAATGCATTTGCAAGATAATAACATAGTGGAAAACATTAATCTACAGAAGAGCTGGAGCTAGATCGAACAAATACGTCAACATGTTCGTCAATACATAATAATCGCACACGATCTTATTAACAGGCCGTCACAGATCGCATAGAACAGAGCATTTCAGACATGGACTGTGGCAATTTGTTTGTAATTGTGCAGTGATATGCACAACGTTAATGCTTGCCAATTTAACGGTATGTTTATAAATGGTACATTGACTTGATTTCTCGGACTCGGTTCGATTCGTGGGTCGGGCCGCAATCGCTTTGTGGGTTTTAAGAGGCTTTCATAGCCGGGCCTATAGTCTGGGTATTCGTGATTTATATACCCGTCCATCAGCGAGTACGTAAAAGTCGGATTTCTCTCGGATTCTTTTTTTTACTCTCTTCTCTGTGGGATTGCCGTCTCATCGGACGTGGTGTCTACGCAAATGCTTGTGCACTATAATATGACCTGCGGAGCTGGCTGCTCTCTTTAGAAAGAACGGCCGCCTTGACCGCCATTGTTGTACTTCTCACGAGACTTCTCTTTTTAATGCTCAATACACAATAAATGTCAGTATATTAATTGATAAAGTAATGAGATTGCTTCAGATTAATTGAATTACGGCGGTTAGTGGACAGACATCAACAATGTGATGCTAAAAATATCGATGATTACGCGGTTATTGCAAAAAATGTTAACTTTCTAAACTACACCAGATGTTATATGAGCGCAGTACCATTATCAATGCTATTGAGATTTTATTCTTAAAATGCAATTAAGAGACAAACTTGGCATCAGTTTTTATGCACTATAATAACATGGAAATGGATTGAATGGGAGATGGACGCCAAATAGATAGTCATTTCTTTCGTAGTATGTAGATGTCGTTCAGACGGGCTAAAAAAATACCTACTGTTTAATAATCTCTAGTATCTTTATTTGAATACACAAGCAAAATTAAATTTGCTGCAAGTACTTTATTAAAAAAAAAAAAAACAAAAAAAAATTGATACAAGATTGTTTTCCCATGTCATGTGTTTTTATAGTAATCAACAGAAAAAAAATACTAAAAATTAAAAACTTATTGTCCACAGGATTTCAGCCTTGATCTCCTTGAATCCACAATTAGCAACAATAAACAAGAAATAACCAGTTAGTCATGTTTGTGGTTCACTAGTATTGTGTTCTGCCAACCAGTATTCATTTTTACATTGGTTACCCAATAATAGAAGGATATTCAACCTTTAGGTAGTAGATTTAAGGTACATTTCAGATGTTCCTATTGTTGTGGTTATTGGAATGATAGATGAGAACCTCGAAATCTATGCTTGTTCTTACAATAGTTTTCTATTTATTAAATACTTTGTATGTAAATACTTACTTAACAAAGTGTCCTTTACGGAACAGAAGGGCATCCCTGTTAGTATTCACCTGTCTGCTGAGTTTCAAACCGTGCAGCACGCAAGAATCAACTACTGACACAAAACTGCGGTACCCATTGCCCGGAGACTTGGCATCAAAATCATAAAGTGGAGCCACCTGTAACAAAAAAATATAAATAATTAACTATTAATACCACATTCTATTCAGCCTGTCTTCTATATGATTATTATTAACTAGCTGTTGCCCGCGCCGTCGTCCGCATGGTGGGCATTGGGTGATTAAACCTTCAACGATAGCGTGATGATATGTAACCTATATGTTGTCCCGACCCCTTAGCTATATGCATGTCAAATTTGAAGCAAATCCATGCAGCACTTTTTGAGATTATCCTGGACATACATACAGACAAACAGACAAAAATTCTAAAAACAATATTTTTGGATTCATTATCAATCGTAGATCACGACCCAATTATTCTTTTCAAAAAATATTCAATGTACAGTTTTGACTTTTCTACGATTTTATTATATGTATAGATAATAAAAAATACAAGTATCAATAATTATTAATATTCCTATATATCAGTCATCTATAAGGATGTTATCCAGTAAATTATGTCATATAAGGTAACTAATTAATGTAAACTAAATTAACATTGTGTGCAAAATGGAAACACAGTTTACTTACTACTAATTACCTGTTCATATACAGCATAATCTCAATATGAAACAATACAATAAATCCTTTTAATAGGTTTTTTTTCTGAGATTCGTTTTTTATGAAATCTTTAATAGGCAAAGGATTTTTTACTGGTATCAGAGTGCTTAAATAAATTGAATATACTTAAAAGTGGGTTATCTATGTTAATACAAAAAAATAACATAAAACATACAAACTAAATACATACCAATTAGTATCAATTGAATTTTCCTTTAATATTAATAGGTATGTATTTTCCCAGCTGAATTAGCGATGAGTAAGATAATGTACAAAGTTCAAAATACAAATCGTCTGGCAGAGTGTTGCGATAAAATTTTTATAATGCCCTACAAATAGTAGGTATGTAGTAAAGTAGGTATATAGTATAGTTTGTAATGAAGTACATGGCTCGCTTATCATCACATGTGACGATAATGTGATTGACCATCTGTGGGAACACATGTTTTCCACAACAATAAATAAACTTTGTATAAATGCTTGGTGGTCATAGACGATTTTGTTTTTAAATTAATTTCATTTATATCATTAGCATTATTCAGTAGATTTCTTTAATATTACAGTATGTTTTTTACTTTATCCAATTTCGGAAATAAAATGTATCACTTATTTTATTTACCTATTACCTACTTTATTTATACTAGGGCTAACCCAAAATACTGATTGATAAGATTAAGAAAACATTTGAATATTACATTTATAATCCTACCTGATTCTGAGATTAAACTTAAGGAAGTATGATAATAATTGTGTGATATTTCAGTGAGAAACTCCATTGTTATTTTATTTTAAATGAATGGAATATACAGACATGTAAAAAATACATTTAATAATAGAAATATTATTAAATGTATTTTAATCATATTTTCAATTGTATTTAGGAAATGAAGCCTTAACCAATTTTTTAAGGACCCAAAATAAGCAATTTTAATAAGGATAAGAACAAAACCTTTTTATTATTTATCACAAATTCACATTCGAAACCTTTTTAAATTAAACATTAATGAAAATTGTATAAGCATAAGATACATACCTTTCTCACATGATCCACCAGAGGCCACACAGTGTCTACATGGTCCATGAGAGTCATGAAGCCCTGGTACAGTCTCTGACCATTCTCACTGTCATCCGGTTGGAAATAAGTCGCGTTGTTCTGGCAGGAGTCTTTCAATGCCTCGTACATCGCGTACGTTGGCGGCGCACCGTCCTGTGATCCTTCACAGCACAGCGAGGCCTTAGCCGGCGACTCCGCAAAAGCCATTTTCGACAAACTGCCTTTCGCAAAACGCAAACCGCGTTGAAAGAACTTAATCCTCATCTGCAATGATTTTATTATAAACATCTGACGCACTTATTTGTTATGCAAAGGCAAAAAAAATCATACCAATCGAAAATATAATTACAAAATAGTTCGCGGGATAATTTTGATATCATTGTACGATCATTATTTTACTACTTCATTCATCCGTTGATTTTATTAACACTGAATTTATTAACTGTGAAATTACCGTTCCGCTACGATCGAGTATTGAATACAGTTTGACAAATTGACATGCGAAAGTGAACAGCAGTTGAGGTGCCTGTCAACTGTCATTTTCATGAAATTTTGTGACATCGACAGCTGTTTTGAGTACGAATTTTGTAGCGGTGGTTGAAACTGAAACCATTTGGATTTCTGCTTTGGTTCCGAATAAATTTCAGCATTGAACAGCTTTCTTTTATTTTGGTTTGTTCAAATATAAATATAAATTCATAATAAAATATATTATCCTAAACAAAAGAGTTGGAGCCCGTGCCCGTAACACCAAGCATGACCGATTTCCGTAAACTCATAGTTGTCAAAGTCACTCAAATATCATGCTGTCACTGTCAAAAGTAAAAAATTGTTTGTATCACGGGAAAATAGGAACTCCGTGCCGACGGCTATTTATAAATATGTTACAAAATTGAATTTGTCTATTAAAATGGGGGAAATTTCAATGGAAATTGGTCCAGTCGATTTTAGCGAGCACTTAAGCCAAGATGAAACGGCTGCCGCTGTCGTAGAAAGTGGTGAAAACGTAGTGACTGACGAACAGAATGTTTACCAATATCCCAGTTTATTTACGAGTAAAACTCTGATAGAACTTTCAAATTCGTCTTGGTCGCGTTCTGAGAAAGCCAAGAATGACGTGCAGCCTTACTTGAGGGGTTGTAAGTGGTCTCCGGATGGTACGTGCTGCCTTACAGTAGTAAACAATGACGGTGTCCATGTGACTGAGTTATCCCGGGATCTGTACACGGGCAACGTCGCAGCAAACCGGATAATAGATGTTATGGACTCCGTAATCCACGTCAAAGAAGCTGGCTTGATTTACGACTTCTGCTGGTTTCCTCTTATGAACAGTGGAATACCTGAAAGTTGTTGGTTAGTTACCAAAGTAACATTTTTTGGTCCATTTAGTATGAACTTTAACATTTTATATTATCATAACAACATTATATTGCCTTAGTAACTGGATTTGTTTAATTTGTTATCCGGTAGGCTATATGACAAGGAGCAAGTCAAATTATTTTACATTTACACACAAATTAGTAAATTTACAGTATCAAATTCTTGAATAGAGTCTATAGAACCGTGAGGATGAGAAATTGTCTATGAAATCAAATACTTCTATTCCAACCATCTACCTTTTTCTTTGACAAATAAGCACAAAGTAATTAACATTTGACCATTTACAGCTGGCTTACAACCAGACAGAATGGACCAGTGCAGATGTGGGATGCATTTGATGGTTCACTGCGATGTTCCTACAGGGGGTTTGATGCTGTTGACCAAATGGAACCAGCCATATCCGTCACCTTCACTAAAGATGGCAGCAAAATTATAGCGGGATACAAAAAGTTCTTGCGGACTTTTGATGTGGAACGGTACCTATCTATACTAGTATTATAAAGATTAAGAGTTTACTTGTTTGAACACTCTATTCTTAGGCACTAGTTACCATATTTGAAAAAATATTTCAAATGGATATAGAGTAAATTTTATCTAAGTATGTGGAGTGGTTCCCACAGAACAGGTAAAACCGCTGGTATAAACTAGTGTAGTATAAAAATTATAAATTAAGTATGTAAGTGCTAAACCAAAAAAAGTTCTTCACTGTGTAAATATGAGTATTAATGAACTGTTAATGATATTCACAGGCCTGGCAGAGATTTTGCAGAACATAAAATCGGAAGTCCTGCAGCATGTTTTGACACTTGTGACAATTTGCTGGCTGTTGGCTCCTGGAACACAAGTATTAGTTTGTACAATGTTAATGAGATGGGCACTTACAAGAGCATCGGAAAAATGCATGGACACGGAGGCAAGAAATTATTTATGTTTAAACTCTCCTTTATGCAGTGAGCGATTACCACAATCGGCAAAAATAATTTTAATATGCAGATAATACAGTATGTGAAATCAGTATGTGAAATTATTATTGTAAATTGTTATGTAGAGTAGACTAATGGGCTCAGGTTGTTTTGAACATTGTAGCGGCCTTTGATACTTTACTATATATACTGTTTATATTCTAGGTGGAGTCACACAAGTAAAATTCGCGCCAGATGGTCTACGCCTCGTTTCGGGAGCTCGAAAAGACCACAGACTACTAGTATGGGACATCAGATACTACCGCAGACCACTAAACGTATTAACACGAGTAGTGGATACTAATCAAAGAGTTTATTTCGATATATCGCCTTGCGGGAAGTACTTGGTGACGGGTGGCACGGATGGTGTAGTTAAAGTATGGGATGAGGATCATGTACAGTGGAAATCCAGTTTAGATACTACTGACGATCAAGGAGATAATTCAACTTATAAGGTTTGCATTCAAGGATTTTGTTGATGAATAGGAATAGGCTATGAAAATACATAATTGGCCCAGGAGGGACAAGAAGTCAATATCAGTACTTTTATTGAACTGTCAAAACAGTTGGGTAGTTGACTAGGTAAAAATAAAATCTTTTTACGATATTTATTTAGTAAAGCACACAGAAAAAACTGTTTTGAATTTTTTATCGATAACATAGGTAAGCAAAATAAGTATACAGTTTAATGTCAAAAATCTGTGACGTCATAGTTCTTGTTTTCATACAAATTGCATAGCTACCAAGTTATTGTCGAGGTGAAATATTTACACACTGATTTGATCTTCTTCTTTTCAGTTTCCACTCCATCAAGATTGTTGCAACAGCATTTCAATACATCCATTGCGACCTATCTTAGCGACGGGTTCAGGACAGTACCATTTAGTTGACCCACTGCACTCGCCTGAAAAGAAATTTGTTACTGAGGTCAAGAAAGTAGGTAATGGAGATACAATGACAAACGATGAGGCATCTAAACAATCAAATAATGATACAAACAATACTACAAAGGAAATGGAATTAGATGAAAATGATGGTGATAATGATTCAGAATCTAATATAGACATGAAATATTCTGATATCAGTGAGAATAGTTTAGTTTTTTGGTGGATCGGTGAAGTTTCCGATTTGATGTAAGCCTTCCAGTGTCCTTATAAGTTACGCCAGCTGTTTCATCCACGTTCCATGGGAACTACTCTGAATACAAGGATATATGTACAGACACCAGCACATCAAGCTACTATAATCTGTCAAATTTCTTTAATAGATTTTCAACCTTATCACTATAGGCGATGGTTAATATTTGAATGGATTGACATATTCGGGTAGCTTGACCTACTGGCCTTTGTACATATGGTCATAATTGATAAATAGGCTACTTAACACTGAAAGAATTTTCAATTTGGTCCAGTAGTTCCTAAGATTTGCGCGTTCAAAAACAAATAAGGTCTCTTTAATTTTAAGTAAAGAAGGTATGTTTTTTCATATCAAAGGTCTATCTAGTCTTTAAATAGTTGTAAGTTTTTAACCTTCTGACATAAAATGGTACACTTAATCGTTGGTTTTATTTGGTATCCCTGTCCCAAATATTGAACCGTGAATATGTACAAAAGTATTGTATTTTCATATCTTAGACTTACTTCAATTCTGTTTAAATATGAGCGGGTTATATTATTCCATGTTTAAATATTAAAAATGTTTTGGTAATTATCTTGAAATATGACCCTAAACTCCCAGGATCACATTCTTCAAGCTTCAAGCATTGATGCTCTGAACGTGTGTGTAAACGGTCTGTTCATCAAGCAGCAAGGCCACTATGTTGTGACGTGTAAACGATGTGCGTGCATACTATGAAAATCCTATTGTTCTTTCAAAGTTTTATGTCTCTCTCTTTCGCTGATATTTACCTCTGTTCTATAATACGTCCCCTGAAAGTTCATATCGAAAAATTGTTACCGTAAACGTACGCAGGTGAAACTTTTTGTTTTATTATCGGCGAATGGGCGTAACAATTGGAAATATTTAACAAGGCTTTCAAAAAGATATTATCTTTTGATTTAAGACCACGTTACAAATTCATTTTTGAAATATTTCAAAAATTTTACTTAATTGCCTGTTTGGGCTTATTACTTTAGTTTTGTGTTCGCAACGGATGTTTTAGAGCCCTTTAATAACTTAAGCAGTATGCTAATGTTTTATATTTTAAGCATATTTTATATTAAATGAGATTCTGGGAACCGTAAATTCTGTAATACACAATTTTCTCCTATTTCCACGGAGTTAATAAGTGCGACCGATTTTTTGGCGATATTTTTTTGTGTTTGCGTTTCTTATCACTCTAAGGGCTTGTTTCACGGAGCCCCTTAGGGCCAGGGTCTGCCTGGGCTGTGGGGTGTTCGCAAGAGTTACCGAGGCCCTAGCACACAAGGAGCTCCAGAAGGAACACAGTGGGGTTTAGTCAGTAAAAGTCTGACATTGCCTGCAGCCGCACCCTCAGCGGGAGGGATCATTTGATGACTTCCCACGAAACAAAAGGAAGACAGAAAGACTGTTTCACGAATAAGTTCCAGTTAGTTTATTTGGTAGATAATTTCATACAAATTCTGTTCCATTTTTGAGTTTATTTGGTAGATAGTGGCGATTCGGACATTCTGAAACTATAATCGGTCGAAATTATTTGTTAACATACAACATGTTTTCTTAATGTGGCCTCATGTCTTATCGAATAACAATCTCAGGTAGAACCCATAAGAAGGTAGCTCTTTAAACATCTTGTTGACGAATGATTAAAGATCATTTCTTCAAACATTAGCCTATTCTGTAATATATTTTCAAAAGGTAATATGTGCTCACGATACGCTGAATGAATCAATTTAAAAATTGACGAGCCTTTTCATTCTAGCACTTCACAATGTCGCTTAAATCTAGGGTTAGATACTATAATCTCCTTTAACGATTAGTTTGGGTTAGTTCTCGACAAATATGAAGGCAGATGTCCAAGTAGACATCCCTAGAGATAGAACATTCATTTCAAGATATCTAACTTGTGTCATTAGGCTTTTGGAATAAGAACGTGCTCTCAGTCTCGCGAATCTAAAGCACTGAGTACCTTGTAATTAGTGTCTTCAGTCTTTCGTTAAGTATCCATTACTTTTAGTAATTACTGCGTGGCGATAACGTCTGCGATATTATCGTCTCCAATATCGCCGTAACTAACGATTAAGTTACCAGATAATAGAATAGAATGGTCGAATTTTTTTGCAGGCGGATTTTTTTTATGGCTTATTATCGTTCGGGAAAATTGTACCGGTAGGAAGTAGTTAGATATTTTTTATATAATAATCTAATTGTGAGTACCTGAAGTAAAATTGAGTGAGAAAAGCATGGTTTATACATGCAATGCATATTTGAAGCCGATTGATTCGAATTTATAGTTCAGAGTCCAGGGATCCATCATCTTATATTTAGAAAATCTTAAAACAAAAAAACACAAAATTACAACCAACCATTGCTTTTTACGAAGATTCCGTAGCATATAGTTGGCGATACTTATCTACGGACTACGACGTAGCCGTAGTCTTATCTTAGATACTTGTAGCTACAACGCTACGGGCGTAGCCTTCGTAGCAGAAAATATTACTGTGCAGAAGGCTTACTTGATAAGAGACTGGCCAACAAAGTGGTACCCACTGCTACGAGTATACGTAGATAATTAAGATTTATGAAAATTAGAACAGCTTTAGCTAGATAGTGCACTGCTTTAGCACGCCGTTAAGCGGTGTTTGGGGTGCCATTTTCAGTATCACTATCACTACATATAAAACCAAGCTCTGTGCCGCGCTTGTCTGTCTGTTTGCGACAAACTACTGAACGGATTTTAATGCGGTTTTTATCAACAGGTAGAGGGAAAACCAGAAACTTGTTAGTATATACTTAATTCATATCTGATTACTGGTTCAAAACTGGGGCGAGTTGCTAATATTTTATAAAGCATTTACGGTATTTTTCTTTTGAGACTTTATTTTGTCAAGAGGCATACGTAGAGAAACTTATGTATCTCAAGTTTACGGCTCCGGAGTGATGTTTTGTTTGCTCAGCCATACCGGTTATTTATTGCTTCGATACGAATACGGTATACAGACCAAGTTTGTAATGTCAGCTAGGTTGACGAAACAAGTTTGTATCCTGACTTTTCTGCTGCACTTTACATTATCATCTTTTTCAAAGTAAAGTAAACTTAGCATATCTTAAAAAAGGATGCAACTGAATCCTTTTTCTTCATTGGATCCAAGAGTTAAAACAGAAAAAAATACACATCAACACAAACCTTGAATGTTCAATGTTAAATGTTCTACATAGTTGCGTCATCTTATCAAGACAGATTTAGAGAGAGATTATCTGATAAATAGGACTTAGGTAAATCTTCGGAGATGTTGTAGCGATGATTAATTAAAACATTTCGGATGTCTGTTCAGAAGTGTATAAGTGTAAATTGAATAAATTGGAGCTAGTTTTGTTAGACTATCTATGTATATGTATAAAACTATCAAATTTCCCAATCAACTTTAAACCTGTATACCTATAACTATGCCTCAGCGATAAAGTTGAAAATCTATTAAGTAAAGACAGATTGTAGTAGCTTGATGCGCTGGCGTCTGTACCTAATAACTGGTGTATGTATTGGTAATTAAAAAAAAGTTACATAATATTGAGATTTCTCAATTTGCCTATTTTTTATATGTAGTGAAAACGTTACGTGACCGAAAGATTTACGAGGTTAAAAGCAAACGAGCGTCCGTTACTTGTCGACTTTGCATTTCCAAATAATACATTCATGCAAAAATAGACCAACATACTTACTAGGCAGCGCCGGCCCGAAGTAAATTTTAGAATGGAGCGAGATCAAATTATGGCGCCCCTTTTTTTGTGGATGCCTAAAGGTTAAGGCTTCTAGAGGGGGGGGGGGGGGTTGATCAGAACGCGACGGTTCGGAGCGATCTGTATATGTTTACTAAAGTGCTGGTTTCCCTAAGACTCTCTTGGAGTACGAAGATAGGGGACGGTGAGAGTGCTCCGTGAACGTACGCTTCTCATCTTCCCCCAGGGGATAGCTATGCCATTCGGCAGGAAGCGTGCATTCGTTGTCAAGTTTTTCGTACTCGTAAACTTACGGGGACGTGGCTTTTGGTGTGACACTTTTCTAAGTCACGTATCAAACTCTTTTCGGTCGGCATTAGATCACACTTACATTTAAAAATATAAAATTACCACCGATATTGGGAATAGGGTCCAAGCTGTGCAGCAGGTGGTGGACTCCAGAGACAGTAGAGTAGTACGATACTTCAAGATCCACAAGTTCGTATTGCAGAGGAAGCTACTGGTCGATAATCTTGGCCACTTGGTTATGTATGTGCAAGTATTCCCCGCTAGCCAGCCAAGAATTGATTTCCTCGTATGGTGACATGCCCAACATTTGTTAACCGTCCGTCATTATATATCTCCGGTAGTTATTAGTTAAGATAAATTCGTCCATAATTGTATAGACATACCCTTCGGTTTCTCCAAAAAGATCATTGAATCATAGCCAAGAAACGGATGCTTTGAAGTCTACCTCGGGGCCATGAAGAGCTCCGCAAAAGTGTCCGTGTAGCTGCTTTCTTTGCTCATTGGTTATTAGTACCACAGTTTTTCGCCACTCTCATTACCCAAAGATAGCGGGGTGAGCCCTTTGTCCACTGCTACCACATCTCGATGCAGATCATCGTCGTTTTTAAGGAAATATTCCCTGATATTGTAAACCTCACGGTTGTGGAGCGTCTTAGCATTAAAAACGCCTGGGCCTCCACAATTCCGTGGGATGTACAATCTCACCACCGACGATCGTGGGTAATGCATTCGTTCTTATCTGGACGCTTACCGGCTAAAACTCCGCAGTCAGCGGGAATCCAGTAGTGAGGTTTTGATAGGCCCGGTAGTGAGGTTTTGAACTACCCCGTGCTTCGCCTCAGAGGTGCGCGCTCCTCCGCCTCGGATCCATCGAATAGGGGCGGGGAGTTTCCCAAGACCTTCACCCCTGGACTCATTCATAGGGGGCGCCCCTGGACCCATTCATAGGGGGCGCCCCTGGACCCATTCATAGGGGGCTCTCCTGCGCCCAGTGCTCTTCTTCGGCCAGGGAAGGGGAGTCAAAATCTCCCTCCCCCGTTCCGCAGATTCCTTCTGCGACATCACGTCCTCGCAGAAGGACACCACCGCGTCCCACGACTCTGCGCTACCGACCATCCTCCGCACCACGACCGACAATGCACGACCGGCAGCAAATCAGGACTGGTATGACACAACCATTAAAGGCCTTGTTACCACCTGACAAGAAACTTTTAGGCCCGGCGCCCACTATCGGTCGGCATCGGTGCGGCTCGGTAGAGCTCGAGCGCTTTACGCCGGCTTCGGGCGGCTTGGGGCGCCTTAGAGCGCCTTAGGACGCCTTAGACCTAAACTAAAACAAATACTTATAAATACACACGCATAACCGTTTTCACGGAACGTTAGGAGTGACTGCTCTGCGATGTTTCTGCAGCCAGAACTATTCTTAGTCTACCCAAAATCAGCTACGGCGTCCTTAGGCGTGTTTACGACTGCCGAGGCAGCTCTCAGGCGCCCAAAGCCGCTTCAAAGCGCCCTAAGGCGCTCTACGGCGCCCTAAGGCGCTCTAAGGCGCCCAAAGCTGCCCGAAGCCGGCGTAAAGCGCTCGAGCTCTACCGAGCCGCACCGATGCCGACCGATAGTGGGCGCCGGGCCTTAAGAACCTTATTCAGGCGCCCAAAGAAACGCTCCTGTGATGTTTATTTCATGTCAGCCCCTCTGCAATACCCATGCATCTGGAGGTATCATATCATACAACTCACATATGTCTACACCAAATTCCATCCTGATGGAGCCAGCTAACTTGCGAGGTTAGCGTGGGGTGAGGTTAGTAAGGTTATCTGGTGCCCGGCGCCACACCGCGCCACCCGCGCGCATTCTATTCGCACGCGTAAAATAAATATCATGTCTTCGCATAAAATAAATAGAAAAAAAAAAATCCTTTGCCATTTTGGCGCCCCCTAGGATTTGGCGCCTGGAGCGGCTGCTCCGTTTGCTGTATGGACGGGCCGGCCCTGTTACTAGGTATACTTCCGTATTACCTCTTGTATTTTAAAAAGGTAGGTAAAGTTTGCGAGTATGCTACGGAGTAATCCCTGGGGTATATGGAGAAAATATGTAGAAACCCCAGTGGATATTATGATACTTACAAATGACGTGGCTGTTTACCCGGACACGGGGATGCGGAAAACGCGGCGGCATTTGACTAGTATAAAACTAATAAAATATTATAGTCATCTTTGAAGCGTTTCCGTGCAAATTAACTCTAATCGCCTATTATCGCGTATACCTACATATTTTTAAATATATAATTCATGTTCTGTTTATATATTTTCCATCGATTGCGGTCGACTTCAAATCTAAACACATGCAGCTGAGTACAGTATTTTACATGAACTTTTCTAACCTAGGTACCTAGTTAACTGGGCAATACAGTAGCCACTGGTAAGACTGGTTATCTGACTTTTAAATAAGTTTTAGTTTCCTTATATTTCTTTGACTGTTTATCCTCTTCTCAACCATTAAATACACAAAAAAGAGCTACACAAAGTTGTCTTAAATTTTGGCTATAGTTAACTTATACAATATTTATTGCATATAAAAAGTCTACCTGTTAAATAAGTAGGTACATATCTTCGAGATTTCCAATGAAAATTATTTTTCATATTTTGTGTCAAACTAGTCTTGTTGCGTAAACCGCCGGTTCTCATTAGGAATTACCAAAACAGATACATTATCTAATATTAATTGTTAATGGAAATTGTTACGGACAGTTCATATGTAGGAACATAAACTATAATGCTTACCCGGGATCCTTACTTAATTTAATGAGCCTATTTGTTGATTGTATCTTAAGTACAGTAGGAGCCACATCTGCGCTATAACATCCATTAATATGATATGAAACATACATCCATTATTTTCTTATGTAATCATCTTTTATATTAGTTTGGTCCCCGGCTTCAAGTCTTGAAGGAACTTTTTCACACACCAAGATAAAAAAGTAAAAAAGATAAAAAAGCCTACATGTTCCTCTCATGTATAAGATATATTACTGCCAATTTATATCGAAATTCAATCAACCCACAAATATTCACATCTACAAAAGGTGTTACAAAAATATCTGCCACGGCTTTAACGGGAGTTAGTACATATTGTGTTTATAGATTACAATAATGGCAGGACCAATCTAATGTGCCTTCCGAAACACGTAAGCCTTCCGAAATTCGTTACGACAAGATGGTCACCCATTGACGTAACAACCAGTTTGCTTAACCCTATATGATAACGATAAAAAATCCGGGCAAAAAAAAAACATAAATACAAATTGGAACTGAAGAGCGAAACTTTTTGATGCATGTTCTTTGAAAGTTGCAAGCTCACTCGCTATTAACTTGTTTTCCGTCTCGTTTCGTCGAAGTTAGCCGATGTTGCCAAAACTTCGTTAGCAAAACGTAGACTAAGTTTCTCATTGACGAGTTTTCGAGTTTCCCTACTTAATAATATTATTTATTGTGTCTTCAGGGCACAAAACTGAATTATAACAAGACTGACTTGCTTAAGTTTGGGATCTGGCAACTACGAACTACCTGTAAATGTTTGTTTGTAGTTTGTTGCTAATGTGCTAATTATAGGGTAACAGAATGTGTAGGTAACTGCCTAAATACACTCCTACCTATCCAGATAAATATATATAGGTATGTATAGAGCGAATTCATCGAAAAAAACTGTGTTGTTTTTTTTTGCGTGGTATAAGGTGGTACCTACGCGTATGGTTTTTACACTGTAAATGAAAAGATCCATAAATAATTATAAGCTGTTTGTGACGTGGTGGGAAAACCCACATTTGTAAGTACTTGATACTTACAATAATGTGGGTTTTGTAAAGATTGTGGTGGAAGAAAGATTGTCAGTAAAAAATGAGACCAAACTGAAACATTTTGTTTTAAATTGAGGTCTTAGAATAGCAGTATTTGAGCATGTCTACTTCTAGTTAAAGCCTCACAAAATAAAGAGATACAGTGCCTGATGTCTTAGCTAACATGTGACTTTTTCTTCTAGTAGATATTTATCATTCTGTCAAATAATTTATCTGCTAAGTTGTTCACAAGCTAACCGAGAAAAGCGTTATATGGGAGATATCCTCATTTTATTTTGCGAACCAAGTCCCGACCTAAAATATGTGGAATAATTTATAGGCCTTAAAAGATTGGCTACTTCCATTTAAAAGGATAAGTCAGCGATTATATATTTGAGAAAAACTAAATGTTCCTGGATAAAGAGAGTGGTGACGTCTAGCTTCCATTAAATAATAGTAAAAGAAGATAATATTAACTAACTAGCTTATGTTAGCGTTTCAGGCATCCAGAGCGGATTACCTACCGCAACCGGATAAAAAACAGCCGTTTTATAAAAATTGAGGAACGATCTGAAAACCATTTGTGCATAAAAACTGAAATGTATTTACAACAATTTCCAGAATCTATCCTGTTTCGTCGTAATTTTACTAACTCTAATGATAGCAACAGTGATCCCAAAAAGTTTTTATTAAAAAAAATTACAGACCGATTTCAATGGGAACGTAACCGAAAAGGAAGTTAAAAGGATTTTTTTTGTATGAATTGGTCAGCACATTGTGTTTACTTAAAAAGAGGTTGCTTACAATTCTTTTTTTTGTATATTTAATTGTTCTATTCAGTTTCATTCAACTGTGTGATCAATCAGATCTGTGTATGACACTGCGAAAATAACTGATAAGGAGATATGATCACGATTGGCAGCCTTGAATGTAGCATTGGAAAATATATTATTGATTTTGTATCGATCGATGTATTATATATTATGTAACGCGACTTTCATTTTATTGTATACGAGTATTTAGCGCAGGTAATCATCTAGAATCTATCTAAGTTTTGTGGAGTTAATAAAAAGTGAGTATATGTAAGTACCAAATCCAAACTTGGATTCATTTTGAGATCTCAGCTAATAAAATAACCTGCCAGACAACATAAAACAAATCTAATAAGGATGGCTTCTTAGAATCATATACGTAAATATTGTTGGCAATAATTATTTCTAGGTATCTTATTTGGAAACCAATTATTTAGTCTTCAATTAGATAGGTATGATCACTGTCTGCTATGATAAACTTAAACAATATTAAAGGTTAGTAAGGGTAATTAGAATTATGTATTACCTACCTAGGGTAGTAATGTATTGTATAATGTATTTTAATACGAAGTTTACTCTTGTAGCACTATAATCTAATGGCTGACAGGTAAATACGTAGATAAATGATGCGTCTGGTAAGCTAGCTTAGTAGCGAGTTTAAATAGCTCCGAATTTTAGCATATTCCCACGTAGTTAGTACAAGGGCACCCACGAGCACGATAGCAGTTATTTTGGAATGTGTGCAAGTTACCTACACACGGGTATATTCCGATTTACCAAAACGAGTAATCAAAGTACAAACGCCAAACAAATACCATCACGCAAAAGAAAATTGAACGAACAAATAAAAAATCTCTTTGGGAAATCCTCGTCAAAGAACATTGACTGTGGAAAAGGGAAATATTGATAAAGTGACGTAAAATAAGATGAACTATAGGCAGGTATATTATGTAGTTGACAGTAAATGGAATATGTAAAGCCTGTTACAGTCGGTGTGCTGTTTCTGTGACCTTATATTGCTTCGAACTTACCTTGTCGCTTTAAGGATGGAACGAAGAATACTTAAGTTTCAGGGGCCGTACTTCAAAATGAAAACCCTTATAAGATGGTCGACCCTTATAAGACGTACTTACATTTTAAATTGTATCAAAACAAAACTTCTTAACTATTTGGGATGGAATCGTCCCCTTTTGAGTGCCAGGTCAGTCCTGGGTTAACGAAACATTTGTTTGGGCAACCTCTTGGTGCAAAACATTTAAAAATATAAAAATAGTTTTCTACCATTGGCCACGGTCCCAGAAAAAGGCATATTTTTAAGTGTTTGATGGAGGCTCTTGCTTATTAAGCCACTGTCTGAAATTAATAAAAAGGTCTGTAGGTAACTCAACGTTTTCTTTAAATAGCGGACTTAATGTTACATTAGGTACGTGCAATGCATATGTCGACGACTTTTCAGAGCAGTGGTGTTATAAAACTGGTCATCATTAAAATTAAACATGATAGTTATAATTTAAAGTCGGATGACTTACCTATATTTAAACTCAGATTTTCATTTAGTTATATATGTAGCTAGGTATTTACGGATGAAAGAGCTGTTTGAGCGGAATTTCATATTATCCTTGTGAATATCGTGTGCAATATTTATACTTCTTCACATATATATTTCTGTTGACTAAGAACAGTTATTGTTTACCCATCTTTCGGTAGAATATATTGCATTTTATCTTCATTCAAAAATTGCGACTCAGAGCTATATATATAAAAGTTACTAAATAAAATAAAATTATGATAAAACAGAACGAGCAAATTGGCAATTTAAATTGTATCTTTGCTGTGAATTTTTATTTCCATACAATAAAAATATGAGCTTTCTAAAAATATACACTTTACTAAAAATACGCGAAACTTTCAATCCCATTCAATGGCTACTGCTTTTGATTACCTGACTGAAAAAAGAGAAATGTAACATTTTATGTACTTTAAGGTCGTATACCTGTAGGTACCATAGATAAAAAAGGCTATAAACATAAAACTTATCATCCTGTCTGTTGCACATAGAGGGCGATAGTGGTCCATTGCGCAGCCCATTTGACATCTATGACAGTTATAGGGTCGCCATTTTATTATCCCTAGGGAGCTGTTCAAGGGATTTTATTGCTGTAACACGCCAAAATGGCTAAATTATTCTAGTTAACACCAACGAATGGCTATTTTGGTTAGTTCGGGTTGACGTATAATGAAAATTTTATTTAAATTACTTAAGAGGCTTTTGCCGGTGTCAGAGCTAATTTGCAATCATTAATAAAATCAATAGGTACCTTGAGGTACCTACTAATATTATTGAGCTGAGGGGTTTTTTATATGCGCTAATCTCAGCAATCATTTATCTGATACTAGCGACCCGCCCCGGCTTCGCACGGGTGCAATGTTGATACTAATACAGTAGAACTGTGAACGTTGTATACAAAAACACGGTGAAAATGTAATTATTTACGACATTTCATCAGCAACCTCAAAAATAACAGTACTTCTCCACTATTTAATGGATGTTATTATACATATAAAACTTCCTCTTGAATCACTCTATCTATTAAAAAAACCGCATCACAATCCGTTGCGTACTTTTAAAGATTTAAGCATACAAAGGGACATAGGGACAGAGAAAGCGACTTTATTTTATACTATGTAGTGATGACATATTATTTCAGGGTTAAATAGCCCATTTATTCAGGACTACTTTTAAGCAAAAATTGAAATGACTGATATATGTTTATTTTTCGAACGTTAAAAAATAACGAGGTAATCAATTTATTCACGAAGTAAGTACTATAACTCAGCTCCACGAATAAAAAAGAATAAACCGTTTGGAATAATTGAACATAAATACCGATATGAACGTAGGGTAACTGAAAGGAATACTAGGTACTGTTGTTACCGCAATGCCAAAAACACAATAGCGTTGAATATGACGAAAAATGTACGTTGAACTAAGGGGGCCTTGTGTGAGAATTATTGTACGGTCGTATTATATTTGCGCGTAAAATATAATAATAAAATTCTGTATACCTACCAAGTCCTCTCAAAGCTTTCACGAATTCTCGCTCCACTTGCAAAAAGAAAAAGAAGCGTTGCGTAAAGACTTTATTGTAGATCACGGATTTTTCTATTCAATTCTTTTCGTTTAGAGTACGAAATTTTCGCATTTTAGGGTTCCGTAGCCGTAATGGCTAAAACGGAACCCTTATAAATTCTTGTCTGTCCGTCCGTGTGTCACAGCCACGTTTTTCCAAAAAGTATTAGGATTAAACAACAAGAAATAACAATTCATAACCTTAGATATCATAGATATGTATATAATAAAATAATTATAGTCTTTAAAAATGGCATTGAGCTTTCCGTACCTTTTTTATTGAAAATCTATCGTTCCAAAGATGGAAACTTTCAAAGTGTGTGTCCCCAGACCTGTAACTCTTAAACTACTTAAGTGATAAAATCTAAAAGAAATATATGTTTTGGACCTCAATAAACACTTTCAACGAAAATCGGTTTGAACCACATACAGTTAGAAGTTTTCGAGATATAGCACTTTATTGGAAACAGCAAATTATTACTTTGTGATTCATACCTTTCATGCGCGATTCCAACTCGCACTTGGCTACTTGTTTACTTGATCTTTCGTACGATAGTAAGACAAAAAATATTCGATTTCAATGAAGAATTCTCCTTCTGTTGCCCTTAAGTGGTTTGGTGTCTAATAAAATATAGATGAGAGAGTTCTCCCAAACATCATTAGGTCCTAGAAACCTCCTCTTTCTAAAAATATGGCCTTGATACAAACTACTTCAAAAACATGTGACACAAAATTAAATTAAAAAGGGGTCGGATATATCAATCAACGTCTCTCTGGCTCTGGTCACATTTCATCGTGGATAACGTAACGTTACACTGTAAACCAAAAGGACCTTGTTTTATCAAACTAAACCCTTTCGTCTTCGTCTCGCAAAACTTTTGTAACACAACACTCGTTACAAACTTGGTCTCGTTCAAGACAAAGTTAGGGTTCGTCTCCGGACAAATCCCGCCATAACGACTACGTGTGGAGCCGTGTAATGTTGGACTGGCGATCCATCAGTGTAAGTGGATACATTACTCATACCTACCAAGTTTGCGAATTATTTATTTGGCATTTCGGCGTTAATAAGTATGAAAAATAATATGAGTTTGCTATTAGACAGACGACGGTTGTTTAATTGTTTTATGAGTCTCCATAAAAATACTTGAAGGTATGGGCGCTAGCTTATGGCATAATGATTTGTACAATTGTCTTTTCTTCTAACTTTTTGGAGCTTTTCGATAAACTATTCTGAATGTCGTTGACATCTGATGATAGACACTATCGTTCAGCTGCAGATCGATGTTGACAGCGTAAGCCGCGATGTGATGGAAGGCAGGTTGGCCGCATAAAGTTCCGGCGTTCACCAAAACTAATCACTCCTAACCTAAATCTTTAGAGATGAGATTATCTCTGCTTTCAATGTAATTTATAAATGACTGTATATAAAGTTTTTGATAGAATTTCAACTTCTCGCAATTTTCAAGTACTAGTGAAAATTTTGATAGCGTTTGCGCTATTTTTTTGTGCGTCAGAAACCATAAACAGAAAACACAAAGGTAAATTATTAAATTGGTACTTAGTCGCAAAAAAAAACATAAAATAGCAATATAAAATGGCAGACAGTTAGGTATAGTAAGAGAAAGATTAAACATTTAATCAGAAAAAAATAATTCGTCTCGTTTTATCAAAGATCAATGTCTAATTAACCTGGTTAGTAATAAATAAAAAAGAACTATATGCGCAAATGGTTGTTTGTAGAACATTTTTCCCTTTGATGCCGCTTTCAAAGGGCATTTATTGACAGGTCAGCAACATAAAGGGAAAAGTCATTGCTTGTTTGATCTAATTTGAAGTCTATTCAAGTAGAACAGAATACCTAAGTAAGAAATCTTTTGACATTTTTATTTTCGCTGTTTTTAATTTCCTTTGAACTTTAGTAAAATGATAGACTTTTATTTCCTGCTGCCACGAACTTCACAAATCTGTGTTATTATTAGCTGGTTAGGTTAGTTAGGAATATTAGAAGTGCGATTGACAGTCTTATTTCAACCTACCTAATAAAAAAACAGCTCGTCATTTTTGCGTGGGGTGTTACATTAATAAATTAATTTCAAAATAAAATTTCGTGCCAGATAGTCGATGACTGAATCCGGAAAGTTTTTTTAGTCTTGTGTTTTAATTATGTTAAGCGTACTTAGGTCGGTAATATAACAAGCCGCGGTACAATAAGGAGGATAATGCTTTGATTCGACTCCTGTATCTCAGGAGTCAAATCTTCACGCTTATACAGCATGTTATTATCTGCAAGGCACTATTAAATGCATAGCCTGGTCCTCAGCCTTGTTTAACTACAATATGCAGTCACAAGCATGCACCTAATCTCATTATACTGAGATGCAATTCCCAGACTGTTCGCACTAAGAAACTCATAGAGATAACTGGGACATAGACAATATCATGTTAGCATTTTAAGCAGGTTCTAAAGGTATTTGTGGTTATTGAAACCATCGTGTCAACTCCTTAGTAAGATTATAAACGCGAAAGTAATTCCGGCTGTGTTACCTACACAATTATTTAAAAACACCTCAACTGATTGAGATGAAATTTGGAAAAGAGATAGATGGTATCTTGGAGACAAAGGTAGGAGGAGTAAGGAGTAGATCCTCCAAAGCGGAAGCTAGTTAATGTATATGGATTGTACTTCATAAGGCTGTAGGATCCTACTTTACCTACCATAGCGCAAATCCGTCACTGTAGGCTTTAATGAAATTTACCTTGTACATTCGTACGATATGAATAGACAAAGCACTACTTTGGTAGGTAACCAATTCCATGTATCCCTTAAGAGCTTAACGTTTGTTTATGGAAGCCACTTTTAAAACCTAATCCGTATTTACGACTTGTAGGTCTAAACATGGAACGGGTCCAATGTACTGAAACATGTGTAGGCATTATCTATCTTTTGCCGAGTCGTAAATCCGAAGCGGACCGCTTTACTCAGTAATAATTGTTCTTGTTATTCGTTTCGTTTACTTCGTTAGTGTTTATTGACTTTGTTTTTCCTAGTTCGCTAATGTAAACACATCAGTGTTGTGGAGATTCAGATTAATTTTATTGTAGTTACAAACTACTTCAATCTTGATTTCAGACATACCTGCTTTTGTCAGCGGTCTCACCTGCCTCACTCAGCGCGTCTTTATAAAAAGAGGCCTAAAGCCTTTAACGCTAAGGGGGCTATCTAACACTGAAAGATTTTTTAAATCAGCCCAGCAGTTCCCAAGATTAAGCGGGTTCAAACAAACAACCAAACAATTTCTCGGGTTTAAAATATTAATATACATACATTTATTTGTACTATCCGCTATTCGCATTACAATACACCTATACTAAATTCTTAAATTTTCTTATCATCTATGAATTTCATGTTCACAATACTGCTGTTATATAGTTAATGTAAGTTGTTTAAGTAAATATTAATAAAAGAAATACTCCTGAAATTATATGTTCCATGTTTAATGTAACAGCTGAAGCGGGTGTTGTCGAAATCTGAAACAGACTTGTACCTACATAATGCATATCAAGCGTAGCCTAGAATAGTTTGAATAATGTTCGTATTTTATGCGGTCTCTCCCTCGGGATATTTTTGTCTGTGTCGCCAATATAGAAATTATCATAACGTCATATCATTTTGTATAGGTAATACTCATGTATGTGAAGTGGGAGCGAACGAGAGCATCGCGTGTTTTTGATTTTACAAATTGACCTTTTTCGAGCCGAGCCTTTTTATTCAACAGATATTTCGTGGATCAGCCTTTTGTGCAAGATTACGTTTTGTACCCTATTAGACGTTGTTTGAATGCCTGTAATAACGGCTTATTTGACTTTGGATAACCGTCAAAAAAATCTCTTTTGTATGACGTGCAAATACAATTCTGTAACCAGCCCGTGATTATGTAGACATACGGTCATGATATATCTTAGGATAGGTAATATATCTTCATACTAAAAGGCAACGCCGAATTTGGGTTGATATCAATAATGTGCCGTAACCAATCCCTTGGCTGTGATAAATCTATCAATTTTTCGCGGCTATACCGACGATTTCTCATACCGTTCTCATTGATGCTTTTCCAATTTCATGTATTCATATTCAGGGTGCTGTTTGAATTCGGAATTTCACACATTCACAATGCAGAAAGCAGAGCTTGTACTATGGATACTGGACAACTGATAAACGTACTTCATTACTTACCTTTTGTAAATAAATATATATGTACATATTACGCATTATAACACCTAAACTAAATCAAACACCCATGATCATGCACAAAAATTGTTGTCTTACGTGGGAGTCGAATCTTCCACCTCTGGCACGGTAGGAAGATTCACTATATACTACATCTCGTCGTCAATAATGAAAATAATTTTGACTGAAAACTTGAGGTTCTCTTTACATAGCCAGAAAAATCCTCAGTAGGTACCTGTAGATTTCAACTTTTGATTATTTCTTAGTCAGTTTCACTTTTTAAATCAATCTTAGGTCACTGTAAATATCGCTATTTTTGCTTGCATCTCACATAACCTGTTTAAAATTATTTAATCTAAAAAGATTTTAGTGTGCCTATTTTTTGGTCGATTTCTTACTATTTTTTTGTATCTTTTTTATTTTAGTACATTTTGCGTCTGTACATACCCATGCAATGTGGACTCAATATCGGTTCCCGAAGCGTTTTCAATTTCCATTGTGGTGTCCTTTCAGAGCTCAATAGAAGACTGTACCTAGACTGTTCAAAGAGATGAGTGCCCAAAGGGGTATTGTTATGTCCGGGTCTTCAATATTTACGTATGAATATTTAATAATACTGAACTTGACTTTTGGTGCAAAAATAAGGGTACAAATATTGAGCCCAGTCGACTTTATATTAAATTTCCAACAGCGGTTTTACCCGTGTCCCTACGGAACTACTCCATGCCACCGATAAATGGCTCCTACAACCTTCCTCAATAAATATGTAGGTTAGCTAAAATTGAAAGAATTATTAAAATCGTCCTAGCCAATAAGTATTAAGCATGTAATTAAAATATATAGGAAAAGCAAAATTAAGTAGGTTCTTAACTATACTGCAGTCAGGCTGAGCAGCAGGTCATGGCTAGCCTGAATAACATGGGTGTGAGTCATAAAAATAAATACCTCAAAAAAGAGGTAAGTATTTATTTTGCCTTTATCTTGTAAGGTATATAAGTAGCCAATATTTTTACCTAATTTTAATGCTCACAATAAAATAATAAAAAATATGTTTTTGTAACCACATGTTACAATAACCATGTTTTCTTCTGACGAAAAAGCAAATAACGAACTCACTTTCAGAATTCACACCATCCTTATTTGAATTAGGAAAGATCACATAAGCTTGTAAGCAGCTAACATAATTTACCTTTCATTTCCGAAAAAGATTGTGATTGTGAACATCTTCACGGAGAATATGTCAACCAATTCGTACCTACTTTTATCGGATAACACCGAGTTTCCTCATAATATTTTCTGGATATAAACGAAATGTCTATAAATAACTTAGGTATGAAAAAAATATACGAAATATATGGAATCGTAGGAATTATTATGGCTATTTGTATCTGAAAGTAGAAATCTCGGATAAGTCAATGAATAATATATAAGCCTGCTAATAAGATAAAATGATTGACGCAAAGGCAATTAAGAATGCGTTCGTTCTTTCCTTTTGGTTTAAGATTTGAGAATGCTCGTATCCGTAACTTTTGTTGAACCAGTTGCCTTTGCACTTATCATGCAACTAATTAAATTAACTGAGGTGTTCATGAATAAGTAGCAGCCGCGAGCGATCGATCATTGATGCCATGCCGAGAAGGACGTTTTGGAAGGATAACAAATTGGTGGGTCCCAGCTGTCATTTGTAAATCATTGGCAGTCGTTAGTGGGTTGCCTTGTTTGAGGAGGTCAGATAGACAGTCGCTCTATATAATTACATTGGAACTTAGCTAAATCTGGTTAGAATAGAAGCCCACCCCAACGTAACTTGGGAAATGGCTAGGCAGATGAACGCTCGTATTCATAATTTTTGTTACCAGTTGTTGAAATATTCTTAACACTTATCGTGCAACTGGGAGTATTCTAACAATTGTAAACTTTGCTTGTTGTTTCCGCGGTTAAACACGAGACCTTAGGTAATTCCATCTCATATCTACTTTAACAAATTTCAAACCCTGGTTTAAATCTATCTCTCTACCAGTTTTCATCTAGTTGCGTCAGCAGTTTGTAATATTATCCTACGAAAAACATTCAATGTAAAAAAAAACAAGTCTCTCTATGCAATCTTTTCACTGTAAAAAGTTTTGAGATCGCATCGTAGCCAAGTCCTGTTTAACTTATTTTGTAATGTTAAATCAATATTTACAGACTGCACCAATAAATTTACTTACATTATAATAATAGTGACTATTGGCAATTAATTATCATGAGGTAAAAAGCTGTTTGCTCCGTGTTATGTGCAAATAGCGAATCAGGATCATGCTTATGTATAGGAAATAATCTGTTGATAGTTGTTTGTTTATTTTATTGGGAGAGTATTCACAGATCGATGTGCGTTTGCCCTCTACATAAGAACGTATTTGAGACCCTCCGCAGGTGTAAACAGATCAATATTGATAAGTTATAGTACGCGTTTTACTTTCCTCCTTCCAATTTAATGGTACAATACTCTCAAAAGATATATCGGAGGCTTTTACTGCCCGTACGCTGAATAGTTTTATGTAGGCCACTGTGCAAAGTGTTTGTATACGAATCTACTGCTTACCTTTGAAGTGTAAACATTTATATAACAGGCAATCGGCAGACTTTAGTAGGGTAAAATGTATTGGAGAAATTCTAGTCTTATAAATCCTTATCTTTTGCACTACAAAACAAGGGGCATCTCAGTATACGTTAAAGGGGTGTGGTAAATTATTTACTTAAAAAAATATCTCTTTACAAAAAAACTTGCTCTTTATTGTTTGAAGTTTTGAATGTCTTCAGAGTTTTTGCATACCACCTTTATTTTTCGTATTAAGCGCAAAGTAACTGCGATATAAATTATCTTTATTCTTCACGTTAACAGTGGGGTTCTTTAAATAAATCAAGTTTATACACTTGAGATTCAGGCCTGAGTAAAGATATGAAAATTAACGCAAAACCTACTTTGTCTCTATTTTCGAAATACGACATTTAGCCTGTTTCAAACAATGGTGATAAACATCAAGGTCGACAGCTTATGTCCAGGTTTTTCTGTTGAAAGGAAATATATTTTGTAATGAAAATTCATTTACTTAGTAATTTTTGAAGTTTTTTTTTCATAACATTAAAGCAGGGTGCTTGGCAGGGAAATTTATAACTGGCAGGAAAATCGTCATAACGAGAGAGAAGTATAGTACAGACGCCAGTACATCAAGCTAACCGAAACTGTCAAATTTTCCGTATCAACTTTGAGCCTTATGCTCGAGCGTAAAAGCGTTGAAATTTGACAGATGGTAGTAGCTTGGTTTGTCTGTGCCTACAAATTTCCCACGTTATATGGATAAAACTAGATAAAAAAAAGACTCATTGAACTTATTTTTTCGGTATGTTTGGTTATCAATTTCCAATACATTGCTTCTCTCTGTGTAATTTCTTACATTTTTCTTCACGAATAATAGGTTTACTCGCAGACACTTATCATATTTACGAAAGACATGAAAATTATCTTCGAAGCAAACATTGTCTAAATAATTTTGGTGGAACGAAGTAAAAGGTTCGCTCTGAAAACCTATTTATTCTCGATATGATCGATTAAAATGGAATATGCAAACATTTGCCATCGGTTCCGAAATTCGTAGGACGACCTACTTATATTTCGTTTGAGATATTATGTCGGATGAGAAAAAATTTATGAGAATTCGATTGAATAATTAAGAACGAAATGCAGACGTTATCTTTGCGAGTCAGAAGTTTTAGTACCATTAGTGTCATTTAACATGTTCTTTCAAGTACATCTCGTCCTTTTCGAAAATATTACATACCATAAACTTGATACAGTGTTACACAATTGGGTAGTTGACTAGGT